>CM034387.1:34897500-39754656 GCA_019925095.2 Dendrolimus kikuchii
TCCTGCACGAATACAAATATCTGATATAACACTAGGGAGGCAGGAGTCTCTGTGACCAGCTGTGACAGGGGTGGTTGTCAGAAAGTTATGAAATTCGTGTGACATAATCTGTGGATGGCCCCTAATTTGAATCCCAATGGGGAGTTTTTGGCGGGAACTGAAACGGGACGTTGCGCTGTACAGTTTTATTTTCTAAAAATGTGTAAAATTACTCTAAAATGAACAATAGTTGTAGGATATTGATAGTTTTTTAGTAGTAATTATGTGTTTTGTGAGAAATGTGAACTGTATACCCAAATGTGACCTTGCGAGTTTTCTCAAGAACTCCGTTGAATGGTGTGGATTGTAGCCTACAATACAACTGCGCCTGGCTTAAAGGCCTAGTTGCCAAGCCTGAAACTTAAAAAAAAACCAACGGGTAATAAAACAAGTGTTGCAAAGAATTATTATCGGTCCGCAACATTATTATAATACCACTGTATAATTTTTAGGTACAAATGTTCTAAATGTGACAAAGGGTACAGAAGCAAGGGCGAGCTTCGTGATCATTTCAACTATCAGCATTTGGGGAAAACGCAGCACAATTGCCCCGTTTGTGGGAAGGTATATAACTACATTGATATTCATACAAACTTTCATACCCTTAGAGGTTGAATTTTCAAAGATACTTTCTTAATGCGCACCTGCAGGATAGAAAGAACTCGAATGCAAATTTCCTCCGTCATAGCCCCAGTAGTTTGAGCTGGGCGTTGATTTGTCAGCGAGGTCAAGTGTTTATATGTATGTATAGATTAATTGGTAATGAAATATGTTTTTCAGGCATTAGCTACGAGGCGTTGTATCTTAAGACACATTAGGAGGACACACGAGGATATCAAGGAGGGATCCAAAGACAAGATTTGTCAACAATGCGGGAAAGCGTTTAGGGTGAGTGTAGGTCTCGATCTTTCCTGTTCCCTCTATCTCGTCTTTCCTGTTCCCTCTATCTCGTCTTTCCTGTTCCCTCAATCTCATCTTTCCGGTTCCCTCTATCTTATCTTTCCTGTTCCCTCTATCTCATCTTTCCTGTTCCCTCTATCTCATCTTTCCGGTTTCCTCTATCTCATCTTTCCTGTTCCCTCTATCTCATCTTTCCTGTTCCCTCTATGTCATCTTTCCTGTTCCCTCTATCTCATCTTTCCGGTTCCCTCTATCTCATCTTTCCTGTTCCCTCTATCTCATCTTTCCTGTTCCCTCTATCTCATCTTTCCTGTTCCCTCTATCTCATCTTTCCTGTTCCCTCTATCTCGTCTTTCCTGTTCCCTCTATCTCATCTTTCCGGTTCCCTCTATCTCATCTTTCCTGTTCCCTCTATCTCATCTTTCCTGTTCCCTCTATCTCATCTTTCCTGTTCCCTCTATCTCATCTTTCCTGTTCCCTCTATCTCGTCTTTCCTGTTCCCTCTATCTCATCTTTCCTTTTCCCTCTATCTCGTCTTTCCTGTTCCCTCTATCTCGTCTTTCCTGTTCCCTCAATCTCATCTTTCCGGTTCCCTCTATCTCATCTTTCCTGTTCCCTCTATCTCATCTTTCCTGTTCCCTCTATCTCATCTTTCCTGTTCCCTCTATCTCGTCTTTCCTGTTCCCTCTATCTCGTCTTTCCTGTTCCCTCAATCTCATCTTTCCGGTTCCTTCTATCTCATCTTTCCTGTTCCCTCTATCTCATCTTTCCTGTTCCCTCTATCTCATCTTTCCTGTTCCCTCTATCTCATCTTTGCTGTTCCCTCTATCTCATCTTTCCTGTTCCCTCTATCTCGTTTTTCCTGTTCCCACAATCTCATCTTTCCGGTTCCCTCTATCTCATCTTTCCTGTTCCCCCTATCTCATCTTTCCTGTTCCCTCTATCTCATCTTTGCTGTTCCCTCTATCTCATCTTTCCGGTTCCCTCTATCTCATCTTTCCTGTTCCCTCTATCTCATCTTTCCTGTTCCCTCTATCTCATCTTTCCTGTTCCCTCTATCTCGTCTTTCCTGTTCCCTCTATCTCGTCTTTCCTGTTCCCTCAATCTCATCTTTCCGGTTCCCTCTATCTCATCTTTCCTGTTCCCTCTATCTCATCTTTCCTGTTCCCTCTATTTCATCTTTCCTGTTCCCTCTATCTCGTCTTTCCTGTTCCCTCTATCTCGTCTTTCCTGTTCCCTCAATCTCATCTTTCCTGTTCCATCTATCTCATCTTTCCTGTTCCCTCTATCTCGTCTTTCCTGTTCCCTCTATCTCGTCTTTCCTGTTCCCTCTATCTCTTCTTTCCTGTTCCCTCAATCTCATCTTTCCGGTTCCCTCTATCTCATCTTTCCTGTTCCCTCTATCTCATCTTTCCTGTTCTCCCTATCTCGTCTTTCCTGTTCCCTCTATCTCGTCTTTCCTGTTCCCTCTATCTCTTCTTTCCTGTTCCCTCAATCTCATCTTTCCGGTTCCCTCTATCTCATCTTTCCTGTTCCCTCTATCTCATCTTTCCTGTTCCCCCTATCTCATCTTTCCTGTTCCCTCTATCTCATCTTTCCTGTTCCCTCTATCTCGTCTTTCCTGTTCCCTCTATCTCATCTTTCCGGTTCCCTCTATCTCATCTTTCCTGTTCCCTCTATCTCATCTTTCCTGTTCCCTCTATCTCATCTTTCCTGTTCCCTCTATCTCATCTTTCCTGTTCCCTCTATCTCGTTTTTCCTGTTTCCTCTATCTCATCTTTCCTGTTCCCACAATCTCATCTTTCCGGTTCCCTCTATCTCATCTTTCCTGTTCCCTCTATCTCATCTTTCCTGTTCCCTCTATCTCGTCTTTCCTGTTCCCTCTATCTCGTCTTTCCTGTTCCCTCAATCTCATCTTTCCGGTTCCCTCTATCTCATCTTTCCTGTTCCCTCTATCTCATCTTTCCTGTTCCCTCTATCTCATCTTTCCTGTTCCCTCTATCTCATCTTTCCTGTTCCCTCTATCTCGTCTTTCCTGTTCCCTCTATCAAGTCTTTCCTGTTCCCTCAATCTCATCTTTCCTGTTCCATCTATCTCATCTTTCCTGTTCCCTCTATCTCGTCTTTCCTGTTCCCTCTATCCCATTTTTCCTGTTCCCTCTATCTCATCTTTCCTGTTCCCTCTATCTCATCTTTCCTGTTCCCTCTATCTCGTCTTTCCTGTTCCCTCTATCTCGTCTTTCCTGTTCCCTCTATCTCATCTTTCCTGTTCCATCTATCTCATCTTTCCTGTTCCCTCTATCTCATCTTTCCTGTTCCCTCTATCTCGTCTTTCCTGTTCCCTCTATCTCGTTTTTCCTGTACCCTCTTGTCTTCTTTTCTATCCCATTCTAGAGGTTGGGAACGCGTTGACATCAACTCTGATGTTGCAACCGTCCTCAGGCCACAGATTCCAATTTAAATATTATGTACTAGCTGTTACCCGCGACTTCGTTCGCGTGGACTTCTTTTCGCGAAACCACAATTTTAAAAGTAGTCCAAGTTACTCCTTATGACATCAGCTATCTGCCAGTGAAAGAACTTATTCGTAACCCGGCGCCGAATATCCCCTTTGAGGGGCCAAATTTAATATTATTTTTGTCCACAATCTGCCCACTGCCATCAAAATTGCCACGCTAAAACCAAGAGAATTATATCGTCTTTTTTACTCTAATACAAATTCTATGTAGTTAGAGGGAAAAGCATGAGTTCAACGTTCGTTTCAATGATCTGTATTTGAGCACAAATTTGTGGTGGTTCCGTCTTTGAGGTTCAAGGTTCACGCGGCCCTGAAGATGACGATTGCGACATGGCTCTACCACGTTAAAAACCGATCGTTGTTGGTTCTAGGATAAAAAAGGTCTACGCGAGCACGAGTTCATTCATACCGGCGAGCGCCCTCTGTCGTGCGAGATATGCGGATGTACATTCAGACAGAACGCCTCCCTTTATACACATAAAAAGAGAGTTCACAAAATATATCCCGAGAAGAAACGTATCGAGCTTGTGAAACCATCCAGATGAATATGTGTCCGCGTGGAAATTGTTTTCAAAACCCCTCGATTTTGAAACATTCTTCATTGGTGCTCCGCTGCTATTGGTTTAATGATATATAGCCTATAGCCGTCCTCGATAAATGGGCTATCTAACACTGAAAGAATTTTTCAAATCAGACAAGTAATTCCTGAGATAAGCGCGTTCAAACAAACAAATTTTTCGGCTTTATATATTAGTATAATATACCCTGCCAAAGGAGACGGATACGCTTTTAGGAATAGTGTTGGGAGGTAGGTGTGAACCAGTATATTTGTACTGATACCGGATGAAATATGAAAATGTAACCAAATCATTTATTTGCTCAAAAACATGGTTAATAAAAATATTGGATGACAATATAAGAAGACTTATGTAGTGGATGCACTTACCACGTTTAGTTGTAGTTTTATATTATACTAGAGTTTACCCCGCTACCTGCGCCGCGGGTCAACCTCTAGTGCGTATCTCTTGTTTAAAAAGCAAGTGGTACAGGTTACATTGTATTAAATTTGTATGTATTTGCCCCCGAAAGATTCACTTCATTTTATATCGCAAACTATACCACACCCGTCTATATGTAAACTACATAAATGACAAAACTTGACAAAAATGACAAAATAGATAACATGGTCCAAGTGGACTAAGTGGACCAACTGGACCCAGTGGACCCAGTGGACCAACTGGACCAACTGGACCCAGTGGATCCAGTGGACAAAGTGGACCCAGTGGGCCCAGTCGACCCAGTTGACCTAGTAGGCTAAGTGTTCCAAATGGACCCAGTGGACCCAGTGGATGAAATGGACAAAATCACAAAACCTGTCCTAGTTTCCGGGATAAACTTTACATAAATATGTCCCAAAATATATCCCATTATCCAGGATAAAAAGTATCCCTTGGGCACTCTGGGTATTCAAATTATATATGTACCGAGTTTCAGCCAAATCGGTCCAATAGTCTTTCCATAAAAGGATAACAAACAAAAAGACAAATATACTTTTATCCCGGAAACTATCCCATTTTCCGGGATAAAAAGTATCCTATGTTCATTCTCGGCATCGAAAATATATATATACTGAGTTTCAGCCAAATCGGTCCAGTAGTTTTTACGTGAAAACGGAACAGACAGACAGACAGACAGAGTTACTTTCGCATTTATAATATTAATAGGGATTTGTTTAAAATATACCACGATCCTGGTTACCACACGCTCGGTTTTACAACTCAATTATTTGTTTATACATTTATGGAATTTCATTTCATTTCTATCAGAAACTTTCGTATTATAAATAAAACTTGTATTTTAATGTAATTCATATTCATAAACAAAAGTGGGTCAAGTTCAAGGTCAATCTTTGTCATTTGACTTTTGACGTTTGACAAGTGCTACCTTATGAAAAATATAGCAACAACATTCTTTTAATCTACGCTATGTTTTCCATTCATGTTTAAATCATAATTTCTAATCATAAAATAAATTATATATAAATATCTATTTCAATTTTCTTATTTATTTAATTAAATTTAATTTATTAATTACATAATGATCTACTTTTGTTATTGTTATTCAATGCCTATATGCCTATGTTAGCCAGGACGTAAAGATACGACTAACCAATGAGAGATGTGTATAAAACTCGCTCTCATTGGTGGAAATTCAAAAATGTAGAAAGGGACACGGTTTTTGAATTCAGTTAGGAGAGACCATTTTGTACGACAAAAAGATACTTACAAAAGTGAAAATAAAAAGTCAGTTTAAGAGTGAAGTTATATTTATTCAAGAGCCTTACATCACAACTATAATATCATAGCACACTCTTCACTTAAAACTAGGTAAGACTTCAAAATTGTTGTCGTGCTTGGAGACGCAATCAGGCAATCTCCGCGGGCCATCCCTTATTCCCCAATTAAGAACTGGTGCCCGGAGAATATAGAACCTTGCACTTACCTCGCAGTCAGCCACCAGGCCACGACAGCGCTGGTTCAGGGTTCTGCCGGTGCTTTCTCGGTGGCAAATCCTTCTACACGAGTCCCGGGGCGCAAGGGACGCAGATACACAGATCACTAGACATCGGATTATATGCACTATCGAAATGGCAAAATGTGCACAATCAATAAACCATTTATTATTAGATTAATTCGAATTTAATTTTATTTTCACATTATATTTATATATTAAACATATCTTAATATTAGTTATAAATTATTATTATTATAATTTACTTATAATAATTCTTGTGGCAGTAAACAATAACATATTTTTCTAGGTTTTCTGCAGCAAACTTGTGACGTTTGTCACTTAATATTAATTTATAGGCTGAAAATGACCTTTCGACGTCAACTGACGTCACCGGACAGAACTTGAAATTGGGCGCCATTTCTGCAGAGACTTCTTCAGGCAGAGTTTGTCCGGTGCCGTTGATAAATGCGTCAAATTTCTTTATTCTTTCAAGAGCGGGGTTTCTATACAAAATTGCATTTAATTTCCCACAAACCTTTTGCGATAGTGAACTCGGAAGGGCGTTACTCTGTTCAATCATTTTTTCGTCGTGTCGTCGGCATAATACAAGACGCCTAACACGTATAACTACCGAAATAAGCACTGTCAATGAAAAAGTACCAAAATATGCAATAACGCTATAATTGTACATTATGGTACTAGTGTATAACATTGTTGATTACCGCCGAGGCGCCATTGAGACTCGAGCCGAGGACGGTAATCATCAATACACACGTGTATCATACGACGTTTTTCAACACACTTGTGAATAAAATAACAACAAAAACTCATTTTATTTAGTAGATAAAAAAAGTTATATATGAGTGAAAGTTTTATTTATTAAACACGTACGAGTTAAAATTATCTATTTAAATAAGAAGTTGCATGAAATGAGCAAGCAATAGGAACATTAATTTATTTGTTCTATAGAACACGATCTTTTTTTTTTTGAATAAAACCTTTTTTAAGAACAAAGCAACTCAACCAATAAAATAAAATAAAAAATCTATAACTCACTAGAATGTTTTTTACTCACAGTTTGATAATGGGTGTCATTCTGTGCCTAATTGCGGTGACCATAGAGCCACTTTATGAGCAAGTGTGTTGAAAAAATAGATTTATATGCATTGGCATATGCAAACATGCAAATGCATATAATCCGATGTCTACTGATCACTTAAGTTTATTTATGGTTGAGGCGAATGTCCTAGTAATTAACTACTGGACGCGGAAATCTTCGATAACTAATATATGTATTTATGCGGGTGCGATACTACATCGTGTGCGTTGCGGTAGCGTGGCGTTTGGCAACGTATTGAACGCACGCGTCGAGCGAGCGGCGGCAACATACGGGGTTGCAAGACGCTATAAACCCAAGGCACAATTGGACCTACTTATGCAAAATGGAACCAACCCACATACTGACAGTTTTGAGAAAAAGCCTTTTTTATTAAAATTTTGCGTACAAAAGAATATGTCTATATTTTGGAAAAAACATTAGAATATTGTATATTATATTTTCTCGTTATGATTTTTATTGAGTCGATAGAAGGTGCATTTTGAAAGTCTTCTGCATCCTTAACCCAATTTTGGCATGTTTGTGGATTGGTTCTGTTTTGCATAAGTAGGTCCAATTGGTAATTGGCAAATAAGTGGCGCCAATAGTGCTACTAATCACGCCTTGAATGCAAGAGGAAGGACGGATAATGAATAGTAATATATAGTAACCGGCCATTATACCCTTTTCCACAGTTTATTTTACTTTGGACATGTCGATCGTTGTTCAATTCGTGATGCCCTAAAGCATAACCAATTCAATTTTATACATTTTACTAGCTGTGCCCGCGACGTCGTCCGCGTGGAATTTGCTTTCAAAACCCTCTGATTTTGAAACATTCTTCATTGGTGCTCCGCTCCTATTGGTCTTAGCGTGATGATAGATAGCCTATAGCCTTCCTCGATAAATGGGCTATCCAACACTGAAAGAATTGTTGAAATCGGACCAGTAGTTCCTGAGATTAGCGCGTTCAATCAAACAATATATTAGTATATTTGGCTACAACACTAATACTTACATTTTAAATATCGCGATATCTTTTGAATGAACCGTCCGTATTGAATAATTCAAAAAGTTCTAGAAAAGTATTGAAATCGTCTTGAATATGGAGTAATTTATTTTGATAAGGATTAATGCCAAGGTACAAAATAAAGAGTTTTTGAAGCGACGGCATTTTAATTATTTAAAAAAATAAAAGAAAACACTTATTGTGAGATAACTACAATAGTTAGACATATGGTTCCGCGATATTTTTTGTAGACAATTACATGTTCTGCAAAGTGGTAGTACATTGTTTTGTTCTATAATCAATAGTTTTCGCAGCGCACACCGTGTAAGGATTTTATCGGGTCATTTTTTTACACCTTAGGTTACATTATTGGACTTTTAGTAAGGATCCCTAATTTTTTTGAAAATATAATATAGCCTATAGCCTTCCTGGATAAATGTACTATTCAACACTGAAAAAATTTTTCAAATCGGACCAGCGGTTCCTGAGATTAGCGCGTTTAAACAAACAAACATACAAACTCTTCAGCTTTATAATATTAGTATAGATTATATAAATATTCGAGTTTCTTCATTCAGCATTTTAATCAACTTGGTGCAACTATATCACATAAAAATAGTATGTTGTGTATTAAATAAGGCGTATAACCCATAAGTTTACACTTACAAGTGAAATAAAAGCAAGAGTAGGTATAACTTTGATATGAAATTAAATACCGTGGTATTTTTTGCTTTTAATTAAAACATTTTGATTGAATTTAGATATAGTGACGATAGTTTATAGTCTATGCGTTAGATGACTGCTATGGCTACGTTCCACAAGACTCACTACGATCACGTTCACGACCGCGATTTTTCCCGTTCCACTTGCATGCGGGCGTTAAAATCGTAAAGTCTAGTGGAACGGATTATGGAGCGTTGATGTAATTAACGACGAACGAGGAGTTTTTGGCGGGAACTGAAAGGAGACGTTGTGTTGTGCAATTTTATTTTCTAAAAATGTGTAAAATTACTCTAAAATGAACAGTAGTTGTAGGATATTGATAGTTTTTGAGTAGTAATTACGTGTTTTTGTGAAAAATGTGAACTGTAAAGTCAAATGTGGCCTTTTGAGTTGTCACAAGGATTCTGTTGCATTGCGTCAGTTGATAACCTACAATTCAGCTGAGCTATACATAGGCTTAAGAAAATGAAGAAACTATATTGTAACTAAAATCTGGCTTAATGGTCTAGCTGCCAAGCCATAAATCTAAATAAAATAACTAAATAAATAAATGTCATTGGTTGATTTGAAAATCGCGCCTTTTTCCATGTCAATCGATAGAGAGTCAACACTCACTTCGACCCACTTCTTGACATGGGTTGGGTCGTTGTGAGCGCTGTGTGATCGAAAATTATGACGTCATTGATGACGATTTGGCCACGACCATAACGACTGTGGTCATTATGGCATTGAGATTTTGGGCATTATGAGATACTAGAGGAACGCGTCCTATGTTGCCTGGAACAATGAAATACGACAATTGTGAAATTCACTGTCAAAAATGTGCGAACCTCAAAAGTAAGATTAATCGTTCGACGGAGTATAGCAGGCCTTAAAAACTATGAAAATGTTCTTTAATCACTTTTTTTTGAAGTCGATCTACTTGCACCACCAAGTAAAGACGGCCCTGATTGTAATATTTGAGTCTAGATCACCGTCTTATCTTAACTATATACGATATTATTACGACCGACAAAGACAAATTCGCACCTGCATTTTATTACCTCTCGGCATTTGGACTTCTTTTGTTTACTTTGTGATTTAAAAAAACAGCCCATTGTGTATTGTAATCTTTTACAGCCCATGTTGTATTGTGATCACTGCCAGGTATCTCGGATTTAAAATACAAGCTGATTCTAAGAAATTCGGTCCACACGGTCGGGTCGACATTGCATCGGTACAGTATAAAGAAATGCCCCTACTGAGAGATGAGGCCGTCGAGCGATAACCACAACCGAAGCAAGACGTGTGTACATTCGGTAATCTATTGAGTGACGGACTTTGCGCGTGTTGTTATATTTGTACCTGTGTTATACGTGTTTGTATAGTTCTAATAAACTCTTTAATAATTCCAACGGCATTTTAATTCGAGTCGTGCAACTCGTAATAATATAAAGTGTACGTACGTTAAAAGTCGAAGTAAAAATAGTCGTAAATCATTGTTTTATTGAGTCACATTAAATTTAAACCACTTGTATCGACATAAACTTGAGTGTTGTAAAAATCGCAGAGAAAAATATGAAAATATTATTTTTTTCTAGTTTAATCGGTAAATACATTTAGTATATTCTTTTTTGACGGCCTCCGTAATCTTTGTCAATCGAGCATATTCGAAAACAGAGGTTCTGGATTCAATTCCTGGTATTTTCCTAAAATAATTTTCTGTTATTAGTTATTTGCTATGGTCTGGGTGTTTGGGATTGGACCTAGAGTGGTCCGTTGTGTATTACTGATAAGCGTAAATTGCTAAGTGATTAAGTATTTTACAGGGCTTTCGCTCTCATGCAATCCACGAAGCGTCAGCTTGGCCGTGGAAACTTCACTCGTATTTGAACCTAACGATGTTCGTAAAAACACATCAATACTCAACAATATAAAAACTTTTATTGACAACCTACAAAGAGCTTTAACTAATGATGACTATCAACTCAGGGCTAAAGAAGAAAATGCAAACATACTTACATCATTTCTTTATGATTTAGGCAAAATAGTTTTAAATTATGACGAAAATTTATTTAATTTGTTAAAAGAATCGTTTACTAAATTTCACTCTAACAATCTTCATAAACGTTTTGAATTCATCGGAATGTTTCCGAACATAAAATTGCGTTCCTTTTTCAAAAACACATTTAAAGAATGGTCTGTTATGAAAACAGATAGTTTAAAAAAAGAAATAAAGAAGTTTATGGATGATGATGGCGAAACAGCTGTTGTGTTATTTTTTAAGAGTTTAAATCGATTCTTTGATGAAAAGGACGCGAGAAAATTATACAAAATATTATATAAGTTCAAACATGCAAATGAAGAAAATATATCAGACGCGTTTGGAAATGTCATAACTTTTATGTACCTTGACAAATATTTAAATAGCAATCAAGCTGCTATTGCAGAATTTCAGCGGGAATGTGATAAATTCGCATTGTACATTAGTGAAGCATACAAAAGTCGTGTTTATGATGAAGAATTAAATTCTAAACCAAAAAAAGTAGGAAAAGCCAAAGAAATAAAAAATACTTTCCCAGGAAGCGACAGGAAAGACATTAATGTTGATTTAAAAGACAGTTTAGAGAAAAAAACTAAAATCGACGGCACAAAGAAAAAGACCAATGATATAGTAGTTAATAAAAACATTGAAGTCTTTGTTAGTGGTACTCAAAAGAATTTATAGAAATAAAACAAATATCAAAAAGAATTACAATTTATTCTTGCACATAATACGACATCACATGGTAACACTATTCGAAAAATAGGTATTTTCATTACAATTTTTTTATTTTATTTTTTTATTGCAGGAGTTCAGCAGACAGGAAGACGGCCCACTTAATGGAAAGCGGTTACCATCGCCTATGGACATTTGCAACAGCAAAGTTGTTACAAATGCGCTGCTGCTCTCTTAAGGGAGACTGGTACCTGGCTACTAATACCGGAACACAATTCAAAGTTGTTATGGCGACATACTTTAGACCAGGAATGGTAGCCATCCAGTCGGGCAAATGCCCTACCACCTGGCTGTGGGTTGTTTTGTCGCCTCTTGCGACAGGCCGCAGGAAATTGTATTCTTTCTCCGTTTCTGCACGGATAATTGTTTGAATCCTACATTCACACTATCTTATTATTCTTATTAAAATGTTTTATCTTAACTCAACTATAAAACTATCTGTACAACGAGAATACTACCTTTTACATCTTTCGTCATACATACAAAGATATAATATATATATATATATATATATATATATATATATATATATATATACATATATATATATATATATATATATATATATATATATATATATATATATATATATATATAATACAAAGTCGAGTTTCATGACAATAATTACTTTTAGTTGGTTCGAGACAAAAACAAGAAAACAATTCATAGTTTAAAAAAACTCGAAACTAAAAAATAGAACATTATAAAATTACGTTTTAACGGTTTTAAGTGCGGTAATTAATTCTGGATCAAGTTTTTATTTGTTTTCCCCCCCTTTTTTTGTGTTTCTTATCTACACGGTCATCGCAATCTTAAACCTTGTGTTTTCCACACCTGAAGTTGACAGTAATGGTAGTTTGACCAAAAACAAGCCTCTTGCCAAAAAAACAAAAAGTGAAGTGCGGTAATTTGTTTGATTTTTATTGTTCCGACGTTTTGACCAACCCTCATATTTTTCCTTCACCTATTTTAATATTGTATAACATTATTAGAGCTACGCATGTTTGCTGAAAAGATTCTTGCGCCGCTTCTTCTCTTCAAGCCACAACATGTTAAGCGGTGGTAAATTAGATTAGGCTCCCATAGAGTAAATAATAACCATAAACAAAATTAAAACTAAATAATTATAATGAAGTTGGTGGTAGGCTAAAAAAAAGTTTAACAATACTTATGGACACATCTTTGTCTTCTGCGATCACGGCCACTGAAAAATGGCCGAAACGTC
The DNA here is from genome assembly GCA_019925095.2 of Dendrolimus kikuchii. Lineage (NCBI taxonomy): Eukaryota > Metazoa > Arthropoda > Insecta > Lepidoptera > Lasiocampidae > Dendrolimus > Dendrolimus kikuchii. Next base: position 34,910,282 of record CM034387.1, read on the forward strand.
GGAATAATAAAAATCAAATAAATTACCGCGCTTTAAACCGTTAAAACGTAGTTTTATTATGTATACAATTTGCGAAAACTCAAGAAAATATTAAATAGAATTTTTTTAAATATGAAGACTCCGTTCTACCGTGTTATTTCCTTAGTGTGGCGTGCGTCTGACTACATGTTCATAATAACTCTAAAATAGCTATTAGTTAAATATTCGTAGTATTCTATGTCAAGCAGGCTCTTCACAATCGTCGACGTCGTCGTCAGACATTCGCAGTCCATTGCTGGACGTAGGCCTCCCCAAGTCTGCGCCACTCATCCCTCTCCTCCGACTTCCTCACCCAGCGCCTACCGGCGACCTTGCACAGGTCGTTGGTCCCTCGGGCCGGAAGCGTCCGACACTGCGTTCACCGAGACGCGGTCTCCACTCCAGGACTCGTCTGCTCCATCGGCCATCGGTCCTGCGGCAGACGTGACCGGCCCACTGCCACTTCAACTTGCTAATTTTGCGAGCTATGTCGGTTACCTTGCTTCTCTTACGGATATCCCTATCCCTAAGAGAAACATCCAACGTAGCTCGCTCCATAGCCCGTTGAGCGACTTGGAACTTCTGGACCAATACTGCCGTCAGTGTCCATGTCTCGGCCCCGTAGGTCAAGACGGGGAGGACGCACTGCTCGAAGACTTACGTATTGAAGCATCGCGGGATGGTCGACGAGAAAACTTGACGAAGGTTAGTGAACGCTGCCCAGCCAACTGAATCCTCCTATTGGCTTCTCCCTCGAAGTTGTGCCTACCTGTATTTCTTTTCACAATACACTGTAGAATAAACTCTTCTGTCTACGACAAGGTGTCGCAAGATGGCACAAAACCATTATTTAAATGGCGACACTAAAAGGTTGCGCAATTTATATTCCTTAGACTGGTAACATCAAAAAGGGTCACGCAAATCGCTATTGTAAGAGTGGTAACACCAAATAAAATACAGTCTTCTTGAATACGCATCCGTGTAGACAATTTCTCTAACAACTTAAAATCCATATATATCTATTTAATCGCTAAACCAAGCTTCCCAATAATTGAAGCAAACACCTTCTCATTTAAAAATTATTAAACATTGAAATTGTACTCTTTGGGCCTTACTTATAATCGTTTCTTAAATTTAAAGAAACTGCTCAGCAACTGATTAGTGAAAATCTTACCCATAAGCTCCTCTTTAGTCGAATATTTTGGGTACAACCTACGTTAATCATTCAAATTTCATTTATCTGTGCTCCTCTTAGGTAAACAACAGGTACCTCTTAGGTAATACAGGGTTAAAGTGAAAAAAAATATTGACTAGCCGATGCCCGCGACTTCGTCTGCGTAACGATCGCGATGTAGAATACTATCAGCGCCATCTAGTTTATTTAATATGATGACGAAATACGCTATGCTAGATACTGTTTTTGTAAGGTTTTACTTTTTCGTGGAATCTCGTCTTTTTAATGTCAATATATTATATATATACTTAATTAGGTGCATAAGTTGTATAATAAGGTGTTTGAGTAATTAAAGTACCTACTTTTTAACTATCCCACGGGAACTCTTTAATTTTTTTCGATCAAAAGTAACCTATATGTTGACCAGGGATATAAGCTACCACAATATAAAATTTCATTTAAATCGGTCTAGTCATTTCGGAGATTAGCCCGTACAAATAGACAGACAAACGGAGAAACAAAAAAATTAAAAAATATCTAAATTAGTTCTATTTCACTTCTTACATCCCCCTGAGTCGGTTTTTATCATTTTTTTCATTGTACAGAAATTCGAGCTCTACAGTTTTATTATATGTATAGATTAGGGTCTGATTCTGATTCCCAAATTCAAATTCAAAAGTTTTTATACAAAATAAGTTCCACTGGAGAACACTTTTTGAAAGTCATACATGTAAGTTAACTTCCTATTCTATGTACACCGCTTCGCAACGCGTTGATGCTGTAAAGGAGAAGAAGCGGCAAGAAACTCCCCAGCAACACGTCTAGCTAAATATTGTGCCTCTTTATATTTCATATTCTATTGATATCTCAAATTCTTTTTTTTTATAAGTCTCTTACTTAAGAGATGCCTAATCGTTTCTTAACGAGATAATTATAAGTAAGGCCGTCAGTCTCCATCTTTGTAACCTAACATCGTGTCATGTCCGCACTTTCCCGCCTAATTCCGCGCGCCGCCATCTTGCTTATGCCTCTTCTGGGTGCCGTGCACCTTTTTGACGTGCCGAGAAAGGCACGCCTGCCAGTTGAATCTCGCCGGGCATATGACGCATTTGTATGGAGTCTCGTTTGTATGCAATACTATATGCGACCTGAGTCTGCCGTGATTCTGGAATTGCACAGATATTAATATTAAGGCTCGATTCGCACTGGAGTCCCCGCCACAAAAGAAGAGAACACAGAAGGCACACACGCTGCAATCGCCGTTACTCAATCCTGCCAGAGTAATTATTTGCTAATAAAACTACGTTTTAACGGTTTAAATTAGATTAGGCTCCCATAGAGTAAATAATTAAAATTAATAAGTTGGCGGTAGGCTAAATAAAACTTTAACAATACTCGTTGACACTTGACATCTTTGTCTTCCGTGATCATGGCCACTGAAAAGTGGCCGAAACGTCGGAAAAACCAAAATCAAATAAAATTACCGCGCTTAAAACAGTTAAAACGTAGTTTTATTATGTACACAAGTCGCGAAAACACCCTAAACTAAGGTAAATATTAAAAGATGACAGTGACGGTGAAGACTATAAACGATATAAAACATTCAAAATATATGAAATAAGTAAATAATAGTACATTATGGTACTAGTGTGTAACATTGTTGATTACCGCCGAGGCGCCATTGAGACTCGAGCCGTAGGCGAGGGTCTTAAGAGAGCCGAGGACGGTAATCATCAATACACACGTGTATCATACGACGTTTTTCAACACACTTGTGAATAAAATTACAACAAAAACTCATTTTATTTAGTAGATAAAAAAAGTTATATATGAGTGAAAGTTTTATTTATTAAACACGTACGAGTTAAAATTATCTATTTAAATAAGAAGTTGCATGAAATGAGCAAGCAATAGGAACATTAATTTATTTGTTCTATAGAACACGATCTTTTTTTTTGAATAAAAACTTTTTTAAGAACAAAGCAACTCAACCAATAAAAATTAAAAAAAATTTCTATAACTCACTAGTGAGTTATAATGTTTTTTACTCACAGTTTGATAATGGGTGTCATTCTGTGCCTAATTGCGGTGACCATAGAGCCACTTTATGAGCAAGTGTGTTGAAAAAATCTTTATTATATACTATATAAACACAGTACATATCATAATACGTACAGAATAAGCAGCACTATTATAACTGAAAGGACCAAAAATAATTAAAAACCATGATTTTTAAAAGAGGATACGGACTTAGCTTGTCTGATGGTGAGTGGCAGTGAGTTCCATAAACGGACAGCCTGTACTGTGAAGGAGTTGTCAACGAAGGAAGAAGTGTGCACAGGTGTCATTAAGGAGAGATTAAGTAAGCGGTAAGTGGTTACTGAATGATGAATACAAAAATATTCCATAATTAAAGCTGTAAGTTTATTTTCTGGCTATTTTACTAACAAAACTGGCCGAACCATTTGATAGTTTTGCGATTTGTTTCGATAGCCTGCCTACCGCTGCCGTATGCGTGAGAAAAAAGGAATCCAGACAGACTGGCGCCGTAACGCGTTACGTAACGAAGCGGTTTACCCTCTCATAAGAAGTTATCACTTCAAAAACAATCTTTCCTGTACTATTCCTATGGGAAATCGAAAAGTGCAATGTGGAAACTCTTAATATTAGTATTAAGGGCTCATATTTTACAAGGCCCATTTTGGCACCCAACAGAAACTTTTGAGCAAGATTCCGAATTTTTATTTTCTTTTTCTGAAACACGTTTCAGCCTAACACACTCACCGGAAAGGCTTTCCCGCAATGATCGCAGAGGTATTCCAACTTGTCCTTCTTATGAACAGCTCGGTGGTGCAAAAACAGAGACGTCCTACTTTTGAATACCTGAAATACAAACAAATCTGCTCATCCACAGAAGCCGTCTTTATTAATAATTAGCACATTACACTACGTTATTAGTTATATTCATAGCACTAGTTCAAAGGATCGCTTCGACATTCACATATTTATTAGTCTGTCAATAACATAGAGGATGTTTGGCGCATGGACCGACAAAAATTTTTGGGGGATTGGGTGGATCAAGAGCTATCTTTAACCCATAGTTCCTTATGTCCTAAGTGTCACTGTAATCTAGATACGACCTTTTTTGCTTGTTTTTGAAAATGACCTGGTTCATCGTCTTTAAAACGACATATTTTTCTAGTTTGTTGTTATAATTGAACCAAATAACTTTTATTGCAGTCTTTAATGTATGATTATTCTAAATTAAACATTAATTCTGACGGCCTCTGTGGTTGAGCGGGCTAAGCCTTTGCCGGCCTACCTCATTGCAACGCAGAGACTCCGGGTTCGATTCCTGGTATAGTAAATTTCGGAAACGTATTTTCTCCGTTATTTACTATGGTCTGAGTGTCTGGGATCGGCCCCAGAGTAGTCCACTGTATAATACCCATAACACAAGCGTAACTTGCTTAATTTGGGGATATGCAATATGTGTGTTTGTCTGCCGATTATTATTATTATAATTCTTAGCATTAGATAACAAAAAATACTTGACGAGCTTTCACTCTTAAAAATTAATTAATCTATGAAAAACGTCAAATTCAAAATTAATTATAAAGAAAACTGAAAGGTATTAAGAATTCAATTTGATTTAAAACAAAATCTGTACTAATATCCTTTCCAACGATATACGACATGGCCTTGACATTATTCATGTGATCACAAAACAAGGTATTACTCAACCAGTGTCAGAATAAAGAAAACACCTTGTTTGTATTTTAAGACGTTTTAATTACATTTTATTTACAGATTGGCAAAATCGTATCTCGATTACAGTGACACTTAGGACATAGGGATCTATGGATTAAAGATAGCTCTTGATCCACCCAATGCCCCAAAAAATTTTGTCGGTCCATGCGCCAAACACCCGGTATATGAGCCACGCGCAGAAGGTTTGCCGATGACTACTTAATATTATTGTACATACATACATACATACATACATAACTTCATGCCAGTTCCCTTGCGGGGTAGGCACGAACAACAGAGCGCCATTTAGGCCCATTCTTACACACCTCACTTGCTTCTTTGACATTCATAACTCTTGTTATGCACACTCGTCTGTTCTTAAGGCTCCTGACATCACCCTCCGCTAGTACACGATCAATTTGATCATGGAAGGTGTGTCGTGGCGACCTATATACAATAAAATACATACAATAGAATATTATTGTATTGTATTATTTAGTATTATTGTATATACTTATGTAAAATATACAACAAAAAATTCGATACACACATAGTAGAAGTGAAACTTCAACGGACAAATGGCAAAACCAAATTCAACAAAATTTTAACTTGAAGTTTCATTAATTCCATTCGGGTAGCTTTTTAAATACATTAACCCTTTAAGACGGAACCACCACAAATTTGTGGTCAAATACAGATAATTGAAACGAACGTTGAACTGATGCTTTCTCCCTCTAACTACATAGAATTTGTATTGGAGTAAAAGAGACGATATAATTCTTTTGGTTTTGACGCGGCAATTCAGGTGGCAGCGAGCCGATTATGGACAAAAATAATATTAAAGGCCCCTTTTAGGGGTCAACCTACCTTCTCGCATAGTGTGCAAATGTGTACATAATTCTTGAGATGGTCCCAATCGATGTGGTCCTTCAGCTTGATTTTGTCCAAAAACCTCTTGCCGCATTCGTTGCACACAAACCTGAGAAGAATATAATACAACATTAAAAGGGGATTGTTGGGAAAGTTGGGTTTTTTCACTTATGGGAGCCGCGTACTATAATACTTTTTTTTATTTTTTTTATTGCAGGAGTTCAGCAAACGGCCCACTTGATGGATAGCGGTTACCATCGCCTGTGGACATTTGCAACACCAAATGCGCTGCTGCCCTCTTAAGGGTGACTGGAACCTGGTCACTAATGCCGGACCACAACTCAAGGTTGTTATGGCGACATACTTTAGACCAGGGGTGGTGGCCATCCAGTCGGGCAAATGCCCTACCACCTGGCAAAACAACTCAGAAGGGTTTATGGTAATAAAAGAACAGCAACTGGTCACAACACTTACAATCAGAGAACCGGCTTACGTACATGTCATCCACTGACTCCTCACACTCGACAAGCATTTTTAGAAAACCTCCATCCCTCCAAGAATTTTACAGTTTAAGAAACTTAGCAATTGGCACAACCGGTAGCGGATTGAAGTCCGTCCGTCGTTTTATACTTCACAAATGCGAATGTGCCCCGCCCGGCAACGTCCACACAATTTCCTAGTAATCGTAATCCGCACACCTGGCTAATGTTGCAGCCGCAAGCGTCCGTAGACGAGTACAATAGGACAATCGGCTGTTCTCTACGTGTGTAAGTGAACAAAAGAAGACGATCATAAAAGGATTACAACTAGCTCAAATGCCGACAGGTAATAAAATGTGCTTTTACAGATTTATACGTGTAATTTATGTTTGTCGGGGCCTAGGTTGTAACAATATTATATAAAATTTTATCCTTAAAATTTTACATATAATAAAATAAACCGACATAAACACAGTATAAATCTATCGCGTATGCCAACATGAAAATATGTAATGAATACCGTCTTTTTACAACTGAGAGATTTTCAATTATAATTTGTACACCTTTACCACATATTAGAGATAAATATTATTACATAAAATTATGTTAAAATATAGAAAACTACTTGCTTTATACAAAACAGGCGCTAATCATCTACATACATACATACATACATAACTTCACGCCAGTTCCCTTGCGGGGTAGGCACGAACAACAGAGTGCCATTTAGGCTTATTCTTACACACCTCACTTGCCTCTTTGACATTCATAACTCTTGTCATGCACACTCGTCTGTTCTTAAGGCTCCTGACATCACCTTCTGCTAGTACACGATCAATTTGATCATGGAAGGTGTGTCGTGGCCTTCCACGACTTCTGCATCCATCCACTTTTGCATTGTATATCTGTTTAGTCATTCTTTCATCATGCATTCTTTCCACATGCCCGAACCACCGGAGCATTCCTTTCCTTACCTTCACCCCGACACTCTCTTTCAGACCAACTCTCTTTCTTACTTCGGTATTACGAACGCGGTCCGCGAGCGTCACTCCGCAGATTTTGCGCAGTGCTCGCATCTCGACCGCGTTTACTCTACTTTCATGCTCTCTCTTCCATACCCAACTCTCGCATCCATACGTGAGCGTAGGTACCAGCACCGCGTTGTGTACGGCGAGCTGGGCCTTCTGGCTGAGTTTCTTAGCGCCTAGAAGTTTACCTAACGCTCCATTCACACTATTCCCCAAATTCACTCTTCTTTCTATATCAGCGGTGTACCTTCCATCCCTGCTAAAAGCACATCCAAGATATACAAACTCATTCACTTGCTCTAGCATAACATCATCGACCATTATCCTTGCATTCGTTCTGGTTTCTTCTCTTTCAAACACCATAACCTTTGTTTTCTTCGCATTCAAATGTAAGCCTCTCGCCTGACAGTCATCTTTCATCATTGTGACTAGTGTTTGCAGTTCTGATGGCGATTCGGCTAAAAGCACGGCATCATCCGCATAAAGCAAGGTGCTTACAACTAGATCACTCATCCGCACCCCAACATCCATCAATCTTATTCTCTGGAGACAATCGTCCAGATATAGGATGAACAGCAAAGCCGACAGCACGCAGCCCTGGCGGACGCCAATATTGACGTCAAACCAGGGCGACAGGCTGCCTTCCACCCGCACGCATGCCATACAGCCCTCGTAAGTGGACTGCACAGCACGCATCAATTGGCCATTAATCCCATATCCGGGCAATATGTCCCAGAGGTCCTTCCGCACAACCCTGTCAAATGCTTTCTCTAGATCCACAAAACCGCAGAAAACCTTCCGGTCCATAGCCAGCTGCTTCTCTACGATATTGCGGAGAGAGAAAACTTGATCCATACATCCCCTTCCATTTCTGAAACCACCTTGTGCATCCCACAGTAATCCATCGGATACAACTCTCATTCTCTTTTCAATAATCTTCGCATACACTTTAGATGCTGTGCTGATCAAACTGATGGCCCTGTAGCTGGCGCACTCCATACGTGACCCCTTGCCTTTATACAAGGGCACGATAACAGCGCGCCTCCAGTCCTTGGGAACCTTTCCCGTCCTCCAGCACAAGTTGCATAAGGACAGGAAAGCGTCCCGGACGCAGGTTCCACCAGATTTGATCATCTCAGCAGACACACTATCGATTCCTACTGCCTTTCCATTTTTCAGACTTCTTATCGACCATTCGATCTCTTCCAAAGTGATCTCGGATGCTGACTCCTCGGAGTCGGTCACAGACTCAGTCGTGGTGCCAGCATCCGGGATATTATCATACATTTCTCTAAAATATTCACTCCATCGCGCTAATACCTCTTGTGGGTTAGCAAGAACGTCCCCTGCTTTAGATTTTATTCTTTCCATTCTGGAAGCTGACGAACAACCCCGAGACTTCTTAACCTCTCTCCAAAAGAGTTTGGTATTCGCCTCGAAGTTCTCCGTCAGCTTCTCTTCTTCTTTCAATTTTATTCTTTCACGCTTCTCTTTCACTAAAGCTTTGGTTTCATTCTTGCAGAGGCGATAAATTTCTTTCTTCATCTCTTTCATACTGTCATTCTGTTGCAAGGAAGCAACATAATCCAGCCAGGCTTTTCTCTTTCTCTCTACGCTGGATTTAACATCCGCGTCCCACCATTCATCACCTTTCGTTGTTATGTGCCTCTTCGCGCATCCACATGCTTCTTTTGCGCTTTCCACTATACTTTCTTTCATACTATCCCAGTCATTATCCACATCTAAGTCGGAGACGTCCGCTTTTGCAAGCCTTTCTTCGACTAGGCGCGCATACATACTCCTTACACTAACATCTTCCAATTTTTCACACTTTATTCTTTCAAGCTCCCCGAAATTGGTACGCACTCGCCAGTGTCTCCACTTCTTGAAAAGGCCCACAAACCGGCTTATCACCAGGTAGTGGTCCGTTTCAAGAGTGGGGCCTCTGTAGGCTAATCATCTAATAAATAAAAATATAACATTATTATTCAATTAAGGAAATGGCCGGTTGTATCGTTTAGAAATAAGAGGGTACTTAACAAAATTAATTGTTAGCTTAAAAAAGAAACTAAATAACTATAACAGTACATCCAAACCCGGTTTCCCAACCGTACTAAAAATTATAGAACAATAATATCGTACGAAATGTACTACATTTTCATCGCTAATTCAACTGCCGCGCTTTTATTCAGATTTTTATGATTATTTTCAAAATAATAGAAGTTCGCTGGCCACAGCAAAAAAGTAGTAATAAATACACATGGAAAATTCAGTGATGAAATAAATAACACTAGTGGTCGAAATTTTTACTATGAAAACATAAACAATAATTTTAGATTATTTATTTTTTGTGAAGTTTCATCCGAATTTAGAGTGGACCCAAAATGGTTGCCCATTTTGGGTCCACTCTGTCTGTCTTTTACAGTTTATATAATAATAATAATAATAATATCAGCCCATAAATGTCCCACTGCTGGGCTTGGGCCTCCCATTATAGGGGGTACGGACGTATACCCGCCACGCTTGTCCAAGGCGGCTTGGCAGGTTTGACACATCGGTTATCTCGATGTGCAGGTTGCATCACGATGTTTTCCTTCACCGTTATTAGCACGTGGTAATTGTAACAATATTCACATTAGGTCAGAAAACTGCCTAAGTGGTGCATGCGTTCCGGCCAGGATCGAACCCGCGCCCTTTGAGTTTGGGACGCGTGCACTAGCCATTACGCTACCACGACTATATATTTTACAGTTTAGTTTTTTTAATATAATAAAACCTTGTTACGGGTACCCTAGAAACTTACTTGAAAACATTCTCAGTGACATGCTTCTTGCTGATTTTCATGTGCTGGTTGTATGTTTCAATGGAAGAGAACGTGCGGTTGCAAGGCTTGCAAACGAGCTCGCCGCTTGCTCTGTGAAACGGCATTAGTAATGTAAAACAATATGTAGGTAGGCAGGTAACTTTTTATTATTTTATTTATTTCGGTTTATGGCTTGGCAGCCAGGCCTTTGAGCCAAACCTTAGTTTACAATCAATGGAGTTCTTGTGACAACTCAAAAGGCCACATTTGACTGCACAGTTCACATTTCTCATTAACACATGATTACTACTCAAAAACTATCAATATCCTACAACTATTGTTCATTTTAGAGTAATTTTACACATTTTTAGAAAATAAAACTGCACAGCACAACATCTCCTTTCAGTTCCCGCCAAAAACTCCGGTAACTCTTTATTGTACACCAAAGCATAGACAATCAGAAGTAGAAACATACAAGAGATAGTACAGCGGGCGGCCGTATCGCTTAAAGCGATCTCTTCCAAGCAACCCTTGGCAAGGATTAGTAAATAAAATAAGCTTTTTTAAAAACAACCTTTTGAGGTCCTGGATATCATGTAGCAGCAGAGTGTTAGCCAAGACAAGTAAAACGAGCCCAAACACGACGGGTCTATCTTGTTTAGTACAGGAGTTCCTATGGCCACCTTCCATCCAACATTCCACCATCAGATTACCTCCATGGTACCATATCATTGCATTGTCACGCGATATACAAATGCGTGCAAAAATTCAGCTCAATCGGAAACCGGGAAGTTGGTCAAATTTAACTTGCAAGATTCCACACGAACTTACATACATACATCCATTGCAAGTTACGTAAAAGCTTGTAAAAAGAAGGGTTTTTGCCGCACACATACACATGACGAGGGAGATAGAACGATACTTCCTCTTCCCGCGGAATAAACCGGATAATCGGGTTTGTACAACACTCTCTTCACGGATTACACTCCGAAGGAAATAGTCCCAGAAACCGGTTAAAACTGATTAAAACCGATTACTTGTAAACCGGTTCCAAGCGTTGTTGTTGAGTTTCGCTACTGATGCTATTAAACTCACTGTTGACGATAGAACGCGTTGTATGAACGGCCCGCTCGGTGTTACCCGTAAAATAAAACAAATTATTATATATACAAATATAATAAACATATAACATAAATATCTTAATATATATAAATTACGTGTCACGTTGTTTGTCCGCGATAGACTCCTAAACTACTTGACCGATTTTAATCAAATTTTCACACCGTGTGCAGTTTGATCCAACTTGAAAGATAGGATAGCTTACATTTGGACCCGGCAGGTGGCGCTGCAATCGGGTTCTAAATTTTATTTCTATTTCTTCAGGGCAAAACAACGTCTGCCGGTACAGCTAGTACACACACACACACACACATTATATATATATATATATCCCTATTAATATTATAAATGCGAAAGTAACTCTGTCTGTCTGTCTGTTCCGTTTTCACGTAAAAACTACTGGACCGATTTGGCTGAAACTCAGTATATATATATTTTCGATGCCGAGAATGAACATAGGATACTTTTTATCCCGGAAAATGGGATAGTTTCCGGGATAAAAGTATATTTGTCTTTTTGTTTGTTACCCTTTTATGGAAAGACTATTGGACCGATTTGGGTGAAACTCGGTACATATATAATTTGAATACCGAGAGTGCCCAAGGGATACTTTTTATCTTGGATAATGGGATACATTTAGGGATAGATTTATGTAAAGTTTATCCCGGAAACTAGGACAGGTTTTGTGATTTTGTCCATTTCGTCCACTGGGTCCACTAGATCCACTGGGTCCACTGGGTCCACTGGGTCTACTGGGTCCACTTTGACCACTGGGTCCACTAGGCCAGTTGGGTCCACTTTGTCCACTGGATCCACTGGGTCCAGTTGGTCGACTTGGACCATGTTATCTATTTTGTCATTTTTGTCAAGTTTTGTCATTTATGTAGTTTACATATAGACGGGGGTGGTATAGTTTGCGATATAAAATGAAGTAAATCTTTCGGGGGCAAATACATACAAATTTAATATAATGTAACCTGTACCACTTGCTTTTTAAACAAGAGATACGCATTAGAGGTTGACTCTAATATATATATATATATATATATTATATATATATATATATATATATATATATATATATAAAATATTATATAATATATATTATAAAATATTAATATAAAATATTTGTTGTGTATTTAGCTGTGTCTTTGAAATCAATAAATAATAGCAAATTGATTGCCTAGAGTGTAAGCGATTGCACGAACTTCACTCGGGATTGGCGCAAGTCAGTTGCCCGCTACCACCGACCGTGATATACGTGCCCTGCATTCGCTTCTCTCAAAACATCAACGGCTAGCTTTCAAACCCTAAAAACCTTGTTAAATTTTCTCCTTTGCACCATTGAACGTTACATCCGGTCCACTCACCTAGCAGCGTGGTTGGCTATATGCCGATGTAAGTTGCCCCTCCATTGAAACATTCGGTCGCAGTGCGGACAGCGAAACTGCTGTGTCGATTTTAATACAGATGTCTTAATTTGCTTGATACGAGCCACTTGCTTCTCCGAGTTCAAATCCTCCGACTGAGTTTCTTTTAGTTTGCTAAAAGATGTATATAGAATAGATGGATAAAACAAGAATGATTAATCTTTTATTCGGTCCTGTAATAATGTTATATACGTAAATAGTATATATGGAAAGAGAACAATTTCACAGAAATGGATCGCAAGTTGGCACTAAACCATTATTCAAATGGCAACACTAAAAGGTTGTGCAATTTGTTTTCTTAGAGTGGCAACACTAAAAGGTTGTGCAAACTGTTTTCTTAGAGTGGTAACACTAAAATAAAATAAAAGTCTTCTTGAAAACGCATCTGTGTTGACATTTTTCTAACAACCTAGAAATCCACGCATATCAAATGAATCGCCGAACCAATTGTAGAGAAGGAAGTCTTCAATAAAGTACCTTTTGCTAGAGAAATGCGTATATTTTAAAATTATGCGAGCTTTACAATATTTTTTTGTGCGCGTGCAATCGTTCGACTTAGTTCCGTAGTGAATTTTTGAATATTGGCGGTTGGCCGTAGAGAATGAGTGATTGTCATAGGCAATTTTATGGTATTGCGTGTACACACCGGCGCGAGAGTACTTTTCAAGCCCGACTGGACCGGTGTGTACCTTCCATTGGTTAATCGTGCGGCGACACCAAGCTTCCTAATTAATGAACAAACACTATGATTTGGTATAATAATACGGGTGTTCATTTTTTCAAAATCACCGTATTCGATACTTGACAAGGGTAAATGATTTTTAAAAAATCTAACAACACAACTTTAGTTTTCGTCAAAGTCGGCCTGGAGATTCCTTTGAGTGATTTTCGCTACTTAGGGCAGTTTATGATTTGGCCTTGAAGGTCCATTTGAAAACTTCACCCTGTATGTCTATAATATTATAAAATTCTAACGATGCCGTGTCTGTACATTAAAGCTATTAAAAAAACAACTGGAATGGACTATATAAACGATGGAGAATACATATATATATATTTGTTTTTCTTGTCTGTTAGTTTGGGATTCACATAAAAACTACTTAACCCTTAAGACAATTATCGATATACCAAAAAGCCGCAAGACTAACACTAATCACTATCTCGTAATATATATACCAAGAAAATATACCCATTTCATACAACTCCTATATAAACAGAGTGAGACAACAACACAATTAACGACCACGTGCACAAACGCGATCTGCACTCGCATCGCGGACACATATGTGCTAATAGTGAGCTAAAGGGTTAAGCGATTTCGACGCGGTCTTCGCTAATCGACAGCAAATCTTTAGAACAACCCACAGCCAGGTGGTAGGGTATTTGCTCAACTGGATGGCTATGGGTTGTGTCCCGGCATTAGTGACCAGGTCCCAGACTCCCTTAAGAGAGCAGCAGCGCATTTGTAGCACCTTTGGTGTTGGTATGTGTATAAGTTTTGTTGTTAGTTGTGTATTTGCGACTTTGTGTGGTGTTATAATTTATTGTTTAATTGTTGTGACAAGGTGTTGACTGGGAATTGTTGTTGAAACATTTTCAGTTGGTGTTAGTGATGATGGATGGTTTAGCAGAGGGATGATTGGCCCTCCATTAGACGTTGGACGACTGTCTTCTCTCCCATTTAATTATGCTAGTGTAATGTATTCTCATTTGTGTTGTACATACATACATACATACATAACTTCACGCCAGTTCTCTTGCGGGGCAGGCACGAACAACAGAGCGCCATTTAGGCTTATTCTTACACGCCTCACTTGCTTCTTTGACATTCGTAACTCTTGTCATGCACGCTCGTCTGTTCTTAAGGCTCCTGACATCACCTTCTGCTAGTACACGATTGATTTGATCATGGAGGGTGTGTCGTGGCCTTCCACGACTTCTGCATCCATACATTTTTGCATTGTATATCTGTTTAGTCATTCTTTCCACATGCCCGAATCACCGGAGCATTCCTTTCCTTACCTTCACCCCGACACTCATTTGTGTTGTAGTTCTAAATAAATGAATTTTCTCTCTCTTTCTATCCCGGGAAACCCACGACAAATTCAAGTCACGAGTGGACGAAGTCATGGCCACATCCCAGTATACTATACTATAAATAAATTTGAAATAGTAATAAGTTACTTAACTTACATCAATTTTAACTGTATTTGATGATTTGAACTCGACTTCACGTGTTTTCGCAAATTCGACGTCGTGGAAAAAGATAATCTGAAAAGATAATTTCAAACGTTACTAGCGGCCGGCTGCGACTTCGCCTGCTTTTATTCGGAAAATTGAAACATAATTTTCTAGAAATAGCTTGTACTTATAATCCGCAACACATGGCTAATGATGCTCCTGAGCGGCCTATATAATAGGCTGTTCTCTACAATACCTAAAAACATATGCCAATAAATAAGTGATTGAAAGAAGACGAGCATAAAAGGATTACAATTAGTTCAAACGACAGGTAATAAAATGTGCTTTACAGATATGTATGTGGAATTTGTCTTTGCCGGGGCCTAAGTTGTAACAATATGTTACGTCAACGACGTCTGCCCACCATCGAGTGCACGACGATGACGCGTGTTATTAGCACAAGCGACGCCGCTTGACAGTTATCATTATGACTTTGCCAATTTCAAAATATCTTACTTTGTATTTGATATTTTTATATTAATTGCATACATGTATGACTTGATATTTTCAACATATTTCATACTAGCTGCGCCCCGCGGTTTCACACGCGTGGTGATGGAAAATCGTTACGTTTTGGATAATTCACACTATATCTTTATAAATTAAAGCATATAAGTCCTTCTGATGTGTAACCTATATTATTGTAAAGTTTCATCAAAATCCATTCAGTAGTTTTTGAAGTAGTAACAAACATTCTTACAAACTTTCGCGTTTATAATATTACTAGGTCTTTATAAACTCAAGAACCTTTTTTTTTATTATTATTAACATCTCTACGGGCTCGAGTTCCGTACCTTTTTTTACTACTTAATTTCTATGAAAAATTTTAGAGTCCATACACGCTTATTGTTTACTTTTGTTAGTGTGTGACATTAATTTAGTGATTAATTTAGTTATGGTGTACCTTAAGATTAACTTATTATATTAATTTATCCTATTTTTAATACTAAACTTATACTAATGTAGAGTGTATCTGTTACATGCTGGTGTTGTGAGGAAGTGCATGTGCAGTGTTGGCCTTATATCTATACTTATATATATTGTCCTATCTAGTGCCATGTGTGTTGTTTTTTCTTTTCTGTGCCTGGGTTATTAATTTTTAGGCTCTTTGTGTGTCTTGGTTTGTTTGTGGAGTGTGCGTGTAATGCAATGCGATGGTAGTGCGCGTTGGTTTGAGTATGTGTATAAGTTTTATTGTTAATTATGTGTTTGTGACTTTGTGTGGTGTCATACTCAAGAACTCAAGATACTGAAGAACCTTAAAAATATGAAGTATTCAATTATACATTTTTTATTTAAAGATTGTACTCGCTCAGGAGCATCATTAGCCAGGTGCTGCGGATTATAAGTACAAGCTAATTCTAGGAAATTATGTCGACGTTGCCGGGCACATTTGCATTTGTGAAGTATAAAACGACGGCCTGATTGAGAGAGGGGGCAGTTGAGCGACAACTACGATACAGGCGTGACGTGTGGACACTCGGGATTCTAATAGTAGTAGTGACGGACTTTGCGCGTTTTATTTAATTACGACCTTCTGCATTACGTTTGGATTTGTTGCGTTCGGTTATATTTGTACCTGTGTTATACGTGTTTGTATAGTTCTAATAAACTCTACAATAATTCTAACGGCATTTTAATTCGAGTCCCGCAAACTCGTAAAAATATTAACGAGTATTACCTGCAAGGTTCACAATACGGCTTCCTTTTCACTCCGGTCTGTATGCTATGAGTTTCCAGATGCTTCCTCAACGACGTTTTCCATTTGAATGTTTTATCACAGAACTCGCATGGAAACCTTTCCGACAGCACACTTCTGGAAACAAAATAAAATAGAAAATTACTAGAGTTCAGCAGACGGCCCCCACCACCTGATGGAAAGCGGTTACCATCGCCCATGGACATTCGTAACAACAAAGGTGCTACAAATGTCCTGCCACTCTCTAAAGGCAGGTTGGAACCTGCCCACTAATTCCGGAACACAACTCAAGGTTATTATGGCAGCATACTTTAGACCAGGGGTGGTAGCCACCCAGACATGCAAACCTGAAGACTAGGGCAGGGGGCTTCTTGACAGTCGGGCAAATACTCTACCACCTATAATAATATCTGCCCATAAATGTTCCACTACTCGGGCCTCCCACTATAGGGGGAACGGCCAGTATACCCGCCACGCTTGTCCAAGGCGGCTTGGCAGGTTTGACACATCGGTTATCTCGATGTGCAGGTTGCATCACGATGTTTTCCTTCACCGTTGTTAGCACGGGATAATTGTATCAATATGCACATTAGATCAGAAAACAGACTAAGTGGTGCATGAGTTCCAACCAGCATCGAACCCGCTCCCTTAGAGCCTGGGACGCGTGCGCTAGCCATTACGCTACCACGACTTTTTTTAACTTTTTTCTACCAGCTACCACTTGGTAATTGTGATTTCAAAGTACAAACTAACTTTTAAGAATCGATTTTTAAAGGTTGGATATCCATCAAGGGGTGCTGGTGCCAACACTAATGTATGCCAGTGAATGTTGGGTATGGCAGAAGAAGCATGAATGTAGGAGAAACGCAGTTGAAAAAAAATTCTCTCAACTTAATTGTTCTCCCCCCCCCCCCCCGAATCTCCCCCCAAAGTCGAAAAATTCCCCGAATTTACAGGGAATCCCCCCCATCTGGTAACACTGACGACAAACAGTCGCCCAGCGAGGTAGGATTAGGTACATTGTAATACAATTTGACATGGCATTGGCGGCGCTGCTGGCGTTGCTGCTAAGCCATCCTAATAAGCTTTAACCCTGTTTGCAAGTGTTTTGCGTATATATGTGTAAAATACACACACCCGCTAATCGTTATATGTATGTCAGTATAATTTTCTTGTAATTTTTTTATGTGAAACAGGCCAACATGCACAGGACCCAGCTCATGGAAAGTGGTTACTGTCAGACGGTCCGTGGATCCGTCAGACGTCTGCAACGCCAGGAGCGAAGCCAGCGTGTTGCTAGCCTTTACAAAAGATAGAATAAAACAGCAGGAATAGAACTTATTTAAAAAAGAAGAATGTCACTTACCCATCGTTAAGGAGTACATTTTCAGTCTTATGCAATTCTGCATGTATTTCAGCATTATTATATACATTATTAGTATCTAAGCTGAAATAAAAATGGCAACTTGTCTATAAGGTAGTATTGGCGATGCATACTCATATCATGTCCATCCACACCTGTACATACTCATGTGTTCTAAAGACTGGTTTACAATATTTAATTTGTTCTTTAATATTTAAATTATTTTCATAGTATCTAAGCAGTCTTCGTTACCTGTTTTACATAAATCTCTTTATTGAAGAAGTTTTGTTTTTTTCAATATCATGTTTATCCATACCTGTCCATACTCATGTCCGTCCACACCTACATATACTCATGTGTTGTAAATACTGGTTTACAATATTTAGATTATTTTCATAGTATCTAAGCAGTCTTTGTTACCTGTTTTACATAAATCTCTTCATTGATGAAGTCTTATTTTTGTTTTTTTCAATATCATGTGCATCCATACCTGTCCATACTCATGTCCGTCCACACCTATATATACTCATGTGTTGTAAATACTGGTTTACAATATGTAAATTAGTTTTCGTAGTATCTAAGCAGACTTTGTTACCTGTTTTACATAAATCTCTTCATTGATGAAGTCTTATTTTTGTTTTTTTCAATATCATGTTCGTTCATACCTATCCACACTCATGTCCGTCCACACCTATACATACTCATGTGTTATAAATAGTGGTTTATAATATTTGCTTTATTATATTTCAATTATTTTCATAGTATCTAAGCAATGTTCGTTACCTATTTTACATAAATTTCTTCATTGAAGAAGTTTTGTTTTTGTTTTTATTTCAATATCATGTTCATTCATACCTAACCATACTCATGTCCATCCACACCTATACTATAATATTCGTTCTTTTATATTTCAACTATTTTCATAGTATCTAACAACCTATGTTACCTGTCTTTACACAAAACACTTAAACACATCATTTAAAGAAGTCTATTTTTATTTCCAACATCATATTCATCCATACCTGTCCATACTCATGTCCATTAATAATTGTTCATAAAAAATTACACTGATTTTAAATAAAAATTTATGTATCTATACTCATTTGTAGGTGCTGAATGCACCTACTAATCATAGATTACAACCATACAAGAAAATAGGATATAATTTTGTGGTAGAAATTATATTGACATGGTAAAGGTAAAAATATGACAGAAGCAAATATATATAAAAATCCCAACAGCGGAACTTTAAGGTCTGTTATTATGGAACCCTAAAAGTACAGAGACAATCACTCACCTATGCCAGTGTGACATTTCATAGTGTTTGGTGACAGAGCGTGACGTCATAAACCTCTCTCCGCATATAATGCACTCGTATCTAATTTTATGTTTCTTCTTGTGGTAATTGTAAGACATGGCACTACTGAATGAACATTCACACAATGAACACTTATGCTTTGACGCGTGCTGAAATACAATAAGATAATACAGTAATACAGCAACATGTATATAACTTATGTGTATATTTGTATATATAGTACATACATAACTTCACGCCAGTTCCCTTGCGGGGTAGGCACGAACAACAGAGCGCCATTTAGGCCCATTCTTACATACCTCACTTGCTTCTTTGACATTCATAACTCTTGTCATGCACACTCGTCTGTTCTTAAGGCTCCTGACATCACCCTCCGCTAGTACACGATCAATTTGATCATGGAAGGTGTGTCGTGGCCTTCCACGACTTCTGCATCCATCCACTTTTGCATTGTATATCTGTTTAGTCATTCTTTCATCATGCATTCTTTCCACATGCCCGAACCACCGTATATATAGTATAGTTATATATTTATGATTAAAATGTAAGTAATCGTACAATAATTATGTATACCACCATCGGCACTCCTAATCAGCAATATCCTTGCCACGGGTTGTCTGTTTAGCGATAAGACCGCCCTTTGTACACAATTAGAATAATACTAGTTCGTAAGTTTTTCTGTAATGGTGTACAATAAAGTGTTATCTATCTATCTATCATGGAAAAAGAATACTGCAGTATTCTTCTTCTATGGTACACAATTGTTAGCAGAGTGTAATCTCTTGAACTACTGAATCAATTTTGAAAATTCTTTCACTAGCGGAAAGCTACATTATTCTTGAGTGCCATAGACTATATTTGATTGTTATTCGTACTTCCGTACTTCCCCCTATAATGGGAGGCCCGAGCCCAGCAGTGGGATATTTATGGGCTGCTATTATATGGTACAGAGTTCGCTGCCGTCACGTGCGGACGTAAACTAGTACAGAATAGAATACAGGAATAACATGGTCAGGAAATACTATATGCAATATAATAATATGTAGATTACATATATAGAAATCACGAAAACCCGAGAATGGCTGGACTGAATTGGCTAATTTTGGTTTTGAATTATTTGTGGAAGTCCAGGGAAGGTTTAAAAGGTGAGTAAATATGAAAAAAATGCTTGAAATATAATAAAAACAACAATTTCGCTTTCGCTTGGAAACTATTCCTACCTGTCAAACATTTGATGTTCGTCCCGTCGTTTAGAAAGCAATTAAATTTAAAAGTCGTTCAGAAATCAAATTAAATTTAAAAATGATTTTTTTTTCATTCTTTTGGTTTTTAATGTTCTTTCCGGTTAAGTTTTGACAACATTTCTTTTATTAAAGTTGAAACATTCTGCAATTATCATTCAGCTCTTTTATTCATTGATTCTGAGGCGGTACGAAGTTTGCCGGGTCAGCTAGTTTTTTATAATTAGTACATATTATATTGTTAATAGTTATATATTTATTATGTTTAAATAGTTGCATTTTATCACCATATCTTGTATATGTATATAACTTATGTGTATATTTGTATATGTAGTATAGTTATATATTTATTATTAAAATGTAAGTAATCGTACAATAATTATGTATACCACCATCGGCACTCCTAATCAGCAATATCTTTGCCACGGGTTGTCTGTTTAGCGATAAGACCGCCCTTTGTACACAATTAGAATAATACTAGTCCGTGAGTTTTCTGTAATGGTTTACAATAAAGTGTTATCTATCTATCTACAGCAGGGCAGGGGTCGTCAAATGACCCCCCCCCCCCTTTTGTGCGGACCACGAGAACACAGCACCACAGAATACGTAATTTCATAATGAGACGAAGATGAACTTCATTAAGAATAAATTTCGATCTCTACTCACTGATGAATATCTCCAGGATTTAATTAATGTCAATAACTTGCACCAATTTTACTCCAAACTTCAGACATTAGATCAAGAAAAGAAACATTACACACACATCCATGTATTTGACACACACACGCATATATACTATTACGAGTTACAGGACTCGAATTAAGATGCCGTTGGAATCAATATAGAATTTATTAGAACTATACAAACACATATAACACAGGTACAAACAGAACTGGACCACAACAAACTTAATACACAATTCAATAACACGCACAAAGTCCGTCGCTATATCGATTGTCGAATGTACACACGTCTTGCCTAGCTTGCGATTATCTCTTGACTAACTTACCCATCCGTTCGGGCATTGCTTTATACTGTACAAATACAATATGTCTCGACACACAATAGTCGACCGCGTGGACTGAATTTTCCAAGAATCACACCTGGCTAACGACCATCATAAAGATAATACACAATGGGCAGCCCCTCTAATTATAAATTTTAAACACAAAGTAACCAAAAGAAGTCCCAATGCGGGAAGGTAATAAACTGCAGGTGTGAATCGGTCTTTGTCGGTCGTAATAATACTCTTTTGTTTATTGTTAAAGTGAAATTAACAGTATAGCCTTGAAGAAATCTGTGATTATAAAAGTAGTCTTTAACAACAGAACCTTAATAATGTTCTAACTTATAATTTAAATTAATTATGGTCGAATTTCAATCACGGGCTACCACTACTATTAATAAATAATTGAATAATTTTAATAATATAATTGTAGGCGCTGAGAACCTCAGCCAGAAGGCCCAGCTCGCCATACACAACGCGGTGCTGGTACCTACGCTCACGTATGGATGCGAGAGTTGGGTATGGAAGAGAGAGCATGAAAGTAGAGTAAACGCGGTCGAGATGCGAGCACTGCGCAAAATCTGCGGAGTGACGCTCGCGGACGGCGTTCGTAATACCGAAGTAAGAGAGAGAGTTAGTCTGAAAGAGAGTGTCGGGGTGAAGGTAAGGAAAGGAATGCTCCGGTGGTTCGGGCATGTGGAAAGAATGCATGATGAAAGAATGACTAAACAGATATACAATGCAAAAGTGGATGGATGCAGAAGTCGTGGAAGGCCACGACACACCTGCCATGATCAAATTGATCGTGTACTAGCAGAAGGTGATGTCAGGAGCCTTAAGAACAGACGAGCTTGCATGACAAGAGTTATGAATGTCAAAGAGGCAAGTGAGGTGTGTAAGAATAAGCCTAAATGGCACTCTGTTGTTCGTGCCTACCCCGCAAGGGAACTGGCGTGAAGTTATGTATGTATAACGAATATAAATAAATGAACACTGTAATCTTCCATTTAATAATTATGAAATCAGTAAATAATGTAGTCGTTGTCGATGGTAATTGTATAGGGTAGTCTGCAGGAGATCGCCTATGGCGACAAGACCGCCTGTTGTACTTCAATGTATGTGCAATAAAGTTATTCATCCATTCAAAACTCGTGAAAATAATGATTAAAATTTTGGTAGTTTTTCAATATTCATTACGTCTAACGCCATTTCTACTAATGACTATAGCAATATTTTTCTACAATTATTCTATCGCGACGATATCAAAACAACATTGCGGATTTAGTAGAATACGAATTCTTGACACTATCGCAATGGTATTTTACTTTGATTTCTTCGATATTTCTTGACTGGCTTTCCGCGTAATCGACTCTAGTAAGAAATGAACCCCAATGCTTAGGGGGCCATCAGAACTCTCAATAAATGCACGAAATACGCTTAGCTCAACGCTAAACGTTTCACGCCGATATTCTGTAAGAGCATGGTATCACACTTACCAATTCATGTTTTAATGTAACATGATCAGCCAAATCATCAGAGTTCGGAAACGAAATTATACAACTGTCACATTTGAACATAGCATTTATATAATCCTCCTTCAATTCCGCCATTTTCTTCTCATTCCTTAACTCTTCTCGACTTAATTTAATTTCCCTGTAGAGCTCGGATATCTTCTTGGTCTTTTTCTTTTTCAAATGACCTGAAAGTGAAATTAATAAATTATGTTTTATAGCAGCATCACAGTCTGTACCAAATAGGAAATTACGTAACTAGAGAAATAAACTATGCTAGCTGCATACGACTTGTCATCGCAGCGGCCAACGCACTACTGGCTAGCACAACGCGGGAGCGCACATATTAATAGTTGCTCTATCTCGCTAGCATATCATCCGTCCCGCTCACACACTGTGCTATACATACTAGCTTATATACTAGCTGTACAACGTGATAACATTTGTACTTAAGGTTACCGTTCCCAAAATAAATCAGTTCACATCAGCACTCGACAGTGGATACTACTCTATGCCATCTGAAGTATGATTTAACCTTTACCTCTCGCTGCTACAAAACATTGTCATCCTAAGTATAAGATTATTAAATAATAATAGGATTAAATATATTTACTAGCGGCCCCGGCAGACGTAAAAATAAAATTCTAGAACCCGATCCCAGAGCCACGTACCGGTTCTAATTGCGAATCTAAACCATCCGGGTACCCACTCAAACACACAAAAACAAAATCACCAAAATCGCTCCAGGTGATTAGGAGGATTCCAGAACCCGATCTCAGCGCCACCTACTGGTTCTAACTGTGAATTTAAAAGAGTAATATAATTTTTTTATTCTAAGTCATGACAAAATAAGATTAAAAATCTTGCCAAAAAATTAAGTTTATAATTAACAAATAAAAAATAGGCGTTGATCGTAGAGGGGTGAAAATTTAGGGTTGTATGTATTTTTTTATGCTGTATCCTAAAAAAATAAAATAAAAAAAATTTATCCAAAAATAAAATAAAAAATGCTGGGGTGGACACCAGTAGCCGATTCGCAGACTTACTGAATATGCATAAAAAATTTCATAAGAATCGGTCAAGCCGTTTCGGAGGAGTATGGGAACGAACATTGTGACACGGGAATTTTATATATAAGATATGTAACTAGAATTAACTTAATTCGGTTTTTTACATATAACAATAACAAAGAAATTACAACGCCCCCCCGCCTCCGTGCTTGCCTTAGCCAGCCGGCAAGGAGTGGTGATCGCTAGAGCTAAGACTCAAGCTCCAGGGGTGAAAGTGATAAATTGGCATCACGTCAGACGTAGCTTCGGTGAACCTGCAGCCCACCTCTCTACACCCCTTAGCCACGCACACCCATGTTGCCATGCTATGGCATTTTTGGGGCCCATGCAGGGAGTGGTGAGTCACCGTCTGCCCATGTTTCCATGTTCCCTGAACATTGCAACGGGCAGATGCCATAGTCCCCATATTCCCAGATCCCTAGTACCACTAGCAGTTCACCCCAATAGCCCGGTACTTGCTGTTCTCATTTCCCACAATCCTACACTGGCCAGGGCTTTTCCTCGGGTGCATTATTATATGGTGTAGATAGGGATAATCGCCGGTCAGTGTCACGCCACATTTACATTAAATTTGTCAAGGGGCCTTTATGTGTTGGCCTTCCTATGGCCCCACGCAAGTCCACAAAAGTCCGGGCTATTTTTATGCCCCTGGTCTTAGAGACATACAACATAATAATAATAACAAGAATGTATTTTATCTTTGATGTATTCATTGTCTTAAAAATTTTTTTTATAAAAAAATTTAAAAAGTATATAAAATTTTTGTAAATAAATAATTACAATATAATAGTAATTTTATGTCAGTACTATTTGCCCCCTGAAAATCCACTTCATTTTATGTCGCAAACTACTCATCTCCCGGGATGAAAAGTATCTGTGTCCATTTTTGATATATTATGTACAAAATTGCACCAAAACCGATCCACAGTATTCAAGTAGTTTTTCTGTGAAAGCTTAACAGACAGACAGATCGAGTGACTATCACATTTTTTTATAGATGATGAATTATTATATCTTATAAACTTGAGAAATGATTGG
This sequence comes from Dendrolimus kikuchii, assembly GCA_019925095.2. Lineage (NCBI taxonomy): Eukaryota > Metazoa > Arthropoda > Insecta > Lepidoptera > Lasiocampidae > Dendrolimus > Dendrolimus kikuchii. Next base: position 34,935,440 of record CM034387.1, read on the forward strand.
TAAATGTTAAAAATGCAAACAATACCCAAAAAAGGCAAAAATGCCCAAGTATCAAAAATGAACAAAACAAAAAAGCCAAAAATGACCGCAATGCCAAAAATGTCAAAATGATCAAAATCTCAAAAATGAACAAAATCTCCAAAATAGCGAATATGTTGATATAACAAATTAACTAAAATGGGAAATCACAAAAAAACTCCTATTTTCTGGGATAACCTTTACATAATTCTATCCCATTATCCGGGATAAAGTGTCCCTTGTCTACCCTCGATATTAAAATTATATATATACCAAACAGCCAAATATTATAATAGTGTTACATGCCGACAAAAAGTGAATGCACATCTGCCTGCCATAAACCTGGATTATTACCTTTTCCGCATTTGGATTTCTTTTATTTAATTTGTGTTTAAAATGTTTAATTAAGAATTCTATCATTCTATCGTTATTGTACTTGTTTTATGGCAGTCATTAGGCAGGTGTGTCGAACTAATTCTTAGAATTTATGGTTTTGCGTCCAGGCATATTGTATTTGTACAGAATAAAAGGAATGCCCGAACGGAGGGGTGAGGCAGTCAAGCGAGGGTTACGATACGAGCAAGATGTACATTCGATGAGCTATATAGTGACGGACTTTGCGCGTGTTATTGAAACGTGCAGTTTGTGTCCAGTTATATTTGTACCTGTGTCATACGTGTTTGTGCAGTTCTAATAAATTCTTCCAACGACATTTTAATTCGAGTGCCGCACTCGTAACAATAGTATTACCAATTACTTTTTTTATTACTTTTGTTCTAACACTAGTGGGTCCTTCGGAGATTGTCGTGCCCTGAAAAATAAAATTCTAGAACCTGATTGCCACACCATCTACTGAGTCCGTTTATGAATTTAAACCATCCCAGGACCCACTCAAACACAGACACAAAATTTCATCAAAATCAATAAAGCCATTTTTGAGTTTTAGCCAGGTTAAAGAACAGCAATCAATCTATGAAAAAATAAAATCTTTTAATTTTTATAAAGATTTTAGTTTTTCATAGTTAGTCAATATGTTCAGAGCACCAGTTTTTCAGTTATGTAAAAAGCAGATTATTACTAGCAGTATCGCTTTTGTACGTACCTCTACCATTAAAACAGTCTTTTTCTCTCTGCCTTCTCAACTTTCCTTTCCTCTTTTTTCGATTCAAATCTTTAGTAAGTGTTACTAAAAACTCATCATCAGACTCGTCAACTTTGACAGCTGTAAAATCCATATCATCATTTGTGTCATAGTTAAGTAAGAAAATGTCTTTTTTTGACACACCACTACCGTTTCCTGTCGATTTTCTCTCATCATTTGACAATAAAATATTATTTTCCGCCCCATTGTTGGCATTTGATTGTAGGCTATCATTATTTGTTTTATAACTGTCATTTTTTGATTGACAAGTGTCAATGTTAGACAGAGTCAAACCATTTTTTGGTAAAAATGTGTCAAAGTTATTGTCACAGTCATGTAGAATGTTTATTTGGTAACAATTTCTAGATGACTCTATACCATTAGATTCTTTCTCCTCTTTTATGATTTGTAACACATCAACTTCTCCCTCAAAAGGAGTGATTCCAAAGTTGTAAAGCAGTTTCATAGTTAAACTTGAATGCAAATTTTTTGGTGTGAATTTCTGAAATGTTTAATATTAGATTATTGTAGCATTTTAACGAGTTTACTTACTAACAGAATAAGAATAGTGGGTAGTTTGTATCGATTATCCTACCACTTAGCTCTTTCCATCATCACTTGAATATAAATAATAAAAAAAGTAAAAGTCCAATAAAAAAAAAATAGAACATTCCCACTCCAACTTTGGTTGGATGCAGTATCATTCCGGCTTTAGTCAATGCACATGTCATAGTAGCACCCTGTGGTGGCTAACTATTGCGCGAGAATTGAAACTTAACTATGTCTGCTATTAATATGTTAGTCAATATAAAAAACTAGTGATAAACACTACATTTTAAGTGCTTCATTATTCTGTGGAGAGACTAGAGATTTTTATAATCTGACTAAAGATTTTCCATCAATGTAAAATAGACCTATTTCCCAGGGTTTGAACCAAGCCTGGGAAGTAGCCGATTTAAGTAACATAAAATATTAATTATGTTTTTTATATAAACCTTTAGTAAAAAAAATACCTAACTGATGGTGAAAACCATGAAAACATCTGTTGTATGGTACACAAAACTAAGTATTAGGACATATCCCACAATATATTGTAAGGCCCTAGCAAGTTGCAATCTCCAACAAAAAGTTTTTATTAATTTGGGGTGGCATGGTATTGGCCACCAAACATACTAAATGTTTAAATTTAGACCATAGATGTTCTTTTGTTTTTTAAATCCCCCCCCCCCCCCTCATTTATTATTAAAATCGATTATTATTATTAAACATACGTGTGTAGGTCTAAATATTACAAACTAGGTAGTTTCACACAATAACAATTTTACATGTTGACAGTAATCACTTTTCATCAGGGGCCCAATTCTGCTAGTTCAATATCTTCCTTGCAAACATATACAAAGTATTCCTCCATTATCATAGTGTCAAAAATTCATATTCTACTAAATCAACAATAACTCCTTGATATTGTTGCGACAGAATCACAGTAAAAAAAAATGGTGCTACCCAAAATGAATATGGCAACCAAAAATTTTTTAAACTTTTATTTCGCGAGTTATAATTTATGAATATTTATAAAGATGGCAGGAGCACGCCATTAGCATTATTAACAGCATTTCAAAATCAGCAAAACTTGTTATTGAGAAGATAAGTGTCTGATGATTTTGACTTAATTTTAATTTAGTTATAGCAGAATTGGGCCTCAGGTAGGTTGTCAGCCATCTGCTGTACAAAAAAAAACAATAAAGAAACTTTAGTGACACTTACATGAGAATCATACATACTCCTATAAGCATATTTGACTTGTTCCTTAAATTTAGTCCATTTTCTCATATACCACTCACATTCCCAGCATAATTTCAGCTGTTCCTCAGTCATATATAACATCTGAAAAACATTAATCAACAATAATCCAACATTTTAAAGCTAAAGTAACTTTAAAATGTTGGATTCTTTGTAGGGGATATCTATTATAGTATTTCTTACTTCCTTAGTTTGCAACTGTAATGTGCATTTCATTAATTTTAACTTACTAACCAAAAGGCCACAAGACAATTAAGACATTCCACCAATTCTACGATGACAGAAGAGCAACCTGCGTACTATTCCGCAGTGTAAGTGTTCTATGAAAGCAGTTTACACAGAAAGTGGTTCACAGAGTTCTTAGCTCCCTCGAAGTAAAGAAGTTGTCCAGACTGGACGGTATATCTGCTTTTGTGTACAGGATTAGTGCTCCAGAGCTATCTCCAGTCCTGGCCTGTCTATTCACATTCTCTTGTACTTGTGGAAAGTCACCAGTCACAAGTAGTTTATGCTATCACTATAAAAGGTTATAGAACCGATCCATCCAACTACCAGCCTATAGCGATAACTTTGTCGCTCTCAAAGGTGATGGAGCGAATCATCAACATGCAGCTTCTGGGTTACCTTGAAGATTCTCAGCTACTCAACAATTGGCAATACGGCTTCTGCCTTGGTCGTTCTGCTGGGGATCTCTTGGTATATCTAACACACCATTGGGCAGAAGCTATTAAGAACAAGGGAGAAGGCTTGGCAATTACCCTTGACATCGCTAAGGCCTTAGATCGGGTCTGGCATAGGGCACTTCTCACAAAGCTGCCAACATATAGGATACCCATAGGCTTTGCAGTGGCTATCCAGCTTTCTTGGTGGTCGCAACATCAGTCACTGTCAAAGGCTGATGCTCGTCCACCAAGCATATCAATGCTGGTGTACCACAAGGCTGTGTGTTGTCACCAATACTGTTCATCTTCAACATTCATTGCTATGCGGAGTGCCATTAACATCAGATACACAATGTCCCTCATCGCTACTAGAAGAAAATCGGGTCAGTCTTGTGTCTGAACTCCTTGGAGCGAGTTTCTGAATGGGGACGACAAAATCTTGTCTAGTTTAAACCCACAACGACACAGGTCTGCACATTTTCTACCAAAAAGACCCCATTTGTCCCTGCACACATCTTACTAATACAACAACACATCTTACTAATACCAATAGTATTGGGATCCTTGGCATCAAAATAACAAACAATGTGCAGTTTTAGGGTTATCTGGCAGGCAAGGCAAAACTTACCTCCAAAAAGCTTGGTGTGGTAAACTGGTCCAAACAGTACTTCAGTGTGGCAACAACTTGCGCTGTGCAAAGCGCAAATCAGACTGCATATGGAGTATGGCTTACATCTATGGGCCAGAGCACCCACTTACCAGACTGAACCCCTCGACTCCATCCAGCATCGCGCCATTCGTATCGTCTACGATTCCATACTAACAGACGGTTTAGAATTGCTTAGCCTTCGAAAAGACTTCGCGTTCCTCTGCGTATTTTACCGCCTGTATAACGGGGAGTGTTCCGAGGAACTGTTTAAATATTCATCCCCATTTCCTTGAGCTGCCACGCTCAACTACGCAACGGTTCTCTAGAACATTTATTCAGCGTACAACAATGATCTGGAGGGAACTTCCCGCCGCGGTTTTCCCTATGCGCTACGACATCGGGTTGTTTAAGGGCGATATAAAATTTCTAAGAGTTTGGCAACGCGTTGGCGGCACCCCTGGAGTTGCAAACGTCCATAGGTGACGCTAACAACTTTCCATCAGATGACCCGTCTGCCTGTTTGCCTGCTTCAGGCAATAAAAAAAAACAAATATTTAAAACATTAATTAAGAATTTGTTGCCAAACTTACCGACAGTTCACTAATTATTTGATAAAAACATTGTTTCGTCGATTGATCTTCAATTAAAAACATTTGACGGTCAGGGGCTAAGCAAGCGCAACACACATTACTTTTTACCTCGTTCATTATGCTGAGGGCAAATTAAAGCCACTTTATGTTATAAACTTAGGTAATTTAATAACTAAAATATTGAATTTTAAGTAATTCTATGCAGAGCATAGCGCGTACGAAATTTATTATAAATTATTATTTATATGTATTATAGTAGTGTGTTGTATGCAGTGTTGCCAGATGACCATGTCAATTTAACCCCAAACTTGTTTCGAAAAGCCCAAAAATAAGTTTTTTGAAAAAAAAACCTCTAAAACAGTGTTTACTTATTTTAAAGGTAAAATAAAAAAACCGTCGTGGCGAAGTCACTAAAGACGTTATCATTTTCGCTCACGAAACGCTCACAAAGACCCCAGTCAACAGGTGAGTCGAATAACTATTCCACTTGAGTTTACGATTGTGATGCCGCAAACAAGTGGAACGAGAAAAATCGCGGTTGTGAGTCCCTATTGTAACGTAGCCTGTAGGATGTGACGTGTACGAGTAGAGCTGGTATAATATAAATAACGAACAAACAATTAGTTGATTTATTACAATGAACGATTAAATTGAAGTATGGTTCACTACTAGTAGAATATAATCTAAGATAAACTCCTACTACTACTAGTACTATATTATATCTTGGATATAATAATTGTAGTGATGAGAATTGTGTTTGTGGATGAATTAATGGTACTTCTAAAAGTCCAAAATTTCTCTCGACTTAATTTACCCCCCGAAAGTGCAACAAAAAATCTTTACCTGCGAATTTCTCTCCCAGTCGAACAAATCCCAAATCCCCCATCTGGCAACACTGGCTGTGTGTATGAAACATGTACTAAAGTTGAATACCAACATTACCAAAAAAAAATAAGGCATATGACGTAATGTCAGAGCTGCCAATATAAATACTTCAAATAGGAGTGTACACTCACTTATAATTTTTATCGATAAACATATCCATGCAAAAAGTAAGAATTTTATCAAAAGTAGTACAGTAATTCTGGGTAACTTTAGACCACTTGTGTAACATTGAACCACACCCTAGTGAAACATTTTTAATTTTTTTATTTCAATACCGCACGTTAATTTGGTAAAACTGTGTAACCGAACGTGAACTTAAGGATGCAAAGACTAAAAAAAAGAATATTGACAGTTACATGATGTCATGTGTCAAAAGATAAGACATATTCTTTACATGGACCTCTATAATAGGGACGCGACATATTGTTCTATACGTACAATTGCTTATACAAATAGCATCCATTTTGAAGGCATACACATAAACATATATCTATCTCGTTCTTACTCAGCACTGTAACTCGCAGGAAAACAATATAACAGTATTTCAGTGCGTACATAAAGTGGAACATGAATATACGTAAATACCTAATGAGGCCGAAAATCCGCCATGTTTAGTGCACCAAATGTCATTATCAGTCAGTGCACCCGGTACTTGTCTTGTCAAAAAGTCGTGGTATAAATCAAAATAACTAATTATCTTTCAATATTTTGCTTGTGATTTACAATAATTGAAGTCAAATATAAATAATTACGTCGCAGATATGTCCGTGTGCAGTGTAATAGGGTGCGGCATAAGAAAAACACCAAATCAGTCATCTTTAACCATACACAGGTACGCTGTAAATAACATTAAAAATATTGCTTATTGTTAATGTTTCCGGGAAAATAAAGGAAGATTTTCATTATAATTAGCAAGGTTCTTATGTGCAGTTATAGGTCATGAATGGATTTAACTTATTTAACTATATTTTTACGTTTAAATAATGTTAATCTATTAGCTGGGGTTGTACATTATTTATCGACTTTGATATCGATATAATATGATTGCTTATATAAAATTTCTTATTTTATCATGCTACCCCGCTTAAAACATACAAAAATAATAATTAAAACATATTTTATAGGATCCCAAGAAATGAGCGTATAAAGAAAAAGTGGCTGGAAGCCATTGGAATGGAAAATATAAAGCCAAATGTAAAATATATTTATATTTGCTCGCTACATTTTGATGATAAATGTTTCAACAAAACTCTGGATGTGACTCGACTACGAGATGATGCCGTGCCCTTCAAATTTGTAAGAGTAAGTTACATACATACATACATACATAACTTCACGCCAGTTCGCTTGCGGGGTAGGCACGAACAACAGAGCGCCATTTAGGCTTATCCTTACACACCTCACTTGCTTCTTTGACATTCATAACTCTTGTCATGCACGCTCGTCTGTTCTTAAGGGTCCTAACATCACCTTCTGCTAGTACACGATCAATTTGATCATGGAAAGTGTGTCGTGGCCTTCCACGACTTCTGCATCCATCCACTTTTGCATTGTATATCTGTTTATTCATTCTTTCATCATGCATTCTTTCTACATGTCCGAACCATCGGAGCATTCCTTTCCTTACCTTCACCCCGACACTCTCTTTAAGAGTAAGTTAATACTGTATATACTTTTATAGTTAGTATTGATATACTTTTTTTAAATTATATACATATTTTAATACATACATATTATTTTATAACAAAACGTGCTATAAAAGGATCAAAATTAATATACAAGTTTTGTATTGAGGGGTAGGCACGAACAACAGAGTGCCATTTAGGCTTATTCTTACACACCTCACTTGCCTCTTTGACATTCATAACTCTTGTCATGCAAGCTCGTCTGTTCTTAAGGCTTCTGACATCACCTTCTGCTAGTACACGATCAATTTGATCATGGAAGATGTGTCGTGGCCTTCCACGACTTCTGCATCCATCCACTTTTGCATTGTATATCTGTTTAGTCATTCTTTCATCATGCATTCTTTCCACATGCCCGAACCACCGGAGCATTCCTTTCCTTACCTTCACCCCGACACTCTCTTTCAGACCAACTCTCTTTCTTACTTCGGTATTACGAACACGGTCCGCGAGCGTCACTCCGCAGATTTTACGCAGTGCTCGCATCTCGACCGCGTTTACTCTACTTTCATGCTCTTTCTTCCTTACCCAACTCTCGCTTCCATACTTGAGCGTAGGTACCAGCACCGCGTTGTGTACGGCGAGCTGGGCCTTCTGGCTGAGATTCTTAGCGCCTAGAAGTTTACCTAACGCTCCATTCAAACCATTCCCCAAATTCACTCTTCTTTCTATATCAGCGGTGTACCTTCCATCCCTGCTAAAAGCACATCCAAGATATACAAACTCATTTACTTGCTCCAGCATAACATCATCGACCTTTATCCTTGCATTCGTTCTGGTTTCTTTTCTTTCAAACACCATAACGTTTGTTTTCTTCGCATTCAAGTGTAAGCCTCTCGCCTGACAGTCATCTTTCATCATTGCGACTAGTGTTTGCAGTTCTGATGGCGATTCGGCTAAAAGCACGGCATCATCCGCATAAAGCAAGGTGCTTACAACTAGATCACTCATCCGCACCCCAACATCCATCAATCTTATTCTCTGGAGACAATCGTCGAGATATAGGATGAACAGCAAAGCCGACAGCACGCAGCCCTGGCGGACGCCAATATTGACGTCAAACCAGGGCGACAGGCTGCCTTCCACTCGCACGCATGCCATACAGCCCTCGTAAGTGGACTGCACAGCACGCATCAATTGGCCATTAATCCCATATCCGGGCAATATGTCCCAGAGGTCCTTCCGCACAACCCTGTCAAATGCTTTCTCTAGATCCACAAAACCGCAGAAAACCTTCCGGCCCATAGCCAGCTGCTTCTCTATGATATTGCGGAGAGAGAAAACTTGATCCATACATCCCCTTCCATTTCTGAAACCACCTTGTGAACCTACTTAGATAAAAGTAATATGCTTTGACATCTTTAGAGGAATAAACCAAAACTGATGGTGTCACTTCTTTGAATTTTGTATTCCATGTAAAACATCTAAGTTACAAATAAAACTCATATTATAAACTTATGCCTTTATTAGTTTTACTTTAATAAAAACTATTGTAAATTCGTTAAATTTTTAATAATTAAGTGATTTTAGAGCGGAAGTCATAAGGAATGCAGTTTTTTATTAAATAAATGTTCTGAAGGTGTTTTGTTTTTTTTATCACGCGGCCCTTAATAAGTTTAAAATTTGAATCACTCACTTATGGTGCAGCGCACCTATCTTGAGGTGCGTTGCGGTAATGTGTTACGGACTTTAGAGTCAGCAACACAATTAAAATAGATTGTAATAGAGAGGTAAGTAGTTTAGACTACTTACCTCTCTATTACAATCTAATTAATCTGTTTTGGATATCAAAATAAGAGTACGTGTTTTTCCTATGAAAAACACGTACTCTTATTTTGATATCCAAAACAGCATAGCTAGCTAGCATGCTAACGTTTTATCGCCGACATAAAGCTTCCATCCCTTTCCGGCATATACGCAAGTGCGAGCGAGACGGCAACATATGAAACGACGATAAAATTTAGCATGCTAGAGATGGGCAGATGGCACTGTACTACGCCATATGTTTGTTTTGTGGTCACTGTGTTGTCAAACGACAACTTTATCAAATCAGTGTAGCAACTTTTAAAAATCGTCATATCGTTTACTTGATAAATTTGAAACACGAACTTGTCTTAGATTTCACACATCTAAATCAAAGTATCTTTGCACATAACAATATACTTACTTCCTATTAAAGTATAAATTCTACAAATAAATAATACTCAATAATATTGAAAATAAAATGAGCCAAGGACGTTTATCGATAAAACCTAATAACATTAAAATCTTCTGGACAGCACTAAAACCGCCATGTTTAGTGGCCAGATGACGTCACAGTGGCACGCATTTTTTATTGACGTTTCATTTCCATAGGTTTCCTACTTCAGTGATTCTTTACCGCCTTGCAGCCATGGACCTCTATAATAGGGACGCGACATATTGTTCTATACGTACAATTGCTTATACAAATAGCATCCATTTTGAAGGCACACACATAAACATATATCTATCTCGTTCTTACTCAGCACTGTAACTCGCAGGAAAACAATATAACAGTATTTCAGTGCGTACTTAAAGTGGAACATGAATATACGTAAATACCTAATGAGGCCGAAAATCCGCAATGTTTAGCGCACCAAATGTCATTATCCGTCAGTGCAGCCGGTACTTGTCTTGTCAAAAAGTCGTGGTATAAATCAAAATAACTAATAATCTTTCAATATTTTGCTTGTGATTTAAAATAATTGAAGCCAAATGTAAATAATTACGTCGCAAATATGCCAGTGTGTAGTGTAATAGGGTGCGGCATAAAAAAAACACCAAATCAGCCAACTTTAATCATACTACCTGTGTATATAACATTAAAAATATTGCTATAAATAACATTAAAAATATTGGTTACTGTTAATGTTGTCGGGAAAATAAAGGAAGATTTACATTATAATTAGCAAGGTTCTTATGTGCAGTTATAGGTCATGAATGGATTTGACTTATTTAGCTATATTTTTACGCTTAAATAATGTTAATTTATTAGCTGGGGTTGTACATTTTTTATCGACTTTGATATCGATTTAATATGATTGCTTATATAAAATTTCTTATTTTATCATGCTACCCCGCATAAAATATACAAAAATAATAATTAAAACATATTTTATAGGATCCCAAAAAATGAGCGTAAAAAGAAAAGGTGGCTGGAATCCATTGGAATGGAAAATATAAAGCCAAATGTAAAAGATATTTATATTTAGTCGCTACATTTTGATGACAAATGTTTCAACAAAACTCTGGATGTGCCACGACTACGAGATGATGCCGTGCCCTTCAAATTTGTAAGAGTAAGTTAATACTGTATATACTTTTATAATTAGTATTGATATACTTTTTTTTTAAATTATATACATATTTTAATACATACATATTATTTAACAACAAAACGTGCTATAAAAGGATCAAAATTAATATACAAATTTTTTATGGTGGGACGATGATCAACAGGATAGTCGTTAGACTGTCGGCTTACTATATAATTCCTGTTCCGTTTTCGCAGTCGAAGGCCTTAATATGTCTTCTCTTGCCTCTCACCCTCATAGAGACTGCTCGTATAATTGAAATTTGTACTTTTACATTTAGCCTTTGATATACTTGTTGCTGCTACATTATTACTGATGTGCTAGTTACGACTAGTTGTGGTCTATGTCATTCTCATTCTATATAACTATTTTAGAAAAACTTATTGCGAAGCAGTCGCAAATGCCCGTGCTCTTTGCAGAAAACTGCAATTTTTTGCGCTTTTTCGCTCTCAAAAAGCGACAAATTGCGACAACAGTTGTGTAGTGATAGTGTACAGTGTTATTTAGTTTGATTCCGGCGCGAATCAGTTGTTTTTCGACTGGGGTGAGTTGTTAAGCTCTATTCGCTTGTTTATTTCGGCGCGTCTAAGCGCATTACGCAATAACGGTCGTTTGTGTCGATAGTTATTCACACGCGTCGACTGGTCTCGGCAAAGGAACGGGCCTCCAGTAATGGATGGCCCAGGCCCCCAGAAGGCCCCGAGGCCTTCGAGTGTCCCGCGAAAGCGGGACCACGCGAAGGCCAAGGATGGCTGGTTAATGCCTGAGATCGGGGAGACGCGGGTGAAAAAGGCGTCTTCTTCATCGGCCCGTCGCAGCAGGTCGGTTGCCGGGCCGCGTCACGGGCATGCGGATAGTGCCGTTTTCACGGCTGCCGATATGCCCGGCTCGGTAGGGGATGCGTCGGCGGTGGTAGACCTCACCGCCGCCACGCATGAGGATAGGTGCGGCGCGATGGGACCGCCTCCGGTTCCCATGGCGCCTAGGGCCCCATCCGGGCGTGCCGCGCGCAGGAGCGCAGCACACCCGGAGATAGATAGGAACGTACTGCTTGCAGCGAACTCGGCCGTTTGCCTGGCCGTGAGCGCTGCAAGCACCATAGTTCAATATGCCTACATGGCGCCACCCACCTCTGCGCGAGCCTCACTCGTGCAAGGGAGCGGCGCCTACGTAGAGCATGATCACATCCCACCGTCCGGCAGCGTCCCAGACTCGCTGGAGCACGCGCTCTACGGTGCGATTCGCGACCATAGTTATTCCCGCCCTGAAGCGCCTGCCTGTAGTCCGGTATACACGGCGGCCGGTTCAGCGACGGCAGGGGATGGGTGCCCTACGACGACGGTGTCGTATAGCGCACGGGCTTCACCTGTGCCTACGACATCGACTTGCAACCTTTCGGGCTGCAACGTCGAGAGCAGCCGTCCCACGACACCGGTTGTCGCGCGAGCCTCACTCGCGCCCTCGGCCGGGGTCGTGAACAGGGACCTCGTAGGCGCGGCAGCGGCGACCCCCTCGTCTTCCTTCCCTAATGGGATGGGAGCCGCTGTTGCGATGTCGGCGCCTGCGTCTTCGGCTGCGGCGGTGTCCACGTCCTCGTCTTCAGCGGCAGCGGCGGCGGGCACGACGACGTCGTCATGTTCGTTCACAGCCTCATCGTCTTCGGCATCGGGTTCGGCGGCGCCGTCATCGTCTTCAACGGCAACGGTGCCGATTTCGTGTGCCCCGATGCTCGTTCCCGGATCGAGGTCGCGCTTCTGGGACCGGTCCCAGAGCAGCGGCGCCGATTCGGACGGCACGTCGGGTGCTTCTTCCCCAGCGCGCGCGCGCTCGCCTCTGCGCCCCACGGGGGGCGCACCCGCGGCGACTACTAGCATTCTCGCGGGTGCGGAGGCCTACCTCCGCACCGAGGGGGGTGAAAAGGGGCGCAAGGCGCGCAAGGCAACCGCCGCCAAAGTGGCCGCGGCTAGCCAGTGCGCCGCCCTCGTCGGGAATATATCGGCTCTCGGCCCTGGGGAGCTCCGCCTAGCGGCGTGCGCCCAGGTCGCCGAGATAATTCAAATTGCCCAAACGTCGGGCAATTTGAAGGGGGTTTACGTGCGCCGGCTGAAGGAGGCCGCGTCCAGGGTGTCGGACATCGTCGACACACTGGTCACGCGAAATCCGGAATCCGAGGCCTGGAAGCTCGGTAACGAGAACGCCAGGCTACGCATGGAGTTAAGCTCGCTGCGGGAGGAAAACCGCTCCTACCGCAGGGAGTTTGAAGACATGCGTAAGGCCCTAAAGGCCTCCGCTTCGGTTGCGGAGCCGGCGCCTGCTGTAATGGCGGCGCCGACCCCCGTACCCGTCAAGCGAAAGGCCCAAGCCGCCACGGCGGAGGCGGCGGCGGTACCGGAACCGCCCGCCGCACCCGCTGCGGTTAAAAAATCGCGTCCGGCCCGTGCTGCGGTAGCAGGGCCGACACCGGCTCCCGTCGTCGGGACGGAGCGAGCTCCGGCGGCCGCCAACGGGGTGGCGCCGACACCCGCTCCAACGGGGCCCGGCGGCATCGATCACGACGCGTTTGTGCGGGCCGTGATCGACGTTGTCGCCCCCATACTCGATGCCCGGTTCGCCGGAATCGAGGACCGGCTGAATGCCGCGCCGACCCTCCGTCCACCGCTAGCGGCCGACCGAGGCAAGGCGCCGGCAATCAAACCGGCACCAAAAGTGGCCGTTAGGCCGAAAGCGGCCACGGCTGCCGCCGCCGTCCGGCGGAATGCGGGGGAAGTAAGTACCCCGGTTCCGATGGAGGTGGTGGCGACCCCGGCTGTCGGGGTGACGGACTCCCCACCGTCACCGCCCCCCCCCCCCAAAAAAAAGACCAAAAGAGGGGGGGGGGAGGGGGGGGTGGAAATGCAGCGGAGAGCGGCACGCGATGCCGCCGTTGCATTAACGGCCCCCGCCACGGCACCCGTGCCTGTGGTGTCGGCTCCTAGGCCGGCCCCTAGGCAACGGACGGCGCCTGCGGCCGCGACATCGGTAGTCGCGGCGCCCGCCGTCCGCGCTCGCATCGCGCACGTCGCGCCGCCGCCGGCGCCCGTGGCCCCCGCCCCCGCCCCGGAGGGGGGGGCGTGGACGACGGTCGTCAAGCGGAAAAAGGGTAAGGGGGCGAGGGCCGATGGGCCCCCTCCCCCCACCCAGGCGCAAGCTGCTCCCCTGCCGACGGGGCGGGGGCAGCAACAACGGAAACAGGCTGCGAAGCCTGCGGTAGTATTCCGTGAGCCGAAGTCGGCCGCAGTTATCATCAAACTGCTGCCGGCAGCGGCCGCGAAGGGTGTCGGTTATCGCGAGGTCTTCGCGAAGGCCTCGACGGTGGTCGACATCGCGGCCATGGGCCTCCGCGAGGGGCTGAAGGTGGTGCGGACCGTCAGGGACGCGCGCCTTCTCGAGTTCCAGCCGGGACCCGAGAGCGCGGCCAAGGCGGACCGCGTCGCCGAGGCTCTGCGCGGAGCCCTTGCAGGGATGGCCGAGGTCGTCCGCCCCGTAAAGCGTGGGGAGCTTTACGTCTCTGGGCTGGACGAATCGGTCACGGTCGATGGGCTGCGTGACGCGATCGCGCGCGCCGGCAACTGCCGGCGCGACGACGTGCGCACGAAGCACATCGGTGCAGGACCGGGCGGTTTGGGCGCATCGTACGTGATGTGCCCCGTCGCTGCTGCCAAAGTCATCGTCGAGATGGGCTACCTCGTGGTAGGCTTCACCTCGGCGAGGGTAGAGGCACTGGAAGCCAGACCGATACGTTGTTACCGGTGTTACAACGTCGGCCATGGCGCCCAGACCTGTCCGGACACGTGCCCGGACCGGACTAACTTGTGTCTCCGCTGCGGTAAGAGCGGACACAAGATGCCGGACTGCACGGCCCGGAACCCCCACTGCGCGGCGTGTGCGGCGGGGGGACTCAACGCTGCCCACCCCACGTTGGCGAGGTTCTGCCAGCCTCCCTACGTGAAGGGCAAATTCGTCCATCCGAGGACGAAACAACGCACGGGTGTTACGGGAGTACGCGCAATGGACACCTCCAATGCCTAGTACGCCCGTAACAATACTATTTCAGGCGAACGTAAACCACTCCCCCACCGCTCAGGATTTGTGCCTGCAGGCGATGGCGGAGTGGCAAGCGAACTTGGCCGTAATAAGCGAACCTTATTACGTGCCGCCTTGCGGCAATTGGGTGGGCGACCTCGACGAAGTGGTAGCGGTGGTGGCCAGAGCCGGTTCTGGCACACCGCTTACATGTCTTGAAAGAGGAAAGGGCTATGCGGTGGCGGAGAGCGGGAGTATCGTCGTCATAGGCGTTTACTTTTCGCGCAGCCGCCCCCTGGCGGAGTTCGAGCTTCACTTGGACGCCATCAGGGCTGCCATAGACAGATTGTCGCCTAAAACGATCTTCGTGATGGGCGACTTTAACGCAAAACACTGTTCCTGGGGAAATACGTTCACGGAACCTAGGGGCCGGACGGTTGAGGAATGGGCTCTTCAATCCGGCCTGACCATATTGAACCAGGGATCGGTCCAGACCTGCGTGCGCGCGCGGGGTGGATCGGTCATCGACCTGTCATTCGCCACTCATGCGGCCGCCCGCAGAGTTGTCGGATGGAGGGTGCTGGAGGAGGTGGAGTCGCTCTCTGATCATCGGTACATCAGATTTGAGCTTACCCCCTCCTCCGGTCCGAGCCCTGTTCATCGCCCCCCTCTCTTCCCGCGTTGGGCCCTTACCAAGCTCGATCCGGAGCAGGCCGAGGAGTGGGCACTCACGGAAAGCTGGGCCTACCCAGTCGAATTCGAGAACCTGGAGTCGCAGGCAGAGCACATGCGCAAGACCCTGACGAGGGTTTGCGACGCGGCGATGCCTCGCGTCTCCAAGCGGCAGCCTCCGTGCAAGCAGGTCCACTGGTGGACCGAGGAGCTGGGCGAGATGCGAAAGGCAGTTCGCATCATCAGCCACAGGCTCAAACGCTGCAGGGCGCGCCGTCCTCCGGACTACGTCGCGGAAAATGGACTCGTGGGAGAGTTTAGGGAGGCCAGAAAGGCCCTTTCGATTGCAATACTGCAAGCGAAAGCCCGGGCTCGGGCCGAGCTCCTCGAGACGCTCGATCGGGACCCTTGGGGGCGTCCGTACCGTGGGGCTCGCAACACGTTGCGGCCTTGCACATCCACGGTCACGGAAACGCTCGAACCCGAGGTGCTCCGGTCGGTTATCGACGGGCTCTTCCCGGATCCGGGAAACTTCACTCCCCCCAGTATGGGTCCACCCGTTCCCGACACTCCCACGGACGAGGAGCCTCACTCCATCTCCGAGGGGGAACTAGACGTTGCCCTGGACCGGCTCCGGGGCAGGAAGACGGCACCGGGACCCGACGGGGTTCCAGGTCGACTCCTCTTCCTGGCCGCTAAACATCTACGCGGCCAGCTGCGGGAACTGTTCGAAGCCTGTATTCGCGCAGGTCGGCTCCCGTCGCAATGGAAGGAGGGTCGTTTGTGCCTGATTCCCAAGGGAGGTCGGCCTCCCAACGATCCGTCCGCCTTCAGGCCCATAGTGCTGCTGAACGAGGTCGCTAAGGTCTTCGAAAAGATCTTGGCGGAGCGGCTCGTGAAGCATCTCGACACTGTGGAGCCGGGGCTTTCAGAAACGCAGTTCGGGTTTCGGCGGAGGCGCTCCACGATGGACGCCTTCGAGACGCTGCGAACGTCAACGGACGAAGCCGTCCAAGCGAAGGATGTCGTTCTTGCGGTGTCGCTAGATATAGCGAACGCCTTTAACAGCCTCCCTCATGAGACGATCAGGGAGGGGCTCCGCGCGCATGGAGTCCCCCCGTACCTCACGAGGCTGTTGGGCGCGTACCTGCAGGATCGACATATCCTTTGGGAGGGCGGTGAGTCCGGCAATCCCGAGGTAGGTCGTCGACGCGTCGCGTGCGGCGTTCCACAGGGGTCGGTCCTCGGGCCGATTCTTTGGAACGTAGGTTATGACTGGATCCTTCGGGTTCCGGTCCTACCCGGGGTAGGGCTGATCTGCTTTGCGGACGACACCCTACTCACGGCACGCGCTGCGTCATTTGCGGAATCCGTGGACGTCGCTAACGCCGGGTTGGCGATTGTCGTAGATCGAATAGCTAGGCTGGGCTTGAGGGTCTCCCCCGCGAAAACGGAGGCCATCATGTTCCATAGGAAATTTCGCAATCCCCCCGCGGACTTGACCGTTTCGGTCCAAGGGGTGGCCATTAGAGTAGGGCCCCAGATGAAATATCTGGGGCTAGTTCTCGATGGGAAATGGCTGTTCAAAGCGCACTTTGAGCAGCTAGTTCCCAAACTCGTCAAATCCGCGGGCGCACTCTCGAGGCTGCTTCCCAACGTAGGGGGCCCGGGAGGTGCGACGCGGAAACTTTACTCTGGCATCCTGAGGAGTATGGCACTGTACGGTGCACCCGTCTGGTCCAATGCACTTCACCGCCACACGTGAGGACCATACGGGGGTATCGCACAGTGTCGCGGACGGCGGCCACCCTCCTGGCAGGCGATCCGCCCTGGCATCTCCAGGCGGACGTCCTGACAGTGGTGCGCCGCACCCGGCAGGATGCCCTAGCTAGAGGCCTGACCTTCTGTCAGGTCGAAATCGAGGCGATCAGGAAGCGGGAAACCGCCTCCATGATCGCCGTCTGGTCTCAAGAGCTCGACAACCCTGCGGCCTATGGCAGCTACACGGTGGATGCAATCAGGCCACAGCTGACGGAATGGGTCAACCGCACCAGCGGCACCCTGACCTTCAGGACGACACAGATACTTACCGGACACGGATGTTTCGATAAGTATCTGTGTCGCATTGTGGGCTGCTTGCCTTCCCCGGACTGCCGCCAGTGCGGCGCGCCCGACACGGCGTTACACACGCTTGTCGAGTGCGCCGCATGGGCGCCGCAGCGTTTCGAACTTGAGACGCACGTAGGTCCAGTCGACTCGCTCTGCGACTTGGTCAAGGCCATGCTGCAGAGCAGCGACAATTGGGGGGCTGCGGTTACTTTTTGCGAGACAGTAATGTCACTCAAGGAGGCCTCAGAACGAGACAGGGAGAGAAGTCCTGCAGCGCGTGCCAATGCGTCTTCTCGAGGTCGCCGGCCTTCAGCTGGTACCCGGAGAGGCAGGTACGCGCATTACTTCCCTCCCTGAGTTAGGTTCCGTTTACCGCGGGGGGCCTTTAGCTTGCTAGGAGAGCAAAGGACCTTCTACCCCCGCACAACGAAGTGGGGTGTGTTCTCCCAGGGCACACTCCAGGCACTTTATTGCGCTGGATCGGCTGGGCGTAACTATGTTCTAAATCTCAGCCTTTCCAACACATTCAAAGCGCAGGGTCGTCAGGGAGGAGGGGGTTTTTAGTGGGTATTGGGGTTGCTCGCCCGTGCAGCAACGCTCGGAGTCTTCCACACTATTCTGTGACGTCGATCGCGGACGGAGCGCTGCCAAGAGCATACTATTGCTGCAGTGTTATCGCCCCCGACCGACGCGTGTCGTTCCCCTAGCAACGACCCAGTTTGTGCGTAAATCGGTTAAGCATTTTCCCTCGCCTCAAAACCAAAAAAAAAAAAAAGTGTGTTACGGACTTTAGAGTCAGCAACACAATTAAAATAGATTGTAATAGAGAGGTAAGTAGTCCAAGAAAAACACGTACTCTTATTTTGATATCCAAAACACTATAGCTGGCATGCTAACGTTTATCGCCGACATAAAGCTTCCATCCCTTTCCGGCATATACGCAAGTGCGAGCGAGACGGCAACATACGAAACGACGATAAAATTTAGCATGCTAAAGATGGGCAAATGGCACTGTAATACTATGTTTATGTTTTGCGGTTACTGAGTTGTCAAACGACAACTTTATAAAATCAGTGTAGCAACTTTTAAAAATCGTCACATCGTTTACTTGGCAAATTTGAAGAACGAACTTGTCTTAGATTTCACACATCTAAATCAAAGTATCTTTGCACATAACAATATACTTACTTCCTATTAAAGTATAAATTCTACAAATAATTAATACTCAATAATTTTTAAAATAAAATGAGCCAAGAACGTTTATCGATAAAACCTAATAACATTAAAATCTTCTGGGCAGCACTAAAACCGCCATGTTTAGCGCCCAGATGACGTCACAGTGGCACGCATTTTTTATTGACGTTTCATTTCCATAGGTACCTACGCTCACGTATGGAAGCGAGAGTTGGGTATGGAAGAAAGAGCATGAAAGTAGAGTAAACGCGGTCGAGATGCGAGCACTCCGCAAAATCTGCGGAGTGACACTTGCGGACCGCGTTCGTAATACCGAAGTAAGAAAGAGAGTTGGTCTGAAAGAGAGTGTCGGGGTGAAGGTAAGGAAAGGAATGCTCCGGTGGTTCGGGCATGTGGAAAGAATGAATAAACAGATATACAATGCAAAAGTGGATGGATGCAGAAGTCGTGGAAGGCCACGACACACCTTCCATGATCAAATTGATCGTGTACTAGCAGAAGGTGATGTCAGGAGCCTTAAGAACAGACGAGCGTGCATGACAAGAGTTATGAATGTCAAAGAAGCAAGTGAGGTATGTAAGAATAAGCCTAAATGGCGCTCTGTTGTTCGTGCCTACCCCGCAAGGGAACTGGCGTGAAGTTATGTATGTATGTATTTCCATAGGTTTCCTACTTCAGTGCTTAAAACACAAAAATATTCAAATTAGTATCTTAAAATATCCTATTTTACGTAATAAAAATATAAAATTAGAGGGTATTTTTTTTTAACAATCCCAATTGCAGTTTTATTTAATAAATTATTTTATAATAAGTGGTTCTATCCTTGCCCACAGTGTAATTACCACATGCTTATGGTGAAGCGAAACAGAGGTGAAACCTACACATCGAGATAACCGATCTCTCCAACCCGCCGATAGACGAGCATGGCGGGCGGGTATATCTTAGGGCCACTTAAAAAATTCAAGCTCAGCAGTGGAACTTTGAGGGCAGTTAATTATGTATAGGAATCTTATATAAATTAAAAAAGGATATTTATATTATTTGTTTAATGTTCATCAAGTTTTCTCGCTCCGCAATATCGTAGAGAAGCAGCTGGCTATGGGCCGGAAGGTTTTCTGCGGTTTTGTGGATCTAGAGAAAGCATTTGACAGGGTTGTGCGAAAGGACCTCTGGACATATTGCCCGGATATGGGATTAATGGCCAATTGATGCGTGCTGTGCAATCCACTTACGAGGACTGTATGGCATGCGTGCGGGTGGATAGCAGCCTGTCGCCCTGGTTTGACGTCAATATTGGCGTCCGGCAGGGCTGCGTGCTGTCGGCTTTGCTGTTCATCCTATACCTGGACGATTGTCTCCAGAGAATAAGATTGATGCATGTTGGGGTGCGGATGAGTGATCTAGTTGTAAGCACCTTGCTTTATGCGGATGATGCCGTGCTTTTAGCCGAATCGCCATCAGAACTGCAAACACTAGTCACAATGATGAAAGATGACTGTCAGGCGAGAGCCTTACATTTGAATGCGAAGAAAACAAAGGTTATGGTGTTTGAAAGAGAAGAAACCAGAACGAATGCAAGGGTAATGGTAGATGATGTTATGCTGGAGCAAGTGAGTGAGTTTGTATATCTTGGATGTGCTTTTAGCAGGGATGGAAGGTACACCGCTGATATAGAAAGAAGAGTGAACTTGGGGAATAGTGTGAATGGAGCGTTAGGTAAACTTCTAGGCGCTAAGAACCTCAGCCAGAAGGCCCAGCGTGTCATACACAACGCGGTTCTGGTACCTACGCTCACGTATGGAAGCGAGAGTTGGGTATGGAAGACAGAGCATGAAAGTAGAGTAATCGCGGTCGAGATGCGAGCACTGCGCAAAATTTGCGGAGTGACGCTCGCGGACGGCGTTCGTAATACCGAAGTAAGAAAGAGAGTTAGTCTGAAAGAGAGTGTCGGGGTGAAGGTAAGGAAAGGAATGCTCCGATGGTTCGGGCATGTGGAAAGAATGACTAAACAGATATACAATGCAAAAGTGGATGGATGCAGAAGTCGTGGAAGGCCACGTTACACCTTCCATGATCAAATTGATGGTGTACTAGCAGAAGGTGATGTCAGGAGCCTTAAGAACAGACGAGCGTGCATGACAAGAGTTATGAATGTCAAAGAAGCAAGTGAGGTGTGTAATAATAAGCCTAAATGGCGCTCTTTTGTTCATGTCTACCCCGCAAGGGAACTGGCGTGAAGTTATGTATGTATGTTGTTTAATGTTCAGTAGGGTATTTGACATACATTCACAATTAATTTTAAAAGTAAGTACATAAACCCAAGTGCCGTTTGCATTTGAAACGCTTGGACATGAGCCTCTAACAAAATTTATCAAAACAACTTATCGACTCTTCAGGTGATCAGAGGGCTAGTGCCTACCTCGGACCACGGATCAGTATGGCGAGTAAGTGCTAGTGTCCTACCATACGACTGATGACAGAAAGGTACGTCTGGCCGAGCATTCGTAAAGACTGCAGAGCATGGACTAAAGCCTGTATAGCCTTCCAACGGTCGGAAGTTACACGACACACACAAGCTCCGGTCCATTCTTTCACTTCTTTCATCTTCACATTTTGATCACGTCCGTATTGATGTCATTGAACCACTGGCGGTTATCGTTACTGTTTGACTACGGTGGACCGATTCTCGCGATGGCCTGAGGTAATCCCTCTCGAAGATATAACAGCGGAAAGTGTGGCATACGCATTTGTAAGCGGCTGGATTGCACGTTTTGGTTGTCCTAAGAAAATTACAATCGACCTAGGACGACAACTCGAGTCACATCTATTCAAAGAGCTTTCGGGAATTACTTGTTCTATGCATTAACTATGACTGCTTACAATCCGGCTGCAAATGATTTAGTCGAAAGGTGTCATCGACAGTTAAAAGCTGCTATTATGTGTGACAACAACGAAAGTTGGTACGACGTATCGCCATTGACGCTGCTAGGCATTCGCAGTGCCTGGTAGCAAGACCTAGCTACAACCCCCGCAGAACTGGTGTATGGCGAGTCGCCGTCTGCTCGGCGATTTGTTTCTGCCATCCACACCGGAAATCACCGGTTACAGCGACTTTCTACCAAGACTTCGCAAGCAAATTAGTGATTTAAAGCCAACACCAGTTATCCGACATAGGGATACTAAAACTTTTGTGCACAAAGACCTTCCTTCCACAGCCGCCGTTTTCTTAAGGCAAGATTCCATTCGAAAGCCGCTGCAACAACCTTACTCTGGTCCCTTTGAGGTCTTTGAGCGTTCCGAGAAGACGTTTAAGATCGACATCGGCGGAAAAAGTCACGGTATCCATTAATCGCCTGAAACCAGCTTACATAGTTAACGAGCCTGATCTTCTCGCTCCCGTAGCTTTCGAATCATTGGCCACCGACTCTGACTACGTCACTCATTCTGGTAAGTATGTCGTAAGTCCCTCAACAGTTATGACCTAAAGGTCTCCGGAGTGGCTGATACGGCGAGGTAAATACAGCCGACACGACATGCGCTCGGGAATGTTCGTTTGTTCTCGCAATATCGAACTCCCGACGCACCGGAGGACTCCGCCCGTAGCAGAGTCCTGGAGGCGAGGAGTCAGTCCTTGTTATACCGATAAGCCGTAAAGCCGCGCGACTTCGCTCCCACGGCACGCGCCAGGGAAGCTTTTATGTGAAACAAACCGACGCGACATCGTCGTCCATATTATTATAGTTTATGTGTTCAATGTATAGCCATCTTTTATTCCCCAACTAAGAACTGGTGCCCGGAGAATATAGAATTTCGCACTTACCTCGCAGTCGGCTACCAGCCCACGACAGTGCTGATTCAGGGGGTCTACCGCTGCTTGTCACGTGGCGATACAGGTGACGAAGTCCTTCAACACGAACCCCAGGGCTCAAGGGACTCAGATACACTGACCACTTAGCTTTTTAATTATTTGAGGCGGTTGTCCTAGTTACTAGGTAACTGGACGCGGAAATCTTCGATGGTCAAACTAGCTTGTAGTTATGCGGGTGCGATACTAGTTACGTGCATCGCGGTAGCGTGGCGTTCGGCAACATACTGACCTCACGCGTCGAGCGAGCGGCGGCAACATACGGGGTTGCAAGACGCTATAAACCCAAGGCACAATTGCTACTTGGGAAATACGTGGCGCCAACAAATATATTACTCAGAGATCTCCGATTTTTAATATATGGGGGTCGGTGAAATTAAACCATCATATATTTATACTGAATTGTCTATATACGAAATTACTGTCTACATAAGCCTTAGGTACATAATCCTCTACCCGCGGAGATTGCCTGATTGCGTCTCCAGTATTAAAACAATTTGTGAAGTGACTCGCTTGCAAAGTTTATTATATGACACTTACGACGTTCTTTTATAACAGGCCAGATATTTTCAGTATTGATTGTAACACGTGTCCATTAACCTATCATGCCGACATAAACAGTGGCAGATAAAGATGTTTGCCGCCCCTACCAACTACAAATATTAATCACATTTTTGTTTCAATGAAATCTTAACTTTATTATTTGTGCACTATCGTCTTAATTACACAACCTTTCTTTCCCATAATAAGTAGATTGTAAAGCAGCGGTTTATGTCTGCCGTGATGAAAAACAGGTACTCAAATTGTAGAGAAATATATCTAATTGGTAAAACATATTACATATCGAATTCAAGCATGTCCATGGATGCAGTTCTGAATCCGCATTTGGATAGAGCCTTCGTTGGTGCCAGGAAGCGAGTTGCTTGAAGCTGAACTGATGAACTAGATGCGGCCATATTCGGGTGAGTGTATTAACTTATGGGGTTCCATAACCATTTTGGCAGAAACGGAACTTTTAAATACTTCATCTTTATATGATAATTCTTTTACAATACTTTGCGCTGCCTCTTACTGTCAGAGAAGCCAAAATACTACTTTTCCTTAAACAATTATGCCTAATTCTTATACTGTTAACTAATAAAAATATATGCCTATCTTATAAACATGTTTATTATATGAATGTATTTAATTTATTAAGTAGTTAAGTACGTGTTGTAACTTACAAAATAGTTTAAGTATATTTAACTCATAAAGTAGTTCAAGATAAACCATACATCTATATATATAAAAGAAAGTCGTGTTAGTTACACTATTTATAACTCAAGAACGGCTGACCGATTTGGCTGAAAATTGATGGGGAGGTAGCTTAGAACCAGAAAACGGACATAGGATACTTTTTATCCCGTTGGAACCGGTAGGTGGCACTGAGATAGGGTTCTATAATCCTCCTAATCACCTGGACCGATTTTGGTGATTTTGTTTTAGCGTGTTTGAGTGGGTTCCCGGATGGTTTAAATTTACAATTGGAACCGCCAGGTGGCGCTGGGATCGGGTCCTAGATTTTTATTTCTTCAGAGCAGGACGTCTGCCGGGGCCGCTAGTTATATATAAAATTCTTCTATTCGTATGTATGTCACTGAACTACTCCTAAACGGTTGGATCAATTTTGACGATCCTTTTTGTGTGTTCATAATAAATTTAAGAATGGTTTAGATTCTCAATTGGACTCGGTAAGTGGCACTGCGGTCGGGTTCCTGCATTTGGGTAAAATTAATTTGCTTGATATTTAAAGCTTTATCTCAGTAGTTGGAAACAAAATTGGACGAAAAGTAGCCACTTTTAGAATAGCCCTGTGAGCTATTTCTAGAGGTTTCATGTACGTTTTGGAGGCTCCACCCCAACAGGATATACAGTAAATTATGATCGATTGACATAAAGCATAATAAACATTGCGAATTATATGAGGATTAGCAACATGTCTAAGGGTTTTAAAAATATATATAAGTTTGCGAACTCTACTAGTAAGGGGCACTCAATATGAAATTTAAAATTTAAATTTTTATCCAAAAGAATGCCTAAGTACTTAATGTGGTCTACAGAGGTTAAATTTGGGCATTTGCAGACAGAAGATAAGCAAGAGGAACAGTTGTGCGCTTTCAAGGTAATTGGTATTAATGGATGTGAAACAGAACTTATTGAAAAAGTAATAAATTTTGTTTTAGCCGTATTAAGGGTCAAAAAATTTGAAGATAACCAATTCTGTGTTATATGAAAACCGTATTGTGCACCATTTTCAAGATCATTTCATGAATCAGCAATAAATGTTACCGCAGTGTCGTCAGCGTATGATACTATTGTAGCGTTGGGGATGGAATGGTCACATAAATCATTGATAAAGACAAGAAACAGGGAAGGACCTAAAATACTACCTCGTGGGACGCCATATTCTACAGGGAATGCTCAGCTCATGGCTAGTGAATTCGTCAATCTTAACGATTTGGTTGCGGTTTGTAAGATAGCTTCGGAAAAGATCCAGTTGATCTCCTCTGACACCGACTTTTTCAAGTTTAAGTAGAAGAGTAGAGACAGATATAATATCAAAAGCTTTAGCTAGATCAAGAAATATAGTTAAAACCTTTTTCTTCTGGTTTAAATTTTGAACTATGTGATTAGTCAGTTCTAATACTGCATCATTCGTTGATTTATTTCTACGAAATCCAAATTGACGTGTAGATAATAAGTTAAAATGTTCAAGATAATATGTAATCTTCTTGTTTAGCAGTCACTCAAATACTTTGGACAAAGCTGTGAGTACAGCTATTGGTTGGTAATTATTAGGTAAAATCCTGTCTCCACCCTTGAAAATAGGAAGTATAATAGCCTTTTTAAAAGCAAAGGGAAATACCGAAGTCTGAACACAGTGATTGAAGATATGGCTTAAAGAAGGTGCCAAAGCTGAAGCATATCTTTTTAACATTATGGGAGAAATACCATCCCAACCGGTCGCAGCATTTGAGCGTAACGATTAAATAGCTGTAATAATTTCATCTGGATCCGTATTGTCTAATACAAATGAAGAGGATATTTTGGTGTAAGCTGAACTGTGAGGAATAGTTGAATTAAATAAAGTTTAATTTTGTATAATATTGTTAGCGAGTCTTTTGCCTGTGTCGACAAAAAACTTGTTCACGTCATTACAGGACTCAGTCGGCGTATCAGAAAGTGAGAGCAATTGTGATGAAACAGTTTTCTTTTTTGTAGTATTAGTTATACTCCTAATAGCGTCCCAAAGTATTTTTGGATTTTTAATAGCATTATTAAGTGTTTCGGTATCCTGCTGTCGTTTAGCTTTTTTCAAGATACTAGTGCAATAATTTCTGTATCGTTTGTATGTTATAGTAAAAATCTCATTATCAGCAGATTGTTTTGCTTTTTTATGTAGTTGATCTCTATGTCGCATACATCTTAATAACCCAGGTGTGATCCATGGCTTGATGGTTTTATTTCGTGAAGACATTTTAATATATTTTGTGTGTTTCGTTATAGCTGATTTTATTAATTCGATAAAAGTATCTACTGCTAAATTAACATCTAATATAGAAGCAATTTGCTCAAATTTAATACTATTAATACAGCTATCTAGCATATCAGTCTATTTTAGTGATATAGTGTTCAGCAGGTGGTTTATTGTACTTGCGTTGAAGACAAAATAAAGTTGAATTATGGTCATGGTTGAATTTTGTTTTTAAAATAATGTGGTATAGACAATTACTTCCTCTGGTTGGTAATGTATGTGCAGGAATAAGGCCATGAAATGCTAGAGAATTTAAATATTCAGGTGAGCGTGAGTCACTGTTGTACGTTTTGATGTCTATATTACCTGCTACTATGACTGATTCAAAACTATCCAAGGATGCGAGAGTTATGTCAAGAGCAGTAAGAAATTGTTGTATGTTCTCATTACTTGGAGAGCGGTAGATACAGACTAGGGCAATATCTGTAGACAGTTTAATAACAAGACACGAAGCTGACAGGTCAGTTAGGTTCATCACATACAGACAAGAGACTAGATTTTACGTAAACCACCACTCCATCACTTTGGTTAATATGTTTGGTAGTACTGTAGGTTATGTAATTTTTTTTAATTGGAATGTTAGTATTATTATTACACGTCAACCAGCATTCTGTTAAAAGCAATATGTCACAGTCAAAAGGAATACGGGCTAGGAGCGTTTCAAAATTTGAGAAATTGCAGCATATTGATCTTATGTTTTGACAAAGAATTTTCAGTTAATTACTAGAAGTTTTTATTATTGAAAGGGAGGATTCAGGAGTACAATTATAAGTCTCAGATAAAGAAAGTTGATCAATCGTTTCAGCTAGAAATATTGTTGAATTAGCCATTTGTATATCATTTGTTTAATATGCATAAGAGGTTAAATACATTCATAAGTCCACGGTAAAATTCATATCCTAATGATAACTGTACAATAGTGTTTCTTATTATAACTCCTAGAAGTAAGCAGAATAAATAGACAGTATGCGTAAGTACACAACACGATGAATTTTTTGATTCTTTTTCAAAAGTAGCGTAAAATTTTATGATATATGACGACATAATAATTATTGCAAATGTATTCTATAAATAGTAACGAGTGAAATATTGAAGATAAACTATGTCTATAAAATAGTAGTGATGTAAATTGTATATCAGTGAAAACAAAATATAAGTAGTTACAAGTTCAAAGTTTACTACACGAAGATTTTTAGTTGGTTTAGAATAATTTTCATAAGTAATAAACCTTAATTTAAGTATCTTAAAACTAGAATATATTATAGTAAGTTCTCTGTTGTTATCAGTGCTGGAGAAGTTTAATATGGACAATAATTGTCATTTATTATTTGAAGATAAATTCAGTTGCTGCAGTTGCCATTCATTTTTAATAACTATGTATTGTTCACCAGGTTCCTTCTTTAGCAAGACTACCATTTGAGGTCCAGCAGAATTTGTAGTTATGTAATTTAGCGAAATTTCTTGCAAGATAAAATAATCTTTTCATGTGAGATGTTCTGCAATATATATAGGAACTCGGAGTGGTTTCAAGTCCTAGCAAAGTAGAGTTCAATATTTCTTTAGGGTGAAGTTGATTATATTGCTTGACAGCAACTAAGAAGTTGCTTTTTATTGAAGGTATTTGTGAATTCTACAGTAATATTCGATGTTTGTTTTTCCTTACTAGATGGGTGTCTAACAACCTCACGTATATTAAATTCGGAGATATTCATAGCGAGTTGTTTAGATAAATTTAAAATCATGTCGTATAGCATGTTCTTTGATTCGTTTGTTCTTTTTGGCTACGTTTCTTATTTCTGTAGAGGTTTTAATTAGATTGTGATCGAACGTCTCGACTCGTTCCTGTATCACAGCAACATTCTTTGCCAAGCTCACTCTATCTTTTTCCAGACCAGATATCTTCGTTTCGAGAGAAGTTAGTTGTTCTGAGACAAAAGTCATGGATTTTTCTATTTCGTGGTTGGTGTTCTCAATTTTTACATTTTGATTCTTTATTGCCATAATGTGGCTTTCTAACTTATCCATACGAGAATTTTGAGCACAAATAAGTTCTTGAATCATATCTTTAATGTCATTTTTAAAGGTGTCCATTTCGTTACCTGCAGCTCCTTTAATAGATACTCCGGGTCTTTGGTTTACCATTTACCTGTTTGTTTTAAGCGATGCATTTTCCTCTTCTGCGAGTTAAATTTGAACATCCGTATCAGAGCGCGATACTATCACCTTATTTGATTGTGCTTCAAGCATAGTTACAGGTTGGCAAGTGTTGTAGCTGGATTTAGTTTTGACTACTACTGCCCTCTATTATCGAAACGGGTTCACCAATATAAATATTATAAATCTAAGCGATGTGGGATTTTCAAATGAGTCTTTATAAAGTAATGTAGTAAACAGCAGTTTTAAAAGCGAGTCAAAGTGGGACTCGAATCTGCGCCTTTGAGTGTGACGGGTTTGAAAGTTAAGTTCTCACCGTGTGTGCTACTGAGACACTCATCAACATGATAAAATAGACTCGTGCCAGTATTGCTGTGTATATAATTATATCTGTATAAATTGACACACGCGTGTATTGCGATGTTACTCACTGCATTTAAAAATATTGCTGAATAAGAAAGTTACTTGCCTGATATTACTTTATATTTAACACTTATAAGTCGATTAATATAAACAAAAGCAACTTTTATCGTTTAAGTAGCTATTGAACAGGTTTTAAGGCATCGAAAAAAACTATTTAACACCTTTTCGTAATTAAATATCACGCCGTAATTATTAACGCGTCCACTTTTTACGACTACCGTCCGACTCGATCTCCATCATATTAACTCCATCGCGCTAACACCTCTTGTGGGTTAGCAAGAACGTCCCTGCTTTAGATTTTATTCTTTCCATTCTGGAAGCTGACGAACAACCCCGAGGCTTCTTAACCTCTCTTCAAAAGAGTTTGGTATTCGCCTCAAGTTCTCCGTCAGCTTCTCTTCTTCTTTCAATTTTATTTTTTCATGCTTCTCTTTCACTAAAGCTTTGGTTTCGTTCTTGCAGAGGCGATAAATTTCTTTCTTCATCTCTTTCATACTGTCATTCTGTTACAAAGAAGCAACATAATCCAGCCAGGCTTTTCTCTTTCTCTTTACGCTAGATTTAACATCCGCGTCCCACCATTCATCACCTTTCGTTGTTATATGCCTCTTTGCGCATCCACATGCTTCTTTTGCGCTTTCCACTATACTTTCTTTCATACTATCCCACTTATTATCCACATCAAGTCGGAGAAGTCCGCTTTTGTAAGCCTTTCTTCGACTAGGCGCGCATATATACTCCTTACACTAACATCTTCCAATTTTTTACACTTTATTCTTTCAAGCTCCCCGAAATTAGTACGCTCTCGCCAGTGTCTCCACTGCTTGAAAAGGCCCACAAAACGGCATATCACCAGGTAGTGGTCCGTTTCAAGAGTGGGGCCTCTGTAGGCGCTTGTATCCATTATTGTGTTTCGGAGGCGACTATCTATTAAAATCAGATCAATCACACTTTTCTGATCAATCATTCCCTATGTATACGTGTGAATATCCTTATGATGGAATAAGGTGTTCGACACAAGCAAGTTCACTCTCCTGTCACCATAGGGTCCAAGGACAGCCTCAAAGCCGTCTCGTTTGATCCCCACCCAGCCATTAAGATCATCACACATAATTAGTATTTCGTTCCCTTCAGCCAGATCCAGATTTTCTCTCACAGACTCCCAAAACTTCTCGAGTTCTTGGGGATCCGCTGAGCTTACGGGAGCATAAGCTGCGACCAGGAAAACTATCGCCATTATTGCCATTCATTCACCTAAATTAACTAACGTAATTAATAACTACTTCATGACCTTATTTTTAAGATTTCTCGTCTTATAGATATAATTTAGGGCTGATATCCATTTTGTATTATAAAAACGCCCTTTTAGGCCATATATCAATTCATTAGATTTCTTTGGCTCAAAATTCCCCGTCTCCAGTTTTAGATTTCCATAACCAATATATAAAAACTGTGGAGTCCTTCACTTTTATGGAACCTTTCATTGAACATGGGATCACACGCGCTTGGGCGCATTGTTCAGACACTACTTACATGATCTCTAAACACCTTTGCAATGCCAGGTGTGAGCGTTCTCACTATTCACTTGGTATGTTTTGATAATATATGTTGATTTAAATTGGACTTAAATGAACATACATATCACATTTATATGGCTTCTCCCCTGTGTGTTTACGGAGATGTGTGTTTAATTTATCTTTTGTAACACATTTGTACTGACACACGTGACATGAGAAGTTCTTCTCCTTTGTATGTTTACAGTTAACATGTATTTGTAAATTATCTCTTCGTGAACATGTATAACCACAGATATCACATTTATATGGCTTCTCCCCAGTGTGTTTACGAAGGTGTCTAATTAACACGGTTTTTGTGACACATTTGTACTGACAAATGTGACATAAAAAGTTCTTCTCCTTTATGTGTTTAACGTTAACATGTCTTTCTAAATGATCCCCTCGTGAACATCTATAATCACAGATATCACATTTATATGGCTTCTCCCCAGTGTGTTTACGAAGGTGTCTAATTAACACGCCTTTTGTGACACATTTGTACTGACACATGTGACATAAAAAGTTCTTCTCCTTTGTGTGTTTATGCTTTATATGATTTTCTAAATTAGGTCTCTGTGAACATCTATAATCACATAAATCACATTTATATGGCTTCTCCCCAGTGTGTTGACGAAGGTGTCTAACTAACCCGCTTTTTGTGACGCATTTGTACTGACACACATGACATGAGAAGTTCTGCTCCTTTGTGTGTTTACACTTAATATGAATTTCTAAATGACATCTTTTTAAACATCTATAATCACATAAATCACATTTAAATGGCTTCTCCACAGTGTCTTTACGAAGGTGACTATTTAAAGCAACTGCATCTACACTCTTCCGAACATTCGGTTAAAACAAAAAATTCGGCCGAACTTCGGTTTGATTTCACCATGCTTTCTCAAGAGCAACACATCGTGACCTGTTGACAACGTCAACTTGATAACACCGAATTTTTAGCTTGTTTACACCATAACCTGCCTCTAGTAAATTTTAAGTATGAGTAGATGGACAAAGGAATAGATTTTTAAACCTTTGAGTGAAAAAAATCACCATGTCATAATTCTAAATTCATAATGTTTAATGCGTAAAAAGTGATTTCAATCAAAATTAAAGTTATAATTGCTGATGTCCCTTAGATGTGTTTTTTTAAAATTCAAGTTACGCATTATAATTAAGCAGTTGCACTACTTACTGATGTTTCTTAGAGGAATAATAAGATTGTTTTATTTTTGTTTTAATTTGATGTCTATTTAATTAGGCTAAGACTCAATCAAGAACTCATTTTTTTTTTATCACATCTCTCTTTTCTTTCACCATATCCCAATTACTTGGGGTCGGCACAATATGTCTTTTCCTTCCACACTCTTCTATTCTGACATACCTCTTCTGTCACACCGCATATCATCATGGCATCCTTCACACAATCCATCCATCTTTTTTTTGGTCTACCTTTAAATTTGTACCCATCGATCTTGTAGTATATCATTCTTTTTGTCACGTGACTTTCATCCCTCCCCATTTTTTTTATCACATCGTACGTTAAGATTTACATGTTCCTAACTAAAATAAATGACCATGAGTATAAAGATGCCAATTTTTATATTACCGTTATGATAGATATGATTCTATTAATATTAATAATAAAGCCAGTTTATTTCCAATCTACAATTGTTATTACATGCTTCTTCTAATATATTACGTTATAAATATAAATGTATGTATATATAAAATTGTTTTCTTTTTTCTTTTACTCGCTATTGTTACTTTCTTCCGTACTATTGATCGGAACCCGTTCTCGGGTAAAGGCTTCCTCTAGCTTCTTCCAGACCTCTCTATCCATAGCTTTCTTTGTGCATTCACTTCCTGCTATCCCTTTTATATCTTCTATCCACCTCTTTCTAGGGCGCCCTCTTTTCCTTTTTCCTCTTGATCCCTTCCATATAATTGTCTCTAGTGTCCATCTTTTGTCTGTGTATCTTGCTATATGTCCTGCCCACTGCCACTTCTGTTTTAGGGCATATGGTAAGGTGTCTATAACTTTCGTTTTTCGTCTTATTTTTTCGCTTTTTGTATTCTTCTTAATTTCAGTACGCTTCTCTCCAATGCTTTCTGGCACACTACTAGTTTAGTTTTTATTCTAGTGTTGTATGTCCACGTTTGGCCTACATATGTAAGAGTAGGCAAGATACAGGTGTCCAAGACAGTTTTCTTTAGGTGAAGAGAAAATTTCCCTTTTACGATTTCCTTCAGGGACCAAATTTTTTTCCAGCTCATGTTAATACGCCGCTCTACCTCTAGCTCTTCGCTTTTGTTTTCGAATGACTGTTGTTTCCCTAGGTATATATAATTATTTACATATTCAAGCGGCTTCCCGTTCAGGTTTATAGCGTGTATGTGGCTGTTTGTCTGTCAGTATTTTAGTTTTATTCTCGTTCATTTTGAGGCCCACTTTTTCGCTTTCTTCATTTAAAGTGCTTATCATTTTTTCTAATCCTTTACTTGTTTCAGCGAATAAGACAATAACGTCCGCGAATCTAAGGTGTGTAAGTCGATTGTGATTAACTTTAAACCCTTCTGACTGCCAGTTAAGATTGTCAAAAATGTGTTGCAGTACCATTATCAACAGCTGATGATTCTATTAACTTCAGTCAAAATAGTGCAAGTAGGTATTTTACATTTTCCTTGCACCGAATGTTCGGCATTTAAACCGAATTTCGGCCGAAGTCGGTCAAACCGAATGTAAAACGAATTTCGGTCCATCCCTAATATGTATTAGGGATGGGCCGAAATTCGTATATAAACAAACATATTATACATACATACATTATATTATACTTTATGATAGTTGTTATAGTAGTGTACATCACTAGTTACTGGCAAGTGGCAGCTCTATTGATGAATTAAATGTCTGTGACTAGGATGACGCAACATGCCTGGCTATGTGAAAGTTCTAATTAAAGTCTTTATAATAATTAGCAGTGGTTTTAATACAATAGTAATATTTAACAAGTCTATTGCAGGAATCCTTGATTTGGCTTGTCTCACTTCTATTTTTTTTTATTGCAGGAGATCAGCAGACAGGCAGACGGCCCACTTGATGGAAAGCGGTTACCATCGCTTATGGACATTTGCAACAGCAAAGTTACTACGAATGCGCTGCTGCTCTCTTAAGGGAAACTGGAACCTGGTCACTAATACCGAAACACAACTCAAGGTTGTTATGGCGACATACTTTAGACCAGGGGTGGTAGCCATCCAGTCAGGCAAATGCCCTACCACCTGGCAAACCACTTCTAGTGAAAGCATATTCCATAATTGGACAGCTAGACTCTGAATGATCCATTGTAAAACTTGGTTGTATTGAGTGGAGTTTCTAGTTTCATGTTCACTGATGACATGAGGAATTTATCTTTAATCTCCGATAATTTTTATATAGAGTACTGGATTTCAATATTTCCATTTTTTTACATTAGCCTGTGTTGTATTTTATATTCTCTGCAGCTCAAACTTGCCAAAGCCACCTACTATTTACAGGTTGAATCCTAGTATAGGGCTTTGGGACTTGATGGAATGCACACTTATCCTTTTTTTTCCGTGCATATATATATTGTGCTTATGAAGAAATGATGTTTGTTTATTTTATTTCCTAACTATACAATGTTGTTATTATTGTATAGTCACAAAATAAAAGTATTAATATTTCTTAATGTCTTGAATAAATTAATAGGGATTATAGATATGGATTGACCCAGAACTTTGAAAGAGCTGCCAACGATAGTTTCTTTAGCTACTTTGAAATATTCATGTTGTAGTCGACGCATTATGAACTGAGGCTTCGGGTCATAAATCATATTTATCTGTCTGTCTCGCTCGCACTTACAGGTCTTATGGAGAGGTGTAGCGATGTGCGTAAGAATTGTAGAGGTGCATATCGATAACAGGATAGGTACGATCGATATGCTAAATTATGTTAGGTATTAATAGGAATAATTTTTCGCGAAAATAAAAGTTTTTAATTTGTAATTGATAAAATGTTTGTTTCGACGTAATCATAGAGAAACTGAATAGAATAGAATAGAATAATTTCTCTATTGTGCGTATTGGATAACGAAGCGTAAGTAATGTAATGAGTGTCATAACAAAAAATATTATATTTATAGAAAAACAACAACCCTTACTCGTAACGACCAATCAGGAGTCAGAGTGCTAATGAGGGTCACGATGACGCATCGACCCCGCGTACGTAGGTAGCTGAGTATCAATAACGGGTTGCATTGCGTGCACATTTCTACTGTCAGTGACATTTATTGTCCGACGACTCAGTTTAAAATGCGTCGACTATAGTGATGCAACAAGCAATACACTAGTACATATATAGAAATAGTTCTAATTTATATTTAAGAACTTCGAAGTTTCACAGTCATCAGTATTATGTGTATACTATTCGTAAATTTAGTTGTAAACAGAAGTAGCAAGAGTCAACAAAGACAATGGAAGAATATTTTTTATGGATTTTGGAGGGGGAGAATGATCAAGGGATGATGCAACGAACTTTAACACTAGCCACTCGAGGCCGCCATTATTATTTTTAGAACTGTATGTTAAGCTTGATTAACATTTGCCTTAGTTAAAAAGCGACTTTAACTTGCGAAACTGGCAAGTAAAGGTCTTATTATCGTTTGGACAGCAATTTGTCTGTTAAAGTCGTAAGTTGTTGGTTAAGCAGACATCTGTCAACATGTTGATAAGAGCTAATTTATCAATTTCACAAAATAACTCGCTTGTTAACTGATTCAAACATAAATCAGGCTTTAAGATGATGTATAATGGGTAAATTAATTAAATGATTATAGAATTTAAATTTAAAATATTTTATTGTTTATTTATTATATTTATTTAAGGTAAGGAAAGGAATGCTCCGGTGGTTCGGGCATGTCGAAAGAATGCATGATGAAAGAATGACTAAACAGATATACAATGCAAAAGTGGATGGATGCAGAAGTCGTGGAAGGCGACACGACACACCTTCCATGATCAAATTGATCGTGTACTAGCGGAGGGTGATGTCAGGAGCCTTAAGAACAGACGAGTGTGCATGACAAGAGTTATGAATGTCAAAGAAGCAAGTGAGGTGTGTAAGAATGGGCCTAAATGGCGCTCTGTTGGTCGTGCCTACCCCGAAAGGGAACTGGCGTGAAGTTATGTATGTACGTATTACATTTATTTATTTTATTTGATTTCGGGTTGTCTAGAAAAGATTGCTTTTTAGCGATAAGACCGCCCTTTATAGATATAATAGATATAATTTTAATCTTTAAGTTCATTTTTGTATTGTTGTATAATAAAGTGTAATGTGTCTATTTATTTTGTTGTATCAACATTTAAAATGTCTTCTAATTTATAGACATATATAGTTACACTTTTTGTAACTTATCTACTACATTGGTGGTTCTTGAAAAGGGCTAAAATAAATTTTGCGCATACTAAAGCTGTTATTTTAATATGAGAGTTAGCCAAAAATCGAATGCTAATAGCATCAGACAAATTACTCTTTCTAAAGGGTGCAAAGCCTGAGGTGGCTTAAACGTTGATGACGATAATGTAGCCGCAGTCGTCCGATCACCACGGCGGCCGTTCGCAAATGGTTGGCAAGCTCGCCGCTTCTAGTCGGGGCCCCCGTGTTTCCCTCCGCGCATACCGCGCCTCACCTCACCGCGACACGTGTAATCGTTCCAATGCGCTTATTATTATTAAGTGTTATATTTTGTTTAGCAGCTAAATGTGTGATGTAATATAAAATATTAATCGGTATTTATACCCAATAAACAGGCATTCCTGAACTGCAATTCAATTTTCCACCTGAAGACCTCCAAAATAATAATAATGAATATAAAAACTCTTACCTATGTCGATTCCTTCAACAACAATATGAACTTCACTTTCCAGTATATCCTTCAAATCTGTTTTATCGTCCAAAGGTGGGCTTGACACAGCATTAGTATTATCTAGATTGTCTTCTTCATTTGAATCTATCAGGGAACACGTTTTTATGTTATTTAGAGTTACAATTGTGGTTTAATTTACATATACTAGCAGCTAAATCCAGGAAAAAATTACAGAACATAGAGACATCGGAATATGCCTAACTTTTGT
This sequence comes from Dendrolimus kikuchii, assembly GCA_019925095.2. Lineage (NCBI taxonomy): Eukaryota > Metazoa > Arthropoda > Insecta > Lepidoptera > Lasiocampidae > Dendrolimus > Dendrolimus kikuchii. Next base: position 34,971,970 of record CM034387.1, read on the forward strand.
ATGAATTAAGAATGAGTAACAGAGACTGTTGGTATCCACAGATAGAACCTTAAAAATTAAAAGAGATTTACTTATGCCTATTTATTTAGCTGTCAACAGTCAAGTCAATTTAGCGTTTTATGTTTAAAATACTACAACTTGCATAAGTAATAATAGAGTATTTGGCGCGAACTGAAAGAAGACGTTGTGCCGAGCAGTTTTATTTTCTAAAAATGTGTAAAATTACTCTAAAATGAACAATAGTAGTAGGATATTGATAGTTTTTGATTAGTAATTATGTGTTTTTGCGAGAAATGTGAACTATATAGCCAAATGTGGCGTTTCGAGTTTTCACAAGAACTCCGTTGAATGACGTCGATTGTAGCCTATAATAAAACGGCGCCTGGCTTAAAGGCCTAGTTGCCAAGCCTTAAAAATAAAAAAAATAAGTAATAATATCTAATGAGGCAGTCATTAACACAGGATACCTCTCATAGTGTTCGATATAGAAGAAATATATGCAAATCACAAAAACAGTGGATGACGAAAGAACTAAATTTTTCTAAGTGAAAAACAGCAATCAAATCTATACATGAGAGAGAGAGTGTAGCAATATTATTTGTTTCAAAGACAGACTTTCAATGAGGTGGCATTTACAAGCTATCACTTTGTGCTTGTGAAGTGATATCTACAATTTTTCCAAAAATACATGTATGTTCATGCTTGTTTGGTATTCAATTGCTTCAGGGACCAGAGATGAACACACAACACTTTACATTCTAGTAAATGTAATAAGTATACACCTCCAAATGTGAACAATCTATTATACTAGCAACTTGCCTCGTTCCTCTTCTTTCATGTAAATGACACTAAATTCTTCATTGTCCTCTTCATTTTCTTTTTTAATTTCTTCCACAGTACTTCTCACAAACTGCTTATATTCCAATGGGTACAGGTGCTCAATGGTATACGTATATTCAAAAGCAAATGACTGACTGGCTAACAATAATAATGCATTCTGTGATTGCTGAAATTTAAATATATATTGTATACCTAGTCTTGACATAAATATTGTAACAAAGAAATTTTTTTTCTATTGCAAATAACATTTAATAAGTTTTACAGTGTTAGTTTAATACATAAATATAAAACAATTTAATTTAAACATAAAAAGCTTATTCCAAGTGGTCTCCATTGGCTGCAATACAGTCCTTTAAACATTGAGGCCAGTTATCAATAGAAGCACACACTCTTTCCATGGGAAAATACTTCACTGCCAATCATATGGATTGTTTTAGGGACTCCAAATTATCATGGCGTTTAGAGCAAGCGGCACTCTCTAAAACTGATTATAAATCATAATCCAGCGGATTAAGATCGGGACTAGACGACGGCCAGTCTTCAGCTCTGATGAAGTCCGAAACGTTCGTTTCCAACCAAGAACGCAGAGTCTTGCTGGAAGGACCATTCTTGGTTATTGAACATGGTGTTGTTAAGGGGCTTAACTACCTTCTCAAGAATGGTATCTTGATACACTTGTGCCGATGTTTTGATACCTTTTTCACAAAAATATGGCTCAGTTACTCCTTCATAGTTAACACCCCACCAAACCATCGCTGAAGACGGATAATGCCCACGTTGCACTCTGTCGACTAATTGAGAAGCTTCCTTAGAGCTTTGAGCATAAATACGGTCATTTTGTTTGTTAAAATGTTGCTCAATTGTAAAAATTTTCTCATCAGTAAACAAAATTTTTCAGTGACCTCCCTTTGCTTACCGCTTCAGTAGTTGTTTCGATTTTACCACCCTATTTTTTTTAAAATTATGAGTTAAAAAATGACCAGTGCGTCTCTTATAGGCTGCAAGTCTTAAGTCATCTTTTAAAATACGCGACATAGTACTAGGTGATATCTTCATCTCCCGAGATAAAAGCTTTTGCTTTTGGAGAGGATTTCTTTGAATTCTTTCCATTACTGCTTTGACCACCTTTTTCGTACGAACACTATGTGGACGGCCAGATCTTTTTCTGTCACAAACAGAGGAGGTCTCATAGTACCTATTAATATCCCGGTACACATTTGACTAATACCAACTGTATGGCGAGTTTTAAATTTGCATTCGGCTCCATACATACTTTGTGTAATGCAATCACAGAGATTCGGTTCTCTTTATCGCCCCACTCCATTAATCCATTTTAATATCGCAAAATACTGTACAATGTATTGGCACCAAAGTGAGAAAACACAATGAACAATCATGTAAAAATGACAGATTCTAAATTCAAATGTAATATTTTGTTTCTTTTTAATTGTAACAGTATTTATAGTCAGACTAAGTATATAACACAGAATAACATAAGAACTTGTATGCTCAATGACCAAAACACCTTAGTGACAAGAGTTCAAATGCTGGCCAGTGGGATTTTCAAGTGTCAAGTGCATCTTGTAACAAGTACCATACACGCAGCAGTTACATCTTATGAAAACCTATAAGGTAAAGTGGTTTCCAAGCCGAGAAGTGTCAGAATGATCTACCACCATTCTAGTAAATGATTGTCATCTGTCTCATTTCATAGAAAGTGGTCAGTGTTGCTTATGGACGAGTATACTTCATATACTTCAAAGGTGATGTGAACTAGTTGCCATTTTCTACATGGAATGGTGGAAAAAATACCTTCCAACCATGCCACATCCAGCTCTATGTTGTGTCCTGGTCCCAGTGTCCCTGTCATGCCAGTTTGCATTGCAGCATCATCAGGCATGGCAGTCATACCTATGATTATTGTCCTGCGATTCCTCATTATAATGTAGAGGGCACTGGAGTGTTTAGTAGGTAGTCTGAATTTCAGTACTTGTAACCCTTTTTATATCAAGAAAGTTGTGTTTAGCACCAGCCAAAGGGAGTCCCATATACACCTGAGTGACCTCCCCTGGGGCCAGACAGTATGCTCAAATACATTCCACGAGTGTTGTAAAGAAAGAGGGATAGGGGGAGGATCATCAGAACTCTCCTTAATCATATGAAACACGATTAGTCAAGGCTATACTATTTTATGCCAATGTTCTGTGTAAGTAAGATATTACACCAATCAAGCTAGCCATAGGAACAGTTATCAAGATATTCCAGAATGGCTCTACAACTTGAACACGAGTCAAGTATCATAATCTACACCAGCCATAGAACTAACATGCAAATCTGTTTTAGTGTTGAAATAATATGAGGAAAACACTTCATATTAAAGCAACGAACCCACACTTTGTCAAAATACAGAATACAATATTCATAGAACTAGAAACTTACTTCAGAACTACTATTAACAATATCTGTTAGCAACTTATCTGCCTCCAAAGCCCTCTTCATCAATTGATGCGACCTCCTCAGTTGTGCACAGCATAAATAGCACACAAGGAGTGATTTGCCATCATTAGCATTGAACTGTAATGCAAAAACTACTTGTAATTTGGCATTTTGCATTTAATAATCTTATTTGTGAAAACTGTCTTGCTATAGAGAATCAACCGATTGATTTTCATCCCTTTGAATACTAAAACTTATTTTAGATATTTTGTGGTAATCCAGCATTTCAAGAAGGCATACATACATACATACATAACTTCACGCCAGTTCCCTTGCGGGGTAGGCACGAACAACAGAGTGCCATTCAGGCTTATTCAAGAAGGCAGTCATCCTATATCACCAAGTTACAAGTTTATGGACTGCTATTTGCCTTTGCTATTTCTAGATCCCACACCCCTTTTATGTCGACACTTTACAGCTTCAGCTGGACAATTATTAGTGAATGACCCCACCTTAGCATTCGTCAGCTTTTCCCACATTTCTTGAAACAAAGTGTTGCTTATAGGGTGCAAACGCCTCTGACCGCACAAACATACTCTACATGTGTCTGCGATATCCATTTCTGATTATATGATCAAATACTTAGAAGAAATATAGGTATGTGAATTTTTGGTATAGGATCACAAAATCACTAACTACTATGGATACTAACTACAAACTACTGTGGAGTATAGATACTACGTATATAGGATATAGGAGTGAGGATATAAATATATCGGAACAGGTTTCTCTATGAAAAAAGTTTGCCCTGTTATCTAAAGACCGAAACAACTGTTCCGCCTGTTCCATTATGTTCCGTTCCACAGCAAACAGTCCGAAACGAAACAGTTTGGAACAAACTCTTTTCTCTTTTCACATACAGTAATAGAAAAAGATAGCATATACATGATCCTGTTTCAAAGCAAACAGTTTCGAACGAGCTCTTTTCTCCTTTCACAAACTGTAAACGAAAAGATAGCAATAACATGCCTTAACCTTATTCCAATTCTATTTTGGTAATAGTAATTGTAAAAATACTCGGATACACACATAAATTATGGTGTATAATAAGAAATGTACTGTTATATATCATTTAAAATATGTCATTATCTATCATTAAGATAACATACTTCTAAAATTATTATTATTTATTAGACAGGTGACAATATGGTGGTAAAAATATTTAACTGAGATGAAAGGCCTAGCTTAAATCCGAACTATTCTGAACCTCATATCCTCTCTGAGTCTGTGATTCTGCAAGTCTGTCAGCACTATATAGTGTCTGTGACTCATTCCGATTTTTGTGTTTTGTTTCTTTGTTTGTTTATTTTCGTAAGAAAACAAAATATTGTAAACAAAGCAGATAAATATTACCCCTTAAACCTGTTGCAACACAATAATCTGTTATTTTAGAACAGGCTGTTATTTTGGAACAGGTTACTGGAACTGTTCTTTCGCTGGAACAGGAACAGGTGGAACAGGTTTCTTATTTTACCTGTTACAGATCACCCCTATTGCGCCAACCAATGGCGTCGGCGGTATGCGGGGCGCGGAGAGTAGGTGTGCTCCGGCGGGTGGGTCCGGGGGTTTTTTTTTTGAGGCGAGGGAAAATGCTTAATCGATTTACGCACAAACTGGGTCGTTGCTAGGGGAACGACACGCGTCGGTCGGGGGCGATAACTCTGCAGCAATAGTATGCTCTTGGCAGTGATCCGTCCGCGATCGACGTCACAGAATAGTGTGGAAGACTCCGAGCGTTGCTGCACGAGCGAGCAACCCCAATACCCACTAAAAACCCCCTCCTCCCTGTCGACTTGCGCTTTTGTTTGTGTTGGAAAGGCTGAGATTTAGAACATAGTTACGCCCAGCCGATCCAGCGCAATAAAGTGCCTGGAGTGTGCCCTAGGAGAACACACCCCACTTCGTTGTGCGGGGGTAGAAGGTCCTTTGCTCTCCTAGCAAGCTAAAGGCCCCCCGCGGTAAACGGAACCTAACTCAGGGAGGGAAGTAATGCGCGTACCTGCCTCTCCGAGTACCAGCTGAAGGCCGGCGACCTCGAGAAGACGCATTAGCACGCGCTGCAGGACTTCTCTCCCTATCGCGTTCTGCGGCCTCCTTGAGTAACATTACTGTTTCACAAAAAGTAACCGCAGCCCCCCAATTGTCGCTGCTCTGCAGCATGGCCTTGACCAGGTCGCAGAGCGAATCGACCGGACCTACATGCATCTCAAGTTCGAAACGATGCGGTGCCCATGCGGCGCACTCGACTAGCGTGTGCAGCGCCGTGTCGGGCGCGCCGTACTGGCGGCAGTCCGGGGAAGGCAAGCAGCCCACAGTGCGATACAGATACTTATCGAAACATCCGTGTCCGGTAAGTATCTGCATCGTTCTGAAGGTCAGGGTGCCGCTGGTGCGGTTGATCCATTCCGTCAGCTCTGGCCTGATTGCATCCACCGTGTAGCCGCCATAGGCTGCAGGGTTGTCGAGCTCTTGAGACCAGACGGCGATCATGGGGGCTGTTCATGCAACATTGTACACGGACTTGGTAGTATCGATATAACCAGGCGGCGCTCGCGCCGCCACCCCTGTCCTCCCGCGGCCTTGAACGAGTAAAGACGTGCATATCATTTCGGCGGAGTTAATAAGACATTTGATCAGACGTGTGTCTAATTACGGCGGCAGTACATTAATTTTGTGATAAACTACTGTGATAACAAGGACAGGTGATAAACGCGACGTGTGCGTTTGTTTTATGGTGCGAGACCAGCCGGCCGGTAAGGGACCCTCAACAGCGCAGCCTTGCTGAGTCGTTCTGCTTTGTTCTGTTGTACAAGTTGCTAAGGAAATAAAAAATACCGACAAGCAAGGAGCCTACCTATATTCTTACAGTCCACTAGGCTAGCAATAGCCCGAACAGAGGCGGTTTCCCGCTTCCTGATCGCCTCGATTTCGACCTGACAGAGGGTCAGGCCTCAAGCTAGGGCATCCTGCCGGGTGCGACGCACCTCTGCCAGGACGTTCGCCTGGAGATGCCAGGGCGGATCGCCTGCCAGGAGGGTGGCCGCCGTCCGTGACACTGTGCGATACCCCCGTATGGTCCTCATGGCCAGAACCCGCTGCGCCCAGTGCAGCAGGGTTCTGTTGTGGCGGTGAAGTGCAGTGGACCAGACGGGTGCACCGTACAGCGCCATACTCCTCAGGATGCCAGAGTAAAGTTTCCGCGTCGCACCCCCCGGGCCCCCCACGTTGGGAAGCAGCCTCGAGAGTGCGCCCGCGGATTGGACGAGTTTGGGAACTAGCTGCTCAAAGTGCGCTTTGAACAGCCATTTCCCATCGAGAACTAGCCCCAGATATTTCATCTGGGGCCCTACTCTAATCGCCACCCCTTGGACCGAAACGGTCAAGTCCGCGGGGGGATTGCGAAATTTCCTATGGAACATGACGGCCTCCGTTTTCGCGGGGGAGACCCTCAAGCCCAGCCTAGCTATTCGATCTACGACAATCGCCAACCCGGCGTTGGCGACGTCCACGGATTCCGCAAATGACGCAGCACGTGCCGTGAGTAGGGTGTCGTCCGCAAAGCAGATCAGCCCTACCCCGGGCAGGACCGGAACCCGAAGGATCCAGTCATAACCTACGTTCCAAAGAATCGGCCCGAGGACCGACCCCTGTGGAACACCGCACGCGACGCGTCGACGACCTAACACGGGATTGCCGAACTCACCGCCCTCCCAAAGGATATGTCGATCCTGCAGGTACGCGCCCAACAGCCTCGTGAGGTACGAGGGGACTCCATGCGCGCGGAGCCCCTCCCTGATCGTCTCATGAGGGAGGGTGTTAAAGGCGTTCGCTATGTCTAGCAACACCGCAAGAACGTCATCCTTCGCTTGGACTGCTTCGTCCGTCAACGTTCGCAGTGTCTCGAAGGCGTCCATCGTGGAGCGCCTCCGCCGAAACCCGAACTGCGTTTCTGAAAGCCCTGGCTCCACAGCGTCGAGATGCTTCACGAGCCGCTCCGCCAAGATCTTTTCGAAGACCTTAGCGACCTCGTTCAGCAGCACTATGGGCCTGAAGGCGGACGGATCGTTGGGAGGCCGACCTCCCTTGGGAATCAGGCACAAACGCCCCTCCTTCCATTGCGACGGGAACCGACCTGCGCGAATACAGGCTTCGAACATTTCCCGCAGCTGGCCGCGTAGGTGTTTAGCGGCCAGGAAGAGGAGTCGACCTGGAACCCCGTCGGGTCCCGGTGCCGTCTTCCTGCCCCGGAGCCGGTCCAGGGCAACATCTAGTTCCCCCTCGGAGATGGAGTGAGGCTCCTCGTCCGTGGGGGTGTCGGGAACGGGTGGACCCATACTAGGGGGAGTGAAGTTTCCCGGATCCGGGAAGAGCCCATCGATAACCGACCGGAGCACCTCGGGTTCGAGCGTTTCCGTGACCGTGGATGTGCAAGGCCGCAACGTGTTGCGGGCCCCACGGTACGGACGCCCCCAAGGGTCCCGATCGAGCGTCTCGAGGAGCTCGGCCCGAGCCCGGGCTTTCGCTTGCAATATTGCAATCGAAAGGGCCTTTCTGGCCTCCCTAAACTCGCCCACGAGTCCATTTTCCGCGACGTAGTCCGGAGGACGGCGCGCCCTGCCGCGTTTGAGTCTGTGGCTGATGATGCGAACTGCCTTTCGCATCTCGCCCAGCTCCTCGGTCCACCAGTGGACCTGCTTGCACGGAGGCTGCCGCTTGGAGACGCGAGGCATCGCCGCGTCGCAAACCCTCGTCAGGGTCAAATTCGGCTGGGTAGGCCCAGCTTTCCGTGAGTGCCCACTCCGCGGCCTGCTCCGGATCGAGCTTGGTAAGGGCCCAACGCGGGAGGACAGGGGGGTGATGAACAGGGCTCGGACCGGAGGAGGGGGTAAGCTCAAATCTGATGTACCGATGATCAGAGAGCGACTCCACCTCCTCCAGCACCCTCCATCCGACAACTCTGCGGGCGGCCGCATGAGTGGCGAATGACAGGTCGATGACCGATCCACCCCGCGCGCGCACGCAGGTCTGGACCGATCCCTGGTTCAATATGGTCAGGCCGGATTGAAGAGCCCATTCCTCAAACGTCCGGCCCGTAGGTTCCGTAAACGCATTTCTCCAGGAACAGTGCTTTGCGTTAAAGTCGCCCATCACGAAAATCGTTTTAGGCGACAGTCTGCCTATGGCAGCCCTGATGGCGTCCAAGCGAAACTCGAACTCCGCCAGGGGGCGGTTGCGCGAAAAGTAAACGCCTATGACGACGATACTTCCGCTCTCCGCCACCGCATAGCCCTTTCCTCTTTCGAGACATGTAAGCGGTGTGCCAGATCCGGCTCTGGCCAACACCGCTACCACGTCGTCGAGGTCGCCCACCCAATTGCCGCAAGGCGGCACGTAATAAGGTTCGCTTATTACGGCCAAGTTCGCTTGCCACTCCGCCATCGCCTGCAGGCACAAGTCCTGAGCGGTGGGGGAGTGGTTTACGTTCGCCTGAAATAGTGCTGTTACGGGCGTACTAGGCATTGGAGGTGTCCATTGCGCGTACTCCCGATGCACCCGTACGTTGTTTCGTCCTCGGATGGACGAGTTTGCCCTTCACGTAGGGAGGCTGGCAGAACCTCGCTAACGTGGGATGGGCAGCGTTGAGCCCCCCCGCCGCGCATGCCGCGCAGTGGGGGTTCCGAGCCGTGCAGTCTTGTGTCCGCTCTTACCGCAGTGGAGACACAAGTTAGTCCGGTCCGGGCACGTGTCCGGACAGGTCTGGGCGCCATGGCCGACGTTGTAACACCGGTAAGAACGTATAGGTCTGGCCTCCAGTGCCTCCACCCTCGCTGAGGTGAAGCCTATCGCGAGGTAGCCCAGCTCGATGATGGCTTTGGCAGCAGCGACGGGGCACATCACGTACGATGCGCCCAAACCGCCCGGTCCTGCACCGATGTGCTTCGCGCGCAAGTGGTCGCGCCGGCAGGTGCCGGCGCGCGCGATCGCGTCACGAAGCCCATCGACCGTGACCGATTCGTCCAGCCCAGAGACGTAAAGCTCCCCACGCTTTACGGGGCGGACGACCTCAGCCATCCCTACAAGGGCTCCGCGCAGAGCCTCGGCGACGCGATCCGCCTTGGCCGCGCTCTCAGGTCTCGGCTGGAACTCGAGGAGACGCGCGTCCCTGACGGTCCGCACCACCTTCAGCCCCTCGCGGAGGCCCATGGCCGCGATATCGACCACCGTCGAGGCCTTTGCGACCTCGCGATAACCGACACCCTTTGCAGCCGCTGCCGGCAGCAGTTTAACGATAACTGCGGCCGACTTCGGCTCGCGGAATACGACCGCAGGCTTCGCAGCCTGTTTCCGCTGTTGCTGCCCCCGCCCCGTCGGCAGAGGAGCAGCTTGCGCCTGGGGGGGGGGGGGAGGGGGCCCGTCGGCCCTCGCCCCTTTACTCTTTTTCCGCTTGACGACCGTCGTTCACGCCCCCCCCCCCCCCTCCGGGGCGGGGGCGGGGGCCACGGGCGCCGGCGGCGGCGCGACGTGCGTGACGCGAGCGCGGACGACGGGCGCCGCGACGACCGGTGTCGCGGCCGCGGGCGCCGCCCGCTACCTAGGGGCCGGCCTAGGAGCCGACACCACAGGCACGGGTGCCGTGGCGGGGGCCGTTAAAGCAGCGGCGGCGTCGCGTGCCGCTCTCCGCTGCATTTTCAGCCTCCACTTCACCCCCCCTCTATTTGTCTTCTTTTTAGGGGGGGCCGGTGACGGTGGGGAGTCCGTCACCTCGACAGCCGAGGCCGCCACCACCTCCATCGGAACCGGGGTACTTGTTTCCCCCGCATTCCGCCGGACGGCGGCTGCAGCCGTGGCCGCTTTTGGCCTAACAGCCACGTTTGGTGCCGGTCTGGTTGCCGGCGCCTTACCTCGGTCGGCCGCTAGCGGTGGACGGAGGTTCGGCGTGGCATTCAGCCGGTCCTCGATACGGCGAACCGGGCATCGAGTATGGGGGCGACGACGTCGATCACGGCACGCACAAACATGTCGTAATCGATGCCGCCGAGCCCCGGTGGAGCGGGTGTGGGCGCCGCCACGGTGGCGGTCGCCGGAGCCCGCTCCGTCCCGACGACGGGAGCCGGTGTCGGCCCTGCTACCGCAGCAGGGGCCGGACGTGATTTTTTTACTGCAGCGGGTGCGGCGGGCAGTTCCGGTACCGCCGCCGCCTCCGCCGTGGCGTCCTGGGCCTTCCGCTTGACGGGTACGGGGGTCGGCGCCGCCATTACAGCAGGCGCCGGCTCCGCAACCGAAGCGGAGGCCTTTAGGGCCTTACGCATATCTTCAAACTCCCTACGGTAGGAGCGGTTTTCCTCCCGCAGCGAGTTTAACTCCATGCGTAGCCTGGCGTTCTCGTTACCGAGCTTCCAGGCCTCGGATTCCGGATTTCGCGTGACCAGTGTGTCGACGATGTCCGACACCCTGGACGCGGCTTCCTTCAGCCGGCGCATGAAGACCGGGTCAGGGGTGTGTTCTCTGTCCGCAACACATAGGTTTAAGGAAATGAAGAAACTAGGAAACTACATTGAATTTAAGATACGGCTTAAAGGCCAGGCTGCAGAGCCATACAATAAAAAAATATATCTTAATATACGTAGTATCCATAGTAGTTTGTTTTGTGATCTTAATTTTTAAGAACGAATTTTATGCATTATATTTAAAAATAAAAAAATGTCTTCGTCTGTTATAAATAATGCTAATTCACAAGAAATTTTAACGCCCATCGTACATGCTTGTGTTTGCTGTTTAGCAGAAAAAGTTACTTTTGTAAAGCTGGAGAAATGTTTACATAAACAATTTTTGATTGAATTCTTTAAAAATGAGGTAATTGCGTTTAGTTTTTGTTCTTTGTAGAAATTTATTATTACTTTTTTCATTTAAGAGTGTTTTTTTGTTTTATGTATTGTTTTATTTATAGTTTATTCTAACTAAATTGTTCGATAGTCTATGAAAAGATGTCCAGAGTGGGGTATAGATATAGGGCACATTTATTTTAGGTATTGAGAGGGGTGGACGGGGATGGTAGGGAGTCACACTTTCTCTTTCTGCAACCTCTATGTCAAGATAATGTTCAGTGTTTGAGATATTAATGTTTTGTAAATATAACCCCATTTATTATTTTTGTTTATATTGCCTATATCATGGGTCTAAAGTTAAAAAATCCATTCAAAATCCAATAATTAACAGAAAAAGATTCAAAGTAGGTTAAATCTATAGATGTTTATATAGATTAGCATGCTTACCCCTACTACAACTCATATGGGCCAGAGATCTAGAAATATTAATTGTTAATAAACAACCTTACTTATTATTTCACTAATATTGCAATTATATTATATCATAGTTCTAGAGTTGAACAATTGTTTGATAGTCTAAAAGAAAAGCTAGTAATCAATAGACAAGAACCAAAAAACAGCACAAGTCAATAAAAAAATGAAGAAAAAACAACAGCACATTCACTCACAAAAGTAACCATGAAAATATTCAAAATGGCGGCCAATAAAGACGAAATTATAAATCGTGTATATAAAACAGACTGGTTACAGTCTTTTCTGGCACTCGCCGGCCGCTTCCCCGTTACACTCCCTTTGTTCACTTGAATCATGCTTTGACCTGAAGCAGCGGTCAACAAGGCCCATAGGCCATGTGTCGCTCGCATGCTCCCTCCATGTGGCCCTTGAGCTGCGTCCAAGCGGCGCATGAGTGTTTTTTATAAATAAAACATTTATAAGTACCTATCAAAATAAATAATCATTATAATTATAAAGTAATTTTTAAGTAAGTGGGAATATAAGGCAATCCTGCATTGCAGTGAACATTCCATTTTACTTATTGCAACTACTAACATGTAAGCCAACATATAATACATAGCCCCTCTAATACTGCCTCAATTGTACTAAAGTTTGCAGTTATATACTTTGTGTTGTATGTTTAAATTTTTTATTATATTTTTTGCTCATTTCTTTAAATAAAACATAATTAGAATCTTTTTTGTTTTTAGTATCATAAGTGCGGCCATCCTTTACTAGATTTTGTCCCCTTCTGGCCCCTGCCTGCTGAAAGATTGCTGACTGCTGGTCTAAAGTCTAACCTAAATTAACGAAACTCACTATACTAGTCACTGGTCAAGACTTTCGCCTAAAGCCTACGAGCCAAGCGAGTGTGGCACAGCAGCGATCAGCAAGTGTCACAAACAAAATGTAACCATCATCTCAATATATTAGCAAAAAAATTACTGTTTTCGTATTTAAAAATCAATAAACTAATTAATAACTTGTTTACTAAACTCAAAAATGGTTTTAGTGTTTATTTATTAAGGGTAATTGTAATTCCTAAAGACAAATCACACTTCCTTATCAATGAATATGGCATAACACCTGCTAATTCCGCACTTAACTACATAAGTAATTTTGAGCCCCAACGACCTCCAATTTTAGTTTTGCTTTACTATCATACAGATGTTTATTTGAAAAACATCAAAACAAAAGCTACAATCTTAATCTGTACGTGAAAAACTGAAGTTAATATCCGTTAATGAAAGTGTGAAGACACATGATGAAGTCTGTGTCGAACGTTTGTATGATTACCTTTATTTTTTTTTATTAAAACTCATTTATAATGTTTACATAATACCTTTATTTTTTTTTTATTAAAACTCATTTATAATGTTTACATAACACTTATTTTATTTAATAATCTGAAATAAACTGTATTCCGACCTCTATTAATGGAATCCTCTGTAAATGAGACGGATATTTATTTATACCCCGATATCTGACATACTGGGTAAGTGGAATACCTCTATAAGTGAAACCACATTACAGGTCCCTTGATGTCTCACTTAACCAGGTTTCACTATATTAGTTAATAATATTGTATTACTTTAATAAAGTTTTATTAGAAAAAGAAAACAAAAATCATTATTATTATTATCAATTCATTTTTCTTGATTTCAGACTGATTTTAAATGCAAGGTAGTATGTTTGAGTTGCCACAACTTTCTTCTGAAGATTGAAAAGTTTAAGCAGATGATCAAAGAAAGTATTATTTTATCTGTTCAAGTAAGTATTTTATCTCCTGAACGCACTATCCAATCCGTGCCGTAAGTAGTTTTTTATGCGCCCTATACGAGCTTCTATAACTGTGCCCTTGTTTTTTTAGATGTTATAGGTACCCTAGCTAGAGCAATGCTATGTATAGGCCTACTTTATTTCATTCAGGGTGATAAAATAACGCACAAGGACCTTGGTGTAGGTGGACCAATTATCTAATACATTGGAAGAAAAATCTATTTTTTGAAAGAACTATAACAAAAAAAAGAGTGCGATGTTTTGTCTAATTTGACAGACCTTTTTGATGATACCGGCATGTAGGTACATATGTGTTCGAATCGAGCACTAGGGGCGCAGTGGGAACTTATCAGGAGCAAACCGAAAAAATACTAGTCCTGCCCAGTCTGGCTATTGTTGCGCCCCCCAGAGTCTACGCCCTGTGCCTGGGCACCAGTGGCACCGCGCTATTTACGGCACTGTATCCAATAACTATCTAAAAGTTAAACTAAATCCATTGCAAAAGGAATAATCACAATTGGTTCAGAGTTTTTAGGGGGAATTGAAAGGGGTGTTGTGCTGTGCAGTTTTATTTTCTAAAAATGTGTAAAATTGTAGGGGCGACCAGGGTTATCATGTAACTATGGGACCTCTGATCACTCCCGCACGTATGTCTGTATCGTGGTTGTAACAAGCGTCCGCTTATTCAACAGTACCAGGTTCAATCATATACGTGGATTAATTGAATACAGTATTTATTACTGAAGCTTACAATATTTTGATATTCTTTGATTCTAACGTTACCCAAGGATACAGCTTAAAATAGAGAATGGCTTTGATTTTAAGAACCTCAACGGGCAGAGGCCGCCCTTGGATTTCGCGAATACTGAGTAGGGTGTGGTCTCGATAGCGGTCTTGCTGCGTCTCTTCCTGCCTGCGCACTTATATATTGCTTAGCTTGTTATTGCGACGCAGGTGACCCGTGTAGGTCAGTCATCGTTCCACAAGACCTTACTCGGCGCAGGGCCGTCTTCGATTATGTCTCAAAAGAAAGTCGCGGAACGAGAAAGGGAGAGAGGTGCGCATGCGTCGCGCGGGCACCGACGTCAGTCGGAGTCCCGGAGACGCAGATATGCACAAGATTTTTATTGCATGAGTTCAGCAGACAGGCAGACGGTCTACTTGATGGAAAGCGGTTACCGTCGCCTATGGACATTTGCAACACCAAAGGTGCTACAAATGCGCTGCTGCTCTCTTAAGGGAGACCGATCCTGGTCACTAATGCCGAAACACAACTCAAGGTTGCTATGGCGGCATACTCTACACCAGGGGTGGTAACCATCCAGTCAGGCCAATACCCTACCACCTGGCAAAACTAGTAGACGCCTGTCTTCAAGATGATGTAGAAAATATTTAAATTCTGGCTTTTACTGACTCTAACAAGTCTAACAATGACCTGGAGAGAACTTCCCGCCGAGGTTTTCCCTCTGCGCTACGACATTGTTTCGTTTAAGAAGGACGTTATAAAATTTCTTAGAGGCCGGCAACGCGTTGGCAAAGCCCCTGGTGTTGCAAACGTCCATAGGCGACGGTAACCACCTTCCATCAAGTGAGCCGTCCGCCTGTTTGCCTGCTTCAGGCATTAAAAAAAAAGTCTGTTTCTTTTTGTATATGTCATCGAATAATAATAAAATTTATATGAAACTATCCTGAAGTTGAACTGAATCTAATGCAAAAAAAAAATCCGACCAGGTACAAAAAGTTCCGGCTCAAGTTAGGCAATCGCCCAGCCTGCGTTTACCTACAAATGTGCTGACCACACAGCGCTTGGTCATCATTTTTAGGCTATTAATTAGATTTTAAATTAAAATAGTTTATAACAATTTTAATTGTAATTAAGTTAGTCTTGTAAGAACTGTCGAGCAATGAAGTTGTCTTAGGAAATTTTAAGACTTCTTCCTGCCACCCTACTTATCTCTGAACATAAACAAAAAATATATATATATATATATATATATTTATGACAAATTGAGTTTTTTTTTTTAAATTGCATGTGTTCGGCAGACAGGCAAACGGCCCACTTGATGGGAAGCTGCTACCGTTGCCTATGGACATTTGTAACACCAAAGGTGCTACCAATGTTTTGCCACTGTCTAAAAAGAGACTGGAACCTGGCCACAAATGCCGGAACACCACTCAAGGTTGTTATAACGGCATACTCTAGACCAGGGTTGGTAACCATCCACTCGGGCAAACACACTATCACCTGGCTGTGAATTGTTTTGTCACCTCTAAGAACAAGCTGCCCGGCCGCAGGAAATTGTGTTCTTTCTCCGTTCCTGCACAGATAGAACCCCCCCTCCCCCTTTTTTTTAACAACACGTTCCATCAGTATCTCACAACGCCAAAAATGATCCGTTAGCTGTTCCACTAGGCGACCGCGGTCGTTGTGGTCGTGGCGAAAACTTCACTAATGACGTCATCATTTTCGATCACACAACGCTCACAACGACCCATGTCAAGAGGTGGATCGCATAACCGTTCCACTTGAGTTTACAATTGTAACGCCGGCCAGCAAATGGAACGGGAAAAATCGCGGTCGTTGTGAGTCCCTAATGGAACGTAGCCTCAGTTGGTCAAAACAAATATGTTTTTCAGCATACCAAAAATTCAACAAAGGCTCTGACATGGCTAAGAAATTCAGCTATCCATGTCATATCTGTGATACCAATATATTCAAACAATGAAAATATTTCGCCAACAGTTCTTATACTTAAGGAAGACGTAAAACATGACCATTTCTACCGTACCCAAGAAACTGACAAAGAACCATCAGTTAACAAGTTTCGACAACCCGAAGACAGGTCTAAAGATGTACTTGAAGATAAATCTAGAAATTTATCTCTAGATCAGTCTAAATGTGTACCTGAAGATAAATCTAGTGATTGTTCTGTGGATATTGATATCAAAACAGAGGTACAGTTTTAGTGGCCCAACATTCCGACCCGTATAGCATGACTGGTCGTATGATAGATTTATATATTTGACCTTTTAGTTTCAGTGGCATTAGTTTGTCGCACGTCACACCGGTTACCTGTCTCCACTTCAGCCATGCTACATTTATTCTTCTCCTTACATCCCTCTCTATATCACAATTATTCTGCAGTAGTGAACCAAGGTATTTGAATTCGGGGTTACATGGTAGTGTGACTGATTGTAGTTTAAGAGACACAGCACTAGAGGTCCCGCCGAAATCACAAAACAGGTATTCGGTTTTGGTTCTGCTGATTTTTAATCCAACGCCCTCTAGCGCTTGCCGCCACCTGTTTAGTTTGTTTTGAAGTGCTACCCCATCTTCATCCACCAGGACAATATCATCTGCGAAGAGCATGCACCAGGGGGCCTCATCCTGTACCTCTGCGGTCAGTGCATCCATGACCAGCAGAAACAGGTAAGGACTTAAAGCGGATCCCTGGTGCAAACCTACCCTCACAGGGAACTTGTTCGTGGTTCCTACTTGGCGCTGAGATCGGGTTCTAGAATTCTCCTAATCACTTGGACAGATTTTGTTTATGTGTGTTTGAGTGGGTCCCCGGATGATTTAAATTCACAATTAGAACCGGTAGGTGGCGCTGGGATCGGGTTCTAGATTTTTATTTTTTCAGAGGAGGACAATGTCTGCCGGGGCCGCTAGTCATTCAATAAATGTCACACACACAGTAACAAATAATCGTGTATAAATCCTAGAAAAAAATCCTAAATCCGGCGCTGCAATCGCCTTATATAATGCTGACAGATAGTTATCTGCTGATTTGTAAATGTTTATGTAGGTAATTGGTGAATAATAAATATTCCATAATTGGACCTATAAAATTATGCTTTGGCTACATTACGAGCATATTTTTTACCTGTGCAGAAATGGAGAAAGAATACAATTTCCTGCGGCCGGGCGGCCTGTCGTAAGAAGCGACAAAACAACCCACAGCCACGTGGTAGGACATTTGCCCGACTGGATGGCTATACCCGCTGGTCCAGAGTATGCCGCCATAACAACCTTGAGTTGTGTTCCGGCGTTAGTGACTAGGGTCCAGTCTCCCTTAAGAGAGGAGCAGCGCATTTGTAGCACCTTTGGTGTTGCAATGTCCATAGGCGATGGTAACCGCTTTCCTTCAAGTAGGCCGTCTGCCTGTCTGCTGAACTCATGCAATAAAAAAAAATCTACCCGAGCGAGATTCTTATGTTTATTGTATTTTCTTTATATTCTATATTTAAATCCAACATGTAATCTTAGGTTTAGTTCATCATTAAAATCATATCGTTCAGACAGTCTTCTTTTTTTATTGTAGAAGTTCAACAGACAAGCAGACGGCCCACTTTATGGAAAGCGGTTACCATCGCCTACGGACATTTGCAGCACCAAAAGTGCTACAAATGCGCTACTGCTATCTTAAGGGAAACTGGAACCTGGTCACTAATGCCGGAACACAACTCAAGGTTGTTATGGCGACATACTTTAGCCCAGGGGTGGTAGCCATCCAGTCGGGCAAATGCCCTACCACCTGGCAAAAGGTAATCAGGCGTACTTGGGATAAATACCATTAAATTGCTTTATAGACAGACTACATAAAGAATCCAGAGTCGTTCGCAACTCCGCCTGACAACAGCTTGTATAGTGGGAGGATCAGAATAGTCACATTGACCCCTGAACAGGTTTTGGCGGAACGAGAAATTTCTAGAAGACAACCATCATATGCAAACAAAGATTTTCAATGTGACTTATGTATAAAAGGCTTTGTATCTAAGAGAGCTTTAGATAGTCACATGGAGAAGCATGATGAGGTAAGTAGGGTGTAAGGTTATTCAAAGTGGTTTAATTCCTGGCATGAACAGAGAAAGAATACAATTTCTTGTGGCCGGGCGGCTTGTAGAGGTAGCAATACAACGCACAGCCATGTGGTAGGGTATTTTCCCGTCTTGCCATCTGGTCTAGAGCAGTGGTCGGCAAACTTATTAGCCAAAGAGCCAAATATAGAGAGAAAGAAGAAAGAAAGACATATTTTATTTAGGACAAATACAACATACAGTATTATCAAACAGTAAAATAGCAGAAACAGAATAAGTCCTAAAATTGGACCCAGTCTCAGCATATGCTGACCAATTAAGACCAGCGCTGTTCTTCCGCCTGGGACCAGCAGGTGAAGTCACGAAGGACCATACAACACACATAATAATACATAGTGTACAATGCAATTCAATAATGATAAAAAACTATAAAGTATTTGAACACAACATATCATAAAAAATAATACATGTAAAAGTACACATAATCATAAATAATAATAAATTAATATATAATAGGTTGGGGAAAAAGTCTTTACGCATATAGTATGTATGAACTTGTAATAAGATCTCTTTGGCTATACCATTTGTATCTGGCTGGTTTTGGTATCATTAAAAAGTTTTAATTTTAAGAAGACAATTCCAAATTCAAATTAGGAAAATGTGTGATTTTCATTTGTTTTTCTTATTGTTAAAATGAGTGAATCTAATGAAGAAATTCGATACATTTTAAAATTTTACTACAAAAAAGGTAAAAATGCAACACAAGCCGCGAAAAAAAATTGAAATGTTTATGGACTTAATGCAGTATCTGTGAGAGTAGCGCAAATTTGGTTTAAGCGTTTTCAATCCGGAAATTTTGATATCAAAAATGCACGTCGCTCTGGTCGCCCTGTTACGGACAAAATTAATGCCATTTTTGAAAATGTGAAGCAAGATCGGCATATTAGTACTTACGATGTAGCCCAAAATTTTTATAGCAATGGGATCACGTCCCTACCTACAAGATGGCAAAAAGTTATCCAACAAAATGGCACCTACATACTTTAGTCAAATGTAAATAAACTTTATAAAAAAACCTTTTGAATTTTTATATAAAATGCGAAGAAACTTTTTCCCCAACCTATAATATATATACAATCATGGTACCGATCACATGCACAGCAAAACAAAATTAGAAGAGAATAAGTATATAAAATAAACAAATCATAATAAAATAAAATGAATGTAAATTAAAATTCAAATAGCACTTGTGTCTTGTCTTAGATTAGCCTGTGCAAATTGGTGTACATTCAAAAATTTCTTAAGTTTGACCCTAAAAAGCGAAACTGAACGTACATTTCTAATCGATGGAGGAATATTATTCCAACACCTTGAAGCTGCATACCGGAAGCTTTCTCCGAATGCGGTTGTATTGTGGTGTTCCATAGTAAGCTGAATTGCATACTGACGGTCTTCAATTTGTCTTCTACTAGATGACTAATAATATGAACATTACAACAATTTAAAAAAAAATTGGGAGCCAAATCTGCTTGTTTAGTAAACTTTTATTACACTAAATAAGTAGTACACTAAATAAAACTAAATTTCATACTTAATAAATATTTATTAATGGTTTTTGCTGGGTTTGGGTCTTAATAGTTTTGATGATTGGATCCCAAACCGGTGGTACTTGCCAACCATCTTCTCTATTGAAATTTATTGAAAGTCGCCGAAACGTCGGAAAAACTAAAATCAAATAAATTACCGCGCTTAAAACCGTTAAAACGTAGTTTTATTATGTATACAAGTCGCGAAAACTTAAGAAAATATTATTGAGTGAGTCGGCTTCGATGCACGACTGAAGTTTACTCTAAAAAAGGAAATAGTTTATGTATTAAAATAAAACTGACCTATTGGATGCAACCCGTTAATATTCAGACCAATGCTTTACCATGACCGTCTCAACATTTTGTGGATTGGCAATAAATAAATCTATATCATGTGTAACAGCTAAAAGCATAGCTGGGCACCGTTAATCAAATAGTAACTTCGTTAATCGCTAATCCGTTACTGAAAAATTTAACTTCGTTAAAAGTTAAAGCGTTACATTTCAGAAAATTTAACGCAAGTTAACGTTAATAGTTAATCCGTTAACACGTAATAAAAATTGCATCTTATAAAAACTGTTGGTTCTGGAAGTTAACAAGTTAGAAACAAAAAAAAAGACGGGTATAATTATTAGAGTGTTTAATATAGGCATGTTCACAAACAATGTTTTTTCATTCATTTGGATTAAGGTTTAGAATTTATTTTATTAAGATAGACTAGTTGCGTTCTGGACGAAACACTAATTAGACGAATTAATTTTAAGTGAATTTGATTGTAATATGACCAATTGCTATTTAGACGAATTGCTACATAGACCACTTACATCTTAGACGAAACAATACTATAATAACAGCCCATAAATGTCCCACTGCTGGGCTAGGGCCTCCCATTATAGGATAATGGACAGTATACCCGCCACGCTTGTCCAAGGCGGTTTGGCAGGTTTGACACATCGGTTATCTCGATGTGCAGGTTGCATCACGATGTTTTCCTTCACCGTTCTTAGCACGTGGTGATTGTAACAATATGCACATTAGGTCAGAAAACTGACTAAGTGGTGCATGCGTTCCGGCCAGGATCGAACCCGCGCCCTTTGAGTTCGGGACGCGTGCGCTAGCCATTACGCTACCACGGCTATACTATAACGATACTAACCCGTCCAATTTATCTGTCAATTTCGTCATTTGGCATAATATGAATATTCCCCTTCATAAACACATTAATATGTTGAAGTTTTCGTCTCAAAACGAGGCTCGTTTCGGCTGTAGTATTATAGCCTTGCCCGTGGAGAAAAGACGTTCAACTGCAGCGCTTGAGGGTATAGCAGTATTATATTATATTATATTTAATAAACAGATTTGCGAATATCTGTTCCCCGAGGAATGCCGCATCATTTAACGAGTCTTTCGCCTATAAAGTCGAAAGCCTAGTCAAAATGTGGCGCCACATTTTGACTAGACTTTGAGCTTTGCTCTTAAAGATTTCTTGCTGGATTAACGTTTAACGAACTTTGGGAAATTTAATTGAAGTTAACGGGTCTGTTACTATATTTTTAAATTAACTTAAAAGTTAATCGGTTGCTCGAAATGTTAACTTCGTTAATTAACGATTAACGGATTAACAAGTTAATGCTCAGCTATGGCTAAAAGATTATAGTTAATTGACACACGATTAAAATAAGAATTTGCTCTATAATTACTAGATATCCGAGGAACAAACAGTTGTATTGGATTCCGGAATAGTCTTGTTGGCACTTTTAAACATATTTTAGATAATAAATGTGAAATTTTACTTATCATCACTATATCTGCTATTTGCCTTCTTTTGTGCAATGGCAAAATGGGAATATATACAAACTGTTTCCCAAAACTGTATTTTTTTCTGTCCTTGTCTTGCAGAAACAAGGTCCTGCGATGTGCCCTATTTGTAAATCGTATCAGAGAACCGATGTTAGTTTAAAGACGCATTACAAGAGACATTTTACAAGGTGAGTTTATTTTAAAGTCCTGTCACCCTCCTGGAAGGCACCCTCTCCGGGAAACAAGGTTTTTAATTGCGAAGCTGGCGAACAGGCTGGCTGCCCGTCTGATGGAAAGTGATTACCGTCTCCTATACACGTTTGCAGCGTTAGGAGCGTAGCCAAAACATAGCCAGCCGTTAGGACTTGGATAGAGGGGATACTATTTCCTGCGTCCTGTCGTAAGAGGTGACAAAATAACCCTCAGCCAGGTGGTAGGACATTTGCCCGACTGGATTGCTACCACCCCTGATCTAAAGTATGGCGCCATAACAACCTTGAGTTGTGTTCCGGCATTAGTGACCAGGTTCCAGTCTCCGCTAAGAGAGCAGCAGCGCATTTGTGGCACCTTCGGTGTTGCAAATGTCCATAGGCGATGGTAACCGCTTTCCATCAAGTGGGCCGTCTGCCTATCTGCTGTCTCAAGTAAAATTTTGTAACTCCAGATACGAGTGTGTGATTTGCGGTCTTCGTTTTATGACTGAGACGTGCTGCGGTGGACACTACAACAGTGCGCACGGCGACAAACATGGCGTTCTAGCATTCGGATTCACTTGCAACAAGTGCGACTATGTCACTGAGTGAGTACATTCTGCTATCTTTCCATACCACCAGTGCTAAAGACGCGGGTTTCGTAATTGTTTGTGCTTGTTAGTTTACTTCACCAATCTGCCTGAGTGAGTGAGTGACCTAGTATGCTAGCTTGGGATTTAATTGCAACAAGTGCGACTATGTCACTGAGTGAGTACATTCTGCTATCTTTCTATACCACCAGTGGTAAAGACGCGGGTTTCGTAATTGTTTGTGCTTGTTAGTTCACTTCACCAATCTGCCTGAGTGAGTGAGTGACCTAGTATGCTAGCTTGGGATTTAATTGCAACAAGTGCGACTATGTCACTGAGTGAGTACATTCTGCTATCTTTCCATACCACCAGTGCTAAAGACGCGGGGTTCGTGATTGTTTGTGCTTGTTAGTTCACTTCACCAATCTGCCTGAGTGAGTGAGTGACCTAGTATGCTAGCTTGGGATTTAATTGCAACAAGTGCGACTATGTCACTGAGTGAGTACATTCTGCTATCTTTCCATACCACCAGTGCTAAAGACGCGGGTTTCTCAATTGTTTGTGCTTGTTAGTTCACTTCACCAATCTGCCTGAGTGAGTGAGTGACCTAGTATGCTAGCTTGGGATTTAATTGAAACAAGTGCAACTATGTCACTTGGTGACTTTATTCTACTATCTCTCCATACTACTAGTGCTAAAGACGCGGGTTTCGTAATTGTTTGTGCTTGTTAGTTCACTTCACCAATCTGCCTGAGTGAGTGAGTGACCTAGTATGCTAGCTTGGGATTTAATTGCAACAAGTGCGACTATGTCACTGAGTGAGTACATTCTGCTATCTTTCCATACCACCAGTGCTAAAGACGCGGGTTTCTCAATTGTTTGTGCTTGTTAGTTCACTTCACCAATCTGCCTGAGTGAGTGAGTGACCTAGTATGCTAGCTTGGGATTTAATTGAAACAAGTGCAACTATGTCACTTGGTGACTTTATTCTACTATCTCTCCATACTACTAGTGCTAAAGACGCGGGTTTCGTAATTGTTTGTGCTTGTTAGTTCACTTCACCAATCTGCCTGAGTGAAAATATTAGATAATTGGTCCACCAACACCAAGGTCCTTGTGCGTTATTTTATCACCCTCAATGAAATAAAGCAGGCCTATACATAGCATTGCTCTAGCTAGGGTACCTATAATATCTAAAAAAACAAGGGCGCAGTTATAGAAGCTAGCATAGGGCGCATAAAAGGCTATTTATGGCACTGCTGTCTGTAGGTTTTCTTGTAACCGCCCTTATTCGGCCGCTTTCCCCGCTCACGTGCACATGTTTTTTTTATAATATTTAAGGAGTAAACTCCAGTCGTGTGTCGGAGCTGGCACACACAAGTTTTTTTAAGTGACCTTATGTATGTTTTTCATTAGTTGTTACAGGAGTTTCACACATCATAAGCACAAACACAAGAAAGTATCGAGGGAGTGTAAAGAGTGTTACAAGACATTCACGACTGCATCCGGGTATTCAATACACATGAGGTAAGATCAACGCTGTTTATTTGAGTGAACTGTAATGATGTTGATAGAGATGCAGGAACGGAGAAAGAATACAATTTCCTGCGGCCAAGCGGCCTGTCGTAAGAGGCGACAAAACAACGCACAGCCAGGTGGTAGGGCATTTGCCCGACTCCCTTAAGAGAGCGGCAGCGCATTTGTAGCACCTTTGGTGCTGCAAATGTCCATAGGCGATAGTAACCGCTTTCCATCAAGTGGGCCGTCTGCCTACTGCTGAATTCCTGCAAAAAAAAAAATGGGAGCAATGTACGCGTACTTATGGCTCGACGAACTGTTACGCCCATATGACACCTTACGAATCCAAACTAACAGAAAGGAAACATGCCGCCGAGTTATAAGCATGCGTATTTATGACTTGACAAACTTTTTTCCCGTGTGTCACCTCACCTTATGTGTGCGAGTTTTCACACGTGAAAACCATTGCTGAGTTATAAACATTTATGACTCGACGGACTGTTACGCCCATGTGCTACTTGTGTATGCAAACTTACACAGAGGAAACATGTCGCCGAGTTATAAGCATGCGTATTTATGACTTGACAAACTTTTTTCCCGTGTGTCACCTCACCTTATGTGTGCGAGTTTTCACACGTGAAAACCATTGCTGAGTTATAAACATTTATGACTCGACGGACTGTTACGCCCATGTGCTACTTGTGTATGCAAACTTACACAGAGGAAACATGTCGCCGAGTTATAAGCATGCGTATTCATGGCTTGACAAACTTTTTTCCCGTGTGCCACCTCACCTTATGTGTGCGAGTTTTCACAGGCGAAAGTTATTGCCGAGTTATAAGCATGTATGACTCGACGAACTGTTACGCCCATGTGCTACTTGTGTATGCAAACTTACACAGAGGAAACATGTCGCCGAGTTATAAGCATGCGTATTTATGGCTTGGCAAACTTTTTCCCGCGTGCCACCTCACCTTATGTGTGCGAGTTGTCACTGGCGAAAATTATTACCGAGTTATAAGCATGCGCATTTATGGCTTTCTGAACATTTTCATCTGTGTCACTTTAAGTATGCGATCTTTTTGACATTGGTGGTGCTGCCTGTGTCGCAAAGAATATCTTACGTATTATATTCTGTGCAGGGCCATTCCTTAGTATTGTTACAACCTAGGACCCGACAAAGACAAATTCCACGTACAGATCTGTGGAAGCACATTTTATTACCTGTCGGCATTTGAACTAACTGTAATCCTTTTATGATCGTCTTCTTTTGTTCACTTCTTTTATTGGCATACGTTTCTAATTATTGTGAAGAATAGCCTATTGTCCTATTGTACTCGCTCATTAGCATCATTAGCCAGGTGTTACAAGCTAATTCTAGGAAACTGTGGCGACGTTGCCGGGCGGGCACATTTGCATTTGTGGAGCATAAAACGGCGGCCTGATGGAGAGGGCAGTCAGTTGAGCTACGACTACGATACGGGCGTGACGTGTGTACATTCGGGAATCTAATAGTGACGGACTTTGCGCGTTTTGTTGAATTACGACCTTCTGCATTACGTTTGGATTTGTTGGTACCTGTGTTTTACGTGTTTGTATAGTTCTAATAAACTATAATAATTCTAACGGCATTTGAATTCGAGTCCCGCTCAACTCGTAACACATTAATATAAATATGATTTCCAGAAATTTCCACACCGACGAGAAACCAGTGTTCAATTGTAAAGTGTGCGGCAAGATATACCAGTCTCCTTCGAGTCTGCACTATCATATGGCCTCGAAACATAAGGCAGAAGGAGGCAAGGCCAGCAGGACCCACTGCTGCGCTGACTGCAAGACCGTCTACACAAACCGGCAGGGTCTGGTTGCACATTTGAGGACCCATTCCAAGCACGCCAACAAGGGAGAGGCCAAGTGAGTGTAATGTTTTTTTTACAAGCTTTTATTTAACTTGCAATGGATGTACCTATGTATGTATGTATGTATGTAAGTTCGCGTGGAATCTTGCAAGTTAAATTTGACCAAATTCCCGGTTTCCGATTGAGCTGAAATTTTGCACGCATATGTATATCGCGTAACAATGCAATAATATGGTACCATGGAGCTGATCTGATGATGGAATGTTGGATGGAAGGTGGCCATAAGAACTCCTGTACTAAACAAGGTAGACCCGTTGTGTTTGGGCTCGTTTTACTTGTCTTGGCTAAAACTCTGCTGCTACATGATATCCAGGATCTCAAAAGCTGTTTTGTAAATTGTAGCTTGTATTTTCAGCAGACAAGCAGCCGGCCCACTTGATGTAAAGCG
Organism: Dendrolimus kikuchii; assembly: GCA_019925095.2. NCBI lineage: Eukaryota > Metazoa > Arthropoda > Insecta > Lepidoptera > Lasiocampidae > Dendrolimus > Dendrolimus kikuchii. Next base: position 34,998,219 of record CM034387.1, read on the forward strand.
GTTACCATCGCCTATGGACATTTGTAACACCAAAGGTGCTACAAATGCGCTGCTGTTCGCTTAAGGGAGACTGGAACCTGGTCACTAATGCCGGAACACAACTCAAGGTTGTTATGGCGGCATTCTCTAGACCAGGGGTGGTAGCCATCCAGTCGCTCAAAAGCTCTACCACCTGTAAATAATTTTTCAACACATTTGCTCAAAAAATGCATTTACGACACCTGTACATATGTCGGCTTCTGTGGTTGATCGGGCTAAGCCATTGCCGGTCTGCTTCATTGAAAGGCAGAGGATCCGGGTTCGATTCCTGGTATGGTAAATATCGGAAACGATGTTTCTCCGTTATTTACTATGGTCTGGGTGTCTGAGAATCGACCCAAGAGTAGTCCGTTGTATTTGGGAATATACATTATGTGTTTGTCTGCCGATTATTATTATTAATAATAATTATGCACCATACAACGGAACGAACCACGACACACCTTCCATGATCAAATTGATCGTGTACTAGCAGAAGGTGATGTCAGGAGCCTTAAGAACAGACGAGCGTGCATGACAAGAGTTATGAATGTCAAAGAAGCAAGTGAGGTGTGTAAGAATAAGCCTAAATGGCACTCTGTTGTTCGTGCCTACCCCGCAAGGGAACTGGCGTGAAGTTATGTATGTATGTATGTATGTACAACGGAACGAAAAATGAGCAAAATGAGTACTTAGGTGAAAGTTATTGAAGTGATAACTTATTATGGCAGGGTAAGCCGTTTCGTTACGTAACGCGTTACGGCGCTAATTTATATGGCTTCCCCTGGCCCTCACGCATACGGCAGCGGTAGGCAGGCTTCTCCTCTCTCACGCTATTTGAAGTGTTAACTTCTTATGGGAGGGTATACCGCTTCGTTACGTAACGCGTTACGGCGCCAGTCTGTCTGGCTTTCCTTTCTCTCACGCATAGGGCAGCGGTAGGCAGGCTCCTCTCTCAATTGACAAACAATTTCAATATTAAATAGTTCAACTTAGATTAGATTAAGTTATGACTTCTATCGGGCGTGCCGAGACGCACACGTTTTTTTAATTCTGTATTGAATTTGTCAATTCTTTTTGCATTGTAGGTAGCTTCCATTTCTTTGCTTTGCATAGCTTGTGAGTAGAAACACGCTCATAGGAGGCTGAAACCTGGCCACTAATGCCGGTACACGACTTAAAGTTGTTATTGCGGCATAAATTCAAATTCAAAAGTTTTTATTCAAAATAAGTTCCACTGGAGAACACACATTGAAAGTCATACATATAGGTTAAAATTTAATTTTACTTCCTAGTCTATGTACATCGCTTCGCAAGGTATTACTGCTGTTAAGGAGAAGAAGCGGCAAGAAACTCCCCAGCAACATGTCTAGCTAAATATTGTTTTTCTTTATATTTCTTATTCTATTTATATCTCAAATTCTTTTTTTTTATAAGTTTTATACAGAAGTATGTTACAGAATAGTCTAGAGCAGTGTTCAGCAAAATGTGTACCGCGGCACACTGGTGTACCGTGGTCATTAATTGGTGTGCCTCGGGAAAATAAGGTTATGCTGCAATTTACCACCAATTTACCACCCCTGGTCTAGAGTATGCCGCCATAACAACCTTGTGTTGTGTTCCGGCATTAGTGACCAGGTTCCAGTCTCCTTTAAGAGAGCAGCAGCGCATTTGTAGCACCTTTGGTGTTGCAAAAGTCTATAGGCGATGGTAACCGCTTTCCACCAAGTGGGCCGTCTGTCTGTCTGCTGAACTCCAGCAATAAAAAAAAAAAAAAAATTAGGTTTGTTGATTAATAATTGAGAGAGTTGGTCTAAAAGAGAGTGTCGGGGTAAAGGGAGGGAAAGGAATGCTCCGGTAGTTCGGGCATGTGGAAAGAATGCATGATGAAAGAATGACTAAACAGATATACAATGCAAAAGTGGATGGATGCAGAAGTCACACACCTTCCATGATCAAATTGATCGTGTACTAGCGGATGGTGATGTCAGGAGCCTTAAGAACAGACGAGCGTGCATGACAAGAGCTATGAATGTCAAAGAAGCGAGTGAGGTGTGTAAGAATAAGCCTGAATGGCGCTCTGTTGTTCGTGCCTACCCCGCAAGGGAACTGGCATGAAGTTATGTATGTATGTATGTTGATTAATAATAATAAATACCTTTTCTGCAATTTAAACTTTAGCTTTGTTGATTAATAGTAAATATTGTTTCGATGATTAATAAATAAATGTTTAATATTACTTAAAAAATGATAGTGTTACGACCTGAGCGCCGACAAAAGACAAATTCATATCTGCTTACCTGTAGACGTTTTATTACCTTTGCGGCATTTGGAGTTCTTTTCCTTTCTTTGTGTTTAAAGTTTGTGATTAGAAAAACAGCCCATTGTGTATTGTAATATTTTATGGTAGTCATTAGCCAGGTGTGATTCTAGGAAATTCGGTCTACGCGGTCGAGCAGACATATTGTATTTGTACAGTATAAAGCAATGCCCCGGTGGAGGGATAAGGCAGTCTAGCGATAGCCACAAGCGCAGCAAGACGTTAGTGACGGACTTTGCGCGTGTGATTGAATCGTGCATTACGTTTGGACTGGTTGTGTACAGTTATATTTGTACCTGTGTTATACGTGTTTGTATAGTTCTAATGAATTCTATAATAATTCCAACGGCATTTTAATTCGAGTCCTGCAACTCGTAACAATATTTTATTTTTTGGTGTACTTCCAGATCCTAGATCCTAGATGTACTCTATCTAGACCATGGGTGGTGGCCACCCAGACGGGTAAATACCCTACCACCTGGCTATGGGTTTTTTGGTCGTCTCCTACGACAGGCCGCCTGGTCACAGATTATATTCTTTCTTCATTCTTACACGAATAACACGTCTGCTTACCCGGGGGTCAAGCTAGTTGTACACTATCAGAGTCGTTGAAGCTAGAAGAGGCCTTTCCTTGAATGACTTGTTTCAGGCTAACCTGCCATGACTGCGGCTCGAAGTTTCACAACAAACCTGAAATCAAGAGGCATATATATCTAAATCATATGCCAATTAATAAGTGTCCACTCTGTCTAAAGGTATGTTATTTTTTTTTGTAAACACACACACATATTGTATATCCCCAAATTAAGCAAGTTACGCTTGTTTTATGGGTAATTACAACGGACTGCTTTGGGGCCGATCCCAGACACCCAGACCATAGTAACTAACGGAGAAAATACTGTTACGACCTAGGCGCCGACAAAAACAAATTTACACCTGCATAACTGTAAAAACACATTTTATTACCTTTTGGGCATTTGGACTTGTTTTATTTACTTATTTATTCTAGAGAACAGTCCATTGTTGTATTGTAATCTTTTATGGCAGTCATTAGCCAGGTGTCTCGGATTTAAAGTACAAACTGATTCTAGGAAATTCGGTCCACGCGGCCGGGCAGACTCCTTGTATCTGTGCAGTATAAAGCAATGCCCCAATTGAGGGACGGGCAGTCGAGCGATAACCACGAACGAGGCGAGACTTGTTTACTACAATCGGGAACCCTAGTGACGGACTATTGAATTACGACCTGCATTACGTTTGGACTTGTTGTATTCGGTTATATTTGTACCTGTGTTATACGTGTTTGTATAGTTCTAATAAACTCTATAATAATTCCAACGGCATTTTAATTCGACTCCTGCAACTCGTAACAATACGTTTCCGAAATTTACTATACCCGTTGCAGTGAGGTAGGCCGGCAAAGGCAGCCCGCTCAACCACAGAGGCCGTCAAGTATTTTTAATGGAGCCTACTAGACCTCGGCATGTTCCTCGTAACATAGTCATGGTGCGGCCGCATCTACAATAAAGTTGAGATTCTGTGTTGATGAAAGAATGACTAAACAGATATACAATGCAAAAGTGGATGGATGCAGAAGTCTTGGAAGGCCACGACACACCGTCCATGATCAAATTGATCGTGTACTAGCAGAAGGTGATGTCAGGAGCCTTAAGAACAGACGAGCGTGCATGACAAGAGCTATGAATGTCAAAGATGATGAGCACAAATGTGATATAATTGACTTTTTCAACACACTTGCTCATAAAGTGGCTCTATTGATGACACCCATAACCAAACTGTGAGTAAAAAACATTATAACTCACTAGTGAGTTATAGATATTTTTTTTTAATTTTATTGGTACTCAACCAATAAAATTAAAAAAAAATATCTGCTTTGTTCTTAAAAAAGTTTTTATTCAAAAAAAAGATCGTTTTCTATAGAACAAACAAATTAATGTTCCTATTGCTTGCTCATTTCATGCAATTTCTTATTTAAATAGATAATTTTAACTCGTACGTGTTTAATAAATAAAACTTTCACTCATATATAACTTTTTTTATCTACTAAATAAAATGAGTTTTTGTTGTTATTTTATTCACAAGTGTGTTGAAAAACGTCGTATGATACACGTGTGTATTGACGATTACCGTCCTCGGCTCTCTTAAGACCCTCGCCTACGGCTCGAGTCTCAATGGCGCCTCGGCGGTAATCACCAATGTTACACACTAGTACCATAATGTACTATTATTTAATAATATTAAATTAATTTACAATTTATATGTATTGACACGACATGTAGATTTAGTCGATTGACATAGTACATATTATGTAAAAATAAATTATAGGTAATATATATACATTTAAAGGAATAATAATATTGAAAATAATTAAATATTTATAAATAATTTCGTTAAGTGATTGTAAAAATAGATATAGCTGTGTTAAAGAAAACGGATTTTTCAAATAATATAAATGAGAAATATTAAATTAATTTACAATTATATTTATTTTTTGCACACCATGAAAATGGTAGAATGTATAGGACATCAACTTATCATTGTAACAACTTTTGTACTACATTCTGGCAAATAATAGTACATTATGGTACTAGTGTGTAACATTGGTGATTACCGCCGAGGCGCCATTGAGACTCGAGCCGTAGGCGAGGGTCTTAAGAAAGCCGAGGACGGTAATCATCAATACACACGTGTATCATACGACGTTTTTCAACACACTTGTGAATAAAATAACAACAAAAACTCATTTTATTTAGTAGATAGAAAAATTTATATATGAGTGAAAGTTTTATTTGTTAAACACGTACGAGTTATCTATTTAAATAAATTATTTATTTAAATAAGAAGTTGCATGAAATGAGCAAGCAATAGGAACATTAATTTATTTGTTCTACTAGAGTTTACCCCGCGACTGCGCCGCGGGTCAACCTCTAGTGCGTATCTCTTGTTTAAAAAGAAAGTGGTACAGGTTACATTGTATTAAATTTGTATGTATTTGCCCCTGAAAGATTCACTTCATTTTATATCGCAAACTATACCACACCCGTCTATATGTAAACTACATAAATGACAAAACTTGACAAAAATGACAAAATAGATAACATGGTCCAAGTGGACCCAGTGGACCCAGTGGACCCAGTGGACCCAGTGGACCCAGTGGACCCAGTGGACCCAGTGGACCCAGTGGACCCAGTGGACCCAGTGAACGAAATGGACAAATCACAAAACCTGTCCTAGTTTCCGGGATAAACTTTACATAAATCTATCCCAAAATGTATCCCATTATCCGGGATAAAAAGTATCCCTTGGGCACTCTCGGTATTCAAATTATATATGTACCGGGTTTCAGCCAAATCGGTCCAATAGTCTTTCCATAAAAGGATAACAAACAAAAAGACAAATATACTTTTATCCCGGAAACTATCCCATTTTCCGGGATAAAAAGTATCCTATGTTCGTTCTCGGCATCGAAAATATATATATACTGAGTTTCAACCAAATCGGTCCAGTAGTTTTTACGTGAAAACGGAACAGACAGACAGACAGACAGACAGACAGAGTTACTTTCGCATTTATAATATTAATAGGGATAGAACACTATCTTTTTATTTTTTGAATAAAAACTTTTTTAAGAACAAAGCAACTCAACCAATACAATAAAAAAAAATCTATAACTCACTAGTGAGTTATAATGTTTTTTACTCACAGTTTGATAATGGGTGTCATTCTGTGCCTAATTGCGGTGACCATAGAGCCACTTTATGAGCAAGTGTGTTGAAAAGATTATTATTATTTCACATATATTTATTTACATTCTTTTTTATGTTTTTTTAATACATATATATATAAAAAATAAACACATATTAAAATAATATAAAAAGATGACGTCCGTCGGCAGCGGGGCCCAGGGTCCAAGCTACCGGTGGTTAAGGCTCCAGAGACAGGAACTTCCTCACAATGCGTGCCGTGCTCAGGAGAACCGCCTTCTGCATCTGGCCCTTCACCCATTTACCGAGCGAGAGCCTCTCTAGGTATCGGTCGAGGCTCTTCGCTATTAGACCGTTAACAGACACCACCATCGGTACGATGATCGTTGAGTCCATATGCCACATGGCCGTAATCTCGTGCGCGAGGTCGAGGTATTTCGTTAATTTGTCAGTTTCAGCTTTTACGAGATTACAGTCATGTGCGATACTTATATCAACAAGCATCGTACGTCTCGCAGATCGATCTATTATCACAATGTCAGGCTTATTGGCAAGTCCTGTCAATAGATCCCCTGTCTGTCAGGGGATAATAAGGATCGATCCCAGTAGAGCGTGATATGTTATTATTTACATATATATTTTATTTCCAAATTTTTTACATTTTTCTTATAAAAAATACAAATTTATTTATAAAAAAAATATAAAAAACTGATCTTCGCCGGCAGTGGGGCCTAGGGTCCAGGCTACCGGTGGTTAAGGCTCCAGACACAGGAATCTCCTCACAATACGGGCCGTGTCCAACAGAGCTGCCTTCTGCATCCGACCCTTCAACCAGATACCAAGCGAGAGCCTTTCAAGGTGGCGATCAAGGCTCTTCGCTATTAGTCCATTCACTGACACCACTATCGGTACTATGATTGTAGAGTCCAGGTTCCACATAGCGGTAACCTCGTGAGCAAGATCAATATACTTTATTTGTTTATCTTTCTCGGCATTCACGAGGTTACCATCATGGGGAATCGCGACATCTACAATTATAGCACGTCTCGCAGACCGATCAACTATCACAATATCAGGCTTGTTAGCAACAATAGTCCTGTCTGTGATAATTGATCGGTCCCAGTAGAGCAGATATTGACCATTGTCAAGAACTGGCTCGGGCTTGTATTGGTAATAAGGTACCTCCGACAAGACAAGTCCGTATTTAAGAGCAAGTTGCTGGTGGATGATCCTGGCTACAAGGTTGTGCCTGTGCAAGTACTCGCTGTTAGCAAGACGAGAACAACCGGAAGTAACATGTCTGAGAGACTCACCAGGGCGGTGACACGCCCGACATATGTCAAGCGTGCCGTCCTTCAGAATGTACTTCCGGTAGTTGTTCGTTTTGATAACCTCGTCCATAATTGCACAGACAAACCCTTCGGTTTCCCCAAATAGGTCACCGAAACGTAGCCAGTTCACCGACGCTGGTAGGTCCACATCAGGCCCTGTTAGAGCCTGATAGAACCTGCCATATTAAACTACTAATAAAAGGAAGCGGTTTGTACGTCACCCATAACACAAGCGCAACTTGCTTCGCTCGGGGATATACAATGTGTGTGTTTGTCTGCCGATTATATTAAAAAAAAAATCACAAATGGACCCGAAAAATAGCGCTGCAATCGGGTTCTAAATTTTTTTTTTTTTAAGGCTCGGCAACTTCTACCTTTTCCGCTGTTCTATTTATAAAAGCTTCTGTTTAAATATTATGGTCAGATCAGGAGAATTGCCTAAGCGGTGAATGAACCTACGTTATAATAAGACATACATACATACATACATAACTTCACGCCAGTTCCCTTGCGGGGTAGGCACGAACAACAGAGCGCCATTTAGGCCCATTCTTACACACCTCACTTGCTTCTTTGACATTCATAACTCTTGTCATGCACGCCGTTATAATAAGACGTTTTAGTTTTAACCGCTAAGCTCCTACGGCTTAGTGTTTTGATGTTTTTCAGGCCTTCAGTATGCCGAGGTGCTTGAAGACGCACGTAGAGCGCGTACATTTGGGTAAGGAGGCGCCGCGGGACAAGATATGTCAATACTGCGGAAAAGCGTTCACTGTGAGTTGCATTTTGTGTCTAGTATTATTAATTAATGATCACCTGATAAAACTTAATCGTTTATTTTTATTATTTTATTAAAATTACTGAACTTTATTTATTTGTACCTGGCATTATATCGTCGGCTTGCTGGAAGAACTCATTTTTTCATATTAACAACTCTACAGACTAGTTCCGTACCCTTTTTTAGAATTACATTTAAGAAAAAGTTTAGAAGTTGTATAACGCTTACTTGTTACTTTTGTTATTGCGTGTGACATTTAATGAAGGTCAGGAAAGGAATGCTCCGGTGGTTCGGGCATGTGGAAAGAATGACTAAACAGATATACAATGCAAAACTGGATGGATGCAGAAGTCACACACCTTACATGATCAAATTGATCGTGTACTAGCGGAGGGTGATGTCAGGAGCCTTAAGAACAGACGAGCGTGCATGACAAGAGTTATGAATGTCAAAGAAGCAAGTGAGGTGTGTAAGAATAAGCCTAAATGGCGCTCTGTTGTTCGTGCCTACCCCGCAAGGGAACTGGCGTGAAGTTATGTATGTATGTATGTACATTCATTTTCCGCTAGTCGAAAGATTCGGCATTATGCCGAACGCTACGTAATTTCGGCTGATCTGTCGGTTACTTAAAAAGCCGAACGTTCAACGCCGTACTTTCGACAGGTGTAAGAACTTTTTTTTTTTTTGCTTCAAGACGAACGTGATTCTCCAGGCTCATATAAGGACGCACACACTGGAGCGGCCATTGAAATGTCCTCACTGTCCAGCGACATTCGCGCACTCGGCTGCGAGGTACAACCACAAGAAACTAGTTCACAATCCGAACAGAGTACGAAAAGCTAAAACAAATCAAAAGTGTAACGAAAGTGATGATAATAAATAATTGATATGTTATTGTTTCATTTTTGTGTGATTCTCGCTAGTGTCATTTTTAAGATATATATAATATACACTAGCGGCCCCGGCAGACGTTGTCCTTCCTTTAAAAAATAATATTCTAGTACCCGATCCCAGAGCCACGTGCCGGTTCTAATTGCGAATCTAAACCATCCGGGTACCCACTCAAACACACAAAAACAAAATCACCAAAATCGCTCCAGGTGATTAGGAGGATTCCAGAAGCCGATCTCAGCGCCACCTACCGGTTCTAATTGTGAATCTAAAAGAGTAATATTTTTTTTATTCTAAGTCATCACAAAGTAAGATTTAAAAATTACTAAGTCATGACAAAATAAGATTTAAAAATATCTTGCCAAAAAATTAAAGTTTATAATTAACAAATAAAAAATAGGGGTTGATCGTAGAAGGGTGAAAATTGAGGATTGTATGTATTTTTGTATGTTGTATCATAAAAAAATAGAAATTAAAAAATTTGTCTAAAAAATAAAAAAAAATATTTAGGGGTGGACTACCCCTAACATTTAGGGGGATGAAAAATAGATGTTGGCCGATTCTCATAGATACCGGATAAGCACAAAAAATTTCATCAAAATCGGTCAAGCCGTTTCGGAGGAGTATGGCAACGAAAACTGTGACACGAGAATTTTATATATTAGATAGGGCGCACAATGCTGATAATAATAAAGTAGCAATAATATTACAAAATTATAAAAATTCCGTGTCTATATATACATAGTCTTGCCATAAATATTGTAACAAAGAATTTTTTTTTCTATTGCAAAAAAACATTTATAAGTTTTACAGTGTGTTAGTTTAGCGACAGAGGCGCGGTGGGCTAATTCTTCCGGGATGTGTTTCCTGTAGTGCTATGCCGTGGGCTTCGGCTATTAGTATGTGCGGACACGTGCACCGCACCCACTCCGCAGCCCAATTGAAGTGGTGCTATTGAGAACGATTGGTTCTCAAATGGCCTTCAGCCGTTGCGTCACTAATCACAATACAATACATGACTCGAATGCTCTTCAAAATTAATGCAATTTCCTCAACTGTGGTCAATGTATTAATTCGAAGAATTGCACGCACACATTTCGTGTTTTTCCCACAGGAATTATCTAATATGAATAAAAAGTAAAATTTTAAACTCTAAGGACCATTATGGATATATGTAGTCTGATAAGAACAAATTCTGAATGGGAGCAGTGCGGTAATTAAAGCATTAGCTTAGCTTGAAGCAGAGTGAAGAGTAACAATCATAAATAATACACTATATACCTAATCTTGCCATAAATATTGTAAGATTTTTTTTCTATTGCAAATAACATTTATAAGTTTTACAGTGTGTTAGTTTAATACATAAATATAAAACAATTTAAAATATAAAAAGCTTATTCGAAGTGGTCTCCATTGGCTGCAATACAGTCCTTTAAACGTTGAGGCCAGTTATCAATAGAAGCACGCACTCTTACCATGGGATAAATTCTTCACTGCCAATCGTATGGATTGTTTTAGGAACTCCAAATTATCATGGCGTTTAGAGCAAGCCGTACTCTCTAAAACTGACCATAAATCATAATCCAGCGGATTAAGATCGGGACTAGACGACGGCCAGTCTTCAGCTCTGATGAAGTCCGAAACGTTCGTTTCCAACCAAGAACGCCGAGTCTTGCTGGAAGGACCATTCTTGGTTATTGAACATGGTATTGTTAAGGGGCTTAGCTACCTTCTCAAGAATGGTATCTTGATACACTTGTGCCGATGTTTTGATACCTTTTTCAGAAAAATATGGCTCAGTCACTCCTTCATAGCTAACACCCCACCAAACCATCACTGAAGACGGATAATGCCCACGTTGTACTCTGTCGACTAATTGAGAAGCTACCTTAGAGCTTTGAACGGTCATTTTGTTTGTTAAAATGTTGCTCAATTGTATCAATTTTCTCATCCGTAAACAAAATTTTTCTGTGACCTCCCTTTGCGTACCGCTTCAGTAGTTGTTTCGATTTTACCACCCTATTCTTTTTTAAATTACTAGTTAAGAAATGACCAGTGCGTCTCTTATAGGCTGCAAGTCCTAAGTCATCTTTTAAAATACGCGACATAGTTCTAGGTGATATCTTCATCACCCGAGATAAAATATTTTGCTTTAGGACAGGATTTCTTCGAATTCTTTCCCTTACTGCTTTGACCACCCTTTTCGTACGCACATTATGCGGACGGCCAGATATTTTTCTGTCACAAACAGAGGAGGTCTCATTGTACTTATTAATAACCCGGTACACAGACATTTGACTAATACCAAGCGAATGGAGAGTTTTAAAAATTGCATTTCGCTCCATACCTACTTTGTGTAATGCAATCACAGCGATTCGGTTCTCTTTATCGCCCCACTCCATTTTAATAACTTAAAATTTTGTACACTGTATTGGCGCCAAAATGAGAAAATACAATGAACAATCATATAAAAATGAGAGATTCCAAATACATATGTAATATTTTGTTTCTTTTTAATTGTAACAGTATTTATGGCCAGACTAAGTATATTTAGAGCATATGAACGATGGAGAACACGATGTATTTTTTTTAGATTTCTTGTCTGTATGTTCAGGATTCACGTAAAAACTACTGGGCCGATGCGAATGCGGTTTTCGCTGACCTATAGCAAGTTTTGTGTAATAAAATCGCTGACACTTTTTGCTTTGGGAATCCTGCGGGAATTTTTCCGGGAGCGGTTTTAAGTTGTTCACAGTTTTCAGTAAAACGAAAGCTTGAATTCTTTTTCATATGATGCGCTACTTTAATTTTTTTTTTCTGCATATGTTCAGTACACAGGCCGAAGCCCACCTCATGGCAATCAGTTACCATTGTCTGTGGATATTGATAACACTACCAAACTGCTGCCGGACTCTAAGGGAGACTGGAACCTAGTCATTAATGCCAGAACAAAACTTAAGGTGTATAGAGAAGTATTTTAGATTAAACCATGAATAGGCTCCCATAGCATAAATAATAACCATAAACAAAATTAAAATTAACAAGTTGGCGGTAGGCTTTATGACTTGACTTTTGTTGGTTTTGGCTCCAACGCCTTTGGCATTGATTTTGCCAATGTCGCCGTAAATAAACGTAAATAAAATGACAGGTGAACAAATGTAGCAAATTAAGCTCTATAAAAGAAATTTTGACCGGTAGATTGTACAGTAAGTTTTTGTGTATACCTGTAAACAGAACAAAACACATATAGGTTAGACTAAATATATAAATTATAATTAAATAATAATGTAATAAATAAATTACAGATAAATATTATTAACTGATATACATTTACATAAAGTATATACATTGATTTATCAGCCAAGGTGAGAAGGAAGTTCAAATTGATAGGGTGAGGAAGCTCTTTATGTAAAACGTCATACAGGGGAGTAATAATTTTAGGACAATAAAAAAAAATATGGTGTAGACTTCCTTCAGCTAAGCCCCATTCACAGAGGGAGTGATCACGAATTCTAATTTTGGCTAAGAAAACAGGTGAGCAAGAGTGACCAAGTCTAAGACGGATAATTGCTGAGATGTCTTTTTTAGATAGGTTTCAGTGATCAAAAAACCAAGGACGTAAGACCGGTTGAAGATTTGCATAATACTTCCCGACAATCTGCCGAGAACGTTGCCATCTATCATCCCAGGATATGAACATTTGCGGTTTGGCAAGAGCACGTAAGTCTCGGGGAACGCATTTGTTATACTTGGTGGTCCCTATGTAGACAGCTTCCTTTTAATTTTATTTTAAGGCGGGAGAAATGCTATTTACGCACAATACTGGGTCCTTTGCAAGGGATTAGACCATAGTTGATCATGGAGGCTTTACCCTTTAATAAGGGGCAATCCAAACAGTAATCAAGCCAGCTTGTGTGGAGACTCAGAGAAGTTGCACGGGCAACAACCGCTACCCACTAAAACCACCCTCCTCCCATGTGCCCCGCGCTTTTTATGTAGGAAAGGCTGAGACTTAGAATGTAGTTACGCCCAGTCCGATCCAGCGCAAAAAGTGTCTGAATGTGCCCCGGGAATCAGAACACATCCACTTCGTCAGCGGGGGTGATGAATCCTTTGCTCCCCTGATAACTAAAGGCCCCCCGAAGCGGGTAGACAGCTTCCTTGGCACAACAGTCGGCAATCTCATTGCCGCGTGAGTGACTTGGAATCCAAACTAAATTATATCAAAACCGGATCGATGACAACGAAAAAGAGCCTCTTTAATTTTAAGGGTAACAGAAATTGTCTTTAGCATGAAAGGGGTGTTTACTTATATCTTGAAGACAACTCAGACAATCAATAGCAATAATAGATTTACTTATGCCATGTGATTCAATGTAAAGGATAGCTTCCAAAAGAGCCATTAATTCGCCTGTATATGTAGAGCTGGACATGGGAATTTTAAAATTTAGGATGAATTTGAACTTAAGGATCCACACTGTTGCACCGACAGATCCCTTCTGCGTTAGTTTTGATGCATCAGTAAAGAATTGGAGATGATCTGGCCAACGATTTTGGATGGCATTGCAGAAAAGTCGGTTAGTACCGGGGGTTTTTGAAAATGTCTAGGTTTGACCTAGGCATTTTCAAAACACATTGGGACTAAAAAGAAGGCTGTTAAAATTAGTTTCAAATAAGGAGAGTATGTAGTTCTGATAAATACCACAAGGTAAGCTAAGAATTTTATTAATACCTAAGGAGGGGTAGGGTTTTATGGGACCAGTAAGTAGAAGATGAACTAAGCCGGTAAAGCTGTTCAAGAACTCCTAGAAGTGGGTGATCGGAGAGCTCGATCACTTTACAGAGAAATCTATCTGACAGAAGCTGTCTACTTAGGGCAAGAGGAGGTTCAGAACACCTGAAGAGCGTTTGTGGGAGAAGATTTCATAGCTCCTTGATAATTTTCAGACATTTTTTTCAAAAGCTTATTTTTGGGGTTAATTGACATAGTCATCTGGCAACACTGTAACCATATTAATATATACTTAGTATCCATAGTAGTTTGTGATTAATATTATCATAGGTACGTAATATATACGTAGTATCCATAGTAGTCTGTGCTAATAACCATCTTTGATTTTAACTAGGTACTGCAAAATTCAAATATCTGTATTCTTCTACGAAAAACTATTTGATCATATTAATAATCAGAAATGGATATGGCGGACACATGTAGGGTATGTTTGTGCGGTCAGAGGCGTTTGCACGCTATAAGCAACACTTTGTTTCAAGAAATGTGGGAAAAGCTGACGGATGCCAAGGTGAGTTCATTCACTAATAATTTTTCAACTGCAGCTTTATAAAGGGGCCGACATAAAAGGGATGTGGGATCTAGAAAAAGCAAAGGTGTTCGCCATTGCTATTTAACATAACAATACAGGTATATAATAGTCAGCATAATAATAGCATAAACTTGTAACTGCTAGTCTTAGCCTCTCCACATTCAGGTGATATACCTAGGTAGGTATCTTTCTTCTTTCCGTCTCTATAGCTTTGGGAAATGCTGGAGGGTGCGGTATAGATATACGGCACCTTGATTTTAAGTACCAATTTAGACAGGTGTAAGGGTAGGGTAGGGACGAATACTTACCCTTTCTGCAATCTCTATGTCAAGTAAATGTATATTTCTGAAGACATTAATGTTTTAGTAAAAATAACCTCACTTATGTTTTTATATCATAGGTCCAAAGTTGAAAAAGCCAATCAATATCGAATAGTTAACTTAAAAAGACGCAAAATAGTCCAAAACACAAGAAAGTATTGAAAAATGAAATAATGCACAACTAAGCATTTTACGTTAATAGCAAAAACAAGAAACATGAAAATCATAGATAATCTTATACTGATATATAAAGCCTAAGAGTTTGTTTGTTTGCTTCAGTGCGCTAATCTCAGGTACTACTGTTCTGATTTGAAAAATTATTTCAGTGTACTCTATACATACATACATACATACATACATAACTTCACGCCAGTTCCCTTGCGGGGTAGGCACGAACAACAGAGCGCCATTTAGGCCCATTCTTACACACCTCACTTGCTTCTTTGACATTCATTCATTCATAACTCTTGTCATGCACACTCGTCTGTTCTTAAGGCTCCTGACATCACCCTCCGCTAGTACACGATCAATTTGATCATGGAAGGTGTGTCGTGGCCTTCCACGACTTCTGCATCCATCCACTTTTGCATTGTATATCTGTTTAGTCATTCTTTCATCACTTACTCTATACACCTCCCTCTCAATACTTGAAATTAAAGTGCAGTATATCTATACCCCACCCATGCAGGAATACCACAAAATATGTTAAATAACTTTTAATATTCTAAAGGGATGAAAATCAATCAGTGAATCCTCCGTAGTAAGACACTTTTCACAAATATGATGTGAAGTTTACACAAATGAGAATATTGCATTACAGTTCCATACTTATGATGGGAAATCACTCCTTGTGTGCTATTTATGCTGCGCACAGCTGAGGAGGTCACATCAATTGATGAAGAGGGCTTTGGAGGCAGATAAGTTGCTCACAGCTATTGTTAAGAGTCCTGAAGTAAGTTTGTAGTTCTATGAGTATTGTATTCTGTATTTTGATAAATTATTTATTGCCTTAATTTGAAGTGTTTTTGTCACATTATTTCAACACTAAAACAGACTTTCATGTGAGTCCTATGGCCGGCTTGGATTATGATACTTGGGCTCATGATGAGGTGGTAGAGCCATGCTGGAATCAACATCATCTTGATTATGTTCCCAGGGGTAGCTTAAGTGGTGTAATACCATTCTTACACAGAATATTGGCATGAAATGGTATAGCTTTGAGTAATCATGTTTCACATGGTGAATGAGAGTTCTGACTATCATCCCCCTTTTTCTTGTCAATGCTGGGGGAATACCTTTGTGCATACCCTCTAGACCCAGAGGAAGTCACTGAGGGCTATGGGAGACTACCTTCAACTGGTGCAAAACACAACTTTCTTGGGATAAAAGAAGTTTCAAGCACTGACCGCCAAACTACCTACTAAACCTTCCAGTGCCCCTCTGTATCATAACGAGGAATTACAGGGCCTTAATCATAGGTGTGATTGCTGTGATGCCTCAATGCAAACCGGCATGACAGGGTGTCCCTGGGACCAGGACACGGTAAAGTGCTGGCTGTGGCATGCTGTGAGGGTATTTTATCATCCTTTCTCGTTCCATTTATTCTATGTAGAGAATAGCAACTAGTTCACATCTCCTTTGAAGTTTACTTGCCCATGAGCAACAGTGACCAATTTCTATCAAATGAGACAGGGTACCCATTGCCCACTTTCATCATTTGCTAGGATGATGGTGAATCATTCACCTGATACTTCTCAGCTTGGCAACCACTTTATCTTACTGTTGTGCTAAAAAGGTGTTACGAGTACAGGTTTTCATAAAATGTTGACTTTGCTGTGTGTATGGTACTTGTTACAAGACGCACTTGACACTTGAAAATCCCCCTGGCCAGCATTTGAACCCTTATCACTGGTGTGCTTTGGACATTGAGCATAGGAGTTCTTATGTTAATCTGTTTCATATTACAATATATATTTAAATTTCAGCAATCACAGAATGCATTATTATTGTTAGCCAGTCAGTCATTTGTTTTTGAATATAAGTATACCATTGAGCACCTGTACCCATTGGAATATAAGCAGTTTGTTAGAAATACTGTGGAAAAAATTAAGAAAGAAAATGAAGAGGACAATGAGGAATGGAGAGTCATTAAGATCAAAAAAGAGGAAGGAGGCAAGTTGCTAGTATAATGGATTGTTTACATTTGGAACTTTATACTTATTACATTTTCTGGAATTTTAAGTGTTCTATTATGTTCATCTCTTAAACATTAGCATACATGATTTTTGTAAAATTTGTAGATTTTGACTAGACTTTACTGCAAGTACAAAATGTTAGCTTGGAAATTCCTGGAATGGCTATACCCTCTCTCTCATTTATAGATTGACTGAATGCTGCTTTTCAGTTAGAAAAAATTAGTTTGTTCATCATCCACTGTTATGTGATTTGCCTATAGAGATCCTATATCAAACACTCTACGAAAGATATCCCATGTCAATGACTGCCTCCTTACAGCTTCTTACTTATATATATCTTTAAACTTTGAAACTTAAATTGTTAAATTGACTTGACTGTTGTCTGAGCTAAATATGTAGGCAATCTCTTTTTACACTGGTATGGCCACGTTTTACTAAGACAGCCTAATTATTTGGGGAACGAATGTCTAGCCATGTCGCTTCCGCCAGGTCCCATTCAAAGGGGCAGGCCCAAGAAATGCTGTATTGATGTTGTGAAGGGTGACATGCATACCAATCGTCTCAAAACGAGGAATGCTAAAAACCGTGTGAAGTGTAGTAGAAAAAGTAGGAAAGCGTACCCTAGGCGTCGGAGCGAACACTCCACTCGCAACCGGGATTTAACGCTCGGATGACGATGATTAGTAAATCTATTTTTAATGTCCTGTCTGAGGGTACCCTGCAGTCCCCATGTTCACTGATTCTCAATTTATACAAAAGATGAAGTATTCTGATAATCAAATTTAAATATGCTAATTTTCTAGATGTCTCTTTGTTCTGTAATTTTTTCCTGGATTAAGGAGGTAGTGATATGTAAATAAAACTACAATTGCAACACTAATTAACATGAAAACATGTTCCCTGATAGATTCAAATCAAGTAGACACTGTAAATAACACTGATGATGATTCAGGCACACCTTTGGATGATAATACACTTCTGAAGGAGATAATGAAAAGAGAAGTTGAAATTGTTGTTGAGAGGATTGATTTAGGTAAGAGTTTCTAGATTCATTCTCATTAGGGTCATCATTCAAGCCCCCTCAGACTTGGTAACCTTTAAAAAGAGCAATTTGTCTGATGCTATTTGGATCTCACTTTTGGTTAACTATCATATTAAAATAACAGTTTTAGAATTCTCAAAATTGACTATAGCCTTTTTTAAGAACCACCACTAGATAGCTAACAAAAAGTGTGACATATAAATTAATTTCAAGATTTTCTAAATTTTGAATGCAACAAAAAAATATTTTAAACTTAACTCTGTAATCATTGAATTAATTTGTCCTTTATACATTTATTATATTTTACATATACATTTGCATGTAAACTTGGCTTTTTGACTCCTTCAGGTCCCAAAGTCCTGTGACCTGTAAATTGGGGGTGACTTTGGCAACTTCAAGCTGCTGAGAATACAAAATTTCTTACACAGACACACTCTTATACTCCCATTTTTTACACAGGCTAATGTAAAAAATAGGAAATATGAAATTCTGTACCCTATATAAAAATTATCTTCAATAAATTGAAAGAGTGCCAGCAAAAGTGTACAGTTTACCCTGTACACACGCATATTGTATATTTGTATGTGAAAATTCATCATAATAAGTTTATTTCCAACACTGTAGAGAGAAACAAAAATGTTAAAAAACAACAACTTATTAGATTTGTGGTGTGACAGTGAAAGGAAAAGATATGTTGTGCCGACCCCAATTATTTCGAAAATGAAATGAAATTTAGTTAATCATGTTGTCCTTACTTTCAGGCGCATCAGCAAGAAAACGCACACTAAATGCAGTACACCAACACGACGTGAAGCGAGTAAAGCTTGATGAAACAACTACAGATAGAAGTCCTTTAACTAATACTGATTTGAAAATATTTCCAAAAAGTTTCTCTAAAAAGTCATCTGTAGACTCAAATGTGAAAAATTGTAAAAACAAACAAAATATAAAACAAGTAGCTAATTGCCATCAAGGAAATAGGATTTCACCAAAAGTTAATACTGTACCAAAACATAAAATACAAGTAAAAAATGTGGTTGCACAAAACAGTGAGACGTCTACTTCTAAAGTTGTTGGTAATAATGCTGAAACTGAAACCTTCAAGCCATGTCTTCCGAAGAGTTTAGATGCAGTTGTTTTAAATAGTCACCTTCATAAAGACACTGTGGAGAAGCCATTTAAATGTGATTTATGTGATTATAGATGTTCAAAAAGATGTCATTTAGAAATTCATATTAAGTGTAAACACACAAAGGAGCAGAACTTCTCATGCCACATGTGTCAGTACAAATGTGTTACAAAAGGCAATTTAAACTTACACCTTCGTAAACATACTGGGGAGAAGCCATATGAATGTGATTTATGTGACTATAGATGTACAACAAGAGGTCATTTAGAAAGACATATAAAGCATAAACACACAAAGGAGAAAAATTTCTCATGTCACATGTGTCAGTACAAATTTGTTACTAAAAATGAATTAAAAATACATCTTCGTAAACACACTGGGGAGAAGCCATATGAATGTGATTTATGTGATTATAGATGTTCACAAAAAGGTACTTTAGAAACACATGTAAAATATAAACACACAAAAGAGAAGAACTTCTCATGTCACATGTGTCAGTACAAATTTGTTACAAAAGGCAAATTAAACTTACACCTTCGTAAACACTGTGTAGAAGACATATGAATCCGATTTATTGGTTAAGTCCAATTTAAATAAACATATATTATCAAAACATGCCAAGTTAATAGTGAGAATGCTCGCACCTGGCATTGCAAAGGTGTTTAGAGATCATGTAAGAAGTATCTGAACAATTCGGCCAAGTGCGTGTGATCCCATATCCAATGAAAGTTAAGGACATCTACTGTTTTTATACATTGGTTATGGAAGTCTTAAAATGGAGATGGGGACTTTTGGGCCAAAGAAATCTAATGAGTTGAGATATGACTTAAAAGAGCATTTTATTTTTCTATTACAAAATGGAAAATTTTAGCCCTATCTGTAAGAGGAGAAATCTTAAAAATATGGTCATAAATTAGTTAATAATTACAATGGTCATTATCTGTGAATGAATTGCAACAATGAATAATATGAGAACAGTAACACCACACAATTACTTCATTCAAAATAACTAAACCAACTACAAATATAAAAGAATATTATCATAATAAAAAGACATATTTAAATCACTGTCATTTTTTACAATCTGGCCCCAAAAAAGTCTTTAAGTGTATCCTTCGCCTTTCTGCATGCATTTATTGTCGTCTCTATGCAACCTTCATAGTTCATGGACTGCCACAAACATGCCAAAGACGGATAATCGATTATATTCACATAATTGTTCTACACTGTGCGGTATTACGTATTATAGATAATATAATACTATACCATTTAAATCTGTAAATGGTTCGAGTTTGTACATTGCCTTTAAAAATGTGACAAAATTACGCTATTTCAGATGAGGAGATTCCGAAAATGCAATTTGTCTGTCTGCCTGCTAGAGCATCACGTGACAACTACTGAACGGATATAAATTAAATTCGAAACGGAGCTTACTTATATCAGGAGGCGTAACTTGGGATACTTTTTATACCGATAAGTGACCTCGGTGACGTGGAATAGATGAAAATAGCGAAAACTTCAACGGACAACTGGAAAGACGAATCACAGGCAGATTGTTATATTTACACAACAAGTTGACAAAGTTTATTAAACTAGTTATGCCCCATAGTCTATCCCACACTAAAAGTCAATGAAATCAGTTATATTAATGGACTTGGAATGATTCCATGGGTTCATACTGGGTAGTGGGCTTGTTGTCTAATCCAATTAAAAAAATAAATTACAAAAAGTTTGTGTTTGTTATTCACATGCAGTAGAAGTGAAACAAAGTGTAATGAGGGGTAGGAGGGATTCTAAATTTAGTGACGTCACGTTTCATATATTATATCTATATAATTAGCTTATATACATATATGTCTCTGATTTAAAATTTTAAACTTTAAAACACAAAATACTGTTACGAGTGTGGGACTCGAATAAAAATGCCGTTGGAATTACTATAGTGTTTATTAGAACTATAGAAATACGTATAAAGCGGGTACAAATAAAACTAGACACTACTTGTTATAATCTGCACAATCAATAACATGCGCAAAGTCCGTCACTATATCGCTCGTCGAATGTACACGTCTTGCTTGTATTGTAATCGTCGCTCGACTGACTCACCCCTCCGTTCGGGCATTGTTTTATAGTAAACTGTACAATACACAACGGAAGCTCGTGGGCTGGCTTCTTCCAAGAAAATGTAATTTGCACACCTGCGAACGGCCAACAAAGTTGAAAACAATAACAATAAAGATTAGTTCGACACTAATGACGGCCATAAAAGAAGTAGAAAAACAATAGCATGTTTTTCTTAATTACAAAGTCTAATTGGTCTGAAAGAGAGTGTCGGGGTGAAGGTAAGGAAAGGAATGCTCCGGTGGTTCAGGCATGTGGAGAGAATGCATGATGAAAGAATGACTAAACATATACAATGCAAAAGTGGATGGATGCAGAAGTCGTGGAAGGCCACGACACACCTTTCATGATCAAACTGATCGTGTACTAGCAGATGGTGATGTCACGAGCGCTAAGAACAGATGAACGTGCATGACAAGAGCTATGAATTTCAAAAAAGCAAGTGAGGTGTGTAAGAATAAGCTTGAATGGAGCTCTGTTGTTCATGCCTCAAGGGAACTGGCGTGAAGTTATGTATGTATGTACAAATTCTAAACACAAAGTAAACAAAAGAATTCCTAAATCCGGAAGGCAATAAACCGCGCTTTTACGACAGGCAGGTGTGCGCAATTCTTTGGCGGTATGTAACAATACGGAGTATTATCGCGAAACTTCAAAACAAAGATAGAAAAAGACTACTTGAAAACAATGGCGATATAATTACATGTTTACATATTATTATTGTATACATAACATATTTTCCAAAACATTTCCCACTCTATTTGTGTGAGCAATGTTTAAATTATAAAATACTAGCTGCGCACGCGGTTTCACATGCGTAATGATGGAAAATCGTTATATTTTGGATAATTCACACTATATATCTTTATAAATTATAGCCTGTGTTATTCTGATGTGTAAGGTATCTTATTGCTTATCTATTGTAGTTTCATTAAAATACATTCAGTAGTTTTTGCGTGAAAGAGTAACAAACATACATCCATACATTCTTACAAACTTTCGCGTTTATAATATTTATAGAGATAATGTATTCTATCTCATTCTCCCGCATGCTAAGACCTAAAGATTTATATGTTTATTTCTTTTTAGTGTAGCTTTTTCGTTTCATTCAACCAAAACGATTCTAAATAATTTGCACTTCAAAAATCTTTACACCAAATTTTAGAACTAACTCCCATTTATAACCTGAAAATATCAATCAATTCCAGTCATCGAAACTAAATTTCATGTATTAATAAACAAACCATGAGAAAAGTTTAAACTTACCGATGAAATGACATCTTATCCTCATCCTTTCCTCGTTTAAAATAGTTCCGACATTTTAATAGCGCAGTACGACGGCATAATGATTGTTTTTGCGAGAGCAGTAACCAGTAATGAAATCGAAACGGCAATAACATGCGTTGGGAGCAAGTGCACCGCATTTCGTGCACTTTTTTACGGCCGTTTTTGTGCAATTCATACGTATTCTAGATATTCATGTAATCTAAGCCTATATGTAGCACAGCTGAACTGTAGGTAATCCACTGAAGTATGAATTATAGAGCTCCATGAGGTAATCAGCTAGTGTCATTCAACGGAGTTCTTGTGAAAACTCGAAAGGCCACATTTGACTATACAGTTCACATTTCTCACAAAAACATAATTATTACTCAAAAACTATCAATACCCTACAACTATTGTTCATTTTAGAGATTTTACACATTTTTAGAAAATAAACCTGCACAGCACAACATCCCCTTTCAATTCCCGCCAAAAACTCCACTTCAAAATTTATTTTTTTATTTTATGTTTAAGGCTTGGCAACTAGGCCTTTAAGCCAGGCGCCGTTGTATTATAGGCTATAATCGACGTCATTCAACGGAGTTTTTGTGAAAATTCGAAAGGCCAAATTTGGCTATATAGTTCACATTTCTCACAAAAACACATAATTACTACTTAAAAACTCAATATCCTACAACTATTGATCATTTTAGAGTAATTTTACAAATTTTTTGAAAATTAAACCACAGCACAACATCTCCTTTCAGTTCCCGCCAAAAACTCCCACTTCAAAACTTTTTTTAAGTTTAAGGCTTGGCAACTAGGCCTTTAAGCCAGACGCCGTTGTATTGTAGGCTACAATCGACGTCATTCCACGGAGTTCTTGTGAAAACTCGAAAGGCCACATTTGGCTATATAGTTCACATTTCTCGCAAAAACACATAATTACTACTCAAAAACTATCAATATCCTACAACTATTGTTCATTTTAGAGTAATTTTACACATTTTTAGAAAATAAAACTGCACAGCACAACGTCCCCTTACAGTTCCCGCCAAAAACTCACTTCAAAACTTCAAATCAGGTTACCTGTAGGGATGCATATATCGTTCATTAAATCATCGACATTCCAATATCAATAAATTTAGAAGCGTTGATAATTTCAAATCTTATGTACCATACATCGATATTTATTTCATTTATTGTTCGAAGTATTTCAAAATCGTTATATGTTGGTTGTGGACCGGTCAACAATACAGCACATATTATGAATACTAGCAGAGTTTAATTCTTACATTTATATACGCGTTGTGGTTCACAGTTTACTTGGTAACCTAATAACAATAGACGCAAAGACGTTTATATTCTACATACATACATACATACATAACTTCACGCCAGTTCCCTTGCGGGGTAGGCACGAACAACAGAGCGCCATTTAGGCCCATTCTTACACACCTCACTTGCTTCTTTGACATTCATTCATTCATAACTCTTGTCATGCACACTCGTCTGTTCTTAAGGCTCCTGACATCACCCTCCGCTAGTACACGATCAATTTGATCATGGAAGGTGTGTCGTGGCCTTCCACGACTTCTGCATCCATCCACTTTTGCATTGTATATCTGTTTAGTCATTCTTTCATCATGCATTCTTTCCACATGCCCGAACCACCGGAGCATTCCTTTCCTTACCTTTACCCCGACACTCTCTTTCAGACCAACTCTCTTTCTTACTTCGGTATTACGAACGCGGTCCGCGAGCGTCACTCCGCAGATTTTGCGCAGTGCTCGCATCTCAAGCGCGTTTACTCTACTTTCATGCTCTCTCTTCCATACCCAACTCTCGCTTCCATACGTGAGCGTAGGTACCAGCACCGCGTTGTGTATGGCGAGCTGGGCCTTCTGGCTGAGGTTCTTAGCGCCTAGAAGTTTACCTAATATCATAAATATAGAAAACGCCCTACAAAAAGGTTCTTGTTGAAATGAGATGTTTATTTCAACAATA
Organism: Dendrolimus kikuchii; assembly: GCA_019925095.2. Taxonomy (NCBI): domain Eukaryota; kingdom Metazoa; phylum Arthropoda; class Insecta; order Lepidoptera; family Lasiocampidae; genus Dendrolimus; species Dendrolimus kikuchii. The sequence goes on from CM034387.1 coordinate 35,022,680, forward strand.
TTTTACAATTGAAAATATCATTACTTTTATTTAAATGTCTATTTTGGTTTTTATCTTGAACTTTAGGAATAAATATCGTTCATATTTACGAAAAATGTAGTTATTTTTCGCGAAATATCGATACTTTTCAGTATTTGAGAAGAAAATTGTTTTAGTTGATGATAATTTTAATCTTTGGACAGAAATATCGTTTACAGTTAAGAAAATATGTATGTTAATATTTTCGGGAAATATCTATATTTTGGAAGAATATTATTAAAAAAAAAAATCAATATACCCTTCATAAGTATGCTTAATATTTCTGTCGCAAGTTCAGAATTGTTAATTATTTAATTAATGGCCTTTGCATGTATTAAAAAAACTATCGATATTTGCTGAAACAGATTAATATGTCGTTCATAATAAGTATGAACGATATTTCTGTCCAATGTCCAAAATCGCGAATACAGAAAAATATAGATACTTCCTGAAAAATATATGGTTTTTAATTTCGAACCATGTTTCTGTATAAGTTTAAAATTATCATTCATTAAATCGATAGCTTTCACAAATATTGAAAAATATCACTGAAGGAGGAAACCTATGGAAATGAAACGTCAATAAAAATGCGTGCCACTGTGACGTCATCTGGCCACTAAACATGGCGGTTTTAGTGCTGTCCAGAAGATTTTAATGTTATTAAGTTTTATCGATAAACGTCCTTGGCTCATTTTATTTTCAATATTATTGAGAATATAATTTTTTTTTTTTTTTTTTTTTTTATTGCAGGAGATCAGCAGACAGGCAGACGGCCCACTTGATCGAAAGCGGTTACCATCACCTATGGACATTTGCAACAGCAAAGTTGCTACAAATGCGCTGCTGCTCTCTTAAGTGAAACTGGAACCTGGTCACTAATGCTGGAACACAACTCAAGGTTGTTATGGCGACATACTTTAGACCAGGGGTGGTAGCCATCCAGTCGGGCAAATGCCCTACCACCTGGCTGTGGGTTGTTAAGTCGCCTCTTACGACAGGCCGCCCGGCCGCAGGAAATTGTATTCTTTCTCCGTTCCTGCACGGATATTTGTAGAATTTATACTTTAATAGGAAGTAAGTATATTGTTATGTGCAAAGATACTTTGATTTAGATGTGTGAAATCTAAGACAAGTTCGTGTTTCAAATTTATCAAGTAAACGATATGACGATTTTTAAAAGTTGCTACACTGATTTGATAAAGTTGTCGTTTGACAACACAGTGACCACAAAACATAAACATATGGCGTAGTACAGTGCCATCTGCCCATCTCTAGCATGCTAAATTTTATCGTCGTTTCATATGTTGCCGTCTCGCTCGCACTTGCGTATATGCCGGAAAGGGATGGAAGCTTTATGTCGGCGATAAAATGTTAGCATGCTAGCTAGCTATGCTGTTTTGGATATCAAAATAAGAGTACGTGTTTTTCCTATGAAAAACACGTACTCTTTATTTTGATATCCAAAACAGATTAATTAGATTGTAATAGAGAGGTAAGTAGTCTAAACTACTTACCTCTCTATTACAATCTATTTTAATTGTGTTGCTGACTCTAAATACCGTAACACATTACCGCAACGCACCTCAAGATAGGTGCGCTGCACCATAAGTGAGAGTGATTCAAATTTTAAACTTATTAAGGGCCGCGTGATAAAAAAAAACAAAACACCTTCAGAACATTTATTTAATAAAAAACGTCATTCCTTATGACTTCCGCTCTAAAATCACTTTATTATTAAAAATTTAACGAATTTACAATAGTTTTTATTAAAGTAAAACTAATAAAGGCATAAGTTTATAATATGAGTTTTATTTGTACCTTAGATGTTTTACATGGAATACAAAATTCAAAGAAGTGACACCATCAGTTTTGGTTTATTCCTCTAAAGATGTCAAAGCATATTACTTTTATCTAAGTAGGTTCAATAGCTTCACTATAAAGAGTCTGTATATACAAAATCTAACATCTTCTCATGAAGCTAAAGAACAGCTGAATCCTTAAATGTGCAGCATTTACCAAGGTAGAGCTGTCAGGACCGGCCAAAACAGGAATTGTTTCCAACGCGTTTTTTTTTAATATGCCAGTTTTATGTTGGCTGGCATGTCGCTGCAAAATATTGAAATATTAGTTTAGAATAATTGTGTCCACAGTATTTTTTTCATAAAATTTGCTTAAATTATGACATTATCATTCAAATTGGGCAAATACATTTCTTGGATGGAATCACAGCCACAAAACCCATAAGTTTTTCTAAAATAGTTATATAGAATGAGAATGACATAGACTACAACTAGTAACTAGCATGTCAGTAATAAGGTAGCAGCAACAAGTATATCAAAGGCTAAAAGTGAAAGTACAAATTTCAATTATACGAGCAGTCTCCATGAGGGTGAGAGGCACGAGAAGACATATTAAGGCCTTCGACTGCGAAGACGGAGCAGGAATTATATAATAAGCCGATAGTCCAACGACTATCCTGCTGATCATCGTCCCACCATACAAAACTTGTATATTAATTTTGATCCTTTTATAGCACGTTTTGTTATAAAATAATATTTATGTATTAAAATATGTATATAATAAAAAAAAGTATATCAATACTAACTAAAAGTATATACAGTATTAACTTACTCTTACAAATTTGAAGGGCACGGCATCATCTCGTAGTCGAGTCACATCCAGAGTTTTGTTGAAACATTTATCATCAAAATGTAGCGAGCAAATATAAATATATTTTGCATTTTTGCATTTGGCTTTATATTTTCCATTCCAATGGCTTCCAGCCACTTTTTCTTTATACGCTCATTTCTTGGGATCCTATAAAATATGTTTTAATTATTATTTTTGTATGTTTTAAGCGGGGTAGCATGATAAAATAAGAAATTTTATATAAGCAATCATATTATATCGATATCAAAGTCGATAAATAATGTACAACCCCAGCTAATAAATTAATATTATTTAAGCGTAAAAATATAGTTAAATAAGTTAAATCCATTCATGACCTATAACTGCACATAAGAACCTTGCTAATTATAATGAAAATCTTCCTTTATTTTCCCGGAAACATTAACAATAAGCAATATTTTTAATGTTATTTACAGCGTACCTGTGTATGGTTAAAGATGACTGATTTGGTGTTTTTCTTATGCCGCACCCTATTACACTGCACACGGACATATCTGCGACGTAATTATTTATATTTGGCTTCAATTATTTTAAATCACAAGCAAAATATTGAAAGATAATTAGTTATTTTGATTTATACCACGACTTTTTGACAAGACAAGTACCGGGTGCACTGACTGATAATGACATTTGGTGCACTAAACATGGCGGATTTTCGGCCTCATTAGGTATTTACGTATATTCATGTTCCACTTTATGTACGCACTGAAATACTGTTATATAGTTTTCCTGCGAGTTACAGTGCTGAGTAAGAACGAGATAGATATATGTTTATGTGTGTGCCTTCAAAATGGATGCTATTTGTATAAGCAATTGTACGTATAGAACAATATGTCTCGTCCCTATTATAGAGGTCCATGAAAAATATCGACAAAACATAAATAAATATCATTCGTAATTATGAACCATATATTAATATTCCTGTAAAAATTTCAAAATATTCATATAAGGTTTTTCATAAATTAACCTTTTTTAATCATTCATAAAACACCTTTTAGGAAAAATATCGTTCACATGACCGTTATATCATCGATACATCGAGCATAAATGTCGATATCAAAATATCGCTTTAGCGTTTGCATGCCTATCTGTGGCACTTAACCTATACTGCAAAATCCAAATATCTATATTTTTGCTTCGAAAATTTATTTGATCATATTAATAATCAGAAATGGATATGGTGGACACATGTAGGGTATGTTTCTGTGGTCAGAGGCGATTGCACGCTATAAGCAACACTGTTTCAAGAAATGTGGGAAAAGCTGACGAATGCTAAGGTGAGTTCATTCACTAATAATTTTTCAACTGCAGCTTTATAAAGGGGCCGACATAAAAGGAATGTGGGATCTAGAAATAGCAAAGGTGTTCGTCATTGCTATTTAACATAACAATACAGGTTAATAGTCAGCATAATAAAAGCAGTCCTTAAACTTGTAACTGGTAGTGTGTGAGCCTCGCTATATTCAGGTAATATAGGATAGCTTTTTTCTTTTCGTTTCTACAGCTTTGGGAAATGCTGGAGGGTGCGGTATAGATATACGGCACCTTTCTGCAATCCCTCTGTCAAGTAAATGTATATTTCTTGAGACATTAATGTTTTTGTAACAATAACCACACTTATGTTTTTATATCATAGGTCCAAAGTTGAAAAAGCCAATCAATACCAAATAGTTAACATAAAAAGACACAAAGTAGTACAAAACACAAGAAAGTTGAAAAATGCAACAAAACACAACTAAGCATTTCATGTAAATAGCAAAAACAAGAAACATGAAAATCACAGATAATCTTATGCTAATATATAAAGCCTAAGAGTTTGTTTGTTTGCTTGAATGCGCTAATCACAGGTACTACTGTTCTGATTTGAAAAACTCTTTCAGTGTTCCCCATCCACCTCCCTCTAAATACTTTAAATCAAGGTGCCAAATATCTATACCCCACCCATGCAGGAATACCACAAAATGTGTAAAATGAGTTTTAATATTGTAAGGGATGAAAATCAATTAGTTTATCCTCCATGGTAAGACAGTTTTCACAAATATACATAAATAAGAATATTGCATTACAGTTCAGTACTAATGATGGGAAATCACTCCTTGTGTGCTATTTATGCTGCGCACAGCTGAGGAGGTCACATCAATTGATGAAGAGGGCTTTGGAGGCAGATAAGTTGCTCACAACTATTGTTAATAGTCCTGAAGTAAGTTTGTAGTTCTATGAGTATTGTATTCTGTAGTTTGATTAATGATTTATTGCCTTAATACAAATTGTTTTTGTCACATTCTATCAACACTAAAACAGACTTTCATGTTAGTCCTATGGCCGGCTTGGATTGTGGTTACTTGGGCTCATGATGAGGTGGTAGAGCCATGCTGGAATTATCATCACCTTGATTATGTTCCTTGGGCTAGTTTAAGTGGTGTAATACCATACTTACACAGAATATTGGCATGAAATGGTATGGCTTAGACTAATCATGTTTCACATGGTGAATGAGAGTTCTGATTATCACCCCACCTATCCTATACCCCTTTTTCTAGTCAACGCTCGGGGAATACCTTTGTACATGCCCTCTGGTTCCACTGAGGGGTATATGGGAGTCCCTTCAGCTGGTGCAAAACACAACTTTCTCAAGATAAAAGAAGTTGCAAGCACTGACCGCCAAACTTTCTACTAAACCTTCCAGCGGCCCTCTGTATCATAATGAGGAATTGCAGGACCATAATCATAAGTATGACTGCTGTGATGTCTCAATGCAAATTGGCATGCTGTAAGGTTATTTTATCATCCTACCCTTTCTCGTCCCATTTATGCCATGCAATTGTAGAGAATGGCAAGTAGTTCACATTGTCTTTGTAGTTTACTCGTCTATGAGCAACAGTGACCAATTTCTATCAAATGACACCCCTGTCTCATTTGACCCATTGCCCCCTTACATCATTTGCTAGAATGATGGTGGATCATTCACCTGACACTTCTCAGCTTGGCTACCACTTTATCTTACAGTTGTGCTAAAAAGGTGTTATGTGTACAGGTTTTCATAAAATTTTGACTTTGCTGTTTGTATGGTACTTGTTACAAGACGCACTTGACACTTGAAAATCCCCCTGGCCAGCATTTGAAACCTTATCACTGGTGTGCTTTGGTCATTGGGCATAGGAGTGCTTATGTTAATCTGTTTCATATTACAATGTATATTTAAATTTCAGCAATCACAGAATGCATTATTATTGTTAGCCAGTCAGTCATTTGCTTTTGATTATAAGTATACCATTGAGCACCTGTACCCATTGGAATATAAGCAGTTTGTTAGAAATACTGTGGAAGAAATTAAGAAAGAAAATGAAGAGGACAATAAGGAATGGAGAGTCATTAACATCAAAGAAGAGGAAGGAGGCAAGTTGCTAGTATAATAGATTGTTTACATTTGGAACTTTATACTTATTACATTTTCTGGAATTTTAAGTGTTCTATTTTGTTCATCTCTGATCCCTGAAACAATTGAGTACAATAAAACATTAACATACATTTATTTTTGTAAAAATTGTAGATATCATTGAAAGTACAAAGTGTTAGCTTGTAAATGCCAACTCATGGAAATTCTATCTTTGAAACAAATAATTTGGCTATACCCTCTCTCTCATTTATAGATTAAATGCTGTTTTCACCTAGAAAAAAATTGTTTATTCATCATCCACTGTTTTTGTGATTTGCCTATACATATTTTTAAACGTTTAAACTTAAATTGTTAAATTGACTTGACTGTTGTCTGGGCTAAATATGTAGGCAATCTCTTTTTACACTGGTATGGCCACGTTTTATTGAGATAGGCTAATTATGTGGGGAATGAATGTCTAGACATGCCACTTCCGCCAGGTCCCAGCCGAAGGGGCAGGCCCAACAGGCTCAAGAAATGCTACATTGATGTTGTTGTGTATTGTTTTGTTGGTTGTCAAAATATTAAATGTCAATGTAGGTATTTTGTAATAAACTCAGTTTGGCTTTCATATTGAACCATGTAGTTTCTTTTAGTGGCGACGAGAATAAATTAAACTTATTATTGTGAAAATGGCGTGTAATTTGACAAATATTGTGTTTCCGGGACAGTTTAACCCCAAGACTGATAAGTGGTGTGAATATAAGGAACGGTTGTTGTGTTCATTGGATGTTGCTGGTTACGAAAATCAAACCTTGGATAAAGTGCGGTCTATATTCTTATCACAATGTGGAAAAGACACTTATTCACTTATTGTATCATTATTAGTGCCTAATAGACCTACTGAAGTTCCTTTTAAGGACATTCTTGCGGTGTTAGATCGATTTTATGAACCGGAAGTAAACGAAATACTGCAAGCCGGGAAATTTCACACAAGTAAACAAGCTGATAAGGAAAGTATTCAAGATTTTGTTGCGGCAATCGGGTTGCTGGGTGCAAAGTGCAACTTCGTGGACTTAAAGCGTCAGTTGCGCGATCGACTGGTGCTGGGCGTGCGTGATGAACGTCTGCGTCGCGAATTGTTGCGAACAAAGAACCTGATGTATGAAACAGCTGTACAGTTATGTTTAAATTATCAGACAATTTTACAAGAAATGTACTCAGAGGTTGATCCGAATATGAAGCAAACTCATGGAAATATGGACGAGGCAATGGATATTGGAAAAATAGGTGCTATACAATGTAGTCGTTGTAAAGGACGCCACGGAGAAGGCGGACGGTGTCCATTTCTGAAAGCAAGATGTTTTGCTTGCAGGCGCCTGGGTCACATTGCGTCAGCTTGTGATAGAAAGCTAAAGAAACAACATCAGGTTGTGGATGAAATGGCACAATGCAAGGATTCAAAGGAAAATATGATGGGAGTATATACTTGTTCAGAAGGATATGCAGCTCCAATAAAGGCTGAGGTGATAATAAATGGTTCTAAGACATTTATGGAGGTTGATTCTGGTGCTTCGCGGACTATCATGTCAGAAGACACGTACAATCGTATGTGGAAATCACCTCCACCTCTGCGGCCTACCAATGTGAAGTTGGTTACGTATTCACGTGAGGCACTACCTGTAATAGGAATTGTTTCTGTATGTGTTCTGTTGGGAAACAAGGAAGCACAGTGTGAATTGATTGTGGTGTCTGGCAATGGACCCAGTCTATTGGGGCGGAATTGGTTTAAGTCCTTAGGCTTGGAAATATTAGGGATCTGTTGGACATTAGATGAAGTAAAACAAGATATGCTTAGAGATTTTCCTGACTTATTCAATAAAACGTTGGGACAATATAAGGGTCCTGAAGTGTCCTTGACTGTTAGGGCAGATGCTCAACCACGTTTCATCAAGGCCCGGCCTGTGCCATTCCCACTTAAAAAGCAAGTGGAAGACGAATTGCAACGGATGGTTCAATGTGGCATCTTGACTCCTGTGAGATATTCTAAATGGGCGACACCTTTACGAATAGTCAAGAAGAGCGATGGCTCACTTCGAATTTGTGGAGATTATAGATCAACGGTAAACATATCAATTAATGTAGATACATATCCCTTACCTGCAGCTGTAGAGAGTTTTGTGAAACTCAGCGGTGGGTGTGTGTTTAGTAAATTAGATTTGAAGGAAGCATACATGCAGTTAAAAGTAGATCAGGATACGGCCCTCCTATTAACATTAAATACTCCATTAGGACTTATGAAAATGAACAGGCTAGCATTCGGTGTTAATGCAGCGCCAGGAATTTTTCAACGTGTCATGTCTTCAGCGCTCGCAGGTATGGATGGTGTAGCATGCCTGTTGGATGACATCGCCATAACTGGGAAGACTAGAGAGGAACATAATAATAGGCTATATGCTGTTCTACAAAAACTGAATGATTTAGGTCTTCGTTTGAAGATAGAGAAATGTGTATTTGCTTCTAATTGCATAGATTTCTTGGGCCACAGGATTGATACTAACGGTCTTCATCCCTCTCCAAATAAGGTTAAGGAAATTAAAGAGAAACCAATACCTAGGACGAAACAAGCCTTAAGAGCTTTCCTAGGCTTATATAATTTCTATGAAAAGTTTATCCCAGACAAAGCTACAATCCTAGAACCTCTGTACCGTTTATTAGATAGGAAATCATCCTGGAGGTGGGGTGATAAAGAACAAATTGCATTTGATCGAGCTAAGGACCTGTTGTCGTCTGATATGACACTGGTGGGGTATGACCTCGCAAAAAAATTATTTTTAATATGCGATTCATCCGAATATGGCCTTGGCGTGGTATTGGCCCACGCAATGGATGATGGGTCTGAGAGACCTGTTATGATGGCTTCACGCACATTGCAGCCCCATGAACGAAGGTACGGGCAGATAGATAAGGAAGCCCTTGCAATAATATTTGGTTTAAAAAAGTTCCATGAATTCTTGGCGGGTCGTGAATTTTGTATAATTACAGATCATAAACCCTTAGTAGGTTTATTTAACCCGAGAAAGCCAATTCCGGACCAGATTTCCCCTCGGATGCTACGTTGGTCTCTAAAGTTAGGTTGTTACAATTATAATATCAAGTATAGACCAGGCCAGGCAATTGGTAATGCTGATGCCTTGAGTCGATGGACTGAGCCGGAAACTTCAGAGTTAGATGAAAAACCTCTTAGAGAAGTCTTATTATTGGAAGAACAACCAAATGGGTGGAATTATGATACATCTAGAATTGCATCTGACACTGAAAAAGACCCAGTACTCAAAAGGGTGGTATTTCATGTCCTCCATGGGTGGCCATGTAAGAATACTGACCCTAGCATGCAACCGTTTTGGACACGCAGAGAGGCTCTTTCCCTCAATAAAGGATGTTTATTGTGGTGTAACAGTCATTATTCCTAGTTGTTTACAACAGGATGTTTTAAATTTACTACATGCTCCTCATGCAGGTATAGTCCAAACTAAAGCATATGCCAGAGGATATGTTTGGTGGCCAGGTATGGATCAGCAAATCGAGCACACTGTTAGCAGTTGTGAGTCCTGTCAGATAGTAAGAAATAACCCACCTAGAGATCCACAAGCATGGGTTGTTACAGAAAAGCCTTGGAGTAGGGTGCATGTGGATATCGCAGGCCCATTTCAGGGTAAAACATTCTTAGTTCTTATAGATAGTTATAGCAAATGGTTTGAGGCCGAAATTATCGCCTCAATGTCTAGTGAAGCTACCATAGCTGCACTTCGCAGAATATTTGCATCTCAAGGCTTACCAAACACCTTAGTGTCAGATAATGGTAGGGTGTTCACTTCTAAGGAGTTCAATGTTTTTCTGAAGAATAATGGAATTAAGCATTTATATTCACCACCCTACCACCCAGCTACTAATGGACAAATAGAAAGAGCTATACAGAGTTTTAAAAATAAGATTAAGAAAATGTCTTTAAATAATGTACCCTGGGCTGAAAAACTACCCAAAGCATTATATTCTTTAAGAGTAGTCCCAAATAGTAGTAATAATAAAACACCAGCAGAGATGTTAAATGGACGTAGATACAGGTCAGCTGTATCGAGCTTACATCCTGATAATATGCCAAACCCACAAGAGATCCAACTAGAAACGGCAGCACAGAATGTGCCAAACAGAAGATTCATAGTGGACCAGCCAGTCTTGATTCGTAATTATGGACCAGGGGAAAAATGGAATAAAGCAATGATTGAAATAGTAGAGGGTCCTAGTTCTTATATGGTAAGAACAGAGGATGGTGAGTTACATCGGCGTCATTCAGATCAGATTGTAGCACGAGTACTTCCACGAATCTGTGAGAAACAACCGTCATTCAGACATAGAGAGCGATCAATATCAGGCTCATCTTCACCAGATCCACTAATTGACATACCAGCTCCAGAGCTATGGCCAGATATAATAGGAATACCAAATAATCAAGAAGATTAAATTGTTTAAAATTATTTGTTAAATTTAATAGTGTTCTATTATTATTATTGTATATATATATTCTAAACTCATAATGATTATAGAGGGAAGGTATGTTGTGTATTGTTTTGTTGGTTGTCAAAATATTAAATGTCAATGTAGGTATTTTGTAATAAACTCAGTTTGGCTTTCATATTGAACCATGTAGTTTCTTTTAGATGTTGTGAAGGGTGACATGCATACCAATCTTCTCAAAACGAGGGATGCTAAAGACCACGTGAAGTGTAGTAAAAAAAGTAGCAAACCGGATCCTGGGCATCGGAGCGAACACTCCACTCGCAATCGGGATTTAACACTCGGATGACGATGATTAGTAAATCTATTTTTAATTTTTAAAGTCCTGTCTGAGGGTACCCTGCAGTCCCCATGTTCACTGATTCTTAATTCATACAAGAGCTGAAGTATTCTGATCATCAAATTTAAATATGCTAATTTTCTAGATGTCTCTTTGTTCTGTGATTTTTCCTGGATTATAGGGGTAGTAATATGTAAATAAAATGACAATTGCAACCCTAATTAACATAAAAACATGTTCCCTGACAGATCCAAATCAAGAAGACACTCTAAATAATAATGATGATGATTCAGGCACACCTTTGGATGATAATACACTTCTGAAAGAGGTAGTGAAAACAGAAGTTGAAATTGTTGTTGAGAGGATTGATTTAGGTAAGAGTTTCTAGATTGATTCTCATTAGGGTCATCATTCAAGCCCCCTCAGACTTTGTAACCTTTAAAAAGAGCAATTTTTCTGATGCTATTAGGATCCTACTTTTGGTTAACTTTAATATTAAAATAACAGTTTTAGAGTTCTCAAAATTGACTATAGCCCTTTTTAAGAACCAGCAATGTACTAGATAGTTAACAAAAAGTGTGACATATAAATTAACTTGAAGATTTTCTAAATGTTGAATGCAACAAAAAATATTTTAAATTTAACTCTGTAATCATTGAATTATTTTGTCCTTTATACATAATCTTAATGGCTTATTTATATTTGCATTAGTTACAAAGTGAGTTAATTTGTGACACTAATAAGTAAACTCTTATCATCATTTTGACAGATGTCTGCTTAACCAACAACTTGACATTAACAGACAAATTGCTGTCCAAACTATGATAACACCTTAACTCATCAGGTTTGCATGTAAACTTCGCTTTTTGACTCCTTCAGGTCCCAAAGTCCTGAACTAGGATTCATTCTGTAAATTGCGGGTGACTTTGGCAACTTCAAGCTGCTGAGAATATAAAATACGACACAGGCTAATGTGAAAAATGGGAAATATGAAATTCTGTACCCTATATAAAAATTACCTTCAATAAATTGCAAGAGTGCCAGCAAGTCTTACAGTTTACCCTATACACATGCATATTGTATATTTTTATGTGAAAATTCATCTTAATAAGTTTATTGCCAACACTGTAGAGAAGAAACAGAAAATGTTAAAAAACAACTGATTTATTAGATTTGTGGTGTGACAGGCGATTTAGGGCAGAATAGAGGATAATGAAAGGAAAAGATTTGTTGTGCCGACCCTAATCATTTCCAAATTGAAATGAAATTTCACTTTGTCCTTGCTTTCAGGCGCATCAGCAAGAAAACGCACACTAAATGCAGTACACCAATACGACGCGAAGCGAGTAAAGCTTGATGAAACAACTAAAGACAGAAGTCCTTTAACTATGACTGATTTGAAAATATTTCCAATTACCTTCTCTAAAAAGTCATCTGTAGACTCAAATGTGGAAAATTCTAAAAACAAACAAAATATAAAATCAGTAGCTAATTGCCATCAGGAAAATAGGATTTCATCAAAAGTTAATACTGTACCAAAACATAAGATACAAGTCAAAAATGTGGTTGCACAAAACAGTGAGACGTCTACATCTAAAGTTGTTTGTAATAATTCTGAATCTGAAACCTTCAAACCATGTCTTCCGAAGAGTGTAGATGCAGTTGCTTTAAATAGTCACCTTCATAGAGACACTGTGGAGAAGCCATTTAAATGTGATTTATGTGATTATAGATGTTCAAAAAGAAGTAATTTAGAAACTCATATTAAGTGTAAACATACAAAGGAGAAGAACTTTTCATGTCACATGTGTCAGTACAAATGTGTTACAAAAGGCAAATTAAACTTTCACTTTCGTAAACACACTGGGGAGAAGCCATATGAATGTGATTTATGTGACTATAGATGTACAACAAGAGGTCATTTAGAAAGACATATAAAGCATAAACACACAAAGGAGAAAAACTTCTCATGTCACATGTGTCAGTACAAATGTGTTACAAAAGGCAATTTAAACTTACACCTTCGTAACCACACTGGGGACAAGCCATATAAATGTGATTTATGTGACTATAGATGTTCAGTAAGAAGTACATTAGAAAAACATATTAAGTATAAACACACAAAGGAAAAGGACTTCTCATGTCACACGTGTCAGTACAAATGTGTCACAAAAAGCGATTTAAACTTACACCTTCGTAAACACACTGGGGAGAAGCCATATAAATGTGATATATGTGACTATAGATGTTCAGCTAAGTCCAATTTAAATAAACATGTATTATCAAAACATGCCAAGTGAATAGTGAGAATGCTCACACCTGGCATTGCAAAGGTTTTTAGAGATCATGTAAGTAGTGTCTGAACATTGCGCCCAAGTGCGTCTGATCCCATGTCCAATGAAAGGTTCCATAAAAGTCAAGAGCATACACTGTTTTTATATATTGGTTATGGAAATTTAAAAATGGAGATGGGGACTTTTGGGCCAAAGAAATCTAATGAGTTGAGATATGGCTTAAAAGAGCATTTTATATTTCTATTGTACAATGGAAAGTTTTAGCCCTATCTGTAAGAGCAGAAATCTTAAAAATAAGGTCACAAATTAGTTAATAATTACAATGATCATTATCTGTGAATGAATTGCAACAATGAATAATATAAGAATAGTAACACCACACAATTACTTGATTCAAAATAACTAAACCAACTACAAATATAAAAGAATACTATCATAATAAAAAGACATATTTAAATCACTGTCATTTTTTACAATCTGGCCCCAAAAAAGTCTTTATGTGTATCCTTCCCCTTTCTGTGTGCAAGCATTTATTGTCGTCTCTTTGCAACCTTCATAGTTCGTGGACTGCCACAAACATGCGAATGATGGTTATGTATGGAGATAATTAAAGCTCTAATTATCGAGCAATTAATTTTACCTAAATGCTGGAACCCGAATGCTGTGCCACTTACCAAGTCCAATTGAGAATCTAAACCATTCTCAAATCCACTTGAACACTCAGTAAAGTTTTGTCAAAATCGATCCTCCTTATCCTATGAACTATTTTATGAATAAAACATGCACTTAAACTTATTTTATGATTAGTTAACAGTATAAGAAGTATAGTAAGTAGGCATCATTGTTTAAGGGATAGTAGTGTTTTGGCTTCTTTGACAGTAAGAGGCAGCGCAGCGCAAAGTACTGTAAAAGAATTATCATATAGAGATGAAGTATTTAAGAGAAAATTAACAGGTCTGTTTCTTCCAAAATGGTTATGGAACTCCAAAAGTTAATACACTCACCCAAATATGGCTACACCCAGTTCAGCTTCAAGTAACTCGCTTCTTGGCACCAACGAAGGTTCTATCCAAATGCGAATTCAGAACTGCACCCATGGTCATATTTGAAGTTAATGGTGCACTAGACAGTCAATTAGACAGAGATACTTTTAAGGTATGACCAAAGCGTCGCAGCCTCCTTGATTTTATGGAATGTGTCTATGTCCAATGCGGGATTTACCAATTGGCTGAGTAGGCTTGAGTCTAGGGCGGCCGATTTTGAAAGTGTGGTGTCTAACTTAAATTCTAAATACTTAATAAGCATTGAGATATAACATGTCGTTTATATGATCTAAGTTAATAAGATAATAATTCAACATGAAATATGTTTCACCAATTAGATAGATTCTCTACAATTTGAGTAGCCCTTCTTGACTACGGAGGAAATAAACCCATCGATCCTCTGCTTTACTATCTATTATTAGGAAAAATAGGTTGTGTAATTAAGTTGAATAGTGCACAAATAATAAATTAGTATTTGTAGTCGGTAGGGGCGGGAAATATCAATATCCGCAACTGCTTATGTCGCCATAATAGGTTAGTGGACACTTGTTTAACGGTAAATACTAAAAATATCTGGCCTGTTATGAAAGAACGTCGTAAGTGACATATAATAAACTTTGCTAGAACGCCACTTCACAAATCATGTTTTAATACAATACTCGGAGATCTCTGATTTGTAATATATCCGTACTTTTACTATTGTCGCAGCTATGGGCCCAAGGACCTTTGTATTAGGATCTAAATTGCTTTAGTTATATGTTACAATAAATAAACAAAATACCTAGATTTTGTCTCTTATGGTGTTTTTGTATAACAGGCTCGATATTTGTAAGAATGTAAAAGAATAAGCGTTAAACTATTATCTTACTTTTAAGGCAACTAATTATCGGTCACGATCATATATAATTATTTTAGGTACTTTATTTCAATACAACTGTGTCGTGGATAAGAAAATATAAAAAACAATTCAAAATATTTTCTTACAAAATCCATCTCTGTGTCCAACAATATGCTAGAATTGGATCCGTAGGAAGTCTAAAACGTAATATAAACTAGTTTAAGAAAACTGGACACTCAAACATTACATGTCTGTTTTCTATAGATTTTTTCAATGATTCATATTTCATAAATAAAAAACAATCGTAACAAAATTCCCCAAATTTTTGAAAATTAGTCGCACTTCTCACCTGACAACATCAATCAATTCGATAACCTTTAAAATGTCGAAATTAAATTTCATGTTTTTACAAAAAAATCATGAGAACAGTGTTAAGTATTCCGATTAAATGACATCTTATCCCTTAACCTTTCCTGTTTTAAAATAGTTACGACACATTTTAATAGCGCAGGCCGGCATAATGATTTTTTTTGTTAGACCTCTAACCAGTAAAGTAATCGAAACGACACTAACAGGCGTGGGTATTATAGGTAAGCTCACCTATCCTAGCAGAATATGGTTTCTTGATGGATAGTTACGTTAGTAACTTAAGATCACTGGTCACTACAATTTGAATAAGTTTTAAATTGTTTTTATTGCACTTTAACCACTATATGTATATGAGATTAACTTTTCAATGACACTGCCAAAAAGTCTCAGTTATTTTGTAGTTGTAGCTAGGTAACCAATTTATTTGAATTGAGAATTCTAAAAGTTTTTCTATAGGGCCAGCTACAACTCCAACAGTGGGAAGCCACTGAAGCCAGTGCACCAATTTTGGTGCACTTTTTTTGGGCCGTTTTTGTGCAATTGATGCCTGATCTAGACGTTTATATGATCTAAAGATATCACCTAATTTATAATTTGTTACAATGAGAAGGTTTTGGTCACTTAATATCATATTGTGTTCGGTAATACAAATAATATCTATTGTTTTATTACAGCTCGACAGCTCTTCTAGTTGTACTGTCAGCATGTCTGATTTATTAATCAAACCTGCAATAGTTTGATGCATAATATATATGGAATTATACACGATTGTTGATTATTAAATTAATGGCGTTTCGAAGTATTAAAAAACTATCGACATTTGCCGAAACACATTAAAATATCGATTATAATTATGTTCGATATTTTTGACGAAGGTACAGAATGGAGAATCATAATATATTTTTCAAAACATATAGTTTTTTTTTAAATTGTCAATATACCTATCATTCGTAATTATGGAGGATATATTGTTATTCCTGTAAAAATTTCAAAGTATTCATATAAGGCTTTTCATAAATTATCCTTTATTAAAATCATTCATAAAACATTTTTTAGGAAAAATATCGTTCACATGACCGTTATATCATCGATACATCGTGCATAAATGTCGATTT
The DNA here is from genome assembly GCA_019925095.2 of Dendrolimus kikuchii. Taxonomy (NCBI): domain Eukaryota; kingdom Metazoa; phylum Arthropoda; class Insecta; order Lepidoptera; family Lasiocampidae; genus Dendrolimus; species Dendrolimus kikuchii. The sequence continues at coordinate 35,039,276 of CM034387.1, forward strand.
CAAAATATCGCTTTATTGTTTTTATGCCTATCTGCCTGTGCTACTTAACCACTGTTGCCGTTTTAGCGACTTTGTCGCTAGATTTAGCGGTTTTTGGATGTGTCTAGCAACATTTTTTTTTCACCTAGCGACAAAAATAAATTTAGGGACTTCTAGTGACCTTTCGTTTGCAAAACTGACTACCAACGTGGGAAAACCAAAATGGGACATAACTACACATACTGTACAATTTTGGGCAGATGTATTAAAATACAAAAACGCTGCAGGTTTTAATACTTACAAAGACAGCAGACTTAGCCATCACAGTCCTGTCGTTGCCACATTCCAACGCAGAAGTGGAACATTCGTTCAGTCAGATGAATATTATAAAGAACAAACTGGCTTCAACCACTTTAAACTCTATATTTATTGTTATGAATCAGTTGAAGATTTTAAAACTAACTTGCCATTCCCATAGATATGTTTTGCCAGATCATGTCCTGGCTCAAATAACAAATACGATTAAAAAATCAAATGCGTCATCCACATCTACTTCTGCAGTGGTACAATCCACTTCTTAACGCTATTAGAAATAGTTGAAGTCGAAGATGACGTAATCGATGACGATATTTTTTATTGTATAGATCTATAGGGATTTGTTTAATAAAATTTTTATTATACAGTTGCTTTTATTTAGACCATATTTTTAAAATTGAAAATTTTAAATTATTTAGCGACGGGTTTTTTTTTGTACTTTTTTCTTATTAACTATGGACCTTTTGATTGAGGACTGGGGACTTTATTTTTTCCTAAGCGGCAACACTGTACTTACCTATCTAAAGCTACTGCAAAATCCAAATATCTGTATTTTTTCTTAGAAAATATATTTGATCATATTAATAATCAGAAATGGATATGGCGGACACATGTAGGGTATGTTTGTGCGGTCAGAGGCGTTTGCACGCTATAAGCAACACTTTGTTTCAAGAAATGTGGGAAAAGCTGACGAATGCTAAGGTGAGTTCATTCATATATAATTTTTCAACTGCAGCTTATAATGGGGCCGACATAAAAGGAATGTGGGATCTAGAAACAGCAAAGGTGTCCGCCATTGCTATTTAACATAACAATACAGGTTAATAATAGTCAGCATAATAAGTCCATAAACTTGTAACGGGTGCGGTATAGATATGCGGCACGTTGATTTCAAGTACCAATTTGGAAACGTGGAGGGGGGTGGATGGGGGCGGGGTGGGGACGAATACTTACCCTTTCTGCAATCCCTATGTCAAGTAAATGTATATTTCTTGAGACATTAATGCTTTTGTAAAAATAACATCACATGTTTTTATATCATAGGTCCAAAGTTGGAAAGCCAATCAATATCTAATAGTTAACATAAAAAGATGCAAAATAGTCGAAAACATGAGAAAGTGTTGAAAAATGAAATAATGCACAACTAAGCATTTCACGTTAATTGCAAAAACAAGAAACATTAAAATCATAGATAATTTGATGCTAATATATAAAGTCTAAGAGTTTGTTTGTGTGATTGAACGCGTTTATCTCAGGTAGCACTGTTCTCATTTGAAAAATTCTTTCAGTGTTCCCCATTCACCTCCCTCTAAATACTTTAAATCTGTTTGTAGATTAAGCAGAGCACTTTTAAGGGACTAAGAACATAATTAGACAATGTTTTTAATATTTAGTTTATTACGTACATTTTCTTATACAGCGAGACATAGAGAGAGAGGTTATATCATAGATATTAATAGACAACACACATATACCAAAATGATATTCTCGCCGACATCACTTGTACCTACAAAGTTAATCCTAACAAAATCAAGGTGCCATATATCTATACCCCACCCATGCAGGAATACCACAAAATGTGTAAAATGAGTTTTAATATTGTAAGGGATGAAAATCAATTAGTTTATCCTCCATGGTAAGACAGTTTTCACAAATATACATACATACATACATACACATACATAACTTCACGCCAGTTCCCTTGCGGGGTAGGCACGAACAACAGAGTGCCATTTAGGCTTATTCTTACACACCTCACTTGCCTCTTTGACATTCATAACTCTTCAAATATACATAAATAAGAATATTGCATTACAGTTCAGTACTAATGATGGGAAATCACTCCTTGTGTGCTATTTATGCTGCGCACAGCTGAGGAGGTCACATCAATTGATGAAGAGGGCTTTGGAGGCAGATAAGTTGCTCACAGCTATTGTTAATAGTCCTGAAGTAAGTTTGTACTTCTATGAGTATTGTATTCTGTAGTTTGATAAATGATTTATTGCCCTAATATAAAGCTTTTTTGTCACATTGTTTTACCACTAAAACATACTTGCATGTTAGTCCTATGGCCGGCTTGGGTTATGTTACTTGAGCTCACGATGAGGTGGTAGAGCCATGCTGGAATCATCATCATCTTGATTATGTTCCTAAGGCTAGCTTAAGTGGTGTAATACCATTCTTACACAGAATATTGGCATGAAATGGTATGGCTTAGACTAATCATGTTTCACATGGTGAATGAGAGTTCTGATTATCATCCCCCCTATCCTATCCCCCTTTTTCTTGTCAACGCTGGGGGAATAGCTTTGTACATGTCCTCTGGTTCCACTGAGGGGTATATGGGAGTCCCTTCAGCTGGTGCAAAATACAACTTTCTCAAGATAAAAGAAGTTGCAAGTACTGACCCCCAAACTACCTACTAAACCTTCCAGCGGCCCTCTGTATCATAATGAGGAATTACATACATACATACATACATAACTTCACGCCAGTTCCCTTGCGGGGTAGTCACGAACAACAGAGTGCCATTTAGGCTTATTCTTACACACCTCACTTGCCTCTTTGACATTCATAACTCTTGTCATGCACACTCGTCTGTTCTTAAGGCTCCTGACATCACCTTCTGCTAGTACACGATCAATTTGATCATGGAAGGTGTATCGTGGCCTTCCACGACTTCTGCATCCATCCACTTTTGCATTGTATATCTGTTTAGTCATTCTTTCATCATGCATTCTTTCCACATGCCCGAACCACCGGAGCATTCCTTTCCTTACCTTCACCCCGACACTCTCTTTCAGACCAACTCTCTTTCTTACTTCGGTATTACGAACGCGGTCCGCGAGCGTCACTCCGCAGATTTTGCGCAGTGCTCGCATCTCGACCGCGTTTACTCTACTTTCATGCTCTCTCTTCCACACCCAACTCTCGCATCCATACGTGAGCGTAGGTACCAGCACCGCGTTGTGTACGGCGAGCTGGGCCTTCTGGCTGAGTTTCTTAGCGCCTAGAAGTTTACCTAACGCTCCATTCACACTATTCCCCAAATTCACTCTTCTTTCTATATCAGCGGTGTACCTTCCATCCCTGCTAAAAGCACATCCAAGATATACAAACTCATTCACTTGCTCTAGCATAACATCATCGACCATTATCCTTGCATTCTATCTGGTTTCTTCTCTTTCAAACACCATAACCTTTGTTTTCTTCGCATTCAAATGTAAGCCTCTCGCCTGACAGTCATCTTTCATCATTGTGACTAGTGTTTGCAGTTCTGATGGCGATTCGGCTAAAAGCACGGCATCATCCGCATAAAGCAAGGTGCTTACAACTAGATCACTCATCCGCACCCCAACATCCATCAATCTTATTCTCTGGAGACAATCGTCCAGATATAGGATGAACAGCAAAGCCGACAGCACGCAGCCCTGGCGGACGCCAATATTGACGTCAAACCAGGGCGACAGGCTGCCTTCCACCCGCACGCATGCCATACAGCCCTCGTAAGTGGACTGCACAGCACGCATCAATTGGCCATTAATCCCATATCCGGGCAATATGTCCCAGAGGTCCTTCCGCACAACCCTGTCAAATGCTTTCTCTAGATCCACAAAACCGCAGAAAACCTTCCGGCCCATAGCCAGCTGCTTCTCTACGATATTGCGGAGAGAGAAAACTTGATCCATACATCCCCTTCCATTTCTGAAACCACCTTGTGCATCCCACAGTAATCCATTGGATACAACTCTCATTCTCTTTTCAATAATCTTCGCATACACTTTAGATGCTGTGCTGATCAAACTGATGGCCCTGTAACTGGCGCACTCCATACGTGACCCCTTGCCTTTATACAAGGGCACGATGACAGCGCGCCTCCAGTCCTTGGGAACCTTTCCCGTCCTCCAGCACAAGTTGCATAAGGACAGGAAAGCGTCCCGGACGCAGGTTCCACCAGATTTGATCATCTCAGCAGACACACTATCGATTCCTACTGCCTTTCCATTTTTCAGACTTCTTATCGACCATTCGATCTCTTCCAAAGTGATCTCGGATGCTGACTCCTCGGAGTCGGTCACAGACTCAGTCGTGGTGCCAGCATCCGGGATATTATCATACATTTCTCTAAAATATTCACTCCATCGCGCTAATACCTCTTGTGGGTTAGCAAGAACGTCCCCTGCTTTAGATTTTATTCTTTCCATTCTGGAAGCTGACGAACAACCCCGAGACTTCTTAACCTCTCTCCAAAAGAGTTTGGTATTCGCCTCGAAGTTCTCCGTCAGCTTCTCTTCTTCTTTCAATTTTATTGTTTCACGCTTCTCTTTCACTAAAGCTTTGGTTTCATTCTTGCAGAGGCGATAAATTTCTTTCTTCATCTCTTTCATACTGTCATTCTGTTGCAAGGAAGCAACATAATCCAGCCAGGCTTTTCTCTTTCTCTCTACGCTGGATTTAACATCCGCGTCCCACCATTCATCACCTTTCGTTGTTATGTGCCTCTTCGCGCATCCACATGCTTCTTTTGCGCTTTCCACTATACTTTCTTTCATACTATCCCAGTCATTATCCACATCTAAGTCGGAGAAGTCCGCTTTTGCAAGCCTTTCTTCGACTAGGCGCGCATACATACTCCTTACACTAACATCTTCCAATTTTTCACACTTTATTCTTTCAAGCTCCCCGAAATTGGTACGCACTCGCCAGTGCCTCCACTTCTTGAAAAGGCCCACAAACCGGCTTATCACCAGGTAGTGGTCCGTTTCAAGAGTGGGGCCTCTGTAGGCTCTTGTATCCATTATTCTGTTTCGGAGGCGACTATCAATTAAAATCAGATCAATCATACTTTTCTGATCATTCATTCTCCATGTATACGTGTGAATATCCTTATGATGGAATAGGGTGTTCGACACAAGCAAGTTTCTTTCCATGCATACGTCTATGATTGGCCTACCAGCATCGTTCACTCTCTTGTCACCATAGGGTCCAAGGACAGCCTCAAGGCCGTCTCGTTTGGTCCCCACCCAGCCATTAAGATCACCACACATAATTAGTCTTTCGTTCCCTTCAGCCAGATCCAGAATTTCTCTCACAGACTCCCAAAACTTCTCGAGTTCTTGGGGATCCGCTGAGCTGACGGGAGCATAAGCTGCGACCAGAAAAACTCGCGTGATCCCCAGTTTTAGGCGGACCCAGAGAAGTCTCGGGTTCACCAGACAATAAGCTTTTACTCCAGACACAAAGCGGGATGAGAGTAAGACGCCTACCCCCCCACTCGCACGCTCGTCCAGGTCCACGCCGGACCACAGAGCAAGCATGCCACCGGGGAGGTCATCGACGTCGCACCCCTTCCGCTTTGTCTCTGTCAGACATAAGGCATCCAGGCTTCTCTCATTCATTATATCAATCATTTCGTCCATCTTATCTTTCATCCCACCTCTCACATTCCACGTGCCTATACGGCACTCTGCTCCTCTCGACCCGCCAGGTTTGGCGCTGCGTGAAGGGTGGCGGCCCCCTTCGCCGCATGCGCGAGAATTCACACCGACGGGGGCGCATCGGTGAGCGTCGCCTGCGGGGGACGCCCTATCGTGCACTGCACGCCGGTGAATTCTGGTCAGAATTGTGGCCCTGCTTTGGTCATTGGGCATAGGAGTGCTTATGTTAATCTGTTTCATATTACAATGTATATTTAAATTTCAGCAATCACAGAATGCATTATTATTGTTAGCCAGTCAGTCATTTGTTTTTGATTATAAGTATACCATTGAGCACCTGTACCCATTGGAATATAAGCAGTTTGTTAGAAATACTGTGGAAGAAATTAAGAAAGAAAATGAAGAGGACAATGAGGAATGGAGAGTCATTAACATCAAAGAAGAGGAAGGAGGCAAGTTGCTAGTATATTAGGTTGCTTACATTTGGAACTGTATACTTATTACATTTTCTGGAATTTTAAGTGTTCTATTATGTTCATCTCTTAAACATTAGCATACATGATTTTTGTAAAATTTGTAGATTTTGACTAGACTTCACTGCAAGTACAAAATGTTAGCTTGTAAATGCCACCTCATGGAAATTCCTGGAATGGCTATACCCTCTCTCTCATTTATAGATTGACTGAATGCTGTTTTTCAGTTAGAAAAAATTAGTTTGTTCATCATCCACTGTTATGTGATTTGCCTGTAGGGATCCTATATCAAGCACTCTATGGAAGATATCCAATGTCAAGGACTGCCTCCCTACAGTTTCTTACTTATATGTGTATTTAAACTTTGAAACTTAAATTTTTAAATTGACTTGACTGTTGTCTGAGCTAAATATATAGGCAATCTCTTTTTACACTGGTACGGCCACGTTTTACTGAGACAGGCTAATCATGTGGTGAACGAATGTGTAGCCATGCCACTTCCGCCAGGTCCCAGTCGAAGGGGCAAGTCCAAAGAAATACTGTATTGATGTTGTGAAGGGTGGCATGCATACTAAACGTCTCAAAACGAGGGATACTAAAGACCGCGTGAAGTGTAGTAAAAAAAGTAGGAAAGCGGACCCTGGGCGTCGGAGCGAACGCTCCGCTCGCAACCGGGATTTAACGCTCGGGTGATGATGAGTAGTAAATCTATTTTTTAATTTTTAAAGTCCTGTCCTGTCGCAGTCTCCATGTTCACTGATTCTCAATTCATACAAAAGTTGGAAGTATTCTGATTATCAAATTTAAATATGCTAATTTTCTAGATGTCTCTTTGTTCTGTCATTTTTTCCTGGATTAAGGAGGTAGTAATATAATAAAACTACGTTTTAACAGTTTTAAGTGCGGTAATTTATTTGAATTTTGTTTTTCCCATGTTTCGGCCACTTTTCACTGGCCGTTCTTCTTCTTCTTTTTTGGAGGATTATGGCTCCAACGCAATTAACATTGATTTTTATAGTGTCATAGTAGTTGATAAAATGTCAGGTGCATATATGAGATAAAAGAAAGAGAAAAAATTGGCTGGTAAATTCAAATTCTGTGGTCCTGTGGACAAAACAGACATATTATGTTAAACTAACTACACTATAAATATGTGTTTTACCTTCAACCCATTCTAATCTTTATATTAATTCTTCTGTACGTGTGTTGACAGTGAACTCCTCCTAAACGGCTGGACCGCTTTGAATGAATTTTTTTGTGTGTGTTCAAGTGGATTCGAAGATGGTTTAGATTCACAATTGGACCCGGTAGGTGGCGCTGCAATCGGGTTCTAAATTTTATTTCCTCAGGGCAGAACAACGTCTGCCGGGACAGCTAGTATTATATAAAATTATTAGAACTAGGCATGTTTGCTGAAGAGTTTCTGGCGCCGCTTCTTCTCTTTTAAGCCATAACATGTTGCGAAGCGGTAGTAAATTAGATTAGGCTCCCATAGAGTAAATTATAACCATAAACAAAATTAAAACTAAATAATTAAAATTAACAAGTTGGCCGTAGGCTAAATAAAACTCGTTGAAACTCGACGTCTTTGTTTTCCGTGATCACGGCCACTGAAAAGTGGCCGAAACGTCGGAAAAACAAAAATCAAATAAATTACCGCGCTTAAAACCGTTAAAACGTAGTTTTATTATGTATACAAGTCGTGAAAACTTAAGAAAATATTAGGTAGTAATATGTAAATAAAACTACAATTGCAACCCTAATTAACATAAAAACATGTTCCCTGACAGATCCAAATCAAGAAGACAGTCTAGATAACAGTGATGATGATTCAGGCACACCTTTGGATGACAATACACTTCTGAAAGAGGTAGTGAAAACAGAAGTTGAAATTGTTGTTGAGAGGATTGATTTAGGTAAGAGTTTCTAGATTTATTCTCATTATCATCATCATTTAAGCCCCCTCAGACTGTAACCTTTAAAAAGAGCAATTTGTCTGATGCTATATGCTATTAGGATCCAACTTTTGGTTAACTTCAATATTAAAATAACAGTTTTAGAATTCCCAAAAATGACTATAGCCCTTTTTAAGATGTTGAATGTAACAAAAAATATTGAGATTTAACTCTGTAATCATTGAATTAATTTGTCCTTTATACATAATCTTAATGGCTTATTTATATTTGCATTAGTTACAAAGCGAGTTAATTTGTGACACTGATAAGTAAACTCTTATCATCATTTTGACAGATGTCTGCTTAACCAACAACTTACGACATTAACAGACAAATTGCTGTCCAAACTATGATAACACCTTAACTCATCAGGTTTGCATGTAAACTTTGCCTTTTGACTCCTTCAGGTCCCAAAGTCCTTGGCGACTTCAAGCTGCTGAGAATATAAAATACGACACAGGCTAATGTGAAAAATGGGAAATGTGAAATTCTGTACCCTATATAAAAATTACGTTAAATAAATTAAAAGAGTGCCAGCAAAAGTATTACAGTTTACCCTATACACATGCATATTGTATATTTGTATGTGAAAATTCATCTTAATAATTTTATTGCTAACACTGTAGAGAAGAAACAGAAAATGTTAAAAAACAAAAACTTATTTATTAGTTTTGTGGTGTGACAGGCGATTTATGGCAGAATAGAGGATAATGAAAGGAAAAGATATGTTGTGCCGACCCCAATCATTTCCAAATTGAAATGAAATTTCACGTTGTCCTTGCTTTCAGGCGCATCAGCAAGAAAACGCACACTATATGCAGTACACCAACACGACGCGAAGCGAGTAAAGCTTGATGAAACAACTAAAGACAGAAGTCCTTTAATAAATACTGATTTCAAAATATTTCCAAAAAGCGTCTCTAAAAAGTCCGTAGACTCAAATGTGAAACATTCTAAAAACAAGCAAAATATAAACTCAGTCGCTAATTACCATCAGGGAAATAGGATTTCACCAAAAGTTAATACTATACCAAAACATAAGAGGCGAGTCAAAAATGTGGTTGCACAAAACACTGAGACATCTACTTCTAAAGTTGTTTGTTATAATGTCGAAACTGAAACCTCCAAGCCATGTCTTCCAAAGAGTGCAGATGCAGTTGCTTTAAATAGTCACCTTCATAAAGACACTGTGGAGAAGCCATTTAAATGTGATCTATGTGATTATAAATGTTCAAAAAGAGGTAATTTAGAAACTCATATTAAGTGTAAACACACAAAGGAGAAGGACTTCTCATGTCACATGTGTCACTACAAATGTGTTACAAAAGGCAAATTAAACTTTCACCTTCGTAAACACACTGGGGAGAAGCCATATGAATGTGATTTATGTGTTTATAAATGTTCAAAAAGAGGTAATTTAGAAAGACATATAAAGCATAAACACACAAAGGAGAAGAACTTCTCATGTCACATGTGTCAGTACAAATGCGCTACAAAGGGCAATTTAAACTTACACCTTCGTAAACACACTGGGGAGAAGCCATATAAATGTGATTTATGTGACTATAAATGTTCAGAAAGAAGTACATTAGAAACACATATTAAGTATAAACACACAAAGGAGAAGAACTTCTCATGTCACATGTGTCAGTACAAATGTGTTACAAAAAGCGATTTAAATGTACACCTTCGTAAACACACTGGGGAGAAGCCATATAAATGTGACTTATGTGACTATAGATGTTTACACAGGGGACATTTAAAAAGTCATATTATGTATAAACACACAAAGGAGAAGAACTTCTCATGTCCCACGTGTCAGTACAAATGTGTTACAAAAGGCAAATTAAACTTACACCTTCAAAAACACACTGGGGAGAAGCCATATAAATGTGATTTTTGCGAGTATAGATGTTCACAAAAAGGTAGTTTAGAAACACATATAAAGTCTAAACACACAAAAGAGAAGAACTTCTCATGTCACATGTGTCAGTATAAATGCGTTACAAAAGGCAACTTAAACTTACACCTTCGTAAACATACTGGGGAGAAGCCATATAAATGTGACTTATGTGTTTATAGATGTTCAGAGAGAAGTAATTTAGAAAGACATATTAAGTATAAACACACAAAGGAGAAGAACTTCTCATGTCACATGTGTCAGTACAAATGTGTTACAAAAGATGAATTAAAAATACATCTTCGTAAACACACTGTGAAGATGCCATATGAATGTGATTTATCAGTTGAGTCCAATTTAAATAAACATATATTATCAAAACATGGCAAGTGAATAGTGGAATGCTCACACTTGACATTGTACAGGTGTTTAGAGATCATGTAAGTAGTGTCTGAACAATGCGCCCAAGTGCGTGTGATCCCAAGTCCAATGAAAGGTTCCAGAAAAGTCAAGGACATGTACTGTTTTTATATATTGGTTATGGAAACGAGAGGAGCAGAGTGCCGTATAGGCACGTGGAATGTGAGAGGTGGGATGAAAGATAAGATGGACGAAATGATTGATATAATGAATGAGAGAAGCCTGGATGCCTTATGTCTGACAGAGACAAAGCGGAAGGGGTGCGACGTCGATGACCTCCCCGGTGGCATGCTTGCTCTGTGGTCCGGCGTGGACCTGGACGAGCGTGCGAGTGGGGGGGTAGGCGTCTTACTCTCATCCCGCTTTGTGTCTGGAGTAAAAGCTTATTGTCTGGTGAACCCGAGACTTCTCTGGGTCCGCCTAAAACTGGGGATCACGCGAGTTTTTCTGGTCGCAGCTTATGCTCCCGTCAGCTCAGCGGATCCCCAAGAACTCGAGAAGTTTTGGGAGTCTGTGAGAGAAATTCTGGATCTGGCTGAAGGGAACGAAAGACTAATTATGTGTGGTGATCTTAATGGCTGGGTGGGGACCAAACGAGACGGCCTTGAGGCTGTCCTTGGACCCTATGGTGACAAGAGAGTGAACGATGCTGGTAGGCCAATCATAGACGTATGCATGGAAAGAAACTTGCTTGTGTCGAACACCCTATTCCATCATAAGGATATTCACACGTATACATGGAGAATGAATGATCAGAAAAGTATGATTGATCTGATTTTAATTGATAGTCGCCTCCGAAACAGAATAATGGATACAAGAGCCTACAGAGGCCCCACTCTTGAAACGGACCACTACCTGGTGATAAGCCGGTTTGTGGGCCTTTTCAAGAAGTGGAGGCACTGGCGAGTGCGTACCAATTTCGGGGAGCTTGAAAGAATAAAGTGTGAAAAATTGGAAGATGTTAGTGTAAGGAGTATGTATGCGCGCCTAGTCGAAGAAAGGCTTGCAAAAGCGGACTTCTCCGACTTAGATGTGGATAATGACTGGGATAGTATGAAAGAAAGTATAGTGGAAAGCGCAAAAGAAGCATGTGGATGCGCGAAGAGGCACATAACAACGAAAGGTGATGAATGGTGGGACGCGGATGTTAAATCCAGCGTAGAGAGAAAGAGAAAAGCCTGGCTGGATTATGTTGCTTCCTTGCAACAGAATGACAGTATGAAAGAGATGAAGAAAGAAATTTATCGCCTCTGCAAGAATGAAACCAAAGCTTTAGTGAAAGAGAAGCGTGAAACAATAAAATTGAAAGAAGAAGAGAAGCTGACGGAGAACTTCGAGGCGAATACCAAACTCTTTTGGAGAGAGGTTAAGAAGTCTCGGGGTTGTTCGTCAGCTTCCAGAATGGAAAGAATAAAATCTAAAGCAGGGGACGTTCTTGCTAACCCACAAGAGGTATTAGCGCGATGGAGTGAATATTTTAGAGAAATGTATGATAATATCCCGGATGCTGGCACCACGACTGAGTCTGTGACCGACTCCGAGGAGTCAGCATCCGAGATCACTTTGGAAGAGATCGAATGGTCGATAAGAAGTCTGAAAAATGGAAAGGCAGTAGGAATCGATAGTGTGTCTGCTGAGATGATCAAATCTGGTGGAACCTGCGTCCGGGACGCTTTCCTGTCCTTATGCAACTTGTGCTGGAGGACGGGAAAGGTTCCCAAGGACTGGAGGCGCGCTGTCATCGTGCCCTTGTATAAAGGCAAGGGGTCACGTATGGAGTGCGCCAGCTACAGGGCCATCAGTTTGATCAGCACAGCATCTAAAGTGTATGCGAAGATTATTGAAAAGAGAATGAGAGTTGTATCCGATGGATTACTGTGGGATGCACAAGGTGGTTTCAGAAATGGAAGGGGATGTATGGATCAAGTTTTCTCTCTCCGCAATATCGTAGAGAAGCAGCTGGCTATGGGCCGGAAGGTTTTCTGCGGTTTTGTGGATCTAGAGAAAGCATTTGACAGGGTTGTGCGGAAGGACCTCTGGGACATATTGCCCGGATATGGGATTAATGGCCAATTGATGCGTGCTGTGCAGTCCACTTACGAGGGCTGTATAGCATGCGTGCGGGTGGAAGGCAGCCTGTCGCCCTGGTTTGACGTCAATATTGGCGTCCGCCAGGGCTGCGTGCTGTCGGCTTTGCTGTTCATCCTATATCTGGACGATTGTCTCCAGAGAATAAGATTGATGGATGTTGGGGTGCGGATGAGTGATCTAGTTGTAAGCACCTTGCTTTATGCGGATGATGCCGTGCTTTTAGCCGAATCGCCATCAGAACTGCAAACACTAGTCACAATGATGAAAGATGACTGTCAGGCGAGAGGCTTACATTTGAATGCGAAGAAAACAAAGGTTATGGTGTTTGAAAGAGAAGAAACCAGAACGAATGCAAGGATAATGGTCGATGATGTTATGCTAGAGCAAGTGAATGAGTTTGTATATCTTGGATGTGCTTTTAGCAGGGATGGAAGGTACACCGCTGATATAGAAAGAAGAGTGAATTTGGGGAATAGTGTGAATGGAGCGTTAGGTAAACTTCTAGGCGCTAAGAACCTCAGCCAGAAGGCCCAGCTCGCCGTACACAACGCGGTGCTGGTACCTACGCTCACGTATGGATGCGAGAGTTGGGTATGGAAGAGAGAGCATGAAAGTAGAGTAAACGCGGTCGAGATGCGAGCACTGCGCAAAATCTGCGGAGTGACGCTCGCGGACCGCGTTCGTAATACCGAAGTAAGAAAGAGAGTTGGTCTGAAAGAGAGTGTCGGGGTGAAGGTAAGGAAAGGAATGCTCCGGTGGTTCGGGCATGTGGAAAGAATGCATGATGAAAGAATGACTAAACAGATATACAATGCAAAAGTGGATGGATGCAGAAGTCGTGGAAGGCCACGACACACCTTCCATGATCAAATTGATCGTGTACTAGCAGAAGGTGATGTCAGGAGCCTTAAGAACAGACGAGTGTGCATGACAAGAGTTATGAATGTCAAAGAGGCAAGTGAGGTGTGTAAGAATAAGCCTAAATGGCACTCTGTTGTTCGTACCTACCCCGCAAGGGAGCTGGCGTGAAATTATGTATGTATGTATGTATGTAAATCTAAAAATGGAGATGGGGACTTTTGGGCCAAAAAAATCTAATGAGTTGAGATATGGCTTAAAAGAGCATTTTATATTTCTATTATACAATGGAAAATATTAGCCCTCTCTGTAAGAGGAGAAATCTTCAAAATAAGTTTACAAATTAGTTAATAATTACAATAGTCAATATCTGTGAATGAATTGCAAAAATGAATAATATGAGAACAGTAACACCACGGCCACGACACACCTGTCATGATCAAATTGATCGTGTACTAGCAGAAGGTGATGTCAGGAGCCTTAGGAACAGACGAGCGTGCATGACAAGAGCTATGAATGTCAAAGAAGCAAGTGAAGTGTGTAAGAATAAGCCTGAATGGCGCTCTGTTGTTCGTGCCTAACCCGCAAGGGAACTGGCGTGAAGTTATGTATGTATGTATATAGTAACACCACACAATTACTTCATTCAAAATAACTAAACCAACTACAAATATAAAAGAATATTATCATACAAAAAAGACATCTTTAAATCACTGTCATTTTTTACAATCTGGCCCCAAAAAGTCTTTAAGTGTATCCTTCACCTTTCTGTATGCATGCATTTATTGTCGTCTCTATGCAACCTTCATAGTTCGTGGACTGCCACAAACATGCCAATGACGGTTATGTATGGAGATAATTAAAGCTCTAATTATCGAGCAAATTAAGTTTACCTAAATGCTGGAACCCGACCGCTGTGCCACTTACCAAGTCCAATTGAGTATCTAAACCATTCTCAAATCCACTTAACACTTAATAAAGTTTTAGTCAAAGTCGATCCAACCGTTTAGGATTAGTTACGTGGCATACACACAAACAGAAGAATTTTGTATATAATGTATGGTTCATCTTGAACTAATTTATAACTTAAATATACTAAATTATTTTATAAGTTAAACACGCACTTAAACAACTTTATAAATTAGATACATTCATATAATAAAAATATTTATAACATGGGTATGTATTTTTATTAGTTAACAGTATAAGAATTAGGCATAATTGTGTAAAGAGAGGTAGTGTTTTGGCCTCTATGATAATAAGAGGCAGTGTATTCCGAAGGGCTGTAAAAGAATGATCATATAGAGATGAAGTATTTAAGAGAAATTTAACAGGTTTGTTTCTTCCAAAATGGTTATGGAACTCCAAAAGTTAATACACTCATCCGAATATGGCTGCACCCAGTTCAGCTTCAAGCAACTCGCTTCTTGGCACCAACGAAGGCTCTATCCAAATGCGAATTCAGAACTGCACCCATGGTCATATTTGAAGTTAATGGTGCACTAGACAGTCAATTAGACAGAGATACTTTTATGGTCATACAAAGAGTCGCAGCCTCCTTGATTTTATGGAATATGTCTTATGTCCAATGCCGGATGTACCAATTGCCTGAGTAGGCTTGAGCCTAGGGCGGCCGATTTTGGAGGTGCGGTGTCTTATTTAAATTCTAAGACTTAATATGATAATTCAACATGAAATACGTTTCACCAAATAGATAAATTCTTAATTTCGAGCCTTTACCGCCATTTTATTGTAGGTGACATTTGGACCTAAGTATGTTTTTGATTGTACAGGTGTTTCAAACTATAATTAAACAAAATAATAGTTTGAAACATCCTGTACAAGCAAAATTATAAAACAAAATAATAGTTTCAAACACCTGTACAAGCAAAAACACATTTATAGGTCCAAATGTCGCTTACAATGGAGTTTTTGGCGGGAACTGAAAGGAGAAGTTGTATTGTGCAGTTTTATTTTCTAAAAATGTGTAAAATTACTCTAAAATGAACAATAGTTGTAGGATATTGATAGTTTTTGAGTAGTAATTATGTGTTTTGTGAGAAATATGAACTGTATAGTTAAATGTGGCTTTTTGAGTTGTCACAAGAATTCCGTTGAATGGCACTAGCTGATTACCTACAGTTCAGCTGTGCTACACATAGGCTTAAGAAAATGAAGAAACTATATTGTAAACTAAGATCTGGCTTAAAGGCCTCGCTGCCAAGCCATAAACCGAAATAAATAAATAAATGTCGCTTACAATAAAATGGCGGTAAAGGCTCGATTTGTGTAGCCCTTTTTGACTACGGCAGAAATAAATCCATCGATCCCCAACTTTACAGTCTACTTATTAGGAAAAATAGGTTGTTTAATTAAATTGAATAGTGCACAAATAATAAAGTTACGATTACATTGAAAAAAAAATGTAATTAGTATTTGTAGAGTCTGTAGGGGCGGCAAATATCAATATCTGCCACTGCTTATGTCGCCATAATAGGTTAGTGGACACGTGTTCAACGATAAATACTAAAAATATCTGGCCTGTTATGAAAGAACGTCGTACGTGATATATAATAAACTTTTCAAGAGCGCCACTTCGCAAATTATGTTTTTTAATACATTACTCAGACATCTCCGATTTGTAATAGCTATATCCGTACTTTTACTATAGTCGCAGCTATGGGCCCAAGGACCTTTCTATTAGGATCTAAATTGCTTTAGTTACATGTTACAATAAATAAACGAAATACCTAGATTTTGTCTCTTATGATGTTTTTGTATAACAGGCTCGATATTTGTAAGAATGTAAAAGAATAAGCGTTAAATGATTATCTTATTTTTGAAGCAATTAATTTTGGAACTAATTTTAATTAATAATCAATGTGAATGGATTTTTTACCAAAAACTTAACGGATACCATAGAGCAACCATCTAATGCACCAGATATATGGCTCCAGCCGACTGCTTTCTTTTTCCTAAACTCAAATCACAATTTCGTGGCACCTGTGGTTATCCGATAGAAGATATAAAAGAGAATTCGCGGCGAGAAGTGAACTTAATTCCGGAAAAAGCGTTAAAAAAAATGTTTTGATGATTGGATTATTCGTTGGCGTAAGTGTCTTTTCTGAAGGAGCATACTTTGAAGTCGATAAAATAAATTAGAATGAATAACTAACATTTTGTGTATTATTGAACTGTTCCTGCACTTTTCTGACGTAGTAGTATACATACTAAAAATAAGTTAGTGTCATAATTTTGACGTTTAATTAAAAAAGAGTAGAATTTATATTAACAGCTAGCCGAATCCTTAATTCTAATTTTAAAAACTTGGGCACCTTAACTACCAGATAGCAGTTGCGGATGCATATCTGAAATCTTGTCATTGAAGATATCTCGTACATATTTTTATAATCCTAATATGGACATATTCAAACAAGAAATTTCAATAATCATGAAACGTGCTGATATTCTTATAAGGCTAAAGAAATATATTGATTTAATGTATTTACACAATAACAAATTAATAGTACAAGTGAGTTTGTCACAGGAATCGTTTACATTTTAGTATCGATGTTGGTGTTTACTGTTAGAAGACATTTGTATTGTTAATAAAACTACGTTTTAACGGTTTTAAACGCGGTAATTTTATTTGATTTTGGTTTTTCCGACGTTTCGGCCACTTTTCAGTGGCCGTGATCACGGAAGACAAAGATGTCAAGTGTCAACGAGTATTGTTAAAGTTTTATTTAGCCTACCGCCAACTTGTTAATTTTAATTTTGTTTATGGTTATTATTTACTCTATGGGAGCCTAATCTAATTTACTACCGCTTCGCAACATGTTATGGCTTGAAGAGAAGAAGCGGCGCAAGAAACTCTTCAGCAAACATGCCTAGCTCTAATAATTTTGTATAATATTAAAATAGGTGGAAGGAAAATAAAAGTAATTATCAGTCAAGTTGGTTTGTGTTACGTTGTACGCAGAAAGAGCTCACAGTATCTTGAGGTCTGGCAGCTGGTTTTTGCTGGGTTTGGGTCTTAATAGTTTTGAAGATTGTCCCAAACAGGTGGTACTTGCCAACCATCTTCTCTATTGAAATTTGGGTGTTTTTTGATTGCAATAGCCTCACGCATCATTCTAGGTATGAAACGATTCTCTTTCGCGAGGTTTTGTGGGTTATCGTATCTGATGTAGTGGTTGGGTTTATCCAGCGTGTGTTCACTGATCACAGACTTCGTAGACTTTGTGTGTTTCATGTCAGCAATGTGTTCTTTTACTCGTGTTTTTAAGTCCCTAGGCTACGTTCCGTAAGACACTCACGGCTACCGAGTTCACGATCGCGATTTTTTCATTTCCACTTGTTTGCCAGCGATACAATCGTAAACCCAAGTGGAACGGTTATGCGACCCACCTATTGCCATGCGTCGATAGGTACTATCCATAGTAGTTTGTGATACGTAGGCTACGTTCCACTAGGGACTCACAACGACCACGTTCACGTCCGCGATTTTTCCCATTCCACTTGCTTGCGGACGTTATAATCATAAATGCCAGTGGAACGGGTTATGGAGCGTTGATGTCATTAATGTCATACGCATTACGCAAATGTCATTGGTTGATATGAAAATCGCGCCTTTTTCAATGTGTTGACAAGAGAGAATTAATGCTCTGTGGTCAACGCCCACTTCGACCCACCTTTTGACATGGGTCGTTGTGGGCGTCGTGTGATCGAAAATGATGACGTCATTAGTGACATTTTCGCCACGACCACAACGATCGCGGTCGCCTTGTGGAACGGCTACCTGAGCATTTTGGGCGTTGTGAGTTACCAGTGGAACGCCCTGGTAGTATCCATAGTAGTTTATGGATACACGGCTACTGCAAAATGTGCAAAATCCGAATATCTGCATTTTTGCTTCGAAAATTTATTTGATCATATTAATAATCAGAAATGGATATGGCGGACACATGTAGGGTTTGTTTGTGCGATCAGAGGCGTTTGCACGCTATAAGCAACACTTTGTTTCAAGAAATGTGGGAAAAGCTAACGAATGCTAAGGTGAGTTCATTCATATATAATTTCTCAACTGCAGCTTATAAAGGGGCCGACATAAAAGGGATGTGGGACCTAGAAATAGCAAAGGTGTTCGTCATTGCTATTTAACATAACAATACAGGTTAATAGTTAGCATAATAATAGCAGTGCATAAACTTGTAACTGCTAGTCTTAGCCTCGCTGTATTAAGGTAATATAGGTGGCTTTTTTCTTTCCGTCTCTACAGCTTTGGGAAATGCTGGAGGGTGCGGTATAAATATACGGCACTTTGATTTCAAGTACCAGTGTGGACAGTCGAGGGGGGTGCAAGGGGAGGGTACTGGGTAGGGAGGAATACTTAGACTTTGTGCAATCCCTATGTCAAGTAAATGCATATTTCTTGAGACATTAATGTTTTTGTAAAAATACCCTCACTTATGTTTTTATATCATAGGTCCAAAGTTGAAAAAGCCAATCAATATTGAATAGTTATCATAAAAAGACGCAAAATAGTCCTAAACACAAGAAAGTGTTGAAAAATGAAATAAAACACAACTAAGCATTTCACGTAAATAGCAAAAACAAGAAACATGAAAATAATACACAATGTTGTACTAATATATAAAGCTGAAGAGTTTGTATGTTTGCTTGAACGCTCTAATCTCAGGTAGTACTGTTCAGGTTTGAAAAATTCTTTCAGTGTTCCCCATCCACCTCCCTTTAAATACTTGAAAGCAAGGTGCTATATATCCCAAGGTACCTCACCCATGCTGGAATACCACAAAATATGTTAAATAAGTTTTAATATTCAAAGGGATGAAAATCAATCAGTTTATCCTCCGTAGTAAGACAGTTTTCACAAATAAGAATATTGCATTACAGTTCAGTACTAATGATGGGAAATCACTCCTTGTGTGCTATTTATGCTGCGCACAGCTGAGGAGGTCACATCAATTGATGAAGAGGGCTTTGGAGGCAGATAAGTTGCTCACAGCTATTGTTAATAGTCCTGAAGTAAGTTTGTAGTTCTATGAGTATTGTATTCTGTATTTTGATAAATGGTTTATTGCCTTAAAAGGAAGAGTTTTTGTCACATTATTTTAACACTAAAACAGACTTTCACATTAGTCCTATGGCCGGTTTGGATTATATTATTTGGGCTCATGATGAGGTGGTAGAGCCATGCTGGAATCATCATCATCTTGATTATGTTCCTAAGGCTAGCTTAAGTGGTGTAATATCATACTTACACAGAATATTGGTATGAAATGGTATGGCTTAGACTAATCATGTTTCACATACTCGTCTATGAGCAACAGTGATCAATTTCTATCAAATGAGACAGATGACCCATTGCTTCTTATATCATTAGGCGGGTCCACACATAGGGAGCAGCCTCGCGAGGCATTTGCCGCGCGAGGCTGCTCAGTCTGTGTAGTCTTGTCTCAGCTGAGGAAAGCGCGTGTACTGTCGTGAGCGAGGGACCAAGTGGCGCAGCCAAGGAGTTTCGGCTTTTTGTTTTGCTCAAAGGCGCCTCAGTCGTTTGCGCGCACTCTGGATGCATGCCTATTCTCTTTCATGCCTGGCTCCAGCATAATAATTATGGATAAAGATCAGTGTTTAAAACTAATATCTCTCTATGGTGTAAACACCTGGCTATGGAATGCAAGTGATCCTAATTAATAAAACTACGTTTTAACGGTTTTAAGCGCGGTAATTTTTATTTGATTTTGGTTTTTCCGATGTTTCGGCCACTTTTCAGTGGCAGTGAACACGGAAGACAAAGATGTCAAGTGTCAACGAGTATTGTTAAAGTTTTCTTTAGCCTACCGCCAACTTGTTAATTTTAATTATTTAGTTTTAATTTTGTTTATGGTTATTATTTACTTTATGGGAGCCTAATCTAATTTACTATCACTTCGCAACATGTTATGGCTTGAAGAGAAGAAGCGGCGCAAGAAACTCTTCAGCAAACATGCCTAGCTCTAATAATTTTATATAATATTAAATTGGGTGGAAGGAAAAATAAAAGTAATTATCAGTCAAGTTGGTTTGTGTTCTGTTGTATGCAGAAAGAGCTCACAGTGTCGAGGTCTGGCAGTTGGTTTTTGCTGGGCTTGGGTCTTAATAGTTTTGATGTTTGGATCCCAAACAGGTGGTACTTGCCAACCAGCTTCTCTATTGAAATTTGGGTGCTTTTTGATTTCAATAGCCTCACGCATCATTCTAGGTATGAAACGATTCTCTTTCGCGAGGATTTGTGGGTTATCGAATCTGATGTAGTGTTTGGGTTTATCCAGCATGCGTTCACTGATCGCAGATTACGTAGACCTTGTGTGTTTCATGTCAGCAATGTGTTCTTTTACTCGTGTGTTTATAGACAACACAAACCAACTTGACTGATAATTACTTTTATTTTCCTTCCACCCATTTTAATATTACATAAAATAAAAATAATTAGAGCTAGGCATGTTTGCTGAAGAGTTTCTTGCGCCGCTTCTTCTCTTCAAGCCATAACATGTTGCGAAGCCGTAGTAAATTAGATTAGGCTCCCATAGAGTAAATAATAATCATAAACAAAATTAAAACTAAATAATTAAAATTAACAAGTTGGCGGTAGGCTAATTAAAACTCTCACAATACTCGTTGACACTTGACATGTTTGTCTTCCGTGATCTCGGCCACTGAAAAGTGGCCGAAACGTCGGAAAAACCAAAATCAAATAAAATTACCGCGCTTAAAACCGTTAAAACGTAGTTTTATTATGTATACAAGTCGCGAAAACTTAAGAAAATATTATGATCCTAATTATACAAATAGAGGGCTTAGAGAAAATGCCTGATTAAATATTAGCCGCGAGATGAATATGCCGGTTCCTGATTTAAAAAAGAAGATGCAACACTGCAACACGTACTTGTGGTGCCATCCGCGTCCGATTATAAGCCTCGTTGAAAGGCTCTTGTGCGACGACCGCGTATCGTCCTGACGGACAGAGTCGACGTTATTACGAAATGGCTGGCCCGGATCAGTCCGCCCACGGCTAGGACGGTAGGCTGGCAGGCACCGACAGACAGACACAGACGGCGGCGTCTCAGACGCCGCCAATCAAGATCTCTCCACGTCCCCGCGAGGTACGCTAGGAGACATAGCTCAGGATAGACTAGGCGTGTTGCTGGGAAGTTTCTTTCGCCGTTTCTTCTCTCCCAGCTATAACACGTTGCGAAACGGCAGTAAGATAGAGTAGGCCACCGCGAACCACCGATCCCGGCCCGCGGTGATCTTTCCCCTCGGGCTTTATATTACCCGTCGCCCGTTCTCAATTAGTGCTTTGTGTCGCCCTATGGTGGGCATCATTAAATTCATTCCCCACTCATGGCAACAGTCCAGCCGAGGTAAAACTCCTTAGGGAGCCTTCGAGCAAGTTGCCCCCCCCGGACACTCGCCCCAAAGACCCCGGTAAAGTTGTAAGGTCTTCGGACCAACAACATAAAGTCAAGTCCAATAAAAAAAAAAATGTGATGCCATGATGTCTTAACTCTCAACTAAACGAACGAACAAATGGCTCGGGCTTGCCGCGCGCAGCAGCTTCGCGATGTAACCGACGCTGCCGCGCTCGTTTGGGGACCGTTTCGTCGCGCGGCAAATGCCTCGCGAGGCTGCTCGCTCTGTGTGGACCTGCCTATTTACTATAATAGTGGTGGATCATTCGCCTGACACTTCTCAGCTTGGCAACCACTTTATCTTACTGTTTTGCTAAAAAGGTGTTATGAATACAGGTTTTCATAAAATGTTATCTTTTCTGTGTATGGTACTTGTTACAAGATGCACTTGACACTCAAAAATCCCCCTGGCCAGCATTTGAACGCTTATCACTGGTGTGCTTTGGTCATTGAGCATAGGAGTTCTTATGTTAATCTGTTTCATATATTACATACATACATAACTTCACGACAGTAACCTTGTGGGGTAAACACGAACAACAGAGCGCCATGTAGGCTTATTCTTACACACCTCACATGCTTCTTTGACATTCATAGCTCTTGTCATGCACGCTCGTCTGTTCTTAAGGCTCTTGACATCACCTTCTGCTACTGTACACGATCAATTTGATCATGGAAGGTGTGTTTCATATATTATACAATATTTACATTTATAATACAATATTTAAATTTCAGCAATCACAGAATGCATTATTATTGTTAGCCAATCAGTCATTTGTTTTTGATTATAAGTATACCATTGAACACCTGTACCCATTGGAATATAAACAGTTTGTGAGAAATGCTGTGGAAGAAATTCAGAAAGAAAATGAAGAGGAACATGAGGAACGGAGAGTCATTAACATCAAAGAAGAGGAAGGAGGCAAGTTGCTAGTATAATAAATTGTTTACATTTGGAACTTTATACTTATTAAATTTTCTGAAATTTTAAGTGTTGTATGTTTGTCTCTCGTCCCTGAAGCAATTGAATACCAAACAAGCATTAATATACATATATTTTTGGAAAATTATAGATATCACTTCACTGCAAGTACAAAGTGTTAGCTCGCAAATGCCACCTCGTGGAAAGTCTATCTTTGAAATAAATAATATGGCTATACCCTCTCTCTCATTTATAGATTGATTGCTGTTTTTTACTTAGAAAACAATAGTGTTTTCATCATCCACTGTTTTTGTGATTTGCCTATAGGGATTCTATATCAAGTACTCTATGAAAGGTATCCTAATTCTGCCTCCTTAGATATTGTTACTTATGTATATTATGTTGTAATATTTTTTAAATTTTGAAACAAAACACTAAATTGACTTGACTGAGCTAAATAAACACGCAAAAGTAAATCTCTTTTAAATTTTTAAAGTCCTCTCTGAGGATACCAACAGTCCCTGTGTTTACCAATTCTCAATTCATACAAAAATTAGAAGTATTCTGATGTCTCTTTGTTCTGTAAGTTGTTCCTGGATTAAGGAGCTAGTTTATGTAAATTAAACTACAATTGCAACCTTAATTAACATAAAAACATGTTCCCTGATAGATTCAAATCAAGAAGACAATTTAGATAACACTGATGATGATTCAGGTACACCTTTGGACAATAATACACTTCTGAAGGAGATACTGGAAAGAGAAGTTCGTATTGTTGTTGAGAGAATTGACATAGGTAAGAGTTTCTAGATTCATTCTTATTATCATCATCAACATTTAAGCCACCTCAGGCTTTGCAACCTTTAAAAAGAGCAATTTGTCTGATGCTATTAGTATCAGACTTTTGGCTAACTCTCATATTAAATATATAACAGATTTAGGATGCGCTAAATTTATTTTAACCCTTTTCAAGAACCACCAATGTACTAGATGAGTAACAAAAAAATGTAGCATATTAATTAACTTGAAGAAATTCTAAATGTTGAATACAACTTTTATTTCTAATTTAACTATAATCATTGAATTAATTTACCCATTATACAGCATCTTAAAGCCTGATTTACATTTGAATTAGTTAAGAAGTGAGTTATTTTGTGAAACTGATTAGTAAGCTCTTGTCATCATTATGACAGATGTTTACTTAAGGGGTTAGTTGTAGTCAGATATATGAAAAAATGACAATTTTAAATAAAAAATATTTGCCAGTAAATTATTTTATTTTTTAAAAGTAAAAACAGCATCATTAAATAAGGTTTCGATTTGACTTGACAGTAACTTGATTTTTTTTTATAATTTTAAACGTAATGGTTGTTTGTGTTGATCCAGTTCCAACCGAAGCTCCTTGCTGTGACCATCACTAACCCTTGGAGATCCACCTAAAATCCATCGGACAAAAAAAATAGTTTTATTAATAGATATAGATATCTAGTACTTGTTCGAAGCTTTTTTTTTAATTAACAAAATGGCGGCCTCAGGAATTTTTTTCCAGATTTTCGGGAAAAAACCAACAGTTAATTGTTTATAAAAAATCGAAATAAAAAAACATCCTTCGAACAGGCACTAGTTTTTCGTGTTGCAAAAAACCTGATCATTGAAATCTACTGAGCGGTTTTCGAGCTTTAGTGGTCACCAGTTCAAAAAACATACTTTTGAGAAAAACGCATCTGAAGTTTTACACTCAATTTACGTAAAGTAATACGTATTATTTAATTACTTACACCGATTCATCTATTCTTGGGCCATATAATAGTTTTTTAGACGTTGTAGCAGCTTCCAAAATATTGTTACGAGTTGCAGGACTCGAATTAAAATGCCGTTGGAATTATTACAGAGTTTATTAGGACTATACAAACACGTATAACAAAGGTACAAATATAACTGAACACAACCAGTCCAAACGTAATGCACGATTTAATAACACGCGTAAAGTCCTTCACTAAATAGATTACGGTATGTACACAAGTCTTGCTTCGCTCGTGGTTGTCGCTTGACTGCCGATCTCTCAATTTGGTGGGCCATTGCTTTATACTGCACAAATACAATATGTCTGCCTGACCGCGTGGACCGAATTTCTTTTTTTTCTTTTTTATTGCAGGAGTACAGCAGACAGGCAGACGGCCCACTTGATGGAAAGCGGTTACCATCGCCTATAGACATTTGCAACACCAAAGGTGCTACGAATGCGCTGCTGCTCTCTTAAGGGAGACTGGAACCTGGTCACTTAGAATCAGTCCGACACACCTGGCTAATGACTGCCATGAAAGATTACAATACACAATGGGCTGTTTTCTAATCACAAATTTTAAACATAAAGTAAACAAAAGAAGTCCAAACGCGGAAAGGTAATGGGTGTAGGTCGTAACAATATCTATTTGATGTTGTCTACGTAGCATTCTATCTTCTTGAGAGTTGTCGTTAGCGCGCTTATCTGCCACTTTCACACGTGCAGTATCGGTTTTTTCGGCATACCGATAGCCCGAGAACCCTTTGCTAATTATCGAATAACTCGAAAAGTATTCGTCGGCTTTACTTAAAATTTTCAGAGAATATTTCTAAGATATTATACTTTAAGAAAATGCAAGACTAATTGCTGTCCAAATTACAATAAGACCTTAACTCATCAGTTTCGCAAGTTAAATTCGCTTAATGTAAATCAGGCTTTACATGCAGTTCTAGAAATGGCGGCATCGATTGGCTTGTGTTGAATGTCGTTGCATAATCCTTTGATCATTCTCCTCCTCCAAAACCCATAAAAAAATATTCTTACATTGTTTTTGTCAATTCTTGCAGCTTCTATTTACAACTAAATTTAACAATAGTGTACACAATATATGTGCACATAGTGACTGTGAAACGTCAAAGTTATAAAGTATAAATGAGAACTATTTCTATAGATACTAATATTGCTTGCTGCATCGCTAGCATGAGTATTTCAAACCAGGTAAAGGATACTATTGTTGGCAGCTCTTTCAAAGTTCACTGTTAATCCATATTTATAATTCCCATGAATTTATTCAAGACGTTAAAAAATATTAACACTTTTATTTTGTGGGTATACAATAATAAAAATATTGTATAGTTAGGAAATAAAACAAACAAACATCATTTCTTCATAAGCACAATACATGCATGGAAAAAAGGATAAGTGTGAGCATTCCATTAGGTCCCAAAGCCCTATATACTAGGATTCAACCTGTAAATAGTAGGTGTCTTTGGCAACTTCGAGCTGCAGAGAATATAACACAGGCTAATGTAAAAAATTGGAATTATTTAAATTATCCACTTTATATAAAAATTATCTTCAATAAACTGACAGAGTGCAAGCAACAGTATACAGTTTACCCTATACGCATGCATATTGTATATTTGTATGTGAAAATTCGTCATAAGAAGTTCATTGCCAAAACTGTAGACAAGAAACAAAAACATGTTAAGAAACAACAACTTATTTATTAAATTTGTGGTGTGACAGTCGATTTTTGCCAGAATAGAGGATAATGAAAGGAAAAGACATGTTGTGCCGACCCCAATCATTTTGAAAATGAAATGGAATTTAGTTATTATAGTCACATTGTCCTTGCTTTCAGGTTCATCAGCAAGAAAACGCACACTACATGCAGTACACCAACACGACACGAAGCGAGTGAAGCTCGATGAAACAGCTAAAGACAGCAGTCCTTTAACTAATACTGATTTGAAAATAATTCCAAAAAGAAATTGCATAACGTTATACAAAACCTTCTCTAAAAAGTCATCTGTAAACTCAAATGTGGACAATTCTAAAAACAAACAAAATATAAAATCAGTAGCTAATTGCCATCAGGGAAATAGGATTTCACCAAAAGTTAATACTGTACCAAAACATAAGATACAAGTCAAAAATGTGGTTGCACAAAACAGTGAGACGTCTATTTCTAAAGATGTTGGTAATAATGCTGAAACTGAAACCTTCAAGCCATGTCTTCCGAAGAGTGTCGATGCAGTTGTTTTAAATAGTCACCTTCATAAAGACACTGTGGAGAAGCCATTTAAATGTTATTTATGTGATTATACATGTTCAAAAAGAAGTAATTTAGAAACTCATATTAAGTGTAAACACACGGAGAAGAACTTTTCATGTCACATGTGTCAGTACAAATGTGTTACAAAAGGCAATTTAAACTTACACCTTCGTAAACACACCGGGGAAAAGCCATATGAATGTGATATATGTGGTTACAGATCTGCACAAAGAGGTACTTTAGAAAGACATATAAAGCATAAACACACAAAGGAGAAGAACTTCTCATGTCACATGTGTCAGTACAAATGCATTAGAAAAAGCAATTTAAATGTACACCTTCGTAAACACACTGGGGAAAAGCCATATGAATGTGATTTATGTTATTATAGATGTACAACAAGAGGTAATTTAGAAAGACATATAAAGCATAAACACACAAAGGAGAAGAACTTCTCATGTCATGTGTGTCAGTACAAATCTGTCACGAAAAGCGGGTTAGTTAGACACCTTCGTCAACACAATGGGGAGAAGCCATATAAATGTGATATATGTGATTACAGATCTGTACAAAGAGATAGTTTAGACATTCATATAAAGCTTAAGCACACAAAGGAGAAGAACTTCTCATGTCACATGTGTCAGTACAAATGCATTAGAAAAAGAGATTTAAACATACACCTTCGTAAACACACCGGGGAAAAGCCATATGAATGTGATATATGTGGTTACAGATCTGCACAAAGAGGTACTTTAGAAAGACATATAAAGAATAAACTCACAAAGGAGAAGAACTTCTCATGTCACATGTGTCAGTACAAATGCATTAGAAAAAGCAATTTAAACTTACACCTTCGTAAACACACTGGGGAAAAGCCATATGAATGTGATTTATGTTATTATAGATGTACAACAAGAGGTAATTTAGAAAGACATATAAAGTATAAACACACAAAGGAGAAGAACTTCTCATGTCACATGTGTCAGTACAAATGTGTCACAAAAAGTGGGTTAGTTAGACACCTTCGTCAACACACCGGGGAGAAGCCATATGAATGTGATATATGTGGTTACAGATCTGCACAAAGAGGTACTTTAGAAAGACATATAAAGCATAAACACACAAAGGAGAAGAACTTCTCATGTCACATGTGTCAGTACAAATGCATTAGAAAAAGCAATTTAAACTTACACCTTCGTAAACACACTGGGGAAAAGCCATATAAATGTGATATATGTGGTAACAGATCTGTACAAAGAGATAGTTTAGACATTCATATAAAGCATAAACACACAAAGGAGAAGAACTTCTCATGTCACATGTGTCAGTACAAAGGTGTCACATAAAGCGGGTTAGTTAGACACCTTCGTCAACACATTGGGGAGAAGCCATATAAATGTGATATATGTGGTTACAGATCTGTACAAAGAGATAGTTTAGACATTCATATAAAGCATAAACACACAAAGGAGAAGAACTTCTCATGTCACATGTGTCAGTACAAAGGTGTCACATAAAGCGGGTTAGTTAGACACCTTCGTCAACACATTGGGGAGAAGCCATATAAATGTGATATATGTGGTTACAGATCTGTACAAAGAGATAGTTTAGACATTCATATAAAGCATAAACACACAAAGGAGAAGAACTTCTCATGTCACATGTGTCAGTACAAAGGTGTCACATAAAGCGGGTTAGTTAGACACCTTCGTCAACACATTGGGGAGAAGCCATATAAATGTGATATATGTGGTTACAGATCTGTACAAAGAGATAGTTTAGACATTCATATAAAGCATAAACACACAAAGGAGAAGAACTTCTCATGTCACATGTGTCAGTACAAAGGTGTCACATAAAGCGGGTTAGTTAGACACCTTCGTCAACACATTGGGGAGAAGCCATATAAATGTGATATATGTGGTTACAGATCTGTACAAAGAGATAGTTTAGACATTCATATAATGCATAAACACACAAAGGAGAAGAACTTCTCATGTCACATGTGTCAGTACAAAGGTGTCACATAAAGCGGGTTAGTTAGACACCTTCGTCAACACATTGGGGAGAAGCCATATAAATGTGATATATGTGGTTACAGATCTGTACAAAGAGATAGTTTAGACATTCATATAATGCATAAACACACAAAGGAGAAGAACTTCTCATGTCACATGTGTCAGTACAGATGTGTCACAAAAAGCGATTTAAACGTACACCTTCGTACACACACTGGGGAAAAGCCATACGAATGTGATATATGTGATTATAGATGTTCAGTTAAGTCCAATTTAAATCAACATATATTATCAAAACATGCCAAGTGAATAGTGAGAATGCTCACACCAGACATTGCGAAAGTGTTTAGAGATCATGTACGAGGTGTCTGAACAACTCAGCCAAGTGCGTGTGATCCCATGTTCAATAAAAGGTTCCATGAAAGTCAAGGATATCCACTGTTTTTATATATTGGTTATGGAATGGTGACTTTTGGGCCTAAGAAATCTAATGAGTTGGGATATGGCTGAAAAGAGCGTTATGTTTTTCTATTACAAAGTGGAAAATATCAGCCCTAAATTCTATTTGTAAGAGGAGAAATCTTAAAAATAGGGTCACAAAGTAGTTATTAATTACGATAGCCAATTTATGTGAATGAATTGCAACCATTAATAATATAAAAACAGTTACAAGACATGATTACTTCATTCAAAATAACTAAACCCACTACTATTATATAAAACATCATCATAATAAGAAAAACATCTTTAAATCATTGTATTTTTGGAACGAAGTTCCTTATCGCGCGTTGTGAAAGGGGGCTAGACGGAAAAAATTCTTACGAAAAGTTGTCACGACACTTTTTGCTATAGTAAGCTATTGTAAGCTGTGCGGCGTCGCATGTTTCTCTGTCTGTCTGTCTGTCTCTCTCTCTCAATTCCAATTACAATTCCTTCACTAATTAATCTAAAGGAACTTCGTTCCATCCGGGTGTCCCTTGACACCTCTCAAGTTTTATGATTTTTTACAATCTGGCCCCAAAAAAGTTTGAAAGTGTGTCCTCCTTTCTGTGTGCACATACTTGTGTACATGGATAGATGAAGTGAGAATGGAAGACGTAAGATGTCTTTAGGACTACCACAAAATGCCAGTGACGGTTATTTATGGAGATAATTAATTAAAGCTCTAATTATCGAGCAAATTAATTTTCCCTAAATGCTTGAACCCGACAGCCGCCCTTACCGAGTCTAATTGAGAATTTAAACCATTCTGAAATCCACTTGAAGACTCAATGAAGTTTCGTCAAAATCGATCAACCGTTTAGGAGGAGTTCAGTGTCGTACACAGGAACAGAAGAATTTTATATATAATGTATGGTTTATTTTGAACTACTTAGTAACTTAAATATATGTCGGAGCAAATACAACAATTAACGTATTACAAAAACATTTTATTTAGTTACTATGAGTTTATTGTACATACATAACTTCACGCCAGTTCCCTTGCGGGGTAAGCACGAACAAGAGAGCGCCATTCAGGCTTATTCTTACAAACCTCACTTGCTTCTTTGACATTCATAGCTCTTGTCATGCACGCTCGTCTGTTCTTAAGGCTCCTGACATCACCTTCTGCTAGTACACGATCAATTTGATCATGGAAGGTGTTTCGTGGCGTGGTGAGGAATTCATTGTAATGTGAAATTAACGTAAAACGATGTTTTTATTGTAATTTCAATACTTAACCTCGAAATTTGTGATCAAGTGCACGTGCCTCGACACGTGCTCCGAGCCCTATAAATACGGCCGCACTGTCGACACTCGGTCATTATCGTTCGAGCATACGTAGTATCCATAGTAGTTTGTGGTTCGAGCCGTCGAACAGGACGGACCTCTATGGGAAGTCGCAACGCTCTTGGAATGAACGATACCGAGTACTCTTGAAATTTTATTTCGAGGACTCAAATATGGGTCGTCACCAAGAAGCTAACAATCGTGACGTCAACATTGCTGACGTCACACTTTTTATAAGCACTACGATGGTTCCTCCTTCGTTATATACGTAAACTATTTTATAAGTTAATCCACATATGTAAACACATCTACTTTATAAATGAAATAAATACATATAATAAACATATTCAGGGCTGGGCAAAATACATGCTTTGCTTTAATTGAAATACAAATTACAAAATACTTTCTCGCATGTATTTAAAATATGAAATACAAAATACTTTTAGGTCGTGTATTTAAAATATAAAATACAAAATACAACGTTTTAACTATGTGTATTTAAAATACAAAATAAAAAATACAAATTACAAAATACAGTCACATTATATACATAGAATAGAAGTTAATAGAACTGATCCAGCCAAGCCTAATCAGTAAAAAAAGAATTTCCTTTCACGAACACCAGATTTTTAAATGTATTATCAGACAAACAGCCTCTTGTTGGGGAATGAATAAAACCTGCTAAAGAAAACAATCTTTCTACAGGTCCTGATGAGCACAAACTTGTGTTATATTGTATAAACACATTTTTTATATTTGGATAGTTTTCAAGGATGGAAAGCTCTTTGCTTTTATCATTTAGAAAGCTGACTAACTCTAACTCCATTTTTGATGTCTGTGGTTGATCACTATCCCTGTTTACAAAAACAATAAAATCATCATCTTTACTAGTACTGCTACTTTCAGGCATTGTTCCATGTTTTTTGTAATTCACCTCTAAGGCATGAATAGCAAGATTTTGAATTCTTTGCCTCTCATCTACTGTGATGCTTTCTGGCAACCAACGCATTTTGTAACTAGGGTGGTAGCATGACGCTAATATAGCTCCATTTATTTCGGGTGACAGTCTAAAAAACTTATCAAATCTTCTTTCTAAACTCTCTTTGAGTTGTGACGCAATAACAGTAAAATGCCTCAAATTGCAATCCTGCAGCCGATCTAATCTGGTTCTTACAGACATTAAAGTAGGAAGAAGTTTGCCATAGTAACAATTATTGCCCTGAATGTAATCTAAAGCTGCAGCTATTGGTTTCAATACTTCAATAAATTCCTCTAAGTATTCTAGTTCTATGGCTGAGAAAGCGTTTCTCGTACCCAACTTTTCAAATAAGCCATTTAATTTTGATTTACTTCTCATAAGCTGCTCTATGGAATCATAAAGAGAGTTCCATCTCGTGGGACAGGGATATATTAATTGATATCCAAGACAGTCTTTTATGACTTCAGCCGATTTGGGCCTTCTGGACATATTCCATAACAAAGTACATTTAGCAATTGCTGAATAGTGAACCCTGCTAATACGAGAATCTTTGATGAAATTATTCATGTCTGTAGTGGCCAAAAGACTTAAAGTGTGGCTGGCACATCTGAGGTGCCTAGGCAAATATAAGTCTCTCTCCCTAGTTTGATCTTCTGTTATATTTACCGGTAACAATACCTCTTCATAAAAAATGTCAGAGGCAGATGGTGATTCCAATACAGATTCTACAGTATCTAAAACAAATATAAACATTTTCCATACAGGTGAATTTTTCAAGCAGACCCTCTGGGCCAAATCCTTAACTGTGGCTAAATAGCGAAAATCACTTCAAAGGAGTCTCGAAGCCAATTATAATGAAAACTAAAGTGGTATCATTAGAATTTTGAAAAATCAATTACCCCAGTTAAAAATTGAATTAGCTGATTAAAAAAAATACAGACACACCTGTATTATTATATCAAAATATTTTATGTTCTACACATTAATTGAACCTCACATTATTTTGAGCATGGAAATGATAAAATTTATTTTATTTTTAATAAGCATCTATACAAACTGATATTCGAAATGCACATTATTTTACCCCAATCAATCACATCACTCGATGGGTAAACATTGGTTGCTTCAAATGAAGTTCAAATTGCACTAGTTATTTGATCGCATCCCCAATATTAATTTTTAAATACCTATTAAAAATTGAAAACTAGTCATTATTTCCATATTGAAGAAAAAGGTAAGATTTAAATAATGTATGGAAAATAGAATATTTTCTTCAAAAATAACCCTTTCCCTTGGTTTACC
This sequence comes from Dendrolimus kikuchii, assembly GCA_019925095.2. Taxonomy (NCBI): domain Eukaryota; kingdom Metazoa; phylum Arthropoda; class Insecta; order Lepidoptera; family Lasiocampidae; genus Dendrolimus; species Dendrolimus kikuchii. Next base: position 35,072,231 of record CM034387.1, read on the forward strand.
GTTTGAAATTCTTCACAGAAATTGATACTGGCATTATAATTTGGTATAATAATACAGGTGCATTTATATTTTCAAAATCTGGATTCAATTCCTGACAAGGGTAAATAATCTTTCAATAATCTAATTACACCACTTTGGCTTTCGTCAAATGGGCCTTGAGATTCCTTTAAGTATTTTACATTATTTCATATACGTTAGGATTTGACCTCGAAAGGGGGAACTTCAAAAGGGAAGGCCCTCCTCACCCTATTAAGAAAATCACAAACAACAATTGGCAGAGGCCAAGAAGCCAAAGCAACATCAACATTGCTCAGAAATAGATACAGCAAATAATGCGATTTGGTTAAGATTTGATAGATACTTAAATAAAACAGTATAACACTCTGATTTAAAAAAAAATCTATATGTACACTACTATATGTAGGTATAATGAAAGCAATATTTTTTTACCTCCAATAGCATCATCAGAAAAATTGGGTATGTAATCAATTAAACCAAATTCTCGGAAAGCCTTCACAAAATTAGATCCATTGTCAGTAGTAGTTGATACCACTTGCTCATGTCTTAATTTAAAAGAAGACTGAATTTCAAAAAGCATTTCAGCTATTTTATCATATGTATGTGATCCCTTAAAGCGGTCAAAAGATAATACACAACTCATACACTCCAGTGTAGTTGTATTGATCTGAAAAAGAAAGTAATGTTCAAATACTGCTACAATTTTTATAAAAATGATTGTGTAAAGTGTAAGTTAGTGAAATCTTACCCAATGTGCAGTTACACCAAGAAAGCTCCTAGTTTTACTTGACCATATATTTGCAGTGGTTGACACATAATCCACATTACCCAAAATGGTTTTAATTTTCTCCACAATTTCTATTTGAGATATTTCAATCTTCCTGCCTAAGGTTCTTCTTGACATTACATTTAAGTTTTGCGGCAGATCAGTAAAAATCTTAACAAAATTGGGATCATCAACAGTACTCAAGGGTTTCATACTCTGTACAATATAATTCATAATATTTTTGTCAAGTTTTTTCTGACATTCATTTTCATGACGCAATGTAAAATTTAGTTTTGTTTGTTTCCTATTGTCTTCATGTTTTAATAGTACTTTTCTTTTGCCAGAAACATGTTGATTTAATTTGTCGTTCTCATAGTCATTCAGAACATCTGGGTGCTTTCTCTGAAAAATAAATCAATAATATAAGATATGATACGAATATAAGTATAGTATATTTTGTATTAGTAATGCATTCAATGCGTAACCTACAAATCCGACAATAACATTAAAACGTAACTCGTTTCATAACTTACTTTCAAATGCAACCTGAAGTTGCTTGTAGCCTTCAAATTACCTTTGATGATGGCTTTACATTGAATACAACTTGCCTGGACATTATCATGTTCGTTACTATTGCCGCTATTGATGATCGTAAAATATTTTTCTCCAGTTAAAATTAGCGGATATATCACAGTATTCAATTGATTAAGTCCATCGCTGCCGTCGTCCGGCATTGTAGACGTAGATGTGGACTGAATTTGATTATCCATTGTCACATAAATCATAATAAACTAACCTTCACTACATAGCACCACAAACTACTATGGATACTACGTATATAGCACAGAAGTTTCATAACATAAAAATAACCGTTTAAAAGAATGAAATTATGAAAATGACAATTGACTAGTGATGTCAATATCGCTACTTAAATGTATCGACATAACAGTGAAATTAGTTATTTTATTAAAATGTGGAATCACCGGCGAAAAATCACTCCGATATTTTCATAGGTGACAAATGTTTTCACATGAAAGTAATAAACAAGTTACTGTCAGTGAAATAGTGACTCGAGTCGGTATAATAGCATTGATTTTTGTCGATAGGTTTTTTAAAATGAATTTTCCCTCGTACTTCATCGGACTTGGGACTCTCAATGTTTATTTCATTGATAAATTTAAAATAAAATTGAATGAAAATGAGTTATGAGCATAATATACAATATTTGTTTTCCTGGGATTTTTTCGTAATTATTCCATAATGGAGACTTAATTATTAATAACTAAGTTAAACGAGTCACTATTATTATACTATTTATTTACATTATGTACGTGTTAGAAAATAAGATTAGAACTTTTTTTATACGATAGGATAAATTCACTCAAAATTAACAACCGGGGCGTGCTACTGCCCGGTGATTAGAACTACAAATGAATTTAATTTACTGAGCAGCGAAATAGTTGGTCAAAAATTCACAATCGCAAATCTTCACGATACTTTTTACAGAGTTTTAGCCTCCTAAGTTAAATCCTAAATTCAAATTAACTTCACTCAGGTCCGTTTGTTTGTCGCTTTGATTAAAACACCATCTAATACCAAATATACAAAGTAGATAAACAATTAATTAAATATTTAGTTACGTATGTTCTAACTAAATGACACTTTTCACAAGAAAGGTCGATAAAATACTACTATAAGGTACGATTGTCCCACGCAAAATATGGGCGATATTTCACAGTCCTTTCCAAATCTTGTAACTAGAGTGAAAAGTGATTTATTTTATATCACTGCTATTTAACCGGTGATCAGTAAAATATGTCATCATCACTACAATTGACAAGATAATTGATGATTTGACGGGAGTTTTTGGCGGGAACTGAACGGGGACGTTGTACTGTGCAGTTTTATTGTCTAAAAATGTGTAAAATTACTCTAAAATGAACAATAGTTGTAGGATATTGATACTTTTTGTGTAGTAATTATGTGTTTTTTACGAGAAATGTGAACTATATCGCCAAATGTGGCCTTTTGAGTTTTCACAAGAACTTCGTTAAATGATGTCGATTGTAGCCTACAATACAACGGCGCCTGGCTTAAAAGCCTCATTGCCAAGCCTTAAACATAAGAAAATGATAATTTGACGGGAGTTTTTGGTGGGAACTGAAAGGAGATGTTGTGCTCTGCAGTTTTATTTTCTATAAATGTGTAAAGTTACTCGAAAATGAACAATAGTTGTAGGATATTGATAGTTTTTGAGTAGTAATTATGTGTTTTGTGAGAAATGTGTGTATAGTCAAATGTGGCCTTTTGAGTTGTCACAAGAACTCCATTGAATGGCAGTAGCTGATAACCTACAGCTCAGCTGTGCTACATATAGGCTTAAGAAAATGAAGAAACTATATTGTAAACTAAGATCTCGCTTAAAGGCCTAGCTGCCACGCAATAAACCTAAATAAATAAATGATGATTTGACGTACAGTACAGATGCAGTGTTACCAACTTTAAAGAATAACATATTAAGTGGTCGCCACTTATGAAGCTGTCAAGCGCTATTTTCTGCAAAACGCACCATCAATATTATTATAGTATTTGTATTTACGTCCAAATTGTATTTTGAAGCCTAAGTATTTGAAATACTAGTAACAAAATACCTCAGCCTCAGGTATTTAAAATACTAATTACAAATTACATTTTTAACAAGTAATTGAAATACAAATACAAAATACGTATTTGTATTTCAATTACGTATTTCAATTACAAGTATTTCAAATACTGCCCAACCCTGAACATATTAATAAGATGAAAGAGTATATATCTTTATTAGTTAACAGTATAAGAGGCATAATTGTTTGAGGAGAGGTAGTGTTTTTGCCACTCTGACAATAAGAGGCAGCATATCCCGAAGTACTGTAAAGAATTATCATAAAGAGATGGAAGTATTTAAGAGAAACGCAACAGTTCCTTATATGCCAAAATTATTACGGAACCCCAAAAGTTAATACACACACCCGAATGTGTCCGCATCCAATTCAGCTTCAAGCAACTCGCTTACTGGCACCATGGAAGCCCTTTATCTAAACGCGGATTCACTGCACCCATGGACATGCTTGAAATTAATGGGGCACTCGACAGTCAATTCGACAGACATACTTTTATGATTATACAAGGCGTCGCAGCCTCCTTGATCCCTTATATTAATGTACTGTCTTATGTCCAATGCCGGATTCACTAATAGGCTGAGTAGGCTGGAGCCTAGTGCGTCCGATTTTTGAGGGGTGGCAAATTTGAGGCAATTATTTTTTTCGTGTCTTACTGAAATTCTAAGACTTAATAAGATAATAATTCAACATGTAATATGTTTCATCAATTAGATAAATTCTCTACAATTTGAATACCCTTTTTTAACTACGGCAGAAATAAACTCATCGACCCCCCTGCTTTACAATCTTTCAGATTTCAAGTGTCGCCTGAAACCGGACGAATCGTACGATACAGTTCAAATGACTCATGGATGAAGGCCCTTCTATGGTAACCGTGTATCGTTGGTACAACGAATTCCAGCGCGGTCGACTAACTTTAGGGGATGAAGAAAGAAGTGGCCGCCCTTTGACGGCTGTTACGGAAGAAAACGTGCTAGCAGTGAAAAATTTAATCCAAGACAATAGGCGAGTTACGTATCAAGAGATACAGCACGTACTGTAGATTGGATCGCGAAGCCTTCACGAGATTCTACACGTGCATCTTCGCGTGAGGAAGATAGATTCACGCTGGGTGCCGCACAACCTCACCGTTTATCAGAAGCAGGGGCGGGTGGAATGGTGCCGTAATATGATAAACAAATTTGAAGCAGGTTCGTCTCGGCGTGTTTTCGACATCATTACAGGCGACGAGGCATGGATTTATCCATACGATCCAGAAACGAAGCTAGTCGATGGTTTGGGTGTTTCAAAATGAATCAACGCCTACCAAAGTGAAGCGATCTAGGAGCGGGGGAAGATTTTGATCGCGAGCTTTTTTAGTTTGACTGGCTACTTGGCGTCAATTACTTTACGAAACCAAAGAAGCCTCAACACCGAATGGTATACTACCAAATACCCAGGCAGAAGTTTTCTCTGTCGTAAGCAACAGGTGACCTAACACAGGGCTCATTGGGCTACTGCTTAACCACAACAACGCGTCCGCCCATACCGTGCTCAAAACGAGGGACTTCCTGGACAGCAAACCGGTCATACTCCTGGGTCAGCCTCTTTACAGCCCTGAACTAGCACCGTGTGACTTCTTTTTATTCCCGAAAATAAAAAATCAGCTCAAAGGGATACAATTTTCGTCGCCGGATGCGCTGTCAGCGTTCGAGCAAGATGTGAACGAGGTGTCTGCGGCTGTCTGGAAAAAGGTTTCGAAAACTGGTTCAGACGCATGAGCTTGTGTATAGAAGCCGGTGGAGAGTACTTTGAAAAGATTTAATAAAAAAATATTTACCTATAGAACGTTTTTTTATGTTCGCAAAACTTTCTGAGTATCCCACGTATTATGGGGAAAAAAAGTTGTCTATTTAAGATGATAGTGCACAAATAACAAAGTTACGATGCCGTTGAAAAAAAAAGTAATTAGTATTTGTAGAGTTAGTACGGGTGGTAAAATTTGAATAACTTAGAGGCAGCAAATATATCTATATCCGCCACTACCTATGTCGTCATAATAGGTTAGTGGACACCTGTTACAATAAATACTAAAAATATCTGGCCTGTTATGAAAGAACATCGTAAGTGACATACATTAAACTTTGCAAAATAGCCACAAATTATGTTTTAATACATTACTCGGAGATCTCCGATGTTTAATATATCCATACTTTTACTATTATCGCATCTATGCGCTTAAGGATGCTGGTATTAGGATCTAAATTGCTTTAGTTATATGTTACAATAAATAAACAAAATACATATCTAAATTTTGTCTCTTATGATTCTTTTCTATTACAGGCTCGATATTTGTAACTATAAAAAAGAATAAGCGTTAAACTATTATCTTACTTTTAAAGCAATTTATGATGGAACTGGTTTCCTCGACAAAATATGGTTACGAGTCGAGAGAATCGAAATAAAATGTCGTTAGAATTACTATAGTGATTATTAGAACTATACAAACACGTATAAAACAGGTACAAATATAACCAAACACAACAAGTTCAAACGTAATGCAGAAGGTCGTAATTCAATAAAACGCGCAAAGTCCGTCACTTATTAGATTCCCGATTGTAGTACACACGTCTGGTTTCGCTCGACTGCCTGCTCCCTCAATCGGGCCATTGCTTTATACTGCACAGATGCAACATGTTCGCCCGGCCGCGTGACCGAATTTCCTAGAATCAGATTGTACTTTAAATCCGTAACACTTGGCTAATGATCAAAATACAACAATAGGCCATATGCCAATAGGTATACAAAGGAAAACGACCATAAAATAATTTAAATGTTATTAGTTCAAATGCCGAGGGGTAATAAATGTGCTTATTTTCAGATATGCAGATGGATTTTTTTTTGTTTTTCGGGACCCGAGTTGTAACAGTATATTCGTCTCTATGTTTGTTTTGCTAAGTATTCGGTATGTATGTAACTTTAATACCGAGGGTGGACAAAGGGTAGTTTTCATCACGGATAAATGGGATACATTTATATAAAGGTTATGAGAACAGGTTTTCGTTTTTTTGGGGTTTCGTCATTTTAGTTACCATTAAAATCATCCGGGTTTATATCTATACCCAACCCCACTAAGCCCCTCGGGTTCGGAGGTTCGTTCATAAAAAATAAATATATAAATAAATAATCGGCAGACTTACCCTAAGAAGAGAACTAAACTAGTAATTAATGAATAGCAATATATAAATGTACTAATATTTACATTTTATTACTATTTTTACAACGATTATGCTATAAATTAAATATTGAATTTAAAAAAACACGTCCGCCACTTCGAAGATTTGCCGGCCTTTTTTCCTGTGTATACTTATCATCATTATTTATTAAAGACTGTACCACCGTCAGTTTTAAAATTTTATTAATTAATTCTTGCCAAGGGTTGCTTGGAAGAGATCGCTTTTTTGTCCCAGTTTGTGCGTAAATCGGTTAAGCATTTTCCCTCGCCTCAAAACCAAAAAAAGAAGAGATCGCTTTTTAGCGATAAGGCCGCTCGTTGCAATATATTTTGTATTTTTCTATTTCTGTTTGTCTATACTTTGGTGTACAATAAAAGATGCGTCATTTTAGTATCTCACAACGCCCAAAATCCTCCGTCTGCCGTTCCACATGGCGACCGCGGTCGTCGTGGTCGTGGCAAAAACGTCACTTATTACGTCATCATTTTCGATCACACAACGACCGAGGTTGGTCGAATAACCGTTCCACTTGGGTTTACGATTGTAACGCCGACAAGCAAGTGGAACGGGACAAATCGCGGTCGTGAACATGGTCGTTATGAGCTACTAGTAAAATTGATGAACGTAGCCACAATAGTCTGTGACATTCACAAGATCTACAGTGTTGCCAGATGGGGCGAAGTCCTGCAAATTCGGGTTTTTCAACTTAGGTAGGGAGATTTGGGGAATTTTGGTGAAAATTAAGTTGAGAAATTTTTGAGTTTTTTAAGTACCATTCATTCATCCACAAACACAATTCGCATCCCTACAATTATTATATCCAAGATATAATATAGTACAGTAATAATAATAATAATAATCGGCAGACAAATACACATACTGTATATCCCCAAATTAAGCAAGTTACGCTTGTGTTATGGATAATATACAACGGACTACTCTGGGACCGATTCCAGACACCCAGACCATAGTAAAAAACGGAGAAAATACGTTTCCGAAATTTACTATACCAGGAATCGAACCCAGAGCCTTTTCTGCGTTGTAGTGAGATAGGCCGGCGAAGGCTTATCCCACTCAACCACAGAGGCCTTCTAACAGCATATAGTAGTATAATCATGCTTCCATTCAATCGTTCATTTTAATAACTCAATTCATTCGTTCTTTCGTTATTTATGTTATTATTCCATCTCTACTCGTATATGTTGTTATATCCTATAGGCTACGTTCCACAAGAGACTCACAACGACCACATTCACAACCGCGATTTTTCTATTCCACTTGTTTGCCGGCGTCACAATCGCAAACTTGGGTTTCTACTTGAGTGGAACGGTTATTCAACCCACCTATTGTTACGGGCCGTTGTGAGCGCTGCGTTAGCGAAAATGATAACGTCATTAGAGACTTTTTCCACTACAGCTTTTTTATTTCTCCTTTAAATTAAGTAAAAACTGTTTTGGAGGTTTTTTCAAAGAGTATTTTTGGGTTCGACAAAAGTCTGGAGTTCATTGACACGGTCATCTGGCAACACTGAAGATATATTATATGACATGAATTCATTGAGATATAACTATATGATGCCTTAAAAAAAAAAAAAAACTATATGATCTAAGCATGAATTATTGTATGTAATCGTTGAAAAATGTCCGCTTTAGTTCTTAATAGTAATTCAAACCAACAAACGTTCTTACCGTCTAGCTTACACACTTGTGCTTGCTGTTTAGCACAAAATGTTACTTTTGTACGATTGGACGAATGTTTACACAAACAGTTTTTGTTGGAGTTCATCAGAAACGAGGTAATATCGAATGTATATGTTTTCACAGAGTAGAGATTTTATTATAATCTATTTCAACCAGTGTTTTGAGTAAAAAATAATGTGACTATCCCAACTTACTCTCAAACACCTTTCGTCAATTCTTCGTTCGTATTTGGCGTATCAAACTGAACTTGGCAATGAAATTTTAGTTAGTTGAAAGAAAGAATATGTAACTTTTTAAATTATATAGACCACGGAACATTCAGTGGAAAATGCACATGAATACATAAAAAAATCGGGTTGGGTATATAGATATAAGCCCGGATGAATTTAATAATGAATGTGTTTGGGAATATACTTAAGACTTGTTTATAACAATTAAAACTGGTTTTGAGTTGATTAATTATGGCAGTTTAAAATTCACAACAATAATTTAGTAATTTTGTCAATAAAAGTGTGATTTAACTTTAGAAATATACTCATGTATTGTATAACACTACTAAAACTGTTTTTAGCCACTAAATAATCACTAAAACTGGTTTCAAATAAAAAAAATAAGTATAAAAAATACAGTTGTTTTTTTTCTCTATAGTTCCAAACTCTTATGTGGAGACGATGCTTGCTGTGTGTTTCAAATCATCTTCCCATCTCTTGTATTGTTCACAGTTACATCTTTTTCCATCTCTGGTACCACTCGGTTATCTTAAGTCTTAAGTGTCCATTTACTTTTATTATCTCTCATTATATGTCCCACCCAGTCCCATTTCAATTGTCTTATTATCCTTCAGATGGTTTAGAACTTATTAAATTTAGTTGGCCCGCTAGTTCCATGTAAATTTTTATCACTCATCTCAAGATTATATAAAAAAGTTGCTTTCAGTCATTATTATCGAGTATGTCAGTATTATCTGTTTTTTTTTTCCTACAATGGTTACCTATGTGAATTGCTTTATTATTAATATTTTATATATTTTTTCAGCAATTTTGTTGTGTTTTGGACTGTTTTGAATCTTTATGTTAATTATAGGATTGTTGAAATTTGGACCTTTGATATAAGTGCAATATTAGTGAAAAACATAAGTGAGTTTATATTTACAATAACATTTAATATCTCAAGAAGTATATATTTACTTGACATAGGGGTTGCAGAAGGAGTAAGTATGACTTCCTTTCCTCCCCCTTCACCTCCTACACCCCTCCTATTACTTAAAATAAGTGCGTCCTATATCTATACTTATTTTATTTTATTGCAGGAGTTTAACAGACAGGTAGACCCAAGGAATGATAAGCTTTTCGATAATGATTGTATTTAATGGTAAAATGGTAAAAAATACGATGCAATTGTTACATGTGGCAGACGGAGAGAATATTAATTATTGACAACTAAACTTCAAATCAATTTAAAAACATATATAAAAAGTTGTAGATAAAAGGAGTACGCAACATCCTCCCCCTTTGTGCAAGCACTAATTTACATTTAGCTTAACTAATTTATTTAGGGGACGACGTAGCGTACCTGCTGCAGTGGATACGTCCACCACCCTTACTACGTTGTCGCGACCTGGGTAAGTGGCTGTTATTCTGCCTCGGGGCCATACACCTCGTGGTAGGTTGCTATCAGCAATGAGTACTAGATCTCCACATGCAATCTGGCTAGCCAAGCTTTGATAGGGTCTTTGTCGAGGCTGCATTGTCGGCAGTACTTCTTTCACCCAGCGTGACCAGAAAAAATCTGAAAGTCTCAGCGCTTTTTTCCATTCAGTTCGGCCAACTAAAACATTATCGGTCAGCGTGGCCGGCAGAGCGGTAGTGGACGAGGAACCAATCAAAAAATGAAATGGTGTGAGGGTCTCCTGGTCATCGGCGTGGACAGAAACATGTGTCAAGGGACGAGAATTAACGACAGCTTCGGCTTCTGATAAGAGAGTTAAAAGAGTCTCCTCTTTCGGTGAGCGATTTTTTAATGTCGCATTCAGTGCCACCTTTATGGAACGGACAAGTCTCTCCCAACAGCCACCAAAATTTGGAGCGGCTGGCGGAATAAAATGCCACTTTACTCCGTTGTTTGCGGCAAAATCTTCGACGCCGTTGCTGTAAAATTCTCTCAAAATTTTATTTGCACCAACAAAAGCCGTACCGTTATCGGAGAAAAATGTATCGGGAGCACCTCTTCGAGCGATAAAGCGTCGTATACATGCAATCGCTGAATCTGCAGAGAGGGTGTGCGCAAGTTCTAGGTGCACAGCTCTTGAAGTTAAACAAGTAAATAATGCCACGTACCGCTTCTCTCGCCTCCGTCCAATCGTTACGCTAACAGGGCCAAAATAATCTAATCCAGTGAAAGTAAAACAACGTTTATGGTGTGCCATTCGCTCTTGTGGAAGATTACCAGTGGGCGGCGCTTGTGGCAGAGACTTGCGTATTTTGCAAAACAGGCATCTATGGGCAACTGTTCTAACTGTGCTTCGAAGTCGTAGAATCCAATAATGTTGACGTAGCTCGTTGATGACTGTCTCATCGTTAGCATGACCCATCTTGACGTGAAATTGATAGACTAGCAGTCGGGCTACGGGATGACTACCATCAAGGAGCACGGGAGTCTTGACATTTTGGTCCACATCTGCTGCTCTAATTCTTCCCCCTAAGCGAAGGAGCTTGTCATCACCGATCATAGGTGATAGCTTGGCTAGACGACTAGTTCTGGGTAAAGGCTTGGAATTCAAAATACAGGTGATATCTTCTAAAAAACTGTCAAGTTGTATTTTCCATAAAATGTGCCTTTCAGCGGCGTTCATGAACTCAGCCGTAAGCGGAATCAGTGAAGTGATGGTGGACGTATTTAATGATTGACGTCTGTGACCGGAAAATCGAGAATTTCGAATTAGTTGCCGAAAGATAAAAGCAGCTTGGTGTACGCGTGCAGTTGCGCGTACCAAGCGGAGCCAGCTACTGAAGCGTGAGCAGTCAGCTGTTACAGCGCAAGTTTTACCGGTATGCTCTGTCAAAACTCCCACCATTTCAATCGGTGAAGATTTCAGCTCAACTTGGCTTTGAACTGATGGGACCTCTGAAACAGGCTCTTTCGGCCAATCTTCCGAAGAAAGTAAAAGAAATGTTGGCCCGGTGAACCATCTACTTGATTGATTTAATTGAGCAGAATGCAGTCGAGTCGCATCGTCTGCTACGTTCATGCCTGTCGGTACCCATTTCCAGTCACTAATACTAGAGTTTTCAGTGATTTCACCAATGCGATGGGCAACGAATGGCTTGAACGAACGCGCGTCACTTCGTAACCAACTAAGTACGGTAGTGGAGTCGGTCCAAAAAAATGTCTTTGATGGTTTTTTAACGTGACTGTCTTTGATAGTTACAGCGAGACGAGATGCAATCAAAGCAGCCATGAGTTCTAATCTCGGAATCGATATTGGTTTTAAAGGTGCTACTCTAGCTTTGCTACCAATAATAGCCAGTTTTACCGATTTATCAGCATATAACAATCGCCAGTAAGCTACACAAGCATATGCTGATTCGCTGGCGTCACAAAAAATGTGCAATTCACGCTGCAGAGGTTCAGCATCGAAAGCTTTGGAATACCAGCGTGGAATTTTGAAGGTAGAAACAGTTAAAAGTTCGTTAAACCATTCCAACCATTTAGAAGTTTCGGTAGGTGAAAGCTCAGAATCCCAATCAGTATTAGACCGCCAATTATTCTGAAATAATATACGACCCTTGATGACTATAGGTCCGAGCAGGCCTAAGGGATCGTACACACGCATTAAATGTGAAAGAACTTTCCGTTTAGTCAATTGAGCTGGAAACGTTTCATCTAAGCCAGTTCGGAAACCTAAAGTGTCAGAATTAGGATCCCAAACTATACCTAGCACTCTTACAACTGTCGGTGAACTGCCAAGGCTAACTTCTGATGGCTTCTTAGCACACAGGTCTGCAGGGATGAGTCTCAAAGCTGTAACATCGTTGGAGACCCATTCTCGCATTTCAAAGCATGCCGCGTTATGTACAGTCACTATATCCCTCGCGATTTTAGCTGCTATTTCAGAACTGTCATGGGATCCAAGGTAATCATCCATGTAATGATCCTCGATGATTGCTTTAGCTGCGTTTGGAAAACATTGTTCATGTTCTTCAGCATTTTTATTTTTTATGTATAATGCCATAAAAGGACTTGATGAAGCGCCAAATATGACGGATGTCATTCTGTACTCTTTGATAAGTTGCTTCTGGTCACCATCTCTCCATAAAAACCGTAAGGCATCCCTGTCCTCGTGTCTAATCCGAATTTGAGGAAACATTTCCTTAATATCGGCGGTCAAGGCGACGCGGCCTTCTCTAAATCGAAAAAGAATATGTAGTAGATTTTGGAGAAGGTCAGGACCTTGGAGCAACAAAGAGTTCAGAGAGACTCCTTCGTTCATGGCGGCGGCGTCGTGAACTACACGGAGTTTGCGTTTCTGCGGATGGTATATGCCAAAATGTGGTAGATAAAGTCTTATGTTATTAAGATTAAGCTGTGTGTTTTGACTGTAATAAGTATTTGATGGACATATCTCAGCATAACCTTTGTCTACCATATTGTTTATAAACTTTCGGTAAGCAACTGCAAACTCGGGTTCCCGACGCATGCGTCTTTCAAGACTTAAAAGACGTGACAAGGCTTGCGGATAACTATCTGGAATGTGTTTGATATTATCTCGCCATGGCAAACCTACTTCGAATCGACCAGTTGGTAAGCGAGAAGTCGTAGCTTCTAAAATTTCAATTGCGCGCTTATCCAACTTACTATGTACAGTTTCATGTTTAGAAATGCCTAAAGATTCTAATTTATACTGTTCCTTGATTAGAAAATCTAAGTTGTCGTTATTTGACGTGAGCTCTTGGTCTATAAAGGCGGTATGATTAACAAAATGTACATGTTTTGTTGTACTTGAAGGCAACCCGTAAAGTGTCCAGCCTAATGCAGTGAGGCAGGCTACGGGTTCGCTACGTTTGCCTTTACGTACTGAATGATTGATTGATAAATGCCAATGTTCAGTACCTATTAGAACCATCGGCTTAGCGTTCTCATAGATAAGGTAATCAGTTAAATCCTGTAAGTGTCTGTACCCTAAAATACTTTGCCTTTTGATTGTCTGTGCATGAAGCAACAGTGAAGGCAAGGACCTAGCGTGCTTGACGTCAAAAATGTCTTTTGTGTACTTACCCTTAATTTTGAAATCAACATAGGCTATCTCTACGTTTCTGGTAAGACCACCTACACCGTTCACGTTGATTTGCTGACGCGGCCCCGATGCTCCTATATGTGCAGCGACACTGGCATCTATAAGAGTGGCAGTGCTGCCGTCGTCGAGCAGAGCGTATGTGTCGTAGCTGCCTGACGGACCGTACACGGTAACAGGAACGACTTTGAGCAACGCGGCGGGAGACGCTTGTTGCAAATCGCGCGGCGAGACTGTATCTGTCGACGTGTTAGAGATGACCACTTGTTCATCATGTGGTGAATGTGTAAGGACAGGTGAAACATCATTGGCGATATTATTGACCGCAACGCTAGTCTGGTTTGGCCACTGGCTACCGTGAAGTAAAGGATGATGTCGTAAAGTGCAACCATCGATGCCACAAACGTTGACTTTACACGTTTTCCATTTGTGTGGCTTGCGACGTAAGCATCTGTAACACACTTTTGCTTCATGTTGCCAGCGCCATCTATCTTCTACAGAAAGTGCTTTAAAGTCAGAGCACATTTTTATACTATGCAACTTTTTACAAAATAGACAACTTTTGCTATTTACACAATTAAAAGGAGCAGTATTTACCTCGTTACTGCTGTTATTATTATTTACAGAGCTATTTACATATCCATTTTTATATTGCGTAACAGCATGTACGTACTCCCGTTTAGTTTGTCTGTCCTGCGAGGAGTTTGATGCTACTATAAAAGAAGCGTGTTCCGGCGACAACCCAAATCTAACATGTTTGTCAAATTCCCGCATAAGAAAACTGGACAACAGTTCTAACTTCGGTTGATTTGGTGTACAGTTATCGACTGCAAAATCCGTCCACCTCATTTTAACTACAGGATTCAATTTTCCTAGTATAGTGTGGTACAGTTCGGGCGAGTACAAATATTCGACGTAATCTAACATACGTATTGTAGACAAACTGTTACGAACTTTTGTTGCGAACGTTCCTAGTTCACGTAAATCGTTACCCAATCGAGGCAACGCTTTCAATGCAGCAACTTCTTGGAAAACAATCATCTCCGGGCGAGCGAAGTTTTGTTCAAGGACGCCGATTATTTCTTCGGGCTCTTGGGCTGACACGAGAAGAGCTGCCACGGCTTCGCGGGCGGCGCCACGGAGTGCTTGCTGCAAACGTGCAACGTTCTCTAGGGGAGAAAAAAGAGCTTTTGTAGTTTCAAATAATCGTTTGAACTGAAGCCACTTAGTGGTTTCTCCTGAGAACTGCATTAAATCAATGGTTCTCTTTATATTATTGTTTTGAGCGGTTGCGAGAGCTTTCGCTGCTGCCGCTGTGTCTGCCACTGCTTGTAGTATTTTGTTAGAGCCAATTCCGGATCCAGACAGACCAATGTCTATGTGAGGATGTGGCGGGGTTCGTGCCACAACCTCAGATCTATTTGTAGCCTGTATAGAACAATGAATGTTTGGCTTATGAAAGTCAATATCCTTGTGAGACGGTTCTCGCTCGGATAAAACTGTGACTTCCTGGGCATTTTGAAAAAGAAAAGGTGTATTGCTAACCGCGTCTTCAACCCATGCCTGTGTCCTACATGATGGATGCGAGCGCTCGGAGCCACGGCCACTGCTTCGCCTGCTGGAGCTCCCTTCTGTTTCTATCGCGGCTAGCTCCGCTCGCAGCTCACTCTCTTGAACTTGCTTCTCTAGTTCGAAGAGACGGCGTCTTGCATTTGCTTCCGCTGCAGCTTTGCGAGCCTTGATTCTCGCGGATGACGTCGTAGACGTATGAGAATTGATGGAAGTGGACACTTGTGGTGGATGATCACACGGATGGGGCGAGATGCATTTGTTAGCGGTAGTAATGTCGTGCTTTGCTGACTTACCTGCTTGTGAACGGGTTATCATGATTGCTATGAACTATGTGACGAACTGTAATGAAAACTATACGTGAAAAAATGATAAAATTTAGGTAGCTGATATTAAATGGGAGAAGGACCAAATGTTGCGGAGATAACCCAAGGAATGATAAGCTTTTGGATAATGAAGACGGAGAGAATCTACTTTATTGCATGACATTAAGATTACAGTTCAAGACATTTAAATACAGAAGATAATAGGCGGTCTTATTACTAAAATCAATTTCTTCCAGGCAGCCTTAGTGTGGATTAGAAAAACATGTGGGTTTTGCAATATAACTTTTTCGATGCATATCGAAAATTGTGCTAATGTGGCGTATCCTTAGCGAGGTCGCAGCTAGTCGAGTCCTGCGATCACGCAAAATAAATAAAGTATATTTACAAAATATTGAAACGTCAAGCATAATAGACATCAGACAAAAATATACACATATTGATATGTACATAAGTCACTTTAGTTTGTCTGTTTGTCACTCAAGTTTCCGTCAAAATCGACTGCGAGACTAAGTGCTTTTCGCTATTAAGCATACTTTAGGATTTGGCCTTGGAGGCCCACTTGACAAAATCATCCTGTATATATAGACAGATTGTTGATAAGCTGCACGCTGACATTGGCATCCCGAGGGCGTTTGGCTCGGGCTTTTGGCCATGAGGGCATGGGGAAGCTAGCACGTAGAGGTCTCTTGACAAATTTAATCACTGACAGCAGGGCCTAGGGTCCAAACTACCGCTGGTTAAGGCTCCAGAAACAGGAACCTCATAATACGGCGTGTCCAGTAGGGCTGCCTTCTGCATCGAACACTTCACCCAGATACCTTATTATTATTACTCACTATTTGTTTAGCGCTAATGCCACTTGTCTTCAGGGCCCGAACGTGGCCATGATATTACAATAACAGCATATAAATGCTCCACTGCTGGGGCTAAGGCCTGCCATTATAGGGGTACGGACGGTATACCCGTCAGGCTTGTCTAAACCGGCCTGGCGGGTTTGACATATCGGTCATCTCGATGTGCAGGTTTCGTCACGAAGTTTTTTTTTTTAAGGCGGGGGAAATGCTATTTACGCACAATACCGGGTCCTTTGCAAGGGATTAGACCATAGTTGATCATGGAGGCTTTACCCTTTAATAAGGGGCAATCCAAACAGTAATCAACCAGCTTGTGTGGAGACTCCGAGAAGTTGCACGGGCAACAACCACTACCCACTAAAACCACCCTCCTCCCATGTGCCCCGCGCTTTTTATGTAGGAAAGGCAGAGACTCAGAACGTAGTTACGCCCAGTCCGACATTTGTCACGATGTTTTCCTTGACTGTAGCTAAGACTTGGTAAGTGTTACAATATGCACATTAAATCAGAATACTACCTCAGCGGTGCATGCGTTCCAGCCAGGACTCAAACCCGCGCCCTTTCTGTTTGGGACGCGTGTGCTAGCCATAGACGGCCTCTGTGGTTGAGCGGGCTAAGCCTTTGCCGGCCTACCTCACTGCAACGCAGAGGCTCCGAGTTCGGTTCCTGGTATAGTAAATTTCGGAAAACGTCTTTTCTCCGTTATTTACTATGGTCTGGGTGTCTGGGATCGGTCCCAGAGTAGTCCGTTGTATATTACCCATAACACAAGCGTAACTTGCTTAATTTGGGGATATACAATGTGTGTGTTTGTCTGCCGATTATTATTATATATTATTGTTACGCTACATCTCCCTTTTCTTTTATATCCCAATTAATTGGGGTCGGCACAGTATGTCTTTTCCTTCCACACTCCTCTATATTTTTTTTTATTGCAGGAGATCAGCAGACAGGCAGACGGCCCATTTGATGGAAAGCGGTTACCATCGCCTATGGACATTTGCAACACCAAAGTTGCTACAAATGCGCTGCTGCTCTCTTAAGGGAGACTGGAACCTCGTCACTAATGCCGGAATACAACTCAAGGTTGTTATGGCGACATACTTTAGACCAGGGGTGGTAGCCATCCAGTCGGGCAAATGCCCTACCACCTGGCTGTGGGTTGTTAAGTCGCCTCTTACGACAGGCCGCCCCAATGCAGGAAATTGTATTCTTTCTCCGTTCCTGCACGGATCCTCTATTCTGACATACATCTTCTGTCACACCACATATCATCCTTTACACAATCCAAAGATGGATTCTTTGGTCTACCTTTACATTTGTACCCATCCATCTTGTAGTTTAACATTCTTTTTGTCAAGTGACTTTCATATTATTCATTCCCTCCTTACTATATGCCCCTGTCATCTTAATCTTCTTAATTTGTTTTTTAAACAAATTCTAATCTCTTCATCTACAGATCTACCATGACTTTTAATAATAAATATTATTATATAGTAATCTTTTTCAGTATACCAAAAACACAGCAAAAACTGTACCATTGCTTAAAAGGACACCAGTTTGCACTGTATCTATAGTACCAATATCCTCCAAGAACCAAAATGCTGCGTTGCCTATACCTAACATGCTTAAGACCAGACCAGAAGAACCCAAACACCAGAAGAAAGAAGAGAAAAATAACAAGAAACCATTAGTTGACAGGCTACAAAAACTTGAAGATACATCTGAAGATGATTCCGGTGATATTGAAATCAAACAAGAGGTACGGTCTGATGATGAAGATTTTATAAGAGTATCTACAGTGGTGAAGGTTGAACCTATTATGACTTTGCAACCTGCATCAGAAAGTGAAGTGGTGAGTAATTATCTTTCATACTCAGAAAAAGAATACATATTCCACCGGTCGTAAGAGGCGACCAAAACAACCCACGGCCAGGTGGTAGGGTATTTGACCGATTGGATGACTACCATAGCAACCTTGAGTTGTGTTTCTGCATTACTGGCCAGGTTCAAGGCTGCTTTTAGAGAGTGGCAGCACATTGGTAGCACCTTAGGTGTTACAAATCTCCAAAGGCGACGGTAACCGCTTTGTGTGACTGTGGGAAGTAATCTCTTAAACTACTGAACCGATTTTGAAAATTCTTTCGCCAGTAGAAAGCTACATTATTCCTGAGCGATATAGGCTGTATTTGATCGTGATTCATAGTTTTTGAAGTGATAACTTCTTATGGGAGGGTAAACCGCTTCGTTACGTAACGCGTTACGGCCCCAGTCTGTCTGCCTTCCCTTTCTCTCACGCATACGGCAGCGATAGGCAGGCTCCTCTCTCACACTAACCCACGCGCTATGTACATCAAATTTAAGTAATAACCTAAGCTTTTCTAAAGTTAAACAATTTCAATATTAAATTGTTCAACTTAGATTAGTTTAAGTTATCACTTCTGTCGGGCGTGCCGAGACGCACACGTTTTTCTTTTATTTTTATTGTGTAATGCCGCCCAGCAAAGTGGGCATGGTTCAGCTAGTACAGTGGTCGGCAAAGTGCGACTCCAGAGCCGCATGTGGCTCTTTGGCTCCTTAAGTGCGGCTCTGGCACAATCATCCACGGAAGGCGCAATAATAAACCTTATCGATGAGAACTTGGTATCGTGCCTAAAATTAAAAACAACAACATACAAACCTGACTTATTCAAACTTTCCAAAGAGATGCAAGTACATTGTTCGCATTAATAAATATTTATTAAGTATGAAATTTACTTTTATGTAGTGTATTATTTATTTAGTGTAATAAAAGTTTACTAAATAATTACCTACGCTCACGTATGGAAGCGAGAGTTGGGTATGGAAGAGAGAGCATGAAAGTAGAGTAAACGCGGTCGAGATGCGAGCACTGCGCAAAATCTGCGGTGTGACGCTCGCGGACCGCGTTCGTAATACCGAAGTAAGAAAGAGTGTCGGGGTGAAGGTAAGGAAAGGAATGCTCCGGTGGTTCGGGCATGTGGAAAGAATGCATGATGAAAGAATGACTAAACAGATATACAATGCAAAAGTCGTGGAAGGCCACGACACACCTTCCATGATCAAATTGATCGTGTACTAGCGGAGGGTGATGTCAGGAGCCTTAAGAACAGACGAGTGTGCATGACAAGAGTTATGAATGTCAAAGAAGCAAGTGAGGTGTGTAAGAATGGGCCTAAATGGCGCTCTGTTGTTCGTGCCTACCCCGCAAGGGAACTGGCGTGAAGTTATGTATGTATGTATGTATGTATGTAAATAAGCAGATTTGGCTCCCTAATTTTTTTTACATACATACATACATGCTGTAATGTTCATATTTGGCTCTTTGGCTAATAAGATTGCCGACCACTGAGCTAGTACAATGTATTATTACTGGATCACACTGATTGCCTGACTTATCATACAGTGTATCAACATACAGCCCAAACTACTGTGGCTAAGACTGTGAAAATTTGAATGCGGGTACTTTTTATACTGTAGTTAATCGCCTTCAAACTAAAAGGCAAAAATAAATATGTTTTGCAACAACTTGAAGTTAGGCGCGTTTTGCCATTTTTTACAAGCTTTCTATTAACTTGCAATGGGTGTATGTAAGTTGGGGTGGAATCTTGCAAGTTGAATTTGACCGACTTCCCGGTTTCTGATTGAGCTGAAATTTTGCACGCGTATCTATTTCGCGTGACAATGCAATAATATGGTACCATGGAGCTGATCTGATGATGGAGTCGGAAGGTGGCCATAAGAACTCCTGTACTAAACAAGATAAACCCGTCGTGTTTGGGCTCGTTTAACTTGTCTTGACTAGCACTCTGCTCCTACATGATATACAGCATCTCAAAAGCTTGTATTTAAAAAAGCTTATTATTGTTGTTTTTTTTACGCTTTACTAGACAACGACTTCAGGGTGTTGTAGAAAATTTTAATATTTTGCTTTTTTGAAATGTGTGTTGTTTTTGCTTAAAAAATGTTTTCTACTTTTTAGTTGATTGAATAACTTCAGAAATAATATTTTAAGCGCATTTTTTTTTAATGCAGGAGTTCAGCAGACAGGCAGACGGCCCACTTGATGGAAAGCGGTTACCATCGCGTATGGACATTTGCAACACCAAAGGTGCTACAAATGCGCTGCTGCTCTCTTAAGGGAGACTGGAACCTGGTCACTAATGCCGGAACACAACTCAAGGTTATTATGATGGTATACCCTACCAGCTGGCTGTGGGTTATTTTGTCGCCTCTTACGACAGGCCGCCCGGCCGCAGGAAATTCTATTCTTTCTCCGTTCCTGCATGGATAAAATCAAATCAAAAAATAATGTCTTCCAGCTGGATCACACAAAGACAGAGTCCTCTTCTATACAGCTGGAGGATGACTTGTACAGTGGAAAGATCAGAATCGTCACATTGACTCCGGAACAGGTTTTGGAGGAGCTAGAAAGTTCTAAAAAACACCCAGCTTATGCTGACAAAGATTTTAAATGTGATTCATGTGCAATTGGTTTCTTGTCTAAAAGAACTCTAGACATTCATATGCAAAAGCATGACGAGGTAAGTGTTCTGATAAACATCGTACAAAATATTGCATTATATTGTTACCAGACAAATTAAGATGCCGTTGGAATGATTATAGAGTTTATTAGAACTATACAAACACGTATAACACAGCTACAAATATAACTGAACACGACCAGTCCAAACGTTAAGCACGATTCAATAACCCGCGCAAAGTCCGTCACTAAATAGATTACCGAATGTACACAAGTCTTGCTCCTCTTGTGATTATCGCTCGACTGCCTCGTCCATCAGTCGAGGCATTGCTTTATACTGCACGGATGCAATATATCCGCTCGGCCGCATGACCGAATTTCCTAGAATCACACCTGGCTAATGACTGCCATAAAAGATTACAATACACAATGGGCAGTTTTTCTAATTACAAAATTTAAACACAATGTAAACAAAAGAACTCCAAATGCCGAAAAGTTAATAAAATGTGTTTCTACAGGGCTGCAGGTGTGAATTTTCCTTTGTCGGCACCTCAGTCGTAACAATAATTATTCACTTCATTTCATTCATCATAGCGCGGGCCTCATGTTGTGGACCGCTGATTTAGACTATTCCAGTTGTTTTTTGAAGTGAAACTTCTATATAAACGGGGGTCTTAGGATTTTTCTGTCACGAAAAAGCGTTACGGCCGCGTGGAGGAGCGGCATAAATTTAGACTAGACGTGGTGAGAGGCGGCATAATTTTAGAGTATACTATGGATACCTTTTTTAGTTCTGGGTCGAATTCGGTTATTTTTTGCTTGCTAAAATAAAATATGTTAAAAAAAATGCATTCATTAAAATTAACCTGACCTAACCAAACCGTAATTTGCAGTAAACCTGCGAAAAATCGAAATGTAAGCTGGGACACATAGTAGAAGTGAAACTTCAACGAAGAAGTGGAAAAACGAATCGCAACAAAATTTTAACTTGAAGTTTTACGGGCAGATTGTTAATGTACTTGTCCAATTTGAAAACCTGCCCGTAAAACTTCAAGTTAAAATTTTGTTGCGATTCGTTTTGCCACTTATCCGTTGCCATTCCTTTTTCCACTTGTCCGTTGAAGTTTCACTTCTACCATGTGTCCCAGCACACATTTCGATTTTTTTTAATAGCTTCAATCTACAGACACGGCATGTTTAGAATTATACAATATTGTTACTACCGAGCTGCCGACAAAGGCACATTCACACCTGCAGCCCTGTAGAAACACATTTTATTACCTTTTCGGCATTCGGATTTCTTTTGTGTTTAAAATTTGTGATTAAAAAAACAGCCCATTGTGTATTGTAATCTTTTATGACAGTCATTAGCCAGCTATGATTCTAGGAAATTCGGTCATGCGGCCGAGCGGATATATTGCATCCGTGCAGTATAAAGCAATGCCTCGATTGATGGACGAGGCAGTCGAGCGATAACCACAAGCGGAGCAAGGCTTGTATACATTCGGTAAACTATTTAGTGACGGACTTTGCGCGTGTTATTGAATCGTGCTTAACGTTTGGACTGGTCGTGTTCAGTTATATTTGTACCTGTGTCATACGTGTTTGTATAGTTCTAATAAATTCTATAGTGATCCCAAGGGCATTTTAATTCGAGTCCTGCAACTGGTAATAATATTATAGATAGATGATAAGTTCTTACGTTCTATGATGTATTCTCCAAACTCATGATTGATGAGTTACTTCTTTCTTCTATTAAGCGTGCGATGTCTCCGCATCCTATTGCAGAATTGCTAATGATTGTATTCCAGAAACAAGGCTCTTCGCTCTGCGCTATTTGTAAGTCGTACCAGAAAAATGTTTTTAGTCTAAAAAAGCATTACAATAGACATTTGACAAGGTGAGTTGCTATTATTTAATCACAACAGCCCACAAAAATTAAAGGTTTTTTTTAAATATATATATTATGTACAACTCTACGGACTCGAGTTCCGTACCCTTTTTTATAACTTAATTTCTAAGGTACACCGCTGATATAGAAAGAAGAGTGAATTTGGGGAATAGTGTGAATGGAACGTTAGGTAAACTTCTGGGTGCTAAGAACCTCAGCCAGAAGGCCCAGCTTGCCATACACAACGCGGTGCTGGTACCTACGCTCGCGTATGGAAGCGAGAGTTGGGTATGGAAGAGAGAGCATGAAAGTAGAGTAAACGCGGTCGAGATGCGAGCACTGCGCAAAATCTGCGGAGTGACGCTCGCGGACCGCGTTCGTAATACCGAAGTAAGAAAGAGAGTTGTCTGAAAGAGAGTGTCGGGGTGAAGGTAAGGAAAGGAATGCTCCGGTGGTTCGGGCATGTGGAAAGAATGCATGATGAAAGAATGACTAAACAGATATACAATGCAAAAGTGGATGGATGCAGAAGTCACACACCTTCCATGATCAAATTGATCGTGTACTAGCAGAAGGTGATGTCAGGAGCCTTAAGAACAGACGAGCGTGCATGACAAGAGTTATGAATGTCAAAGAAGCAAGTGAGGTGTGTAAGAATAAGCCTAAATGGCGCTCTGTTGTTAGTGCCTACCCCGCAAGGGAACTGGCGTGACGTTAGGTATGTATGTATGTATATAATTTCTATGAAAAATTTTAGAGTCCATACACGCTTATTGTTTATTTTTGTTACTGCGTGTGACATTAATTTAGTGATTTTTATGTTGTGGTGTACCTTAAGAATAAATTATTATATTAATTTATTCTAATTTCAATACTAAACTTATACTAATGTAGAGTGTATCTGTAACATGCTGGTGTTGTGAGGAAGTGCATGTGCAGTGTTGGCCTTATATCTATACTTATATATATAGTCCTATCTAATGCCATGTGTGTTATTTTTTCTTTTCTGTGCCTGGGTTATTAATTTTTAGGCTCTTTGTGTGAAAATTAAAGGTTTGTACTTTTGACTAGACCCATCTACTCTTATGTACTGCGATGCGCTGAATCCGAATCTGGGGTCAGTTTGGTCCATACACCCTCAAAATTTTGGGGTTACAGACCAAAAGACCGAATCTGGAGTCAGTTTGATACATATGATGATGAATTATTTTTATTTGATAACAAAACGGTCCCCATAGTAAAAGTAGAAAACGATCCGGGGCAGTTTTTACTTAGGAACCCTGCCATATACCCTTTACCATTCATATACTGTTTTAAGCGTTTATTTGACGTTTGACGTTGCACGTCTATCAAGTTGCATATTTCTTGACAGTAAAGCCCACATGAAACGAATGACATAATTGTCGTACTTTATTTATGTGTTCTGTGAGTCATGTAACCCATAAACTATTAACTACCCTCGATACTATACCTAAATAAATTGAAAGTAATCGATTTGAATTAATTAATATAAAAAAATGTAAAAAGACTAAAAGGGCCGCTTGCATAACGATCGCGTTTAAATAAAATTAGTTAATCATATTAAACTGCCAAAATTTGTTTTACACAAAACGTATTGACAGTTCTTTAAACATATTTAGCGGCAATTTTGCGTTGTGCAGGACGCTAATTGTATTTAAGGGTGTTAAATACGTTTTGTGTTTCTTAAATAAATTTAAGTCACTTTATGCAAGCGGCCCTAAGAGTCTTTCAAGAAAAATAATAACGCAATTATTGTAAGGGCCTTTGTTTTGCTTATTTAATGTGTATAAAATATGTTCATTGAAATATGGGTATATTTTTGATACCTATATATAGGGCGTTTCAGTAGTAGCTCACAACGCCCAAAATGCTCCGCTAGCCGTCCCACAAGGCGACCCCGGTCGTTGTGGTCGTGGCGGAAACGTCACAAATGACGTCATCATTTTCGATCACACAACGCTCACGACGACCCATGTCAAGAGGTGGGTCGAATAACCGTTCCACTTGGGTTTACGATTGTAACGCCGGCAAGCAAGTGGAATGGGAAAAATCGCTGTCGTGAACGTGGTCGTTGTGAGCCCCTAATGGAACGTAGCCATTGTATCTTTAGCAAAAGTATATAGATAAATTAGATTGATTAAAACTTATTTATAAATGAAGTCGATTTTTATAACAAATCGATTCGGTAACGCATTAGGGCATTACTAATTGATCCGTCATCGAACTGTCAAAAGTTAAATAAATGCTTGGAAAGGATATAGTGACACTTTAAAAATGAATTTACCCAAAATTATTGTTGTATCAAATATCTGCGTGACACAGTCGCTAACATTATCCCAGCTTTAGCAGAGGCATAAGCAAAGTATGTAACTGTTTGAATTATTTGGGAATTCAGATACGAGTGCGTTATATGCGGCCTCCGGTTTAAGAATGAGCGGAGCTGCGGCGGGCACTATAACAGCGAGCATGGTCCAAAGCACGGCGTAATCGCGTTCGGGCACACGTGTCATAAGTGCGACTATGTCACTGAGTGAGTTTGTTCTACCATTTTTAAAACACCTAGTTTAAATGACGTAGGTTTTTATATGTTTGAGTGAGTGAGTGAGTAACTTGTGTATATGTACTTATATTATAAGATTTTTGGACACTCGTGCCAAGAGTGCGATTATGCCACTGAGTGAGTTTGTTCTACCATTTTTAATACAACTAATGTAAATGAGGTAGGTTTTATATGTTTGAGTGAGTGAGTGAGTAAGTTGTGTGTATGTACTTATGTCACAAGATTTTTGGACACTCGTGTCAAGAGTGCCATTATGCCACTGAGTGAGTTTGTTCTACCATTTTTAAAACACCTAGTGTAAATGAGGTAGGTTTAATATGTTTGAGTGAGTGAGTGAGTAACTTGTGTGTATGTACTTATATTATAAGATTTTTGGACACTCGTGCCAAGAGTGCGATTATGCCACTGAGTGAGTTTGTTCTACCATTTTTAATACACCTAATGTAAATGAGGTAGGTTTTTATATGTTTGAGTGAGTGAGTGAGTAACTTGTGTGTATGTACTTATATTATAAGATTTTCGGACACTCGTGCCAAGAGTGCGATTATGCCACTGAGTGAGTTTGTTCTACCATTTTTAATACACCTAATGTAAATGAGGTAGGTTTTTATATGTTTGAGTGAGTGAGTGAGTAACTTGTGTGTATGTACTTATATTATAAGATTTTTTGGACACTCGTGCCAAGAGTGCGATTATGCCACTAAGTGAGTTTGTTCTACCATTTTTAATACACCTAATGTAAATGAGGTAGGTTTTTTTATGTTTGAGTGAGTGAGTGAGTAACTTGTGTGTATGTACTTATGTTATAAGATTTTTGGACACTCGTGCCAAGAGTGCGATTATGACACTGAGTGAGTTTGTTCTACCATTTTTAATACACCTAATGTAAATGAGGTAGGTTTTTATATGTTTGAGTGAGTGAGTGAGTAAGTTGTGTGTATGTACTTATGTTACAAGATTTTTGGACACTCGTGTCAAGAGTGCGATTATGCCACTGAGTGAGTTTGTTCTACCATTTTTAATACACCTAATGTAAATGAGGTAGGTTTTATATGTTTGAGTGAGTGAGTGAGTAACTTGTGTGTATGTACTTATATTATAAGATTTTTGGACACTCGTGCCAAAATTGCGATTATGCTAATAATGTAAAAGACGTCGATTTTCAATTGTTCGAGTGAGTAACTTGTAAAATCCTTAAAAAATTCCATCCGTGCAGGAACGGAGAAAGAATACAATTTCCTGCGGCCGGGTGGCCTGTCGTAAGAGGCGACAAAACAACCCACAGCCAGGTGGTAGGGCATTTGCCCGACTGGATGGCTACCACCCCTGGTCTAGAGTATGTCGCCATAACAACCTTGAGTTGTGTTCCGGCATTAGCGACCAGGTTCCAGTCTCCCTTAATAGAGCAGCAGCGCATTTGTAGCACACCGTTGGTGTTGGAACAGCTGCAATTAAAAAAAAAAAACCGGTTTCAAGTCTTGGCCCTAAGAGCTATAATCAATATAATAATTCCAGCATAACTATTAACACGTCTAAAAAATAAACCTAATGTCTATAATAACCTTTTGTCTTTGTTTTCATCAGTTGTTACAGGAGTTACGTCAAACACAAGCGCAAACACTACGCAAGGGTTAACTGCGGGGAGTGTCACAGGAACTTTAGCTCGTCAGACAATTTAATGCGCCACATGAGGTACTTAAGCGTGTAGATAAGTATGTAGCAGCTGGAGGTAGAGGTTAAATGCCCTTTTAGCACATCATGTCATTATTATAACTATAACATTATTTTTCTTTCCTTTTATTGTCTTGCTCTTATTGAGTATGCATTGTTTGCTGCAACTCCATTAATTCTTCACAAAGTGATTCTGTAACATACTTCTGTACAAAATTTATAAAAAAAAAAGAATTTGATATATCAATAGAATATGAAATATAAAGAAAAACAATATTTAGCTAGACGTGTTGCTGGGGAGTTTCTTGACGCTTCTTCTCCTTTACAGCATCAACGCGTTGCGAAGCGGTGTACATAGAATAGGAAGTAAAAATTAAATTTTAACTTACATTATCTTATCACC
Organism: Dendrolimus kikuchii; assembly: GCA_019925095.2. Lineage (NCBI taxonomy): Eukaryota > Metazoa > Arthropoda > Insecta > Lepidoptera > Lasiocampidae > Dendrolimus > Dendrolimus kikuchii. The sequence continues at coordinate 35,099,676 of CM034387.1, forward strand.
TTCACAAAGTGTTCTCCAGTGGAACTTACTTTGAATAAAAACTTTTGAATTTGAATGATACTTCAGATGGCAGAGAGTAGTATTTACTGTCGAGTTCTCATGTAAACTGAAGTGAACTCATTTATTTTGGAAACGGTCACCTTAAGTACAAATATTAACGTCATACAGCTAGCAGAATGTGTGAGCGGGAAGGATGATGTGCGAGCGAGATAGAGCAACTATTAATATGTGCGCTCCCGCGTTGCGCTAGTCAGTAGTTCGTCGTCTGCTGCGATGACTAGACGTATGCAGCTCCCGTAAGTAATTAAAAAGAATTAACAAGTAAACACATTTATAATAATCTCAAGATAAAAAATCCGATTTGACTCCGCTCCTATTGGTCTTAGCGTGATGATATATAGCCTATAGCCTTCCTCGATAAATGGGCTATCTAATACTGAACTTTTTATCCGTGCAGCAATAGAGAAAGAATACAATTTCCTGCGTTGGGTCGGCCTATCGTAAGAGGCGACTTAACAACCCACAGCCAGGTGGTAGGGCAAATGCCCGACTGGATGGCTACCACCCCTGGTCTAAAGTATCTCGCCATAACAACCTTGAGTTGTGTTCCGGCCTTAGTGACCAGGTTCCAATCTCCCTTAAGAGAGCAGCAGCGCACTTGTAGCATCTTTGGTGTTGCAAATGTCCATAGGCGATGGTAACCGCTTTCCTTCAAGTGTCTTCCTGTCTGCTAATCTCCTGCAATAAAAAAAAAACTGAAATAATTTTTCAAATCAGACTAGTAGTTCCTGAGATTAGTGCGTTCAAGCAAACAAACAAACAAACTTTTCAGCTTTATATATTGGCATAAGATTCTATTTATATCTCAACCAAGTTTTATACAGAAGTATGTTGCAGAATTACGTTTCGCAGAATTAATGGAGTTGTAGCAGCTTCCTTCCAATTAGATGTCCCTAGTACACCTTATTAGTTTTTTTCCAATTTCACGAATTATAATTCCGATCGGCAATTTTTGTTTGCGCAGAGAAAACGGAGAAGGTAGGGTGTTGCTTGCTATGCATTAGCTCTGTCCCGCTTCCGCAAATAGAGGACCTCTTTGGTTGAGCGGGCTAAGCCTTTGCTAGCCTACTTCGGTGCAACGCAAAGGCTCCGGGCTCGATTCCTGACATGTTAAAATTCGGAAACGAAGTTTCTTCTTTATTTACTACTAGCTGATGCCCGCGACTTCGTCTGCGTAATTATTTTTTATAGGGATATAAGCTACCACCATACAAAATTTCATTTAAATCGGTCCAATCGTTTCGGAGATTAACCCGTACAGAGAAACAAAAAATTTGAAAAAAAATCTAAATTAGTTTTGTTTCACTTCTTACATCCCCTGACTCGGTTTTTAGATTTTTTTTTATTGTACAGAAATTCGACCTCTACAGTTTTATTATATGTATAGATGGTCTGGGTGTCTGATATCAGCCCCAGAGTAGTCCATTCAATGATATCCCATAACACAAGCGTAACTTGCTTAATTTGGGGATGAGCAATATGTGTGTTTGTGAATGAATGAATGAATGTTCTTTATTGCATACATAAGTTAGACATACATATACAATAGGAGGTCTTATCGCCACCGGCGATATCTTCCAGACAAGGTGGTCTGACAATGTGAAAATACAACAATTAAAATTTAAAACTAATTAAATATTTTTTTGATGTTTATGGCTTGGCAACTAGGCCTTTAAGACAGGCGCCGTTGTATTGTAGGCTACAATCGACGTCATTCAACGGAGTTCTTGTGAAAACTCGAATGGCCACATTTGGCTATATAGTTCACATTTCTCGTAAAAACACATAATCATTACTCAAAAACTATCAATATCCTATAACTATTGTTCATTTTAGAGTAATTTTAAACATTTTTAGAAAATAAAACTACACAGCACAACGTCTCCTTTCAGTTCGCGTCAAAAACTCCCAACTAATTTAAATCAAATATACTTAACATAGATTATAATATAAAGAAGCGAAAAAATTAAACCTTAAAACAAATTCCATATTGATACGCATTTGTTTATTGTTATATTGCACACCCAGTTAAATGCATGAGTTTGTTTGTTTGTTTTGTGCCGCCTCGCGGCCCGGTGGCAGAGTCCGTGCTTGAAATGATTTGGCATACATGTCGCTTTGACGCCGTGGCATAGAAACATTTATAATAATGTTACAACTATGTAATGTTCATGTAATAAGTTATTCTTAAGGTACACCGCAACACAAACATGCATTCATTAAATGTCACACACAATAACAAAGTAACAAATAAGCGTGTACAACTTCTTAACTTCTTAAATTTAATTGTAAAAAAAAGGTACGGAATTAGAGTCTGTAGATTTGTTAACAGAAAAAAATGTTACAACGCAGGTCCCGACAAAAACAAAATCCACCTGCATATCTGAAACAAAGCACATTTATTACCCGTCGGCATTTGAACTAATAATATTTAAATTTTTTTATGATCGTCTTCTCTTGTTTACTTATTGGCAAACAGCCCATTGTTGTATTGTGATCTTTTATGGCAGTCATTAGCCAGGTGTGGCGAATTAAGTCGACTTAGATACGGGGACATTGCAGTTGCGCAGTATAAAACGATGCCTTCATGGAGGGGGGAGGCAGTCGAGCGAGAACCACGAGCGAAGCGAGACGTTTGTACTACAAACGGGAATCTAATAAGTGACGGACTTGGCGCGTTTTATTGAATTACGACCTTCTGCATTACGTTTGGACTTATTGCGTTCGGTTATATTTGTACCTGTGTTATACGTGTTTGTATAGTTCTAATAAACTCTATAGTAATTCTAACGGCATTTTAATTCGAGTCTCGCGACTCGTAACAATAATTATAGTGACGCGGGTGCAATGCCCTAGTATTTGCTTTATTAATTAACAAATTTAAAATTTGATAACATTGAAATAATTTATAATATAAAACTGGAATAATATGGAAATACTCAATTTCTGAAATAAATGAATTATTATATTATATTATACCTAAATATTTTGATGTTAGTGTTGTTTATTTATCTGTTTGTCTGCGGATTATTATTATATAACAAAATAATTTCGTAAACTGTCGCGTGTTTCAAAATTGCTATACTGCGCTGATACATCGGGAGGAATTATTAGATACATAGCTTCACGCCAGTTCCCTTGCGGGGTAGGCACGAACAACAGAGCGCTATTCAGACTTATTCTTACACACCTCGCTTCCTTCTTTGACATTCATAGCTCTAGTCATGCACACTCGTCTGTTCTTAAGGCTCCTGACATCACCTTCTGCTAGTACACGATCAATTCGATCATGGAAGGTGTGTCGTGACCTTCCACGAGGAATTATTAGTTGTGTAATACTATAAAAATGTTTCTAGAGATATGCATACTGCCGAGAAAGAAGTGTTTAAATGCAAAGAATGCAACAATGTGTTCCGTACAGTGTCGGGTTTTCGTTACCATTTGGTCTCGAAGCATAGGCAGGGTGAGGAGTCCGCCAAGATCCACTTCTGTGCCGACTGCAAGACCGTGTACAAGAATCAATCGTGTCTCACTTTGCATCTGAAGATGCACTCCAAGCACGTGGACAAGGAGGCCAGGTGGGTGTTCTAAACAGGGGTAGCTAGATTGCAGCAGGCTGCCCGTTGTGGTCGTTGAACGAGATATATAATTGTTTTTAATAGAAATATCCTGCGCCTCGTGTTATGGATATTTAATACATGTGTATCTCTAATTATTTTCACTCGACAAAAAAAAACCAGTAGACATAAAAAATAGAGAATGCGTCTCGGGACGCTCGACAGAAGTGATAAATTAAACTAATATAAGTTGAACTATTTAATATTGAAATTGTTTAACTTGAAAAAAGCTTAGGTTATTATTGAAATTTTATGTATATAGCGCGTGGGTTAGGGTGAGAGAGGAGGAGCCTGGCTACCGCTGCCGTATGCGTGAGAGAAAGGGAAGCCAGACAGACTAGCGCCGTAACGCGTTACGTAACGAAGCGATTTACCCTCCCATAAGAAGTTATCATTTCAATTAGAGTAAGAGAGGAGGAGCCTGCCTACCGCTGCCGTTGTAACAACTATTCACAATCGTCGTTTATTAATTTTATATAATTGAAACTATAAATATTTAAAATAAAACTCTCTTTCAGACCAACTCTCTTTCTTACGTCGATATTACGAACGCGATCCGCGAGCGTCACTCCGCAGATTTTGCGCAGTGCTCGCATCTCGACCGCGTTTACTCTACTTTCATGCTCGCTCTTCCATACCCAACTCTCGCTTCCATACGTGAGCGTAGGTACCAGCACCGCGTTGTGTATGGCAAGCTGGGCCTTCTGGCTGAGGTTCTTAGCGCCTAGAAGTTTACCTAACGCTCCATTCACACTATTCCCCAAATTCACTCTTCTTTCTATATCAGCGGTGTACCTTCCATCCCTGCTAAAAGCCCACCCAAGATATACAAACTCACTCACTTGCTCCAGCATAACATCAATATAAAATATAACTTTAAAAAGTCACTACCCTTAAATACCATAATGTCGTACAATAATTTTATACACATAAAGTGTAAAGAAAAGTCTCAAGGTGTACAAACTAAACGACTGAATGACGGTAGGGCAGGCAAAAGATCATCTGGGCTGGCTCATAGATGAGACTGCGCATTTAACTGTTACATATTTTGAAAACTATTATTCTAATATCTTAGTTACTAAATACAAGCTAAACTTGTAAATGTTATTTATTTTCTTGTTAACATAAGTGCTTATTATTCCCATACTGGAAATTTGGCTGGGAGTAAACTCCTCTCACTCTCTTCGAAATCTACTCCCTTGATGTGCCTGAGCCTCGTGTATTAGAAGTTGCGAATAAGAGACAGCCATGCTATCCAGCATACTTCAAGGATTCTTGGGGGAGTGCGGTACCTATTCTAAAACTAGCCAGGGAAACTGATTTTTATGCCAATTAACAAGTGCCACTTTTGCTCGAAGGTACGTTGCTTGATATATACCTAAAATGAATAAAAAATAGAGAATAAACAATAACACATTTATTATAAAGTGAGATAATATTCACGTATTAGTTTTTTAAAAATGGCGAGTGACTTTGCCTGTCTTATGTTTTCGGGCAATGAGTTCCACAGCCGTACAGCCTGCTCAGCAAAGGATTTGGTGTAGAAAGTAGAAACGTGTGCAGGTGTTTTTAAGGCGAGATTATGAGAAGAGCGCAAATTAAGGGTGTGAGATGAAAGAAAGACAGAAAATATTTATTTCAAATTGCGACTCATACAATACAAACTGATAAGGAAATAACAATAAAAGAAAGCCGCAATATATGAAATGAGGTTGGCACTCAGGGATTCGCTGTGCCGAAACATGTTCCGACACAGCACTGGTTTTCAGTGCCCACCTCCATAACCTCATATGCCCTAAGACCCCAAGTATGTAGGTGACTGAACCATTACATTAAAAAACAATATATATATATATATATATATATATATATATATATAAGAATTATACAATAATATACCCAAACAAAACAAGGAAATAATAAAAATGATGTATGGAGGAAATCAAAACGTTCCTTAAGATAGGAAGGTGTAGAAGGAATAAATAATATGCTATACAGCAGATTGAGAAGATGAGCATTCCGGCGAAGTGAGATTGACAACCACTTGAGCTTTTTGCGATATTCAGAGACATGGTCATATTTCTTTAAACCAAATATAAACCTGTTACGAAAATGTTGAAGTCGCTCTAATTTATTGAGTTGTTCTATGGTAAGGTCAAGATAACAGGCGTCCGCATAGTCAAGGATCGACATTAAAAGCGAATGAGCAAGTGTAACCTTGGTAGCGGTCGGTAGAAAGTATTTTAACCTCTTAAGCGATGCAGAAGAAGCAAAGACCCTACGACTGAGTTATGTGATGTGAGGCCACCAAGACAGCTCCCTTTCGATGATTACGTTTGTACTTTGTTTATTATTCAGCCTTTGATGTGACTATTCACACTGCACAGTAAGCAATGAACATTTTACATCCTACTATGCCTTTTTATATGAAAATGCTACCAACTACAAAACAATAACATTGCATCATTGCTAAAAATAGCAATTACATCATAGTGTTGCCACATTTCTAAATTTCTAGACGATAAAATTAGCTAACTGGTAGAAAATGGTAATTTAATTTTAATTCAAATCATCTGATAAAGTGACTAAAATATATTATCTATGGTACCGATAAACACTTACTATAAATCAAGTTATCTAATGAATCGACTAAAAATATTATTATCTATGACGATTGTCTATGTGATATTGTTGTACTCTATGGTTCTTATGCCTACTTGCAACACTAGTGTTTAATGTTAGTTCTAATTTTTGGTGAACAATAAAGTGCTATCATTCATTCATCAAATTGCTTGTAGGTGTTCAGCATGCCGAGGTACTTAAAAAAACATATAGAACACGTGCATTTGGGTAAGAAGGCACCGCGGAACAAGATGTGTCAATATTGCGGCAAAGCGTTCACTGTGAGTTATTTCTATGTATATTATCTATACATTAGGATATGTCCGCGACTTCATCTACGCTTTAATTGAAATACCCACGGGATTTCCGGGTCACAAGGTACCACAGCATTTAAAAAAGAATGTAAGCGATCGTTTTAGTGAAAAATTACAAACCGCTCCCGACAAAATTCCCGGGATAATAACTAGCACCCATTTCTTATTACATAAAATTTGCTATCGATCAATAAAGCAATCGCATTGGAAGGCGATTTTTTTTTCAATGTAGCCGTCTAAAATAATTCCCCGAATAAAAAGTGGCGGAGATTTAAAGTGTAAGAATTTGCTGTCGATCAGCGAAGACCGCATCGAAATCCGTCCAGTAGGTTTTACGTGAATCCCGAACAAACGGACAAGAAATCTAAAAGAATGCGTTGTGTTTCCATCGTTTATATAGTGTATTCTAGTAGAATTTTTTTTTTAATAGCTTCAATGTACTGACACGCCATATTTAGAATTTTATAGTACTGTACAGGTAGTAGATTGACGCTCGCGGACCGCGTTCATAATAGCGAAGTAAGAAAGAGAGTTAGTCTGAAAGACAGTGTCGAGGTGAAGGTAAGGAAAAGAATGCTCCGGCGGTTCGGGCATGTGGAAAGAATGACTAAACAGATATACAATGCAGAAGTCGTGGAAGGCCACGACACACCTTCCATGATCAAATTGATCGTGTACTAGCACAGGGTGATGTCAGGAGCCTTAAGAACAGACGAGCGTGCATGACAAGAGTTATGAATGTCAAAGAAGCAAGTGAGGTGTGTAAGAACGGGCCTAAATGGCGCTCTGTTGTTCGTGCCTACCTCGCAAGGGAACTGGCGTGAAGTTATGAATGTATGTATGTATGTACAGGTAGTGTATGTGCCCGGATTTCCAAAGAATACTTTGGGAACGTTTCCGGGCATCCGAATAATAACCGCTGGTTAGCAAATAGTTCAACGTTGAACGGCCGTTGTTGTGTATTCAAAAATTAATAAATATGAATACTTATAACTTACATAGCACGTAGAACATGTACACCCGCTAGCACTTTATACAATCACATAAATGTACAAGTCGAATAGTTCACTGGGCCGGCCTTTGATATTGTTATCTTATATATATATATGTATGTATGTTCAGAAATTTAGAGTCCCATGGTTCGTAGAGAAGTGTTGCAGCCGCGCTGTCGCCGCTGCATTTAGCGCGTACTTGGTGTTGGGGGAGGGAGAAAGACATATATACTCATTACTATAGTCGGAGAGAGAAGAGTATAGTATGTAATGTATGAAAGTGTAAGGCGGCTAGTTATTTATATATGTTGGTTTCGCAGACAAACGTGATACTGCAGTGTCATATAAGGACGCACACAATGGAGCGGCCCTTGAATTGCCCCCACTGTACAGCGACATTCGCGCACATGGCTGCGAGGTACAATCACGTGAAACTGGTTCACAACCCGAACAAGACACGGAAAAGCAAACAGACAAAACAAAAATATAAAGAAAGTGGCGATAATAAATAATAGTACATATTGATGTTAATTTTTTATTTGACATTTATTTATTATATGACATTATAATGTAGCTACTGAGTCGCTCCATATAATATGGATAAATTAACTATTTTATCCATATTAATTTTTTATCCAAATTATCAATATTTTATTCAATAATAAACGTATAAGTATGTAAAATATTGTATAACTAAGAATCATACTTAATACACCTATTATTATTACATGTTGTAGTTTATCCTATGAATAACTCTAATGATTGAGAAATTGGCCCTAAATTAAAAATAACACTGATTAGGAATAGCCACATTAGTATATATACATACGTTGCCTGTCAATATGTAACATCATTAACGATTAAAAACAATATCGCATCCCAAATAACGCATTGCAACCATCGCAACATCTGCGTGAAATTGCTTATAATTATAACATTAATTAATATTGTCCCAGATGAAGCACTACCATAAAAACACTAAAATTGTTATATAGGTAATATCCACAAGAGTTAACTTGAGACTTGAGCGGAATGCGCGCTCCCCTCCCGACCCCCGCCTTCTTACCGCTCTCGTTATCGACGCGTCAGTACCTCGCGCTTACGTCATCCGAGCGAAGTCTCAAGTTAACTCTTGCGGGTTGTATAGTTAACACTAATTATCCCTAGATGACTTAAGCAATTGGATTTCAATGACTGTATCTCCTTTAAAATATTCCTCTATTTCTTGCAACGTTTTGTCCTTAGTCTCAGGTAAATATAGATAAATTAAAAAAGTACAGACGCCTGCTGCAATGCCGTAAAATAAAAACGTGCCATGCATACCGAAACACTTAAAAATGTACGGCGAAAGTTTCAAAAGAGTTGCGTTCACAACATTAAACGATACAGCTATAATAATTACGCAAGAACTTTTATATCTTAAAGGTACCAGTTCCCCGTATATAGATGTCGCCATGATCATCGGCCCTAAACTTATTGACAGCGAAAAACATGACAAAAATAAAACCGACAATACTTTATTCTCTTCAATAATTCCCAATTTGACTAAATATAAATATAGAGCGAGTACAAATAGAAATAATATACCTATTATTGAAGAAATAAGCAATAATATCCTGCGCTTTAAAATTCTCGCCAAGCCACAGCCTACGTACATACTGAACACAGTAACGCCATCTAGTATCAACATTCCGATATACGCTGTGCGCTCGTTGTTAGTGATTTTCTTGATTACTTCAATGGAGTACAAAGTAAAAACAAACTTCCCTGATAAAATATACTGGCCTACCATTAATAAAGATAGTAGTAATGGCATGTAACATTCTCTTTTCGATAAAAAATTAAAATAATTTCTGACATTTATCCCGCCCTTTTTATTCTCTAATTTAATCTGTGAATCTATTAAGTTTTTTAATTCCCTTTCGGCCGCGGAGCTCGAGCCTTTGAGCCAGCGATGGGCGACCGCGCATTCACTGTACCGTCCTCTAATAGCCAAATACTGTGGGGATTCAGGCCAAAAATATACCGTTACAAATGGGTAAATAGTACAGCAAAGTCCAAAAACCGGTATATATTTCCAGTGAAAGAATGTTCCTATCGTATTTGATCCCCATACGCCCCACAATAAAGTCGCAGATTTGATAGTTAAGAACAATCCGCGATATTTTGGACTAGAATATTCCGAAATAACTATTACAGATAGGGTTATTGTACTTCCATGAGTAATTCCTTGTACAAGTTCGCTTATCAATAACTGGTTAGCAGTTAAACTAAAATAAAAGGCGACAAACATAACCATACTATTCGTAGCTACGATTGCAAAAGTTTTCTTCCGGCCGATGTATCTCATTAAAATAGACAGAATGATGATCCAAGGTAGCGCTGTGTAGCCGTATATTGAAGCTGAAAAAAAAGAAAGCCGGTCAAGTGCGTGTAATTCAAGAAGTATAAAGTGATTCGTAGATACAGTATTCAAGATGGATCTCTTTTTTTATGTTTAAGGCTTGGCAACTAGGCCTTTAAGCCAGGCGCAGTTGTATTGTAGGCTACAATCCACACCATTCAACGGAGTTCTTGTGAATTCTCAAAAGGCCACATTTAACTATACAGTTCACATTTCTCACAAAAACACATAATTACTACTCAAAAACTATCAATATCCTACAACTATTGTTCATTTTAGAGTAATTTTACACATTCTTAGAAAATAAAACTGCACAGCACAACATCTCCTTTCAGTTCCCGCCAAAAACTCCGGATAACTCTTTATTGTACACCAAAACATAGATAAACAGAAATAGTAAAATACAAGATATAATACAACGGGTGGTCTTATAGCTAAAAAGCGTACAAACTTATAAGTGTGCACATACGCAAGCCTTTTTTACAAGCTTTTATTTAACTTGCAATGGATGTATGTATGTAAGTTCGGGTGGAATGTTGCAAGTTAAATTTGACCAACTTCCCGGTTTCCGATTGAGCTGAAATTTTGCACGCATATGTATATCGCGTGACAATGCAATAATATGGTACCATAGAGCTGATTTGATGATGGAGTCGGAAGGTGGCCATAGGAACTCCTGTACTAAACAAGATAGACCCGTCGTGTTTGGGTTCGTTTTATTTGTCTTGGCTAGCACTCTGCTGCTACATAATATCCAGGATCTCAAAAGTTTGTATTTAAAAACCTTTTTAAAAAAGCTTATTTGTCACTTCTTTTTTGGGGGCACACAAATTCTCAAAAGTTGTAAGTCTATAATTTTTTGTCTATAGCTCCACTCCAAAAATGACCGTTTATTTACAGCTTCCAAAGCCTTTTCATAGTACGTACCAGGTTCAGTTATTCTTCGTACAAATATTTAAACCACATTTTAAATTTTCTGATTAGCACTCATTAGGCTTATATCACGATTTAGTAAATTTAAACTCAGCTCACTTAGCTCTTGAATAGCATCGCGTATTTCGTATGATTCGACGCGATAACTGTTCAGGAAAGATAGATTAGATTTTGTATTTGGATAATTTTGACCTATTACAAAATCCATTTTATTTTTGTAAAGGTTACCAAAATTGGTTTTTTTTTCAAATTCTTTCATTTTTTCAGTTTTTATAGCAATTTTTCGATATTTTCGAAATTTCGTCTAAAGGCACTGCGTGCCCCCACAAAAAATCCCTATGACAATACAAACATACATACGATTACACATCTATACTATAACAAGTCTGTATATGTTGTAAAACCTCATTAATATCATAAACAAAATATAATATTTTGTGGAATTCCTTTTTATTGATTCAAAAGTACTTCAATAAAAAATGCGGAACTAAGAGTATTGTCTTTTATTAAAAGATTTTCTCTTTTTTTTCGCATAATCTTTTAATAAAAGATTGTGCTCTCAGTTCTACATTTTTTATTGAAGATTTTCCAACTGTATAATATAATAGTATTAGGAAACAGTATTATAGAATGTGAAATGTATAAATTTGTCACTTCGGTAAGAAACCCTAGAATAAAATACCTTTACAACACACTTGCTCATAAAGTGGCTCTATGGTCACCGCAATTAGGCACAGAATGACACCCATTATCAAACTGTGAGTAAAAAACATTATAACTCACTAGTGAGTTATAGATTTTTTTTTTAATTTTATTGGTTGAGTTGCTTTGTTCTTAAAAGTTTTTATAAAAATAAAGATCGTGTTCTATAGAACAAATAAATTAATGTTCCTATTGCTTGCTCATTTCATGCAACTTCTTATTTAAATAGATAATTTTAACTCGTACGTGTTTAATAAATAAAACTTTCACTCATATATAACTTTTTTTTATCTACTAAATAAAATGAGTTTTTGTTGTTATTTTATTCACAAGTGTGTTGAAAAACGTCGTATGATACACGTGTGTATTGATGATTACCGTCCTCGGCTCTCTTAAGACCTTCGCCTACGGCTCGAGTCTCAATGGCGCCTCGGCGGTAATCACCAATGTTACACACTAGTACCATAATGTACTATAATAAATGAAGTAGATAACACTTAGAATATAGAATGAGACAAACATTACTTGTACATGTGACGCCATCTACTTGTGTAAGATTGCAATTCAAATTAACAATTTATAAATTGGTACATTGCAGGATACTTATATGTATTCTACCTAGGTACAATTCCTTAATACTGTAACTAGAATATTGAGCCTAGATAGTCTAGAGCCTCCAAGTCAATGGCTAAGGTTTCTAAAAGACTTTTTTTTAGTTTTTTTTTTATTGCAGGAGTTCAGCAGACAGGCAGACGGCCCACTTGATGGAAAGCGGTTACCATCGCTTATGGACATTTGTAACACCAAAGGTGCTACAAATGCGCTGCTGCTCTCTTAAGGGAGACTGGAACCTGGTCACTAATGCCGGAACACAACAAGGTTGTTATGGCGGCATACTGTTGACCAGGGGTGGTCGCATTCCAGTCGGGCAAATGCCCTACCACCTGGCTGTGGGTTGTTTAGTCGCCTCTTACGACAGGCCGCCCGGCCGCAGGAAACTGTATTCTTTCTCCGTTCCTGCACGGATGAAAAGACTGGCTACGTTACCTCGCTGTATCGCCATACTGATCCGTTATCTGAGGTTGGAACCAGAATGAGTCATTTTGTAAGATTTAGACGAAGTCTAGCTTTACACCTGTAAGTTTTACTGGCGTAGACCAGTACGACAAAACGGCACTATGATTAATACCTGACTCATCTGTCGAGATGAGTCCGGCATTCATTAATTGTAGTGGAGTTTCCTCCAGCACAGCGCTGATTTTCAGTGCCGATCCCGCTTCATTGATTAATATTTGACCCATCACCACTGTAAATCTAACAAGTAACAGGACGTACGGCTGGGCTAAGAGAAAAACTTACTTAGCCATGATGCCATCTCATCGCTGACTGCGTCTGTTGAGTTCGCTTCTCTTCTCAATTGGGGAATGAAGACTGTTGGTGCTCCCATGCATAGACCAGTCCCGAAGTAGATCGCCCATACGCCGCTTGATACCAATAGCTATAAGTAAGGAAGTTTGCCCACTACATCAGATCATACCATGACCGTGCTATGAACGTATCAGGCACGGTAAAAAATACGCTAATGTCTACTATGTCATCAAGAACGTATTGTTACGTGCGAGCGGAGGAACGCACTTAGGATTGGAAGGAAACACCAGTTTTTAGCGAAACACTTTTATTAACTTCACAGTCGTACGTGATTCCTCTCCGCAGGGTTGCCCCTGCACGCACAATTAACGACGCACTGTCCCGACGATAAGATGTCTCACTCACTATACCGTCGCCGATATTGCGTAGACCACCTCCTGCTACTGCAGTGCTCACCTCTGAATTTACCGCGTGTAGCTCGCTTCTGGATCTCCTCTTAAACGATGCTACACTCCTCCTTCACCGAACTGCCCACTAAACTTCACTAAATTCACCACTAAACTCGTCACTGTATTCTTTTAAACTTCTCTTCCAACTCTTTCGTATCGCACTTGTCGCTTCGCTGTCTTGAACTGAACTCAAACTGCCCGGTAGGCGCACCTTACGCTGCTTACCAGTATATACCCGGAAGAATCTTCTGGAAGCCATAATTTTGACCTTCTTTTCGTTATTCGTTTATTTACTATCTATCCCTTTCTAACATCTATTTATCTCTGTCTTATCCTTCCCGAGCCTTCTATTCTGGAACTCGTTCATCGTCTATCCCTTTCTAAAATATATCTGTCCTTGTCTTTTCCTTCCAGAATATTCTACCCTTTTCTAAAATTTCTTAACGCGCGGTAGCACCAACAGCCTTCTGAAGGCTATGGCGCTCAGATTTGACTGCCCCTTCCAAGAACATTGGATAGGGGTAGTCATCGGCTTAAAATAAGTGGCTTAAAAAAAAAAGTCTTAAATACTTGAAAAATAAATATTACTAACACTACTAACATTAATTTAGAAGATAATTGTAACTAACACACTAACGAAATATGGACCCCGGTCTGAATTAAAGTTTATATTGTTATTATTATTATTATTAACCCGTAAGACAATTATCGTTATACCAAAAAGCCGTAAGACTAACACTATCACTATCTCGTAGTATACCAAGAAAATATACCCATTTCATACAAATCCTATAAAAACAGAGTGAGACAACAACACAATTGACGATCACGTGCACAAACGCGATCTGCACTCTCATCGCGGACACATATGTGCTAATAGTGAGCTAAAGGGTTAAACCAATTAGATTGGTCCACCACTCCATCAATCGCCACAGTATCAATAGCTTATCACACCCGTGCATAGTGGGTTTTGTGTCCGTAGCATCTGGGCAGTAGCCGCGTATCATCAGCGTGACATGTCCGTGTGCCTCCTGTTCTCTCATTTGTTTCGTTTGTTCGCCTGTTTGAGCGTGAGGAAGAGCGAGCGACTGTTTAATACTAATTCCTGCGGCCGGGCGGCCTGTCGTAAAAGGAGGCAAAACAACCCACAGCCAGGTGGTAGGGCATTTGCCCGTCTGGATGGCTACCACCCCTCGTCTAAAACATGCCGCCATAACAACTTTGAGTTGTGTTCCGACATCAGTTGCCAGGTTCCCGTTTACCTTTCGAGGTTGTCAGCACATTGGTAGCACCTGTTCGGTCCTTGCCTAGTATGAATTAGGTAGAACGTCGCTTCATCAATTTTGCTGTATACCCTCCTCCTGTGTCAGGCGACGGCCAATACAGAGTAGGATAGGAGCAGCCATTTTTGAACACCCACTGTCGACGTCTCAACGAGACTAGAACGCGCCGTGCGCTCATAATTTTTTGAATTACATTCATTATACTCATTGCGATTACTGGCCGTGCCAAGAACTCACTATAAGTACTTAGACTTTGTTAAAAGTGTTAACTCTAAGATGGAGATTAGTGCCGTGTGCTGTTCCTGTGTGTAACCTGAACCGAGCCAGGAGAGCGGATCTCAACGTTGGTGGAGCTTCTACTTTTCTAGGGCAAGGATCTAAGTCATATTTCTTTCATACATCCATTACAAATTGAACCAGATTCAACGGTTGTAAGCTATCCTATCTTTCAAGTTGGATCAAACTGCACACGGTGTGCAAATTTGATTAAAATCAGTCAAGTTGTTTAAGAGTCCCTCGCGGACAAAGAACGTGACACGTAATTTATGTATATTAAGAAGATATAATGGATAGGTATAGTTATAAAAATATATGTGTATTAATCTGAATTTATAAAATATTGACTCACCTGTCTGGAGAATATAGTCAAATTATTTATTTTTACATTTCTGTTTTCACATTGATTTTCATCCGAAGCAACGCTTTTATAGATTTTATCCATGTTATCATTGAATTAAGTCTGTCAAAACTCGTAAAATATAAGTACCTCTTAGACAAGACCACGTTCGCATCCCTTTTTATGGTTCGCTAGCCATTTTGTCAACTACAGTACTCGCGGTTAATTGCTAGTAAAGGAAGAAAGATATTGATTAGGGCATTTGCCCGACTGGATGGCTACCAACCCTGGTCTAAAGTATGTCGCCATAACAACCTTGAGTTATGATCTGGCATTAGTCACCAGGTTCCAGTCTCCCTTAAGAGAGTAGCAGCGCATTTGTAGCACCTTTGATGTTGCAAATGTCCATAGGCGATGGTAACGGCCTTCCATCCATATCCATCCATAAAAAAAATATATATTATTAACTAGGATATTCCCGCGACTTCGTCGAAGCTTGACTTGAAATTCCCACGGGATTCCCGGGGCACAGTACCGAAGCATTTAACAAAGAATCTAAACTGTCGCTTTAGAAAAAACTGTGTCTGAGTAAGCAAATATTTGTTTACCCAAACATCTACAAACCATTCCCGAGAAAATTCTAGCCGGAATCCCGGGATAAAATTATCACACATTTTATTAGATTAAATTTGCTATCATCGATCAGTGAAAAAATCACATTAGAATTGGTTTCTTTTTTAATCTGGCCATTTTAAATCATACCCAGAAAAATTGCCGGGGAATTCCCAGTAGTAATAATATACTTAGGACCAAATGTCGCTTATGATAAAATGGCGGTAAAGGCTCGGTATAATGTACTAGGGTTCGCCCGCGACTTCGTCCACGTTGGATGGGTAGCAATGATCAGTTGTTTTACTCGGAGAATTTGAATCAATGAAAATATTGCGTCGGAATGAGGATTTTTTCGAACTGACCATTTTGAACAGCTCCCAAGAAAATTCCCGGCATCAAAAGTACCGCACATTTTAATTCTTAAGAATTTGCTGTCGATCAGACGGCCTCTGTGGTTGAGCGAGATAAGCCTTTGCCGTCGTACCTCACTGCAACGCAGAGGTTCCAGGTTCGATTCCTGGTATAGTAAATTTCGGAAACGTATTTTCTCCGTTATTTACTGTGGTCTGGGTGTCTGGGAACGGCCCCAGAGTAGTCCGTTGTATATTACCCATAACACAAACGTAACTTGCTTATATATATATATATATATATATATATATATATATATATATATATATATATATATATAGATATATATATATATATATATATATATAGAGATATATATATATAGATCAGCGAAAACCACATCGAAATCGGCCCAGTAGTTTTTACTTGAACCCCGAACAAACGGACAAGCAGATAAGAAATATAAAAAGGCATAAAAAGATTAAATAAAATAAAGAATAAAGGGCGGGCACCGAGTCAGTAACTCAAATTTGAGAACCGAATTTGACGGTTTGGTTACGTAACCCATCTCGGCTCACTATTGAATCAATCTTGATTTGGTCGAGAGTGATTTAATGTGAATTTTATATACAGATATTTTAACCGTCTGTCAATCGAATCAATCTTGACTCGCACTGTTTTTTTTTTAAATTACAGACTTGGTGCCCAATTCCTTGGTCTTCTAAAACACCTACCAAGTGTTCTAACCCAAAACATTTAAAACACAAAAACATATAACAATTCTTAAAAGCGTCCTTCTTGTCTTCTTTACCCACTGACAACAATTAATATACTAAGGCTGGTGTGCATAAACATTTAACCAATAATTAAAATAAAAAAACCGCTAAAACTATATGGCTATGCACACCAGTCTAAATATACTATAATATATCTACTAACTACTCCAACACCTTTTAAACCGTGTTTAATGCAGATAAATAAATTCCAATTCGAATAAAAATTGGTCCTCAAGTTACTTAAAATGTATTAAAAATGTAGATTACCTATAATATAAAATTCTACACGTGCCATGTCTGTATATAGAAGTTATTTTTTTTTGTTGTTTAAGGCTTGGCAACTAGGCCTTTAAGCTAGGCGTCGTTGTATTGTAGGCTACAATCGAGGTCATCCAACGGAGTTCTTGTGAAAACTCGAAAGGCCACATTTGGCTATATAGTTTACATTTCTCGCAAAAACACATAATTACTACTCAAAAACTATGAATATCCTACAACTATTGTTTATTTTAGAGTAATTTTACACATTTTTAGAAAATAAAACTGCACAGCACAACATCTCCTTTCAGTTCCCGCCAAAAAACTCCAGAAGTTATTTAAAAGAAACAACTGGAATAGACTATGTAAACGACGAAGAACACGATGATTTTTTTGTTTGGATTTCTTGTCTGTTTGTTCGGGATTCACGTTGTGGTGTTTATGTCCCCGTGGTGTAGGGCTGTAGGTAGAGTCTAATTTGAGGCAGGGCAGTATTGGTTACAGGTAGGGTAGTAAAGACTCTTTACCGTATACTTCACTTACACAAACTACAAACAATCATAATCAATCTCTAGTTTATGTTTATTTTAGTTTAAAAAGGAATTCCCCAGACCATAGATTGCATTATAGCCCATATTGCAATATATGGTAGGGCGGGGAAACCCTTCTGCATCACAGATATTATAATTAAATAGACCCATCGCTTCATGTGATGGCGCTTCGAATGCCATCTACACACAGAACAAAGAATTATTATAATATGAAATGAATGTCACCAACTGTGGTATAATAATTTGTCTTAGTGTTTGGTATTTTTTAGGGCATTGCCCCACAATGCCCCCCCCCCCCCCCCCCCAGCCACGGCCGTGCTGTGGTGGTTATATTCCTAGTGGTGATATTTGATCAGAAGGTGTTCTTGAGGTGTGAGAGAAATCAAACTTTGTTTTTGGTTTTAACTATTTTACACGGTTATATTGTGCATACACAAAATGTAGATATATATATATATATATATATATATAATTGTACACACGCTAAGTCACAAGGTGTGGACTGATGTGTTCTACGAACGCACGACGTGGTTGCCCGAGCGCAAAACTGCTGTCAGAACAGCATGTGTCACCACAACGTAAAAACAACTGCTCTGATTTCGATGCGTTGCTTGCCTTGTCCATAGGCGATGGTAATCGCTTTCCATCAAGTGGGCCGTCTGCCTATCTCATGAACTCCTGCCATAAAAAAAAATTCAAGTCAAGCGTGGACGAAATCGCGGACATATCCTAGTCCTTAATATATATGTAAATAACAATGATAACAAAACATGTGTAATTTAATATTGTTTAACTGAAAGTGTAAATGAAATACTTCTAAGTTACACCTTGATGTCGTTTTTCTATTGCTGAATGCAGACATACTGATGACCGACTGGTGGAAAGTGGTTACTATCGTCTATAGACATTTGTAACACTAAAGGTTTTATCAATGTGCCCGTTCTCTAAAGGGCGACTGGAACCGGGACACTAAATGACAACTCAAGGTTGTTATGGCAGCATACTCTTATCAGTGCAGGAACGGAGAAAGAATACAATTTCCTGCGGCCGGGTGGCCTGTCGTAAGAGGCGACTTCACAACCCACAGCCAGGTGGTAGGGCATTTGCCCGACTGGATGGCTACCACCCCTGGTCTAAAGTATGTCGCCATAACAACCTTGAGTTGTGTTCCGGCATTAGTGACCAGGTTCCAGTCTCCCTTAAGAGAGCAGCAGCGCATTTGTAGCAGCTTTGGTGTTGCAAATGTCCATAGGGGATGGTAACCGCTTTCCATCAAGTGGGCCGTCTGCCTGTCTGCTGATCTCCTGAAAAAAAAAACCAGGGGTGGTAGCCATCCAGATGGGCGAATACCCTACCGTCTATGAGTTGTTTTGTCTAGGAATTGTATTCTCCACTCCTGCACGAGTAAATATAAATTTATGATTTCACAATAAGCCTACTACAGGAGACGACTGTGACTGTGAGCGCCTTCGCTTTGCGAAGGCACTCGCCCCAAAACCCCCGGTAAAGTTGTAAGGTCTTCGGACCAACAATATAAAGTCAAGTCCAATATAAAAAAAAAATATATAGTTCAGATTATATAACCACCCTATAGGGCAGATACTTTGACCATGCCCCCATCACCCGAACCCTCTGGTGACGGAAACGGTCAACTACAAACCCACACCGAACGCTCCTACGAGAAAACGTCGCCCTCGCAATGTAAGTACTCATTGACGAGCCCGACGAAATCACCCGTCTGCTCGCGATCATGAACCCCCCGAGGCTCAGAACATCAGCCTGGCATAACAGACGCAGACAAAACAGACGTCGGAGAGCCCCCGGCTCGGATCCTCTTACACAAAGGTAAGACCCACCAATCACACTCACTCATTACAGAAACAAGTAGCCATACAAGATTAGCTTAGGCGTGTTGCTGGAGAGTTTCTTCCGCCGCTTCTTCTCCTCCAGCTATAACACGTTGTGAAGCGGTAGCAATGATAGACTAGGATCGGCTCCGCCGGCGGAGTCGATATTTAGTCCCTAAATAATCACTTCAGCCTGTTGGCTTAGCTCGTTCAGCCTTTTACGGCTAATTCTCAATATAGAGTCAATCCCCCGCAGTGGTCGAGCCGAGGTCGAACCTCACAGGAGGTGCCTCCTCGAGCGCGCTGCTTCCGGGCTGAACGCCTCCGCTCCCAAGGAGTCGGGAAGCTCCCAAAGTCCGGTATCGCTGAAACAGCCATCTGCGGCTATTCAGCTGGGTCCAGCTCCAATTAAGAATATAGTTCGATTCGATTCCAGTAGCGAATATGTGTTTTTGATAAGCATGTGTCCGCTATAGCAAAACGTAACTGAAAACGAATGACAAGCCTCTAATGTACCGTATCGGTATTGATACAACTAGTAACGGCTATCAGTTATCTAATATCTAAGTACAAACAACTGACGATGACGCGATGTTGACAACCAACTGACATTAACACGAATAATCACAATAGCTGGTTAGATTGAGTGATTCCGTTTTCGCTACGTTGGTAACCGATCGAACGATAATAACCAAAATAATTGTGCCTTGTCTCTCTTTCTAAATGATTCCTAACTTGCAAAACAGAGAAGACGCGAGTATTGGCTAGCAACTTAATCACCTTTATCCAGCAACGCACAGACTAAAGAGAGATTAGCAACAGTTCACGAATATTGTTATGAACCAAAGACAACCTTATTTACATTATCGACTACAAACGAAAACGATGCGCGTATTAGTTGAAAACCTGCTTTGATACTGATATTCAGCAACGGTTATCAATATCAGTATTGAAACCAAATATCGGCTAGATACCCGTTGCCAAAAATTGCTGACAACGCCAACGCCCATAACTAATTTTTGAGCATCCGTCACGTTGTTTAATTTCGCTTCACTGGGAGTTTATGGGAC
Source organism: Dendrolimus kikuchii (assembly GCA_019925095.2). Taxonomy (NCBI): domain Eukaryota; kingdom Metazoa; phylum Arthropoda; class Insecta; order Lepidoptera; family Lasiocampidae; genus Dendrolimus; species Dendrolimus kikuchii. The sequence goes on from CM034387.1 coordinate 35,120,501, forward strand.
TTTTATACTTTCTCTAGATTTTCTGCCTCTATAAACAATAATGACAAGTCTGATAGCCGTTCCTGTTGGCCCAGCAATTATTTTCAATAATGTTAATCTATAAAAGATGGTGGAAAATTTTTAGGAATTTTGCTTACATACTTTCGGGGCCCCGTATCATTAATACGGCTGATACGGCGGTAGCTACGCCCCTACTCAGGGGCGGTTTAAAATGGTCAGGTCGAAAAAAATTATGATTCCGATGCAATATTTTCACTGATTCAAATTCTCTGTGTAAAACAACGATCTTTGCTACGCATCCAACGTGGACGAAGTCGCGGGCGAACCCTAGTATAATATATATGTACAGATAAACTAACTTCGAGACGTTATATTGTATATTTACAGGACTTCTAACTTAAAATTTAAATTTCATTGAAAGTTAGTTTTAAAAATTGTGTTTAATATTAATATTTATTATTTTAATATCGTTTAATATTATTAGTATTGTATATATTAAGTAACTGCCTATAAAATATATAAAAAGTACTAGCTGTCCGGCAGACGTCGTCCTGCCGGAAAAGCTTCAATCGATATGCCGACAGCAGCGCCACCTACCGGGTCCAATTGTGATCAGACTCAGAAACCTTCCTTGGTTAATGCACAACAACTTTGTTAAAGATCATCACGTGATCAAATGTATTGTTTACGATTCTATAAAGGACATACAGAGAAACATTCATTTTTATATATGTAGACGGTTCACTGAAACGTCACTGTCATACTGTCAAGAGTGATATGTTGTTAATATCACTCTCGCGGAGCGTCGTAACTACGGAAGCGGGGCGGCGGGAAGAAGGAAGAGATAATCTAATAACCTCCTCCAGAGAATCGTCGCCAGCGCACCAAGTATTCGACGAACTGCGATTCATAGCCTTAATCAAAGTAAATTATAACGTAATCAGTGTTAATATCAAGAGAGATGATTGTTTCATAAATATACCCACATATATCATGCCATGCCATGATGAATTCTGATTGGGCTCATCATGAGCTTATACGGTTCTGACGAGCTTACATATATAAAGATTAGTTTATTTATTCATGTGCTGACAGTACACCACTGCAAACGCAAAAACGTCTCGAAACTAATTTATGTGCACAACAACTGTCTAAATATACGTTAAGTAAAATAAATTAATAGCAAACAGTACGTTTGTTTTGTCATAATTTATTGTAGGTAATGTTACGAGTACGGGACTCGAATTAAAATGCCGTTGGAATTACTATACAATTTATTAGAACTATACAAACACAAGTACAAATATAACTGAACACAACCAGTACAAACGTAATGCACGATTCAATAACACGCGCAAAGTACGTCACTATATAGATTACCGAATGTACACACGTCTTGTCTCGCTTGGGGTTATCGCTTGACTGCCGATTTCTCCATTGGGCCATTGCTTTATACTGCACCGATACAATATGGCTGCCCGCCCGCGTAGATCGAATTTCATAGAATCAGTTCGACACACATATCTAATGTCTGCCATAAAAGATTACAATACACAATAAGCTGTTTTCATAATTACAATTTTTAAACACAAAGTAAACAAAAGAAGTCCAAATGCGGAAAGGTAAGAAAGCATGTTTCATGGTAGGCATGTGTGCGTCCACTTTTGTTGGCGTGTAACAATATCTTCTTTCAATCCACAATTCCCTTACCCCTCCATACTTGGGAGGATATTTCGGTTGTGTAAAACTCCACCTTTATGGGTAAAACAAATAAAACACCCCGATTCTAACGATTTCATTTATTTCACCACCGGACCCTAGGCCGGTATTCATCACTCAACGCCACCCGTTTAATACTCTCATAGCCCAATATAACTGAGAAGGAGAAGCAGGCGGACTGCACTAGTCTGGCTGAGAGGCCTTTCGCGTAGAGGCCTGTGAGGCCCTCCTCCGCCCATAACTGGCCGAACACCTGGCGCATGGAGCCAACACCTTCAACCTGGAACAATATAATATATTATAGTCAGTACATAAAGGATCTATGAAAGTTGCACCCACGACTGATGTATTGAGACTAATTGAGAGGAAGAAGACTAAGGTGGTACGGGTATGTAATGAGGGAGGGATGAAATTCCGTAACAAAAAGGATGTTAAACTACAAGATGGATGGGTACAAATGTAAAGGTAGACCAAAACAGAGATGGATGGATTGTAGAGATGTGCCGATCCGACCAGTTTGTAGTTTTTATCTATACTGTTACAACCGAGGTGCCGACATCGGCAAATTCACACCTGCAGCCCTGTAGAAACACATTTTATTACCTTTTCGGCATTTGGACTTCTTTTGTTTACTTTGTGTTTAAAATTTGTGATTAGAAAAACAGCCCATTCTGTATTGTAATCTTTTATGGCAGTCATTAGCCAGGTGTGATTCTAGGAAATTCGGTCATGCGGCCGAGCGGATATATTGCATCCGTGCAGTATAAAGCAATGCCTCGATTGATGGACGAGGCAGCCAAGCGGTGACCAAAAGCGGAGCAAGACTTGTGTACATTATTTAAACTATTTAGTGACGGACTTTGTGCGTGTTATTAAATCGTCCTTTACGTTTGGACTGTTTGTGTTCAGTTATATTTGTACCTGTGTTATACATGTTTGTATAGTTCTCATTAATAGTCCTGCAACTCGTAAAAATACTTTACTAATAAATAAATTGTAATCCAGGAGTTTTTGGCGGGAACTGAAAGGAGATGTCGTGCTGTGCAGTTTTATTTTCTAAAAATGTGTAAAATTACTCTAAATGAACAATAGTTGTAGGATATTGATAGTTTTTGAGTAGTAATTATGTGTTTTGCGAGAAATGTGAACTGTATAGTCAAACGTGGCCTTTTAAGTTCTCACAAGAACTCCGTTGAATGGCACCAGCTGAAAACCTTCAGTTCGGCTGGGCTACATATAGGCTTAAGAAAATGAAGAAACTATCTTGTAAACTAAGATCTGGCTTAAAGGCCTAGCTGCCAAGCCATAAACCTAAATAAAATAAATAAAAATAAACATTGTAATCCATATACGAGACTTTCTTTTTCACATGATTAAATTTTAAGTGAGCTCTTTCATTTTAATGAACAATAACAGTATTATCTTTAACCAATTTTTTATTTTTACTCAAAAACACCGCCCTGAGACCTGTACAAAAGTAAAAATCAAGAAACAATGCGAAGCAAACAAAACATGTTGCGACTTACGCGCGAATCAGCTACAAACGAAGCGTCACGGAAATCCCCGAACCCGCGATCGACTTCGCCGACTAGTCGGCCTCTTTACAACCGACACAACAACAAACCGCTTCCGGGAAAATTCCCGCGGGATTCCCGGGATAAAAAGTATCACACATTTTACTACATAAACTTTGCTATCGATCAGTAAATAAAACCGCATTGGAATTCGAATTTTAAATAATTCCCAGAAATAAACCCCATTGGATTCTAAGGATAAAAAGTAGCGGAGAGTTTAAGTCTAAGTATTGGCTATCGATCAACGAAATCGGCCCAGTAGTTTTTACGAGAAACCCGAACAAACAAACAAACCGACAAACAAACGAGAAATCTAAAAAAATGCATCGTGTCCTTCGTCCATTATTTAGTCTATTCCAGTTGTTTTTTTTTTTTAAATAGCTTCAATAAACAAACAATTTTATAATATTATAGATAGATAGATAATAAGTTCAACGTTCAAGGCCCTTGAAAAATTCAACATGTAGGTATAACTAATAACTCACCTGCAACCTCGCTCTGACGATATCCAGGGGATTTGTCAGTATCGTTGTGGTGAAACCACCCAGAGTGCCAGCGACGCATTGTATTAACAGATGGGAGACCCAAGAAGGCGATATCTTGAGGAGTTCATCTGAAAGAAGCAAAATCCTGCAATCGCATAATAATTAGCAACCTTAGAATGCTACTGCGACATGTGTATCGGACCAAAGCCAAAGTGAGAATCTGTATCCATATGAAGGTCGGAAGGAAGAAGACTATCTCCTCGGTTCGATCGCACGTTTTTATATTCGAGCAAAGACGGAACGACCCGAGTAGAGTGGGGTAATTGATACACAATATCCTGTAATATTATTCTGTCAGCAAAGAAACTCATTACAATAGTACATTCAATAAAATAGCATTTATAAACCGTATTAAGTCTGAGCATGCTTCTTCCACTAGAATAGCGACCTAAGTACATTTAGTTATAGGTTTTGATTTTCGCACAATAATTAGTTACACTAGAGCGCTAATACGACATGTGCATCAAACCAAAGCCGAAGTAAGATTGCCGTTCGGCCCTCCACCCGCTCGCTTTTATATCCTAAAGAGTCGAGTAATAATCAATATCCACAAATATTATCTAACCAATAATTGAGGCCGTTACAATAGTACCAATTATGTCTCATCTTGCTGTTTGGTACGCCGCCAAAGAGACGGCATAGTCTATCTAATAAGAATTCACGACTAAATTACCAGCTACCTACCATGATTTACCGAGGTAAGTTCGGTACAACTCTCACCAAAGTGCCAAGTTTGGTACATATACAAAATAAGAACTCGGCACAGCCTATCTAATAGAAATTTACAAGTAATATCTCAGCTACCAATCATGACTTACCTAGGTTAATTTGGTACATCATATGCCGCCAAGGAAGTGGCATAACCAATCTAACAAGAATTTGCAATTAATTTGTCAGTTACTGACCGTGACTTACCTTGGTAAGTCTGGTACAGCGCCCACCAAAGTGCCGAGTTTGGTACATACGCCGCCAAAGAGGCGGCGTAGCCTCTGTAGTAGCCCATAGGGCCGTGCAACTTGTATACACGGACGGCGACTTCTTTGGCGAGGGCCGCTTTGGACCACCGCTTCTCTACGTCCAGGCCTAACGGGTTCATTGTCTGTAATCAAATATAACCTTCATAGAGTTTTTGGGGCAATATCGAAAGATGTTTTGCTGTGAACGCTCACGCTCACGAACCTACGCTCACGTATGGAAGCGAGAGTTGGGTATGGAAGAGAGAGCATGAAAGTAGAGTAAACGCGGTTGAGATGCGAGCACTGCGCAAAATCTGCGGAGTGACGCTCGCGGACCGCGTTCGTAATACCGAAGTAAGAAAGAGTGTCGGGGTGAAGGTAAGGAAAGGAATGCTCCGGTGGTTCGGGCATGTGGAAAGAATGACTAAACAGATATACAATGCAAAAGTGGATGGATGCAGAAGTCGTGGAAGGCCACGACACACCTTCCATGATCAAATTGATCGTGTACTAGCGGAGGGTGATGTCAGGAGCCTTAAGAACAGACGAGCGTGCATGACAAGAGTTATGAATGTCAAAGAAGCAAGTGAGGTGTGTAAGAATGGGCCTAAATGGCGCTCTGTTGTTCGTGCCTACCCCGCAAGGGAACTGGCGTGAAGTTATGTATGTATGTTTTGCTGTGAAGTATAATTTCCAATAGGGCATGGAAACCGGTAAAGATGTCGAACAGATTACACTCTAAGTACATAGGAACTTTTCTTTTCATTCAAGTTGTACTAAAAATTTTTGGAATCTGCTGCTCCAAATTAGCCCACCTGATTTTTTTACATTTTAAAAGAATTGTAGAATTGTATAAAATCGAACCATTTACAGATTTATTATAGTATGGATTTTAACGACCGCAGCGCCACCTATTAGGGTATATTCGTCTATCTCACGAGAACGACGTCCTATATCGAGACAAAAATTATCTTAAGCGTTGGCCCAGGATATAGGCCAGCACTGTGTACGAGATTGATTTAAATCTGTTAAGTACTTGGTTATTAATAGCAATTGCGACCATTGAACTGGGTTTGGTTAAAAGGTCTATGGTTTAGGGGAATATATGGGAATAAAACCAAGATTTCCAATAAATTACACCGTTTCATTACTCTTATTACAAAATCACATAGTTTAAAAGGCAAGTAATAGATCTTAGCTTACACTAAGCCTAAATTACATACATACATACATACATAACTTCACGCCAGTTCCCTTGCGGGGTAGGCACGTACAACAGAGCTCCATTCAGGCTTATTCTTACACACCTCACTTGCTTCTTTGACATTCATAGCTCAAGGCTCCTGACATCACCTTCTGCTAGTACACGATCAATTTGATCATGGAAGGTGTGTCGTGGCCTTCTACAACTTCTGCATCCATCCGCTTTTGCACTGTATATCTGTTTAGTCATTCTTTCATCATGCAATCTTTCCACGCCTAAATTACTATATAGAATATTACAGTACCTACAGAGTATCCTTGCCAATCCTATTCTCGGTTTGATTTTACCCTAATCCCAAGACCCTACCTGGCTAGCTTACTCAGGAGAAAGTACGGCTTTAGGCCGTAAAAACTGAGCATTGATTTTTTTTTAATGTATTATGAGTGCGGGATTTATTTATGTCGGAATCGTATTTGTTATTATAAAATAACAATATGACGGAAGTAGTCAATAACCGGATAGAGTATTCTTTCACGCAGTATTCGGAAGTTGTTTAACCGGAAGTCAACGTAGAAGCATTTATTATTAAGCTAACGGATATCGGTAATGGAGTAACCGGATGTTGGAAGTTAATACGTATGTCGGAAGTTGGTTTTATGAAGTGAGTGTAACTGAAGTAGCACCACAGCATTACCGGATGGTGTCACTGCGGCGCGCTACGAGGACCTTTTAAATACGCGGTGTTCGGGCAGAAGAGGGGCAGTCTTCAATCGGCAGCGCATAATATATTGTGGTCGATAATTACTGCTTGATAGTCGCAGTATTCTTGAAGGGCAAATCGCTGCTTGACACTGACAAGCGCGGATGCAACTATTAGAAGTGTCCTAATATTTCTGTGTAATATTTACCATATTAAATATTACACAATAATAATTGTGTAATATTTAATATGGTAATTGTGATAATTCTAGTGTAATAAACTTTGATTATATTCCAGATTATTATTGTGTTATTCTCGGAGCGTCATCCGTTCGCTCCCGGCGGCGTGAACCCGACATTTATAAAAATCCCGTTAAAGAAACACCTAGAACTTTGAGAACTGTTTTATTTAAATTGAGAAGGAAGAATAACCAGCTAATTACAAATAATTATAAATTATAATTCTCGCACAGTAATTAGCTACCCTAGAGCGCATGTGCATCCGACCAATGTCGTAGTGAGAATAATTATTTCGTCGCTCCGCCCGCTCGCTTTTATATCCGATTAGTAATCACAACTACCCGCAGTTATTACAATAGGGTATTACTAATATAACAAATATTAGTAACCGTATATACACAGTCGTGTGGGGTGTCGTTAGTTAGATTTTGAAAAACTTATCTATAGCGATATTTTATTGAAGTTGATCGATTCACGACCCCTAGATCCCTACGCCCGGGTGCAGTGAACCCCTTAAACCCCTGGCTAAAGACGGCTCTGGACATGACGATTTTTTGTTTTATTCCTAAAGCACAGCAGACAGGCTGACGGTCTAACTGTGATGGAAAGTGGTTACCGTTGCCTATAGACATTAGCAACACCAGAGACCACTGATCCTGGAACACAACTCAAAGTTGTTATGGCGGCATACTCTAGAGCAGGGGTGGTAGCCATCCAGTCGGGCAAATGCCCTACCACCTGGCTGTGGGTCGTATTGTAGCCTCTTACGACAGGCCGCCCGAATACAGGAATAAGTATTCTTTTTCCATTCCTGTACGGAGAAAACATAACATACATACATACATGACTTCACGCCAGTTCCCTTGCGGGGTAGGCACGAACAACAGAGCGCCATTTAGGCCCATTCTTACACACCTCACTTGCTTCTTTGACATTCATAGCTCTTGTCATGCACACTCGTCTGTTCTTAAAGCTCCTGACATCACCCTCCGCTAGTACACGATCAATTTGATCATGGAAGGTGTGTCGTGGCCTTCCACGACTTCTGCATCCATCCATAAAAACATAACAAGTCTATAAAATACTCACTGGATTCCTGCTGTTCTCGGGTCTGCCCTTGACCAGCCCTAGCACCATGAGGTGTTGGCTCAATACGTCGAAAGGCACGATTATGGTCTGACCAACTATTGACGCGCAACCGCCGCCAACGAACGACTGAAAACAAAATACACTTTGATTGATGATTTTTTTATTGCAAGCCTGGTAAACTGGCAGACGGCCCAGGTAACTGGAATGTGGTAACCGTCGCTTATAGACATTTTTTTTAACAAATCTGCGGACTCTAGTTTTGTATCCTTTTTTAGGAGTTTTTGGCGGGAACTGAAAGGAGACCTTGTGCTGTGCAGTTTTATTTTCTAAAAATGTGTAAAATTACTCTAAAATGAACAATAGTTGTAGGATAGTGATAGTTTTTGAGTAGTAATTATGTGTTTTTGTGAGAAATGTGAACTGTATAGTCAAATTTTGAGTTGTCACAAGAACTCCGATGAATGACACTAGCTGATTACCTACAGTTCAGCCGTGCTACACATAGGCTTAAGAAAATGAAGAAACTATATTGTAAACTAAATCTGGCTGAAAGGCCTAGCTGCCAAGCCATAAACCTAAATAAATAATATCCTTTTTTACAACTTAATTCCGAAGAAAGTTTTTAGAATTTATAAACGCTTCTTGGTTATTGTTGTTTTTATATGTGACATTCATTCAATGATATTTGTGTTGTGGTGTACCTCACGAATAACTTATTATATTAAGTTATTCTAATGCCTATAGACATTTGCAACACCGGGTGCTGTAAGTTAATCTGTTGCCAGCCTTTAGGATAGAGAGCATGAGATGAGAGGATCAGACAGGATGTATGGGATATGGAATAGATAGGGATGATCATCGCATTGCCGATTGTTTGCGACTAGGCGTTGCCGAACAAACGCCGGGAATTGATCTCCGCTTTCCCAGCTAATGCATTCATATAATCATAATTTCTACTTAAGACAATTTTTTTTTTATTGCAGTTCAGCAGACTGAAAGCTGGCCACTAATGCCGGAATACAACTCAAGGTTGTTACGGCGGCATACACTAGACCAGGGGTGGTCGCCACCCAGTCGAGCAAATATCCTACCACCTGGCTGTGGGTTGCTTTGTATGCCTTTTACGACAGGCCGCTGCAACGCAGGAAATTGTATTCTTTCTCCATTCCTGCACGGATAACTAAAGACATAGCGGCAACTAGGCCCAGCACTTATGAACAAACAAGCCTTGAATGTTTAAAAACACACCATGATATCAAGTATTTCTGACAATTAGAGTCTTCTTTGTGGCTGGTGGCAGGCAATAGGTGTACTTGGCTCTGGTTCTGCGTTCTGGTGAGGTCTCACTTTCTTCTTCTTTTCAGGTATACCAACTTTCATTTTCTCTCTCTTTTGTTTTTACTTACGGTAGCTAGTATCTATATATTGATACGTGAAGCAACAACTTTGTACCCCTTTTTACGAAAATTGCGCCGATGGAGGAGTATGAAATTTCGATCACATATAGTTTATATAGAGAAGAAGCGACGAATGCTAATATTTTTTTTATTCGTAAAAAATAAGTTAAATCAATAAAAAAAACGGACAAGTGGAAAAACCAATCGCAAGGGATAAGTGGAAAAACGAATCGCAACAGACAAGTGGAAAAAAGAATAGCAAGGGACAAACGGCAAAACAAATAGCAACAAAATTGTAACTAGAAGTTTTACAGGCAAATTGTTAATGTACTTGTCCAATTTGAAAACCTGCTTGTAAAACTTCAAGTTAAAATTTTGTTGCCATTCGTTTTGCCACTTGTTAAAAAACGATCCCCGAAGTAAAAATAGAAAACGCCACAGGGCAATTTTCTCTCAGAAACCCGGCTATACCCTTTTTAGTGTATTTACGACATTACAAACGGAAACTCAAATCTTATTTATAAGCAACAAACCTTTGCTTTTGCACTGATGTCATATTTGCCGAGTTCATATCGCACACCTTCGTATGTTGAAATGTAGAAAACGCCTGATATTATCTGAAACTGTAAATACAATAGTTATGCCCAACATCGAAGCCAAGTCAGAAGTTAAGCTACAACCTTTTAGAACAGTTGCACAACAAGGCACACCGCCTCCCGACCAACAATGGATCGACTCGCCCACAAGCTGACAACGCGTGGACGACGAGCAGACGTCTTAGCAGTAGTGACTCGTTTACCATTGGTTAATAACGGGGCTTCCACCCATGGCTTGCGGTGCTTGTCCGGTACCAGCTGGTAATGACCTAGGACTTATTTTTCCTCTGCACTACAATCAGTGCCAGAGGCTGACCTGTCACGAGCTAGGAGCCAGGAATTGGCAAGAAACCGCACAGGACCGAGAAAAGTGGCATGATCTCGTTGAGACCCATTTTGGGTCGCTGCACCAATGGAGTAAGTAAGTAAATAAAAATTATAATCTCATCCATACTCACACTTGACAGCCAAAATCCTCTATATAGGCCAGAAACACCCTCATTTCTATATATCTTAGATATAGCGTCTGTGACTCCCTTGTATGCTTCCTTCTTGCGTTGTATTTGTATTTGTGTTTTCACTAACGTCAATGGGTATAGGGCGCATCTGACTGAAAACAAAACAAATTCGGTGTTTGACCCTTTTGCACTGGTCTCAAAATAGGGATGCTGAAGAGTGTGTGAATGCTATATGGTGGTACAGGTGATAAAAGTACATGATGTTAGGTGTACTCATCAACGAGCTGTAACCGTAAAAGCATTGTGCTCTACTGTATACGCGTGAATTGACGGACTCTGTGCTTGAGCGGGCTAAGCCTTTACTAGCCTACCCCACTGCAACACAAGAGATCGTTCCAGGTTTGATTCCTGCCATCCATCTAGGTGTTTGGGTTCAGCCCCAGATTAGTATCTATAACACAAGCATAACTTGCTTAATTTGGAGATATACAATATTGTGTTTGTCTGCCAATTATTATTATTATACAATCTTCGTTTACGACGCCTAATAAGCCGCCTTCAGCGAGGAACTCATCTGTGAGCGAGCGGATACAGTAACGAGGTTCTACAGGTTCTAATGTGAACCTGGCTTGCAAGGGTACCATGATGACCCTTTTCACAGAATCTTAGTATCTTTGACAGCGCTGACTACCGTGACCTTTGATTTGCGGCAAAACCGACAATCGTACCTACTCATGAGCCAAGTTCTCACTATGATTTTTGGATACAGTAACTGCAATGATTAAGATTACGCCTCCAAGGTGAGTATGCAGCTCTAATCTGTACACCCATACAAAATCAGGAGTCTATGATGTTTTGTATGATTATAAAAAGTATATCTGGTGATTTGACTTTCAAATATCCAATTTGATTATAATGAGCAGATAAATATCAATACTTACTTGAAAAGCTACTTAGAGTGTAAAGGGGGAAAAATTTGCTCTTATCCATCATGCTCCATTCTATTGTAGTAATCAGCTGAGGGGGCGGCGATTCAACCATTGTGGCAGCCATTTTTGTATTTCTATCCTTATCTTTCTTATTAAGAAATATATTTTTATCTCTGTCAGCTAATCTTGTTCTATTTTCTTTTACAACACTTTCCTTTTCACTCTTACTGTCCAGTTTATTTCTATCCTTGTCATCTAGTGTTATCTTACTCCCTTTTATGGCTCCGTCTCCGTCACTCTTACTGTCAACTATATTGCTATCCTTGTCTATCTCTGGCCTTTTCCCCCATAGATGTACAAACATTGAACTACTTTTTTATTGGTTTCTAATACAGTGATTACAGCTCTTTGGTAACTATGTTTACACAGGTATACAACAAAATAAAGCAATAATTTTTGTATTTTAAAAATACAGTTGGAATTATTAAATTTTTTATATCAATTAAATTGATTTAAGTTAAAGTATAATTTGCAAATAAAAAATAAATATTTATTTTATGTCTAATTTAACTATCTATGTTTTTACAGTGAGATTGGGTCAATTTTTTTTAAATATTAGGTGACCTTGAAATGTTTAGGATATATTGTGTAAGATGTCTGGTTTTTTATTGGTTCTTCCATGATTTTTGGTGTCAGACGGAGGCATATAGTTGTTGTTTGCAGCTGAAAGTTTAAAAATGTATATTTAAATAATACTGTTATTAGTTGCAGGACTCGAATTAAAATGTCGTTGTTATTACAGAGTTTATTAGAACTATACAAATACATATAACACAGGTACAAATATAACTGAACACAACCAGTCCAAACATAATGCACAATGCAATAACACACCCAAAGTCTGTCAGTAAATATATTACCGAATGTACGCATGTTTTTCTTCGCTTGTGGTTATCGCTTGACTGCATTCCTCTCTCCATCAGGTGGTCCGTTTATGCTCCACAAATGCAAATGCAAATGTATGTTCGGCCAGCAATGGCGCCACAGTTTCCTAGAATTAGCTTGTAACACCTGGCTAATGATGCTAGTGAGCGAGTACAATAGGACAATGGGCCGTATGCCAATAAATAAGTAACCAAAGAAGATAATCATAAAATTATTACAAGTAGTTCAAATGCCGAAAGGTAATAGGTAATAAAATGTAGGTGCGAATTTGTCTTTGTCGGTCGTAACAATACTCATAATGATTTCTTCCAGGCAACCTATTTCCAACGAGATCGTGTTTCTTTAATTTCTTTTTTAAATTATTAATCTACCTAATTTTTAAAAACATAGATTTATTCTTGGTGAACACTAAAGTGTTTTCATTCACTCATTCATTATGTTTGTTCCGTCTGTTTGTCTCAGCAACTTATCATATTCCTAGATTTATATGCATAAAGTTTGGCAGGAAGGCTTCTTGTATATGTTCCCAAGATATTTAGATTCAAAATTATGAAGTGTATATTTCTACCTTTTTAACTACAGGGGTAGAAAATTCTAAGAAATCAAAGTGTGAATTCATAAGAAATACTTTAAATGTAAATTAGTTTTAATAAAAACTGTGGAATGGTTTTTCAAATATGGATCATTTTAGATTAAATCCTTGTTAAGGCCCCATTTGTTAAATAGATTGTTTGTTTGAGGATGTTTGATAAACCAATTTTTAGTAGAGGGGTGGTGGATTTAGGAGGGGAGGAGGCATACTTACCCTTTCTGCAACCCCTATGGTCTGGAGATTTTAAAGTATTTTTTTTTTAATAAACATAACAACACTTATTTTTGTACTAATATCACTTATATCAATTTGAACAATCCTTTCAAACTCCGAAAGAAAGCCAGTAATCAACAGAAGAGATCCTAAAACAGCGTAAGTCACCAAAAAATTAAGAATAAGCACAACAGTGTACAATCACATACACTACAAGAGTAACCATGAAAATATTCAAAATGGCGGCCAATAAAGACGAAATTATAAACCGTGTACATAAAATAAATAGTAAACGGTTACCAGTCGGTTTTGACCTGACCATAGGGGATGTATTGGGGATAAGTATGCCTTCCCCCTCCTCACTCCATCAACCCGCTACTTAAAATCGGGTATGAAACATCTAGATTTACCACGTTTATCGCAGTCTCTCTTCTGCAGCATTCTGTCTTCTGACTGAAAATTTTAACCTTAGTTATAAGGTATGGCCTTCGTACATAATCTTTGCTAACACAAATAAATTAAACAAAAGTCGATTATCTCAATGCAAGATAATCTCTCACAAGAACTAGTTCGAATGATCAAAGGGCAGCTACTGTAGTCTTATCAGTGCCAAGTACAAGGTAATTTGTTAATTTTTAGTTAAATTGGTGTTTCTGAAAGAAAATTACGCACGAACTTACATCAAATTATTCCTGATTCTCATTACTATATACACTTACAAGGATTTATTAGAAATCCTTAAAGCATTGAACTCTGTTTCCTGAAAACTTTTATGTAATAATTTACACAATTGAGATATTTGCACCATGGAAAAATATATCCTTCATCTGTCAGCTGATTAAACGTCCATATTGGTTATACAGTAGACAATATTGATTTTTTCTTCTGATTTCAATTGAAATTTCGTGTAGATTAATAATTTCTGAAGAATTTTATTTAAAATAACCAAATAAAAAGTTAATTATCGTACAGTGAATAAGCTAATTTTTCACATTAGTAATCTTAATATGCTAGTTATGACATAATGTCATTTTGTCGGTCGATTACCATAGTTAGGTTCCGAATTAAATTACAATAATGGCATGTTTATGCTAGTATTTGTGATAAATGTTTCTGTTTTTAATAGTTTCAGGTAACATTTCAGATTGTTCAAGTCATTATAGTATTTTTTCTGCCGTTATTATAAATCGACATAAATGATTCTTTCTTTACTTGATATTGACAATATCGACTTAGCAGCAATAGCCATAAGACGAAAAAAAACCTATTCTTGTTTATGATTGGCTCTTTATAATATTGATTGACAGTTTGACACTGTTACTGTCATTACCATCTGTTTTCGCATTTCCGAACCGATCACACCAAACTGTCATTTAGTCATTTATTTACACTGTTGTTCAAGAGACTTAGCGCTTCATTCACATAATATTATCAAAAAATATTTGAATAAATCTTCGCAATGGTAAATAAAGTTGATAAAATGATAAAATTATGAATTATTCACTTATTAATTAACTTTTTTGTTACAGGCACGCTATTTTAAGGAACAGGATATCGATGGTAAGCTTTTACATTTTTAAGTAGTGTATGTGTAAATTATCTTTTTATTACATCAAAACAACATTTATGGACCTGTTTATATGTTCATTACATATTTTGAAAGTGACAAAATATTAAACTAATTGGAACTAACAAAAAGTAGGTCATTCACACAAGTTTTACGACATGTCGCGCTTAACGGGTCTTTTCATCTAATCAGTATTCTATGGACGACAATGAAGATAGTGAAATTTCGGAAATCAGATAAAACCGATATGTGAATGTTCGGATTCTTTGTATCAATTATTTATTGAAATATAATGCAATATAACAGTTCTTACATAAAAATATTAATTCATACAACACTGAAGGTCATTAATGAATTATTTGATAACTGTTCCATATGCCATACAAAAATATTATTCCAATAACAGCGACTTCTCATTTTGAGGTTTGGATCTGAATCAGCACTGAGTTACCACTTCAGCAGTTTTCTTATTTACATAAACAAACCTGTATAATAACTTTATCAATCTATGAACCTTTCATTCTGCATTGTACAAGTGAATACTGCCCATTCTTATGCTCGGGCTTCACCAGCTATAATGTCATGGTCATTGACTGGCGTCTTATTTATAGTGTTAAAAATAATGCCATTAACAACTAGATACTGCTGCGTTGCTGCTCTCTTAAGGGAGACTGGAACCTGGTCACTAATGCCGGAACACAACTCAAGGTTGCTATGGTGACATACTTTAGACCAGGGGTGATAGCCATCCAGTCGGGCAAATGCCCTACCACCTGGCTGTAAGTTGTTTTGTTGCCTTTTACGACAGGCTACCCCGCCGCAGGAATTAGTATTCTTTCTTTGTTCCTGCATGGAAAAAATGCATGAAACGGTCAATATCTATAGCATTTTCCCAGATGAAGCAGAGTAGCATGATAAATAACTGAGCGCCAGTCTTAGTAATGTGCTCATATTATTGTTTTCTTTTAAATTGCAAAACTGGCAAACGGGCATATGGTGCAGCTCATTGCCAGTAGTTACAGTTGCCTATAGACATTTGCAAAACTAGGGATAAAGCCAATACATTACGAGCCTTTAAGATACATACATACATTTTATCACACCTGTTTCCCATAGGGGTGCAAAGTAAAGTATCATTCACAATACTGCCATACACTTGTTTTGTGATCCTATTTTCATCCATCTTCTCTTATGTGCCCAAACATTCCATTTTCAGCTCTTGTTATTACATCTTCTTTCAATCCACAATGTTTCCTTATTACACTATTCCGTATCGTATCATTCATGCTTACCTCACATATACTTCTCAAAGCTCTCGTTTAAACTGTATTTATTCTACTTTCATGCTTCGTCTGCCACACCCAACTTTCACTGTCGTACATTAATGTTGGCACCGACACCCCCTTAAAATTATATGAACAATATGAGATCAAGGAATTAGATAGGAGGAATGGGATACAAAGGATACGATAAGAGATTGGAATATGGAGGGAGTGGGAAACACAGTTAGCTCAAGGCTAACTTTTGCCGCATAGACATGTCAGCCCCATCATCTCCTAAACATACAATAACTTATATAAAAATAAAAATAGCCTTTATTGCTGAAAAACAAATAAGAAAACCTAATCCGCTAATTGGTATTGTGTTTTGCCTCCTTCTCAGCTTGTCCTTCGTCAAAGGCCTCCCTCAAGCTGTTTGCTGCCCATTTTATCTTGTCTATGCAGGTTCTGGACCACAGTGTTCCTGCTGTTTGTTTAAAATCGTCCTCCCACCTCTTGTATTGTCTTCCTCTTCTCCATTTACCGTCTCTGGGGTACCACTCGGTTATTTTTCGTGTCCATTTATTTTTATTGTCTCTCATTATGTGTCCGACCCAGTCCCATTTAAATTGTTTTATTAATAAAACAATAACTTGTATATTAAATATTAAATAATGAGCTGGCTAACAAACTAGCCTTCTTTGAGGCTGGCTCTGTACTTGTTTAGAACCATACTCAGTCAGTCGGAAAAACAGCCATTAATTTTAGCACAATCATTTCATTAGCGTAATTTTAGCAATAAACAATTTACATCTAGCAACTCTATAATTAACATCCTACATAGGAAAACCCCTTACAAAATTTGGTCCTTCGAGCCGGATTTGAACAAGCAATCTATGCAGTCCCTACAAGACTAATGATTCCAGCACAGCTCTACCAAGTAATATGCAATTAATGATTTTGAGTAACTGTCATGTTTTACAGAGTTTCGTGAATGCTTCTATCTGTTTGCCCGCTCTGGGCAAATCACATCCCTGGATGAGTTGACTGTTATAATGAGGTCGCTGGGCATGAGTCCAACCATTCAGGAGCTAGCAGGTAATAACTATAGGAATTTTATTAAATCTTAATTAATATTATAGGTGTCAGGTTGTGTATGAAGGGTTCATTTTCAAGATGCATTATATATAGACATATAATGCCTTGTATTTATTTTTGAAAATAAGGGTGTTTCTTTGTAATAAAATTTACTCTCATTAATATTCGGGATAATTTCACCCTCTCGACAGTCTATTCTTGTTATCCTGTATAGTGAACTCTTGTTGAATATAATGATTACTTTGTACTTTTATAAATGTAAATTTTGTGTTCATAAAGTTATTTTTTTTATGATCACCCAGAATTCTCTCTCATCATATGAAATAAGATTAGTCGCTAGAAGGCTCAATAATCTATGAGACCACGGTATCCACATATCCACAATGATCGTGGCACCCCAAAAGCTGCAATGAAGATAATAATTCCAGCATTGTTTTATCACTTAATACTTAGTTGCATCTTTATTAATCAAAATAAATATTACACTATTTCTTATAGCAATAAGTTTCTTGTTTCTTTATGTATTTCTAGATTTTTCCAAAGGCATAGGACATATACCTTTATCTATGTAATGGGAAATGTCGATTAAAATTAATGAGAACAATTTGCTGTGTTCTGTAGGTTACTTAAAGGGCAAAGGTGGCAAAATGTCTTTCGCCGACTTCTTAGAAGTGATGCATATACACTCCAGAGCTGAGAATCTTCCAACTGAAGTAAGTGTCGATATTGTTACGAGTCGCGAGACTCGAATTAAAATGCCGTTAGAATGACTATAGAGTTTATTAGAACTATACAAACACGTATAACACAGGTACAAATATAACCGAACACAACAAGTCCAAACGTAATGCAGGTCGTAATTTAATAAAACTCGCAAAGTCCGTCACTTATTAGATTCCCGGTTGGAGTACACACATCTTGCTTCGCTTGTAGTTCTCGCTCGACTCACTCCTCCCTCAACCGGGCCATTGTTTTATACTGCACAAATGCAATATGTCCGCCCGGCAACGTGAACCGAATTTCCTAGAATCAGATTTTACTTTAAAATCCGTAACACCTGACTAATTATTACAATACAACAATACGCCGTATGCCAATAAGTAAACAAAAGAAGACGATCATAAAAGAATTTCAATGTTATTAGTTTAAATGCCGACGGGTAATAAATGTGCTTTGTTTCAGATATGCAGGTGGATTTTTGAATTTAATATCAAATAACAACAATCGGCAACAAATAATAACACTGAACAGTAAATAACGAGAATAAACCGCAAATAAAATCAATTAATTAATTAATTGTTAAACTAAAACCAAATAGTCAGACCTCACAAGAATTAGCAATGTTAATGTTATGTTAATTATTTATTTGACTTTTATTGTAGATATATTTTCTTCAAAATGTAACGAACCTCTTTTTGCTGATTGTACAAGAAAATGTAAATTTCAAGTTTAGAATTCCTGTCAATATACATATACGAAGCTAATTTAAAATAAAAATACATTTAAATACAGTAACTTAAAAGAAGCTTGAAAATGTCACCCCGCGCCGCCGCCTTTTTTCAATGCGGTGCCCGTCTCTATTTCTTGATGACGTATTAGTTCTATCCAGTGGCGTAGTAATGGATAATGGCGCCTAAGGTACAGGTATTATAGTCGCGCCCCTTTGTAAATTATCATCATATCTAGAGATGGGTGATAAATACTGTCACTGTGAAAATGTCACAGCGACAAGCCGTCTAAAAGTATCACTGTGACATGCTACGAAGGGACAACGTTACAAAGTCACTTCGATTCACGGAACGTTGGAATGAGCTCCCAGCCGAGGTTTTCCCACAGCGCTACAACATGGGGTTTTTTAAAAAGGGTGTCATAAAATTTCTTCGAGGCCGGCAGCGCGTTGGTGACACCTCTGGTGTTGCAAACGTCTATAGGCGACGGTAACCACTTTCCATCAGGTGGGCCGTCTGCCTGTCTGCTGTACTCCAGCGATAAAAAAAAAAAAAAAAAAAACGTTGGTCCTTTACGTCACGTCAATCATTCGTTGTAATCGTGAGTCGCGAACGTAGTTCGGTTAACATCGGCACTAATCGGGTTGATTCGGGTAAGGCGGTGGACGGCTCGCACGTCCGCGGCAGCGGCATAGAGCATTTAGTTGCTAGAAAGGGCGTAATTATTATTGTTTGTATCACTACAGTACTATGGTTTTGTTTAAATTAATAACTTATTAAAAAAATTCAAGATTTCCAAACATTAAAAAACAGAACTAAGTTATTTATTTTTATAGAATAAACAAATTAATTTAGGAATATGTAATTAATTATTTAACTACTAGTAATAACTGATTACATATTACTAGCGGCCCCGGCAGACGTTGTCCTGCATTTAAAAAATTAAATTCTAGAACCCGATCCCAAAGCCACGTACCGGTTCTAATTGCGAATCTAAACCATCCGGGTACCCACTCAAACAATATCACCAAAATCGCTCCAGGTGATTAGGAGGATTCCAGAACCTAATCTCAGCGCCACCTACCGGTTCTAATTGTGAATCTAAAACAGTAATATATTTTTTTTTATTCTAAGTCATGACAAATTAAGATTAAAAATCTTGCCAAAAAATTAAAGTTTATAATTAACAAATAAAAAATAGGGGTTGATCGTAGAGGGGTGAAAATTGAGGATTGTATGTATTTTTGTATGTTGTATCATAAAAAAATAGAAATTAAAAATTTTGTCTAAAAAATAAAAAATAAAATTTAGGGGTGGACTACCCCTAACATTTAGGGGGATGAAAAATAGATGTTGGCCGATTCTCATAGATACCGGATAAGCTCAAAAAATTTCATCAAAATCGGTCAAGCCGTTTCGGAGGAGTATGGCAACAAAAACTGTGACACGAGAATTTTATATATTAGATTTACCGATTACCGAATACTACATTCTGATGTAAGTGACTGTTGTGACAAAGTCACGTTGATTTATTGCTGTGACTTTCGTAACTGGAACGTCGGTCACGGCGACTGAAAAGGGACGATTTTCCTCACGTCTAATCATATCCCTCTCGTTCATTTTCGGGAATCTCGAACGTGCCTGTTGGATATGATTTTTTTTAAGTTTTTTTATAGGAACTTCGTCCCAGGCTATCGTCACGCTTCACAGGATTAGGTCCGACCTATTATTGTTGGACAGTATAATGTCGGGAATTGTTTGCGTTTTCCATTATTGCACAGTGCCATCTATTACCTTGCAAGTGTTCCACTACAGTGTCGTGTCGAACAGCAAATGGCCAAATATCTTCCTAGTTCTTTCCTCCGTAGTTAGTATATAGTATTCATTATAATACCAATTTCAGGTGGTGAATGCATTCAAAGCTGGCGATGCTGAGAAGAAAGGAGTGATACCAGCCAGGCAACTGCGTAACCTACTGCAGAATTGGGGGGAAGGCCTGTCTGCCAGAGAGGTAAACATTGTTTAATAAAAATAATCTCCAGACAAAGACACATTATATATCCCCAATCTAAAAAAAATATGCTTGTTATGGGTAATATACAACGGACCACTCTAGGGCCCATCCCAGACACCCAGACCATAGTGAATAAACGAATGTTTTTTTTTAATGCAAGTCTGGCAAACAGGCAGATAGTCCTGTTCATGGAAAGTGCTTACTGTCAGCTATAGTCATTTGCAACACCAGAGGTGAAGCCAGCTCATAGCTAGCCATTAATATTTTAACAGTGGCTTCACAGTATACACTTGAAAATATACTATATGCTAAGAAAAATATCTCGGATGTATATTGTAAAAATGTTAGGAACAAAAATAAATTAGAAACTCCCAAATGGCTTTATAAAGTTGACGATTGATAGATGTCTCACGCGACCAAAACGCTGGCCCGTACTGTAGGCAACGAATAAGTGTTGCGTTCCAATGTATAAGCGTTGCCATCCAACATATTAGTGTTGCCATCCAACGTATGAGTGTTGCCATCCAACATATACGTGTTGTCATCCAACGTATAAGTGTTGCCTTCCAACGTATAAGTGTTGCCTTCCAGCGTATAAGTGTTGCCATCCAACGTATAAGTGTTGCCATCCAACATATACATGTTGTCATCCAACGTATAAGTGTTGCCTTCCAACGTATAAGTGTTGCCTTCCAACGTATAAGTGTTGCCTTCCAGCGTATAAGCGTTGCCTTCCAACGTGGTAACGCGGCCAGCGTTATGGGAACTTTCGATATCACTTTCATGCTTTATGTCTCTGGTAAACGTAAACATGGTTAGCGCACTCATGTTATAAATGATGCGGGCTTGATGGAAGGGATACGACGGATGGGATACTGGGGATGAGGTAGAGATATCAGACAGGACGAATGGGATAGATGGGATAGAGTGGATATTTAGAACTACATGCAAACCAAAATATACTTATGAATAATAAAATACAACTATAGGAAATGAAGTTCTAAATCGGTCCTAACTCCGCGTGATGCTGTTTGAATCAACTAGCTCTGGTTTTCCGCTAGGGCCTTTACAGTGACTCGCGGGTAGACAAAACGAAACAAACACAAAAAAGAAAGAAAATACGGATAGTATTATTAGAAAACAGTATAATTATGTGAAAATTAATGCTACTAAGCGAATTTATAATATGAACACGTCGTCACTCGATTTAACGACGAATTCCTTTAAACGTCAAAATCACTTGGCTTTGGTTGGTTTAGCTTATCTTCCATTTCGGCTGGGCGTAACTATGTTCTAAATGTCAGCCTTTCCAACACATTCAAAGCGCAGGGTCGTCAGGGAGGAGGGGGTTTTTAGTGGGTATTGGGGTTGCTCGCTCGTGTAGCAACGCTCGGAGTCTTCCACACTATTCTGTGACGTCGATCGCGGACGGAGCGCTGCCAAGAGCATACTATTGCTGCAGTGTTATCGCCCCCGACCGACGCGTGTCGTTCCCCTAGCAACGACCCAGTTTGTGCGTAAATCGGTTAAGCATTTTCCCTCGCCTCAAAAAAAAAAAAAGCTTATCTTCCATACAATGACTCACTCTATATAGCATTACACCCACTCTCAATAACGACAACAATTAAGTAATAAATGTACCTTTTCAGTTGCCAAAATTAGTAAAAGCTGCGCAGCTGTGTACGTTCTTTTATCGCTTTATTATCCTAGCCCGTAATAAACTCGTCTGTCGGCATCATGCATACCGAAATTTCTAAGTACTTCCTTCATCACCAAAATGCCTCAATATCGCAAGATATGGATAAAAAAAGTAAAAAAATACATCAAAATTACAGGTGTAGCAAAAGACGTCAGACAAAAATAACAGACTTCTCTCCATTCAAAGACCACTCTCTTTAACGCCATGAAATGCAGTCCCTTACATACATACATAACTTCACGCCAGTTCCCTTGCGGGGTAGGCACGAACAACAGAGCGCCATTTAGGCTTATTCTTTCACACCTCACTTGCTTCTTTGACATTCATAACTCTTGTCATACACGCGCGTCTGTTCTTAAGGCTCCTGACATCACTTTCTGCTAGTACACGATCGATTTGATCATGGAAGGTGTGTCGTGGCCTTCCACGACTTCTGCATCCATCCACTTTTGCATTGTATATCTGTTTAGTCATTCTTTCCACATGCCCGAACCACCGGAGCTTTCCTTTCCTTATCTTCACCCCGACACTCTCTTTCTTACTTCGGTATTACGAACGCACTGTCCCTTCAGTGTCGTTATATGGAGTTTACATTGTATATAATATATTGCATGTCTTTCTTTCAGGTAGATAACATTTTCCGTGAAGCAAACGTAACAAACAGTGGTACTGTCCGATACGAGGATTTCGTTAAAATATCCTGCGCACCTGTCCCAGATTATTATTAAGAAAATTCATGTTATTAAATTTTACGACCCCTCGATATAAATGATAATTCCGGATTAATGATAAGAAGTATTTCAAAGTTCGTCCAAAGTTGTTTTTTTAATAGATGCACATTCAAATTCAAAAGTGTTTATTCAAAATAAGTTCCACTGGAGCACACTTTTTTATAATTTAATTTTATTTCCCAGTCTATGTACACCGCTTCGAAACGTCTTGTTGCTGTTAAGTAGAGTAAGAAACTCCCCAGCAACACGTCTAGCTAAAACTTGTTTTTCTTTATATTTCTTATTCTATTTAATTAGTTTTGAAGAATTAATGGAGTTGTAGCAAACAGTGCATACTCAATAAGACATAGACACAATAAAAGGAAAGAAAATTATTATTGTAGTTATAATAGTGATCTCCATAAGTTCCTTACAAGCTTGGTAGGATAAAAATGTTATACAAAATATAGTAGAAGAGGTTGGAACGAGCTGCTATGTAAATGAAGTTTTGTCATTTAAGTATTGTCCAATAGTGTAGCAAGATGCTTTTTAATTTAGTGAAAGGCAGATCTAACATTTAATTTGGAATCATACTGAAGAAGCGTATACCAACCCCCATGAAAGAGGACAAATACTCTTTGTAATCTAAAAGATGGTATGGGAGGAGTCCTAATGTGGTTTGTGCACTTGCTCTTGCTTGCTTGTAGTGGTGGAGTGCTGATGCTTTATAGTAGAGTGAAGAAAATACACCTCGTTGCTTACAGGGATGTATACTCGTACTAGTTGAGCTTGGATGCTGATCCCTGGCTTCAACTTAGCCGATGATGAACTCGCAGCGATGTAATAGCAACTCGATCACAACTCGATATTTGTGAGCATTATTTATAGTAATATCTTTTGTTTGGCCTTTTTTTTTGTTGCATAATAATTACAGATAATTTAAGAATTTCCAAGTAACTATTGTCTTGTTGTGCATTTTTGTTTTGGTGAACAATAAAGTGTTTTCTATGTCTATGTTTAATATTAAAGTAGGCCGCAGCGTCAGCAAAACGCTGTACATTGAACCGTACACCAAAATTTCGTGATGTCACATTTAAAATCGATTGTATTTAAGCTTTACATACATACATACATACATAACTTCACGCCAGTTCCCTTGCGAGGTAGGCACGAACAACAGAGCGCCATTTAGGCTTATTCTTACACACCTCACTTGCTTCTTTGACATTCATAACTCTTGTCATGCACGCTCGTCTGTTCTTAAGGCTCCTAACATCACCTTCTGCTAGTACACGATCAATTTGATCATGGAAAGTGTGTCGTGGCCTTCCACGACTTCTGCATCCATCCACTTTTGCATTTAAGTTTTAAAACACGAAATTTGAACTATTAACGAAAAACTTCAAAATAGTTCCAACTCTGTGTGACTATAGTTTTTAAATTATTAAATAATAATTTAAACGGAATCAACACTAATTATGGAACTATTGTTTTAATTTAATAATGTCTTGTGAAATTGCCAAATGTGTGATGTCACACACTAGGGGGGAGGAGTCACGAATGTGACCAGCTGTGACGAGGACAGAGGAGGGGTCAAAGAATTATGAAATTCGTGTGATCTACCTACCTGTACCTGCACTAATGTGGGTATGCCTTAACGCTTAAAATAAGACTCACTCGGCTACAGCCTAAAACTGTAACACTACCGCAGCGCCAGCATAACAATTAACATTTACAACAAAGAGGGTAGTTTCCGAGGGATCGTAAAATTTTTAAAAAATCGACCTCTTGGAAATCATATACGGTGGTCAGCATTCTATCTTTCGCCAACACTTTTTTTCGTCTAGCCTCCATCCACCGAGTAAAGTGCGATAAGGAACTTTGTTCCAATAATACGGGCAAACCGACAGTACCAATTCTTGTTTCTGAGGAGTCGTAAAATTTGTCTATGTTTCCGATGCTATCAGTAGCAATTTTCAATATTCAATATTATTATTTTTTTAGTATAACTAATTTCTGTTAAATTGTAAGCATTCTTAAAATAAAATATTATTTGTGTAACAAATAGCTACATTATAACAAGCATATAATGGCCATTTCCCATATCTTATCGACCGTTCATTTGCTTTACTATCGGATAAAATATATCAAAATTCAACCGATATTATGTGAATGAATAGTTAGATATAGGAACCGGCCATGAATATTTTATACATTATTGTAAGTAAGACAGAGTTTATAACTTTAGAAATTAAGTAATCAATGTATTTCAATAAATCACTTAAGTTGTGGCCGATTTCTATACCTTACCGACCGCTCATTTGCCTTACTGTCTGTTGAATTTTAACATTAGTTGTATGCAGCTTATGTCAAATTTTAACTGATAGTAAGGCAAATGAACGGTTGGTGAGATATAGGAACAGGCCTTATTCTGATCATCATATTAATGATAGAAAATTGCGGCGGTGCGTTTACTAACGCGGTAGCTTGTGTACGGCTTGACGCTGTACGCAACCGACGAATGCTTATTATGAAAATGCACTATAATGAGCATTCGGACGTCCGACGCGGCCTAAATACGTCGTACGCCGCGTCCGCAATATTCCTGAGCAAACTGAGCATTCCATATAATTATATACTATGTTATAATTAACCTGAAAATTTTAATGTTAAAACGATGTAAAGTTAGAAATAAAACTATTTTTGAGATTTATAAAACGCTTTTGTATTTCATTTATCCTTATATACATTGAATAACAAAAACCTTATTGCTTTGATTTTAGATAACTTGTTTCTCATCGGAAAAACTTATGTTAACTTATAAGGAATAATTTAATTTATACAGTAGAATCGCTTTATTATGACTCCGTGTGAAGTAATTACCAGCTTTGTTTGGTTTTCGACGTTTATATGATCTAAGGTTTTCATATACCTACATTTCTTTATAACAAAGTCGGATATAATGACCTCGCTTATTATGACAATAACATAACAAGGAAAATGACAGCAATTAAAAAGAAAAAAGGTTATATGATGTATGCCCTTTCACTGGTAGGGGGAGCGTGTACAGGTTTTCAAAAATGTAAAAAAAAAGTCGCACAGAAATACTCAAGCGCGTCAGATATTCAAAAGGGATGTTAAGTAAACTCTAAAGGAACTCCTATTCAAAAGACTGACGATTTGGACGTGACCAAAAGTCATAGCCGATTTTTGAAAATGCAAAAAAAAAAACGTTATATTGAAATACTCGAGCGCGTCAGATTAATATACAGACGGTTCAGTTTGGTGTACTTGTCGTGCTGACCCATAATCTGACAATTATGTGGAGGAATTTCCTTAATCTGACGGTTTAAAAAAAAAAATCTCAACCTATATCAAGGGTTGATATATGGTGAGGGTACATAATAGGGTGTAAGGTTTCTCCCCTTTGTTATTCTGCCACGCTCGAGTAGATCCCAAAATCCCCGTTTGGCCTCCCCTACTATTAATTCTAATCAAAAAACTCTTCTACAAAAATAACAGTACTAAATGCAAATCTTATGATTAATGATGCCTGGAACAAAATGTATTAATTGTATTACAATAATTTTCTAGTGTCATTTCCCTTCGATGTTATTATAAACGGATTCTACTGTAAAGCAGCAATGGGCGGTCTTATCGCTTAAGGCAGTATTTCTGAAAGTGGACGATATCATCCACTTATAGTTGCTGGAACCCACAGGCAGAGACGTAGCTATAGCGGGGCACAGAAGCGGCCATGGCCTACGGCCTCTCACCCCGAAGACAGGAGGAGTAAAACAATAATCCGTTCGCATATTGTTACCGACGCGAATATCTGGCGCCGCCATTAGTTACCCGAAAGTGTATCTGTTTTCTTACTTGTCAATGTCATGTTATAACATTAGTAAAAAACAAAGTTAAATCCTCTTCAGTTTTTAAAATTCGATGGCGTCATTTTATTTCTGACACAAAATCACCATTTCGCTTTGTAGACTTCAAACATTACCCAAAAGCACGAACCAGCTACATATACCAAATTATTTTTTATTTCAGCTAGCGACATTCTTGGTGACTGTTATGGAGAACCACCGCCGGCCAGTGCCAGTAGTTTCAATTGTTTTTCAAATCCATCTTTTTGCGTTGCCCTGAAATTTAGGTCTTGCTCCGCCACTGGTGGGGCAAGTAGGGCACTAGCCCCGCGGGGCGTCTATCGAAGAGGGGCGCGGAAAATCGCTAATTATTAAATTTAAAAATCAAATTATATTATTACGTGCCACACCATTTTCTATGACTACGCTCCAACCCACAAGACCCAGAAAAATAAGAAGATATTTAGGCCGTGTATCTATTAGACAAACGGTGAGCGGCTGGCTGACGCGGAGGGGTGTATCGGTCCCTAACTCAATATCGAGTTGGCAGCGAACTGTAGCGTATGAGCCGCGAAGTGCTTGCGAACTCTTGGGTGGGTAGGTAAACGGTGTATATAACGCCGCACAGCGCTCCGGTGTAGTGAGCGAACTGTGCCGCTGACCGCGCGCATCGTTGCTGCTAATCGGCCGCTCACTGTTCGTCTAATGAGGATACGGCCTTAAGCTGTTTAAGAGGGACGTCTTATTATAACGCTCTCATTTAAAATGCAAACTTATAACACTCGATAATAAAAATAATAAAGTAGAAAACCTTTTAAATTAATAATATAAAGACATATAACTAATAATTTATTTGAAAATTTATTTCGTAAGAATAATTAAGTTATAAAGTGCTTACCCTCAAACATCTATCTTAGAAATTGAAATATTATTCCTTGCATAAATGTTGTTTTTAAAAACATCATTCAGTACATTTTCCAATACTTTTAATGGTGTGCAAGCAAGATCTTAATTAACAGAGAGAAAATCTTTTTACATACAAAATAGCAGGCGTAAAGATATACTAACAACTTTTAAAGTATAATACAATGTTTATTATTGTTCAAATAATAATAAACTATTTGACTCGTTAGAATGAGTCATAAGTCTTAACTTACATGTCAAAAATCAAGGTGGTTGTAAATCTGCTGTAAAATTTAACACACACACACACACACACACACACACACACACACACACACACACACACACACACACACACACACACACACACACATATATATATATATATATATATATATATATGTGGTAAACTATACCACTGTTGACATTCTATTAATTTGATCAAAATATTAAGAATCGTAATATTTTTTAAACATTTGTAGCCGTATAATGATTATAAAAACAACATTGTATGGCTACTAATAAAAAAAATACATTTCTTAAATTTTGAATAATTTGGCAGGGTACCAAGCATACAGGATGGCTGCGTACCGATCCGCGCACCCTCTCACCTCGAGGTGAGGAGGTGAGACCCGAGGTAACCGTAGAGACCCAGCCCTAACGAGACTACAGTCCGGTCAAGGGATTTTACCATGGTGTGACAATAGCATTCCCCCGGGGATGCTAGTGCCACCCCGACGAGGCGAATCCCACACATGGGCCGTGACATTTCCCCCTCGCGCGCCTGATGCCCCTTAATCAGATTTCCCCTGGTAAAAGTGCCAATCGTTGAGGGGGGGGGGGGGGGTTTAGGAAAGGCCAACAATGTTACAGTTTACCCTATTTAACAAAAAAAAACTCGTTTAATATGACTGCCTTATAATTAAATAACAATCAGAATAATTTATATTTCTTGATATGATTATCTAATTGACTAGAATATAAAGTAAAAGCATGATTAGAGCTTTGAGGTAGTTACATGTCATTGGTTCAAGAATGAATGAATCAGTGACCTGTTGAGTGAAGACACTATCATTTCGATCCATTCGATTAAAGTCAGTTTCAAATAGGACGGTATAACTGACATATCCGTAAAACCTAATTTGCAGTGTTATCTTAAACTTTCCTACAAAATAATTATGAATTTAAATTACATAAAAATAAATGAATCCTGTTTCTACTTAATAATAATCTTAGAATCATGTTTATTCCCTATTTACTTAATTCCTTACATACCGTCCTATTTGAAACAGACTATAGTATTTTGTACTAATAACTATTCGGAAATAATGTTTAATTTGGGCGACATAAACTCCATGAAACAATGTAAATTTCCTGTCAACGATAATATACAAGAATGGACAGTATATATAAAAACCCGGTGAAGAGCGATGTGTGTTCAGTCTTTGAGATCCGGTCATTTCATTCACTCATGAATGACATAACGTCATTGAGCATAAAGGTGGAGTTCTAGGCCCTACGTATTACTTAATAAGTGGTTTAATGGCTTTGTTTCATATATTCAGCTACATAACCAGTTGCATTGCCTAAGTAAAAGTGTAAGTTATAATTTGCATATAGTCATAGAAGTCCTACATTCGTTATTTACAATAGAATACTTTTGTAGGATCCTTGCTTAAAAATACACAGGTTATTTTACTTGATTTATTTCATCCATTGATATGGATGGAGATGCCTTGATATGCATCGGTGCTTGCCTTTGTAAGCGACGTTCGTATCGATGGTAAAGGCAATCTTCGCACGTGTTTACCTCAATTGCTGAGGCGGGAAAGGCGGCTGCTACGTACAACTTTACTGTTAAGGCGGTATTCTGGTCTAGAAGCATGATTTTCAGGTAATTTTTGAAATGCCATAAAAAAAGGCAATCAATATTTTTATTATCCATTTGTTGTAAGTTATTTATTAACATTATAAGAATACATAAAAAATAGAAAAATAAAAAAAGTTGAAAATTCAAGAAATTTGCAGCTGATGACGTGGGGCTCTCTTTTTCAAAACGATACCCACGATTTCTCAAGTTCTACTGGTCAAAAAAGTGGTAAAAAATGTTTTTTTTTCAGGCAGTCGCCATTTTGGTGAAATTTTTTTTTCAACTTTTCCGTAGTTCCAGTCATAACGACATTATTTTATATAATAATCTTTTTATTTTTTTGGTTTCAGAATGCTAGGAGGGTTGGAATCGTGGGTATGGTCACGTGCCAATTTTTTGAGACCCCCACTTCATCAACTGCTAATTTTTGAATTTTCAACTTTTTTATTTTTTGTTCTGTATTCTTATAATGTTAATAAATAAATGGATAGAAAAAATATTGATTGCCTTCTTACGGCACTTCTAAAATTACCTGAAATTCATGCTTCTAGACCAGAATACCGCCTTAAACTGTGTACATAAAGGATAAATAGACTTGTCACTAGAAAAAAGCAATACATTTAATTATATATCACTTTTGTTTTCAACTAGTGATATAGGCATTTTGAATTTAGAAGCATAATTTGAATAAAAGTTTTATATATTATAAACTATTATTAACTAGTGACACCTGTGAAAAAATAGAAACCCGGGACATCTGTTGTCTCACTCACACTCATGTATACCATATTATTTCATGAATGAAAGAGATGTTAGTCAGCTTTTATTTTAGCACAGTTTCTTTAGCTTTAGTCATTGCCTCGAGACATATACCGTCAGATTTCAAGTGATGAAATAATTAATAACACTACAAAAAAGTCATACACATTACATTGGCAACACCAAGATCAGACATGCTTATTTTTAGTGTGGCCAGGTTTCCGCCGGCGAAAGTTGCCCATCTGCCGTAATATTTGCATATTCTCGTCTTCCACCTCTCTGTCCATTCCGGATGTGCCGGGAATCGAACCGAACAACTTCAGTTTACTGGGAAGGTAGATTAATCCCAGCAACGTTATGACTGGAAGGAAAACAAAATGCGTTTTCAAAACACTTTTAATAGCTTGATTAGTATTTATCAATGTAATCTAATAAGAAACTTGTATATAGTGTAAAGTAGAAAAATGAAATAAATTAATGAAAAAAGAAAGAAAAACGTACAAAAGAATAAAAATTCGCTTTTGTTTTGTTTTTTTTTTTGGCAAAAAGGTTGTTGGTAGAACTACCATTACTGCCTACGTCAGGTGTGGAAAAGACTAGGTTGAAGATGGCGGCGATGAATAAGTAGATCAAAAATGTGTGCTGGGACACATAGTAGAAGTGAAACTTGAATGGACAAGTAGAAAAACGAATCGCAATTAAAAAATTAAATTGAAGTTTTACGGGCAGGTTTTCAAATTGGACAAGTACATTAACCATCTGCCCGTAAAACTTGAAGTTAAAATTTTGTTGCGATTCGTTTTTCCACTTG
Source organism: Dendrolimus kikuchii (assembly GCA_019925095.2). Classification (NCBI taxonomy): domain Eukaryota; kingdom Metazoa; phylum Arthropoda; class Insecta; order Lepidoptera; family Lasiocampidae; genus Dendrolimus; species Dendrolimus kikuchii. Next base: position 35,151,664 of record CM034387.1, read on the forward strand.
TCCGTTGAAGTTTCACTTCTACTATGTGTCCCAGCACACATTTCGATTTTTCGCAGGTTTACTGCAAATTATGATTTGGTTAGGTAGGTACATTTTAATAAATGTATTTTTTATTTAAAAATATTTTATTTATCAAACAAAAAAAAAGAATTCGATCCGGAACCAATAAAAACTTCGATAGTTACTCTAAAATTATGCCGCCTCTCACCACGTCTAGTCTAAATTTATGCCGCTCCTCCACGCGGCCGTAACGCTTTTTCGTGACAGAAAAATCCTAAGACCCCTCCCGCTTATATAGAAGTTTCACTTAAAAAATGAAGACAAAATCATATTCGGCGCATCATCGATAACAATAATATGTTGTCATGTCAATGTCACTTTAGCGGAGTGTTGCATCTGTAGGAGCGAGGCGACCATCTTAACAATAGAATAGAAGACGGGGACACTTTTTTTGTTCGGTGTGTGGTCGCCAGTGCACCAAGTTTGCGACAAATCGCGTTATTAATGTTTATTTCAAGTGTATTCATTATTATTTGTGCAGTAATTGCATATTTGCCTGAACTAGAATAGTAAAATTGCTTCTGTGCCGATTAGGACTTTAATTTTTATTATATACGACCAAACCATGTCATAATGAATATCGATGAAGGCCTTCCTGAGCTTTCATATAAATAACCGTGACATAGTAAACAATTATAGCAATAACATCAATATGAAAAAATACATAGATGTTTAGTATTTTATTTATTAGATGAAATAAAAGAATGACTAAACAGATATACAATGCAAAAGTGGATGGATGCAGAAGTCGTGGAAGGCCACGACACACCTTCCATGATCAAATTGATCGTGTACTAGCAGAAGGTTATGTCAGGAGCCTTAAGAACAGACGAGCTTGCATGACAAGAGTTATGAATGTCAAAGAGGCAAGTGAGGTGTGTAAGAATAAGCCTAAATGGCACTCTGTTGTTCGTGCCTACCCCGCAAGGGAACTGGCGTGAAGTTATGTATGTACGTAATAAATGTGCATATGTAATTCTACATCTCATATTTTATATTTTTTACCAAAAGTACAAATATAATTTTTCTAATTATATATTATAAAATTCACCTTTTAAAAATTGGTGAAGCGGCAATGAACTGTATTGGGGAAGCAAACGTCTTTGTGAAAGGGAATCTAGGTTACCTGGACGGACAACTGCTGAAGGCTTCCTGCCTGGCCGGCTGTGGTCTGATCTTCCTTAGTTTTACAATGGCGGCACTATCACATCACACGCGTGCGTTCAGAGCGGGACCTATTTACATACTCCAGTAGACGCTAGCGAGCAGCAAGCGGCGTATGCGCGCGGGGTGAGGAAGGATTGGGGGTAGGATGACGTTTACCGCCAGATGGCGTTATCAAAGATTGTTTTTGAGAAAAAATTAATCCATGTACAATACTCAAGTTTTTTTTTTACAAAATTTGATTAGGTCAGTTTAAAAGGAAAGAAACTTACTTGATGCATTTATAATATTATTATGGATGCATACAAAGGCTAAGTGTGTATCAACATGTACACAATGATGGATTCCATAGTGACAAATAACATATGCACAAAATATTCTTTGAATCTAAAGGAACATACTTACTATTTAAAATACATGGGAAAACAACATAGAAGTTCAAATTTGTCGAGTGGAAGTAAAATGCCTCTGTGAAGTACAACACTATGGTCAATGTTAAAGACCAAATGCCCATAGACACCACACTGAAATCATAAACAATAAAATCTTTACTTTTACCATCGATGAATAATAATAATAATAATCGGCAGACAAACACACACATTGTATATCCCCAAATTAAGCAAGTTACGCTTGTGTTATGGGTAATATACAATGGACTACTCTGGGGCCGATCCCAGACACCCAGACCATAGTAAATAACGGAGAAAATACGTTTCCGAAATTTACTATACCAGGAATCGAACCCGGAGCCTCTGCGTTGCAGTGAGGTAGGCCGACAAAGGCTTAGCCCGCTCAACCACAGAGGCCGTCAAATTCGGTAACTGTACAGGGTTAATACTTTCAGTGGAGTAGTAAGGGAAAGAACCTTAACCACCGCAGCTATAAGAAAATGAATTTAGGAAAAAAGAATGTACAGTTAGCAAAAAATGGCTATTTTAGACAAAAAAAAATTCATGCCTGTTGATCCTGTTTCTGATACTGATTAAAAACTTTCATGGGACCAACCCAATTTTTAGTACTAAAAACTCATAAATTGCAAAAAACTTTTCCCATACATTTTGTATGAAAATTTTACACATTTTTTTTATACAATGAATCCTATTTCTAATAATGATCAGAACTTCTATCAGGCCAACCATAGTTAAAATACTCAGAGTAAAAAATAGCAAAAAGATTTTCCTATACATCTTCTATGAAGTCCAACTTACCTTCTTTATTTATCAACTCTTTTTGTTGACTGAATAAAAAAATAAAATTTAAAAAAAAATCAAACAGGGCTTTTCTGACGCAACAAATCAAGATTGGTTATTCTTTGGAAATAAAATAACAAGAGTTTGAAATTTGATTTTTTTGTCAATCTTATCTTTTTATGTAGTCACAAAAAGATTTGATAAATAAAAAAGGTAAGTTGGAACTCCTAAAAGATGTATAGGAAAAGATTTTTGACTTTTTAAAATGACGGTTGGTCCAATAGAGGTCGAGTATTAGAAATAGGATTGAATAACATCAAAAAATGTTTTGTGTAAAATTTACATACAAAATGTACTGATAAAACGTTTGCAACTTCTGACTTTTTTGGTACTCCAACCTGGATCGGTCTCATAGAAGTATTTGATCAGTATCTGAAACAAAATTGTTTGTCAGTAGTATTCGTGTGATGTTCATACAGACAGACAGATATCTCATCCATGCAGGAACAGGAAAAGAATACAACTTCCTGCGGCCGGGCGGCCTGTAGTGGAGACAACAAAACAACCCACAACCAGGTTGTAGGGTATTTGCCCTTCTGAATGGCCACCAACCCTGGTCTAGAGTATACCACCATAACAACCTTTAGTTGTGTTCCCAGCATTAGTGGCCAGATTCCACTTTCCCTTTACACAATGTCAGCGCATTGGTAGCACTAGTAGTAACTGCTTTCCATCATATGGGAAATAAGCCTGTCTGCTGACCTCATGTAATAATAAAAGTAAAAAAAAATAATACACACAGAGGACCAATAAAACTCATCTACCAATAAATGACAAGCATAAACAACTTACGGTCTATAATGAATGTAAAGTGTACAGTGTGTGAGAGCCAATGCTTTTAAAACAGAATACATGCCAAGCATTCTTGAGGTAGTGAAGTCACCTGAAACAAGAGATATAATTTTAAAAAACTGTATCAGCTTGGATGCATGACTGGTGTTTACACATGTATTTGTGCATGACTCCAGTGGCCAAATATGGGTGGTTACAAGAAAAGAAAAACATACAGACAGGCAAATAAGTATTTTATCCGTGCAGGAACAGAGAAAGAATACAATTTCCTGCAGCCGGGTGGCCTGTCGTTAGAGGCGACAAAACAACCTTGAGTTGTGTTCCAGCATTAGTGACCAGGTTCCAGTCCCGTTAAGGGAGTAGCAGCTCATTTGTAGCACCTTTGGTGTTGCAAATATCCATAGGCGATAGTAACCGTTATCCATCAAGTGCCGGCCATCTGCTTGTCTGCTGAACTCCTAAATAAAAAAAATTACCAGTAGAAAATACATATATAAACACAAAACACACTCAAAAACATATTATACAAAGATTAAAATCATATAAGTAGTATCAGAGCGCCTGACAGAAATATAATACCAATTTTGCTAAAACTTATCTTGGTAAGCAAACTAATATAAGGGAGGTGAACAGTAACATGACATACAGATTAATATTTAAATTACTTTAATTAACAAAAATGGCTTGACTGATTTGAATATTTTGTTTTATTTCTTCTTAAACACCCCAGTTTAAAAGAAAGAAAATATTGAAATGTGTGCTGGGACACATAGTAGAAGTGAAACTTCAAGGGACAAGTGGAAAAACGAATGGCAACAGACCAATGGCAAAACAAATCGCAACAAAATTTTAACATGAAGTTTTACAGGCAGATTGTTAATGTACTTGTCCAATTTGAAAACCTGCCCATAAAACTTCAAGTTAAAATTTTGTTGCGATTAGTTTTGCCACTTATCTGTTGCCATTTGTTTTTCCACTTGTCTGTTTTATTTTCACTTTTACTGTGTATCCCAGCACACATTTCGATTTTTCGCAGGTTTACTGCAAATTATGATTTGGTTAGGTTAGGTACATTTTAATGAATGGGTTTTTTATTTAAATATATTTTATTTTATCAAACAAAAAAACTGAATTTGATCAGGAACCAAAAAAACATCTATAGTCTACTCTAACATTATACCGCCTCTCACCACGCAATATTCCTTCTACCCCCTCCACGCGGCCGTAACGCTTTTTCATGACAGAAAAAATCCTAATACCCCTATCTATATAGAAGTTTCTCTCCATAAAACAATGTTTTAAGTTACAATTGTATTTCACTCCTTATTAAAATTTATGTTTACTATTATGTATTTCCTTCTCCTAAAGAAATGCTTTTTCTTTATTTCAGAGCGCCTGACAGAAATATAATACCAATTTTGCTAAAACTTATCTTGGTAAGCAAACTAATATAAGGGAGGTGAACAGTAACATGACATACAGATTAATATTTAAATTACTTTAATTAACAAAAATGGCTTGACTGATTTGAATATTTTGTTTTATTTCTTCTTAAACACCCCAGTTTAAAAGAAAGAAAATATTGAAATGTGTGCTGGGACACATAGTAGAAGTGAAACTTCAAGGGACAAGTGGAAAAACGAATGGCAACAGACCAATGGCAAAACAAATCGCAACAAAATTTTAACATGAAGTTTTACAGGCAGATTGTTAATGTACTTGTCCAATTTGAAAACCTGCCCATAAAACTTCAAGTTAAAATTTTGTTGCGATTAGTTTTGCCACTTATCTGTTGCCATTTGTTTTTCCACTTGTCTGTTTTATTTTCACTTTTACTGTGTATCCCAGCACACATTTCGATTTTTCGCAGGTTTACTGCAAATTATGATTTGGTTAGGTTAGGTACATTTTAATGAATGGGTTTTTTATTTAAATATATTTTATTTTATCAAACAAAAAAACTGAATTTGATCAGGAACCAAAAAAACATCTATAGTCTACTCTAACATTATACCGCCTCTCACCACGCAATATTCCTTCTACCCCCTCCACGCGGCCGTAACGCTTTTTCATGACAGAAAAAATCCTAATACCCCTATCTATATAGAAGTTTCTCTCCATAAAACAATGTTTTAAGTTACAATTGTATTTCACTCCTTATTAAAATTTATGTTTACTATTATGTATTTCCTTCTCCTAAAGAAATGCTTTTTCTTTATTTCATACTAGCCGCCTGGTGTGGTTTCACCCGCACTCTGTCCAGCTCCCGTGGTATATACCGTCATGTTATATAGCCTATGACACTCCCTGTTAACGTAGCTTTCAAACAGTAAAAGAATTTTTTAAATCGGTTCAGTAGATCCAGAGATTACCCCCCTACAATGTCACAAAATGACAAACTTTACCTCTTTATAATATTATTTCATATAATATCCAAAGTTAGAGTAAGGATTATCTTAATATTTTCTTAAATTTTCGCAACTTGTATACATAATAAAACTACGTTTTAATGGTTTTAAGCGTGGTAATTTTATTTGAATTTTGTTTTTTCGACATTTCGGCCACTTTTCTGATAATCTATGTCTTCCGTGATCACAGCCACTGAAAAGTGGCCGAAACGTCGAAAAAACCAAAATCAAATAAAATTACAGTGCTTAAAACCATTAAAACATAGTTTTATTAAGGATTACCTTATAATTTATAGGAGTAACATTATTTAATGAATATCTTACCATCTAAATCACCATCTCCATTATTATGGCTTAAAAAGGATCTTCTCTCAATATAAGACCTCCCAGCGGTACCTAAATCCATAAAAGCAACAAATGCTATCCAACCACGGAATGCATAAAGTACTTTGTTCTGCACAGCCATTATTTATGAAACTATTTGAATTTGATACTATTTTTTTTATATATAAATTTTGTTTATGGTTTTTCAGCCAGTCATAAAAAATTGTAAAAGTTTTATTTCAAGCCTAAATAAAACACTGTAAAGGTATTAGAGCTTTGTTTAAATTAGATAATAATCTAATTAGCTAATCTATTTTATTAAATTATTGTTGTATTATATTAAACCATGATTATGCTACTAAAACATTCACTGTATGTTTAAATTAATTAGTCTATTCACTTTTTATAGATCTAGATAATTTCTACTTAAATATATAAGAACAATCCACTAAAATTATATTTTTAATAGTAATCAATGCTATTGTTCTATTTTTTTAAAATAAATCCTTAGTGTAACACTATTTTAACTTCAGCAATCACAGAGGCACTACTTTGAAAGCACTGTTGTATTAATATTTAAACACCGGACGGCCTATTTCAGGAGCTATTTATATAAATACCCATGGAAGAAGTATAATTTTGATAGTAAACCACGAAAAACTGAATTAGATCGCTCAGAAGGAAGACATGGTTGAACACGTGGATGGTTTATCATACATCGCACTGCGGCATTTTACCTGCATTATAATCTATAACTTTTTTATGTTTAAATAGGATACTAATTTTAATTTTAAATTAGTCGCGATTCGCGCAGAAGCAAAGAAAAATTAAAAATCTGATTTTGACAACCATGCTATACAGTTTTACAAATTGACATTGACGTAAGTTTAGATGCGTTCAAGTTCTGAAATTATTTTTTAATATGAACTGAAGTAGCACTTTTGTTATTTTTTTAAATTAATCACATTCTCTGATCATAACATGAAATTAAAATAAGTATTGTTTAAACTAATATTTAAGGAACCGATTTGGTTCTAAAGTTTTAATTAATACGATTCCGATAAACTGTTCTAAAAATCTTACAGAAGTACGGTACGCATTTAGCTTTAAAAAGTACTACGAATAGCTTGCTCTAAACTTTAGATTAAACATTTTAATGTATTAAAGGTATATTCAATGCCTTTGCTTGAAATAATATGAATAATATATTTACGCAGTTAAGTCAAACAACCGCCAAATGAAGTACCAGCATGAGGGTTTGTTGACTTCAGTTAAAAGATTTAATATAAAATTTATGAAAAGTTGATAAAGTAGATAAAATCCTATAAATACAAAAGGATGCAATTTTTTTCTGTTTATGTACTCATATTCCTAAAAAACAGATATCCCATTTATTAATATTTGTAAAGAAATAGTAAAAAATATATTTCGTGGCTTAAGTTGCTACTATTTGTTATTTTTTAAATTTATCATCTGTGGAAAAGCAATTGACCAAAAAGAAAATACATATTCCTTAAAGTAAAAAATAGAATTACATACATTTTTAAATGGGCCGAATTTTATCAGTGTTGCTATAATAAAAATTGTTACGTTATCCCCATAGCAGCTGGTCACAAAAACCTAAAAATACCGTCGCCATATTGGTATTGTCAAAAAGCGCTAGGTAGGACAGTGCCGATGGAAAAAATGATTTTTCGTCCCAATAACGCAGAATTATCATTAACCGAGTGATTAATAACGTTCTGTGGTGACTTTAGATGTTACGTTTGTATAATTATTTGTGTTTATCGGTTTGCAAATGATGTTTTCTATGGATAAATGTTTGGGTAGAAGCGGGACTGGAAATTGTGAGGGTGAGATATTCACCGGGCCGGAGGGCCTGGAGAAGGGCGTGCCGTCTGACGAGGTCGCGTCTGCGGTCGCTGCGGTCTCCGACGAAATCGGGGACATCTTGAAGGATGAGTTGGATGCTGATAGGGCGGACCGCATTGGTGCTGAGCTCGCGGACTTGAGTGCTGAGTTAGGATTGCTTGCAGGCTTGGCTGATGGCGAGCCGCAACAAGACTTCCCCTCGCTCTTCGAAATTGCCGTAAGAATACCACTTCACACCATTTCTTAGTATTTTAACACATAATGAAAAAAAAATTACATTCAAAATTTTCCAATACAAATTATCTTTTTAAACTTTTATAATCTTGCAGAAGATTTATCAAACAAGTGCAACTGTTTTAGAAAATAAATATTATTGATTTGTTTTTTTTTATAAGAAATCAATTTTCTATCACTTGTCTGCCTTCAATCAATAATTGTTATTCCAATTCATATGTATAACACTCAGTATGTATCTACATATTACATAGTTGCTACATTTTTTAAACCTATGCAAACTTGAAGACATGTCATTGACCTGTCATCATTTGTGCAAAATCACATGTCTAGCAATGTAGTAGGAGTATGGATGTATGTAGTGTACGAAATTGGGAATTGGGATCTGAATTTTATTTACAAAAAATCTTATTGTTTATATATAGATACAATAACTTCTTATACACCAAAGAAAGGGTATATTATAGCCTAACTGCTACTGTTTACTTTATTGTATGTAAATAGTAATCATTTACATATTGTTCTGGAAATCATAAAGGTATATTTTATCAATTGAAAAAACATCAAAATTAGCATAAGACAACATTAGCTCCTCATTCATGTCTGTCTGTGCAGAGTAAATTCACTCTGTAGTAGTCGGGCCATCCCTCTATAGGACCCAACTAAGTACAAAACATATTCCTCCTTGTAAAAAAAAAAGACACTATTAGACTAGATGTTATGTAAACAAAATTTTTAAATAAATTACTTGTTTTCAATTTTATTAAATTTTGTTTATATGAAAGCTGGGCCTCTAAAGCTTTGAAGAGAAGAGCATCACTTAGTGATACAGTGTGTGGTTTACAAGTGTCTAGATACACTGGTATTAGTACATAGTATTTTTTTTTAAATAACTATAGACTCTAGTTCCATACCCTTTTTTATAATTTAATTTAGAAGAAAGTTTTTAGAATTTGTACACGCTTATTGGTTATTTTTGTTATTGTGTGTGACATTTATTCAATGATGTTTGTGTTGTGATACCTTACGAATAACTGATTATATTCATTTATTCTAATTTAATCTTGAACTTATACTAATGTAGAGTGTATCTGTTACATGCTGGTGTTGTGTGCCTTATGTCTATATCTATATATATTATCCTGACTAGTGCCGTGTGTGTTGTTTTCGTTTCTGTGTCTCGGTTATTAATTTTTAGGCTCTTTGTGTGTTTTGATTTGTTTGTGATGTGTGAGTGTCATACAATGCGGTGGTATTGCATGTTGCTGTGAGTATGTGTGTAAGTTTTGTTGTTGGTTGTGTGTTTGTGACTGTGTGGTGTTATAATTTATTGCCTGATTGACAAGCATTCACCTGTAATGAAACATTTATGATACAACTTTGAGCATTTAGTTGATTCCACAATGTCAGACAAAGCAGTCGTTGTGATTACAGATTATATCATTACAGGTTGCCCAGTGTAATGCTTGATTCTTCTCCATCACCGATGTAATGCTTGGATCTGTATCATTACATTACAGGTGAATTCTCGCAATGAGGAACCCACTTTAACAAATGAAGTATCCTGAGAAGTTAAAATCCCGATAATTCTAAGCCAAAAATGTTTTATTACCCTTGCTATCTAAATTATCTCTAATTCTTTTAGTGATTACCATAATTTTTCACTGTAATTTGTTCACACTAATTTTCAGATTGTCTATTGTCAATTGTTAATACCTTTGTGTTTATAGCGGCCTTTGAGTAAACATCACAAACTGTCTTATTGTTGAAATTTCATTGTAAGTTCTTAGAAGTCATCCTCTTTTACATTGTTTTATTGAAGGGGTGTATATGTTTATTAGGGGCCCATGTCTATTTTAGGAATATATGAGGTTGGCCCATTGAGATAGAGTTAGTTTAGTTTCAACTGCAATATAGGCATTACTAAGATGTGTGTTCGGAACTGGAATCTTACACTAATGGACATTGCATATTTTATGTTAATATGATCTTCTGCCTTCTGCGATACGGTTTTGCTTCTAATAAAGTTTGAGGATTTTCAATGATAATTTAATTCAAATCCTGTGAATACGTAACAGTATATTTAATAACTTGTTTTCAAAGAATTAATGGAGTTGTAGCAAACAGAGTGCAATATTCTAGACTTCACAATGCCCAAAAGTAGTTTTTTCGTAAAAGCATAACAAACAAAGAGACAAATATAGTTTTGTCCCGAAAACTATCCCATTTTTCGGGATAAAACGTATCCTATGTTAATCCTCAGCATCGAAAATATATATATATATATGTACTAAGTTTCAGCGAAATCAGTCCAGCAGTTTTTCTGTGAGAACGGAACAGACAGACAGAGTTACTTTCGCATTTATAATATTAATAGAGATGATTACTTGCAGGGGACGAAGTCTTAAACTTTAAGCTGTTAGTTAACAATGGTATTAGATTTTTTTGATTTAGCAACAGAATGGGGTCAGTGTTTCTCAAACTTTTTGTGGTGTACTGCACACTTTAGGAATAATTGAATAGGTACTTAGTATCCTCTGAAATAATTCATAAAAATTTTTTACACGAATACAAAGTTTCGCTCAGATAGCCTCAGCGCCCGCTCGGGTTGATACCACCCACTTTGAGAACCTATGTACTAGACTTTTAATCAACATATGTTGTCCAAGCCACATACATTTTTTTGTACTTTAATGAGTGAAATGGCTTATTACTTGAGGTGTACTTTCAAAACCTGTATAATGTATGACCCTATCAGTCATACGCAGGGGTCTTGAAATTACCCCTCAATTACTGTTTATAAAGGAATTAAAATTATTTTAATATAACATACTTTTGATTTAATAATTGATTTAAATATATTAATTAATAATGTATTGTTTAAAAAAGGGTCTGAGATACATATATTATAAATATGAAGAAAACGATTTTTTGCTAGATGTTTTGCTGAGAAGTTACTTACTGCTTCTGCCCCTTAAATGACTATAACACATTGCAAAGTGTTGTACATAGAGTACGAAGCAAATTCAAATTTTAAATTATATGTATGACCTTAAAAAATGTATTCAAGTGGAACTTATTTTGAATTTTACTATGATATTTTAAAAGTATGCTTTAAACATCCACACTTTTATAATAATAACACTGTTTTTGAAAATTTTGTAACACATGTCACCTACCTCATTACTAGAATATTTCTTAAATATACAAATTTATTGTGTCTTTTTCATGCTGCAGATGGGCCACCGTGGATCAGCCAGCGGCTCCTCCTCATCGTCATGGTCTGGAGGTCGCGCGGGACGTCCGCGGCGCCACTCGCGACCACAGCGGGCTCCGAGACGACGTCCCATTGCCAAGGGCAAAGAGGTAAGTGTATATTTTGCATCCTCGTTCCCACTGTCCGTTAAAGATCTCTGTATTTGATATAACCTGTAGTTTCATTCGTGGACGGTTCTGACAGGAATCCTGCTATTCCATTTACTTATTAACTGGATATCATAACTGTTTTGGGAACAAGCTTTTACACAGGTTACAATACTTGTACATACATACATGTCCTGTACATACAAATTATATTAAATTTACCTTCGGAAAATTCAAATCTGTCTGTGTCCTATATTCTGGGTTGAATAATTTAGAATACTTGCCCACTGCATTGGCCACCTGGCAGACGCGACTAGGCCGGCTAGTGTGCTTGTGCCTTATAGACAGTATAGACAAAGTATTATTTTTCAGAAAAGTGTAACAAAAAATGTATTTAGTCTTCTTATAATTGATTAAACTTTTATATGTATCTGAATTTTATATATATTAATTTATATCTTTAGGATTTAGTCACAAATTAAAAGGCAAGACCAATTATAAGAGGAGGATGACATAGATTATTTATTTTCTGAAAAATGGTATGTCTTTAATGGCATTGATGTTTATATAGAATTGATTTTATGTTGTTGGTTCGAAGATCTAATAGCTTTACCACGCTTTCACTTTGCTTCGTAAAGGCGCTTCGGCCCGGGGGCAACCTGCTCGAGAGAGCTCCCTAGGGGGCTTTACCTCAACTAGACTGTTGCCATGAAAGGGGCTGGAATCTAGTGATACCATAAACTGTAAATTGGTCCACAATTGACGGAGAAGTCGCGTACCAAACACAGTCAAATTAACTGAGACACTTTTTATCATAACAAAAAACGTCACAGCCTCCTTGATTTTGTATGAGTTTACTGGCTTATGATGTTACAATTTTAACAAGGCACATAGCTTATTAATTACTCATTCAACCAGGGATTCCCAAACTATTTTGGGCAAGAGACCCCTTTTCCAAAATGAACTGATACTGATACCTCATAGCCAAATTACTTTTAAAATCCTATCACTAGTTTTTTTGTATCAATACAAAATACTTAACAATTAAATCTTGGACGAACTTGTGCACGCTTATTGACGTGTTGAGTTTTTTAAAAGTACAACAATGATACTTCCTACTCAAATATTAGTCATTCTCATAAGAAGTTAGTACACGTAACACAACTTATACGGTATCTTGAAAGTTTCAAATAAGAACTTGTGTTAATTAATAGGGGTCTATTTTTAGACCTCGTTGACCCCCAAAATCAGTTTTTGTTTATATCGACCTAGGGGTCAATAACGATCACTTTGAGAATCCCTGGTTTAAACTATAATTAAAATTATTTCTTAGTTGAAAGTGAGATGTTAATAAGATGTATTTGACGCCTGCTCTTTTTTATATGAATAATGTTTGAGATCTTTTTGTAATATATATCAAGTACCCAATTGAGAAAGAATCTCTTCGTATTGAAAGTAAGTGAAATATAAATTTTGTCGCAGATGTCTCGCCGGCGCAGCGTGGCCGCCCGGCGCGCGGTGTGCATGCGCGTGCGCCGCGTGGAGGTCGTCTCGGACGCGTCGGACGTCGGCGCCGACTCCGACTCCGACGACCAATGGACTGAACTCGATGATCACTGTGAGTACTTTCAGGAATGCAAATTTTGATGACAGTAGTGTCGATTATTTTTTGGCCCGTTACAACAAAATAGAAACCAACTTATATGTTACATATATCACCATGACCATTATCATCTTAATTCATTCCTGGGGTTGTCTGGAAGAGATCGCTTTTTAGTGATAAGAATGCTCTTTGTACATAACTATATATAATTTTAGTCTTTAAGTTCATGTTTGTATTGATGTACAATAAAGTGTCATCTATCTATCTATATTGCAATATATAGTAATTTTTATGTTTTACACCGCACCAACTTCAAGATGTAAAATATTACAACCCTTCATGAGATGGCTAGGTTCCGTCGGATGTTAAATGTATGTGGAAATTTTAATACCATTATATTTTTAACTTTCAGCGTACATTTTTTACTAGGCGATTGTCAAAAGTAAGAAGCAGTAAGAGTTTGTTTTAATTTTAGCCGGATCGTCGGACAGCTCGTCTATGAAGGAGGTGGCTACAATCGGCGACGTGGACGTGGACTGCATGTACCACAAGGGGGTAAGTGGGGTATCGTCGCTGCACTACCAGTGTGTAAACTGTAGTTAGCAGATTGTATTTTAAGATTAAGTGTAAACTCCATGTAACGTCACTCGATTTAACGACAATCTCCTTTAAGCGTCGAAATCACTTGGCTTTGGTTGGTTTAGCGTGTCTTCCATACAATGATACCCTCTATATAGCATTACACCCACTCTCAATAACGACAAAAATTAAGTAATAAAATATACCTTTGAAGTTGCCAAAATTAGTAAAAACTACGCAGCTGTGAACCTTATATTTTATCGTTTTATTATCCTAGCACGTAATAAACTCGACTGTCATCATCAAGCGTATTTCGAAATTTCTAAAAAATTCCGAAATACCGAAAATTGTAAGTACTTCCTTTATCATAAAGATGACTCAATATCGCAAGATTGAATAAAATAATTTAAAAAATACAACAAAATTACTGGTGCAGCAAAAGACGTCAGACAAAAATAACAGACTTCTCTCCATTTATGACAACTCTCTATAACATCATAAAATGCACAGCCCCTTCAATTTCGTTATATAGAGTTTACACTGTATAATGAATTAAAAGAAAACATATTAATCAAAGAAGCAATTGAGGTGTGTAAGAATAAGCCTGATTGGCCCTCTGTCGTTCATGCCTATCCCGCAAGGGAACTGGCGTGAAGTTATGTATGTATGTATGTATGATAGTAATGCGTGCGATATTTTCTTACATCCCTTTTGACATAACATAAAAGAAAATAAAAAAAGAAAAACTTAAAGAATCGAATAATTTGAAAAGATATTTCTAATGAGGTTTGGACAACCAGTGATGTATAGTGTAATAACACTTGGGTTTATTTGAATTCAAAATTTTTGATTCAAAACTAGAGGTCTCGGCAGATGTCCTGCTCTCAAAAAATAAAAATATTTGAATCTAAACTGTCCGGGGACTCATACAAACACAGAAAAATCATCAAAGCAGTTCAGAAGGTTAAGAGGATTCTAGAACCAGATCCCAGTGCCACCTACCGGTTCCAATTGTGAGCCTACATAATCCGGCAAACCCACTCAAATACACTAATAAATCTCATGAAAATCGGTTAAGTCGTTCTGAAGTTATCCACGTACATACATTTCTACGATTCATTTTTATATATATAGTTAAATTCCACTGGAGAACACTTTTTGAAAGTCATACATGTACATACATAACTTCACGCCAGTTCCCTTGCGGGGTAGGCACGTACAGCAGACCGCCATTCAGGCTTATTCTTACACATGTAAGAATAAGCGTCATACATGTAAGTTAGTTTAAATCTATTTCCTATTCTATGTAAACTGCTTCGCAACATGTTATTGATGTTAAGGAGAAGAAGCGGTAAGAAACTCCCCAGCAACATGTCTAGCGAAAAAAAATTTTTTTTTCATCGTAATTAGTTATCTATCTCAGGCTTTTTTATAGAGTTATAATTTATAACAAATATTGTTACCCTTGCAATAATGACAAACCAAAAATTCATTCACATATCTCCATAGATAAGTATATACTTATTTTCACATATGTATATATTTATTGCATTTTTAAACTTTTTAAACTAGTTCGCTCGTTAGCTCACAAATGAATTCAGATAAACCTGTTATTAACCCTACATTATAAGTAATTTTTGTTGTTGTTTGTATTATTGATATGTGCTATTGAATTTTTTTTCAATCAATAAATAAAATAGATTCCTTATGTGCTATGCAAAATATAACCGTTACACAGAAGATAGTATATAAGGCAGGAAGCTCATTTGTACTGTAATTTTGGAGAAAAGCAAATTTTCTTTAAGTTTTGTAACAAAATTTTGCTAATTTTTAGGCGGAAGCACCGGCCATGGGTCAGTTTCTGCTTCCTCTCCTGAGCGCCGATTCGACAGCTCCTGATCCTGACCATTTCCTGATCAGACACGAGGACATTCTTCAGGTATTTTGCTGATGTTTTTTTATTCACACAATACATATGCAAGCTGTCGACTGACCTCCCTCTTGCTGTTTTTTATTGTGAAGCCTGCTTACCTCTCTTTTCTTTCAACTTCTCCCAATTATCTCCTTCCAGACTCCTCCATGCTGACATACGTCGTCTGTCGCACCACAATTTGTCATCCTTCACAAAATCCACCCATCCATTATTTTTGTCACGTGACTTTCATCCCTCTTCATTACATGCCCATCTTAGTCTTCTTCCTTTGAACTTTCAGTCACGGGTGCAACTTTCAAAGATCCCCTGAATTCCTCATTACTCACCTTCTCCATTCTTGTAGCAGCACATAACCATCTCAGCTGAATGGAGATGTTTGAGTTCTGTCACTTTAGCGGCCCAACATTCGGATGTGTATAACATGACCGGTCATACGACCAATTTATATAGATAGATAACACTTTATTATACACCAATACAAAAATGAACTTAAAAGACTAAAATTATATCTAGTTATGTACAAAGGGCGGTCTCATCGCTAAAAAGCGATTTCTTCCAGACAACTCCAGGAATGAATTGAGATGATAATGGCGATGGTGGTATACTTAGTCTGGCCATAAATACTGTTACAATTAAAAAGAAAAAAATATTACATTTGAATTTGGAATCTGTCATTTTTATATGATTGTTCATTGTGTTTTCTCATTTTGGTGCCAATACATTGTACAATATTTTGCGATATTAAAATGGAGTGGAGCGATAAAGAGAACCGAATCGCTGTGATTGCATTACACAAAGTAGGTATGGAGCCAAATGCAATTTTTAAAACTCCATATGCTTGGTATTAGTCAAATGTTTGTGTACCGGGCTATTAATAGGTACAATGAGACCTCTATTTGTGACGGAAAAAGATCTGGCCGTCCACGTAGTGTTCGTACGAAAAAGGTGGTCAAAGAAGTAACGGAAAGAATTCGAAGAAATCCTGTCCGAAAGCAAAAAATTTTATCTCGGGAGATGAAGGTATCAACTAGAATCATGTCGCGTATTTTAAAAGATGACTTAGGATTTGCAGCCTATAAGAGACGCACTAGTCATTTCAGAGGTCACAGAAAAATTTTGTTTACGGATGAGAAAATTTTTACAATTCAGCAACATTTTAACAAACAAAATGACCGTATTTTTGCTCAAAACTCTAAGGAAGCTTCTTAATTAGTCGACAGAGTGCAACGTGGGCATTATCCGACTTCAGTGATGGCTTGGTGGGGTGTTAGCTATGAAGGAGTGACTGAGCCATATTTTTGTGAAAAAGGTATCAAAACATCGGAACAAGTGTATCAAGATACCATTCTTGAGAAGGTACTTAAGCCCCTTAACAACACCATGTTCAATAACCAAGAATGGTCCTTCCAGCAAGACTCGGCGCCGGGTCATAAAGCTCGGTCCACGCAGTCGAAACGAACGTTTCGGACTTCATCAGAGCTGAAGACTGGCCGTCCATCGTCTAGTCCCGATCTTAATTCGCTGGATTATGATTTATGGTCAGTTTTAGAGAGTACGGCTTGCTCTAAACGTCATGATAATTTGGAGTCCCTAAAACAATCCATATGATTGGCAGTGAAGAATTTTCCCATGGAAAGAGTGCGTGCTTGTATTGATAACTCGCCTCAACGTTTAAAGCACTGTATTGCAGCCAATGGAGACCACTTCGAATAAGCTTTTTATATTTTAAATTGTTTTATATTTATGTATTAAACTAACACACTGTAAAACTTATAAATGTTATATGCAATAGTAAAAAAAATTCTTTGTTACAATATTTATGGCAAGACTAGGTACATAACATATAGTATGAACTGCTGAAATTTTAATAACAAATACATAAATGATATATATGCAGAAATTTTATATATGAAATAGATATATACTTAATATACATACCTATATATATATATCTGACCTTTTAGTTTCAGTGGCATTAGTTTGCTGCATCTCACACTGGTTACCTGTCTCCACCTTAGCCTAACCCACATTGAAAGTGGTTACTGTCTCCTGTATATGTTTGCAATACCAGGGGCTAAACCAACGCGTTGCCAACCTTTAGGATGCCATAGGAGAATGAGATAGCGGGATCAGACAAGAGGCATGTTATTTTTATTGCATGAATAAAGCAGACAGGCAGGCGGCCCACCTAATGGTAAGCGGTTACCATCGCCTGTGGACATTTGCAACACCAAAGGCGGTACAAATGCGCCGCTACTCTCTTGAGAGGGGAGTCTATAACCTGGTTACTAATGCCGGAACACAACTCAAGGTTGTTATGGCGTCATACACTAGACCAGGGGTGGTAGCCATCCAGACGGGCAGATAGATAGATCTCTTAGACTTACACACCTACCTACGCTCAGCTTACCCCCGTGGGAAACAGGCGTGATAGAAAATAATACATTTAATCTTTTGTAGTTACTTGCAACTGCCGAAGAAAGCCTTCGCGAAGATGTTCCACTGGAAGACGACGAGCCACCTATAGTGAACAGTACAGACATGTAAGTGTTATAGTAGCTTGAAATATATTTCCAAAGCTTACCTATCGAAAAAAATTTGTACCAAAAAGAAATGACTATATTTTGCAAAATTGTTGTCTTTTCATGTTTTACTTGGCACTGACTTCAAAATGTTGTAGAAAATATTTAATTATTATCGCTATTGGACTTTGAGTTCCGAAGATATAGCAGAAAAATCATTAAAATCGGACAGATATGTTTAAAATGTTTTTTTAATGCTATTGGACTTTGAGTTCCGAAGATATAGCAGAAAAACATTAAAATCTTACAGAGAATGTGTATAATATTGTTACGAGTTATGGGACTCGAATTAAAATGCCGCTGGAATTACTATAGAATTTATTAGAACTTTACAAACACGTATAACATAGGTACAAATATAACTGAACACAACTATTACAAACGTAATACATGATTCAATAACACGCACAAAGTCCGTCACTAAATGTACACACGTCTTGCCTCGCTTGTGTTATCGCTTTGACTCCCGATCTCTCCATTGGGCCATTGCTTTATACTGCACCGATACAATACGGCTGCCAGCCCGCGTAATTAAAGAGTTCCCGTGGGATAGTCAAAAAAACCGCACCACGCGGACGAAGTCGCGGGCATCAGCTAGTAAGCATATCTTATTTTGAAGTTTTTTTATCAATTACTGTTTTATACAATTAGTAATTCCTTCCAATGTATCTGCACAGTAGACCAATTTTAATAGCATAGATGCATAGCAAGCACGACTGCCGTTTTCGCTTGTGAATAAAGTTCAATGTAGATTATTTATATTTCTGCGCAAACGAAAACTGCCGATCGGAATTATAAGCTGTGTAAAACTGCACTATATTAATATTACATTATACAAAATGTGCCAAAATAATCCACAGCTAGGTGATAGTATTTGCCCTGATGGCTACGACCCCTGGTGTAGAGTATGCCGCCATAACAACCTCGATTTGTGTTCCGGCATTACTTGCCAGGTTCTATGAGGTCGGTAGCATTCCAGTGTTGCAAATGTCCATGGACAATGGTAACCATTCTCCTTCATGTGGGTCATCAACCAGTCTACTGTTTTTCAGTAACACAATTAGTTGACATGACATATTTTAAGAGACATAGACAATAAAGAAAAAAGCATAGACATAAAAAAAAATGTGTTGTGATACCTCACAGTATATGAATTACACAGATTGAATTTTTCAAGTGGGCTTAGAGTTGTATCATTAGATTATTGAAAAATCAATTACCCTTGTCTAGGATCAAAGCGGTCGATATTTAAAAAAAAAAACTATTATTATACCATATCATAGTGTAGCTTGTAAGGATACATTTCTGTAAAGGAATGTCAAACGGCAAACCAAGAGAAAGGAATTTGGAACAAAATATTCTATTTTCCATATATCAATTAAATATCAAATTACGCTGGTCATTTGACTGCATCTCATTTGAACACAGTTAATGTTAATCTATACTAATATTATAAAGAGGAAACATTTGTATTTTTGTAAGGAGTAAACTGAAAACTACTGAACCGATTTCGAACATTCTTTCACCATTCGAATTCTATCTACATCATCCTTGATTAATATAGATTATATAAAAGTTAGGGATCCCTAATAAAACTTCCATAACGGACGCGTTCCGTTAGTAGTTCACAACGTCCAAAATGCTCCGACAGCCGTTCCACACGGCGAACCCGGTCGTTACGGTCGTGGCGAAAACGTCACTAATGACGTCATCATTTTTGATTACACAGGCTACGTTCCATTAGGGACTCACAACAACCACGTTCACGACCGCGATTTTTCCCGTTCCACTTGCTTGCCGGCGGTACTTTCGTAAACCCAAGTGGAACGGCTATTCGACGCACCTCTTGACATGGGTCGTTGTGAGCGTTGTGTGATCGAAATTAATGACGTCATTAGTGACGTTTTGGCCACGACCACAACGATCGCGGTCACCTTGTGGAACGGCTGAGTATTTTGGGCGTTGTAAGCAACTAATGGAACGCCCTGACAGTGTGCGTTGATCACAGAGCATTAATTCTCTCTATCGATTGACATTGAAAAAGGCGCGAAATTCAAATCAACCAATAACGTTTATGACATAAACGCTCCATAATTGATTCCACTAGAGTATAGGATTGTAATGTCCGCAAGCAAGTGGAACGGGAAAAATCGCGGTCGTGAACTCGGTCGTTGTGAGCCTCTTGCGGAACGCAGCTTTAGTAACCTATCAATCTAAACACAATACTTGGCACTGGAATCGGGTTATGTGTGTTCGGGTTGGCCCCGGGGTGGTTTAGATTCACAATTAGACCCAGTAGGTGGCGCTGGAATCAAAACCACGTCTGCCAAGACCGCTAGCAATGTATATTTTCTTTATCTATTCAGAAGCTGAGCGTGTCTCGAGCGAGGGCTGTCGGCCGCCATACAACCTGGTGCCGGTTGAGGAGTGGCTGCTGGGGGTATTCCACTCCTGGTGTGAAATCAGTGCCCTAATGTACACTCTTATTGGAACCAATATGTAAGTATCACTTGTAAGGTCACTCCATGTATTTATAGGACATTTCGTCTTATTTAGAGGTATTTCTTGTTTTTGATGATTTCAGAAGACTGAAGATGTTAAGTGTCAATTAGTAATGTTAAAATTATTATTTAGCCTATCCTGAACTTGTTTACTTTAATGAAGTAATTTTAATTTTTGTTTGCGGTTATTATTTACTCTGTGGAAACCTAATCTAATTCACCACCGCTTTGCAACATGTTGTGGCTTGAAGAGAACAAGCAGGGCAAGAAACTCTTTAACATGCTAAGTTCCAATCCTTATTAATCTTGTAAATGCGGAAGTAACTCTTGTCTGTCTGTTCCGTTTTCACTGATAAACTTCGGTACCGATTTGGCTGAAACTCATTATATATATATATTATTTTTTTTCGATGCCGAGGATAAACATGGATACTTTTTATCCAGAAAAATGGGATAGTTTCCGGGATAAAAATGTATTTGTCTCTCTGTTTGTTATGCTTTTATGGAAAAATTATTGGATCAATTTGGCTGAAACTCCGTACATATCTAATTTTAATACCGAGGGTGGACAAGGGATACTTTTCATCCCGAATAATTGGATAGATTTATGTAAATGGTATCCCGGTAACTAGGATAGGTTTCATGATTTTCATCCACTTAGTTTATTTGGTCCATGTTGTCTATTTTGTCATTTTTGGCAAGTTCTGTCATTTATGTAGTCTACAGATAGGCGGGAGGGATGGTATAGTTAGCGATATAAAATAAAGTGAATCTTCCAGGGCCAAATACATAAAAAATTAATACAATGTAACCTGTACCGCCTGTTGTTTAAAGAAGAGGCACGCAATAGTTGATGGCCCGCAGAGCGGGGTAAACTCTAGTTACTTTATATACTTATAATTTTAAATTGATGCGTTGTAAAGTAATCGAGATAATTTTGGCAATCAAGTTGGGTTATATTTTGGTGCAAGAAGCAAAAGCTCAATGTCCTGAGGTTTGGTAGTTGTCCTTTGCTTGGTTTTGTCTTAATAGTTGTGATCCCAAACAGGTGGTACCATCTTCTCTATTAAAATTTGGATATTTTTGATTACAATAACTGATCTGCAACAGGAGCGTGGAGATGGTGACCGAGGAGTGGGTGTACCGAGCCCGTTTCGGGTGTCACTGTAGGCTCTGCTTGTGCTTGGCCAACAACGCGGACGCACTGGCTCTCTTCATCAGGGATGTTGTCTGGGCTTTGGCGCAGGGTGAGTGCTATTGTACTTCTCATATTGATAGTTCATAGATCTATGACACGAGTCACAGTGAAATAAATGTCGTTATTTATTTTGGGTTGCTTGTCTGTGATCAATCTCAGAATTGTCAGTTTTATGTTAAAGTCGCTTTCCGATTTTTAGGTGCAGCAGCGGTGCGGTACCGGAATGCCATTTTCCGACCGTACCGATTCCGCACCGCAGCTGCGCCAAACATTTATTTACTTTTGACAGCTCGATGACAGTTCAATTAGTAATGCCCTAATGCATCACCGACTCGATTTGTTATAAAAATCGACTTCATTTATAAATAAGTTTTAATTAATTGAACTTGGCCAAAATTCCACGAAGCACACTGGCCTGCCATAAAGCAGAGTATTATTACCCTCCGCATTTGGAGTTCTTTTGTGTTTAAAATTTGCAATTAGACAATAGCCTATTGTTATTGTACTTGTTTATGGCCGTTCGCAGGCATAATCCTGCAGGTGTGCAGAATTATGTTTTCTGGGAATAGCGTCGACAGAGGCGCAGGTGTGATTCGTGGAAATCATTGTTTACCCGGTCGTGACCCATTGTAAGCTGAGTATAAAGGGATGCCCGAGCGGAGAGGTCGGCAGTCAAGTGACGACTACGATACGAGTAAGACGTGTGTAGTACATTCGAAGAGCGATATAGTGACGGACTTTGCGCGTGTTTTTGAATCGTACAGTGTTACTGGTTGTATCCAGTATATTTGTATCTGTTTTATACGTGTTTGTACAGTTCTAACAAACTCTATAGTAATTCCAACTGCATTTTTAATTCGAGTCCTGTGTAGCTCGTAACAATATGTATATTAAATAAGTTAATAAAATGCATTTAAAATAATTGCAGTATTATTTTTCTTTAAAGTAGAACTTATTTCCAAATAAATTACTTTAGAATTATTTATGTTCTGTGTCAACGGTTTAATAGTCTGTCCGTGATATAACTCAGTACGTCACGCATAATAATAAAGTACAACAATTATGTCATTTGTTTCATATGGGCTTTAGTGTCAAGAAATATGTAACTTGATAGACGTGCAAATGTCAAAAGTAAAATAAACGCTTGGAAACAGTCGGTATACAAATATGTAAATTGACCTAGCTGCAACGAAAGAAAGAATATGCAATATATAAAGAAGAAAGAAATAAATAAAAAAATGTTTAAAGAAATAGCGACGTACTTACATTGCTAACATGTATCTCAAAAATAAAAACATATTTTGAGAATTTGTACGCCGCATTTTCAGCAAACAAGATCTGCACTCAGTTTATTGATGTGCCGGCATAATATCCGACACAACACTGATTTTCAGCGCAAACCTTCCTTTTGGCGTAATACTAAAACGACCCGAATATTTTAATGAGTTTAATTTTTTTATTTCATTGCAGGAGTTCAGTAGACAGGCAGACGGCCCACTTGATGGAAAGCGGTTACCATCGCTTATGGACGTTTGCGACACCAAAGGTGCTGCAAATGCGTTGCTGCTCTCTTAAGGGAGACTGGAACTTGGCCACTAATGCCGGAACACAACCTAAGTTTGTTATGGCGGCATACATTAAACCAGGGATGGTAGCCATCCAGTCGAGCAAATACCCTACCACCTGGCTGTGGGGTGTTTTGTCGCCTCTTACGATAGGCTGCCCCAACATAGGAAATTGCATTCTTTCTCCGTTCCTGCACAGATAAAAATTTATGTTTGTCTGCCGATTATTTAGATTTTTATTATATTCTGCTTGTCCAGGCGTGGGCACAGTCCACGTGGCGGTGGGCATGATGCGATCCCTGCGATTGAGAGCCGGACAGACGACCTGCGCGTACAACCAGTGGGACCTGCCGCGACTGCAACGGGTCCTTTGCAACGGCGAGGGTATGACTCATTCGTTCTTCATCGAATGACAGATGTGAATGAGTGAATGAATGGAGACATCAGCGACATGCCTAGCTCTAATAATTTATTTATAACTAGTATATGCCCGCAACTTTGCTCACGCTTGACTTGAAATTCCCGCGGAATTTTGCAGGACTCAGTCATTTGAAAACGAATGTAAGCTGTAAGTGAACACTGTGCCGGAATAATGTTATTTTTATGCACCATGACAACTACAAATCGCTCGCAGGAAAATTCCCGCTCGATTCCCGGGGTAAAAAGTGGCGCAGAGTTTAAATCTAAGAGTTAGCTGTCGATCAGCGAAGACCGCATCGAAATCGGCTCCCTAGTTTTTATGTGAATCCGGAACAAAAAAACAAACAGACAAGAAATCTAAAAAAATTACATTGTTTTTTCCGGTGTTTATATAGTGTATTCCAGTTGTTTTTTTTTTTCAAATAGCTTCAATGTACAGACACGGCATGTTTAGAATTTTATAATATTATAGATAGATCACGTTTGCAGGTGCTTCGATAATTCACGAGCAACTTTGTCGGCTGTCACGCGAGAGTGACATCGCCGAGCAGATCGTCAGCAAGATATGCCTCTGTCGACAGTACGACAAACCTCTAGAAAAGCAGTGAGTGTTACTTTTTTTTACCGACTTCAAAACAGTAGCAGTTTCTCAATTCGTCGTGTAATTTTATTGTATGTACAGCGTAAACTCCATATAACGTCTCTCGATATAACGACAAACTCCCTTAAGCGTCGAAATCATTTGGCTTTGGTTGTTTTAGCTTGTCTCCACGCTCTTGCTACCATAAGCGCGGGGCACATGTGAGGAGGGTGATTTTAGTGGAGTATTGGCCCATGGATTACCTCTCCACATAGAGGGAGGTACCTTTCTGAGTCTCCACACATGCCGGCGATTGACTCAGTGGCTAACTCATAGCTTTGGTCTAATCCCTAGCAAAGGACCCGATAGTGTGCGAAACGATTTGCCCCGCCTCAAAAAAAAAAACAGCTAGTCTTCCATACAATGACACATTCTATATAGGATTACACCCACTCTCAATCACGACAACAATTAAGTAACAAAAAGTACCTTTAAGTTAAACTTAGTAAAAACTGCGCAGCTGTGTACGTTCTTTTATCACTTTACTATCCTAGCCCGTAATAAATGTCGGCACCATCCATACCGAAATTTTTAAGTACTTCCTTTATCATAAAGATGCCTCAATATCGCGAGATATGAATAAAATAAGTAAAATAAATACAATAAAATTACTGGTGCAGCAAAAGACGTCAGACAAAAATAACAGACTTCACTCCATTTAACGATAACTCTCTATAACGCCATAAAATACACAATCCCTTCAGTGTCGTTATATGGAGTTTACACTGTATATTCAACCGACCTTTTTTTATTTCTGGACCGATTGTGTTGTTTCTTTTTAGGTTGGACTAAGTGCAGCTTAAAGATAGTTTTATAAAAAATTAAAATTGTATTTGGATACCATATACGAGAAAGTAAAACAAAAAAAATGTCTAGCATAAAATAAACTGACTTTAAGAGTAACTTAAAAGCAATAAATAAATATTTTTTACAAAATTTTAAAAGGCGGTGCCACTGCTAAGTGACACATAAGAATATAACGAAGTTGCAAAATATACATAACAACCCCTTTGAGGGGCCAAATTTAATATTATTTTTGTCCAAGAGAATTATATCATCTCTTTTACTCTAATACAAACTCTATGTAGTTAGAGCGAGAAAGCATCAGTTCAATGTTCGTTTCAATTATCTACATTTGATCACAAATTTATGGTGCTTCCCAATTAGCCGCGTGTGACACTCGAGAACTTTGTGGTGGTTTCGTCTTGAAGAGTTAATTACTATGCTTTACTTTGCATCAATTTCAAGATGTAGAAGATCTTTTTAGCTTTTCTTGAAGTTGTTTTCTTTTTTTGCTAGTTTTTTTTTTATATGTTATGTTTGTTCACAGATACGCCGTTGAGAGATTCTTCAAAATCCTGGAGAGCTTCAAAGCCGCGTCCACCATCACTTTCAAGGTGAGCAACTTGAAAATAAACAGAAACAACGTTTAAAAGTAAGGGGTCATCCACAAATGACGTTAAACGAGTTTCGTGTTTGTTTGACCCCCCCCCCGTCCTTATCACAGCTGGCCACATTTGTGAGACTTCTCTCTCCCTAGTGTGGCATCACATATTTCGCAATTTTACGTCAAAATATTATTAAACATATATATATATATATATATATATATATATATATATGTAAATAATAGTGCAGCATCCGTCTGTCCTAGGGTGCAGTTGAAAACCAACGTCAGCAACCCATTGCCTGGCATATGCTGAATTGCACCCATTTGTTACCATTGGGAGCCTTTTTTTTTTGTATATACCTATGGCTACATCGTTCAATTCATCGCTATGTGAAGACTAAATAATTTTTTTTTTCTTTCTTTCTATATGTATAAGCCAGTACATTTGTCCCGTACAAAATACATTAATGCGGCTCAAAATCTGAAAATGTGAAAGAGACTAACATTTTTGTCCCGCTACTACTCGTGCCTCAAACGAAAGAAAAAGGACGGAACGAAGTATTTGCTATAACAGTACAATGTGGGACAACGTGTTAGCTACATTCCACATGAGCCTCACAACGGCCGCGTTTTTCCCGTTCCACCTGCTTGCGGACGTTACAATCGTAAACTCGAGTGGAACAGGTTATTCGACCCACCTATTGAGACGGATCGCTGTGAGTGCTGCATGGTCGAAAATTATGATGTCATTAGCGACGTATGTGATACGGTTGAAGGAGCATTTTGAACGTTGTGAGCTACAAGAGAAACGCGCTCGTCATAATACAACTGCTAGTAAAATAAGGCGACAGAGGGGAATCACATCCGATTCTTAATGAACATATTCGAACTAGAAATTTTGATTGTACCGCACGTAGATAAATGTGGCAACACTGCAAATGTACTGCCACAGTTCAAACAGTACAAATCTCCTCGCCTCAAGTGAACTGGTACACTGTACTAGTTCAGTAGAAAATGTGTTGTTACTCTTACAAATTTTATAAACTTGTCCCACTCAACAGTAGCTGCACAAGTCCCCATCGACCGCATTTATCTACTTCAATCTCGCTAACATTGTTGCTTGTATATTAGTTGTTTAGGAATGTATCGAGTAGGTGGAGGAGCGAGATGGCATGCTCCTCCGTCTCAAAGAAGATCTTCCAGCGAAGCTATTGCTATGCCTCACAGGCCTACATCCTCTGCTATTATTGGAAATTTGTGTATAAGCTTTGTACGCGTCGGGAATCGTTTGCGACCTCAATTATTGCACAGCGCCATCTGTTGGCTTGTAAGTGTTCCACTACAGTCTTGCAAAATTAACTCACTCGTTTCTAAGACTCACTCTAATCTCCAGGTGGAAATGGTGCCGGTGAACAACACCGATGCGGACGGCGATAACGAAGCTGGCGAATGGTGCGCCGTCGCCCTCGCCAGACTGGCGAAATATTTGGCACCTCACCAGAAAGCATCCACCAGCGCGAGGCTCAAGGATATGGCTAGTCGGACTACGCCGCATGACTGTGAGTATCAGTTCCGTCTCATTTAACCTGCTTTAAGGGCCAAATTTAATAATATTTTTGTCCATAATCGGCCAACTGCCATCAGAATTGCCGCGCCAAAACCAAGAGAATTATATCGTCTCTTTTATTCTAATACTAATTCTATGTAGTTAGAGGGAGAAAGCATCAGTTCAACGTTCATTTTAATTATCTAAATTTGTGGGACTTCCCAATGAGCTGTCACATGTGACAGTTCGGCAAATTCCTGGTGGTTCTGTCTTAAATATCAAACAGCTTCTGAAAGAATTATTTTAAATATAATTTTAATTTCACTAAAATGATTCACCGGTATAATTACTGTAATAACGTAAGCTTTTCTCAAGTTAAACAATGTCAATAATAGAGTGTCGGGGTGAAGGTAAGGAAAGGAATGCTCCGGTGGTTCGGGCATGTGGAAAGAATGACTAAACAGATATACAATGCAAAAGTGGATGGGTGCAGAAGTCGTGGAAGGCCACGACACACCTTCCATGATCACATTGATCGTGTACTAGCAGAAGGTGATGTCAGGAGCCTTAAGAACAGACGAGCGTGCATGACAAGAGTTCTGAATGCCAAAGAAGCAAGTGAGGTGTATAAGAATAAGCCTGAATGGCGCTCTGTTCTTCGTGCCTACCCCGCAAGGGAACTGGCGTTAAGTTATGTATGTATGTATGTATGTAATAATAAATAGTTCAACTTAGATTAGTTTAAGTCAACACTTCTGTCGGGTGTCCCGAGACGCACACGGTTGTTTTCTTTATTGCTGCAGCACATTAGATACGCCTACAGTACAGAACCAACCGCATGCAAATTATCATGCTCCTGTCTCTAGCAGTTAGAGCTGTGCATTAATATGTCGGTTAGAGACGAAACCATCACAAATTTGTTCTCGAGCGTCACACGCGGCTAATTGGGAAGCACTACAAATTTGTGCTCAAATACAGGTAATTGAAACGAACGTTGAACTGTTGCTTTCTCCCTCTGACTACATAGAATTTGTATCAGAGTAAAAGAGACGATATAATTCTCTTGGTTTTGGCGCGGCAATTTTGATGGCAGCTTTGGACAAAAATAATATTAACTTTGTACCCTCAAAAAGGTTAAATTTTATGTATATTAATTTGATAATGTAAGGAAAGGTTATTTATTAATAAAATCTTGTATTGATTAATAAATATATTTTTCAACACACTTGCTCATAAAGTGGCTCTATGGTCACCGCAATTAGGTACAGAATGACACCCATAATCAAACTGAGTAAAAAACATTATAACTCACTAGTGAGTTACAGATTTTTTTTTAATTTCATTGGTTGAGTTGCTTTGTTCTTAAAAAAGTTTTTATTCAAAAAAAAAGATCGTGGTCTATAGAACAAATAAATTAATGTTCCTATTGCTTGCTCATTTCATGCAACTTCTTATTTAAATAGATAATTTTAACTCGTACGTGTTTAATAAATAAAACTTTCACTCATATATAACTTTTTTTTATCTACTAAATAAAATGAGTTTTTGTTGTTATTTTATTCACAAGTGTGTTGAAAAACGTCGTATGATACACGTGTGTATTGATGATTACCGTCCTCGGCTCTCTTAAGACCCTCGCCTACGGCTCGAGTCTCAATGGCGCCTCGGCGGTAATCACCAATGTTACACACTAGTACCATAATGTACTATTATTCTTAGTTACCATTTTTGAATATGCCCATTAGAATTTTTGTGTATGTACATTATTAGTATTATTATTTAATTTAATTACCGAAATACAGCTAGCGTTGTGGGTTAGGTAAGAGAGAAGGAGCCTGTCTACCGCTGTCGTATGCGTGAGAGAAAGGGAAGCCGCACAGACTGGCGCCGTAACGCGTTACGTAACGCAACGGTTTACACTCCCATAAGAGGTTATCACTTCAAAAACTCGCACGAGGCCATTTATCAATCGAAATGTGCTTATTTGTTTAGTGAACGCGTGGTCCGGCTACAAGCATCGTTGCGATTGCCTAACGCCGAGAACACTGTGCGCACAACAGAGGAAGCAGCTACTCAGGTAATTTAGATTTGCAGTTTTTGGAGTTTACTTTCAATAATCGATTTTGATTTAAGGCCCCAGTATGGAAATTTTTGAGCGCTAACTAAATTTACACAAATACCCAATAAACAATATACTAAAGCAGACGTATTAATATCGCCATCATTGCGGCACTATGCACTACAAGTAGTGCGTCTCAAGGCATCCAATGACCTCAACAACCAACATACAATAACGCAATGTGGTTTGGCTTATCAACACCATTCAAACCGGGGTCCATCGTTAACGACGATCCAGCCCCAGTTTTCCAGGCAGAACAAAAAAAAACTAATATTCAAATCGATCAAGCCGTTTTCGTCAATTTAAAAAAATGAAGGTTTTATTTTTTTATAATTGGCAGACACACAGACACCTAGTATATCCCCAAGCCAAAAAAGTTACGCTTGTGTTATGGGTAATATATAACGGACCACTCTGGAGCCGATCCCAGACACCCAGACCATAGTAAATAATAGAAAGTTCGTTTCTGAAATTTATTATGCCAAGAAACGAATGCATGATGAAAGAATGACTAAACAGATATACAATGCAAAAGTGGATGGATGCAGAAGTCGTGGAAGGCCACGACACACCTTCCATGATCAAATTGATCGTGTACTAGCGGAGGGTGATGTCAGGAGCCTTAAGAACAGACGAGTGTGCATGACAAGAGTTATGAATGTCAAAGAAGCAAGTGAGGTGTGTAAGAATGGGCCTAAATGGCGCTCTGTTGTTCGTGCCTACCCCGCAAGGGAACTGGCGTGAAGTTATGTATGTATGTATGTATGTATGTAAGAAACGAATCCGGAGTCTCTGCGTTCCAGGGAGTTCGGCCGGCTAAGACTAAGCCCGCTCAACCACAGAGGCCGCCAAAGTGTTAATCTGTATGACATGTCAATGTTCATCTCTCCTACATTAAGCTTGCTTTCCAAGATGAGTTTTAACAAAAGTACCACTATATTTCTGTCAGGCGCTCTGATATCTATCTATAACATTTCAAATCAGTCAGACCGTTTCGAGGTCTAGTGAGACTAGCGAACAGCAATTGATTTCTTATTCGGCTAATGATTCAACTCACTTATGAACTACTAAACAACAACAACACCAACAATAACTTATGAACTAAAAAAGGTGGATCGTAGCTGTCCTTGTAGGTCCAGGTAATTAAAAACTAGAGTATAATTCGATTACATTGTTACGAATTTGTGGGATGTTCATTCAAAGAAGCCGTTGGAATCATCACAAAATTCATTAAAAGTACACACACGTAATTCACAATTACAAGTTCTTACAACTACAACCTAATACAACAAAACCAAACCGTAAAGCAGAAAATCTTAATAACATAAATCGCGCAAAGTCCGTCGTTATAAGATAATTGCTCCGAAAGTACACTAGGTAACGCTTTAATCCCAATCCAAAGTTGACTCACTTCTTCCTCGTCTGACTAACCCTATCCATTTGTAAATTAGACATGGCCTCTTAGCAACATGCCCACCATTCCTTTGAATTTTCAACTTATAACCTTTATGGCTTCCATAAATTTCCATGAAATAAAAACAAAAGAAATAAGGTTT
Organism: Dendrolimus kikuchii; assembly: GCA_019925095.2. Lineage (NCBI taxonomy): Eukaryota > Metazoa > Arthropoda > Insecta > Lepidoptera > Lasiocampidae > Dendrolimus > Dendrolimus kikuchii. Next base: position 35,182,766 of record CM034387.1, read on the forward strand.
TGTCTCGTCTTGCGGCGGCGTAAACAAAGAAGATTAGCGCGAACAATAAATCACTCAAATCCAAAAGGGTAATAAAACACCTGCAAAGGACCGGTTCGTATCAATATAATACTGAGCTCTCGTAACAAACTGCGGCGCGATCTGGTCTTTCTGTTGATGGTTTTTGATTTTTTCCAAACAAAAATACATTTTAATTTACAGGATCTCGTTCTTCGGCATGATGCAGGCAGTGAACGAATTCAATGGCGCCAAACCGGAGAACGCCGTTGAAGGCGAAAAGGTAAAATGCATTTAATAGAAAAACACGATACAATAGTAGATTGTTACACGAGAGATGCAAGTGACCTATTTCCGATCCGGTTGAGGTTGATGAGACCCATATCAAGTCCATTATCGATTACCATTATAGCATAACGTGTTATTAAAGGGTCAGCGCAGACAGAACGGAGCGCAGCGGAGAGCATTTTATTAACATACATACATACATACATACATAACTTCACGCCAGTTCCCTCGCGGGGTAGGCACGAACAACAGAGTGCCATTTAGGCTTATTCTTACACACCTCACTTGCCTCTTTGACATTCATAACTCTTGTCATGCAAGCTAGTCTGTTCTTAAGGCTCCTGACATCACCTTCTGCTAGTACACGATCAATTTGATCATGGAAGGTGTGTCGTGGCCTTCCACGACTTCTGCATCCATCCACTTTTGCATTGTATATCTGTTTAGTCATTCTTTTTATTAACGCACTTGAAAATAAACTTTAAAATTATTACAATAAAGTGCATAAATGCTTGGAACTTGACAAACGCGTCCTCGGAGATACGCGGGCATCCTCGCGCGGCGTCGTACTTCGTACGCGTACTTTCAGTGTTGTCACTGAGTTTAAAGAGGGATGACGTCATAATATTTTCTTAAGTTTTCGCGACTTGTATACATAATAAAACTACGTTTTAACGGTTTTAAGCGCGGTAATTTTATTTGATTTTGGTTTTTCCGACGTTTCGGCCACTTTTCAGTGGCCGTGATCACGGAAGAGAAGCGTCGGAAAAACCAAAATCAAATAAAATTACCGCGCTTAAAACCGTTAAAACGTAGTTTTATTAGGGATGACGTCATTTAATCACCATTGTGTCTATAGAAACTTTACCAAACATCACCTTACCCTTTCTATCTGAAAAATATATTAGTAATTTCTTTTCCAACATGAGAAATCTCTCGTATCTTAAAAATGTTCTGATTTTTAAATAATTCAATAAATAAAAAACAAATTACCTTATATTTGATATTTTACTTACCTTAAGCATATGGTTAAGCGTTCCTCAACAGAAATGGTTGAACGACAATTAATCGTCTTCTTTTTAATATATATATGGACGTAACATATCCACAACAGACTAAACAGATATACAATGCAAAAGTGGATGGATGCAGAAGTCGTGGAAGGCCACGACACACCTTCCATGATCAAATTGATCGTGTACTAGCAGAGGGTGATGTCAGGAGCCTTAAGAACAGACGAGCTTGCATGACAAGAGTTATGAATGTCAAAGAGGCAAGTCCCACAAGGGAACTGGCGTGAAGTTATGTATGTATGTATATCCACAAGCATTCGAAATTTTTCATAATCCATTTTATAGTAATCGTAAAACAAAACTCCTTTCGACGGTAAAGTCGTACACAGTGTATTAAATTCACCAAAACTACACCTTTCTTGCCAACATTCCTCGACCCATGTTCTTCGTCTAACTTTCTGACGCCTTCTTCTTCTTCTGCCAAAAGCACAATTATAATCATATCCCAGTCCCCCATCGTTGAGGAACTTTTGCGACAAACTGGCATGTTTACTGTAGAGTAATAAAAAATAATAACCTAGACGATTAAGAAGTGAATGTCATTGAATTGTGGTATTTGTTCGCAGGCTTCGAACGATCTGCAACCGGAGACGGGCGTTGAGGAGCTGCAGCAAGGCGACGGCACCGGTGCCAAGTCAGTATATCTATATTATATAATATCAGCCCATAAATGTCTCACTGTTGGGCTTGGGCCTCCCGCTATAGGGGAACGGACAGTGCAGCCATTTTGCCAGGTGGTAGGGTATTTGCCCCACTGGATGGCTACCACCCCCCTGGTCTAGAGTATGTTCCGGCATTAGTGACCAGGTTCCAGTCTCCCTTAAGAGAGCAGCAGCGCATTTGTAGCACCTTTGGTGTTGGAAACGTCCATAGGCGATGGTAATCGCTTTCCATCAAGTGGGCCGTCTGCCTGTCTGCTGAACCCATGCAATAAAAATAAAAGAAACACCCTCCACATTTGTCCAAGGCGGCTTGGCAGGTTTGACACATTGGTTATCTCGATGTGCAGGTTGCATCACGATGTTTTCCTTCACCGTTGTTAGTATATCTATAATATTATAAAATTCTAAACATTCTGTATGTGTACATTGATGCAATAAAAAAAAACAACTGGAATAAATTATATAAACGATGGAGAACGCAATGCAATTTTTTTAGATTTCTTATCTGTTTGTTTGGGATTCACGTAAAAACTACTGGGCCGATTTCGATGCGATTCTCGCTGATCGACAGCAAATTCTTAGACTTAAAATCCGCTCTACATTTTATCCTGGTAATCCCAGGGAATTTTTTCTGGGATTTATTTGCAATGGCCGGATTGTATAAAAAATTTACTTGTGTCCTCTCACCGTTCCTACACGGATGGGCAGCAATGTCTATTATTACCACTATATACTCTGGTGCATATAAATTACTAGCTGATACCCGCCCGCTTCGCGTGTCCTCTACTTGGGCAAAGGAAGGTCCATGCCAAATTTCAAGTCTATAGCTATTATAGTTCCGGAGATATATAGTGATGACTCACTATATATTGCAGGAGTTCAGCAGACAGGCAGACGGTCCACTGGATGGAAAGCGGTTACCATCGCCTATAGACATTTGCAACACCAAAGGTGCTACAAATGCGCTGCTGCTCTCTCAAGGGAGACTGGAACCTGGTCACTAATGCCGGAACACAACTCAAGGTTGTTATGGCGACATACTTTAGACCAGGGATGGTAGCCATCTGGCTGTGGGTTGTTTGGTCGCCCCTTACGACAGGCCGTCCCAACGCAGGAAATTGTATTCTTTCTCCGTTCCTTCACTGATAAAACACTATGTACGTGGATTTCATTTATATCCCTATTCCCTATTAATATTTAAATGCGAAAGTAACTCTTTCTGTCTGTCTTCCGTTTTCACGGATAAATTATTGGACCGATTTGGCTGAAACTCGGTACATATGTAATTTTAATACCGAGGGTGGCCAAGGTATACTTTTATCCCGGAAAATGGGATAGATTTTGTGATTTTGTCCATTTCGTCCACTTGGTGCACTGGGTCCATTGGGCCCACTTGGTCCATGTTATCTATCATGATTTGTCATTTATTAGTTTACCAATATACGTGGGATGGTATAGTTTGCGATATAAAATAAAGTGAATCTTCTGGGGGCAAATACATAAAAATTTTACATAATGTAATCTGTACCGCCTGCTCTTTAATTTCTTCAGAATTTGAATTTATATATATATACTAGCTGTCCCGACAGACGTTGTTCTGCCCTGAAGAAATGAAATTTAGAACCCGATTCCAGCGCCACCTACCGGGTCAAAATGTAAGCTATCCTCTCTTTAAAGTCGGATCAAACTGCACCTGGTGTGCAAATTTGATTAAAATCGGTCAATTAGTTTAGGGGTCCATCGCGGACAAACAACGTGACACGTAATTTATATATATTAAGATATATATATATAAGGCCAACACTGCACATGCAATTCCTTACAACACCAGCATGTAACAGATGCACTCTACATTAGTATAAGTTTAGTATTAAAATTAGAATAAATTAATATAATAAGTAATTCTTAAGGTACACCAAAACATAAAAATTACTAAATTAATGTCACACACAGTAACACAAATAAACAATAAGCGTGTATGGAGTCTAAAATTTTTTTCAACACACTTGCTCATAAAGTTGCTCTATGGTCACCGCAATTAGGCACAGAATGACACCCATAATCAAACTGTGACTAAAAAACATTATAACTCACTAGTGAGTTATAGATTTTTTTATTTTATTTTATTGGTTGAGTTGCTTTGTTCTTAAAAAAGTTTTTATTAAAAAAAAAGATCGTGTTCTATAGAACAAATAAATTAATGTTCCTATTGCTTGCTCATTTCATGCAACTTCTTATTTAAATAGATAATTTTAACTCGTACGTGTTTAATAAATAAAACTTTCACTCATATATAACTTTTTTTATCTACTAAATATAATGAGTTTTTGTTATTTTATTCACAAGTGTGTTGAAAAACGTCGTATGATACACGTGTGTATTGATGATTACCGTCCTCGGCTCTCTTAAGACCCTCGCCTACGGCTCGAGTCTCAATGGCGCCTCGGCGGTAATCACCAATGTTACACACTAGTACCATAATGTACTAATATAGAAATTAAGTAGTAAAAAAGGGTACGGAACTCGAGTCCGTAGAGATATTAATAATAATAATAAATATATGTATATATAGATAAGCATATTTTACCTGAACCTACATACAGTATAGCCGTTGCAGTGGTTTGTTCCGATGTTGCAGACCGCCGGACAGCGTAGAGGTCGAGAACGCGACCAACCAGAACCCGGAGCACAGCGACTCGAACGCCAACGCCGACATGGACGACAGTGAGTTATTTACCACCTCCTCGTTCTTTAACTCTGTGGGCCGAGAGCTCCTGTCTCATAATGAAGTCCTGGTATCGGCTTCAGCTGCAAACGTCACATGACTGCATCATGACGTTTATCATATATCAAAACAAGAGATTTTTTCTTTCTGTTTATTATCTAAGCGGGAAAATCAAGCATGGTTGCCAGATTACACCTTCATACATTACATAGTATATATACTCTTCTCTCTCTCACTATAGTAATGTGTATATATGTCTATCTCCCTCCCCCCCAACACCGAGTACACTTCTCTTCGAACCCTGGGACACTAAACTTCTCAACGTACTTTTAATATAAAAACAATATCAAAGGCCGGCCCAGTGAACTATTCGACTTGTTTTTCTGTGATTGTGTTAAGTGCGGCGTGCTAGCGGACGTAAACTACGTGCTATGTTAGTTATATGTATTCATATTTATTACTTTTTGAATACACAACAACGGACGCGCAGAGTTGAGCTATTTGATAACCAGCGGTTTTATTCGGATGCCCGGATACATTCCTTAAGTATTCTGTGGTAATCGGGGCACATACACTTTCATACGAATTAAAGTTAAGTTAAAAAACATTGTTATAATCCCCGGTACATAATTTGGCCAAAGTCGTATGATACGCAACAGTCGATTTTTAAGTCTCTGGTTGTCAAGCGGGACGCGGGGATGAGTCTACTCAACTGTCTCTTTCGTACTCATAAGATTGACCGCGCGCGAGAGAGACGGACAGACTTTTCATGATACGAGTGCAGTGCAACGTCACACCACGCGGTTATTCACAGACACTACATGTAGTTATAATAAAGATGTGACATGTTAAAATTCTTTGCTGCAATATATCTCCATAAATTCGTTACATGCTTAGAATATAGTATAAGAGGTTGGAGCGAGGTTCTTCAATAGCGTAGTATCCCTTTTTTAGCAAGATGCTTTTTAATTTGGTTTTTAATTTAGTGAAAGGCAGATCCAACATTTCATATCAGCATATACGAACCCCTAAGAAAGAGGAGAATACTTTTTGTAATCTAAAAGATGGCAATATCAGTCTATTACAATGCCTGGTGTTGAAATTTTGAACATCCTTGTACTCTACTGCTTGCAGGCACTTAAATTATTACGAATATAAATTATACATACATACATACATAACTTCACGCCAGTTCCCTTGCGGGGTAGGTACGAACAACAGAGCGCCATTCAGGCTTATTCTTACACACCTCACTTGCTTCTTTGACATTCATAGCTCTAGTCATGCACGTTCGTCTGTTCTTAAGGCTCCTGACATCACCTTCTGCTAGTACACGAGAATATAAATTATATTATTAAAAATATATTGGCAGGCGACCATCATAATACCTATTTCCTTAAAGCGTTCCCTAAGAGACTCCCGAGGGCCGAGGTTGTAAATTGACCTTACGGCTCTTTTTTGTAAAACAAATATGGTCTGTAAGTCAACAGTGTTGCCCCAAAGTAAAATACCATAGGACACATTTTTTTAATTTTTTTTATTGGAGGAGATCAGCAGAAAGGCAGACGGCCCACTTGATCTAAAGCGGTTACCATCGCCTATTGACATTTGCAACAGCAAAGTTGCTACAAATGCACTGCTGCTCTCTTAAGGGAGACTGGAACCTGGTCACTAATGCCGGAACACAACTCAAGGTTGTTATGGCGACATACTTTAGACCAGGGGTGGTAGCCATCCAGTCGGGTAAATGCCCTACCACCTGGCTGTGGGTTGTTAACTCGCCTCTTACGACAGGCCGCCCCAACGCAGGAAATTGTATTCTTTCTCCGTTCCTGCACGGATAATATGATAATATAATATAATACTATGAAAATAACTAAAATATAGTAGTCTAGTAGTGTCTTCGTCAGTGAACTGCCTAAATCTTCTGACGGCTAATTTACGTAGGTTCATTCCTGACGGTGACGGACTCGGACGCGAACTCGGGATGCGGTTCCCTCGGTTTGTCCACGTCCTCGTCCCTGGACTCCGCGTCGGAGCTGCTGCTCGCGGCCGCGGCCGCCGTGGAGTCCGGGGGCTCCGAGGGCGAGGCGCCCGGCGAGCTGTGCAGGACCGTCAGGCACCTGATGAAGAGCATCGCCTCCATCGAGCGGCTCATGGACAGGGTGCTGAAGCACTGCGACGAGTGGCCGGCGCCGCACCGCACCGACAGCGACGCCAGGTGGGTGCCGAGTCCCCTCTGCTGTGAACTGCAACATTCATTTCAAAATTATATAATGTCTATAATAAGTCAGTTTAAAGAGAAAAAGGAAAACAGTTTGCAAGACACTTAGCAAATTCTACTACACACGGTGACGTCATGCGCGTAATAGCTAATAAAATATTTTCAATTTTTAAATAGTTGCTAATTTATTGGTACATCTTATATATAAAATTATCGCGTCACAATGTTCATTCCCATACTCCTCCGAAACGGCTTGACCGATTCTTATGAAATTTTTTATGTATATTCAGTAAGTCTGAGAATCGGCCACTATCTATTTTTCAAACCCCTAAGTGATATCCCAAAATTTTTATTTTTTTAGGATACAGCATTAAAAAATACATACAACCCTAAATTTTCACCCCTCTACGATCAACCCCTATTTTTTATTTGTTAATTAATAACTATAATTTTTTGGCAAGATTTTTAATCTTATTTTGTCATGACTTAGAATAAAAAAAAAATATTACTCTTTTAGATTCACAATTAGAACCGGTAGGTGGCGCTGAGATCGGGTTCTGGAATCCTCCTAATCACCTGGAGCGATTTTGGTGATTTTGTTTTTGTGTGTTTGAATGGGTACCCGGATGGTTTAGATTCGCAATTAGAACCGGTACGTGGCTCTGGGATCGGGTTCTAGAATTTCATTTTTTAAAGGCAGGACAACGTGTGCCGGCGCCGCTAGTAATCTATAAATCATTATTAGTTCAAACATAGTAACAATTATATTTTTAACTCAATTCAAATTGGTATAAGTATATAATAAGAACAATAATTTCTTAACGGAGGAGGAACCACCACAGTGTTTATAAAAAGTGTGACGCCAGCAATGCTTACGTCACGATTGTTGGCTTTTTGGTGACCCATATTTGAGTCCTCGAAATAAAATTTCAAGAGTACTCGGTATCGTTCATTCCAAGAGCGTTACGACTTCCCTACCACAGAGGTCCGTCCCGTTCGACGGCCCGAACGATAATGCGCCATGCCGGCCGAACGTTCCGCTTTTATAGTCGTGAACAAACAACTGACGTTTCCTTTTTAAATTTTAGCGGTTGCGGATTCAGATTTCTGTTTGGATTAATAACAAAGGTGAAAATAATGTAATTAAGCTTGAGTATCAGATGTTTGTATAACCACTTACTTTGTTATTATTCCACATATTAAAGTTTTAAGAAGGTACAACAATATAATGTACCAAACATTGCATTAACCTAACACGCGCGGTCGGGTTTGTTCGGGAACTGTCGGCGTTCTTTCGGCACTGACTTCAGAGTAGTTTGTTATAATACTTATACATGTGAATTTTTCCAATGGGCTTTCAGGAGCAAATCCTAAACTGTGCTAATTAGTGAAAAGTACTCAAAGGAGTCTCGAGGCCAATTTTGATGAAAACTATAGTGGTACCATTGGATTTTTGAAAAATTAATTACTCTTGTCAGAAATCGATTCGGCTGATTTTGAAATAAATAAACATATCCTGTATTATTTATTATACCAAATCATAAGGTAGCTGGTAGGGATCGATTTCTATGAAGGAATGTCTAATGGTAAACTAAGAGTAAGGGTTGTTTTTGAACAAAATGTTCTCTTGTCTATACATTTATTAATTAAACGTGTGTGACGTCATTGTGTGCTTTCGTAGTACATCTGTTACAAGTTCTCACCATTTAACTCTTAAGCTCACTATTAGCACATATGTGTCCGCGATGAGAGTGCAGATCGCGTTTGTGCACGTGATCGTCAATTGTGTTGTTGTCTCACTCTGTTTATATAGGAGTTGTATGATTGGTATGAAATGGGTCCATCCATACATCCAGTCATCGTAGCGGACAACAGACAACTGGCTAGCGCAACGCGGGAGCGCCCATATTAAAAGTTGCTCTATCTCGCTCGCCTATCATACGTCCCGCTCACACATTGTGCTATGTATTGTACTAGCTGTACGACTTATTAATATTTGTATATACCAGTTACAGTTTACAAATAAGTTCACTTAACCCTTAAGCTCACTAGTAGCACATATGTGTCCGCGATGACAGTGCTGATCCGCGTTTGTGCACGTGATCGGTAATTGTGTTGTTGTCTCACTCTGTTTATATAGGATTTGTATGAAATGGGTATAATTTCTTGGTATATTACGAGATAGTGATAGTGTTAGTCTTGCGGCTTTTGGTATTATCAATAAAAGGGTGAAGGGTTAATTTCTTTTCCTTTTTCTCTTTAACCTGACCATATTATTATACACTTTCTACCATTTTGAAGTAAATTATAAAGTTCACAACAGACAATTTGAGCCATTCTCAGAGCTGCATTGCTTATTTAGCGATTGTCATTTCTTCCAGGATGTTACCAGTAATACAACTTTGCAATTTTTTTTGCTTCAGATTGTAATGTTGTCCATCGTAATTAATTTTTATTTGTGACTCCAGGAAACGAGTGGACATGGGTCTTTCAGAGGTCGACCGAAAGTTGATGGCGATGTACCGCCGTCTGCCGGAAGTCCATAGAAGGCAGCTACAGGTTTATAGGAAGCAGAAAAAATTGTCTACGGTATGTTGCAAATACGCTTTGATCCAACGTATCTATAATGACATTTAACCTGTAAGACGGAACCACCACAAATTTGTTGCCGAACTGTCACACACGGCTCATTGGGTTGTCCCACAAATTTGGGGTCAAATACAGATAATTGAAATGAACATTGAAACTGATTCTTTCTCCCTCTAACTACAGAGAATTTGCATTAGAATGAAAGAGACAACATAATTCTCTCGGATTCGGCGCGGCTATTTTGATGGCAGCTGGCAGCTTGTGGAAAAATATAATATTAAATTTGGCTCTTAAAGCAGGTTAAATTATAATAATCGCAAAATGAAAAGCCCGATTTGACAGTTCTCATTACAACATATATAGGGATTGAAACCTCCAAATTGTTAACCAAGTCAACAGATTAGCACGAGAAATTTAAAATTATACAACTTTGTAATTGCTTTATTTATTTTAAGTTAATTACCTTTTGTGTCACACAAATGCCTCACAAAAGTTGATAGGAGAATGGCACAATGTTACGCTAAGTATTATGTAATTTCCATATATTTTTTATTCTATTCGTTTAGCGTCAATACCACTTCTAGGGGGGCTGAACAGAAACGCCTACATTGCGAAGCATTAAAGAATGGGTACAAGGATTCTCTGCATACCATCCGCATGTAATAAAAATGAAGGGGTTTGAGTCTATTCAATATAGGAATATATTCTTGTCGTGTATTTTTTATAATATAATATAATCAATTTACATAATATAACAGCTAGCGCACGCGTACCAAACTCGGAGGGCGCGGGTTCGATCCTGGCCGGAACTCATGCACCATTTAGGCAGTTTTCTGACCTAATGACCATACATACATACATAACTTCACGCCAGTTCCCTTGCGGGGTAGGCACGAACAACAGAGTGCCATTTAGGCTTATTCTTACACACCTCACTTGCCTCTTTGACATTCATAACTCTTGTCATGCAAGCTCGTCTGTTCTTAAGGCTCCTGACATCACCTTCTGCTAGTACACGATCAATTTGATCATGGAAGATGTGTCGTGGCCTTCCACGACTTCTACATCCATCCACTTTTGCATTGTATATCTATTTAGTCATTCTTTCATCATGCATTCTTTGCACATGCCCGAACCACCGGAGCATTCCTTTCCTTACCTTCACCCCGACACTCTCTTTCAGACCAACTCTCTTTCTTACTTCGGTATTACGAACGCGGTCCGCGAGCGTCACTCCGCAGATTTTGCGCAGTGCTCGCATCTCGACCGCGTTTACTCTACTTTCATGCTCTCTCTTCCATACGTGAGCGTAGGTACCAGCACCGCGTTGTGTATGGCGAGCTGGGCCTTCTGGCTGAGGTTCTTAGCGCCTAGAAGTTTACCTAACGCTCCATTCACACTATTCCCCAAATTCACTCTTCTTTCTATATCAGCGGTGTACCTTCCATCCCTGCTAAAAGCACATCCAAGATATACAAACTCATGACCATATTGTTACAACTACCACATGCTAACAACGGTGAAGGAAAATATCGTGATACAACCTGCACATCGAGATAACCGATGTGTCAAACGTGCCAAGCAGCCTTGGACAAGCGTGGCAGGTATACTGTCCATTACCCCTATAATGGTGGCAGCCCAACAGTGGGTGGGACATTTATGGGCTGTTATTAATTATTATTAACCGGTGTTGGAAGGCCACGCCGTCAACGCCGCACCACTCATCGATTCCACATATATAGAAATGTATACGAAATCATCCAGAAGGCCCAGCTCGCCATACACAACGCGCTGCTGGTACCTACGCTCACGTATGGAAGCGAGAGTTGGGTATGGAAGGGACAGCATGAAAGTAGAGTAAACGCGGTCGAGATGCGAGCACTGCGCAAAATCTGCGGAGTGACGCTCGCGGACCGCGTTCCTAATACCGAAGTAAGAAAGAGAGTTGGTCTGAAGGAGAGTGTCGGGGTGAAGGTTAGGAAAGGAATGCTCCGGTGGTTCGGGCATGTGGAAAGAATGACTAAACATATATACAATGCAAAAGTGGATGGATGCAGAAGTCGTGGAAGGCCACAACACACCTTCCATGATCAAATTGATCGTGTACTAGCAGAAGGTGATGTCAGGAGCCTTAAGAACAGACGAGCGTGCATGACAAGAGCTATGAATGTCAAAGAAGCAAGGGAGGTGTGTAAGAATATGCCAGAATGGCGCTCTGTTGTTCGTGCCTACCCGTCAAGGGAACTGGCGTGAAGTTATGTATGTATGTATACAAAATCATAACGATTTATTTGATAAGTTTTATACGAATTAACGTAAGTAAGTTCTGCGAATTTATATCTTCGAAAATGTGATAATGCGTGAGCGAGATGGCGAACTCCTTTTAGGTAGGTCCTTTAAACTCGTGCTGTAGCGCTAACTGGTGTTGTTGTTACCTTTGAATTAGATAATAACGACGCGCGAAATCAAGGCGCGTCCAAAAGGTTTATTTTGTAAAAGTACAAAGAATTGCAGCAATTGCATGCCTCGATGCTGCCCTGTATTTTGCTCACCTATCTGTGTTTGTATCGTAGGTGTGCATGCAGCTGGTGGGCGGCCGGGCGCCATTGCCACCACCGCCAGGCTCGCCCCCCGCACCCCACCACCATCAACCCTGCCGTGCTCTCTGTCCCGAGTACCACCTGCAAAGGTTCAAAGAGGTACAACGAGCACCCTATGCCCATTTGGTTTATTTCTATTGTCCTATGTACTCATGTACATTGTTTTAGTGCTTATTGTATTTACGAGAGATGTAAACACAGAGCTTAATGTGTAGAAGCCTTATTGTGCAAATATATATCTACTATACAACAATTGAGCAAGTGTTAAAACATGACTTAGAAAAGCTCGTACATAAATAAATAAAGAATTTATTTGAGTGGAAAGCGATATTTCAGAAGTGCAATTTCAAGCAAATGAGTTTGAATGCTATGCTGCAGTTTCTTCCAGCATAGTTCACATTGAATGTAACATTATTAGATGGTGCCACAGGTCTCAATGGAATATCATTGAAGTTAATTGCAAATTCCATAGCCAATAAGCTACTATGATGTAATATTTTAATTAAATATTTATTTCCAGGTCCGTCGAAAAGTTATGCATATGAGAGACCAGCAATTGTATTACCACCGCCTTTGGATGTGGCTAGTGGACCAGCTACGCCAAGAACGAGAAAGGTTGGCCCTTATAAAGAATTTGGGGTAGAACGTTATTCTTTAGATTTTATTTCATGTTCTGTCTATGATAGATAATAAGATAGCTTGAAGAATAAATCTAGAAAATTTAGTTCTAGCTAAAAGTTTACTTAATGATGGTCTCCCTCTCTCAAGGGAGCATGCTTAGTACTTAGTTGTTTCTTCTATACATAAATAGTAGTATTTATTTGCAGTCGTTAAAATGTTCTGATATTTCCAAAGTAAAATTTGCTACTATGTAGTAAAAATAATGGGATGTAAAGGAAATTTAATGCTAAGTTCATGTTAATTGATACAGAGATATTCCAGTAATGAACTTACTTTTTTATATGTTCAAAAATTTTTATTACAGCTTACCAGATGGCAACGTGACACTTCTAGAAGACTTACCGCGACGCAAACGCCGAACCGCTAGTCCTAAAGTACCCCGTCTCACAACCGCTCCTAAACGCAAATTAAAACCTGTCTCACCGTCACTTAGTAAAACTCACAAAATACTGCAAATGTTAAAACACAAAGCCCCCGCACCAGCAACGGATTCATTACAGGAACCTATTGATACTAAAGATGAAATAAAAACTGAGGTAGAGCCACCTGAAGCTTTTCCATTGCAAAAGGAAGATAACGTTAGCGATACCGAAACAATTGTAGGAGAAAAGGATGATATATGTAAAGAAATGAAAGAATGTTTAGCAAAGTTTGCAACTTTCGCACTCAGCACCCCTGAAAACGGTGAAGAGGAGAAAGACAGTAAATATCCAGAAGCTGTTAGTCCACCGTTACAAGAAATGTCGCCAACTACGTCGGAACCAACACCATTGTATCAAAAGGGCCCGCAATTCGTACCGAATAAAGTTTTGAGAGAAGAAAAACAGGAGAAAGAGAAAGAAGCTGATAATGAGAAGGATCCAAATGTATACAAGTATGTGACATTTGGATTAGAAATAAAGAAAGCAATGGAGGAGTGTCAAAATATTATCAACTCTTACAACAGTATGAAGGAGAAAGAAAAAGACGACGACGGACAATTATCTTTAGAACAAATATGCGAAGTAATGATGAGTTTAGATAAAAACTCAGCAGAATTTCTCGATAAAATAGATTCCGACGATCCGAACGATATAAACATAGCTAATACGAAACTAGCAGAGTTGGTAGAGAATATGCCGCAGATTCTGGCAAATATGCCAGAGATAGCGTCTAAACTTTCCGAGTTTGCCAACGCGTCTTTTGAATTGCCAGAATTCGCATCTATTATGAATAGTTTGCCGGAAGTTGGTAATGAAACTCAATTGACTCCGGAAACGCTGAAACAAATCCGCGAGCTGAAATTGAATAAGTCTAGAGATAACGTTAAAGTAACTAAAAATACAACTAAGCGAAAAATAAATAGGAGAGTTAGGAATGACAGTGACGTTATTGGCACTATGACATTTGAATTCGATAGCAAAGATATAACAGACCTAATCAAAGATGAGAAAGAGTTGCAAGCTCTCATGAAAAGTAAAACTGGGAATAAAGAGGATTTCAAAGATTTGCTCTTTTGCATATCAGCTCAAGTGGTTATTAACAAAGTATTTGAATACTTAAAGCAGAATAAAAGTCCTGAATTAGCTAAATGTTTAGAAGAAGATAGAAATCTGTGTTCATTACCTAAGAAGTTTATAAACTCTGAAATGTATACGGAAGCGTCTACTCTGTTTGATAATTCCGTTAAAGACGCACTTAGCATGAACGAATTGAGAGAACTGGTTCGCTCCCGATTCAATTCGTGGAAACATTATGTCGCAACTAAATTCAAAAGCATACCCATCGAGCTATTAGATAATGAAATCGAAGCTATGTTAGAAAAATTTTACAGCTACATTCAAGATTTAGCCAGTAAACAAAGTGGGAATGACGGCGACAAGATAATAGAAAAAATTGATGAATTACGTATTAAGGCTGAACTAGAAAATGACTCTGATAGTGACTGTCCAGCATCTAAAGAGAGTTTGAAACAAATAACGAAATTTCTAAGCACTTCTGCAGGCAACACATTCGATCTTCTCATAATGAAACTGTCGAAAATGTCTCAAGATAAGAAATCTTCTGTAAAAGGTCTTAAATTTCAATACATAGATGTGATTAAACGGTGTACGGATTCTCAGCCACTTGTATCTTGGATTCTGATAGATCCTGAAATAGCTGCTGGTGTGATTCTTGAACTGACTGGTCTGCCAACTATGAAACCTGCAAACATACCAGACTTCACAACTTTACCTATTGAAAAGAAATGTGAATATTTCATGCAAAGATTAAGTGATATGAACATGATGTATATGGAGTCACTTCCTAAGAACGTTTTAACAGGAGACGAGTGGCTTGTCATGTTATATAGGTTGGAACAATTAGAGGAGAGAATAAAAGAAGCATTTGCCAAAGTCAGTCAACCGGCGAAAAGCACACAGACTGATGTTAGCGAAGCAGAACTGTTAGTCGCGAAAGGGTTGAGTAAAATCATCGGTCAAGCCAATGTCAGGCCGGTGAAGAAAACTGATCCAAAAGTGGTGAAAAAGGAAGAAAAACCAAAACCCGTAGAACTTAAACTAGTTGATGATGAAAGAAAATGTAATGACGTTTTGTTAGCTAAATGCGAGGCGATGCTTATGTCTAAAGGCGAGAAATCTCTACTCGATAGCTTTTACGCAATAAAATCCTATATAACACAAGGTCTACCATTACCAGAGACATACAAAAAGCACGTCATCTCAATCTGTTCGATTATAGACGCAAAATTGCTCGATGACGAACTTGAAGATAGTTTGAAGGATGACGAGAATATTGACGTTGATAAACTGACGATCAATCCTCAGAATACTGAAGAACTAGCGAAATATTCCGCTCAAGCTTTAAGGAACGCGAAGCAGACTCTCAACGCAGTAGCTTTTAAGAATATGGTTAGGAACGGTCAGTCGAAATCTGAGTCTGACGCTTGTGATACACCAAAAACTGAGTGCAAATGGACGTCAGATTGTACATGTAATGTATGTAGGAGTAATGCAGAGGGAGATGAGAAGAAAGGTGCGAATACAGGAGACGCAAAGAAGACTGTCAAGCAGAATAAACTGAACAAGTGTGATAATCAACCACATCAGCAGCATGTATGTAAAGGTAAGATTCTTAGATGGGTACTTGTTCATAGTTTAAAGGTTATAGTATTTCCAAGCATTCATTTAACTTTTGACAGCTCGATGACGGATTGTTATAAAAATTGACTTCATTTATAAATAAGATTTAATCAATTCAACTTACTTATATATTTTTGCTAAAAATACTAACTATATATAATAAATATACCCATATTTCAATTAACATATTTTACAATAAACTTTGCAGTATTTTTCTTTAAGGTAGAACATATATTATTTACCAATCGATTACTTCCGATTTATTTATGTATAGTGTCGAATGGTTAATAGTCTGGGCATTATATGACTCACAGAACATCACTGTTACGTCACCCACAACAATCACGTACGACAATTATGTCATTTGTTTCATATGGCCTTTACTGTCCACAAATATGTAACTTGATAGATGTGCAAACGTCAAAAGTAAAATAAACACTTGGAAATGGTATTGAGGTGTGGGATACAACTTTCACGAGCTTGGAAACCAGTATATAACCAACCCATTGTCTTAAAAATAAAAAAAATAATTATGGAACGTAAATAAGTAATCTACAGACAAATAAATCAAATACTTTTTACAAGCTTTTATTTAACTTGCAACAGATGTATGTACCTATGTATGTAAGCTCGGGTGGAATCTTGCAAGTTAATTTTGACTAACTTCCCGGTTTCCGATTGAGCTGAAATGTTGCACGCATATGCATATCCCGTGACAATGCAATAATATGGTACCATGGACCTGATCTGATGATGGAGTCGGAAGGTGGCCATAGGAACTCCTGTACTAAGCAAGATAGACCCGTCGTGTTTGGACTCGTTTTACTTATCTTAGCTAGCACTCTGCGGCTAAATTATATCTAGGATCTCAAAAGCTTGTATTTAAAAACCTTTTTGAAAAAACTTATTAATTTTTTAAGACGGAACCACCACAAATTTGCACAGATGGTTCTCCTCAGCTCTACCCTCCGTAATTTGCTCGTAGAATGTTTCGATAGTGTCGGTTGTGGTTGCAGTGGGCCACAGCGGCGGCGGCGCGTGCGTCTCGGAGGGAGGCGGCACGGACCAGCCCTGCACCTGCTGCTATTGTACCGTCTTCGGACACGCGGTGAGTTCTCCTTACGATAATAATAATAACAGCCGTATAAACCTCCCACCCCACTGTTTGGGGAATGGACAGTATCCCGCCACGCTTGTCCAAGGCAGCTTGGCAGATTTGACACATTGGTCGTCTCGATGTTTTCCTTCACCATTATCAGCACGTGGCAATTGTAATAAAAAAAAATTATTGCAGGAGTTCAGCAGAGAGCACACTTGATGGAAAGCGGTTACCATCGCCTATGGACATTTGCAATACCAAAGGTGCTAAAAATGCACTGCTGCTCTAAAGGGAGATTGGAACTTGGCCATTGATGCTGGAACACAACTCGAGGTTGTTATGGCGGCTTACTTTAGACCAGGGCTGATAGCCATCCAGTCGGGAAAATGGCCTACCACCTGACTGTGGGTTGTTTTGTCGCCTCTTACGACAGTTCCTGCACGGATAATATGCACAGTATGTCCAAAAACTGGCGTTCCAGCCAGGGTTTGGACCCTCGTCCTTTGTGTTAGGGACTCGTGCACTAGCCAATACGCTACCACGACTTTTTTCTTTGCGAGTTTTTATTAAACTTGCAATGTTTGTTGGTTAGTTTAGGTTAAATCTTGCAAGATGAAATAGAATCGGTTCCTTTAGAGTTACGACTCTGCAATTTTTAAATGCTTGTTCAGTCCTTAGGGACTGTACCCATACTACATGACCTGTTCTTTTTTTTATAATTTTTTACCCAGTCGTAACCACCCACAGTATTGTTACGAGTTACAGGACTCGAATTAAAAATGCCGTTAGAATTACTATAGAATTTATTAGAACTATACAAACACGTATAACACAGATACAAATATAACTGAACACAATTAATTCAAAAGTCCGTCACTATATAAATTATCGAATGTATACACGTCTTGTCTCGCTGCTGATTATCGCTTGACTGACCATCTCTCCATTCAGCCATCGTTTATAATGCACCGATGCAATATGTCTACCTGGCAAGCGTCGACGCAATTTCCCAGAAAACGTAATCCGCACACCTGCTTGATTATGCCTGAGAACGGCCATAAACGAGTACAATACACAATAGGTTGTTTTCTAATTACATATTTTAAACACAGAGTAAACAAAAGAAGATAGTCATAAAACAGTTTCAATGTTATTATCTCAAACGCCCGGCGGGTAGTAAATGTGCTTTGTCTATAGGTATGCAGATGGCCCAAATTATAACAGTATACAGAGAACTCCATCCCCTTTATTTTTTCCATGTACCAATTTATAAATATAGCAAACAGAAAAGAATAATTTGTCTTTAAGCCATTTAAAAAGCGCTTAAGGGTTCGCGCCATATTTGAATATAGCTCGAAAAATCGCGAGATTTCCTTAAAAGATATTCACTACGTGACGAAAACCCAAGACATCAACCTCCCTTTGATCTAGCGTGGTATTTTGAAGACTGAACCTCCTGAACGGGTCACATAGTATGGGTATTTACGATACCAGTTCCACCTGGCGATTACAGTGACTCGTAAATTTTGCACGACTGTAGTGAAGAGTCATCTCCAATACACAACTGTAGTGGAACACTTGCAGGCCAATAGATGGCGCTGTGAAATAATTGAGGTCGCAAACGAGTCCCGACACGTACAAAGAATATATACAAATTTCCAGCAATATGGAGGGCTTAGGGCTTACGAGGCATAGCAATAGCTTCGCTGGAAGATCTTTGAGACGGAAGAGCATTCCATCTCACTCCTCCACCTACTCGATACATTCTTAAACAACTATTTATACAAGCACCAATGTTAGCGAAATTGAAGTAGATAAATGTGGTCGGCGCGGACTCGTGCAGCTAGTGTTGAGTAGGACATGATTATAAAATTAATCTGTAACAGTAACATGACATTTCGTACTGAACCAGTACAATGTAGCACTTCAAATCAGGCGAGGACATTTTACCGCGGCAGTACATTTAAAGCGATGAGGCCGGTGAGGCGGTGAGCGTCATTTCCTCATTTGTCCCGTTCAAAAATAGTTCGGAAATGTTCGTTAAGAATCGGATATGATCGACCTCGGTCATCTCATTTTACTAACCGTCGTACTATGACATTGTCATGTCGAACCTGTGGAGGCGTTATCGTACCGTTGTAGCATAAGCCTCGTTCCGTCCTTCCTCTTACTTTTGATTAGTAGCGCGACAAAAATGTTGAAGTGGTACATTTCAAATTTTGAGCGGTATCAGTACAAATGTATTTAGTACGGGACAAATGTATTGGCTCACACGTGTACTGCTCATCGCTATACTGAACCAGTAAAATGTTCCACTTCAATTGAGGCCAGGAGATTTGTACTGTCCGAACCGCGGCAGTACATTGAAACTCACCACTGAGTTGAATCCTATATAAATTCTATAGGATACTACGCACTTATGATTAAAAAGTGATTGTTATTTGTAGCCTCCATTGACAACGCCGGTGCCTCGTAACTTCAACGAGACAAGAGAGAGATTGCGTTCAATATTGAACAAGAAGAAACAACAGTGCAAGACGGCTAACGTAAGTTATTTTAAGCCTTTGCTCACTATTAGCACATATGTGTCCGCGATGAGAGTGCAGATCGCGTTTGTGCACGTGATCGTTAATTGTGTTGTTGTCTCACTCTGTTTATATAGGATTTGTATGAAATGGATATATTTTCTTGGTATATTACGAGATAGTGATAGTGTTAGTCTTGCGGCTTTTTGGTATATCGATAATTGTTTTAAGGGTTAAGCGTAATATTCACTTGTAAGTTAGTGAAAGGTTGCGGATTTGTTATTTCACTGATTAAGGCGCCTGTTGCCGCGAAAAGTCGGTAATGGGGTGCAAACGAGAAAAAATTCATGGGTAATTACTGCTCAATAATTTACCAAAAAAATATAATATTGTTACTAGTTAGCGGGACTCGAATTAAAATGCCGTTAAAATTATTATAGAGTTTATTAGAACTATCTATACAAACACGTATAACACAGGTACAAATATAACCGAACAAAACAAAGCCAAACGTAATGCAGAAGGTTGTAATTCAATAAAACGCGCAAAGTCCATCACTATTAGATTCCCGAATGTACACACGTCATGCCCGTATCGTAGTTGTAGCTCAACTGCCTCCTCTCAATCAGGCCGTCGTTTTATACTTCACAAATACAAAAGTGCCCGCCCGGCAACGTCGACACAATTTCCTAGAATTAGCTTGTAATTGTAATCCGCAACACCTGGCTAATGATGCTCTTGAGCGAGTACAATAGGACAACAAGCTATTCTCCACCGCAACTAGAAACATATGCCAATAAATAAGTGAACAAAAGAAGGCAATCATAAAAGGATTACAATTAGTTCAAATGCCGAGAGGTAATAAAATGTGTTTTTACAGATCTGTACGTGGAATTTGTCTTTGTCGGGGCCTAAGTTGTAACAATATATCTTTACGATATGAGACGTGACGTGGCGTTTTCGTAATATTTCTGTAGTTATTTCCGGGATCCTGAATAAGAGACTGATTCAGGATTTAACCCTTAAAGGGGGCCAAATTTAATATTGTTTTTGTCCATAATTGGCCAGCTGCCATCAAAATTGCCGCGCCAAAACCAAGTTAATTATATCGTCTCTTTTACTCTAATACAAACTCTATGTAGTTAGAGGGAGAAAGCCTTATGCTTCAAAGTTCGTTTCAATTATCTATATTTGACCACAAAATGGTGCGTTGGTATGCAACGGTTCTCTAGTCTTGTGTAATGTGGAGATTTGGAATGAGCTCCCAACCGTGGTTTTTCCACAGCGCTTTTATCCGTGCAGGAACGGAGTAAGAATACAATTTCCTGCGGCCGGGCGGCCTGTCGTAAGAGGCGACTTAACAACCCACAGCCAGGTGGTAGGGCATTTGCCCGACTGGATGGCTACCGCCCCTGGTCTTAAAGTATGTCGCCATAACAACCTTGAGTTGTGTTCCGGCATTTATGACCAGGTTCCAGCTTGCCTTAAGAGAGCAGTAGCGCATTTGTAGCATCTTTGGTGTTGCAAATGTCCATAGGCGATGGTAACCGCTTTCCATCAAGTGGGCCGTCTGCCTGTCTGCTGTACTCCGGCTATAAAAAAAAAATGCATGTGTGACAGTTCGACCACTTTGTGGTGGTTCCGTCTTAGAGGGTTATATTAGCTTATATTAGCAATCAAGAGACTTATACATTCATATGTTCCGCTCGCGCCCCGATACAATGCTGTCCTCGAATATTTTAGGAGGCGTTCTACATTACACACATACATACATACATAACTTCACGCCAGTTCCCTTGCGGGGTAGGCACGAACAACAGAGTGCCATTTAGACTTATTCTTACACACCTCACTTGCCTCTTTGACATTCATAACTCTTGTCATGCAAGCTCGTCTGTTCTTAAGGCTCCTGACATCACCTTCTGCTAGTACACAGTTCTGCGTTCTACATTGCTATTTGAAAACATGCATAAGTATTTGTAGGAATCGTATTTGTTATTATAAAGTAACCATATGACGGAAGTAGTCAATAACCGGATAGAGTATTCTTTCATGTAGTAATCGGAAGTCGTATAACCGGATGTCAACGTAGAAGCATTTATTATTAAGCTAACGGTTATCGCAAAATGCAGTAACCGGATGTTGGAAGTTAATACGTATGGCGGAAGTTGGTTTTATGAAGTGAGTGTAACTGAAGTAGCGCCACAGCATTACCGGATGGTGTCACTGCGGCGCGCTACGATGACCTGTTAAATACGCGGTGTTCGGGCAGAAGAGGGGCAGTCTTAAACCGACAGTCTACGAGTCTACAACCAAGTCTACGAACGACAGTCTGCATTGATAGTCTTGGACGAGGAGCACATAATATATTGTGGTCGATAATTACTGCTCGATAGTCGCAGTGTTCTTGAAGGGCAAATTGCTGCTCGACACCTGACATGCGTGGATGCAACTCTTGGAGTTGTCCTAATATATCTGTGTATTATTGTGCAAGTCTTCTTCCTCGGTTTGTAATGAGGAGGTTGGGGCCTCGAGTATACCTCTTTACCCCGGCTGCAACTCAGTGGGCACCTACCCACCGGTAATTGGGTTTGAAGCTGCTGGATTCTTCTCCGTATGCCGATGGCTTCTCAGCAGCTCTTATTGGCCAATTTGCGGCGTTCGATGGCCATCTCGGGCTTTCCGCTGGCTACTTCCGCGGCTTAGTTGGCCATTCATTGGCGTTCGATGGCCATCTCGGGCTTTAGGTGGCCATCTGTGGCATCTGGTGGCCTATCAGCAGCTTTGTGGATTTTGCGACCTCACGCCATCGCCCTGATTAGGTGAGCGTATGAGATCACGAGGAGTCGGCAGCCAGGTGCGTTGATGGTCTGGTGGCCGTGCGTGTAGTGGAGCAATCCCGTGGAGTGACGTGTGGCCGCCATTGTCGGCGCGGTCGAACATTCGTCGCGCCATCTTCGCCACAAACTCCTCAACACTGGGTATGCCCACATCGCGAGCGATAACGTCGTTCCTGACGTACCGACCCGCTCCTGTACACACTCGCAGGGCGATGTTTTGTCGAGCCTGTATTCGGGATCTTCGAGTGGTCGAGCACAGCGCGTACCAAGCTGGAGCCGCATATGTAAGCCTCGAGCGGAGATAAGTCTTATAGACCCCGATCTTCGTCCTCAGAGGCAATTTGGAGTCGAGAACAGGCCGGAGCAGAGCGCCAGCGGCTCGCGTTTCATTTATGACGCGTTCAGCCTGCAGACACATGCTCAGCGACCTGTCTATATGCACTCCGAGGTATTTGACCGAGGTCTGCCACTCGATCTCCTGACCACGAAGCTTCAGCGGTTCCGGTTTGTAGCGTCGGCGGGTGACTAGTAGAGCGGCCGTCTTCCCCACGTTGACGGCCATACGCCACTTGTCAAGCCACACCGGGAGCTTATCCAGTACGCGTTGCATACGTCGGGCAGCCATATCTACACCTTGTGAGGTCGCAAAAAAGGCACTGTCATCGGCATATAACGCCAGCGTTACATCCTTTTCCCAGGGGTGTAAAGAGCCCGCTAGGGTCGGGATGTCATCGGTGTAGAGTCCGTATAGCGCTGGCGATAAACAGCTGCCTTGGGGTACACCTGCGTTAATGACCCGCTTCTGGGACAGGGCTTGCTCAACCGAAACATAAAAGTTTCGGCCCTCTAGGAACGACGCCACTAACCGAACGAGTGCGGGCGGCGTGCTAGTGTCGATGAGTTTAAATATTAGACCTGCATGCCATACTCGATCAAAGGCCTTCTCTATGTCTAGAAAAACCCCGACCGTGCAATTGCCTTTGTTTAACTCGCAAGTTAGAAGATGCAGCACGCGCGTTAGCTGAAGCGTCGTAGAGTGGCCGCTGCGGAAACCGAACTGCTCCGGGCGTGGCTCAATGCACGGAGTCAGCCGCCGCAACAGCAGGCGCTCAAATAGCTTCGCAATGTGCGGCAGTAATGT
The DNA here is from genome assembly GCA_019925095.2 of Dendrolimus kikuchii. Lineage (NCBI taxonomy): Eukaryota > Metazoa > Arthropoda > Insecta > Lepidoptera > Lasiocampidae > Dendrolimus > Dendrolimus kikuchii. Next base: position 35,206,332 of record CM034387.1, read on the forward strand.
AATAGGCCGGTAGCTTGAGAGCAGGCGACGATCCTTGCCCGGTTTCGGGAGCATTATGACCTTCCCGGTCTTCCATACGTCAGGAAAGTAGGACGTCCGAAGAATGCCGTTAAAAAGGCGAGCAAGTGCTGCACAGCCTCTCCTCGGCAAATTGCGGAGGGCTTCTGTAGGTGTCTCATCGCTGCCAGGAGCTTTTCGCCTTGGGAGGCATAATGCAGCTTTTCGCACTTCAGCCGGGGAAATAAAAACCTTCCCGGTCTTCACTGCCTCTGAAACCTGGGCTGTTAAAGCATTCAGCCTAGTATTGAGCACCGGACATCTAGTTCTGGCCCATAAGCGGCGAAGGGCACGCTTATGGTTGATATCCTGGCTTAACCGGGCTGGGAGTTCTGGGCGGCGTCGGGTTCGTATTGGAGACCTCGTATTTGCTGCATCCTTGGCAGCCTTCATCCGCTCCATTATGAGTCTGGCAGATGATTCTACTTCCTCTGGAGTGGATAGTGGACCCAAAGGAAGGTACTCCATAGATGTGGCATAGGCTGCCCAGTTAGTTCTCGTACTCAACGTCTTCTGAGGTATAGCGATTACTTCTAGGGCAAGTGTGACTAGAATAGGGAGGTGTTGCGTGTCTAAGTCATACAGTACCTCGATGTGAACTGGGCAACAAAGATTCTGGTGAACCACGATGTCCAATACATCTGCGCTGTGGTGTGGGTTTGACGGAATATGGGTAGGGCTGTCCGGGCCGACCACTGTGAGATCGCCTGCTTCGGCTTCATCGAGCAATCTCTTGCCAGCCGGAGTAATAACTCTGGACCCCCACGCATGGTGTTTAGCGTTCAGATCGCCAACAAGCACCGTGGGGGTTGTTCCGTCAAATATGTTCCTTAGGTCAGTCGCAAGAAATCGAGGGCCTGGAGGCCGGTAACCGGCATAGATTTTTGTCTCTCTATGTATATATTTATTGCATTTTTATACTTTAGTTCGCTCGTTTGCTCACAATTTTATTCAGAAAAACCTGTTGTTAGCCCTATATTACATTATAAGTATTTTTGTTTGTTTGTTTGTATTATTAATATGCGCTGTTGGTTTCTTTTTTAAATAAATAAATAAACATTGTATTTCTTAATATAAATGCCGACTAAAGAGGTTAGTCGTTACAGTACCTTATATCCCGGGAAACCTGCGGGAATTTTCCTGGGACCGGTTTATAGTGTCCAGGTTGGAAAAAATTTATTCCGGTCTAATATTTACACTGATCAATAACAAATTCCCTATCATTAAATTTGTGAAAGAGAGTGTCGGGGTGAAGGTAAGGAAAGGAATGCTCCGGTGATTCGGGCATGTGGAAAGAATGACTAAACAGATATACAATGCAAATGTGGATGGATGCAGAAGTCGTGGAAGGCCACGACACACCTTCCATGATCAAATTGATCGTGTACTAGCAGAAGGTGATGTCAGGAGCCTTAGGAACAGACGAGCGTGCATGACAAGAGTTATGAATGTCAAAGAAGCAAGTGAGGTGTGTAAGAATTAGTGATTAGTATTAAATTTGTGATCTTGGTTAGCCGTCCACCGTGGACGAAGTTGCGGGCGAATCCTAGTTGCAAATAGAATTGTTCAGCAAATAAACGCCCGTCGAGTTCCTGCCCTAAAATTTGTAATTTTTCTTTTAGGGCGAACCAGAGGTCCAGGAACGGAAGCAGGCAGGCGTGCAGACCCAACCGCAGGAGATGCAACCGGCGCCCAAGCCGCTCAAGTGGCAACCGCCGTCTACTCCCAAGCCACCGGTGAGTACATCATATTGGCGTGCCAGGCCATATTGGAAATTGGTTTTTTTTTTGAGTCTATAGACATTTTGGCACAAATAGGTACATCCGTGCAGGAACGGAGAATGAATACAATTTCCTGCGGCCAGGTAGTAGGTTATTTGCCTGTCTGGATGACTACCACCCCTCGTATAGAGTACGCTGCCATAACTACACTGAGTTATATTCCGGCATCAGTGGCCGGGTTCCAGTCTCCCTGAAGAGAGCAGCAGCGCATTTGTAGCACCTCTGGTGTTGCAAATGCCCATAGGCGACGGTAACCGCTTTCCATCAGGTGAGCGGTCTGTCTTTCTGCTGAACTTTAGCAATAAAAAAATATTTTGGCAAAATTAATATTAAATCAAATTTTTTCTATGAACAACATCTTGAACTCGGTGTCAAGTAAAACATATAAATTACTATATTTTGTCATTATTATTTATTTGTTTTATTCTTTACTAGCGGCCCGCCCCGGTTTCGCACGGGTATCTAAAAAGATTTTTTTTTTATTTTATATAGCGTATGTCAACCGGGGATAGTGTAGCTTGCCAACAGTTTCGACTGGGCGTAACTATGTTCTAAATCTCAGCCTTTCCAACACAAACAAAAGCGCAGGGTCGACAGGGAGGAGGGGGTTTTTAGTGGGTATTGGGGTTGCTCGCTCGTGCAGCAACGCTCGGAGTCTTCCACACTATTCTGTGACGTGGATCGCGAACGGAGCACCGCCAAGAGCATACTATTGCTGCAGTGTTATCGCCCCCGACCGACGCGTGTCATTCCCCTAGCAACGACCCAGTTTGTGCGTAAATCGGTTAAGCATTTTCCCTCGCCTCAAAACTAAAAAAAAAAAAGCTTGCCAACAGTGAACCCTGAACAATACCGCTTCGGGGGACCTTTAGCTATCAAGGGACCAAAGGATTCATCACCCCCGCTGACGAAGTGGATGTATTCTGATTCCCGGGGCACATTCAGGCACTTTTTGCGCTGGATCGGACTGGGCGTAACTACGTTCTAAGTCTCAGCCTTTCCTACATAAAAAGCGCGGGGCACATGGGAGGAGGGTGGTTTTAGTCGGTAGTGGGTGTTGCCCGTGCAACTTCTCTGAGTCTCCACTCAAGCTGGCTTAAAGGATTAAAGGGTAAAGCCTCCATGATCAACTATGGTCTAATCCCTTGCAAAGGACCCAGTATTGTGCGTAAATAGCATTTCCCCCGCCTTAAAAAGAAAAAAAAAGCTTGCCAACAGTGAAAGAATTTTTACAAATCGGTTCAGTAGTTTCGGAGCCTATTCAATGCAAACAAACAAATCTTTCCTCTTTATAATATTAGTATAGATTGTACACAACAAGTGGTAGTACAATAATGTTGTGAGTTTTCTTCCAGCAAACCTATGGGTCTAGCGAGAAGGGAAGAAGCAAAAGACAGGGTCATTGTTGTTCTTTTATGTTTTATTTGCCACCAACTTCGAGATGTTGGTGGTTTTTAATCCAGGGGTGGTAGTCATCCCAGACGGGCGAATGCTCTACCATCTGAATTTTTTTATATACTACATTGTTCCGATTTTGAGTTATGGTATATTTCCAGGCGCTCCCGAAGACCCTTCCTCCGTCTCTGTCGGGCGCCACGACGGCCGGCGTGAAGAGGGCGTCTGACGCCCAGCAACGGGCGTTGACAGACAAAATGGCCAGAATGGCTGTCACCGACAAGAACGACAGCAAACCCAAGGTGAGAGCAAAGAAGAGATTAGAAGAATCAACTACGCACAACAGTTTTACCCAACTAATAATATCTCTCGATGTAGTAGTAATTTTCTCTTAATTTGAGTCCTCGAAATAGAATTTCAAGAGTACTCGGTATCGTATATTCCAAGAGCGTTACGACTTCCCAGAGAGGTCCGTTCCGTTCGGCGGCTCGAGCAATAATGACCGATGGTCTACAGTGCGGCCGTATTTATAGCGCTCGGAGCACGTGCACTTGATCAGAAATTTTTAGGTTAAGAAACGTCATTTTACATTCATTGCACATTACAATAAGCTCGTAGTAATTAAATAAATTATTATTGTTATTAATTGTTGTCTTTGCGCCGACATGTAATATATCTAGGTATCCTATTAATTACATTTATTTGATTTGCACACCACCTTCATACACTCTCGATTTGTTTCACACAATCCACAGCCCGGGTTGTCTAAAGCGATAAGGCCGCCCTTTGTTCCTGCCTTGATACGAAATGATTGTAAATTATTTACTTCATTTGTATGTGGTGAACAATAGAGTATTTTCTATCAATCTACTGATATCATGAGGCTATCGGCAAACCTTCTGCACTCAGATAGTAAAATTTATTAACATGCCCAAATTTTTAAGAGGAGCTCACAAGCAAGTATAACACTTTTTTATTTTTACCCAGGGGAAATCCGCTTGAGGACATTAGGCGCGACAAGGGACTTAGCAAATTGGCATAATCGATAGCGGATTGAAGTAATTGATAAACTATTTTAATTAAAGTGAAAAGAATTTATTACATTATTGTTTGGAAATTTTAGATAATATTGACTTTAAATATTATACTTCAAGTTTTACATTTAACAAAATAAACACAGTATAAATCTATCGCGTCTGCCAACATGAAAATAAAATGTAGTGAATACGGTCTATATAAAATTGAGAGATTTTAAATTATAATCTGTACACAATTACCACATATTAGAGATAAATATTATTATATAAAATTATGTTAAATTGTTATGGCGACATACTTTAGACCAGGGGTGGTAGCCATCCAGTCGGGCAAATGCTCTTCCACCTGGCTGTGGGTTGTTAAGTCGCCTCTTACGACAGGCCGCCCGGCCGCAGGAAATTGTATTCTTTCTCCGTTCCTGCACACATAAAATACATGTAATTACATGTAATAAAATAAACCCGACACTATAAATTTATTGCGTTTACCAACATGAAAATAAAATGTAGCGAATACCGTCTATATACAATTGAGAGACTTTGAATTATAATCTGTACACGATTACCACATATTAGAGTTAATTATTACATAAAATTATGTTAAATTATATAGAACTTCCTAAAAAAAATGACATTATTATTCAATTAAGGAAATGGCCGATTGTATTGTTTTGTGTTCGATTTGTTTGTTTGAAATAAGAGGGTATATAATTAAATTAATTATTAACTTTGAAAAGAAATATGACAAGAACAACTATGCTACTAAATAACTGTAACACGGGATAACAGGCCCTTCAAAGAACGATCCCGATACAACTGAACGTGCCACTTACTCTGAAGGCGGAGGGCAAAGTCAACCCGAACGCGATGGAGCAGATCCGAATACAGGTATTGTTTTCAATGAATAAAATGTGCGCAGTATGCGTTAAACTTAAACGGCTGCCTAAACAAATATATCGATCTTGCTCATACATTATCACATTTTTAAAGATCCACAAAATTCACTTACACTAATATTGCGTATGTTGTACAAAAAAATCATTTTGATTCAGACAAGGATTCGTACACAATTTTTTTTACAAGAATTGATTTTTTATATATGAAAACTTGTCTGTGCTAAGTGCTTAACCATTATACGTTACTATCCTTTCGTACACTGTCATCTATCCCTATTAATATTATTACGAGTGTAGGACTCGAATTAAAATGCCGTTGGAATTACTATAGAATTTATTAGAACTATACAAACACGTATAAAACAGGTACAAATATAACTGGACGCAACCAGTTCAAACTGCACAATTCAATAACACGCGCAAAGTCTGTCACTATATCGCTCATCAAATGTACACGTCTTGATCGTATCGTAATCGTCGCTTGACTGTCTCACCCCTCCGTTCGGGCATTCCTTTTATTCTCTACAAATACAATATGCCTGGACGCAAAACAATAAATTCTAAGAATTAGTTCGACACACCTGCCTAATGACTGCCATAAAACAAGTACAATAACAATAGAATGTTTTTCTTAATTACAAATTTTAAACACAAAGTAAACAAAAGAAGTCTACATGCGACAGAAAGGTAATAAATCAGGTTTATAAGTGAGTGTTTTATATTAGGTTGGGGAAAAAGTTTCTTCGCATTTTATATAAAAATTCAAAAGGTTTTTTTATAAAGTTTATTTACATTTGACTAAAGTATGTAGATGCCATTTTGTTGGATAAGTTTTTGCCATCTTGTAGGTAGGGACGTGATCTCATTGCTATAGAAATTTTGGGGCTTCTGATCAAAAAACTGCGACAAGTGGTTTTGGCAGTCCTCTCGTGATGTTAACCTGACACTGCCTAAGGAATTCTGCAGAGACCGAAACAGGTGAAAATCTGAAGGTGCAAGGTCAGGACTATACGGCGGATGCATTAACACCTGCCAGCCAAACTCTCGTAATTTTTGCTGAGTGGCTAAAGATGTGCAAGGTATAGCATTATCATGGTGAAAAACCACATCCCTTCTGTTGATTAATTCCGACAGCTTTCTCTCAACTTTTTGCTTTAATCTCATCAGTTGTTCGTAGTACAGTTCAGAATCGATGGTCCTGCCTGGCGGTAACAGCTCATAATGAATAATGCCCTTCCATTCCCACCATACACACAGCATCACCTTGTTGCGAGTTAACCCGGGTTTCGCCACAGTCTGTGAAGCCTGACCGGCCTTTGACCGCGATCTTTTTCACACGTTCTTGTCGTACGTGATCCACTTTTCATCACCAGTTATCAGCTTCTTCAAAAATGGTTCGGTTTCATTACGTCGTAATAAAGAATCACAAATGAGTACACGGTTCATTAGGTTTCTTTCAGTGAGCTCATGAGGCACCCAAATATCGAGCTTTTTTGTGTACCCAGCTTTTTTCAAATGCGCCAAAACCGTTTTGTGCTCAAATCCCAGTTCTCCAGCTACATCGTACTACTAATATGCCGATCTTGCTCCATTTTTTCAAAAATGGTATCAATTTTGTCCGTAACAGGGCGACCAGAGCGACGTGCATCTTTGATATCAAAATTTCCGGATTGAAAACGCTTGAACCAAATTTGGGCTACTCTCATAGATACTGCATTAGGTCCATAAACATCACAATTTTTTTTCGCGGCTTGTGTTGCATTTTTACCTTTTTTGAAGTAAAATGTTAAAATGTACCGAATTTTCTCATTAGATTCACTCATTTTAACAATAAGAAAAACAAATGAAAATCACAAATTTTCCTGATTTGAATTTGGAATTGTCTTCCTTAAAATTAAAACTTTTTAATGATACCAAAACCAGCCAGATACAAATAGTATAGCCAAAGAGATCTTATTACAAGTTCATACGTACTATATGCGAAAAGACTTCTTTCCCACCTATTAATTTATTCGACTGATATCTTTTATCTGTTGCTTGAAACATTGGCGCTTAATGTGTAAATAAATTTTTAAAAGTGTAATTTTTTTAATTTAAGCAATTGAAACAACAACAACAAGCCCAATATCAACAACAGCTTCAACTGCAACAACAACAATTACAACAACAGCAAGCGGCGCAGCAGCAGCAGCAGCAGCAGCAGCAGCAAAAGAAACCCGAGCCGATATACGACTTGCCGATACACAACAAGCCGACGCTGACGCCGCAACAGCAACAGCAGATTCGGCAACAGCAGCAACAGGTATGTCAATACGCCAAATATGAATTGCCAATCATTATATATAAAGGAGATAGGTAAGCTTTCATAAATTATTGGGTCCATTTTGTAAAAAGAAGAGTGATTTGAAAATTTATTTTTATTATGTTGGTATTTTTTTACTGTGGTGTAAGTGTTTTCATCTTTATATTAATACGTGAAGCAAAAACTTTGTACCACTTTTTACGAAAATTGCGCGGACGGATGAGTATGAAATTTCGCACACTTATAGTTCAGCTGGACAGTTTCAAAACCAAGCAACTGAACATGGTTTTTATTCAATGAATCTTCGTGCATTTGTTGTTTTACTAGGCATTGCTGATGTATTTTGCTTGCCAAAAGATGTAAACACTATCAAAATATGATATCACTCCTAATAAGCTTTAGATTTTTTGAGTTCATTGTTTTTTTTGTTTTTTTTTGGTCTTAAATTTCTTGGCACTTACTGGGTTTTTTAAATTGCTCAGCTGAGTTTATATAGAGGAGGAGTGCAGAATGCTAATTTTTTTTAAGTTATGCATAAAAAATACATGAAATCAATAAAAAAAACATTACACCCTCTACCACGTATGATGCCTTGGCGAAATCTGTGAAGTCTTTGACATTAATTATTATGGTCGAATTTTAACCACGGGCGACGACTAGTATTGTCAATTGTTGAAATATCCGTGCAGGAACGGAGAAAGAATACAATTTCTTGCGGCCTGGCGGCCTGTCGCAAGAGGCGACCAAACAACCCATAGCCAGGTGGTATGGTTTTCGCCCCTGGTCTAGAGTATGTCGCCATAACAACCTGATTTGTGTTCCGGCATTAGTGACCAGGTTCCAGTCTCCCTTAAGAGAGCAGCAGCGCATTTATAGCACCTTTGGTGTTGCAAATGTCCATAGGCGATGGTAACCGCTTTCCATCAAGTGGGCCATCTGCCTGTCTGCTAAACTCCTGCAATTAAAAAACATAAAAAAATCATTCGCATAAATCGATTATGGTAATCAATAACTTATGTTATTTGTGACCCCATTTTTAAGATTTCTCGTCTTTCAGATAGAATTTAAGGCTGATGTTTTCCATTTTCATTTCTTCCATAGTACGGGTTTTATTCTCAGTTTGGGCTCCTATCGCCCGTTACTTAGCTTTGTTAATTTTGTACATACATACATACATAACTTCACGCCAGTTCTCTTGCGGGGTAGGCACGAACAACAGAGCGCCATTCAGGCTTATTCTTACACACCTCACTTGCTTCTTTGACATTCATAGCTCTTGTTATGCACGCTCGTCTGTTCTTAAGGCTCCTGACAACACCTTCTGCTAGTACACGATCAATTTGATCGTGGAAGGTGTGTCGTGGCCTTCCACGACTTCTGCATCCATCCACTTTTGCATTGTATATCTGTTTAATCATTCTTTCATCATGCATTCTTTCCACATGCCCGAACCACCGGAGCATTCCTTTCCTTACCTTCACCCCGACACTCTTTCAGACCAACTCTCTTTCTTACTTCGGTATTACGAACGCGGTCCGCGAGCGTCACTCCGCAGATTTTGCGCAGTGCTCGCATCTCGACCGCGTTCACTCTACTTTCATGCTCTCTCGTTAATTTTGTAATAACTTTAAGTCATACAATCATTTATAGCTTTTTTATAATTGCGCAAAAAATATTCTTATTGCTTTTAGTATTTAAGAGAGAAAATAAATAAACATTTCATTTTGTAACAGAAAAATATAATGCTTTTACAAGCCATATCTCAAGTCATTATGTTTCTTTGGTGCAAAACTTTTCGTCTCCTTTTTGAAGATCTTCTATACTAATATTATAAAGAGGTAAAGTTTGTGAGTTTGTGACGTTGTAAGGGGTAATCCGTTGGATCTACTAAACCGAATTTTAAAATTCTTTTACTGTTGGAAAGCTACGTTAATAGGGAGTGTCATAGGCTATATAACATGACGCCATATACCACGGGAGCGGGACAGAGCGCGGGTGAAACCGCGCCGGGCCGCTAGCTATATATAAAATTCTTTTTTTGTGTGTTTGTGTCGGTCCCTGGATGGTTTAGATGAAGAATTGGATACGGTGGGTGTGGCGCTGCAATCGAGCTCTAGATTTATTTTTTCCAGAACAGAACAATGTCTGCCGGAACCACTAGTATTATTAACATTAAATAATTCGATTAACAGTTACAACAACAGCAGCAACTGCAGCAACAGCAGCAACAGCAGCAGCAGCAGCAACAACAGCAGGCGCAGCAGCAAGCGGCTGCGGCACAGCAGCAACAGCAGCAGGCTGCAGCCGCAGCGGCGCAACAAAGACAGAGCAGGCCCCAACAACAGCAGCAACAGCAGCAGAGAAGCACCGTGTCTCTCTCGAGTCGAGACACTAGTGTTTTCTCAACTTCTTCCGGATGTTCTGGGTATGTGGATCAATAATATTGATACATTTGGTTATATTGTTGAATGAAAACACTTTATTGTTTATCAAAAATTAAAACTACGTTCTCAAATAAAACTACGTTTTAACGGTTTTAAGCGCGGTAAACCCGCGCTTAAAACCGTTAAAACGTAGTTTTATTATGTATACAAGTCGCGAAAACTTAAGAAAATATTATACGTTCTCAAAATTAGGTACAGTAAATGTTGAACAAAGGGCGCCCTTGTCGCTTACAGCGATCTTTTCAGGCGACCCCCTAAAGTAAGGAAAATATTAGGACAACTGTGGCGATGAAGACAATAAATAATAAGAAGCATACCAAGAATAAGTAAAAAATAAAATAAATAATAATGTTACGAGTCAGCGGGACTCGAATAAAAATGCCACTAGAATTATTATAGAGTTTATTAGAACTATACAAACACGTATAACATAGGTACAAATATAACCGAACACAACAAATCCAAACGTAATGCTGAAGGCCGTAATACCTAAAACGTGCAAAGTCCGTCACTATTAGATTCCCGAATGTACACACGTCACGCCCGTATCGTAGTCGTAGTTCAACTGACTCCTCTCTCCATCAGGCCGTCGTATTATACTTCACAAATGCAAAAGAATCCGCAACACCTGGCTAATGATGCTAACGAGCGAGTACAATAGGACAATAGGCTATGCTCCACAATAATCAGAAACGTATGCCAATAAATAAGTGAACAAAAGAAGACGATCATAAAAGGATTAATAAAATGTGCTTTTACAGATTTGTACGTGGAATTTGTCTTTGTCGGCGCCTAGGTTGTAACAATATTAATAAGGACTTATCAACTTTTTTGCCAGACATAACTTTTTTGTTACCGAACCAATTTTGATCATACTTTTTAGGTTGGATTGAATACAGCCTTAAAGTAGTCCCATACAAATTTTATTGCTATTAGACCTAAGATTTTCAATATAATACGAAATTTCTCAAATTCAACACATGGACATTTGCAACACTGAAGGCCAATATGCTGCCCATCTATTTTTATTTTATTGTTGGAGTACAGTAGACAGGTTGATGGCCCAACTGTGATGGAAAGTGGTTACCATCGCCTATAAACATTTGCAAGCTACAAACATGCTGCCGGACTCGTAGATGGAACCTGGCCACTAATGCCGGAACATAGCCCAGCATTGTATTGTTATGGCGCGGCATACTCTAGGCCAGGGATGGTAGCCATCAAGACGGGCAAATGCCTACCAACTGCCTGTGGGAGGAATACCACCTTCAAGGTGGGGGGGGGGGGGGGAGGTCTATAAACTGTCCACGGATGCCGGAACACAATTCAAAATTGTTACAACGCCACGCTCTAGATCAAGGGTGGTAGGGATCCAGATGGGCGAATGCTCTACCAGCTTACGTTATGCTGACTATTATTTTTTATATTTTTTTTTAGCGGATCGTGTTGGCGCGGTTCGCGAGCTGAAGACACGCGCGACCTGGACGCACTGCTCCAGTACATCGAGGGCCCGGCGAGGCACGTCGACAGGGGCAAGAAGAGAGCCAAGAAGCAGAGGCAGAAGGCAAAGCGGGTGAGTTATTATCTCTCTCTTTCTTACACCTTCTCCCAAGCATTTGGGGTTGGCACAATATGTGTCTTTTTCTTGCGCACTCCTCTATTCAGACATATGTCTTCTGTCACACTTCAAATCGTCATATCTTCCTACACAACCTATCTATCTTGTTTTTGGTCCACCTTTAACAACAGTGGGTGAGTTACTACATATATAGTGTAAACTCTATATAACGACACTGAAGGGACTGTGCCTTTTATGGCGTTATAGAGAGTTGTCGTTAAACTTAGAGATGTCTGTTATAGCCACTAATGCCAAACAACTCAAGGTTGTTATAGCGGCGTACTTTAGACCAGGGGTGGTATTCATCCAGCCGGGCAAACACCCTGCCACCTGGCTGTGGATTGTTATGTCGCCTCTTACGACAGGCCGCCCCAACGCAGGAAATTGTATTCTTTCTCCGTTCCTACACGGATAAAAATACAACGTTAATATATTTTTTTTATTTTTTATTGCAGGAGTTCAGCAGCCAGGCAGACGGCCCACTTGATGGCAAGCGGTTACCATCGCCTATGGACATTTGCAACACCAAAGGTGCTACAAATGCGCTGCTGCTTTCTTAAAGGAGACTGGAACCTGGTCACTAATGCCGGAACACAACTCAAGGTTGTTATGGCGACATACTTTAGACCACGGCAAATGCCCTACCACCTGGCTGTGGGTTGTTTGGTCGCCTCTTACGACAGGCCGCCCCAACGCAGGAAATTGTATTCTTTCTCCGTTCCTGCACGGATAAATATGTGATGTGTGCAATATAAGTAGTATATTTTACTATACTGCTCGCCACTTGCATGCCGCTACGCCGCGAGTGTGATTCGTCCATTGTCGCGGTTCCAGTTGGAGTCCCGCTTGGTGGAGGAGGGTGCGCAGTTGGCCCGCGAGCTGGGCGCTGCGCAGCGCGACGCCGCCACGCTGCGCGAGGCGCACGCCTCGGCCAAGAGGCGCGTCGAGGAGACCAGGCAGGTGCTGGCCCTGAACCACAAGCAGAACAAGAAAGGTCACTATTTTACTACTACACTAGAGTTTCATACACGAGTTTGTATATCTTGGATGTGCTTTTAGCAGGGATGGAAGGTACACCGCTGATATAGAAAGAAGAGTGAATTTGGGGAATAGTGTGAATGGAGCGTTAGGTAAACTTCTAGGCGCTAAGAACCTCAGCCAGAAGGCCCAGCTCGCCATACACAACGCGGTGCTGGTACCTACGCTCACGTATGGAAGCGAGAGTTGGGTATGGAAGAGAGAGCATGAAAGTAGAGTAAACGCGGTCGAGATGCGAGCACTGCGCAAAATCTGCGGAGTGACGCTCGCGGACCGCGTTCGTAATACCGAAGTAAGAGAGAGAGTTAGTCTGAAAGAGAGTTTTAGGGCAACGAACAATTACACCACTAAGAAAACTAAATGAAATACAAACTATAGGTAAATATTACTCGTGGCGCAACCAGCGATGTTGCCCACAACTATTATAGAAAAATGGAGAAATAAATCCGTCTGTCTGTCAGTCAGTTACTACCCAGAGAATTACGAATTGAATGAAAGATTTACCACTATTGTATAGTTTTGTATGTAACTTTTGTGTACAATAAAGAATAAAGAGAACAAAACCTTCAATAATTTCTTCTTCAATTCACTAAAATTACAAAGAAATAGTGTAGACAACTGCACAACGAAACATAAAGAAAAGTCGCAGCCAACCTGATTTAAAGTACTTGATACGTAATGAATGACATGTGGGCAACCTGAAAACGTATTTGTTATTGAATTACAGCGACGGTTGTCTACATCGCGGTTGCAGCGCCATCTATTGAAATTGAAATGACGTCCTTTATTGGGATAAAATGTCGTTTCGAATTTCATTTAAATCCGTTCAGTAGTTTTCACGCGATGCTGTCTCCGACGGACAGACATAAAAAAATTCTATAAATTGCTTTTTCGGAATCTCGTGGTTCGAATTGTACTTCCTGATTTTTTTTACATTTTTAAACGCATTGTACAGACTCGAACCATTTACGGATTCATTATAGGATAGATAGATTATATTTTCTTAAGTTTTCGCGACTTGTATACATAATAAAACTACTTTTAACAACTTTTAACGGTTTTAAGCGCTGTAATTGTTAAAAATACTCGTTAACAATACTCGTTGACACTCGACATCTTTGTCATCACGGCCACTGAAAAGTGGCCGAAACGTCGGAAAAACAAAAATCAAATAAAATTACCGCGCTTAAAACCGTTAAAACGTAGTTTTATTATAGATAGATTATTTAATAAGATGATGTTTTTATTAAATAATCCTTAAGAACAGACGAGCGTGCATGACAAGAGTTATGAATGTCAAAGAAGCAAGTGAGGTGTATAAGAATGGACCTAAATGGCGCTCTGTTGTTCGTGCCTACCCCGTAAGGGAACCGGCGTGAAGTTATGTATGTATGTTTTTATTAGGAAAGAAACAAAAATTGAATCCAGCCCAACAGGCAAAGGTTCAACTGCTAGCAGAACAATTAGGAGAGTTAACAACGCTACTAAACACCACTGCCAAATGCACATAAAATAATAATAATAAATAAATAAGCATAAAATATCACACACTCGTAACATTCAGCAGCATATTGTACAATTAAAATGTTTGACCTTCGGGGGGGGGGGGGGGGGGGCTGGTGATCAGTCAAACAGGTTTTTATCCTAATACAGACACTTTCTACATCAATTTAATATGTAGAACTGTTTACCCTGACTGTGTAAAATGTTTTGATTTATTGAGAGCAAATAAATAAATTATTGTCATCATTAAAAAAGCTTTAACTCGGGCCATTGTATCTTACGTGCAGGAAATGCAAGCTGCCGACAAGCAGGTGGCTGACTGCACCCTGAGACTGCACCAATGCGAGCATCAGCTGGCTGAAGCTAGGTCGATGCAAGGCAAGGGCGAAAGGCCTAATATGCACCAACATGTATGTATTCAAGATACTATTATAACGAATTAAATAAAAGTTTTAATCTAATACTAGATACAATAAAAAAATACTGGTTGCGCCGAGGAACACCTTGTAAATTCTTCCTCCCCATCCTCGCCATCAAGAAAAGAGTAAACTTTTAAAAGAAGAATGCGCAGAATAAGGAACATTAAGTGTTTTGTCACTGCTGTCACCGCACTATATATATATATATATATATATATATTACGTATCAAAGATTGTTGGAACATTAAATAAAGATATAAACTGTTATAACCAAATTTAATTATCAAAGCATAATCCTAGTGAGTGTGTGAACCCCCGGGGGACGAGCGCAGTGTGGCGGCGGACTGGTGGCGAGGTAAGTCCTCCCTTGCTTCTTCATCCACGTCCCTTTGCCTTCTCCCAGCCATCGCATCGCGCCCGCAAATACTTACCTATCTTTAGCACTTCTGCTATTTGATCATGATGTGTTGTACGTCGCGGTCTACCGGCACAAATTCTATATATATTGTTACGACCGACAAAGACAAATTCACACCTGTATTTTATTACCTTTCGGCATTTGGACTTCTTTTGTTTACTTTGTGTTTAATATTAGTGATTAGAAAAACAGCCCATTGTCTATTGTAATCTTTTATGGTAGTCATTTGCCAGGTGTGATTCTAGGAAATTCGGTCCACACGGCCGAGCAGACTTATTGCATTTGTACAGTATAAAGCAATACCCCAATCGAGAGATGAGGCAGTCGAGCGATAACCACAAGCGAAGCGAGCATTGTGTACATTCGGTAATCTATTTAGTGACGGACTTTGCGCGTGTATTTGAATTACAATCTTCTGCATTACGTTTGGACTTATTGCGTCCGGTTATATTTGTACTTGTGCTTTATACGTGTTTGTATAGTTCTAATAAACTCTACAATAATTCCAATGGCATTTTAATTCGAGTCCTGCAACTAATAACAATATGATTAAGTATTGATTATTTAATAAAAAAAAAATATTGTACACAGTTAGAACAAGCCGCGTTGCTTTTCAAGAAGCAACAGTTGCAGCAACAGCAGCAGCAACAATTAGAGCAGCAGCAGTTGCAGCAACAACAGCAGCAACAATTGCAGCAACAACAGCAGCAACAATTGCAGCAACAACAGCAGCAACAGCTATTGCAACAACAACAGCAGCAACAGCTATTGCAACAACAACAGCAGCAGCAGCAGCTGCAGTTGCAGCAACAACAACAACAGAGACAAAGACAGATCGAGTTGGAGCAACAGAAAACCGAGAAGCAAAAACAGAGCTCCGCATTTATGGGTTAGTAGAATAGCATATTTTACTTTGTTTTTGAAAAAGTCCAAAAATGCATAAATTTACCCAACTTATCATTTTTAGAAAAAGGTATATGTAAATAACTTATTTTGATTAAAAACTTTTGTATGTGAATTTGAATTCTCACAGGAACCCCGGTCTAAAAAAATATCATACATTTTATTATATAAAATTTTCTATCGATCAGCGAAAAAAATCACTTTGTAATTCGATTTTTTACGATCTGGTTCATTTAGATAATTCCCAGATATATTCGCGCGGGGTTTCCCAGGATAGAAAGCAGCGCAGTTTTTAAATCCAAGAATTTGCATCGATCAGCGAAATCCGCATCTAAATCGGCCCAGTAGTTTTTACGCGAAACCCGAACAAACAGAAAAGAAATCTAAAAAGAATTGCATTGTGTTCTCCATCGTTTTCCAGTTGATTTTTTTTAATAGCTTCAATGTACAGACAGGGCACGTTTAGAATTTTGTAATCCATACATATATATATATATAAATATTATAAACGCGAAAGTTTGTAAGTATGGGTCTGTTTGTTACTCTTTCACGCAAAAACCACTGAATTTATTTTGATGAAACTTTACAATAACATAGCTTACACATCAGAATAACACATACATTTATAAAGGTATAGTGTGATTTATCTAAAATACATGATGAAAGAATGACTAATCAGATATACAATGCGAAAGTGGATGGATGCAGAACTCGTGGAACTAGTGAGTGGAACCACGACTCACCGTCTATGATCAAATTGATCGTGTACTAGCAGTGGGTGATGTCAGGAGCCACTATTCTTTTATAAAAATACATCAAAAATAAAATATATATTCAATAAAAAAAATATAAAATCTTGCAGATCACCGCCAGCGGGGCCTAGGGTCCAAACTACCGGTGGTTAGGGCTCCAGAGACAGGAACCTTCTCACAATCCGTGCCGTGTCCAAGAGTGCTGCCTTCTGTATCTGGCCCTTCACCCAGCCTCCCAGTGAAAGCCTCTCTAGATGACAGTCGAGGCTTTTCGCTATAAGACCGTTGACGGTGACAACTATCGGCACAATGCTCGTTGACTCCAGACGCCACATAGCGGTAACCTCGTGAGCAAGATCTAAGTACTTACTTAGTTTTTCTTTTTCTTTCTTTACAAGGTTATCGTCATGCGGGATACTGATGTCAACGAGTATTGCTCGTCGCGCAGATCGATCTATTATCACGATATCAGGCTTATTGGCTACAATAGTCCTGTCCGTGATAACTGATCGATCCCAGTAGAGCGTGGCACGACTGTTTTCAAGAACTGGCTCCGGCGAGTACTGGTAATAAGGCACCTCCGTTTCCACAAGACCGTATCGAAGGGCAAGTTGCTGGTGGATAATCCTGGCTACGAGGTTATGTCTGTGCAAGTATTCGCCGTTAGAAAGATGTGAACAGCCGGAAACAATATGCCTGAGGGATTCACCTGGGCGATGACATGCCCGACAGATGTCCAAGGTGCCATCCTTCAGGATATATTTTCGGTAGTTATTCGTCTTAATAACTTCGTCCATAATTGCAAAGACAAAACCTTCGGTTTCTCCAAAGAGGTTACCGAACCGTAGCCAGTTTACCGACGCTGACAGGTCTACATCGGGCCCTGTTAAGGCCCGATAAAACCTACCATGCAGCTCCTTGCTCTTCCATACGTTGATGCGGTCGGAGGCGCTCAGTACTGCCAGATTGCACCAATTCTCTTTAGCCAACGAGAGCATGGTAAGACCTTTGTCTACTGCCACAACATCTTTATGCAAGCCCACGTCCATCTTAAGGAAATATGCCCTGAGATTGTTCACCTCGCGATTATGCAGATCTTTGGCATTTAGAAAGCCTCGGCCTCCACATCTTCGCGAGATGTACAATCTCATTACTGATGAACGTGGGTGATGCATACGATATTTTGTCAGTAGGCAACGGACTCTTCGATCTAGGGCGTCCAGCTCCGTTTGGGTCCACCTAAGTATGCCAAAGGAGTATGCTAACACGGGCATAACCCAGCTGTTGAAGGCTCTGACCTTATTTCCACCTGAGAGAAGGCTGGTTAAAACCTTCCTCAAGCGGCAAAAGAATCGGTCCTTCACCGTCTGTTTTACGTCCGCGTCGGCTATACCTAAGGACTCTGACATACCCAGGTACTTGTATGTTTCGGTTTCAGAGAGGGATTTAAGAGATATGTTCTCTGAAAGTTGTAAATTCGGAGAATTAACAACTTTCCCTCGCCGCACATGCATGACCGCACACTTTTCTATCCCGAATTCCATATTAATTGACTTACTAAAGCGTTCTGTTGTCTTTAGTAATTCAATCAAGTCTGGTTCGTTGGATGCGAAAAGTTTGAGGTCATCCATATACAGCAAGTGTGACATGATCTCACCCCCTCTTCGAAACCGATAGCCTAGCTTTGAAGACTCTAGCAAAGTGCTAAGAGGGTTCAATGCTAGGCAAAACCACAAGGGACTCAGGCTGTCACCCTGGAATATTCCACGCTCTATATTTATTGCGCCCTCCGGCAAAGAAGCCCCTCCCCCTCCTGGAAGCCTAAGGTGTGTGACCCATTGCCTCATACATGCCTGAAGAAAGGTTCTTAGAGTTGCATCGACTTTATACAGCTCTAAGACTCTCATCAACCACGTATGCGGCACTGAGTCATACGCCTTTTTGTAGTCGATCCAGGCAACGGAGAGATTTCTTTTATTCCGTCGGGCTTGTTGGCTAACAGTTGTGTCAATGAGAAGCAATTCCTTCGTACCACGTGACCCAGCCTTACATCCATTTTGGGTGATTGCCAAAATGTTATTATCATAAAAATAATTTGATAATTTTTTTCCCAAAATGGACGTAAGGAGCTTGTAGATGGTGGGCAAGCATGTGATTGGTCTATAATTTTTGGGTTCAGTGGTACAGCCAGATTTGAAGAGTAAATGGGTGACGCCTGTCGTCATAAAGGTTGGAAGCGAACCACGATCAACAGCTTCTTGGAATTGATTAGCCAAGCAACCATGCGAACTTTTGAACCACTTGATCCAAAAGTTATGCAATCCGTCCAGCCCTGGACTTTTCCAGTTATGTGCCGAACGAATTGCATTACCAACATCAAGTGGTTCAATGATAATAGGTTCCATATCTGGTACCTGTTCGCATGATTGCTTGACCAGCTCAATCCAGTCGCCCTCCGTGTGACTTACAGGCATCGACCATATATTGCGCCAAAAGGAAGCCATGGCATCAATATTTGGCATTTGCCTGTCAGTGACACTATCGCTACATTTCTCCCAACCTCTATAAACCCTTTTCTCTTCACTTTGGAAAGTCCGATTCAAGAAATATCTATCCGCTCGCTCTTTGTATCGGCGGATTCTATTTGCCCATGCATAGACTTTTTGCTTCCAGAAGTCTATACGTTCCGTGGCTCTGGCCATATATTCACTGGGGCTGACATTAGTACCAGCGAAAGCCTGAGCCATGAA
The DNA here is from genome assembly GCA_019925095.2 of Dendrolimus kikuchii. NCBI lineage: Eukaryota > Metazoa > Arthropoda > Insecta > Lepidoptera > Lasiocampidae > Dendrolimus > Dendrolimus kikuchii. The sequence goes on from CM034387.1 coordinate 35,225,645, forward strand.
ACGCATAACTCGGGGCCGGCAATTGCCAGCCCGGAAGCAAATTAATTTGGCTATGAGAACTCTGGCCCTGTCGATACGCCGCTCGATCCGTATTTGCCAGGCAGGTTTGCCGCTTGCAGGTCGGGTAGGCTGTGTATTTGGAAACTTTACACCAGCTACCCGACATACAGCTACGGCCCCGCAGTATAGGATTGAGTGCGTATCGACAAGGTCTGCGCTAGACCTAAAATAAGGCGCTAGCAAGCAATCCAGAGTTCCCATAAGCACCAAATTATTTCTATGCAGGGGCAATTTTGGAAGGCGTGGCCTATTTAAGATAGGCTGATCTCGGAATTCTTGAATAGAATGTTCCAAAGTCCTTCTCAATTGCTCATTAGTCTGGATACTTACATTACCTACCGCTAGGCCCTCTGACACGTCGTCCATGGTAGAGTTCACCGGCCACTGCGAGTCCGCAGGCGGTGCCGGTGACGTAGGCTGCGGCGTGTCAGTACTTTCGCGGTTGATCCGTACAGTATTGCGTAGACGATCAAGTGTCGACTCATCCAGCAGGTGTAACCGCTGGATAGCGCGCACTTGATCCGATAGTCGTTGCGCTGTCACGGTGGATGCTGGTTGAAGGGTCTGAAACAGAGACAGCAAGCGGCCACGATACGAAGTGAGATTAGTTCCTCCCTCTGTCGCCTCAAAGTACGCGCGCATGACGCACTCATTCAACTCTTGAGTCCATCTCATGCGGCGCACTACACCACCGGTAGCGAGGGCCGGGCGCGGGATACGTCCCGCAGGCCCCAAGCGTGCCGACGGTGGCCGTCCACGGCCCCGCACAGGTCTTCGCGGCGGGGCGGACGGCGCTGATCCCTCCTCGCTGGTGCTCGACGCCCCGGTGGCCGCCGGCGTCACGAACTCTTCATCCGTTGACGACGACCGAGGAGTGGAGCCGGGCGAGGCGGGTGCAGCAGATGGTAGACGTGCGCGTGTCCGGCTTGTTATCTTGTCCAAATACCTTATCACATCTTAATTGTTCCACATTTTGTATTTCTATTAATTTTTTTCTGCTTCTGTATATTGATATTTTTCATTTTGACATTTGTTGTCATGGTTATTAAACTGTAATGGTTGTCTTGATGTCGATATTAATATGTATTGGTTTATTATAATTTTACTATTGAATTACTGTTGCACTTCTAAGTTAATATCGGTAAAAATACGTAATAAATATGAGTAATTTAGTTGTTTTCGGGAATAAAATATGATAAGAAAAATTAAGACAACTGTCTGTGACAAGCATTGATAGTTTTTGAGTAGTAATTATGTATTTTGCGAGGAATGTGAATAGGTTGGGGAAAAAGTCTTTTCGGATATAGTATGTATGAACTTGTAATAAAATCTCTTTGGCTATACCATTTGTATCTGGCTGGTTTTGGTATCATTAAAAAGTTTTAATTTTAAAGAAGACAATTCCAAATTCAAATTAGGAAAATGCGTGATTTTCATTTGTTTTTCTTATTGTTAAAATGAGTGAATCTAATGAAAAAATTCGATACATTTTAAAATTTTACTATAAAAAAGGTAAAAATGCAACACAAGCCGCGAAAAAAGATTGTGATGTTTATGGACTTAATGCAGTATCTGTGAGAGTAGCGCAAATTTGGTTTAAGCGTTTTCAATCCGGAAATTTTGATATCAAAGATGCACGTCGCTCTGGTCGCCCTGTTACGGACAAAATTGATGCCATTTTTGAAAAAGTGGAGCAAGATCGGCATATTAGTAGTACGATGTAGCTGGAGAACTGGGATTTGAGCACAAAACGGTTTTGGCGCATTTGAAAAAAGGTCAGGCTTCACAGACTATGGCGAAACCCGGGTTAACTCGCAACAAGGTGATGCTGTGTGTATGGTGGGATTGGAAGGGCATTATTCATTATGAGCTGTTACCGCCAGGCAGGACCATCGATTCTGAACTGTACTGCAAACAACTGATGAGATTAAAGCAAAAAGTTGAGAGAAAGCTGTCGGAATTAATCAACAGAAGGGATGTGGTTTTTCACCATGATAATGCTAAACCTCGCACATCTTTAGCCACTCAGCAAAAATTACGAGGGTGTGGCTGGGAGGTGTTAATGCATCCACCGTATAGTCCTGACCTTGCACCTTCAGATTTTCACCTGTTTCGGTCTCTGCAGAATTCCTTAGGCAGTGTCAGGTTAACATCACGAGAGGACTGCCAAAACCACTTGTCGCAGTTTTTTGATCAGAAGCCCCAAAATTTTTATAGCAATGAGATCACGTCCCTACCTACAAGATGGCAAAAAGTTATCCAACAAAATGGCATCTACATACTTTAGTCAAATCTAAATAAACTTTATAAAAAAACCTTTTGAATTTTTATATAAAATGCGAAGAAACTTTTTCCCCAACCTAATATATAAAAATCAATTGCTGTTCGTTAGTCTCGCTAAAATTCGAGAACGGCTGGAATTTTGGCTTCGAATGTCAAACGTTTGATGTTAGTTCCGACTTCCGGTTAAGTTTTGACCACATTTTTAACTAAAGTTGAAACATTTTGCAATTATCATTCAGCTTTTTTATTTATTGATTCTGAGGCGGTACAAAGTTTGCCGGGTCAGCTAGTAATATATATACTATATATATATATATATATATATATATATATATATATATATATATATATATATATATATATATATATATATATATATATATATATATATATATATATATATATATATATATATATATATATAGTCAATGAGGCGGGGTCTGCACTGAAAATCAGCGCTGTGCCGGAAGAAACTCCAACACAGCTTTATGCCGAGTTGCCGACCTCATTCGCAGGAAATGCGGTGTACAACATATCGAATTTAATCATAAAAATGTTTTCTATTGTCGCTTTCCTAGCAAATAAATTATTTTCTTTCTTTCTAGTATTGAACGTGTGTGAAGAACAAGCCCGTGCCCCGGCGCCGCCCGCGTCCGAGAGCCAACGCAAGCAGACCTGGGAGCAAGCATTAGCGCATATCAACCAACTGGCCAAAGGGAACAAGGAGAAGGTGTGAACATATTTTTGCTTTTTACAAGCTTTTCTATAACTTGCAATGGATGTACCTATGTATGTATGTATGTAAGTATGTATGTATGTAAATTCGGATGGAATCTTGCAAGTTAAATTTGACCAACTTCCCGGTTTCCGATTGAGCTGAAATTTTGCACGCATATGTATATCGCGTGACAATGCTATAATATGGTACCATGGAGCTGATCTGATGATGTAGTCGGAAGGTGGCCATAGGAACTCTTGTACTAAACAAGACAGACCCGTCGTGTTTGGGCTCGTTTTACTTCTTTTGACTAGCACTCTGCTGCTACCTGATATCCAGGATCTCAAAAGCTTGTATTTAAAAACCCTTTTTAAAAAAAGCTTATTTAACAGTTTCTTTTACTCTGCAGACAATAAATACCACTTACAAATGATGTGTAAATTGTATGACTATAAACCATCAAAATCCGTTTTGAACCTTAACAGTGTTGTAATAGTTTCAAACAACCATCCGTTATTAAAAAGTTTCTCTTGATTGTAAAATAAAAAAAAATACCTACACATCAGTCAAGTTTCCAATCCATCAAAGTCAAAGGACGCGGGTTCGATCCTGGCCGGAACGCATGCACCACTTACTCAGTTTTCTGACCTAATGTGCATATTGTTACAATTACCACATGCTAACAACGGTGAAGGAAAACATCGTGATGAAACCGAGATAACCGATGTGTCGCACCTGCCAAGCCGCTGTCAACGCGGCAGCCCAGTAATAGGTACTGAACGCGTATCTAAAATGGCGGTGGTAGGATTGCTGGAATGGATAAGAAGGGAGACTAACCTGCGTACCTCTGGGCTGCACTAACTATGCGTGCTGATCACCAAGTCGAGAGCCTTGCAGCAAATCTTCTGGCTTGTCTCCTTCTTGCGGCCTTCGATAATCAATTGTACACACGCGGCGCGGTATAACTGCACTTATAGCAAGTTGTGGCGGTAATGATGTGCGGGTTGTAGTACGAGGGTCGACAGCAGACTATGTGCGACTAGGGTCGACAGCAGACTGACTCGTAAAAACGAGTAGTATTAGCACAGCGGTAAGTACGACAAGCATAGTCGAATGGAATGGAAGATGGCGGCTGGGACGAGGTGATTGGATAACGCGGTTAGGAAAGCGGGTAGTTGTGGAAATAATTTCAAGGGGACAGGATTTTAAGATAAGCGTCGCAAACAGCCGCCTTAGACAAGCGTGGCGTGTATACTGTCCGTTCCCCAATAGTGGGAGGCCGGAGCCCAGCTGTGGGACGTTCATGGGCTGTTATTATTATATTATTAACTAGCGGCCCGTCCCCATTTCGCACAAGGGTTTATGGCAAACATGTTTAACACAGGTACAAATATTACCGAACACGACAAATCCAAACGTAATGCAGAAGGTCATAATTTAATAAAACGCGCAAAGTCCGTCACTATTAGATTACCGAATATACACACGTCTCGCCTTTATCGTGGTTCTCGCTCGACTGTCTCTCCCTCCATCAGGCCATCGTTTTATACTGCACAAATGCAATGTACCCGTATCGTAGTCGTCTTAATCCACCACACCTTGCTAGCTCGGCCGTAAACGGCCATAAAAGAGTACAATTAAACAATGGGCCGTATGCCAATCAATAAGTAAGCAAAAGAAGACGATCATAAAAGAATCACAATTAGTTTAAATGCCGACAGGTAATAAAACGTGTTTTGTTTCAGATATGCAGGTGTTTTTTTTTGTCGGGACCTGAGTTGTAACCATATGTTTAAGTATCATCATATTCCAAATATGGAATATGATGATAAATTTGATTGGTGATTAAATGATACATTTTTGTTTCAGAAGAAGCAGAAGGAAGCTCAACATCAAAACTCACAGACAAAGAAAATTGAGCCTAAAGTGAGCAAAGAGCAGCAGAGGTCCAACTCGTTGCCCGACTCGCAGTCACTGTCGAAGAAACAGAGGAAACTGCTCGCAAAGCAACAGGTAACTGTCGATATTTGTATTTGTGGCCGGTTCCTATACAGACCGTTCATTTGTGTTACTATCGGTTAAAGTTTGACATAAGCCCCGTACAAGTAATGTAGAGATTCAATCGATGGTAGGGCAAATGAATGAATAGTAAGGCAAGTAGGTAACTCTTTGTTGTACACCAGAGCATAGACAAACAGAAGTAGAAAAATACAAGAGATAGTGCAACGGGTGGCCTTATCGCTAAAAAGTGATCTCTTCCAGGCAACCCTTGGCAGGGATTCATAGGCTTTTAAGGCTGACTGTGGTGCAGTCTATAAATAATGATAAGGAACTATATATACATATGTATACACACAAATCCCTATTAATATGATAAATGCGAAAGTAACTTTGTCTGTTTGTCTGTTCCGTTTTCACAGTTAAACTCGATTCGGTATATATATGTAATTTTAATACCGAGGGTGGACAAGGGATACTTTTCATCCCGGATAATGGGATAGATTTATGTAAAGGTTATCCCAAAAAGTAGAATAGGTTTTTTTTCTGATTTGCCACGTTCACTATTTTGGTCATTTTTGTCATTTGTGTAGTTTCCAGATACATAGACGGGGGATACATAAATAAAAGTAGAACGAGTTGAAACAGACAATGAAAGTTTCTATGAGACCAATCATTTCTCAAATCTATAAAAAATGCGATAGGAACTCGATATGTCTTACTGTTAAACTTTCACAGAAAAACGACTAAGAATACTGGATCGGTTTTGCTGAAATTTTGTTTAAATGTAGTTTTAATACCGAAAATGAATATAAAGAAAGAAATAATTTATTTGCTAGGAAAGCGACAATACATGTATGCAGAAATATTTATACATACATTTTTAATAATAAAATTCAATATATTGTACACCGCATTTCCTACAAATGAGGTATAAATACTTTTCATGCTGGGAAATGGGATAGTTTGCGATATAAAATGAAATTAATCTTTCGGGTGCAAATGGCACTAACATAGAAACTGAGTACAATGTAACCTGTATTAACGCCTGCTCTTTAAACAAGAAGCACGCACTAGAGGTTGACCCGCGAGGTAAACTCTAGTACTATAATACATACATACATACATAACTTCACGCCAGTTCCATTGCGGGGTAGGCACGAACAACAGAGCGCCATTTAGGCCCATTCTTACACACCTCACTTGCTTCTTTGACATTCATAACTCTTGTCATGCACGCTCGTCTGTTCTTAAGGCTCCTGACATCACCCTCCGCTAGTACACGATCAATTTGATCATGGAAAGTGTGTCGTGGCCTTCCACGGCTTCTGCATCCATCCACTTTTGCATTGAATATCTGTTTAGTCATTCTTTCCACATGCCCGAACCACCGGAGCATTCCTTTCCTTACCTTCACCCCGACACTCTCTTTCAGACCAACTCTCTTTCTTACTTCGGTATTACGAACGCGGTCCGCGAGCGTCACTCCGCAGATTTTGCGCAGTGCTCGCATCTCGACCGCGTTTACTCTACTTTCATGCTCTCCCTTCCATACCCAACTCTCGCTTCCATACGTGAGCGTAGGTACCAGCACCGCGTTGTGTATGGCGAGCTGGGCCTTCTGGATGAGGTTCTTAGCGCCTAGAAGTTTACCTAACGCTCCATTCACACTATTCCCCAAATTCACTCTTCTTTCTATATCAGCGGTGTGCCTTCCATCCCTGCTAAACGCAGGGATACTATAATACTATAGTACTATAATAAATCTGTAAATGGTTCGAGTTGGTACAATGCGTATAAAAATGAAAAAATTCAGGGGGGATAATTCGGTCCAGGGGATTCCGAAAATGCAATTTTTTGAATTTTCTCTGTCTGTTAGAACAGCACGTGAAAAATACTTAACGGATTTAAATGACACTCTGCACAGATATAGCTCATAACCCAGGGGCTACATAACTTAGGATACTTTTTATCCCGATAAGTCATGTCGTTTCCATTGAATAGACGGATTAGCTGAATAGATGGCGTTGCAATCGTGTTTTATCAATTTACTAATAAATACCTATATTGTCATAAACAACATGTCATTCGTTGTATTACTTCAAATCAGGTTGGCTTCAACTCACCTCTATGTTTCTTCTGGGCAGTTGTCTAGATTATATGGACTTAATTTCTTTGTTATTATTATATATATCCGTGCAGGAACGGAGAAAGAATACAATTTCCTCTGCGTTGGGGCGGCCTGTCGTAAGAGGCGACAAAACAACCCACAGCCAGGTGGTAGGGCATTTGTCCGACTGGATGGCTACCACCTTAAGTTGTGTTCTGGCATTAGTGATCAGGTTCCAGTCTCCCTTAAGAGAGCAGCAGCGCATTTGTAGCACCTTTGGTGTTGCAAATGCCCCTAGGCGATGTTAACCGCTTTCCATTAAGTGGGCCGTCTGCCTGTCTGCTGAACTCATGCAATAAATAATTTAAAAAAATTAAAAAAACCGATTTAAGTTTTTGTGTAAGTAAAATAAAGCTACTGCCTATAGTTTGACACTCGGCGTCGCCGCGGTGCAATCTTGTATCTAAGTATATTAGAATTTATTGTTCCATGAGTCTGCATCTCTATTTTGTTTGTTACAGGCCGAAGAAGAGGAACGCAAGAAACAGCAGCAGGAGTTGAAACTAGCCAAGAAAGCGGAAACGAAAAAGTCGGAATCGCCAAAAGTGGAAGCCGCCGCCGTCAAGAAGGCGGAGAAGAAACCGGAGGTCATCAAAAAACCGGAACCGGTCAAGAAGAAGGAAGAAAAGAAGGAGAAGGAGAAGAAACAAGAGAAGCCCGTCGAGAAGAAAGGCAAGGAGAACAAACAGGAGAAGACCAGTGAGTTTATTTCCATTTTTAAATTTCAACAAGAAAAAAATTCTCGAGTTCGCGAAGTAATCAACCTTTGACGGTTTTCTAGTGGAACTTAGTAAAAACTTAAATTTCAGCACCAACGCCAACGTCGAAGCAGAACAAGCAGCCAACCCAACAACAATCGCAGCAGCAGCAAAATCAAACTGCCAACACAACAAACAAGAAGGAGAACAAGAAAAAGGATCAACCGCAGAAACCTCAAGTCGTCAACATCACACCGGATACGACTATCGAAGTTGTTTCTAAAAAGGTAAGGTTTTTTTGCTCAACGTTGGTCTTGGCCTCCGAAACAAGGGCTCGCCACTTTCTCTGGCCTGTTATTGGGTCGTAGCTCGGACAGGTCAACCTCCACGCTGTCCTTCCAGCGGTACTTGGGACGCCGACCTACCGGCCGTCCTAAATACGCTTCCCTCACGCTGCGATCTTCTCCCATCCGTTCTACGTGACCGAGCCAGCGGAGGCGGTGGGCTTTTATTTCTCCTATCACCTCTAGTGCGTGCTTCTTGTTTAAAGAGGTTACAACACAGGCTACATTGTATGAAATTGTTATGTCTATGAAAACTACACAAACAACAATAAGGACAAAAATGACCCAAATAACAGAAATGATCAAAATGACCAAAATCACAAATATCCTGTCCTACTTTTTGGGATAACTTTTACATTAATCTATCCCATCAACCGGGATAAAAATATCCCTTGTCCACCCTCGGTATTAATATTACCTATATACCGAATTTTAGCCAAATCGGTCCAGTAGCTTTTCCATAAAAGCATAAGAAACAGAGAGACAAATATATTTTTATCCCGGAAACTATCCCATTTTTTGGGATAAAAAGTATCCTATGTTCATTCTCGGCATCGAATATATATATATATATATATATATATATATACGAGTTTCAGCCAAATAGGTCCAATAGTTTTTCCGTGAAAACGGAACAGACAGACAGACTTTCGCATTTATAATATTAATAGGGATTATGTTAGGCGCGGCCACGAGATTATCAATTTCGAGATTGGTTCGGACCCTCCAGCTACTATCCTCACTCTTTGTTGGACCCAGAATCTTCCTTTCTGCTATTGAAAGCTGGTTCGCCTTGAGGGTGAGCGTCCAAGCTTCGCACCTATACATCAGGACGGGCCGTATGACGCTTTTATAGATCCTGAATTTGGTTCTTCTGTTTATAAGCCTGGACACCAGTATGCAGGGCTGCACAAGACCTCAGGGCGTTTTGTATACGCCGAGTTATTTCATCCTCTCTGATGTTTGTGTCGGTGACTGTGCAGCCCAGACATTTGAATTTCTGTATCACTTCATCGCCACCCCTAATCAGCAATATTCCTGCCACGGGTCGTGTCTGGAAGTCATCGCTTTGTAGCGATAGGATTGCCCTTTGTACACAATCAGAATAATACTAGTTTGTAAGTTTTCTGTGTACATTAAAGTGTTATCTACCTATCTATAACAGATTAGTGTACCTACTTTAAAGAATTAAATAATTCATTGGTTTCCAATTATAAGAAAGAAAGAAAATATTTTATTTAGGACAAAAACTAAGTTAATATAAATAGAAAAAGAAAAAAACAAAATAAGTCCTAAATTGGACCCAGTCTCAGCATAATGCTAGCCAACAAGGACTAGCGCTGTACTTCCGTCTGGGACCAGAAAGTGAAGTCACGGTGGACAATACAACACATAACAACAAATAGATATATCGTATAATGCAGTTTGTTAAAGTTTAATGAAATGTAGACTATATATATATATATATATATATATATATATATATATATATATATATATATATATAAATATATAAAAAGCAACAATTTAAAAATGTAATACCTACATATATAAAATAACAGTAGCAGCAACGAAACAAAAAACATATATCTATCTATAAATTAACCAAATTTTATTAAATTAAAATAAATAAATAAGCTAAACAAGTACAAAATAGTGCTTAATGTAACATTATATGCCAATCATTACTCCCCGTACTAGTTTTAAACTGTGTTACGGCATAGTAAGTTCACGTACCGTAAGTTAAAAATATCAAAAAGATATTTATTTCGAAATACCTTTGAAATAATTTGTAAGCACACAAAAAATGAGTTCGTACATTAACAGTTAGACAGTACATGTAAAGAATACAGAGACAGCAACATTATTTGTTAGGTAAAAATAAATATACATATATATTTTATTCATATTACACATATACAGTCGACTCTCGTTAATTCGAAACTCGAGGGACTCTTAAAATATTACGAACTAGCGGCCCCGGCAGACGTTGTTCTGCTCTGAAAAAATGAAAATCTAGGACCCGATCTCAGCTCCACCTACCGGTTCCAATTGTGGATTTAAACCATCCGGGGACACCCACTCGAACACACAAAAACAAAGTCGGTCCAGGTGATTAGGAGGATTCTAGAACCCGATCTCAGCGCCATCTACAGGTTCCAAAGGGATAAAAAGTATCCTATGTCCGTCTCCTGGTTCTAAGCTACCTCCCCACCAATTATCAGCCAAATCGGTACAGCCGTTCCTGAGTTATAAATAGTGTAACTAACACGACTTTCTTTTATACATATAGATTATCGTGAGAGTGTTTGAAATATAAAATGGTTCCAAATTTTTTAGAGAAGAAATAAAACTTTGAATTATTGAGTGTTGATAATCAATTATGTATTACATATATATATATATATTTATTCACTTCTATTCTTTAACAATGACAACAAATGACAAAAGTTAAGAGGTACGTAGTGTACATATTCATAATGTGAATTAATTAATAAAGAAATCTGTTATATTGGTTTGCTTCTCGATGGGATTACTCGGGCTTGTTTATAAGAGGATCTGATCCTTTACGAATTGTCGAGTGTTTGACGCCGATGAGTTCGAATTAAGGCTGCCTGTCCACCGAAGCGAAGCGAGGCGAGGCTGCGGAGCGGAGATACGAAGAAATATTAACCAATATAATTGGCTGCCTGTCCATTGACGCAATTTTTATGCAATCCTATTGGGTAATATTTCTCCGCTTCTCCGCTCTTTGTTAGGTAGCGATTTTTTCGTTCGAATTACCAAGTGCATAAAAATATATTGATTTAGTTCGAAATATAAAGAGATTTTCTGGCGAACTCAAGATAACTTTGAATTATAGAGAGGTTCGAATTATCCCAGGTTTGAATTAACGAGAGTCGACTGTATCTATTTTCTGCAGTATTTATAATAATTATATTATAATATAATTAAATACAAATTTGGTAAAAGGTTTCATATTTCCATTCACCAATGGCACCTTAATAGATGATACGTACTTGGCTGGATTTGCTCAGGCTTTATTATTCAATTAGAGTTTTAATTCTGATTTTGATTATAAATTTTCTCTCAAAATTTCAGAACCCATGTTCGAATGAACCCGATAAACCAGCCTCGTGCAGTATTATGGAACAACTTAGTTGTGGTGTTCAGGTTTGTATTTTTTTTTTTAAATTCATTATCAGTTGTATCCCTGTTGCGTCTGAAGCGTCTGGTCTGGAGCGTACGGACTAGAGTAGAGGTCTCCGAACTATATAGCCTTTTTTGGCTATACCGGTTATTCCAGTAAGTTGCGGGGACTTAGGGATGGTAGTTATATCGCTATTTCGATATATGTTTTTATAAAAAAAAACTCCAAATAAAATTATGAAACCCATTCATATATCTTCTTTCAGTTGACCTTACAATTTCCTGCGTTGGGGCGGCCTGTCGTAAGAGGCGACCAAACAACTCACAGCCAGGTGGTAGGGCATTTGCCCGACTGGATGGCTACCACCCCTGGTCTAAAGTATGTCGCCATAACAACCTTGAGTTGTGTTCCGGCATTAGTGACCAGGTTCCAGTCCCCTTTAAGAGCGCAGCAGCGCATTTGCAGCATCTTTGGTGTTGCAAATGTCCATAGGCGATGGTAACCGTTTTCCATCAAGTGGGCCGTCTGCCTGTCTGCTGAACTCCTGCAATAAAAAAATAAAACTTACTTACTTACTCCGTTGGCTCAGCGACTCAAAGTGGGTCTTGGCCTCCGAAACGAGAACATGCCACTTTTCTCGGTCCTGTGCGGTTTCTTGCCAATGACTGGCTCCTAGCTCCGACAGGTCTGCCTCTACTCTGTCCTTCCAGCGATATTTAGGACGGCCGACCGGACGCCGACCTACCGGCCGTCCCAAATACGCTTTCCTCACGCTGCGATCCTCTCCCATCCGTTCTACTTGACCGAGCCAGCGGAGGCGGTGAGCTTTTATTTCTCCTATTATGTTAGGCTCGGCCACGAGATTCTCAATTTCGAGATTACTTCGGACCCTCCAGCTGCCATCCTCTCTTTTTGTTGGACCCAGAATCTTACGGAGAACCTTTCTTTCCGCTACTAAAAGCTGGTTCTCCTCCTTTGAGGGTAAGCGTCCAAGCTTCGCACCCATACATCAGGATGGGCCGTATGACGGTTTTATAGATTCTGGTTTTAGTTTTTCTATTTAGAAGCCTGGACACCAATATCTTATGCAGGGCTGCACAGCACCTCAGGGCGTTTTGTATCCGTATAAGTATTTCGTCCTCTCTGGTGTTTGTGTCGGTGACCGTGCAGCCTAGATATTTGAATTTGGCTACCCCTTTATACATAACATCCCCCACATGAAGGTTCTGGCGTGGCATATAAATATTTCTGTATCTCTTCATGTGGAGATATTCTGTTTTCATGTGATTTATTTTTAGTCCAAAAAAAACTATTTTAATACCTTTTTTATATTATGTTGAAACCTAAACTCTCCCAAGATAATAGTAGTAATTATAAGCCATAATAGTTCTTTTTAAAATAAACATTAAAAAAAAACAATAATCCGTTATCTGTCTCAGTCTATTGTAGTGACATACTACATGAGCAGTAGTTCGGAGATCCCTGGTCTGGAGCGTCTGGTATGGTTTGTAGGTGTGTATGTAGGGAAATGGGACGTCTAGTAATGCCTCAACAGGAGGCCTAAAGCGGTCGCGTTTTGGAAATCACTCAGTGAAATTGACATGTGTCTACATATATTGGTAGTTGTGAGACAGCACAATGTTTCACTTTATTTTGATACCTGTCATGTTCGTGATACGAATCTACGAAGACGACCCCTTTAGGCCATCTGAACTCTTTTACAAGTGTTTGTTTAGCCAATTTTCGTTTAGAAAAAGTAATTTTTATTTCGGCAACTAGAAATGTGAAATCTTTCTTACCAATCCGATAATAGTAAATTGTTTTTTGATAGTAAGCGACATTGAAAATATCGTTTTAATTTCAGGTTGCCGATTTGAAACTTCCTCCCGGTATAACATTGACCCGAGTCCAACCTAACGAGAAGAAAGAACCACCCTCAATCAAGTCTGTGGTGAGTATTTAAAGATTTATTAATTAACTAGCTGTGCTCGCGACGTCGTCCGCATGGAATTTGTTTTCAAAACCCCCCCGATTTTGAAACACTCTTCATTGGTGCTCCGCTTCTATTGGTGTTAGCGTGGTGATATATAGCCTATAGGCTTCCTCGATAATTGGGCTATCAAACACTGAAAGAATTTTTCAAATCAGGACAGTAGTTCCTGAGATTAGCGCGTTCAAGCAAACAAACTCTTCAGCTTTATATATTAGTATTAAAGATTAAGAATTTTAACAATGATAGAGAAGTTCTTAAAGTATGACACTACATAAAAAGATTTATTTTTTTAGTATAAGTTTTGTCTATGTAGACTTGAGACGGGGGGTGGGGGAAGAGTCAGCTTCTCCTTCTTGGCCACAGAATAAGTCTAGTTGGGCCAATGAACATAGAAGATAATTATACACACATGCATACATACATAACTTCACGCCAGTTCCCTTGCGGGGTAGGCACGAACAACAGAGCGTCATTTAGGCCCATTCTTACACACCTCACTCAAAAGATAATTATTTGTAGCATATTAGTGGCCCCGGCTGACGTTGTCCTGCCTTTAAAAAATAAAAATCTAGAACCCGATCCAGAGCCACCTACCGGTTCTAATTGTGAATCTAAACCATCCGGGAACGCACTCATCCCTACTCCGTGATGTTTGCTAGATGAGAGGTGACAATGGTAGACATCTAGCGGGGATAACTGATCGAGTGATAGTTTAAAAAAAAATCGCGATGGAAAAATAGGGGTTGATAGTAAAAAGGTGGAAAATTAAGAGTAATATATTTTTTTTAATTCTAAGTCATGACAAAATAAGATTAAAAATCTTGCCAAAAAATTAAAGTTTATAATTAACAAATAAAAAATAGGGGTTGATCGTAGAGGGGTGAAAATTTAGGGTTGATGTATTTTTTAATGCCGTATCCTAAAAAAATAAAATTAATCTAAACATTAAAAAAAAAATTAGGGGTGGACTACCCTTAACATTTAGGGGGATGAAAAATAGATGTCCAATTCTCAGACCTACCCAATATGCACACAAAATTTCATGAGAATCGGTCAAGCCGTTTCAGAGGAGTATGGTAACTAACACTGTGACACGAGACTTTTATATATTAGATAATGTATTCAATCTGTTCCCTGAGAACCAGTGAACCTCTATGCCCAAAGGGGTGGGTACACTGGCCTGTCGAAGCCTTGGAAGCTCTTCAAGCCAAGTAGTTTCCCAGCTCTAATATTAGCTAGATCGGTAATTGGCCGCGTCTGGTATATGTTGGCAGGTTTTCTTAGGCAATGTAAGGGCAGCCTTGGTCCTGGAATTAGATGACGAAGAATAGGCATTAGGTATGACTCGGTGTCCTTCGAAATCACCGCAATTAATTACAATTAGTTTTAACTAGTACGACAGTTACATATCTAAATATATATAAATTACGTGTCACGTTGTTTGTCCGCGATGGACTTCTAAACTGCTTGACCGATTTTAATCAAATTTGCACACCGTGTGCAGTTTGATCCGACTTGAAAGATAGGATAGCTTACATTTGGACCCGGTAGGTGGCGCTGCAATCGGGTTCTAAATTTTGTTTCTTCAGGGCAGAACAACGACTGCCGGGACAGCTAGTATATATATATATATACATAGGAACTCACCCCGTGCATGACAAGAGTTATGAATGTCAAAGAAGCAAGTGAGTTGTGTAAGAATAAGCCTAAATGGCGCTCTGTTGTTCGTGCCTACCCCACAAGGGAACTGTATGTAACTCACCCCAGCTTAAACACATAGTTAGTTTAATAAAGTTAAAGAAAATTTTGAAACGTATGGAACAATATTTATAAAGGAATTATGAACAGCTGTTATTTTTGAATTTCGAGCGAGAGCCAAACTTAACCGCCGTCACAACTTTTTTTAAACTCTTGACAGTGACATAGTTTGCTCGATTTTTTTTTTCTAATGGTCCAAGTGCAACGTTACAGGTTTTTGAGGCCGAAAACCACCAGTCGCCTTTATGGTGACGACAGTTTTTTAGTCTATGCATTGATGATTCACAGAGCGGCACTACTACGTCGCTTGGAACAATGAAATATGCCATTTGTCAAAGTAAAATAAATCGTTGGACAGGGTGTAATAATTACGTTAAAAGTAAGGTATTCTATCGCGTGCTCTTTTGTATTATGAACATTGTGTGTAATATTTATTGTATGACGTGTCATCTGCCGCATTGCAGCCGGCGTGGAAGTGCAACCAGCTGCCTTGCACGCCGACCCCGGTGGCGCGGCCTCAGCCGGTCATCAACGCCGACCCATCCATGATGATGTTCAGCACCGCTCAGCCTGGTGAGTTATGCTCCGATTTTTAATCACCTGGACTAAAATGACAGCTGCGTTCGATATTTTCTTATTTCGAAAGCTTAGGACATAGTATTGTAGTTAGTATGGCTCATTTCAAACTAGTATAACATGAGTACGTTAGACTCAGTGTTCCGCAAAGTGTGTACCGCGGCACACTGGTGTACCGTGGTCATTAATTGACGTGCCTCGGAAAAATAAAGTTATGCTGCAATTTAAACTTTAGGTTTGTTGATTAATAATAAATACTGTTTCGAGGATTAATAAATAAATGTTGATTAAAATTACGTACAAAGTGATTTTTATTTGTGGTGAACCTCCAAAAATGTTTGTTTTCCTAGATGTACTTTGAACACAAATATTTTACGGATCACTGTACAGTTAGACTATAATAATTTTTTTTTAGAACAGTGTAGTGCGAAGTGACAAAAAGTGTAGTGTTTTTACCTCTGACCAAACTCTTGTCCATTCCATTGGAGACACCAGTTTCGACTAAAAACATATGGCTCATTCATAAGTAAATTGTGTGAGTCACTGTTCTTTCTACTCACAGTGACCAGTTGTTAATTTAAACTTAACAACTCAATTATGAATGAGCCATACTGCAACACTTACAAGAAAAAAATAAGGTGAATCATAGCTGTCATTTTAGTCCAGGTAATTAAAAATCAGTGTATAAGTTGTTATAATTTATTTATTTGCACAACGCAACAGTCAATTATTCATTAACACAATACAGTCTATGAAAGGTTTGAGAAGATTGGCAACCAAGAGTGCTAAAATTACTATATTTCTGTAAACAAAATTATATTACTAATGTCAATGATAATAATTCAATAAATACTTAAATCCATGAAAATCTCAGCTCATCGATAGTCAGCGATAATATAACCATAATATGTTATGGTCAGACCATAATGTTTAGAACACTAAACTGAACTAACTTTCTTACATAATAAAACTACGTTTTAACGGTTTTAAGCGCGGTAATTTTATTTGATTTTGGTTTTTCCGACGTTTCGGCCACTTTTCTTTCTTACCTTATATTAACGAGATTAACGCTCCATAATCCATTCCACATGATTTTATGATTGTAACGCCCGCAAGGAAGCAGAACGGGAAAAATCACGGTTGTGAGCGTTAAATGGAATGGGCCTAAAGTGAATTTAATGTTGATCCTAGTCCAAAATGCAAAAATGACAGTAACAACGACATTGTTTTAGTAAAATGACATTGACATTTATATTAGCATTGCCATGTAAAAAGTTTGTGAATAATTTAAGTATCTGCTTACGTTGGCCATACTCTAGTATGTAAAAACTCTTCTGCACAGACTGCCATGTCTTCTAGCATTTAGTATTTTCTTTTTATTGCAGGAGTTCAGCATACAGGCAAACGGCCCACTGGATTAAAAGCGGTTACCATCGCCTATGGACATTTGCAACACCAAAGGTGCTACAAATGCGCTGCTACTCTCTTAAGGGAGACTGGAACCTGGTTACTAATGCCGGAACACAACTCAAAGTTGTTATGGCGGCATGCTCTAGACCAGGGGTGGTAGCCATCCAGTCGGGCAAATGCCCTATCACCTGGCTGTGGGTTGTTTAGTCGCCTCTTACGACAGGCCGCCCGGCCGCAGGAAATAGTATTCTTTCTCCGTTCCTGCACGGATAAAAGTTTTTAAGTTTTTAGTGACTATTACACATAATTAAAACTACGTTTTCACGGTTTTAAGCGTGACATTTTATTTGATTATCGATTTCGACGTTTCGGCCGTATTTAAAGTTGCTGGATAGATCATGGAAGACAAAGATATCGTTATTAAAATCAAATAGAATGCTGGGCTTAGAACCGTTAAAACGTAATTTTAAATGCTTGTAGCATTATTGTAACTACTGTTTTGTCTCTGCAGAACCACCGAAACCCATACAACCCCCAGAGCCACCTCAACCAGCCCCGAGCACAGGCAAATCGAAGAAAGCGAAGAAAAAAGCCAAGAAGGCAGCTACGGTAGAACCCGAACCTAAAGACGGAACAAAAATGGTGACACTCCGCAACCCGATGTTCCATCCCAACTTACCTCCGGTACAGATCAGCACTGCCAACATACCGAAGAAGCCTGAACCGTCCAACCTGAGGATTCCGGACCCCATACCAATGCCACCGAACGCATGTCAGGCAACGATAACACCAACTTCCAACGGAATGTATACGATACGTAATCCTTTGATGTCGATGATGCATCAGCAAGGGTTGATCAGGAATCAGAACCCGAACGTTTACCAGAATCCGCAGTTCAATTATGTGAATCCGAATGCTTATACGCCTGTGACAAATCAAGGTTTCATGGAGAGGTATTTATAATTTACATCTACAGTATTATAAAATTCTAAACATGCCGTGTCTATACATTAATGCTATTTAAAAAAAAACTGGACAACACTATATAAATGATGGAGACATGATGCAATTTTTTTAGATCTGTTGTCCGTTTGTTCGGGATTGACCTAAAAACTACTGGGGCGATTTCGATGCGGGTTTCTTAAACTTAAAATCTCCACTACTTTTTATCCCGGGAATCCCGCAGGAAATTTTCTGAGATTGATTTAAAAGGACCAGATTGAAAAAAAATTTCGAATCCCAATGTGGTTTTTCACTGGTCGTCCGTATTTACATAGCATCATGTTACATGATGTTACTGACACAACACCTGTCAATAAAACTTCTTGTTCCTCCGTTCAGGTCTTCACCAAAGGAGGAATATCCATCGAGGCTACTGAACCTGGCCTCCTTCACTCAGAAGAACGATGAGGGTTACTCTTTGTTTAACACCACTGAGAATCAGCAGAGGAGCTTTCTGAGTCAGGAGTACTACGATAACAGCAGCCCGAAGCCCGTTGTTTCTCCGAACCCGATTGGCACAAGACCTGTTGAGACTAGGTGAGTATTGTATTGATTGGCCATCGGTTTCTGAGCTGACCGGGGTCTTCAATAAGAGACTTGGTTCAGAGAATATATAGTTTATATTATCAACCAACAGACGTTTATAATCATGTGTTTAGCTCGTGGCCTGATACAATTCTGTTATCGATTGTTTTGAGAGGCGTTCAATGAAATAATTTCGAATAATAATATTTCTTAATATAAATGATGACTAAAAAGGTTAGTCGTTACAGTATATACACCATGCTGTTGTGCTTCTTCTTCTTCTGCATACGACCAGTTTCTTGACGTCGCTGAAGACTTCACGGGGTGTCCAGATACTTCGCCCTGTATTGGGCCACCTCTCCATGGGATATGGGTGGCTGTCTCTTCTGCCTCCAAGGCATGCTCTGCCCAGGGGACTGTCAGTGACACCTATGTTAAAAAGATGTCTGTTAAAATTGCCATGTCCAGTGGCTGCACTAACAACTAGTCTCAGCCGGGATCGACTGATGCTCTTGTGCTTATTTGGTCTTTTCTTTTCTCCTTTCTAGTACAATATGGTCAATGACCTTTTCACTATAATAGTTTTAAGCGTAGCATTTTATTTGATTTTTGTTTCGGCGTTTCGGTCATTTTCTGTAGCCGTGATCACGTAAGGCTAAGATGTCAAGTGTCAATGAGTAATATTAAAACTATTATTTAGCCTACCCCCATTTTCTTAATTTTATTTATTTAAGTTTAATATCTGTTTATGGTTATTGGTGAAGAGTGCCACTAGCGAGACCCCATGTATAGGTTTTGCCTAGTTTAGGTGATAATTTTCAATAATTTTATTAATTACATTTAGTTTTGCCTGATTATTACTTAGCTTACTTTAACTTTTATTGTTATAACATTTTTGTTACTGGTATAGCGTTATTTATAATGGTACTGGTACGTAATAAATATATTTTTGGATTGATTAGTTTATTTTTATGTTAACTCATTTTTTAACTAATGCAAATCATGCTTTATGAGTAATGTACAATGGAAAATTCTTTGGTAATATATAAAAATCTTGAAGCGAATAAAAACAAATTAACGTTTTCTTTTACAAAATAATAAGCAATATTTTCCAGATATAACGGTGACTTTATTCGTGAATCCTAAATAATAATAATAAATGTTTTCCAGACATAACAGTGACTTTATTCACGCATCCTAAATAATAATAATAAATATTTTCCAGATATAACAGTGACTTTATTCATGCATCCTAAATAATAATAATAAATATTTTCCAGATATAACAGTGACTTTATTCATGCATCCTAAATAATAATAATAATAAATATTTTCCAGATATTACAGTGACTTTATTCATGCATCCTAAATAATAATAAAAATATTTTCCAGATATAACAGTGACTTTATTCATGCATCCTAAATAATAATAATAAATATTTTCCAGATATAACAGTGACTTTATTCATGCATCCTAAATAATAATAATAAATATTTTCCAGATATAACAGTGACTTTATTCATGCATCCTAAATAATAATAATAAATATTTCCAGATATAACAGTGACTTTATTCATGCATCCTAAATAATAATAATAAATATTTTCCAGATATAACAGTGACTTTATTCATGCATCCTAAATAATAATAATCAATATTTTCCAGATATAACGGTGACTTTATTCATGAATCCTAAATAATAATAATAAATATTTTCCAGATATAACAGTGACTTTATTCATGCATCCTAAATAATAATAATAAATATTTCCAGATATAACAGTGACTTTATTCATGCATCCTAAATAATAATAATAAATATTTTCCAGATATAACAGTGACTTTATTCATGCATCCTAAATAATAATAATCAATATTTTCCAGATATAACGGTGACTTTATTCATGAATCCTAAATAATAATAATAAATATTTTCCAGATATAACAGTGACTTTATTCATGCATCCTAAATAATAATAATAAATATTTTCCAGATATAAGTTACTTCTTTTATTCGTGAATCTTAAATAATAAAGATAAACATTTTCCAGATACGACAGCGACTCTCTGTTCGCGAATCCCATCCAACGCCCGGAGCCGATCGGAACTCCACTCAAGCAGGAGAAGGAGTTCGTGGGCGGCCTGTACACGCCGTTCGGGCAGGAGGACCGCAACGTGTTCCGCGACGCGCTCTTCAGCGAGAAGACGGAGACGCCGCCGGCGGGCGTGGGCCAGGACGCCGGTTGCCCACCGCTGGGCAACGGCGACTCGCTGCCCTACTTCCAGAGGCTGAGGGTCGGCGCGAAGCTGAACAACGAGGTCACCATACATCCGGTACAGGACTCCAAGTTTTACAAGGGCCAGGTGTGTTGGTTGCTATTTTATATATCGAGTGGGTAAAGGAGTTATGTGACACAACATTCTTTTTTCATAATATGCATACGAACTTCTATAGAAATAGAACTTCTATAGAAATAAAACTTTTATAGAAATAAAACTTATATAGAAATAGAACTTCTATAGAAATAAAACTTCTATAGAAATAGAACTTCTATAGAAATAGAACTTATGTAGAAATAGAATTTCTATATAAAAAGAATTTCTGTAGGATTCATACTAGTTGAATTTACTATATTACACTGTATGTTGATTCAACTTACAGTGGTGAGTTGAATCACCACTTGAAACTTGCTTATGAATGGGCCATACTACAACAGTATGCTCCACACTTATTTTATTTTATTTTATTTGGGGGGTTAATAGCTGTGGTCTTACAAACTAGCGTTACAGAGATAGGTAAAGAACAGCTAATTATAAACCTCCACAGATGACAGGGAAATAAAAATAAAGTATAAAATACAATAATTTTAGAAAAAAAGAACAACAATGAGAAGATTCTGTGACGGGGAAACTAGTTATTATTAAAATAGGCTTTGATTAAATTGGCATTTACAGATGCTAGACTATCAGCAAACAAGTCAATTTCAACATAATCCGACTTGCTGAGTTTGTTGAATTCATTCACTTGCAATATAAAAGAGGGTAAATCGCAGCTGTCATTTTGGTCCAGGTAATTAAATATCAGGGTATAGACGAAGAAACGTGACGATCTCGTATAAGTACCATTTTTGCCATAATGACTATAGCACCCCAGTACCATGGCTAAGTGCGTGTCGTTTTCCAGGAAATGTCGCATCCGTTAGAGGGAGTCCAGCAAGAAGACTCGTTATTCCGCAGGCCGCCGTCCCACCCGTGGCCCGATCAGATGTATCCCACGCCCAACAATAAGACAGGTGTGATTTTTTTGTACAACATACATACAACATCGCAAGTAAAAAAACAAATGTCTTTCCAGACCTTTAAACTTTATATAGGTATGTTGTAATATTAGATTCTTAGAAAAATCGAAATAAAAAAATGAAAATGTTTATAGATTCAATCAAAGCAGTAGATTTTTTTTATTATTCCGACGTTTCGTCCACTTTTCAGTAGCCGTGATCACGGAAGACAAGATGTCAAGTGTTAATGAGTATTGTCAAAGTTTTATTAAGCCTACCGCCAACTTGTTGATTTTAATTATTTAGTTTTAATTTTGTTTATGTTTATTATTATCTATATTCCCATATAGGAAATAATAAGTGTTTTTACTTGATATAAATTACTTTGATACTGTTATGAAAGTTAGTTCGTCAGTATTTCAATGAAACTTCAAATAGGCCTTCTTAAAATTGCACACATATGGTCGAATATAATTCCCCCCCCCCCCCCCATAATGGGAGGCTCGAGCCCAGCAGTGGGACATTTATGGGCTGCTATTATTATATATATTTATATAGATATAACTAGCTGACCCGGCAAACTTCGTACCGCCTTAGGATCAATAAATAAAAGACGTTGATTGCTGAACGACTTTTAAATTTAATTGATTTCTAAACGACGAGACGAACATCAAATGTTTGACAGGTAGGAATAGTTTCTAAGGGATAGAGAAATTATTATTTTTACTATGTTCCAAGCGTTTTTTTCATATTTACTCACCTTTTAAACCTTCCCTAGACTTCCACAAATAATTCAAAACCAAAATTAGCCAAATCAGTCTAGCCGTTCTCGAGTTTTAGTGAGACTAACGAACAGCAATTGATCTTTATATATAGATATAATTATTCGTGTTGTTACCTTACAGGTATTCAGTCGATACGCAGCTCGCCCACTGGATCCTCGGTGGGGTCCCTTGGAGGCAGCGGGGGAAGTGGGGGTGGTTCTCCCCCCCACAGGGACGCCCGCCTCGGACCAATCGGGGCGAAAACCACCACCAACCATAACGGTGAGTCGTTGCTAACCTATCTTCTTCTTCTGTTCATTAGTCTGATTAAAACTTAAAAACTGGTTGACCGATTTTCATGATATTTTATGTGCGTGTGTGGGTGTGTTTTGTGTATTTAAGTGGATCTCAGAATGGTTTAGCTTCACAATTGGTACCGGTAGGTGACGCTGAAATCGGTCTCCAATATGTTGATGAAATATTTTGTGTGTTTTTGAGTAGGGCCAGGGATGATTTAGAATTTAGATACAAAATTGGACCCGATAGGTGTAAATAATTTTTTATGTGTGTTTGAGCGAGGCCTGGGATGATGTAATTTCACAATTGGACCCGGTAGGTGTAAAGGAAGTTTTTGTGTGTGTTTGAGTGAGGCCTGGGATGATTTAGATTCACAATTGGACCCGGTAGGTGTTAAAGAAATTTTTTGTGTATTTGAGCGAAACCCGGGATGATTTAGATTTTTAATTGGACCTGGTAGGCGTAAAGGAAATTTTTGTGTGTGTTTGAGTGAGGCCCGGGTTGATTGAGATTCACAAATGGACCCGGTAGTTGTAAAGGAAATTTTTGTGTGTGAATTGGACCCGGTCGGTGTTAAGGAAGTTTTTTGTGTATTTGAGCGAAACCCGGGATGATTTAGATTTTTAATTGGACCCGGTAGGTGTGAAGAATAATTTTACAAGGTTCGAGTTTTTAAAATGAGTTTAAAAAAAGAGATAAAAATCAGGCAAGATAATTCGGCCAACAGATTTTAAAATGCTACTACTGAATGGATAAAAAAATCAAGTGAGAAACTTTTATAAACTTGCAGAACGTCGTAGCCTGAGAGATGATGTACGACCTACCTACCTATGACGTTATAAGTAGACGCAAGTAAAAGGAGTCAAAAAGCGCATTAATCATTGTTTAAAAAGTAATTATTTCCAACGTGATATTTTAAAGTTGTATGATAAGATGTTATTTTTTATTACTGGAGTTCAGCAGACAGCCAGACGGCCCACTCACTTGCCGGAAAGCGGTTACCATCCCCTATGGACATTTGCCACACCAAAGGTGCTACAAATGCGCTGCGGCTCTCTCAAGGGAGACTGGAACCTGATCACTAATGCCGGAACACAACTCAAGGTTGTTATGGCGCCATACCCAAGACCAGGGCTGGTTGCCATCCCGTCGGGAAAACGCCCTACCACCTGGCTGTGGGTTGTTTTGTCGCCTCTTACGACAGGCGACCCCAACGCAGGAAATTGTACTCTTTCCCCATTCCTGACGGATAAAGATGTTTATAAATATGTAACAATATTAGAATTCATTGTAACATTTGGGTCCATTTCCTTGTTGTGACATTTGTAACATGTAATTTCAATGTCGATGCTCAATGCGCAACTTTATATATATACTAGGATATGCCCGCGAGTTCGTCCACGCTTGACTAGAAACTCCCGCAGGATGCCCGGCACTCAAAGTATCGCAGCATTAAAAAAAAGCAATGCAAGCTATCGTTTCAGTGAAAACTGTGTTAGAGTAAGCTAATTTTGGTGCACCCGAACAACTTCAAACCGCTCCCGGAAAGATTCCCGCAGTATTCCCGGGATAAAAATATCACGCATTTTATTACATAAAATTTGCTATCGATCAGTGAAAAAAATCGCATTGGAATTCGATTTTTATTTTAATTTCGCCATTTTAAATCATTCCAGAAAAAATCGCGCGCGATTATCAGGATACAAAGTAGTGCAGATTTTATGTTTAAAAACTTGCTGTCGATAAGCGAAAATCGCGTCGAAATCTGCCCAGTAGTTTTTACGTGAAACCCGAACAAACAGAGAAGAAATCTAAAAAAATATACCGTGTTCTTCGTCGTTTATATTATAGTCTATTCCAGATATATTTTTTAAATAGCTTCAATGTACAGACATGGCCTGTTTAGAATTTTATAATATCGTTTTTTTTTATTGCACGAATTCAGCAGACAGGCAGACTGCCTTACTTGATGGTAAGCGGTCACCATCGCCTATGGACATTTGCAACACCAAAGGTGCTACAAATGCGCTGCTGCTCTCTTAAGGGAGACTGAAACCTGGTCACTAATGCCGAGGTTATTATGATGGTATATCCTACCAGCTGGCTGTGGGTTGTTTTGTCGCCTCTTACGACAGGCCGCCCCAACGCAGGAAATTGTATTCTTTCTCCGTTTTTGCACGGATAATATAGGCGTGCGTGCAAACGTCAAAATTATATAATTTTTTTTTATCAACAGAATCCAGCGTATTCCTTCCCGATTCGAGCATAACGAATCTATCATCGCTAGAGGTGTCTGAGCGTGAGATCGAGTCGTTCAAGCGATTCGACTTCTACTTCGAACCGCCGCAGCACAAGCCCAAAGTGCAGCTGGACGTGCGCGACATCGCAGCCGCCTTGCGACAGAATCACAAATAAACACACCACAATGTATACACTAAAGAATAATACAACAAAAATGGGCTAAACTCGGTGCCATTGTTGGCACCCTAAACGATTGGCACTTTCAATTTATCTGTCTGGTTTCACTCGCGTGGTGTTGGAAGATCGTTAAATTTGGGATAATTCACACTATATCTTTATAAATTATAGACTACTAGCTGTCCCGGCAGACGTTGTTCTGCCCTGAAGAAATAAAATTTAGAACCCGATTGCAGCGCCACCTACCGGGTCCAAATGTAAGCTGTCCTATCTTTCAAGTCGGATCGAACTGCACACGGTGTGAAAATTTGATTAAAATCGGTCAATTAGTTTAGGAGTCCATCGC
This sequence comes from Dendrolimus kikuchii, assembly GCA_019925095.2. NCBI lineage: Eukaryota > Metazoa > Arthropoda > Insecta > Lepidoptera > Lasiocampidae > Dendrolimus > Dendrolimus kikuchii. Next base: position 35,251,435 of record CM034387.1, read on the forward strand.
GGACGAACAACCTGACACCTAATTGATATATATTAAGATGTGTTATTGTATTGTAAAGTGGCATCAAAATCCATTTAGTAGTTTTTGCGTGAAAGAGTAACAAACAAACATACATCCATACATTATTACAAACTTTTGCGTTTATAATATTAGTAGGATTTATCTGAGATTATAAACTAATACAATAAGGGAAGCCTTAACTTATGCTCTAATTTTTAATTACCTGGACTAAAATGACAGCTGCTATTGATCTATTTTATGTTGCATGCTTGTAGAATAGTGTTGGAATATGGTGTGAGTTAAATCAACAACTCACCAATCTTGAGTTGAATCAACGATTCGCACTCGCTTGCATTCAACTCGGTTGCATAGTTTAAACTACGTACTTTGTGATCTTATGCAGTTAAGTTATTCATAAAAAAACCTCCCATTGGCTTGTTGTTGGTAATTGTGATTATTTATTCAAATGTATTTAGCTGTAGGCTTTCCATAAATAAATTTAAAGGCCTCAACCAAACAATAAGAATTCTATTAGATACTTAATGAAATTAACACATGCCGCCGTTACACAATTAATTAATGAGCGGAGATTGAATGCGGCCATCATAGCGCCACGGACAAATAATGTAACACTTATTTTTCTATAAAAACAGGCTAGGGTGTGAAATTCATAATACAATAGTGCCAATTATTGAGTGGGTGCCAACAATGGCACAGTTTACCGTTATATTACAACCGCCTTTCACGGAATGGTCACAAATAAATACAGAAATAGTTATCATAATGAAGTGAGATATAAAGCTATATCATCATGGATTAAGAAAACTTAAAAATAATTGCTCAACTAGCAGCGCCATCTTTCTGACACTCGACTTTTGGGCAATCATGTTACAATTTATTCAAATTGTTCATACGGCAACACGCCCATCTACCATATGAACCTACGAAAGCCCCTGGAGTGTTATTGAAAGGGTTTTACAAGGTTGTCATCATCGTACATTTCTACATGTAATATTACTTATTTTTGTTTTAAGAAATACAGGAGGATTTATTCCGGTTTTTAGCCCAGCTGTGGATTTTTTGAATTTGTCGCCATTTGTGTCATGCCTTGCAGGCCGGAATCTACAGATGGCGTCACATCTTATATCTCTGCTCTACCTGCGTAGTGTTAAAAATAACGCGTTATCGTTTATTTACATTAGTAGTATACACATGAATTATGTCATCTGTCAATATAGAACGTCATTAACAATGTCGCATCTAAAATAACGCATTAAACCCTTAGCTACGTTCGCGTGACACAGCCACTAGCTAACACTAGCCCAGGTGAAGCAGAGACATTGCAGTGATAAGCATTAATAAGAACTAAAAATAAACAATTTTTGTATGAAAATGTACCTTGAGAATAGATTAATTGCGAAGGCTCTAATATAGTTGCAAATTTTCGCGACAAAACAAAACTTTTGACTTCTAAAGGCTTTTTGAATGAAGCCCTTACAAATGTGGGCAATATTTCAATTTTGGTAATTCTATGCTCAAGATATACTCGGAAACTGGTAGTTCTAGAACATAGAGTTAAGAAATGAAATTAAGAATAACTTTATTACGACTCGGCGACAGAAAAGTCGCCCCACTCGAATGAGTAAGATTTTATACCTTAATAAATCGTTACAATTTTGTATAGTATCGAATATTTTGACATTAAGTATCTCAAAGCGATAAACTGTGACCGAATAAATCGCATATGACTAAACTAAACTAGGAACCTACTAGCATTTACTACAATTATGTCTAGATAGCGTATCATACGGCGATAGAACGGTCGCCCGACGACAAGAAAGTTGCTCGGCGACTAGAATCACGCCCAACCTGCCGTTAATTATAAAATTGATTGTTAAAATTAAGCGCCACTTAGTATGATTATCAATGTATCAGAAGTAAATATATTTAAAAAAATAGTTATGTTCGTCTGTGTCTCACGAAAAGTATAGGAAACTTGTAATAAAGGTTGTTTGATTGGTTTAAGTAAAATGTATATTAATAGATGAATTATGCAGTTTTATTTCTTATATTATATCTCAAAGGAACAGAATAGGTAGACCGAACCCTGAACCCAGAGTGAAGTCAACTAAAGAAAGCCGATCGCACCACAGTGTGTTACGAGAACTTAAGTAAGTATTAAATAATCGGATTAAGTGACGGAATAGTGACGTTTAAAAGAAAACAAATAATTAGTTCACGTGAAGGGATACTCAAATTACTCCCATGTTTTTTTACTAAAAAATTTAAGTCTTCGAGTTGTGATTTTTGGAAATTTAAATTTTTTTTAATTTATATTTTGGTACGTTTGGGAGTAGTTTTTTATGTAACTAACAACCCCAGATATGGGACCTTTACGGGTTATTATTATATTTGTTATATATAGTAAGTAGCACACATGCTGCCAGACCTCGTGATTGGTGATGGAAAGTGGTAACGTCGTCTACGGACATTTGCAACACTACAATGTATAAAGTGGTAATGCAGAACATCATTGTCTTCGTAGCGTATATATACTTTATATATGAGATCCATTTTCCTTGACCCCCTCATTCATATCTCATGGATGTACAATTTAAATTTATTTTTCACTGGCATCGGTGCCTTGGAGTCGGTAGTCGAGCCATCGATATAAAACACTGGGTATCAATTCAAACTACAGCCCACGGGCCAAATCCAGCACGCGTCAGTGTCATCAGTCCGGTCCGCTATAAAGAAATGACTAATAATAATAATAATAATAATCCCGCAGGGGGGCTTTGTGGCGAAGCCTTAGGTGAGTAGCGACACCTCGTACCTGACTCCGGGGGCCAAGGCAAGGCCCCCGCCTCCATGCTTGCCTTAGCTGGCCGGCACGGAGTGGAGATCGCTAGAGCTAAGACTCAAGCTTCAGGGGTGGAAGTGATAAATGGCCTAACGTCGGAAGTAGCTTCGGTGAACCTGCAGTCCACCTCTCTACACCCCTTAGCCACTCACACCCATGTTGCCCCTGTCTTTATGGCATTTTTTGGGGCCCATGCAGAGAGTGGCGAGTCACCGTCTGCCCATTTTTCCATGTTTCCTGAACATTGCGACAGGCAGATGCCATAGTCCCCATATTCCCAGACCCCTAGTACCATTAGCAGTTCACCACAATAGGCCGGTGCTTTTCGTCCTCATTTCCCACAATAGTCCTACACTGGCCGGGGCTTGTCCTTGGCTGCATTATTATATGGTGTAAACAGGGATAATCGCCGGTCAGTGTCACGCCACATTTACATTAAATTTGTCAAGGGGCCTCTACGTGTTGGCCTTCCCATGGCCCCACGCAAGCCCTCTAAAAGTCCGGGCCATTTTTATGGCCCGTGATCTTGAGAGACATACAATAATAATAATAATTCATTTATTTCAGAAATTGAGTATTTCCATATCATACTTGCAACAACTCAGAAGGGCTTATATTAATAAAAGAACAGCAACTCGTCACATAGTTGTAATCAGAGAACCTTACGGCTTTAACAAATTTATTAAACTACTATTCTCACTTGACAAGCATTTTGAGAACGCCATTCCTCCAACAATTCAACTTATTCAACTGTTTATGAAACTTTGCAATTGGCACAACTGATAGCGGATTTGAAGTCATTGATAAACTATTTTAATTAGTGTTATGAATGAAAAGCATTGAATACATTACTATTTGGAAATTCTAGATAATATTTTATACAAGATATTATATTAAACATTTTACTTAAAGTTTTACATGTAATAAAACAAAGCGAACAGAGTACAAATCTATCGCGTCTGCCAACATAAAAATGAAATGTAATGAATACCGTCTATATACAATTGAGACATTTTGAATTATAATCTACACAATTATCACGTTATACAAAGGATACATATTGTAACAATTATTATTGTAAATTCATTGAGATATAACATGTCTAGAGAGAGCATTGCTAACAAACAACATCGCCAAAAACGGCATCAAAAACGCGAAGCGTTGCTAAATTCACTCTGCGTTTTCGGGATATCAGGAAAAAAATATTACCCCATTTTTTATAATTAAATATTTTTTTATGTAAGTGAAAAGTTTAAATGATGGTTATGATTTAATCGCTTTATGTGTTATAATTTAATATTACTCAGATGTTTCAGTTTTTTTTTAATAAAGTATTAGCAACAAAAGTTGTGTGTCTTGGAACGAACCATAAAAAAATACATGCACAAATAAATTCATAACACATTCATAGCACATGTAGTAATTTTAATTCGCAATAAAATGTCTGTACAGACATTAGTACATATTTATAAGTCTGTTAATTACCAATACTAATGTAATAATTCTAAAAAAACTATTCATAATGGCAAATTATTTTTGTGTTACACATCATGTTCACGAAGGTTATTAGATGACTATTTATAACCCAAAGATTATCCTGCGCTAAAAGTCAGTGAAATTATTTGTAATAGTAGACTTGAAACGATTCGATAGGTTCATATTGGGTAGTAGGCTTTATGTATAATCCAAAGTTTTATATCAGTAGTAGGAACTACGGGGTAGGTACACGGGATAGTTTAATGCAGGGACTTAAGAGCAACTAAAGCACTTGAAAAGGGCTATTATAGAAATATAAATATTCATATCCAAATGTTTTTATTCAAACTAGTTCACTTTGATTATTTTCTGAACCTAAATTTGTTTTTTATCATATTAATATATTAAATTATTTCTTTATTAGGAATTAATGGAGATGCAGCTAACAGAATATAGACAAAATTAATATCTTAATTATGACAATAAAGAGTTTTCTATAATATTACTAGCGGCCCGGCGCGGATTCACCCGTGGTCTGTCCCGCTCCCGTGGTATAAAGCGTCATGTTATATAGCCTATGACACTCCCTGTTAACGTAGCTTTCCAACAGTAAAATAATTTTTAAAATCGGTCTAGTAGATCCCGAGATTACCCCCTACAACGTCACAAACTTACAAACTTTACCTCTTTATAATATTAGTACAGATAACTCCGACCGAAGCATCTGCTTTAAACGATATTCAGTTTTTTTTACATCCTCTTTGACGATATTTGCAGCACGCATTCTGTCAATTCTATGTCAAATGTCATAAGGTTACATTAAAAAGTTTATATTGTCCAAAGCGCTAAGGTTAGATTAGAAATAATTTTATATGATGGTTAAGTATTCTTAAATTTTCTAATTATCCTTCACACAACTTACATGTTATCGGTCACGATCATATATAATTATTTTATGTACTTTATTTCAATACAATTGTGCCGTTGATAAGAAAATATAAAAAACATAGTGTAAAAATATCTCCGAAAATGATTCAAAATCCATCTCTTTGTCCAACAATATGCTACAATTGGATCCGTAGGAAGTCTAAAACGTAATATAAACTAGTTTAAGAAAACCGGACACACAAACATTACATGTCTGTTTTCTATAGATTTTTTCAATTATTCATATTTCATAAATAAAAAAAAATCGTAACAAAAGTCCCCAAATTTTGGAAAACAAGTCACACTTCCCACCTGACAACATCAATCAATTCGATAACCTTGAAAATGTCGAAATTAAATTTCACGTTTTTACAAAGAAATCATGAGAAAAGTGTTAAGTTTTCCGATTAAATGACATCTCATACTTATCCTTTCCCGTTTTAAAATAGTTCCGACACATTTTAATAGCGCAGGCCGGCATAATTATTTTTTTTGCGAGAGCTCTAACCAGTAAAGTAATCGAAACGACACTAACAGGCGTGGGAAGCCATTGAAGCCAGTAAAACTAATTATTAACTTTAAAAAGAAACATGACAAGAACAACTATGCTACTCAATAACTGTAACATGACTTACTGGTGTTTTTGTTGCTGTGAAGATTCATTTTGTTTACTTCTAGGCAATCTAGCAAAGAGGCTTACTTGTCAGCAAGTGGTTACCGTCGCCCATGGACATCTGCAACACTAAGGGAGCCGAAGCGTTGCCTACCTCGTTGATACTTAAAGTCCCATATTGTAGCGCTTTTTGGAAAATCACGTAAGGGAATTCATTCCACAGCTTGCTCCTCTATGATATAAAGGAGCGAGCGCTGCGTACAGTGGATGACTTTCAGGTGGCAAGGAAGCGTGGATGAACTCCTAGTCGCCGGTGAGCGGTGAGATGGTAAAATGGCGACATAGGCACCAAAACAAATGCTCATCAAGACATTTCCCGTTGTACTGACGGTAGATACGCTTAGAGAGCCAGCATCTCTTCTGAAACTGAAAAGTTCTATATTCTAAAGCCAAGTCAAACAGCTGGTACTGAGGTGCTCCAACCCAGAGCAGGATTTGGGATTTTTTATATTGTAGCGACCGAGGATAGAACTTTCTGGCAGGGTAAGCTGGTGTCAATACTTAGAAAAAGATAGAAGGTTCTGGAAGGAAAAGACAAGGACAGATACATTTTAGAAAGGAACAGACAGTAAAAATGAGAAGATCGAAATTATGGGTTCCAGAAGATTCTTCTGGGTATTTAAGCAGAGTAAGGCGCGCCTACTGAGGAGGCCCTCGGGCTTTATATTACCCGTCGCCCGTTCTCAATTAGTTCATTGTGTCGCCTTATGGTGGGCATCATCAGATTCATCCCCCTCTCATGGCAACAGTCCAGCCGAGGTAAATCTCCCTAGGGAGCTCCCTCGAGCAAGTTCGTTCGCTCGCCCCGAAAACCCTGGTAAAGTTGTGAGGTCTTCGGACCAACAACATAAAGTCAAGTCCAATAAAAAAAACCGAGTAGTTCAGTTCTAGACAGCGAAGCGACAAGTGCGATATGAAAGAGTTGGAAGAGAAATGTAATAGACGACAGTGACGAGCTTAGTGGTGAATGTAGAGAAAAGTTTAGTGCGCAGTTCAGTGAAGGAGTGTAGCGTTTAAGAGGAGATCCAGAAGCGAGCCACACGCGGTAAATTCGGAGGTGAGCACTGCAGTAGTAGCAATATCGGCGACGGTATTGTGAGTGAGACATCTTATCGTCGGGCCAGTGCGTCGTTAGTTGTGCGAGTAGGGACAACCCTGCGGAGAAGAATCACGTACGGCTGTGTAAGTTAATAAAAGCATTTAGTTAAAAAACTGGTGTTTCCTCCCAATCCTAAGTGCGTACCCATGCCCGCACGTAACAATATAATCAAAGCTTATGTCCAGGTGTGAAGTACCGCTTAGCCCTGTTGAGCACCCCAAGCTTTTTTGAAGCTTGGTTAAAAAAAACAATGATTTTAATATTATTGAATAACTCTGTTTTATTTATTTGCTAGGTAAAGCTTAATGACAAGTAGAATATGCAAATAAATAACTTAAGTGTAATAACTAACAAATATAATAAAACTACGTTTTAACGGTTTTAAGCGCGGTAATTTTATTTGATTTTGGTTTTTCCGACGTTTCGGCCACTTTTCAGTGGCCGTGATCACGGAAGACAAAGATGTCAAGTGTCAACGAGTATTGTTAAAGTTTTATTTAGCCTACCGCCAACTTATTAATTTTAATTTTGTTTATGGTTATTATTTACTCTCTTTACGCAAGGGAACTGGCGTGAAGTTATGTATGTATGTATGTATGTATTTACTCTATGGGAGCCTAATCTAATTTAACGCTTAAAACCGTTAAAACGTAGTTTATTATGTATACAAGTCGCGAAAACTTAAGAAAATATTAAACTAACAAATAATTAAAATAAATCGCACTAACATCGTGAAACTTGTCAAATACTAATGATTTTTTATGTGCAAAACGGTTTTAGCCCTTGGAATTTACTGCAGTTAGCAGTATACCCCTAAGGTTGGAAAGTTTTTTTTTTTTAATTGCGTATGCTAGACAGACGGCCCACTTGATGGGAGGTGGTTACCATTGTCTTTGGATGTTTGCCACACCATGGGCGCCGCCAATACATTGCTGGTCGCTAAGAAATTTTATAACGCCCTTCTTAAACAATATGTCATAGCACAAAGAATAAACCTCGGCGAGAAGTTCCCTCCAGATCATTATTGTGCTCCATGGAGCTCCTGGAAACGGGGATGAACATCCCGTCGATGGCGAGCGGTGCGGTTGTAAAAATGAGGCGTTGGCACCATATCAAACAGTTCTTCCAGAACACTCCGTTATGCAGACGGTAGAATACACTGAGGGTATACCTCCGCAATGACTCAATTTGATACAGAGGGAGAAGATGCTCGAGTGAGAATATTTCATGCGAGTCTGACTCACATAGAGTTAGTGGTGTTTCGGGTGTCCGACGCCTCGAACATACATCACCACTATATACGTCCATCGCACACTGCAAATGTTTACGCCATTCTTGTAAGTACGATTTATTTTCGGAACCAAATAGTAAATTCAAACGAATAGTATTTATAATAATAGAACTGCTTACGATTCAAACAACAAGCTACTATTAGCGACCGCTTACTAGATCGTCTTTTTTATTGCATTAGTATACAAACTCTTTACTGTATTTATGGTCATTTGACTTTATATAGAAAAACTTCTGAAATGTAATGTCAATTGAAGAAAAAATATATTCGGGTCATTTAATATTTTTAGTTTTCTTCATAAATATACCGAAATTCGATATAAACCATCGTTCCTACGTCCACAATTAGTTCAGTAGACAGGCAGACGACCCAACTTATGGAAAGCGGTTACTATCGCCTATGGACATTTGCAACACCAAAAGTGCTACCAATGTACTGCCGCTCTGTAAACGGAGACTGGAATACGATTCCAGCGTCACCTACCGGGTCCAAGTATGAATCTAAATTCACACACATATAAACTGTCATCATAATCAGTAAAATCGTTTAGTAGTTCAGTGACACACACGACCAGAAGGATTTTATATACAAAGATATTGTTACGAGCTACATAGGACTCGAATTAAAATGCCGTTGGAAATACTATAGAGTTTATTAGAACTGTACAAACACGTACAAATATAACTAGATACAACCAGTTCACACTGCACGATTCTATAACACGCGCAAAGTCTGTCAATATATCGCTAGTCGAATCTACGTCTCGCTCGTATCGTAATCGTCGCTTGACTGCCCCACCCCTCCGTTCGGGCATTGTTTTATAGTAAACTTTACACAATCGTTTGCGTGGGCTGGGTTCTGCCACGAAAATGTAATTTGCACACCTGCGAACGGCCAACAAAGTCGAGAACAATAACAATAAAAGGATTAGTTCGACACTAATGACGGCCATAAAACAAATAGAAAAACAATAGCATGTTTTTCTTAATTACAAATTCTAAACACAAAGTAAAGAAAAGAATTCCTAAATCCGGGAAGGCATTAAACTGCGCTTTACGACAGGCAGCTGTGCGTTTATCTTCGACGGCATGTAACAATATGTTTAACGCCGAGAAAATATATCGTAAGATAAAAAGTACGTACCCATTTGTAAATAGATAGATAGATAACACTTTATTGTACACCAAGACAAAAATGAATTTACAGACAATTTGGTATTAATATTACATCAATATTACAAAATTACAGGTCATTTATCATTAGTTATAAATAAATGAAGTTTTGGATACATTACTTAAAACAAGCTGAAGAAATGTATGAATAATCGAATACAATGCAAGAAAACTTATTTGTATTGTGTTCTACCCATAGTCCCTCAAGACTATAAGTAGAATACTGAGCCTAGATCACCGTCTTCTATGGGTAAGGTGCCCAGAAGGCTTACCTTACAGACTAAAACTATATTTATGATAATGACGATAGAGATGTACTAACCTAAAGTACAATCATTTACATTTTAATAATAGTACATACAAATGATATACATTCATTCGATCTTTTTTAACACGCCTATAGACCTTGTATAAGTATAACATAACTAAGGGGATAAAATTAAAATTAAGAATAGTAATTTGTTTAGAATAAAAACAAGGTTAGTTTGTGATACTTTGTTATTGAAACAGTAACTTGTTAACAATATATGTAAACGAGCCTAAATATGCAACATACATATTCGCATTGATTTTTCTTTTACTACTACTGTTGTTGTACGTAATCTATTTATGTCCATGTTAAGGTCAGCCGCTTCTATAATTGTATTAATCCCTTTAAACGTGCTGTTGTCATGTTGTTATAACGCACAAAACGAACCGGTTTTATAGCCTTATGCTGAAATGAATTATTTTTCAATTTGGATGAAGTGACCAAAGTCCATTCATATCCATACTTTTAATATTATTGTTACGCACTTGGGATTGGAAGGTGTTAAGGTTATAGGCCTATGAATTGAAAAATATTAATATTAAAATCAAGTTTATTTCGACAAACATTTGGAACAGACATTTTGTAATAAGTAGAAGAAAAAAAAAACAGTGTGACCAATCTACAAATAATATAATCTAGTTTTTTATGCATTTGAGTACTACCACATAATATATTACTCCAACAGAAGGAAACACCAGTTTTTTCAAATAAATACTTTTATTGACTTACACAGCCGTAAGTGATTCTTCTCCGCAGGGTTGCCCTTACACGCACAACTAACGAGGCTCTGCTCCGACGATGAGATGTCTCACTCACAATACTGATGCCGATATGGCGTAGCCAACCTCCTGCTACTGCAATGCTCACCTCCAAATTTACCCCGCGTAGCTCGCTTCTGGATCTCTTCTTAAACTACGCTAAACTCCTGCTTCACTGAACTGCATACTAAACTTTCCACTAAACTCGTCAGTCTTCTACTTAATTCTTTTTCCAACTCTCTCGTATCGCAATTGTCGCTTCGCTGTCTTCAACTGGACTACCCCGTAGGCGCGCCTTGCGCCGCTTATACATATATCCGGAAGAGTCTTCTGAAACCCATAATTTCGATCTTTTTTTCGTTATACTTTTATTTACTGTCCATCCATTTCTGAACATCTATCCATCTCTGTCTTTTAATTCTTGAATATTCTATTATAGAGTTTCAATCTTCATCACGTTATTCTTTTGTTCATCATCTATCCCTTTCTAAATCTGTCCTTGTCTTTTCCTTCCAGAATTTCTTCTAAAAATCTTACGCTGCCAGAACGTTCTACCCTGGGTTGCCACATTATAAATGCGAAAGTAACTGTCCGTTTGTTACGCTTTCACGGAAGAATCGATACGGTTTTTGTTGAAATTTGGTACATATCTATATATGTACCAAAACGACGTCCGATGTCGATGTCCTATCTCGGTATTGAGAAAGGACATCGGATACTTTTCATCCCTGATAATGGGATAGTTTCCAAGTATATTTTCTATACAACTTATCCTGTAGCCAACTAAATAGAAAAGATTCAAAAAGAATTGAATCATTACGGAACCCTTTATGCGTGTTCTGACTCGCTCTTAGCGCATTTTTTAATTACTTTTAGGTATTAGAACTAGTGTTGGTTAACCAACCGAAATTTAAAAACTTAGACACCCGGTTAATGATAGTTCAATATCCGCCAAGAAACCCAGCCGATAGCTATTTGGCTAGTGAGTGAATGACCCGCCAACCGGCAGTCGACTAATGTCCGGTCCCTATATCTCACTATTCATTCACTTACCTTACCAGTGCCGAATATTCAAAACAGACTTGGCTTAAAGGATTAGTAACTAAGCCATAAAAAAATAAAAAATAAACTTGCCTTACCATCGGTTGAATTTTGACATTTCTTGTATGCAGCTTGTGTCAAACTTTAACCAATAGCAAGGGAAATGAACGGTTGTTAAAATATAGGAACGAGCCATCACTAGCTTTATCATTGGTTGAATTTATGTCAAATTTTAAATAGTAAGTCAAACGAACGGGTGGTAAAATATAGACACGGGCCACTAGGAGTTAATTTGTTACTTATTCTACCACAATTAGCCAGCTGACGAGTTGCTGGAACACATATCCGTGTCTATTTTGTGAATAACCGCAATTTAGCTGGTTTTTATAAAATCTAACCATTTTTAATTGAAACACTAAAAAGCGTGCACAGGTGCCTTGCGGCCATTTCTTATCTTAAATCTGAATTAAGACTGAATTGGAACGACCAACGACCGATAAGACATTTATAAATATAATTTATTGTATTCCAAATTTTCAAATCTAGTGACTACTTTATTTATTTATTACGTTATGCCCGCCACTTCATTTAACCCCACTTTACTCGAAATTCCTGCGGGATTCCCGGGACACAATACCGCAGCATTAAAAAAGAATCTAAGCTATTGTTGTAGTGAAAACTGTGTCGAAATAAGCTAATTTTTATACACCCGTACAACTACAAACCGTTCCCGGGAATGTTCGAGATAAAAATATCACACATTGTATCACATCAGGGAAAAAATCATATGAGAATTGTTTTTTTTTTAATCTGGTCATTTTAAATCATTCCCAGAAAAATTCCCACGGGATTCCCGGGATAAAAAGTAGCGTAGGTATTAAGTCTAATATTAGCTGACGATCAGCGAAAACCACATCGAAATCGCTTTTTACGTGAATCCCGAACAAACAGACAAGAAATCTAAATAAAAAATTGCATCATGTTCTTCATCATTTTTATAATGTATTCCAGTTTTTTTTTTTTAAAAGCTTCAATGTGCAGATACGGCATGTATAATATTATAGATAATCTCTAAAATTCTCATTGAAATCCGTTGGCCTCACAGAGTAGGTACCTAATGATTTCAATGTCTTTGGTCACCGCCTATTATCTCAAAAACGGCTGAACATACAAAAATTGGTTAAAATAAAACTTGTAGGCAATTTTGTGCTCTAGTATATATATAATGAATGCGAATACGATTTAAGTTTAGAAAAGAAAATATTTCAAACGAAGTGTCTAGTCATCCGCTACCCGGAAGAATAATGATAATCTTTTGCAGCGGATGAATAGAGTTCCAATTTCAAAAAACGGATTTGTATGACCTTCGACCTTGAATAACGTAGGCTACGTTCCATTAGGGGCTCGCAACGACCACGTTCACGACCGCGATTTTTTCCATTCCACTTGCTTACCGGCGTTTCAATCGTAAACGCAAGTAGAACAGCTATTCGACCTACCTCTTGACATGGGTCGTTATGAGCGTTGTGTGATCGAAAATGATGACGTCATTAGTGACGTTTTCGCCACGACCACAACGACCACGGTCGCCTTGTGGAACGGCTAATGGAGCATTTTGGGCATTGTGAGCTATTAGTGGAACGCCCTGTCAGGTGCCTTAAACGTGACGTTGTGTGACCTTTAAGACAACATAATGGCAGAATAATGGTTCCTACAAAAATTCAGCATCTTCCGCTTAATTTCCAGGAGAAATTCTAATTTGACTAGACTGATGCGAGTATTCAAGAGAGACTTTCAAAGAGAGTGAGAGACAAAAATGCTGTCGTTGAAATAACAATATCTCTCTCTCTCTTTTCTTTCACCATATCCCAATTAATTGGGGTCGTTGAAATAACAATCTATACTAATATAGAAAGCTGAAGAGTTTGTTTGTTTGTTTGAACGCGCTAATCTCAGGAACTACTGGTCTGATTTGAAAAATTCTTTCAGTGTCAGATAGCCCATTTATCGAGGAAGGCTATAGGTTATATCATCACGCTAAGACCAATAGGAGCGGAGCATCAATGAAGAATGTTTCAAAAACGGTTTTTTTTAACTATTCCACGCGGACGAAATCACGTGCAGAAGTTAGTGTTCATATAAAAGAGCGGGCGTTCAATTACTATAACATTATTGTAACTTTAAAATATCATGGTAAAAATATTGTCCTTACTGTTTCAACTATAATACACTAATGGACTTGTTATAGAAATGAGTCATAATTTGCAACTCTCGTACAAAAATGTAGGTGGGTTTGGCGTTTAGTAAAATAATAGCAAGTTTCTCAGTTGAATTGACTGTCAACTGCCCTATTCTAGGGTTAACTTCCACGACCACGTCACGACCGCGATTTATCCCGTTTCACTTGCTTGCCGGCGTTACAATCGTAAACCCAAGTGGGACGGCTATTCGACCCACCTCTTGACATAGGTCGTTGTTAGCGTTGTGTGATCGAAAATGATGACGTCACTAGTGACGTTTTCGCCACGACCACAACGACCGCGGTCGCCTTGTGGAAAGGCTAACGGAGCATTTTGGACGTTGTGAGCTATTAATGGAACGACCTGTAGAAGGATTATTTCCTTTTTAACATTAGCATAAAAATGTTTAGTAAAACTTTTGACAGCTTGTGAGTTCTCATTCAGCTAGCGTGTTATTCGTCAATTTGTATATTCATTATTTTCTAGAATAATTATGATTTAGGTAATCGCAAAATCAGTACCTAACTAGGTCAGCTATGGGTCTAAGTTTTAAGGGGAGCAAGGCCACTATTTAATTACAGTGGAAACTCAATTATCCTGATCTAATTTATGCGTGGACGAATTAAGAAGCAAGTGAGGTGTGTAAGAATAAGCCTAAATGGCGCTCTGTTGTTCGTGCCTACCCCGCAAGGGAACTGGCGTGAAGTTATGTATTCGCTATTATCCGGGTAGGAAGTGATTTCATGATTAAGAATGCAATATTTTGCTAATTTAATCAAATAAATAAGTACGTTTGCATGTACGAATTTTGAAGTGAAACTTCTATATAGACGAATTAGGATTTTTCTGTCACGAAAAAGCGTTACGGCCGCGTGGAGGAAGTAGATGGTATATCGCGTGGTGAGAGGTGGCATCATATTATAGTAGACTATGCATGATTTTTTGGTTTGATAAAATATGTATAATAAAAAATGCATTCATTAAAATGTACTTAACCTATCCAAATCATAATTTGCAGTAAACCTGCGAAAAATCGAAATCTGTGTTGGGATACATTGTAGAAGTGAATCTTCAACTGACAAGTGGAAAAACGAATGGCATCGGACAAGGGGCAAAACGAATCGCAACAAAATTTTAACATAAAGTTTTACAGGCAGATTGTTCATGTACTTGTCCAATTTGAAAACTTGTCCGTAAAACTTCAAGTTAAAATTTTGTTGCCATTAGTTTTGCCACTTGTTTGTTGCCATTCGTTTTTCCACCTGTCCGTTGCGATTCGTTTTTCCACTTATACGTTGAAGTTTCACTTCTACTATGTGTCCCAACACACATATTGTTTAATATGTTTTTATTATTTGTGGTGAAATAGAAATGTTGTGTGAGTACAGTCCACATGAGATTAAAAAAGAGAGTAAAAATATACATTTTGGGAGTGAGACGTGCGTGGTTTCAATTAAAATAAAAATCTCACAAAGAGTAGTTGGAACTTATTGATTAATGTTAGAAAACAGTGTTTATCGTGTAAACACATATCGAATTTTATTGCATGAGTTCAGCAGACAGACAGTACAACTCAGTACTGAAAAATCCTCAAGGCCGTTGGCGTTTCTAGAAGCCTTAAGTAATAAATCCGGTACCTAGATCAAATCTATATTGTTTATTGTAACTAGTATATTTTGTATGTTATGTTGGTGAGCAAAAAAAGTGTTATCTATCTAAAAATACGCATATATTTTGTATGTTATGTTGGTGAGCAAAAAAGCGAAGTAAAAATACGGAAATGTTTAGAGCGAATTTTGTTTGTTTACATAAAAGAAGATAATAATTATGACGATATAATAATACGAAAACATCCCACGATTAAAGCAAACATGTGTTCAGTCACACGACTGACTACAGTTATAAATGAGATAACAAAATCCTTATAATCCTAATTTCAAAACCTAGTAACTAACTAAAAAATGATTATTTGAGTGATGAATTATTAAATCTATTTAATTTGTTTGGAAAACATACAATAATTAATATTCTCGAATACAATGCAAGAAAACTTAACTTATTTGTATTGTATTCTACTCATAGTCCCTCAAGGCTATAAGTAGAATACTGAGCCCAGATCACCGTCTTATTTATGATTTAGGTAATCGCAAAATCATTACCATTTACATTATTTATTTATTAAATTAAATATTCTATCGATCAGTAAAAAAAATTGGAAAATTGTTTTTTTTTTTAATTTGGCGATTTAAAATCATTCCTAGAAAAAATCCCGCGGAATTTCCTGGATAAAAAGTGGCGCAGATTTTAAGTCTAAGAATTTGCTGTCGATCAGCGAAGACCGCATCGAAATCCCGAACAAACAGACAAAACGAGAAACACAAGAAATCTAAACGGCCAAGGGATCAGTATGGCGATCCAGCGAGGAAACGTAGCCAGCCTTCTGGGCACCCGGTTATCTAGACTCATTATTCTACTTATAGTCTTGAGGGACTGCTACATGCTATACGGGTCGGAATGTTGGGCCACTAAAGTGATAAACTACAAACCTCTCCACTCAGCTGAGATGAGAATGTTGAGATGGATGTGTGGTGTTACAAGAATGAATAAGGTGGGAAATGAGTACACAAGGGGATCTTTGAAAGTTGCACCTGTGACAGAAAAATTGAAAGGAAGAAGATTAACTTGGTATGGGCCATGGACCTCTTAGGTTTCCTACTTCAGTGGTATGGGCATATAATGAGGAGGGATGAAAGTCACGTGACAAAAAGAATGTTATACTACAAGATCGATGGGTACAAATTTAAAGGTAGACCAAAAAAAAGATGGATGGATTGTGTGAAGGATGACATGATGATATGCGGTGTGACAGAAGAGGTATGTCAGAATAGAAGAATGTGGAAGGAAAAGACATATTGTGCCGAGCCCAAGTAATTGGGATATGGTGAAAAAAAAAAGAGTCTTGAGGGACTATGGCTAGAATACAATACAAATAAGTTAAGTTTTCTTGCATTGTATTCGATTATGTGTAATTTTAATTAGTATAATGATATCAATATTTTAAATTTAATCAATTATATATAAATAAAGAAAAAAAAGAAATGTAAATAAATCCATAATATTCTCCGTCACTTATATACTCTATTCCAGTTGTTATTTTTAAATAGCTTTAATGTACAGGCAAGGTATGTTTAGAATTTTAAAATATTACTAGCTGCGCCCCCGCGCTTCCACCCGCGTGGTGATTGAAAATCGTTATATTTTGGATAATTCACACTATATCTTTATAAATTATAGCCTATGTATTATTCTGATGTGTAAGCTATATTATTGTAAAGTTTCATCAAGATCCATTCAGTAGTTTTTGCGTGAAAGAGTAACAAACATTCTTACAAACTTTCGCGTTTATAAATATATGGTATAGTATAGTTAATGATTAACTATCATTATATAATGTTATTAACGATGTCGCATCTTAAATAACGCATAAACGCTTGGCTACACCTGTGTGACGCAGTCACTAACTCTTAACATTATCTCAGGTGTAGTAGGGACATTACGGAGGGTGCTGCCACCGCTAACTTGCCGGCTTTATTCGAGCCGAATGGTATTGCATATGACGATGTTAAGGGTCCTGATGGAATGACTCCTTGGCGTTGTAGCAAGCCTCTGGTATGTGATACGATCTACGTAGACACATGGCCGTATGCTATTTACCAGACGCGGCTAGATCAGCCGGTTCGGCGGCGGAAACATCCGAATTACTCAAGCGGCGCTAATGTAACCCTCAGCGAAAGACGGAAGGCAATTCAAGGTTATTATGTCGGCAAAGAGGCCCGATTCTGCTATAATATACTAATCTCGTCTAAATCGTCGTACACTCGTCTCAGTCGTAGGTTTGCTTGATTTCGATATTCTGTTTATTCCAATGGCGTTCCACGGGCAAGCTACTCTACCTTTACAAACATTTTAAGCGAAAACTCGCGAAATGTTTGGAATTTTTGGTAACATTACATTATTCATTTCAGCTGACGTCATTTTTGCTGATGGTAATACCACTTTTTTTTCTACTGTTATTCCATTGCGAGGATATGGAGAAGATATTGAGGACTTAGTAGAATACGAATCCAAAGAAATCAAAATCAGTTTACTGTCAAAAAATTATACAGAAATAGTGCTTACACAAATTCCGCACTAGGACTAGCCTGTATCGCGGGACACCAAGTACGTGTGCGACTTAACAATTTTTATCTCGGAAATTAAATTATTAAAAAAAATTGACGTTAACTTGTTAGAGCGAGTGTCTGTGCATATGATGACGAACTTTTTTGGATAATCATTTATTTTGTCTGAAAATAAAATTAAACTAAATAAAACTATATATACAAATTAAAATTAAACTATAAAATCTAGTCCCAGATCGCTGTCAGTTGGAAACGTGCCCAAAAGACTGGCTACATATCTCGCTGTATGACAACGCTAAAGCGTTGTCCGGGGTATAGACCAAGTCTTTTCGTCACGTGAGACGTCTACCAGGTGTTGCGCTGTGTCTCGATAAGTTTGTGCGCTTCAGGCGCCATGGTCCTAGGGTCTCGACCCCAAAAGCCGCAAAAATGTAACCTCCTGTTGTTCAGCAGTGGTTGAAAGATGGGACGCCGCCAGAGTATCGAAGCAAGATGCGTCCCATACTAAAGGGCGACCCATCCTCCAGGGCACCAAAGACATTCGGTTCTAGAACGGCAGGTATCCCGGCGGTGACAAGAGCCCCATGGATTATGTCATTAAGTACTGCATGGAATGCAATGGAATCTTAATTTAAATATCTTCGCAACGCCATATTGAAATAGCAGCATTTGGGCCCCAGGTGTAGTAGCGCCCCTTCTGAGGGGCCAAAATAAAAAAGTACAAATAAAACAAATGATTACAATATTAAATAAAATACTTTATTCGTTAAAACTCATTATACTCTAATACAAAGTGTACTAATTCAAATGCACCGATTTTTTTCCTATATTTTTTTGACATTTCAGTCATTTTCTTACAAAAGGGTAAATGTAGTGCAGCTTATATTACACAATTCACTTCTGTTTCTCGATTTGGAAGATGCAACCAAAGTGAATCATATAAACAATAAATTGATGTCATGTCATTATCAATGTCATTTAATGTCGTAGATTCCTTTCTTTTCCGCGCCCTTCAACCAGATTGATTCAATTTGGTTGAATCGTATAATTCACCTATAATGCTAATATTACACGTTTAACTATTGTCTTGCAATTTGAATGACGCAACCGCAACCAAAGTGATACATGTAAACATAAAATTAAGTCATTCGAGATCGTCGTTTACTTTCATTTCTGCGCTTATAATTAAATTGATTCAATTTGGTTGAATCATGTAATATCAACTAAATGAGCAGTGTATTATAACATTCTAGGCTGTGTTACACATTGTTGCATGGAAGAAAAATGTTCAGAATGACAAAGGCACAATAAATAAATTGCTGTGTGTTTGGCCGTACGCGTGCAAAGAAATTCCCCTATTTTCATTATTTACCCACAGAACCATAAAAAGGCATTAATTACGTACATGCAAAATAAGGATTCGTACAATCTCGCACAGAGTCGAAGCGCATCGCAGCGTCATATTCTTCACAATTGAAGCGAAATTGCAAGAATGCGCGGGTATTTTCGTCAATTCGCACGCTTTTACATTTAGTAGTGACGGTCACCAGTTCCCAAGTTGAGTGGGTGTAATGAAACTCGCGCGTTGGTTCGCGTAGTAGGCGCTTGGGATGGCCAATCAGCGTTGTCCGCTCCCAAGACGCGCATAATCCATAAAATGCGCATGAATTTTATCTCCGTGTATTGCGTTGTGAAAATAAGGTTTCATTTGCTATGTAAACTTTTTATGGTCTTAGCGTGATAATATATAGCCTATAGCCTGCCTTGATAAATGGGCTATCTAACACTGTAAGAATTTTTCAAATCAGGCCAGTAGTTCCTGAGATTTTGTAGCAAAATATAATAACATTGTTTGATTGAACGCGCTAATCTCAGGAATTTCTGGTCTGATTTGAAAAATTCTTTCAGTGTTGGATAGCCTATTTATCGAGGAAGGCTATAGGCTATATATCATCACGCTAAGACCAATAGGAGCGGAGCACCAATGAAGAATGTTTCAAAATCGGAGGGCTTTGAAAACAAATTCCACGCGGACGACGTGGCGGGCACAGCTAGTATTAGTATATATGTAGAGTTTGTGCAATGTATTTAAAAATGGGAAATAAATCATGGGGGCTAATTCTGGCCAGCAGATTTCGAAAATGCAACTTTTAAATTTTATCTGACTGCCAGTCAGTACATCACTCGAAAACTACTAAACTAATTTAAATAAAACTCGACACAGAGTCAGTTTATATCCCGAGTAAACACTTACATTTAGGATAGCGGTGCGTAACCAACCCAAATTCGAAAAAATTAGCCATTGGGCTAATGGTTTTCATTTGCCGGTTAAAAACCAGCTATTGGTTTTTTGGCTAGTGGATGAACGACTCTGTAAACAGCAGCTAACGGCTGACGGTCAAGCTGCAAATTTGCTCCGGCTAATTTCGGTTTTATTTGACACCCATTAGCCAATTGGCGAAGTGGTGGACAACTTAGTCGTGGTTATATCTTGAAGAACCACAAACTAGCTGGCTTTTAAAATAGGACCTCTACTTAGGATAGGTACTTTCTATCCCGATACGTTGTTGATGTGAAATAAATGAATATAGTCAAAAAAAATTTAGTCAAAAACTAAATCAACTTCAAACTAAAAAGCAAAAAATAAATAACTTCTACAATAACTTGAAACAAAAGTAAAACATAAAAAAACAACTACTTGCAAAATATAGTAATTTTTATGGTTTACTTCGTACCTTTCTTTTGCCAGGTGGTAGGGCATTTGCCCGACTGGATGGCCACCACCCCTGGTCTAAAGTATGTCGCCATAACAACCTTGAGTTGTGTTCCGGCATTAGTGACCAGGTTCCAGTCTCCCTTAAGAGAGCAGCAGCGCATTTGTAGCACCTTTGGTGTTGCAAATGTCTATAGGCGATGGTAACCGCTTTCCATCAAGTGGGCCGTCTGCCTGTCTGCTGTACTCCTGCAATAAAAAAAAAAAACCGACTTCAAGATGTAGAGAATATTATTTTTGAAGTGAAACTTCTATATAGACGGGGTCTTAAGAATTTTCTGTCACGAAAAAGCGTTACGGCCGCGTGGAGGTGCGGCATAAATTTAGACTAGACGTGGTGAGAGGCGGCATAATTTAGAGTAGACTATTGATGTTTTTATTGGTTCCGGATCGAATTCAGTTTTTTTGTTTGATAAAATAAAATATGTTTAAATAAAAAAATTCATTGATTAAAATGTACCTAACCTAACCAAATCATAACTTGCAGTAAACATGCGAAAAATCGAAATGTGTGCTGGGACAGATAGCAGAAGTGAAACTTCAACGGACAAGTGGAAAAACGAATCGCAACAAAGTTTTAACTTGAAGTTTTACGGACAGATTGTTAATGTACTTGTCCAATTTGAAAACATGTCCGTAATATTTTTTGCTTTTTAGTGTGAAGTCGGTTTTTTGTTAAAAAAAAAACTACTTCTTAGTTGCGCAAAGACTTGAATACTTTTAGAAATAATATATTAAGCGCCTGTCGATATTGTACTACTGACCTACGTATACAAGGTTGCTCTCGATTTCCCTGGAATCCTCATCAGACCCTGACTTGGTGAAAATGGGACCTAGGAGGACACTAATTTGTGTCAACAAGTCAACAATTGACGGGGAAATCGCGTAACAAACATACAAGCGAATTGATAACCTCCCTCTTTTTGAAGTCGGTTAAAAAGATAACACTTTTGTGACACCACCCTTTTAAAGCCCGTGGTATTTTCGTTCCTAATATCATAGATTCTAAATAAGCCTAAATGGCGCTCTGTTGTTCGTGCCTACCCCGCAAGGGAACTGGCGTGAAGTTATGTATAGATTCTAAACCCCATTACAAAACACATACCTAGCTTATTATTTCATCTTAGACTAGAATGGAAACAATGACTAATTCAAGATAAAAAATACACTCCGTCCGTAAATTGAGTCATTGCGTATATACAATTTCCTTTGTAATGCGTGATTCAATTATCGACCATCAGATTGAAACAAGATTGACAGAATAAGGACATATTGATCGTGTAATATAATTGAAAGAGAGTATCGGGGTGAAGGTAAGCAAAGGAATGCTCCGGTGGTTCGGGCATGTGGAACGAATGACTAAACAGATATACAATGCAAAAGTGGATGGATGCAGAAGTCGTGGAAGGCCACGACACACCTTCCATGATCAAATTGATCATGTACTAACAGAAGGTGATGTCAGGAGCCTTAAGAACAGACGAGCGTGCATGACAAGAGCTATGAATGTCAAAGAAGCAAGTGAGGTATGTAAGAATAAGCCTGAATGGCGCTCCGTTGTTCGTGCCTACCCCGCAAGGGAACTGGCGTGAAGTTATCTATGTATGTATGTAATATAATTGACAAAATTCAGTTTTTTACTGTTGAAGTAAAGTCGTGGTAGCTTAGTGGTTAGTGCACGCGTTCCAAACTCTAAAGGACTCGGTTCGAATCCTGACCAGAAAGCATGCAGTAATAGGTAGTTTTCTGACCTAAGGTGCATATTGTCATAATTAACACCTGCTAACAACGTAATGAAACGTGCACATCGAGTTAAGCGATGTGTCAAACCCGTCAATCTGCTTTGGGCAAGCGTGGCGGTTATATTCTGTTCCTCTATAAATGGAAAGGCCAAATCCAGCAGTGGGACGTTTATAGGCTGTTAGTTATTTAAACGTTGATGGCCCACCTAACAGAAACATTTGCAATACAAAAGTGCTACCTACCAATACATTGTCAGCCTCGAAGTGGGACTAGTAACTGGCCACTAATGCCGTAACACCACTCAAGGTTGTTATGGCGGCATACTCTAGATCCCCAAGATTCCCAAACTATTTTGGGCAAGAGACCCCTTTTATAAAATCAACTGACACCTCTGACCTCCATAGTCAAATTACTTTAAAAATCCTATCTCTAGTTTTTTTCGTAATAATACAGTTTCCTCGCTTAACACAGCGCAAAGTTTTTAAATTGTTTTCAAAAACTTTGCGGTTGGTTGAGTGAGTAAATTTGACATCATTTTCTCATCAAAATTTAACAAAATAAATAAACATAAAATTCAGTAAATATAACAACTTGTGCACGCTTATCGACTTGTTGAGTTTTTTAAAAGTACTAAAATTATGCTACCTACTGAAATATTAGCCTTTTTTTTACAAGCTTTTATTTAACCTGCAATGGATGTATGTAAGTTCAGGTGGAATCTTGCAAGTTAAATTTGACCAACTTCCCGGTTTCCGATTGAGCTGAAATTTTGCACGCGATATGTATATCGCGTGACAATGCAATAATATGGTACCATGGAGCTGATCTGATGATGGAGTCGGAAGGTGGCTATAGGAACTCCTGTAATAAACAAGATAGACCCGTCGTGTTTGGGCTCGTTTTACTTGTTTTGGCTAGCACTCTGCTGCTACATGATATCCAGGATCTCAAAAGCTTGTATTTAAAAACTTTTTTTTAGGGTTAAGCTTGTTTTTCTACATAACCACTATTTGTGGTTTTATATGTAATTATTTTTTATCACAAGTTGGTACACGTAACACAACCTATACAGTATCTTGAAAGTTTAAAATGAAAAGTTGTGTTAATTAATAGGAGTCGATTTTTAGATTTCGTCGAACCCCAAAACCAGTTTTCGTTTATGTCGACCCCTGGGAAACCGATTATCAACACTTTGGGAATCCCTGGTCTAGACCATTGTTACTCAACGATTTTTACGTCGCGACCCACGAAACAGCCAAAAAGTCAAGTAAAAAATCTTGCGACCCCTTCATTGATATATCATAATATATTTTATTTATATGCTTGATTGGATTGAATCTTTTATAGGTTTTATTTTTTAAGACTGGGATCCTCTTTAATAATAATCGTAGCACTCAGACTGAGAAACGATGCTCTAGAGTACTCTAGACCAAGGATGGTAGCCATCCAGACGGGCCAATGCCCTACCACCTGGCTGTGGGTTGTTTTGTTGCCTCTTTTTTTTTTCTTTAAGGCGGGGGAAATGCTATTTACGGACAATACTGGGTCCTTTGCAAGGGATTAGACCATAGTTGATCATGGAGGCTTTACCCTTTAATAAGGGGCAATGCAAACAGTAATCAAGCCAGCTTGTGTGGAGACTCAGAGAAGTTGCACGGACAACAACCTCTACCCACTAAAACCACCCTTCTACCATGTGCCCAGCGCTTTTTATGTAGGAAAGGCTGAGACTTAGAACGTAGTTACGCCCAGTCCGATGCAGCGCAAAAAGTGCCTGAATGTGCCCCGGGAATCAGAACACATTCACTTCGTCAGCGGGGGTGGTGAATCCTTTGCTCCCTTAATAGCTAAAGGCCCCCCGAAGCGGTTTTATTCAGGGTGGGAAGTCATGCGCATACCTGCGTCTCCGGATGCCAGCCAACCGCCGGCGTCCGCGTGGAGTCGCATTAGTACGCGCAATAATACTCCTCTCCCTATCTCGTTCGGCGGCCTCTTTGAGAGACATTACCTTCTCACAAAAAGTAACCGCAGCCCCCCAGGTATCGCTGCTATGCAGCATGGCTTTCACCAGACTGCAGAGCGAGTCGATCGCTCCTACTTGTGTCTCGAGTTCGAAATGCTGCGGCGCCCATGCCGCGCACTCGACTAGCGTGTGAAACGCCGCGTCAGGTGCGCCGCACTGGCGGCAACGGCAAGCCGGCCCAACGCAGGAATTAGTATGTTTTCCCTGTTATTGTTCCTTACCCTAAATAAAGAGTAAAAAAAAGAGCTAAAGTCTATAGCTAGACGATGGAGCTACCTTCTATACCTGGTCCTAATAGTGTGTAGTGTAATAATAAGTTGAAACAATTCCGTGTGTTTACACATTTTATCCGTGCAGGAACGGAGAAAGAATACAATTTCCTGCGGCCGGGCGGCCTGTCGTAAGAGGCGACAAAACCACCCACAGCCAGGTGGTAGGGCATTTGCCCGACTGGTCTAAAGTATGTCGCCATAACAACCTTGAGTTGTGTTCCGACATCAGTGACCAGGTTCCAGTCTCCCTTAAGAGAGCAGCAGCGCATTTGTAGCACCTTTGGTGTTGCAAGTGTCCATAGGCGATGGTAACTGCTTTCCATCAAGTGGGTCGTCTGCCTGTCTGCTTAAGTCCTGCAATAAAAGTAAAAATAAAATACATAGTATATAGTGTACTTACACGCGTATGTGTGCTTTCACCTTAGATTTATATCTTAAAGTTTGCTACTAAATAATTTAATATACAGAGCCAGCCGCAAAGCAATTAGTATGTGAATTTAAAAATTTACACGATCAATCTAGCATCATTCTGTAAATTTTCCTTCAAACAATTCTGAGTTACAATCACACATTATAAGGACATAAACTTTTAATATACTAAAATTATTATACTTTGTTCAGGTGGATACTTTTAAGATAAGCGTCTATTTAGGGGCAGCGCACTTGCCTCATTTTGCATAAAAGTCTAGAGGCACCTGTATTATCACAATATTGACTCTCATGTCTAGTCATTCCACTTAAGCCAGGACCTGATAAAGGGAAAGACTTACAATGAAGGAAGCTGGATATAGTGTAATGTAGTAAAAAAAAACTAGGTGTTACTTTAGCAACTCAGTTCCCATTTTTTTTTAAATTTTAGCATTCATAACTGTTATGGTCAAGATTTCAAATAATTCCGAAAATTCTTTTTTATACCCGAATCTGTTCTATTTTTGTCCGGTTAACTTATATCGATATTCAGATTAACTTTAATAGAATATTAGTTGAGTAAAATTACCACTTTGTTTGAAGTTTATCTGACTTTCAACAGTCTCCAAAATTGATCTAAATAAATGTATTGCAAGTTTGGTGTATACCATAGCTAATAATGTATCCACCCAGCTGCACTGGTTTGTACAATATTTAATTTTATTTAAAAAAGCATCTAATATACAGAATCCATCACTAAGATTGGTCATAAATTTTGGACTACAAATGGATAGAGTGCTGCGCCTAAATACGCTTAGCTTTAACAGGTTCTCATATATTTAAAAAAAATTACATCTAAAGATACTGGAGATGCGTGTTTAGTAGACTATTGCTAAATATATTTATAATATTTAAACTAAAGTTAATCGAGATTGTCGATCTCAAATCAGATATTGGCAAAGGTTTACTTTAATAAACCTAAGAAGGCAACTTTTGTTCTTAATCATAATTTAAACTATACAAACATGGACAAATTGTAATGAAAGTGTCCCTTAAAATACCGGGGATCTAAAAAGCGGGCCAAAGCATCCATAATCCATAGTAATACACAAATGTGATAATATCCGTTTGATTCTCTTCATAATCTTGGATATTAATCAATTTTATATAAATAGATATTCCAGAGACTGGAGATGAACATAGGAAAATTTGAACACAACAATTTTTATGTAGGCCTTAAAAATTATTATGCCTTAAAATTTTCCTATATTCATCTCCATTTTGGATTTTTCCAGAAATAACCTTATTTGCAAGTCAACAAACATACAAAGCTAGATATTTTATGCTTATATATTACATTTTTGTAATAATCAAAAATGTCAAAGTTTATATTCCTTCCAAATTCAAATACATGATTATTTTCGTCAGTTAATCTACACAATCAATCCATCAATACTACTACAATAAACACTTTTGGAAGTAGAGAACACTTTACAATAAATAGTTATTATTTTACATATTAATTATTACAAAACATAGACTGAAATGTGACATATGTATATGATTAGTGTTCCTGTAAGAAACATCTTCAAGCAATCTGGTCAACAGTGTCAAACCTAAGATATTGAGCACCTATGGTAAGTATTGAAGCTGCGGTTTCCCTTTGAGATCTATCATCAAGCAGGCCTAAATTAGCCACTTTAGAAGAATCGATTAATGAAATTGACATTTGTCTAGTTACACTGGTAGACATAGTATAAAGTTCAATTTTATTTTGATACTTGTCATCATATTTTAACATGAATCTGAAAGTGGTTATTGTAGATCCCTATGTGTCAACCTTCAAAGGCAAAACTTGCCTTTATGCAATCAAGTCCTTAGCTTCAGTTCTCCTCATAGGATAATGAAGATGATAATCTATTTTTTTATTTGAATATAATCAGAATTAGAAATAAAAATTCAGATTTATAATGGATGCTAAGGTTATTGACACACCTGGTGAATCTACGGCACTGAAAGTCTGGCTTAATACACTCGCAGTCTTTAAGGAACCTATGACATATCAGCCCAATTCACATAGCATTCAGCGTAATGCCAAAAAATTAATTTTGAATAGCAATCAACACATCATGCTCCATGTTAAGCGACCAAAAGTTCAGCAAAGTTAAATATAGATGAACCATTTTATGTAAATACAGTGATTCTTTCATGGATATAAAAATATATAATATCACCTCTTCATGTTGCCAAAACTGATAAATTTAATACTTTAATATACTATGATCGATCATTCAGTCGCCGAAGAGTCGGCACCGTACCTTCACTAGATGTGTCGTACTTTCTTTTTTACCATATACTCAGCATAAATATGGAAACTAACAAGAAAACATAAATATTTTCTAAAACATCTTGAAGTCTGTGAATATTTGTATAATAAAATAGAATTTAAAGTATCCCAGTAGAGTGTTATAATTCAAATAGTATTGTACTCAGTTTCTTAATTTAGGGATATAAAGTTACATATTTTAACTCTAACTTGAGATATTAAGGGTTCCCATACAAATATTCATCTCCAACTTCACCCTGTGCTAAATTATTTTTTGACACAAAAGTCTAAGTCCTTCAACAGAAATGTAATCCCTTTCAAATCAAGCCAAGTTTCATTACAATCCATAGAGCTATTTATTCAGGAAAATGTAACAGAGTGTACAAATATGAATATAAATTTTGATGAGAATCTTGTTATATCACTGTGCATTGATTATATTGAGGTCATTAAATGCTATTTTAGGAAAAAAAACCATATAATTTGTTATACCAATGTGAAAAAAGCCAAATTACAGTGTTATTACACTGACACAATAAGCTCACAGCAACAACAAAATAACATATAAAATAATTGCACACTGTGCTATATCCATTACATCCATATAAACAGGTCATCTCTCATGATACTTTATAGCTTCCATAAATGCCTGGCCCACTAGAACTCTATCGCCTGCCTTAATATCAAATTTATAGTCCTTTGGTGCTTCAAAAAGCAGTATTATAGTACTACCCATATTAAACTGACCAAATAAGTCACCTTTATTAACCTGTATACTCCCCAACTCAGCCTCATTAACTCTATTACGTCGCCCTTTTGTATTAGTTCTTAAATCAGGGTCTGCATATATTTCTATCGAACCAACATTTGTTGCTCCCACTGCTGTCATACTAAAGAAACCATACTTCCAATTGCCAATGTATACAGCTCGTTCATTCATTGTAAACAAGCCTGGAATTAACCTTGCTAACCAAGGGTTCACAGAAAGGAGTTTACCAGAAAAGTGCCTTCGGAATGCTATAGTCCAGTCTGTTGGCGAATGAAATCTGTGGTAATCTCCTGGAGCTAAATATATGATGCACTGGTGTAGAATATTATCTTTATTCGTCAATAAATTGCCATAATAGTCACTGTCTGTGTTTTTTGACCATGTGTTTTTACCTAAGAACTCCTCCAGACTGTATGTAACTCCTTTGACTTGTTCTATTTTATCTGTGTTCGCTGGGCCACAGTTCAGGACGACTCCGTCGCACGGAGACACGCAGGGCGCCGCTGATATTATTCGCACACCATCCCGTAATGATCGAGTGAAAAAAGCAGATAAACTTTTGTAATAACTTAAGTCTGTTATAGCAGCCTCAGATAAATTTACATTAAACAATCTCACGTACGTACCGTACACAAAACCCCGCAATGAAGTGGGCAGCTCACAAGCTGCAATCTTCCCCCACAGCCTGCTTGTTATTCGGAAAGGAAACATTTCGTAAAAGCGAATCTCAACTTTAGACACTTCATAGTTTATTGTAGCACGGATATAACACCAACCGACATACATTACGCTACCTAGAGGTACCCAACGCGTGATTATAGAGCGTAAATTCATCCATTTAGTCTTCTGTAATTGTGTTTGCTTTGTTTGGTTGAAAGAGGAAGTTTGTCGAAACGGCCTATGCGGACGGAGACGCTGTTTGAACAGCGGATTTATCACCGGCAAGCAGCTCCGAATACGCGTCGGTGGAAACATGTTCGCGTATGAAACAGCGCTCGCGGTTTATAAATATCGCTTTTTGTTTATCTTTATTTTCAGTTTAGAAAAATATAAAACCGTTTAATGAGTAGGCACACAACACGACCTACTAAGGAAAATTGCGATAGAAAAAGTATAAAAACCTAATGATTTGTTTATTATCTAGATTTAATAATAAACAAAGAATTCTCAACTTTATTTCAAGGAAATAAAGGTTATTTAAAAGTTCTCAATTATTTTTATCAGATAAACATTTTAACTCGAGGTCATAATAATCCGTTTTGAAAGCTAGAAACATTATAAATTTATTGGAAAATACATGTCTACACCAATGTCTAAAACAGTTTGAAAAAAATTATGGTCTTCAAAATGTTCTATAAAATTAAAAAAATAGAACTAATTCAATTGAAATACCTCAAATGCTCCTGTAACTTTTTATTATTTAACTATTTGATTTGATTTTATTCATTTTAGATTTCAGAACACACCATTCTTCAGGTTAGTATTTGACGTTAATTTATTCGTTTAGAAATAAAAGCTTTTCCAATTAGAAAATATTAGATTTTTTGGACGAATGAAAGTATGAATATTTTGTGGAATTAATTAACGTATTAGTATCATAAATTTATACAACCAGATAAATTAGGTACATCGTAAAATTACATTTCAAATTAAAATATTGGATATTACATCGAATCGCTTCCTTTCCCTTTTGTAGGTACTTCACTATTTCATAATTTATTATCGCTGGCTGGCAGAATAAACTGTCATGTCGCGTTCTTGAGGAATTTTCACCAATTTGTTTTTCTTCTGTTATTTTTTTTCCCGCGTTATTTTCATTATTCCATGTCCTCGAGTTGCAATGGAGCTAAAGTTAATAGAAAAAGAACATCGAAGGCGACGCTGCCTGTGTCTGAAAAACCAGATTTTGATGTCTCAATTCAGTCGAAGAGTATCCAGTTGGAGGCCGGCTTTAAAGGATTTGAGCGGGCGCCGTTGGTTGTTCTATACCGCTACGATATTACGCACTATTTAAGAGGGAACGGAGGAGAAAAATCGTTGAAACTCTCAACGAAAAGAGGTGTTGATATATTGTCCTATTTCACGAGAAAATGTTTTGTTAAACTGAACCGAGACGACTTACAGGCCACTTTAGACGCTTTGTCTAAAAATAAGTCTTCTGCAGATCTTGAGGACTCCGATTCTGGAACAGATACAGAAGGCGAAATGACTTTAAAGTGTAAGATCTGTGAAAAGTCTTACTCCAGTGAGAAGAAGTTGTTAAACCATCAAAGTAAGAAGCATATTATTTATAAAGACAATAAACCAAGAAAGAAGGTGTCATTTTCTGATCATGTTATTGTACATGAAGTACATGAATATCATAAGTGCCGTAAGTGTACGAAAATATTTGAAGATTATAAATCTCTCAAGAGTCATATGAAACAAAAGCACAAGAAACGTAAATCGTATATTTGTAATTATTGTAATAAGAATTTTATGGATAGAATGTTTTTTAAGGTACATATTAAGCTACACTGCGATGTGTGTGCAACGTTATTCCCAAGCAGAGCGAAATACTTAAAACATAGACATAACAGTTGTAGAGTCTATAAATTACATAAATGTGAGACTTGTTCCGCATCATTTTTCAACATAATGCATTTGAAGGATCATAGCTATGATCACTCAAATGTTTTGTATATTTGTGATGTATGCAAAGATCAATTCCTCACGAAATGTGGTATAGCACATCATATATCATTCCTACATTCACCTAAACGTCCAGAATCTATGTACATGATGCGTAATTTAGGCAGCGAGAGGTTATATCTGTGTAATTTCTGTGATGTAAGTTCGGTTGAAAAAGATTTAATAGAAGCACATGTGCAAATATTACCAGATTTAACAAATAGAGCAATGACTGGATATAAAGATTATTATTTTTGTGACCAATGCTTCAAAAAGTTTGATACGGAAACAGATATGTTGCATCACAAGTGGACTCACTTCCTAAAACTATCTGACAATTCGCAAACACAGCCAAAAAGTGTATTGGTGGATAGAAATGAGTCAAAAGTTACATATAATTGTGAACAAGTTCCAGAAGCAATGAAGCCTAAAGTTGTCTTAGAGAGGATTTCTGTAGAAGAGAAAGTTTTGAATGAAAATGTAGATGTTGTTGATGTAAAAAGTTTTAATGATAAGAATGGAGAGATTAATAAGCCTATTGTGGATCCTAAAAGCAAAAAGACTATAATTTCCAGACATCAATGCCAGGTTTGTATATCTGTACTAGCATTGGCTGCAACTTTGTCTTTGTGGACAGGTAACAAATATTACTGTTATTTCGCTAAATATAAAATCAAAGATTATTTTCTACAGGGTAATGGATTTTTGGTATGAAAATACATGAATCCCGGGAAATTCTCATAAACATTTGAGTTGAGTGAGTTGGGTTGAGTAATGTTGCCAAAGGTATATGCAATTAGGCGGCGCGCTCGACACGGCGTTACACACGCTAGTCGAGTGCGCCGCAATCAATTAGTGAAAACCGCAATGAAATTGGCCCAGTAGTTTTTATGGGAATCTCGAACAAACAGATAAACACAAAATGCATGAAACAAAAGTTTACACTTTTACAATTTTATAATGTTATAGGTAGATGAAATACGAAAATCCAAATAATTTAAAGAAACCATTCTTGTATACATACATTTTTTATCCATGCAGGAACGGAGAAAGAATACAATTTTCCTGCGGCCGGGCGGCCTGTCGTAAGAGGCGACAAAATAACCCACAGCCAGGTGGTAGGGCATTTGTCCAACTGGATGGCTACCACCCCTGGTCTAAAGTATGTCGCCATAACAACTATGAGTTGTGTTCCGGCATTAGGGATCAGGTACCAGTCTCCCTTAAGAGAGCAGCAGCGCATTTGTAGCACCTTTGGTGTTGCAAATGTCTATAGACGATGATAACCGCTTAACATCAAGTGGGCCGTCTGCCTGTCTGCTGAGCTCCTGCAATAAAAAATACATATATATAAATTTATTTCATATATTTCAGAAATAGCACCAAGGATTTGGATAAATTTTTGTATTTAGATAAAGTTATCCATATAGGTGTTTTCCCTGAAAAATAATTTTACACAATAAATCGTAAAATTAATAAGATGGCTTTAGAAGCCATCTTTTTAATTTCTGTCATACATACAATGTTGCCAAAGAATGATAATCTACTGTTACCTTAAATTTTGTGAGTGGATGTTATATAAAATTATCTGAATCCAAAGCTAATCTCAGTTCAACCCATGGTTCTATTATAGGTAGCAAAATTTAAAAAACATTTTTGTGTAACTGCTTGATAACTGTTACATATTCTACCTATCACTCTAAATAGACCATGATTTGTGGATTCGGATGGTGTTAACCCACCTATGTCTCCTAAGGCGAGGTCTTTTCTCTTTTTCTGGTGGCCAGTTTTGTATTGAGTATCCTCTACTTTGGAGTGAGAAGGACACATGTATAACACCAGTACATCTGCCAATGCTTCTCAGTTAATATATATTTATTTTTTCAGACCTGTGGCAAGTACTATTCCTCCAGCTTCTGTCTAATGCGTCATATTGATACACAACACTCAGATTATGAAAATCTTCGCTGCAATGTCTGTGAAGAGCATTTTGCATGGCCATCGTTACTTAAGAACCACAAGTGCGTTCGTATAAGGCCAGAGGAGACACATTTCAGTGACAGCAGACCTGAAATTCATTTTGATAATCTGCATGAAATTAGTCACAATGGATTTGATGATTTTAATCTGCCAGACAGTGATTATATAAATTCAGTGGACTTTGAAATACCAGCGCCTGTAGTAGAACTTCCAGAACATGGTGGTTTTTGTCAAAACTTTAACTATAATAATGATGTGAGTGTTAATAGTGATAAAGGCTCTCTAGGTAATGGATATAAGTTAATAATGCAAGAGGTACCTATTGAATTTTAGGTTAAAATGATTTAGATCTTGTTACTTAAAACAGTCACTTTTGCAGAACTTACACCAATATGAGCAGGTTTTCATAAAATTTCTCTCAATTTGGTCAAACATTGGTGACATCCCTATGTTGCATATGTTCATAGGCTACAGGGATCATGGTCCCTTAGGGCTGTCAGCCCGTCTGCTGTTTTGATTTCATCTAGTCTATGTTGCAGTGGGATCTATCTTAGTGGTATTCCTTATATACCCATAACAAGATTAATTTGTATAGATTCATTTTTAAGGTCAAAAACAGACCACTAAGACAACATTCGACGACTGAACAGTTCTGCAGACTCTGATATAGCATAAGAAAGTCTAATGATACTGATTATCTATTTTTATTGATATTCAATAGGCATTTGATAAGCTTAATATAATTATTGTGTATTATTGTATATAGTAAGACTGAACTTACTTTACCTGTGTAATTTCACATTAAGTCTTACCTAGCAGAAAGGATATTTCTAGTAAAAGAGGTATATTGAATATCACATTCTTTGACATGACAAGGCTCAGTGTTTGAATTTGTGTTGTTGACTTTTTATATGCAAATCAGAGACAATTCATCATTATCATCCAAGTGTTAAATCCCAGGTGTACTTGGAGTATTTGCTCTGACGCCCAGAGTCCGCTTTCCTACTTTATTTTCTCTACTTCGCTCGGTCTTCGGATTTCCCCGTTTTGAGATGATTGGTACGCATGTCATCCTTCACAACGTTAAGCCACCATTTCTTTAGTCTTCCCTTTCGACCGGGACCTGGCAGAGGCGGCATGGCTAGAAATCAAGAGTCAATTGCCATTCTTCCAAAAATCTTTCGTTTTTTCCAGAAAACTTTCACTATGCAGAAGTGGCTGTTTTATATTCTTGAATAAACATAACTACATTTTGCAATGGCTAAA
Organism: Dendrolimus kikuchii; assembly: GCA_019925095.2. Classification (NCBI taxonomy): domain Eukaryota; kingdom Metazoa; phylum Arthropoda; class Insecta; order Lepidoptera; family Lasiocampidae; genus Dendrolimus; species Dendrolimus kikuchii. The sequence goes on from CM034387.1 coordinate 35,285,696, forward strand.
GCCTCTTTAATTGTTGTCATTAATTGTTTGAAGCAATTTTTTAGAATTATGCTGTGCCTTTATATGTTATGTATCGACCTCTTAGTCACTTTAAGGTTAGTTTATGAGTAAGTTTATTATTTAATGTCATATTATATCAGAGAAGAACATACCCAGGTACATTTTGATAGAATGATGTTACCGATTATGTTTGATTCCAGAGTGATTAGCATAACATTTCATACCATGTTATTGTATGCTTACAAACAGGATTTTGTCGCCGTATTTAAATGTAAAACTAGTGTTATATTGACGAACTTGTAAAGAATTATGTTTGTATACAATTTCACATAAATCAGGTAACAAGTATTACCAATTTCGATTACGCTATTATTTTTAGATGCTACATATGTGTACTTTGTAAAAATGTCATGACAATTAAAATAATTGATTGGCGTGTTGATTTGGTCCTTCGAGCCGGGTTCAAATAGCTACACTTAAGTTAATTTTTCAAGCGAGTTCTATGGAAATATGTTTTGTATGCATAAACTTATAGTCTGGCTCACTCAGAAAGCTTAAAACACAATATTTTTATAGTAATATTTCATATTTGAGTTTGGGATGGATTTCCTTCCTAGCTTCCTCTATAATAGGAGGCACTAGCCTGGCAGTGGGTCATTCCTGGGCTGTTATTATATTTGATATTTGTGTTTTTATTACTGGAAAGTTTGTCTTAGCCACTAAGATACTACCACATATATAAAGTTAAAACAACTCTGAGTATGGCAGTAATATAATAATTAAATTATCATAAGTTATATTAAGCAGATAGTATATGTCTTAAGACTGCATTATATAAACTGGGTAACAGTTTTAATTTAGTTATGTTATGATAAAACCAAGTATTATCTTTTTGTAGAGTTTCGGTTTATTTTGGATATGAGTGTTACTTTATTTTGTTTTTATAGTTTTTGGGACTAAATTTTATTTTTTGTTTTATGAATGCTATATTGTAGTAGACAACCTAAACGTAAAAATAAATTATTATTTAGATTGCCGATCAGTAACAAAAACCTTCTAAAACTGGAGGTTTGTTGATTGAAAACTGATTGCTATGTTACATAATGTGTTTAATTTTTTAGTTGTATCATTAGAGAAATACATTAGAAATGAGACTTGCCCAACAAAAAGCATAGCTCTAAAAAGTTTCCAAATCCTACTCGACTAAAAAGCACCACAGAAAATTCTTCTTTCTCTTTCTGACGTTGTGTTACTTGAAATATTTGTTGTTGTTTCATTTGCCACAATGGTAGACAAAGAAAAATACAGCCTTGCCTGATGTATCTAAGTCTTCAGTACAGATCTGCCACAATGTAGGTGTATGATAGAGGCCATTCAATGCAGTTCTTATAATAACCAAAGAAGGCCACATTTAACTAACAGTTCTCATAATAACACAGTTGCCTCTTTCAGAAACTACGAGTAAGCCAGCACGATAACATTGAGTTATTCTCAAAGTAATAGATGAAGATGCTCAAATGACAGCAGGCCAGTGTTAGGGTCTTTTTTAATTAAGTTTTATTTTGTACAGATTAACTTTTTAGAATGAAGTGTGCAACTCCAAAGCAAGAGCTGCTAGAAAAAAAATAGTGTTGTTTTCGTAATCAGCACCATTGATTTAACTAAAAAAGTGTAATACAACTCCAGAACATTTCTGTGTTAACAAGTGTAATAAATTATCCGCCTCCTTACAATATCCACTACTGTACTTTATTAGTGTCATTATGAATTTGTAACATTGTTTAATAATTATCTGCAATAAGTACTTGAGTAGTGTTTCGGCATCAATTGTCAGGTTTCATTACCCCTTTCGAGGCCTGCAGTACAGTGACACCTTTAGTATTACAAATGTCCGCAGGCTGAGGTAACAACTTTCCGTCAAGTGATTCATCAGCCTGTCTGCTGTATTCCAGCAAGAAGAATAAATATCGTTTAAATAATAACTAGTCAAAAAGTGTGAAAGTTATGATCTTTTGCACGACTGCTTAGTGGTGTAGGATTTAGGATATTTTTCGATTTATGTAGGGCAGGATTGTCGTTCCTAGTATTTCCCCATAATTACAACAATATATTAGGTTTAAGTATCCTCTTGTAGACTAACATTCGACATCTGCAGTGTTATTGTTCAATATTTGCAATATTAAATATGTTTTGCCATATAGGTGACTACTAAATCATAACGTTCTAAAGAATCATATTATTCGTTAATCACATACTATATTTGGCGTAAGGGGCCATCCACAAATTACGTCACACGAAGTTCATGATTTTTTGACCCCTCCCCCGTCCTTGTCACAGCTGGTCTCATTCGTGAAACTCCTCCACTTTTGAAATGTGACTTCGCGAATGAATTTAGGATCCCTTCCCATTCCTTGTCAAATTTATGTGAAGAACCCCCTCTTAACGCGTGACTTAATTTTTGGATGGCCCCTAAAGACAAACAATAATATAGACCGGAGTATGTAGTGCAAATTTTGAGTGAGAGAGAGAGAGAAATACAAGCTTGCTGAACAAATGTTACAGGAGAACAATATAGATAGATAGATTTAATAAGCTTATGAAATTTTGTTTGTCGCCAGCCTATCATTGTCCACTTCTGGACGTATACCTCCTAGTCTGCTACACTTATTATGATTCTTTGCCTACCTTACTCATCCTCTTTTTATTTATTAACACCGAGGTACCGATGGGTATGTAGGACTTCTGACGACCGGCGCTATACACAAGCTTGTGATGATGGGAGTTGAAAGCATCCACCGCTAGTCTATCTACTAAACCTTCCAGCGTCCCTCCGCAACTTAATGCGGCGGCACAGGACCATAATCATAAGTATGATGTCCCAGGGACCAAGACACCTCGCGGCGCTGGATGTGGCACGCCGGGAGGGTCCGCCGACCCCCCCAGTCCCACTACGTCATAGGGAGGAGATGGGCAAAGCTAGTCTGTCTACTCTTCCACCTCCCTTATTCTTTCGGCGGCCTTCATCATTGACGTAATATCTTCGCAGAAGGAGGTCACCGCGTGCCATAATTTCTCGCTGCGCAGCATTTCGATCGCTACGCTCAACGAGAGATCACGACCAATGACGGCCTGAGCACGTCTCTCTAAGTTCCCCATGCGGTACACTCCTCCAATTCATGGCACACACAATTTGTTACAGATAATTAACGGAAACAACCATATGCAGCGAATATCTATACCAATCTAAAGTCCTCATCCAGCTCCAGTCGGTGACTTCATGCAATTCGTCGGTCCACCGAGCTGAAGGCATCCTGCATTACGTTTCCCAAATCGTGGTCTCCGCTCCAGAAACATTTGTTTGATAACGTGAAATTTAACGCCATCTATGTCTTAGGGAAGAATACAAATATCAAATAAATCTCACAACTTTCGTAATTTTAAGATAGATGGCACTAATAATCAAAATTTTTAAAGAAATTCGTTTAATATTGTAAATGTCTTTAACGATGTGATGTGTTATGTTATAAATTAAGAATTAAGTAATGTAAATATTAGGTGTTAGACACTTCATAATATAATTAGGGTGAAATATAAGGCAATTAAAATATATAGAATAAATTTAATTTGAGCGTTTTTGAATGAATATAATTTTACATGTTTTGCATATGATATAGAGAGAAGAAAAAAGGCTATTCGTCCGAGCGACGTCTTGTGAGAGAATCAACAATGTTTTTTTTTTCAAAGAAAATCTATAGTACCTGGCTTAGTGGTTTCCATATGAGATTTATACTTAGGTATTCCTCTTTATCTAATTAGCTACAGTCGCGGAATGAAAATGTTAGTCACCTTCAAGTCGATTTTGCTTGCTTGAGTACAAGAAACAATACTGCCAACATTTTAATTAATGTTATAAAATATGGAAACATGAAAACAGAAAATTACAATTTTGACAATGACAGACGCTGAGATCTACAATAAGAAACAAGGAGGATATAATCACTACGCTTAACATAAATATTAAAACCAATAAGAATTGAAACAGATAATTCTTCCTTTAACTTTTATTAATTTAATATAATTCCTTTTGCCTACATCCGTCTACATTTTATAATTCAAAATAAACTTCTTAAGTATCACTTTAAATTTTTCACTGTTTTAGTCTAAAAAATATTATCAGTTTTGTTTCGGTCCAAATTGGACCTATATTTAAGCATCGTTCGTTATTGACTTAATCTGTGCTGCACAATGTAAAACTCGAATCTCATTCGAAACTTGCAGGCTTAGTCATATAGATTTATGTGTTTATTTCTTTTTAGTGTCGCTTTTTCGTTTCACCGAGTTTCAAATCACAACGATTCTAAATAAGTTTGACTTCATAAAAGGAAAGATGGGATAGGAGGACGGGGAAATGGGATGTAGCAAGTAAAGGTTAAATGATACTTCAGATGGCAGAGAGTAGTATTCACTGTCAAGTGCTGATATGAACTCGTTAATATTGGAAACGGTAACCTTAAGTTCATATTAACAAGTTGTACAATATATAGCACAATGTGTGAGCGGGACGGATGATGTGCGAGCGAGATAGAGCAACTATTAATATGTGCGTTCACGCGTTGCGTTAGCCTACGAGCCCGATGAAATCATCCGTCTCCTCGCGATCATGAACCCCCCGAGGCTCAGAACATCAGCCTGGCATAATAGACGCAGACAAAACAGACGCCGGAGACTACAGACACAAGTAGCCATACAAGATTAGCTTAGGCGTGTCGCTGGAGAGTTTCTTCCGCCGCTTCTTCTCCTCCAGCTATAACACGTTGCGAAGCGGTAGTAATGATAGACTAGATCGGCTCCGCCGGCGGAGTCGATAATTAGCCCCCAAATAATCACTTCAGCCTGTTAGCTTAGCTCACTCAGCCTTTTACGGCTAAATCTCAATATAGAGTCAATCCCCTGCAGCGGTCGAGCCCAGGTCAAACCTCACAGGAAACCCCCAAAAGTCCGGTATCGCTGAAACAGCCATCTGCGGCTATTCAGCTGGGTCCAGTTAAAAAAAAAAAGGGTTAGCCTGTAGTTCGTTGTCCACTGCTATGATAGACGTGTATGTAGCTCCCATAGGGCTATTGGAATTCTATCGTCGACGAAAATCGATTAGCTCGAGGGTAACTGTCATGTCAATATTGTGTTTGAATCACACAGTCCGAGTCGGCCGCGGCCCTGAAAGCTGTAATCAAATTTATGGTTCCAGCATGGCTGTACCCCATAAGATTCTTTCTTTCTTTAATTTCTTCTAAATATTTATATATTAATACATAAGACATTACTCATATAAAAATAAATACATTATAAAATAAATAAAAACTAACAAGTTACACAACGACATTTCCGCGAAATCTAGATCCTTGTCTCTTTTGGTTTGAAGGAACTTTTAACTTGTATGTGCAAAAAATAAATCAAAACTACCTGCAATTTTAGTATTTGTGCTTTCTGTCTCGTTACAAATTACAACTTATTTTTCAATAAGTTCCAAATTTTCTCAGTTTAAGTGAATTGTAAAAATTCTTTTATGGGAAATAAAGTTCTTTAACCCGAATATTTATTGGATCATATCAAGCTTTAGTCTTATTTCGATATATTTTCAAAATGTCCCTTGAAACAAGTAGCCTTTTATCGCTCGTTATAACAAAATTTTCATATTAACTTTTCATTTTGGTCCTATTTCTAATATCGTGGATAAAGAATATTAAAGCATGACAGTAGCTCGGTCAGAAATATATCTCATAACACACTGTACAGTCACCATCAGCCTGTTATAGAAAAACTTAAGTATATAATTAAATATTCAATTTTTTTAAAGACTTAAGTAGTAGTAGTAGTTGTATTCGCCACAAAGGCAGGCAAAGGAATCTAGTCCATACAGCCAATTCTGATGTTTAAGTCTTCGTATAATAGTCGCGCAGTTGTATTGTAGGCTACAACTAACGCCATTCAACGGAGTTCTTGTGAAAACTCAAAAGGCCACATTTGACTATACAGTTCACATTTCTCACAAAACACATAATTACTACTCAAAAACTATCAATATCCTACAACTATTGTTCATTTTAGAGTAATTTTACATATTTTTAGAAAATAAAACTGCACAGCACAACGTCTCCTTTCAGTTCCCGCCAAAAACCTTAAGACTTAAGTTTTAGACTTAAATCGGGTATAAATTAAAAGTCCTAATTACCTCCTTTTCAATTTATGACTGATTTCAGTTTAAAATATGTTTTAAATAAATAACGGTTTTATTAATATTGAGTTCATATTAGGCTTCCTAAGGATCTTATAAAATCCCATAAACTTAGTCCAACTCAATATGAATAAGACCGTAAGACATTGATTGAAATTTTTAAAAAACGTCCTAGTGCGTATCCCTTCTTTATTTATGGCTGGTTCTTATATATTGCTATTCATTCAATTGCCATACCATCGGTTGAATTTTAACATTACTTGCATTGGGCTTGTGTCAAATTTTAACCGATTGTAAGGTAAATTAACTTTTACTAAGATTAGGAACTGGACCTTAGCCAGGTGGTAGGGTATTTGCTCGACTAGATGGCGACCACCCTTGGTCTAGAGTATGCCGCCATAACCTTGTGTTGAGTTCCGGCATTAGTGACCAGATTCCAGTGTACCTTAAGAGAGCAGCAGCGCATTTGTAGCACCTTTGGTGTTCAAATGTCCATAGGCGATGGTAACCGCTTTGCATCAAGTGGGCCATTTGCCTGTTTTTGGATTGCAGGAGATCAGCAGACAGGCACATGGCCCACTTGATGGAAAGCAGTTACCATCGCCTATGGACATTTGCAACACCAAAGGTGCTACAAATGCACTGCTGCTCTCTTAAGGGAAACTGGAACCTGGTCCCTAATGCCGGAACACAACTCGAAGGTTGTTATGGCGACATACTTTAGACCAGGCCTGTCTGCTGAACTCCTGCAATAAAAAAAAAACAGGCTTTCTGTAACACATTGCACTAAGTCTGTATCTAGAGGCGCTTCTTCAACTTGGTTACGAGACATTGATTTATTCTACTCATATTCTTTATCCATACAGGAAGGGACAAATAATACCAATTTCCTGCGTTGGGGAGGCCTCTCGTAACAGGTGACAAAACAACTCACAGCCAAGTGGTCTCCCGTCTGAATGGCTACCAATCCTGGTCTAGAGTATGCCGCCATAACAACATGTGTTCCGGCATTAGTGGCCAGGTACCTCACTCCCTTGAGAGAGAGCAACAGGGCATTTGTAGCAGCTTTGGTGTTGCAAATGTCTATGGTAACCGCTTTCACGCGGGACATCTGCCTGTGTGCTGAACTCGTGCAATAAGAATACATAAACAAAAATTGTAAAAACCGCTGTCGCTTAGTTGAGGAGGGGTTATAGGAAAACAGACACGGAAAGCGATTTTGTTTTATATACTATATAATGGAGAAGAGCGAACTGGTGGCGCTAACTGTGATTTGAGCGCGTGTTACGAGTTAGGTTTCTTGAATGTACGCACAAACGTCTATGGATACTACGTATATATACGCGTAAGTGTATCTTGTGGAAGCAAAACAATTTTTCTATGGATTCACAGGAATATATTTTATTTACACATTATATTTAACTGATTTTTCATTTTTTTTAAATCAAAATCTAGTGACGACCAAAACCATAAATTATGCACTTAAACAAAGAGGTGTTGTTACATCGTCAACACAAAACAGCTCATTGTTTAACAAGGTTTTCGAAAAGAGATCGTTATTCTGTAGTATTGTTCTTCCATATTACAACTACTGTTTACTTTTAGAACGTAGACAGAGAAACCTAGGTTTCTCTGTCTACGTTTTAGAAATCTACAGCGACATATTCTGCGTATTTATTCTGGGTCGAGTAGTGTGGTCCTTTGTTTTTTTTTTGACGTCTAATGTGGAGTACATAAAATATTGTACATAAATAATTATACAATTAAGGTTATATAGTAAATATTGTTTTTCATTTTTAAACCTATCCTAAAAAGACTGCTTTCTGGTTTGTTGCTGCAGCAGCGGTGCGGAATAGATACGCTCGGTACACACGATACCGAATGCTTACCAATTGCTTAAATTTCTATAAGCAGGAGCGTTTCCCGATTTGATTAGTACCTCTCGCATCCGCGCTGCTGCTGCATCCATAGATATTACTTTTTTTGGCTGCACCGATAAGACAGAAAGCATCAGTATCAAAAAAATCCATAAGTTGGTGGGACTGATATAATTTATGCAAATTGGAATCAAGCTACATACTTATTGTTGTAAGATGGCTAAGATATCCAAAAAAAATCTGTGAATAATTAGACAGTTGGATTTTAATATTTTTATCACCTCAGCAGCCGCATAGAGTAATCGGATTCTTTTCTATAGTTACTTTTGTAGTTCAAGTTATTATAATAGTAAAAATCGAGTACGTTCATTACAAAAGTAGTATCAAATAATCGATTGAAAAAAATCAAGTTGACGTCACTCAGAATCAGCTGTTTTTGGCGGGAACTGAAGGGAGATGTTGTGTTGAGTAGTATTATTGTCTAAAAATATGTAAAATTACTCTAAAATGAACAAAAGTTGTAGGATATGATAGTTTAAAGTAGTTTTTGAGTAATAACTACGTGTTTTTGTGAGAAATGTGAACTATAAAGTCAAATGTGGCCTTTCGAGTTTTTATAAGTACTCCATTGAATGGCGTCAGCTGTAGCCTATAATACATCTCATCTGCGCTACCTATGCTCAGACTTAGACATCAGAAATGGATGTATGAACTAAGATTCCTTTGTCTGCCTTTGTGGCGAATTTTACTACTACTAGTACCTACTATTCACTCACAATCGTCAATCTGTCAAGGAGTTTTTGGCGGGAACTGAAAGGAGACGTTGTGCTGTGCAGTTTTATTTTCGAATAATGTGTAAAATTACTCTAAAATGAACAATAGTTGTAGGATATTGATAGTTTTTGAGTAGTAATTATGTGTTTTGTGAGAAATGTGAACTGTATAGTCAAATGTGGCCTTTTGAGTTTTCACAAGAACTCCGTTGAATGGCGTTAGTTGTAGCCTACAGTACAATTATCGGCTGGGCGTAACTATGTTCTAAATCTCAGCCTTTCCAACACATTCAAAGCGCAGGGTCGTCAGGGAGGAGGGGGTTTTTAGTGGGTATTGGGGTTGCTCGCCCGTGCAGCAACGCTCGGAGTCTTCCACACTATTCTGTGACGTCGATCGTGGACGGAGCGCTGCCAAGAGCATACTATTGCTGTAGTGTTATCGCCCCCGACCGACGCGTGTCGTTCCCCTAGCAACGACCCAGTTTGTGCGTAAATTGGTTAAGCATTTTCCCTCGCCTCAAAACAAAAAAAAAAAAAAAAAATAGCCTACAGTACAACTGCGCGACTATTATACGAAGACTTAAACATCAGGAGTGGCTGTATGGACTAGATTCCTTTGCCTGCCTTTGTGGCGAATACAACTACTACTACTAGGAAATAAAATAAACAAAATCAAACTTCGGATTGGATTAGCATATTTATTTTGGAAAATTCTATTAACTACTATATCTATTATAAACTTACACTATATTTTAATAGTATTCTCAGATATATCCTAAAATACTTAAAAAATAAGTTAATTTTTGCAAACCTAAGAGTAAGTGTTACGTAGGTGGCTTATGTATCGACTTCCCGCAAAGGGCGTGTTTGTGTTTGTAATATTTTTTTTCTAGTTTTTCTGGATAAATAAACATGTCTGTAAGTGAAAAAGTGTCTCTATCGGACGCCTTAAGTAATGTGGACGTGTTGGATGAGCTTACTTTGCCTGGTATGTTATTTTTGAGATCAAATTCAATTTTCACGAATTTAGGTGTTTATTCGGTACCTACTCGTACGTATCCGCTGTTGCTTATTGCAGTTATTATCTTGTTCATTAACCTATATTCGTCATCCTCGGGCGTATCCGAGATCTCTAGCCTCATAATAATAGCATAAAATACGAGAAATTACATGTTAAAGTAGAAATGTAATGTGCATTACTTGGGCAGTTGTACTAGCCTAATGTACGTTCTATTACAGTTACCTCCTCCTGTGAATGAAAGTGGTATATTCATCATAGCACTTTCATTTTAATGTGGGTGCTTGACATCAAATGCTAGGAATATTTAATTACTTGATATTTATAACAGTAGAGTTAGTATGAATATATAGTAAAATGCCCTCCATGCATTTTACAATAACACTAGAGTAGCGATGTGCGATTGTTTAAAAAAAATAGAATGAATCTACAATTGTGCAAGCTCGTATTCGATTGTCGATTCATTCATCATAGCTAAATAACAATCGAATGTAAATAAAAAAGCGAATACATTTTCGCGCACAGCACGATAGTATAGTTATAGCGCAGGCGCACCACAAGCTTTAGTTAATAGTAGTAAAACATATTTTACCAATCGTCCTGTGCAATCTTTGATTGTTGTGTGGATTAGTAATCATAAACAATGGAGCGCGGGCCAATTGTCTAGTGAGCTATGAACACAAAATAGTTACACATCAATAACAATCGAAAAACACCAATGCAATAGATTGATGGGAATAATCCAATTGTTTTTAGTAACAATCGACCATCGCTACTGTAGAGAATTCAATTCATACATTCAAATTATTTTCTATTTTTTAGTTATGAGTTTTTTTTAGTGTATTAACAAACATATTACAAACTTTTTTGTAACACACATGTTTTACAAATAGATGAGCAGCCCTGCATTGAGGCAGCACCCTGTTCCATCCTCTATCAGGCAAACTTTGATACCAATTTTGAGGATCGGAATGGCTTCGTCACTGGTATTGCAAAGTATATCGAGGAGGCAACAGTGCATGCCAACTTGGTGAGTTAACTGACCATATTTGTTATTTTTCATAATTTACTATTGCTATTAACTTGCAAGACCTGATGTTCTCCATTTTACTGTGACATTGGCTAACTTAGTGCTAAAGTACGTACCATACTTTTTTAAGCAATTTCTTATAAAGAGAATAGTATCTGGTTAGTGTTAAAATCTTAGCTTTATACTAGAGCTAACAACAGTGCAGTGCTTTTAAGATGAACTTCTATTTTGTATAATATAAAATTTACTATTTTTTACTTTTAGAGTTTGAAAAACAAGTCCTCCCATGTAATTTTTGAATGATAGATTGGAAAATTATGAAAAAATCAAGATGCAAAAACTTAAAACTGTCCAACATAGAAGATGAAGTGAAAATTTTTTGTCTGAGTGTGACGGTTATGCAAGTTCCACGCTTTTTCCCCATACCAAAAGTGTCCCACTTGCCTAAAGAAGTTCTCACTTCAAAAACGGTTTTTACCTAAATTCATTTCAAAATGATGGTTTGAGTAGTTGTGGCCTTTCCTCATATTTAATTATCGCGACATCCTCCCAGTGCATTGTCCAAATACGATGGGGACAAATATGCTTAAGCATAGCCATACCACCTGGCTGTGATTTTTTTTCAGGACAGGCTGCTTAGCTGCACTATTTTGTATTCTTTCTCCATTCCTATACATGCAAGGCCTGCCCTACCCTTTTTGTGCCACAGGCAAACTCGAAAAATACCACCCCCACTGAAGTTTAAGAAAACTTCCTTAACCTGAAAAATTATATAATAATTGTGTCAAGACAGTTATGTGTTAGTATTAATAAGATTTTATTAAACGTAAAATTGTTTTATTGAAAAACAAAGTTTACATTTATTTTTTGTCTTTAGTAGTTCAAAAATTTTTCCAGTGTTGCAGACATTTCTGCCACCCCTAAATTTTGCCGCCATAGGTGCCTTCCATCTCGAGCCTGTATATAATTATACTTCATTATGTTAATCATATTAATTTAATAACAGAATGAACTCCTAGAAGAGGGCAATGCTCACGCGGTCATGTTGTATACGTGGCGTTGCTGCAGCCGCGCGATCCCGCAGCCGCGGTCTAACGAGCAGCCGGACCGTGTCCACATATATGAGAGAACCGTCCAAGTGCTAGCTCCGGAGGTCGACAAGCTTCTGCACTTCATGTACTTCCAGGTGAGAAAGAGGAACTTGTAGGACAACCTTGTTATAGGTTTATTTTTCTGTACATTTTTAACATTTCGGCTACTTTTGACTAGCTGTGATGGAAGACAAAAGTGTTAAGTGTCAATGAGTACTGTTAAAGTTATTATTTAGTCCGCTCAAAACCTGTTCATTTTCATTATTTCATTTTTATTTAAGACTAGCTGTGCCCACGACGTCGTCTGTGTGGAATTTGTTTTCAAAACCCCCCCGATATTGAAACATTCTTCATTGGTGCTCCGCTCCTATTGGTCTTAGGATGATGATATATATATATATATATATATAGCCTTCCTCGATAAATGGGTTATCTAACACTTAAAGAATTTTTCAAATCAGATCAGTAGTAATCAGTGGTAATTAATACTCGGCAAGCACTAGCGAATTGTATTCGAATAAATGATTTGATACAAGTTGATACACGAGTATTTATTTTAATTTTGTAGCAACGTATTTATTGTTGGTTTTTTATTAAAATTTATTTATTTGTTTTTTTTACAATTTAAATATTATATAAGTAGAATTAGTTTTTATTAATTATTATTCTCATTTATTATTTAATTAACAAAACTGGGTCATTTTGGTCTTACACCTAAAGGAAGGTTTGCACTGAAAATCAGCGTTGTGTCAGATATTATTCCGACACAGCAATATGTTGAGTGCAAACCATGTTTGCTGAAAATGCGGCGTACAAATTCTCAAAATATGCTTTGTGTATAAAATGTATAAGGAATGTAATTGCGTCGCAATTTCTTCAAATAAAGTTTTTCTTTCTTTCTTTCTAGTTCCTGAGATTAGCGCGTTCAAACAAACAAACCCTTCAGCTTTATATATTAGTATAAGATTATTATTTACTCTGTGGGAACCTTATCTAATTTATCATGCTTCGCAACATGTCGCGTGAAGAGAAGAAGTGGCGCAAAAAACTCTTTATTCATGGTGTGTGACCCACTCACGGGGAAGAGAGGTTTTGCAAAGTACCACACTTGGTCACGGGAGATACAAATTGTATAACAAAATGTGTCACATATTATGGGTGTGACAGTTAGCGACAGTTGCAATTCAGCAAAAATTGTAATGTGTGGATATTCATGGCACTGTCGTTAGTCGCCCTAAGTTAACTTCCGAGTGAGTCGAGTCCTATGTACAAAGTAAATTAAAGACGGTTATATAATTTAATCATTTGTTCCATTTAATCTCCTTCTGCCCAACACGCCTAATTGGAGTCAGAAGAGAATCATATATACCATCACAGCAAACCTCAGTGGCATAACATATAGCAGCAGTGAACCCATCGACCCAAAAACCGAATAATGTGTATTCCCTAATACTTTTCACATTACCAACTTTTATTTTAACGAAACAATTCCTATAACCTACTGTCACTGGTATCACCATAGACTGTAGATGGCGAAAAAATAGAAGAAAATGAATACGTCATTATTTCCTTATTAGCGTAAGGCGATCGAGCGTTTTTGCGGCGAAGTACGTCGCCTTTGCCACGCTGAGAAACGCAGGGATTTCGTCTCTGAAGCTTATCTGCTCACTTTGGGCAAATTCGTCAACATGTTCGCCGTTTTGGACGAGTTGAAGAACATGAAGAGTTCAGTCAAAAATGACTACTCCACTTACCGAAGGTTAGTTGAGACTTAATGCATAGATTATTTTTTTATTGCTTGAATCAAGCAAACAGGCAACACCTGGGGTGTCGCTAACGCGTTGCCGACCTCTGAGAAATTTTATAACGCCCGTCTTAAAAAACCCCATGGCATAGCCTAAAAGGAATATCGTGTTGGGGAATTCCCTCATTGTTGTACGCGGAATAAATGTTCTAGAGACCCTAGTTGAGTTTGAGAGCCCATAAGAGTGGTGCGGTTGTAAAAGAGAGGCATTGACACCAGATCAAACAATTTTTCTCAGAACACTCCCCATTATGCATACATACATACATATATACATAACTTCACGCCAGTTCCCTTGCGGGGTAGGCACAAACAACAGAGCGCCATTTAGGCTTATCTCTTACACACCTCACTTGCTTCTTTGACATTCATACCTCTTTTCATGCACGCTTGGCTGTTCTTAAGGCTCCTGACATCACCTTCTGCTAGTACACTATCAATTTGATCATGGAAGGTGTGTCGTGGCCTTCCACGACTTCTGCTTCCATCCACTTTTGCATTGTATATCTGTTTAGTCTTTCTTTCATCATGCATTCTTTCCACATGCCCGAACCACCGGAGCATTCCTTTCTTTACCTTCACCCCGACACTCTTTCAGACCAACTTCGGTATTAGGAACGCGGTTCGCGAGCGTCACTCCGCAGATTTTGCGCAGTGCTCGCATCTCCACCGCGTTTACTCTACTTTCATGCTCTCTCTTCCATACCCAACTCTCGCTTCTATATACGGGCGGTAGAATATGCAGAGGGATGCAAAGTCTCTCCCCGAAGGTTAAGCGAATATAGCCCGCGTGGTAGTAAGGGATCGTCGACGATACGAAAGGCGCGACGCTGGATGGAGTCGAGGGGGTCAGTTTGGTAAGCGGGTTCTCGGGACCATAAGTGCGAGGAGTACTCTATATGTGGTCTGATTTGCGCTTTTAGAGCGCAAGTCGTTGCCGCAGATTGATGTACTGTTTGATTTTTTTTTATTGCAAGAGTTCAGCAGTCGCCTGTCTGCTAAACTCTTGCAATATTGGGACTTTCTATTTCAGGATAGGAAAATGTCTGCCAGGCTCACCAGTACTTAATAATTGAGCTAACTGCCCAGGTGGTAGGGTATTTACCTGTCTGGATGGCTACCACCCCTGGTCTAGAGTATGTCGCCATAACAACCTTGAGTTGTGTTCCGGCATTAGTGACCACGTTCCAGTCTCCCTTAAGAGAGCAGCAGCGCATTTGTAGCACCTTTGTTGTTGCAAATGTCCATAGGCGACGGTAACAGCTTTCAATTGGGCTTTCAGGCTGTGCTGGATTCCAGCTATAAAAAAATCTTTTTTATAATACTCTGTATTATTTTTATTCTGAATAAAATATGTCCTTCTTTCCATAGAAAAAGCACCTTTAGTCTTTCAGCTGGCTCGGCTACATTTAAATGAATATATACTGTTACAGAGCTGCGCAGTTCTTAAAGGTGATGTCAGACAGCCAAAGTCTCCAGGAGTCCCAGAATCTCTCCATGTTCCTGGCAACACAGAACAAGATACGTGACACCGTAAAGGATGCTCTGGAGAAAATCAGTGGTGAGTCCAAGTTTGATACACATCCTTGCGGGAACGGACGAAGGATACTAATTCCTGCAGAGTCGAGTAGCCTGTCGTAAGAGGTGATTAAACAACCCACGGTCAGGTGGTAGGGTATTTGCCTGTACAGATGGCTGCCACCCCTGGTCTAAAGTATACTGCCATAACAACCTTGAGTTGTGTTCTGGAATTAGTGGCCAGGATCCAGTTTCGCTTTAGAGAGCAGCAGCCCATTTGTAGCACCTTTGGTGTAGTAAATGTCCATATGCGACGGAAACCTCTTTCCATCAAGTAGGCCGTCTGCCTGTCTGCCGAACTCCTGCAATAAAAAAAATAAATGATTACTGCTTGAATACATAACAATGGACGTGCAAAGTTGAGCTATTTGCTAACCAGCGGTTTTATTCGGATGCCTGGATACATTCCTTAAGTATTCTGTGGAAATCCGGGCATATACACAGCCTATGACCAGAATAATGCTGATCAGGAGTGGCGATGGTGGTATATCACAATGGGGTGCCAAGAATGATAGCTTTTTTATTTTTTATTATCTAATTTATTTAGGGGCTTTTAGTGATTATGTCACCACGTCAGCCCCATCTTACCCTAATCATACAATTGCTCAAATTTATATAAATGGTTTCACTGCTTTATAGTCGTGGAAGGCCAGACACAACTTCCATGATCAAATTGATCGTGTACTAGCAGAAGGTGATGTCAGGAGCCTTAAGAACAGACGAGCGTGCATGACACGAGTTATGAATGTCAAAGAAGCAAGTGAGGTGTGTAAGAATAAGCCTGAATGGCGCTCTGTTGTTCGTGCCTACTCCGCAAGGGAACGGGAAATCCATCAAATTAATTCCCAGAGGATCCACCAGCCCCTTCCTGCCGTGTCTGGTTAATACAGTTTTCTATGCTTTTGTTTGTGTTTAGGTTACGAAGACCTGCTGGCTGATGTAGTGAACATCTGCGTTCACATGTTCGAGACGAAAATGTACCTCACTCCATCCGAGAAGCACATGCTCGTTAAGGTAAATCTAATATATTCTACAGTGTGTTTGTTCTCCTGTGTTGGAGCCTTATTTTGTTTTTATTGCGGGAGTTCAGCAGACAGGCAGACGGCCCACTTGATGGAAAGCGGTTACCATCGCCTATAGACATTTGCAACACCAAAGGTGCTACAAATGCGCTGCTGCTCTCTTAAGGGAGACCGCAACCTGGTCACTAATGCCGGAACACAACTCAAGGCTGTTATGGCAGCATACTCTAGACCAGGGGTGGTAGCCATCCAGTCGGGCAAATACCCTACCACCTGGCAAAACCACCTGTTCTCCTGTGTTGGAGCCTTAAATGGTAAAACACACATGAATGAATGAATGAGTATGCTTTATTGTGTGTTAAAAGATACTCTTTTCTTCTTTCACCTTCTCCCAATGATTTGAGTCGGCACAATATCTCTTTTCCTTCCATACTCTTCTATCTCTTCCTTTCAGTGCATCAGGTTGCCTGAAAGAGATCGCTTTTAGCGATAAGGCCGCCTTTTTACAAGCTTTTATTTAACTTGTAATGGATGTACCTATGTATGTATGTATGAGTTCGGGTGAAATCTTGCAAGTTAAATTTGACCAACTTCCCGGTTTCCGATTGAGCTGAAATTTTGCACGCATATGTATATCGCGTGACAATGCAATAATATCCATACCACCTTAATCTTCTTCCTCTCATATTTTCAGTCACGGGAGCAACTTTCAAAGATGCACCCCTATGTATTCATTTCTCACCTTATCCATTCTCAGATGAGTGATAGATGTCTTCTCAACATTCTCATCTCAGATGAGTGATAGATGTCTTCTCAACATTCTCATCTCAGATGAGTGATAGATGTCTTCTCAACATTCTCGTCTCAGATGAGTGGTAGGTGTCTTCTCAACATTCTCATCTCAGATGAGTGGTAGGTGTCTTCTCAACATTCTCATCTCAGATGAGTGATAGATGTCTTCTCAACATTCTCATCTCAGATGAGTGATAGATATCTTCTCAACATTCTCATCTCAGATGAGTGATAGATGTCTTCTCAACATTCTCGTCTCAGATGAGTGGTAGGTGTCTTCTCAACATTCTCATCTCAGATGAGTGGTAGGTGTCTTCTCAACATTCTCATCTCAGATGAGTGATAGATGTCTTCTCAACATTCTCATCTCAGATGAGTGATAGATATCTTCTCAACATTCTCATCTCAGATGAGTGATAGATGTCTTCTCAACATTCTCATCTCAGATGAGTGGTAGGTGTCTGTGGCTTATCACTTCAGTGTCCCAACATTCGAACCCGTGTGTTTTAAAAGATAGATAGATAACATTTTATTATACACCAATATAAAAATGAATTTGAAGACTAAAATTATATCTAGTTATATATAAAAGGCAGTCTTATTGCTAAAAAGCGATCTCTTCCAGACGACCCCAGGAATGAATTGAGATGATAATGGTGATGGTGATATACGTAACATATAGCACGAACTGCTGACATTTTAATAATAAATACATAAATGATATATATGCAGAAATTTTATATATTTTTATTTTATTTTATTATTATTATTAATATCTCTACGGATTCGAGTTCCGTACCCTTTTTTACTACTTAATTTCTATGAAAAATTTGAGACTCCATACACGCTTATTGTTTATTTTTGTTACTGTGTGTGACATTAATTTAGTGATTTTTATGTTGTGGTGTACCTTAAGATTAACTTATTATATTAATTTATCCTATTTTTAATACTAAACTTATACTAATGTAGAGTGTATCTGTTACATGCTGGTGTTGTGAGGAAGTGCATGTGCAGTGTTGGCCTTATATCTATACTTATATATAGTCCTATCCAGTGCCATGTGTGTTGTTTTTTTCTTTTCTATGCCTGGGTTATTAATTTTTAGGCTCTTTGTGTGTCTTGGTTTGTTTGTGGAGTGTGCGTTTAATGCAATGCGATGGTAGTGCGCGTAGGTTTGAGTATGTGTATATTTTATATATTAAATAGATACTTAATATACATATCTATAAAATATATAAATGTTTATAGACGAATTTAACTATCATATTCCAACGACAGGTAGTATTTTGTAGTCATAGTTTTAAATATCGGTAGCGATTTTATTTGTCTGATAGTAACAGGCAGCGCCTTCCAAAGCTGTATAGCCTTGACGGTAAAAGAATTGTTAAACTAAGTGTGCGAAATTTCATACTCCTCCGTCCGCGCAATTTTCGTAAAAAGGGGTAAAAAATTTTGCTGTGTTTTTGCTTCACGTATTAATATATAGTTTTTTTTTATAG
Source organism: Dendrolimus kikuchii (assembly GCA_019925095.2). Lineage (NCBI taxonomy): Eukaryota > Metazoa > Arthropoda > Insecta > Lepidoptera > Lasiocampidae > Dendrolimus > Dendrolimus kikuchii. The sequence continues at coordinate 35,304,415 of CM034387.1, forward strand.
GAGGAGTTCAGCAGACAGGCAGACGGCACACTTGATGGTAAGCGGTTACCGTCGCCTATGGACATTTGCAACACCAAAGGTGCTACAAATGCGCTGCTGCTCTCTTAAGGGAGACTGGAACCTGGTCACTAACGCCGGAACACAACTCAGGGTTGTTATGGCGGCATACTCTAGACCAGGGGCGAAAACCATGCCACCTGGCTATGGGTTGTTTGGTCACCTCTTACGACAGGCCGCTCCAACGCAGGAAATTGTATTCTTTCTCCGTTCCTGCACGGATAAATTAATAAATATAGTAATAAAATAAATTTTACAAATTTTCTACCGTTTCAGGTGATGGGTTTTGGCCTTTTCCTAATGGATTCTGAAATCTGTAATATCAACCGGCTGGACCAGAAGAAAAAAATTAAGCTGGACCGCATCGACAGAATATTCAAGGTGATGAATATTTTTGATGTGAAATTTTATCAATGTAAGAGAGCAATTTAGAATGTAATAGAATATACTTTTCAACACACTTGCTCATAAAGTGGCTCTATGGTCACCGCAATTAGGCACAGAATGACACCCATTATCAAACTGTGAGTAAAAAACATTATAACTCACTAGTGAGTTATAGATTTTTTTTTAATTTTATTGGTTGAGTTGCTTTGTTCTTAAAAAAGTTTTTATTCAAAAAAAAAAAGATCGTGTTCTATAGAACAAATAAATTAATGTTCCTATTGCTTGCTCATTTCATGCAACTTCTTATTTAAATAGATAATTTTAACTCGTACGTGTTTAATAAATAAAACTTTCACTCATATATAACTTTTTTTATCTACTAAATAAAATGAGTTTTTGTTGTTATTTTATTCACAAGTGTGTTGAAAAACGTCGTATGATACACGTGTGTATTGATGATTACCGTCCTCGGCTCTCTTAAGACCCTCGCCTACGGCTCGAGTCTCAATGGCGCCTCGGCGGTAATCACCAATGTTACACACTAGTACCATAATGTACTATTTCAACACACTTGCTCATAAAGTGGCTCTATGGTCACCGCAATTAGGCACAGAATGACACCCATTATCAAACTGTGAGTAAAAAACATTTATAGATTTTTTTTTTAAATTTATTGGTTGAGTTGCTTTGTTCTTAAAAAAGTTTTTATTCAAAAAAAAAGATCGTGTTCTATAGAACAAATAAATTAATGTTCCTATTGCTTGCTCATTTCATGCAACTTCTTATTTAAATAGATAATTTTAACTCGTACGTGTTTAATAAATAAAACTTTCACCGATATATAACTTTTTTTATCTACTAAATAAAATGAGTTTTTGTTGTTATTTTATTCACAAGTGTGTTGAAAAACGTCGTATGATACACGTGTGTATTGATGATTACCGTCCTCGGCTCTCTTAAGACCCTCGCCTACGGCTCGAGTCTCAATGGCGCCTCGGCGGTAATCACCAATGTTACACACTAGTACCATAATGTACTATTATTGTACAATAAAATTAATGAAACAATACAAAAAAAAACAGCTTAGTTTTAGGTAGGTACAAATGGTGGTCTTATCGTTGGCAGCGAACACTTCCAGACAACCTTGGGACGGAGAGAGTCACTATTTATTTAGGTTTATGGCTTGGCAGCTAGACCTTTAAGCCAGAACTTAGATTATAATATAGTTTCTTCATTTTCTTAAGACTATGTATAGCTCAGCTGAACTGTAGGTTATCAACTGACGCTATTCAACAGAGTTCTTGTGACAACTCGATAGGCCACATTTGACTATACAGCTCACATTTCTCACAAAAAACACATAATTACTACTCAAATCTATCAATATCCTACAACTATTGTTAATTTTAGAGTAAATTTACACATTTTTAGAAAATAAAACTGCACAGCACATCTCCTTTCAGTTCCCCTCAAAACCGAGAAATATGGCACAAAAGCTAGGCCAGGGTTTTGTTGCACAATATTTAAAAAAATGTTACATACCTATTAATATCCTAAATACGAAAGTAACTCTGTCTGTCTGTTCCGTCTTCACGGAAAAACCACTGGACCGATTCGGCTGAAACATAGTATATATTATATATTTTTTCGACGAAGGAATTTGACTTTTTAGAATTAAAATCTGCGCCACTATTTATCCTGGGAATTGTTTTAAATATCCCGATCAAAAAAATTGAATTCCAACATGTGAATTATTTGACTGTCGTATAGAAAACTCTATGTAATAAAATGTGTGATATTTTTGAAGTGAAACTTCTATTAGGATTTTTCTGTCACGAAAAAGCGTTACGGCCGCGTGGAGGAGCGGCATAAATTTAGACTAGACGTGGTGAGAGGCGGCATAATTTTAGAGTAGACTATGGATGCGTTTTTTGGATCCGGATCGAATTCAGTTTTTTTGTTTGATAAAATAAATTAAGTTTAAATAAAAAATGCATTAATTAAAATGTACCTTTTTTTATTGCACAAGTTCAGCAGACAGGCAGACGGCCCACTTGATGGAAAGCGGTTACCATCGCCTATGGACATTTGCAACACCAAAGGTGCTCCAAATGCGCTGCTGCTCTCTTAAGGGAGACTGGAACTTGATCACTAATGCCCGAACACAGCTCAAGGTTGTTATGGCGGCATACTCTAGACCAGGGGTGGTCGCCATCCAGTCGAGCAAATACCCTACCACCTGGCAAAACCTACCTAACCTAACCAAATCATAATTTGCAGTAAACCTGCGAGAAATCGAAATGTGTGCTGGGACACAGTAGAAGTGAAACTTCAACGGACAAGTGGAAAAACGAATCGCAACAAAATTTTGACTTGAAGTTTTACGGGCAAGTCCAAATACATGCACCCTAATTTTTTTCAAAATTGATTACAGAACTTGGAGGTGGTTCCGCTGTTTGGCGATATGCAAATACGAGTTGCAGGGACTCGAATTAAAATGCCGTTGGAATTATTATAGAGTTTATTAGAACTATACAAACACGTATAACACAGGCACAAATATAACTGAACACAACCAGTCCACACGTAATGCACGATTTAATAACACGCGCAAAATCAGTCACTAAATAGATTACCGAATACCGCATACCGTACACAAGTCCTGTTTCGCTTGTGGTTATCGCTCGACTGCCTCGTCCATCATTAGTCAGGTGTGCAGCCTGTACTATATGTGTTAGTTCCTTCCTATAATGCATAACATGAATGATACACTTATATTCATATGTGGGTAGAAATGTTACAAAAAAAAAATGCTTTGCTTTCGGACATGTTTTAAAGTATTGTAAATAGTTAGTATTCGTTTACTTAGGTTAGGTTTTATTCATATTGTGTAATCACAGAACGACTTGGCAAGTGGCAATGATATCGTTTCATGTCTCCAGGTGGCCACTTTCCTCCAGTCCGAATCCGCCGTCTCCCCAGGCTGATCTGATGGTCCACCTGCCTCAGATCAGGGAGGAGCATCAGAACTACATCTCCGAGCTGGCCAGATACAGCAATGAGGTGAGTTAGAGTTCTCCTTTCATCGCTAAGCTCTTACACAAGCAGAGATAGAGTAGAATAGAATACTTTTTGTGTTAATCTGTGTACATAAATAGAACGAAGAAGGACCAGTTGGCTCGAGGAGAGTGTACTATAACATCTGTTACCTACATAATTACAATGAATAGTTTTGCCATTGGCGGCAGTTGCTTCTTCTCAATAAAACTCGATGTGGACTGTATATAAATCTTCTTATATATAAAAATGAATCATAGAAATGTATGTATGCGCTTAACTTGAGAACGACTTTACCCATTTCGATGAAATTTTGTGTGTGTCTATTTGAGTGGGTCCCGGGATGGTTTCGATTCGCAATTAGAACCGGTAGGTGGCGCTGAGATCAGGTTCTAGAATCCTCCTAATCACCGGGAGCGATTTTGGTGATTTTGTTTTTGTGTGTTTGAGTGGGTTCCCGGATGGTTTCGATTCGCAATTAGAACCGGTAGGTGGCGCTGAGATCAGGTTCTAGAATCCTCCTAATCACCGGGAGCGATTTTGGTGATTTTGTTTTTGTGTGTTTGAGTGGGTTCCCGGATGGTTTCGATTCACAATTAGAACCGGTAGGTGGCGCTCAGATCGGGTTCTAGAATCCTCCTAATCACCTGGACCGATTATGGTGATTTTGTTTTTGTGTGTTTGAATGGGTTCTCGGATGGTTTCGATTCGCAATTAGAACCGGTAGGTGGCGCTGAGATCGGGTTCTAGAATCCTCCTAATCACCTGGACCGATTTTGGTGAGTTTGTTTTTGTGTGTTTGAATGGGTTCCCGGATGGTTTCGATTCGCAATTAGAACCGGTAGGTGGCGCTGAGATCGGGTTCTAGAACCCTCCTAATCACCGGGAACGATTTTGGTGATTTTGTTTTTGTGTGTTTGAGTGGGTTCCCGGATGGTTTCGATTCGCAATTAGAACCGGTAGGTGGCGTTGAGATCGGGTTCTAGAATCCTCCTAATCACCGGGAACGATTTTGGTGATTTTGTTTTTATGTGTTTGAGTGGGTCCCGGGATGGTTTGGATTCACAATTCGAACCGGTAGGTGGCGCTGAGATCGCGTTCTAGAATCCTCCTAATCATCGGGAACGATTTTGGTGATTTTGTTTTTGTGTGTTTGAGTGGGTTCCCGGATGGTTTCGATTCGCAATTAGAACCGGTAGGTGGCGCTGAGATCGGGTTCTAGAATTCTCCTAATCACCGGGAGCGATTTTGGTGATTTTGTTTTTGTATCATGAAACAAAGTCTTTTAGGAATTCAGAAAATATCGCGGTACGAAGTTCGTCGGGTCCGCTAGTTATGTATAAATTTAATAATATTATTTCCATAAGCTGCCCGCTGTCATCAAAACTGCCTGCGCCAAAACCAAGAGAATGATATTGTCTCTTTTATTCTAATACAAATTCCATGTAGTTAGAGAGGGAAAGCATCAGTTTCTACGTTCATTTCAATTATCTGTATTTGACCACAAATTTGTGGGACTATCCAATGAGCCGTCCGTGACAGTACAGCAACAAATTTGTGGTGGTTCCGTCTTACAGGTGAAATATATAAATTTTTTGGGAGTTTTTGGCGGGAACTGAAAGGAGACGTTGTGCTGTGCAGTTTTATTTTCTAAAAATGTGTAAAATTACTCTAAAATGAACAATAGTTGTAGGATGTTGATAGTTTTTGAGTAGTAATTATGTGTTTCGTGAGATATGTGAACTGTATAGTCAAATGTGGCCTTTTGAGTTGTCACAAGAACTCCGTTGAATGGCACCAGCTGATAACCTACAGTTCAGCTGTGCTACACATAGGCTTAAGTAAATGAAGAAACCATATTGTAAACTAACTAATGATCTGGCCTAAAGGCCTAGCTGCCAAGCCATAAACCTAAATATTTTTTTCTAGGTTACAACGACCTTCAAGGAGGCGGGCTCGGACTCCGAGAATAAGGCCGTCACAGAACTGTGCCTGCGCGGTCTGCAACTACTCTCGTCTTGGTGTTCTGTAAGTTAAAATACATACATACATACATAACTTCACGCCAGTTCCCTTGCGGGGTAGGCACGAACAACAGAGCGCCATTTAGGCCCATTCTTACACACCTCACTTGCTTCTTTGACATTTATAACTCTTGTCATGCACGCTCGTCTGTTCTTAAGGCTCCTGACATCACCCTCCGCTAGTACACGATCAATTTGATCATGGAAGGTGTGTCGTGGCCTTCCACGACTTCTGCATCCATCCACTTTTGCATTGTATATCTGTTTAGTCATTCTTTCATCATGCATTCTTTCCACACGCCCGAATATGTTGCTATAATTTTATTTTTATAAATTATACTAGAGTTTTTCCCACTGCTACGCCGCGTGTCAAACCCTTTTTTTCTTGTCAACGCTAGGGGAATGCATGAATGAATGAATGAATGAATGAATGTTCTTTATTGCATACATAAGTTACATATACAATAGGAGGTCTTATCGCCGCCGGCGATATCTCCCAGACCACCTTTACAATGATTAAAGGCGGTGCTTAGTAATTTTCAAAAAAATATAGCAATTTTTATGTTTTACTTTGCACCGACTTTAAGATGTTTTGGATAAAATATATTAATAATAATAGCTTTAGAAATAAGTTATTTTATACTTTTTAGAGTTTGAAGTCGGTTTTTTTAAACGATTTTTTATTTATTTTATTTGTTACTTTTTAGTGTCTAGCTATGTATGGATAGACGTACGAAAGGTGCCGCGCTCCTTAAAAAATATAGGTCCCAAGAAACGGGAACAAAAAAATGTTCTTAAAATGAAAACTACCGGGCCAGACTATGTTAAATTTTTAGGGGACCAAATGGCAACTATTCCGCATCAAACTAAACAAGAATCACGTAAATCGAATCATAAATCTCAGAGTAATCGGTGAATATACATAAAAAAAAGATCCCGACGAATTGAGAACCTCCTCCCTTTTTTGAGTCGGTTAAAACATAATGCCAATGGCATTTTAACCCGGAAACTATCCCATTATCCGGGATGAAAAGTATCCTAAATAAATAATCGGCGAACTAACACACTTTATATATTCCCCAAATTAAGCTTGTGTTACGGGTAATATACAATGGACTACTTTGGGACCGATCCCAGACACCCAGACCGTAGTAAATAACGGATAAAATCTTTTTTTGGAAATTTACCATGCCAGGAATTGAAGCTAAAGCCTCTGCGTTGCAGTGAGATAGGCCGGCAAAGTCTTAGCCCGCTCAACCACATAAGCCGTCGTCCTTAGTCCATTTTCGCTATTGAGCCCACATGTATGCCAAATTTCAGCAAAATCGGTACTGCTGTTGTTTTTCCGTGAAAGACTAACAGACGGACAGAGTTGCTTCCGCGTTAATAATATTAGTATGGATGTGTTACGTGTCCAGATATTGTATATTGATACTAGCTTCTGCCCGCGACTTCGTCCGCGTGGAATAGTAAAAAAAAAAACTCCGATTTTGAAACATTCTTCATTGGTGCTCTGATCCTATTGGTCTTAGCGTGATGATATATAGCCTTCCTCGATAAATGGGCTATCTAACACTGAAATATTTTTTTTAATCAGGACAGTAGTTCCTGAGATTAGCGTGTTCAAGTAAACAAACAAACAAACCCTTCAGCTTTATATATTAGTATAAGATTGATATATGTATATTGTTATATTGATGCAGGTCCTAACCGAGTTGTGTTCATGGAAACTCCTTCATCCCACCGACCATGCAAGCAATCCCCGTTGTCCCCCGGATGCAGAAGAGTATGAGAGGGTAAGTTGTAACTAGGACAAAATACAATACTTCTTTATTGTATACCAACGAATAAAAAGTTTTTTGTCTTAAATATATTGTTGCAAGCCGATACTAATCCTTTGCAGGTGTCTTATTATCCCTTTGAATTCTAGTGATCTATTGTTCGTGCTAATCTCTTTGTTCACGCCGCCGTAAGACGTCATAAAACCTTCTTCCTTCTGTTGGTATTTCATGAGAATTCTTTGGACCCATTAAGCTGAACATTTAACGATTTGACGAACCAGTGTGCCGCATGTTGCTAGGCGGCCATGTCTAATTGATAAATGGTCGAGGCGTTACCGAGTGCACTTTTGGAGCAAGTATCTTATAACGACGAAGTTCACGCGAATTATGTGATAACGATTTTCTGCCCTACGGTTTGGTTTTGTTGTATTTTTTTTATTTTTTTATTGCAATAGTTCAGCAGACAGGCAGACGGCCCACTTGGTGTAAAGCGGTTACCATCGCCTATGGACATTTGCAACCCCAACGGTGCTACAAATGCGCTGCTGCTCTCTTAAAGGATTTTTTTATGTTTATGGCTTGGCAACTAGGCCTTTAAGCCAGGTGCAGTTGTATTGTAGTCTATAATCGACACCATTCAACGGAGTTCTTGTGAAAACTCGAAAGGCCACATTTGACTATACAGTTCACATTTCTCACAAAAATACATAATTACTACTCAAAAACTATCAATATCCTACAACTAATGTTCATTTTAGAATAATTTTACACATTTTTCGAAAATAAAACTGCACAGCACAACGTCCCCTTTCAGTTCCCGCCAAAAACTCCTCTCTTAAAGGAGACTGGAACCTGGTCATTAATGCCGGAACACAATACAAGATTGTTATGGCGGCATACTCTAGACCAGGGGTGGTCGCCATCCAGTCGAGCAAATACTCTACCACCTGGCTGTGGGTTGTTTAGTCGCCTCTTACGACAGGCCGCCTCTACGCAGGAAATTGTATTCTTTCTCCGTTCCTGCACGGATAATTCGGCTATATTTGTAAGAACTGGGAATTACCTGTGTGACCTTGTGATAATTCCAACGACATTTTCGAATTTGCATCCTACAAATTCGTAACAATATAACGCTTAAAGTAATTGCTTATAGGCAGGCAACTTTTGGGTAGACATGAAAAATTATATCACTATCGAAGGGAATATGGTGCAAACCATCCAATGTGGTGCTTTATCCGTGCAGGAACGGAGAAAGAATACAATTTCCTGCGTTGGGGCGGCCTGTCGTAAGAGGCGACCAAACAACCCACAGCCAGGTGGTAGGGCATTTGCCCGACCGGATCCCTGGTCTAAAGTATGTCGCCAGAACAACCTTGAGTTGTGTTCCGGCATTAGTGACCAGGTTCCAGTCTCCCCTAAGAGAGCAGCAGCGCATTTGTAGCACCTTTGATGTTGTAAATGTCAATAGGCGATGGTAACCGCCATCCATCAAGTGGGCCGTCTGTCTGTCTGCTGAACTCCTTAAATAAAAAAATAAAAAAATGTGGACTCCCTCGATGCCTGTGGTCCACTTTGTCATCTGTAGAATTGGACAGGAAATCTATTGTAGCTCTACTAAGACTTCGCTCCGTACACATTCCTTCAAACAAGTTCAAATATATCATAAAGGGTTTCTGATTCACCAAATTGCTCTGAATGCCAACAAACTGAAGATCGGTCACGTGACGAATCCATCACGCGTTGGCGGAGTGTGTCGGTCGTTTGTAATGTGGGCAACTGGAGCAGTATTATGTCTGTGTACTTAGTTTAAGTAGAAATAATTGTAAGTTTGGATGGGGTGACATTATCATAAGTGATAAATTCCACGACACACCTTCCATCATCGAATTGATTGTGTACTAGCAGAAGGTGATGTCAGGAGCCTTAAGAACAGGCGAGCGTGCATGACAAGAGTTATGAATGTCACAGAAGCAAGTGAGGTGTGTAAGAATAAGCCTGAATGGCGCTCTGTTGTTCGTGCCTACCCCGCAAGGGAACTGGCGTGAAGTTATGTATGTATGTATGTAATTGTAAGTTTGGATGGGGTGACATTATCATAAGTGATAAATGTAAAACCTCATTAATGTCATAGACAAAACATAATAATTTGTGGACTACATTTTTTGATTCAAAAGTACTTCAATAAAAAATGTCGAATTGAGAGCACAATCTTTTATTAAAAGATTTTCCAACTTTTTCCGTGAAAACGGAACAGTATATCGTATATCGACACGACCCAACCTTATGTCCAAATATCGTTGGTCGTAAGGCATCATCGGTCGTGTCGTATAAAGGGGGCAACAACCTCTGCTCGCGCATGCGCAGATCAACTGCGCAGGCGCACTAGCGCCGCGAGTGGCTCACCCGTAAAACTTAAGACTACAATGAAGTTGGCAGTCTCTTGCGAGGTGACAGTTAAAAAAAACAAAACCCACCGGACATTCACTTTGCAACTTTACGCATTTTCAAATGTTATCAAGTATTATTTTGTCATAAATTGTGCAATATTGTAATTGTGATAATACAAGGGTGATTGTGAACTGTTGTTTCTTTTATTGACTGTGCATCAACAAGACGGCACGCAAATAAATGTGAGGTGGGTACATAAACAACATCTATATCGCCCACATATATATCAAATCACAAATAGGAATGATGTAAATAAGTAAAATAGTGGACCTGTTTTGTTTTAAGCCAGGTTATTTTAAGCTGCGTTTATTTTAGGCACGATTTATTTTAAACAATGTTTATTTTAAGCAAGGTTTATTATTTAAAACAATGTTTATTTTAGACGCGGTTAATTTAAGCAAGCTTTATTTTAAGCAATGTTTATTTTAGGCAAGGTTGATTTAAAACAATGTTTATTTTAGGCGCGGTTAATTTAAGCAAAATTTATTTTAGGTAAGATTTATTTTACGCAATTTTTGACAATGTTTGCTTTGAGAAGGTATATTTTAATCTAGGTTTATTTTAGACTTTTAGCTTGTTTTAGACAAGATTCGAACTGGTTGTAAATTCGAATAATTCAACAGGCGACTCGATATAACTACACGTCAGAAGAGAAATTTGCAATGATAGAAGTGATAGCCATGATCAAAGGTCTGCAGGTGTTAATGGCCAGGATGGAGACTGTGTTCAGCGACGCGGCCAGGAGGTCCATATACGCCGAGCTGCAGGACTTCGTGCAGCTCGTGCTCAGGGAGCCCCTCAGGAAGGCGATCAAGAATAAGAAGGACCTTATACGCAGGTGAGTGTCAAGATATGAAACTGAACTGATTATTATAGGGCTGTAGGAAATTCTAATTTATCTGTCGTTACTTTCCATTCCTTCGGTACGGGGCGTTTTAGACCTTATACTAAAACCACTATTGTGGCGGCACGAGGCCTATCGAGTCCCGTAAAGTTTTAAAAAGTAATATCCGTTTTTGGCTTATATATAAAATAGTTTATGGATTTTTGTTTTGTGTTGTGCTGTACTAGGTCAAGGTAACCCCTATTAATATAAGTTTACCACGGAACTGTGGTTTAATAGCACATCTTTTTTTTTTTTTTCGCCGGGCTTCCCGTCATGGTTTAAGACAGGGTTTAACTTTTCTTTTCTATTTTTTATCTCTCTATTCAAAAACTAACTTAATTTTCTTTATTAACTACTTGTTTATACCTCATAATCTTACAATTTGGGATTTATTGGTTCAGGTTGGGTTAGGTTGGAAGTTGGTGGATGATTGGAATGTGATTGTGGGTAGGATTGGTCATGGTATTTGGCTGGGATTATCAATAGCACATCTTAGAACATCTTGAACTTATTTCTACATGGAGTCGCGCCCTTCGCACCACAAAGAAGACTATGTTTTTGGTATCTCCACTGCAAGTGAGACACGTTCGAAGGCATTTAGACCCGTGACGTAGCGTAGGTGTTAATCTAATATATCTATACATATAATAAATATGTAGAGGTCGAATTTCTGTACAATGAAAAAAAAAATGTTAAAAACCGAGTCAGGGGGATGTAAGAAGTGAAATAGAACTAATTTAGATTTTTTTCAATTTTTTGTTTCTCTGTTTTTTTGTACGGGCTAATCTCCGAAAGGACTGGACCGATTTAAATGAAATTTTGTATGTTGGTCGCTTATATCCCTGGTCAACATATAGGATACTTTTGATCCCGAAAAATTAAAGGGTTCCTGTGGGATAGTTATAAAACCTAGTCTAATATAAACTACTAGTGGTCCCGGCAGATGTCCTGCCCTGAACAAACAAAAATCTATGACGGTTCCAATTGTGAATCTAAATCATCCGCGGACTCCCTGAAACACAAAAAAAAAACAAAATCATCAAAATCGGTCTAGGAGATTAGGAGGATCCTAGAATCCGATCCCAGTGCCACCTACCGGTTCCAATTGTGAGTCTAAGCCATCCGGGTCCCAGATGACATATGTCACCTGTCACTCATAATGTAATTATTTGAATCCCCATTCTTCGTACGGTAGTAAATTTCACATTGACCATAAAAAAAATGTTGAAATGAGATTTCTGAATGCTGCATACAAATATTTCAGTATAATAGTGTCGGTACGCGAAACGTGCGGTGATTGGGCACGTGGCTGCGAGCCTCAGCAGGATCCTGCGTTGCGAGGGAAGAAGGACGGCGAGGCCAGTTTCACGATCAAAGTGCCCAGGCGGAATGTGGGTAAGTGGTTTCACGGGAAAAACGGTCCTTCTAGTTTGGTCCTTCGGTGCCGGATTTTCACTTCGGGCACTATACCCGCCACGCTTGTACAAGGCGGCTTGGCAGGTTTTACACATCGGTTATTTCGGTGTGCAGGTTTCGTCGTGATGTTTTTCTTCACCGTTGTTAGCACGTGGTAATTGTAACAGTATGCACATTAGGTCAGAAAACTACCTCAGTGGTGCATGGGTTCCGGCCAGGATTCGATCTCGCGCCCTTTGAATTTGAGATGCGTGCGCTAATCACGGCTCTTAGTATAGTACTTGACTAATCATAACTACATTGTACCCAATGTACAATGTATAATATTAATTAAAATTATAAGAAAATTATAGGGATATTCATGGTTATAATGCAAAAAATAAGTTTGTGTGGAAGATGGAAATGTTGCTTTTTCATTTGCTACCAGGACTTAGTTAATTGGCAACATTCAATGACCTGTGTGTATAATCTAGCTGAGCAGGTTCTGGTCAAATTAATTTATTTGGTCAGGTCGTGTGATTTATGATCTTTGCCTGTTTTTTTGTGTATGAAGAACATATAATATATATATATATATAACTACATGACTTATTATAAATTTCAGGTCCATCGTCCACCCAGCTGTACATGGTTCGTACGCAGCTTGAAGCGTTAATATCAGACAAATCCGGAGGGCGACGTACCTTAAGGAAGGATTTGGACGCAGCCACCGCCCAGCAGATCGACCATTTCCATAAACAGAGCTTTTATTGGGCGTATCTTCTGAATTTATCAGGTAAACAACTGTGTTCTACTCTGGTCTACTACGGTCTTTTTGGTCTACCATGGTATTGGTTAGTAGATGTTATGTGCTTGATTGGTAGGTATTTGCATTATAATTTAATACTTCTCGTCTATTCATTTCTACTGCAGTCTTTTTAGTCTATTATATATAAATAAAAATCAGTTTTTCTTATTAGAACTTCTATTAAGGTATGCTATGGTCGTTTTGTTCTACCAGGATATAGGTTATTAAATGCTATGTGCGAAATTAGTAGGCATTTGACTAAGTAATTTAATATTTCCTATTTATTTCTACTGTAGTCTTTTTAATCAACTGCATTATATAAATATAAATTGTTCTTATTAGAACAATATTTTTAATTTGTCAAATAAATATCTAATTTTATTTAGGTCTACTCTGGTCTACTGTTGTCTTTTAGTCTACTGTTCACAACTTTATACTTTATATTTTCTAGTTTTTTAGGTATATACATTAGTTTGAAACGAACTATTTACATTACACCTATAATATGTATCGTGTGGGGGCTGTCTCCGGGTGTTCGGCGACGGCCACGCCTTGTGGTCGGCTCCGTTTGACCTTTGTCGGAATATGAATAGTGTTAGTTAGTCTATTCCAATGTACCTACTTTTTTCAGCAATCAATCAGCTAAAAGACCATAATGCAACTGGGACTGTGGTCTTTCAGGGTCTATTATAGTCTTCTTGGTATTTTTTATATCTTTAGCAGACTAACGGATAGCGGTTGGCAGTAGTAGAAGTTGTTGTGGTGGAATAGGGGAAAACCAACAGCCGGCTAGAATTAAAGCGGCACTCACCTGTGGGTCCCCAATCCTCGTACCTTTGGACTTCTTCAGACGTCTTCAGATTAAGCGGCTGTTCATAGGTCACAGAGTCCACATACCACCAACAGGAGCGGGATTTTAAATTAAAATGCGTTCTAGCGTTGCACTTAACGATGCGCGTGCGATGCTCGCGTGACTTGACGTGAATCTTGGTTCGCCAACAGGTGGCACTGCCTGTCTCTATCCAGCGTTTGGATTTTCGAAAAGGAGAGGAAAGGAAGGAATACAAGGCGCCTAACCAGATAGATAGCTCACTTTGTCATAAAACGTGGTTACCTTTGTCTATGGACGTATCCCAACACCAGTGACAATGCCATGTAAGGGATACATATCATTTAATTATTCTCATATGTTTTCTTTCTTCGCAGATTCTCTCCAGAAGTGCTGCGACCTGTCTCAACTTTGGTACAGGGAGTTTTATCTTGAGATGACTATGGGCAGGAAAGTGAATGTAAGTAACTATATAGCCAGAGCTTGGAAACCGGTAAAAAAAGTCGAGCCGGTTATAGCCTAGATACCTCAATTAACCGGTTTTTTGTAACAAAAGTTCGTTAAATAAGCTTTGTTGAATAAACCGGTTTCGAACGTATCGAACGGTTTTTGACGCACACCATCAAGTGCAGCCATATAGTGCGGCGTATAGAAAGAGAAAGTAATTTTTGCAAAAAACCCGGTTGATTCAGGTTTATATAACAGTTTCTTTGATGTTTACACTACGAAAGAAATAGTTGATTAAAACCGGTTTATCTTCAACCGGTTTCAAGCCTTGTATACCGCTGTACTAATTTGGCTACTGTATTATATTAGACAGTCTAGTGTTACTGGAGATGCCAATCGGGCAATTACCGCGGGGTGGGGATTTATGTGGCCAAAGTATGGCCGTCCCTTATTCCCCAATTAGAGTCTGAAGCCCGGGAGTATAGAATCTTGCACTTACCTCGCAGTTAGCCACCAGCCACCGACAGCGCTGGTTCAGGGTTCTGCCGATGCTACGCGACGTGGCAGGATACAAAGGTGTGTCTCATCCGTGCAGGAACGGAGAAAGAATACAATTTCCTGCGTTGGGGCGGCCTGTCGTAAGAGGCGACTTAACAACCCACAGCCAGGTGGTAGGGCATTTGCCCGACTGGATGGCTACCACCCCTGGTCTAAAGTATGTCGCCATAACAACTTTGAGCTTAGTGACCAGGTTCTAATCTCCCTTAAGAGAGCAGCAGCGCATTTGTAGCAACTTTAGTGTTGCAAATGTCCACAGGCAATGGTGACCGCTTTCCATCAAGTGGGCCGTCTGCCTGTCTGCTGAACTCCTGCAATAAAAAAAACAAGAAAATAAAAGTGTAGTCAAGGTCCGTCTGGTCACTGACCACTTATGTTTATAATTAAACCTACAGAACATTACATTCGTAACGAGAATCTCGCAATGACAAGACTTGCGCGTTTTATTTTATTACAATCTTGTGTCTTACGGTCTGGACTTATTGTATTTAGTTATGTTTGCTAGAACTTTGTGTACATTTATTCGACATTTAATTTCGAATTCTACAAAATTCGTAATCTATATATTAATACGCGAAGCAAAAACTTTGTACCCCTTTTTGCGAAAGTTCCGCGGACGGAGGAGTATGAAATTTCGCACACTTATATAGAGGAGAAGAGACGAATCCTATTTTTTTTTTTAAATTATGCGTAAAAAATACGTTAAATCAATAAAAAAAAACTTTACACACACTATCGTGTATTTGACACACACACGCATATATACTCTTTTGTTTATTGTTCAAGTCAAATTAACAGTGTAGCCCTGACGATATCAGTGATTCTCTGACTTTGACAATGGAACCTTAATAATGTTCAAACTTATAATTTAAATAAGTTATGGTCCAATTTCGACCACTGGGCGATCACTAGTAATATTAATTAAGACGGATTAAGAAAACAATGGTATAATGTTCCCTATATTGATTTTTATTTAGAAATGCACTGTGCGCCATCAGCACAACGAGGAGTGCAACGATCTGATCACGATGGAGAAGCGGATCCAGTTCCCGATTGAGATGTCCATGCCTTGGATCCTTACCGATCACATATTGAGGACCAAGGAGCCGGCCATGATGGAGTGAGTGCTATACCAGAAATTATTATAATATCAGGTGTTAATAATAAAAGGGAGCGGGGTATTCATATTACAATTGTTTGTTCATTCATTCATCCATTCATCTTCAACCATTCGTTCATCAATCATTCACTCATTCATTCATACGTTTACAATAGTTTTATGTGGCAAAGTATTATTACTCTTCAACGAAATCCCAGTAAACATTCAAGAGCGTTTAACCTCTGCTTTAAGAGTCAAATTTAATATTATTTTTTTCCACAAGCTGCCAGCTGCCATCAAAATTGCAGCGCCAAAACAATATAATTAAATCATCTCTTTTATTCTAATACAAATTCTATGTAGTTAGAGGGAGAAAGCATCAGTTTCAACGTTCATTTCAATTATTCCCAACGAGCCGTGTGTGACAGTTTGTCAACAAATTTGTGGTGGTTCCGTCTTACTGGTTAAGTAAACAAGTTCAAAAAATTAGTTAAGCAACGTTTGCAGGCTTCTTATACGACGGAAAGATTTTCTAGACGACCGCATCGAATGAGAGTTATACGATCGCTACCAAGATCCTTCAGTAGTTCATACAAATCACTTTTATAAACCTTGTAACTAGTTCAAAAAACACTTAAAAAAGACTGTAATGTATATACATAATAATTGTAAAGTAAAGATGTGTTGGTGGGGTGTTTGTTGCATATTTTTTTTTTACTTTACAGATATGTTCTTTACCCGCTGGATCTGTACAACGATTCAGCGCAATACGCTTTGACTGTGTTCAAGAAACAGTTTCTCTACGACGAAGTGGAAGCCGAAGTTAATCTATGCTTCGACCAGTTCGTCTATAAACTCTCGGAGCAGGTCTATGCTCATTACAAACAGCTGGCTGCCAGGTGAGGAAAAAATGAATAAAATTCATTTATTCGTAGCCATAATATATAAGAATGGAAAACCATTCGTCTTAATTATTCGCTTCGTTAAATTAAGGTCCAGGACCCGACACTGTACCACCAATGTTTTGAAGAAATTGCGCGTCTCAGTTGGTTGAGCCATTGTTTATCATCTTTAACAAATCGCTCCTCTCTGGCGTGTTTCCTACAAAATGGAAAACTGCATATGTCACGCCAATACATAAAATAGATGATTACAACGACATAGCCAACTATCGGCCGATCTCTATTCTGTCTTCTATGGGTAAATTATTCGAATCTATGGTCCAGAAAATAATATATTTCCACTTTAAACCCTTAATCAACAGCCAACAATTCGGATTTTTACCGGGTAGGTCGACTACGTCTAACCTGCTTGCGTATGTCAACGATGTAATCGAAGCGTTTGATATGAAAAATGATGTTCACGCAATCTGTACCGACTTTTCTAAAGCGTTCGACGTAGTCGATCAAGGCTTACTTCTTCAGAAGCTTGGTCATGCAGGGATAAGTGGTTCGTTGCTGAGATGGTGCGAGTCATATCTTCGAAATCGCTCACAACTAGTTGTCGTTCGTGACTTCAAGTCTCCAAGTCTCCAATCAAATTAGTACCTTCTGGTGTACCTCAAGGCTCACATCTTGGACCTTTATATTACTTAATATTCATTAACGACCTTTGCCCCGCAATTACTTCCAAATTCAAAATGTTTGCTGATTATTTAAATATCTATAGAGCTATTAACTCCAAAAACGATATAAATATCTTGCAACATGACCCAAATAACATTGATCGCTGGTGTATGCTAAACAACATGGTTCTTAATGCATCTAAATGTTCCTACATTAAGTTACCCGTAAAAGAGTCAATTGATGCAAAATACTTTATTGACGGCACACCAGTTAAGGAAGTTTCTAGTACTCGAGATTTGGGAGTGATTGTTGACAAAAAGTTAGATTTTAGAGAATACATTGATTTTGTCACTAAAAAAAGTACTAGATTGGCTGGTTTTGTTACAAGACAAATTAAACTTTTCAAAGAGCGTGAGATACCCATTATCCTATTTAATATGTATGTCCGCAGTTTACTTGAGTATTGTAGCTCAGTTTGGAACCCATCGTACACTGTTCACGTACAGAGATTAGAAAAACTACAAAAACAGTTCCTTTACCACCTTACATACGCTAATAATCGCTGCCGTAGTGTAAATAGTTACGAATTCTGCGGGAATTTGAAGTCAAGCGTGGTCGAAGTCACGGACATATCCTACTCTAGAAATTATTTGTTTTGTTCCTCCAGTATGTTGTTGGACAAGCGCTACAGGGCGGAGTGCGCGGCCCGTGGGGCCAGTACGGGCTGCAACGCGGGCAGGTACGCGTCGCTGCTCAAGCAACGCCACGTTGCGTTGCTAGGCAGGCACGTCGACCTCTGCGCGTTGGTGAGTGTTTTTATTAACCGACTTCAAAACAAGGAGATTCTCAATTCCACTAAGTATACTGTTTTTTTGTTTTTCTAAAAAAAAAATATTGCGTGTATTCAGCAGACCCAGATTATGGAGAGCGGTTACCATCGCCTATGGACGCGTGGACTCGCTCTCTAAAGGGAGACTGGAACCTGGCCACTAATGCCGGAACACAAGGTTGTTATGGTGGTGTGCCCTAGAGTAGGTGTGGTAGCCATCTAGAGGGGAAAAACCCTACCACCAGGCTGTGGGCTGTTTGGGCCTCTTACGACAGGCCGTCCCAACGCAGGAAATCGAATCTTTCTCCATTCCGGCTCGGAATAAATTTTCATTTTTTTAAATTGAATTTTAGACTTGGATCAACATTAAAATAAAAATAACATGGATTCACTTTTTTAAAATTCCTTGATATTGACTTCAGATAAGCTAGAATACTGCCAGAAGGTAAAAATAAAGTTCGTGTTCTAGACATTATGGCTAGGATTTAGGTTTTTTTTTGTGTTTTGCCTTATTTTCTTGTTCTCTCTTTATCAGGTCGCACAGCGTATAAACGCAGATATGCACAGGGCGTTGGACGCTGCGGTTGCGAAGTTCGAGGCCGGCGATATCACCGGAGTCGTGGTAAGTTTTCCTTATTTTAACTGATTTCGAAATAGGAGGGGATTCTAAATTCGTCGTGTATGTGTGGGGTCTCTCTCCCCCCCTCCATCCCTCCCTCTCTTTCTCCCCCCTCTCCCGATCCCCCCTCTCTATTTCTCCCTCCCCCCTGTCTCTATGTCTCTCCCCACCTCTCTCTCTCTCTCTGTGTGTGTATGTATGTATGTCTTTACACAATTAAGTACTTACACAATTGATATGTACCCGTGTGTATTGTTGAACTCCCTGAACTACAGAATCGGTTGTGATGAATTTTTTTGTGTGTGTTCGAGTGGGACTACTACCTGGATGGTAGGATGGACAGTGTAGGTGGCAATTTTTCTTTGAACCAACATCAGCATCCAGCAGCAGCAGTAGAACAACCGCCAATAAACTCATGGCAAAACTTCTTTATTTTATCTTTCCCAAATATTGTCTTAAATTAGCCAAAGGAATAATAGAATAGAAATAATATAATTAGAAGTCTATTTGAAAATGAAAATATTTTATTTTAAGAAAACACATGTACTATTTGTAGTCTATTGTTAGGACCTTCTTTTAAGCAAATACTTGTATCAGAAGAAACCGTTCTTCTATTATTATTTTTTCATTGTATCGTATTTAAATTAAAAGTACTTTTCAAAATATTATTAATGCTATAGAGGATATAAGGATGTAATTAAATTATTTCATTATACCTGTGTATTGTGATTAAAATTAGTTAATATATCTAATTTTCATTAAATTAAAAAGCATAATAATGATAACAAAGCAATTAAATTAAAATAAAATAGTTACTTAACTATTTCCACTTCCACACTTATGTAAATATAATAATAATAATAAACCAGTCGTCACGGAGTGGTGTTTCGCTAGAGCTAAGACTCAAGCTCCAGGGGTGGAAGTGGTAAATGGTATTACGTCAGAAGTAGCTTCGGGGAACTTGCAGCCCACCTCTCTACACCCCTTAGCCACTCACACCCATGTCTTTATTGTATTTTTTGGGGCCCATGCAGGGAGTGGCGAATCGCCGTCTGCCCATTTTTCCATGTTCTCCGAACATTGCGACGGGCAGACGCCATAGTCCCCATATTCCCAGACCCCTAGTACTACTAGCAGTTCACCCCAATAGCTCGGTACTTTCTGTACTCATTTCCTACAATAGTCCTACACTGGCCGGGGCTTGTCCTTGAGTGCATCATTGTATGGTGTAGACAGGGATAATCGCCGGTCAGTGTCACGCCACATTTAGATTAAATAGTCAAGGGGCCTCTACGTGTTAGCCTTCCCATGGCCCCAGACAAACCCTCCAAAAGTCCGGGGCATTTTTATGGCCCGTGGTCTTTAAAGACATACAATATAATAATAAGAATTATTAAAAGAAAATAAGAATGTGTGTGTGTCTTTATCTGCGCGTGTGTGTGTGCGCGTGTTTGTGTGTGTGGGTGTATGTTCAGCCATATTTTATTTTTTAATTAAAAAATGTATTGTTCTCCTCTTTGATAGGAGCTAGAAGGTCTCATTTCTGTGAATCGTCTCTGCCACAAGCTGCTGAGTAGATTCCTGTCTTTGGACGATTTCGAGTCGATCCTGCGCGAGTCGGACCACGGCGTACTCGCCCCGTACGGCCGCGTCACTTTGCACGTCTTCTGGGAGCTCAACTATGACTTCTTGCCCAACTATTGCTACAACGCCGCCACTGACAGGTGCGTATTGCAGCTCACGTCCACTTATTTTACTTTTGACGTTTGCACGCCCATCAAGTTGCGCATTTATAACCGACTTCCACAAAGGAGATGTTCCCAATTCGACTATGTTTTGTTTTTGTATGTTTATTACGCGATTTATCCGACAATAGGGAGGGAATATAGATTGAGATCCCAGTCATCCCAGACTTACGTGATTTTAGGAAAGATGAAATTTTCAGTATCGGTAGTTTAACATAAACTTAGAAAGGAATGGATACTCGCTAAGCCGGCCGTTTATCGGTTAGCAGCTATCAAGGGTGGAAAATAAGCTTGCTAACTTACGTCAAAGTAGCAAGGCTAGTTTTTACATATGTCATATATGATATTGTTATAAACAAAGATATACAGTTGCCAGACACTTCCTATGGGCCATAACTTTTGATAGACACTAAAAAAAAAAGGGAAATTACGGAATTTTAGAAAGGCTGAATTTTATATATATTATCAAGTATAATGTTTTAAAATATTTTCTAATGAGCCAGACAAATCTGACGGGCCAAACATCTTCCCATGGTTATTTTCCACCTTTGATAGCTGCTACCTGAAAAACGGCCCCGCTTTCGGCTTAGCGAGTATCCATTCCTTGCTAAGTTTATATTAAACTACCGATCCTAAAAATTTCATCTTTCCTAAAATAACGTAAGTCTCAGGTGACTGGGATCTCTATCTAATATTTATGTTATTCAAATACGAGTCAATTTCTTTATATGATGTCTTTATTGCATGTCTTACGTTATTTTTTTATTTAATTCCTTTAATATACAGAATTTAATTAATAAAAAGTGTTAAATATGCGCGGGATATTTAAAATCACAAAACGCAATAATAAATAAAATAATAATATCAGCCCATTAATGTCCCACTGCTGAGCTCGGGCCTCCCATTATAGGGGGAACAGACAGTATACCCGCCACGCTTGTCCAAGGCGGCTTGGCAGGTTTGACACATCGGTTATCTCGATGTGCAGGTTGCATCACGATGTTTTCCTTCACCGTTGTTAGCACATGATAATTGTAACAATATGCACATTAGATCAGAAAACTGACTAAGAGGTGCATGCGTTCCGGCCAGGATCGAACCCGCGCCCTCCGAGTCTGGGACGCGTGCGCTAGCCATTACGCTACCACGACCACAAAACGCAATGTCATTGATCAAATGGGAACGTGACGTCATTATGACATTTTCAGATTGTCAACAGAGGACGCATTTCTCTGGTAGCTCACTCACTCGCTCAAAACTTAAGTGGAATGGATTATGGAGCGTCCATGTCATTACTAACGCACGCAAATGTCATTGGTTGCTGTATGGTTGATTTGAAAATTGCGCCTTTGTCTATATATCGATAGAGAGAATTAATGCTCTGTGGTCAATGCCCACTTAGACCCACCTCTTGACACGACGGGTCTTTGTGAGCGCTGTGATCGAAAGTAATAACGTCACTAGTGACGTTTTCGCGGCGACCGTAACGACCCTGGTCGGTATGTGGAGCAGCTGAAGGAGTATTTTGACCGTTCTGAGCCACAAAAGGATCGCGCCTTGAGATTTTAACAACGACGTCATCAAAAGCGCCTAAAAATAATGGCGTTGCAATAGCTTTAATTTATTCAAATTTTTTGCACTGTAAATGGCCACGAAGGCAATCCGTTTTTAATCAACAAATAATAGTACATTATGGTACTAGTGTGTAACATTGTTGATTACCGCCGAGGCGCCATTGAGACTCGAGCCGTAGGCGAGGGTCTTAAGAGAGCCGAGGACGGTAATCATCAATACACACGTGTATCATACGACGTTTTTCAACACACTTGTGAATAAAATAACAACAAAAACTCATTTTATTTAGTAGATAAAAAAAGTTATATATGAGTGAAAGTTTTATTTATTAAACACGTACGAGTTAAAATTATCTATTTAAATAAGAAGTTGCATGAAATGAGCAAGCAATAGGAACATTAATTTATTTGTTCTATAGAACACGATCTTTTTTTTTGAATAAAAACTTTTTTAAGAACAAAGCAACTCAACCAATAAAATTTAAAAAAAAATCTATAACTCACTAGTGAGTTATAATGTTTTTTAGTCACAGTTTGATTATGGGTGTCATTCTGTGCCTAATTGCGGTGACCATAGAGCCACTTTATGAGCAAGTGTGTTGAAAAATAAATATATCCACTGTCCACCAGGTTTGTGAAGTGCCGCGGGATACAGTTCGCGGCTGGTGTGCAAAGGGAGCGGCCGCAGCAGTACGGCCACGCCCTACTGTGGGGCTCCAAACAACTCAGTCTGGCGTACTCGGCACAGTACGCTCAATATAACGGTAAAATATGATTTACGTAAACACATAATGCATTATAGCATGTCAAACTAACGTTACGATACACATACACGCAATCATCTGCACGCACACACACACACACACATGGGCGCACTCACTCGCTAATACACACTCATTCGCACACGGTTTCACCAACTCACTGGCATACGACCATGCACTCACTCAATACAATTTTAGTTTATATATTACACATTAGGATACACATACACGCAATCATCTGCATGCACACACACACACACACACACACACACACACACACACACACACACACATGGGCGAACTCACTCACTAATACGCACTCATTCGCACACGGTTTCACCAACTCACTCGCATACGACCATGCACTCACTCAATACAATTTTAGTGTATATATTACACATTAGGATACACATACACGCAATCATCTGCACGCACACACACACACACACATGGGCGCACTCACTCACTAATACGCACTCATTCGCACACGGTTTCACCAACTCACTCGCATACGACCATGCACTCACTCAATACAATTTTAGTGTATATATTACACATTAGGATACACATACACGCAATCATCTGCACGCACACACACACACACACATGGGCGCACTCACTCACTAATACGCACTCATTCGCACACGGTTTCACCAACTCACTCGCATACGACCTTGCACTCACTCAATACAATTTTAGTGTATATATTACACATTAGGATACACATACACGCAATCATCTGCACGCACACACACACACACACACATGGGCGCACTCACTCACTAATACGCACTCATTCGCACACGGTTTCACCAACTCACTCGCATACGACCTTGCACTCACTCAATACAATTTTAGTGTATATATTACACATTAGGATACACATACACGCAATCATCTGCACGCACACACACACACACATGGGCGCACTCACTCGCTAATACGCACTCATTCGCACACGGTCTCACCAACTCACTCGCATACGACCATGCACTCACTCAATACAATTTTAGTGTATATATTACACATTAGGATACACATACACGCAATGATCTGCACGCACACACACACACACACATGGGCGCACTCACTCACTAATACGCACTCATTTGTACACGGTTTCACCAACTCACTCGCATACGACCATGCGCTCACTCAATACAATTTTAGTGTATATATTACACATTAGGATACACATACACGCAATCATCTGCACGCACACACACACACACACACACACATGGGCGCACTCACTCACTAATACGCACTCATTCGCCCACGGTTTCACCAACTCACTCGCATACGACCATGCACTCACTCAATACAATTTTAGTGTATATATTACACATTAGGATACACATACACGCAATCATCTGCACGCACACACACACGCACACATGGGCGCACTCACTCACTAATACGCACTCATTCGCACACGGTTTCACCAACTCACTCGCATACGACCATGCGCTCACTCAATACAATTTTAGTGTATATATTACACATTAGGATACACATACACGCAATCATCTGCACGCACACACACACACACACATGGGCGCACTCACTCACTAATAGGCACTCATTCGCACACGGTTTCACCAACTCACTCGCATACGACCATGCACTCACTCAATACAATTTTAGTGTATATATTACACATTAGGAT
Organism: Dendrolimus kikuchii; assembly: GCA_019925095.2. Classification (NCBI taxonomy): domain Eukaryota; kingdom Metazoa; phylum Arthropoda; class Insecta; order Lepidoptera; family Lasiocampidae; genus Dendrolimus; species Dendrolimus kikuchii. Next base: position 35,328,953 of record CM034387.1, read on the forward strand.
ACACATACACGCAATCATCTGCACGCACACACACACACACATGGGCGCACTCACTCACTAATACGCACTCATTCGCACACGGTTTCACCAACTCACTCGCATACGACCATGCACTCACTCAATACAATTTTAGTGTATATATTACACATTAGGATACACATACACGCAATCATCTGCACGCACACACACACACACACATGGGCGCACTCACTCGCTAATACGCACTCATTCGCACACGGTTTCACCAACTCACTCGCATACGACCATGCACTCATTCAATACAATTTTAGTGTATAATTACACATACACTCATTCTCACACACTCACTAACTCACTCGTGCACGCACTCACTCACACGCGTACAACTATTACAGTGTATTTATACAGAAAAGATCCATTCTATGTTCATTTATTCATGCTCTCACACATTCACATATGTACTCGTCGTCAGCCATTTGCAGTCCACTGCTGGACGTAGGCCTCCCCAAGACGGCGCCACTCGTCCCTGTCCTCCGATTTCCTCACCCAGCGCCTACCGGCGACCTTGCATAGGTTGTCGGTCCATCGGGCTGGAGGGCATCCGACACTACGTTTATCGAGACGCGGTTTCCACTCCAGGACTCGTTTGCTCCATCGGCCATTGGTCCTGCGGCAGATGTGACCGTTCCACTGCCACTTCAACTTGCTAATATTGCGAGCTATGTCGGTTACCTTGGTTCTCTTACGGATATCCCCTTTTCTAATTTTATCCATAGGAGAAACACCCAACATAGCTCGCTTCATAGCCCGTTGAGCGACTTGGAACTTGTGGACCAATCCTGCCGTCAGTGTCCATGTCTCGGCCCCGTAGGTTAGGACGGGGAGGACGCATTGCTCGAAGACTTTTGTCTTCAAGCATTGCGGAATAGTCGACGAGAAGACTTGACGAAGCTTACCGAATGCTGCCCAGCCCAACTAACTCCTATTGGCTTCCCCTTCGAAGTTGTGCCTGCCGACCTGTATGTTCTGTCCAAGGTGGACGTATTCCTGCACAGCTTCCAGAAGGACGCCGTCGACGTTTACCGGTCTTGGCATGACGTGTTCATTGAACATGACTTTCGTCTTGTCCAAATTCATGCCGAGACCGACCCGTCGGGAAGATTCTCATATGTACTCACTCTAACTCAATCTCTTGTGTATTGTTCATTTTTAAATTACTCACTGTATTGTTTTTAAGTAAGGGGCTATTTATAAATCACGTCACACGAATTTCCTCCCCGTCCTTGTCCCAATTTGACGCCATCTAGCGATGTTGGGTAAATCGGAGATAACTTCACTTCATACGTCATTGCGGCCGCCCACTCGCCAGAAGGTGATGCCTAGACTTTTTGAATTTGAGTTGTTACTTTCGCTCACTCGTCGTCGTTGGTCGCTGCTGTACTAGTTGAGCAGGCGCACTTTAATAAATAATAATATTTCAACCTTAGCCAATAACTACTCTTTGGTGCTTAATAAATCAGCCCTTTAATCAAATACACAAAGACTAGTAAGTGTTGCATCAAGTGGAAGGACTGGAATTTGGTTATAAGCCGGCCGGCTTCCCCTTGTGTTTGGTGTCGTGGTGAAGGTGTGGTGAACTCATTCATGGTGATCGAACAACGTACTGTGATAAGGTGAGTGGGCATATTTTCTTAGCCGCTCCAGTGGTTGTCGTGTGAGTTATTCTCCTGATTGCCCGGCATCGCATACTTTTGGTTTATATCACCGTATCTTAATTTTGGGCTGAACGTTAGTTCATCATAGCCCGCATATTACATGTTAGGTCTATTTACACGCCTTAACAAATATATTAGATTTTGAAATGTGACGTGACGAAATTCAGGACCCCTCCCAACTCTTGTCGCACAATGCCACACATCGTCGACCCTCTCCCATCCATCAGGGGGGCATCCAATGTATAGATAAACTCAGAGTCTAGTGCATTAAGTGTCGCCATAATTGTTTGTTTTTATTGTTACCAAATGTATAATATAAGCCACATTACGAAAACTAGTGTAATATTGTAAATTGAATATTGAAGTGCGAATTTTTTAATTAGATATTACTTAAATATTTGTTACTAGGCCATAAATCAAAATAATATATGTCACAGTAAAAGTATGCTATATAATTCTATAGGTGTCGTGAGTGGATTACACATATGGCTTGGTTCGGTGATTTTAAAAAAATACGTGTGTGTATCACAGTAACGCATGTTATTTATAGGCTTCGTGGGTGCCCAACACCTCCACGCCCTGGTCCGTCTCCTGGGGTACCAGGGTGTGGCTGTGGTGATCTCGGAGCTCCTGGGGGTGGCCCGGGGCCTCTTACACGGCACGCTGGCGCAGTTCACTCGGGCCCTGGCCGCGGCCATGCCCAGGCACTGCAAGCTGCCCAGATACGACTACGGATCCAATGGTCAGTATCCCTTTTTGACCGACTTCGAATAAAAGAGAGATAACACTTTATTTTACACCTTTACCGAAAGGAGACAGCAGACAGTTAGACGCGGCGCTGATGGAAAGCGCCTACCGTCGCCTATGGACATTTGCAACATCATAGGTGCTATAAATGTACTCTTGCTCTCTTAAGGGAGACTGCAACTTGGCCACTGATGCCGGAACACAACTCAAGGTTGTTATGTCGGCGTACTCTAGACCAGGGGTGGTAGCCATCCAGGCGGGTAGATACCCTACCACCTGGTTGTGGGTTGTTTGGTCGCTTCCTACGACAGGCCGCCCGGCCGCAGGAAATTGTATTCTTTCTCTATATCGATATAATACTAAAAATGCCTATAAAGTGTCAAAATTGCTCTTGAGATAATATTGGAGTTGCTAGAGTTAGGTAAATTAGCGTAAGTGGCGCCCCTTAGTAAGGCTGGCTTAATACAACAGAAAATAATAGGTTATTTTCTACTGTATTAAGCCAGCCTTTACGTATTGTGTCAATGATGTCAGAATCGTGAAGAGCCACTATATGCACTGATATGAATTTGGCTGGTTAATTTTCCTTGTTTTAATTCACCAGGTGTTTTGGGCTACTATCATGCGCAGTTGACTGACATAGTTCAGTATCCGGACGCGAGGACCGAACTTTTCCACGCTTTCAGGGAGCTCGGCAACATTATCCTGTTTTGTATGCTGATCGAGCAGGTATGTGTGCGTTTCTGTGCATCTTTTTAGGCCTCCTTAACCATATTAGCCACGAATGGAGCCCTTAGAGCGGTTACGCACTGCGTCCAATCCGAATCCGTCAAAATACAGACCTAAAAAAGTCTGGCTGTTAAGGCAAGCTATTGCCACGCACACGCACACGCACTCACTCACTCACTCACTCTTACTCATTCACTAACTCACTCACTCACTCACTACTCACTCACTCACTCATTCACTCACTCACTCACTACTCACTCACTCACTCACTCACACTCACACACACAGGGGCCAGTAAAAGTGTGTAGTTCCAGATTGTAATAGTATGTTCACAATTGGCGAGATATCGGTCCAATTCGAGGTGTCAAATGAAAATTCAAAAGTTTTTATTCGAAATAAGTCCGCCTGGAGAACACTTTTTGTAGGTCATACATGTAGGTTAAAATTTAATTTTACTTCCTAGTCTATGTACACCGCTTCGCAACGTGTTATTGCTGTTAAGGAGAAGCGGCAAGAAACTCCCCAGCTACACGTCTAGCTAAAAATTGATTAACTCAAAGTTTTCTTTCTTTTAAATAAATTTTTGAAAAAAATATGTTACGTGATTACTTTTTAAAGAATTAACGGAGTTCTAGCAAACAGTGAAATATGGATTTAACGCCTGATTTTATTAGAGTAGTTGCTTGTTTAATCAATCAGCTTATATTTGATTCTCTCATATTCGAAATAAAAAGCAGAGTGTTGACCTCGGGTGAAAGGCCTATTTAGGCACTCGAACTATTAGCGCCCTCGCTACGTTCGTGCTCCAAACCACCTCATGCCTAAACAGGTCATTTTCAACTCTCGTGTAACAACCTACTATTTTATACAGTCAAAGTGGGGAAATCCGTCAGTGGTGGAACTCCGTACACCTCTCGTTATTTCCGGGTTTAAAAGGGTGTAAAAGTGAAAGAGTCACGTGAGTAGTAAGTAGTATACCCCACTGATGGACTTCCCCAACTTGACTGTACATCAAATTTCAGGCGTTGAGTCAAGAGGAGGTTACGGACTTGTTACACGCGGCGCCGTTCCAGAACATTCTGCCAAGGCCATATGCACCAGGTGATTGTTCAATTATTATTCAACATTGATTATTCAAACTGTAATAAACTTATACAAACTTTAATCGGATTATTCAAAACATAATATAAATTAATAATAACTCATTGTATTTTATGAGTAATTGAATTATAATTTGTAATTAATGCGTAATCACAAGTTATATTACAATAGAAATTATTCAAACTGTAATCTTTGCTCATTATGATTCATAATTGATTGAATTTAATTCGTGTTTATTAATTACTAGCAGACCCGGCAAACTTTGTACCGTCTCAGAATCAATAAATAAAAAAGCTGTTCTAAGCATTTTTTTCATATTTACTCACCTTGTAAACCTTCTCAGGCCTTCTACAAATAATTCAAAACCAAAATTAGCCAAATCAGTCCAGCCGTTCTCAAGTTTTAGCGAGACTAACGAACAGCAATTGATTTTTATATATAAAGATTCACACTGATCGAAGCTTATTACAACTCATTATTGTAATTTATAAGTAATTGAATTATAATGCGTAATTACAATGTAATTTCGACTTATAATCGAAATAGTTCATACTGCTGTAATTGTAGCTATTAAGGTTGTTATTGTAACAATTAAAATTACTTTTTAAATATATTTTTATTTACAGAGGGCGAGAAACCTGAAACTAAGCAGAAGCGTCTAGAAGCCAAATACGCTGCGTTGCAGATAGTCCAGAACGTGGACAAATATGGCACTGCCAAGGTAAAGTAGTATTTCAAGGATGTGGCCTTAGTTTATTATCTATCTATACATATAATAATACTGTAGTGGTCGATTGTCTGTAAAATGATTTTAATTTTTTGTTTATCTGTTTGTCTGTCTGTTTGTACGGGCTAATCTCCGAAACGAGTTAAATGAAATTTTGTATGGTGGTAGCTTAGATCCCTGGTCAACATATAGGATACTTTTGATTCCGAAAAATTAAAGAGTTTCCGTGGGATAGTTAAAAAAACTTTAATTACTTAAAGTTACTTAGTAATTAAGTAGTAATATAAAATTCTAAACATGCCGTGTCAGTATATTGAAGCTATGCATTTTATTTATTTATTTCTTGTCTGTTTGTTTGGGATTCACGTAAAAACTGCTGGGCCGATTTAGATGCGATTTTCACTAATCGACAGCAAGTTTTTAAACTTAAAATCTGCGCTATATTTTATCCTGGGAATCCAGCGAGAATTTTTCTGGGAATTATTTAAAACGGCCCGATAAAAAAAATGTGATTTTTCGATAGCAAATTTAATGTAATAATGTGATTTTTATTGCGGGATCTCGCGGGTGTATTGTCCCTTTGACGCCGTGGAATAGAATTAGAAACATTTTAGTTACGCGCTGGTTTTTTGTTATCGTCTCATTGCGTTGGCAAAAATGGCAGTTTTGGAATTTAAAATTTGATAACAATGGATTAATTTATAATATGAAACTGTATGATATGGAAATACTCAATTTCTGAAATAAATGAATTATTATTATTATTATAATGTATGTCTTGGAAGACCACGTGCCATAAAAATGACCTGGACATTTGGAGGGCTTGCGTGGGGCCATGAAAAGGCCAACACGTAGAGGCCCTTTGACAAATTTAATGTAACTGTGGCGTGACACTGACCGGCGATTATCCTTGTCTACACCATATAGTAATGCACCCAAGGACAAACCCCGGCCAGTGTAGGACTATTGTGGGAAATGAGGACAAAAAGTACCGGGCTATTGGGGTGAACTGCTAGTGGTACTAGGGGTCTGGGAATATGAGGACTATGGCTTCTGCCCGTCGCAATGTTCGGAGAACATGGAAAAATGGGCAGATTGTGGCAGTTGAAGGCAGGGGCAACATGGGTGTGAGTGGCTAAGGGGTGTAAAGAGGTTGGCTGCAGGTTCACCGAAGCTACTTCTGACGTGATGCCATTTATCACTTCCACCCCTGGAGCTTGAGTCGTAGCTCTAGCGATCTCCACTCGTACAATTATATGCCGATTGAAACTAGTACGACGGGGTGCAATTATATGGCGCTTGAAACTAGTACGACGGGGTACAATTGTATGGCGATTGAAACTAGTACGACGGGGTACAATTGTATGGCGATTGAAACTAATACTATGGGATACAATTACGTGGCGATTGAAACTAGTACGACGGGGTGCAATTATATGCCGATTGAAACTAGTACGACGGGGTGCAATTATATGGCGCTTGAAACTAGTACGACGGGGTACAATTATATGCTGATTGAAACTAGTACGACGGGGTGCAATTATATGGCGCTTGAAACTAGTACGACGGGGTACAATTGTATGGCGATTGAAACTAGTACGACGGGGTACAATTGTATGGCGATTGAAACTAATACTATGGGATACAATTACGTGGCGATTGAAACTAGTACGACGGGGTGCAATTATATGCCGATTGAAACTAGTACGACGGGGTGCAATTATATGCCGATTGAAACTAGTACGACGGGGTACAATTATATGCCGATTGAAACTAGTACGACGGGGTGCAATTATATGGCGCTTGAAACTAGTACGACGGGGTACAATTGTATGGCGATTGAAACTAGTACGACGGGGTACAATTGTATGGCGATTGAAACTAATACTATGGGATACAATTACGTGGCGATTGAAACTAGTACGACGGGGTGCAATTATATGCCGATTGAAACTAGTACGACGGGGTGCAATTATATGCCGATTGAAACTAGTACGACGGGGTACAATTATATGCCGATTGAAACTAGTACGACGGGGTGCAATTATATGGCGCTTGAAACTAGTACGACGGGGTACAATTATATGCCGATTGAAGCTAGTACGACGGGGTGCAATTATATGGCGCTTGAAACTAGTACGACGGGGTACAATTGTATGGCGATTGAAACTAGTACGACGGGGTACAATTGTATGGCGATTGAAACTAATACTATGGGATACAATTACGTGGCGATTGAAACTAGTACGACGGGGTGCAATTATATGCAGATTGAAACTAGTACGACGGGGTACAATTATATGCCGATTGAAACTAGTACGACGGGGTGCAATTATATGGCGCTTGAAACTAGTACGACGGGGTACAATTGTATGGCGATCAAAATATCACAAAAAGCCATATACGAAAGTCATACAATAGCATGTGTCTAGCCTGTCGTAAAAGGCGACTTAACAACCCACAGCCAGGTGGTAGGGCATTTGCCCGACTGGATGGCTACCACCCCTCGTCTAAAGTATGTCGCCATAACAACCTTGAGTTGTGTTCCGGCATTAGTGACCAGGTTCCAGTCTCCCTTGAGAGAGCAGCACCGCATTTGTAGCACCTTTGCTGTTGCAAATGTCCATAGGCGATGGTAGCCGCTTTCCATCAAGTGGGCAGTCTGCTGATCTCCTGCAATAAAAAATAAAAAAAAACCTAAGGAAAAGTGGTTATCACCATTATTTATTGTCTGTTATGGTCTGGGTGTTTGAAATCGGTGCCAGAGATTTCCGTTGTACATTATTCATAACTCGCTTCGCTACCCGTAACTCGCTCAGTTTGTGGATATACAATGTGTGTGTTCGTCTGCCGATTATTATTATAATAGTTAAGAATTAACTTAACTGATTGCCAGGCCATAAACTCTTAAAAATTTGGAACATGTATTCGACCAATTCAATTAACTATTTTACAGACTGTGGTCAGCGTTGCAATTCCTCTACTGCATTCCAGTCGGCGATACCCAGTTCACTGTTGAGTAAGTTAATTTTTTTTTTCAATATGGCTTCGTCTGATTTTGGATTTAGCCGATGTCAAATATTTATATAGAAGATTTGTATCAATCTTCATGTAAAAATAGGCACCTGACTAAACTTCAACATAATATATAAACTCTCTCTGTGTTTATATATGCGCGAGATCGCCCGTGCGTGTGTATGGGTATGTATGTATGAGTGTGGGTATGAATGTATGAGTGTGGGTATGAATGTATGAGTGTGGGTATATATGTATGAGTGTGGGTATGAATGTATGAGTGTGGGTATGAATGTATGAGTGTGGGTATGAATGTATGAGTGTGGGTATATATGTATGAGTGTGGGTATGAATGTATGAGTGTGGGTATGAATGTATGAGTGTGGGTATGAATGTATGAGTGTGGGTATGAATGTATGAGTGTGGGTATGAATGTATGAGTGTGGGTATATATGTATGAGTGTGGGTATGAATGTATGAGTGTGGGTATGAATGTATGAGTGTGGGTATGAATGTATGAGTGTGGGTATGAATGTATGAGTGTGGGTATGAATGTATGAGTGTGGGTATGAATGTATGAGTGTGGGTATGAATGTATGAGTGTGGGTATGTATGTGTGTGTGTGTGTGGGTATGTATGTGTGTGTGTGTGTGTGTGGGTATGTGTGTGTGTGTGTGCGTGCGTGCGTGCGTGCGTGCGTGCGTGCGTGCGTGCGTGCGTGCGTGTGCGTGCGTGCGTGTGCGTGCGTGCGTGCGTGTGCGTGTGCCCGCGCGCGCGCGTGTGTGTGTGTGTGTGCGCGTGCCCCTGCGTGCGAGAGGTGTATACGCATTTATTATTAATTATATATATATTTTGAATGACTTCTTCAGAGAGTTATTCGGCGAAGGTCTCCATTGGGCCGGTTGCACGATTATAGCGCTGTTGGGGCAGCAGCGGCGCTTCGAGGCGCTGGACTTCAGCTACCACATCCTGAGGGTGCAGAGGGTCGATGGCAAGGACGAACTGGTCAAGGGCATTGTGAGTGTGCTTATTTTTAAATCTAATTTAATTTAAGTATATTTATATAGAAGTCGTGGTAGCGTAATGGCTAACGCACGCGTCCTAAACTAAAAGGGCGCGGGTGCCATCCTGGTCGGAACGCAACAACAGTCTAAGTTTATTTTTGTATTGGTGTATAATAAAGTGTTATCTATTCATGAATTCGTCAAAAGCATTAATAATTTTTGTTGCAGCCTCTGAAGCGTATGGTGGACCGCATACGCCGCTTCCAGGTGTTAAACTCCCAGATCTTCGGGGTGCTGGCGCGCCATCTCGCGGCCGATGACGAGAGAGCTGGAGTCGAGCATGTGAGGTGTTTCCCCCCACCCGCCGCACCCCACCACAACTGAAAATAAAGTATATATAGTAGGAGAAGAAGTAGAGGAGAAGTTACATTGGAAATGTGTTTGGAGATAACTAGTAAGTGTTGTTACAAGCTTGAAATACCGTTAAAAAATATTGTATCATGATATATGCTACTTGCAGATATCTGTAGAAAGTAAATATCATTATAAAACTTAACGTTACTTCTAGACAATTTTACCGTTAAGTAAATATATCGTTAATACTGATTTTAACGGTAATTTTACCGTTACAACTATGTTTTGTTACCATCGCTATCGTTCGCTCGCAGAAATCGTCAAACAGTGGCGCTAACAGCGCGTAAATCTCTATAATATTGCAATTGCTTTAAATTTGTGTTCGTTGATTGTTCCGGTACCGTAAGAAGTAACGGTAAATATAACGTTAAACATACGATTGTAAACGTTACATTTAACGTAAAAGATTATAAATGTCACTTAGGTAACGGTACATAATCGTACTGATGTAGCAATATCTTGTTCGAAAATACCGCTAATTAAATATGTATTTTTAAAATGAATTGATAACATTTTCAAGCCCTGGTTATACAAGTATTTAGAATATGAAAGACAGTAGAAGTATTAGAGAAGAAGTAGTATCTTAGCATATAAAATGTATGAGGAAACTGTAGTTATTATAGCTGTAAGTAGAGTAAACTATACTACCATTATGGCACCGACTCCAGTTGTTGGGCACTTTAAATGTAATAATGATGACATATGGCTTATAAAAACTAATGCGCTGGGATTGGGGACACCTGTGGTCCAATTTTGTTGCTACTATCTCGTCCAAATCAATGGACATTATTGTCTCAATCGTAGATTTGCCTGATTTTTGTATACTGTTAAGTCCAAACTCTGTCTTTATAAATATAAGCGAATGGGCGCAAAATAAATGTTTGTAGCTTTTCAATATTCATTTTCTGCTAATGGTAATACCAATGTAGTGTACCACTTACAACTCAATAGATGGCGCTGTGCAATAATTGAGGTCGCAAATGATTATATACATACAAAGAATATATACAAACTTCCAACAATAATATACTGGTCTAGGCCTACGAGGAACAACAACAATAGCCTCACTAGAAGATCTTCCTTTGAGTTTGTAAGAGTAACATGACATTTTGTACTGAACCAGGACAATGTACCAGTTCAAATGAGGCAAGATGATTTGTATGGTTTGTACCGCGGCAGTACATTTGAAGCGATGAGGCCGGTGAGGCAGTGAGCGTCATTCTCTCATTTGTCCCCTTCAAAACTTGTTCGGAAATGTTCGTTAATAATCGGATGCGCTCGGCCTCGGTCAGCTCATTTTACTAGCAGTCGTACATATCATGTTGTCCCGTCCTCTTTGTCACGTGAATATATGTAGAGGCGTTATTGTACTGTTTGTTGTAGCACAAGCCTCGTTCCGTCCTTCCTCTTACTTTTGAGTAATAGCGCGACAAAAGCTTTGAAGTGGTACATTTCAAATTTTATCGTATCAGTACAAATATATTTTGTACGGGACAAATGTACTCACACGTGTACTACTCATCACTAATTCCATCTCGCTCCTATACCCTATACGAGACACCCTAAACTAATTTCTTTGTACTATTTTCCACCGCGACGATATCGAGAAGATATTGTGGATTTAGTAGAATACGAATTTTTGACGCTATCGCAATGATTGGAATAAGTTCCCGAAGACCTTCGAAGAAATTGTATAGTAAATAACCCCTTACAGAGGCCAAATTTGATATTATTTTTGTCCACAATCTGCCCGAAACCAACAGAACTATATCGTCCCTTTTACTCCAATACAAATTCTACATAGTTAGAGGGGTATTTGAGCACAAATTTGTGGTGCTTCCGTCTTCAAAGGACAGGGCAATTACAGGACCTCCTAATTTCAAAACATCCTATACTACACTGATGGGTATTATTTTTGACAGGTGGTAGGGCATTCGCCCGACTGGATGGCTACCACCCCTGGTCTAAAGTATGTCGCCATAACAACCTTGAGTTGTGTTCCGGCATTGGTGACCAGGTTCCAGTCTCCCTTAAGAGAGCAGCAGCGCATTTGTAGCACCTTTGGTGTTGCAAATGTCCATAGGCGATGGTAACCGCTTTGCATCAAGTGGGCCCTCTGCCTGTCTGCTGATCTCCTGCAATAAAAAAAAAAAAAAATTTAGACTAGGACATGCCCGCGATTTCGTCCACGCTTGTCTTGCAATTCTCTGGAGGCAAAGTACCGCAGCATTTAAAAAAGAATATAAGATTTCGTTTTAGTGGAAATCGTGTTGGAATAAGCTAATTTCTATCCACCCGAAGAACTACGCACCGCTTCCGGGAAAAATTCCGCGGGATTTTCCGTTTTTTTCCGTGCAATAAGAAAAAAATCAGCTCGACCTGTCGCAAATTATTACGCGTTTTATTTTTATATGTGATTGTCATTTCTAGTTCTTGCATGAAATGTATGTATGGTTTAATATGAATTATGATAATGTAACGAGAAAATGTATTTGTAGAATAAGCGTGTATTCCTTTTTCTTATCTTAAAATAAATTATTATTAGGCAGAAAATTGTTTTATTGTTTCACTGGATATGATGACGCGCAAACGCACAGACTTGAAAACAAATAGATGAATAATTAAAAAGCTAATGTCCCAAAGACACCTCGTCTTTGGGATACCTGGTTGAAATGATGTTACGAAGACCAGCGGAGACCATCGTAGACCATCGAAAAAATTGTATAAATAAAAAGGTTTTTAAATACAAGCTTTTGAGATCCTGTATATCATGTAGCAGCAAAGTGTTAGCCAAGACAAGTAAAACGAGCCCAAACACGACGGGTCTATGTTGTTTAGTACAGGAGTTCCTATGGCCGCCTTCCGACTCCATCATCAGATCAGCTCCATGGTACCATATTATTGCGTGCAAAATTTCAGCTTTCAAATTTAACTTGCAAGATTCCACCCGAACTTACATACATGCATCCATTGCAAATTAAATAAAAGCTTGTAATTATAAGGGCAATTACAAGACCTATTTTCAAAGCAGCGTATATTACACGATGGATATTATTTTATTTTATATCTTATTTAATTGCATTAAAGTTCGTATTAGTATAATAATATAAAAGTGGTCAGCATTTTTTCTTTCACTTAACACTTTTTTCGTCTCACCCCCATCTGCTGAGTAACGTGCGATAAGGAACTAAGTTCCAATATTTTGTTTGTTACATAAACTGTATACCAAGTTTTTTAACGGGGGAAATCCGCTTAAGGGCAAACCACCGCAGGGGAAATGCGGCGGGGGTGGGCGTATGAGATTCGCCACGTTGGGGTGCCACTAGTATCCCTAGGGAGTACTATCGCCACCCGAGTCTGTACTGTAACGACTGACTTTAGTCGTTATGATATATTAAGAAACATAATTTATTTAAATAAAATCGTAGAACGCCTCCCAAAATCCGTGCAGGAACGGAGAAAGAATACAATTTCCTGCGGCCGGGCGGTCTGTCGTAAGAGGCGACTAAACAGCCCACAGCCAGGTGGTAGGGCATTTGCCCGACTGGATGGCTACCACCCCTGGTCTAGAGTATGCCGCCATAACAACCTTGATTTGTGTTCCGGCATTAGTGACCAGGTTCCAGTCTCCCTTAAGAGAGCAGCAGCGCATTTGTAGCACTTTGGTGTTGCAAATGTCCATAGACGATGGTAACCGCTTTCCATCAAGTGGGCCGTCTGCCTGTCTTTTGAACTCCTGCAATAAAAAAAATAAATAAGAGAAGACAGAATTATATAGGGTTGCTAGCAGAACATATCTATGTAAAAGTGTATCTTCGTTGCTAATACAAGCTTACGCTCTGAACCAGTCTCTTCTTGAAGATCCCGGTCAGGTCAGAAGCCGCTGGCCGTTACAGTACCTGTAAACTTTTTAGTAGGAGAAAATCTGTAAAACTGTAAATCTGGAGAAACGTATGTAATTCAGTTAAAAACTGACGTATTCAAAAAATATTTTTTTTTTATTGCACGAGTTCACGACACACCTTCCATGATCAAATTGATCGTGTACTAGCAGAGGGTGATGTCAGGAGCCTTAAGAACAGACGAGCGTGCATGACAAGAGTTATGAATGTCAAAGAGGCAAGTGAGGTGTGTAAGAATAAGCTTAAATGGCACTCTGTTGTTCGTGCCTACCCCGCAAGGGAACTGGCGTGAAGTTATGTATGTATGTATGTATGTATGTATGTATGTACGAGTTCAGCAGACAGGCAGACGGCCCATTTGATGAAAAGCGACTACCATCGCCTAAGGACATTTGCGACACCAAAGGTGCTACAAATGCGCTGCTGCTCTCTTAAGGGAGACCGGAACCTGGTCACTAATGCCGGAACACAACTCGAGGTTGTTATGGCGACATACTTTAGACCAGGGCAAATGCCCTACCACCTGGCTGTGGGGTGTTAAGTCGCCTCTTACGACAGGCCGCCCGGCCGCAGGAAATTGTATTCTTTCCCCGTTCCTGCACGGATAGAAATTGTTAAATAAAAACAAATTGTTGTACTTGCATCGAAATGTATATTTCATTTTTAAATTGCTTTAACAAAAAAATACCCAGGCATTAAAAAAAAAGAATTTAAAATTCTTTCACTTTAACTACATTAATATAAACTTAAAATAAAAGATATAGAATTGGTGTAATTGAGTGTAATCTTAGCTAACATAATTTTAACATGTACTTGGTTATTATCCGTGACTTGGTCCGCATTTTATTTTTACACATTCGAGATAAATTAAAAACGCAGCTATAACCTTGCAACACCTTATTTCGTTAATTTTGTAATACCTCTGCTACACCTGCGCTGTTATGCTTTAACTAACGCAGTAATAAAGACGTAACGCAGATGTGGATAAGGTTTAAATGCGTTGTGATGAGAATTTGTTAGCGACGTTACATTACCTGATAACGTAGGTGGCGGCTAATATAGCCGAACGGTAACGCGTTATTTGAAAGAAGGTAACAAACATTAACGCAAGTGGAGCAGGAGCATGCCTAAATATTTTTCATATCAACTTTTGGAGGGTATCTATTAAAAATTTTCAATCACCTATTTCACCTCCTTCAGTTTTTTGGAGACGAAAGAAATTCTACGTCTTAAGGTATTTCATCTACAAGATCAGTAAAATGCATGTGAAGAAGAATAATCTTTAGACGGATCTATAACAGATCGATTTATTGTACTACGATTTCCTGTAGATTGATCGTGTACTAGCAGAAGGTGATCTCAGGAGCCTTAAGAACTAACGAGCTTGCATGATAAAAGTTATGAATGTCAAAGAGGCAAGTGAGGTGTGTAAGAATAAGCCTAAATGGCACTCTGTTGTTCGTGCCTACCCCGCAAGGGAACTGGCGTGAAGTTATGTATGTATCTGTGGAAAATAAAGTTTTTTATGGTAACAATACTAAGAAACAAAATGATTTATAAAATAATCTCGCCGTACGATTTACCAAAGGAGGGTACACACCGGTCAAGCCGGGCGTAAAATCAGTACGCTCGCGCCGGTGTGTACACGCAATATCAAAATTGCCTATGACAATCGCTCCTTTGTCTATGGTCAACAGCCAACTTTCAAAAAATTCGCTACGAAACGAAATCTAACCTTTGTACGCGCAACAACATTTTACTAAAAATTATTTTAAAATTGCAAAAGTTGAAATACCCGCATTATTAGACCAAAGGGTGCTTCATTGAAGACTTCCTAAACTTCAAATAAGTTATTTGACATTCTTTACATCATGTTTAAAAAAACCGCTTTACAAACATCTCACTTCTACTGGCAAATGGATTAATAACACGGGTTAACCGGTTTGCAATCATCGGCAATTAGTATTACACTCAAATACAACATTGCTTATCCACCTTACAAAATGTTAATATTAACTTCGGTTTACTTAAAATCAATCAGATCACAGTTGTTATAAATTAATAAAAATCACTCGACAAACAAACATACATAATGTTATAAAGTCCTGCTCCATCTGGGATAATGTTGGTCTTATTGACTGTGGCCAAATGAGTCCTGTATATAGCGTTAAAAATAACGCCGTTAATGATTAACTACATTAGTGTAGTTGTATATCAATGTTTAATGTTGGTCTTATTGACTGTGGCCAAATGAGTCCTGTATATAGCATTAAAAATAACGCCGTTAATGATTAACTACATTAGTGTAGTTATCTATCAATGTTTAACGTCATTCACAATTAATAACAATATCGCATCAGAAATAACGCGTTAATACCATTACTACATCTGCGTGAAACGGTCACTAGCATTATCCCAGATGAAGCAGGGACATAGTATACAAAATCAAATAATAACTGACTTCCTTTCAAAGGATTTTTTAAAAATAATAAATCATAAGAGGGAGAAAGGTGTATAACGCATATACTCTGTCCAAGCATTTATTTTACTTTTGACGTTTGCATGTCTATTAAGTTACACATTTCTTAACAGTAAATGTCACCTACTACAAATGTCACAATTGCCATACTTGGTTGTTCCAGGCGATGTAATAGTGACGCTCTGTGAGTCATCTAACACAATAATACACAGACTATAAAAATTAGTCATCAATTAATTGTTTTGAAATGAAAATATTTTTTATTTAAAAGGAAATAAAACTACATTTATTTAGATTTAAAAAGTCATAATTTTGCTTTTATTTCACTATTAAGTATAAACATTGTATGACTTATTTGCTAAGGCTACGTTCCATGTGGGACTCAACGACCACGTTCACGACCGTGATTTTTCCCGTTCCACTTGCTTGCCGGCGTTACAGTCGTAAACCCAAGTGGAACGGCTATTCGACCCACCTCTTGACATTCGAAAATGATGACGTCATTAGTGACGTTTTCGCCACGACCACAACCACCGCAATCGCCTTGTGGAACGGCTAACGGAGCATTTTGAGCGTTGTGAGCTACTAATGGAACGCACTGTCTGTAATACAGTATTTTAGTGCATGATATAGACGCACTAAATTGATTAAAATTTATTGACAAAGAAACTAGATTTTTAGTACCTGTAACACTTTAAGGCATTAGTAAATGATATAATTCTCGATTTATCAAATGTAAAATAAACAGATGGACAGAGTATATATATATATATATATATATAATTTCATAGAATTTATTATATGTCGCAAGAATATGGGCATTTCAAAATATTAAAAGAAATATTATCAGAATAAATTAAATTTAATTTGTATAAACTTCAAAAAGAAATTTTACATTAAATTCATAATTGATTTTAAAATAAACCGTTTCACATAAATACACAGAAAAAAAACTACTAAAGAATAAAAATAATAAAATATTTTACAAAAACTTCACTAAAGATAGCAACAGCTTATAATTGACAACACATTTACAAAGTAAGAAAGAGAGTTGGTCTGAAAGAGAGTGTCGGGGTGGAGGTAAGGAAAGGAATGCTCCGGTGGTTCGGGCATGTGGAAAGAATGACTAAACAGATATACAATGCAAAAGTGGATGGATGCAGAAGTCGCGGAAGGCCACGACACACCTTCCATGATCAAATTGATCATGTACTAGCGGAGGGTGATGTCAGGAGCCTTAAGAACAGACGAGTGTGCATGACAAGAGTTATGAATGTCAAAGAAGCAAGTGAGGTGTGTAAGAATGGGCCTAAATGCCGCTCTGTCGTTCGTGCCTACCCCGCAAGGGAACTGGCGTGAAGTTATGTATGTATGTATGTATGTACATTTACGATGTACCGAAGCAATATTGATGTTCTGAAGGAAGATTGATCCCATCGTGTTTTTGCGAAACATGAACAATATATAACACATATAAAACACATATTTGTCAAAAGTATTTTTTTTTTATGTTTAAGGCTTGGCAACTAGGCCTTTAAGCCAGACGACGTTGTATTGTAGGCTACAATCGACGTCATCCAACGGAGTTCTTGTGAAAACTCAAAAGGCCACATTTGGCTATACAGTTCACATTTCTCGCAAAAGCACATAATTACTACTCAAAAACTATCAATATCCTACAACTATTGTTCAATCTAGAGTAATTTTACACATTTTTAGAAAATAAAACTGCACAGCACAACGTCTCCTTTCAGTTCCCGCCAAAAACTCCTTGTCGAAAGTAAATAAATAATAACAAGTGGCGATGGACAAGTGACATCGTCCGTGGTCGAAATTCGACCATCTATAATCGCAGATTTCGCCAAGACTACATTGTTAATTTGACTTTAACAATAAACAAAAGAGTATATATGCGTGTGTGCGTCAAATACATGGCAGTGCGTGTAATATTTTTTCATTGATTTAATTTATTTATTATGCATAATTTAAATATAAGCATTCCGCACTCCTTCTCTATATAAAAGGTCAATATATTCTGACAGCGACGCCATTATATTTATTCTCACACATCTAGCATTCACGAAACCGCATAATAGTAGTATTTTGTAGTTTTTTTATTATTTTTTTATTGCAGGAGTTCAGCAGACAGGCAGACGGCCCACTTGATGGAAAGCGGTTACCATCGCCTATGGACATTTGCATCACCAAAGGTGCTACAAATGCGCTGCTGCTCTCTTAAAGGTGACTGGAACCTGGTCACTAATGCCGGAACACAACACAAGGTTGTTATGGCGGCATACTCTAGACCAGGGGTGGTCGCCATCCAGTCGACGAAATACTCTACCACCTGGCTGTGGGTTGTTTTGTCGCCTCTTACGACAGGCCGCCCCTACGCAGGAAATTGTATTTTTAGTAATAACCTTTTTGTATTAAACTTAAATAAAAATAACACAAATTATCAAAGCTATAAGATAATATCATTCGTCATCCATTACACGACGGCACGCTGTCACCACCATGCGGTTACATACAATAGTATAATAACGGCATACGTTCCTCTGTAATTGACCATGACAGGAACCGAATCTGGAGCTTCTGGCGTTGCAGTGAGGTAGGTCGGCAAAGGCTTAGCCCGCTCAGCCACCGAGGCCGTCTTCAAATTGTATCAATTTAAGATATATTTTCAAAAACGTGGTAATATGAGAGCGAGACAATGAACTCCATTTCCGAAACGGTGTACACAGGAATAGGAAATAGATTTAATTTTGAAATTGTACGTGTGACCTTCAAAAAACCTTCTCCAGTGGAAGTCAGGATGAATTTAAAAAAAAAAAGAATTTTGTGTTTTTAAATTGTACCTGATCATTCTTCCATCAAAACTATAAAAATTCTATACATGATGTGTAATTATATATACATAATTAATCACACTGGGCTTAAAACTTTAACTGCCTAAAATAGAACTACTGGACTTCATTTGCAAAAAAATACAGTAGTCCCAAAATTCTCACATGTAATTTGTTCCATTTTGGAAAAGTGTTAGTTCCACTTGCTTTGTCAGTTATAAGCTGTTCGCAAAAAAAAAATATATATTTAAAATTACTTATTGCAACATAACGATGTCATAGACATCAAAACATATTTTTAGTTTTTTAGACTATGGTTTTCTTCTTTTTTTTTTAAATATACTCAGTCGTTTCAGTTTTGATTGTATTCTATATTCAAAATGTGTATAATAACAACAAATGATATAGTGCAGTATGATTTATTGCATTTCATTTGTCAATATTGCAACATTTATTATATAATTGTAATTATGTGAGCATGGAAGCATGGTGTCTTAATTTTTTTTATTCACAATGGAAATTACTTTTAATCGATTTGAATGAGTTTGAATTTGACGTCTGACATTGGCATCTGTCACGGAACTGTCCGAAACGTCAGATTATAAAAAAAAATCATAAATTTTAATACGTACCCAAAACCGTCAATTTAATTGAGATGAATTTTAAAATTTAAATTTAATATTTAAAATGTCATGTTGCCATTTTCATTTTTAATGACACGGTTTTTAGGCCAATGTTAAATATCTAAAATTTTTGGAATAAACTTCGAATGAATTAGACAACAGACCTATGTAAACGTCAATAGCAAAATTGTAAATTATTGTTTGAAGTTATTATATAAACGGACTTTTTGTGATACTTTGAAAAGTCATGTTTCACTAAACAGCTAAACGTAACAATTCACAGTTGTTAATATTTTTTACAATTATGACAAATATAGTTTATATTTTATTAATTAATACTTCCTTCCATGCTCGACTCATCGTTTAGTACAGTTGGTTTTTCAACAACAAAATTAATAATCTTCGAAATAAAATAGCTTCCTGTTATCGTGACAATATGTATTACTGTACACTGTTGGCTTGGAACTGGACCGCATAATAATTATTCAAGTTGACATTAAAACTTTCAACGATTTATTAATTAATATAATTGAATTTGAATTTCAAATATTTATCATTAGCAGGGATAATAGTTTATTCAGCTGTGCGTCTATAATGTACAAACAGACAGGCTGAAAGTTATTTAGTCGTGGGCAACATCGTCACGTTTCTACGTCACTAGAAAAATTGCGGCCAAGATCCTTGTCATAAACTGTAATACGCGAGTAGCCCAGACAATTAGTTCTTTCTCCATAGACAATAAAAAAAAAAACACTAATCAGAGATACTAATATAAAATGGAATATTTTTTTCTATCACATTCATATTTTTTTTCATTTCATTTTAAACAAAAAACCCTAAATTTCGAGTTAACCTTGCGTTACCAGACATATTAATTACAAAGCTTTTTTTTTATAAATTTGACAGTTGCAGCTGTCAAAAAACATAGATATTTATCATGTCTAAATATTGAAAAGTCGATTCCATTATTTTAAATTTAGAATATTATTGACATTATTATTATAAGTAATATTGTCAAAAATATTTAACAAAACCAGAACGAAGTGCTTATTATTTCTTGTAGCTTAGAAATATAACGTTATGATGTATGATGCAAACGCATTCGCGGACATAAGCTAGTTTGTGCAACTATTTTCAATATTTAGATACTAATATGCGATTAACTTAATTAAGTTTTCTTATCTTTCACTTACATATTTTCTTTAATAATAGTTTTATTTTGACAGATGTCACTTAGGGTTGCCAAGTTTGAAATAGAATTTCACAATTTGAGTAGCAAAAAATATATGTTTTTATTAAATTAAAAATCAATTATACCTGTACGTTTTGTAAGAGTTATAAAAAATTAGACATTTTGAAAACATAATTTGTATTAGATAAAATTGAATATATTATTGCATGACTTGTAAAGTTAATTAATATATAATTTTTATAAGTATTATTATGATAGTAATTGTAATATTTTACAAGCTTTTCTATAGCTGGCAATCCTGTCAATACACCTGTCAAAACGCCAAAATGGCGGTCATAATCATAGACAATACTATATTAAGTCTTATTTTAATAAACAAAATTGTTAATTTATTGCGTTGTTAAAAGTCTTGTGTGTTAATATGTTTGTTCCTTTCTCTATTTTTTTGTTTTTGTTTGTTTGTTTGTTACCATATATAATGTATTGGATACCAGTCCAAATGTCACTGTTCGTAGTGTTTTGCTTTTCGGTCCATCTCGTCGTCGGATGTGCGATTCATAGGATGATCTGAAATAAAAAAAAACATTATTGAATTATTTTGGCGGGAAATGTTTTACTGTATAGTTTTATTTTACAAAAACCATATAATATTTTTTGTGCGTGTTTGAGTGGGTACCTGGATGATTTAGATTCACAATTGGACCACATAGGTGGCGCTGCAATTAGGTTCTAGATTTTTATGTTTAAGGGTAATACAACGTCTACAAATATTAACAAGTCGTACAGCTAGTACAATACATAGCGCAATGTGTGAGCGGGACGGATGATGTGCAAGCGTGATAGATCAACTATTAATACGTGCGCTCCCGCGTTGCGCTAGCCAGTAGTGCGCTGTCCGCTGCGATGTCCAGACTTATGGAGCTCCCATATTCAAATTCAAATTCAAAAGTTTTTATTTAAAATAAATTCCACTGGAGAACACTTTTTAAAGGTCATACATATAAGTTAAAATTTAATTTTTACTTCCTATTCTATGTACACCGCTTCGCAGCGTGTTGACGCTGTAAAGGAGAAGAAGCGGCAAGAAACTCCCCAGCAACACGTCTAGCTTAATATTATTTTTCTTTATATTTCATATTCTATTTATATCTCAAATTCTTTTTTTTTATAAGTTTTGTACAGAAGTATGTTACAGAATTACTTTTTGAAGAATTAATGGAGTTGTAGCAAACAATGCATACTCAATAAGACCAAGACAATAAAAGGAAAGAAACCATTTATAAAAATGCATAGTACTTAAATTTATATTAATTTCTCTAGGCATTAATATTTTTATAAATGAATATATGTGTATAGGTGAACATATCTTGTAATTTGATTTCTTCAATGCTCTTATTTAATTAAACATTGATTAATATCTACGAGAAAAAGTTAGAATTTAAAAAGTGTTGAAATACCTTGATGTTGGGGCATTTTGGGTACAAGCACGACGTTCCCGTCGGCAGCTTGTTGCAACGAGAACTGATTGGAAGATAATGGCCGACCCTCGGGATCTCTTAAGTTCTGCAAAAAGAAAAAAATACTATTAAATTCTAATTCAAGGCAGTATAATAAGTCTAGGTCACTAGAACGCAGACGCCCCGGGTTCGATTCCTGGTATGCTAAATTTCGTAAAGGAACGTTTTTTTATCTACAACTAGTGGGTCGAGCAGACGTTGTCCTGTTCTGAAAAATAAAAATCTAGAACTCGATTTTAGCGCCAACTATTGGTTCCAATTGTGAATCTTAATCTCCCCGAGACCCACACAAACACACACAAAATTTCATCACAATCGGTGAAACTGTTTTTGAGTTTTAGACAGACTGACGAACGATTTTTATATACATATAAGAAGAAGATGCTCGGGTGTTTGTGATCGGCACCAGGGTGGTCCGATGTATAATATCCGTAGGACAAGCGTAACTTGTTTAGCTTGGGATATACCATGTGTATATGTACGTCTATCAATTATACCGGACCAGACCCATCTATTCTTGGTCCATAAACCCTCAAAATCCTAATCTGGGGTCAATTTGGTCCATAGACCCTCAAAGTCCTAGTCTGGGGTCAGTTTGGTCCATTGACTCAAAATCCTAGTGTGGGTTCAGTTTGGTCCATACATCTTCAAAATCCCAATCTGGGGTCAGTTTGGTCCATACACCCCTCAAAATCCCAATCTGGGGTCAGTTTGGTCCATACACCCCTCAAAAACCCAATCTGGGGTCAGTTTGGTCCATGCACCCCTCAAAATCCCAATCTGGGGTTAGTTTGGTCCATACACCCTCAAAATCCTAATCTGGGGTCATTTGATCCATACACCCTCAAAATCCTGATCTGAGGTCAGTTTGGTCCATACACCCTCAAGATTTTGTTTTCAGGTTGTATGGACCATGATTCGGATTCAGCGCATCGAATACATAAGAATAGATAGGTCTGGTCAAAAGTACATACTACTGAATTTTGTGGGCTCTCTTAGGAGTTAAGTAATAGCTCACCTGGAATACGTGTCTGTACAAGGCCGCAAAGCGCTCCTTGACCCTCTGCCTCTCGGCCATCAAGGAGTGGTGGTCCCTCTGGGTCCTCTGCTTGCGGTCGCGGACCGTCTTCACCTCGTCCGCCAGAGAGGTGATCTGATCCAATTTGCGTTTGCGGCAGTTCTGTGCTGCCACCTTTACAACAAAAACAAATTATCTACATTGCAGTTTGGCCGTTCCGTAAAGCGACATTTGACATCTGTCAAACTGACTTTAGTAGTGGCGTGAACTATCGATGATGATACGATTAAGAATTGGAATCGATATCGCAAGTCACATATTACCGAATCGATTAAAAGAAAGGTTTTATTAAAATTATAAATTTTAACGGTTTCAAGCGAGAAGTTACATTTATTTGATTATTGTTTCGACGTTCGTTGCCTACTGAAAAGTGGTCGAAACAAAAATCAAATAAAGTTCGGCTCTCAAAATCGTTAAAAAGTAGTTTTAATTATGTTTACTAGTCGCGAGAACTTAGGAATATAGTATGAAACGCAAAACAATTTAAATAAGAATATTTTACTCATCGTTGCCTTTTTTATCTTTAAAATGTTAAAATATATATATAAAATTTATGTTTAAAATTCTCGATTACACATCAATCTCCAGGTCACGTCACTAATATTTAAGAAAACAAGTGTTGACAAACGGAGTTTTTGGCGGGAACTGAAAGGAGATGGTGTGCTGTGCAATTTTATTTTCTTAAAATGTGTAAAATTACTCTAAAATGAACAATAGTTGTAGGTTATTGATAGTTTTTGAGTAATAATTATGTGTTTTGTGAGAAATGTGAACTGTACAGTCAAATGTGGCCTTTCGAGTTGTCACAAAAACTCCGTTGAATGGCACCAGCTGATAACCTACAGTTCAGCTGTGCTACACATAGGCTTCAGAAAATTAAGAAACTATATTGTAAACTAAGATCTGGCTTAAAGGCCTAGCTGCCAAACCATAAACCTAAATAAATAATAAAATAAAGTTTTGACAAACAACGTTGTCATGTGTTACGTTGTTGTTGTAGTAAACAAATGCTAATTAAGATGTTTTAATTTGATATCACTTTTTTTATGCTATTACAATGTTAGTTCGTCAGTATTTATGTGAAACTTCAAAGGGGGTCTTATAATGTCTTAATTCTAGTATATTAAATTATTTTAGATATAAAAAATATTTATTATTTTTGAAGTCTTTTTTTTTTCAATATATGAACTAAACAAAGTCCGCGACGTACACACCATTATCAAATAGCAGAAGTATTAATTTTTTTTATTTTTTTATTGCAGGAGTTCAGCAGACAGGCAGACGGCCCACTTGATGGAAAGCGGTTACCATCGCCTATGGACATTTGCAACACCAAAGGTGCTACAAATGCGCTGCTGCTCTCTTAAAGGAGACTGGAACCTGGTCACTAATGCCGGAACACAACACAAGGTTGTTATGGCGGCATACTCTAGACCAGGGGTGGTCGCCATCCAGTCGAGCAAATACCCTACCACCTGGCTGTAGGTTGTTTAGTCACCTCTTACGACAGGCCACCAGGCCGCAGGAAATTGTATTCTTTCTCCGTTCCTGCACGGATAAAAATACAGGTCAGGTAAACAAAATCTTAAATAAAGTGCATCTATGCAGAGGTTCATGAAAGTAGGCGAAGCAAAAGTTGTTTGTTCATATCCATAGCCTCTGCCTACCCCCATGGGAAACAGACCTGATATTATGTATTTAGGAACTGAACAATATCTTTAGTATGCAAGTAATTTTCTTACCTTATTCTTTCCGCGCCTCCGTATATCTCTGATGAGAGATAGCTGCGCTTCGCTCAAGTCGTGTTTTGAGAGCCGCTCGTTGAATTCATCCATCGGAAGGTTTATTATATCGTGTACCTCCAGTGGTATACCTGGATGGCAACAGAAATATACATAAATCAAGCTTCCTTGATACCTAAGTCACGGAATAAATACTATATTTTCAGTGATTGAAATCTCTTTCATTTAAGTTGACTGGAAGAGATCGCTTTGAGCGATAAGCGATAAGGCCGCGTATTGTATTGCCTAGATTGGCCTGGAAAATGGCTCCAGGCCAATCTAGGCTCCTGGCCTCTCTTTCGCTCCCCCCCCCCCCCCTCTATTTTTTGGCATAGTCTATAATTGTATTGTTAAGTCAAAATGAGACATAAAAAAATGGTCTTAAATGTTTGAAAAGGTTTCATAAGTGACTTTTCCAACTGCTTATTCGTTTTATTTATTTTGTTGTAAAAAGTTCCAAATTCCTTCCATTTTCCAACCCGGCTTTATTTATACATACATACACGCCGTATATTATAACGCCGTGAAGTAAGACTGAATGTATGTATGTATAACTTCACGCCAGTTCCCTTGCGGAGTAAGCACGAACAACAGAGCGCCATTTAGGCCCATTCTTACACACGTCACTTGCTTCTTTGACATTCATAACTCTTGGCTCTATTTAGCAGCACATATATTTGAATAGAAACGCTTACATTGCAAAGGTGGAAAGCACGCGGTTACAATAGAGCTGATCGAGGTGGTTTGACCAGCGTGGCGGTGTTGCATCGAAATTCCTTATAATATTTGCATTCAATGAGCAGAGTCTAATTCCGCCTCGTGGTCGAAACGCAACTAACCTCCGCTCACCGAGACGGTTTTATTTATCATTATACTAGCTTCTCCGCGTGGAATAGTTACTTTGGGCTAACGCTGACTTTAACCCGCGACTTTGTTTACGTAGAAGGTGAAAATATTTTTAAATCTTAATCACTGCCCGCCGGCCTTGCACATCATAAATGCGCGCGCAGTACTTGATCATTATTCTGCTGCGATGTTATTTTAAAACTGCGATATCTCCTAAGATATTCATTGAGATCGAATGATGTAAATGGCAATTTTGTTTTAAATTAAATACTTGTCATGAATAACGTATTTATTTGGATAACAATTAATATCATGTTTATAAAAACACAAATTTGGTTAGCATAAAAAAGGTTATAGTGAGCCGACTTTTTAGAACTTTTAAAGGGAAACAATTCTGTCACACATGATTTTTGTGAAACTTTAACCGTTTACGCAGCGCACGCAGCGGAAGCTCTCAAAAGGGGAAAAAACCCCGATTTTGAAACATTCTTCATTGGTGCTCCGCTCCTATTGGTCTTAGCGTGATGATATATAGCCTACAGCCTTCCTCGATAAATGGGCTATCTAACACTGAAAGAATTTTTCAAATCAGACCAATAGTTTCTGAGATTAGCGCGTTCAAACAAACAGACTCCTCAGCTTTATATATTAATATAGATTTGAATAGAAACGCTCATATAAAGCTGTAAAGAACAACAACAAGAATTCTTTAGAACAGATGAAGGTCATTTAGCCAGCGTGGCGGTAGTACAGCAAAATTCCTTATGTTCGTAATCAATGGACAACGGCTAATAAATACGATGTTCTATGAGTTTTACACGTGTTCTCTTGGACGCAACGGTTTGATATGTATAATAATATCTCACCCAGTGCCTTTGCTCTCTTCTCGTCTCTAGACAAGTGCTGGCTGCTTGTGCCTGAAGAACCGCCATCGGACACGCTACCGTCAGTCAATCGTCGAACTGGAACACGAAAAAGTTTACATATATACTCAAGAAGCTACTTACAGGCCGTTCCATTTGTAGCTCACAACGCTCAAAACGCTCCGTTAGCCGTTCCACACGGCGATCGCGGTCGTTGTGGTCGTGGCAAAAACGTCGCGAATGACGTCATCATTTTCGGTCACACAACGCTCACAACGACCCACGTCAATAGGTGGGTCGAATAGCCGTTCCACTTTGGTTTACGATTGTTACGCCAAGAAGCAAGTGGAACGCGGAAAAACTCGCGGTCGTGAACGTGGTCGTTGTGAGTCCCTAATGGAACGTAGCCTTACAGGGCGTTCCATTTGTAGCTCACAACGCTCAAAACGCTCCGTTAGCCGTTCCACAAGGCGATCGCGGTCGTTGTGGTCGTGGCAAAAACGTCGCGAATGACGTCATCATTTTCGGTCACACAACGCTCACAACGACCCACGTCAATAGGTGGGTCGAATAGCCGTTCCACTTGGGTTTACTATTGTTACGCCAAGAAGCAAGTGG
Organism: Dendrolimus kikuchii; assembly: GCA_019925095.2. Classification (NCBI taxonomy): domain Eukaryota; kingdom Metazoa; phylum Arthropoda; class Insecta; order Lepidoptera; family Lasiocampidae; genus Dendrolimus; species Dendrolimus kikuchii. The sequence continues at coordinate 35,356,129 of CM034387.1, forward strand.
AACGCGGGGAAACTCGCGGTCGTGAACGTGGTCGTTGTGAGTCCCTAATGGAACGTAGCCTTACAGGGCGTTCCATTTGTAGCTCACAACGCCCAAAATGTTCCGTTAGCCCGTTCCACTAAGCGACCGCGGTCGTTGTGGTCGTGGCGAAAACGTCACTAATGATGTCATAATTTTCGCTCACACGGGATAAACCGTGGTCGTTGTGACTCCCAAATGGAACGTAGCCTTACAAGTACTTGTATACTGCGTGAACAATCGCGTGTTGTGACGTCACACTGTATTCGCATCAAGAGAAGTCTGTCCGTCTCTCTCGCGCGCGGTAAAGCTTATGAGTATGACGGAGATAGTTACTGTTTTGCTTTTGATACTGCTCATAAATATAGAATGCTCTTTTGCATTCGTCTGTTAGCGTCAGTCACGTCTCAATCGACGCGCGTTGTGATTTCCCATTTGGACCTATTTGGAGGTTAGAATAAAATGACTTCTGAAAGAATTGGTTCCGGCAAAACATTAACAGGACAATCTCGTGAAATAGATATTTTCAATGCATCGGTTAAGCACATCAAGATGCTTCACACTCCTTTTTAATTATTTATTTAATACTTCATTATTTATCCATTTCTTCTTTTTTTTCTAAATTACTATGTACTCAATGTTTTTATATAATGCATGCTGTGCTCGCACCAAGAAGGCCAGTCAGCAACCATATTATCTGTGCTCTAGTTTTGTTTAAAAGTAAGCTGGGAGTTTTTGGCGGGAACTGAAAGGAGATGTTGTGCTTTGCAGTTTTATTTTCTAAAAATGTATAAAATTACTCTAAAATGAACAATAGTTGTAGGATATTGATAGTTTTTGAGTAGTAATTATGTGTTTTGGGAGAAATGTGAACTGTTTAGTCAAATGTGGCCTTTTGAGTTGTCACAAGAACTCCGTTGAATGGCACTAGCTGATAACCTACAGTTCAGCTGTGCTACACATAGGTTTAAGAAAATGAAGTAACTACATTGAATCTAAGATCTGGCTTAAAGGCCTAGCTGCCAAGCCATAAATTCCAAAAAAAAAGAAGTAAAAGTAAGCTGAGTTGGCCAGTGTGCACTAAAAAAAATAGTGTATAATGTAATACACTCAACCGAACTATCTGCCTATTAAGTTATCACACAACATTTATTGAATATATTAATATGTATATTAAAAGTAAAACATTTTTTATTTATTTATACAGAACTAGGATTGCCAACCACACTTTATAATAACGTATCCTACTTTATTTTTCGTAAATACACTTTTGCATAAAAATAAAGTATGTGAAAATACTCTATTTTAAATATTTAAAGTGATGCCTAAAATGAAACACTTATGTGGATAATTACTAAACTATTATCAATACTTCTATGTTGAAATCACAAGGACATTTAAAATATATATATTAATTATTGAACGAAACGTTACGTGTCAATGTGACAGATAGATAAGTCATCTGTCTGAGCTGACAGTGACAGACAGACACTACTACCGCCTAGGGGTTTACAGGCGACGCAGCCGCGTGGATAAGGCTAGTAAACGAATAAAATTTTGATTTTTTTTCTTCCAAATACTTTTTATCCCTACTCAAAAAATGTGATTTTTCGTTATTTTTCTCAAAAACAGTTGGCAACCCTGTACACAGCCCACCCAGGCTACGTTCCATTAGGGACTCACGACCGCGAGTTTTCCCGTTCCACTTGCTTCTTGGCGTAACAATCGTAAACCCAAGTGGAACGGCTATTCGACCCACCCATTGACATGGCTCGTCGTGAGCGTTGTGTGATCGAAAATGATGACGTCATTAGTGACGTTTTCGCCACGACCACAACGATCGCGGTCGCCTTGTGGTCTGGCTAACTAAGCGTTTTGAGCGTTGTGAGCTACAAATGGAACGCCCTCCCAGTCTTGCATTTATTATTACATAGTATACTGTATAGTGAGATTGCGTTAATGCGAGTACTGTGAACGTGCCAGCCTTTTTGTTTATTACTGAAGCACAGCAGACAGGCTGACGGCCCAACTGTGATGGAAAGTGGTTACCATCGCCTATGGACATTTACAACAGCAAACGTGCTACCAATGTGCTGCCGCTCTCTAAAGGGAGATTGGGATCTGGCCACTAATGCCGGAACACAACTCAAAGTTGTTATGGCGGCATACTCTAGACCAGGGGTGGTCAGGCAAATGCCCTACGACCTGTACTGATAATCCGTGCAGGAACGGAGAAAGAATACAATTTCCTGCGGCCGGGCGGCCTGTCGTAAGAGGCGACTTAACAACCCACAGCCAGGTGGTAGGGCATTTGCCCGACTGGATGGTTACCACCCATGGTCTAAAGTATGTCGCCATAACAACCTTGAGTTGTGTTCCGGCAGTAGTAACCAGGTTCCAGACTCCCTTAAGAGAGCAGCAGCGCATTTGCAGCAACTTTGGTGTTGCAAATGTCCATAGGCGATGGTAACCGCTTTCCATCAAGTGGGCCGTCTGCCTGTCTGCTGATCTCCTGCAATAAAAAAAAATCTTTTTCCGTTCCTGCACGGAGAAGCCTTACTGGATCGGGCTGCGGTTGTTACCTCGTTTGTCTCTGACGTGCGCCGGACGCTGGTCCGCGGCGGGCATGGGCGCGCTGTACGTGTGGTTGTGGCGCACGCGCTCTGGCGGCGCGTACGAGAAGCGCGGCGCTACCGCACCCGGACTGCCGATGTTCGACTTCAACACACACACAAATCACATACATTTCTTACCACTCTTTCGTTAGTTTCAAAATTCAAGTTTTTATTCCAAATAAGTTCCACTGGAGAACACTTTTTGAAGGTCATACATGTAAGTCAAAATTTAATTTTTACTTCCTATTCTATGTACACCGCTTCGCAACGCGTTGATGCTGTAAAGGAGAAGAAGCGGCAAGAAACTCCCCAGCAACATGTCTAGCTAAATATTGTTTTTCTTTATATTTCATGTTCTATTTATATCTCAAATTATTATTTTTTATAAGTTTTGTACAGAAGTATGTTACAGAATTAGTTTTTGAAGAATTAATGGAGTTGTAGCAAACAATGCATACTCAATAAGATCAAGACAATAAAAGGAAAGAAAAATAATGTTCATCCTTAGAAGATATTTTTGAAGTGATAACTTCTCATGGGAGGTTAAACCGCTTCGTTACGTAACGCGTTACGGCGCCAGTCTGTCTGGCTTCCCGTTCTCTCACGTTAGAATCGTTTTTTTATTTTTTTTATTTATTACTTGCTACAACTTTATACTATAATGTACATAGGTGTTTTGTTGTAAGTGTTTCAATACATTTTGCCTTATTAGGCGTACAATTTTCACATCTTATAATGAAAAACTAAATTGAAACTGATTTATAACAAATAAATTATATGTCACAATAATATTACATGTCAAACAAAGCATTAAATAAAAAAGAACACATTAATAATAATCAGACTTTATACATACATACATACATACATAACTTCACGCCAGTTCCCTTGCGGGGTAGGCACGAACAACAGAGCGCCATTTAGGCCCATTCTTATACACCTCACTTGCTTCTTTGACATTCATAACTCTTGTCATGCACACTCGTCTGTTCTTAAGGCTCCTGACATCACCCTCCGCTAGTACACGATCAATTTGATCATGGAAGGTGTGTCGTGGCCTTCCACGACTTCTGCATCCATCCACTTTTGCATTGTATATCTGCTTAGTCATTCTTTCATCATGCAAGCTTTCCCCGACACTCTCTTTCAGAGCAACTCTCTCTCTTACTTCGGTATTACGAACGCGCGGTCCGCGAGCGTCACTCCGCAGATTTTGCGCAGTGCTCGCATCTCGACCGCGTTTACTCTACTTTCATGCTCTCTCTTCCATACCCAACTCTCGCTTCCATACGTGAGCGTAGGTACCAGCACCGCGTTGTGTATGGCGAGCTGATCAGAATTTATCATTTAAATAATCCTCGATTTTATAATAGCATTTCATGATCAAAAATTCTTTAGGTGTTTATTAAATAATATGAATTCTTGCCTCTTTATACTGTCAGGTAATTTATTGTATGCTCCTGCAGCCATACATATTACACTTTTTTGCATTAGTGTATTATATCGTACATTACAAACAGGATTTTGCAATGAATTACACTATTTAATGATGATTAAATGTCTTACAGTAGAAATTGTATTATATAAAACCTCATTGTATTATACTATACTACTACTACTTACTACATATCAGTGGCGTGGACTTCACACAATGCCATGCATTCATTGGTGCTTTCGTCTTTTATTCGTGCATATATTATTACTGTAGCTCGACCGACGGCTTTTTACACGTATTGGCTAAAATAGCAACTCATAACCCGATCGAGCACCGGCTTTTCTTTCAAAATATGCGGTAAGATTGCATAATCAAACTACAAATTGTAATAAGAAAATACATCGTGATTTAGACGGTATGTTTTTACAAACTGAAATTTCCCCCCGCGCCACTGCTATATATATATCTATAGTATTATAAAATTCTGAACATGCCGTGTCTGTACATTAGAGCTATTAAAAAAAGCAAACAACTGAAATAGACTATATAAACGACGGAGAACACGATGCAATTGACATTTCTTGTCCGTTTTTTCGGGACTCACATAAAAACTGCTAGGCCGATTTTGATGCGGTCTTATGTGATGAAGTGTGCGATATTTTCTATCCCGGGAATTTTTCCGGGAGCGGTTAGTAGTTGTTCCGGGTGCGTAAAAATTAGCTTATATCGACACAGTTTCCATTAATACGACAGCTTACATTCTTTTTAAAATGCTACGATACTTTGCGTTCCGCGAATTTGAAGTCAAGTGTGGACGAAGTCGCGGGCATATCCTAGTACTATTATATATTATACCTTCAAGAAACAAGTACTATTATATATTATACCTTTAAGAAACAAGTACTATTATATATTTTTCAACACACTTGCTCATAAAGTGGCTCTATGGTCACCGCAATTAGGCACAGAATGACACCCATTATCAAACTGTGAGTAAAAAACATTATAACTCACTAGTGAGTTATAGATTTTTTTTTTTTAATTTTATTGGTTGAGTTGCTTTGTTCTTAAAAAAGTTTTTATTAAAAAAAAAAGATCGTGTTCTATAGAACAAATAAATTAATGTTCCTATTGCTTGCTCATTTCATGCAACTTCTTATTTAAATAGATAATTTTAACTCGTACGTGTTTAATAAATAAAACTTTCACTCATATATAACTTTTTTTTATCTACTAAATAAAATGAGTTTTTGTGGTTATTTTATTCACAAGTGTGTTGAAAAGCGTCGTATGATACACGTGTGTATTGAGGATTACCGTCCTCGGCTCTCTTAATGGCGCCTCGGCGGTAATCACCAATGTTACACACTAGTACCGTAATGTACTAATACCTTCAAGAAACAAGTACTATTATATATTATACCTTCGAATTTCTGTACGTAAGTAGCTCCCATAATTTGCGCCCCTCAACTAAATACAGAATAAATACACCTATACATACGTCTTGTTTTCACTCTTTTACCGCCCAGGCTGTGCGTCTGGACTGAGCTACCTATTGGTATCAGACAAGCCAAATTCTTACAGTGTTTTAAAAACCAGGTTTAGAAACATCACTTCGCTATTGTCAGGAGCCTTAAGAACAGACGAGCGTGCATGACAAGAGTTATGAATGTCAAAGAAGCAAGTGAGGTGTGTAAGAATAAGCCTAAATGGCGCGCTGTTGTTCGTGCCTACCCCGCAAGGGAACTGGCGTGAAGTTATGTATGTATGTACTTCTCTATTCTGTATAATAATTCCTAATCTAATATATAAAATTGTCGTGTCGCGGTGTTTGTTACCAAACTCCTCCGAAACGGCTGAACCGAATTGTATGAAATTTTGTGTGCGTATCGGGTAGGGCTGAGAATCGGCCAACATCTATTTTTCATACCCCTAATTATTTTTTTGACAATCTAATATATAAAATTATCGTGTCGCGGTGTTTGTTACCAAACTCCTCCGAAACGGCTGAACCGAATTGTATGAAATTTTGTGTGCGTATCGGGTAGGGCTGAGAATCGGCCAACATCTATTTTTCATACCCCTAATTATTTTTTTGACAATCTAATATATAAAATTATCGTGTCGCGGTGTTTGTTACCAAACTCCTCCGAAACGGCCGAACCGAATTGTATGAAATTTTATGTGCAAATCGGGTAGGCCCGAGAATCGGCCAACATCTATTTTTCATACCCCTAATTATTTTTTGACGAAATTTCTTATTTATATTTTATTATGATTTAGCATTGAAAAATACACTTCAAATTTTCCGCTTCTACCACCAACGCCTATTTTTTAATAGCGATATTAGTACTGCAATAATTTAACTTACTTAAAATTACTAAACACAATTTAAAAGGCAAAACAACGCTTTCCGGGTCATCTAGTACTGTTATATATACGTATGTATGTTTGTATTGTTATATGTATATATACGTATGTGTATATCCAAATGTATATACGTTTTTATTGTTTTTGTACTGACATGTATTGCGTATACTTATCACTTATCATTACTTATAAACTGCACCATAGTCAGTATTAAAAACCTATCAATCCCTGCCAAGGGTTGCCTGGAAGAGATCGCTTTTTAGCGATAAGGCCACCCGTTGCAATATTTTTTTTTTATTAGAATCTCCAACAAAGGATATACAATACAGATTTGTAAAATATATTTAACCTTAAATTTTTAATCGATGTGCTCCTTGAATTACTGGAGACCACGAGATGCGTAAAAAATAATCATATAAATTTAATGTGTAATATATAATACTTATATAAAAAGCTAAGCAATATAATATTATATATTCGTGATAGAATACACTGGTACATTTAAATAAATTAGTTTATTAATAAAAAATAAAAAATTGTATATCATAGGTACACAGGTATCATCAGCCTTTGTCAAGCAGATTCTGTAATACCTTTCTCAAGAATATAGTCTTTGTTCCCAAGAAGGGATCATATCTATCTCTTGTATTTTTCTACTTCTGTTTATCTATGCTTTGGTGCATAATAAAGTGTTGCCTATCTAATATATTGTTACATACGGTCAAAGGAATGCGCACACCTGCCTGTCGTGAAACGCAGTTTTATTGCCTTCCCGGATTTAGGAATTCTTTTGTTTACTTTGTGTTTAGAATTTGTAATTAAGAAAAACATGCTATTGTTTTTCTACTTGTTTTATGGCCTCATTAGTGTCGAACTAATCCTTATTGTTATTGTTTTCGACTTTTTTGGCCGTTCGCAGGTGTGCAAATTACATTTTCTTGGAAGAACCCAGCTCAGGCAATCGGTTGTGTATTGTAGAGTTTACTATAAAACAATGCCCGATCGGAGGAGTGAGGCAGTCGAGCGAGTATTACGATACGAGTAAGACGTACATTCGACAAGCGATATAGTGACGGACTTTGCGCGTGTTATTGAACCGTGCAGTTGTACTAGTAGTGTCTAGTTATATTTGTACCTATGTTATACGTGTTTGTATAGTTCTAATAAAGTCTATAGTAATTCCAACGGCATTTTAATTAAAGTCCCACACTCGTAACAATATTAATCATCATTTAACAACAAAATTTATCTTGTAGGAAAAAACAAGGTATACATATCAGTATGTACAGGATTTTACAGAAAACACGTCACTGTCAGTTACAGTTTAAATTTCGTCTTATTTTTTTTAACCACTGAACATGAATACGAGAAATGAATGATTTTTTTTAAAATTACTTTTATAGTCTCACCTGTAACAGGGTATGGCTCGAGTGAGCCGTGTTGAGATCCAACGCTGGTTGAATGTTCGCAACGTGGGGTGGGGCCAACTGATGGCGGGAGCCGAAATCTGAAGAGAAACAAAAAAAAATTAAGTATCGTGCTGCTCGCTCGCATATATTTCTAATGTAAAGTAAAAGGATCTACAATAAATTTATTTACGACTAGGATATGCCCGCGACGTCGTCCACGCTTGACTCGAAATTCCCGCGGAATCCCCGGGATAAAGAATATCACATATGTTATTACATACAATTTGCCATCGCTCAGTGAAAAAATCACATTATAAATCGGTTTTTTTTTAATCTGGCCATTTTAATTTTAAATCACTCCCAGAAAAAGCTTTCCTTTCACCGATTAGAATCGGTTAATTTTCAACCGGTTTCAATTCTTGATAGTGCGTAATAAATTTGAAAAAAAAAGTAGTCAGGTGAAACTACTTGAACTGACCATTGTGCATGTGCTGTATGCTGTCGTGATGGTAAGTCTGCTCTGGGCATTCGTACTTCACGACGCCCGGTCTGGTGGTCGGTGGGACCACTGGCTCTAGGGCCGCGGGGGTCTGCTCCTGGAAAACCACATTATCATTCAATTTTATATACTATCTAGTAATTAAATACCAACGACACTTCGTTCGCGTTTTCATTATATCGTTTATTAGTGAATTAGGTATTTGACACATATTACAAAAAAAAAAAAATTGTATTCATACAAAAGAGCAGGCGTCAAAATGTTTTTTTAATATCTTAGTTTCAACAGTTCATCATAGAAATAATTATAGTTTAAAGAATAATTAATACGCTTTATGACAAACAAACAATATTTTTATAAATGATAGTATAATATACTAAGTATATATATATGTTAAAACATATACTGAGTGTATGTGTATGTACTGTTGAGTAGTTTTTTGAGTGAAAGAGTAACAAACAACCCTTGCAAACTATCTCGTTTATAATATACTATTAGGATTACTGATCATTTAGACAATGTGTACTTGTAACAGAAGATCCCGCCCTTTTATTTCATTAAGGATAATACAAAATACCCATTTTAAATGTATATGTGAGTGAGTGATATACACACTAACTCACTGAGAGTGAGTGATCTAAGCACTTACTCACTGAGAGTGAGTGATATACTCGTAAGCACTAACTCACTGAGAGTGAGTGATATACTCGTAAGCACTAACTCACTGAGAGTGAGTGATATACTCGTAAGCACTAACTCACTGAGAGTGAGTGATCTTAGCACTCACTAACTCACTAAGAGTGAAAGTGCATACCTGTATGTAATCATAGGTACTAATACGACAAGTTGAATCAGTGTGTTGAAGAAATCGGTAGCCTCAGGTTGCGGGCTCTTATACGAACCTGGAAGCATCTCTTTCCGAACATATGATGTTTTTTCTGAGGTTGGTGCGGCGCCGCGGACCTGTCGCGGCCGTACGAGCTCTCGTATGGACGGAATTTCGAACTGAAAAGAAAAAAATATCCACTGTAACCGAATGGAGCATTAGTGTATGAGTGGATTAGTCATTGATTGAGTTGATTAGTGCGTAAGGAACAAAATGACATAAAGTTTTAACAAACGGAACAATTTATCCCGTGTAAGTGCAAGCGGTAGTCAGTGAGTGTGGGAATAGACGCACTTGAGATTCATTGAGTTTTATAGCTTCATCATATCTACATACATACATACATACATACATAACTTCACGCCAGTTCCCTTGCGGGGTAGTCACGAACAACAGAGCGCCATTTAGGCTTATTCTTACACACCTCACATGCTTCTTTGACATTCATAACTCTTGTCATGCACGCTCATCTGTTCTTAAGGCTCCTGACATCACCTTTCGCTAGTACACTATCAATTTGATCATGGAAGGCGTGTCGTGGCCTTCCACGACTTCTGCATCCATCCACTTTTGCATTGTATATATATTTGTTTAGTCATTCTTTCATCATGCATTCTTTCCACATGCCCGAACCACCGGAGCATTTCTTTCCTTACCTTCACCCTGACACTCTCTTTCAGAGCAACTCTCTTTCTTACTTCGGTATTACGAACGCGGTCCGCGAGCGTCACTCCGTCACTTCATCATATCTGTCTGTCTATTTATTGTGTCACAGCAATTTTTTCAGCTAAAACTAATAGGCCTATATAATTGAAACTGTTAAGATGCCTGTTATATTTCTAAACAACAATGCACTGAAACAGTGAGAAAACTAAGAACGGCATCGTGTCCACAGACGTACAGCTCTACGCACTCATTCGGAGTGAGTTAATGAGTGTGCAAATTGCTCACTCTGAGTGAGTTGGAGAGTGTATATCAAGAGTGTGGGGTATCCCTAGACATGTCTTGAATAACCAAAATGATTTTGGTATTTAAGACAATGGATGACGATGTATCCATGCCCAGTCTCCGGATTATATCTTACCTGTGAAACTCCTGAGCAGAATCGCTTCCGTCGCACCATTCGCCGTCCGATAGTGATGGGACACGTTCAGAGCCCATCGACGACACAGCACTGTCTGATGCGGAGTCACGTTCTGTCAAAATTTAAAATGTGAAAATGACAAACGACGTTTTCTTAAGAGATGAGATTTTAACGCACGATTATTGAGAACGTATGATATTTACCACACGTCATAGAAATTGGGTCAGTGTTCCGTCCTTGCCTGGTATAAGGTGGGTAAAACATCGCTCCGTCCAACAATTTTGCTGTCTACCCTCGTTCTGTGCGAAGCGACGGTTAACGCAGGAGGGTATCGGTAGCCATTTTGAGACATTATTCGCTGTCAACGTTCAACGACATCGCGCCGTGCGCTTTGCTGTATTTTATAAATCAAATAATTATAATTACCGGCCGTGCCAATAACTTTTAATAAGACCTAATCTGCGTACAAAGTACAAAGCGATAGCTCTCGAGTGAAACCATAGTGTCGTGCGCTGGCGCTGTTCCCGAGTACAATCTGAACCTCTTCTCTCATACAGTCCATAACGATAGAATCAGAAAACTACCCGCGGCCTACAGCGCCCCACAGTCTGTGTTTGGTCCTTGCCGAGAACGAAGTGAGTAGAACGTCTCTCCCATGATTAATGTCGTTTTTCCTATTTCAATATAAGGCGACGGCCGATGTGCAGACAAAGGGCAGCGGTTTTGGAGACAAGTGAATGTTCGACAAGAAACACAGCGCGCCGTGCGCTCATCTTTGTCTATAATATATTCTTATATTAGAGGCCGCGCTTAGAGCTTTTATCTTACTTAAACCATTACAAGAAGTGTTAAATCTGAAGTGGGATTTAGTATCGCGTGCTGTCCCTGTGTGCAAGTCGAACCCAGCCCGGAGTAGGTGAATCACAAGGTTGGTGGAGCTTCTAATTATCTAGTGCAGGGATCCAGGTCGCTTATCTCTCTCATACAGTCGATATTAGGGGCCATCCATAGTTACGTCATACGTTAGGGGGGGGGGGGGGGTGTTGGCTAAGTGTGACATTGTGTGACAACGGGTGGGAGGAGTCCTAAATTCCGTGACGTCACACTTCAAAATCTAATATATTTAAGTATTGACTACTACAATACGACTCATTGACTCTTCAGGTGATCAGAGGACTGGTGCTTACCTCGGCCAACGGATCAGTATGGCGCTCCAGCGAGGAAACGTAGCCAGCCTTCTGGGCACCTTACCCATAGAAGACGGTGATCTGGGCTCAGTATTCTACTTATAGTCTTGAGGGATTATGAGTAGAATACAGTACAAATAAGTTAAGTTTTCTTGCATTGTATTCGATTATATCTAATTTTATTTTGTTAAAAACATGATTTATAAAAAACGCTTAATTCGAAATATGAATGAATTCTTTAAAATATTTCCAGCTCTTATCTGATTAAAAAACAATTTGAATGGAAGCAAAACTGATTACGGAACTGCTGTTTTAATTTAACAAATTCTTAATGTAATATTGCAAAATATGTGATATCACACTAGCGAGGGAGACGTCTCACGAATGTGACCAGCTGTGACGAGGATGGAGGAGGGGTCAAAAAAATACCACACGTGGGCACTAGTATCAGTGAGTTATAAAACATATAATCGAATACAATGCAAGAAAACTTAACTTATTTGTATTGTATTCTACTCATAATCCCTCAAGACTATAAGTAGAATACTGAGCCCAGATCACCGTCTTCTATGGGTAAGGTGCCCAGAAGGCTGGCTACGTTTCCTCGCTGGATCGCCATACTGATGCGTTGGCCGAGGTAAGCACCAGCCCTCTGATCACCCGAAGAGTCAATTCGATAAATTATAAAACTAAAAATTATCACTAAATTATCCAAAACAATTTAAACGTACAGACAGAATCTACAGTATTATACAGTTGTGTTGATGCATGAAACAGTATATATACCTGGTATCATCATGTGGGAGTGATTGTGCGGAGGCGCGTGGTGGGCGCTTGCGCCGTCCAGCATACGCATCGTGTACATGCCTGCAAAAGACAAAGAAAACGCAATGTTTAATCATAGAGAATCCTAGTTTCGCAGCGAGGACAGGTAAAGGAACTTACTCCATACATCTGTCGCGAAATGCGAAAAGGTTAATACATTTCTGAACGCAAAGGATAGCGGGGGTGAGGGAGCGCGACGAGGAATTAGTTTAGTTATAAATAGTTGTTAACAAAGGAACAAAAACAAGATTGCGAAACGGGCGACCGTGTAGGTAAGCCGTACACCCGAATTTGGGTAAGTGATCTGTGAATTACTTACTGAATCATGTGAATTTCTATTGTCAGACTCGGTGGATGGGGAATGACTGCAGGGGAGGTAAAGAGAGTTCATTCAAAAGGACTTATTGATATAAGTCGTAAAAGAAGAATGATTCAAAGATCATTCTTATATGGTGTGTCAAATGATACCTGTGACTAGAACAGTCAAGTTCCATATTGGCTACTAATAAAGGAATAGATTCGTAGATACATGAGTAATGATTTATATCTTGTGTATGTATTTATTAATACTTCCATATAAAATTACATTACACTTACACTCTACATAAACTCATTATTATCTCTTATATTTATCTATATCGAATCTGGGCAATGAAGGATAAATCGTAAGGACAACTAAATCATTTTACGACACTTACAACATCCTTGTCCAATAATAATTTGCTTAACTACTACACAGTCTTGTAACTTAATACTCTTCATATATGTATATTAAGTCTTCAATAGGTGACAGGTATCATTTGTGACTCCAAAATGCCGGTTACGTTGAAAGGACAGGTCTATATATCTATCATAAGACCTTTCCTTTGTATGGCAGTGAAACGTGGCGTGTACTTGAGCAACACAAGCAAGAGTTGCGTGTCACGGAGATGAATATGTTACGATGGATGTATGGAGTCACGCGGTAGCCTTCATTCAGTCTGTGATATAGTAGACAAATTGCAAGAGAGCCGCTTAGTGTATGGCCCGAGTGCCCGCGTTCTTCGAGCGTACAGCGTTCGTGTCAAACAGATGGAAACGCTAGCGAGTGTCCCTAGTGGCGGCCGACTGGTGCGCCGGCTCCAGCGGGCATGTTTGAGTTGAGCGACGCGTCGTGTACAGGAACGCTGCACGCCCCGCTCCGTTACACGCTCGGTTCGGGCGAGCATTGTGACCGTAGATAAACTAATTTAAAAGTATCTAAACGCTAACAAGTGTCCCTAGTGCCAGCCGAGATGTACGGCGGCTGCAGCGGGCTCTTGTGCGTCGGACGTCGCGTGCAGTTTTAAACCAGTTTGTGAACAATGAACGACGAGCGTGCACTCAGGCCACTCGGTTGGATGCTCTATTGCCCGCAGCCCGCCTTGCTTTTGCGCTAGGCTAAGCTTTGCCAGTCAGGCTGTACATTTACGCTGGTACGGCCACGTTTTCCGGAGACCAGCTAATTAATAATAATAATAATCGGCAGGCAAACACACACATTGTATATCCCTAAATTAAGCAAGTTACGCTTGTGTTATAGGTAATATACAACGGACTACTCTGGGGCCGATCCCAGACACCCAGACCACAGTAAATAACAGAGAAAATACGTTTCCGAAATTTACTATACCAGGAATCGAACCCGGAACCTCTGCGTTGCAGTGAGGTACGCCGGCAAAGGCTTAGCCCGCTCAACCACAGAGGCCGTCTTAATTACGTGGGGAACAATTGTCTAGCTATGCCGCCGCCGGGTCCCGGTCGTAGGGGAAGGTCCAAGAAATGCTGGCTTGATGTTGTGAAGGTTGACGTGCGTTCCCAGTGGTCTCAAAATGGAAAATAGAACATTTTGTTCTAAAACAACCATTTCTAAATCGTGGAAGCGTGATGGCTAGCGCACGCGTCCTAAACTCAAAGGGAGCAGTCTCGATCCTGCCCGGAACGCATGCACCACTTAGGCAGTTTTCTGACCTAATGTGCATATTGTTACAGTTACCACAGAAAAGACCGAGATAACCGATGTGTCAAACCTGCCAAGCCGCCTTGGACAAGCGTGGCGGGTATACTGTCCGTTCACCTATAGTGGGAGGCCCAAGTCCAACAGTGGGACATTTATGGGCTGTTATTATAACTATTTCTCTTGATTTGCCGTTTGACAGTCCTTCGCAGAAATCGGTCTTCACAAGCTACCCTATGATTGGGTAATTGATTAAAAAAAAAAAACTAATTTGAGTGTATTTCTTTTTTTTTGTAGGAGCTCAGCAGACAAGCAGACGGCCCACTTGATGGAAAGCGGTTACCATCGCCTATAGACATTTGCAACACCAAAGGTGCTACAAATGCGCTGCTGCTCTCTTAAGGGAGACTGGAACCTGATCACTAATGCCGGAACACAACACAAGGTAGCCATCCAGTCGGGCAAATGCTCTACCACCTGGCTGTGGGTTGTTTTGTCGCCACTTACGACTGGCCGCCCGGCCGCAGGAAATTGTATTCTTTCTCCGTTCCTGCACGAATAATATTAGTATTTTGCTATTTCTTACATTTTAGGATTTGACCCTGAAGGCCCACTTGAAATATTCCACCTGTATATACATGGTGTGTATGTGTTTGTCTGCCGATTATCTATGAAAAAAAAAAAATAGCTGATAGGCCAAGATAGACAGAAAGTGCAACTCTATGACTAGAAGTGATCGATTTTACGTGTTTTTAATTTTTTGTTGATTTCACCATGACAAACATATTTGCCACATTCACAAGCGTTTAATCATTACGATAACCGATTAGCTTACCTTCACCAAGTTTTGATAAAATATGATAAAACAAGCGATAAACACCGATAATCGAGTCAAAAGTGCAGCGTCAAATGTCATGTCAGGATGAGTTGGTGTTGGTTACGAGTGGTGTTTTAATACATACATACATACATACATACATATCTTCACGCCAGTTCCCTTGCGGGGTAGGCACGAACAACAGAGTGCCATTTAGGCTTATTCTTACAGACCTCACTTGCCTCTTTGACATTTATAACTCTTGTCATGCAAGCTCGTCTGTTCTTAAGGCTCCTGACATCACCTTCTGCTAATACACGATCAATTTGATCATGGAAGGTGTGTCGTGGCCTTCCACGACTTCTGCATCCATCCACTTTTACATTGTATATCTGTTTAGTCATTCTTTCATCATGCATTCTTTCCACATGCCCGAACCACCGGAGCATTCCTTTCCTTACCTTCACCCCGACAGTCTCTTTCAGACCAACTCTCTTTCTTACTTCGGTATTAGGAACGCGGTCCGCGAGCGTCACTCCGCAGATTTTGCGCAGTGCTCGCATCTCGACCGCGTTTACTCTACTTTCATGCTCTTTCTTCCATACCCAACTCTCGCTTCCATACGTGAGCGTAGGTACCAGCACCGCGCTGTGTATGGCGAGCTGGGCCTTCTGGCTGAGGTTCTTAGCGCCTAGAAGTTTACCTAACGCTCCATTCACACTATTCCCCAAATTGTTTTAATAATAATAATATAATCTTCATCCGTGCAGGAACGGAGAAAGAATACAACTTCCTCCGGCCGGGCGGCCTGTCGTAAGAGGCGACTTGACAACCCACAGCCAGGTGGTAGGGCATTTGCCCGACTGGATGGCTACCAACCCTGGTCTAAAGTATGTCGCCATAACAACCTTGAGTTGTGTTCCGGCATTAGTGACCAGGTTCCAGTCTCCCTTAGAGAGCAGCAGCGCATTTGTAGCAACTTAATAATGTCTTCTATTTTTTTTATAAAAAAATGTCTTTATATAAATAAAAAAATGTGAATAAATAAGTACATATTAATAAGAATAATAAATAAACACGCACGTGGCCTACTTTTGATATAAATTTAAATAATGTTATTAATTATTTATTAATATATAAATATTACTAATTATAACGGGTATGCGGCCAGCATTTTGGGAACGCTCTCCACCGAGAGCACTCTGGACTTATTCTTCTACTTGTAAATATGTTTATAATAGTATTTTTATTTTATAGTTTTTTTTTGTAGTGTAGTTTAATTTTTAAGATGGTTTAGGTTTATAATTTAGTTTTAGTTAGGTACACAAATTACATATTATCTCTGAGACAGATAAATAATATTTTTTATTGGTTAATAATAAATCACGCCAATGGAGACATTAGACGGAGCAATCAAATTGATTCATTTGGTTGAAAGGTGCAGAACTAAAAGGACACGACGCGACGGTTCAATAGGCATTCAATTATTCATGTCTATGTTTAAATGGCTATGGTTGATTCATCTTAATCTACACTATAATAAATCTGTGTGAAAAAAATCCGGGGGAATAATTCGGACCAGGCGATTCCGAACATGAAATTTTTAGATTTTTCGTCTGTCTGTCTGTTAGGGCATCACGTGAAAACTACTGAACGAATTTAAATGAAACTCGACATAGAGCTAGCTTACATCCCGGGGCGTGGGTTTCCGTGGAATAGACGTAAATAGCGAAAAAGATGGCGCTACAATCGCATCTTTTTTGAAAACGTATACGAATGAAATCGACATAAGGTTGGCTTATAACCCGAATCAACACGTAGAATACGTAATATTTTCTTAAGGTTTCGCGACTTGTATACATAATAAAACTACGTTTAAATAAAATAAATAAAATAAAACGTAGTTTTATTACATAGAATACGTTTTATCCCGATAAAAGACGTCGTTTACTTGGAATAGACGGATTAGTAAAATAGATGGCGCTGCAATTGCGATGTAGACAACTCATGTCATTCATTACGTATTAGATATTTCAAATCAGGTTGGCTGCGACTTTTGTTTATGTTTTGCTATGCAGTTGTCTACATTATATAGACTTAGTGTCTTTGTAATTGTAGTGAATTCAACAAGAAACTTTAGTATTGAAGGTTTATATATAAAAAACACCTAAGTAAATTTTTATGTATGTATCATAGAGCACACATAGAGCTACTACTACCTGCGGTCTTTCACGCGGCGTGGCCGCGGAGAAAACTCTAGTTGGAAATAGAAATGAATCATCTAATGTCGGCTTGCGTGTCAAAGGAAGGGAACACTAACTTAACCACTTTTACAAGTAGGCAAGGATGCGAAGCGAGAGCCTCCTCAGCTGACACTAGTGGTTTTGGCTTTTAAGTAGTGGTACCTGAATATAACATAGACAGAAGTTTTAAAACACTATATATATGACAACGTTCTAAATTAAAGAACGGAACCGTGATTTATATGGGAATAATCAAATAAGCACTCACCATCGTAAAGTTTGCAGTAGTTTAAATATTCCTCTGGGTAAAGCAATGGGCTTCTCATGTATGATGTCACAGTATAAAATGGCGCAGAATACGCGTGCACGTTGACTACTGACAGATCCATATTAAAAAAAGTACATTAATAGAAAAAACAAATCCACAAAAATCCCACCAATCTTTGATTATAATAAGGTTATTGCTTCGAAATATTATTCATTTATCATCAATACGTCAACTGTGTATAATATTTTAGCGAAATGTTAAACGGCTGTATTATTTCTGATAAAAAGTCTTTATCACAACCGATAATTCAATTTAACGTAATAATAAATAATCTGTATGACCATCGACAATTTGTTGTTTATGTTTTTTCTTAAATGTCATTCAATAAATGTGGATTAAATTGTCTGCGTTATCTCTGGGTCTTCTGTTTTTAAACAATGACTGTTCTGTTCCTTCATACAATAGCATGAGTTTCCAATTTCGTTATTTGAATGAAAATTTCTGTTCTAATCTTATTTTGAATTATCCAATCAAAAGACTTACTTAACTGTATATTTTTAAAAATAGAATATCTTCTCTCTATCTTTATTATTTCATAAAACGTATTCTGTAGTCTTTGCAATAATGGAATATGACAGCTTTACTTGTATATTAAAAAAAGACAATCAGGCCAGTAATTTTACTGACTTACAAATGTCAATATTTCTTTCTTGATACTTAAGTTCAAATATTTCAATTATCATGTGTCTCAAAATAGGCATTTTTTTATCGCTAAGAAAATAGAAAGTAACTTTCTTATCTAAATATCTTACTGAGAGACGTTTGTAAATTACGAGGTAAATTTTGCAAACAACAATTAGCAAAATTAATTCCTTTTTAAATACACCTGTGACTTAATGTCATTCTTTATCAGACTATTTATCTCGAACTATGGTTTTTCCGTTGATATTTCTCTCAATTACTTAAATGTACAAACACTTGTGCAGTATGATCTAATCTATAGTATTTATAGACTAACAAAAATAGTATCAAAATTAAATACTTTTTATGTATGCGCAAGTTGAATTTATTCCTTCAAACTTGTGTTGCACTTTCAAGGTGGTGTTTTTTCTTTAACATTGAATTAAATCCTTTGTTTTCCGCCAGTGGGTGGCGCCACTTTATCAGTGAGGATTAAACAATGAATAAATATGCTTTTCTTTTGTCAATAGCACTTTAATTGCTTCTTATTAGATTACGTCATATGCTAATCTCTTTTACTTAAGAAAAGAATAATTGTCTTTTTATCGTATACGCTTTTATTATCTATACCCGTTCAGTAAAGCAAATGTGCTCTGTGGTCTTGCTTTAGCTGTCACAGAATTTCTTTAGTGCTATGGGTATTAGGATATTTTAGCTTTTTTAGGCTTTGCAGTCTTCACGCCGAACTTCTTGCAATTCTCACGTCGAAAAAGCTGACAGCTGTCAAAATGACATTAAATTTCTATGTAGACAGGACTCACCAGTCTATTAGTCCAAATGTGAATACTAGATTCAAATTCAACGGTCGAAGAATTGTCTATATTTAAACGACCATAGACAAAAGTTGTATCTTTTCAAAACAGCTACGGATACTTTCGTTAAAGCGTCGCAAGTCGTTCTTGTGCGTCTTAGAGCACAGCATAAACGGCACAGACAATATCCTCCTTCAGAGTGCACCCTACTACTCTTAGACAGACGCGGGTGCAAGTAGAATGGCATATGTAGGCTTTTGTTTAACTTTGTTGAATTAAAAATATAAAATTGTCTATGGTCCCACAATACAAATACACAAGTTCACACGATACAAACGTCAATTAGGTCGATATTTAAAACACTGAAAGTTCTCCTTCGATATTTAAATTGCTAACACTGCCCAGTTCGATTTTCAAATCAATGTCATTAAATTCAATTGATTCGTTTAATTTATACTTTTATACGTCAAATGTCCAACAATACTACGCAAAAGATTTACAAAGTCCAATGTTAAATGAGTTTTGTTTATAAAAGTTCAGACCTTTTCGATGCTTTTTTAGTTCCTGACACTTCACTTAATAATATTGGAATTCATAACAAATAGTCTGTATACATATGAATAGACTCCCATATTGAAGTAAAAATAGTTACTAAACAAATAATAATTCCCTTTAAACACAATTTAAAAAAATAATAATTTATATTTAAAACGATGATTACATTTAAGTTATTAAACGAAATATATGAGTGTACTATGATTTCATTAGTCTTAAAAACTTTTTAATTGACTCTGTGACAAGAACTTGTCTGTATATTTTCACAACCGCTTTAGATTTTCTTATAACGTATATATTGCATTAAAATATCAATTTTATGTTGTCAATATCATGTAAGAATATTTTGATATTTCCAACATTTATGTCCTTACTTGTTGCTAAAGAAATATCTGTTTTATGATGAATTACTGATGATGATTTTCATATAGCTTTGACTTTATGTGAAGCAGCTATGTCTTAAGAGCTTCTTAATTTATGTCTTTATTAATCTTCTTCATTTTTAATCCTTTCTAAAGTATTCTAGAATCTATATTAGATCAGTAATACTCGAGGAGAACTTGATGATTTCTTTTCTAGACCAATCTCTGCATTGTAAAGATTAGGTCAAATCCTTTGTATATTAACAATCTTTAGATAGTTCAAAAATTATTATAAAAAGTTTCATTAGCTTAACACTAACGTGAAGTCTGAAAAGGGATCTTTCTAATGATTTCTTCAGCTCACAGAAATATTACTCCACTAGTAGTGAATGTACTAAAAATTTGGCTCTCTTATATAGGCGTCTAGCCTCAAGAAATTCTTATTCAAATCTCAACGATGTACAACTTCTTCTTCGATTATCGCTCAGGAATATTATAAATCTCTTCCCAATTATAGACAAATTCACTCTTTACTATAATTGTGTAAATTGACAATTAAAACTTTACTCGACGGTAGTTTGTGAGACAATGGAAATTATTAACAACTTCGTAGCGTTATAATGTCGTTATAACGCTATGTAAATAAGCAAGTCGTTATGTTATCATGTACATATACTATTTTAATAGACGGTTGTTTATCTGTTCATCTTGAGATGCATACTAATGTATTGTGAAAGTACGTTTGTATGTTTCTATTTCAAGGTTTGAACGTAATTGATTGTTATTTTTTTAATTTTATTGCATGAGTTCAGCACACAGGCAGGCGGCCCATTTAATGGAAAGCGGTTACCATCGTCTATGGACATTTGCTACACCAAATGTGCTGCTGCTCTCTTAAGGGAGACTGGAACCTGGTCACTAATGCCGGAACACAACTCAAGGTTGTTGTGGCGACATGCTTTAGACCAGGGGTGGTAGCCATCTAGTCCGCCCCAACGCAGGAAATTGTATTCTTTCTCCGTCCCTGCACGGATAAGATGTTATATTAATTAATATCATATATGTATTTTTGATCTATTTCTTCTTTTTATCTATTCCCAATCATTTGGGGTCTATACAGTATATTTACTTCCTTCCATGTATCTATATTCTGGTATACGTCCTCTATCACACCACAAACGGATCATGCACAAATTAGGTGACAAGAAATTCAAAATTTTTTGACATCTCCCCCATCTTTGTCACAGCTGGTCACATTCGTCTCATCCCTCCCTAATGTGACATCAAATATTTTGCAATTTTACATCAAGATATTATTTAATTAAAACAGCAGTTCCGTAATGATTATGTTTTCATTAAAATTAATTTTTAATCATTCTAACACTATTATGCTCATACAGAGAGTTGGAAATAGATAGATAGAAAACTCTTTATTGTTCACCACATACACATAAAATAAAAAATTTACAGTAGTCACATTTAACCATTGAAGTAGGAACAAAGGGCGGCCTTATCGCTTTTGAGCGATCTCTTCCAGACAACCCGGGCTATGGATTTTATCAACGGGAGATTCGCAAGTGTATGACGGTGGTGTGCAAATTAAATACATATATATATATAGGATATATAAATATTACACAATACATATACCTACAATGAATAAAAAAATAGAGAATAAACAATAACACATATTAATATTATATATATACTAATTATATATACTTTGTGGCGAAGCCTTAGGTGAGTAGCGACACCTCGTACCTGACTCCGGGGGCCAAGACAAGGCCCCCACCTCCGTGCTTGCCTTAGCTGGCCGGCACGGAGTGGAGATCGCTAGAGCTAAGACTCAAGCTCCAGGGGTGGAAGTGATAAATGGTCTAACGTCGGAAGTAGCTTCGGTGAACCTGCAGCCCACCTCTCGACACCCCTTAGCCATTCACACCCATGTTGCCCCTGGCTTTATGGCATTTTTTGGGGCCCATGCAGGGAGTGGCGAGTCACCGTCTGCCCATTTTTCCATGTTCCCTAAACATTGCGACGGGCAGACGCCATAGTCCACTAGCAGTTCACCCCAATAGCCCGGTACTTTTTGTCCTCATTTCCCACAATAGTTCTACGCCGGCCGGGGCTTGTCCTTGGGTGCATTACTATATGGTGTAGACAGGGATAATCGCCGGTCAGTGTCACGCCACATTTACATTAAATTTTTCAAAGGGCCTCTACGTGTTGGCCTTTCCATGGCCCCACGCAAGCCCTCCAAAGGTCCGGGCCATTTTTACGGCCCGTGGTCTTCCAAGACATACATTATATATATACTAATATATACATCATTAATATGTGTATAGCAACAGCAATAGCTATACAATATTAATAATAGTATTAATACATAATATATTAATATTATATATTCTAATATACATAATATTAATATATATAAAAATACACTAATAAATAAACGTACATGTAATTTTAAATTTTTTCGTTAATAGTTCAAATTTTATATTTTAAGAATTATATATTATATAAAAAGTAAGTAGCTCTTTAATAATAATTAGATATAGTATTAGTCTGCAAGTTCATTTTTGTATTTGTGTAAAATAAAGTGTTATCTATATACGTTGTCATGACAACGCGAACGAAGTTTAGCTACACGTGCTAGTACTTTTTAACAAAGAAACGAGCATGTTTCAATTTGAGGGTAGCTCATTAATATTGTTTATAAACAAAGTCAGGGCGATAATCATCATTCTAGCATTAACTCCCGGTTGCTTTCGGAGGGTGCGTCTCGAAGCCCGGTTCGCTAGTCCAAAGTCAGGGCTATAACTAGTGATGTAATAACAATTATATTATTTACCGAGTCTTATGTACGCTGACATATTTGACTTGGAAAGTAAACAGTTGGTACCGATTTAGAATGTATCGGCGTTGTTTTGTAGTCTGCCGTTACGCAGTATTAATTATATTATTTTTCTAGATTCAATTTAGTATTTATACTACCCGCAATTGTCGGCCATTATTTCTTTTCCGGGTAAAGGAACAACGCAACTGAGTGCTCATTCTCGTTTGAGAGTGAGCACTCAGGATAGGTGGTGGTAAGGACGATAGGTGTTTACCTGTCGTCGTTCATTTTGGTCGAATTACCTCAGATTTCATGGACGCATGTGAGGAAAATCGACGACAAGAAGCCGTCCAAGTAAGGGTCTGGACGATTTTTGAGTATCTAGTCAGTGCCAAGCATTGTTAAAATGTTGAGATTTTCAACATAAATACACCATTCTTCGTTAAAAGCAATTAGCTATTGTTGAATTTTAAGCAAAACTAAATATTTATTTTGGACATAAAACATTGCCCACCAAATTCTCGTGAGAAACACTTCCTATAACTATTCGATTTTCAAAAACCTAAACGACGGCCACAGATTCAAAAAATGACACAGAGCCACTAAAACCATAAACATTAGTAATAATATTCGTCACAATGGCAGGCAAAGGATCTTAGTCCATACAGCCTTATTCGATATATTGTTTTCACTATAGCTCAGCTAAATTGCAGTGGTTTAACAGCCGCCAATCAACGTAGTTCTTGTAACAACTCGAAAGGCCATGTTTGATTAGACAATTCACATTTCTCACAAAAGCACATAATTAGTACTAAAAAATTATAATTTCCTACAACTATTGTTACAGTGAATACAAGTACAAGAAGACGAATGAAGAAGTACTGGATATGGTAAAGGAGAAACGCACAATTTTAAAAACTCTGGAGGAAAGAAGGGGGAAGATGTTTGGCCATTTGTTACGACACGACACCTTCTTATGCACGTTAATCGAAGGTAAAGTGGAAGCAAGGAGAGGGAAGGGAAGACTAAGGCGAGCATACATGGATCAAATAAAAGAAAAAGTGGGTGTCGTGTCTTACATAGAAGTAAAACAACTGGCCCATAATAGAGAAGATTGGAGGAGGCTCCACCGACAAGAGCATAGCTCTTAAATGATAGATAGATAGATAGATTGTTACAGTATGTAACAATTAAACACTTTAAAGTAATATGAGTGTTTAAAATCTAGTTTCTCATAGATTGGTATTTTGAAAGTGATTGATTTTTCCTATATCAAACCGTTTTAGGTCAAGTGAAAATTATTTAAAGAAATCATCTATTACTTTGTTTATTACTTATAGACCAATAATATATAAGACATAAGTTAGAATATTAAAAATCAGAAAATAAAATTGCATAGCACAAAATCAACCTTCTTTTCCCTCCATAAGTGATTGCCATAATCATTCCATTTTCAAATTTGTACACAATAAACAAATATTCCATATTCTAAAAACTGACACAAAGTCATAAAAACCATAAACACGCTCTTGTAAACAGACTTTTCATACCATATCGAATATTTTGAACGACTTTAACACATTCCAGATTCAAACTTCATGTTAAAAAACCGTTTTTTACCGGTAAAAAAAGTTTTTATTTAAAACCAACGATTTATTTTCGATTTCCGAACGATATTAAACTATTCAAATACTTGAAATATTACGCATTCTTACAGCCGCGTCTATAGTCAAACGGCCGGTCCGATATATCGGTACGAAATGACTAAACAGTTCTTCAAAGTCACCCTGGCGTTATGAGGTCAAGCCTTGATAGTACAATGAGTAACGTGTCTGTAATTTTTGGTGAAAATTTGAAGAGTCTTAGTGTACATTTTTAGTTTCGAATGAAAACTGCCAAGTGCGTGTGGCTTCACATAAAATGAAGGATTCTGGTGACCGACGAGCACTGTTTTTTATCATTTGACTACAGAAGTCTAAAAAATAATTTAATAAAAATGACAACAAAAACCAAAATCAATTTCAAAAGACTATATACACTATGAAATTTTTTTTTAACAAATAAGAGACTGACTTTAACAGTAACTAACTAAAAAAAAAAAGTATTTCTACAACATCTTGAAATCGATGCAAAGTAAAACATAAAATTGATTAGATTTTGCAAATTTATTGTTGTTTTTTCCCTCGGATCCACTCATCAGAAAAAACTGAAAATCGGTCCACAATTGACGGAGAAATCGCGTAACATAAAAAAAACATTCAGTCGATTTGAGAACCAATTCCTTTTTGAAGTGGGTTAAAAATTTAGGAAAAATTATTCCTGTCACGTTTCCTATCCTGTTTACCTTGGCGACCAACCGACTCCCTCGATCCGGAAAACAACAGTCAGTTGATCTCCGTCTCTCGTCCAGTTCGGACCTCTGTTTCTTTTAGTAGTATTAATTATGTGTTCCTTTAAATTCATTTTCTAATTTCAAATCTCTGTTTGTTTTCAAAGTGTAAATTTTAAAAGTTCCAAAATAAGATCCGTTTTGTTAATTTACTTTTTTTAAAACTATCTTCCGACGCCAGTCTTACGGTGAGAAGCCGCGGGGGAAGAGCTACTAATGAATATCACAAACTTGAACCTTGAAAATATCACACTCTTTTTCTGATCGCTCGTGCAAAAAATACCTGATGACGTACATACTGTTTTTGATAAAGAAAAATAACAAATATCGCTGTGCAATGATAAATAGACTGACATAATCATTGTACAAATACATGTCATAGTGTTTTAATACTAATTTTATAACTTAGCGATGACTTGTTCATTTTTAGGAATCCCCAGCTAACTTCCAACAACTAAATATATTTAGTACCGACTAAATAATATTTAGTACCGACTCGACATTGTTTTTTTTATTACACGAGTTTAGCAACCCACCTGATGGAAAGCGCTTACTATCGTCTATGGACACTTGCAACACCAAAATGCCACAAATGCGCTGCCGCTCTCTAAAGGGAGACTGGATCCTGGCCATTAATGCCGTAACACAACTCAAGGTTGTTATGGCGGCATACTCCAGAGCAGGGGTGATAGCCATCTATACGGGCAAATACCCTACTACCTGGTGGTGGGTTGTTGAATCAAATTGTTGGGTTGTTGAATTATGGTTGAATCGTTCTCTTGATTACCTACAGCTCTTAGCGCCGGCTAGGTCGGTGTGAAACCAGAAAAATATAGAATATCGTCGTGAAACGCGCTGCGCTAATCGCGCTTCGTACTAGGATAGTGGCTCCATGGGGTCCTTTTTAAGTGTAACCCACTTTCTGTGGGTAAAGGCTTCTTAACTATTTCCAAACGCTTGGACTGTAGGGAAATCGTCTCTCCTAGATATTATTGGTGGCAGTTGCTTCTTTTAAAATGAAACTCGATATAGAATGGACTGTATGAGCATTATTAACGTTATTTAAAATTAAACTATACATAGAAGAAATAAATAAATAAAATGCGTATTGATGCTATTACGAATGAGCAAGTAAGTACGCGAGAGAGTCGAGTGAGAGTGGGTTCTTCCGGCTTCCAAGGCCGCCTCTATATCCCGCGTTCCGTCCGACGCCTAGCTGCTAATTGTGCGAGCTATGGGCGTCGGTGGTATGCGGGGCGCGGAGAGTAGGTGTGGTTCGGCAGGCGGGTCAGGGGGGTGCTCTCTGTCCGCAGCAGATATAATTGAATAACAATGTAAGTTTGTACAGTAATTAAGAAAAATCAGAATCGACTTCCAACTGGAAAGCAAAACATAAAATCCTTTCCCTTGCAGCGAGACACTCGCGTTGCTTTTTTTTTGGCGGGAGTGGAGCAAGGATGTGCGCTCACGCTCCGCCTCCTCCTTTGCAAGCACGACACGCTCGCAAATGGAGGAGACGGCGTCCTGTCCGGGTTTACTCCCGACCATTGTGCTGTTATACCAGATAAAAATATACTATTTAAAAAAAAATATAGGACGAAATACAATTTATGAATTAATTATGTAGGATATAAAAATATGTATGTATATCTCTGGAGGTGGCGCGATCCGAATCGACTCGAACTGAGGGGTGCAGTCGGATGAGAAGTACGGGATGCTGAGGAAGCATCCCGTCAGCATTTTAGCTTACGGTTTAGGGATGTAACAGTGCGAACCACAGCCGGGAGCGATATGTCAAGTGCGGTAAAGGCGACGAGCTCTCAACCCTGTTGGAACCCAGACTCCCCGCGCCCCTTATATTCGCCTATAGCCTTCGCGTGAGTCATGGCTGGCCAAGAGGACCCCGTCTAGCCATTCCGATATCCAAACTACCTTTTCTGATTTGATCAGATGTTTATTTATACAAATCATTAGCGTTCCAGGATCTTCCATTTTCAGTTTGTTTTTATATGAAATGAGTCATTGCCATTCCGATAATGACAGTGTATTCTTAATTCGATAATTATTATTGTAGGTAATATTATGACGGAAACTGTCTGATAGCATTATCTTGTATCCACTTCGATTGCGCATACGAAAAACAAGTATATGGGTAAGAAAGCACGTACAACCTTACATAATGATTCATCATACCATAGAAGAACGCTAGCATTGACAATAGAAGAGCAGAGATTCAAACCTTCTTTTTATTATCTGTGAGCGTGTCTGTCATATCTGTTTGGAGTTTTTGGCGGGAACTGAAAGGGGACGTTGTGCTGTGCAGTTTTATTTTCTAAAAACGTGTAAAATCACTCTAAAATGAACAATAGTTGTAGGATATTGATAGTTTTTGAGTAGTAATTATGTGTTTTTGCGAGAAATGTGAACTATATAGCCAAATGTGGCCATTCGAGTTTTCACAAGAACTCCGTTGAATGACGACGATTGTAGCCTACAATACAACAGCGTCTGGCTTGAAGGCCTAGTTGCCAAGCCTTAAACATTAAAAAGTATCTGTTTTATGTGTTATATACTGTGTTACTGTCTTATTACATTTACTGTGGTGATGGGTCAAATATTAATCAACGAGGCGGGGTCGGCACTGAAAATCAGCGCTGTGCTGGAGGAAACTCCAACACAGCTTTATGCCGAGTTGCCGACCTCATATGTAGGAAATGCGGTGTACAACATATCGAATTTTATCATAAAAGTGTATGTGTAAATGATTTCTACATCCTTATATTGTCGCTTTCCTAGCAAATAAATTCTTTCTTTCTTTTCTTTAAGCCAACTGAGATGCTTTTTAAAACCTCACAGAAAGTCGCAGCCGTTTTGTAAGGGCATACCTACTTAAGACGTCATAAGTAAGTACATGTAAAGGCAGTCGAATGGTGTATTAAAACTGGCAATAACTGGTTATAACCGGTTTAGTCAACTGTTTCGTTAGGAGTGTAAACCTTCAAAAGTTCACCCGTGCAGAAACGGAGAAAGAATATAATTCCCTGCGGCCGGGCGGCCTGTAATAAGAGGCGACAAAACAACCGTCAGCCAGGTGGTTGGGTATTTGCCCGTCTGGATGGCTACCACCCCTAGTCTGAAGTATGCCGCCATAACAACCTTGACTTGTGTTCCGGCATTAGTGGCCAGGTTCCAGTCTCCTTTAAGAGAGCAGCAGCGCATTTGTAGCACCTTTGGTGTTGCAAATGTCCATAGGCGATGGTAACCGCTTTCCATCATGTGGGCCGTCTGCCTGTCTGCTGAACTCGTGCAATAAAAAAAAACATAAACCTACATTCACCGAGAATTACTTTCTCGTTCGATACGTGTTTGTGTGCGACTGAACTGACTTACTGTTGTATCATGTGGCTGCGCTCTGAAAGTGTGCAGCCAAAACCGTTCGAAATCGGTTTATTCAACAAAACTTATTTAACGAACTTTTGTTATCAATAACTTTTAGATTGAGGTTAAAGTTATAACATAACTGATAAGGAAGTTCTATGTAGTCAGGCTGTAAACGGTTCGAATTTTTTACCGGTTTTTAAGTCCTGTTCTTTATATTATGGGAGCTGCAGTGCATACGTCTTGTCATCGCAGCGTACAACGTACTACTGGCTACCGCAACGCAGGAGCGCACATATTAATAGTTGCTCTATCTCGCTCGCACACTGTACTATATATTGTACTAGCTGTACGACTGGTCAATATTTGTACTTAAGGTTACCGTTTCCAAAATAAATGAGTACACTTCAGTTCACATCAGCACTCAACAGTGAACACTACTCTCTGCCATCTGAAGTATCATTTAACCTCTACCTTCCGCTGCTACAATATCTTTTATACCGTTAAAAAAAATAATCTCACATTTCAATTTCGGATTTGACCGATTGCAAAACATTGCGCAAGTGCGCTTCGTAGATTAACGATTATTGTAATATAGTGCTAGTTTATCAGTTTGGAGATTATGGTGCTACGTGTCGAATTTTTTGGTTGAGTTCGACTTGTGCTGTCAAATTTTTGATTACGTCATCGTCTATAATTTACAACTATTTATCATCAGCGCGTTCCACAAGGCAAGCGCGGTCGTTGTGGTCCTGGCGAAAACGTCACTAATGAATGGTGGGTCGAATGACCGTTCCACTTGGGTTTACGATTGTAACGCCGGCAAGCAAGTGGTTCGGGAAAAGTCGCGGCCGTGAACTTAGTCGTTGTGGCTCTTTAATGGAACGTAGCCTATATGTACAGTGCCGTAAATAGGGCGGTGCCACCGGTGCCCAAGCACAGGGCGTAGACTCTGGGGGGCGTATGAATGACCAGTATTTTTCGGTTTGCTCCTGATAAGTTCTCGCTGCGCCCCTAGTGCTCGATTCCAACACATACGTACCTACATGCCAGTATAATCAAAAAGTCTGTTAGATTAGACAAAACATCGCGTTCATTTTTTTTTGGCAGCGCACGAGCGTATTTGTTTGTTCTAGTTCTTTAAAAAAAATAGATTTTTCTTCCAAAATATTAGATAATTGTTCCACCAACGCCAAGGTCCTTGTGCGTTATTTTATCACCCTGAATGAAATAAAGTAGGCCTATACATAGCATTGCTCTAGCTAGGGTACCTATAATATCTAAAATAACAAGGGCGCAGTTATAGAAGCTCGCATAGGGCGCATGAAAGGCCTTATTTACGGCACTAATGTACTATGGAAGAATTTTTGGCGCCGCCGCTGCAATTCTTCAACAAATAACAAATCACTAGCATAAAGTTCAAAATTCAATCCACTGTTACACACAATTTCCTTTGGTCTACGTATAAAAGAATACCTGCCTTACATATAACGGGTAAAGTGAAATGTGTTTTATATCGAATTAAATAAGGTTGAATTTCATGTGTTTATCTTTTTTTAGTGTCGCTTTTTCGTTTCATCGATTTTCAAATCACAACGATTCTAAAGAAGTCCCACTCCAAAAGTGTGCGTCAACTCCGACACACGACTGGAGTTTACTCATGAAATAATAAAAAAAGATCCCCAATTTTAGATCTTACTTCGTTGAATTACATTTTAAAATTGTAGAATAATAAGCGTAACGTGTTATCGCCAAGTAACCTTCTTTCGGCATATACAAACTTTTCTTTATTATTTAAATTCTTCCTTTAAATATGACGGCGTTCCCCTTTCGCACGTCACGTCAATCAATCGTTTCCTTACCATATCATAAAACAAATTAAATTAATTCGCCCCGAAAATAATGTAAATGTGAATTATAAAATAAATTTATATTAAATAAATACAAAATACATTATAATATCGCTTCGCGCCGCACCGCTTATATATATGTAATATCACCCGCACAACTTATTAATAAGATAAATAAACTATAATATAAATTAACAAAGGTAAAAACTGAAGTGCAGTGAAGTGGACTGAGGGCAGAGGAACAGACGTATTTCATTCCCATTAACCTGGTAAGTGCGTGCTCGTTCTCAAATTCCCATCAAAATTGTCCCACACTTCTTTTCCCGCAAAATTGAAGCAGTCCGCTTATCGCTGAATCCAGCGCCGCCGCAACATAACGCTTATAATAATTTCACTCATAAAATATGCCCTCTTAAATATTAAACATCTTAAACATCATAAACAAGAACAGAGTGGTCGCGCAAACTCTGATTGTAGAATGCGTTACGAATTACGTTCCGTACAAAGCGTTTATAATTCCTTAATATTGTTCACCGATTGAGTACAGTACTTACCCTCGTTCATCGCCATATCCATCAGCTGCAGGTCTTCGTCGTTGAGGATCGACTGGAGAAAGCCATCTTGGTTGGTGGGTGGCGCCATTTCCGCAGTCGAGTTCTGTTATAAAATAGGACCTCTATATCACTAAACTTATTTAAAGTATTTTAATAATTTAAAAATCGGCTAAGCGCGATATGGCCGGAAAATCTTGAAACTACACAATCTCGGTCTGATTTCGTTGTTTTTTTGTGCCATATCTTCGGAACCCAAAGTCCAATAGTAATAAAATTAATATGGGACCATTTTGAAGGTTTACTCAATCAAACGCAAAGAATAATTATAAAAAAAAAATCGGTTTAGACACCATAGCAAAAGTTATAGCTGAACAAAAATAAACATTTACACGAGTAATTAGAATAAATAAATTAAAAAAAAAAATGAAAATCTTTTTTGAAGTGGGTTAAAAACAAACAATAGTTTTTGAGCAGTAATTGCGTGTATTTTTGAGAAATGTGAACCTTGTAGTCATATGTGGCTTTTCGAGTTGTTACAAGAACTCTGTTGAATGGCGTCATTGTAAGGCCTACAATTCGGCTTACACACTGGACACTGACAAGGGTTTATGGGCTAAGTTCCTTTGCCTGCATTTGTAGCGAATACAACTATTACTACTACTTAACGAACGCTTTCAACTTTCAAAGTAAAAACTATGGCAGGCAAAGGATCTTAGACCAGACGGCCTTATACGATGTATTAAGACTTCAGTATAGATCAGCTAAATTGTAATTCATAGACTGACACAATTCAACAGAGTTCTTGTATCAAGTAGAATGATATAGATAAATAGACAAATTGTAGTTTTTGTTTTGTGTCGTATTGTATTATTTAATTCCCTTTTTTATATTTTATATGTAATTTTCCAATATTGCATCAAATTTATTATAATCTTCTTATAGTTGTATGAGCCAAATGCGTAACAAGATTTTTTTTTTGTGGAAACTTAGTTGATATGTGTATTAAGTTATGTGTTTTATATTATACGAATTATAATTATTGTATGTTTTCTAGGCGCTAAGAACCTCAGCCAGAAGGCCCAGCTCGCCATACACAACGTGGTGCTGGTACCTACGCTCACGTATAAAAGCGAGAGTTGGGTATGGAAGGGAGAGCATGAAAGTAGAGTAAACGCAGTTGAGATGCGAGCACTGCGCAAAATCTGCGGAGTGACGCTCGCGGACCGCGTTCGTAATACCGAAGTAAGAGAGAGAGTTGCTCTGAAAGAGAGTGTCGGGGAAAGCTTGCATGATGAAAGAATGACTAAGCAGATATACAATGCAAAAGTGGATGGATGCAGAAGTCGTGGAAGGCCACGACACACCTTCCATGATCAAATTGATCGTGTACTAGCGGAGGGTGATGTCAGGAGCCTTAAGAACAGACGAGCGTGCATGACAAGAGTTATGAATGTCAAAGAAGCGAGTGAGGTGTGTAAGAATGGGCCTAAATGGTGCTCTGTTGTTCGTGCCTACCCCGCAAGGGAACTGGCGTGAAGTTATGTATGTATGTATGTATGTTTCCCAAATAAATTAAATAAATAAAGTCGAAAAGTCACATTTCGCATGATAACTTTACCTGATAATACAACGGATCGTGCTGTTGAGGATGATGCGCAGACTCGACCTTATAGGCGCCTTCTAGCGGGGCCGCTGCGCCTGCTTGGGGGACAGTTGAACATATGTAAAAATATTAATCACAACGGCTACTAGCGACCTGTGGCGTGGATTTCATGCAACTCGATTCCTCGTACCTTTAAGAAACTAGCCAATAGCGAACAAAAGATCGAAAGCGCCATGCATTAATCGGCGTTTACGCGTTCTGTTCAGATATATTATTACTAGTGTCTCAATAGCGGCATCTGTAAGTGAAGGTATGAAAGAAGATTACTAAAAAGACTATCCCAGCCTTGTTAGTTCGTTTCACACTTGTCGCTAGATATCACTAGCTTCTAAAACTTAAGTAGTCAAATGGTGCCGCATGTGATCATTATATGACTTATTGGCATAATTTGTTAACTTATACTAATATAACTAATATATAAAGCTGAAGAGTTTGTTTGTTTATTTGTTTGATTGAACGCACTAATCTCAGGAACTACTGGTCTGATTTGAAAAATTCTTTCAGTGTTAGATAGCCCATTTATCGAGGAAGGCTATAGGCTATATATCATCACGCTCAGACCAATATGAGCGGAGTACCAATGAAGAATGTTTCAAGATCGGGGGGTTTTTGAAAACAAATTCCACGCGGACGACGTCGCGAGCACAGCTAGTTTATTATATACTTGTACTTTATTGGACACAACATCAACAGACAAGCAAACGGCCCACCTGATGGAAAGTGGTTACCGTCGCCTATGGACATTTGTAATACCAAAGGTGCCACCAATGTGCTGTCGCTCTCTAAAGAGGGACTGGAACCTGGCCACTAATGCCGGAACACAACTCAAGATTGCTATGGCAGCATATTCTATACCAGGGAGTGGTACACTGTTAAGTCTGTGTAGTCAAGTTGTTTTGTCGCCTCTTACGACAGGCCGCCTGGCCGCAGGAATTAGTATTTTTTCTCAGTTCTTGCACGGGTGGAATACGTAATGCATGACACGTGGGCAGCCTGACAACGTATTTGTTATTAAATTACAGCAATGGTTGTCTACATAGCAATTGTAGCGCCATCTATTTTGCTAATCCGTCTATTCCAAGTAAACGACGTCTTTTATCAGGGTAAGACGTATCTTAAGTTACTCCCCATGATAAAAGTTAGCTCCCTTTCGAATTTCATTTAAATCCGTTTAGTAGTTTTTACGTAACACAAACAGACAGAAAGAAAAATTCTAAATATTGCATTTTCGGAATTTTCTGGTCCGAATTATCCCCCCTAATTTTTTTCACATTTTTAAACACAATGTACAAACTCAAACCATTTACATATTTATTATAATAGTATATATTGCATTTGCCTTAGGAATGAGGCGTATATATCGGAACAGGTACACGGAACAGGTTTCTCTATGAAAAAACTTTGCCCTGTTATCTAAAGACCGAAACAACTGTTCCAACTGTTCTGCCTGTCCCAGCCTGTTCGGTTCCACAGCAAACAGTCCGAAACGAAACAGTTTGGAACAATCTCTTTTCTCTTTTCACATACAGTAATAGAAAAAGATAGCATATACATGATCCTGTTTCAAAGCAAACAGTTTGGAACAAGCTCTTTTCTCCTTTCACATACTGTAAACGAAAAAGATAGTAATAACATGCCTTAACCCTATTCCAATTCTATTTTGGTAATAATTGTAAATACATTCGGATACACGCATAAATTATGGTGTATAATAATAAATGTACTGTTATATATCATTTAAAATATGACATTATCTATCATTAAGATAACATACTTTTAAAATTATTATTATTTATTAGACAGGTGACAATACGGTGGTAAAAATATTTAACTGAGATGAAAGGCCTAGCATGAAAACTATTATGAACCTCATATCCTCTCTGAGTCTATGATTCTGCAAGTCTGTCTGTAGTATGTAGTTAGTCTGTGATTCATTCCGATTTTTGTGTTTTGTTTCTTTGTTTGTTTTGATTATTTTCGTAAAAAAACAAAATATTGTAAACAAAGCAGTTAAATATTACTCCTTAAACCTGTTGCAACACAACAGTCTGTTATTTTAGAAAAGGCTGTTATTTTGGAACAGATTACTGGAACTGTTCTTTCACTGGAACAGGAACAGGTGGAACAGGTCTCTTATTTTACCTGTTACAGAACACCCCTAATTTGCCTTTACATATATTTAGCGTGTCTTTCACACGTAGGTCGTTTCCAACATTTTACTCCATAGACCCGAAGTGGGTGACCCGTTTAGGGTGGAGGAGCGAGATGGAGTGCTCCTCCATCTCAAAGGAAGATCTTCCAGCGAGGCTAGTGTTGTTCCTCGCAGGCCTAAGTCTTCTGTTATAGTTGAAAATTTGTATATATTGTTTGTATGTTTTAGGAAACGTTTGTGACATCAATTATTGCACAGCGCCATCTATTGGCTTGTAAGTGTTCCACTAAAGACTCCCTGTTAGTTCCCCTGTGACAACTTTGCATCGCCTTTGTTACCGTCCTCTTCTCCTCTTTCCATCCATGGGTTGCCATTCTGCCGATATTTTTTTTCATTGTTTTTAAATGGATATACTAACATATTTACTACTATTAACTATACTAAAGTCCATAAACTGATATGAGTTTATCAATTGTATACTCACCATAGGCATCGGGATGTTTCTCCGGCACGGGCGGCATAGGGGCATGGGGGGCATGGTAGTTCGGTGCGTAGCCGCCAGCGGCGCCATGGGCGCTGAAAGTAAACAGGAGTTACGCATATTTAGCTTTGGAAGTAATTTGATCTATGTACATAAGAACCATAATCTATATATATAAAACAAAGTCGTGTTAGTTACACCATTTATAACTCAAGAACGGCTCGACGAATTTTTATGATTTTTGTGTTTTTGGAATTGTGTTCATGTCATCATGTCGTCATTCATCAATTAAAAAAAATATCATTAAAAAACATCAGTCTAGCCATTCATTTGTTATGATTTTTCTCGGCCGATTTCGGCAATGGTGACTGCATAGAAACTCATTTTTATTTGTGTGATTTATGTGACTTATTTTAGATTCCATTTTGATCCAGGTAGATGGTGCTGCAATTGGGTTTTAGGATTTAGCTGAAATTATTTTTGTGTGTTCAAATGGATTCCGGGATGATTTAGATCCATGATTGGACCCGGCAGGTGGCGCGGCTGAACACCTCTTTAACAGTGGGACCGATTTTGATAAAAAAAATGTGTTTTTTTTTCAAGTAGATTCGAGAATGGTTTAGATTAACAATTGGTCCCGGTTGATGGCGCTGCAATCAGTTTCTAGATTTTTATTTTTTAAGTGCAAGACAACGTCTGCCGGGTGCAGCTAGTAATATATATATAATTAAAAACGCATCTTAAATAGCTTTAATGTACAGACACGCCATGTTTAGAATTTTATAATATTATAGATTAAAATTAAACTATAAAATCTAGTGCCAGACCGCTATCAGTTGGAAATGTCCCCAAGACTGGCCATATCACCTCGCTGAATGGCAACATTAATACGTTGTCCGAGGCATATAGACCTTTTGGTCACGTGAGACGTCTACCAGCCGTTCGCTATGTCTCGACAAAGTTTGTGCGCCTCAGGATCCCGTGGCCCCGAGCATCGTCCTCAAAAGCCGCAAATATGTAACTATTTCCGATGGCGGAATATTTGCGGCGTTTTACGACCTCCTGTTGTGTAGTATATGTGCCGGCTGAAAGATGGCACGCCGCCAGAGCATCGACGCGAGACGCGGCCCCAAGCTAAGTCCTATTCAGTATGCATTATTTGCTACAATTCCATTAATTCTTCAAAGAGTAATTCTGTAGCATACTTCTGTACAAAAGTTATAAAAAAAAAGAATTTGAGATATAAATAGAATATGAAATATAAAAAAAAACAATATTTAGCTAGACGTGTTGCTGGGAAGTTTCTTGCCGCTTCTTCTCCTTTACAGCATTAACACGTTGCGAAGCGGTGTACATAGAATAGGAAGTAAAAATTAAATTTTAACTTACACGTATGACCTTCAAAAAGTGTTCGCCAGTGGAACTTATTTTGAATAAAAACTTTTGAATTTGAATTTGAATTAAGGGGCGACCCATCTTCCAGGGCACCAACGACATTCCGTTGGGTCTCCTATCATTGTTGCAGCACGAGTCGTTCGGTTCTAGAACGGCGGTGACCAGAGCCCGACGGATTATGTTTTACATATAAGGTTAATTTTTCTTAATCTTATTATTATTATTATTATTTTTTATTGCAGGAGATCAGGAGACAGGCAGACGGCCCACTTGATGAAAAGCGGTTACCATCGCCTATGGACATTTGCAACAGCAAAGTTGCTACAAATGCGCTGCTGCTCTCTTAAGGGAGACTGGAACCTGGTCACTAATGCCGTAACACAACTCAAGGTTGTTATGGCGACATAGTTTAGACCAGGGGTGGTAGCCATCCAGTCAGGCAAATGCCCTACCACCTATTTGACTAGAGTTTGCCCAGCGGCTACACTGCGTGTTAAACCATTTTTACATACATACATACATACATACATAACTTCACGCCAGTTCCCTTGCGGGGTAGGCACGAACAACAGAGTGCCATTTAGGCTTATTCTTACACACCTCACTTGCCTCTTTGACATTCATAACTCTTGTCATGCAAGCTCGTCTGTTCTTAAGGCTCCTGACATCACCTTCTGCTAGCACACGATCAATTTGATCATGGAAGGTGTGTCGTGGCCTTCCACGACTTCTGCATCCATCCACTTTTGCATTGTATATCTGTTTAGTCATTCTTTCATCATGCATTCTTTCCACATGCCCGAACCACCGGAGCATTCCTTTCCTTACCTTCACCCCGACACTCTCTTTCAGACCAACTCTCTTTCTTACTTCGGTATTACGAACGCGGTCCGCGAGCGTCACTCCGCAGATTTTGCGCAGTGCTCGCATCTCGACCGCGTTTACTCTACTTTCATGCTCTTTCTTCCATACCCAACTCTCGCTTCCATACGTGAGCGTAGGTACCAGCACCGCGTTGTGTACGGCGAGCTGGGCCTTCTGGCTGACCATTTTTACATTATAATAATAACAAAGAACCTAAGTCCATATAGTCTAAATAACTACCCAGCAAAACATAGAGATGCGTCGAAGCCAACCTGATATGAGAAGTAATACAATGAATGACTTGTTTCCTATATGATAACGTAGTTATTTGTCAGTGAATTGAAAAAACGCGATTTTTTTTTATTGCAGGAGTTCAGCAGCCAGGCAGACGGCCTACTTAATGGAAAGCGGTTACCATCGCCTATGGACATTTACAACACCAAAGGTACTACAAATGCGCTGCTGCTCTCATAAAGGAGACTGGAACCTGGTCACTAATGCCGGAACACAACTCAAAGTTGTTATGACGACATACTTTAGACCAGGGGTGGTAGCCATCCAGTCGGGCAAACGCCCTACCACCTGGCTGTAGGTTGTTTTGTCGCCTCTTACGACAGGCCGCCCGGCCGCAGGAAATTGTATTCTTTCTCCGTTCCTGCACGGATTAATTGGATTGCAGCGCCATCTATTTAGCTAATCTATCCATTTTATGAAAACGACATCATTTATCGGGAAAAAAGGATCCTAAGTGTTGATTCGGGATATAAGCCAGATCTGTGTCGAGTCTCATTCATATACGTTCAGTAGTTTTCAAAAAGGATGCTATCGCAGCGCCATCTTTTTCGATACTGTTACCTATCCCGCGGAAACAACACCATTTTTCGGGATAAAAAGTATCCTAAGTTACGCCCCGGGATATGAGCTAAATTTCTGTACAGTTTCATTTAAATCCATTCAGTAGTAGTAGTAGCTCTAACAGACAGACAGACCAAAAATTCTATAAATTGCATTTTTGAATTTCCTGGCCCGAATTAGCCCCGCTGTTTTTTTTTCAAATTTTTAAACGCAATGTACAAATTTGAACCGTTTACACATGTATTTTATTATAGATAGATAGATAAACGATATAACCTTACCTGATGTTATGCGGGTGCTGATGATGATGATGATGATAATGCTGGTACTGCTCCGGGGGAGGAGGTATCGTAAGCAACGAAGCCAGATCCTGCCATCTCTGCTCCACTGACATAGACCGCATCAACGACTGAAAGAGAAGAGAGGACGACTAGAGTTATTATTGAAGTGAAACTTCTATATAAATGGGGGGTTAGGTTTTAGGATTTTTCTGTCACGAAAAAGCGTTACGGCCAGGTAGAGGAGCGGCATAAATTTAGACGACGTGGTGAGAGGTGGCATACTTTTTGAGTAATACTATGGTTGCGTCTTTTGTCTCCGGATAGAACGCAGTTTTTTTGTTTGATAAAATAAAATATGTTTAAATAAAAAATGCATTAATTAAAATGTACCTAACCTAACCAAATCATAATTTGCAGTAAGCCTGCGAAAAATCGCAATGTATGCTGGGACACATAGTAGAAGTGAACTTTCATCCGTGCAGGAACGGAGAAAGAATACAATTTCCTGCGGGCCGGGCGGCCTGTCGTAAGAGGCGACAAAACAACCCACAGCCAGGTGGTAGGGTATTTGCTCGACTGGATGGCGACCACCCCTGGTCTAGAGTATGCCGCCATAACAACCTTGTGTTGTGTTCCGGCATTAGTGACCAGGTTTCAGTCTCCCTTAAGAGAGCAGCAGCGCATTTGTAGCGCCTTTGGTGTTACAAATGTCCATAGGCGATGGTAACCGCTTTCCATCAAGTGGGCCGTCTGCCTGTCTGCTGAACTCCTGCAAAAAAAAACCTTCAACGGACAAGTGGAAAAACGAATCACAACAAACTTGAACTTAATGTTTTACGGGCAGGTTTTCAAATTGGACAAGTACATTAACAATCTGCTGTTATATATATATATATATATATATATATATATGTGTGTGTGTATATATATATATACAAGACTAAACTTCGTACCGCCTCAGAAGTTTCTAAAGGAAAGTGAAATTGTTGTTTTTACTATATTCCAAGCATTTTTTTCATATTTTCTCACCTTTTAAACCTTCCCTGGACTTTCACAAATAATTCAAAATCAAAATTAGCCAAATCAGTCCAGCCGTTCTCGAGTTTTAGCGGGACTAACGAACAGCAATTGATTTTTAATATATAAGATACTAGCGGCCCCGGCAGACGTTGTCCTGCTCTGAAAAAATAAAAATCTAGGACCCGATCTCAGCGCCACCTACCGGTTCCAATTGTGGATTTAAACCATCCGGGGAACCACTCAAACACACGAAAACAAAATCACCAAAATCGCTCCAGGTGATTAGGATTCTAGAACCCGATCTCAGCGCCACCTGCCGGTTCCAACGGGATAAAAAGTATCCTATGTCCGTCTCCTGGTTCTAAGCTACCTCCCCACCAATTTTCAGCCAAATCGGTACAGCCGTTCTTGAGTTATAAATAGTGTAACTAACACGACTTTACATACATACATACATAACTTCACGCCAGTTCCCTTGCGGGGTAGGCACGTACAACAGAGTGCCATTTAGGCTTATTAACACGACTTTCTTTTATATATATAGATTTCTGAACTGGGTTATTTTATTTTAAACTTTCATGTTATGTACATGAATCATAATTAGGTAACTACGTCATTTTGGATGGTCATAGCAATACCTCTGTTAATGCATATTATCTATTTGAAGAATGAAAAGCCTTACTCATCATCATCACCCGAGCGTTAAATCCCGGTTGCGTTCGGAGCGTTCACTCCGACGCCCAGGGTCCGCTTTCCTACTTTTTCTGCTCCACTGGAGAGATCGGCAGTCGAGCGATAAGCACAAGCGAAGCAAGACGTGTGTACTATATTCGGTAATCTATTTAGTGACGGACTTTGCGCGTGTTATTATATTAGTACCTGTGTTTGTACAGTTCTAATAAATTCTATAGTAATTCTAACGGCATTTTAATTCGAGTCCCGTAACTCGTAACATTATTATTTATTATCCGCTGCATACCATTAATGTCAAAATTCAAGGCATCTGAATGAATCATAACATATAGGAACCGGCCTTGAGTAAAGCGACGTAACTGACGACGACTAGTACCAAAATTAAAAAAGAAAAGAAACCCATAGACAACAAGCCACACAATGACACCTGCTTTCGTGAGTTGGCGCGAAACCGCAGTGCAAACACGCGCGCACTTTCGAAATAATATTTTCGTAAATATTGAACGATTAAACTCGATTTTTATGTGTTCTTAACGGTTTTACAACCGGATCATATAAGATTTACGTTTTAACGAGCGCTTTGAGCTTTACTAGCGAATGTATGCGACTTTTCGCTGCTACCAGTAAAATGACCACATAATCACGGAGAGCACTAGGAATATGGAACCATAGACATTTAGAAAAACGCGACACTTAATTCCACAAGGAGTTTTTGGCGGGAACTGAAGCTTCATATCGCACTAGGCAGTTTCATTATCTGTAAAATGTGTAAATATTATTTTACAATGGGAGTTTTTGGCGGGAACTAAAAAGAGACGTTGTGCTGTGCAGTTTTATTTTCTAAAAATGTGTAAAATTATTCTAAAATGAACAATAGTTGTAGGATATTGATAGTTTTTGAGTAGTAATTATGTTTTTTTTTTTATTGCAGGAGCTCAGCGGACAGGCAGACGGCCCACTTGATGGAAAGTGGTTACCATCGCCTATGGACATTTACAACATCAAAGGTGCTACAAGTGCGCAGCTGCTCTCTTAAGGGAGACTGGAACCTGGTCACTAATGCCGGAACACAACTGAAGGTTGTTATGGCGACATACTTTAGACCAGGGGTGGTAGCCATCCAGTCTGGCACCTACCACCTGGTGTTTTTGCGAGAAATGTAAACTATATAGCCAAATGTGGCCTTTCGAGTTTTCACAGGAACTCCGTTGAATGACGTCGATTGTAGCCTACAATACAATGGCGTTTGGCTTAAAGGCCTAGTTGCCAAGCCTTAAACTTATAAAATAAAAATAAAATTATTTTACAATGAACAATAGTATATAGGTTTTCTGCGTTTGGTCTCCTGTCTCCTTCTGCTACATTTTATTAAATTTGCGTGTCGTATGAGTAAAACTTATTAATAACATTTCACTTTGGTAACTAAAACTTGTATTTGTGGTAGAAAAAAAAAATTACTAGTGGTCGCCCAGTGGGCGAAATTCGACAATAATTAATTTAAATTATAAGTTTGAACATTATTCTCAGGTTCTGTTGTCAAAGACTATACTTCTATAATCACAGATTTCGACAAGGTTACACTGTCCATTCGACTCGAACAATAAACAAAAGAGTATATATGCGTGTGTGTCAAATACATGGTAGTGTGTGTAATGTTTTTTTTATTGATTTAATGTACTTTTTATGCTCAAGTTTTTTTGAGCATTTTGCATTCCTCTATATAAACTATAAGTGTGCGAAATTTCATACTCCTCCGTCCGTGCAATTTTCTTAGAAAGAGGTACAAAGTTTTTGCTTCATGTATTAATATAATGATTATTATTACACTTGTAGGATATTGATTCATTTTTAATAGTAATTATCTACTTTTGTGAGAGGTGAGTGAACTGTGTAGTCAAATGTGGCCTTTCGAGTTGCCACTAGAACTCCATTGATTGGCGTCAGTTGAAAGGTGAGGCCTCATCTGGGATAATGTTACTGTTATAGGCCGTGGCAGGTGTGGCGCTGGGTGTAATGCGTTATTTGTGATGCGATATTGTTCTTGATTGTGAATAACGTTACATATTGACAGATAACATATGTATCGTCATGTATATGTACACTAATGTGGCTAGTCGATAGCGGCGTTATTTTTAACTCTATAACTAAAACTCAACTGGCCACAGTCAATAACTTTAACATAATCGCAGGTGCGGCCCGAGCATAACAAGTACATTGTCACTGCCACGAAAATGACAATGGCGCAATTTTAATTGCAGTTGCTCTTATTTTCTTATCGCTAGATGGCGTTACTTGTATTTATCTATACACAAATTAAGTTGAAGTGTCTTTTTGTAATATCAAAATAATAGCTTTTTACTCAACGCATATGAAAGTACATACATACAGTAGTTTAATCATTTTTTTTTTAATTTGTCTGTTTTGTTTCCTTGGTATAGACGAATATAACCAGAAAATGGAGCCGCGGTTGCGTTTTTGACGCCGTTACAATTCACCATCAAACGTCATAGCTACGCGAACGAAGTTTCACCGGCACAACTAGCACTTTATAAATGTAAGAACTATGTGTTAACCGGATTAGCCATAAAATCTACATAACGCCACTTAAAAGTATGAAAAGTGGGTGAAACGCGACAACTCTTGCGCATTTCAAGCGTACACTTGACAAGCGAAGAAAAATTATAATTTCAACAACACTTTTTGGGTTCCATCCGACATTTACTTATTTATGTATACT
Organism: Dendrolimus kikuchii; assembly: GCA_019925095.2. Classification (NCBI taxonomy): domain Eukaryota; kingdom Metazoa; phylum Arthropoda; class Insecta; order Lepidoptera; family Lasiocampidae; genus Dendrolimus; species Dendrolimus kikuchii. Next base: position 35,399,321 of record CM034387.1, read on the forward strand.
AGCGGTCGCCCGTGGTCGAAATTCGACCATAATAATTAATTTAAATTATAAGCTTGAACATTATTAAGGTTCTGTTGTCAAAGACTATATACTTCTATAATCACAGATTTCGCCAAGGCTACACTGTTAATTTGACTTTAACAATAAACAAAAGAGTATATATGCTTGTGTGTGTGTTAAATACATGGTAGTGTGTGTAATGTTTTTTTTTATTGATTCAATGTATTTTTATGCATAATAAAAAACAATAGCATTCTGCACTCCTCTATATAAACTACTAGCTGTCCCGGCAGACGTTGTTCTACCCTGAAGAAATAAAATTTAGAACCCGATTGCAGCGCCACCTACCGGGTCCAAATGTAAGCCGTCCTATCTTTCAAGTCGGATCAAACTGCACACGGTGTGCAAATTTGATTAAAATCGGTCAAGTAGTTTAGGTGTCCATCGCGGACAAACGACGTGACACGTAATTTATATATATTAAGATAACTGTGCCGAGTTCATACTCCTCCGGTACATATTATGCACTTATATTAAATTATTCAAAATATGTCTATTCTTTGTTTCATGGTGTTCTAATTATAAATAATATTAAATGTTCATTAGTTATTTTTTCTTCTGTGAAGGTGACGTTACTGCCTGGCACTAACGGAAGACCAGCGTTGGTTGTGATCAACCAGCATTTGCTGAGTTAGGGCCTGTTTAGAGTTAGTTAAGTTTTGGCTTTTATTAAACTGCTTATGTATACTTTAATAAATAACTCTTACATTATACCCGGACTAACTTGAATGTCCGGGCTTATAACTATTTCTTGTTTTTTGTCCTTATTATATTTTCATTTTTGTTCTGGGTTTCATTTTTTGATTATTTCTTTCAAAGTTACAGAGTCCTTACGACTATACATTCCCTTATGCTAGGCTTTCCTAATATCGATTATTTCTATGGATTACATGTTAAATTACTAACAAACTGTGCCTGCGACATCGTCCGCGTGGATTTTTTCCGCGAAAGCGTAAAAAAGTAGCCTAAGTTACGCCTTATAACATCAGCTATCTACCAGTGAAAGTCTCGTCAAAGTCGGTCCAGCCGTTTTGGAGATTATCCAGAACAGACAGATTGACTATAGTTAAAAAAAAAAAAAAAATTGATATAAGTACTTTGTAGGAATACAGGAGCCTTAAGAACAGACGAGCGTGCATGACAAGAGTTATGAATGTCAAAGAAGCAAGTGAGGTGTGTAAGAATAAGCCTGAATGGCGCTCTGTTGTTCGTACCTACCCCGCAAGGGAACTGGCGTGAAGTTATGTATGTATGTATGTATAAAGTACTTTGTATGTATTCATATGCATTTACTAAAAAGCTGTTATTTTGACATTATAAACAGAAATTTCAATTGTATTTATCTAATAGATGTATATATTTCTCGTAGCTAGCCTTTAGGATGGAATAAGAGAGATGGGATGTGTGAAGTGCTGATCACGTTATATTGGCGCCATTGTTGCAATTCACTAAGAAATACATCGCCTTGGCAACGTCATTTACAATGGAATGTTAATGTGTTGCTCTCATGATTAGTTCCACCTTCACTAGGTGGCGGTACCGGTAATTTTTGAAATAAAAATTAAGTTTAAAACTTCTAAGGCGGGCGTGTAGGGGACCAGACTCTATCTACAAAATGTACATTAACGCGAGCGCAGCAATGGGCAAGAGCTAGTGTTTATATTACAGAACCATCGCCCGCTCTATACGACTCGCACACGGCCCAAGTTAAAGTAGCAGCGTCCGACGTCAATACGGTGAAATCAACGGGACAGTGTTAGTACAGCACTTGAGCAGAACATCAAATAGAGTGGCTTGTCTATGGGCACAGTGTTTGCGTACTGGCACGCGAGAAACGAGAGCGTTGTGGCGTTCTATATTTGAATTATATTATTTTTTCTTTTATGTTTTTGTACTTTTTCCTAAATATTAGCAAAGGCTGCATTATAATACATCTTTGAAACACGGCATTGCAAAATATCGATTATAGGAAGTGTATTAGACAAAAGGCAGTGAATGTAAATTCCAAGATAAAATCAATCTCCTTTCCAAATCTTTTGGATAGGTAGTTGGTATTCTATTGTATTTTATTCTTGCTGCTGCCAGCTCCAACGTCTTTGGCGTTGTCATAACCAATGTCACGGTAGTCGTAGTTGGTAGTCCTACATAAAAAGCGCGGGGCACATGGGAGGAGGGCGGTTTTAGTGAGTAGTGGTTGTTGCCCGTGCAACTTCTCGGAGTCTCCACACAAGCCGGTTGATTACTGTTTGGATTGCCCCTTAAATTAAGGGAAAAGCCTCCACGATCAACTATGGTCTAATCCCTTGCAAAGGACCCGGTATTGTGCGTAAATAGCATTTCCCCCGCTTTAAAAAAAAAGTTGGTAGAAATTTGACATTACTTGTCCATAGTAGTAAAGATATAAGCGACATTTGTAACACCAAATGTGTTACAAATGTGCTGCCGCTCTCTAAAGCAAGACTGGAACCTGGCCACTGGTGTCGGAACTCAACTCAAGGTTGTTATTGCGGCATACTCTAGACCAGGATTGGTAGTCATCCACACGGGCAAATACCCTACCATTTGGAAAAATGATGGTACATATATAGAATGGTAATTAATATGATTGTGAATTAGGATGTCAAGTTGTATTTGTGTAAATCTGCCAGTGTTAGCCACTAAGCTAGTTTATTAAACAAGCACAACTTTTTTGTAAAGAATCAAAGGCAAAAAGAAATACAAAAAACGCGCCAAAAACTCATAATAGGTTCAGTTGACGTCATAAGTTAATTCGCAGTACATAACGACCTTGCATACTAGTCAAGGCATGGGCAAATTAAACACTAGACAAACTAATAATTTACCGCACGCGACTAACGTGTGTAATGCGCCTAATTGTACACACGTGGATGTGTTGTGTGCCTTATATAATTGGTTTGTATAATCTTGTATTTTTCTTTGTAGGAAAAATCTCAAAAATGAATAGTGGTAGTCTGTTAACTTTGGTTGTAGCTTGGTAGCCTTGGTTGTTGTTTGGTAAGATTGGTAGTAGTGTGGTAACTTTCGTGGCAGTTTGGTAACCTTGGTTGTAGTTTGGTAACCTTGGTTATACTTTGGTAACTTTGGTTATAGTTTGATAACTTTAGTGGTAGTCTGGTAACTTTGGTGGCAGTTTTTAACCTTAGATGTAATTTGGTAATTTTGAGGGTAGCTTGATAAATTTTTATAAGAGTCCGAATGTTGGCCCAAACTGAGAAATCATAAACCAGAAATTAATACACAAGGAGATCTTGGGAAGTTGCTCCCGTGGCTGAAACATTGAAAGAAAGAAGACTATGTAGTATGGGTATGTAATGAGGAGGGACAAAAAAAACGCGATAAAAGAATTTTAAACCGGAAGATTGACGGATGCAAATGTAAAGGTAGACCAAAAAAGAGATGGATGCATTGTGTGAAGGATGACATGATGATTTGTGGTGTGACAGAGGACGTATGTCAGAATAGAGGAGTATGGAAGGGAACGACATATTGTGTCAACTCCAAATCATTGGGGAAACGTGAATGAAAACAGAGATGATATACCATTAATATTGTTACGAGTACGGGACTCGAATTAACATGCCGTTGGAATTACTATAGAATTTATTAGAACTATACAAACACGTATAACACAGGTACAAATATAACCGGACGCAATAAGTCCAAATGTAATGCACAATTTAATAACACGCGTAAAGTCCGTCACTAAAATGTACACACGTCTTGCCTCGCTTGCGTTATCGCTTTGACTGCTCCCTCTCCCCATCCTGACGTCGTTTTTATACTTCACAAATACAAGTGTGCCCGCCCGTATCGTCGACATAATTTCCTAGAAATCGTAATCCGCACACCTGACTAATTATGCCTGCAATCGGCCGTAAACGAGTACAATAGGCTGTTCTCTACAATAACCAATAAATAAGTAAACAACAGAAGACAATCATAAAGGTATTATACAATTGGTTCAAATGCCGACAGGTAATAGCGTGCTTCGTGGAATTTGTCTTTGTCGGGGGGCTAAGTTGTAACATTTCGATTAGGCGTTGCCTTGTGAAATTATCTTTTATGTGCTAACATGAAATCTTCATGAGAAATAAACACAAATGACTACGCTGTATATATAGTATAGGATCTTTGCTTGTTCTTTAAATAATAAAGAACAAAAATATTAGTAGTAACATCGCCATTTTTGGCTGACTGGCGCGCTGAGCGATGACCGAGTGAACTAATAGACCTATTAACGTTTGGTTATGCGAAACATTTCTTTTAGTACAGTGCAGGGAACCGATACCAAAGAGTGCATCGTTCATGAACTACACAAGACTATTGGATCGCTGACTGGCGCGCTGAGCGTTGACCGAGTGAACTAATAGACCTATTAACGTTTGGTTATGCGAAACATTTCTTTTAGTACAGTGCAGGGAACCGATACCAAAGAGTACATCGTTCTTTAACTACACAAGACTATCGGATCCCTGACTGGCACGCTTAACGATGACCGACTGAACCAAAAGACCTATTAACGTTTGCTTATGCGAAATATTTCTTTTAGTACAGTGCAGGGAACCGATACCAAAGAGTACATCGTTCATGAACTACACAAGACTATCGGATCGCTGACTGGCGCGCTGAGCCATGACCGAGTGAACTAATAGACCTATTAACGTTTGGTTATGCGAAACATTTCTTTTATTACAGTGCAGGGAACCGAGTCCTAATAGTACATCGTTCATGAACTACACAAGACTACACTGTATTCACTCCGACATTTCGTCTGCGAGTTGTACTCTCTTTGCAAGAAATTTGAGAAAAAGATAATTATAGTTATCTTTTTTTTAATTAAACTGTATGACGGTATCCGCTTTTACCCAAAAACGCTACAGTACCCTAAAAACATCGCGAATTTACGTGCAATTGTGATACATCGGCCTGTTTCAAGAGAATCGGTACGCGATACTGTAAATTTTACTTTCCATACTCCGTTATTCCAATCAATTTTTAACATGAAGGTGTTTAACTGACATGTCTCCGTAACTGTTGTTATTTGCACGCTGAGCTGCGCCCGTGGCTTCGCTCGCATAAATTCCAACTCATATCCGCGTATCCGAACGACGAATATTCTAGTTTTTTTTTTTTTAATTGCAGGAGGTTAGCAGACAGGCAGACGGCCCACTTGATGATGGCCCACCATCAACGTTGCTACAAATGCGCTGCTGCTCTCTTAAGGGAAACTGGAAACTGGTCACAAATGCCGGAACACAACTCAAGGTTGTTATGGCGACATACTTTAGACTAGGGGTGGTAGCCATCCAGTCGGGCAAATGCCCTGCCACCTGGCGATAAGCCAAACTTGCATTAAAACACTAGCTGTGATATGAAAACACTTGTGATTATACAAATTTCAAAATAATGGCCTCGAACTTAACCACACATGCAATCGCATGGAAAATTCTGTTGAATGCTCAAAATTAGAGGGTCTGGTAGAATTATATCAAATTTTGCTCAATTATTGCTAATTATGAGATATGTCACAAAAAAAAGTCTGAAGTACGTACATAATAGGGGAGCGGCCAGTCAGATCAACTGAGATAGATATATAACACTTTATTATATACACCAATACAAATATGAACTTAAAGATTAAAATTATATCTAGTTATGTACAAAGGGCGGCCTCATCGCTAAAAAGCGGTCTCTTTCAGACAACCCCAGGAATGAATTGAGATGATAATGGCGATGGTGGTATACGTAATATATAGTACGAACTACTTACTTTTTTTTTAATAATAAATACATAAATGGCATATAGATATATCTATACTAATATTATAAAGGTGATGTCAGGAGCCTTAAGAACAGACGAGCGTGCATGACAAGAGTTATGAATGTCAAAGAAGCAAGTGAGGTGTGTAAGAATAAGCCTAAATGGCGCTCTGGTGCTCGTGCCTACCCCGCAAGGGAACTGGCGTGAAGTTATGTATGTATGTATGTAATATTATAAAGATATCTATTTCAAGCATCTTAACCAAAGACATTCAATATATTTAATTTAAGATCTTAACTTTTTTTTATTATGTCTATACTAATATTATAAAGAGGTAAAGTTTGTGACGTTGTAGGGGGTAATCTCTGGATCTACTAAACCGATTTTAAAAATTCTTTTACTGTTGGAAAGCTACGTTAACAGGGAGTGTCATAGACTATATAACATGACGCTGTATACCACGGGAGCGGGACAGAGCGCGAGTGAAACCGCGCCGGGCCGCTAGTCTATACTAATATTATAAAGAAGTAAAGTTTGCGAGTTTGTGACGTTGTAGGGGGTGATCTCTGGATCTACTAAACCGATTTTAAAAATTCTTTTACTGTTGGAAAGCTACGTTAACAGGGAGTGTCATAGGCTATATAACATGACGCTATATACCACGGGAGCGGGACAGAGCGCGGGTGAAACCGCGCGGGGCCGCTAGTACTTAATGTACATCTACTGAGATACTTATTTAAAACTTACAGAATACTAAATGTCATTGTGTAGTATATAAACATCTACGGCCTTATAATAATCTCGTTAAGAAACGATTAGCCATCTCTTAAGTAAGAGAATCAGAATCAGACTCTAATCAAAGAATATCTTTTTTTTCACTTATATACGTGTATTACCTGTTGTTTACCTAAGAGGAGCACAGATAAACGAAATTTGAATGCTTAACGTAGGTTGTAACTAAAATATTCGACTAAAGAAATCAAATCAAATCATTTTTATTGCTAAGTGTAACACATAGGTCTTATTCAACAGAGATATATGAGAATAAAGAGGAGTTTATGGGTAAGATTTTCACTAATCAGTTGCTGAGCAGTTTCTTTAAATTTAAGAAACGATTATAAGTAAGGCCCCTATAGTATTAAAAAATTGTAAATGTGTTGTTTTTTTTTGTTTGTCTCTTCGTTCGGGATCCACGTAAAAACTACGGACCCGATTTCGATGCGGTTCTCGCTGATTGTTAGCAAATCCTTGAACTTAAATTCTGCGCTACTTTTTATCTCGCTGGCATTTTTCTGGGAATTATATAAAATGGTCAGATAATATAAAAAAAATCGAATTCCAATGCGATTTTTTCAGTGATACATAGCAAATTTTATGTAATAAAATATGTGATTTTTTTTATTTTTTATTGCAGGAGTTCAGCAGACAGGCAGACGGTCCACTTGATGGAAAGCGGTTACCATCGCCTATGGACATTTGCAACACCAAGGGTGCTACAAATGCGCTGCTGCTCTCTTAAAGGAGACTGGAACCTGGTCACTAATGCCGGAACACAACACAAGGTTGTTATGGCGGCATACTCTAGACCAGGGGTGGTCGCCATCCAGTCGAGCAAATACCCTACCACCTGGCTGTGGGTTGTTTAGTCGCCTCTTACGACAGGCCGCCGGGCCGCAGAAAATTGTATTCTTTCACCGTTCCTGCACGGATAAAATAGATATATTTTTATCCCGGGAATACCGCGGGTATTTTTCCGAGAGCGGTTTGTACATCCGAACAATTGTATGTAAATTGTGTATAAAAATTAGCTTATACCGCGGCACAGTTTTCACTGAAGTTTACTTTTTTTTTTTAATGCTGTGTATTTATTTGTGCACAGTACTTTGTATCCCGGGAATCCTGCGGGAATTTCAAGTCAAGCGTGGACAAAGTCGCTGACATATCCTAGTTATATTTTTAAATTTAGATGATATTATGTAATTGTAACGCCTGTATTTTTGTGTGTAAGAATATTTTAATTGTTTTTATTTTTTTCCATTTTATACTTCAACATTTTTTTAATTGCATGAGTTCAGCGGACATGTAGACGGGCCACCTGATGGAAAGCGGTTACCATCGCCTATGGACACTCGCCACAACAAAGGTGCTACCAATCTGTGCCGCTCTCTAAATAGAGAGTGGAACCGGCCACCAATGACGGAACTCAACTCAAGGTTGCTATGGCGGTATACTCCAGATCAGGGATAGGTTACCATCCAGACGGACAAATACCCTAACCATCTAGCTATGGGTTGTTTTATCGCCTCTTAGGTCAAACGCCGCCCGGCCGCAGGAAATTGTATTCTTTCTCCGGTCCTGCATGGCGGCTGCTGTCTGATTTGTAAGTGTAGCAGCAGCTGATTAGATATGCTCAGTATACGTTGTACCGAAGACTTATCGTGTGCCTATATTGCTATTAGCGTTTCCCGATTCACCCGGTGAAGGTGCGGGAGCAGCACATTACCATGTGTATTGAGGTAGCATATACACTTATAAAAATCACGCCACGACTTAAGAGGTGTGGCAGTAACTTAAGGCGAGACAAAGTTAAACAGCATGCTCTTACCTGATACTCGTGTATATCCATCATTTTGACGATAAAAAACATTAAATTAGAAATAAATAATTAATTATAAAAAAAAACACTTAAAAACTATATTGCACGAAATTCAGTCCCCACGATATAAATTAAAAAAAAAGACTTAGTTATATATTGCACAAACGTTAACCATATCAGGTACTTTTAAAACTAAATTAAAGTGAACACTATCAAAAGTCACATTTTTGTTATATTACAATTATATGTGTATCCGAACGCGTCGATGCTCATTTGAAAAGGTTGAACTGTCAAATTGACAGCTCGTTAAAGATGGCCGCCGGTCGTTCCATTTTTGAGAAAGCGCGCGCTAAGCACCGCGGCTGGTCTGTCACTGTGTGAGGTACAAGATGAACATTACCGCCTGTGACTGCTTGTTCCGTTGCGGTTTTGAAAAAAACCTCATTAGACAAGCCTGGCGACGTGTGATCAGTGGTTCTGCATGTTTTTTTGCGTATTATTAGAATCGTATAGGTTGTCCGCAAACGCCAATGGTGTTGTAGTTCAAATGTTATCAGATTCTAAAAACTATAAGAAAAAATCATCGAGTAAACGTCCCACAGTTGAAGCCGTGCTAGCTTAGAGGTTAGCGCATTCGTATTCCAAACTTAAAAGGTGCGGGTTTGAATCCTGGCCGGAAAGCATTTATGCAGTTTTACGCACATACATATATAACTTCACGCCAGTTCCCTTGCGGGGTAGGCACGAACAACAGAGCGCCATTTAGGCTTATTCTTACACAACTCACTTGCTTCTTTGACATTCATAACTCTTGTCAAGCACGCTCGTCTGTTCTTAAGGCTCCTGACATCACCTGCTAGTACACGATCAATTTGATCATGGAAGGTGTGTCGTGGCCTTCCACGACTTCTGCATCCATCCACTTTTGCATTGTATATCTGCTTAGTCATTCTTTCATCATGCAAGCTTTCCCCGACACGCTCTTTCAGAGCAACTCTCTTTCTTACTTCGGTATTACGAACGCGGTCCGCGAGCGTCACTCCGCAGTTTACTCTACTTTCATGCTCTCTCTTCCATACCCAACTCTCGCTTCCATACGTGAGCGTAGGTACCAGCACCGCGTTGTGTATGGCGAGCTGGGCCTTCTGGCTGAGGTTCTTAGCGCCTAGAAGTTTACCTAACGCTCCATTCACACTATTCTCCAAATTCACACTTCTTTCTATATCTATTTATGCAGTTTTCTGACCTATATATATATAAAATCACAAAACAAGTGTAAGACAGTATTGTGAATGGTAGAGTTAGTATCGGTAGACCACGACGTACACACCATCATCAAATAAGTTAAAACGAGGTCAGGTAAAAAGCATCTCAAATAAACGTGCGTGTATGATGATGCGAAAGTTGTTTGTAAGGATCGTCGCAAGTGGAGGTCGTTGCCTGCCCCCATGGGAAACAGGTGTGATAATATGTATGTATGTATTGTATATTGTTACGCCGTCGTAACACGTGTGAACGGCGAAGGAAAAAATCGTGATAACCGATATGTCAAATCCGCCAATCCGCCTTGCACAAGCGTGGCGGGTATAGTTTTCGTTCACTTGTAAATGGGAGGCCTAGCAATGGGACGTTTGTGGACTGTTATTACGTCCCATAGAGTCCTATCAGTCTTCAATCTGAGATTCTCTCATTTCTGACGTAATGGAGAGCGCGCAGTAAAAGGGATAGGCAGGCTCCTCCTCTCTCAGCCTAACCCACAGCGCTAGCCGTATTTCGGTAATTAGATTAAATAATGATACTAATAATGTAGATATTCAAGAATTGTAACTAAAAATAAAATATATTTCATAATAAAAGATTTTATAAATAAACTAACTGTCCCGGCAGACGTTGTTCTGCCCTGAAGAAATAAAATTTAGAAACCGATTGCAGCGCCACCTACCGGGTCCAATGGTGAATCTAAACCATCCGGGGACCCACTTGAACACACACAAAAAATTCATTCAAATCGGTCCAGCCGTTTAGGAGGAGTTCACTGTCAACACACGTACAGAAGAATTATATACATACATACATACATAACTTCACGCCAGTTCCCTTGCGGGGTAGGCACGAACAACAGAGTGCCATTTAGGCTTATTCTTACACACCTCACTTGCCTCTTTGACATTCATAACTCTTGTCATGCAAGCTCGTCTGTTCTTAAGGCTCCTGACATCACCTTCGGCTAGTACACGATCAATTTGATCATGGAAGGTGTGTCGTGGCCTTCCACGACTTCTGCATCCATCCACTTTTGCATTGTATATCTGTTTAGTCATTCTTTCCACATGCCCGAACCACCGGAGCATTCCTTTCCTTACCTTCACCCCGACACTCTCTTTCAGAGCAACTCTCTTTCTTACTTCGGTATTACGAACGCGGTCCGCGAGCGTCACTCCGCAGATTTTGCGCAGTGCTCGCATCTCGACCGCGTTTACTCTACTCTAAGAATTATATATACAACGATAACCTTTCCTTACATTATCAAATTAATATATATACAATTTAAGTAATGACATTAGCTTTTCTCAAGTTAAACAATTTCAATATTAAATAGTTCAACTTAGATTAGTTCTATCTATCTGCAATATAATGATATATAATTTTATATAATTAGTAGACATTATATTGCATATAGTTATATGTTTATTATGTTTAAATAGTTGCATATTATCACCATATCTTGTATATGTATATAACTTATGTGTATATTTGTATATATAGTATATATATAAATAAATAATAATATCAGCCTATTAATGTCCCACTGCTGGGCTCGGGCCTCCCACTATAGGGCAACGGACAGTATACCCGCCACGCTTGTCCAAGGCGGCTTGGCAGGTTTGACACATCGGTTATCTCGATGTGCAGGTTGCATCACGATGTTTTCCTTCACCGTTATTAGCACGTGGTAATTGTAACAATATGCACATTAGGTCAGAAAACTGCCTAAGCGGTGCATGCGTTCCAGCCAGGATCGAATCCGCGCCCTTTGGGTCTGGGTCGCGTGCGCTAGCCATTACGCTACCACGACTTAACTATATAGTATAGTTATATATTTATTAGTGAAATGTAAGTAATTGTACAATAATGATGTATACCACCGTCGCCACTCCTAATCAGAATATTCTTGCCACGGTTTGTCTGGAAGAGATCGCTCTTTAGCGATAAGACCGCCCTTTGTACCCAACTAGACTAATACTAGTTCGTAAATTTTTCTCTAATGGTGTACAATAAAGTGTTATCTATCTATCTAGTTTAAGTTATCACTTCTGTCGGGCGTCCCGAGACGCAAGCGCTTTTTTTATTGCAAGTCAGCAGATAAGCAGACGGTCCACCCGATGGAAAGCGGTTACTACCATCGCCTATGAAAATTTGCAACATTCAAATGCTACAAATGCGCTGCTGCTCTCTAAAGGGAGACTGGAAGCCTGGCCACTAATGCCGGAACACAACTCAAAGTCATTATACATCTAGACTGGCAAATATCCTACCACCTGGCAGTGGGTTGTTTTGTCGCCTCTTACGAAAGGCCGTCCCAAAGCAGGAAATTGTAATCTTTCTCCGTTCCTGCACGGATAAAAGTACTATTGTGCTTTTACAAAAACTTGACACGAAAGGTTAATGAGTCCCAAAGATAAACATCTACAACTAGTCTTGGTAGACGTTGTCCTGCCCTAAAAAAAATGAAAATCTAGACCCCGATTCCAGCGCCACCTACCGGGTCTAATTGTGAATCTAAACCACCCCGGGACCCACTCAAACACTTAAAATATCATCAAAATCTTAGAACCCGATTCCAGCGTCAAGTACTTTGTATAGATTGATGGGTTGCATTATTCAAGTTTTAGTAGGGATCCCTAATTTTTATATAGCCTATATTAATCAGGGATAATGTAGCATAGTTGTTTATATATATACAACAAAACAACCCACAGCCAGATGGTAGGGCATTTGCCCGTCTGGATGGCTACCACCCCTGGTCTACAGTATGCCGCCATAACAATCTTGAGTTGTGTTCCGGCATCAGTGACCAGGTTCCAGTCTCCCTTAAGAGAGCAGCAGCGCATTTGTAGCACCTTTGGTGTTACAAATGTCCATAGGCGATGGTAACCGCTTTCCATCAAGTGGACCGTCTGCCTGGCTGCTGAACTCATGCTATAAATTTTTTTAAAAATAAAGTAAATCTGTAAAGGGGCCGATTTTGTACAAAGAATTTAAAAATAGTACTAATTATTAGAACTTTTGTCTGTCTGTTCACCTGAAAACTACAGAACGGATTTAAACGAAACTCGACACAAAAGCTAGCTTATAATAAAAAGCCCGGGTCAATAATTAGGATACATTATATCTCGATAAAATGTGGCGCTGCGGTCGTGTTTTTCCACTGCCGTCTTCGCAATTGAGTCACAAACATGCTCATCGTAAACGCGCATCAAGTTACTCTAGTCCCTAATAGAATTTTAAGAAACGACTAGTCTTTCATCAACGCATGAACCCTAAAAAGCTAAGCGTCTAATACGAGTGTGAAATCATAAGTGTCCAGCTTATGGCCCGCCATTTTCTAACGGTCTGCGCTCGCGCATGGCTTTCTTTCGGCTTTGTTGAGAGTACCAGTGTTGCCAGAGGTTTAAAAACAATTTTTTATTAAAGGATTTTTTGAAAGAAAAAGTAAAAGGCTAATAAATAATTGTAAAAGTTTGTCTCTATGCTTTGTTTTAAGTGTCTTCGTAAATATATTTTTTCCGTATAGGTATTTTAGGGACAAATTAAAACAGCATATTACATTAAATTTATTATGGTGTTTGTAAAGCCCATAGTTACAATTTTAATATACTGTTGTATGTTGATCTTAAAAATAGATGTGTGAATTTCATATTACTAAGAAATTAAATTAATGTTAAACAATATTGTTATTTTAAATTAACTCACAAAATACAAATACATTTATAAAAATAAACGTATATTAATATAGGCTACGTAACAAATAGCTGCCAGTAAAAAGCATGCCTAGAGGGCTGCGGGTTGCATTCGCTAGGCGAAATACGAACCAGCCTACTGATCATGGGTCATGTCATCAGAATTTCTTGCAAACTTCTTTGAAGATACTCTTTGACCTTTAATATTAATTAATATATTAATATGGACAAACGTTTAAATTAAAATAATAACTAAGAATACTTGCGGTTTTTTCGGTAACAAACCTTGCAACACTATCTTTTGTAATTAGAAACAGCGCTGTTCGAAATTCGAAATTAAATTTCGAATGCTCTGTACACCGTGTGAGCTATTTGATTGATTGTGTTTAACGGTTATGTCTCTACGGTGTGCTTTTGAAATTAGAATTGCGCCAAACCTGCGACTTTTAGTCGCAAACAGGAACTAATACAAAGTCAGTAGTTTTTAGTGTGAACATGAAGGGTTTGCCATGCAGTTTAATTAAATAAAAATATATATATTTTTATAAGATTTGAAAAACAACTAATTTGCTAAACTGGAAAGTAGTTTCTCGGCTACGTTCTTGTGGATCATATTAAATTATATCTTAAAACTACTGTTTTATACATTTTATGTATTTTTTTACAATATTTATCACCGATACCTGAAGTAGAAATACAGTTAACCTCTTGAAAATTCGTTCAATACGTTTTGCTTATGTTCTTAAAAAAAAAAATAGTACTGTTATAACTCAGATCCCGACAAACACAAAACCCACCTGGATATCTGAAACAAAGCACATTTATTACACGTCGGCATTTGACTAATAACATTTAAATTATTTTATGGTCGTCTTCTTTTGTTTACTTATTGTTGTACGTGATCATTAGCCAGGTGTTACGGATTTAAAGTAGAAGCTGATTCCAGGAAATTCGGTCCACGCGGCCGGGCGGACGTATTGCATCTATGCAGTATAAAGCAATGGCCTGATTGAGGGAGGAGACAGTCGAGCGATCAGTCAGACGGGCAGGTTTTCAAATTGAACAAGTGCATTAACAATCTGCCCGTAAAACTTTAAACTAAAATTTTGTTGCGATCCGTTTTGCCACTTATCCGTTGCCATTCGTTTTCCCACTTGTCCGTTGAAGTTTCACTTCTACTATGTGTCCCAGCACACATTTCGATTTTTTGATGACATTATTTTTATTCGTCATAATTGTTAATATTACATGTATATATAACAATTTTGACGAAAAAAGCATATAATCAAAAAATGTAATTACACGGTCCTGCACTGACGCCGACGATATTTAAAAAAAATCACTTTAAATTTCTAGGCAAACACGGTAGCCCCTTTGCTACTACTTTGCCCTAGGCTACATGGGGACTGACAGCGACGGTAGAGTAGGATTCACCAGTTGGAAAAGCGCATCATCATTCTTTAATAATATATGAAAAAAAATCGCAAGTCTACTACTAAATTTATGTATAGGAAGTAATGATTTTCCGTTTAACACTAGATAATTATTTATTAATTTTCATAATTAGCTAATAAAGCTCTGCGGTTTCACTCGCTTTATATCTGAATTAACACTCCACTGCCATCCTATAAGTGTCGCCTTATTTTGCATACTTGCCTACAGCTTGCTACATTACTAAAATTTATATTTTTTTTAACTTGTGCTTATTTATAGACGACTATAGATAACACTATATAACAATCGTGTACTAGCAGAAGGTGATGTCAGGAGCCTTAAGAACAGACGAGCGTGCATGACAAGAGTTATGAATGTCAAAGAAGCGAGTGAGGTGTGTAAGAATAAGCCCGAATGGCGCTCTGTTGGTCGTGCCTACCCCGCAAGGGAACTGGCGTGAAGTTATGTATGTCTGTATGTATGTATGTATAGATAACACTTTATTCTACACCATTACAGAAAGCTAACTAACCAATGCTATTGTTACTGTGCACAAAGGGCGGTCTTATCGCTAAAAAGCAATCTCTTGCACACAACCCGTGGCAGCCATATTGCTGATTAAGAGTGGCGATGGTGGTATACGTAATTATTGTACGATTACTTACATAATAAAACTACGTATTAACGGTTTTAAGCGCGGTAATTTATGAAATTAAATTAGGCTCCCATAGAGTAAATAATAACCATAAACAAAATTAAAATAAACAAGTTGGCGGTAGGCTAAATAAATCTTTAACAATACTCGTTGACACTTGACATCTTTGTCTTCCGTGATCACGGCCACTGAAAATTAGCCGAAACGTCGGAATAACCAAAAATCAAATAAATTGCCGCGCTTAAAACCGTTAAAACGTAGTTTTATTATGTATACAAGTCGCGAAAACTTAAGAAAATATTACGATTACTTACATTTTAATAATAAATATATAACTATACTATGTATATAAATACACATATAAGTTATATATATACAAGATATATTAATAAAATGCAACTATTTAAACATAATAAATACATAGCCATATATGCAATATAGTCCATAATTACATAAAATTACTTATCAATATATTGCAGACTAGCTGTGCTCGCGACTTGATCCGCGTCGATTTTTTTGCAGAATTCGAAAAACATCAGCTATCTGCCAGTGAACGTCGTGTCAAAATCGATCCAGCCGTTTCATAGATTATACGGAACATCCAGACAGACACGACAAAAAATTGAAATATTAATTTTTTGGGCATTCTCCTCCAGTCCGGGCTGGCGCCACCATTTGCTAGCCGGAGATCTGCGTCTCTCCGGCTACCAAGGGTCCCCCAATCCTATCCTCTCTAACCAACCCTGAAGGCTGGCAACATGTAACCACTTTCCGTCAAATGGGCCGTCTGCCTGTCTGCTGGCTTCGCAATAAAAAAAAAACCCAACCACAGAGACACCGCCATCCGGATTGACACGCACTTGGCTGATTTTTACTCAACTACCTAATATGGATGCTAGATCGTCAATTATAGTACAGGCCGCCATATTAGACTCGTCTCGATGTTAAGCATCACACCGAAACTTTTGTCAAAATTTCTAATTTGCACGTTGTATGTATGAAAATTACATTAAACTGTCATATCGGACAACGAATAAGTTCCCCTTTCTAAAATCCATACAATAACCGGCATCCTTATTATCGATCAATGATCTATAGATCGCCGGTTACGATCTATAGATCCCCGTCGCGGGGTCAGTCGGTGCAATTATGATCTATTCAAAGTTGGAATGAGGAGATAGCTTTATATTACGCCAACATGTAGCAGTTAGAGTGTTGATTTCGGTTTTTTTTAATACCCTTAAATTAGGTGTATGCGTGGAAGAAGAATATTAAAGATGATAAACGTCTAACTAAAATGTAACTTTGAAAATGACATGGGGTAAAAGGTTATTTGTTTTAAGCGACAGTCTTAACATTCAGTCATAACTTTTCATCGTAATGTCTCAAACTTAGGGAAATATAACGAACCTGATTTCCAATTAATTATAATATATAGCTATAGTTTTTAGTTAGTTGTAGTATTTAATTATTATCTTCTTCTTCTTCTTCTTCTTTAGCCACTCTCAGTCGACTGCTGGACGTAGGCCTCCCCCAAGTACGCGCCACATATCCCGGTCTCCCGTCTTCCTCATCCAGCCCCTGCCGGCGATCTTGCGCAGGTTGTCAGACCACCGGGCTTAATTATTATATATAGTGTCAAATTACTACTAGGTTTTAAAATCTATTACTATATGTCTGCAATAAAGATCTTTTCTTCCGACACACTGTCCAATGCCACTTAAAACAAATCGTTTTCACTCCTCGATATATAAATAAAAAACGGGTATAAAATACCTCGCTATCATCTGTGAGTCAGATTAAAAAAAAATTACACTAGAACAATTCCTCAGCAATACCCACTATATTATTATATATATAATATGGCACAGTTAAAAGCTAACATTTATAAGCGTGTGTTAAAAAAAATCATTGTAAATCACTCTCAATATCAAACATACAACAGTCTGTCAAAGTCAAACACATAGTCAAAGAATTGTAAAATGTTGATAAATGTTAGAAGTATAGGTATGCAATGGACAAAAATCTGAATAACGTTGTATCCATATAATTAACGAATTACGGTCGTATAATTATATCCGTGCAGGAACGCAGAAACGTTGGGCCGCCTGCCTGTCTTCTGAACTCATGCAATAAAATAAAATAAAAACAGTAGCCATGGAAAATTGTCAAGTATATCTAACATAAACACAGTATACAACTAGCTCTTATGGCAAATCCTTCACAGTCCAAGCAGTTCGTCTTTGGAACGCGCTGCCAGTTAATATAAAGCTAGCCAAATCACTGCCTATTTTCAATAGACTTGTGAAGGATTATTATAGCTCAAATTAAGGATACAACAGTTATTGTCATATTTTTGTAGTTTATATATATTTCAGTGTATTTTATAATACTTTATTTACATATATCGTATTAATATATATATATATATATATATATATATATATATATATATATATATATATATATATATATATATATATATATATATATATATAATATATATATATTCTTTTTATCGTATGCAACATACCTCTGTTCTTATCAAATTTTTTGTCCATCCAAAGGTTGTCTGGAAGAAATCGCTAATAGCGATAAGACCGCCTATTGTATTGTAAAATTTTATTTCTGTTAACTGTATCTTTAAAACACAATAAAGCATATTCATAAATTATACAGATATACAATGCAAAAGTGGATCGATGCAGAAGTCGTGGAAGGCCAAGACACACCTTCCATGATCAAATTGATCGTGTACTAGCGGAGGGTGATGTCAGGAGCCTTAAGAACAGACGAGTGTGCATGACAAGAGTTATGAATGTCAAAGACGCAAGTGAGGTGTGTAAGGATGGTCCTAAATGGCGCTCTGTTGTTCGTGCCTACCCCGCAAGGGAACTGGCGTAAAGTTATGTATGTATGTATGTACCTATGAAATTGCCGTTTTTTATGGAATAAATTAACGTAATTTTTTTTTATATATTTTTTACATACATACATAACTTCACGCCAGTTCCCTTGACATTCATAGCTCTTGTCATGCACGTTCGTCTATATTTTTTATTTCTATTTATCGAAGTAATCACCCCTGCAATCGATGCATCATTTCCAATGGCAGTTTATCGATGCTCTTCTTGAAGAAATCAGCTGGATGCGAGGCAACAAATTCTTTAAAGGCATTTTGTTCTGCCACTCGGGTTTTTTTTTTATTATTTTTTTTTATTGCAGGAGTTCAGCAGACAGGCAGACGGCCCACTAGATGGAAAGCGGTTACCATCGCCTATGGACATTTGCAACAACAAAGGTGCTACAAATGCGCTGCTGCTCTCTTAAAGGAGACTGGAACCTGGTCACTAATGCCGGAACACAACACAAGGTTGTTATGGGGGCATACTAGACCAGGGGTGGTCGCCATCCAGTCGAGCAAATACTCTACCACCTGGCTGTGGGTTGTTTAGTCGCCTCTTACGACAGGCCGCCGGGCCGCAGGAAATTGTATTCTTTCTCCGTTCCTGCACGGATAAAATATATTATCCGGGTATTGAATTTTATTCCCGCAAAGAAGTTATCCAAATTCTGGAAATAGTAGAAGTCTTTAGGCGCAACGTCTGGTGAGTACGGCGGAGTTTACAACCCCAGCTCTTGTAACTTGGAGGCCGTCTGCTGTGCAGTACGAGGTCGCGCCTTGCCGTGCAGCAGCAGCAGATGTTTCCATTGTTTAGGCCCTGAACAAGGATCCAACAATGTCGCCGATTATCAAACAGAATCCATTTTTCGTCGCAGGTAACAATGCGATTCGAAATTCATTGGTTCGTGTGCCTGTTGAGCAGTGCAAGGCACGTCTCGGCGCGTGCCACGCGCTGGCGCTCATCGAGTTCGTGGGGCACCCACTTATCAAGCTTTTTTACCTTGCCAATTTGACGCAAATGGACCGATACTGTTTTGACGCTAACGTCGAAAGCTGCTGCTATTTCAGCCGTAGATTGAGTATCACATTCCACAATCGCCTTTAATTCGTCATTTCCAGGTCGAAATTTGCAGAACGGCAGCCGGCAAACCAACAACAGGTGATGCGTTCGTTTGTAGTGTTCCGCTTGTTGCTGCGACCACGGTGCTCACATCCATGATGACGAAAAAAGAATCAAATGCAATGAAAATATAATGCTTATCAATAAACAAGTGACTAATTTTGAAAAAAGAATTCCATGTTTTTAAAATAAAATTAATTTGAGTAGTAGTAGTTGTATTCGCCTCGAAGGCAGGCAAAGGAATCTAGTACATACAGCCGATTCTGATGTTTAAGTCTTCGTATAATAGTCGCGCAGTTGTATTGTAGGCTACAACTAACGCCATTCAACGGAGTTCTTGTGAAAACTCGAAAGGCCACATTTGACTATACAGTTCACATTTCTCACAAAACACATAATTACTACTCAAAAACTATCAATATCCTACAACTATTGTTCATTTTAGAGTAATTTTACACATTTTTAGAAAATAAAACTGCACAGCACGTCTCCTTTCAGTTCCCGCCAAAAACTCAAATTAATTTGAATTGAGAATTCTTAGCCAAACAAAAAACTATATTAATTTGAAATGGCCAGTACTGCAGAATGGCAATTTCATAGAGACCTATTTATTATCTATGCATTAATACGTGAAGCAAAAACTTTGTACTCCTTTTTACGAAAATTGCGCGCACGGAGGAGTATGAAATTTCACACACTTATATTTTATATAGAGAAGGAGTGCAGAATGCTATTTTTTTCTAATTATGCATAAAAATTACATTAAATCAATAAAAAAAAACATTACACACGCATATATACTCTTTCGTTTATTGTTCAAGTCAAATTAACAGTGTAACCTTGGCGACATCTGTGATCATAGAGGTTATAGTCTTTGACATCAATTATTATGGTCGAATTTCGACCACGGGCGACCACTAGTAATAATAAAAATACGTGACCTAATTTCAAAACACTGATATTCTTTTTCTTTCCTTTTATTGTCTTGGTCTTATTGAGTATGCATTGTTTGCTACAACTCCATTAATTCTTCAAAAAGTAATTCTGTAACATACTTCGGTACAAAACTTATAAAAAAAAAACAATATTTAGCTAGACGTGTTACTGGGGAGTTTCTTGCCGCTTCTTCTCCTTTACAGCATCAACACGTTGCGAAGCGGTGGACATAGAATAGGAAGTAACAAAAAAAAAATTATTTAAATGTATGACCTTCAAAGTGTTCTCCAGTGGAACTTACTTTGAATAAAAACTTTTGAATTTGATAGATATTATTGTAGATCTTATTTTATAGCATTAAAGTTCGAAATTGTATAATAAAAGAACGTAACGCTTTTCAGTTGACGTTTGTATTCTTTCACACTTCTTAAAATTTCCATACTGGTGGCCTTAGGTAGGTGTATGTCATTGGTCCTAATAACGGGTGCAGAATTTCTAAATTAATCAGACATCTTGAAGTGGGTGGAAAATGATGTTGAAAATGGCCATTACATACAATGCATAAAGGTGAAGCTTATAAAAGCGCGTTAACAATAAAAATCGAAATTTGTGCTGGGACACATAGTAGTAGTAGTTGCGGACCGCGTTCGTAATACCGAAGTAAAAAAGACAGTTGGTCTGAAAGAGAGTGTCGGGGTGAAGGTAAGGAAAGGAATGCTCCGGTAGTTCGGACATGTAGAAAGAATGCATGATGAAAGAATGAATAAACAGATATACAATGCAAAAGTGGATGGATGCAGAAGTCGTGGAAGGCCACGACACACTTTCCATGATCAAATTGATCGTGTACTAGCAGAAGGTGATGTTAGGAGCCTTAAGAACAGACGAGCGTGCATGACAAGAGTTATGAATGTCAAAGAAGAGTGAGGTGTGTAAGAATAAGCCTGAATGGCGCTCTGTCGTTCGTGCCTACCCCGCAAGGGAACTGGCGTGAAGTTATGTATGTATGTATGTAAACGCTTTCTATGGTTCTATAAGCAAATGACGAAAACGATGGATTTTAATCGCCTCTACGGAACACAGAACCGAATACGGTCGTGGACTGCCGTACACTTATCAGATTTATATCAAGTTATTATTCAAAGAAAACATAATTACTTACGCTCCAATACCTTACTATTGTTTAGAAGAAGATCTTTGAAAAATAATTGTATAATTTTGTATAAGTACTCAGACGAATAAAATAGGTAGGTACATCAGGTACCGAGCTCTCAAGTGACGCCGGCTAAAGATAACAGAGCTGCGGTGCGTTTAGTAAGGTAATGTAACTCTTTATTTTACACGAAAGCTAACAGAAGTACAAATATTATTTAAAAAAAGGGGGGGGGGGGTTCTATCTGTGCAGGAACGGAGAAAGAATACAATTTCCTGCGGCCGGGCAGCTTGTTCTTAGAGCTGACAAAACAATCCACAGCCAGGTGACAGCGTGTTTGCCCGAGTGGATGGCTACGACCCCTGGTCTAGAGTATGCCGTTATAACAACCTTGAGTGGTGTTCCGGCATTTGTGGCCAGGTTCCAGTCTCTTTTTAGACAGTGGCAAAACATTGGTAGCACCTTCGGTGTTACAAATGTCCATAGGCAACGGTAGCAGCTTCCCATCATGTGGGCCGTCTGCCTGTCTGCTGAACACATGCAATTAAAAAAAAATCAAAAATCTTAATTTGTCATAAGTATATATATATATATACTAGCGGCACCGGCAGACGTTGTCCTGCCTTTAAAAAATAAAATGACCCGATCCCAGAGCCACGTAGCGGTTCTTATTGCGAATCTAAACCATCCGGGTACCCACTCAAACGCACAAAAACAATATCGCTCCAAGTGATTAGGAGGATTCTAGAACCCGATCTCAGCGCCACCTACCGGTTGTAATTGTGAATCTAAAAGAGTAATATATTTTTTTTAAATTCTAAGTCATGACAAAATTAGATTAAAAATCTTGCCAAAAATTAAAGTTTATAATTAACAAATAAAAAATAGGGGTTGATCGTAGAGGGGTGAAAATTTAGGATTGTATGTATTTTTGTATGTTGTATCATAAAAAAATAGAAGTTAAAATTTTTGTCTAAAAAATAAAATAAAAAAATTAGGGGTGGACTACTCCTAACATTTAGGGGGATGAAAAATAGATATTGGCCGATTCTCTTAGATACCGGATAAGCACAAAAAATTTCATCAAAATCGGTCAAGCCGTTTCGGAGGAGTATGGCAACGAAAACTGTGACACGAGAATTTTATATATTAGATATATATGTTGTTTATGTTCAGAGATATGTAGGGTGGCACAAAAAAGTCTTAAAATTTCTTAAGACAACTTCATTGCTCGACAGTTCTTACAAGACTAACTTAATTACAATTGAAATTGTTATAAACTATTTTAATTTAAAATCTAATTAAATTAAAATAATCTAATATATAAAATTATCGTGTCGCGGTGTTTGTTACCAAACTCCTCCGAAACGGCTGAACCGATTTGTATGAAATTGTGTGTGCATATCGGGTAGGTCTGAGAATCGGCCAAGATCTATTTTTTATACCCCTAAATATAATATTTGTTTTTTAGATATTTTTTTTAATGATTCCGTATTAAAAAATACATCCAACTCTAAATTTTCACCGTTCTACCAGCAATCCCTATTTTTCAATAATGATATTAGTACTTTAATCATTTTCTACTCTCGGCAGTCGATAATTGATCAGTTACCACTCGACCAGTTATTCCCGCCAGGGTCTACTGGTGTCACTTCTTACCCCGTATACAGCACGGAGCAGGGATGAGAACGAAACTGGTGCTGCAATCGGGTTCTACGTTTTTATTTTTTAAGGGCAGGACATCGTCTGCCGGGTACAGCTGGTATTATTTAATAATCGAATTATTACGGTTAAAGGTGGAATCGTTTCCACTGTAAATGTTCTAGTCAAACATCGAAGCTCTGGCGTTCCTGGGTTTGACTAGTCAAACCTTAGGTGTGACATACAACCACAAACCAACAGACAAAATATAGAAACATGATATCCCTATTAATATTATAAATGCGAAAGTAACTCTGTCTGTCTGTCTGTTCCGTTTTCACGTAAAAACTACTGGACCGATTTGGCTGAAACTCAGTATATATATATTTTTTCGATGCCGAGAATGAACATAGGATACTTTTTATCCCGGAAAATGGGATAGTTTCCGGGATAAAAGTATATTTGTCTCTCTGTTTGTTATCCTTTTATGGAAAGACTATTGGACCGATTTGGCTGATACTCGGTACATATATAATTCGTATACCGAGGGTGGCCAAGGGATACTTTTCATCCCGGATACTGGTATAGATTTATGTGAAGTTTATCCCGGAAACTAGGATAGGTTTTTTATTTGTGGTTTACCATTTTCGTCATTTTGTTTATTTTGGTCGTTTAGGTAGTTTTGTTTGGCAGCTTTGGTAGTTGTGGTAATTTTGGTTGGTAGTTTTGCTATTTTCGGTAGTTTACGCTGGTAGTTTTGGTAGTTGTGGTAGTTTTGGTAGTTGTGGTAGTTTTGGTAGTTGTGGTAGTTTTGGTAGTTGTGGTAGTTTTGATAGCTGTAGTAGTTTAGGTAGTTGTGGTAGTTTTGTTTTTTGTTTGATCTGTCTGTCTGAATACCATAAATGGACATAGATACTATTCATCCCGGTAGATGGGATAGTTTGCGATATAAAATGAAGTAAATCTTCCGAGGGCAAATAGCACCAACATAAAAATACAATACAATATATCCTGTATTAACGCCTGCTCTTAAAACAAGAGGTACGCACTGGAGATTGACGAGCGGCGGAGCCGCAGGGTAAACTCTAGTTATCTATATATTAATACGTGAAGCAAAAACTTTGTACCCCTTTTTTACGAAAATTGCGCGGACGGAGGAGTATGAAATTTCGCACACTTATTATACCGTTTATATAGAGGAGTGCAGAATGCTAATATTTTTTTTTTAATTATGCATAAAAAATACATGAAATCAATAAAAAAAAACATTACACACACTACCTTATATTTGACACACACACACGCATATATAAGTATACTCTTGTGATTATTGTTCAAGTCAAATCAACAGTGTAGCCTTGGCGAAATCTGTGATTATAGAAGTTATAGTCTTTGACATTATTATACAATTATTATGGTCGTGGTAGCGTAATGGTTAGCGCACGCGTCCCAGGCCCAAAGGGCGCGGGTTCGATCCTGGCTGGAACGCATGCACCGCTTAGGTCATTTTCTGACCTAATGTGCATATTACAATTACCACGTGCTAATTCCGGTGAAGGAAAATATCGTGATGCAACCTGCACATCGAGATAACCGATGTGTTAAACCTGC
The DNA here is from genome assembly GCA_019925095.2 of Dendrolimus kikuchii. Taxonomy (NCBI): domain Eukaryota; kingdom Metazoa; phylum Arthropoda; class Insecta; order Lepidoptera; family Lasiocampidae; genus Dendrolimus; species Dendrolimus kikuchii. The sequence goes on from CM034387.1 coordinate 35,424,175, forward strand.
CAAGCCGCCTTTGGACAAGCGTGGCGGGTATACTGTCCGTGTTCCCCTATAGTGGGAGGCCCGAGCCCAGCAGTGGGACATTTATGGGCTGCTATTATAAAATAAATATTATGGTCGAATTTCGAGCACCGGCGACCCCTAGTATAGATAAAAACGACCATCACTTTTTTTTTTAGAAATTCATCTACTGTGTAGAAACATTCCTTGATCACACAAGCATACAAAATCACAAAGTCGTTAGTGCAAGAAACCGGTCCTAATTCAGCTTGCAAGATTTGACCTATATAAATAACCAACAAGCAAACATTACAAGTAAAATAAAAGCAAACAAAGAGGAGCATAAAAACACGAGTAAAAGAACACATTGCTGACATGAAACACACAAGGTCTACGAAGTCTGCGATCAGTGAACACACGCTGGATAAACCCAACCACTACATCAGATTCGATAACCCACAAATCCTCGCGAAAGAGAATCGTTTCATACCTAGAATGATGCGTGAGGCTATTGCAATCAAAAAACACCCAAATTTCAATAGAGAAGATGGTTGGCAAGTACCGCCTGTTTGGGATCCAATCATCAAAACTATTAAGACCTAAACCCAGCAAAAACCAGCTACCAGACCTCAAGACACTGTGAGCTCTTTCTGCGTACAACGGAACACAAACCAACTTGACTGAAAATTACTTTTATTTTTCCTTCCACGCATTTTAATATTATATAAAATTATTAGAGCTAGGCATGTTTGCTGAAGAGTTTCTTGCGCCGCTTCTTCTCTTCAAGCCATAACATGTTGCGAAGCGATAGTAAATTAGATTAGGCTCCCATAGAGTAAATAATAACCATAAACAAAATTAAAACTAAATAATTAAAATTAACAAGCTGGCGGTAGGCTAAATAAAACTTTAACAATACTCGTTGACACTTGACATCTTTGTCTTCCGTGATCACGGCCACTGAAAAGTGGTCGAAACGTCGGAAAAACCAAAATCAAATAAAATTACCGCGCTTAAAACCGTTAAAACGTAGTTTTATTATGTATACAAGTCGCGAAAACTTAAGAAAATATTAAAATAAAAGCTTGTAATAAAAACACTACTTATTCTTTTATATTTTGGAAGAAGTTCACAATTGCCATGCGCCTGCGCATCGATATAATCCATATGTCGAAACCTAGGACAAACGTGGTCAAGATCGTATGGGTTTTAGTTTTCTTTTGGTAACGTTTAAAAGTCGGCAATTATCAAAGGTGAATTTGACAAATGACTTATTTGTGTTGGTAACGCGACAGGTGACGCCGGGCCACCTGCGTTGTGTAGCACAACAGACAGGCAACATGACAAATTGCTTTATAATATTGAAAATTTGAAAAAAAAAAACAATTCTCTGTTAGATAATAATAACAAGGTTCTTAGGCATCTTAAAAGGCTTCTCGCTTGGTCTCTGGGTGAAAAGTCAGATGTAAAATTCAAAAGTTTTTATGCATAATGAGTTCCACTGGAGAACACTTACGAAGGTCATACATATAAGTTAAAAATTAATTTTACTTCCTATTCTATGTACACCGCTTCGCAACGTGTTATTGCTGTTAAAGAGAAGAAGCGGCAAGAAATTTATCCGTGCAGGAACGGAGAAAGAATACAATTTCCTGCGGCCGGGCGGGCTGTCGTACGAGGCGACTAAACAACCCACAGCCAAGTGGTAGGGCATTTGCCCGACTGGATTGCTACCACCCTTGATCTAAAGTATGTCGCCATAACAACCTTGAGTTGTGTTTCGGCATTAGTGACCAGGTTCCAGTCTCCCTTAAGAGAGCAGCAGCGCATTTGTAGCAACTTTGGGGTTACAAATGTCTATAGGCGCTGGTGACCGCTTTCCATCAAGTGGGCCGTCTGCCTGTCTGCTGAACTCCTGCAATAAAATAAAAAAAAGAAACTCCCCAGCAACATGTCTAGCTAAAAATTGTTTTTCTTTATATTTCTAATTCTAGACGTGTTTGGTAAATGGGATGCGGCCAACGTGGTGTCTACGCAGGTTGCATCCCACACCAAAGGCTTGCCACTCTGCCAGGGAATAAGAGTCATTCCGTCAGGACGCCTACCATCGTCACGTGCAATACCGTTCGGCTCCAATAAAGCCAGCACGTTAGCGGTGGCAAGCGCCCTCTGTAAGACATCATATTAATTCATTCATCACCTGATACTTTAATATTTGACTGGACTATTCGCTGCCGAAAAGTGGAAAAGTGGATGGATGCAGAAGTTGTGGAAAGCCACGACAGACCTTCCATGATCAAATTGATCGTGTACTAGCAGAAGGTGATGTCAGGAGCTTTAAGAACAGACGAGCGTGCATGACAAGAGTTATGAATGTCAAAGAAGCAAGTGAGGTGTGTAAGAATAAGCCTGAATGGCGCTCTGTTGTTCGTGCCTTTTTTTTTATTGCAGGAGTTCAGCAGACAGGCAGACGGCCCACTTGATGGAAAGCGATTACCATCGACTATGGACATTTGCAACACCAAAGTTGCTACAAATGTGCTGCTGCTCTCTTAAGGGAGACTGGAACCTGGTCACTAATGTCGAAACACAACTCAAGGTTGTTATGGCGACATACTTTAGGCCAGGGGTGGTAGCCATCCAGTCGGGCAAATGCCCTACCACTTAGCTGTGGGTTGTTAAGTCGCCTCTTACGACAGGCCGCCCGGCCGCAGGAAATTGTATTCTTTCTCCGTCCCTGCACGGATAGCCTACCCCGCAAGGGAACTGGCGTGAAGTTATGTATGTATGTATTCGCTGCCCCCTGTACATGACTATGATATAGTAAGGCATGTTTTCCAGCTTTTCTGACTTAGATTTTTATCTGTTGGTTATCATTCCTAGTATTAATGTTCCATGTTTACATTTAATTATTTGCCATAATACCAGTAATTTTAGAATATTAATGTTAATTATATTAAATTGCTGCCGCTATGACACGTTGCAATTAAAGATGTCGCCTAATACTTTTCCATATGTTTTGCTGGCAAGACACTTGGCAATCGACGGTTAAGTCTCGAGATTTGGCCGAACTTAGGTTTCAAATATTTTACACGTAAAATAACTTTTATCTTTGATACAAATGCAAATATGGGCAAACAAATATATAAGTACAGTTTCTATTAATGTATTTATAAACAAAAGCATTATGTATATAATTTTCGAATTAGTAAAGAATTTAAGAACTAATGTTATTTATTACTTTTATCTGCGAACATGGATCGAAATTAACAAAAGTAAATTCTTTAGATGACAACGCTCAAGATGGCCGCTCATCGAGTTCGCAACGTAGGGCTGTCACAGACAGCAGTTGTGTAGATGATGTTGGAATCTCCAACAAAAAGTTCTTATTATGATTGAAAAAGCTTAGGATTGGTGATTTTTGAATTTAGAACTATATAGATTAGGCTCCCATAGAGTGAATAATAACCATAAACAAAATTAAAATTAAATAATTAAAATTAACAAGTTGGCGGTAGGCTAAATAAAACTTTAACAATACTCGTTGACACTTGACATCTTTGTCTTCCGTGATCACGGCCACTGAAAAGTGGCCGAAACGTCGGAAAAACCAAAATCAAATAAAATTACCGCGCTTAAAACAGTTAAAACGTAGTTTTATTATATATTGATGTTCTTTTGTTGTATTATGTTATTTATTTCTCTCGAGTATTAAAATCGTCTAATTCGAGCGAATTCACGACTCTGCTTTGCCCAAGCCGGGCACACTTATTATCGGCAACACTTTTTTTTTGACGGATAGAAATCACTTGACGATCTTATCACCGCATGGGGATCACGGTGAGATTCGTTCGTCGTCAGCCATGCGCAGTCCACTACTGGACGTAGGCCTCCCCAAGTCGACGCAACGCATCCCTATCCTCTGACTTCCTCACTCAGCGCCTATACGACCTTGCAAAGGTCGTCGGTCCATCGGGCTGGAGGACTTCCGACACTGTTATTATCCGTGCAGGAACGGAGAAAGAATACAATTTCCTGCGTTGGGGCGGCCTGTCATAAGAGGCGACAAAACAACCCACAGCCAGGTGGTAGGGTATGCCATCATAATAACCTTGAGTTGTGTTCCGGCATTAGTGACCAGGTTCCAGTCTCCTTTAAGAGAGCAGCAGCGCATTTGTAGCACCTTTGATGTTGCAAATGTCCATAGGCGATGGTAACCGCTTTCCATCAAGTGGGCCGTCTGCCTGTCTGCTGTACTCCTGCAATAAAAAAATAGAAAAACTACGTTTACCGAGACACGGTCTCTACTGGCGGAGGTGGGTAACGGCATTGGTCTCCTCCCTGGCAGGCGCTGGCCAAGATGGTCTGGTCCACAGTCGACTTTTTTTACTAGTTGAAGTCCGCTTGAGGATTGGCATACGAGGGGAAATCGCGATGGGGAAGTATGGGATTCGCCGCGTTGGGATGTTAATAGCACCTCCGAGGAAATGCTTTTTTTTTAAGGCGGGGGAAATGCTATTTACGCACAATACTGGGTTCTTTGCAAGGGATTAGACCATAGTTGAGCCTCCGAGGAAATGCTATGGCAACCCGAGTCGGGGATATGCATTAAGACACCCCGATGTTTTTTTAATTTTTATTGCATGAGTTCAGCAGACAGGCAGACGGCTCACCTAATGTTAAGCAGTTAACATCACCTATGGACATTTGCAACACCAAAGGCGTTACAAATGCGTTGCTGCTCTCTTGAGGGAGTCTGGGACCTGGCCATTAATGCCGGAACACAACTCAACGTTCGGCATACTCTAGACCAGGGGTGGTAGCTATCCAGACGGGCAGATTCCCTACCACCTGGCTGTGGTTTGTTTTGTCGTCTCTTACGACAGGACGCCCGGCCGCATGAAATTGGAGCCACGATAAAGCGGAAGCAAGATCAATTCCCCGTTGTCAGGAAGCGTTGACAACCCTTTTTTTTTTTTTTTTTGGCCAGGGGAAATCCGTTTGAGGACTAAGTCGCGACAGGCACAGAAGCCTGGGGGGATATTCGCGACCCGTGTGAGTGTGGGATTCGCCAGATCGGGGGTGGCACTAGCGTGCCCGGTCAGAACCGGTGCCACGCTATTGCCACTCCCCAGTTAGGGATACCCACTAAAACCTCTGGGTGTTCCGTCCTGCGCCTTATGCCAGGGCTACGTGAATGTGGGATTCCCAACTCCGCGTGCCCTGGCAGGCGTGGGCCCCCCTCACTGGGCCTCTTCCTATGCCAGGGGACGTATCCCCCGGCTACTACTAGGTCTAATCCATGCGTGGGGCGGTTTGTAACGCGCCCCACGGGAAGAGAGATGAGCTCGCGCGGAACACTCGCGCTCTCATCTCGACGGCACGTGCGGGTGAGTGAGAACCCCTATACCCCTAGGGGCCCCACCCGCGCCGCCCGCTTACGGCGGCCGAAGGTCACTGTCTGACCTCCGGCGTCGGCGCGTCCTCCTTTGGCGGGAGCGGAGCAGGGAATTACGCTCACGCTCCCGTAAGCGTTGACAACCCTAGATCAAGTTCATTAGTATACATCTCAGAGGCGGTATCGTCCGATCGAAATTGTTTCATGTTGCCGCCGCGCGATCATTTACTTACATACCTATTTGATCACTACACATAACAGATCAAAACATAATTAAAACTACGTTTTAAAAGTTTCAGGCGCGGCGTTTTATTTCATTTCTATTTGGACCTTTCGGCCACTTTTCAGTAGCCGTGATCACGGAAGACAAAAATGTCAAGTGTCAATGTTATAGTTATTACTAGCTGTGCCCGCGACGTCGTTCGCGTGGAATTTGTTTTTAAGACCCCCCAATTTTGAAACATTCTTCATTGGTGCTCCGCTCCTATTGGTCTTAACGTGATGATATATAGCCTATAGCCTTCCTCAATAAATGGGCTATATAAAACTGAAAGAATTTTTCAAATCAGAGCAGTAGTTCCCGAGATTATCGCGTTCAAACAAACAAACTCTTAAGCTTTATATATTAGTATAAGATTCAGCCCAACTTGATCATTTAAATATTTAGTTTTAATTTTTGTTTATGGTTATTATTCATTTTATGGGAGTCTAGTCTATGTTATGTGTACTAGACGCGAAATGAAAAAAATAATAGATCAAAATATAATGAGGTTTGGTTATATTTCCATAGCATTTTGAAATATTTTAATATTAATTTTATAGTAAAATCTATAACATAATAAATCTGTGAAGGACTCGAGTTCGTATGTTGAATTTAAAGAAGAGAAAAAAATCAGGTGCTAATTCAGACTTGCGGATTCCGGAAATGCATTTTCTATAATTTCCTTCCATCTGTCAGGTCATCACGTGAAAACTATTGAACTGATTTGCATGAATCTCGAAACAGACCTACCTTATACCCCGGGTCAAAACTTAGGATACTTTTAATTCCAATAAATGACGTCGTTTTCTTGGGATTGGTCTGCAAACACTAGTCACAATGATGAAAGATGACTGTCAGGCGAGAGGCTTACATTTCAATGCGAAGAAAACAAAGGTTATGGTGTTTGAAAGAGAAGAAACCAGAACGAATGCAAGGATAGTGGTCGATGATGTTATGCTGGAGCAAGTGAATGAGTTTTTATATCTTGGATGTGCTTTTAGCAGGGATGGAAGGTACACGGCTGATATAGAAAGAAGAGTGAATTTGGGGAATAGTTTGAATGGAGCGTTAGGTAAACTTCTAGGCGCTAAGAACCTCAGCCAGAAGGCCCAGCTCGCCATACACAACGCGGTGCTGGTACCTACGCTCTCGTATGGAAGCGAGAGTTGGGTATGGAAGAGAGAGCATGAAAGTAGGGTAAACGCGGTTGAGGTGCGAGCACTGCGCAAAATCTGCGGAGTGACGCTCGCGGACCGCGTTCGTAATACCGAAGTAAGAAAGAGAGTTGGTCTGAAAGAAAGTGTCGGGGTGAAGGTAAGGAAAGGAATGCTCCGGTGGTTCGGGCATGTGGAAAGAATGCATGATGAAAGAATGAGTAAACAGATATACAATGCAAAAGTGGATGGATGCAGAAGTCGTGGAAGGCCACGACACACCTTCCATGATCAAATTGATCGTGTACTAGCGGAGGGTGATGTCAGGAGCCTTAAGAACAGACGAGCGTGCATGACAAGAGTTATGAATATCAAAGAAGCAAGTGAGGTGTGTAAGAATGGGCCTAAATGGCGCTCTGTTGTTCGTGCCTACCCCGCAAGGGAACTGGCGTGAAGTTATGTATGTATGTTTTCTTGGAATAGTCAACGATACTAATAGGGACAACAAAAGTCGTACCATGAACGACGCGTCTGTGACAGAACTTTTGACCCGACTATGTATTCTTATATGACATGCCTAAATTTCTTTTTTTAATGACAGGTAAGCGTAATTTTACTTGCTATGTTATTTTTAATTTTAATCCTTCCAACGACCTGTCATCTATGTTTACTTTGAATGATGAAATTGGGACCGAAAGTAAACAGAGTATATATAGGTATGTGTGCAATGGAATACGGTAGCTAGATTTTGGAATTCCATTTTTTTCAGTTCGTACAGAATTAGTGCTGTGACAGTAATTTATCGATATCGACAGTTGTGACACTTTATTAAAATAAACTTATAACAATTTCTTTTTCATTGCATGTGTTCAGCAGACAGGTAGACGGCCCACTGGTGGAAAGCGGTTACCATCTCCTATGGACATTCGTTACACCAAAGGATCTAGAAATGCGCTGCTGCTCTCTGAAGGGAGAATGGAACCTGGCCACTAACGCCGGAACACAACACAAGGTTGTTATGGCGGCATACTCTAGTTTAGACCATGGGTGGTTATAAAGAAAAAAAATACTTAACTAAATATATTGTGCATGACAAGAGTTATGAATGTCAAAGAAGCAAGTGAGATGTGTAAGAATGGGCCTAAATGGCGCTCTGTTGTTCGTTCCTGCCCCGCAAGGGAACTGGCGTGAAGTTATGTATGTATGTAAATATATTGTAATGTTTTGATATTTTTTTACTTACACCATTCAATTTCAAGATTTTTTATTCAAACCAAATTCCATTAGGGAACATTTTTTGTAGGTCATACATTTCCTTTAAAAGTTTACTTCCTATTCTATGTACACCGCTTCGCAACATCGCTGTTTAAGGAGAAGAAGTAGCAAAAAACTCCCCAGCAACACGTCTAGTTAAAATTGATTAACTTCATAATGTTTTACCCTTTCAGGTTTTTTTTTTTAATGTAGGTTTATAAATATGTTTAATAATTATTTTTCGAAGATTTAATGGAGCTGTTGCTAACCTTGCACAACAAGAGAAATAAAATTTAGGATAACATATAAAACACTAATATGTTTTAATGTTATCTATTTGAATATACATAGGTAACTTTTGGCAGTATTTATTTATATTTTTCACTCTTTATTTGTTTTATTATTTATTGAGCACATTAAAGTTATTAAGCTCAGATGAGAATATTGAGATGGATTGGTGCTACAAGAATGGACAAAGTGACATTGAGTATACAAGGGGATCTTTAAAAGTCCCACCCGCGACTGAATCTACTAAAACTAAATCGCAAGGGATTTATCGATAAAACACATAATACATCTTCACTTCCCTAAAATCACATTGCCTTACCTAAAAAAAAAAACTTAAAGGTATCGGAATTTTGTCCCGTATTAAGTGTTTACTTAGGTCCTTTCAAACTAACTTCAAAAATTATTGAGCGTATCTTTACTCAAATTCAAAAATTTTTGAACGATTATGAAGGTATTTAATACGGATTTAAATAAATTGGTAAAGTAAACTTTTCTAGGCGCACTGAGCACTTTATTTTGTGGGTATTAATTGAGACTGAGCCGTCACGCTCGGCTACGTAACGCTCGTTCGGGTATAGCCGGCTCGAGTCGACTAAGGGAGCGAGGAAGACATACTCAACGCGTCACTGATTTACTCGCTCTGCGAGCGTTACTCGCCTTGATGAAGCTTTCACTTTTGTAATGTGCGTTTTTTCAAGCATACACCGAATTTTTTTATTCACATGATTATCAATTTATCACATCCCAGACTAGAACTCAACTTGATCTCTACAACATTATAAAATTCTAAACATGTCGTGTCTGTACATTGAAGCTATTATAAAAAAAAACAACTGTCACAAACTATATAAACGATGGAGAACACGATGCAATTTTTTTTAAATTTCTTGTCGGTTTGTTCGGGATTCACGTAAAAACTACTGGGCCGATTTCGATGAGATTTACGCTCATCGACAGCAAATTTTTAGATTTAAAATCTCCGTTACTTTTTATCCCGGAAATCCTGCGAGAATTTTACTGCGAATGATTTAAAGTGGCCAGATAGAAAATATCGAATTCTAATGTGATTGTTTTACTGAACTTTAGCAAATTTAATGTAATAAAATGTGTGACATTTGTTATCCCGGAAATCCCGCGGGATATTTCCTGGCAGCGGTTTGAAATTGTTCGGATGCATAAAAATTAGCTTATTCCGATACAGTTTCCACTAAAACGATAGCTTCCATTCTTTACTTAAATGCTGCGGTACTTTGTATCCCGGGATTCCCGCGGGAATTTCAAGTCAAGCGTGGACGAAGTCGCGGGCACATCCTAGTTTTATTATATTAAAGTGAAACATTAAAAAATATTTTGTGATTAAGACTTAAATATTTTTTTTGTATTAATTGGCTACAGAACCAAAAAAAAAAAGAATTCAATCAAATTTTTAGACTCTTATTTGTTATTGACTGAAATGATTGTAATGTTACGGACAAAGTGGAGGATTCCTAAGGGTGACCACACTTTATGATACTAATTCAAAATACCCGTAACGCCATCTAGCGAATGGCAACGGTGGCGCCAATAAAACGCGATCAAAGCGCCATCTTTTCCGCTGTACCCGCCTAGCCCTCGGGAAGAGTACTTTTTCACGGATTAAAGGTATGACCTTTAAGATTCCTAGAAAATATGGAGGGTAGATGCAAGGAGTATCATCTTACATGGACGAGAAGTTGAAAGTGTCCAGCAGTGTGCTCAAATAGAGGTTCAAATACCTACCACAATACGCAAATGTACGAAAAACTACGAAGTCAATTAAAAATTGTTGAAGTGCCATAAAATGAATGAATCAATGAAAACACTTTATTGCTCACCCAAAATTAAAACTACGCTCTTAAAACTAAGTACAGTAAATGTTGAACAAAGGGCGGCCTTATCGCTTACAGCGATCTCTTCCTGGCAACCCCCTAAACTAAGCAAAATATTAAGACGCCAGTGGCGGTGAAGTCAATAAATAATAAGAAACATTCCAAGAATAAGCAAAAATATGTCTAATATATTAAACATTTACTTATTTATCTATTGTAATATATAAAATGCTTGTCACATACAATGTTAACGAATATATTTATTTAGATTACTCTGTATATACGTATATATATTACTATGATATTTATATATGTATTAAATTTATAAATTAGTTTAAGTATGTATATTTGAATTGTGCAGTCCTATCTTTTTTCTGCTCCACCTACATCGCCAGATTAGTCAAGAATTCCTTTTAAGCTAGGTTGCCTGGAAGAGATAGCTTTTAGCGATAAGGCCGCCTGTTGTTTTGCCAAGAAGTATTGTAATTATGCATTTTGTTTTTGTATTTGTTTATTTTGGTGAGCAGTAAAGTGTTATCTATTTATTGCAACAACTATTTATGTAACCTTTTTTGTCAACCCTACTGACCATCGACGCGTGACATCATGAGGCTAGCGGGAAACTTTCTGCGCTCTAGTAGTAAGGCCTCTGCAAATATCTGATAATTCTTTCTTCGACAGCTTCTGTGGTTAAGCGGGCTAAGTCTTAGCAGACCAAACTCGCTGGTACGCAGAGGCTCCGGGTTCGATTCCCGGCATGGTAAATTTCGGAAACGAACTTTCTGTTATTTACTATGGTGTAAGTGTCTGGGATCGGGCCCAGAGTGTATATTACCGTTGTATATTACCCATAACACAAACGTTACTTCCTTAGCTTGGGGATATATAATGTGTGTTTGCCTGTCGATTATTATTACTATTATTTGAAATAATTTAATACCCGGTCCCCGTATAATATTATTCTTATATCCATAACTATACCCAGATTCGAGATTTCACATTCATAACCTCCTTACTCCCGAAACTTACCCGCTTGAACTTAAACATTATAATTTCGCTGATAATTTCAATTCACATCGCAAAAAGGCAGGTAGACAAGCAGACGGACAGTTGAATGCGCCGAGGCGTGGTGTGGGTCCTTTCAAAGTGCTCGTATGAAAGGATTTTAATCTCCGCGATCTGGTGGCTTGCAACCATGTTGGCTATTTAAAAGCCTATCACGTTCTTGACGTGTGATTGGAGGTGAGTCTATATTGCACTTTGCAATGTCACCTTTGTATCTTATGAAAACGGCCAAGTGCTTATCGGTCCACGTAACATGATTTTTCTTTCCAAGAATCGCTTTTATTCGTGCAGGAACGGAGAAAGAATACGATTTCCTGCGACCGGGAGGCCTGTCTTAAGCGGCGACAAAAACAACCCACAGCCAGGTGGTAGGGTATTTGCCCGTCTGGATGGCTACCACTCCTGGTCTAGAGTATGCCGTCATAACAACTTTGAGTAATGTTTTGCGACCAGGCATTAGTCGCCAGGTCGCAATCTGCCTTTAGGGTGCGGCAGCATATTTGCAGCAACGTTGGTATCACAAATGTCCATAGGCGATGGTAACCACTTTTCATCAGGTGGGCCGTCTGCCTGTCTGCTGAACTCATGCAATAAAAAAATAATTGAAATATTAACAGTTACTGTATCTCGCTCGCACATCATCCGTCCCGCTCACACATTGTGCTATATATTGTATTAGCGTCACGACTTGTTAATATTTGTACTTAAGGTGACCGTTTCCAAAATAAATGAGTACACTTCAGTTCACATCAGCACTCGACAGTGTATACTACTCTCTGCCATCTGAAGTATCATTTAACCTCTACCTCTCGCTGCTACACTGCAATAAAAAAGCCTCCTTGTGACGATTGCCCCCTGTCTTAGTCATTCAGCTTTTCATTTTCTTGGAATACAGCAGACTGATGGTCCACTAGCTAGGAAGTGGTTATTTTTTTTTATATTGTATGTCTTGGAAGACCATGACCATGACCACCATAAAAATGGCCCGGACATTTGGAGGGCTTGCGTGGGGCCATGGAAAGGCCAACACGTAGAGGCCCTTTGACAAATTTAATGTAAATGTGGCGTGGCACTGACCGGCGATTATCCCTGTCCACACCATATAGTAATGCACCCAAGGACAAGCCCCGGCCAGTGTAGAACTATTGTGGGAAATGAGGACAAAAACTGGTGAACTGCTAGTGGTACTGGTGGTCTGGGAATATGGGGGGACTATGGCGTCTGCCCGTCGCAATGTTCAGGGAACATGGAAAAATGGGCAGACGGTGACTCGCCACTCCCTGCATGGGCCCCAAAACATGCCATTAAGACAGGGGCAACATGGGTGTGAGTGGCTAAGGGGTGTAGAGAGGTGGGCTGCAGGTTCACCGTAGCTACTTCTGACGTGATGCCATTATTATTATTATTCACAACTCTACGGACTCGAGTTCCTTACCCTTTTTTACAACTTAATTTCTAGATTGTTTTTGAATTTAACACGCTTATTAGTTATTTTGGTTCTTGTGTGTGACATTAATTTATTGATTTTTGTGTTGAGGTGTATGTGTCTTACGAATAACGTATTATATTAATTTATTCTAGTTTTAATACTAAACTTATACTAATGTAGAGTGTATTTGTTACATGCTGGTGTTGTGAGGAAGTGCATGTGCAGTGTTGGCCTTATATCTATACTTATATATATTGTCCTATCTAGTGCCATGTGTGTTGTTTTTTTCTTTTCTGTGCCTGGGTTATTAATTTTTTGGCTCTTTGTGTGGAAGTGGTTATTACCGCCTATTGACATTTGCAACACTAAAAGTGCTTCCAATGCCAGCTTCGAAGTGGGTGCTAGATCCTGGTCACTAATGTCGGAACACAACTCAAGGTTGTTACTGCGGCATGCTCTAGACCAGGCGTGGTGGCTATCCAGATATACAAACGCCCTACCACCCATGGGTTGTTTTGTCCGGTATATAGGAAGTGGGTGCTAGATCCTGGCCACTAATGCCGGAACACAACTCGAGGTTGTTACTGCGGCATGTTCTAGACCAGGCGTGGTGGCTATCCAGATATACAAACGCCCTACCACCCATGGGTTGTTTTGTCCGGTATATAGTAACTTTTCTCCGTTCCTGCACAGATTTTTACCCGCCTGACTTGACTTTTTTACATAACCCTAAAATAATCGACCAAGTGCGTGAGGGTCTACGCACAATGAAGTGTTCGGTACAGGTGACAAATGTCCTCTGTTTTCGTCATTTGGTTACGAAATCATAAACATAATATACATACATACATACATAACTTAAAAGTACGAAATTATTAAATTAGGATACGTACGATATATACTACGTAACTTAGAAAGAAAGCGGAGGATATGTGCAAACTTAGATATGTGCCCAACTACCTAAGGCCGGTGATCACCAGGAAGACTTTATGGGATACTTTACATTTTTAAAGCCTTTAAAGTATCTTATATCGTGTTTTTGTAAGGAGCAATTGGGTAGTCCACACATATCATAATAACTCCAAAAGACATGTTCTTACAAAAGAGCACCGTTAGAATACCACCCTATAATGTTGTTTATGTATAAATATATGTATACAGATAAGGAATACTAATAATATATACATACATAACTTCACGCCAGTTCCCTTGCGGGGTAGGCACGAACAGCAGCGCGCCATTTAGGCTTATTCTTACACACCTCACTTGCTTCCTTGACATTCATAACTCTTGTCATGCACGCATGACATAATATAAACATAATATACATGTAAGTAATGTGTAAATGTAGTACGTCGCTAATTCTCCAATCTCCCTCGTAAGTATTTTTGAAATTATACCACCTCTATGTTTCTTAGGAAATTCCAATCCATAGTTCAAAAATTAGAGTGGGGATGCTAAAGTATTTAAGATCTGGGAAGCAAACATCTATTATTTCGTCCTACGGCTAGACCTTGAATAACCTCGAATTTTTTTAAACAAACATATCAGCCGAATAGAAGTTGATAGTGTCAATAGATCACAAAAATTAGGAGTCAATTTGTCATTATAACGTTTAAAACATTGTTGAGATCATGATTGATAAACTGTTTGGGCTACGCTGCTTAGTTTCCGACGTCAAAACGTTTCTATGGTACAATTTACAAGATTCTAGCGGTTTAATAACATGTATAACGTGTGTTCTTTAGACACGTGTTTAGCGGTATAACGCAATTAAATTCAATAAATTCATTTACAAAAATGTAGTTTTTTTTTATTTTTTATTGCAGGAGTTCAGCAGACAGGCAGACGGCCCACTTGATGGAAAGCGGTTACCATCGCTTATGGACATTTGTAATACTAAAGGTGCTACAAATGCGCTGCTGCTCTCTTAAGGGAGACTGGAACCTGGACACTAATGCCGGAACACAACTCAAGGTTGTTATGGCGACATACTTTAGACCAGGGGTGGTAGCCATCCAGTCGGGCAAATGCCCTACCACCTGGCTGCGGGTTGTTTTGTCGCCTCTTACGACAGGCCACCCGGCCGCAGGAAATTGTATTCTTTCTCCGTTCCTGCACGGATAAAAGTTTTGTATATATGTTATATAACTGTAAAATCACAGTACATTCTATCATAGAGTTGTATGTAAAATAAAATTATAATATCGTGTAGTAGATGTGAAATATATAATAATGGCATTTACAAGCTTCTAGAGCATAGATGAATAAATTATTTTCATATAACATCGGTTTAATGACGTCTTTTACAAGATTCTGACGGTTTAATAAGATGTACATAATTCTAGCGGTTTAATAATCGTCATTATCATCATTCTAATATCAAATTCCAGTTACATTCGATACTTCCACTTCGGAGCCTGAAGTCCGTATTCCTACTTTATTTCTCCACTGTTCGCGGTCTTAGGCTATTCCTGTCAAAGATTATTAACACCCATAAAATCTTCCTTCACGAGGTTATATCAGCATTTTTTGGCTCTGCCCCTTCTGTCAGCATCTGGCGGGAGTCATATATCATTTCTTCTGCACATTATAGCGACTTTAATAGGCTTAGTGGCGAAGCTTTAGGTGAGTAGTGTAATCTCAGACCGGAAATGATAAATGGTATAACGTCGCAAGTATCTTCAGTGAATCTGCAGCCCACCTCTTAACACCCCTTAGTTACTCACATCGATCTTGCCCCTTTTCAATCTTGTACAGCATTTTTACGGCCCCATGCATTGAGTGGCGTGTCACCGTCTGCCCATTTTATCCATATTTCCCGAACATTGCAACGGGCAGACGCCAGTTCCCATAATCCCAAATTCCTAGTTCTATTAGCAGTTCATCCAGATAGCCCGATAATTTTTGTTTTTATTCCCTACAGTAGTCCTACACTAACCGGGGCTTGTCCTTGGGTGCATTTTTATATGATGTAGACAGGGATAATCACCGGTCAGTGTCACGCCACATTTACATTAAATTTGTCAAGGGACCTACGTGTTGGCCTTTCCATAGCCCCACACAAGCCGTCCAAAAGTCCGGGCTATTTTTGTGGCCCGTGTTCTGTAGAGAATTTATCTGTGCAGGAACGGAGAAAGAATACAATTTCCTGCGGCCGGACGGCCTGTCGTAAGAGGCGACAAAACAACCCACAGCCAGGTGGTAGGGCATTTGCCCGACTGGATGGCTACCACCCCTGGTCTAGAGTATGCCGCCATAACAACCTTGAGTTGTGTTCCGGCATTAGTGACCAGGTTCCAGTTTCCCTTAAGAGAGCAGCAGCGCATTTGTAGCACCTTTGGTGTTGCAAATGTCCATAGGCGATGGTAACCGCTTTCCATCAAGTGGGTCGTCTGCCTGTCTGCTGAACTCGTGCAATAAAAAAAAAAAAGAGACCTACATCAATAATATTCTAGAAGTATTAACCTTGAATTATAAAATTTGAACGCTTTTAACTTAAACCGCATTAAATACGTCAAACAACGTGTGTGGTACAATGATCTTGGTGACATGAAATCATTTATCACCAGTCCTACAACATTTTTCCCAAAATATTTTAGTTTTTTTACACCTGTCTGGTTGGGGGTTCAAATGTTGAGTAGCAGGTTGGACATTAACAGGAATTAATAGTTCCTATCTTCAGTAGAAAGTACCGACTAACTTGTACATGTACGTATATTATATATAGAAAACTTTTCTATTATGTCAGGTGGAATTTGTGTGTAGAGAGTGCTCAGATGAACTAACGAGTATAGACGAAGGCCACGGGTACAATTTATTTTTTAAACCTTGTGTGCGAAAACGAGTGTATGTATGTATACAGTCTGGAAGAGATCGCTTTTTTTGCATAATTAGATACACTTTTACACGTTTTAATTAGATAGACGTTTGAATGGAGCGTTAGGTAAACTTCTAGGCGCTAAGAACCTCAGCCAGAAGGCCCAGCTCGCCGTACACAACGCGGTGCTGGTACCTACGCTCACGTATGGAAGCGAGAATTGGGTGTGGAAGAGAGAGCATGAAAGTAGAGTAAACGCGGTCGAGATGCGAGCACTGCGCAAAATCTGCGGAGTGACGCTCGCGGACCGCGTTCGTAATACCGAAGTAAGAAAGAGAGTTGGTCTGAAAGAGAGTGTCGGGGTGAAGGTAAGGAAAGGAATGCTCCGGTGGTTCGGGCATGTGGAAAGAATGCATGATGAAAGAATGAATAAACAGATATACAATGCAAAAGTGGATGGACGCAGAAGTCGTGGAAGGCCACGACACACCTTCCATGATCAAATTGATCGTGTACTAGCAGAAGGTGATGTCAGGAGCCTTAAGAACAGACGAGCGTGCATGACAGGAGTTATGAATGTCAAAGGTGAGGTGTGTAAGAATAAGCCTAAATGGCGCTCTGTTCTTCGTGCCTACCCCGCAAGGGAACTGGCGTGAAGTTATGTATGTATGTAGATACACTTTTAGTCTGTATGTTGAAGTATCATCTTATTCCAACGACAAGTAATATTAGTAATGTATTAATAGTAAGTAATGTATGCACTGGAAACCATTGCACCTTTCTCGTTCTTACCTCTCTTTTCTTTCGTATTAATTCGATTAAATACTACGTTCTCTTCTACGTTCAGCCGCCTTCACTTTGAGAGTCTGAGACTCCGTCTTTTTATTAAAGGCCAAGGTTGAGAATCATTAAAAAACCAGTTAGTCAAAATATTTCTGATAATAAGCAGGTTTTGACAATTAAACATCAATATAAGAATTTAAGGCGAATTATATGTGTGCTTACTTGATTGTGGTAGTGAGCCAGTGGGTGGTGGTGCGGCACATGCCGCATCGCCGGGTGCAGCATGTCCCCGCCGCTGCTGCTGCCTTCTACCGGCTGACGCTAGAACAAATCACAACACCTCTTTTAGTTTAAACACGGCTTTACATGATTTTTATATCTAGTGAATACCATTGAATACTGATAAAAATATTTATGATTTATTTATGAACATCAATATAAAGACTGACAATTTACCTATAATAAGCCTAAACGGCACTCTGTTGTTCCTGCCTACCCCGCAAGGGAACTGGCGTGAAGTTATGTATGTATGTACAATTTACCAGACAATATAAAGAAGCAAAAATCAATATTATTATTTAAAGGACATTTAAATTTTTTTTGATAATTAAATGCTACTATAAAATCGTGGTTTATATAATTGATAAATTCTAATGATTACTATGTATTCTTATAACTATTGCTTTGCTTGACATTTAATATACATACATACATACATACATAACTTCACGCCAGTTCCCTTGCGAGGTAGGCACGAACAACAGAGTGCCATTTAGGCTTATTCTTACACACCTCACTTGCCTCTTTGACATTTAATATAATCTAATTTATTTAATTATTATAGTAATTATTTCAATAATGATTGTAATGTTATTAGTTTCAATTTAGGTTTAATTATAAGATGTGAAAATTGCAACGCCTGATAAGGCAAAATGTATCGAGACAATTACCACAAAAAAACACCTATGTACGCATACATTTATAGCAATAAATGATTATTCTATTCTATTCAATTCTATCAAGTAACTACAGTAACAAAATTATTATATTTCTCAGTTGCGCATATGTTGGTTACATCCGTGCAGGAATGGGGAAGGATTACAATTTCCTGCGTTCGAGCGGCCTGTCGTAAGTGGCGACAAAACAACCCACAGCCAGGTGGTACCGGATCGCTAGGATATGCCGTCATAACAACCTCGAGTTCCAGGTTCCAGTATGCCTTTAGAGAGCGACAGCACATTGTGTAGCACCGTCGGTGTTAAAAATATCTACAGGTGTTGATAACCGCTTTCCATCAGGTGGGCCGTCTGGCTGTCTGCTGAACTCATAGTAAATTTTTTTTTTGCAAATATGATTCACTACTTATAGTTATAATTGTATATAGAATAAATCTTCCTAACATATCTTATCGCCGTACATCTAGCACTTTTGGAGAAAAATTTATAACATACATGGGCAGACAAACGGACGTGACCGTTTCATAAGCGTACCAATTCTGATAACAAGATGTTGTCGAAAATGTTTATCTTTTGCTTTTTAGTTTGAAGTCTAGCGCTCGGCGCTCGTCAACAAGGGTGGCTCTTGATTTCCCTGAGATCCATTCATCAGATCCTGACTTGGTGATACTGGGAGCGCTTCAAGAGTATACTCTTTTTTTACCGTATTCTGTAACCGTCAAGGCTATACAGCTTTGGAACGCGCTGCCTGTTGCTATCAGACAAGCAAAATCGCTACCGACATTTAAAATTATGATCAAAAGTATATTCATATATATATATATATATATATATATATATATATATATATATATATATATATATATATATATATATATTATCATTTATGTATTTATTATTAAAAAGTAAGTAGCTGGTACCTACGCTCACGTATGGAAGCGAGAGTTGGGTATGGAAGAGAGAGCATGAAAGTAGAGTAAACGCGGTCGAGGTGCGAGCACTGCGCAAAATCTGCGGAGTGACGCTCGCGGACCGCGTTCGTAATACCGAAGTAAGAAAGAGAGTAGGTCTGAAAGAGAGTGTCGGGGTGAAGGTAAGGAGAGGAATGCTCCGGTGGTTCGGGCATGTGGAAAGAATGACTAAACAGATATACAATGCAAAAGTGGATGGATGCAGAAGTCGTGGAAGGCCACGCCACACCTTCCATGATCAAATTGCACTAGCAGAAGGTGATATCAGGAGCCTTAAGAACAGACGAGCGTGCATGACAAGAGTTATGAATGTCAAAGAAGCAAGTGAGATGTGGAAGAATAAGCCTAAATGGCGCTCTGTTGTTCGTGCCTACCCCGCAAGGGAACTGGCGTGAAGTTATGTATGTATGTATGTATGTAAGTAAGTAGTTCGTACTATATGTTACGTATACCACCATCGCCATCATCATCTCAATTCATTCCTAGGGTTGTCTGGAAGAGACCGCTTTTTAGCGATGAGACCGCCCTTTGTACCTAACTAGATATCATTTTAGTCTGTAAGCTCATTTTTGTATTGATGTAAAAGAATTGAAAATCGGTGCACAATTGACAAAGAAATCGCATAAAAACATTAAAAAAACATATGGTCCAATTGATAACCTCCTCCTTTTGGGAAGTCGGTTAAAAATTATTTTCGTTCTTTCGAGGCCGACAACACATTGATAAAATCTATGGTAATGTAAATATCCATAGAGAATGGTAACTCTTTGAATCTGGTAGGCTGCCAGTTTGTCAGTCGTGCTCAAGTTCGTCAGAACCGTTCAGAACCGATGTGGTTGCAGTCCAAGGTAAGTCAGTTAAGGTTCTTACCTCCACAGGTTCATCCTTGGGGTCCGCTTCGTCTCCTAACTCGACCAGCTGGAGCGCCTCCTCGAGTAGATCGAATCGGGACTCCTCGTTGGTGACCAGCTCGCGTGGGAGTTCACCCTGAATTACGTATTCACCTGAGAAAGAAAAAAAATCATTGGTTTTGCATAAAAGTCGATTACCAGATCTTCTCTGTTGCAAAGCTGGTAAGCAGTTAGACGGCTCAGTTCATGGAAAGTGGTTACCGTCGCCTACAGGCATTTGCAACACCAATGACGAAACCAACGCGTTGCCAGCCTCATTAAGGACAGGATAAAGAGTAGAGGATTGAGAGATAAGATAGAGGGATCACACAGGAGGAATCGGATATAGGATCGGAATAGGGGAGGGGGAGTGTGCCATCGGAACTGTCAGTTATCGCACGCTAACCGTCTCACGCATATATTCCGTGTGTGCGTGGTATCACACAGATCGAGCCTAAGAGCTGTAATCAACATAACGATTCCAGCACAGCTTTACCACGTATATTTTAGACGATTTACTTAACCAGAGAATACCTATCGATATTTTAAAATTGGAACAAAAGCGTTCTATTTTTAAAATCGTACCTACATGGTAAGCCCGTCGATGCGATTGGTCAACCGTGAAGGTCCTAAGATGGCGTCACCAATATGGCCGGCGATTTTTTTTGCCTCGCAAAACAATTAAAAACAAGCTTTTTATATCGCACACCGGATAGAATTATGTACGGACAATCGATTAGGCGAAAATTGAGTACTGTTTTTATTTTATTCGCGTGTACAAGGAAAACCATGTGGTTAAATAAGTCAAATCGATTTAATACGATATCAAGAGAGGAAGAAGAAGTTTTTAAAACAAACAACAAACACTGTGATGCCACTTCTGTACAGACTGGTTCGTACTTCGCACAGTAATAAGCCATTGCTTAAAAAACACCGTAACCAATTTTGCAAAATCCCTTCGACAATCTTCTTAACTGTCTTTGTATATCACAATCATTTTTCTAATCGAAGAGATGTACGTACATATAGGTAATTACAAACATAAAACTAATTTCCTTCATTAATTTTTAGTAAGACAATATAGCCTGCAAAGTCGTCAAAAGTGCCATGGTCCGCCTGACTCGTCTTGTCATGTCAAGTTTGTTTTAAATAATTATACAATATCCAGTTTAGTTGTATATGAAATATTGCTTTACATGTAGAAATAAGTAGTATTTCAGATTAGCAGCAAGATTGCTAGTTTAGCCTTTTTTCGTATCTTATCTACCTGATACAAAAACAAACCATATTTACAATATTATATCCGTGCAGGAACGGAGAAAGAATACAATTTCCTGCAGCCGGGCGGCCTGTCGTAAGAGGCGACTTAATAACCCACAGCCAGGTGGTAGGGCATTTGCCCGACTGGATGGCTACCACCCCTGGTCTAAAGTAAGTCGCCATAACAACCTTGAGTTGTGTTCCGGCATTAGTGACCAGGTTCCAGTTTCCCTTAAGAGAGCAGTAGCGCATTTGTTGCATCTTTGGTGTTGCAAATGTCCAGAGGCGATGGTTACCGCTTTCTATCAAGTGGGCCGTCTGCCTGTCTGCTGATCTCCTGCAATAAAAAAAAAATGCGGCCTATAATCCTTCAACACTACAGAATACTGAGCCTAAGTTCTCGAAGTCAATGGGTAAGTTATCCCGATGGCTGGCGTTCTCCAAGGTAGGAACCAGCCCTCATAACACCTGAAGGCTCACGGCATCAGCAACCCACTGTGCAAGCGTTGAATAATTTTTAATTAATAAAATTACAAAATCTGGTCAGATTTGTCATCACTACAGAATCCACAACCAAGCGTGGACTTCACGTGTTTGACCAATTTTTCCATTTTTCTACGAAACCCTAAAACAGTGTTTACAATTCGTAAACAATTCAACAATCCGCAAGAAACAATTACCAAAAATATCGACAACTTGACAAAAAATTTACAAAAATTCTCAAAGAATATTAATAAATCATTTAACCAAAGCAAACTCCGTTTGTATTGTGCACTGAATATTTTTTGTTTTTTTTTCTGTACTGTGGTCAACCCTTGCCGTGCCGTGGTGATAATCTGTTTAACTTTGAATGGGTATTACCAGCCCTTGGATTCGGTAGACGGTAATTATCGGTAGCGGGAGCGTCTTAAGTCGATAAGTTGTAAATCATAAGTGACAGAACAACGGACAATGGTTGGTTTTTTGTTTATACCACATCTGGGTGACCGCACTCTTTTCATAGTAGCCAACGGTAGAATACCGATGTGACAGTTATAAAATGGTAAATGTATGTATCTTTTAAGTGGCGCCATAAATATACATATCTACATTAATATTAAAACTGAAAAGTTTATCGTTTATTAAGTCGGCAGACAAACACACATTATAGAGGTGGGCAACGAGTTAGCGACGTCCCTGATGTTGCAAATGTTCATAGGCGACGTTACCCATTTTCCATTAAGTGGGCCGTCTTGAGTGACGTAACGTCATAAATTTTCAGTACTGACTCAGGCTTTAAGCTGGCTCTGTGTCGAGTCTAAATCCATTCAATAGTTTTCACGAGATGCTCTAGACCAGTGTTCCGCGAAGTATGTACCGCGGCACACTGGTGTACCGTGGTCATTAATTGGTGTGCCTCGGAAAAATAAGGTTATGCTGCAATTTAAACTTCAGCTTAGTTGATTAATAATAAATACTGTTTCGATGATTAATAAATAAATGTTACATACATACATACATAACTTCACGCCAGTTCCCTTGCGGGGTAGGCACGAACAACAGAGCGCCATTTAGGCTTATTCTTACATACCTCACTTGCTTCTTTGACATTCATAACTCTTGTCATGCACGCTCGTCTGTTCTTAAGGCTCCTGACATCACCTTCTGATAGTACACGATCAATTTGATCATGGAAGGTGTGTCGTGGCCTTCCACGACTTCTGCATCCATCCACTTTTGCATTGTATATCTGTTTATTCATTCTTTCATTATGCATTCTTTCCACATGCCCGAACCACCGGAGCATTCCTTTCCTTACCTTCACCCCGACACTCTCTTAATAAATAAATGTTGATTAATATTACTTAAAAAATTATTTTTATTTGTGGTGTACCTCCAAAAATTTTCATTTTCCTAGATGTGAACACAAAAAGTTTGCGAAACACTGCTCTAACAGACACAAAAAATCTGAAAGTTGCGTTTTCGAAATCTGCTGGTCGCTTTTGCAAAATTCACCGTACAAACTCGACACCTCCAGTAGATTTATTATATTACTAGTTTCTGTCCGCAACTTCGTTCGCGTGGAATAGTAAAAAAAACCCCGATTTTGAAACATTCTGCATTGGTGCTCCGCTCCTATTGGTCTTAGCGTGATGATATATAGTTTATAGCCTTCCTCGATAAATGGGCTATTCAACACTGAAATAATTTTTAAAATCAGACCAGTAGTTCCAGAGACTAGCGTGTTCAAACAAACAAACTCTTCAGCTTTAATATTTTCTTAAGTTTTCGCGACTTGTATACATAATAAAACTACGTTTTAACGGTTTTAAGCGCTTTAGCTTTATATATTAGTATAAGATAAGATAGACAAAGAAAATAAATCAAAATCAGCTTACATTTGTCTTTTAAACCTGATACTACATTTTTGAGGTTGGTTAAAGTAATATTATTGACCATTCTACGGTCAACCGTTTCACCACACTTTACTGTCTGTGGCTTTAAACAATTAAAGGATTAAAAATAATCCTTCTTTTGTATTTGAAGACTTTTGTCCCAGACGACGACAGCTTTTTGTATGACGGAATCAATTGAAGGGTTGAATTGACTTCTGTTCTTTTTTTTATATACTGTTGACGTTTTTAAGGTTCCATACAGGAAGAAATTATCTTAAACATGTTTTTATTTTATATAATTATGTACTAGCTGTGCCCGCGACGTCGTCCGCATGGAATTTGTTTTCAAAATCCCCCGATTTTGAAACGTTCTTCAATGGTGCTCCGCTCCTATTAGTCTTAGCGTGATGATACATAGCCTATAGCCTACCTCCATAAACGGGCTATCTAAAACTGAAAGAATTTCTCAAATCAGACCAGTAGTTCCTGAGATTAGCGCGTTCAATCAAACAATATTAGTATATTTGGCTACAACACTAACACTTACATTTTAAATATCGCGATATCTTTTGAATGAAACGTCCGAATTGAATGATTCAAAAAGTTCTAGAAAGGTATTGAATTCGTCTTGAATATGAAGTAATTTATTTTGATAAGGATTAATACCAAGGTACAAAATAAAGAGTTTTTGAAGCGACGGCATTTTAGCTTTATATATATATATATATATATATATATATATATATATATATATATATATATATATATATATATGTATTTCCGCTTTGGCATTTGCGACGCGATTGTGCATGTAGGTACACATACATACAGGTGCAGCCAATAAAAGAGTGTTAATTTAAAATCGTATGTGCGAATTCGCATGATGCGAATATCGTGGTAGCATAATGGCAAAGCGCACGCGTCCCAGACTCAAAAGGTTCGATCCTAGGCGGAACGCATGCGCTATTTTGGCAGTTTTCTGACCTAATGTTCATATTTTTAAAATTACCGCGTGCTTGCAACCGGTGAAGGGAAACATCGCGATGCAACCTGTACATCGAGATAACCGATGTGTCAAACCTGCCAAACCGCCTTGGACAAGCGTGGCGGGTATACCGTCCGTTCTCCTATGGTGGGAAGCCCGAGCCTAATAGTGGGACATTCATGGACTGCTATTATTATATACTACCTGCGCCCGCGTTTTCACCGACGTGGTGATGGAAAACCACACCGTACCTTTATAAATTATAGCCTGTGTTACTCTGAAGTGTAAGCTGTATTATTGTAAAGTTTCATCAAAATCCGTTTAGTAGTTTTTGCGTGAAAGAGTAACAAAAAAACAAACTCGCGTTTATAATATTTATATAGAGACTAAAGTTTACCCCGCGGCTGTGCCGCGGGTCAACCTCTAGTGCATGTCTCTTGTTTAAAGAGCAAGTAGTACAGCTTACATTGTATTAAAGTTTTATGTATTTGCCCCCGAAAGATTCACTTCATTTTATATCGCAAACTATACCACCCCCGTCTATATGTAAACTACATAAATGATAAAATAGATAACATGGACCAAGTGGACCGAGTGGACCGAGTGGACCCAGTGGACGAAATGGACAAAATCACAAAACCTGTCCTAGTTTCCGGGATAAACTTTACATAAATATATTCCAAAATGTATCCCATTATCCGGGATAAAAAGTATCCCTTGGGCACTCTCGGTATTCAAACTATATATGAACCGAGTTTCAGCCAAATCGGTCCAATAGTCTTTCCATAAAAGGATGACAAACAAAAAGACAAATATATTTTTATCCCGGAAACTATCCCATTTTTCGGGATAAAAAATATCCTATGTACATTCTCGGCATCGAAAATATATATATACTGAGTTTCAGCCAAA
The DNA here is from genome assembly GCA_019925095.2 of Dendrolimus kikuchii. Classification (NCBI taxonomy): domain Eukaryota; kingdom Metazoa; phylum Arthropoda; class Insecta; order Lepidoptera; family Lasiocampidae; genus Dendrolimus; species Dendrolimus kikuchii. The sequence goes on from CM034387.1 coordinate 35,449,821, forward strand.
TCGGTCCAGTAGTTTTTCCGTGAAAACCGAACAGACAGACAGAGTTACTTTCGCATTTATAATATTAATAGGGATTATAGAGATGTCCGATGTACCAAAATTATCTCCTAAGAAAAATGGATATATACGTTTTTCTATTATCTGTAGATCATCATTACTCAATATACAATAACTATAGCATTAGCCTTGACAATGACTTGTCACGGTGCGCGGGCGCCGAAAGCGAAACAATCTATAGATCCGTGGATCATTCGCTTGTTTACATCGATCGCGATTTAACTATTATTGTTTGGTTGTCTATAGTTATAAATATAGAGAAAACAACGTCGCGCTTTTAATAAAAAATAATTTTAAATACTAAGAAACGTTTGCAACTTTAATTTGAAATGCATTTCAAACAACAATCATTCTTCAGTTGCATGTTTTTTATTGCCTGAAGGGGGCAAACAGACAGACGTGGGGGCCAATTCTGTTCTTACTATCTTAAAGAAAGAGAAAGACAGAAAAATATTTTATTTATTATTTATTGAATTTTATCCGTGCAGGAACGGAGAAAGAATCCAATTTCCTGCGGCCGGGCGGCCTGTCGTAAGAGGCGACTTAACAACCCACAGCCAGGTGGTAGGGCATTTGCCCGACTGGATGGCTACCACCCCTGGTCTGAAGTATGTCGCCATAACAACCTTGAGTTGTGTTCCGGCATTAGTGACCAGGTTCCAGTTTCCCTTAAGACAGCAGCAGCGCATTTGTAGCAACTTTGGTGTTGCAAATGTCCATAGGCGATGGTGACCGCTTTCCATCAAGTGGGCCGTCTGCCTGTCTGCTGATCTCCTGCAATGGAATCGTAGGTTGAATATCTTCGCAACGCCAAGGTATTAAAATAGCAGAACTAGGCCCCTGATGGGAAGTGGTCACCATCGCCTATGGACGTTTGCAACACCAGATGGGACGCCAACGTATTGCCAGCCTCTAGGATAGAGGGATGAGATAAAGGGGATAGAGAAATGAGATAGAGATAGGAGGATGGTACTGTTATGAAATTGTGTATACAGCGTTTCTATTTTTCTTTTATATTAATCGGCAGACCAACACACACATTGTATATCTTCAAGCTAAGCGAGTTGCGCTCGTGTTACGGGTAATATGCAATGGACCACTCTGGGACCGATTCCAGACACCCAGACCATAGTAAATATCAGAAAGTTCGTGTCTGAAATTTACCGTGGCAGGAATCGAACCCGGACCCTCTGGGATCCAGCGAGTTGGGCCGGCCAACCACAGACGACGTCAATTCAATTTTTGAGACGTTTTGTTCAATCCAATTCAGTTCAGTCAATCAGCGCTGCGTCAGCTCTTCTTAACACAGCATAATGCTGAGTTCAGCGTGGGCGTAACTACGTTCTAAGTCTCACGCTCTTCCTACCATAAGCACGGGGCACATGGGAGGAGGGTGGTATTAGTGGATTATTGAGTCTTCGAGTCTCCACACAAGCCGGCGATTTGACTCTGGTGCCCATTCGTGGGTCTCACCTCTCGTCGCTTTGGTCTAATCCTTAGTAAAGGACCCGGTAGTGTGCGAAACGCATTTCTCCCGCCTCAAAAAGAAAAGCATATTGCTGAGCTGTCGGCCTCATTGCCGTGAATGTTTCGTACATTTTATTTTTCAAAATATTTTGTGTTTTATAAAATACTTATGTCTTCATGTTTTACGTGTGAATCCTGTTAGTTTTACGGTTTTATTTTACTTTAATGTGCATTGATTCTTGTCAATAAATATTGCTTTCTTTCTTTCCTCTTTCTAATTGTAAATCATTTGTCGATCAGAGTCGATTTGCCCGCTGGCGCGTCAACACGTCCCAATTAAACCTTTTAGCTATAAAAGTGTGTGTTTCGCTTACAAAAGGACCCACCATCCTTTTTTTTTTTTTTGGCCAGGGGAAATCCGTTTGAGGACTAAGCCGCGACAGGACACAGAAGCCTGGGGGGATGTTCGCGACCTGTGTGAGTGTGTGGGATTCGCCAGATCGGGGGTGGCACTAGCGTGCCCGGTCAGAACCGGTGCCACGCTATTGCCACTCCCCAGTTAGGGATACCCACTAAAACCCCTGGGTGTTCCGTCCTGCGCCTTATGCCAGGGCTACGGGAAATGGGCTGCCCGACTCCGCAGTGCCCTGGCAGGCGTGGGCCCCCCTCACTGGGCCTCTTCCTATGCCAGGGGACGTGTCCCCCGGCTACTTCTTGGTCTCGTTCGTGCGTGGGGCGGTCTGTAACGCGCCCCACGGGAAGAGAGATGAGCGCAGGACCCACCATCATAACAGAACTTTTAAGCGGTTTCTTTAGGTACGCCATTCTGCAGCGACATATAGCACACGCCTTTTTTGACAAATTTCATTTGTACAGTACCTACCTAGCATTTTTTGAAAACAAAGATGATAGGACAGACAGTCGGACAAGACGTGTTCATAAGGGTTGAGTTTTTGCCACAGATACATCTTAGTTATAATAATACTTATAACTTAGAAATTATTATAATAGTAATGATTAATAGATAAAGGACGTGAAAAAAGAGAAACATTTGTGAAATAACGAAAGCGGCGAACTACAAAGTATTAACGATACCTAAATCCTAAAAAAAATAATTAGATAAAGAACAACCGTCTTCCCTCTCATTCCCACGCAAGAAGGTTCCAAAGTCAATTTATTAAAAAAAACTGTATCAAAACCAGTACAAAAACTCACTACCTCTCTCTTTCTAATTTCATATGAGAGAACGAGATGATACATAGGGTCAATTTTAAAATTGGAATGCGGTCCGCGTGGGTTGTAACGCAAGATGGCCGCCGTCTTAATAAGAGTAAATTAAAAACAATTGTTTGGTGGTTTTATTACGATTGATGTATTGTGTTTTGTTTTATTGATGGCGATGGGATTTTGATTGGAGGGGAATTGGTCTCCCACGTGTTTAAAAATACGTAGCTCCGAAAGCTCCCAGATCATACATAACTAAATATTTTTTTATTTTATTGCGAAGATGGCAAGCAAGCAGCCAGTCCATCTAACGGAAATTGGGGACACCAAGCGCGAGGACAATGAGTTGCAAGCCTTTGGGATACAGATTGATGAAGTACCGAAAATTTTGAAACAGTGTCAGATATTTTGTAGGATATTGCCAGTTTTTGAGTAGTAATTATGTGTTTTGTGAGAAATGTGAACTGTATAGTCAAATGTGGCCTTTTGAGTTGTCACAAGAACTCCGATGAATGGCACTAGCTGATTACCTACAGTTCAGCTGTGCTACATAATATAGGCTTAAGCAATGTTGCTCTGCACGATTTCTGTACCCAGCGCGTGTCAACTATCCATGAATAATTCAAATTTTATTATAACCTTCAAACAAAAAACGTCGAATTGTAGGACTTTAACTGTCGCCATACAAATACGAATATACAATTCTTTGTTATAAGCCGCGCGCAGGTTTGCCGATGACTACTTACTATTATTGTATATACTTATGAAAAACTATACAATAACAAATTTATTGCAACAACTATTTATGTAACGCTTTTTGTCAACCTTACTGACCATCGACGCGTGACATCGTGAGGCTATCGGCAAACCTTCTGCGCACGGGTAGTAAAAAATAAATTTATTACAATTACACACAATTCCCTCAAGACTATATGTAGAAAGCTGAGCCTAGATCACCGTCTTCTATGGGTAAGGTGCTCAGAGGGCTGGCTACGTTTCCTCGCTGGATCGCCATACTGATCCGTTGGCCGAGGTAGAGCGCCAGCCCTCTGATCACCTGAGGAGTCAATGAGTCGTTATAATCCGAGCATTTCAACAGCAAACGGCTCAAACGTATAACACTCGCCGAGGGTTGCACATTTGCGCTGCTTAACTGGTTCAGCTGTTTTCGCCGCCGAAGCGGCTGATATAGACGTGTTTGGTAAATGGGATCCGGCCAGTATCCACGCAAATCGCAATTCTTTGTTAAAAAAAAAACACTATCATAAAACTATTGATCACCATAACCAATATTCTAGGTTTTTAAAAGAGAAAGAATGATACTTTATTTTATTTTCTCACACAACGATTTGCAAGTGAAATATAACCTGTAGTGTGATACTGGCGCCCGTTGTAGATCTGTGCAAATCACCAGTGCTCCACTGCATGGCGAAAAGAAACTACTTACTAATTATAAGGTAATGTGTATGTATGTGTGTGTGTGTGCATACATGTGTGTTTGTAAAAAAAAGACAAGATAAGAAAGTTGTTAAAAGACTTGCAAAAGAAGGAGGAACTTTTCAATACGATTGTATATTTTTTGTATTATTCTTACGCGATTTCTCCGTCAACTGTAAACCGATTTTCAATATTTTTAATTCGCAAAAGTATCCTCTTGAGGTAGCCCCATTGTCGCCGAGTCATGATCCGAGGGAAATTGGAAACAACCCTTGAACATAAACACGTACGTGTTTCATATTTTTTTAAAGCTATTCAAGTATTGGCATAACTAAAAAGTACAGAATAAAATAGAATAACAAAAAAAAAAACGGACTTCAAACTGAAAAGCAAAAAGTTAACATTACCCAGAGCGTACTGAAGTTGGTGCCAAGTAAAACAAACATAAAAGACAAGAACAAATTTGCAAAATATAATCATTTTTATGCGCATCGACTTCAAGATGTTATAGACAATATTTATTTTTTGCTTTTTACTTTACAGTCGGTTGTTATTTTTTTTTACAATAAACCTGCACAGCTAAATAACACACTTCAAGCACCTGTCATAAACCCTCCAACTAACCGCCAACATGCTCAACCAAAAATATGATTCTAATTTTAAAAAACACTTTTTAAAATTTGAACGATCAGATACTTTAATGGAATTTTAATTTCATTCCAATTTCAAAAAGGCACGATCCTCTCGAACGCCTCTTTGTGATACAAAAGCAAACGCGTGGGTTTGGCCCGCGTACCCCTTTCGAAATATTTTGTTTCTTTTTGGATCGAATGCGTACTTGATCGACATAACAATGGTGTCGAATGCGACTGATTTATCAAAAGGTACACTTCGTCTTAAAAAAGGAATAATATATATGGTAAAAATGTAAAGTCTGTAGTCTCTGTAGGGTTTGCACAGCTCACTAAAAAAAATGTCGCCCTGGATGTCCCTGCTGCTTTCTATATTTTCAAGTATAGAACTTGCGAATATATTCATAAAAGTTCTTACTACGTTAGCTCTGGTTTTTAAGAATTTTAGAGTGAACTGATATGCCCGCGTCATCGTCCACGTTCGACTTGAAATTCCCGCGGGATTCCCGAGGCACAAGTACCACAGCCAGGCCTTTTTTTGTCACTTCTTTTTTGGGGGCACGCTAATTCTCTAAAATTGTAAGTCCCTAATTTTTTGTTGTTGTTTCATTTTTTTCAGTTTTTATGGCAATTTTTCTGATATTTTAGAAATTTTCTTTAAGGACACCGCGTGCCCCCACAAAAAACGCCCTGACCACAGCTATCGTTTTGGTGAAAACTACAAACCGCTCCTGAGAAATTCCCGCATGATTCCCGGGATAAAAAATATCACACATTTTATTACATAACATTTTCATTTGATCAGTGAAAAAATCGCATTGGAATTCGGTTTTTTTTTCAATTTGGCCATTTTAAATCGCTCTTAAAAAATTCGCGAGATTCCCAGAATAATAAGTAGCGCAGATTTTAAGTCTAAGAATTCGCTGTCGATCAGCGAAAACCGCATCGAAATCGGCCCAGTAGTTTTTACGTGAATCCCAAACAAAGAGACAAGAAACGTAAAAAAAAGTATAGTGTTCCCCGTCGTTTATATAGTCTATTCCACTTGTTTTTTTTATAGCTTCAATGTACAGCCACGGCGTGTTTAGAATTATATAATATTATAGATATGACTGCTTTAGAAAGACATTAGAATAAATATAAATGCATAAAAACTAAGAGCTCTGTTTTGTCAAAAATAGCAATAGAACCCTAAGAAAGGTCTCAAATCAAGTTTAATGATAATGTTTAGAAAAAAGAAAGATAATGTTTTTTTATTGCAGGAGATCAGCAGACAGGCAGACGGCCCACGTGGTGGAAAGCGGTTACCATCGCCTATGGACATTTGCAACACCAAAGTTGCTACAAATGCGCTGCTGCTCTCTTAAGGGAAACTGAAACCTGGTCACTAATGCCGGAACACAACTCAAGGTTGTTATGGCGACATACTTTAGACCAGGGGTGGTAGCCATCCAGTCGGGCAAATGCCCTACCACCTGGCTGTGGGTTTCTAATTTCTAAATACAATACAAAATTGATTGAAAATTGATACAAATTTATGCAAAAAATTATAGCCATAATTCCAGAAATTAGATTGTCACTTAGAATTTTGCTGCGGCGTAACGCGGTTCCACATAACATTGATTTTCAGCACCCACTTCCGAAATATTAATTATTAAAACATATATCAATGTGTTAAGTACATAGAACAAACATTACATACAAGAAAAGTTTATAATGTCTATAGTTTAATAATAACAATGAAATAATAAACAACAATTTAAAAATGTCATATTCAATCTTATACCTCCGGGGACATGCATTTCATAGACGCGAAAATAAATCAATATTTTGACATATAGTAACGTCAAATATCGATCGATCACTGTCATTTTAGTTGTGACAGATAAATGCATTGTCACATTTTCTTTTTCGGAGACGAAGAATTATATAGAAAAGCCATACGCATATTTAATCTGTGCAGGAACGGCATACAATACTGATTCCCGCTGGCTGGGTAGGCTATCGGAAGAGATGACTAAACAACCCATAGCGTACATCGCTGAGGCAGTTTTCTGACCTAATGTGCATAACGTTACAATTACCAACTGCTAACGATGAAGAAAAACATCGTGATGAAACCTGCACATCGAAATAGCCGATGTGTCAAGTTAGCCCTGGCGGGTATACTGTGCGTTTTCCTATAAATGGGAGGACCGAGCCCAGTAGTGGGGACGTTTATGGGCTGTCATAAGACGGAACCCTTACTCATCGCATGAAACACGATTCGCTCAAGGCTAACCGTTTTACGCCTATATTCTGTGAGTGGTATCACATCGATCAAATCAGCCCTAAGATCTGAAATCATGCTAACAATTCCAGCCTTGCTCTATCACGTAAAGAAATATTAAGCCGCGTACTCACTTGCGAGACGTAACCGCAACCAAAAATTATAGCGCCGACGTGTTTCGCGAGCGCACCGCGAGTGACGTGCGGCGCGCTCGCAACGAACCGACAAAAACCACATATTCACTTTTGTTACCGTAACCGTTGCACATTACTGCAACCAAAAATCATAGTGTGAACGTGGCTCGCAGCGAGAGGACGATTGTCGGTTTTTGCCGCGAATCAAAAGCCGCAGCAGTCGGCGCCGTCCAAGGCACCGGTAAAATTTCGCGAAAAAACGCGCTCGCAGTATCTACGCTCGCTAGCCTCGTACACATTAGAGCTTCGTTACAGTGTGCGCCCGGTTACAGTTACGGCTCGCAGATGAGTATGATGTGCGGCCATAAAGGCCGCTCGTTAGGCGCCATGAACGCAGATCGTGTCACGCGTACAGCTAAGTACCATTTGGACTCATTGGAGTCAATTGATAGGAGCCAGGAGACTAATTGGCAATGATACTCTTTCTGATGCTCGGCTTCAAAGCCTTTAACATCGCCGTAGAGAGTGTGATATGGAACTTTAAGACTCGGTTCCCCCCATCCCCTTTCTATCATCGAACAACCAGACGCACCGGTTTGTGCCGTCGCTACATGGTAGACGTACCATTGATTAGAACTAAACTTTTTGCCTCCACCTTTCTTGTGCGCACCGCTGTCGAGTGAAACAATTTGCCGGAGTCTGAGTTCCCCGAGTCATATAAACCAGCGGTCTTCAAGTCACGAGTGAATAGGTATCTACTGGGTAAGCGTGCTCCATCCTAGATCGCATCTTCACTTAACATCAGGTGATATAGCTGTCAAACGCGAACCTATACCACAATAAAAAAAAAATACACTAAAGCACTATGCGGTTACGGTTACAGCTCGCAGGTGAATACGCAGCTTTATAGAGCTAGGAATTTTTGAACTGGTATAAAAAGACAGACCCGACATGCAGGTATAAATCTAAGGTTTCCGATTCAGCCAAAGCATCTCCGGAACCCTAAAAAAACATTTAAAACATAAAACTAGATATAAATTATCAAGTCATTGCAAGTGAAATTTGTGTTTTTGCTTTTCTTAATTTTTTTTATAAGCAAATAATGACTTGTAATAAAACACAACTCAACACCATGATTTGCGTTTATTGAATACTCTTCCGGTGGCGTATGGCAACACTAAATGCGGCACTCAGAGATCTTAAGGAAGGATTAAAATTATTATGAAAATAATATAATCGGACGCAAATGTGTTGCTGACAGACTTCTATTGTTACCATCGTTTGGCGGCGGAACTCATCGTCATCATTAATTTGCAACAGGCAATGTATTCCAAACTTAAACAGCCTTAACTGTGAAAGATTTATTGAAAAACGTTATATTATGAATAGTAGTAACAAATCCAGTGGTGGATTTACCAATAGGCTGAGTAGACTGGAGCCTAGGGCGGCAGATTTTGGAGGGGCGGCAAATTTGGGGCCAATTTTTTTATATATTATGTCTTACACAATCTTCAAACTACGGTAAAAAGGAGGCCTAATTCAAGACTATACACGTCTCACGATATGTACACAAATCATAAAGTTACAATTTCATTATCAAAAAAATGATCTAGTTAATATGATTGTGAATTAGGGTATCGATTTATCGATAGGGGCGGTAAAATTTGAATATGTCTATGTTTTCTTCGCCCCTGAATAAGTCTATGTTGACTTCGATCTATGCACTAAAATGTATTTAATCATTATGACGGTCTGTATCATGTATGCATGTTAACTCTGGCAATTGGGGGATTTCCAACACTCAATCAAGAGAACATTGATTCATACAGTTAGTTTCCGAGAAAAGTGATTGTAACATACATAGACAAGCGGATATGAATTTTGCCGTATTCACAAGGAGACCCCCAAATTCACTACCAAAAAGAAATAAAATTCATTTTGCTGTTAAAACGCTTGGACGGTGTGGATCTGAGGACATGATTGTCAACAAAGAGCTCTCTAACCGAATCTTCAGGTGATCAGAAGGCTGGTCGCTATCTTGACGGATTAGTTCTTATCCGTGCAAGAACGGAGAAAGAATACAATTTCAAGGCGACTTAACAGCCCATAGCCAGGTGGTAGGGCATTTGCCCGACTGGATGGCTACCACCCCTGGTCTAAAGTATGTCGCCATAACAACCTTGAGTTGTGTTCCGGCATTAGTGACCAGGTTCCAATCTCCCTTAAGAGAGCAGCAGCGCATTTGTAGCACCTTTGGTTTTGCAAATGTCCATAGGCGATGGTAACCGCTTTACATCAAGTGAGTTGTCTGCCTATCTACTGAACTCATACAATAAAAAATAAAATATTCTTTTATTTAGACCAAATAAAGAGAGAGATAACATTTTATTGCACACCATTACAGAAAACACAGAAAATCCTATAGACTAATAATATTCTAAATATTGTTACGAGTGCGGGACTCGAATTAAAAATGCCGTTGGAATTACTATAGAATTTATGCCAGGTGGTAGGGCATTTGCCCGACTGGATGGCTACCACCCCTGGGCTAGAGTATGCCGCCATAACAACCTTGAATTTTGTTCCGTCATTAGTGGCCAGGTTCCAGCCACCCTTTAGAGAGCGGCAGCACACTGGTTGCACCTTTGGTGTTACAAATGTCCATAGGCGAGATTAACCGCTTTTCATCAGGTGGGCCGTCTGCCTGTCTGCTGAACTCAAGCAATAAAAAAAAGTAAGTTGATCCAGCGAGACAACGTAGCCAGCCTTCTGGGAACCTGACCTATTGACTTCCATGACCTACGCTCAGTATTCTGCTTTATAGTCTTAAGGTATTACAGGTAGAATACAATATAAGTTACCTTTTCCATAGTGTACTAGTTTATAATTGATGTATATTTTGATATAAATTCGTATAATTGAACAAATTCAAAAGTTTATATTTATAAATAAAAATAAATTACTTTGTGTGTCGTTATATTCGTTGGTGGCGTGGTTTCTTATTACGACAAATAAATTAAAAAGTAATTACGTACTCACTCTATGCCACGAATGATCCTACTCCAATTTTCAAATTTGGAATCTTTGTCGCGTTCCAAAAACGAATCTTAGAATCACTTGACACTAGTCCACTGAATTTTCTTTGCACAACACACGATTGTCTTTGGTATAGCACAAAAATGTTTTCAAAAATACACAAATTAAACCCACCCTCTTATATAAAGGGATGAACACACAGGATATGCCTCCACAGACGTGAAACTCGTTCTGAAGGGGAACCTTTGTCCAGTATTACTGTTTTTTTTTTCATTGTGTGTAGAGCACAGCCTATATCTGCCTATGAGAGCCGAACGAAACAATCGTTGTACATCTGTCCTTTTCGTTCGCGATTTAAACGTATATCAGAGACAGAGATGGGTGTACCGGCTTATACGCCCCGCCTTAAGGACGTATGTACGGACTTGTGTAGAGGTTTTTTTATATATGGTTCGGTTATAGGTATATTTATTTAAGGAAAATTATAGGTTTCTTAAGGTTACAAAGGATATTCTAGAGGTCTTCTTATGTGTTGATCACGATTTCTTAAAATCGATGTATACATACATATCTATCTGTGTATTATAGGTAGGGATTAGTTTCCACGCGGCTTTATTAAAATTATAATTTGCTTAAATATTATCATGTGGAGGTTTTGATTGGATCTTGAAGTGTGATATATTTATCTAAATAGGATTATTTTCAAATTGAAATCGGCCAAGTGCGTGAGAACGTGATGTATGTTTTATTATTTGGCTTAAGAACCCATACAAAATATAATTTAAAAAAAAAATCGATTTGTCGGTAAAAAACTGCTAGCAAAAAAGAAACCGACTTCAAGAGTAACTAATAAGCAAAAATAAATAATTTCTACCGCATCTTGTAGTAAGTGCGAAGAAAAATATAAAAAATACTATATTATACAAATTTGTTGTTATTTTTTATGTTTATATTTTTTTGCTTTTTCATTAAAGCTTAACGAATTATGATTAACTAAATGACTTAAGAAAAAACAATTAAAGACTAAAAATAAACTAAGTTACAAATAAGTTCATATGACGTATGTAACAAATCGCTGCCAGAGGGTAGCGTGCCCAGAAGGCTGGCTGCAATGCCACGCTATATAGGAATGCTAATGCTCTGGGTAAAATATAAACCAGGCGTCTGATCATGGGTAGCGTCAGTTTTTTTCAGATGTCTTTAAAGAAACTCTTTGCCAGTAGACTCCACAGGTTCAATGTTTTAACCCCAAACGGCACAAATATATAACTCCGTAAAATTTATACAATTATTACAAAATTAACAATAAAAAATATATGTACATTAATAATAATATTAATTATAATAAATATATTAATAATAATAATATCAATCAGATGCAATTTGTTATAAAATTACCGTGAAAAATTCGTTTACGGAGTAGAAATATTTATCCAACAGACATTTTTTTTTTAACTCCTTTAGCCCAGGCGAACAAGATTTGCCCGGGTTTATTATATATAAGGGATACTACGCCAACTTAATTTTAGGTATTTTCTGTTTTTAAGGGAAAATCACTCATTAATGTCTCAATATTATGTTCCTAAAATTTCATAAAAAAAATTTTTGTGATACTAAATTATTAGATTCGCAATCTCAATTTTGTTTCAGTAGTGACCAAGTTCCAGACTCCCTTTAGAGAGCGGGAGCACATTGTTAACACAACCATGGTAACTGCTTTCCATCAGGTGGGTTGTCTGTCTGTCTACCGAACTCGAGCAATAAAATAATATATAAAAAAACCTATGCAATTATTTAAGTGCTATATATGAATACTATTGATTACTATAATTTATCTCATGAGTATATATGTATTTTAAAAATCTAGTAATATTTGAATTTATGCACCATTTGTACCGCTAGATTAGCTTAGTAAGTTAGGTTGCCTGGAAAAGATCGCTATAAGCGATAAAGCCGCCTATTGTTTTGCCTAAGAATATTTTAATTATAGTTGCGCCGTTCTAAGAAGCCTTATTTGAAGTTTCTAATAAAAACTAGTATACTGGCGAATTTACTTTGAAACGGTATCAATATAATTTATATCGAATTAAAATTTCGTAGAACAGACCAGCGTGCATGACAAGAGTTATGAATGTCAGAGAAGCGAGGTGTGTAAGAATAAGCCTAAATGACGCTCTGTTCTTCGTGCCTACCCCGCAAGGGAACTGGCGTGAAGTTATGTATGTATGTAAAATTTCGTAATTAGCTTATTTCTTTAGAAACATAACACATGACAGCGTTATGTTTATCAACACTTATTTTTCTTAAATACTAATGAGAGAGAGAGTTGGTCTGAAAGAGAGTGTCGGGGTGAAGGTAAAGAAAGGAATGCTCCGGTGGTTCGGGCATGTGGAAAGAATGCATGATGAAAGAATGACTAAACAGATATACAATGCAAAATTGGATGGATGCAGAAGTCGTGGAAGGCCACGACACACCTTCCATGATCAAATTGATCGTGTGTACTAGCGGAGGGTGATGTCAGGAGCCTTAAGAACAGACGAGTGTGCATGACAAGAGTTATGAATGTCAAAGAAGCAAGTGAGGTGTGTAAGAATGGGCCTAAATGGCGCTCTGTTGTTCGTGCCTACCCCGCAAGGGAACTGGCGTGAAGTTATGTATGTATGTATGTATGTACTAATGACGTGATCTGGAGGTTGATGTACCTATTATTAGTATCGAAAATTTTAAACATAAATCGTAATTAAGTTATGCAAATTTTCAACATTTTAAAGATAAAAAAAGGCAAAGAAATGTAAACTATATTTAATAAAATAACAAATCAGTTTTAACATAGTTGATTCGGTAATGTAGGACTTCCTATCAACATTCCCCCTGCGTTATCAAAAAAAAAAAAAAAAAAGGACTTCCTATCAATTGCCTTTTTCCTGCACAACCTACATCTACATCGCTTGATTCAAATTTCTTTTATTCAGGTTGCTTTGCTTGGAAGAGATCGCTTTAAGCGATAAAGCCACTTATTGTAGTGCCTGGAAAATATTGTAAATATGATCTGTTTTTGCAATTGTATATTTTGGTGTGCAGTACAGTGTTATCTCTCTCTCGCTCTCTACTATATCCATTCTAACTTTTAATCGTATTATCATCGATACTTCACGTAACTACTAAACATACTAAATTAAATTTGATAGATGCCAAATGTCAGTTTATAGAACGACCCAACTATATAATGTATTGTATTAGGGAGTTTTTGGCGGGAACTGAAATGAGATGTAGTGCTGTGCAGTTTTATTTTCTAAAAATGTGTAAAATTACTCTAAAATGAACAATAGTTGTAGGATATTGATAATTTTTGAGTAGTAATTATGTGTTTTGTGAGAAATGGCCTTTTGTGTTATCACAAGAACTCCGTTGAATGGCACTAGTTTTTTTTTTTTTTTTTCTCCTTCCATCGGACGAACAGTATTTATCCGATCTTAGATATCTTTCTTTTACATTTTGATTCTAATTTCTAAGTACACTTTTTTCTTACTTGGCTAGGCTATTACATTGTTCTCTTATGTGCTACTATATACCTATATGTGCTGTTTCTTGTTACATGTTCTATCATTGCTATCTTATTTACTATTTATTAATACATTATATATATATACTTAAATATATACTTTTGTATTTTTATTTGTCTAAGTTTTATTTCTATGTACTGTTTTTTTAACTATCCTTATACAATAATCTATGAACTTTTCTACCTTGGTTTTTTGCATCAGATCCGGCATGTTCCGGATGTTCCGGAAGGTAATATCTGTTTTAAGCTCTATTGCCAAGTCATTCCTTTCCCGGGAATATACGGGACACCAGAACAGAATGGCACTAGTTGATAACCTACAGTTCAGCTGTGCTACACATAGGTTTAAGAAAATGAAGAATCTAATCTCTGGCTTAAAGGCCTAGCTACCAAGCCATAAAATCCAAAAAAAATGTATTGTGTCAATTATTTCGGTGAGCAATTAAAGTGCTATCTATATATCCACCTTCGTTAGCGTAATTGGCCAGTGGTCACCCATCCAAATACCGACCGGTCCGAACCTCGCTTAACATTATAGATCACAACCGACCAACGAGTAGCGTGATTGAATATTAAAACCAATAATGATTTGGCGATTTTTGAATGTACATCCCAAAATAAACGGGCAACTTTCACTTGCTTTAAACAGCGGAAACGGAAGCGCGGACATGTTCTAGTCACGGTGACGTCACAAGATGGCTGCCAGTCATCGCACATCAGCTATTTCAATACAATAAGAGTGTTGTTGAACTTGGGAGAGCATGTTAGTGTACCAAGCCAAACTGTTCATGTTAATATGCTTAGCAGATTCTGTGTTCATATTTCATTACATACATACACATACATACATAACTTCACGCCAGTTCCCTTGCGAGTTAGGCACGAACAACAGAGTGCCATTTAGGCTTATTCTTACACACCTCACTTGCCTCTTTGACATTCATAACTCTTGTCATGCAAGCTCGTCTGTTTCTTAAGGCTCCTGACATCACCTTCTGCTAGTACACGATCAATTTGATCATGGAAGGTGTGTCGTGACCTTCCACGACTTCTGCATCCATCCACTTTTGCATTGTATATCTGTTTAGTCATTCTTTTATCATGCATTCTTTCCACATGCCCGAACCACCGGGGCATTCCTTTCCTTACCTTCACCCCGACACTCTCTTTCAGACCAACTCTCTTTCTTACTTCATTACATAGTATAAAATAAAGTCGCTTTCCGAGTCTGTTTGTAAATTTTCCAACTCCTTCTAAATTTGTTTTTATTGCAGGAGATCAACAGACAGGCAGACGGCCCACTCGATGGAAAGCGGTTACCATCGCCCATGGACATTTGCAACACCAAAGATGCTACAAATGCGCTGCTGCTCTCTTAAGGGAGACTGGAACCTGGTCACTAATTCCGGAACACAACTCAAGGTTGTTCTGGCGACATAATTTAGACCAGGTCTAAATCACGCAAGTGGATTTTTAAGCGGTTTTCACCATCGTTAGACAATTTTCTCCTGGAGCTTTATAAATATAAACAAAGCTATATAAGTTTTTATGTAAGTAAAAAAGAAAACAATATTTTGCAACTGAGTCGGTGATAAATAAAAGACTGGAACTCTTGGGCCCAAAAAGGTAATGAGTTGAAATATGGTTCAAAAAAAGGGTTATATTCTTCTTTGACAAAGAAAACTCAGTTCTATCTAGAAGAGGAGACATCTTGAAAATAATGTTACAAAAAAAAAATAAGTCATCGATTAGCATAACCTTTATATGTGAATGAATTTCAACAATTGATAATGCCGCTCTGTTGTTCGTGCCTACCCCGCAAGGGAACTGGCGTGAAGTTATGTATGTATGGTTTTTTTTTCTTAACATCTCTACGGACTCGAGTACTGTACCTTTTTTTACTAATTAATTTCTATAAAAGATTTTAGAGTCCATACACGCTTATTGTTTATTTTTGTTAGTGTGTGACATTAATTTAGTGATTTATATGTTATGGTGTACCTTAAGATTAACTTATTATATTAATTTATCCTATTTTTAATACTAAACTTATACTAATGTAGAGTCTATCTGTTACATGCTGGTGTTGTGAGGAAGTGCATGTGCAGTGTGGGCCTTATATCTATACCTATATATAGTCCTATCTAGTGCCATGTGTGTTGGTTTTTCCTTTTCTGTGCCTGGGTTATTAATTTTTAGGCTGTTTGTGTGTCTTGGTTTGTTTGTGAAGTGTGCGTGTATGTATGGTAATATGAAAACATTTACCACACGGTTAATTCATTCAAAATAACTAAGCCCACTACAATTATACAAAATATCAACATAATACAAAGAAATCTTAAAATCACTCGTCTTTTTACAATCTGGCCACAAGAATATACGAAACCGATTTCAAACTTTAACATGAGTCGATGAAAGTTTTCAAACAACACGAGAAGGTATTTAAAAATATATAAAATCTCCCAAATGCTGAAGCGCGATGACTTGGCGGCCATCTTGTGACGTCATCGTGACTCGTAACCACCATGGTCAAATTGTGAAAAGAGCATTTAGTCTATGGTGTAGGTGATTCTTTTACTAATATTGGGAGTTTTTGACGGGAACAAAAAGGAGATGTTATGCTGTGCAGTTTTATTTTCTAAAAATGTGTAAAATTGATATAGATAGTTTTTGAGTAGTAATTATGTGTTTTTTGAGAAATGTGAACTGTAAAGTCAAATGTGGCCTTTTGAGTTGTCGCAACCTACAGTTCAGCTGTCCTACACATAGGTTTAAGGAAATGAAGAAACTACATTGAACCTAAGATCTGGCTTAAAGGCCTAGCTGCTAAGGCACAAAATCCAAAAAAAAAAAATTTTTTACTAATATTGACATAACGTTTAGAAAGAGAACTATTTATTTTGACTTCTGGCAATATTCTATTTTACCAAATTCAAATTAAAAAGTTTTTATTAAAAATAAATTCCACTGGAGAACACCTTCTGAAGGTTATACATGTAAGTCAAAATTTAAATCTACTTCCTATTCTATGCACACCGCGTCGCAATGTGTTCTCGATGTTCAAAGGAGAAGAAACGGCAAGAAACTCCCCAGCAACACGACTAGCTAAAAATAATTTTTTCATCATAGTTATTTATATATTATCTCAGGCCCTTTTTTTTAATACATACAGAAGTTGTATTACAATTAATGTTCAAAGAATGAATGCAGTTGTAATAAACAAAAAAAAATAATTATTGTCATCGTCGCAATATTATTATGCAAAATATAAACGTTATAAAGAAAATTATTACACACACCATTGACGCGCACAGCTTACCGACGTAATTCGTTCTGTATCCGAACAGCAAATGAATTTAATAAGTAAGTTGGAAGATATAGCCTTAGGACCGCTTGCATAATGTTGCTTAAATTTATTTAAGATACACAAAACGTATTTAACACCCTTAAATACAATTAGCGTCTTGCACAACGCAAAATTTGCTGCTAAATATATTTAAAGAACTGTCAATAGGTTTTGTGTAAAACGTATTTAGGCAGTTTAATATGATTAACTAATTTTATTTAAAGGGGATCGTTATGCAAGCGGCCCTTAGACTTATTTACTAATAGTGTAGCATTGTTTAGCGCAAAGTTGGTCAAGTTCTATTCAAACTCGGATTTATCAGTTTAATTACCTTATGTCTATGCACATTTTTATTATTGTTACTATGTATAATTTTCATTTTTTTTCTCTTCTTATTTTTACTGTTATCTGTGGGGGCTTATTAATACAGCTTCTCTAAATCTCTTTTATTTTTAGTTATTAATAACAATAGCTGTTAGCCCCCCAAATAAAATAGTATAAAAAGCTGGAGCAAGCAGCTGTGTAAATGCAGTTTTGCAATTAAATATTCTTGAATAGTGTTGTAGTATACCTTTTTAAGCAAGGTACTTTCTAGTAATCTACTCATCTGTAGTTAAGGTCAATGAATCATAAACAAAGCGAATTTATCCATGTTATTTAAAATTTAACGTTGATCCGAGTCCTAAAATCCGCTAAAAAATAACTAAGTACGCATGTAACAAAACCAAGTTTCACGTGAGCAGTGATTTTTAAAGTTTATCAAGGATATGTAGTGGAAAGTGATGCAAAAATCTATTCGTTCATGAGATAGGTTTGTAATGGTAAGTTTAGCTTCTTTTAATCAAGCAATTGTTCTGTTAACTCGCACAAGGTGTTAAATTGCTTACAAAATTATAGTAATTATTATTAATAAAGTAAACATTATAGGCTATGTTGAGAAAATGCATACGTCGTAACCAAAGCAACTTGATATTTGCACGATGTTAAATGTCATATTAAAAATCACAAAGAAGTATCGAAATTACTCTTGGTCCAATATTGGAGTTGCTAGAGTTTAGACAAATAAGCGAAAGTGGCGCCCCTATTATTTTCTACTTTATTTTGCCACTCTGTACTAAATTATATGAATTTACTAGGTAATATGAGTAAGTTGGAAAGAAGAGAAGAAGACATTTTATTGCGAGACTGGAAAACTGGCAGTTGGCCCACCTGATGGAAAGTGGTTACTGTCGCCCGAAAACATTTGCAACACCAGGAGCGAAGTTAACGCGTTGCCGGCATTTAGAGTAAAATAGAGGGGATGTGATATGCGATAAACTGATGCCACCGAAATTAAAAAGTCATATATAAATCTATCATACGATCGGTGGTGGTCGCGTAGTGGCTAGCGCACGCGTCCAAACCCAAATGTATGTACTACTTAGGCAGTTTTCTGACCTAATACGCATATTCTTACAATTACCAGGTGCTGACAACGCTGAAGGAAAACATCGTGATGCAACCTGCACATCGATAATCAAGTATCAAACCTGCCAAGCCACCTTGGACAAGCGCGGCGAGTATACTGTCCACCCCGCTATAATGGGAGGCTCGAGCCCAGCAGTGTGACATTCATGGGCTGTTATTATTATGCGACCGGGCATGTTATACAGGTCCGAATGTTGGGCCACTAAAGCTATAGACCACGAACGTCGTCACTCAGCTGAGATGACAATGTTGCGATGAATTTGTAGTGTTACAAGAATGCATAAGGTGAGAAATGAGTACATCAGGGGATCTTTGAAAGTTGCACCCGTGACTGAAGAATTGAGAGGAAGAAGACTTTTTTATTATTTATTATTATTAATATCTCTACGGACTCGAGTTCCGTACCCTTTTTTACTACTTAATTTCTATGAAAAATTTGAGACTCCATACACGCTTATTGTTTATTTTTGTTAGTGTATGTGACATTATATGTAGTAATTTTTCTGTTTTGGTGTACCTTAAGAATAACTTATTATATTAATTTATTCTAATTTTAATACTAAACTTATACTAATGTAGAGTGTATGTGTTACATGCTGGTGTTGTGAGGAAGTGCATGTGCAGTGTTCGCCTTATATCTATACTTATATATAGTCCTATCTAGTGCCATGTGTGTTGTTTTTTTCTTTTCTGTGTGTGGGTTATTAATTTTTAGGCTCTTTGTGTGTCTTGGTTTGTTTGTGGAGTGTGCGTGTAATGCAATGCGATGGTAGTGCGCGTAGGTTTAAGTATGTGTATAAGTTTTATTGTTAGTTATGTGTTTGTGACTTTGTGTGGTGTTATAATTTATTGTTTAGTTGTTGTGAGGAAGAAGACTAAGGTGGTATGGTATGGGCATGTAATGAAGAAGGATGACAGTCACGTGACAAAAAGAATGTTAAACCGCAAGATTGATGGGTACAAATGTGAAGGTGCACCAAAAAAGAGATGGACGGATTGTTTGAAGGATGATTTTTATTGTGCCGACCTCAAATGATTGGCAGAAGGTGAAAGAAGAGAGAGAGAGGGGATAGCATAGAAGGGATGGGATAGAGGCGTAAGATATAGGGGACAGGAGAGGTCAGACAAAAGGAATGGGATACAGGATTGGAGGGCGGAGATATTGGTCATTGGACTCTCACTCATCTAACGATACACGTTTAGCTCAAGGCTAACCGTTTTACGCAGATATTCTGTGAGAGCGTGGTATCACACCGAACGTCCGGCACTAAGTAAGAGCCGCAATCAAGATAATCTCTACGTAAAATTCTATTCCATTCTCTAATTCTACAAAAACGAGCATAAAGTAACCCATATCTTTAAATAAGATACAATTAACACTTCTCTCTTCAAAATATTGCATAAAAAAAGGGATGGGCATTTAATAACATCTACCTGAACCCACAAATTGGTGTTCAGAAGCCATTTAGTAAAAAAAAAAATTACAACTTGTCCATGGCTTTTAAGATAATGGCGATTTGTTATCTGTGGTCTCGACAAAAAAAAAAGAGACAATAATCGAATACAATTTAGCGAGAATTTGGGCACCATGTGTTTTTGGAACTTCGAGAATATTTTACTATAGGTGTAGTTTAATTATGGAGTGTTAGGTAAACTTCAGGCGCTAAGAACCTCAGCCAGAAGGCCCAGCTCGCCATACACAACGCGGTGCTGGTACCTACGCTCACGTATGGAAGCGAGAGTTGGGTATGGAAGAGAGAGCATGAAAGTAGAGTCTCCGCAAAACCTGCGGAGTGACGCTCGCGGACCGCGTTCGTAATACCGAAGTAAGAAAGAGAGTTGGTCTGAAAGAGAGTGTCGGAGTGAAGGTAAGGAAAGGAATGCTCCGGTGGTTCGGGCATGTGGAAAGAATGCATGATGAAAGAATGACTAAACAGATATACAATGCAAAAGTGGATGGATGCAGAAGTCGTGGAAGACCACGACACACCTTCCATGATCAAATTGATCGTGTACTAGCAGAAGGTGATGTCAGGAGCCTTAAGAACAGACGAACGTGCATAACAAGAGTTATGAATGTCAAAGAAGCAAGTGAGGTGTGTAAGAATAAGCCTAAATGGCGCTCTGTTTTTTGTGCCTACCCCGCAAGGGAACTGGCGTGAAGTTATGTATGTATGTATGTATGTAGTTTAATTTTTTATTAAAGGCTATTTTTAAACCGTGCTTAATAAAAATATAAATACATACCGCTCCTGGGAAAATTCTGCCGGGACTCCCAAGATAAATAGTAGCAGATTTTAAATCTAAGAATTTGCTGTCGATCAGCGAAAACCGGAATCGGCCCAGTATTAGTCTTAACGCGAATCACGAACAAACAGACAAGAAATCTAAAAAAAATTCATCGTGTTCTCTATCGTTTATATAGTCTATTCCAGATGTTTATATTTAAATAGCTTAAATGTACAGACACGGCATGTTTATATTTTTATAATATTATAGATTTTAGTGCACTTGGGTCTCAAACTAAGGGTGCAGAGGTCGGCAGAACTTTGACATATCAATTTCTGTCTTCACAGAGCTAGCCACAAGATCAGTATTATATTGGCAACCTTTCTCAGCTTGTCCTTCGAGAAAGGTTTCCCCCAAGATCATCCATTGGTTCCTGTCTAGTGCAAGTCTACTCCAAAGTGGCCCGGCTACTTCCTAGATATCATCAGAATATCCGTGAATACTTGCCATATAAACAGTGTTAAACCATATTTGAAAAAAAAAGAAACCGCGTTCAATTGCATAAATCATACATAGCCATATTGAAGAAAAGAAAATTCTTGAAAATGAAGAAAACCTAAAACAGAATTCCAGTAACGAGCCCAAAATGGCGTCAGAACAGAACGCACCCTCCGAATTTCATTAAAATAAAACACAGCCATTAATAAAAGAGAAAAAGATTAATGTCCTCCCAACACAATGCGTAATAAATTAGGAACGATATTATATCCAGAAAGGGGACCTTTCCCGCCATACGCCGCCATTTTGACCGCCATGTTGTTATGAGACGCCTTCTGATTGGTCCGCTCAGTTACTAATCAATACAATGTCTCTTATAACTAAAATGTATTAAGCGCCTTTGAATTTCTTATAGCAATTGTTACTTTGAACCAATATCAGCAAGGTATTAATCAGACTTAAAGCTTTTTATGATATAGGTATTAAACAATACACAGCAGATGGTTAAAGTAATTGACTTCGATATTAGATATTCTTTATATCAACACTAGCTGACCCGGCAAACTTTGTACCGCCTCAGAATCAATAAATAAAAAAGCTGAATGATAATTGCAGAATGTTTCAACTATAGTAAAAATATGGTCAAAACTTAACCGGAACGAACATCAAACGTTTGACATTCAAAACCAAAACAATGAAAAAAAAATCACTTTTAAATTTAATTTGATTCCTGAACGACTTTTAAATTTAATTGATTTCTAAACGACGGGACGAACATCAAATGTTTGACAGGTAGGAATAGTTTCTAAGGGAAAGCGAAATTGTTGTTTTTACTTTATTCCAAGCATTTTTTTTATATTTACTCACCTTTAAACCTTCTCTGGACTTCCACAAATAATTCAAAACCAAAATTAGCCAAATCAGTTCAGCCGTTCTCCAGTTTTAGTGAGACTAACGAACAACAATTGATTTTTATATATATAATATATTACAGGAATACCTCTGGCTTTGTTCGCTTATATATTGAATTCACATATCACAGACAATGGTCTGTTTTTGGATAAAATATCCTATAAGAACGAGGCACTATTCACGTAAACATTTAAAAGGGTATCGCGTAGATAGATTCCTATGTTCTAGAATGAAAATTAACTATCTTATATTCATTCCTGTAATCGAAAGTAGACATATATCAAATTTTATTCCAAAACCAGCCGATGCCCAGTGCCTTTAGAAAGCATTGGGAATTTCAACCAGACTCATTCAATTGTACTTGATCTGCCTCCGCATTCAAGACATCAAATACAATTATCATAGGCTGCAATGTAAATTACAATATACATACATACATACATAACTTCACGCCAGTTCCCTTGAGGGGTAGGCACGAACAACAGAGTGCAATTTAGGCTTATTCTTACACACCTCACTTGCCTCTTTGACATTCATAACTCTTGTCATGCAAGCTCGTCTGTTCTTAAGGCTTCTGACATCACCTTCTGCTAGTACACGATCAATTTGATCATGGAAGGTGTGTCGTGGCCTTCCACGGCTTCTGCATCCATCCAATTTTGCATTGTATATCTGTTTAGTCATTCTTTCATCATGCAAGCTTTCCCCGGCACTCTCTTTCAGAGCAACTCTCTTTCTTACTTCGGTATTACGAACGCGGTCCGCGAGCGTCACTCCGCAGATTTTGCGCAGTGCTCGCATCTCGACGGCGTTTACTCTACTTTCATGCTCTCTCTTCCATACCCAACTCGCGATTCCATACGTGAGCGTAGGTACCAGCATCGCGTTGTGTATGGCGAGCTGGGCCTTCTGGCTGAGGTTCTTAGCGCCTAGAAGTTTACCTAACGCTCCATTCAAACTATTCCCCAAATTCACTCTTCTTTCTATATCAGTGGTGTACCTTCCATCCCTGCTAAAATCACATCCAAGATATACAAACTCATTCGCTTGCTCCAGCATAACATCATCGACCATTATCCTTGCATTCGTTCTGGTTTCTTCTCTTTCAAACACCATAACCTTTGTTTTCTTCGCATTCAAATGTAAGGCTCTCGCCTGACAGTCATCTTTCATCATTGTGACTAGTGTTTGCAGTTCTGATGGCGATTCGGCTAAAAGCACGGATTACAATATAATCATGCAAAATACATTTATTATAATAACTTATGTATTTTGAAATGTATTATTGTATACATATATGACTATGTATATTTATTTCTTAAATTGGTTTGAGTATTTATGTATCTATTGCCTTTTTCCTACACCACCTATATCGCCTGATTCAAATTTCTTTCATTTAGGTTGCATGGAAGAGATCGCTTTGAGCGATAAGGCCGCCTAATGTATTGCCTAGAAAATATTGTACATATGGTCTGTTTTTGTAATTGTATATTTTGGTGTGCAATAAAGTGTTATCTCTAAATTACAAACAAGAAGTGATAACAGTTAGTAACACAGCAATAAACAATAAAAACCCGTTGTAATAATATATATCATGTTTTTATTGCATGAGTTAAGTAGACAGGCAAACGGCCCACCTGAGTAAAAGCGGTTAACATCGCTTGCTACCAATCTGCTGCCGCTCTCTAAAGGCAGGCTGGAACCTGGCCACTTATGCCGGAACACAAGGATGTTATGGCGGCATACAACAGACCAGTGGCGGTAGCCATCCAGAGGGGCAAATACCCTATCACCTGGCATTTGTATCATAATTAATTGAGCGTGTAATAACTCCAATAATAACATCATGCGTAGATATTTGAGGTACCTACGAACCTTTCACGTAAAGTCTTTAGTAGTAGGAATACAAAGTATCGGCACAGTTTACGACAGAGACGCGTGTACCTATATATAGTGGAACATTTACAGCAAAACAAACATTTGACAGGAGTTCAGGTGTACCTATTCTCAAGTTAACCAATTTGCGCCTGTACAGTACTGACAGCCCATAAACAACCCACTGCTGAGCTCAAGCCTCCCACTATATGGGCCACGCTTGTCCAAGGCAGCTTGGCAGGTTTGACACATCGGCTATCTCGATGTGCAGCTTTCACCACGGTGTTTTCCTTCGCCGTTGTCACATTAGCTCAGACAACTGACTAAGTAGTGCATGCGTTCCGGCCAGGATTCGAACCCACGCCCTTTGAGCTTGCGACACGTGCGCTAGCCATTACGCTACCACGACTTTACCTGTGACCAAGTTACGCCTGTGTTCTGGGTAAAATCAACCGGATTGATCCCAGACACACAGATCAGAGTAAACAACGGAAAGTTAATAATAAAACTACGTTTTAACGGTTTTAAGCGCGGTAATTTTATTTGATTTTGGTTTTTCCGACGTTTCGGCCACTTTAACAACACTCGTTGACACTCGACATCTTTGTCTTCCGTGATCACGGCCACTGAAAAGTGGCCGAAACGTCGGAAAAACCAAAATCAAATAAAATTGCCGCGCTTAAAACCGTTAAAACGTAGTTTTATTATGTATACAAGTCGCGAAAACTTAAGAAAATATAACGGAAAGTTAATTGACCAAATTCATCATGCCAGGATCGGAGCCAGATCCCCTGCGTCTATGAACTAGGAGAGGCGAAAGGCCAGACCAGATCACCAACCACAGACTACGTATTAGCAAGGGCAACAAACTTCACTACAAACATACAAATTATCATTGTTTTGATGACATAACATATTTTTTTTACTACAGCCACCTACCCCGTCAGCGTACTGGTAAAACGTTAAATCATGCTCTGCAAGCGTTTTGTGCGATATAAAACTACATTCAAAATTCTGACGAGGTGTAGTGTAAAGTTGTCTACCATGAGAACCACATCGGAGTGCTTGGTGTAGTGAGAAGGCTCACGAAAGAAGAACACAGCAAGAAGGAAGAACACCTCGCCCTACATACATACATACATACATAACTTCACGCCAGTTCCCTTGCGGGGTAGGCACGAACAACAGAGTGCCATTTAGGCTTATTCTTACACACCTCACTTGCCTCTTTGACATTCATAACTCTTGTCATGCAAGCTCGTCTGTTCTTAAGGCTCCTGACATCACCTTCTGCTAGTACACGATCAATTCAACACCTCGCCCTCTGATGTTTAAAGTTGGTATACCCCCCAAGGCGAAGTTTTTTAAATTTATTATTGAAGTGAAACTTCTTTACAATCGGTGTGATTTGAAATTCGATGAAACGAAATAAAAGCGACACTAAAATGAGATACTGTGTAAACTCTATATAACGACTCTGAAGGGAGTGTGTATTTTATGGCGTTATAGAGAGTTGTCGTTAAATGGAGAGAAGTCTGTTATTTTTGTCTGACGTCTTTTGCTGCACCAGTAATTTTGTTGTATTTTTTTTACTTATTTTATTCATCTCTTGCAATATTGAGACATCTTGGTGATGAAGGAAGTACTTAGAAATTTCGGTATGCATGATGCCGACAGTCGAGTTTATTACGGGCTAGGACAGTAAGTAAAGCGATAAAAGAACATACACAGCCGCGCAGTTTTAACTAGTTTTAGCTTTAAAAGGTACTTTTTACTACTTAATTGTTGTCGTTAATGAGAGTGGGTGTAATGCTATATAGTGTATCATTGTATGGAAGACAAACTTTTTTTTTTTAAGGCGGGGGAAATGTTATTTACGCGCAATACTGGGTCCTTTGCAAGGGATTAGACCGTAGTTGATCATGAAGGCTTTCCCCTTTGATAAGGAGCAATCCGAACAATAATCAAGCCAGCTTGTCCACGATGGACTCCTAAACTACTTGACCGATTTTAATCAAATTTGCACACCGTGTGCAGTTTGATCCGACTTGAAAGATAGGATAGCTTACATTTGGACCCGGTAGGTGGCGCTGGAATCGGGTTCTAAATTTTATTTCTTCAGGCCAGAACAACGTCTGACGGGACAGCTAGTAATATTATAAAATTCTAAATATGCCGTGTCTGTACATTTAAGCTACTAAAAAAAAACAATTGTAATAGACTATATAAACAACGGAGAACACGATGCAATTACTTTAGATTTCTTGTGCGTTTGTCCGTTTGTTCGGAGTTCACGTAAGAACTACTGGGCCGACTTCGATGCAGTTTTCGCTGATCGACAGATAATTCTTAGACTTAGCGGGACTTTGTGTTCCAAAAATCCCGCGGGAAATTTCGAGTCAAGCGTGGACGAAGTCGCAGGCATATGCTATTTTTTTTTAATTGCAGGAGATCAGCAGACAGGCAGATGGCCCACTTGATGGAAAGTGGTTACCATCGCCTATGAACATATGCAACAGCAAAGTTGCTACAAATGCGCTGCTGATCTCTTAAGGCAGTCTGGAACCTGGTCACTAATGCCGGAACACAACTCAAGGTTGTTATGGCGACATACTTTAGACCAGGGGTGGTAGCTATCCAGTCGGGCAAATACCCTACCACCTGGCTGTAAAGCCTGCTAGTTATTATTAAAATAAAAGCATGTAAGAAAAAATATCTTTAGAAAAGAAAAGTTTTTGTTACTTCTGTAAAATTTTAATTGTCCTATTATAGGATTATTCACTGGGGGAGTGGTAACATTTCTATATATGAAACCCAGGAAGACTAACAAGGACCCTACACATCCCGTATTCCTTATGTAATTCGAAATTCAAACGAAATGCATATACACAAAGCTGCGCCGGCGCATTCATAGCAACGCGCATTGTATTATGATTAATGTTCATACGACATTTACGTCTCAATTCTCAAGAGATTGGTACTATCATTAATATTACTTATTGTTGATATTTTATATTGAAAATTGTTATTAAGTCTCATGAGTTATATAAAAATTTAGGGTAGTTACGACCTTTTTATCTTGAAATAAGTATTGTTGTTTTTAGGCTAACGCAATAAAGGAGATGGGGACTTTTAGGGCCAAAGAAATGTAATGAGTTGAGATATAGCTATCCGTGCAGGAACGGAGAAAGAATACAATTTTCTGCGGACGGGCGGCCTGTTGTAAGAGGAGACTAAACAACCCGAAGCCAGGTGGTAGGTCATTTGCCCGACTGGATGGCTACCACCCCTGGTCTAAAGTATGTCGTCATAACAACCTTGAGTTGTGCTCCGGCATTAGTGACCAGGTTCCAGTCTCCCTTAAGAGAGCAGCAGCGCATTTGTAGCACCTTCGGTGTTGCAAATGTCCATAGGCGATGGTAATCGCTTTCCATTAAGTGGGCCGTGTGCCTGTCTGCTGAACTCCTGTATAAAAAAATTGCTTAAAAAGAGCGTTACATTTTTCTATTACAAAATGGAAAACATCAGCCTTAAATTCTACCTGGAAGATGAGAAATCTTAAAAATAAGGTCACAAATAAAATAAATTACAAATTACCATTTTAATTGATTTATGTGAATGTATTTCAACAACGAATAATATAAAAAAACACTTACAGTGCACGCTTAATTCATTCAAAATAACTAAACCCACTACAATTATAGAAACTGGCGTGAAGTTATGTATGTATGTATGTATGTATGTAATTATAGAAACTAGTGGTCGCCCGTGGTCGAAATTCGACCATAATAATTTAAATAAATTCTAAGTTTGAACATTATTAAGGTTCTGTTGTCAAAGACTATACTTCTATAATCACAGATTTCGCCAAGGCTACACTGTTAATTTGACTTGAACAATAAACAAAAGAATTTCAAAAGACAAAAGACGGCCTCTGTGGTTGAGCGGGCTAAGCCTTTGCCGGCCTACCTCACTGCAACGCAGATGCTCCGGGTTCGATTCCTGGTTATAGTAAATTTCGGAAACGTATTTTCTCCGTTATTTACTATGGTCTGAGTGTCTGGGATCGGCCCCAGAGTAGTCCGTTGTACATTACCCATAACACAAGCGTAACTTGCTTAATTTGGGGTTATACAATATGTGTGTTTGTCTGCCGATTTAATTTAATTTAATTAATTTAATTACATGGCAGTGTGTGTAATGTTTTTTCATTGATTTAATGTATTTTTCATGCATAATTTAAAAAAGATATTAGCATTCTGCACTCCTTCTCTATATAAACCATAAGTGTGTAAAATTTCATACTCCTCCGTCCGCGCAATTTTCGTAAAAAAGGGTACAAAATTTTTGCTGTGTTTATACTTCACGTACTAGCAGAAGGTGATGTCAGGAGCTTTAAGAACAGACGAGTGTGCATGACAAGAGTTATGAATGTCAAAGAGGCAAGTGAGGTGTGTAAGAATAAGCCTAAATGGCACTCTGTTGTTCGTGCCTACCCCGCAAGGGAACTGGCGTGAAGTTATGTATGTATGTATGTATGTATACTTCACGTATTAATATATAGATAATTAACAATAAAAATAATTCTTAAATTCACTTTCACCTTTTCACTATCTGGGCCCAAAAATGTATCAAAGCGTATCCATCTCCTTTGAGACGTAGGAACCCCGTACACAATTGTCACGTCTGCCACCATTTCTGTATGTCGCAGACATTTTCGTCGAAGACTTCTGGGTCTATAGATAGGTATTGACGAAATTCGGAACATGATTTTTGGAGGTAACTTAGTAAATTTGGGATGTAATAAAAAGATACCCATGATACCGTTTTATTATTATTATTGTGGTATAGGTTCGCGTTTGACCACAATCTTGCCCTATGTGGAGCGAAGACGTGGTCTAGGATGGAGCACGGACTTAAGACTCTGCCAGATGGTAGGGCATTTGCCCGACTGGATGGCTACCACCCCTGGTTTAAAGTATGTCGTCATAACAACCTTGAGTTGTGCTCCGGCATTAGTGACCAGGTTCCAGTCTCCCTTAAGAGAGCAGCAGCGCATTTGTAGCAACTTTGGTGTTGCAAATGTCCATAGGCGATGGTAACCGGTTTCCATCAAGTGGGCCGTCTGCCTGTCTGCTGATCTCCTGCAATAAAAAAAAAGAAAGAGACTCCGGCAATGAGTTCCACTCCTTTGCGGTGCGTATGATGAAGCTAGATGCAAAGCGCTTCGTTCTAATAGGTGGATATCCGCCATATAACGATGCCGCATGCCGGTTCGTCTGGTTGTCCGATGATAGAAGGGAGATGGCGGGATCAGATCGAAGAGCTCAGATACACACTATGCACCTAATACTAATAAAAGTAGACTAATATTTTTGAAGTCGTGGTAGCGTAATGGCTAGCGCACGCGTTCCAAACTCAAAAGGGCGCGAGTTCGAATCCTGGCCGGATATACTTCATTTAAATAAATTGTAAATAAAATAATTTAACATAAGATATATCACGCCCGCAACACACATAACTGTGTATAATTTTTAAATAACCCGCACCGCACCGCAAATATAAAATGTCAGCTGAAATGAAGTGTACTGAGGAGCAGAGGAGCAGCTGCGTTTCATGCCCATTAATCAGGTACGTGCGTGCTCAATCTCATATTCCCACCTAAATTTCCCAACACTTCCTTTCCGAATGACAAAACAGATATACAATGCAAAAGTGGACGGATGCAGAAGTCGTGGAAGGCCACGACATACCTTCCATGATCAAATTGATCGTGTACTAGCAGAAGGTGATGTCAGGAGCCTTAAGAACAGAGGAGCGCGCATGACAAGAGCTATGAATTTCAAAGAAGCGAGTGAGGTGTGTAAGAATAAGCCTGAATGGCGCTCTGTTGTTCGTGCCTACCCCGCAAGGGAACTGGCGTGAAGTTATGTATGTATGTTTGTACTTCCTTCCCTACAAAATTGACATAGTCCATTATTATCAGTTAATCCAGCGCCGCCGCAAACCTATATATACTATATTAAAAAAAGATATCCTGAAGCTAAGCAAGTTACGCTTGTGTTATGTCAAACACCCAGACCAGATTAAATAACGCAACGTTCGTTTATAAAACTTACCATGCTAGGAATCGAATCCCGGACCTCTACGTTCCACTGAACTAAGGACACATACTTAAGACTTTTCAAACTCAGAGACCGTCAAAATAAGCATAGACTACACAAACGCATTTTCCCGCTTAAAAACATAATTCTACAGCTATTAAAAATATTTCACCCCAAAAGACAATATTTCAAAGCCCTACTTTCCCAAAATTTATTCATCGAAAATCAAAACTTTTGTAACAAAAGTTAAATTACGAAATCCAATTCTTCGGGACAAAAGAAATTTCGAAAATGAACATTATCATAATAATTTCGATGTCGATTATCATCGGCGGTGCTGGAGAGAACATCTTGTGACGTGTAGTGATGGGACACAATATAGAGACTTCAAGACTTTTGAAGAGAAACTTCTTTATAGACGGGATCTTAGGATTTTTCTGTCACGAAAAAGCATTACGGCCGCGTGGAAGAGCGGCATAGATTTAGACTAGACATGGTGAGAGACGGCATAATTTTAGAGTAGACTATGGATGCGTTCTTTGGTTCCGGATCGAATTCAGTTTTTTTGTTTGATAAAATAAAATATGTTTAAATAAAAAATGCATTCATTAAAATGTACCTAACCTAGCCAAATCATAATTTGCAGTACACCTGCGTTATGTATGTGTGGATATACAGTAGAAGTGAAACTTCAACGGACAAGTGGAAAAACGAATGGCAACGGATAAGTGGCAAAACGATTCGCAGCAAAATGTTAACTTGAAATTTTACGGGTAGGTTTTTAAATTGGACAAGTACATTAACAATCTGCCCGTAAAACTTCAAGTTAACATTTTGTTGCGATTCGTTCTGCCACTTGTTCGTTGCCATTTGTTTTTCCACTTGTCCGATTTTTAAAGTATGCAATTAGATGCTTTATATTCACTACTAGCTATAATAGTGACTTCGTACGCGTTACCTATACAAAAAAATAGGGTTCTTACATAGAAACAATGACAAATCTCCTACATCTATTATTCATTTTTAATCTATAATATGTAGAGGAGGCTTTAAATAATCAATTTAAGAAAGAAGGTGATGTCAGGAGCCTTAAAAACAGACGAGCGTGCATGAATAAATAAATAAATGACAAGAGTTATGAATGTCGAAGAAGCAAGTGAGGTATGTAAGAATAAGCCTAAATGGCGCTCTGTTGTTCGTGCCTACCCCGCAAGGGAACTGGCGTGAGGTATGTGTGTATGTATGTAATTTAAGAAAGAGAAAAAATTAGGAACGCCAGCAGATTCAGAAAATACAATTTTGAAGTGAAACCTCTTTAGAATCGTTGTGATTTGAAACTCGATGAAACGAAAAAAAAGCGACACTAAAAAGGGATATTCAACAATTTAAACACTATGCTCATAAAGATAGAGTTGGAAATATTTTGAAGTTCATAAATGAAATTGCAACTATAGTATTTGTTTCCTATTTTAGTTATCATAAGCCTCTCGTGTCATTTGTTCAAAGTGAAAACACGGAATCTGAATAATATGTGTTATAATATATCTTAAATAATATGTAATATAGAAAATGTAATATTTTGGTATTAAAATATAAAATAATTTTGAGCTTGGTAAAAATATTATAAAAATAATAAACCTTATAATTATCCTAATATTCTATATTTATCTCATTCTCTCGTAGGCTACTTTTCTGAAGTTTCACTTCTGTCTTATGTGAATTGCACACACACTTTTTTGTTTGTTTGCTTCTCTATCTGTATATTAGAACATTACGAGAAAATAACTGGACGGATTTGACTGAAATTCGACACAGACCCAGCTTACCTATATTCCGAGTCAACACTTATGTATGATAATATTATTTTAAAAGTATGTTTAGGTGTTAATTCTATTTATTTATTTTATACTAGCTGTCCCGGCAGACGTTGTCCTGCCCTGAAAAAATAAAATTCTTGGACTCGATTCTAGTGCCACCTACCGGTTCCATTGTGAATCTAAACCATCCGGGGACCCATCCAAACATACACAAAAAGTTTAATCAAAATCGGTAAAGTCGTTCTCAAGTTATGTGTCTGTGTCTTAACAACAGTTTAAGCTAGTGTTACAATTAGTAATAATAAATACTTTGATTCACATGACGTTTCCCATCACTAACGCCGGCCTCTTTCGACTAAATGAGACTGGAATATAACCATATTAAAAAGAACCGCCACTTCTTCCTTTTCAAGAACAAAGGAACACCTTAAAAGGATTTCTCAAAGACGACAGAGGTCTCAATAATTTGGCCATTGTCCTACAAATGACAGCAGGGCATTTTCGTTATATTTTTTTCTTAGTTCTTAATTCAAAATTTTCGACCAGTCATCGAGTTTTGTAGCCAGTGTTTTTTTTTCAATCATGTTCGATTTTTGAAATGGGAGGACCTTTTGGCGGGAACTTGGAAGGTGATGGTTTGTTCTATCAAAAGTCGTAGGTATATTTTTTTAAAGTGTACATTGTTTTCTAATGGAAGGTTGGAAGTTTGGCGGGACACTGAAGGGCAACCCATTTTCGTGAGGTTTAATTTAAAAATATAATTGATGGCGGATTTTCATTGATTGTAAATAAAGGAATAAATGTACCGGCTGGGTCATTAAGTATTTCTTCTAAAAATATATTGTAAGCTGTCTGAAGATCACTAGTGTTGACGACAACCTCTTTGTAGGTTTCGCAATCAAAGAAAGTTTTGTTTCTATGATTCATTTATCTATATATTAATACGTGAAGCAAAGTTTATACTTTGTACTACTTTTTGCGAAAATTGCGCGCACGGAGGAGTACGAAATTTCGCACGCTTAGGTATAGTTTATATTGATAAGAAGCGACGAATGCTATTTTTTTAAACTATGCATAAAAAATATATTAAATAAATTAAAAAAAAAACACATTACACAAACTACCATGTATTTGACATACACAGGCATATATACTCTATTGTTTATTGTTCAAGTCAAATTAACAATGTAGTCTTGGTGCAATCTGTGATTATAGAAGTTATAGTCTTTGATATTAATTATTCTGGTCGAATTTCAAGCACGGGCCACCACTAGTTATTATAATTGATTGCTAAGTGTTGAATTTTTAGAAATAAATACTTTCTTTCTTTCTTCCTAACATACAGAGGGAGAAAAATTCCAAAAATTGCATTTTCAAAATCTGTTGGTCCGATGTATTTTTTCCTGTTTTTTTTTTTTTATAATTCGTTGTACAACCTCGATCCCTCTTCATATTTATTTATATTGAATTTTCTGTTACGTGAACTGAATTCTAAATCGCCATGTACGAGTATCCATTGTGTATATAAAAAACACCGTCTGTCGGTGCGGCTGTTGGTATAAATAGCTGATACATTTGACAAATGAAGCCTCACGCTGTCGCGCAGGGGGGGCTGGCAGGTCCCTACGGATACGTCTGGGTACGAAACAATAGCTTGCTTTTGCTGTGCCGCGACTACTATATCGGATCAGCGGATTCTGATAATACAATATTTAGAATTTTTGTCTAACTTCCAACTTTCTATTTTGTTAAGTTTTCGCGACTTGTGTACATAATAAAAGTACGTTTTAACGGTTTTAAGCGCGGTAATTTTATTTGATTTTGGTTTTTCCGACGTGATCACGGAAGACAATTTTCAACAAAAAAAAGACAATTTTTCACCGGTGAAATAGCAGTGATAAAATGAAACAACTTCACGGCAGTTGTAATCGCGAGTTGCAGTTCAGTAATCGATATTTTAAAGTAGCTGTCATTTCCGTCACTAATTTAAACAGGCTCATTACTTTCTTTTTCTATTCAGCCTTTCAGCACATAACTAACAGTGAAGACATTAGTGTAAGCGGTATTCGCCTTTAGGTAGTTTTTTATATTGCAATGTCAGACCTGGTTATAAGCCCATTATTATACTTCAATTTATGTAAATAAATAAAAGGTGTATTAGCATTGCCATGTAAAAATTAAGAATACAAATTCAAATCAATTTATTGTCAAAAAATTACACAGAAATAATGCTTACATAGATTCCGCACTAGGACTAGCCTGTATCGCGGGACACCAAGTACGTGTGTGACTTACTTAACAATCTTAAAATCTTTAAAATTAATTTTTAAAAATAGATGTTAACTTGTGTTTGTGTGTGCAAATGATGGATCACAATATTCTGATATATATAATAAGATTGATTTATATACATACATACATAACTTCACGCCAGTTCCCTTGCAGGTTAGGCACGAACAACACAGCGCCATTCAGGCTTATTCTTACACACCTCACTTGCTTCTTTGACATTCATAACTCTTGTCATGCACGCTGGTCTGTTCTTAAGGCTCCTGACATCACCTTCTACTAGTTGATTTATATGATATTATATAATAAGTTTTCAGTTTTTTGGTAATCAAGTTGCTTAAGCCACATCTTTATTTGCAGAAATAGCGACGATATTGTTTACATATAATTTTAAAAAATCACGTCTCGAGAACTGTGCGCAGCATTTTGAGCAAACAAGGTTTGCGCTCAGCTTATTTCCGTGCCGGAATTATGTCCGACACAATAGTGATTTTCAGTGAAAACTTATGATTTGCAACAACTATATGAAGAATTCGAGTGGCTACTGGCAAAGTAAATAGTAAAGCAGCTTATGTTATTATATCATAAACTTTTATTCTTCTAATATCTAATCCAACTAGCAGTGCAGGAAATCACGTAGAGCAAGCCGGCATTACAGCCCTTATGTATTTAAACACAAATACATAGGGGTAGCTACCCCTCAATACGAATGTTTAAAATGGGGTGGAAATGATAAAACCAATTTAGGGAGGAAAGTATACGGCGAATAAAGGACTTGAAGTTTGTATATGGACCTACTTATGCAAAACAGAACCAAACCACAAACATGCCAAAATTGGGTTAAGGATGTAGAAGACTCAAAATGCACCTTCTATCGCATCAATAAAAATCATAACGAGAAAATATAATATACAATATTCTAAATGTTTTTTCCAAAATATAGACATATTTTTTTGTACGCAAAATTTTCATAAAAACGGCTTTTTCTCAAAACTGTCAGTATGTGGGTTGGTTCCATTTTGCATAAGTAGGTCCATATGATGTTGTAATTATTTAAACTTATTAATAGCTATACAACATATACTACTAGTGTAAAGCCCTGGTTAATAACTCAGTTGATATGTTGTTTCTAGACGTTACTTGTCTCTGGAAGATTTTGTAACAGTTAATTTAGTAGCATAGTTGTTCTTGTCATGTTTCTTTTTAAAGTTAATAATTAATTTTGTTATGTACCCTCTTATTTCTGAACGATACAATCGGCAATTTCTTTAATTGAATAATAATGTTATATTTTTTGTATAGAGTAAGTAGTTCTGTGTAATTTAACATAATTTTTTGTAATAATATTTATCTCTAATATGTAGTGATTGTGTACAGATTATAATTCAAAATCTCTCAATTGTATATAGACGATATTCCCTACATTTTACTTTCATATTGGCAGACGCGATGAGAATCGGTCAACATCTATTTTTCATCCCCCTAAATGTTAGGGGTAGTCCACCCCTAAATTTTATTTTTTATTTTTTAGACAAAATTTTTAATTTCTATTTTTTTATGATTCAACATACAAAAATACATACAACCCTAAATTTTCACCCCTCTACGATCAACCCCTATTTTTTATTTGTTAATTATAAACTTTAAAATCTTTTGGCAAGATTTTTAATCTTATTTTGTCATGACCTAGAATAAAAAAAAAATATATTACTCTTTTAGATTCACAATTAGAACCGGTAGGTGGCGCTGAGATCGGGTTCTGGAATCCTCCTAATCACCTGGAGCGATTTTGTTTTTGTGTGTTTGAGTGGGTACCGGGATGGTTTAGATTCGCAATTAGAACCGGTAGGTGGCTCTGGGATCGGGTTCTAGAATTTTATTTTCTAAGGCAGGACAACGTCTGCCGGGGCCGCTAGTTAAGTATAATATTTTATATAAAATATTATCTAAAATTACCAAACAATAATGTATTAAATTCTTGTAATTAATAACACTTTTAATTAAAATAGTTTATCAATGATTTTAATCCGCTATCGGCTGTGCCAATTTGCTAAGTTTCTTATACTGTAAAACTGTTGGAGGCATGTCGAGGTGATCTAAAAATGTTTGTGTAGAGTCATACATACATACACAGCTTCACGCCAGTTCCCTTGCGGGGTAGGCACGAGCAACAGAGCGCCATTCAGGCTTGTGCTTACGCACCTCACTCGCTTCTGTGTAGAGTCAGTGTATGGAATATATGTAAGCCGTAAGGTTCTCTGATTACAAGTATAGTGACCAGTTGCTGTTCTTTTATTACCAATAACCCTTCTGAGTTGTTGCAAGTATTGCACCATACACATCATTTTTGGATTTTTTAAAAATAAATACATACATACATACATAACTTCACGCCAGTTCCCTTGCGGGGTAGGCACGAACA
Organism: Dendrolimus kikuchii; assembly: GCA_019925095.2. Lineage (NCBI taxonomy): Eukaryota > Metazoa > Arthropoda > Insecta > Lepidoptera > Lasiocampidae > Dendrolimus > Dendrolimus kikuchii. Next base: position 35,486,601 of record CM034387.1, read on the forward strand.
ACAGAGCGCCATTTAGGCTTATTCTTACACACCTCACTTGCTTCTTTGACATTCATAGCTCTTGTCATGCACGCTCGTCTGTTCTTAAGGCTCCTGACATCGCCTTCTGCTAGTACACGATCAATTTGATCATGGAAGGTGTGTCGTGGCCTTCCACGGCTTCTGCATCCATCCACTTTTGCATTGTATATCTGTTTAGAATAAGTACATACATAACTTCACGCCAGTTCCCTTGCGGGGTAGGCACGAACAACAGAGCGCCATTTAGGCTTATTCTTACACACCTCACTTGCCTCTTTGACATTCATAACTCTTGTCATGCACGCTCGTCTGTTCTTAAGGCTCCTGACATCACCTTCTGCTAGTACACGATCGATTTGATCATGGATGGTTTATTTAGGAATTTAGAATAAGTAATTATTAACAACTATTAAAAAACTTACCGGTCTCAGTGTCGACAGTGTAGGACAGTCCAGCCCATGGGTCGTCCTGTTGAGAAGAGGTTAAATAAATGTACACCACATCTAACCATAGAATAAGATTTTTTAAAAAGGTTTTTAAATACAAGCTTTTGAGATCCTGGATATCATGTAGCAGCAGAGTGCTAGCCAAGACAAGTGAAACGAGCCCAAACACGACGGGTCTATCTTGTTTAGTACAGGAGTTCCTATGGCCACCTACCGACTCCATCATCAGATCGGCTCCATGGTACCATATTATTGCATCGTCACGCGATATACACATGCGTGCAAAATTTTAGCTAAACAACGGACTACTTTGGGTGCGATCCCAGACACCCAGACTTGGAGTTACATTGTAAATAACGGAAAGTTCGTTTACGAAATTTACCACGCCAGGAATCGAACCCGGAGCCTTTTTTTATTGCCGGAGTTAAGTAGACAGGCAGACGGCCAACTTGATGGAAAGCCGTTACCATCGCCTATGGACATTTGCAACACCAAAGGTGCTACAAATGCACTGCTGCTCTCTTAAGGGAGACTGGAACCTGGTCCCTAATGCCGGAAGGCAACTCAAAGTGGTTATGGCGGCTTACTTTAGACCAGGGGTGGTAGCCATCCAGTCGGGCAAATGCCCTACCACCTGGCTTAGTCCACTCAACCACAAGGCCGTCAAATACAATGTCCCTCGCTTAGTTTTAAAGTTGCACAACTGAGACGGCAAAACCTAATAAACTACACATCGAGTTGGTATGAATTACATGGATTCCCTTTTTGGCAAAATTGGTAAATAAACTCTAAAAAATTCAAAATAAATGTTACTCACTTCTACTTTCTTAATCTCGGTATCCAACAACGACGCCTTGACCTTTTCGATCTCATTCTCTTCTTTCTTCTTCTGTATCTTCTCTTGGACTCTCTTTAGCTCTTTGTCTATCTCATCACCCAACACCTTCGTCGCTTGAGGACCCTCCTGTTTGTTAAAAATATAAAAAAATAAATTTTAGCAGAGGGTATTAAGAGTCCACCCTACCCAATCGTGTTTGTTGATGTTATAATAAAATAAAATTTTAGCAGTGGTCATTAAAATTCCATCCTATCCAAAGGTATTGATGTTAAGTATATATATATAATCAAGAAATTTTACATTAAGTAAGTAATAGTCTGCCCTATGTAACAGTATTGATGTTATAAAATCTTACATCAAATTCTAGGAGACTACATTAAGAGTCCACCCTAACCAACCCTATTGATGTTATAAAAATCAAATTCTAGCAGAGGGCTTTAAGAGTCCAACCCATCCAATTGATGATGAAAAATGTTCTAATAATTGTAAAATAAAACTTTATCAGGGAGCTTTAAAAGTCCACTCTATTCAATCGTATTAATCTATACAGATAAATATAATTAAAGTGTCTGTTTATAATGTCCAAACAAAAATGTGAAAAAAATCAGGGGAATAATTCGGATCAAGAGATTCCGTGTCTGTCTGGATATTCCGGCTAATCTCTGAAACGGCTGGACCGATTTTGACGAGATTTTCATTAGCAGACAGCTGACGTTATAAAGAGTAACTTAGGCTACTTTTAAAGGCAGGTTCCCGGGAAAATAACCCGGGACGAAGTCACGGGCAGTAAGTGTAATAATAATAACCGACAGACAAACGCACATATTGTATATCCCCAAATTAAGCAAGTTACGCTTGTGTTACGGGTAATATACAACGGACTACTCTGAGGCCGATCCCAGACACTCAGATCATAGTAAATAACGGAGAAAATTCGTTTCCGAAATTTACCATACCAGGAATCGAACCCAGGGCTTTTGCAATGCAGTGAGGTAAGCCGGCCAAGGCTTAGCCCTCTCAACCACAGAGGCCGTCATAATAATACAAGTAATCGTGATGATATTGTGGCGAATGATGGTGGAACCGTCTAGTTAGTTTAAGGACTTTTAGAAAAAGCTAGAAAATTTTGGAAGGAAAAGACAAGGACGGATATATTTTAGAAAGGGATAAACGATGAACTAAAGTTCTAGAATAGAAAGTTTGAGAAGGAAAAGACAGAGATAGATGTATAAACGAAAGTTCTCGAATAGAAGGTTCGGGAAGGAAAAGACAGAGATAGATATATGTTTAGAAAGCGACAGATAGTAAATAAAAGAATAACGAAATTATGGGTTCCAGAAAATTCTTCCGGGTATAATATAAGCAGCGAAGGCGCGCCTACAGGGCAGTTTAGAGTTGAGTTCAATTCAAGACAGCGAAGCGACAAGCGCGATACGGAACAGTTGGAAGAGCAGTTTAGTAGAGACGACAGTGACGAGTTAAGTGGACAGTTAAGTGAAGGAGTGTAGTGTAGTTCGAGAGACGAACCAGAAGCGAGCTACACGCGACAATATCGGAGGTGAGCACTGCAGTAGCAAGAGGTGGTCTACGCAATATCCGCGACGGTGTTGTAAGTGAAACGCCTTATCGTCAGGACAGTGCATCGTTAGTCGTGCGTATAGGGGCGACCCTGCAGCGAGGTATTACGTGCGGCTGTTGTAAGTCAATAAAAGCGTTTATTTAAAAAAAACTGGTGTCTCCTTCCAATCCTAAGTGCGAACCCCGCTCGCACGTAACAATATTAAACTATCAAGATCTTGTAAATCAATAAAAAGAATATCCATGACTATTAAGACGACTTACCGGTTGCATCGGGTCCTGGAGAGAGAAGCCCATGTCCACATCCTGCTTCCACAGCACCTCGATAAGATCCACATCCTGTTGACAAAAGAAAATCGTATTAGGCTTCTTAAGACCATCATATAATTCATTTATCTATGGAAGCTAATTACATTTGATCTAGATAACTATAATTAACAACAGAAAGCCAATGACAGGTTTTCACGAATAAGCTATTGATTTAAAAGTGACATGCAGACGTAAAAAAGGCACCGAGATTTTTTATTTTATTTTTTATTGCAGGAGATCAGCAGACATGCAGACGGCCCACTGGATGGAAAGCGGTTACCATCGCCTATGGACATTTGCAACACCAAAGGTGCTACAAATGCGCTGCTGCTCTCTTAAGTGAGTCTGGAACCTGGTCACTAATGCCGGAACGCAACTCAAAGTTGTTATGGCGACATGCTCTAGACCAGGGGTGGTAGCCATCCAGTCGGGCAAATGCCCTACCACCTGGCTGTGGGTTGTTTAGTCGCCTTTTACGACAGGCCACCCGGCCGCAGGAAATTGTATTCTTTCTCCGTTCCTGCACGGATAAAAGTATAAGTAGCAAGAGGTGCAACTTTGTGCAAAGATCAAAATATGAATCACAAGAGTACTGCATCTTTTTCTATAGCATAAATGTGTGTGTAATAATGGGGACTATACTTCCCCCCCGGCAGAGGATGAAGTCCATAGCACGCGGAGGGGGTATTAGTTCCGCTCTCCCGTAGCCCTGGCATACAGCAAAGGACGGAGCACCGAGGGGTTTTAGTGGGTATCCCCGACTCGGGTGATCATAGCATTACCGTGGAGGTGATATCACCGCCCCGACGTGACAATCCTACACGCCCTCACCGCGCTTCCGTCGCGGTGGTACGTCAAGCGCAAGAAAAATCTACCAACCAGTCAATGGATTACAGATCACAAGATTTCTCATTGAAGATTGCAGGTGAGTCTAACAGCGACATCTATTAGAGTTTGCTTCAAACTTTTTTGACGCTGAAACTCTATTAGAGTAGAATAGATAACACTCTATTGCTCACAAAATATTTTCAATTTCAAAAATGCACAATTACGATATTGTCACAATAGAAACAATTGGCAAAGCAATCTCTTCCAGACCATCTAACTTAAGTATAAAAACTAGGCATAATTATTTAGAAATTTTCTTAAATGTAGGCGACGGTTTGGCCTCTCTAACAGTAAGAGGAAGCGCATTCCAAAGTTTGACAGCCTGCACTGTAAAAGAGTTATCATAAGAGGATGAAGTGTGTGCAGGTGCAGTGAGTTCTCTATTAGCTTCATATCGCCACTTTAAAATTACAATGACTTGTGAAAAAGATCATAAAATATACAATTACAAAGAAAACACAGAAGTACAAAATAATTGAAGGAACATAGACTACAAGCATTGAGTTATAACATGTCTAGAGGGAGCATTGCTAACAAACAACACCGGCAAAAACGGCATCAAAAACCCGAAGCGTTGCTAAATTCACTCTGCGTTTTCGGGATATCAGAAAAAAAATATGACCCCATTTTTTATAATTAAATATTTTTTAATGTAAGTTAAAAGATTAAATGATCGTTATGATTTAATCGCTTTATGTGATATAATTTAATATTACTCAGAGGTTTTAGTTTTTTTTTAAATAAAGTATTACCAACAAAAGTTGTGTGTCTTGGAACAAACCACAAAAAAATACAAGCACAAATGAATTCATAACACATTTTAGCACATGTAGTAATTTTAATTTGCAATAAAATGCTTGTACAGATTATTAGTACATATTTATAAGTCTGTTAATTACCAATACTAATGTAATAATTCTAAAAAAACTATTCATAATGGCAAATTATTTTTGTGTTACACATTGTTCACGAAGGTTATTAGATGACTATTTATAACCCAAAGATTATCCTGCGCTAAAAGTCAGTGAAATCATTTGTAATAGTAGACTTGGAACGATTCGATAGGTTTATATTGGGTAGTAGGCTTTATGTGTAATCCAAAGTTTATATCAGTAGTAGGAACTATGGAGACAGGTACACGGGATAGTTTAATGCAGGGACTTAAGACCAACTAAACCACTTGAAAAGGGCGATATTAAGAAAATAAAAATATTCATATCCAAAAGTTTTTATTGAAGCTAGTTTAATTTGATTATTTTATGAACTAAAATTTGTTTTTTATCATATTAATATATTAAATTATTTCTTTATTAGGAATTAATGGAGATGCAGCTAACAGAATATACACAAAATTTAAAATCTTAATTATGACAATAAAGAGTTATCTATAATATTACTAGCGGCTCGGAGCGGATTCACCCGCGGTCTGTCCGGTTCCCGTAGTATAAAGCGTCAAGTTATATAGCCTATAACACTCCCTGTTAACGTAGCTTTCCAACAGTAAAAGAATTTTTAAAATCGGTTTAGTAGATCCCGAGATTATCCTCTACAACGTCACAAACTTACAAATTTTATCTCTTTATAATATTAGTACAGATAACTCCGACCGAAGCATCTGCTTTAAATGATATTCAGTTTTTTTTTTACATCCTCTTTGAGGATATTTGCAGCACGCATTCTGTCAATTCTATGTCAAACGTCATAAGGTTACATTAAAAAGTTTATATTGTCCAAAGCGTTAAGGTTAGATTAGAAATAATTTTATATGGTGATTAAGTATTCTTAAATTTTCTAATTATCCTTCACACAACTTACATCTTATCGGTCACGATCATATATAATTATTTCAGGTACTTTATTTCAATACAACTGTGCCGTTGATAAGAAAATATAAAAAACATAGTGCAAAAATAATTCCGAAAATGATTCAAAATATTTTATTTCAAAATCCATCTGTTTTTCCAACAATATGCTACAATTGGATCCGTAGGAAATCTAAAACGTAATATAAACTAGTTTAAGAAAACCGGATACACAAACATTACATGTCTGTTTTCTATAGATTTTTTCAATTATTCATATTTCATAAATAAAAAAAATCGTAACAAGTCCCCAAATTTTGGAAAATAAATTACACTTGTCACCTGACAACATCAATCAATTCGATAACCTTGAAAATGTTGAAATTAAATTTCACGTTTTTACAAAGAAATCATGAGAACAGTATTAAGTATTCCGATTAAATGACATCTTATCCTTATCCTTTCCCGTTTTAAAATACTCCCGACACATTTGAATAGCGCAGGCCGGCATAATGATTTTTTTTGCGAGAGCTCTAACCAGTAAAGTAATCGAAACGACACTAACAGGCGTGGGAAGCCATTGTAGCCAGTGCACCAATTTTGGTGCACTTGTTTTGGGCCGTGCCATCTAGTGTACATTTAATGTAACAACTTAATCTCCAGCTACAGAGACAATTACGACTTAAGAGCTTCAAACAGTTACAAGCTACTCAACAATAGATGGCGCTATACGTACTTATGGCAGCGCCATGGGCGAAAGCGAAGAACGCTATCTACATTCTTCGCAAGGAATTATTAGGCAGACGACGGTAACAATATATTATTTCCTGTAAACGACAGGAAATTGGGACTTTTATAAAAATAAGGAAAGACTAAGTATTTAAATAATTAGTCAAAGTTTCAAGGTCTAATTATTGAAAGCATGGATAATGTAGTTAGTATTCTTCTATGCTGAAAGTTGGATGGATGAATAACAATGTTAAATGTGTATAATATATTCGATATTTGCCTAATTTCACCTTGTAAAGGTTAAATCATAAATACATTTACACAATTTTCTTCCAAATTATATAAATATACTAGCTGTCCCGGCAGACGTTGTTCTGCCCTGAAGAAATAAAATTTAGAACCCGATTGCAGCGCCACCTACCGGGTCCAATTGTGAATCTAAACCATCCTCGAATCCACTTGAACACACACGAAAAGATTCCTTCAAATCGGTCCAGCCGTTTAGGAGTTCACTCTCAACACACGTACAGAAGAATTATATTTATAAAGATTTGACGGGCATATTTATATAATTTAAATTTTTCATTTAAACTATGAATCAAAGGCGGATTACTTTCGCCTCTTTTTTCTTATTTCAGCGGACAAGGCACAAGAGATGATTAAATATCTAAAATATCATCAATGCATAAAATGTTGTTTTTTTTTTAACTCGTGCTAGATGAGTCATTTGGCTAAAAAATCACTGATTAATTCTCATTATTGTTATCAACAAGGCACTTAAAAATCTTACGATATGGGACTTAAAGAACGCGTAATCTATATATATAAAAGAAAGTCGTGTTAGTTACACTATTTATAACTCAAGAACGGCTGTACCGATTCTCCTGAAACTTGGTGGGCAGGTAGCTTAGAACCAGGGGACGGATATAGGATACTTTTTATCCCGTTGGAACCGGTAGGTGGCGCTGAGATCGGGTTCTAGAATCCTCCTAATCGCCTGGACCGATTTTGGTGATTTTGTTTTTGTGTGTTTGAGTGGGGGCCCCGGATGGTTTAAATCCACAATTGGAACCGGTAGGTGGCGCTGAGATCGGGTCAAAGATTTTTATGTTTTCAGAGCAGGACAACATCTGCCGGGGCCGCTAGTAATATAATAATATCAGCCCATAAATATCCCACAGCTGGGCTCGGGTGTCCCGCTATAGGGGAACGGACAGTATACCCGCCACGCTTGTCCAAGGCGGCTTGGCAGGTTTGACACATCGGTTATCTAGATGTTTACCTTCACTGTTGTTGGCAGATGGTAATTGTAACAATATGCACATTAGGTCAGAAAACTGCCCAAGTGGTGCATGCGTTCCAGCCAGGATCGAACCCGCGTCCTTTGAGTTTGGGACGCGTGCGCTAGCCACTACGCCACCACGACTTAAAAACACGTAGTTGCGGACGGACAATGGTGCATGCGTTAATTTTTGACACATTTTTAATTAAAATGGGATAAATATTTTGAAATATGCTAATATAGTACTCATTTTACACTCGATATTATAATTAAACTTTTAAATTTCATGTTTGCCAGTTGTTTAATTTCTATAGTGTCTTATCGGCATAAACAGCTTCGGAAAAGCGCCGATAGATGGCGTTGTGCGGCAGATCACCTTGGAAAAACCTTCTAGAATATATAAGGAAATCAGTTTTTTGCACTCGCACTGACTTCGGGCGCGGTCAAGGCAGGTTAAGGTCAAAGCGAACCAAATTTACACCTACGCAGTGTAAGATTTATTATTTGCATCGGATTAAGCGAACAGAACAGGGGCACAATTCTGTCACTACAATATTTTGCCGTTGCGAAGACATTCAAAGTACAGTTGCATTGCGATAGTGTTAAAAATTCGTATTCTACTAAATCCGCACAATATCTTCTCGACGTCGTTGCGGCGGAATAATAGCCGAAAAAAATAGTATTACCTTTAACAGAAATAACATTAGCCTAAATGAATAATGAAAAGCTAGCGAAAATTTAAACATTTCGCCAATTTGCGCTTACAAATATTTATAAAGACTAGTGGTCATCTAGCGGTCGAAATTCTGTTGTCAAAGATTCTATAATCACAGATTTCGTCAAGGCTACACTGTTAATTTGACTTTAGCAATAAACAGAAGAGTATATTTATATATGCGTGTGTTACAATACATGGTAATGTGCGTAATGTTTTTTTTTTATTGATTTAGGGCCGCTTGCATAACGTTCCTTAAATTGATTTCAAAAACACTAAACGCATTTTACACGCTTAAATACGATTAGCGTCTTGCACAACGCAAAATTTACCGGTAAATATGTTTAAAGAACTGTCAAAGTTAATCATCCAAAAATGGGTATTTAACTGCCTTAAACGCGTTTAAGGACAAAAAAAATTTGAGTAACCTCTTTTCATAAATTAATATTTACTATTCTTTATGAAATTCTCACTTATTAAAAAGTCAATTACAGATTGTCACTCGTATATTATTTGCTTTAATTATTTATCTCAATGCTAAATACGCATAAAATCGAAAATAAAACAACACAGCAAAAAATCATTCTTCAGGTGGCCGCCAAAAATCCCGAAGTAAACCTAACCAAGCGAACGAAATTTCAAATGTCAAGTTGACTTTGGCCGACTAAAATCCCTTTTTACGCAAGAAATAACTAACATTGAAGATAATTTCGTGTGCTTGTTGGAAAATATGGATCGCCGCGTGAAACGGAACACATCTGGCTGTTTTACCGACGGCATAAATACATTTAGCTAAATAACATGGGAGACCGCCTTATGCAAGACATCTTCACACAAAACGTATTTAGAAAGTTTAATATGATTAACTAAATTTGATTTAAAGAGGATCGTTGTGCAAGCGGGCCTTAATGTATTTCTTATGCATAATTTAAAAAAAACAATATTAGCATCCTACACTCATTCTCTATATAAACTATCAGTGTGCGAAATTTCATACTCCTCCGTCCGCGCAATTTTCGTAAAAAGGGGTACAAAGTTTTTGCTTCACGTATTAATATGATGTTAGAGTGGCTTGCCATGGACATGCCATTGTTATTAGCATAATACCGAAGTCAAGTAAAACTACGATTGAGACGATAGCGTTCGCTAATTTTAACAAGATCGCAATATAGCAGAATTGGTTCCCAGAACTAAAGTAAGGTAGGTAGGTACGCGGACCCCATCCGCAGGAGGCGGACTGGCAGTCGCAGGCGCCGCTACGCGCATCTTCTCCTCCCATATTTACCCCCCCCCCCCCCCCTGCTGTACGAAGTGGGGTCACTCTGCTCCCCGGGGTGTCCCAGTTACAGGGCGTAGGGGCGTCATGGTGCAGTTACTCTGTACAAGATCCCATGATGCCTCGTAAAAGCGCTATAAATGGGGCGCAGGTTTAGGTTTAGTGGGTAGTTTGGCGGCCGTTTCTCGCGACAACTTCGTTTTAGAAGCAAGCGTGGAGGATCGGTGGCTGAGAGTCCCACACACCCTTGATGCAGGTCTTATGCCTGCATTTTGGCCCTTCCCCCGAAGGACCCGAGGATGGTGTCCAAAGACAGTTCCCCTGCGTTATCAAATAAAAAATAAAAAAAAGGTAGGTATATATACAACGTGTAGCCAGCTGTACTCATTAAAATTTAGCTTGATTAAAATGACAACTGTCATTTAGATCACGCCCATCAAGTTCCGTGTTGTGAGACGGGTAAAATGCACGCAGACAATCTCGTACTCTATTGACGAGAACACTAATAGTGATGTCCACGGATCACGGTTCATCTATTATCTGTGCAGAAACGGTGAAAGAATACAATTTCCTGCGGCCGGGCGGCCTGTCGTAAGAGGTGACAAAACACTCAACAGCCAGGTGGTAGGGTGTTTGCCCGTCTGGATGGCTACCACCCCTGGTCTAGAGTATGCCGCCATAACAACCATGTGTTGTGTTCCGGCATTAGTGGCCAGGTTCCAGTATTCATACACCCAATGTGCAGTGAAAAAAAATTATGTATATCACCTTTGACAAATTGTATTTGTTTTATTCTGGAAGAGATCGTTTTTTAGCGATAAGACCGCCCATTGTGCATATTGTTACAAGTTGGGCCACCTGCATACCTGCATTTATTACCTGCCGCGGCGTTTGAGCTAATAACGTTGAAACTGTTTTATGATTGTCTTCTTTTGTTTTCTTTGTGTTTAAAATTTGTAATTAGACAATAGCCTATTGTGTATTGTACACGTTTATGGCCGTTCGCAGGCATAATTACGCAGGTGTGCCGATTATGTTTTCTAGGAATTGCGCCGACGCTTGCCAGGTAGACATATGGTATCGGTGCATTATAAAGCAATGGCACAATGCAGAGAGGGGCAGTCAAGCGACGATTACGCTACGAGCAAGACGTGTGTACATTCGATGAGCTATATAGTGACGGACTTTGCGCGTGTTATTGAATCGTGCAGTTTGTACTGGTTGTGTCCAGTTATATTTGTACCTGTGTTATGCGTGTTTGTATAGTTCTAATAAATTCTATAGTAATTCCAACGGCATTTTTAATTCGAGTCCCGCACTCGTAACAATATTTAGAATATTATTAGGCTATAGGATTTTCTGTGTTTTCTGTAATGGTGTGCAATAAAATGTTATCTCTCTCTTTATTTGGTCTAAATAAAAGAATATTTTATTTTTTATTGTATGAGTTCAGCAGACAGGAAGACGGCCCACTTGATGGAAAGCGGTTACCATCGCCTATGGACATTTGCAACACCAAAGGTGCTACAAATGCGCTGCTGCTCTCTTAAGGGAGATTGGAACCTGGTCATTAATGCCGGAACACAACTCAAGGTTGTTATGGCGACATACTTTAGACCAGGGCAAAAATGCCCTACCACCTGGCTGTGGGTTGTTAAGTCGCCTCTTACGACAGGCCACCCGGCCGCAGTAAATTGTATTCTTTCTCCGTTCCTGTTCGGATTAATGCTATGAATGATAACAAAGAACGAATTAAGAACATTTTCGACGTTTAACTTTTCTCTGGACGGTTGTAATTCCTAGAATACTTCTTTAGTTAACATGATTCATATGAAAACCACTTGCATGATTATAAGCTTAATTTCATCACAATTTTAGATTTGCATAATGTTTAACATCATTGTAAACGAATGTAATCAATGTATCCGAGACACAACGTTCCAATTACGCTGAATTCACGGCTGTAGTTCTATCTTTAGCTATACATTTTTGATAATATGTTTCTCCCTCGTCTCTGTCATATAACGAATATAGCTATCTCGCTCTGTACACGTGTACTGGACCAACGTGACACAGGAAACAAGACATTGTTTTTCTTGAAACTTTATTATAATTAATGTTTAAGCCCCTTTGAAGGAATTTGAAAAGCATATAATGTTTAATAAAGGGTGTTTTCATATGGCTTCATTATGTTTATGTATTTAATGAGATTTTAAAGAAAAATTAAGGACAACAATACAAAACGGCCACAAATCAAAATCACACTTTTTTTAAACTTTTGAATGAAAATTTAATTTTTTTCGAGTACTCTCACAGTCGGGACCGTCTTAAGTATATTGCGTACCGGGATGGGAAAAAGAGCTTGCGCCCCCCTTGCACACAATAATATATATGTCACCGTGAAATTGTAAATTTCGTTAGATTTTAATCTATCTCGCGAGATTGTAAACTGTCGAAATATTGTGTACTCAACATACTGCTTACAGTTTAACGTATTCCTCTTCGGTAGATTATAATATATCGACGTGAAATCATCAAATTATGAAATGGCATACGATGGAACGTACCTCGCGCGCTGATTGGTGGGCCTTACAGTAGATCGTTCTTTATTGCCAGGCCGAGCTTCAGGTGATCGATCCAAACTTGGTCGAGAGAGTTGGAAAATCCTGTGGCTGGCATTGAGACAGTGGAGGCGGTGCGCCCGCATCTGTTGCGATGGCTCCCGCGGAAACGCGGGACCCTGACCTTCAGGGTGACGCAGATACTTACCGGGAATGGGTGCTTCGATAAGTATCTGAATCAGATTACGGGCTGCCTGCCTTCCCCCCAATGCCGCCAGTGTGGCGCACGAAACACTGCGTTTCATACGCTGGTCGAGTGCGCAGCATGGGCACCGCAGAGATTTAAACTCGAGACCCTCGTAGGTGCGACCGATTCGCTGGGCAGTTTGGTGCAAGTCATGCTGCATAGCGACGATCATTGAGTGGGCGCGGCCAATTTCTGCGAGACTTCATGTCTTAAAAGGAGGTCGCGGAACGAGAAAGGGAGAGAGGTGCGCATGCGTCTCGCGGGTACCAACGTTAGTCGGGGTCCCGGAGGCGCAGATATGCGCAAGATCTCCTCCCGTAATACCGCTGCAGGGGCCCTCTAGCATCCAGGGGGCAGAGGAGTCTTCACCCCTGTTGACGAATTGAGTTTGCCTTTCCCAGGGCATTCTCAAGCACTGATGCGCTATGATCAGCAAGGGCGTAACTACGTTCTAAGTCTCACGCTGTTCCTGCTGTAAGCGCGGGGCACATGGGAGGAGGGTTGTTTTAGTGGAGTATTGAGTAGTCGAGTCTCCACACAAGCCGGCGATTTGATTCTGGTGCCCATCGTGGTCTCACCTCTCGTCGCTTTGGTCTAATCCCTAGTAAAGGACCGGGTAGTGTGCGAAATGCATTTCCCCCGCCTCAAAAAAAAGGTCGTTCTGTGTCCATAGAGTTAGAAACAAAACACAGATGTCAATCAAACTAAATGAACTTCAAAGATTGTGAAATCAAGTATGTGTTTATTATTTAGTAGGTAATTTATATACACACACACACACACACATATATGTGTGTGTGTGTATAATTGTGGGCAACCCTAACGAAATTTAGCTGTCACAGAGTCGTAACTAAATAAAAAAAAACACGAGCTCTGCGTGCGCAATCTATATACCATATAAAAAAACAAGTTAATCGTAAACATAATAAGAGGATAACCGTTTCGTAAATTATTATATTAAAAAGTATAAAATTGTTACAATATTCAATTCGCAGCATACATTTTCTTAATATGTTACGTGATGACTAAGATACATACGGATTACGGATAAATATTTATGACTCAAAAGCAAGATGGCGTCATAACCTGCAAAAAGTTCGAGGGCATGTCGCCGGTGAACTTTTAACAGCGTCACTGCGCAGCTGTTTCAGTTGATGGTAATAATCAGTATATTTCACTTATATAATGCCTTCACACGATGTATGCATTTCGTTAGTGTTAATTAATAGATTTTACTGTAATAGGCGAAAGTTAAACGGTAGTTTTCTGCATTGCCTGAACACCGCAGGTGCTTCCAATGTAGTTGTCTGTTTCGAAGTGACTGGAACCTAGCCACTAATGCCGTATAACACAACTCAAGATTATTATGGTGGCATACTCTGGACTAGGACTTGTAGCCATGCAGACGAGTAAATGCCCTACCACCTGGCTGTGGGTTGTTTTGTCGATTTAACGACAAGCCGCAACAATTAATATTTTTCTCAACCCTTGCACTGATGTTAATTTCATAATTTTGTAATTAATAATTATGAAGGTCATTATTCGCTTCCAAAGTCGTAAAAATTTAACAGACCCCCTCCCCCAAATTCCGGAGTAAATTTAAAAGTTTGAAACACATGTGCGTTGGTGAAATCACAATACGTTGCGATATCGCGAACAATAAAAACGTGAATCTAAGAAAAGTGCGTTAAACTTGGAAAGTCAATGAACCCATTAGGCGTGGATTTAACGTTTTTAAAAAGTTAACTCGGATCAAGAGAAGCACGGTTATTGAAAAATAACACAATTCTAAATTCAAATCTCAAACCAAAGAGCAGTAGTAGTATTTTATTGCTTCGTATATGAAAAAGAGACAAAGATCGTGGATCATTACAGCCTTGTCATATATATGTATTAATTCGATTCCCAGTTCCCCCCTTTCACTAACCCATTTTATCCGTGCAGGAACGGAGAAAGAATACAATTTCCCGCGGCCAGGCGGCCTGTCGTAAGAGGCGACAAAAAAACCCACAGCCAGATGGTAGGGTGTTTACTCGACTGGATAACGACCACCCCTGGTCTAGAGTATGCCGCCATAATAACCTTGTGTTGTGTTCCGGCATTAGTGACCAGGTTCCAGTCTCCCTTAAACTCTTTAGCTCACTAATAGCACATAAGAGTACGCGATGAGAGTGCAGATCGCGTTTGTGCACGTGATCGTTAATTGTGTTGTTGTCTCACTCTGTTTATATAGGATTTGTATGAATTGTATGAAATGGGTATATTTTCTTGGTATATTACGAGATAGTGATAGTGTTAGTCTTGCAGCTTTTTGGTATATCGATAATAGTCTTAAGAGTTAAGAGAGCAGCAGCGCATTTGTGGCACCTTTGGTGTTGCAAATGGCCATAGGCGATGGTAACCGCTTACCGTCAAGTGGGCCGTCTGCCTGTCTGCTGAACTTAAAATAAAAAAACCCATCCCTTTATCTCATTCATCCCTTATGATCCCTCTATGCCATCTCCATTGTCCCATCCTAAAGACTAACAACGCGTTGGCTTTGCCCTAGCACTGGTAAAACCTGGTAAACACTTTACATAAGATAGGCTGTCTGCGATTTTGCCAACATTGCAAATAAATCAACTATTCGAACAACGAAGTTTTTATTTTATTTTATTGCATGATATCAGCAGACAGGTAAACGGCCCACTTGATGTAAAGCGGTTACCATCGACTATGGACATTTGCAACACCACAGGTGCTACAAATGCGCTGCTGCTCTCTTAAAGGAGACTGGAAACTGGTTACTCATGCCGGAACACCAATCATACATAACTTCACGCCAGTTTCCTTGCGGGGTGGGCACGAACAACAGAGCGCCATTCAGGCTTATTCTTACACACCTCATTTGCTTCTTTGACATTCATAGCTCTTGTCTTGCACGCTCGTCTGTTCTTAAGGAAAACTAATCAAGGTTGTTATAGCGGCATACTCTAGACCAGGGGTGGTAGCCATCCAATCGGCTGCATACCATCTGGCTGTGAGTTATTTTGTCGCCTCTTAAGACAGGTCGCCCGCCGCAGGAAATTGTATTCATTCTCCGTTCCTGCACGGATAGTTCTTGTAGCTAGACCTCTCACAGGATAGACTAGGCGTGTTGCTAGTAAGTTTCTTTCGCCGTTTCTTCTCTCCCAGCCATAACACGTTGCGAAACGGCAGTAAGATAGCGTAGGCCGCCGCAAACCACCGATCCCGGTCCGCCGGAATCCTTCCCCTCGGGCTTTATATTACCCGTTGCCCGTTCTCAATTAGTGCTTTGTGTCGCCCTATGGTGGGCATCATTAAATTCATCCCCCTCTCATGGCAACAGTCCAGCCGAGGTAAAACTCCTTAGGAAGCTCCCTCCAGCAAGTTACCCCCCGGGCTCGAGCGCCTTCGCTTCGCGAAGGCACTCGCCCCAAACACCCCGGTAAAGTTGTAAGGTCTTTGGACCAACAACATAAAGTCATTGGACTTGTCCAATAAAAAAAAAAATCCTTGTAGCTAGCTACTCGAAAGGTCACTAAATTGATTACTCTCGCCACGTAAACAAACAATAATTACTTCAAAATGTAATATTCTACAACTATTGCTAATTTTTAACTAATATTAGATATAATTTTCTAACGTCTCCACTCAGCCGAGATGAGACTGTTGAGGTGGATGTGTGGCGGTACAAGAATGAATAAGATGAGAAATGAGTAATATCAGGGGATCTTTGAAAATTGCACCCGTGACTGAAGAATTGAGAGGAAGAAGACTAACGTGTTAAGGGCATGTAATGAGGAGGGATGAAAGTCGCGTGGCAAAAAGAATGTTAAACTGCAAGACTGATGGGTACAAATGTAATAAAGAGATGGATGGATTGTGTGAAGGATGATATGATGATTTGTGGTGCGACAGCGGACATATGTCAGAATAGAGAAGTGTGGAAGGAAAAGATATATTGTGCCGAGGCCCAATAATTGGGAGAAGTTCAAAAAAAAAGAGATTGGATAGAAATTGATATAGAAATAGAATAGACACCTTCCAAATTCCCACTCAAATCTTCCACCATCAACCACTCCACTCTTAACGATTTTACTTTTGAGTACTTGACGACAACTCAGATCAATGCCCTTAATAGGAGTCTGGATTTTAGACCCATAAGTAAATGACCTCTGAAATCGATTTTAAACACTGCTTCATTGCCCTAAGTGCCCCCTAAGACGCTTATTCCAGGGGTCATATTGTAGTATTTTATTTTAAGCACCAACCTAAAAAGACTTCGTATCTCGCTGTCACCTATACTGACATTTTGAAGATAATAACTCCAAAGACTTTAATATATTGTTACGAGTTGCAGGACTCGAATTAAAATGCCGTTGGAATTATTATAGAATTTATTAGGACTATACAAACACGTATAACACACGTACAAATATAACTGAACACAACCAGTACAAACGTAATGCACGATTCAATAACACGCGCAAAGTCCGTCACTAAATAGATCACCGAATGTACACAAGTCTCGGCTTGATCGTGGTACTCGCTTGACTGCCGATCTCTCCATTGGGCCATTGCTTTATACTGCACCGATACAATATGGCTGACCGCCCGCGTAGATCGAATTTCTTAGAATCAGTTCGCCACACCTGTCTAATGACTGCCATAAAAGATTACGATACACAATGGACTGTTTTTCTAATTACAAATTTTAAACACAAAATAAACAAAAGAAGACAGTCATAAATAGTTTCAATGTTATTAGCTCAAACGCCGGCAGGTAATAAATGTGCTTTTTCTACAACATACCTGTAGAAAAAGCACATTTATTACCTGCCGCGGCGTGTGAGCTAATAACATTGAAACTGTTTTATGACTATCTTCTTTTGTTTACTTTGTTAAAAATGTGTAATTAGAAAACAGCCTATTGTGTATTGTACTCGTTTATGGCCGTTCGCTGGCATAATTACGCGGGTGTGTGGATTACGTTTTCTGGGAAATTGCGTCGACGCTTGCCAGGTAGACATATTGCATCGGTGCATTGAAAAGCAATGGCCCAATGGAGAGATCCTCAGCCAAAGCGATAACACAAGCGAGGCAAGACGTGTGTATATTTCAGCGACGGACTTTGCGCGTGTTATTGAATTGTGCATAACATTTAAACTTATTGCGTCCGGTTATATTTTTACCTGTGTTATAGAATGATGATAACCCCGCTTTATTATCAAATCAGAACTAAATACTAGAATGATGATAACGATTACTCGCCTCTGCTCCTATTTTTAATGTAACAATATTGTGTACACGACTCCCTGAATAAACCTATAAGGTTTCTGTGCCAGAGTTCAAATGTTTCTAATGTATGTGATGAATATAAGCATATTGGAAAAATCAATACTTCAGGAGTGGACTCCCATTTAAAATGAACAGAAAAATGCAGTATTTTCTAAGTTATCGCAACTAGTAGGCATAACTATATATATATATATATATATATATATATATATATATCTATATATATATATATATATATATATATAGATATAGATATATACATACTTAACTTCACGCCAGTTCCCTTGCGGGGTAGGCACGAACAACGTGAGCGCCATTCAGGCATATTCTTACACACCTCACTTGCTTCTCTGACATATATATATATATATATATATATATATATATATATATATATATATATATATATATATATATATATATATATATATATATATATATATATATATATATATATATATATATAATTAGGTCTTGAAGGTTTTAGGCGAGGCATTTTATTTGACTTTTATTTTCAACGTTTCAGCCACTTTTCAGTAACCGTGATCACTGAAGATGAAGATGTCAAGTGTCAACGAGATTATTTTATAGCCGTGATCACGGCTTCTAAAAAGTAGCCAAAACATCGAAATAAAAATCAAATCAAATACCGCGCTTAAATCCTTTAATAAAAAAAAAACAAAACTCGTAAGTGTCTTTTGGAACGAAGTTGCACAAAATGACATTCTACAAGCAAATAGTATCTAAATATTGTAAAAACTCTAAATAATAAAATTGCGCCATCTGTGAAATTTGCCCGATACGGAAATCAGTATACAAGAAACATCAAAGTACAGTAGTATCGCACAAAACCCACAGATGGCTTAAAGAGGCACACACTATACAGCGGTCAGCATTTTTCATTGCGGTTACACTTTTATTCGTCTAGCTCCCGCCCGCCGAGCGTCTGAGTACCGTGCGATAAGGAACTTCGTTCCAAAAGAGATTTGTAAATTCTAACAATATCTATAATGTTACAAAATTCTAAACATGTTCTGTCTGTATATTGAAGCTATTTAAAAAAAACCAACTGGATTACACTACATAAGCGATGGAGAACGCAATGCAAAATGTTTTTTTTTTTTATTTCTTGTTTGTTTGTTCGGTATTGACGTAAAAACTGTTGGGCCGATATCGATGCGGTTTTCGTTGATCGACAGCAAATTCTTACACTTAAATCTGCGCTACTTTTTATCCCGAGGATCCCGCGGGAAATTAAAGTACAGCGTGGATGAATTCGCGGTTATATCATAGCAGGTACTTGATATAATAATTTACTTGTCTTTCAAAAGTTCAAGGGTCATTTGTTTGTAAGTGCTGGGCCTAGTTGCCACTATGTTTATTAAGTAGAAATTGTCATTGTATGAATGCATTAGCATTAGAGGCTTACGTGAGCCAAACTAAGTGAAAACCAAGTATTTGTGCAGGAACGGAGAAAGAATATAACTTCATGCGGCCAGGCGGCCTGTCGTAAGAGGCGACAAAACAACCCACAGCCAGGTAGTAGGGTTTCGGCCAGTCTGGATCGCCTAGTTTCAAGTATGCCGCCATAACAACCTTGAGTTGTGCTCCGGCATTAGTGGCCAGGCTCCAGTCTCCCTTTAGAGAGCGGCAGCAGGTAGCGTCTTTAGTGTTCCAAATGTCCATAGGCGACGGTAACCGCTTCCCATCAAGTGGGCCGTCTGCGTGTCTGCTGAACTCATGCAATAAAAAAAAACTTACAAGTGTAAAGCCGGCCTTATATAAGACTACTTTCGCTTTCACATACACATGCCGCACGTGAGTTTGTTTATCATTTACTATTTATTGGCACGTACTAAATGTTATGTTTTTACTGTCGTCATATTATTAGTTTGTTGACATCCATTCCTATTTATTTATGGTTTCACACGTCATTAGGCTATCCTCGATGATCGTTAGAAGGTAAAAATCAGCCAAGTGCGTGTCGGTCCTGGCACAATTAAGGGTTGAAAGTCGTGGTAGCGTAATGGCTGGCGCACGCGTCCTTAAACTCAAAGGGCGTGGGTTCCGATCCTGGTCGGAACGCATGCACCACTAAGGCAGTTTTCTGACCTAATGTGCATATTGTTACAATTATCACGTACTTGAAACGGTGAAGGAAAACATCGTGATGAAACCTGCACATCGAGATAGATAACCGATGTGTGAAACCTGCCAAGCCGGCTTGGCCCAACGTGGCGGGTATACTGTCCGTTCCCCAATAGTGAGAGACCCGAGCGCAGCAGTGGGACGTTTATGGGCTGTTATTATATATGTATGTATATGTATGTATGTATAATAGGTTGGGGAAAAAGTCTTTTCGCATATAGTATGTATGAACTTGTAATAAGATCTCTTTGGCTATATATACCATTTGTATCTGGCTGGTTTTGGTATCATTAAAAAGTTTTAATTTTAAAGAAGACAATTCCAAATTCAAATTAGGAAAATGTGTGATTTTCATTTGTTTTTCTTATTGTTAAAATGAGTGAATCTAATGAAGAAATTCGATACATTTTAAAATTTTACTACAAAAAAGGTAAAATGCAACACAAGCCTCGAAAAAAAATTGTGATGTTTATGGACCTAATGCAGTATCTGTGAGAGTAGCGCAAATTTGGTTTAAGCGTTTTCAATCCGGAAATTTTGATATCAAAGATGCACGTCGCTCTGGTCGCCCTGTTACGGACAAAATTGATGCCATTTTTGAAAAAGTGGAGCAAGATCGGCATATTAGTAGTACGAAGTAGCTGGAGAACTGGGATTTGAGCACAAAACGGTTTTGGCGCATTTGAAAAAAGCTGGGTACACAAAAAAGCTCGATAATTGGGTGCCTCATGAGCTCACTGAAAGAAACCTAATGAACCCTATACTCATTTGTGATTCTTTATTACGACGTAATGAAACCGAACCATTTTTGAAGAAGCTGATAACTGGTGATGAAATGTGGATCACGTACACCAAGAACGTGCGAAAAAGATCGTGGTCAAAGGCCGGTCAGGCTTCACAGACTGTAGCGAAACCCGGGTTAACTCCCAACAAGGTGATGCTGTGTGTATGGTGAGATTGGAAGGGCATTATTCATTATGAGTTGTTACCGCCAGGCAGGACCATCAATCCTAAACTGTACTGCGAACAACTGATGAGATTAAAGCAAAAAGTTGAGAGAAAGCGGCCGGAATTAATCAACAGAAGGGGTGTGGTTTTTCACCATGATAACACTAGACCTCACACATCTTTGCCACTCAGCAAAAATTACGAGAGTTTGGCTGGGAGGTGTTAATGTATCCGCCGTATAGTCCTGACCTAGCACCTTCAGATTTTCACCTGTTTCTGTCTCTGCAGAATTCCATAGGCAGTGTCAGGTTAACATCACGAGAGGACTGCCAAAACCACTTGTCGCAGTTTTTTGATCAGAAGCCCCAAAATTTTTATAGCAATGGGATCACGTCCCTACCTACAAGATGGCAAAAGGTTATCCAACAAAATGGCACCTACATACTTTAGTCAAATGTAAATAAACTTTATAAAAAACCTTTTGAATTTTTATATATAATGCGAAGAAACTTTTTCCCCAACCTAATATACATATATAATTATATTGGCGGGGCAAAATTGTACTATTTTTTTTTGTTGATAATATCTGCTACTTCACTCTTGTAAGCCGCGTAAAAGGACTTAGTTCCAAAAAGGTGACAAATAAGAAAGCTTAATCTAAAATCATACACATTACTAGGATTCGCCCGCGTCTTCGTCCACGTTGGACAAAATAATCTAATTTTTACGTGTCCTAACAACTTAAAACCGCTCCCGGGTAAAAACCCGCGACATCCGGGACATAAAGGGTCACAAATTTTATGACAGACAATTGATCAGTAAAAATATTTCATCGGTCTCTTTAAACCGCTTCTAAGAAAATACCCGTGATATGCCAGGGATATAAAGTACCGCAGATTTTAGGTCTGGGAATGTGCTATCTATCAGTGAGAACCGCATCGAAATCGTCTCAGTAGTTTTTATGTGAATCCCGAACAGACTGTTGGAGCTTAATCGGTTCTACTCTGCTAGGAGGGGAGCCGCCAACACTGCAACGCACAGTCAGTCCGCCATACACCGTCCGGCGACGCTTACGCATTCAGAAGCCACACGTCGTTTACCTTTGTCGCGTATAATACCTGTACTGTGGTCACAATAAAGCTCATCATATCATAACAGTCCACCGATTACTACAAGAACTTTATCCGTGCAGGAACGGAGAAAGAATACAATTTCCTGCGGCCGGGCGGCCTGTCGTAAGAGGCGACAAAACAACCCACAGCCAGGTGGTAGGATATTTGCCAGTCTGGATGTATAATAACATTGAGTTGTGTTCCGGCATTAGTGACCAGGTTCCAGTCCCCCTTAAGAGAGCAGCAGCGCATTTGGAGCACCTTTGTTGTTGCAAATGTCAATAGGCGATAGTAATAATAATAATAATAATCGGCAGACAAACACACCTATTGTATATCCCCAAATTAAGCAAGTTACGCTTGTGTTATGGGTAATATACAACGGACTACTCTGGGGCCGATCCCAGACACCCAGACCATAGTAAATAACGGAGAAAATACATTTCCGAAATTTACTATACCAGGAATCGAACCCAGAACCTCTGGGTTGCAGTGAGCTACGCCGGCAAAGGCTTATCCCGCTCAACCACAGAAGCCGTCCATCAAGTATAGTAACCGCTTTCCATCAAGTGGGCCGTCTGCCTGTCTGCTGAACTCCTGCAATAATAAAAAAAGAACCCCACACCACCCCCAGGAGGAGCCTAGACACAGACACACACAAAAATGTAAAAACAAAAGTCTTCTACAATTTTATAAGAATATAGATAAAATAAAACATTTAATTATCTAATATCAGAATGACTTTGTAAAGAGAGTTCATTGACCGATAGCACAAGAAAGCACACTACATATGTCCAAAACTGAACTTGACCTTACCCAACGAATATTTTTACATATTAAAAACGTAATATATAAAACTGGTTTGTATTAAAGCTAAATTATACTTTGTTTAGGATAATTAATGCGTGCATTGAAAGAAGATGTATCGCCGAAAATAGCCGGTCTTTCAATTTTGATTACAAGTTTTTTTTTATTGCAGGAGATCAGCAGACAGACGGCGCAGTTGATGGAAATCGGTTACCATCGCCTATGGACATTTGCAACAGCAAAGTTGCTACAAATGCGCTGCTGCTCTCTTAAGGGAAACTGGAACCTGGTCACTAATGCCGGAACACAACTTTATTTGAAAGAAAGAAAGAAAAGAAAGAAAAACTTTATTTGAAGAAATTGCGACGCAATTACATTCCTTATACATTTTTATACACAAAGCATATTTTGAGAATTTGTACGCCGCATTTTCAGCAAACAAGATTTGCACTCAGCATATTGCTGTGTCGGAATAATATAATATACAACTCAAGGTTGTTATGGCGACATACTTTAGACCAGGGGTGGTAGCCATACAGTCGAGCAAATACCCTACCACCTGGCTAAAACTTATGGGAATATGTCCAACTTGGACAGTAAATACAGGTAGACAGGCACAACTTCGAGGGGGAAGCCAATAGGAGGATTCCGTTGGTCTGGGCAGCATTTTTTTTATGAGGCGGGGGAAATGCATTTCGCACGCTACCGGGTCCTTTACTAGGGATTAGACCAAATCGACGAGAGATGACACCACGAATGGACACCAGAATCAAATCGCCGGCTTGTGTGGAGACTCGACTACTCAATACTCCACTAAAACCACCCTCCTCCCATGTGCCCCGCGCTTACAGCAGGAACAGCGTGAGACTTAGAACGTAGTTACGCCCACGCTGATCCTAGCGCATCAGTGCTTGAGAATGCCCCGGGAAAGGCAAACTCACTTCGCCAACGGGGCTGAAGACTTCTCTGCTCTGTATATGCTAGAGGTCCTATCTTGTTTAGTACAGAAGTTCCTATGGCCACCTTACGACTCCATAATCAGATCAGGTCCATGGTACCATATTATTGCATTGTCACGCTATATACACATACGTGCAAAATTCCAGCTCAATCGGAAACCGGGAAGTCGATCAAATTTAACTTGAAAGATTCCGTTACATACTAACATACGTATGAAGCTAATAAAAGCGTATTAAAAAGAAGATAATGATAATGATTTAATAGTATAAAGTAAACACCTGAACAAAACAACACAACAACGTGGTTGGGCTGAACTGTTATAATTACTTCCATTTTTAGCCACAGGACTTTTTTCGTGAAACGCACTCTAAATACAAGCACAGACAAACAGACGGATAGACTAACGGACGGAAATGATTATGACACAAATGTTTCCATTCTGCCAGAACGGCTAAAGAATTCCGACGACAAAATACATGACGGGGGCGACCCGTATAGGGTGGAGGAGCGAGATGGAATGCTCCTCCGTCTCAAAGGAAGATCTTCCAGCGACGCTAATGTTGTTCCTCGCAGGCCTAGGCCCCTTCTGTTATAGTTCAAATTTTGTATATATTCTTTGTATGTTTCGGGAAACGTTTGTGACATCAATTATTTCACAGCGCCATCTATTAGCTTGTAAGTGTTCCACTACATACATATTTATTCATGTGATTGAAATACAGAAATTGACATTTGACATAAATGTACACAGACGTATCACGTATGTATAATGAATTTGTAGCGTATTTACAGAAACAAAATGGCGGACGATAGAGTCACTCACATAAATACATGAAAATTGACCTTTATTTTGTTAAATGTGTACTGATTGTAGCGTTAAAAAATAACGCCGTTAACGAATAGCTACCTTAGTGTATATACACATTACACATGCCTTATCTAACGTCTAACGTCATTAACAATATTGCTTAACAGATGATAATACAGTAATCATGCAGTTTAACATTATTTCAGGTGCAGCAGAGGTTATTATAAGCTGCGCGCAGATTTGCCGATGACTACTTACTATTATTGTATATACTTATGTAAAGTATATACAATAATAAATTAAAATAATAAGTCTATTGCAACAATTATTTATGTAACCTTTTTTGTCAACCCTACTGACCATCGACGCGTGACATCATGAAGCTATCGGCCAACTTATGCACGGGTAGGTAATACAGACACCAAAAACTACTATCACGGGATTTGGGTTTTTTATGTTTATGGCTTGGCAACTAGGCCTTTAAGACAGGCGCAATTGTATTGTAGGCTACAATCCACACCATTCAACGGTGTTCTTGTGAAAACTCGAAAGGCCACATTTGACTATACAGTTCACATTTCTCACAAAAACACATAATTACTACTCAAAAACTATCAACATCCTACAACTATTGTTCACTTTAGAGTAATTTTACACATTTTTAGAAAATAAAACTGCACAGCACAACGTCTCCTTTCAGTTGTCGCCAAAAACTCACGGGATTTGAAATAGCCACCTACGCAGATTCCTATTATGCATATGACAAGTGTCATAATAATTTGGAACTTATAGTATAACTTACATCTACCAGTATATCTAGACACGTGTCAATTTCACAATGCGATTCTCCGAAAGCAGCCATTTGAAGAGCCTAATACTTGTTATTATAAGAGATTTAAAAAAATAACTCACCTCTTGAGTCAGCTCATCGCCAGTATGATGACCTTCATCCGATTCAGATTTCAGCAAACAACATTCCTCCTTCACTGATACATCCATCTCGCTGACACCACTAGAACTCGCTGATGTGAAACTAGTGCTGGCTCTTTCCCTTTTAACATCAAGCACCAATTCATCTTCAAACATCGGTGCTAATTCATACACTTCAGCATCCAACGGCGTGTTCTCGAGCAAATATTGTTCCAAGTTATCATGTTTAGCTTTAACATCCAGATCTATATCAGGGTTGAGTAAATTATTATCAAACATTTCATCATAATCTTGTAAATCGGCCAAGTTCTGTTGATAGACAGATTTGTCTTCAACATCCATCTCTTCAACTTTCGATGTAAATAGAGGTACGTAGTCGATGGCATTGTCATCGTATAAATCATCTATTTCTTGTTCTTGCTTGATATTAATAGATATGTCTTTTGACTCATCTTTAATCATATTGTCTTGAATTAAAAACTCACTAACATCAAACGAACGTGTCGCTATTTCAGCGAAAACGTCACTCTCAGATCTATTATGGAAGAAATCTGCTGATAGCGTCACTACAGCGGCTGGTTGGGAGTTTAAAACAGCTTCTTCTTCACTTTGATTACTATTCTCTTCAGAATTATCATTGTCACCTTCCTGCTGACTGGTGTCATCTTCGATCTTGACTTCTTGACCTACATTATCATCGGCGGCGACATTCGTATCGTCCACGTCCGCCCCAGTCGATAGCGCGGGTGTTACTGAATCAGTCGCAACATTAAGTAAGTATGTATGTATAGGTTCATTATTCCACATCCGAGCATTGTTTTGTGTGAACCCATACCGACCTAAGGAGTTCAGTTCTTCAAATAACTCCCTTTCATAATTTATTAGTACATGGTCTAAGGACTTTGGGTGTATGTATCTTGGTCGTATCATCGTTCTTGGCTCGTGTTCTGTAGACCAGTCTGAGCCGTTGGATATATGAAGTCCAGCCATTAGGAGTTCATCATTAGCTAAATAGTCGTTAGGATCTACCTTCAATAAACTTAAGACTAAGGCCAGTCTTAGGAGTTCGTCGCCGTAAAGTTTCTTTAGGGCAATCATTTTGCTAATTTGAAATTCAAATGTGACGTTCGTTAGTGCTTCTTTCGAACTATATTCGAAATTTGAATTTGGAGACTCGCTTTTGTTCGTTTTTCAAAACTTAAAATAATATTGAGCACTACTTAAATACTGAGATCAGGTTTTTTTTTCTACAAAGAGGCTAAAGCAAGCGAGTCCTGACGTTTATTTTGTTTTTAAAACTTAACTTTTCTCTCTTTTTGCGTTTATCAGGTGACATTTTGATTTTTTGTCAGTTTACTGTCACAAACTTTTTTTTTGTTCCACTGTTTGACGACATTTTGGAGAACATTGTCCACTGTTCACAGTTTAAATGAATGTCAAAGTTTTTTTTGATACACTGCCAATTAATTTCGATTTTCTTTAAAGTTTATTTACACTGTAGTAGAGAGGTGAGTAAGTCCACACATGTTTTGAGAAAAACAGTTTCTTTGGAGAAGTAATAAAATTATTAGTCAATATATTAAATTCTTATTATGACAACTTATTGACATATTTATTGTGATCATAGAAGAATTATACTAGAAATTAAAATCACCTAGCAAAATTAAAAAAAAAGTAATTACAGCCCATAAACATCCCACTGCTGGGCTCGGGCCTGCTATTTATAGGGGAACCGGCAGTATACCCCCGCCACGTTTATCCCACGGCGGATTGATGTGTTTGACACATTGTTTATCTCGCTGTGCAGAATTCGTCACGATGTTTTTGCTCACCGTTATTACGTGACAATTTTAACAATATGCACATTAGGTCACAAAATTGTCTGATTGGTGCATGCTTTCCGGCCAGGATTCGAATCCGCACCCTGTGAGTTTGGGACGCGAGTACGCTAGCCACTAAGCTACCTGTGTTGTGTGTGTTACACATTAGGTCAAAAAACTGCCTAAGTGGTGCATGGGTTCAGGCCAGGTTCGAACCCGCGCCCTTGGAATATGGGACGGTGCGCTGCGCTACATGGTAATACCATGTGCTAGCAACGGTGAAGGAAAACATCTTGATGCAACCTGCACCTCGATTTAACCGACGTGTCAAACCAACCAAGCCGCCTTGGACAAGTGTGGCGGGTATACTGTCCGTTCCCCTATAGTGGGACGCCCGAGCCCAGCAGGGGGACATTTATGGGCTGATATTATTATATTTATATTAAGTATAGATAGATTAGCGCCTTGGGAGACCATTTCAGCAAAAAGTGAAAAACCCAAAAATGTTGATTACTGCCAGTGCAGTTAGTAGGGCAGAGTTACAAGAATTGATAGGATGAGAAATGAGTACATCAGGGGATCTTTAAAAGTTGCACCCACGACTGTTTTTTTTTTATTGCAGGAGATCAGTAGACAGGCAGACGGCCCACTTGATGGAAGCGGTTCCCGTCGCCTATGGACATTTGCAACACCAAAGGTGCTACAAATGCGCTGCTGCTCTCTTAAAGTAGACTGGAACCTGGTCACCAATGCCGGAACACAACTCAAGGTTGTTATGGCGACATACTTTAGACCAGGGCTGGTAGCCATCCAGTCGGGCAAATGCCCTACCACCTGGCTGTGGGTTGTTTAGTCGCCTCTTACGACAGGCCGCCGGGCCGCAGGAACTTGTATTCTTTCTCCGTTCCTGCATGGATAAATAAGATAATTCCTGCATGTAATGAGGAGGGATGAAAGTCACGTGACAAAAAGAATGGACGGGTGGATTGTGTGAAGGATGACAAGATGAATTGTGGTGTGACAGAGGACGTGCCAGAATGGAGCAGTATGGAAGGTAGACATTAAAAAAAAACTTACAGGGGAAATCCGTTTTGAGGACCGTGAGCCGCGCGAGGGGGAAAGGTCGCCGCCCGTGTGTGGGATTCGCCAGGTTTGGGTGGCACTAGCGCCTCATGTGTGAAGTGATATTGCCACGCCGCGTTTAGGGAAACCTACTAAAACCCCCGTCCGATCCTCGAGCGTCCTTCGTCCGGGCTGTAGTGTGGGCTCGCTCGCGCATTCACCACCAGCCCGGACGGACGACGGCCGGCACCTTTGCGGGCTGGCCTCACTGTAAAACTAGCCGGAGATCTGGGTCTCTCCGGCTACCTCAAACTCATCGCGAGGTGAGACGGAGAGATCGGGGCGCGTCCCTCAAGGAAAAGACATTGCGCCAACCCGAAATAATTGGGAGAAGATGAAAGAAAAATACAGAACAAACACATACTGCACATTCCAGAACTAAGCAAGTTACATTTCGACTCTTATGTATCAAGACGGCACAAGTCAAAAATTGGACATATGTTTTATAATGTCATAATCTGCGGAGTGACGCTCGCGGACCGCGTTCGTAATACCGAAGTAAGAAAGAGAGTTGGTCTGAAAGAGAGTGTCGGGGTGAAGGTAAGGAAAGGAATGCTCCGGTCGTTCGGGCACGTGGAAAGAATGACTAAACAGATATACAATGCAAACGTGGATGGATGCAGAAGTCGTGGAAGGCCACGACACACCTTCCATGATCAAACCGATCGTGTACTAGTAGAAGCTGATGTCAGGAGCCTTAAGAACAGACGAGCGTGCATGACAAGAGCTATGAATGTCAAAGAAGCAAGTGAGGTGTGTAAGAATAAGCCTGAATTACGCTCTGTTGTTCGTGCCTACCCCGCAAAGGAACTGGCGTCAAGTTATGTATGTATTAAATAGCCGCTTTCGACGTGTATCGAATGATAGTACAAACACAATATGTCCAATTTTTTACTTGTACGATATAATTACCTAAGCGACGATTTGCTTTATGAGTGTTGCAATATTCCGTATATATAACGGTCAACTTTGGAGTCAAGTGTGACTGAAAAATTGAGAGGAAGAAGATTAACTTGGTATGGGCATATAATGAGGAGGGATGAAAGTCACGTGACAAATATAATGTTATACTACAAGATCGATGGGTACAAATTTAAAGGTAGACCAAAAAAAAGATGGATGGATTGTGTGAAGGATGACATGATGATATGCGGTGTGACAGAAGAGGTATGTCAGAATAGAAGAGTGTAGAAGGAAATATTGTGCCGAACCCAAGTAATTGGGATATGGTGAAAGAAAAGAGAGAACGGTCAACTGTGGAGTCGATTCCCCGGACCATAGCAAATAACGGAAAGTCGTTTTACGAAATTTGTCATGCCAAGAATCGAACCCTCTCCACGTTCCAGTGAGCTAGGTGGCCAGACTGAGACCAATCAACGAGCAATACCGTCGAAATTTTACTGCCGTAAGCTCTTTGGTTCTTAATTTGAATAGACAAATTCCACGTACAAATCTGTAAAAGCACATTTTATTACCTGTCGGCATTTGAACTAATTGTAATCCTTTTATGATCGTCTACTTTTGTTCACATATTTATTGGTATGCGTTTCTAAGTTATTGTAGAGAACAGATTATTCTATTCGTTTACGGCCGCTTGCGGCTGCATCATTAGCCAGGTGCGCGGATTACGATTACTAGGAAAAATGTGTAGACGTTGCCGGGCGGGCACATTCGCATTTATCGAGTATAAAACGACGGGCTGATTGGAAGAGGAGTCAGTTGAGCTACGACTACGATACGGGCGTTACGTGTGTACATTCGGGAATCTAATAGTGACGGACTTTGTACGTTTTATTGAATTACGACCTTCTGTATTACGTTTGGATTTGTTGTGTTCGGTTTGTATAGTTCTAATAAACTCTATAATAATTCTAACGGCATTTTAATTCGAGTCCAGCTGACTCGTAACAATATAAACAATTTTGTAACATCATTTTATACTTAGAAATTACTTTTCACTAAATTATTTACTATACTTAAATTTGAGCTAAATATTGACTATCATCAGTGACAAAAAAAAACCTGGCTGATAGAATGCCACAGAAAAAGAAATTTACTTGACGTTTCATATATTAAATGAGTTGATCAGATTTATATGTATGTCACAGTTTTTATATGTTAAATATTGAAGATATAATTGTAAAAATTCACTAAAGTGATATCTGATATGGGTTTATCTAACCTCTTAATTATCACGCGTAGAATATCATTTCACTTGACATATAAAATGTCAGTTGACTTTGACATTAACTTGACTTATGAAATATCAGTTGATTTTGAAGGATGAAGAGGAAGGAGGGGACGCTTTCATCTAAAGACGAGAGGGGAACAGGTACCATTTTTATTTTGGACTAGCTGACCCGGCAAACTTTGTACCGCCGCAGAATCAATAAATAAAAAAGCTGAATGACTAAACAGATATACAATGCAAAAGTGGATGGATGCAGAAGTCGTGGAAGGCCACGACACACCTTCCATGATCAAATTGATCGTGTACTAGCAAAAGGTGATGTCAGGAGCCTTAAGAACAGACGAGCGTGCATGACAAGAGCTATGAATGTCAAAGAAGCGAGTGAGGTGTGTAAGAACAAGCCTAAATGGCCCTCTGTTGTTCGTGCCTACCCCGCAAGGGAACTGGCGTGAAGTTATGTATGTATGCATGAATGAATGTTTCAACTTTAGTGAAACTTTTTGTCAAAACTTAACCGGGACGAACATCAAACGTTTGACATTCAAAACCAAAAAAATGAAAAAGAAACTTCACATATAAATTTAATTTGATTACTGAACGACTTTTAAATTTAATTGATTTCAAAACGACGGGACGAACATCAAATGTTTGACATATAGGAACAGTTTCCAAGGAAAAGCGAAATTGTTGTTTTTGCTATATTCCAAGCATTTTTTCATATTCACTCACCTTTTAAACCTTCCCTGAACTTCCACAAATAATTCAAAACCAAAATTAGCGAAATCAGTCCAGCCGTTCTCGAGTTTTAGCGAGACTAACGAACAGCAATTGATTTTTATATATATAGATTTATTAGAAATCATCCGTGCAGGAACGGAGAAAGAATACAATTTCCTGCGGCTAGGCGGCCTGTCGTAAGAGGCGACAAAACAACCTACCACCCCTGGTCTAAAGCATGTCGCCATAACAACCTTGAGTCGTGTTCCAACATCAGTGACCAGGTTCCAGTCTCCCTTAAGAGAGCAGCAGCGCATTTGTAGCACCTTTGGTGTTGCAAATGTCCATAGGCGATGGTAACCACTTTCCATCAAGTGGGCCGTCTGCCTGTCTGCTGAACTCCTGCTATAAAAAAAAAAATACTTTTAGATATGTAGAAGTGATCTGTAAAGTTAATAAAGTGTGCGAAGCACAAAATTGACATGGAAAACAAACCTGGACGCTCGCCGTTATAGATATCTCAGATTTAACGCCTGATTTCATTAGTAGTAATAGCAGGGAAGTGGTTATTTATTTAACTGATAGTTTTTATTTACTTTCCTCATATTCGAAATGAAAAACAGAGCGTTAACCTCGGATGAAAGGCCTATTTAGGCACTCGAAGTATTAGCGCCCTCGCTACGCTCGTGCCAGACCATCTCATGCCTAAATAGGTCGCTTTCACCTCTCATGTACCAAATTGAAAGACAGAAACCGTCTGATATCCGTTTAAGGAATTATTCTGTTCTATTATTTTTTTTACACTAAACTTTCACCTGTATATTTATCTATCTCCACATTGTCTACGATTTTATTTACTGACAGCTCCGTTTGTACAAGGCCTTAGACTTTTATTTGATTCCTTTGAATATCGTTAAAAGACAAACGGATACGATTTGTTTAACATAAATTACCTAATTTTGTCTATTGTTTAAATGTACTTTAACCTTTCTAGTTTTTTAACGTACAATCATTGACTTTAACTACGCAAAAAGAGAGTTTAAAGTTACGTAATACACTTTAAGGCCCGCCGCAAA
The DNA here is from genome assembly GCA_019925095.2 of Dendrolimus kikuchii. Lineage (NCBI taxonomy): Eukaryota > Metazoa > Arthropoda > Insecta > Lepidoptera > Lasiocampidae > Dendrolimus > Dendrolimus kikuchii. The sequence goes on from CM034387.1 coordinate 35,519,233, forward strand.
AGGTCGATAATGGGATACAAACGAAACCATTTCGTTGGTAATTAGTGATCAATAATTTTTTTTATTTTTAATCCTAAATCTTCATGAGATGAGACTTAACGTGGTTCTGGAAATTTCCTAGTTATTTAAAGTTAAGAAAAAAACACCTATTTTCATACCTACCAAACTTAAAAAAAAAAAAATTAAAGTCGGTTAATCTGTTTTGGAAGAGCTCAACCACAAACACTGTGAGATTTTTATATATTAGAAGACTAGTTAACCCGGACAACGTTCTGCCATAAACTTAAAAAATAAAAAAAAACACCACAGAAGGGTGAAAAACAATTTACGACCTATATTCTCATCTCTAGCAAATATACAAAAAAATCGTTAAAATCGGTTAAGCCGTTTACGTGATACGAGATTTTTATATATTAATTAGAAGGCTAGTTAACCCCGCAAACGTTCTGCCATATATTTAAAAAATAAAAAAAAAACACCATAGAAGGGTGCAACTAACTTACGAACTACATTCTCATACGTATAAAAATATATTTAAAAAATCATTGAATTTTATCCGTGCAAGAACGGAGAAAGAATACAATTGCCTTCGGCCGGGCGGCCTGTCGTAAGAGGCGACAAAACAGCCCACAGCCAGGTGGTAGGGTATTTGCCCGACTGGTTGGCTACCACCCCTGGTCTAAAGTAAGTCGCCATAACAACCTTGAGTCGTGTTCCGGCATTAGTGACCAGGTTCCAGTCTCCCTTAAGAGAGTAGCAGCGCATTTGTAGCACCTTTGGTGTTGCAAATGTCTATAGGCGATGGTCACCCCTTTCCATCAAGTGGCCCGTCTGCCTGTCTGCTGATTGCTGTAATAAAAAATAAAAAATTGAAATTAGTTAAGCCATTTCGGAGGAGTTCGACCACAAACATCGTGACACGAGATTTTTATATATTACAAGAATTAGATATGGACCGCCTGCCTGTTTGGTAGTTTAGCAATAAAAAAAATGTGTGTATGTGCAGTTCAGACGCAGAAGTGAAACTTCAGAGAATATACCCACATATAATCCTTCTCTAACTTTTATTAATATAAATATAATTCCTTTAACCTACATTCGTCAACATATAAATCAAAATAAGCTTCTTAAGGTATCAGTTTCAAATGTTCACTCTTTTAGTCTAAAAAATGTTATCAGTTTTATTTCGGTCCAAATTGGACCTATGTTTAATCATGGATCTTATTAACTCTCTAATCTATGCTGTGCAATGTAAAACTCGTATCTCATTCTCTCATAGGCTTAGTCCTATAGATTTATGTGTATGTCTCTTTTTACTGTCACTTTTTCGTTTCATCCAGTTTCAAATCACAATGATTCTAAAGAAATTTCACTTCAATTAAAATGTTACATAAGTCCTTCATCTGCTGACATCCGTAGACGACCTTTGTGATTAGAGTTGCTAAGCCTGTGCCGGCTTAACTCACTGGAAAACAGGGTCTGTCTAAAATTTTTGGCATTATTTATTATTTCTTATTTATTTTATTATTTTATCATTAAGCGGTCTTGTTTCTGGACAAAAATATTGTGAAGTGTGAAGTAGCCTATACATACATACATACAAAACTTCACGCCAGTTCCCTTGCGGGGTAGGCACGAACAACAGAGCGCCATTTAGGCCCATTCTTACACACCTGACTTGCTTCCTAGTAGCCTATAATTGGCGTAATTAATATTTTTACGAATTTGTAGGTGATTTGTAGGACGTAAATTCGAAAAATGTCGTTGGAATTATCACAAAGATTATTAGAAGTACAAGTACACGTGATTAAATTTTTTTTTAATTTTTTTATTGCAGGAGTTCAGCAGACAGGCAGACGGCCCACTTGATGGAAAACGGTTACCATCGCCTATGGACATTTGCAACATTAAAGGTGCTACAAATGCGCTGCTGCACTCTTAAGGGAGACTGGAACCTGGTCACTAATGCCGGAACACAATTCAACGTTGTTATGGCGACACACTTTAGACCAGGGGTGGTAGCCATCCAGTCGGGCAAATGCCCTACCACCTGGCTATACATTTCTTACAAGTATAGCCGAATACAACAAAACCAACCCGCAGGTCAGAAAATCGGTATCACATAAATCGCGCAAAGTTCGTCGTTATATGACACTCGCTCCAAAAGTGTACTAGGTAACGCTTCGTTCGCATTCAGAACACGGCTGGCGCATTTCTCGACTGACTGACCCTCATCCATTTGTAAATTAGACATGGCCTCCTAGCAACATGCCACCCACTGGTTCTTGAAATCGTTAAATGGTCAGCTTAATGCCTTCCAAGAATTCGCATGAAACACCAACAGAGGAAAGAAAGTTTTATGACATCTTACGGCGGCATGAACAAAGAGATTAGGCCGAACAATAGATCACTGAAATTCAAAGGGGTAATAAGACACCTGCAAAGCATTAGTATCGGCTTGCAACAATATTATATAGAGCTTGTCCAAATTTATGGTTCAGCTGTTGGATATGTAATAAAATAAATAAATGATAAATTTAGACGAACTTTCCATTATTTACAATGGTCTGTGTCTCAAATCGGACCCAGAGTGGTCCGTATATACTAGCCATAACACAAGCTTAATTTCCTTAGCTTGGGCATATAGAATGCGTTTGTGTGCCAACTATTAAAAAAAAACTTTAATTCAATACTCATACAAACAATTTGAATTGTTCGAATTCTAGAATGAATTAACGTATTAATTTCAAACATTCCATTTTTGAATTTCAAATTAAGTAAATCCACTATTTTGCGGGGTGAACGAACGATTATTTTCGTACGCTGCGGTAAACTCACTTATTACAATAACTCGTCATTACCGCGTTATGTCCGGTTGTGTTACTCATCGGAGCTCGGGGTCCATTTTTCATATGTATTATTAACCTGTCGGTTAAAATTTGGGATATGATCCAAACAAATATTGTCAAATTTCTATCGATGGTGAGTAGCCTCACATGAATGAATTTTAAAATGGAATGGGAAATTTGGATAAAAAATATTGCTAACTTCAGAATATTTTTAATTAACACATGACATTATTCTTGACACCTTATTAAAATTAACTAACTTCTAGGATAATTTATTACAGGATATTTATATTTAACCGTGCAGGAACGGAGAAAGAATACAATTTCCCGCGGCCGGGCGGCCTGTCGTAGGAGGCGACAATACAACTAAGAGCCACAGGTGTAAGATATGCCGCAATAACAACCTTGAGTTGTATTCCGGCATGAGTGGGCAGACTCAGGTCTCCCTGTAGAGAGCAGCAGCACATTGGTAGCAGGCGATGATAACCGCTTTCGATTAGGTAGGCCATCTGCCTGTCTGCTGAATTCATGCAATTAAAAAAATGCATTAATCAGGCCAACAGACATGTGAGTCACCTGATGAAAAGTGGATAACCGTTGCCTATAAACGTTCGCAACAGTAGAGGCAATGCAAACGCATTGCCCGGACTGGGCGTAACTACGTTCTAAGTCTCAGCCTTTCCTACATAAAAAGTGCGGGGCACATGGGAGGAGGGTGGTTTTAGTGGGTAGTGGTTGTTGCCCGTGCAACTTCTCTGAGTCTCCACATAAGTGGGTTGATTACTGTTTGGATTGCCCCTTATTAAAGGGTAAAGCCTCCACGATCAACTATGGTCTAATCCCTTGCAAAGGACCCAGTATTGTGCGTAAATAGCATTTCCCCCGCCTTAAAAAAATAAATATAATGCAAACGCATTGCCGGCCTCGAATATATTTCATAATGCCCTTCTTACAAGGTGATTCAATAACAGGCGTCATCACACAAAGAAAGTAAGATAATATATATGTAATATTTATATAATATATTTTTTTCATTTACGACTAACATAATATGTATATGTATGTTTGTATATACCTACTACTACATACCTATGTGATTTTTTTAAAATCTCCGATAACTAATAAAGCAACGTTGATTTTTATTATTCCGACGTTTCGAGCGCTTTTCAGCAGCTGTGATCACAGAAGACAAAGATGTCAAGTGTCAATTATTAAGTTTTAATTTTGTTTATGGTTATTATTTACTCTATGGGAGCCTAAACTGATTTATCACCGCTTCGTAACATGTCGTGGCTTGAAGAGAAGAAGCGGCGCATACAACTCTTCAGCAACATGCGTAGCTCTAATAATTTTATATAATATAAAAATGGGTGGGAGGTAAAATAAAAAGAAATTGGCAATCAAGTTGGTTTGTAATGCGGTGTACGTAGAAAGAGCTTACAGTGTCTTGAGATCTGGCAGTTGGTTTTTGCTGGGTTTGGGTCTTAGTAGTTTGAAATGATCAGATCCCAAACAAGTGGTACTTTATAACTCCTATAACTTCCTAACACCTGATCGTATATAAATGCGAATGGTAATGGTCTAACAGTGACGAATGATGTGCACCGCGCGAAGTGTAAAAGAAAAGTAAACAACGGACCCCGGGGTCCGAAGACAATCCGAGCGCAACCGACTTTTAACACAAGAATTTGATGATAGTATTATTAATACTAAAATTATTTATACCGAATCCATTCTTTGAGAACATAAGAAACAAAGGATAAGTATTTTTTATTAAGGTCGTACTCAATGCCCAAAATACCGCTATTCAAATACCATAATTTACCAAAAATTTCGAAAAGAGAGCTGCATAAGATAGGTGACTTAATATACTAACTAGTAAATATTTATTTGTACTGTGTGCAATATTATTTTTAAAAAAATCCCTGCTATCAAAACAATGATTAGAAGTTATAACTTCTAATGAAGCATAATAAAACCGATGTTATATATTTGATAAAAAATAGTTATCTAGATATAATAATAAAACAAAGAGAAAAATAAAAATATTTGCCACAAACACCAGGAGTTGAATAAAGTTTAGTCTATTACTCAGATTTAAAAGATCACACTCGATAAATAAATTTAAATCAATGTAGTAAAAAAATAGTCGCACAGTCAAATGTTTTACAAAACACAAAAATATTTTTTATAAATGTCAAAAATCACTTTATAAACACATTTGTTTTTTAAATATCCCAAAAACACTTTTAATCCAATTCGGAAATTCTACGCGGTAACAGTTTTAAAAGAAAACAACACGCATTTGAAATTGAATTTAGAATAATAACGTTCTTTGTTTACGTCTTGAAAAATGGCGGACGAGCGTCTGACTCGACGCTCTGAAATACACTGAATTGCGTCGTTTTATTGCAGACACGCGGTCGGAAAATCGCCAATTTAGAAAGATCTCCCATTTTCCACATATCATTTACTAATATAAAGAAGATAAGGGGGCTTCTTATCGTGGCCGATAGCAGCTACATGCACTTCAAGCCAATTTATGATGACCTTTGAAATAAATTAATTCAAATTCTATGTATTTGTATAAACACATAGTTACAATAATATGACTTATACACCGTTACAAGTGGGTGTCATTTAGTTATCTTCTTAACCCAACGTCTTTGAAAGTATATTTTACATCTTTTTTCTGGACAACAGTAATCAGGGTGTCAGCCCTCATAATGGAAAGTGGTTACCAATTCCTATGGACGTTTGTATATTTTATTGCAGTAGTTCAGCAGACAGGAAGACGGCCCACTTGATGGAAAGCGGTTACCATCGACTCTGGACATTAGCAACACCAAAGGTACTACAAATGCGTTGTTTGCTCTCTTAAGGTTGTTATGGCGGCATACTCTAGACCAGGGGTGGTAGCCATTCAGCCGGGCAAATACCCTACCACCTGGCTGTGGATTGTTTTGTCGCCTCTTACGACAGGCCGCCCGGCCGCAGGAGATTGTATTCTTTCTCCGTTCCTGCACCTGATAAATACAAAACAACACGAAAGGTGCTACCAATGTGCTGCTCTCTAAAGGGAGACTGGAGCCTGGCTACTAGTGCCGGAATACATCTCAAGGTTGTTAGGGCGGCATACTCTAGACCAGAGGTGCTGAACAACATCTGACGATGGATATATTAGGGTTACTTTATCTCCGGGCATGTGGAAAGAATGCATGATGAAAGAATGACTAAACAGATATACAATGCAAAAGTGGATGGATGCAGAAGTCGTGGAAGGCCACGACACACCTTCCATGATCAAATTGATCGTGTACTAGCAGAAGGTGATGTCAGGAGCCTTAAGAACAGACGAGCTTGCATGACAAGAGTTATGAATGTCAAAGAGGCAAGTGAGGTGTGTAAGAATAAGCCTAAATGGCACTCTGTTGTTCGTGCCTACCCCGCGAGGGAACTGGCGTGAAGTTATGTATGTATGTATGTACTTTATCTCCAAGGCAATTGTTAATGTATTCTTCTTCTATGGCGTTGCATGATTAGGGGCCATCCACAAATTACGTCACACAAATTCCATAATTTTTTGACCCCTACCTCGTTCTTGTCACAACTGGTCACATTCGTGAGGGAGGACCCTCCATTGTGTGACATCACACATTTTGCAATTATTAAATTAAACAGCAGTTCCGTAATTAGTTCTATTTCAATTATCTTTTAATAATTTAAACACTGCTCATAAAACTCATAATACAGATAAAGTTGTATATATTTTGAAGTTTTTCGTTAACAGTTTAAATTTCGTGTTTAAGGGCCGCTTGCATAACGTTTCCTAAATTTATTTAAGAAACACTAAACGCATTTAGTACCCTTAAATACTATTAGCGTCTTGCACAATGCAAAAAGTGTCGTTAAACATGTTTAAAGAACTTTTAAAGTTAATCACCCAACAATGGGTATTTAACTGCCCTAAATGCATTTAAGGACAAAAAAATAGATCCGCATTCCATCACACCAAATGGTAGATCTTTTATTTCACTAAATAGTTGTGATTTAGTGTGATATATATATATATATATATATATATATATATATATATATATATATAGAAAGTAGAGTAAACGCGGTTGAGATGCGAGCACTGCGCAAAATCTGCGGAGTGACGCTCGCGGACCGCGTTCGTAATACCGAAGTAAGAAAGAGAGTTGGTCTGAAAGAGAGTGTCGGGGTGAAGGTAAGGAAAGGAATGCTCCGGTGGTTCGGGCATGTGGAAAGAATGCATGATGAAAGAATGACTAAACAGATATACAATGCAAAAGTGGATGGATGCAGAAGTCGTGGAAGGCCACGACACACCTTCCATGATCAAATTGATCGTGTACTAGCGGAGGGTGATGTCAGGAGCCTTAAGAACAGACGAGTGTGCATGACAAGAGTTATGAATGTCAAAGAAGCAAGTGAGGTGTGTAAGAATGGGCCTAAATGGCGCTCTGTTATTCGTGCCTACCCCGCAAGGGAACTGGCGTGAAGTTATGTGTGTATGTATGTATGTATATATATATATATATATATATATATATATATATCGAGCGTCACTCCGCAGATTTTGCGCAGTGCTCGCATCTCAACCGCGTTTACTCTACTTTCATGCTCTCTCTTCCATACCCAACTCTCGCTTCCATACGTGAGCGTAGGTACCAGCACCGCGTTGTGTATGGCGAGCTGGGCCTTCAGCTTCATGCTTTGCAATGATGTAATGTCTACCGTGACAGTACCTTAAGGGCTCAGCGGAAGATCAGCGCTGGTTTTAAAAGACCAGCATTATGCTGAGGCTGATGCCCCTTTCAGGACAAGATTATGTTGTTACTTTTAAATTTGTTAACAATTATACCTACACTACACCAATGGAATTTTTTCCTGACTAAAATGATTTTCTTTCTTTCTTTCCTTTTTACATACATACATACATACATACATACATAACTTCACGCCAGTTCCCTCGCGGGGTAGGCACGAACAACAGAGTGCCATTTAGGCTTATTCTTACACACCTCACTTGCCTCTTTGACATTCATAACTCTTGTCATGCAAGCTCGTCTGTTCTTAAGGCTCCTGACATCACCTTCTGCTAGTACACGATCAATTTGATCATGGAAGGTGTGTCGTGTACGCATAAAATAACTAGCATTAATGCTAAATTTCGTGTGTTTGTTCCAAAAAATGGATCGCAGTGCGAAACGGAACACTTGTGGCTGTTTTGCCGACAGTATAAATACACTTTGCTAAATAACATGGGAGACCACCTTATGCAAGGCATCTTAAATACGTTTTGTGTAAAACGTATTTAGGCAGTTTAATATGATTGACCAAATTTTATTTAAAGGCGATCGCCTATGCAAGCGGCCCTTAAAGCTTAAATATATTATTAGATTTGGAAATGTGACGTCACAAAATTTAGGACCCCCTTCCCACCCCTTGTCATACAATGTCACAGTTCGTCGATCCGCTCCCCGTCCTTAACGTGTGACGTAAATTACAGAGGGCCCCTTAGGTCTCAGACGAACAAAGAGGTAGACCGAGCCGCAAGCTCTAAGAGTGAAGCCGACTAACAGACCGGCTACCTGGACGAGTGCGGGGGCGCGTCAAGCCATAACTCCGCCCCCCGCGCAGACGAAGATTCCGACGCCGGGTTAGCCTGGATGACCTCCGGCGGCCGCAGGCGAAACCCAGGAGGGTCCGCCCGCACTTAAGGCCGCTTGATGAGGGAGCGAAGTTGTTCTGCGCTCCCCATTCTGTCGCCGCGGGGTGCTTTGCGCTCTACGCCTATGGCTGAGGTATTTTTCACCAGCGCCTATCAGGACTCATGCGGGCAGGCGATAGCCACTCCCGCGGCCTTTTTTAACACGAGGAGTTTTAGCGGCAACAGGCCGGCGAGTCTTCATACGCCTCCACCGTGATTCCCACATAGATCCTCGTTAAAAAATAGGGCACTCGGCTACAGGAATTTTCCACTTCATAATTCAAAAGTTAGAGGAAGGAGGCGGGCATCTGATACATTTTTTTATTTTATTGCAGGACGTCAGCAGACAGGCAGACGGCCCACTTGATGCAAAGCGGTTATCATCACCTATGGTCATTTGCAACATCAAAGGTACTACAAATGCGTTGTTTGCTCTCTTAAGATTGTTATGGCGACATACTTTAGACCAGGGGTGGTAGCCATCCAGTCGGGCAAATGCCCTACTACCACCTGGCTGTGGGTTGTTTGGTTGCCTCTTACGACAGGCCGCCCGGCCGCAGGAAATTGTATTCTTTCTCCGTTCCTGCACGGATATAATACATTGTTAATTTATAGAAATTTACAGGCTGATGTAATTATTTATCAAGAGTTGTGTTCGTAAACAGCTGGTACATACAAGCTTGCTATAAAGGGATCTTATGAGTCATGTGTTAAGGCCTAAAACCTTTTATGTTTACATACAAGGATAGTGCTTAACCTTAGGTCTAAGTTACGCGTTGTTATGAGTAATAACATGGAAGTAGAACTAGAAACAATAATCGCCACAAATCCTTTTGGCGTAGTAGAGCCATGCTGGAATTACTATCTTGATTATAGGTCTTAGGGCGCTTTTTGCTCACGCCTCGGGATCGCATGCATGAGTAGCTTTTTTTTTATTATTGCTGTATAGGTTCGCCTTTGACCATTATCTCGCTCGATTTTGAGCGGAGATATGGTCTAAGATCGAGCATGCTTACCTGGAAGGTATCTATTCACACAGGACTTGAAGATACCCAGGTTCTAGGTTTCGGGAAAAACAGACTCCGGCAGTGAATTCCGCTCCTTTGCGGTGCGCATAATGAAGTTGGACTTTAAAGCGCTATGTTCGTATAGGTATGTGTGTATATATATATATATATATATATATACATACATACATACATAACTTCACGCTAGTTCCCTTGCGGGGTAGGCACGAACAACAGAGTGCCATTTAGGCTTATTCTTACACACCTCACTTGCCTCTTTGGCATTCATAACTCTTGTCATGCAAGCTCGTCTGTTCTTAAGGCTCCTGACATCACCTTCTGCTAGTACACGATCAATTTGATCATGGAAGGTGTGTCGTGGCCTTCCACGACTTCTGCATCCATCCACTTTTGCATTGTATATCTGTTTAGTCATTCTTTCATCATGCATTCTTTCCACATGCCCGAACCACCGGAGCATTCCTTTCCTTACCTTCACCCCGACACTCTCTTTCAGACCAACTCTCTTTCTTACTTCGGTATTACGAACGCGGTCCGCGAGCATCACTCCGCAGATAATATATATATATATATATATATATATATATATATATATATATATATATATACTAGCTGTCCCGGCAGACGTTGTTCTGCCGTCAAGAAATAAAATTTAGAACCCGATTCCAGCGCCACCTACGGAGTCCAAATGTAAGCTATCCTATTTTTCAAGTCGGATCAAACTGCACACGGTGTGCAAATTTGATTAAAATCGGTCAAGTAGTTTAGGAGTCCATCGCGGACAAACAACATGACACGTAATTTATATATATAAAGATATATACATTATTACGCCTATTTCTCATAGGGGTAAGCAGAGACGAAGGATTTTCACTTGACATACATCTGTTGATGACCTGAGCAAGGTCGCCGGTAGGCGCTGGATGAGGAAGTCGGGGGACAGGGATGGGTGGCGCCGACTTGAGGAGGCTACATCCAGCGGTGGACTGCGATTGGTTGACGACGAATACATCTTTTGATTCATCTATTTTCAATAATCTCTTCATACATACACGTTTAAGTGCTTTTTATTTGGCCATTCTTTAAGACATCTGCGATTTGATCGTGGTAAGTACGTCGCGTTCTACCAGCATCAACTCTACCACTCACACTGTTGTCATACACTTGTCAGTCTCCCTTCATTCATTCACTCTACGTGTCCAAACCACCTTGACGACCACCTTTCCTCAAGTTTTTCTAGCAACTCGAAAACTAACATAAACCAGTTGAGATTTTTCACACATCGACTCGATTATTGATTAAAAAATAACTACTCAACAAATATTATTAATTTTAAACAAAAATTTGGAAAACAAAACGCAAAGTAAATCACGATTCAAGTTCCTCCACTTCAGGCTTTGATATTTTTTTGTGAATTTTAGAAAGATATTTGTATATACTTAAAAAAACTAAACACAATATGGCCAAAATAGTATAATTCCATAAAGTTTAAAAATAAATTAAACATCACCATACATCACTGAAATGTCAAATTTTAAATTAAGAACAACTTTCTTTTGTTGCAAGTTATTCAAATGACATATAGGCCATTTCCCTACGGTGTCGTGGCTTATATCCAAACAAAGAACCATTTTAAAACGGCCCCTCTCTACTAAAGAACACCATTGTCGGAGGGATTATTTTAAATTGGTCAATTAAAACATTTTCATGACCCCCATTTTAATAAGATCACTACGGGTATCAAAGATCATTTTAAATCAATACTAATATATAAAAGCGGAAGGTTTTCTTTATTCGATGGGTATACACCTGAAGTGGTCCAATTGTCACCAAGTCAGGATATGATGAGTGGATCCCAGGGAAATCGTGTCACCCTCGAATATTATAGACACCTACAACGTGTTTCAACTTTTCTAACGCTATTTAGTGTGTATTTACGTAACTAAAAACTAGAAAATAACAAAAAACCAAAACCGATTTCAAAAGTAACTAAAAATAAAAATAAAATAAAAATCTACTATATATTGTAGTCGGTGTCAAATAAAACATAAAAACAACAACAAATTTGCAAAATACAGTAATTTTTGTTTTACTACTGGTTTCAGGATGATGTATAAACAAATTATTTTATCTTTTTAGTCACTCTTGAAGTCGGTTTCTTTTTACAAGAAAGAAACTATCTTCATAAAAGCGCATATTAAGATTACCTTTCAAGTACCAACTGAAAACTATTTTAAGGAGACACCTTAATTGGACTGTTAACAATCATATCACAGGCCCTTTTAAATTGGATGAATTTTATTAGCACAAATGCATACAACCATTTAAACGTGACACCCAATTCCTAACCTTACCGACTTCATTGAGAGTCCAACATATACCGGAATTATATTTTTAAAGCGTATACATCGTCCGATTTAAATTGACACCTATCTCTTAACATAAACAATACCATAAAAGGTCATGTTATCTTGGTATCATTATTTATAGGTCTGATGCATTTCAAAATGACATTATGCATATTTTTTTTTTTGTTGTAATTATGTGATGAAATAAAATTTCAATTCGTCGTAAATGTCGAGAATATTTGGGTAAACATGTTTTTGTTTTATTGGAGAAAAAAAACAATTAAAATATTTTTTGGGCCGAAAGTATTTCACTAACTGACGCAAGTAGGGTTGCCAACTATACTTTATAATAACGTATCGTACTATTTGGTAAATATACTTTATAATTTTGCATAAAAATAAAGTATGTGAAAATAGTCTATTTCCAATCTATACTCTGATGCGTAAAATGAAACACTTATATGGCTGATTACTGAATTATTATCGATCCTGCGTTCACTGAAAGAGTTTATTCAGTAAGGAATCTAAAATGGCGAAGGAACAAGACATGTATAAAAATAACAATAAATAATTAATTGTTTGTTTATTTAAATTTATATTGGGAATGTAAAGATAGCTTCCAAAAATTTAAGGATAATGAAAAGTTGTCAGTGTGTGCTAGAAGCACACAAAAATAGTGTCTCCAAGAGAAGAAATAAATGAAATTTTGAAAAAATACTTTTTTTTTTATTGCAGGCAGACGGCCCACTTGATGGAAAGCGGTTACCATCGCCTATGGACATTTGCAACACCAAAGTTGCTACAAATACGCTGCTGCTCTCTTAAGGGAAACTGGAACCTGGTCACTAATGCCGGAACACAACTCAAGGTTATTATGGCGACATACTTTAGACTAGGGGTGGTAGCCATCCAGTCGGGCAAATGCCCTACCACCTGGAAAATACTTTATTTTTCTTAAAAACAGTTGGCAACCCTAGACGCAAGCCACTTTAAGTGAAAATAAATTGGTATTTTTAAACGTTCCATAGCTGTTTTCGCGAAAACATAACGCTTATGAAATTGTCATGTCCGTCCGTACATGTCTAACCGGTTCCTGTATCTTACTTACTATTGATTCACTTGCAGCACCTAATCCTTGGATTTTATATGAAAATGTGTTTAAAAACGGCACATTTCATTAATCAAGATTTTACATAAGAACACAATTCTTGCTTAAAAACAATTATTATCCTACTTATTATATTATTTCATTAATAGCAGATTTTATTTAAAAAAAAACTTTAATTTTCCAACATCATCATCGTTAAATTCCTACCATAGGCTCATATTAACTCATAACAGCAAAATTCAAATATAGAACCGACTTGTTTATAAAAAAAAGTAGTTTATTTTTTTAATGTTTAAAGCTTGGCAACTAGACCTTTAAGCCAGGCGCCGTTGTATCGTAGGCTACAATCGACGTCATTCTCGTGAAAACTCGAAAGGCCACATTTGGCTATATAGTTCACATTTCTCGCCACAACACATAATTACTACTCAAAAACTATCAATATTCTACAACGATTGTTCATTTTAGAGTAATATTACACACTTTTAAAAAATAAAACTGCATAATACAACATCTCCTTTCAGTTCCCGCCAAAAACTCCAAAAGTAGTCTATAGTACGTGCAGCCCACAGATTAATTAAAAATTTAGAAAGCATGCGAATTTAGCGAAAGCGTACCTTAATCTGCATCGTGAAAGTATTACAATAGATCATATATTATTATTTTTTGTATGGCTAAACCCGTACCACAATAAAAAATATTGTAATACGGAGGTTTCATTCTTCAACGCCAAACTCCACTAACGTTTACGAAGATATTATGGTCACGTCATGTAAGACAGAATTCGCTTATGTCTGCGATGATATAAGACGTTTTCTAATTATTAAACATACATACATACATAACTTCACGCCAGTTCCCTTGCGGGGTAGGCACGAACAAAAGAGCGCCATTTAGGCCCATTCTTACACACCTCACTTGCTTCTTTGACATTCATAACTCTTGTCATGCACACTCGTCTGTTCTTAAGGCTCCTGACATCACCCTCCGCTAGTACACGATCATTTTGATCATGGAAGGTGTGTCGTGGCCTTCCACGACTCCTGCATTCATCCACTTTTGCATTGTATATCTGTTTAGTCATTCTTTCATCATGCATTCTTTATTAAACAAATCCAGATTTATCTCTAGCATAGTTTACAGTTTATTGTGGTAGCTTAAAATATTTAAACTACAATATGCCGAACGCTTAGTAGACCTCTCACGCGACGACAAGGCTGGCGTCTATTTTGCTCAAAGGGTAAGCATTGCTATTCAGCGTGGTAACGCCGCCAGCCTTTTGGGAACGTTCCCGGTAAGTGACAGTGGTTTGGGACCGATATTTTATCTATAATTTTGCTCTCCTTTTTTTTATTTAGTTTTAGTATTTAATTTTAGGTTTCTATTTTATATTTTAGTTTAATTTTTAAAATAGTTTTTAAGTATTTAGTTTTAATTCACTAGACTGTTAATTAGGTCATAAACAGGATATTTTTTAATAAACAATAAAAAATTACTATAATATTATTTTTTTAAAGTACATATCGAGCCTGTTATGGAAAACATTGTAAATGACAGAATTTACATATTTTACTTTTTATGGTAACATAATTAAAATGTTAAAACACAGATCCTTAGGTTCATGTGCAAAAATATAAATTTAAAAAAATCGGGGTAAAACATAAAAAAAAAATTATATAGTAGCTCTCCTGTAAAAAATTATATATGTCGCTTACGACGTTCTTCCATATGTATAACAAATAGAATAATAATTTATATCTGTAAAAAGACAAACATACATCCAAACAAACTCCTTTCATCTATAATATTATGAAATTATAAACCTGCCTGTCTGCACACTGAAGCTTTAAAAAAAACTGGAATAGACTATATAAACGATGAAAATCACGATGCATTTTTTTTATATTCCTTGTCTGTTTGTTCGAGATTCATGTAAAAACTACAGGGCCGATTTCGATGTTGTTTTCGCTGATCGACAGCAAATTCTTAGACTTAAATTCGCTCTACTTTTTATCCCGGGAATCCCGCGGGAATTTAATGTCAAGCGTGGACGAAGTCGCGGGTATATACTAATATTTATATATTAGGACACCTATCAAACACTATTCATAGAAAAAACTATATCATTCAAAAGTTTTTTTTTAAACTCTGTTTCATTGGAGAACATTTTTTCAATGTCATACGTAACAAGTCAAAAATGAACTCTACTTCGTACTCTACATACACCGCTTCGCAAAGTCTTATAGGTAAAGAAAAGAAGCGCCAAAACTCCCCAACAGTATAATGTTACGTGTTTGTGGGATACGAATTAAAATGTCGTCTCCGAAGATCACAAACTTTATTAAAAATATACATACGTAATTCATAGTTTTTAGAAACGCAACCACATACAACAAGTCCAAACCGTGGGCAGATACTCTTAATAACATATACGCAAAGTAGAGATTCCCGTTCCGAACGTATACTGATTAACGAACGCCTCGATCGCAGTCGACACTCAATTAACTCTGTCTCAACGGGTCGACCTTAACTATTCGCAAAATTGACATGGCCTCCCAATAAAGATGCACCGACCATTCATTGGAATTCTCAAATTGTCAGCTTTAACCCAAAGCAACATAGTATCTAAGAACTTGCAGCGAATAAAAAAACAAAGGGATTAGCGATTGTTTCAATACTTAGAAATTTAGCGCAAACAATCATTAACTTACAGCGACACAGAATGCATATTAACAAACAGACTATAACACTAGGGGCACACACACCAAACACACGCACACACACGCAGACACACACACAGAGACACACGCACGCACTCATAGTCTTAGGTTAATTAATGAATAATTCCATTATATTTAAGTTCCTATAATAACATTTTTTTTTATTGCCAAAGCTCAGCAGACAGGCAGACTGCCCACTTGATGGAAAGCGGTTACCATCGCCTATAGACATTTGCAACACCAAAGGTGCTACAAATGCGCTGCTGCTCTCCTAAGGGAGACTGGAACCTGATCACTAATGCCGGAACACAACACAAGGTTGTTATGGCGACATACTTTAGACCAGGGGTGGTAGCCATCCAGTCGGGCAAATGCCCTACCACCTGGCTGTGGGTTGTTTTGTCGCCTCTTACGACAGGCCGCCCGGCCGCAGGAAATTGTATTCTTTCTCCGTTCTTGCACGGATGAAATTGTGTTGGGTGCCGCGATACAGTCCTAGAGTCTAGTGCAGCAACGGCCGCCAAAAAAATTGTAGCCTTAATTTTCATTCACAATTACCACAAGTTTTAGATATAAGTATAAAAGGCCTAGAAATAAGTTTTTATAAATAAATGAAATTGAATTTGAATTTGAAAAAAATGACAGTGAACAATTAAGACAACCATCGAATTACAGATATTTTAAATACCCAGGGGAATAAAACACTTCCTTACGATGCAGTGATTCTGTTCTAGGTCCCGTGACGTCGAAATAAAGTGTCAGTATGGAGCGCAGGTTAGGTTTAGTGGGCAGTTTTGGTATCGGTCAACGCATGAATGCCCTGCCTTTGCCGGGCACGCGTGCCATCGATATGGGGGCATGGCGTGTTCCGCGTGCGCTCACTTCTCCTCCCGTGGGGCGAGTCACAGATCGCCCCACGCACGGAATAGACCTAGTAGGCGCCGGGGGAGTAGCTCCCCCGGCATTTGAAGAGGCCTAGTGAGCGAGGCCCACGCCTGCCAGGGCACGCGGCGTCGATATCCGAACTCCGGCGCCGGCGCGTCCTCCTTTGACGGGAGCGGAGCAGGCAAGTACGCTCACGCTCCCGTTCCGCCTCCTCCTTCGCAAACATAACTTGCTCGCAGAAGGAGGAGACGGCGTCCCAACCGGTGCGGCTCCCGACCATGATACGTACCACGGCCGGGAGCGTGGTGTCAAATCCGGTATGGGCGACGAGCTTCCGGCGTTGCTCCGTCCAGGCTGGACATTCCTGGAGTGTGTGCAGCGCCGTCCTCGTCGCCTGTGTCACAATGGTGGCATTCGGCCTCACGGCCAAGGCGACACAGGTACCTCCCGAAGCAACCGTGTCCCGTGAGGACCTGTGTCAGCTTGAACGTCAAGGTGCCGTGAATTCGTTCGTCCAAGCCATTCTTGCAGTACGGGCCTCACCGCCTCTAAGGCGTCTAAGGCGATCTTCCCAGACCCCCACGGTTACCGTCACGCCTCGATTTCGCGAGGCGCGGGTCTGGTGCCCCTGGCCAGGGCCTCTTTACGCCACGTGTACAGCGATGCTAGGACCCTGGCTTCCAGGTCCCAAAAGACATCCCCCTGCGTTAACAAAAATAGGAAACAAAACACGTTCTCACGAAAGTATTTTTTTAATTTTTTTATTGCAGGAGTTCAACAGACAAGCAGACGGCCCACTTGATGGATAGCGGTTACCGTCGCCTATGGAAATTTGCAACACCAAAGGTGCTACAAATGCGCTGCTGCTCTCTTAAGGGAGACTGGAACCTGGCCACTAATGCCGGAACACGAGTATTATCGGTTCGCCGAACACGCCATCGTAGCAGTAAGACCACCAAAGCCAACATTCTTCACAAGTAAACGTAAATCCGTCTTGTATACATTTCTCTCAACAAACCATTACGAATAGAATAACCGGTTATCGTCATTGTTTACCATTCACATTTGATATTCGCGAACGCCGAAACCTAGTTGACCTTCACTCGTCGGTCGATGGCCGAAAAAAAAAACATATGACGTAAAGAATGGCGCGAAAACACTCGCGCATACTCTATAGGAACCGGAATTGTAATAAGGTATTTGTTTTATTGCATGAGCTCAGCAGACGGCCCACCTGATGGAAAGCGGTTACCATCGCATATCGACCTTTGTAACACCAAAGGTGCAACCAATGAGCGGCCGTTTATACAGTCTATTCCAGTTGTTTTATATAGCTCCAACGTACAGACACTGCATGTTTAAAATGTTATAATATTATACATACATAACTTCACGCCAGTTCCCTTGCGGGGTAGGCACGAACAACAGAGCGCCATTCAGTCTTATTCTTACACACCTCACTTGCTTCTTTGACATTCATAGCTCATGTCATGCACGCTCGTCTGTTCTTAAGGCTCCTGATATCACCTTCTGCTAGTACACGATCAATTTGATCATGGAAGGTGTGTCGTGGCCTTCCGCGACTTCTGCATCCATCCAATTTTGCATTGTATATCTGTTTAGTCATTCTTTCATCATGCATTCATTCCACATGCCCGAACCACCGGAGCATTCCTTTCCTTACCTTCACCCCGACACTCTATTATATTATAGACTACGTTAAATATGTTTCAAATAATAACACGTTGATTGGAATTATATTTAAGATTTTATTACTGTTTAAAACCATAATTAATGTGCTATTTGACTATTTTTACTTGTGACGCCATAAATTTGTACGCTCGCATAAAATCTATAAGAGTGACGTTTGATAAAATCATAACAAGTATTTCATTAAATTTAATTGTCAACTACCCTATTCGAACAAGGACAGTATCTGTCGGTACAACTTGTCGGAAATAATAATATCGTCCAACCGCAGGAACCATGGAGCCACTTCCACCGGGAACTATTAGTTTCACGGTCGAACATATGCATTTGACTACGATGTAAACTTGGCAAAAGGACTGCATATTTATTATTGTTTATAACAATAATATGTCAAGGTTACCAGATGGCTTAGTGCAGTTCCCGAGGTTTGAATTTAAATTACTTTCTCGGATAGGGTTGCTAGTTGCGAGGTTATTTACATTCAAACATATTTATTATCGACTATACTCTGATTTTTAAATACCTGCCTTGCCTTTTTTATGTTGCAAGCTTGGAGCAACTCACCATTGGAGTTGAATGTATCCTACAGAATTTCTATAGATGTAATTGTGAGAAGGTGAAAGACGAGAGAAAAGAGGAAGTGAGTTGTGCGAGTTGAATTAACAACTCACCACTGTAAGTTGAATCCTACAGAATTTCCATAGAAATTGTTCTCAGATCTATAGAATGTCTATAGAGATTTTTCTTCTCAGTTCTATATAATTTGTATAGAAATTCTTCTTCTCAATTCTATAGAATTTCTCCTTCTCAGTTCTATAGAAAGTCTGTAGAACTCAACTCCGCATCAAACTAAACAAGAATCACATAAATCGGATCATAAATCTTAGCGTAATCGGTGTACATATGGAACGGAATGGAAAATTTTTCATAAAAAATGTTCATAAAATTAAAACTACTACACCAAACTATGTCAAATTTTTAGGGGACCAAATGGCAGCTATTCCGCGTCGAACAAAAAAAGAATCACGTAAATCGGATCATAAATCTCGGAGTAATCGGTGAACATACATAAAAAACAGAAGTCGGTTAAAAAAAAAGATCCCGACGAATTGAGAACCTCCTCCTTTTTTAAAGTCGGTTAAAAATAATGAGTCTTCCAAGTGCCAATGTATATGTAGGTGTCTTACATACAGTGAGAAATTCGTTAGTGCCAGCCCTACATGACAAAAATGCATCACTGTCCTTATTACATATTTACCCAAGGCCCCAAAAACAAGTTTGATATATAAATGTAAAATTAAACAACGCTGTATGTCTCATCAAATGAGGACTTCCATTTTGGCATTCAACCATTTCGACCTTCAAATTTATTGGAAAATTGGGCTTCTATTATGTGAAAATGAGTGTATTCATTTCAAAATGGAATATTACAGATTACTTATTGAAAGTCTTGAGTCTACCACTGCTTCCAAAACATACATAACTTCACGGCAGTTCCCTTGCGGGGTAGGCATGGCCAACAGAGCGCCATTTAGGCTTATGCTTACACACCTCACTTGCTTCTTTGACATTCATAACTCTTGTCATGCACGCTCGTCTGTTCTTAAGGCTCCTGACATCAAGGCTTCCAAAACAATTTTAGTTAAAAACCTGCCCGTAAAACTTCGAGTTAAAATTTTGTTGCGATTCGTTTTACCACTTGTCAGTTGCCGTTCGTTTCTCCACTTGTACGTTGAAGTTTCACTTCTCCTATGTGTCCTAGCACACATTTCGATTTTTTGCAGGATTACTGCAAATTATGATTTGGTTAGGTTAGGTACATTTTAATGAATGCATTTTTTATTTAAACATATTTTATTTTATCAAACAAAAAAACTGAATTCGATCCGGAACCAAAAAAACGCATCCATAGTATACTCTAAAATTATGCCGCCTCTCACCACGTCTAGTCTAAATTTATGCCGCTCCTCCACGCGGCCGTAACGCTTTTTCGTGATAGAAAAATGAAATCCCCCGTTTAAATAGAAGTTTCACTTCAAAAATATTTCTTTAAACTTATCTCGCAAGGAATCCCGTGCTTCCATGTTGCAAATTGAGCGAATACAGTTATAATAACAGTCCATTGCCAGGCTCTTGCCTCCCCATTTTTATACGGAAGGAGCAGTATATCTGCCACGCTTGTCCACTGCCAACCCAGGTCTCTTATTTTATGCTTACATTCAGACTGTGGCATAGAAACTTCATGGGGTTTATTCGTGCCACTGAGTCGTGTAAAATACATAAAATTTATGATACTATGGGTGCTGCATACGTCTAGTCATCGCAGTGGACAACGAACTACTGGGTAGCGCAACGCGCGAGCGCACATATTAATAGTTGCTCTATCTCGCTCGCACACCATCCGTCTTGCTCACACATTGTGCTATATATTGTAGTAGCTGTACGACTTGTTAATATTTGTACTTAAGATCATCGTTTCCAAAATAATAATAAATTAATAACACTCGACAGTGAATAGTACTCTCTGCCATCTGAAGTATCATTTAACCTCTACCTGTCGCTGCTGCAATACATAGTAACCCTTTAAAATTGAAATTATCCAATATTAATGTTATATCAAAACAAGGAGTAGGCAAGGAATTATTTATTTATATATTTATGAAATGCAAGTTTGAGGCTCGAGAGCGTCACCCACTAAGCTATGAGCTGGTGTGCGTATACACACCACAGTATTCCTGAGTATGTATTTCACACTGGGTATTTGTCTCCTTGCAATAACAAGTAATAATAACTCAAAACATTATCGACCTTTGCCCATCCCACGCCGGTACGTTTCACATTAGATCAATGACATATCTTCGCAATAAAAACTCCCACGTGATTATTCATAAAAAGCTATTAAATGTTGTCAAGTTCAAAGTCTTTATTGAAATATAGCGGACATAATTATCCAGAAGACCCTAATTTAGGGATGACAGGAGTATACCGAGACTGCCACACCTTCCAACAAAAAAAAATGCTTCGGAATCCCTCTATATGACTACATGTCGCCACTGGCCATCCAGAATGGTGCCTTCGTCGTCTTACTACGACTGCACGCCATCGACTGGGCGTTCATCCCCACTTCCATGAGTTCTCTAGAACGTTTCTCTTGCGCACCATGGAGATTTGGAATGAGCTTCCAACTATGCTTTTTCCTACGGTGTTACAATATGGGGTTTTTTGAAAAGGGTGTCATAAAATTTCTTCGAGGCCGGCAGCGCGTTGGTGACATCTCTGGTGTTGCAAACGTCCATAGGCGACGGTAACCGCTATCCATCAGGTGGGCCACCAGGCTGTCTGCTTTACTCCAGCAATTAAAAATCCTTCTCTCACTTTTGGATGTTTAATTATTTCAAACATATTTTTATATGAAACTAGCTGACCCGGCAAACTTCGTGCCGGCTCAGAATCAATAAATAAAAAAGCTGAATGATAATTGCAGAATGTTTCAACTTTAGTAAAAAATGTGGTCAAAACTTATCCGGAACGAACATCAAACGTTTGACATTCAAAAGCAAAAAAATTAAAAGAAACATCACTTTTAAATTTAATTTGATTTCTGAACGACTTTTAAATTTAATTGATTTCTAAACGACGGACGAACATTAAATGTTTGACAGGTAGGAATAGTTTCTAAGGGAAAGCGAAATTGTTGTTTTTACTATATTCCAAGCATTTTTTTCATATTACCTCACCTTTTAAACCTTCCCTGGACTTCCACAAATAATTCAAAACCAAAATTAGCCAAATCAGTCCAGCCGTTCTCGAGTTTTAGCGAGACTAACGAAAAGCAATTGATTTTTATAATTTATTTTCCTTTTTCTCAACTTACATCTTTTGCTTCGTCTACTTTCATCAATCCCTTCATACATACACGTTTATAGGGCACGTGCAAGAAAAAAATACACTAAATCAATAAAAACATTACACACACTACCATATATTTGACACACACACGCATATATACTCTTTTGTTTATTGTTAAAGTCAAATTAACAGTGTAGCCTTGGCGCAATCTGTGATTATAGAAGTAGTCTTTGACAACAGAATCTTGATAATGTTCAAACTTATAATTTAATTTAATTATGGTCGAATTTCGACCACTGGGCAACCACTAGTTGTATTTAAATCATAAAGTTAACAAAATATCTATACTGTTTATTCTATGTAGGTATATATTATAATTTACAAATTAAATACTTTTTAAATTAAACTCATTAAAATATTCGGGTCGTTTTAGTATTACGCCAAAAAGAAGGTTTGCACTGAAAATCAGCGTTGTGTCGGATATAATTCCGGCACAGGACATATGCTGAGTGCAAACCTTGTTTGCTAAAAATGCGGCGTATAAATCCTCAAAATATGATTTTATTTTTGAGATACATTTTAGTCATGTCTTTATTATAACTATAATAATATCTTTCTTTACTTTTATTGTGTCTCTGTCTTATTGAATATGCACTGTTTGCTACAAGTCCCTTAATTCTTCAAAAGTCATTCTGTAACATACTTCTGTATAGGACTTATAAAAATGAACTTGAGATATAAATAGAATAAGAAATATAAAGAAAAACAATTTTTAGCTAGACGTGTTGCTGGGGAGTTTCTTGCCGCTTCTTCTTCTTATCAGCAATAACACGTTGCGAAGCGGTGTACATAGACTAGGAATTAAAATTAATTTTTAACCTATATGTATAACCTTCAAAAAGTGTTCTCCAGTGGAACTTATTTTGAATAAAAAATTTTAGAATTTTAATTTTGAATGTACGTACGTCGCTATTTCTTCAAACATTTTTTTTCTTTCTTTCTAAATGAATTGTTAGTAAGATACAAAAACCCGGTATTACTCAGTAAGCTAAGCCTAAATCAACAAGTCTGCACAACCATACATAGAGTTCTAACCTAGAAGCGCCTCGGCGTCCTTAACACGGCGAAACGAGGTCTTCTCGCATAAATAGACAAGCAATTTATGGCAACATTTCATTTCCAATACAATCCAATGTTACCGAGACGTTTTATGGTATTTTAAAAAATCTTTCGTGCAGTTAGTTCGCTCAAATACGCCAAAGACAACAATCAGTCTATAAACATGGCGTGTCTGTACATTGTAGCTATTTAAAAAAAAAACAACTGTAATCTATACTAATATTATAAACTGGTAAAGTTTGTGTACTAGCAGAAGGAGATGTCAGGAGCCTTAAGAACAGACGAGCGTGCATGACAAGAGCTATGAATGTCAAAGAAGCAAGTGAGGTGTGTAAGAATAAGCCTAAATGACGCTCTGTTGTTCGTGCCAACCCTCAAGGGAACTGGCGTGAAGTTATGTATGTATGGTAAATTTTGTGAGTATGTGACGTTGTTGGGGGTAATTTCTGGATCTACTAAACCGATTTTAAAAAATCTTTTTCAACACACTTGCTCATAAAGTGGCTTTATGGTCACCGCAATTAGGCACAGAATGACACCCATTATCAAACTGTGAGTAAAAAACATTATAACTCACTAGTGAGTTATAGATTTTTTTTTAAATTTTATTGGTTGAGTTGCTTTGTTCTTAAAAAAGTTTTTATTAAAAACAAAAAGATCGTGTTCTATAGAACAAATAAATTAATTATTGCTTGCTCATTTCATGCAACTTCTTATTTAAATAGATAATTTTAACTCGTACGTGTTTAATAAATAAAACTTTCACTCATATATAACTTTTTTTTATCTACTAAATAAAATGAGTTTTTGTTGTTATTTTATTCACAAGTGTGTTGAAAAACGTCGTATGATACACGTGTGTATTGATGATTACCGTCCTCGGCTCTCTTAAGACCCTCGCCTACGGCTCCAGTCTCAATGGCGCCTCGGCGGTAATCACCAATGTTACACACTAGTACCATAATGTACTATTACTGTTCGAAAGCTACGTTAACAGGGAGTGTCATAGACTATATAACATGACGCTATATACCACGGCAACTACCTCCCCGGTAACGGGGTTCAGGAGTCGCCTGTCAATAAGGGGTTGTCGGCGGCTCGCGTCGGGTCCGAGTCAGGGATGTGCGCTCGCTTTAGCCGTCTTTGTGGGACGTTATGCAGCAGCTTCTGTGCGAGCTCATTTGGGTGAATCTTAAGGCATTCCTTATATCTTGTGCAGGTGTTGGCAATCAACTCCCTTATTGTGGTAACTGCAGAGTAACTATGGGCTTCGGCATTAGTTTTAAACCAAGGTGCCTTTATTATTATGTTTAATATGGTGCCCTGGAACCAAATTAAGGAAAGGTATGGTGAAAAGCACCTCAAATAGATGTGTATGTATGAAGAGAATAAGGAAAGTAGATGAAGCAAGTTGTTTATCAGGATAGTCGCAGGTGGAGATCCATAGTCTCATAGGCTACCGCTCAAAGGGCGTAAGCATATATCGATACCTCGGGGCTCAAAGGGCGTAAGCACCAAAACTCGATTTTTCAGGAGAGCCGAAAAACAAAATATAAAATATTATTTCGGACATAACTTTTTTGATTCTTGGCCTAAATAAACCATTCTAAAACCAAAAGTCTTAAAATTTTATGATGCAAAACACTGTTAAATTATATTTCAAATACATTTAAAAGTAACAAAAACAGCTTTCCTATACGCCCCGGAAAATTGCATGTTTGGGGCGTTTACACCCTAAAAATCTATGGATGTGTGATCAAAGATGGTTGTAACTGCCAATTTGCCTACTAATTCTATCAGTTTGTAGACTGTTGCTTTGTTTTCTTCAGTTGACTAAATATCAAGTAAAGAGAGAAAATAAGAAATTCTTTTCTTTCTTTATTTGCCTATTTAATTTCAATTTTATTTATGAACTTAGTATATCAATTTATCAACTCAGACAACTAATTGTATCATCTACGGTGTCGTTTACTACCCTCGCGTTTATGATCATTAACATTGGTTGCTGTTACGACACAAAATCTAAAAATATATGTTTTATTTTCTACAAAAAATGGGGTCGTAAACACCATTTTTTGGCGAATTGGAAGACTTTACATATACTGATCGATAGAGGAGAAAAAATTAAGTAGGGCTGCATTAAAAAGTGAATTTCGCCGAAATGGCGGTTACGTCTTTAGCGATAAGACCGCCCTTTGTACATATAGTTTTAATCTGCAAGTTCATTTTTGTATTGGTGTATAAGTGTATAATAAAGTGTTATTTATCTATCTATTCCCGGACCCACTCAAAAACTTTTTTTTTTTGTAGACCTTGGTTTACATAATTGAAGTTTTAATAGGGATCCCTAATTTTTATAGTAATAAATATAGCCTATATTAATTTGTGATAATGTAGCATTCTAATGGTGAAAGAATTTTTTGGAATCGGCCCAGTAGTTTTTGAGTTTATTCGTTACAAACATACAAAAATACATATTTTTCCTCATTATATTATTAGTATAGATTCACATTGTCATTTTTCTTGCTTGCTCAATACTAAATTATTTTCTGTTAATAATATTATAAACGCGAAAGATTGTAAGAATGTCTGTTTGTTACTCTTTCACGCAAAAACTACTGAATGGATTTTGATGAAACTTTACAATAATATAGCTTACACATCAGAATAACACAAAGGCTATAATTTATGAAGATATAAGTGTGGTTTTCCATCATCACGCGGGTGAAACCTCGGGACGCAGCTAGTATTATATATTTATTGTAAAATAGAGGAACGAAGATTTTACATAACTATGTAAATTTTCTACCAATGGTAACGAGTAAGGGAATGTTTAGTAAGACATAGAAACCCGGTACAAAAGAATTACCTCTTAAGAACCCCACCATAAAAGCCATAAACAATACATAATTTTAAAAATTTGCAAAAGAGCTTGTAAACGATGACATAAACACGGCAATGACCGTTCACACGCGACCGTATTTGGTCCGATGAATCAATATTAGCCCATTGTTTTGATTTCGAAATTACTGCGCAGCACTAATGCTTGATTGTTATGTATTGCACTGAATTATTCCTGAACACGTTTCGAAGTGTTTATTCACAGCTAATGCCCCCGGTACACCTTGAGGCCAATTCTACTATCGTATCTCAATCTCGTCAAAATCGCCGAACACTCTCATTTCAATAGTAGGTTTACCTGATTTCGGTATTCTGTTAATTACAATGATGTATCCGTGGCACGCCACTCTATCTTTAGAAATATTTATAAGCGAAAACGCGCGAAACAAATGTTTAAAAATGTTGGTTAATTTTTAATATTCATTTCGGCTAACACCATCTCTGCTACTGGTAACACCAATTTTTTTCTACTATTATTTTTTATTCCGCCGCGACGATATTAAGATATTGTGGATTTAGTAGAATCTATATATACTACTAGCTGCCCCGGCAGACGTTGTTCTGCCCTGAAGAAATAAAATTTAGAACCCGATTGCAGCGCCACCTACCGGATCCAAATGTAAACTATCCTATCTTTCAAGTCGGATCAAACTGCACACGGTGTGCAAATTTGATTAAAATCGGTCAAGTAGTTTAGGAGTCCATTGAGGACAAACATTGTGACACGAGATTTATATATATTAAGATTATACGTAGTATATATGTATACTATATATCCACTAATAATCTCCTGTTCATGGCACCTGCACACTCTTCAACTTTTTATTCCAACTCTTTCGCCGTGCAGGCTGTCTTACTTTGGATCCCTTTGCCTACTGACGTCAGAAAAGCTAAGTCTTATGCCATATTTAAAAATTCACTTAGGAATCACAATGTTAGTCTTACGCAATAATGTATGACGGCCTCTGTGGTTGAGCGGGCTAAGCCTTTGCCGGCCTACCTCACTGCAACGCAGAGGCTTCGGGTTCGATTCCTGGTATAGTACATTTCGGAAAACGTCTTTTCTCCGTTATTTACTATGGTCTGGGTGTCTGGGATCGGCCCCAGAGTAGACCGTTGTATATTACCCATAACACAAGCGTAACTTGCTTAATTTGGGGATATACAATATGTGTGTTTGTCTGCCGATTATTAATATTATTATATTATGTGCTAATTTACTATACTTTAGACTGTAATCTGCTGTCCATGTATGTCATTTCTATTTATATATATTCTTTTTTCTTTGTTGCATAATAATTACAGATAATTTAAGAATTTCCTTAGAGTCAGGTTGCCTGGAAGAGATCGCTTTTAGCGATAAAGCCGCCTTTTGTTTCACCAAGTAACTATTGTCTTGTTGTGTATTTTTGTAATTTTTGTTTTGGTGAACAATAAAGCGTTGTCTATGTAACACCAGGTCGCTGGTCCCTGGTCTAGAGTATGCCGCCATAACAACAACTTGAGTTGTATTCCGGCATTAGTGACCAGGTTCCAGTCTCCCTTAAGGGAGCAGTATCGCATTTGTAGCACCTTTGGTGTTGCAAATATCCATAGGCAATGATAACCGCTTTCCATTAACTGGGCCGTCTGGCTGTCTGCTGAACTCATGCAATAAAAAAAAAGACTAATTTTTGACCCTATTGCAATGGTATGGCACTTTGAATATCTTCGCAACGCAGAGGTATTGAATTAGTAGAATTGGGCTCCTGAATGTATGTTTCGAACTGTTTACAATAATGCCCCTGTTACACCTGGGATATTGTTAGTGCCGGGTCTCGTAGATACGATTATAGCTAAGGGTGAAGTTGTTAATGACGTTAAACATTATAACTAATGGAGGCTTTCATAGAATATCGGCGTGAATTGAGCTAATCGCGCTTCTTACGAGTTAATGAAATGAAATCCTGTGATTGTTTCTATTTACATACATACATACATAACTTCACGCCAGTTCCCTTGCGGGGTAGGCACGAACAACAGAGCGCCATTCAGGCTTATTCTTACACACCTTACTTGCTTCTTTGACATTCAGAACTCTTGTCATGCACGCTCGTCTGTTCATAAGGCTCCTGACATCACCTTCTGCTAGTTTCTATTTAATTGTACTTAAATAATTTGCAAAGAGGTCGGCCATCTTAAGAAGGAAGCTACCACAGACAATACATGTTATAGATCTGTGAAGTTTATGGATTTGTTGCGTTCTTTTTAGTAAGTTTCGATGGCCTCCTTCTATCCCATCGTCTCTATCCTATCCCTTATATCCCAATCTTCTTCTTCTTTCTTATTCCAAATCTCCTGTCACATTCTAAAGACTGGCAAGGCGTGGGCTTTACCCCTGGTAAACGTCTACAGGTGACGATAACCACTTTACATCAAGTGAGCATTCTGTCTATTTGCAGCTTCGCAATCTATACTTCTTTAATAATATTGTTACGAGTTGCAGGGCTCGAGTTAAAATACCGTTGGAATTATTATAGAGTTTATTAGAACTATACAAACACGTATAACACAGGTACAAATATAACTGAACGCAACAAGTTCAAACGTAATGCAAAAGATCGTAATTCCATAAAAACGCGCAAAGTCCGTCACTAAATAGATTACCGAATGTAGTACACACGTCTTGCTTCGCTCCTGGTTATCAATTGGGTCATTGCTTTATACTGCACCGATGCAATATGTCTGCCCGGCTGCGTGGACCGAATTTCCTAGAATCAGTTTGTACTTTTAAATCCGAGACACCTGGCAGTGATCACAATAAAACAATAGGCCGTAAGAAATTACAACACAATGGGCTGTTTTTTAATCACAAATTTTAAACACAAAGTAAACAAAACAAGTCCAAATGGCTTGGTAATAAAATGTGTTTCTACAGGTATGCAGGTGTGAATTTGTCTTTTGTCGGCGTTTAGCTCGTAACAATATTATAAATACGAAAGTTTTGAGGATCTGGATGCAATGGCACAGATACAGATTATCGTTTGAAATAGACACATTGGTTACTTTTATCCCGGAAAAATGTACGGTTACCATGGGATAACATTAACGCGAGCGGAGCCGCGGGAAGCTAGTAAAAAACAAAAAGCACGCCCGTGCCAGTCGAGTTCTAAGCAAGAGATGAGACTTCCATTTTTAAATCAATTCGAAATTCAAAAATTACTCTTTCCGGTGATCATGGCAACTTTACACAAATAAATTTCACCGGCCTGACCTTAACCTTCCCGCCAAATCTGTAAACAGACAAAATCAGCACAAGACCAGAGATAAATTTCTTTTTTTTTCACAAGTCGAAATAGAACGACCTTGTCGGCGTACATACGGACGGCAGGTCATTGTTCTCGGCGTTTGATGTTCGATTTAAAAATAAATTATGACTGTCTCGAAAATTAGCGAATCGTTATAAAATAACAAACAATATAAATAATTATAAGTACTAATTAAGGATAGAAAGGTATGAAAGAGTTAGTAGCTAGTAGCAATAGATAACACTTTATTGCTCACCAAATAAAGAATTTAAAAAAAAATTACGATTACAATATTGTCATGGTAGAAACAATAGACGGTGTGATCGCTCAAAGCAATCTCTTCCAGGCAACCTAATTTAAAGAATATTTTAAACTCATCTAGCGATGTAGGTGGTGCAGACCATTAGATACATAAACTATTTTATAAACTAAATACATACAAACATATTTATAATATATAGGTATATTTTTATTAGATCTAATATATAAATTTCTCGTGTCACAGTTTTCGTTGCCATACTCCTCCGAAACGGCTTGACCGATTTTGATGAAATTTTTTGTGCTTATACGGTATCTATGAGAATCGGCCAACATCTATTTTTCATCCCCCTAAATGTTAGGGGTAGTCCACCCCTAAAATTTTTATTTATTTTTTAGACAAAATTTTTAATTTCTATTTTTTTATGATACAACATACAAAAATACATACAACCCTAAATTTTCACCCCTCTACGATCAACCCCTATTTTTTATTTGTTAATTATAAACTTTAATTTTTTTGGCAAGATTTTTAATCTTATTTTGTCATGACTTAGAATTTAAAAAAATATTACTCTTTTAGATTCACAATTAGAACCGGTAGGTGGCACTGAGATCGGGTTCTGGAATCCTCCTAATCACCTGTAGCGATATTGGTGATTTTGTTTTGTATGTTTGAGTGGGTACCCGGATGGTTTAGATTCGCAATTAGAACCGGTAGGTGGCTCTGGGATCGGGTTCTAGAATTTTATTTTTTAAAGGCAGGACAACGTCTGCCGGCGCCGCTAGTAACAGTATAAAAATGAGGCATAATTATTTAAGGAAAATTAGTGTTTACTAAGTGAGTTCTAAAATATAGGCAATTGCTGGGCCTCTCTGACAATAAGAGGTAGCTCATTCCAAAGTTTGACAGGTATGATGATAGAGTCAAATATTAAGAAATACTAGTGGTCGCCCGTAATCGAAATTCGACCATAATAATTAATGTCAAAGACTATAGAAGTATAATCTTTGACATCAATTATTATGGTCGAAATTCGAGCACGATTACAGAAGTATAATGACAGATTTCGCCAAGGCTACACTGTTAATTTGACTTTAACAATGAACAAAAGAGATATGCCTGTGTGTGTGTCAAATACATGGTAGTGTGTGTTGCGCGCAGCTCGTCGCGCCTGTAATATATATATTTTTTTTTTATTGCAGGAGATCAGCAGACAGGCAGACGGCCCACTTGATGGAATGCGATTACTATCGCCTATATACATTTGTAACAACAGAGCTGCTACAAATGCGCTGCTGCTCTCTTAAGGGAGACTGGAACCTGGTCACTAATGCCGGAACACAACTCAAGGTTGTTATGGCGACATACTTTAGACCAGGGGTGGTAGCCATCCAGTCGGGCAAATGCCCTACCACCTGGCTGTGGGTTCTTTTGTCGCCTCTTACGACAGGCCGCCCGGCCGCAGGAAATTGTATTCTTTCTCCGTTCCTGCACGGATAAAATATATATTTGTGGTGCACGCTGGTGGTGGTGGTTCTAGGATGCCCAGGTTGATGTATTTGTGGAAGTTAAACACTGTTAGATGGTGAAAACTTGTAATAATAAACTTTACATATTAGAGCGTCTGCCTTCGGCTACAACCCAAACGGAAGAGGACCAAAATGCAACTACAATGTTGCTAATATAAAATATTTTATGTTGGTGTTGCCAACATGTGTAATTTTTATTTTATTGATTTAATGTATTTTTTTTGCATTCGTCGCTTTTTCTCAATATAAATTATAAGTGTGCGAAATTTCATACTCCTCCGTCCGCGCAATTTTCGTAAAAACGGTACAAAGTTTTTGTTTCACGTATTAATAATGATATTACATACATAACTTCACGCCAGTTCCCTTGCGGGGTAGGCACGAACAACAGAGCGCCATTCAGGCTTATTCTTACACACCTCACTTGCTTCTTTGACATTCATAACTCTTGTCATGCACGCTCGTCTGTTCTTAAGGCTCCTCCTATAATGATATTATACATACATACATACATACATAACTTCACGCCAGTTCCCTTGCGGTGTAGGCACGAACAACAGAGCGCCATTCAGGCTTATTCTTACACACCTCACTTGCTTCTTTGACATTCATAACTCTTGTCATGCACGCTCGTCTGTTCTTAAGGCTCCTCCTATAATGATATTATACATACATACATACATAACTTCACGCCAGTTCCCTTGCGGTGTAGGCACGAACAACAGAGCGCCATTCAGGCTTATTCTTACACACCTCACTTGCTTCTTTGACATTCATAACTCTTGTCATGCACGCTCGTCTGTTCTTAAGGCTCCTCCTATAATGATATTATATGTATAATAAATATTTTTTCTTTTTATTAGTATCTAGTTCAACTGCACGGCGACGCTATCTTTACAATTAGATCTTGTCTATTCAAAGGTTACCTGGAAGAGGTTGCTTTGAGCAAGAAGGCCACCCACTGTACTATCTTTTAGTATTTAAGCTTATTGTATATTTTTTCTCTGTAATGTTGGTGTACAATAAAGAGTATTATTGTATTGTATTTTATTTTACAACAAAAAATATACTTAGGTCCAAATGTCGCTTACGATAAAATGGCGGTAAAGGCTCGTATATTGACAGCCCGCGCGAATTGTCCGGTAATCTGCTATTCGGGATTTTTCCTTTGATTTCTTTGTCTGGCATCCAGAGGGTGGGTGTATTAAACCTTGTAATATTATTTTCAGAATTTTCCTACTGATATTTCAAAAGATATAAAAAATTTATTTTATGGGCCTGTGCCTATGACCTCTCTGATGGATAGTGCTTAGCGTCGCCTATGGACTTTTGCGACAGCAAAGGTGCTATCAATGCGCTGCCAGCCTCGAAAGGGGGACTGGAATCTAGCCACTAATGCCGGAACACAACTCAGGGTTTTTTTTATCCGGGCAGGAACGGAAAAAGACTACTAATTCCTGCGTTGGGGCGGCCTGTCGTAGGAGGCGACAAAACAACCCACAGCCAGGTAGGGTATTTGCCCGTCTTGATAGCTACCACCCCTGGTCTAGGCTCTAGAGTATGGCGCCATAACAACTTTGCGTTGTGTTCCGGTGTTACTGGCCGGGTTCCAGTTTCCCTAGAGGCCGGCATCTCTGATGTTGCTAAAGTCCATAGGCGACGGTAGCCTCGCTGGAAGATCTCCTTTGAGACGGAGGAGCATTCCATCTCGCTCCTCCACTGTATATACCACCAGCATGAATGTTAGCCGAAATGAATATTGAAACCTACCAAAAAATTTTAACATTTTCCCGAGTTTTTGCTTATAAACATCTACAAAGACAGTGGATCTAATAAGATTGATTTCAACAAAATACCGAAATCTGGCAAACCTACAATTGAAACGATTTTGACGAGATAGATAATATCGTCAGAACGGTCGACTACTGACTTCAGAATAGCTATTTTTCATACAAAACAATCATTATGTCGACCGCGGTCGACCAATGGTGACTGTCCAGACAGGCGCCCTTCCTGCATGCGGGTTGTTTTATCGCCTTACATCAGACCATCCATCTAGCGATAGAAATTAATATTTCTACTCCATTGCTGCACAGATAATCGTGCAGAGCCATAAGAAAGGAATACATTGCAGTACATTTACTAGACCTAGCAACTGTCATTCGGTCGGCATTCTAGCTCATTTACATTAGAAAGTCTAAAAATAATTTCATTCTCGCATCGCAGTGTATGAATAAACTAATTAACCCACATAAAAACAGATTTAAGTAAAAGTGATGTGCGCAATTCTCAAAACATTATGTTTGAATGAAATTTAAACAATTCAACACGCAATACGTTTTAAATAATATAATAAAAAGCTTCCACTGGAAGTGATACAAGCCTAATCAATATCCTCTTTCAATAAACTTGTTAAGGATGAGTACTTTAAAGTATTGTTACGAATTTGTAGGATGTAAATCCGAAAATGCTGTTGGAATTATCACAAAGTTTCTTAGAAGTACGCACACGTAATTCACAGTTCTTACAAGTATAGCCGAATACAACAACATAAATCATAATATAGTTATAATATATATAAATCATAATATAGTTATAACATAAATCGCGAAGTTCGTCGTTATAAGATACTCGCTCCGAAAGTGCACTAGGTAACGCTCCGTTCGCAGTCAGAACACGACTGGCGCATTTCTCGACTGCCCGACCCTCATCCATTTGTAAATTAGACATGGCCTCCTAGCAACCTGCCGCCCACAGGTTTTTGAAATCGTTAAGTGATCAGCTTAATGGCTTCCAAGAATTCGCATGAAATACCAACAGAGCAAAGAAGGTGTTATGACGAACAATAGATCACTCAAATTCAAAGGGGTAATAAAACACTTGCAAAGGATTAGTATCGGCTTGCAACAGTATATTGTACTTACATATACTTCATGAGACAAGGCTTCAAGAATATAATATAACTCCAGCAATGGTTAAGGCTCTCCCAGAGGACCGCAATCGATGTACAAAAAGAACCACAAATCAACCAAATCTAATCTGAAACGATTCTATACTAATTTCCAAAGCGGACAATCAGGCCCACGTGTGCAGACCTTGGACTAAATCAGAACCATAACTAGCATGATGATAACTCTGCTTATTATTATCAAATCAGAAGCGAACTTTGATCCTATTTTTGATATAATATTAATACTGTGCAAATTCATTTTCAAAATGTTACTACATATCATAAAGTTTTAGTAGATTTATTACACAAAGGCTGAAAGTGACCTATTTAGGCCTTTCACCCGACGTTAACACTCTGCTGTTCATCTTATATCTTCTCTTATACTAATACATAAAGCTGAAGAGTTTGTTTGTTTGAACGCGCTAATCTCAGGAACTACTGGTCTGATTTGAAAAATTCTTTCACTTTAGATAGCCCATTTATTGAGGAAGGCTATAGGCTATATATCAACACGCTAAGGCCAATTGCTGCGGAGCATCAATGAAGATTGTTTCAAAATCGGGGGGTTTTGAAAATAAATTCCACGCGGACGACGTCGCGGGCACAGCTAGTTTCGAATATGAGGAAACTAAATGAAAACTGATCGTGTACTAACAGAAGGTGATGTCAGGAGCCTTAAGAACAGACGAGCGTGCATGACAAGAGTTATGAATGTCAAAGAAGCAAGTGAGGTGTGTAAGAATAAGCCTGAATGGCGCTCTGTTGTTCATGCCTACCCCGCAAGGGAACTGGCGTGAAGTTATATATATATGTAAATGAAAACTGATTAGTTGAACAAACAATTATTTCTGTAATGAATTCAAGCGTTGAATGCATATCTAAATCTGATGAACTCATTTAATACGTCACATATCTATGACACGTCACTTTTTTTTTCTGTGGCATTCTCTCAGCCAGTATTATTATATCACTGATGACATTAAATATTGAAATCAAATTTATGTAAATTAAATGACATTGCATGAGTTCAGCAGACAGACAGACGGCCCAATTGATGGAAAGTGGTTACCATCGCCAATGAACATTTGCAACACCAAAGGTGCTACAAATGCGCTGCTGCTCTCTTAAGGGAGACTGGAACCTGGTCACTAATGCCGGAACACAACTCAATGTTGTTATGGCATTATACTCTAAACCAGGGGTGGTAGCCATCCAGTCGGGCAAATAGCCTACCACCTAGCTGTGAGTGCTTTTGTCGCCTCTTACGACAGGCCGCCCGATCGCAGGAAATTATATTCTTTCTCCGTCGCTGCACGGATAAGAATTTTATATGGAATCGACTTTTTGAATTATGGGCCTATTGTCAGCTGTCTGTCATTCTTTTCGTGTGGTTGTCAAAAATTATTTTTCTATCGGGATGGTTTACATTACTTTAGTTTCAAAATTGGATCCGGTAGGTGGCGTTGCAATCGCGTTCAAGATGTTTATTTTTTCAGGGCAGAGCAACGTTTAACATAAAATATGTGGATATACCGACCATCAACGCCATCTATGGTTATGTCATATCATAAGACTGAAATAAAGAGGTAATCAAATCACTTTAATATATGCGTTGTTTACCTACTACATTGCTAACTACAGTTAATAAAAGTATTATGGCAACATAGAAACAGAACAAACTAGGTCAAGGCATAAAACATTGGTGCTACTTGGTTGAATGTTTAAAATAACCTTAGCCTGTGTTTTTATTTTCTTTTATATTACTTAATCTGTGTGAAGAGGTAAAGGAACTTTTCAAAAGCTGCCAAGCCGTAAACAAAGAAGTTTTCAAATAAAGATACATTATGTAATTTAAATTACGTTTTAAAAGTTTTAAGCGCATTTTTTTTAAATTTTTTTCGATGTTCGGCCACTGAATGATCACGACTGACCGAGATGTCAAGTGTCAATGAGTAATGTTATAATGTCATTTTAAAACATCCTTTCTTTTATCAGTGCAGGAACAGAGAAATAATATAATTTCCAGCGTTGGGGCGGCCTCTCGTAAGAGGCGATAAAACAACTCACAGCCAGGTGGTAGTCTTCTAACAACCTTGAGTTGTGTTCCGGCATTAGTGGTCCGATTCCAGGCCCCTTTTAGAAATTGGCAGCATATTAGTAGCACCTTTCATGTTACAAATGTTCATAAGCGATGGTAACCGCTTTCCATTAGGTGGGCAGTTTGCCTGTTTACTGAACTCATGTAATAAAAATATATAAAAAAGAGCGGTTTGAGAATTTTTGCATATCTATTTGAGCATCAAGTGAAAGCTACTGAACAGATTTCAATGAAACTCGACACAGAGGTAGCCTGTTTCCCGGGTCAAGACATAGGATACATTTTATCCCGATAAATGACATCATTTTCGTGACGGATAGACGAATATAGCGAAAAATATGGCGCTGTGGTGGCTTTTTCTTAGAGCCGCCGTTGCAGCAAATAACAAATACGTAGTAATAATGACAACGCGAACGAAGTTTCGCTGGCTGGTGCTAATTTAGAATAAAGATGGCGATAATAACCAGTTTCCAATAATAGACACCGCAACAAGCCTATGAAGTAATGAAGGCCATCAAGAAATGAACAACTTCCTCATCCATAGTCAACTTAGATAAAAATAAAATAACTATTTTTAACATAGCTTTATATCTGAGATAGGTCTGTTCTCTCTCCTCAGAGTGCCTCCTGGCAAAAGCCTCCTCCAGCTCATGCCAGTGCTGCCTGTCTAAGGCAGCACATCGCAAGTAGGGTCCAGCATCAAGCCTGATCTCGTCCTCCCAGTGCTTGCTCTGCCTTCTTCTACTCCTTTTGCCAATCCTTGGGTGCCGTGAGTTACTATCTTGCTCCACTTTGGGTACTTGCTCTTGAGCATATGCCCTATCCATCTCCATTACTGAGAATCAATAGTAGCTCACTACACCAAAAATACCCCATCAACCATTCCACATGGAGACCACGGTCGTTAAGGTCATGGTGAAAACGTCACCAATGACGTCATTATTTTCGATCACACAGCGCTCACAACGACCCATGTCAAGAGGGGTATCGAAGTGGGCCTTAATCATAGAGCATTAATTCTCTTTATCGGTTGACATTGAAAAAGGCGCGATTTTCAAATCAACCAATCACATTTGTGTATTTCGTCGTGAATGACATCAACGCTCTATAATCCGTTCCACTAGAGTTTATGATTGTAACGCCCGCAAGCAGGTAGAACGGGAAAAATCACGGTCGTGAACATGATAGTTGTAAGTCTCTTGTGGAATGTAGCCTTTATCTAACAATTTTATGCTCAGGATGCTATGTTCCATGGCCCATTGGCAAGTTCTTAGCTGGTGTCTGTGACTTTTGTTTAGAGACCATGTTTCATTCACATCCATATATTATATTATACATGGCAGAATGCAGGTGTTAAATATGTGTTTTTTGATTGTATAAAAATATTTACTGAGGCTTAATTATCTATGTAACTGTCCCACAGGAACTCTTTAATTTTTCGGGATCAAAAGTATCCTATATGTTGACCAGGGATATAAGCTATCACCAAACAAAATTTCATTTAAATCGGTCCTGTCGTTTTGGAGATTAGCCCATAATAACAGAGAACCAAAAAATTTGAAAAAATCGAAATTAGTTCTATTTCACTTCTTACATCCCCTGACTCGGTTTTTATCATTTTTTTTCATTGCACAGAAATTCGACCTCTACAATTTTATTATATGTATAGATAATTATAATGAATTAAATAATAATTAATAAGTAATATAATTTGTATAATAATCCGTTGTACACATTGTACAATCCCAAGCTAAGCAAATTATGCTTGATAATAATTAATTTAATAATAATTAATTTAATTATTGTATGGTACGTAATATGTATATCACATTCGACACATTTAATCTATTTATTGCTGCCTCAGGTTGTCTGGAAGAGATGGCTTTTTGGTCTATCTTTACATTTGTACCCATTAATCTTTCACTTTAACATTCCTTGTCACTTGACTTTCATCCCTCCTCAGAACATGCCCATTTGACCTTAGTCTTCTTCCTCTCAACTTTTCAGCTGCGGGTGCAACATTGAAAGGTACCCTTATGTACTCATTTATCACCTTATCGATTGTTGTAACACCACACATCCATCTCAACACTCTTATCTCAGCTGAGTGGAGATGTTTCTGACCTAGTACTTTAGTGACCCAACATTCAGAATAACATGATGGGTTTGATATCTTATACTAATAAAGCTGAAGAGTTTGTTTGCTTGAACATGCTAATGTCAGGAACTACTGGTCTGATTTGAAAAATTCTTTCAGTGTTAGATAGTCCATTTATCGAGGAAGGCTATAGGCTATATATCATCACGCTAAGACCAATAGGAGCGGAGCACTAATGAAGAATGTTTCAAAATCGGGGTGTTTTTTATCTTACTTTTATACATACCTTCCATGATCAAATTAATTGTGTACTAGCAGAAGGTAATGTCAGGAGCCTTAAGAACAGACGAGCGTGCATGACAAGAGTTATCAATGTCAAAGAAGCAAGTGAAGTTTGTAAGAATAAGCCTAAATGGCGCTCTGTTGTTCGTGCCTACCCCGCAAGAGAACTGGCGAGAAGTTATGTATGTAGTTGTTGATGGGTTTTTTTTACTATACCACACGGACGAAGTCGCAGGCAGAAGCTAGTGTTTTTATAACTATTTTAATTTAATTTTTTTGTTTTCTCGTCTGGCATGTATAAACAAATAAGTCAAACAGCTTTCTGGCGAGCGATGTTTTGTTACGGAGTAAACTCATGTAATGTTTAAGGAGTAAACTCCAGTTGTGCATCGGAGATGACACAGACTTTTTTTCATTTAAGGATCTACCTAAATGGAGATCAAATTTGGAGTTTTTTTTTAACTTACTTTTTTTTAACTATTCCACGCAGATGAAGTCGTGGGCAGAAGCTAGTTTAATATATGTGTGGTAATATAAGTAGCATAATATTGTTAAAAGAAGGCACATGTTTAAACAGTACAATCTGATAAGCAAATAATAAAACTATTATTTGCACTGTATAATCTACCACGAAAATAACCAATGTGTAGTTCCTTTCATGGGAAAACTGACTAAGGACACATATTTATGCCAAATGCCAGTACATATAAGAATATGGTTACCATAAAATAATATTCATTTAAATATTAAAAATTAATTTCATTTTGTTTATTAACCTCAAAATTCCCATATAGCACAAATTTGTACATCGTGACACTCGCGGTCGTGCTCAATTTCGCAAAGACATAACATAAATTTGTGGTTGAATTTAAAATGAAACAATTTATTATTGTTGTCTCACTCTGCTTATATAAGATTTGTATGAAATGGGTATATTCTCTTGGGTGTATATACCAATAAACGTTACGATGCAGGTCAGTTGAGGTTTTTACACCAAAAGCAATAAGTCTTTTTTATAAGACTGAGGAACACTTGGCGCTCAAGGTTAATTAATGACTGTATACTTAGAATCATGAATTTTATTTCTTTATTCACATTATATCACTGAAAATATGTATACATAGTTTACATTGGAGCATATAAACATAATTTACTGGGATAAAATTAACTGTATGTACATATTATTTAGGTCTGTAAATAAGTATTAATATTTTGTTAAATTTGAGACATATTTAAAGTCCCAAAATATATAAAAATGTGTGCTGGGACACATAGTAGAAGTGAAACTTCAACGGACAAGTGGAAAAATGAATGAGGCCATAATGTTTTTTCGTGACAGAAAAATATATAGAAGTTTCACATCAATATTTTCGGTGGTTTAATAGTTAAATTAAAATAAGAGATATTAGTCTCTATAGTATAGTTTAGTAATGTGAATTATTGGTCTGGCTAGTTAGATTCGACATGACAAACTTTGTAAACTATATATTATTTTCTATGGTCTAGGTGCCTGGGATCGGTCCGGGAATTATCTCTTATATATTACCTATGACATGCGTAATTTGCCTAGCTTAGAGTTACACAATTCGTGGGGTAGTCATTTGTCTGTGATTTGAAAAAAAAATACATACAATCACATAAACATTTAGATAACACTTTAAAATTTCCAAATTATGGTAGTATATAGATAGTAGACGGGGAACCTTTGCTTGACCGGCAAGCCGTATGGCCGTAGGAAAAATACTAAGTCACCCAAAGGACAAATAAATTGTAAAATTCTAATAAACAGTACTGTTGTATAAGTTGTGTAGAGGTTATAAGTTTAATATTTTCAAACATAATGTACTAGGTTGTTAAGAGATTACTGCAGTGCAGAACTACGGTTCTGCTTCGTTACCTTCATTAACGGAGTATCTATGCTAAAAGATCTAAAACCATTAAGTAAAATAGCGAAATTTTAATATTTTTGCACTAATTCCATCACTGACACTTTTGAATTTATTTAGGCACGTTATATCGCTATAGTTCGATGTTATATCACTGTCTCAAAGTTCTAAATGTACTCTGTATCGAATTAAACTGTTTTT
Organism: Dendrolimus kikuchii; assembly: GCA_019925095.2. Classification (NCBI taxonomy): domain Eukaryota; kingdom Metazoa; phylum Arthropoda; class Insecta; order Lepidoptera; family Lasiocampidae; genus Dendrolimus; species Dendrolimus kikuchii. Next base: position 35,560,080 of record CM034387.1, read on the forward strand.
ATTATTTTAATTATTATTTGTTAGGTGGAAAAACAAGAACATTACACACGAATATATCTGTAACTGACTTCGGATTAGACGAAAGAAACGAACACGTCATTCTGACATTTAAATAGAGACAACGCTATGAGAAAGAAAGAGATAAGCGTTAGATATGGCTGATTACAACCTGGTTACTCATTATTACTAAAATATACATATTACAAACGATATATGTAATAATTTACAATCATTGTCTATTGTATTTAATTAACGTTTCTAATTGACCCTTGTATTGAATACCTTATAGTAATTTACATTGTATGAATAAATTATGTACCCCATCTGTTATTGGATAGCTAAACTATCGTACATGTTAGTTCTTTTGTTAAATTCATAGATGGCGCTATCTTCTATATTTTTAATATTTTTGCCTATATACTTAATTAGCATACAATTTGAGCAATTTTTGACTAATTATCTGTTAAAAAGAATATTTTTAGATGTATATTAAGAGGAACTACTCTGTATTTTCATTTTAAAAAACTGCCAAAATATTATTGCGCAATGATTTTGGACATGTTATCATGTAATTAACACTTTTTTGTAGGTATATTTTTAACGGATCTATGATAAAAAAAATGTTTTTATTCGTTTCTCAATCGTAAAGAAGATAATATAACGCATATAATGCTGGTTAGCTATAAAGTGAATAAAGATGTCTAGAACAATATTTTTTAGAGGTCTACAGGCAAATAGTAAAATAGATGTTTGTCAGTCAAGAGATAAGAGTTCCGTAGAAGCATTGAAGAACAATACAAAGGATTATCAATCACATAGTAAAAAACGTAAAAGTTGATTTACATTAATCCAGCTACTGATTTCAAATTCAAAGGAAGTCAGTGCCAACCAACATAAATTAGCCTCAAGGGACTAACTACAACTAACTTTTCGGCTCAATTCGGCTTTTGTCCATAGACTATATAAGTTTTAGATAAAACTTTTGTAGTCTATGGACAAAAGCTGGCATATAGACAGCCCCAGTTTTATATGAACATACGTACGCATCCGTTCAGCTTTTCGCATCTATTCAGCTTTCGCGGCAAACAGGCTTGGAAATATGACAAGTTGTTTTTATTTTTACCATGCGCATCGCTCACGACAGCATTCAGTGCTGTTCCGCCGCGTTCGACGCTGTGTTCGTAATGTTGGTATTCTAGCGCATGCTAACAACTCTGCTGAGGAGAACACAGCGGACCCTGGCGGCGAGGTCCATTCGGGGGTATCGTACGGTGTCATGGACGACGGCGACACTATTGGCGGTAGATCCGCCCTGGGAACTGCAGGCGGACGTGCTTGCCAAGGTCCGACGCTTTCGACAGGATGATAGAGTTAGGCGCCTGGTTTACTGCCGGGTAGAGATTGAGGCGATCAGGACGCGGGAAACCGCGACCATGATTCAAACTAGGTACAGAGATTTAGAATCTCCTGAGGCCGGCACTAATACACTGAAGGCGGTTCGTCCCTACCTACTGCGACGCAGATACTTATTGGGCACGGCTGCTTCGATAAGTATCTGCGTTAGATTGTGGGGTGTTTGCCTTTCCCCTCAGTACCGCGAGTGCGGCGCCCAAGTCACTGCGTTTCACAGGCCGGTCGGATCCGCTGCATGGCAACCTCGGAGGTTCGAGAGCGAGGCCATCGTAGGGCCCGTCGATTCGCTGAGAGGACTAGTTGAGGCCATGCTCCACAGCGACTATCACTGGTCAACGGTTTCTTCCTTTTGCGAGGCAGTAATGTCCTCCAAGGAAGCCGCTGAGAGTGATTTGTGTTGCCACCTATATACTTATATAGTTCTTGCACGGTCCCTATATTTGGCTTATTATATTCCCCATATTATATACTTCTATAATCACAGATTTCGCCAAGGCTACACTGTTCATTTGACTTCAACAATAAACAAAAGAGTATATAGGTTGTCGCCGCACGATTAACCAAGGATGATACACACTGATGCAATCGGACATGAATCCAATACGCACGCGCCGGTGTGTACGCGCAATATTAACCTTTTACTATGAAAACGCTCATTGTCTACGGCCAACCGCCAATATTCGAAATTCACGAACAGAACGACAAGGAAAAATTGTACGCGCAAGAAAATTTAATGTAAAGTTACAAAATATTAAATTATACGCATTTAACAAGCAAAGGGTGCTTCATTGAAGACTTCCTACGCTTCAAGGTATATGCGTGTGTGTGTCAAATACATGGTAGTGTGTGTATAATATAACACATAATTAAAAAAAAAATAACATTTGTTAATTTTTTTTCATTAACATTTTTTCTATGTAAACTATAAGTGCGAAATTTCATACTCGTCCGTCCCCGCAATTTTCGTAAAAAGGGGTACAAAGTCTCTGCTTCACGTATTTACATATAGTTATAATTTCTTTTCCAGCGCAACTTAGTTTTATTAATGAAAATTTGAATTTGAAAATATACGAAATATTCCAACTATAACAACAATAAACAACTGTTCATTAAAAAAACTTAAAGCCTTGTAATTATTTTAAATTACTATTTCATTATCTCATGAAGGCTATTTTGAAAACGGCACGCTATTGTGATACTTAATTGATAGTTACTATAAAATTTACCCCCACGCTTATGTTTTGCTTACTTCTACAGCATCTTTACGTGGTAGAGCCAGGCTGGAGTATGTGTCTTGCCTACAGCTCTTAGGGCTGGCTCGATACGTGTGATAACACGCTCTCAGAGAATATCGGCGTGAAACGGTTAGCCTCGAGCTCCCGATGCCCCCCCCCCTCTGGCTGATCCATCCCCATATTTCGATCACATATCCCATTCTTTACACCCCGTTCCTTCTCTATCCCTCTGTTGTATACCCCTTTTCTTTTTTTTTAACGAGGGAAATTTGATTGCGGACCAACAACCGCGCGATGGGAGAAAATCTAAATTTCGCGACGTCAGCTAACTAGTGGTCGCCTAGTGGTCGAAATTCGACAATAATTAATTTAAATTATAAGTTTGAACATTGAACATCTGTTGTCAAAGACTATACTTCTATAATCACAGATTTCGCCAAGGCTACACTGTTAATTTGACTTTAACAATAAACAAAAGAGTATATATATGAGTGTGTGTCAAATACATGGTAACGTGTGTGATTTGTTTATCGATGCATAATTTTAAAAAAATATTAGCATTCTGCACTTGTTTGTAACGATCCTCTTTAGTATATAATTCGTTTTATAAGTTTTATACAGACATGTCACTCTTATGTCAAGTTTTGGTTTTGCAATATAGTTAATTTTATCCAAATTTTCTTTTAGTTATTTTACCTAGTAGTAGCTCTCCTAGACCAGGAATCCACCTTAACAGCACTCCTTCTCTATAAAAACTATAAGCGTGCGAAATTTCATACTCCTCCGTTCGCGCAATTTTCGTAAATAGGGGTACAAATGTTTTGCTTCGTGTATTAATATACTAAGACTTTCTTGATGTACATACATACATACATACATAACTTCACGCCAGTTCCCTTACGGGGTAGGCACGAACAACAGAGCGCCATTTAGGCATATTCTTACACACCTCACTTGCTTCTTTGACATTCTTGATGTAAAATTGCAAAATATGTGATGTCACACTAGGGAGGCAGGAATCTCACGAACGTGACCAGCTGTGACGAGGGCGGAGGAGGGGTCAAAGAATCATGAAATTGGATGGCCCCTTATTACAAAACATTTCCAAATATCGGCAATATTTTTTTTACTCTCGAAACTTCAAACACTTAGTGATGTTAAATAGCATAGCTGTATATGCAAATTCACCAGCCGTACATACATAGGGCTGGCAATCAATCAGAAGAACATTTTAGTAAAAAACGTAAATCGTAACGCACGCCGCAATCACAGTTGGCGCCACTAGTCCGTTGCGAGCATCGCTTCAAATCCCTATTAATATTATAAACGCGAAAATAACTATTAACGCGAGTTTGTAGAATACTATGGAAATAGATTGAATATTGAGAAAAAGTTATTTTACTCTTCGATAGATGGCGCTAGTCAAATAATAGATCGCGGTATGGTTTGGTCTGTCTGTCTGTTCCGTTTTCACGGAAAACTACTGGACCGATCTGGACCGATCTGGACCGGACCGAACCGAACCGAACCGAACCGAACCGAACCGAACCGAACCGAACCGAACCGAACCGAACCGAACCGAACCGAACCGAACCGAACCGAACCGAACCGAACCGAACCGAACTGAACCGATCGGGTGTACATATGGAGTTTAAATACCGAAAATGGACATAGATACTTTTCTTCTGGGAGAGGGATAGTTTGCAATATAAAATGAAGTGAGTCTTCCGGGCCAAATAGCACTAACATAAAAAAATAATACACTGTAACCTGTGTTGTAACCTCTTTAAATAAGTGGCACGCACTGGAGGTTGACCGCGGCACGGTCGCGGGGCTACCGCTTTATTGTTCACCACGTATAAGTATAATAAACAATTTACAGTAGTCACATTAAACAGTAAAAGCAGTAGCAATGGGCGGCCTTATCGTTTTGGAGCGATCTCTTCCAGACAACCCGGGCTATGGAATTTATGAAGGGGAAATTCGCAAGTGTAGGACGGTGGTGTGCAAATTCAAATACATATATAAATATCACACAACATATATAAACTTTATCGAGATGTTGCCGAGCGCTTAGTAGAGCTCTCACGCGACCAAAAGGCTGGCGTCTATTTTGCTCAAAGGGTAAGCATCGCTATTCAGCGTGGTAACACCGCCAGCCTTTTGGGAACGTTCCCGGTAAGTGACAGTGGTTTGGGACCAATATTTTATCTATAATTTTGCTCTCCTTTTTTTTATTTAGTTTTAGTATTTAATTTTAGGTTTCTATTTTATAGTTTAGTTTAATTTTTAAAATAATTTTGGTTGTTACAATAAATATACTTATATGTTTACATATACCTAAAATGAATTTAAAAAAATTCAGAATACACATAACACATGTTAATCCTAATATATATAAATTACGTGTCACGTTGTTTGTCCGCGATGAACTCCTAAACTACTTGACCGATTTTAATCAAATTTGCACACCGTGTGCAGTTTGATCCGACTTGAAAGATAGGATAGCTTACATTTGGACCCGGTAGGTGGCGCTGGAATCGGGTTCTAAATTTTATTTCTTCAGGGCAGAACAACGTCTGCCGGGACAGCTAGTATTATATATATACATCATTAATATATGTATAGCAACAGCAATAGCTATATAATATTAATAATACTATTAATACATAATATATTAATATATTACATACATACATACATAACTTCACGCCAGTTCCCTTGCGGGGTAGGCACTAACAACAGAGTGCCATTTAGGCTTATTCTTACACACCTCACTTGCCTCTTTGACATTCATAACTCTTGTCATGCAAGCTCGTCTGTTCTTAAGGCTCCTGACATCACCTACTGCTAGTACACGATCAATTTGATCATGGAAGGTCTGTCGTGGCCTTCCACGACTTCTGCATCCATCCACTTTTGCATTGTATATCTGTTTAGTCATTCTTTCATCATGCATTCTTTCCACATGCCCGAACCACCGGAGCATTCCTTTCCTTACCTTCACCCCGACACTCTCTTTCAGACCAACTCTCTTTCTTACTTCGGCATTACGAACGCGGTCCGCGAGCGTCACTCCGCAGATTTTGCGCAGTGCTCGCATCTCGACCGCGTTTACTCTACTTTCATGCTCTCTCTAATATATTACATATACTAATATACAAATTAATAAGTAAACGTACATGTAATTAGGTATTAAATATTTATTATAAAGTGAGATAATATTCTCGTATCAGTTTTTCAAAAATGGGAAGTAACTTTGCCTGTCTTACGTTTTCGGGCAATGAATTCCACAGTCTACTGATATATCTTTCAAAAATATGATGATGCCGTTTTAGTTTTCATAAAAATCCGCTCCCGTGGCTGAGTATTTTTCGCTATATCTTACAGTCTTTATATACATGGGCGAAAGCATTTTAAGATATGACAACCCTAACATTGGAGTCAATTTACACGTTTAAAAATTGGCAAACGGGCGATATCGTCACTTGAGCAAATTTATGTTATTCATATTTGTTTTATCAAAAAAACATTGTCGAGTCTGGCTGTCTTAGAGGGCATACTCTTTCTAGGCTATCCAGTTTGAACTAAATACAATGGGTTTGAAAGTAAATAATCTATCTATCTTTTTTTTTATTGCAGGAGATCAGCAGACAGGCAGACGGCCCACTGGATGGAAAGCGGTTACCATCGCCTATGGACATTTGCAACAGCAAAGTTGTTACAAATGCGCTGCTGCTCTCTTGAGAGAGACTGGAACCTAGTCACTAATGCCGGAACACAACTCAAGGTTGTTATGGCGACATACTTTAGACCAGGGGTGGTAGCGATCCACTCGGGCAAATGCCCTACTTCCTGGCAAATATATCTGCTAGGGGAACCGTTTTTGAAGTGAAATTTCTATATAGACGGGGGGTATAAGGATTTTTTCTGTCACGAAAACGCGTTACAGCCCCGTGGCGGGAGTAGAAGGTATATCGCGTGGTGAGAGACGGCATATTTTAGAGTAGAGTATGAATGTTTTTTTTGGTTCCGGATCGAAATCAGTTGTTTGTTCGATAAAATAAAATATGTTTAAATAAAAAATGCATTCATTAAAATTTACCTAACCTAAAAAAGGATAATTTGCAGTAAACCTGCTAAAAATCGAAATGTGTGCTGGGACACATAGTAGAAGTGAAATTTCAACGGACTTTCAAATTGGACGGTTTTCAAATTGGACAAGCATATTAACAATCTGCCCGTAAAACATCAAGTTAAAATTATGTTGCTATTCGTTTTGCCACTTGTCCGTTGTCATTCGTTTTTCCATTTGTCCGTTGAAGTTTATTGTACAATGTATTTAAAGTATTGAAATAATCAGTTAGGTTTATTTGGACCGGCAGATGCCGGAAACACAATCAATTAATCAATCAATAACTCTTTATTGTCAAATAATGTCAGGAGCCTTAAGAACAGACGAGCGTGCATGACAAGAGCTATGAATGTCAAAGAAGCAAGTGAGGTGTGTAAGAATATGCCTGAATGGCGCTCTGTCGTCCGTGCCTACCCCGCAAGGGAACTGGCGTGAAGTTATGTATGTATGTATGTAATACAAAAAAAAGTCTAAAACTATGTCTCATTTTGCACAAAGGGTGGTCTTATCGCTAAAAAGCGATATCTTCCAGACAACCCCAGGAATGAGATGAGATTATAATGACGATGGTGGTATACATAATAGACAATTTTTAGAATTTTTGTCTATTAGAATATAACATAAAAAATGCGTAACGGATTTAAATGAAACTTGACACGGAGCTTACTTATATCCTGGGTCAATTCTTGGGATACTTTTTATCCCAACTATACTGTTTCTAAGCGTTTATTTTACTTTTGACGTTTGCACGTCTATCAAGATACATATTTCTTGACAGTAAAGTGAACATGAAACAAATGACATAATTGTCGTACTTTATTGTTGTGGGTGACGTTTTGTTTTGTTTTTTTTTTTAATTTAAGGCTTGGCAACTAGGCCTTTAAGCCAGGCGCCGTTGTATTGTAGGCTACAATCGACGTCATTCAACGGAGTTCTTATGAAAACTCGAAAGGCCACATTTGGCTATATAATTCAGGTATCTCGCGAAAACACATAATTACTACTCAAAAACTATCAATATCCTACAACTATTGTTAATTTTAGAGTAATTTTACACATTTTTAGAAAATAAAACTGCACAGCACAACGTCTCCTTTCAGTTCCCGCCAAAAACTCCTGTGGGTGACGTTATAATGACATTCTGTGAGTCATGTAACGCACACACTATTAAACCATCGACACTATGCATAAATAAATCGAAAATAATCAATTTGAAAATAAAATATGTTCTACTGTACTATCTGTATTTAAATAAATATGTCTAATATATTAAACATTTACTTATTTGTCTATTGTAATATATAAAATGCTTTTCACATATAATGTTGACAAATATATTTATTCAGATTATTTTGCATATACGTATATATATTACTATTATATTTATATATGTATTAAATTTATAAATTAATGTAAGTATGTATATTTAAATTGTACTGTCCTATCTTTTTTCTGCTCCACCAACATCGCCAGATTAGTTAAGAATTTCTTTTAAGCGGGGTTGCCTGGAAGAGATCGCTTTTAGCGATAAGGCCGCCAGTTGTTTTGCCAACAAGTATTGTAATTATGCATTTTGTTTTTGTTTGTTTTGGTGAGCAATAAAGTGTTATCTATCTATCTACTGTATTTCAAATTTATTACAAAAATTACTTATTTAATATATGTAGAATATATTAATTGAAATGTGGGTATAGTTATTACACGATTTAGTATTTTAAGGAAAAATATATTTATAAGTTAAATTGATTAAAACTTATTTATAAATGAAGTCGATTTTTATAACAAATCGAGTCGATAAAGCATTAGGACGTTACTAATTGATCCGTCATCGAGCTGTCAAAAGTAAAATAAATGCTTGGCAAGGGTATATAATCTATAATGTCGTTGTTTTTATGGAATAGATGAATAAAGCGATAAAAATGGCGCTGTGTCTAAATAAATAAAAATGAATCGTAGAAACGTATGTACGCGCATAACTTGAGAACGACTGCACTGATTTCCATGAAATTTTTGTGTGTGTCCCCGGATTATTTAGATTCACAATTCGAACCAATAGGTAATGCCGGGATCCAGATAATAGATTTTTATTTTTTCAGGCCAGGGTAACGTCTGGCGGGACCTCTAGCATATAATATATAACTTGATATATAATATTTACATAGTTCAAAGAAAATATGTCTAATATATGTTATAATTAGATTTAAATAGATTAAAATATGTACTTTTTGTGACGACCTTTCTCGCCCTCTAAAATATATGTCGAGCATTTACCTCCATTTTATCGTAAGCGACATTTTTGGACCTAAGTATATTTTTTTTGTTGCAAAAAGTATTTTAAATCATAATTTTGTTTTAAGGCTTCTAGTTTTAGTTGGATTAGATTCTACTGAATCAAAATCTGAAACTCTGAAAACAAAATAATAGTTTCAAATACCTTCTTGAACAAAAAACATATTTAGGACCAAATGTCGCTTACGACAAAATGGCGGTAAAGACTCCATGTGTTGACAGTTGTCAAGCCAATATACATAGTCTACAGCGTGGGCGTAACTACGTTCTAAGTCTCACGCTCTTCCTGCCATAAGCGCGGGGCACATGGGAGGAGGGTGGTTTTAGTGGAGTATTGAGTTTTCGAGTCTCCACAGAAGCCGGTCGATTAGTGTTTGGATTGCCCCCAGGGGAATGCCTCCATAATCAACTGTGGTCTAATCCCTAGCAAAGGACCCGGTACTGTGCAAAACGCATTTCCCTCGCCTTAAAAAAATATATATATACATATACTAGCTGTCCCGGCAGACGTTGTTCTGCCCTGAAGAAATAAAATTTAGAACCCGATTGCAGCGCCACGTACCGGGTCCAATTGTGAATCTAAACCATCCTCGAATCCACTTGAACACACACAAAAAAATTCATTCAAATCGGTCCAGCCGTTTAGGAGGAGTTCACTGTCAACACACGTACATAAGAATTATATATATAAAGATATGAAACTGGCCTGCCGACCAGTAGGTGATAATAAGCTTTATTCGCCATACATCCTCTGCTTTCAGAACTACGTACGTACCTGTATGTTATTATACTTCTTTTCTGCGGCCGCCATGTCGACGGGGTCTGGACTCAAACTTCGCATGGTTGGCAGCACGTCTTCCAACATATTGCCGGCTCAAAAAACCTGAAATCAAGAACACAATGGCATGTTAAGAATAGCCGAACGATTTTTTATTGCGAAGCTGGCAAAGAAGCAGACGGCCCTGCTCATGGAAGTAGTTTGCAGGGGTGAAGCCAAAGTGCTGGCAGCCTTTAGGTCGACATAGGAGGATTCCGAGCGGCTTCCGACCTTTGGCCGCTGTGAGCGGGCGGTGCGAGTGAGTTCCTTGGGGATAGGGATCTCATCAACCGCTTGCGCTCACCTCTCTCGTGGATCGCGTTACAACTGGGAGTGATTGTAGCCTCCGAGGTTCCCGCCTACCGGGGCCCGTGGAGTCGGTCGAGCTTCCGCTTTCCAGTAGCCCTGGCATAAGTCGCAGGAAAGAAAATTCAGGGGTTTTATTGAGTATTCCTAACTGTGGTGTAACAATAGCACTTCTAGTTCTGGTGAATCCCACACACGAGTCGCGACTTGTCCCCCTTGCGCGGCCTATGGTTCTCAATCGGATTTCCTCTGGTGAAAAAAAAGGAGAATGAGATACAGGAATGTGATAGGAAGTATGGAATTGGAATAAGTGGAGGAGATAGCGGGAAGGAGAAGTGGACCAACGGATATCTCACTCATCGCACGAAACACGACTAGCTCAAAACTAACCGTTTCACGCTGACATTCTGTGAGAGCGTGGTATTACACCAACCGAGCCGGCTCTAAGAACTGTAATTAAGATAATGATTCCAACATGGCTCTGCAATGTAAAACGTGACCATATGGTAGTGCACCAGACCACGAAGAAAAAGTCTGTGTCATCTCCGACGCACGACTGGAGTTTACTCCTTAAACATTACATGAGTTTACTCCTTAACCAAACATCGCTCACGCGCCAGAAAGCTGATTGACTTATTTATTTATACGTGCCAACCGGAAAACAAAAGAATTAAATTAAAATAGTTATATAAAATACTAGCTTCTGCCCGCGACTTCGTCCACGTGGTATAGTAAAAAAATAGGAAGTTAAAAAACCCACCGATTTTGAAACATTCTTCATTGGTGCTCCGCTCCTATTGGTCTTAGCGTGATGATTATATAGCCTATAGCCTGTCTCGATAAATGGACTATCTAACACTGAAAGAATTTTTCAAATCAGACCAGTAGTTCCTGAGATTAGCGCTTTCAAGCAAATAAACAAACAAACTCTTCAGCTTTATATATTAGTATAAGATACGGACGTGCTAGGCGATAGCGCCCGTATAAGTGCGGTTGCAAGACTTTCTAATTTGAAAACACCGTCTTTTATTTTATTACACTGACAGCTATTAGTTTGGATCTTATTTTATTACATTAAAGTTCGAAATCGTATAATAAAAAATATATAACACTTGAGTTAACGCTTGTATTATTGCACTTCAAATAAATTTTAAAATCGAAAATCTGTTTTTAAGGAGTAAACTCCAGTAAAGTCCAAAAAACATTTAAATATAAACAAACATAAGCTAAAACTACTAAAAACTAAACTATTAGTTTCGTCGTAATGAGATAAAGAAAAGTGAAATGAGTATACCTAAAAAAAATATAAGAAACTAGCTGACCCGGCGAACTTCGTACCGCCATATTTTCTGAATTCCTGAAAGATTTTGTTTCATGACACAAAAACAAAATCACCATAATCGGTCCAGGTGATTAGGAGGATTCTAGAACCCGATCTCAGCGCCACCTACCGGTTCTAATTGCGAATCTAAACCATCGGGGAACCCACTCAAACACACAAAAACAAAATCACCAAAATCGCTCCCGGTGAAGGAGGATTTTAGAACCCGATCTCTGCGCCACCTACCGGTTCTAATTGTGAATCTAAACCATCCGGGAACCCACTCAAATACACAAAAACAAAAGCACCAAAATCGCTCCAGGTGATTAGGAGGATTGTAGAACCCGATCTGAGCGCCACCTACCGGTTCTAATTGCGAATCTAAACCATCGGGGAACCCACTCAAACACACAAAAACAAAATCACCAAAATCGGTCCAGGTGATTAGGAGGATTGTAGAACCCGATCTCAGCGCCACCTACCGATTCTAATTGCGAATATAAACCATCCGGGAACCCACTCAAACACACGCAAACAAAATCACCAAAATCGCTCCCGGTGATTAGGAGGATTCTAGAACCCGATCTCAGCGCCACCTACCGGTTCTAATTGCAAATCTAAACCATGCGGGAACCCACTCAAATACACAAAAACAAAATCACCAAAATCGATCCAGGTGATTAGGAGGATTCTAGAACCCGATCTCAGCGCCACCTACCGGTTCTAATTGCGAATCTAAACCATCGGGGAACCCACTCAAACACACGAAAACAAAATCACCAAAATCGCTCCCGGTGATTAGGAGGATTCTAGAACCCGATCTCAGCGCCACCTACCGGTTCTAATTGCAAATCTAAACCATGCGGGAACCCACTCAAATACACAAAAACAAAATCACCAAAATCGCTCCCGGTGATTAGGAGGTTTCTAGAACCCGATCTCAGCGCCACCTACCGGTTCTAATTGTAAATCTAAACCATCCGGGAACCCACTCAAATACACAAAAACAAAATCACCAAAATCGCTCCCGGTGTTTAGGAAGATTCTAGAAGCCGATCTCAGCGCCGCCTACCAGTTCTAATTGCGAATCTAAACCATCCGGAAACCCACTCAAATACACAAAAATAAAATCACTAAAATCGCTCCCGGTGATTAGGAGGATTTTAGAACCCGATCTCTGCGCCACCTACCGGTTCTAATTGCGAATCTAAACCATCCCGGAACCCAATCAAACACACACACACACAATTTCATCAAAATCGGTAAAGTCGTTCTCAAGTTATGCGCTTACCAACACATTTTGCGATTAATTTTTATATATAAGATAAAAAAAACATATAAAATTATAAAACTCCTTTTTGCAGAGTAAATCAAATCAAGGCAAATAGCGCCAAAAAAGCGCCACAGTGATATGCAATGATAAAAAATGAATGATAATCTAATCGATGTACATACACACGACGCGGAGTATTTTGTATTTTTATCTTGCGCAGCCTTGATAGCTATATTTCCTGATTGCGAACGCGTGTTTGAACTTGTGTTGCTATTGTCAAAAAATATTAATCTACAATACAATATATAACTATATATATGTAGGATGGTGATTGTGTAGCAACAGATTGTTTAGGAATTGACAATCGAATTGGAATTGACTCGATTGACAATCTGTCAAGCGAGTGTTGTAATTTTTATTGGAACGAAGTTCCTTATCGCGCGTTGTGAAAGGGGGCTAGACGGAAAAAATTCTTACGAAAAGTTGTCACGACACTTTTTGCTATAGTAAGTATAGTAAGCTGTGCGGCGTTGCATGTTTCTCTGTCTGTCTGTCTGTCTCTCTCTCTGTCTCTCTCTCTCTTAGAGAGACAACTTAATTTGTTATATTTGTTAATAATAAGTTTATATAACATTATATTTGTTAATAATAAAAAAAATATTATTATAACTTTAAAAAAAAAAATTTATTACAATTCCTTCACTAATTAATCGAAAGGAACTTCGTTCCATCCGGGTGTCCCTTGACACCTCTCAAATTTTTATTATAGTGTTATTTAATTATACCAGTTTAAAGGGAGATATTTTATTTATAAGCTATGATACACACACACACACATATATAATAAAGTCCCTTATACTCGCGGCTTTAATGTTTTTCTTTACATGAGTTCAGCAGTAAGGCAGACGGCCCACCTGATGGAAAGCGGTTACCATCGCCTATGGACATTTGCAACACCGAAGATGCTACCAACCTGTTGCCGCTCTACGCAAGGAGACAGATACAGGACAGCTCTCTGAAGGACTTTCAACAATTCGTTATTATTTCATTCAATATGAAAACACTTACACCACACGAGTAATTCATTAAAAATAATTAAAGAAATATCAAAATCACTCTCATTTTTTTATAACTGGCAACATTAATATACATACATACATACATAACTTCACGCCAGTTCCCTTGCGGGGTAGGCACGAACAACAGAGTGCCATTTAGGCTTATTCTTACACACCTCACTTGCCTCTTTGACATTCATAACTCTTGTCATGCAAGCTCGTCTGTTCTTAAGGCTCCTGACATCACCTTCTGCTAGTACACGATCAATTTGATCATGAAAGGTGTGTCATGGCCTTCCACGACTTCTGCATTCATCCACTTTTGCATATATATTATTATATTATTATATAATATATTATTTTTTAATTTTTTTTTTATAGGCATTTTATTGTATTATCTGATATAGTAATATTATACTTACGTTGGCAACCCAACTGGCTTATTGCAAATATTTGAATGTCTACGAAAATATTCCATCTGTATTTTGTTTGATTGTTTTTATTACTAACTGGTGTGAACTAGTCGTGCCTTTATAACCTTTTCAAGTTCAGCTATATAAAAAGCACTGCTAATTAGATTGTGTAAATAATGCCCTATTAGTACGCCGTCAGTTACTAAGGAGAATAATTATATTAATACATACATACTATTGGTGGCAGTTGCTTCTCGGGTTTGGAAATTAAAATTCGACGTAATAATGGTCTGTATGATTATTATTAAGTTATAAATATACATTTAAAGAGTAGAACAAAGTATGCAAGAGAGTTGAGTACAATATATGAATAGCTGAGTGGCTGAATTCATAGTTGTTCTTGATGTAGTAGTTTTTTCCGGTTTTTTTCGGCCTCCTATATCCCGCATTCCGTCCGACGCCTAGTTGCTAATCGCGCTAGCTATGGGCGTCGGCGGTATGCGGGGCGCGGAGTGTAGATGTGCTCCGCGGGCGGGTCAGGGGGGTGCTCTCTGTCCGCAACACATATATAATATTGATTATTATGGTCGAATTTCGACCACGGGCGACCACTAGTAATGCGTAATTCTTATATTGTTTACTAATATATCTATCTTCTATACTATAATAAATCTGTAAATGTGAAAAAAATCAAGAGGACTTCGGATCAGGAGATTCCAAAAATGCAATTATTCGAATGTTTCTCTGTCTGTCTGTTAGAGCATCACGTGAAAACTACTGAACGGATTTAAATGAAACTCGACATAGAGCTGTCTTATATCCCGGGGCGTAACTTAGGATACTTTTTATCCCGATAAATGAAGACATATCCTTAGAATAGACGGATTAACAAAATAGATGGCGCTGCAATCGCAATATAGACAACCATCGCTGTAAGTCAACAACAAATACGTTGTCACGTTGCCCACATGTCATTCATTACGTATTAGGTACGTCAAATCAGGTTGGCTGTGACTTTTCTTTATGTTTTGCTGTGCAGCAGTGCTAAATAGACTTAGTTTCAGAGTTTTTGGCGGGAACTGAAAGCAGACGTTGTGCTGTGCAGTTTTATTTTCTAAAAATGTGTAAAATTACTCTAAAATGAACAATAGTTGTAGGATATTGATAGTTTTTGAGTAGTAATTATGTGTTTTTGCGAGAAATGTGAACTATATAGCCAAATGTGGCCTTTCAAGTTTTCACAAGAACTCCGTCGAATGATGTCGATTGTAGCCTACAATACAACGGCGCCTGGCTTAAAGGCCTAGTTGCCAAGCCTTAAACATAAAAAAAACGTTTCATTGTAGTGAATTGAATAAGAAACTAAAGTATCGAAGGTTTATATATTATAAAACACCTAATTACATTTTTATGTATATAACATAGAGCTACTAGTACCTAGAGTTTTTACGCGGCGTAGTCACTTGAGGTTTTTGCGATATTCAGAAATGTGGTCATATTTTTTTTATCCAAACATGAATTTAATACAAACAATTTGAAGACGTTCAAGTTTGATGAGTTGCTCTTGGCCCTGGGCTGATATTAAGATAGCAGGCATCCTCATTGTTTGTACGTATTTTTTTTTCATTGTAAAAGTGTAACATTTATTTCCATTTAAATTTATTTTACATATTTTGCCTATTCTAATAAAATATATATATACATACATACATACATAACTTCACGCCAGTTCCCTTGCGGGGTAGGCACGAACAACAGAGTGCCATTTAGGCTTATTCTTACACACCTCACTTGCCTCTTTGACATTCATAGCTCTTGTCATGCACGCTCGTCTGTTCTTAAGGCTCCTGACATCACCTTCTGCTAGTACACGATCAATTTGATCATGGAAGGTGTGTCGTGGCCTTCCACGACTTCTGCATTCATCCACTTTTGCATATATATTATTATATTATTATATAATATATTATTTTTTTATAGGCATTTTATTGTATTATCTGATATAGTAATATTATACTTACGTTGGCAACCCAAATGGCTTATTGCAAATATTTGAATGTCTACGAAGGTTTGGAAATTAAAATTCGACGTAATAATGGACTGTATGATTATTATTAAGTTATAAATATACATTTAAAAAGTAGAACAAAGTATGCAAGAGAGTTGAGTACAATATATGAATAGCTGAGTGGCTGAATTCATAGTTGTTCTTGATGTAGTAGTTTTTTCCGGTTTTTTTCGGCCTCCTATATCCCGCATTCCGTCCGACGCCTAGTTGCTAATCGCGCTAGCTATGGGCGTCGGCGGTATGCGGGGCGCGGAGTGTAGATGTGCTCCGGCGGGCGGGTCAGGGGGGTGCTCTCTGTCCGCAACACATACATACATAACTTCACGCCAGTTCCCTTGCGGGGTAAGCACGTACAACAGAGCGCCATTTAGGCTTATTCTTACACACCTCACTTGCTTCTTTGACATTCATAACTCTTGTCATGCACGCTCGTCTGTTCTTAAGGCTTCTGACATTATATTAATACGTGAAGCAAAAACTTTGTACCCCTTTTTACGAAAATTGCGCGGACGGAGGAGCATGAAATTTCGCACACGGCACACTTATAGTTTATAAAGAGAGGAGTGCAGAATGCTAAAACTTTTTTTAAATTATGCATAAAAAATACATTAATCAATAAAAAAAAACATCTCACACACTAGCATATATTTGACACACACACGCATATATACTCTTTTGTTTATTGTTCAAGTCAAATGAACAGTGTAGCCTTGGCGAAATCTGTGATTATAGAAGTATAGTCTTTGACCTTAATAATGTTCAAACTTATAATATTGATTATTATGGTCGAATTTCGACCACGGGCGACCACTAGTAATGCGTAATTCTTATACTGTTTACTAATCTATCTATCTTCTATACTATAATAAATCGGTAAATGGTTCGAATTTGTACAATGCGTTTAAAAATGTGAAAAAAATCAAGAGGACTTCGGATCAGGAGATTCCAAAAATGCAATTATTCGAATGTCACTCTGTCTGTCTGTTAGACCATCACGTGAAAACTACTGAACGGATTTAAATGAAACTCGACATAGAGCTTTCTTATATCCCGGGGCGTACCTTAGGATACTTTTTATCCCGATAAATGAAGACATATCCTTAGAATAGACGGATTAACAAAATGGATGGCGCTGCAATCGCAATATAGACAACCATCGCTGTAAGTCAATAACAAATACTTTGTCACGTTGCCCACATGTCATTCATTACGTATTAGGTACGTCAAATCAGGTCGGCTGTGACTTTTCTTTATGTTTTGCTGTGCAGCAGTGCTATATAGACTTAGTTTCAGAGTTTTTGGCGGGAACTGAAAGGAGACGTTGTGCTGTGCAGTTTTATTTTCTAAAAATGTGTAAAATTACTCTAAAATGAACAATAGTTGTAGGATATTGATAGTTTTTGAGTAGTAATTATGTGTTTTGTGAGAAATGTGAACTGTATAGTCAAATGTGGCCTTTTGAGTTGTCACAAGAACTCCGTTGAATGGCACTAGCTGATTACCTGCAGTTCAGCTGTACTACACATAGGCTTAAGAAAATGAAGAAACTATATTGTAAACTAAGATCTGGCTTAAAGGCCTAGCTGCCAAGCCATAAACTTAAATGAATAATAGACTTAGTTTCAGAGTTTTTGGCGGGAACTGAAAGGAGACGTTGTGCTGTGCAGTTTTATTTTCTAAAAATGTGTAAAATTACTCTAAAATGAACAATAGTTGTAGGATATTGATAGTTTTTGAGTAGTAATTATGTGTTTTTGCGAGAAATGTGAACTATATAGCCAAATGTGGCCTTTCAAGTTTTCACAAGAACTCCGTCGAATGATGTCGATTGTAGCCTACAATACAACGGCGCCTGGCTTAAAGGCCTAGTTGCCAAGCCTTAAACATAAAAAAAACGTTTCATTGTAGTGAATTGAATAAGAAACTAAAGTATCGAAGGTTTATATATTATAAAACACCTAATTACATTTTTATGTATGTAACATAGAGCTACTAGTACCTAGAGTTTTTACGCGGCGTAGCCACTTGAGGTTTTTGCGATATTCAGAAATGTGGTCATATTGTTTTTAACCAAACATGAATTTAATACAAACAATTTGATGAGTTGCTCTTGGCCCTGGGCTGATATTAAGATAGCAGGCATCCTCATTGTTTGTACGTATTTTTTTTTTTTCATTGTAAAAGTGTAACATTTATTTCCATTTAAATTTATTTTACATATTTTGCCTATTCTAATAATATATATATATATATATATATATATATATATATATATATATATATATATCTCTCTCAGGAGCCTTAAGAACAGACGAGCTTGCATGACAAGAGTTATGAATGTCAAAGAGGCAAGTGAGGTGTGTAAGAATAAGCCTAAATGGCACTCTGTTGTTCGTGCCTACCCCGCAAGGGAACTGGCGTGAAGATATGTATGTATGTATGTATATATATATGTATATATATATATATATATATATATATATATATATATATATATATATATATATATATATATATATATATATATACAATTTAATTTATAAAAGAGTAATGTTTAAAGTTTTTATTTTTTGTACGTATTTCATTTGTGTATTTATGTCATATCTAACACTGGACCACCTACATCGCCAGATTAGTTTAAATCAGCGTTTCTCAACGTTTTGTATGTCGCGACCCACGAAAAAATCAAAAAGTTAAGTGAAAAGTCTTGTGACCCCTTCACTGCAAATTAATAATAATATTTTAATTAATAGTTTATTTGTACGTTTCATTTGTATATAGGTCTAATGTTTTTAAGAGACTGCGACCCCCGTTAATAACAAACGTGACCAGGTTGAGAATGGTTTAGATTATTCTTTAAGGTAGGTTACTTGGAAGAGATTGATCTGCCTATTATGTTTACCAAGACAATATTGTAAACAGCCTCCCAGGTTCCATGGTACATGTTTAACACATTAAGCAGGCACCAAATTAGTTGCACATAGGTTACGTTCCGGACATTCCATTGAGAAAGTTTAGATTCTTAATGAAAAAGTCTGATTCCGAAAATTGTTTAACTTGCAATATGGTTGAAGATGTAAACCCATATTCTCATGGAATGTGTTCGGACCGAGGCAGCCAGAATTAAGTTATGCGCAGGATTAAATCGGGAGAGATTGGACTTGTGTACAATATATAATATTTTGGCCTCTCCTAAGCAGGAGAGACCAAAATATTATATATTGTACAAGAATCTAGTACGATGTACAAGTATGTGATTAGCATCTTATCTACGGGTAATCTTAATATATATAAACCACGTGTCACTTGTTTGTCCGCGATGGACTCCTAAACTACTTGACCGATTTTAATCAAATTTGCACACCGTGTGCAGTTTGATCCGACTTGAAAGATAGGATAGCTTACATTTGGACCCGGTAGGTGGCGCTGCAATCGGGTTCTAAATTTTATTTCTTTAGGGCAGAACAACGACTGCCGGGACAGCTAGTTTCTTATAAATTTTATTAAAGCTATAATAAATTATTGAGAATAGGTACGATGGGGCTGACATAATCGAAAAAATTCAAAGCCCCTTTAAAATACAAGAATATATATATATTGTAATAGTAATTTTTGTAATTGTTTATTTGTTGGGCAATAAAGTGTTATTTGAGTTCAGTGTAAAATACTACCTGCTACTGGCGACCGTGTCTGTATTTTATGTGGTAGAGCAATGCTGGAGTTATCGTCATGATCATAGTTATTAGTGCTCAATCTGTGCAATACTCTCACAAATTATAGTTGTCAAACGGTAGCCAATCAAACGATAGCCAAACGATGAGTGAGAGCTCGAACAGCACATTTCCTCTATCTCATCTTCTATATACTATTCGAATCACCTCGATGTCACCATTCCTCCCTTCTGATTCCTATATCCCGTGGCCTTTATCTCAACTTTCTATCAGATTCCCTCCATTCCGTTTTAAAGCATGACAAGGAGTTGGCTTCCCGCCTATAGGCGACAGTAACCACTTTGCGTTAGATGTACCATCTACTGGTTTGCCAGCTTCGCAATGAAAAAAATCAAGTAATCTTGCGCCTCTGACACACAATGACAAAGTAATCTCATTTAAAGATTTGAGAATAAAAAATGAATATTGCATTATTGTAGTATGATAATGTTTTATTATTATTATACAAACAGTTAACGAGCATTGGTAGCTTAGTTGATAACGCACTTTTATCATTATTGTCTTGATTATAGCTATTAGGGCTCAATCGGTACGATACCACACTCTCACAAATTATAGCTGTCAAATGGTAGCCAATCAAACGGTAGTCAAACGGTATGTAGCTAATCGTGTTTCGTGCGGTGATTGAGAGTTCCGACGGCCCATTGCCTCTATCCCAACTTCTATATACATATTCGATCACCTCGATGTCCTTCCATTCCTCCCTTCTGATTCCTATATTCCATGGCCTTTATCCCAGCTTTCTATCCCATTCCCTTCATTCCATTTTTAAGTATGACAATGTGTTGGCTTCCCGCCTATAGGCGACGATAACCACTTTGCATTAGGTGTACTATCTATCCGTTTGTTAGCATCACAATGAAAACATTAAAGCAATCTTGCGCCTCTGACACACACAATGACAAAGTAATCTCATTGAAACATTTGAGAATAAAAAATAAACGTTGCATCATTTTAGTATGATAATGTTTTTTATTATTATGTAAACAGTTAACGAGTAGTGGCAGCTTAGTGGGTAACGCACTTTTATCATTATTGTCTTGATTATAGCTATTAGGGCTCAATCGGTACGATACCACACTCTCACAAAATATAGTTGTTAAATGGTAGCCAATCAAACGGTAGTCAAACGGTATGTAGGTAATCGTGTTTCGTGCGGCGTGTGAGAGTTTCGATGCCCTATTGCCTCTATCCTAACTTCTATATACCTATTCGATCACCTCCATGTCAATCTATTCCTCCCTTCTGATTCCTATATTCCATGGCCTTTATCCCAGCTTTCTATCCCATTCCCTTCATTCCATTTTTAAGTATGACAATGTGTTGACTTCCCGCCTACAGGCGACAATAACCACTTTCCATTAGGTGTACTATCTATCAGTTTGTTAGCATCACAATGAAAACATTAAAGTAATCTTGCGCCTCTGACACACACAATGACAAAGTAATCTCATTGAAAGATTTGGGAATAAAAAATGAACATTGCATTATTGTAGTATGATAATGTTTTATTATTATTATACAAACAGTTAACGAGCATTGGTAGCTTAGTTGATAACGCACTTTTATCATTATTGTCTTGATTATAGCTATTAGGGCTCAATCGGTACGATACCACACTCTCACAAATTATAGTTGTTAAATGGTAGCCAATCAAACGGTAGTCAAACGGTATGTAGCTAATCGTGTTTCGTGCGGCGTGTGAGAGTTCCGATGCCCTATTGCCTCCATCCTAACTTCTATATACCTATTCGATCACCTCCATGTCATTCTATTCCTCTCTTCTGACTCCTATATTCCATGGCCTTTATCCCAACTTTCTATCCTATTCCCTTCATTCCATTTTTAAGTATGACAATGTGTTGGCTTCCCGCCTACAGGCGACAATAACAAGTTTGCATTAGGTGGTTTTGCCAGGTAGGGTATTTTTGCTCGACTGGATGGCGACCACCCCTGGTCTAGAGTATGCCGCCCTAACAACCTTGTGATGTGTTCCGGCATTAGTGACCAGGTTCCATTCTCCTTTAAGAGAGCAGCAGCGCATTTGTAGCACCTTTGGTGTTGCAAATGTCCATAGGCGATGGTAACCGCTTTCCATCAAGTGGGCCGTCTGCCTGTCTGCTGAACTCCTGCAATAAAAAAAAATAAAAAAAAAGGTGTACTATCTAACAGTTTGTTAGTATCACAATGAAAACATTAAAGTAATCTTGCGTCTCTGACACACACAATGACAAAGTAATCTCATTGAAACATTTGAGAATAAAAAATAAACGTTGCATCATTTTAGTATGATAATGTTTTATTATTATTATACAAACAGTTAACGAGCAGTGGTAGCTTAGTTGATAACGCACTTTTATCATTATTGTCTTGATTATAGCTATTAGGGCTCAATCGGTACGATACCACACTCTCACAAATTATAGTTGTTAAATGGTAGCCAATCAAACGGTAGTCAAACGATATGTAGCTAATCGTGTTTCGTGCGGTGATTGACAGTTCCGACGGCCCATTGCCTCTATCCCAACTTCTATATACATATTCGATCACCTCGATGTCATTCCATTCCTCCCTTCTGATTCCTATATTCCATGGCCTTTATCCCAGCTTTCTATCCCATTCGCGTCATTCCATTTTAAAGTATGACAATGTGTTGACTTTCCGCCTATAGGCAACAGTAACCACTTTCCATTAGGTGTACCATCTACCGGTTTGCTAGCTTCGCAATGAAAAAGTTAAAGTAATCTTGCGCCTCTGATACACACAATGACAAAACAATCTCATTGAAACATTTGAGAATAAAAAAATAAATATTGCATCATTCTAGTATGATATTTTTTTTTTATGTAAACAGTAGTGGTAGCTTAGTGGGTATCGCACTTGCATCATAAATTTGCTCCTTATATGTTTTATTGTATTGTCTTCATTATATTTACTTCTCTATATCATTTAAGTTATGCATAAGTACATAGTTTTAGTATAGTACAAGTAATCATTTTTTTTTAATTGCAGGAGATCAGCAGACGGCCCACTTAATGGAAAGCGGTTACCATCGCCTATGGACAGACGTACTAAAAGTTTATACTGCAACATATCTCCATACATTCCTTATGGGTTTGGCAAGGTAAAAACGTTATACAGACGACAATGCAAGAGGCTGGAGCGAGGAACTATGTAAATTAAGTTTTGTCATTTAAATATTCTTCATTGTGTTCCGATATTAGTGACCAGGTTCCAGTCTCCCTTAAGAGAGCAGCAGCGCATTTGTAGGACTTTTAGTGTTGTAAACGTCCACAGGCGATGGTAACCGCCTTACATCAAGTGGGCCGTCTGCCTGTCTGCTGAACTCAAGCAATAAAAAATAAAATGACATGCGTTGTACACACATAGCTTTAGTGATATTTTTAAAGCGACATTTTAATTTCCACTTAAAGTGAGAAGCTTGCTAAACAAAGAGAAAAAAATGAGACAAGTGCGTGTCGATTTCATAGAGGTAATACACTTCCGTTTAAGAAACGTACCCACGTTTCCAAAACGTAAGTATATTGCCCCTGCAACAAATATGCAAAATATAATATTTTTTCTTTTACTTGCCACCGATTTCAAAATCCGTTAAATATTTTTTTTTTTTCATTTTTATTTTGAAGTCAGTATTCTTTGTTAAAAAAAACTTCAACGGCCAAGTGGAAAAACGAATCGCAACAAAATTTTAACTTGAAGTTTTACGGGCAGTTTTTCAAATTGGACAAATACATTAACAATCATAGTTGAAGTTTCACTTCAACTATGTATCCCAGCACACATTTCGATTTTTCGCAGGTTTACTGCAAATTATGATTTGGTTAGGTTAGGTACATTTTAATGAATTCATTTTTTATTTAAACATATTTTATTTTATCAAACAGAAAATAACTGAATTCTATCCGGAACCAATAAAAACATCGATAGTCTACTCTAACATTATGCCGCCTCTCACCACGTCTAGTCTAAATTTATGCCGCTCTTCCACACGGCCATAACGCTTTTTCGTGACAGAAAAATCCTAAGACCCCGTATATATAGAAGTTTCACTTCAAAATATATATTTATAATGTTTATTATAGTAGCTTTAAAAACAATCGGTTATGGCAATGAATGAATGTTCATTATTGCATATATAAACTAGCGGCCCCGGCAGACGTTGTCCTGCCTTTAAAAAATAAATTTGTAGAACCCGATCCCAGCGCCACGTACCGGTTCTAATTGCGAATCTCAACTATCCCGGTACCTACTCAAACACACAAAAACAAAATCACCAAAATCGCTCCCGGTGATTAGGAGGATTCCAGAACCCGATCTCAGCGCCACCTACCGGTTCTAATTGTGAATCTAAAAGAGTAATATATTTTTTTTTAATTCTAAGTCATAACAAAATAAGATTAAAAATCTCGCCAAAAAATTAAAGTTTATAATTAACAAATGAAAAATAGGGGTTGATCGTAGAGGGGTGCAAATTTAGGGTTGTATGTATTTTTGTATGTTGTATCATAAAAAAATAGAAATTAAAAATTTTGTCTAAAAAATAAAAAAAAAATTTAGGGGTGGACTACCCCTAACATTTAGGGGGATGAAAAATAGATGTTGGCCGATTCTCATAGATACCGGATAAGCACAAAAAATTTCATCAAAATCGGTCAAGCCGTTTCGGAGGAGTATGGCAACGAAAACTGTGACACGAGAATTTTATATATTAGATTACACATAAATATACAATAGGAGGTTTTATCGCCGCCAGCGATATATTCCAGACCACCTTTACAATGATTAGAACTAATTTTAATAAAATACACTTAACACAAATTATACATACATACATACATAACTTCACGCCAGTTCCCTTGCGGGGTAGGCACGAACAACAGAGTGCCATTTAGGCTTATTCTTACACACCTCACTTGCCTCTTTGACATTCATAACTCTTGTCATGCACACTCGTCTGTTCTTAAGGCTCCTGACATCACCTTCTGCTAGTACACGATCAATTTGATCATGGAAGGTGTGTCGTGGCCTTCCACGACTTCTGCATCCATCCACTTTTGCATTGTATATCTGTTTAGTCATTCTTTCATCGTGCATTCTTTCCACATGCCCGAACCACCGGAGCATTCCTTTCCTTACCTTCACCCCGACACTCTCTTTCAGACCAACTCTCTTTCTTACTTCGGTATTACGAACGCGGTCCGCGAGCGTCACTCCGCAGATTTTGCGCAGTGCTCGCATCTCGACCGCGTTTACTCTACTTTCATGCTCTCTCTTCCATAACATTAACACAAATTATAAACAAGGAAAAAATAAATGTCAAAAAATTCTAATATTTATACGCATGTGTTTACTGTTATAACTAAATATGTTGATGATATGGTAATGATTTACAACAATAACAGCTGAATCACTCACGCAACGCAAATGTACAACCCTCAGTGAGAGTTATATGTTTGTGCCGTTTGCTGTCGAGACGCTTGGACCGTGGGGTCCTGAGGCCATGAGCCTCTACCAAAATTTATCAAAACGACTTGTTTTGTTAATATAGTAAATTTAAAAGGCTGTGTCGATTTCACTTGTATATTTTGTCTTTACAGCTTTTTATGTTTATAATTTATATATATTATTTATTAGCAATATTTATGATAGACGTATGTAAGGCGAGTGACATGTGTGATTTATAATAATATTATGAAGTAATGAAATGAGGTTGTAGTGATTGAAAAAGTTCTGTTTATCGCAGACACGACTCATTGACTCTTCAGGCGATCAGAGGGCTGGTGCTTACCTCGGCCAACGGATCGGTACGGCGATCCAGCGAGGGAACTTAGCCAGCCTTCTTTGCACCTTACCCATAGAAGACGGTGATCTAGGCTCAGTATTCTACTTATAGTCTTGAACGACTATGGTTAGAACACAATACAAATAAGTTAAGTTTTCTTTTATTGTATTCGATTTTAATTATTAAAAATTATATAATTGTTTTTAAAAAAATGGTATATAATAACTTTGTCATATAAAGAATACTTTCTCCGTTCCTG
This sequence comes from Dendrolimus kikuchii, assembly GCA_019925095.2. Taxonomy (NCBI): domain Eukaryota; kingdom Metazoa; phylum Arthropoda; class Insecta; order Lepidoptera; family Lasiocampidae; genus Dendrolimus; species Dendrolimus kikuchii. The sequence continues at coordinate 35,586,201 of CM034387.1, forward strand.
CACGGACCAAACTGATGCGCGGCCACACGCACTTGGCCAATTTTTTGCGATACCTTTAAGTTGCTTAACAACGCGTGTTTTTACAGGTTCTAATTTAAATGTACATATATAAAAAATGGTCACGTGCGTCATTATTATGATATAGAGACTAGTAACGTCATACGGTTACACGAACAAATCCTTTAATTAAGGAAGTCTAGTGGCTGATTCCTATAATTAACTAGCTCACTATTACGTTTTAACGGATTTAAGCGCGATGATTTTATTTGATTTTGGTTTTTACGACGTTTCAGCCACTTTTCAGTGACCGTGATCACGGAAGACAAAGATATACAAAATTAAAATTAAATAATTAAAATTAACAAGTTGGCGGTAGGCTAAATAAAACTTTAACAATACTCATTGACACTTGACATCTTTGTCTTCCGTGATCACGGCCACTGAAAAGTGGCCGAAACGTCGGAAAAACCAAAATCAAATAAAATTACCGCGCTTAAACCCGTTAAAACGTAGTTTTATTATGTATACAAGTCGCGAAAACTTAAGAAAATATTATAGCTCACTATTCATCCACTTGCCTTGCCATCAGTAGTTTGACTTAAGAAGCGGCCATAGGAACGATAATCGTCCATTAAACGTAGAATAGAATTAAATGGAATAGAATATAATATACTTTATTATACAAAACTATACATAAAAGCAGCTTAGAATTAGGTACAAAATGGCTGTCTTATTACCAACAGTGATGTCTTCCAGACCACCTTAGGGTGGAGAGAGAAAGAAAGAAGAATTATGGTATAGAAGCTAGGGCAGGCTTGCACAATATTGTAAGAACATTTAAATGTACATTATTTGACTAGTGGTCGCCCGTGGTCGAAATATTATAAGTTTGAACATTATTAAGGTTCTGATGTCAAAGACTATACTTCTATAATCACAGATTTCGCCAAGGCTACACTGTTAATTTGACTTTAACAATAAACAAAAGAGTATTATATGCATGTTATCAAATACATGGTAGTGTGTGTAATGTTTTTTAACGATTTAATGTATTTTTTATGCATAATTTAAAAAATAAAATAATTAAAATATTATCATTTGTCGCTTCTTCTCTATATAAACTATAAGTGTGCGAAATGTCATACTCCTCCGTCGGCGCAATTTTCGTAAAACGGGGTACAATGTTTTTGCTTCACGTATTAATATATAGAAATAATTTTGTTTTTAATAACTTGGATTACTTTTAAAAACATTGTAAGCTATACTTATTGTAATTTAATTATAATTTAGTTTTTTTTGTATAACTTAGGGCCGCTTGCATAACGTTGCTTAAATTTATTTAAGAAACACAAAACGAATTTAACACAATACAATTAGCGTCTCGCACAACGCAAAATTTGCCGCTAAATATATTTAAAGAACTGTCAATACGTTTCGTGTTAAACGTATTTAGGCAGTTTAATATGATTAACTAACTTTATTTAAAGGCGATCGTTATCCAAGCGGCCCTAAGTCTAGTCCATTTTAATTACTATATAATATAATAATTTAAAAATATCTCTGTTATTATATACATAAAGACATTTTTATATAGATTTATATACAAACAAACTTATTAAATACTTACATATTAATAATAAACGTATTGAAAATGCATACTTGGCCTGATATATCACTAGAAAGATAACAAATCTGCGACTGTATACGGATCCCTTATCAGCACACTGTTAACAGAGTTAACACCATAAGTGAGAAAGAAATAAATTTTTATCCGTGCAGCTGGCAGTCTGCCATAAGAAGCGACAAAACAACCCACAGCCAGGTGGTAGGGTATTTGCCCGTCTGGATGGTTACCACCCCTGGTCCGTAATATGCCGCGTTACAACCTTGAGTTGTGTTCTGACATTAGTGGCTAGGTTTGGCACACGAGACACTGCGTTTCATACGCTGGTCGAGTGCGCAGCATGGGCACCTCACAGATATGAACTCGAGACCCTCGTAGGTCCGATCGATTCGCTGGGTAGTTTGGTGCAAGCCATGCTGCATAGCGACGATCATTAGGTGAGCGCGGCCAATTTCTGCAAGACTGTCATGTCTCAAAAGGAGGTCGTTGAACCTGAGAGACAGAGGGGTGCGCATGCGCCTCGCGGGTTCCGACGTCAGTCGGGGTCCCGGAGGCGCAGATATGCGCAAGATCTCCTCCCGTCGCTTCAGGGGCGCCCTCCAGCATCTAGGGAGCGGAGGAGTCTTCACCCCTGTTGACGAAGTGACTTTGCCCTGATTCCCGGAACAATCTCAAGCGCTGATGCGCTAGGATCAGCGTGGGCGTAACTACGTTCTAAGTCTCGCACTTTTCCTACCATGAGCGCGGGACACATAGAAGGAGGGTGGTTTTAGTGGAGTATTGATTATTCGAGTCTCCACACAAGCCGGCGATTTCATTCTGGTGCCCATTCGTGGTCTCACCTCTCGTCGCTTTGGTCTAACCCCTAGTAAAGGACCCGGTAGTGTGCGAAATGCATTACCGCCGACTCAAAAAAAAAAATTGTGGCTAGGCTCCAGTCTTCCTTTAGAGCGGCAGCACATTGGTAGAACCTTTGCCTAGGTCCTAGGGTGCAGTTGAAAACCAGCGTCAAGCATCTGTTGCCTGGCACATGCTTAACTGCACCTGTTTGGTACCATCATACATTGTTTAATTCATCGCCATGTGTCTCCTATGTGAAGACCAAATGTACGTTTTCTCTTTCTTTCTTCTTTAGTGCCACAAATGTCCATAGGCGACGGTAACCACCTTCCATCAGGTAAGCCGTCAGCCTGTCTGTTGAACTCTTGCAATAAAAAATATCGTTTATGTGAATATGTATTTTTAACCGACTTTAAAAAAAGGAGGAGGTTGTCAATTCGTCGGGATCTTTTTTTTTATGTATGTTCACCGATTACTCCGAGATTTATGATCCGATTTACGTGATTCTGATTTTTTGTTCGACGCGGAATAGCTGCCATTTGGTTCCCTAAAAATTTGACATAGTTTGGCCCAGTAGTTTTCATTTTACGAACATATTTTGTTCCCATTTCTTGGGACCTATATTTTTTAAGGAGCGCGGCACCTTTCGTAGGTCTACCCATACATAGCTAGACACAAAAAATCACTAATAAAAAAAAAACTTCGTTTAAAAAAACCGACTTACTAAAAAGTATAAAATAACTTATTTCTAAAGCTATTATTATTATTAACATATATTATCTAAAACATCTTGAAGTTGGTGCAAAGTACTAAGCACCGACTTTAAGATGTTTTAGATAATATATATTAATAATAATAGCTTTAGAAATAAGTTATTTTATACTTTTTAGTTTTTGAAGTCGGTTTTTTTAAACGAAGTTTTTTTATTTTTGTAAGTTCTATATCATTATTATATCATATCTCACGTGATAGGGCCACGTTGTAATCTGGGATTACTGTTATCTTGATTACAGTTGTTAAGTGGCTTCCACACGATACAATTTTACGACTAATTTGAATAGATTGACAATAGAATTGTGTAGTGTGGATATATGAAATCCAAGGTCATTGGTTGATCGGGACCGCTCGATCAATTGTGTCCAATCAAATCGGGTGGTGTGGACGCTAGTTGGTAAATTGATCTTGATTTAGTCGTCAGCAGACTGGCGTGCACATCGGGTTGTTACTTAATTATATTGATAATTAATAAATTCAATAATTCGTGAACCATTCTCATAACATTTCAGAAATCGTCACTGTCCAACTCTTTAAGAAGGAATGACATTTATCATTTTCAACATATTGCTACAACCTAGGCGCCGACAAAGACAAATTCCACGTACAGATTTGTAGAAGCACCAAGCACATTTATTTTTTTATTGCAGGAGATCAGCAGACAGGCAGACGGCCCACTTGATGGAAAGCGGTTACCATCGCCTATGAACATTTGAAACAGCAAAGTTGCTACAAATGCGCTGCTGCTCTCTTAAGGGAGACTGGAACCTGGTCACTAATGCCGGAACGCAACTCAAGGTTGTTATGGCGACAAAATTTGAACTAATAACATTGAAACTATTGTAATTCTTTTATGATCGCCTTCTTTTGTTTACTTATTTATTGGCATACGTTTCTAGAGCACAGCCTATTGTTGTATTGTAATCATTGGCCAAGTGTTACGGACTTTAAAGTACAAGCTGATTCTAGGAAATTCGGTCCGTGTTGTCGGGCGGGCACATTGCATTTGTGCAGTATAAAACGATAGCCTGATTGAGGGAGGTGGCAGTCGAGCGAGAACCACGATCAAAGCGAGACGTGTATACTACATTCGGGAATCTAATAGTGACGGACTTGGCGCGTTTTATTGAATTACGACCTTCTGCATTACGTTTGGACTTGTTGTGTTCGGTTATATATGTACCTGTGTTATACGTGTTTGTATAGTTCTAATAAACTCTATAGTAATTCTAACGGCATTTTAATTCGAGTCTCGCACTCGTAACAATATTAATTTTTTTTTATGTATTCGTTCAAATGAAACCATTATTATTTTCTCTTTTTTACATTTCTCTACTGATTGACAGACAGTTAGTTTGATTTGTATAGATAGAATATGCATAGATTAAAGTTGCGGTACATAACTTAAATTTTTTGCAACATAACAATTACCTTGAATAGGTTTTTAATTATTTTAATGGCGACTAGAAGTATAATAATACATTAACACAACTATAAAACTTATGTATGTTTTTTATTGCAAAGCTGGCAAATTCGCAGTCGGCCCGTGTCGTGGAAAGTGGTTACCATCGGGGACGACGGCTTTTAGAAAACCTTGTGCACCTGATTTTTAAATGCCTATGCCTACATACCTACTAGGGTGGCGCAAAAAAACCGACTTTTTTTTAGTTTCGAGTGGAAAAAAATTATAGTTTTTGATGATTTAAGAACTCCCTCCAAAGGACAGCTCAACTTTTTGAGTTTCAATTCAAAATTAGAATTTTAAAAGATCGGTCATATTTTTTTAAAATTTACTAGTGCATAACGCGCTCGAAAAAATCTAAAATAATTAAAAAACAAACGAGCGACCTTTTAAAATTCAAATTTTGAACTGAAACTTTCAGAAATGTACTATTTTTTGGTGTATAAAGTTAGACCTCTTAATTTTTTTTTAGTTGTCCTTTGGAGGGAGTTCTTAAAATATCAAAAACTAACATTTTTCTCACTCGAGACTCAAAATAAAAAAGTCGGTTTTTTTGCGCTACCCTAATCCTTATACATATTTTAAAGTAGTATTTCTTTTATTGTATTTGGGTACACTTCGGCAGGTACTTTATTAAAATACGCAAGTGTAAGTGTATAAATACCATATTAACAGTGATGGATTTACCAATAGGCTGAGTAGGCTAGAGCCTAGGGCGGCAGATTTTGGAGGTGCGGCAAATTTGGGGCCAATTTTTTTATATATTATGTCTTACACAATCTCCAAACTACGGTAAAAAGGAGGTCTAATTCAAGACTCAACACACAAATCATAAAGTTACAATTTCATTGTCAAAAAAATACATACATACATACATAACTTCACGCCAGTTCCCTTGCGGGGTAGGCACGAACAACAGAGCGCCATTTAGGCTTATTCTTACACACCTCACTTGCTTCTTTGACATTCATAACTCTTGTCATGCACGCTCGTCTGTTCTTAAGGCTCCTAACATCACCTTCTGCTAGTACACGATCAATTTGATCATGGAAAGTGTGTCATCAAAAAAATGATCTAAATTAATATGATTGTGAATTAGGGTATCGATTTATCGGTAGGGGCGGTACCAAATGAATAGCCTACAAGCGTCATATTTCTAAATCCGTCCCTGGGTATTAATTAAGTTTAACAAAAATGTAAAAGTTAAGCCATTATGATATCAACGTGTAACAACATTTATTAGCGGAAACTGGAAATACAGTTATTACTATTATACCTTTACTTTAAAACTTTATTTAGCTATAAAAAATAATAAACCTTTTTTAATGAAGGAATAGTTCAAAAACTAATTATTGACAATCTAGTCAAGATAGGGGGAGCGATATTATTATTTTTTTATTGCAGGAGTTCAGCAGACAGGCAGACGGCCCACTTGATGGAAAGCGGTTACCATCGCCTATGGACATTTGCAACACCAAAAGTGCTACAAATGCGCTGCTGCTCTCTTAAAGGAGACTGGACCCTGGTCACTAATGCCGGAACACAACTCAAGGTTGTTATGGCGACATACTTTAGACCAGGGGTGGTAGCCATCCAGTCGGGCAAATGCCCTACCACGTGGCTGTGGGTTGTTTTGTCGCCTCTTACGACTGGCCGCCCGGCCGCAAGAAATTGTATTATTTCTCCGTTCCTGCACGGATAAAATTAATAAAAGATTAATTTACTTATGTACACACCTGACCATGATCCAATGACCATGATCAAATTGATCGTGTACTAGCAGAAGGTGATGTCAGGAGCCTTAAGAACAGACGAGCGTGCATGACAAGAGTTATGAATGTCAAAGAAGCAAGTGAGGTGTGTAAGAATAAGCCTAAATGGCGCTCTGTTGTTCGTGCCTATCCCGCAAGGGAACTGGCGTGAGGTTATGTATGTATGTAAGTTTATTATTAAATTTTAATTATCAGAAACCTGATTTATAACTAATGATAATCTACGCTTATTAATGATGAGTCTATGCAGGCCTGATGTACATTGCTAACTGCCTTGGCTATGCATCCTCCCACGGTGACATCATTACATCCACGGCCACCTCTGTGGGCTCTAGACAAAAACATCCGTGTGACCAGGAACGGGCAGTGTTAGCAATCAGTTTCGCACAATGACGACGCAGCCCGGGGCAGGATGCATATCTATCTTTTTTAATCAAAGCGAACGTATTTTGACGTATTTTTGGTTTTTTATCTTCTTGCTTGCTTCCTTGATCGCGAACTGTGGCCGGAGATTAGGCGCCATCCATTAATTACGTCACATGCTAAAAAGGGTGGGGTAGACGAAGTGTGACATTGTGTGACAACTATCGGGAGGGGTCCTAAATTTCGTCACGTCATATTTCAAAATTTTATATTTAAGCCAATTACGGAACTGCTGTTTAATTGAATAATGTCTTCACTTCAAGATGTTGTAGAAAGACGGCGGTTAAATTTTTTTTTTTTCCTTTTTAGTTTGACGTTGGTTTCATTTTGTTAAAAAAATATTATTTTTCACTTTTTAGTTGCCCAAGCCTTGATGAATAGCTTTAGAAATAATATTTTACGCGCATATATAAAATGTACTACTGGCAAGCGTATACAAGGTTACTATATCACTCTTCGGTGATGCAATTAATAAAAAGTTAAGCGCCTGTAGAAAATATAATACCTACGCGCGTATACAAGTTTTTTTCCAAGAATTTAGGCGCACGGCGTTCTCGATTTTCGTGGAATTCACTCACCAGATCCTGTCTTAGTGAGCATGGAAACACAGTATAATGATTCGATTAAAAAGTTTTTAAAATCGGTTCATAATTGACGAAGAAATCGAGTAAAGAACATATAAAAAAAACTATACAGACGAATTAGGCAAGTCCTCCTTTTTGAAGTCGGATAAAACTATAAACTTTATACAAAATAGAATGTACTAGTGGTTGCCCAGTGGTCGAAATTCGACCATAATAATTAATTTAAATTATAAGTTTGAACATTATTGAGGTTCTGTTGTCAAAGACTATACTTCTACAATCACAGATTTCGCCAAGGCTACACTGTTAATTTGACTTGTACAATAAACAAAAGAGTATATATGCGTGTGTGTGTTAAATACACAGTAGTGTGTGTAATGTATTTTTTATGCATAATTAAAAAAAAATATTAGCATTCTGCACTCCGTCTCTACATAAACCATAAGTGTGCGAAATTTAGAAATCTTTATCCGTGCAGGAACGGAGAAAGAATACAATTTCCTGCGGCCAGGCGGCCTGTCGTAAGAGGCGACTAAACAACCCATAGCCAGGTGGTAGGGCACTTGCCCGACTGGATGGCTACCACCCCTGGTCTAAAGCATGTCACCATAACAACCTTGAGTTGAGTTCCGGCATTAGTGACCAGGTTCCAGTGACCCTTAAGAGAGCAGCAGCGCATTTGTAGCACCTTTGGTGTTGCAAATGTCCATAGGCGATGGTAACCGCTGTCCATTAAGTGGACCGTCTGCCTGTCTGCTGAACTCCTGCAATAAAAAAATAATAAAAAAATTCATACTCCTCCGTCCGCGCAATTTTCTTATAAAGAGGTACAAAATTTTTGCTGTTTTTTGCTTCACCTATTAATATAATGTATAATGTTTATTTTAGAATATGTATTTGTCAAGGATAACTTGTACAAAGGTGATGTCAGGAGCCTTAAGAACAGACGAGCTTCCATGACAAGAGTTATGAATGTCAAAGAGGCAAGTGAGGTGTGTAAGAATAAGCCTAAATGGCACTCTGTTGTTCGTGCCTACCCCGCGAGGGAACTGGCGTGAAGTTATGTATGTATGTAACTTGTACAAAACACGAGTAACTCACGGCTAAACTGTTTTTGTCAAAATCACTCTGGAACCTATATTTTCTATACCCGATAACTTTACAAGCTGTTCGCAATTAAACTTGGGTTTTCCTATTATTCATTAGTATTAGCCATTATTGGAATTGTTTATTGTAATTTTGAGTCATACAAAGTGCATCAATTTTATAATAAGACGCTCAAGTGAATATATTCAATAACTACCAAAGGGCTGACCTGGGCCCAATTCTGCTATTACTATTTCGTAGGTTTGCCTGATTTCGGTATTCTGCTAATTCCAATGGCGTTCCCGTGGCACGCCACTCTACCTCTATAAATATTTAACTCACGAAATAAAGGCTTAAAATTTTGGTAACTTTTCAATATTCATTTCGGCTAACACCATTTCTGCTTATGGTAATACCATTTTTCACACTAGGGACGGAGGAGTTTCATGAATGTGACCAGCTGTGATAAGGACGTCAAGCGGTCAAAAATCATGAAATCCGTGTACCAACATATTGTTACGAGTGTGGGACTCGAATAAAATGCCGTTGGAATTACTATAGAGTTTATTAGAACTATACAAACACGTATAGGAGCCTTAAGAACAGACGAGCTTGCATGACAAGAGTTATGAATGTCAAAGAGGCAAGTGAGGTGTGTAAGAATAAGCCTAAATGGCACTCTGTTGTTCGTGCCTACCCCGCAAGGGAACTGGCGTGAAGTTATGTATGTATGTATGTACAAACACGTATAAAACAGGTACAAATAAAAATAGACACTACTTGTTACAATCGACGGCCTCTCTGGTTGAGCGGGCTAAGCCTTTGCCGGCGTACCCACTGCAACGCAGAGGCTCCGGGTTCGATTCTTGGTATAGTAAATTTCGGAAACGTATTTTCTCCGTTATTTACTATGGTCTGCGTGTCTGGGATCGGCCCCAGAGTAGTCCGTTGTATATTACCCATAACACAAGCGTCACTTGCTTAATTTGGGGATATACAATATGTGTGTTTGTCTGCCGATTATTATTATTATTATTAATCTGCACGATCAATAACACGCGCAAAATTTATGACAGCTTGTATATATATTGGTAGATAGATAGATAGATAACACTTTATTGTACACCATTACAGAAAACTTACGAACTAGTATTATTCTAATTGTGTACAAAGGACGGTCTTATCGCTAAAAAGCGATCTCTTCCAGACAACCCGTGGCAAGAATATTGCTGATTAGGACTGGCGATTGTATTGCGGGGCCAGCTGGGTAGACGAGTGAAACTACCGAGAGATGATTTAAGACTGTCTTTATTGTAACACACACATTATTACATCACACGATGGTGGTATACATAATTGTTGTACGATTACTTACATTATAATTTATATATGTTATGAAGCTACAGCTGTAGTAATTCATCGTATAATATGGTCATAATTTAATAGATTTTGTTGGATATCACGTAACAACAGCTATTTTAAGGCAAGTGTTTATTGATTCTGTTGCAGTGGATAACAAGGTCAGTTAGTGAATACTAATATTATATATTAGTATTCACTAAACGAATAGTTACTAAACGTTTTGGTGGAATGTGTAACAGGAATTAACAAGTTGCTGGACATATTAATTAATTAATTAAAGGTTAAGCATTGCTATTCAGCGTGGTAACGCCGACAGCGTTTTGGGAACGTTCCCGGTAAGTGACAGTGGTTTGGGACCAATATTTTATCTATAATTTTGCTACATACATACATAACTTCACGCCAGTTCCCTTGCGGGGTAGGCACGAACAACAGAGCGCCATTTAGGCCCATTCTTACACACCTCACTTGCTTCTTTGACATTCATAACTCTTGTCATGCACGCTCGTCTGTTCTTAAGGCTCCTGACTTCACCCTCCGCTAGCACACGATCAATTTGATCATGGAAAGTGTGTCGTGGCCTTCCACGACTTTTGCATCCATCCACTTTTGCATTGTATATCTGTTTAGTCATTCTTTCATCGTGCCCGAACCACCGGAGCATTCCTTTCCATACCTTCACCCCGACACTCTCTTTCAGAATAATTAACAAAAGAAAGCCAATGACAGGTTTTCACGAATTGGCTATTGGTTAAGAGTAACATGCAGACGTAAAAATGGCACCGAGATGCTTAGTCACTGTTGAAAAATTTAAGGCTTAGACACCGCTTGACTCCTGAAATACAATTGATTGCAAACGGGTCGATGTCATCGTATTTACTTACATTATTTAAATAATTACTTGCTCGTACTAGAAATGAGTTTTGACTGTAATTAGTAAAACTTAGGTACATTTTATGGATTGATTAAATCTGTAAGAGAGTGTCGGGGTGAAACTAAAAAGTATAACTTATTTCTCGGGCTATGTATTAAGAATGATAAACAGATCTACACATCTTGAAGTCGGTGCAAGGTAAAACATAAAAATTACTATATTTTTTTTTAAATTACTATTCGCGACTATTTCGCGTCGAACAAAAAAATAATCACGTAAATCGGATCATAAATCTCGGAGTAATCGGTGAACATACATAAAAAAAAGCAAAAAAAGAGAACCTCCTCCTTTTTTTGAAGTCGGTTAAAAACTTAAAGGTACAATTATGGGTTGATTAAATCGTATAGACTTCGCAGGAATATAAGTCAGCAATATCTCGTCGGTCTTTAAGTGGCAAGAGGTGAAACTTTTTGCAAAGATCAAAATATGAATCACTAGAGTACTAATCTTTTTCCTATAGCATAAATGTCGAATAAAACGCTTTTGAACACTTTCAATGCGGTCTATATATTTATGATACGTGGGTGCGTAGCTTCTGCCCGCCACTTCGTCCGCGTGGAATAGTTAAAAAAAAGTAAGTTAAAAAGCCCCCGATTTTGAAACATTCTTCGTTGGTGCTCCGCTCCTATTGGTCTTAGCGTGATGATATATAGCCTATAGCCTTCCTCGATAATTGGGCTATCTAACACTGAAAGAATTTTTTAAATCTGACCAGTACTTCCTGAGATTAGCGCATTAAAACAAACAAACTCTTCAGCTTTATATATTAGTACAAGATTCATTCACAAATAAACTATTGGTAAGATATAAGAAACAACCATCACTTGTCTTACCATCTGTTACCTTTTAACATTTGTTATATGGAGCTTATGTCAAATTTTAATCGATAATAGGACAAATGAACGATCTGCAAGATATAGGAACCAGCCATCAATATAGTGCTACATAATAGTGGAGTGAAATCACAAAAAACTAAATAATAGATCTTATGTTCGTTACATAATACGAGAAAGTCTTGATACGAGTGGGTCTTAATGTCTGCGGTTTGAGTGGATTGCATTCTGTTTTGTGAACTAGTTGATTTTCAACTTTTAACTGAAAGGGCAAAAACATGTGAAATATAATAGTAGATTGTTACACGAGAGGTGAAGGTGACCTATTTAGGCATGAGATGGTTTGGAGCACGAGCGTATTGAGGGCGCTAATAGTTCGAGTTTTAGTTACGGTTGAAGTAGGTTTTTTTTCGTAGATTTTTTTTTTCATTTTTAAGTTTATTATTACTTATATGGTAAGAATGCACGATGAAAGAATGACTAAACAGATATACAATGCAAAAATGGATGGATGCAGAAGCCGTGGAAGGCCACGACACAACTTCCATGATCAAATTGATCGTGTACTAGCAGAAGGTGATGTCAGGAGCCTTAAGAACAGACGAGCGTACATGACAAGAGCTATGAATGTCAAAGAAGCAAGTGAGGTGTGTAAGAATAAGCCTAAATGGCGCTCTGTTGTCCGTGCCTACCCCGCAAGGGAACTGGCGTGAAGTATGTATGTATGTATATGGTATCCTATAAAAATTAAGTTTATATATGAAACTATCCTTGACGAGTTGAGAATTTCCTCCTTTTTTAAAGCCGGTTAAAAAACGTCGTTGCTAACAATGACGCGCACAGGAAATTTGCTCAAATACGTAAACTTTCAGAAGCGAAGAAACTTCATGACTCGTCCGAATTCACCCCAATTTCGCAACTATGTCTTTTAACTTTTTTTAGAGCTATAATCCATCACAGACACTCGCAGTAAGATAGTGTTGGGCTCCCAATGGCAACTAAACCACCCCTGTGTTCCGTCTTATAGCCATGCCAGGACCTCGGGAACCTGAGACCGCAAATGACGAACCATTTTTCTCTCCTATGCCATGATGCCAACTTAATATAATAATCCCCTTACGTAATAGGGAACTAAACTTTATAAACTTCAAACTTTTCCTCCCGCCAAAATGTAAAGAAAGGTTCCTAAACTTTTTAACTTTGAACCGTAAGAATGGTCTTGTTGCCATAATGCTAATTTAATAACGTTTTTGGGAGAAATGCAGCTTATATAAGCATTACTTACAAACCTTAAAGTTTTTTCTTTTATTTCCCTTTACTTTTTGCACGTCACTATTGCTCTATGTACAGATATGTCAATCTCTGTGATTGATTGTTCAAAATAAAACACAAATATGTAGAATAATATTAAAATATATGCAGAAAGAATTTTAGGAATGATTTATTATATTCGAATTACAATCGTCACTTGAAATGACGTTTTTCTACTCCATTACGTTTCAGTGACAACCTTTTCGCTCATTCATGCATACGTTGAAAGAGTGAGACAAGTATAACTACGTAATACAATATTCTTAGAAAAAATATTACAATAACAATACTCACGTGATATTAAAGGGACTAATCCAAAATTAAAACACTTAAACACACACAAAAATGTTATATTGTTAAAAAAATTCACGAAACTAAAATGTTATTTTTTTTTGTAAACAAACTTTATGAAAACACGACAATGTTCAAAATACCAGTGTTTACAACGTGAATGTATGGAAACTAATACAGTCTGAATTCGATAGGATTATAATATGTAGCAAACGCGCGCGAAGAGCGATCGAAACGGACTGGACAGATAAAATATCAAGCACTAAGTAACTAGTGATGACGACATTCAACCAATAAATACTTGATAACACCCAGATAATGATATCTAGACAGGTTTTGGGGCAACAAGATCTTTGTTTATCAATTTAATTAGATAAACAGTTAATTCACAAGGTTTTGCGAAGTTTTCTGCAAAATAATATCATAGTTTTTACTATTCCATAATAGATGGCAGTATTATTATTTTCTTGAATGAAGGGGAGCAATTGTATTAAAAAACTCATTAACAGGAACATTATTGTACATTTACCTAATTCTTATCATGATTGTCGTTTTCTAAAAATTGTTAAGGTGATCTGAAATAAATCCCTATTAACAAGATGGCGTCATGGTCTTTAAAAATTAAAATTAAAATTTTTAATGTTTAAGAGTGAGAAAATAATATTTAGCGCACCTGTAACTTTTAGACTATTATAGGAAAACTATTATAATTCTATTACTGCATTATTAATTTTCCGTGTCAATACATTATCATGTTTGTATATGGAGATATATAACTTCATATATTCGTTCCTGTACTTAGAAAAAATTACTTAATTTTATAATATATCACCAATGTATTATCGAAATACGCATTTTTTATATTTTGTAGCTTTATATAAAGTATCGAGTTAATGAAAACAGTGCCATCTATACAAACTAGGATACATGTTCTTACCTTACTCGGAACCAAATTATTTCCTATTTTATACAAACAAGTAGATGACGTTGTAATATCGTTTATCTACAATATTATAAAATTCTAAAAATGCGAAACTATTCAATATAAAAAAAAGAAACCGAGATACGGTAATCGTGCATAGCCAAGTTTAATAAAAAGAAAAAGAATTACGTTCTTGTTTACACTGAGTTAAAGTTCTTTAATAACCTTAAAGAATCCTACAAACTTACACTAACTCAATATGAATGACACCAATATTATTTAGCGTAACAAATTCTTGCATTTTCACCAATCTTCAATGCTCCATCCATATAATAGTGGCCAGGGACTGAAAAAAATAATTTAAAGTAATTCAGTTCAAAATAATTTTGTTTGTGAATATATTTTAAGCTCTATACCCTTTATATTATTTGGAATTTTCCACTTTATAGTTTATAAGAGGACACAATTACACACATTACATACACAAGCGTAACTTGCTTAATTTGGTGATATACAATATGTGTGTTTGTCTGCCGATTAAAAAAAAAACAATTTTCACGACTTTGGCAGCTGTAAATCATTCGCGAGTTTACAATAAATCTTTCACAGTTCATGAAGCGTGCCTGTGGAATGCGCTACCTACACGTAAAAACAGGCGTTCAACGGACTCGTGAAGGATTATTACCTCGGGTTCTAGTCTATTATCACATCTTTATCTCTCCCATACCTTATATTACCTAATTCTATACAATATTACTATCATTAATTATATATATATATATATATATATATATATATATATATATATATATATACATCAATATATATAAGTTTCTCTCTCTTATTTCTATGTCTATTATACTTGCCATTTCAAAATTGTGTATATATTATATGCTTTTTTACTATAGTTATATTGCTTTTAGTGATAAGACCGCCTATTGTCTTCTGTAACTTCTTGACTTGTCTATTCTATTCTAAACTCGTCTCATATTGACTCCATTCGTTTCTTTTTCTTTTCAGCCCATCTCGGTCCACTGCCGAACGTAGGTCTCCCCAAGTACGCGCCACATATCCCGATCTCACGTCTTCCCCATCCAGCCCCTGCCGGCGACCTTGCGCAGGTCGTCAATCCGTCCTACGTTTGCCGAGACGCGGTCGTCACTCCAGGACTCGTTTGCTCCATCGGCCGTCGGTCCCGCGACAGACGTGACCGGCCCACTGCCACTTCAACTTGCTAATTTTGCGAGCTATATCGGTTACCTTCGTTCTCTTACGGATGTCCTCATTTCTGATTCTATCCATAAGAGAAACACCTAACATAGCTCGCTCCATAGCCCGTTGACTCCATTCATATTCGTCCATGTCATCGTATTGTATGTTATAAAAGATAAATTAACATTTCTATAGAGAACACATCTTTTCTATCTTTAAATTATGATTATGTATGTGACAGTTTATGCAATAAATTTTATTATATACCATTAAAACAGTTATGAAATAACGTAATGGAGAATGGAGCGTTAGGTAAACTTCTAGGCGCTAAGAACCTCAGTCAGAAGGCCCAGCTTGCCATACACAACGCGGTGCTGGTACCTACGCTCACGCATGGAAGCGAGAGTTGGTATGGAAGAGCGAGCATGAAAGTAGAGTAAACGTGGTCGAGGTGCGAGCACTGCGCAAAATCTGCGGAGTGACGCTCGCGGACCGTGTTCGTAATACCGAAGTAAGAAAGAGAGTTGGTCTGAAAGAGTCTCAAGTGGAAAGCATACATGATGAAAGAATTACTAAACAGATATACAATGCAAAAGTGGATGGATGCAGAAGTCGTGGAAAGCCACGACACACCTTCCATGATCAAATGGATCGTGTACTAGCAGAAGGTGATGTCAGGAGCCGTAAGAACAGACGAGCGTGCATGACAAGAGTTATGAATGTCAAAGAGGCAAGTGAGGTGTGTAAGAATAAGCCTAAACGGCGCTCTGTTGTCTGTGCCTACCCCGCAAGGGAACTGGTGTGAAGTTATGTATGTATATATGAAATTTGGAACATTTGACTATAAAAAGAATATCGAAAAAGCAGTTAAAAAATTAGTTGTGAAACCATATTTAACAATTAAAATCGTAATATATTCATAAGTTTTCGCGACTAGTATACGTAATGAAACTATGTTTTAACGGTTTTAAGCGCGGTAATTTATTTAATTTTTATTATTCCGGAACATAAACCAACCTGATTTATAATTTCTTTTTATTTTTCCTTCCACCCATTTTAATATTAGTAAAATTATTAGAGTTAGATATGTTTGCTGAAGAGTTTCTTGCGCCGATTCTTCTCTTCAAGCTACAACATGCTGCGAAGCGGTGGTAAATTAGATTAGGCTACCATAGAGTAAATAATAACCATAAACAAAATTCAAACTAAATAATTAAAATGAACAAGTTGACGGTAGTCTAAATAAAACTTTAACAATACTCATTGACACTTGACATCTTTGTCTTCCGTGATCACGGCTACTAAAAAGTGGCTGAAACGTCGGAATAATAAAAATCAAATAAATTACCGCACTTGAAACCATTAAAACGTTGTTAACCGTTAAATCTCCTTTTTTGCACAAATTGAAAGACGCGCCCAATTTTCCGCGTAATGCTGATTGGGGCTTCATCTGTGTTAAGGTTAAAAATTTAGACTGCGGCCCAATGCGTTTTATTAAAACTGTTAAAAAACGCAATTAATGCATAGCTACATTAGTGTATAATTTCGCAACTTAACGCATAAAACCCACCGCCGTATCTGCGTAAAACGGCCTAAATCTTCAACACTAACGCAGATGAAGCACCACTTTAGAATGAAAAACAGAAAGCAGAGATTATTATTTTTTGAAGTGAAACTTCTTTAGAATCGTTGTGATTTGAAAATCGATGAAGCGAAAAAGCAACACTAAAAAGAGATAAACACATAAATCTATAGGACTAAGCCTGCGAGAGAATGAGATAAGAGTTTTACATTGTGCAACATAGATTAGAGAGTCAATAAGACCGACGATTAAACATAGGTCCAATGTGGACCGAAATAAAACTAATAATAATATTTTTAGACTAAAACAGTAAAAAAAATTGAAAGTGATACTTAAGAAGCTAATTTTAAATTATAATATATTGACGGATGTAGGTTAAAGGAATTATATTAATATTAATAAAAGTTAGAGAAGAATTACCTGTGAGTATATTCTCAGAACTTTCACTTCTACTGCGTGTGGACTGCACCCAGACACACACACTCGCACGCACACACACACATAGAGGTTTTTTTTACTTATTGAGGTTATTTTTGACATTGACAAGTAAAGTAACAGATAGACATTCAGTAAAGGTGACGCCTGACATTCGCGCCCCTGAAAATGACAATGAAATGTACATACTGCTTCTTAGAAATCGCTTTCTTCGGAGTGGACTGCTGCCACATTGCAATATAGTTTTTCCTTTTCTTCTTTTTTATTTTCCTGTTTTTGAGAAGCTCCTCCAACCTCTTTCTTCTTTGTTCTTCTATTATTTTATCTTTGTCGTTTGTATGTTTAGTTTTTTCTT
Organism: Dendrolimus kikuchii; assembly: GCA_019925095.2. Lineage (NCBI taxonomy): Eukaryota > Metazoa > Arthropoda > Insecta > Lepidoptera > Lasiocampidae > Dendrolimus > Dendrolimus kikuchii. Next base: position 35,604,003 of record CM034387.1, read on the forward strand.
TTTTCTTCGTAGTGTCATTGACAGATTCTATATAAGAAAGAACATTTCAATTCCACATCAAGTCAACTGAGATATGCGTTATTCTCACTGATTGACAGCAAATTTTATGTAATAAAATGTTTGATATTTTTCATTCCGGGAATTTTCCCGGGAGTCGTTTGTAGTTGTCCGGGTGTATAAAAATTAGCTTATTCTGAAACAGTTTTCAGAAAACTATAGCTGCAATACTTTGTGTCTCGGAAATCGCTCAGGAATTTCAAGTCAAACGCGAACAAAGTTTTTTATTGTTTGAGAAGTAATTAAAATTATTTCAATCATGACACTTAAAAAATCTGATGATATTATTTTAACGCCCGTTCTTTTGTATGGAAACGTACTCAGTCGAACAAAATAGGTAGTCCTAGTCCCGACCTCTCAGGTGAAGCCGGTTAAAGGAAGCTGATTTTGGAATAGGAAGCCGATCGTGCCGCAGTGGGTTACGAGAACTTAGTATTCAACAATTTAATTAGACGGATAAAGGTGAAGTTTTTTTTTAAAGAGCCCTTTAGACCAGGCTTTACCCCTAACATAGTCATGGTCTTTAAACAACTATTTTAATATTAGCGGCCTTACTTATAATAATCTCGTTAAGAAAGGATTAGGCATCTCTTAAGTAAGAAAATTAGAATCGGACCCTAATCAATAAATATCTTTTTTTTTCACTTATGAACGTGTATTACCTGTTGTTTACCTAAGAGAAGCACAGATAAACAAAATTTGAATGATTAACGTAGGTTGCACCCAAAATATTCGACTAAAGAGGAGTTTATGGGGAAGATTTTCACTAATCAGTTGCTGAGCAGTTTCTTTAAATTTAAGAAACGATTATAAGTAAGATCCTATATGTGTACGCGCCATTCATTCCGTACTCAAAATCTCCCCCTTCTACCCGCTTTCATTCCAAAAAGCGACGTTGACAAACTCGCCCGCTACGCACGCATACGCAATAAAAAAGCTCAAAATATTTAAATAAGAGCTCAAAATTAATCCACCGCGCCGCGACGTGTGTAACACTTAAAATAATCAAATTAGAAGATGTGAGAGTGTGATAATACCGCGGACCGCGTTCGTAATACCGAAGTAAGAAAGAGAGTTGGTCTGAAAGAGAGTGTCGGGGTGAAGGTGAGGAAAGGAATGCTCCGGTGGTTTGGGCATGTGGAAAGAATGCATGATGAAAGAATGACTAAACAGATATACAATGCAAAAGTGGATGGATGCAGAAGTCGTGGAAGGCCACGACACACCTTCCATGATCAAATTGATCGTGTACTAGCGGAAGGTGATGTCAGGAGCCTTAAGAACAGACGAGCTTGCATGACAAGAGTTATGAATGTCAAAGAGGCAAGTGAGGTGTGTAAGAATAAGCCTAAATGGCACTCTGTTGTTCGTGCCTACCCCGCAAGGGAACTGGCGTGAAGTTATGTATGTATGTATGTATGTATGAGAGTGTGATAATGGTGCCTGGCTCATATAAGCTATCGAAGGACACTGCAAATTGTGCAACCCTTTTATCTCACAAGATGCTGTTTTCCAAGTCAGACCTTTGTATATTACACCATACATATATATAACACAGTCACACACACTCATCAGAGGACTCATTACCAATACCTACAAAGACTCAAACCACATGTATACTACACAAGTTTACGCGTTAAAAAATGCTTCACTTCATTTCCATGAGCTATAATGTACCATAGTCGACGCATTATGAACTGAGGCTTCGGGCATAAATCATATTTATCTGTCTGTCTCGCTCGCACTTACAGGTCTTATGGAGAGGTGTAGTGATGTACGTAAGAATTGTAGAGGTGCATATGGATAACGGGATAGGTACGATCGATATGCTAAATTATGTAAGTATTAATAGGAATAATTTTCCGGGATCGGCGGTTCGCGGCGGCCTACGCTATCTTACTGCCGTTTCGTAACGTGTTATGGCTGGGAGAGAAGAAACGGCGAAAGAAACTTCCCAGCAACACGCCTAGTCTATCCTGTGGGGGGGCTATGTCTCCTAACGTCCCTCGCAGGGACGTGGAGAGATCTTGATTGGCGGCGCCTGAGACGCCGCCGTCTGTGTCTGTCTGTCCGTGCCTGCCAGCCTGCCGTCCTAACCGCGGGCGGGCTGATCCGGGCCAGCCGTTTTGTGATAACGTCGACCCTGTCCGTGAGGACGTTACGCGGTCGTCGTACGAGAGCCTCTCGCCGTTCCTACTGTCATTGACATTTATTGCCCGACGACTCAGTTTAAAATGCGTCGAGTATAGTACGTAGTACATATAACTCAATGCTTCATTGGACGTGTTTGTATACTTAAACTCTGTCTATACTTTTAGATTGGTCTGAGTCTTGTAATCTCTGATATGGCTGGACCAATTTTGACGAAACTTTCACTGGCTGATGTTATAAGGTGATAGGGCACTTGCCCGGCTGGATGGCTACCACCCCTGATCTAAAGTATGTCACCATAACAACCTTGAGTTGTGTTCCGGCATTAGTGACCAGGTTCCAGTCTCCCTTAAGAGAGCAGCAGCGCATTTGTAGCACCATTGGTGTTGCAAAGGTCTATAGACGATGGTAACCGCTTTCCATCAAGTGGGCCGTCTGCCTGTCTGCTGAACTCCTGCAATAAAAAAAAATAAAAAAAATAAAATAAAATAAGGAGTAACTTAGGATTTTTTTTTTCAGGGTTCCACGAAAAAAAGCCACGCGGACGAAGTCACGGGTACAGCTAGTTATTTATATAAGGCTTTTACCTGTGACAGGCTCTTTGAATATGGAGTCTGGAGTTTTGGCAATATATTTCTTCTCTACAACATTCATCATGTGACAGAGATGAATTATATGTTTGCATTCCTCTAATACAGTGGCATACATATTGAAAACATATTTGATCGGTGCAAACATTGTTGTTGGTCTCTCATCGTATAGTTTTTGTACCTATAAAATTATATTACAAGAATTATATAACAAATAGTCTTGTGTAGTTCATGAGTGACATACCGTTAAGAACCGGTTCCTTACACTGTACTTAAAGAAATGTTTCATTCACATTACCAAACGTTAATGCAGGGGCGGTTTATACCCTGAATAATACCGCTTCGGGGGGCCTTTAGCTATCAAGGGAGCAAAGGATTCATCACCCCCGCTGACGAAGTGAATGTGTTCTGATTCCCGGGGCACATTCAGGCACTTTTTGCGCTGGATCGGACTGGGCGTAACTACGTTCTAAGTCTCAGCCTTTCCTATATAAAAAGCGCGGGGCACATGGGATGAGGGTGGTTTTAGTGGGTAATGGTTGTTGCCCGTGCAACTTCTCTGAGTCTCCACACAAGCTGGCTTGATTATTGTTCGGATTGCCCCTTATCAAAGGGGAAAGCCTTCATGATCAACTATGGTCTAATCCCTTGCAAACGACCCAGTATTGTGCGTAAATAGCATTTCGCCTGCCTTAAAAAAAAAAGGGGGCGGATTATCGTTAAGAACCGGTTCCATACACTGTACTTAAGGAAACATTTCATTCACATTACCAAACGTAAATCCAGGGGTGGATTTAGACATTGACCGCCTGTAGACTATTCAAGTTTTGCTGCCTCCATCGACCTCTACAAATCGATACCTTACTTTTTTTACAATGAAATTGAAACTATGATTTGTGCACTATCGTCAAATTGAAATTCTAAAGTTTTTATTTAAAATACGAGTAAGTTCCACTGGAGAACACTTTTTGAAGAGCAATACATATAAGTTAAAATTTAATTTTACTTCCTAATCTATGTACACCGCTTCGCAACGTGTTATTGTTGTTAAGGAGAAGAAGCGGCAAGAAACTCCTCAACAACACGTCTAGCTAAAAATCGTTCAGCTTACACTTTACTTTTTTAAATACATTTTATACAGAAATATGTTACACAATCACTTTTCGAAGAATTAATGAAGTTGTAGCAAACAGTGCATACTCAGTAAGAGAAAGAGACAATAAAAGGAAAAAATATATAATTATAATAATGACATAACGTACTAAAATTTTATACTGCAACATATCTCCATAAATTCGTTACAACCCGCAAGAGTTAACTTGAGACTTCGCTCGGATGACGTAAGTATGAGGTAGTGACGCGTCGACGGCGAGAGGGGTAAGAAGGCGGGGGTCGAAGGGCGAGCGCGCATTCCGCTCAGGTCTCAAGTTAACTCTTGCGGATAATACATGCTTGGCAAGATGTCTATCTTAGTGTCTTATTACTACTACTACTCCTCCTTTTTTCCCGTAATTTGTAGATTGTGTACTCGGGGATCGATGCGTTTATTCCTGCCGTAGGCAAACGCGGATTTGACGTTATTAAAGAATGAAAAATAAAACTATTGCTGCGGGTTGAATAAGTAATAGAAATAGGATAACTTAATATTTTTATGTGATATGTGACTTCGTGTGATTGATCAGGAAGATTTAGGTATATTAGTGGTCGCTCGTGGTCGAAATTCAACCATAATAATTAATGTCAAAGACTACTTCTATAATCACAGATTTCGCCAAGGCTAGACTGTTAATTTGACTTGAACAATAAACAAAAGAGTATATATGCGTGTATGCGTCAAATACATGGTAGTGTGTGTAATGTTTTTTTTATTGATTTATTGTATTTTTTATACATAATTTAAAAAAATTAGCATTCTGCACTCCATCTATATATAAGTGTACGAAATTTCATATTCCTCCGTCCGCGCAATTTTCGTAAAAAGGGATACAAAATTTTTGCTTCACGCACATATATAGCAATAATTTAATTTGTAATTAGGCATGAGCCTCTACCAAAATCTATCGATACGACTCATTGACTCTCCAGGTCATCAGAGGGCTGGTGCTTACCTCGGCTAACGGATCAGTATAGCGATCCAGCGAGGAAACGTAGCCAGCCTTCTGGGCACATTACCCACAGAAGACGGTGATCTAGGCTCATTATGCTACTTATAGTCTTGAGGGACTATGAGTAGAATACAATACAAATGCAGTATTCGATTATATGTAATTTTATTTAAATAAAAATAATTTTTGTATTTTTGTCCACTACGTAAATAAAAAAAATGTAATTCATTATGGACCTAGTCTGGATTAAACAAAAGCACTTGATGATGTAATGATGTAATGTGTACCGTGAGGAGCGAGGGCACAGCGAAAGATCAGCGCTGGTTTACAGACCAGCATTGTACTGAGACTGATGCCCCTTTTGGGACAAAATTATATGACTTTAGTTCGTAAATATGTTAGCAATTATACTGTATCTGATGTAATTTGTCCTGAATAGAATGATTTTCTTTATTCACTTCAAATTATAAGTTCTTTTCAAATATACGTACCTGATGAAACAACTCCAGTACATGCGAATAGCGGTGTATTATTTCTTGGCTGACGTAACCGATTTCGTATTCAACGTTATTCTCATATAAGGTTCTAATTCTATAATACCGCTTTAGATCTTTATTACTGGAATTAGAAAATCCTATACTATAGCGTCACAGAGCCGCGGTAGACAATAAATCTTTTGCATTGTTATTCTTATAGTTCGGCCGTTCTATAAAGCCAGCCACATTTGGCATCTGCTAAACTGATTTTAGGAGTTAACTCCGACCTATTTGCTCACCGCCTCTTTGTTCCTTTTGAAGTGAAACTTCTGTATAGACGGGGGGTATTAGGATTTTTTTTGACACGAAAAAGCGTTACGGCCGTGGTGAAAGGCGGCATAATTATAGAGTAGACGTGGTGACAGGCGTTATAATGTTAGAGTAGACTTCCGGATCGAATTCAGTTTTTTTGTTTAATAAAATAAAATATGTTTAAGTAAAAAATGCATCATTAAAATGTACCTAACCTAACGAAATCATAATTTGCAGTAAACCTGCAAAAAATCGAGATGTGTGCTGGGACACATAGTAGAAGTGAAACTTCAACGGACAAGTGGAAAAACGAATGGCAACGGACAAGTGGCAAAACTCTTTACATATTTTATTTCATTATAATGATAATATATATATATATATATATCCTGGGTTCACTTTTGTATTCACAAAAAGATGTTAAGGTCTCTGCATTGATCTTGGGAAGAGGTATTGAAAGTAAAGGGCCTCCCTCACTGATGCGTCTTCGCCCTCGTGCACAGTCCACGCTACGCCACTGTCCAGTCCAGTACATGTATACTTACGCACTCCGGAATGTGTGCGAAATCAGGTAGCACAGAATCTTGAACTGATAGTCCGACGTGCGCTGCATAAATGGGTTGGCTAACCACTCGTACTTTATTTGATTTACCAACTGCTCTTCGGACCAAGTCTCCCAGTCCTCTGTGACATGAGAAATCCTAATTATTGTAATCATTATTATTATAAATTGTATAATAATTGTGTGTGTCGGGGTGAAGGTAAGGAAAGGAATGCTCCGCTGGTTCGGGCATGTGGAAAGAATGCATGATGAAAGAATGACTAAACAGATATACAATGCAGAAGTCGTGGAAGGCCACGACACACCTTCCATGGTCAAATTGATCGTATACTAGCAGAAGGTGATGTCAGAAGCCTTAAGAACAGACGAGCGTGCATGACAAGAGCTATGAATGTCAAAGGAGCGAGTGAGGTGTGTAAGAACAAGCCTGAATGGTGCTTTGTTGTTCGTGCCTACCCCGCAAGGGAACTGGCGTGAAGCTATGTATGTATGTCATCATCATCATCATCATTCGAGCGTTAAATCCCGGTTGCGTTCGCAGCGATCACTTCGACGCCCAGGGTCCGCTTTCCTACTTTTTACTTCTCCACTTCGCGCGATCTTCGGCATCCCTTGTATTGAGACCATTGGTACGCATGTCATCCCTCACAACGTCAAGCCAGCATTTCATGGGCCTACCCCTTCGACTGGGATCTGGCGGAGGCGGCATGACTCGACATTTGAAGCTATGTATGTATGTATAATAATTTGTATTTAGACATCAGTAGTTTTAAATTCAATTATCTTGTATGCTGCATATGTGGCAGGATATAGTAATACCTAAATTGTTATAATTATGGACATCATATTCAAACCTGTATATTTATATATATAAAAATGAATCCCTATTTCCCTTGGTCACGCCATCACGCGTGAACGGCTGGACCGATTTCGGTAATTCTTTTTTTGTTGTGTTTGTAATTTTCAGGAGAAGGTTCCTATGACAGAAAAAATTTAAGAAAATTGCACGGAAAAGTAGAAAATTTAATATAAAATTATTTCTAATCTAACCTTAGCGTTTTATAAACTTTTTTAATGTAACCTTATGACGTTTGACATTGAATTGACAGAATGCGTGTTGCAAATATCGTCAAAGAGAATATTAAAAGACTGAATTTCGTTTAAAACAGATGCTTCGGTCGGAGTTATTTTATTGTTAAAATACATGTAAAATAATTAATTTAGCTGTAGTCGGGTTCCAATATTTAGGTGAAATTATTTTTGTGTGGGTCCCAGGATGGTTAAGATTATAGATCTACCGGTAGGTGGCACCGCTAAAGTCTTCCTAAACGGTGGGACCTACGTTGATGATTTTTTTGTTTTTATTAAAGTGGATTCGAGAATGGTTTAAATTAACTATTGGTCCCGGTAAATTGTTTTTAGTTTGCAATTCATTTACCTTTATCAAACTGCATTATCCCTATTAATATTATAAATGCGAAAGTAACTCTGTCTGTCCGTCTGTCCGTCTGTCTGTTCCGTTTTCACGGAAAAGCTACTGGACATGTTTAGCTGCATCGGGTTCTAGAGTTTTATTTCTAAGGGCAGGACAACATCTGCCGGGTACAGCTAGTACAAAATAAATCACTGACTTTCACTTTGAAAGAGAAGATGGTATTGCGGAATGGTATTGGGCCATCGGACCTTCAATACATGGAAAGAAAGAAAGAAAACCTTGATTTGCTAATTTATATAATACGTATATTACAAAGTTTATTATAAGTGCACACACGTAACTGACAGTTCTAACAAATACAACCTGATACAACAAGTCCAAAACGCAAATCAGGAAATCGTTATGACATAAATCGCGCAAATCCGTCGTTATAAGATATTCGCTCTAAAAGTAAATAAGATAACGCCTCGATCGCAGTTGAACTTCAACTGACTGCGTCCCGCCGGACCGGTCTTATATATTTGTAAATTAGTCATGGCCTCCTAGCAACTTGCCCACTACTTCTTTGAATTCTGAATTTGTAAACTTAATGGCTTCTAAGAATGTGCAACGAAAGGCAAACAAAAGAAAGAAGGATTTATGACATCTTACCGGGAGGCGTACAATGGGATTAGCACTAACAATAAATAGCTGAAATTCGAAGGAGCAATAAACACCTGTACAGGATTAATTAGTCAGTATTGGTTCGCAAAAACATACATACATACATACATAACTTCACGCCAGTTCCCTTGCGGGGTAGGCACGAACAAGAGAGCGCCATTTAGGCTTATTCTTACACACCTCACTTGCTTCTTTGACATTCATAACTCTTGTCATGCACACTCCTCTGTTCTTAAGGCTCCTGACATCACCCTCCGCTAGTACACGATCAATTTGATCATGGAAGGTGTGTCGTGGCCTTCCACGACTTCTGCATCCATCCACTTTTGCATTGTATATCTGTTTAGTCATTCTTTCATCATGCATTCTTTCCACACGCAATAACATGTATAATAAAAAGTTCGTGAACTGTGTTTGTGACACTAAAAATCTGACTCGCACATAAGTTTTGAGATCATCAGCAAATCTGCGACTAATAACGCCAATACATTTTACGCAATTTTGTACGAAATCTTTTACTGTGCAGGCTGTAAGGTTGTGGAATGTATTACCAATGAGCATCAGAAGTGCCAAGTCACTTACATCTTTTAATAAACTCCTCAAAGACCACTATCTAAATTTGTAAACAGTAATTTATGTATGTATATGTAACTCTATGTACATATATTTATATATAAATATGTATGTGTATTTTTATTTACTATTAATATCTTAATATGTATAAATTACGTGTCACGTTGTTTGTCCGCGATGGACTCCTAAACTACTTGACCGATTTTAATCAAATTTGCACACCGTGTGCAGTTTGATCCAACTTGAAAGATAGGATAGCTTACATTTGGACCCGGTAGGTGGCGCTGGAATCGGGTTCTAAATTTTATTTCTTCAAGGCAGAACAACGTCTGCCGGGACAGCCAGTATGTATATATTTTAAACTATGCGCACTGAATACCGACCCATTGTACGATTGTACTAGTTATATGATTGTTAACACATGTGTATTATTTTCTTGTGTGCAATAAAGAATATTCTCTTCCATTCTATTCTGAGTTTTGTTTAATTTCCATCATATTAAAATACAATAGTTGACTCACCCACAGGTCTGTTGGTAGAGTTTTCTGGAAATACATCCGGAGGTTCCTCTGTGTATACGGTCCCAAGGCCATCATCAGTTTGTGTTTCATATGTCGTAGATTCTACGGCTGTAGTTGTATCGCTTTCCGCAAGCGTCGTGTAATATAAACTCTGTAAAAATCATACTAAAACTAAAGCTTTACGCTACTGCCATCTATTATGCGTTTAATCACGTGATGTGTTTGAATTGGTATTAAAAGAATTAACATTTTCATCACGATGTTTTCCTGCATTGTTGTTAGCACGTGATAATTGTAACAATAGGCATATTAGATCAGAGAACTAAGTGGTGCATGCATTCTTATCACCATTCAAACTGGCGCCCTTTGAGTTTGGGACGCGTGCGCTGGCCATTACGCTACTACAACTTGCAATAAAGCGGTATTCTTTTTTTTTTTAAGGCGGGTATATGCTTTTTACGCACAATACCGGGTCCTTTGCAAGGGATTAGACCATAGTTGATCATGGAGGCCTTCCCTTTTTAAGGGGCAATCCAAACAGTAATCAACCGGCTTGTGTGGAGACTCCGAGAAGTTGCACGGGCAACAACTACTACCCACTAAAACCACCCTCCTCCCATGTGCCCCGCGCTTTTTGTAGGAAAGGCTGAGACTTAGAACGTAGTTACGCCCAGTCCGATCCAGCGCAAAAAGTGCCTGAATGTGCCCCGGGAATCAGAACACATCCACTTCGTCAGCGGGGGTGATGAGTCCTTTGCTCCCTTGATAGCTAAAGGCCTCCCGAAGCGGTATTAGTCAGGGTGGGAAGTCATGCGCATACCTGCGTACCTGCCGCCCCCCAGGTATCGCTGCTATGCAGCATGGCTTTCACCAGACTGCAGAGCGAGTCGATCGCTCCTACTTGTGTCTCGAGTTCGAAACGCTGCGGCGCCCATGCCGCGCACTCGACTAGCGTGTGAAACGCCGTGTCGGGTGCGCCGCACTGGCGACATTCCGGGGAAGGCAAGCAGCCCACAATGCGACACAGATACTTATCGAAACACCCGTGTCCGGTAAGTATCTGTGTCATCCTGAAGGTCAGGGTTCCACTTTCGCGGAAGACCCATTCCATCAGCTGCAGCCTGATTGCCTCCACCGTGTAGCCGCCGGCATAAATAAATATTCTATTCTAACTCGTGACAGCATAGTAGCCAACGCATACGCTATTCAATGTATTGACTTGAGTTCGAATCCCAGCCTAAAAGTATGCACTGCTTACGTCGAAATTAAACGAGGTTATTTCTGTCTTTCATTTTGTATGGTAATGAAAAGTAAAAATTAAAACAAAAATGAGGTGACTTTGTGACACCTAGTTGGAGCGAACTTCATTTCGCTATATATTATATATATATATATATACATACATACATAACTTCACGCCAGTTCCCTTGTGGGGTAGGCACGAACAACAGAGCGCCATTTAGGCTTATATATTATATATAAATATATTAAATCGTAGCACAAAATACTATTCTGCATAAACAAGCAAATTGTATCAAAAATCATATTACTCGATAAACGAATTCCTTAATTAATTTGAAATTTAATATCAATAAATAATTAAACTATATTAATGGTCAGGAGCCTTAAGAACAGACGAGCGTGCATGACAAGAGTTATGAATGTCAAAGAAGCAAGTGAGGTGTGTAAGAATAAGCCTAAATGGCGCTCCGTTGTTCGTGCCTACCCCGCAAGGGAACTGGCGTGAAGTTATGTATGTATGTATGTATATTAATCCTTAAATTTTTTTTACAAGCTTCTGAGAATTTAGCTTCAGAAAATTTAAATTTCTCAGAATACGTCAATTGTATGAGTTGTAGCATATGCACTATGATACTAGGATATGCCCGCGACTTCGTCCACGTTTGACTTGAAACTACGCGGGATTCGCGGGACACAAAGTACCGCAGCATTTAAAAAAGAATGTAAGCTAATGTTAAAGAAAACTGTGTAGGCATAATCAGTATCGCTTCCGGGAAAATTCCCGCAGGATTCCGGGGATTCCTATCCGTGCAGGAACGGAGAAAGAGTACAATTTCCTGCGGCCGGGCGGCCTGACGTAAGAGGCGACAAAACAACCCACAGCCAGGTGGTAGGGTATTTGCCCGACTGGATAGCTACCACCCCTGTTCTAGAGTATGCCGCCATAACAACCTTGAGTTGTGTTCCGGCATTAGTGACCAGGTTCCAGTCCTCCTTAAGAGAGCAGCAGCGCATTTGTAGCACCTTTGGGGTTACAAATGTCATAGGCGATGGTAACGGCTTTCCATCAAGTGGGCCGTCTGCCTGTCTGCTGAACTCATGCAATAAAAAAGAATAAAAAAATTAAGAGTAGCGCAGAGTTTAAGTCTAAGAATTAGCTGTCTATCAGCGAGAACCGCATCGAAATCGGCCGAGTAGTTGTTTATGTGAATCCCGAACAAACAGACAAGAAATCTAAAAATATTTGTACCGTGTTCTCCATTGTTTATATAGTCTATTCCAGTTGTTTTTTTTTAATAGCTTTAATCACAGGCACGGCATGTTTAGTTTTTTAATATTATTGATGGTTACTCTACCCCTAGTATATACCATAAGGACCTTGAGATGTATTCCGGCATCAGTGGTCAAGTTCCAATGTCTCCTTCGAGACCGGCAGCGCATTGGCAGTTCCTCTGGTGTAGCATATGTCCATAGGACGGTAACCGCTTTCCATCAGGTGGGTCGTCAGTCTGATGTTCTCTAGCAATAAAAAAACTCACCGTTGTAGGTTCTAAGGTCGTATTTAGTACTTCGTAACTGGCATCAAATTCGTAATTATATTCACTCCCATCATCTTCACTCGACTCTTCTGTTTCTTGGGTGTAACACGAATGAAGAAGACCTGTAAAAAGAGATTGTAACAAAATTTTCATTTGGATGTTCCGGCTAATCTTTGAAAGGGCTAGATCGATTTTGATGGGACTATCACTGGCAGATAGCTGTTATAAGGAATAAATAAGGCTACTCTTTTTAGGGTTCCGTGAAAGAAATGCCACGCAGAATTCGCTGACACAGCTAGTACTACAGTAAATAAATAATAAGCTTTTTTAAAAAGGGTTTTAAATACAAGCTTTTGAGATTTGGATATCATATAGCAGCAAAGTGCTAGCCAAGACAAGTAAAACGAGCCCAAACACAACGGGTCTATGTTGTTTAGTACAGGAGTTCCTATGGCCACCTTCCGACTCCATCATCAGATCAGCTCCATGATACCATATTATTGCATTGTCATGCGATATACATATGCGTGCAAAATTTCAGCTCAATCGGAAATCGGGAACTTGTTCAAATTTAACTTGCAAGATTCCACTTGAACTTACATACATACCTGTAAAAAAGAACTTGCCTCTATAAGTAGAAATACATTTATACTTAAAGAGGCAAGTTCAAGTACTATTACATTATTACTTATTTGGAGCTTATCTCAAATTTAAGAATGTTTAGAATTTTGCTTAAAAATAGTTATAAAAGTTGTAGAAACTAAACTGCAGATAGATAAGTAGACATTATATATTCTGTTTAGTGATATATAAATAATGTTTATGAATAGAATGACATGTAAATCTAAAATTAAGTCCAAAAAACAAACGGCACAAAAATATTTTAGACAGTAAGCCATAGAAGTAAGATAAGTATTAGAGGAAATAGTTGTAAAATAAACAAAATAGTAATACAATACACGTGTAAAAATAGACACAGTAAGGCATAATAAGAAAAATACATACATACATATGTAGGAATCGAGAGTATTCTTTCATGTAGTAATCGGAAGTCGTATAACCGGATGTCAACGTAGAAGCATTTATTATTAAGCTAACGGATATCTCAATTGGAGTAACCGGATGTTGGAAGTTAATACGTATGGCGGAAGTTGGTTTTATGAAGGAAGTGTAACTGAAGTGGCGCCACAGCATTGCCGGATGGTGTCACTGCAGCGCGCTACGAGGATCTTAAATACGCGGTGTGCGGGCAGAGGAGGGGCAGTCTTAAACCGACAGTCTACAAGTCTACAACCAAGTCTACGACTGACAGTCTGCATTGACAGTCTTGGTCGAGGAGCACATAATATATTGTGGTCGATAATTACTGCTTGATAATCGCAGTATTCTTGGAAGGCAAATTGCTGCTCGACACCTGACAAGCGTGGATGCAACTCTTGGAGTTGTCCTAATATTTCTGTGTATTATTGTGCAATATTTAATATCGTAGTTGTAATAATTCTAGCGTAATAAACTTTGGTTATGATATTTCAGATTATTATTGTGTTATTCTCGAAGCGTCATTCGTTCGCTGACTTGAATTAAAATACCGTTAGAATTATTATAGAGTTTATTAGAACTATACAAACACGTATAACACAGGTACAAATATAACCGGACACAACAATCCAAACGTAATGCAAGGTCGTAATTCAATAAAACGCGCAGTCCTTCACTATTAGATTCGCGAATGTACACATGTACACATGTGAATTTAATTGTTCGAACTGTTATTATGGATCTTTGTGTCAAAAATAAATAATTTTTTATTTACATACATACATACACACATAACTTCACGCCAGTTCCCTTGCGGGGTAGGCACGAACAACAGAGCGCCATTCAGGTTTATTCTTACACACCTCACTTGCTTCTTTGACATTCATAGCTCTTGTCATGCACGCTCGTCTGTTCTTAAGACTCCTGACATCACCTTCTGCTAGTACACGATCAATTTGATCATGGAAGGTGTGTCGTGGCCTTCCACGACTTCTGCATCCATCCACTTTTGCATTGTATATCTGTTTAGTCATTATTTCATCATGCATTCTTTCCACATGCCCGAACCACCGGAGCATTCCTGTCCTTACCTTCATCACCCCAACACTCTTTTTCAGACCAACTCTCTTTCTTACTTTCAATTTAATATAAAAAAAAATTATATATATATATATATATATATATATATATATATATATATATATATATATATATATATATATATATATATATATACTCACACTTACCGATTAATAAAAAGAATTTCAACATCTTCAATTTAACATATTGTAATAACTGCAAATTTATAATATGACTTGTCAGATTGTAAATCGACGTTAAATTGTGATCGGATCATAAAGTTTCACATTTAATTATACGAATACGTTATTGGTTTGTGATTTACGATGTCCACTCGTCAAATTATAAGTTATGGCCCACAAAATATTGAATATTTACTTGGTTAAGCCTGATTTAGATTTGCATTACTTACAGGTAAATTAGTATTTGTATATTTGCAGGACTTCAAAACCTGAAATATAAATTTACTTGAAATGTAGTATTAAAAATTATATTTAATATTAATATTTCTTGTTTTGAATATCGTTTAATATTATTAGTTTCATATTAAGGACCTGCTTTTAAAAATATATAAAAAGTATAAGTTTATTTATTTATGTGCTGACTGTACACTACTACAAACGCAAAAACGTCTCCCAGATAATTTAACTGTAAACACGTAGTTAACTTGCGAAAATGGCGAATTAAGTTCTTATCACGGTTTAGATATAAATTTTCTATAATATTTTCTTAAGTTTTCGGGACTAGTATACATAATAAAACTTCATTATTAAGCTCACATAGACTATATAATGACCATAAACAAAATTAAAACTAAATAATTAAAATGAACAACTTAGCGGTAAGCTAAATATAATGTTTTATTACAATACGCATTGACACTTCACATCTTTGCCTTATGTGATCACGGCAACTGAAAAGTGGCCGAAACGTCGGAATAATAAAAATCAAATAAAGTACCGCACTTAAAATCGTTAAAACGTAGTTTTATTATAAATTTTCTAATTAGTTTGACAATTATATGTCCATAGAATTTTATAGCCTTATTTGCAAGGTAACTATTAAAAATTATATAACACTCTCTTTAAGGTTTACACTCGAAAGAAATAGTTGACTAAAACCGGTTATAATCGATTAAAACCGGTTAATTTTAAAACCGTTCCAAGCCTTGCCTACAGCAAATTTTCAGTGGCACACAAACACATGTTGAGACTGATAGAACGAGAAAATACTTCTCGCAGAATAAACCGGTTAATGCAGGCTTATACAACAGACTTTAAGGTTCAATCTGAAAAAAATAGTTGACTAAAACCGGTTAATTTTAAACCAGTTCCAAGTCTTGGTTTTACAATTATACTACCAGCTAAATATTCACTGCAGTAGTGAAATTAATTAGCCCTGAATCATTATGCAATAAAAAACAATAGACGTAATTAAAACCACTTATAATCACATTTAAATTAATCTTTTAATTTAAATTTGTATTATGTTTCAACTACTGTAAAGCTGGCGATAGATTTATTTTATGAAGTTATTTAATGAATGAAGTTATATATTTATTTGCTAAGACACACTGTGACTTTGAACTGAAGGTATTTATATTTTTCTTAAAATGCCTGCACTTAATTTATTGAGCAAGTAGTGTGTTTTAGCTAAATAAAAACTAGTATTATATGGTAAGATTTAGACTGTTAAGTACTTGATAAAACTTTTTAAGATTTTTGATAACCTTTGTAATAAGCTTTAGGTTATAAGATTGCTGAAATGTGACCCGGTGTTGTTGGTTGAACAATATAAAAGGAGCCGAAATCGCCTAATGCGATTCATTCTAGGCATAGATAATCCCTATTAATATTATAAATCCGAAAGTAACTCTGTCTGTCTGTTCAGTTTTCACGGAAAAACTACTGGACCGATTTGGCTGAAACTCAGTATATATATATATTTTCGATGCCGAGGATGAACACAGGATACTTTTTATCCCGAAAAATGGGATAGTTTTCGGGATAAAAATACATTTGTCTGTTTGTTTGTTATGCTTTTACGGAAAAACTACTGGACCGATTTTGCTGAAAATCGGTATATATGTAATTTTCATACCGAGGGTGGACAAGGAATATTTTTCATCCCGGATAATGGGATAGATTTATGTAAAGATTATCCCAAAAGTGGGACAGGCTTTGGTTGGTTTTGTGATTTGCCATTTTCATCATTTTTGTTGTTTTGCCCTTTTGCTCTTTTTGCTCTTTTTTGTCCTTTTTGCTGATTTTGTACCTTTTGTCATTTTTGTAGTTTTCATTGACGGGGGATAGATAAATAAAACTAGGACTGTTTGTAATAGAGGATGAAAGTTTGGATGAGACCAATCATTTCTCAAGTTCATAGATATAAAAATGCATCGTCTATAAAAATGCGATAGTAACTCGATATGTCTTTCTGTTAAGTTTTCAGAAAACACTGGGAATACTGGATCGTTTTTATTGTAATTTTGTTTAAATGTAGTTTTAATGCCGAAAATGGACATATATACTCATGCCAGGAGATCGGCATGAGTATATATCAAGCATCGAGTTTGCGATATAAAATGAAGTGAATTTTTCGGGTGCAAATGGCACTAACATAAAAATGTTGTACAATGTAACCTGTATTAACGCCTGCTCTTTAAACAAGAAGCAGGAACTAGAGGTTAACCCGCGGCGCAGCCGCGGGGTAAACTCTAGTACACTATATATAAAAAATCTAGGTTTGTCGATCGAACGGAGTGAAAGCTGTATCCTAGTTAGCTATATCCGTGCAGGAACGGAGAAAGAATACAATTTCCTGCGGCCCGGCGGCCTGTCGTAAGAGGCGACTAAAGAACCCACAGCCAGGTGGTAGAGTATTTGCTCGACTGGATGGCGACCACCCCTGGTCTAGAGTATGCCGCCATAACAACCTTGTGTTGTGTTCCGGCATTAGTGACCAGGTTCCAGTCTCCTTTAAGAGAGCAGCAGCGCATTTGTAGCACCTTTGTTGTTGCAAATGTCCATAGGCGATGGTAACCGCTTTCCATCTAGTGGGCCGTGCCTGTCTGCTGAACTCCTGCAATAAAAAAATAAAAAAGCTCCGTTCAATATAAACATGCAGTAATTATTGTGACTGCTGGTACTAGATAATAGTACGAAGGTTGTGTATATAAGGTTCTTGTTATCTTATTATTAGGGTAGAAAGTTTTCATGTTCTATGAAATCAATAATGTACTTACGACCTTCTTGGTTTAACTTGCTTTTAATAAAAACATCTAACTTAAGTAAAATGTCCACGAAATATCTTTCAATGTTGTAAAATGAATAAAATGCTTTGCCAATATATGTATTAAGCATTAAATATGTGTATATATTTATCTACACTACGCAATTAAAAATCTAACACTTGCTCAGCTTGACTACCCTCACTTGTGAACTTCGTGAACTTAAGGCTCGGCGCAAACGCGGCACCGACCTCAGAGTCTAGTAAAAATATAAATGTTACTTTAATGGTTAGTAAATTATATTAATTTCACAATAATAAAAGTCAAAAAGCGAGAGGAGACCTATAGCAATCTGCTTATGTAGAAGGAGCTTTTCAGAGTTATGCTTTGTGTTGGTTTTTAATAGTTCCTAATTCTTTCACAGTTTGAAGTTAATTTCATTCGTCAAATCCTATGCCCTCATTTCCAAAATTGACGCCGCTCTTCCATTTACTTCTCGCATTATCATCTTCTCCATCTTCCTTTGGTCTCCATCTCACTTTTACTCTTGTTTCCCTTTTTTCGTTAAAGCTTGAAGACCGTCCTAAAAAATCTTCGCTATTTGGTTTCTTATTTTTGTCTGTAAAATAAAAAAGCTTTTTTAAAAAGGTTTTTAAATACAAGCTTTTGAGATCCTGGCTATCATGTAGCATCAGAGTGCTAGCCAAGACGAGTAAAATAGAATTTCCTATGGCCACCTTCCGACTCCATGATCAGATCAGCCCTTTGGTACCATATTATTGCATTGTCATGCGATATACATATGCGTGCAAAATTTCAGCTCAATCGGAAACCGGGAAGTTGGTCAAATTTAACTTGCAAGATTCCACCCGAACTTACATACATACATAGGCACATCTATTGCAAGTTAAATAAAAGCTTGTAATAAAAAACATTTTGAACTTATAATATTAAGTAGATGTACCCGCGATACCCTTTGTGTGAAAGTTGATTTTCTATAACATTTATTTTATTTTATTTTTATTTACATGGGGCGTCATAACATTTCTTATTGGCCGACAACTCGTTGGCAGCATACTTGCTGTTGCAAAATCACCTGGGCTCTTTGCTAGCTTTTAGCAATTAAAAACTATGGTGGTGTACCAGGCATCCACCATTTAATCAACTTAATCACGATCATATCAAATCATTCTCTATAGCAACAAAGCGAAGACGGCCATGCTGCGAGTACGGTCCTGTGGTACGATGACTCAATTGCTGGGCCCCCTGGATCGTCAACAATAAGCGACGCAATATATAAGGGCTCCCTCGGCATGCAGGAGGCACAGAGCAAGATCACCATCGAGACCGCACGCTACTTAGTAATCGCGAAATCCAACAGCGGCACTCTGCCCGTTGAAGTTCTTCAAAATCAAAAGCCATTCCAGTATCCCTTGGTTAAACTAAAAATCAGTGCATATCAAGCATTGTAATTATTAGTAATAAATACCGTACGTAATGAATCCACGTATCTGATTGAACGCGATACTGATGAGTAAGAAGACGGCTTCACAACCACTATACATCTAGTGCCTCGTCACGCTATCAGACATAAGTGTGGGTGTGATCATCAAATATCAGAGGTTACACTTACCTGATAACTCTTGTCACCCCTACAAACTGGTGACCCCGACGTGACCCCAACCACTCTAGGGTCGTCTAAAAATGGCTGTAATTTTCCTATTCATAGCTTACCTTGTCCCAGCCTTGTTAAAGAATCGTCTCTTAGTTTCAATTTTTCTTTATATCCTTCTTCGTGCTTTGTCTTCCAATCTTCCTCCCATATATCTTTGTATCTACGAGCGCTTTTCTTCTCCGTTAATCTTCTGGGATATCAAAAACAGCAATCAATAGAATCACTTTATATTAATACTTGTGAGGCTTGTACACTAGCATTCGAGGAGGTAAGTTGTTAGAGAGAAGGGTCCGATAAGGGGAGTAATGGTAATTGGCGGATACTAAAAATGCCGAAATCGAAGAGCTGGTGGACGAACCCAATATTAGGTGTAGGTGAGAGCAAGGCGCATCACTTGCACCGGCTTGGCCACCTGTTAAGAATGAGGAAGCATCGTGGAGTAAAGATATCAGACTGGACGCCGACCAATTGATCGCAACAGATATCGCTGGAGTGAGGTGGTGTAGGCTGACCTCCGTGAGCGTCAGACCTGTAAGAATACTTAACCACCATATAAAATTATTTCTAATTTAACCTTAGCGCTTTGGACAATATAAACTTTTTTAATGTAACCTTATGACGTTTGACATTAAATTGATAGAATGATGCAAATATCGCCAAAGAGGATGTAAAGAAACTGAATATCGTTTAAAACAGATGCTTCGGTCGGAGTTATTTTATTGATAAAATACATGTACAGTCAGCGTCTTATAGAAAGAAGCAGCCAAGATGATCAAATAGATAAGAACATCGAAAGTGATCATTAGTATCGGTACAACCATTGTCGTCTAATAGATCGAATCACCCGTCTTGACCAAATACATCAGTACACCGACAACGCCAAATACATGAGTACAACCATCTCGCCAAAACAAAGAGACACACTAGAAAAATGAACTCTATTCTAAATGTGATTAGTGTCAAATCGAGATGATTTCATACTAAATCAAAATTCCAATAGTATTATTACTGTTATAAAAATCTTTTTCATTTTTATAACGTAACTAGTATTTGCCTTCGACTTCATTTTCATTACTTAGATAGCAAAGATTAAAGTTATTTTATCAATATGTAAAATTGAATAAATATTTAATATGACAATACATGAATCCTGGATATATTCATAAACTCCCGATATTTGTAATTTACTAAAGACTTATTCAACTACAGATGTTTCTTCACTAAGGATTTCTAATAATTACAGACAGTGTCTTGTGATTTGCGAACATTGCGTCTAAGTTGATCTAGTGGTTTGGAAGTGGAAGGAAATCCCGGGAAATCTCAAGAGTCCCAATATGGTCATGTATAAAAATGTCATAAAGTATTAAACTATGCTGTAATAAGAGTAACACGAATAGTTTTCATGCTATATCTAGGCGCATTATTCCCAAGAAAATTTTGGAACTTTCCGTCACTAAAGTATAGGAGTAAAAACATGAAAAAATGAATCCAGTTTCCTGACAAATTACACTAGAATTCCCATGATATTAGCTTTTTCAGAATTTAAGTAAAAAATGTCTGTATAATAGTGAAAACCTTATAGAAATTAACATATTTATGAAAAAAAATACATTAATTGTTTCAATTTTCCATCAATCAAACAATTGGATCCCAATTGGTTTTTTTAATAGCTTCAATGTACAGACAAAGCTATTTTACAATATTAACTTAATTTTAACATTTCATTTGACATAATACACTATGTATATGTGAGTATATTTTCTATGTATATGTGAGTTTGTTGAAATATCTACTAAAGAGTTTCAATACATAAGAAATTTAGAATTCGAGATAAACCTTTTTTTATCAGCAATGAATAATTGATGTTTCTTGGATACTATTTTAATGTCTAATACGTATATGAATTCTCACGATCTATACTGAGATCATACTATACATATATATTATATACCCCAGTCATTGAAAAAAGCTTAATCTAACGTTCTGGTGAAATCGTATCGGAATCAGCCAATTTTTATGCAGTATAACGACTTTAAACCACTCCAAGGAAGTTTTCGCTGGGTTCCCGGAATATAAACTAACAAAGCATTCGGAAAAGAACGTAAACCATCGTTTTAGTATCAATTGAATCTGAATCAACTAATTGTTATGCAAATAAATAATTGATACTTTTTCTATTTTTACTTATTTGAAAAAGAAAGTGCATTGTGTTTTAGTATAAGCTAATTTATATGCATACTAACCACTAGAAACCACCCTCGGGAAAATTTCCGTGAGATGCCCAGGACACAAAGTATTGCTGTATTTAAAAAATAATGTATCGTGTCTAAAATCGTGTAAGAATAAATAAACTAATTTGTAAGCGTCCTAACAACTTTAACCAGCTCCTGAGAAAATTCGCGGGATCCCCAGGATAAAAAGTATCACAGATTTAATTTCAGAAAATTTGCTATCAATGAGTAAAAACATCGCATCGAAATAAGAAAGCTTTTTTTATTCTGGCCTCTTTAAACCGTTCCCGGAAAATTTCCCGTGCGATTCCGGAATAAAAGGTAGCGCAGAATTTAAGTGTGAGAATTTGCTCACGATCAGCGAAAATCGAATCGCAATCGGCCTAGTAGTTTTTACGTTAATCCCGAACAAACAGAAAAACCGACTAACAGACAAGAAATCTAAAAAAAATCATCGTGTCTCCATCGTTTATATAGTCTATTCCAATTGTGTTTTTTTTTTAATAACTTCAATGTAGAGAGACGACATATTTAGCATATTATAATATTATAGACTATCGTCTGCCCGCGAAACTTCCTTCGCGTTTCCATGATGATGATACATTTGATAGTCAAGTATGTTTGAACAGTTCTTTATGGTGGTTAAAGAAGCGTTCAAACTTACTCTAACTCTCTATGAATAAGACAGTTAGTATTTAGTAAAAACGAAAACTCAAAGCTGAAAAGCAGTGTCATCAAGTATTAAAGAATGTAAACAAAAGTATGAAAAACCTGATTTCATTAAGAGAACTGAAATATCTGGTTAGAAACAGGAACTTGAGACTATTTATAAAATTTGTAGGTTAATAATATATCTTTAGTTAGCTGGGCTCGGCTAATATCTCTGTTCCATCTGAAATAATATTATAGTTAGGTACTGTGGCCAAATGCAACTTAGTTATAAAGTTAAAATGAACGCCGTTATTAATTGGCTATATTAGAGTATATATGTCATGGTTAAATTGTACAGACCGTTAGATTATAATCTATCTCGAGAGCTATTGAAATATTGTGAACCGGAACAAACTGCTTACAATTTAACGCATTATTTCCCGATAGATTATAATCTATCGACGTGAAATCGTTCTGTGTCCATAGAGTTAGTAATAAAACATAGGTGGGTCAGTCAAAAATACTAAAGATTCGATCTCTGCCCTTATGGGTTAGAAGTTTTAACAATGTTTGTAAGTAGTCAATAAGTGATACTTCCAATCCCAGTGTTTACCCTCGATTAAACGTAATAAATATTATTATGCACATATCATCCTCTTCGTCAATCACACTGCTGTGATCAGGAGTTTTTTTTAAGTTTCAAACGTCTTCAGAATTGATTTCATTAATTTCACATTAGGAAAGAAAGGTGCTTTTCATTCAATGCAAATTTAGCAATAAGTAATTCAATTTGAAATACATAATTCGAAATACAATTTTGGTTTAGTATGAAATCATCTCGATTTGACACTAATCACATTTAGAATAGAGTTCATTTTTCTAGTGTGTCTCTTTGTTTTGGCGAGATGGTTGTTAACATATTAATGGTGACCTGAATGTACTCATGTATTTGGCGTTGTCGGTGTACTGATGTATTTGGTCAAGACGGGTGATTCGATCTATTAGACGACAATGGTTGTACCGATACTAATGATCACTTTCGATGTTCTTATCTATTTGATCATCTTGGCTGCTTCTTTCTATAAGACGCTGACTGTACAATAATTAATTTAGCTGTAATCGGGTTCCAGTATGTAGGTGAAATTATTTTTGTGTGTGTTCAAGTCGGTCCCGGGATGGTTAAGATTATAGATCTACCGGTAGGTGGCACCGCTAAAGTCTTCCTAAACGATGGGACCTATCTTGATGATTTTTTTATTTTTATTAAAGTGGATTCGAGAATGATTTAAATTAACTATTGGTCCCGGTAAATGTCGCTGCAATCGGGTTCTACATTTTTATTTCTAAGGGCAAGACAACGTCTGCCGGGTACAGCTAGTTATTTAATATTTTATTGCTCATCAAAATATCCAATTGCAATAAATCAACCAAGTGCGTCTCTAACCGGTCTTTGAAGTTTCTGCTGAACACTGCTAATGATGTCAAATTTCACCTGATATTAGAGTATCCTGCAGTTCTTCCAATCTGCATCTTCAAGCGACCTTTTCCCGATTTCTTGTTAAGACGTTTTTGCTGTTCCAACGCTTTACGCTCGTAAGCCTCCACAATCGCAGTGAACATTTGATATTCCTGCTTTATTTCCATGTAGTTTCCCTCTAGAAGTGTGAAAGAAAAAGTCATGCCAATAGTATAATAAAAACACCCCAGAATAATAACTAAGTGATTCTTTTTTAACGCCAAGCTGGCAATGTGGTGTACCTTCTGAAAAGTGTTTTTTTTTTGTAAGCACTGATGTCTCCTATGAAGTTTTAGTCAGTCACTGGTACTGTGATTTGTTCACTCACTGAATTTACACAATATTATAAAAAATCTTATAATTATTACATTTATATTAGCGGCCTGGCGCGGTTTGACCCGCGCTCTGTTCCGCTCCCGTGGTATATAGCGTCATGTTATATAGCCTATGAAATTCCCTGTTAACGTAGCTTTCGAACAGTAAAATAATTTTTAAAATCGGTTTAGTAGATCCATTGCCACTCCCCGATTAGGTATACCCCACTAAAACTCTTGGGTGTTCCGTCCTTCGCCTTATGCCAGAGCTACGGGTATACAATATGACCTAGCCTCTCCGCAGTCCTAGCAGGCGTGGGCCTCGCGAAGCCTCTTTCACTGCCGGGGGACTTATTATTTATTTATTTTTTTAAGGCGGGGGAAATGCTATTTACGCACAATACCGGGTCCTTTGCAAGGGATTAGACCATAGTTGATCATGGAGGCATTCCCAGAAGGTGCAATCCAAACAGTAATCAACCGGCTTGTGTGGAGACTCGAGCCCAAATGGCTAATACTCACTAAAACCACCGTCCTCCGATGCCCCGCGCTTATGGCAGGAAAGGCATCAGACTTAGAATGTAGTTACGCCCACGCCGTACTGCCGGTGGACTTTTTTTTTTAAGGCGGGGGAAATGCTATTTACGCACAATACTGGGTCCTTTGCAAGGGATTAGACCATAGTTGATCATGAAGGCTTTCTCCTTTGATAAGGGGCAATCCGAACAATAATCAAGCCAGCTTGTGTGGAGACTCAGAGAAGTTGCACGGGCAACAACCACTACCCACTAAAACCACCCTCCTCCCATGTGCCCCGCGCTTTTTATGTAGGAAAGGCTGAGACTTAGAACGTATTTACGCCCAGTCCAATCCAGCGCAAAAAGTGCCCCGGGAATCAGAACACATTCACTTCGACAGCGGGGGTGATGAATCCTTTGCTCCCTTGATAGCTAAAGGCCCCCCGAAGCGGTATTATTCAGGGTGGGAAGTCATGCGCATACCTGCGTCTCCGGATGCCAGCCAACAGCCGGCGTCCGCGTGGAGTCGCATTAGTACGCGCAATGATACTCCTTTCCTATCTCGTTCGGCGGGCTCTTTGAGGAACATTACCGTCTCACAATAAGTAACCGCAGCCCCGCAGGTATCGCTGCTATGCAACATGGCTTTCACCAGACTGCAGATACTGCCGGGGGACTACTTTATCCCCCGGCATCATCATGCTCTCTAGGTGTGGGGCGGTCTGTAACTCGCTCCACGGGCTGAGAGGTGAGCGCGCGGAACACTCGCGCCCCCATCTCGACGGGTGGTTTAGTAGATCCAGAGATTACCCCCTACAACGTCACAAACTCACAAACTTTACCTTTTTGAAATATTAGTATAGATTAGTAGTATAGAAGTATAGACTAATACAATTTTTATGTACTTGCGGGAGAGTTTCGGTATATATAATTTCGACGTTTCGTGGGGTGGATTTTAGCGTGGGAAAGGGTGTGGGGGTGGGCTTCCGCGAGGCAGATTTGGGGGGGGGGGGGCTGTGTTCTGAAAAGTGATTGCAGTCGCTTGTAGATGTTAGCAAGACACCAGGGACGAACTCAACGCGTTGTCAGCCTTAGGATGGTATAGTCGAGTCTTCATGTCCGTGACATAGCACACAAGATTCATGTGTTGCTTACGCTGGTACGGCCACGTTTTACGGAGACCAGCAATTATGTGGGGAACAAAAGTCTAGCCATACCGTCTCCGCCAGGCCCCGGTCGAAGGGGAAGGCCCACTTACTTATATTTAATATTTATGGAATTACATATATTATATAATTATGTGTATGTGAATAATGAATAATAAATATAAAAATATATATGTATAATATGGGTGAGGTTTTGCACGAAAGTTTGTGTATGTGTGTCTGTTATGTAATACACCCATATGTATGTGCCTACTTTATGGTTTTGATTGGCATTAGGGTTTACATTGAGAACAACAATGTTATTCTGTCCTAATTAAATTTTACATACATACATACATAACTTCACGCCAGTTCCCTTGCGGGGTAGGCACGAACAACAGAGCACCATTTAGGCCCATTCTTACACACCTCACTTGCTTCTTTGACATTCATAACTCTTGTCATGCACACTCGTCTGTTCTTAAGGCTCCTGACATCACCCTCCGCTAGTATACGATCAATTTGATCATGGAAGGTGTGTCGTGGCCTTCCACGACTTCTGCATCCATCCACTTTTGCATTGTATATCTGTTTAGTCATTCTTCAATCATGCATTCTTTCCACATGCCCGAACCACCGGAGCATTCCTTTCCTTACCTTCACCCCGACACTCTCTTTCAAACCAACTCTCTTTCTTACTTCGGTATCACGAACGCGGTCCGCGAGCGTCACTCCGCAGATTTTGCGCAGTGCTCGCATCTCAACCGCGTTTACTCTACTTTCATGCTCTCTCTTCCATACCCAACTCTCGCTTCTATACGTGAGCGTAGGTACCACCACCGCGTTGTGTATGGCGAGCAGGGCCTTCTGGCTGAGGTTCTTAGCGCCTAGACGTTTACCTAACGCTCCATTCAAACTATTCCCCAAATTCACTCTTCTTTCTATATCAGCGGTGTACCTTCCATCCCTGCTAAAAGCACATCCAAGATATACAAACTCATTCACTTGCTCCAGCATAACATCATCGACCATTATCCTTGCATTCGTTCTGGTTTCTTCTCTTTCAAACACCATAACCTTTGTTTTCTTCGCATTCAAATGTAAGCCTCTCGCCTGACAGTCATCTTTCATCATTGTGACTAGTGTTTGCAGTTCTGATGGCGATTCGGCTTAATTTTATTCTTGTGAATCCATAAAAATTCCTTTTGCTTCCACTATATACAACTATATGTATATTTAAGAAAGAGTGCAAGCGCTCGGCGCTCTACAAAAAGGGTTGCTCTCTGATCCACTAATCAGATTCTGACTTGGTGACAATAAGACCACCTCAAGAGTATGCTCTTTTGAATAAAGAAAAACTTTTTGAAAATCGAAGTATATTGTGTCGAGACATATGAATAGTTTAGTATAAAGCAATGCCCGAACGGACGGGTGAGGCAGTCAAAGCGATAACACAAGCGAGGCAAGACGTGTGTACATTTAGTGACGGACTTTGCGCGTGAATTGAATTATGCATTATATTTTGACTTATTGCGTCCTGTTATATTTGTACCTCTGTTATACGTGTTTGTATAGTTCTAATAACTTCTATAGTAATTCCAACGGCATTTTGATTCGAGTCCTGTACTCGTAACAAAAAAAAACCATACAATCGAGTCGAAAACCTCCTCCTTTTGGAAGTCAGTTAAAAAAACAACTTTGCTGTTGCAAATGTCCATAGACGATGGTAACCGTAAACAGCAGAAGGAAAATTTAATTGCATACATACTTGCACGTGCAAGAATTGAGCACATTTTTTTTTATTGTTTTTTTATTGCATGAGTTCAGCAGACAGGCAAACGGCCTACTTGGTGGAAAGAGGTTACCATCGCCTATGGACATTTGCAACACCAAAGGTGCTACAAATACGCTGCTGCTCTCTTAAGGGAAACTGGAACCTGGTCACTAATTCCGGAACACAACTCAAGGTTGTTATGGCGGCATACTTTAGACCAGGGGTGGTAGCCATCCAGTCGGGCAAATGCCCTACCACCTGGCTGTGGGTTGTTTTGTCGCCTCTTACGACAGGCCGCCCGGCCGCAGGAAATTGTATTCTTTCTCCATTCCTGCACGGATATAACATATTGTAGAATGGCCTATTCTAGAAGGCGACAAAACAATCCACAGCCAGGTGGTAAGGCATCTGCTTGCCTGACTAGCCAGCAGGCTCTAGTCTAAAGTATGCAGCCGTAACAATCTTGAGTTGTCCTTGAGTCCTCCGTAGGAAGCCGACAGCACATTAGTAACACCTTTGGTGCAAATGTCTATATGCGACGGTTACCACTTTCCATGAGATGGACTGTCAAAATTAATACTCTAATCCTTCTTTTAGAACCGCTCTCCGATGGACTATTAAGAATCGTATGAGGGCGGACGTTCTATGAATAAAGAATGCTGAGTTTCTTGCAGTCTACTATGAACATATATGAACGCTGCCACGGCGTTTTATGGCCCATGACTCCACACATCTACAGCAGCATATTTTTACTTACAATTAATCTTTAAGTACAAGTAAGAAAGAGAGTTGGTCTGAAAAACAGTGTCGGGGTGAAGGTAAGTAAAGGAATGCTCCGGTGGTTCGGGCATATGGAAAGAATGTATGATGAAAGAATGACTAAACAGATATACAATGCAAAAGTGGATGGATGCAGAAGTCGTCGAAGGCCACGACACACCTTCCATGATCAAATTGGTCATGTACTAGCAGAAGGTGATATCAGGAGCCTTAAGAACAGATGAACGTGCATGACAAGAGCTATGAATGTCAAAGAAGCAAGTAAGGTGTCTAAGAATAAGCCTGAATGGCGCTCTGTTGTTCGTGCCTACCCCGCAAGGGAACTGGCGTGAAGTTATGTATCTATATATGTATGTAATTAATCTTTTTGATTTTCATAGCTTTTTTGTACATTTTGGTGTCAGGACTGTCGAAATTACCTGCAGATATGGTCCCGAGCTCATAAGTAATGCTTCCTTCATAGAATTCCTGAAGTTTCTTCGCATGTGTCAGTTTCAATATCGTATCTGAATATAAACCAAGCGTTTAAAAATGTAAAAAATCGAATTAAGTTTTTATGTAAGTACAATAAAGCCACTGCCTAGGGATTGAGAAACATCTGATATTCTCACTTTTCTACTTTCTCCTTATCATTTTAAGTTGGAACACTATGTCTTCTTGTCTTCTCCTTCCGCACTCCTCTATTCTAGTATACATCCTCCTGCCACATGCCACACTAAAAAACATCATGTCAACCTTCTCACTTGTATCCATTGTTCTTTCAGTTTAACATTTATTTTGTCACATGACTTTTTATCCGTGCAGGAATGGAGAAAGAATACAATTTCCTGCGTTGGGGCGGCCTGTCGTAAGAGGCGACAAAACAACCCACAGCAAGGTGGTAGGGCATTTGCCCGACTGGATGGCTACCACCCCTGGTCTAAAGTATGTCACCATAACAACCTTGAGTTTTGTTCTGGTATTAGTGACCAGGTTCCAGTGCCCCTTAAGAGAGCAGCAGCGCATTTGTAGCACCTTTGGTGTTGCAAATGTCCATAGGCGATGGTAACCGCTTTCAATCAGGTGGACCGTCTGCTGAACTCGTGCAATAAAAAAAAGCGAAGGAAGGAACTGTAAAGAGTAACTTCCTTAGTCGTCATAATATTAAGAAATAAAATGTTTTTTAATTAAAAACATTTCATAATATAATTAAAAGTGTCTTTTTTTATTTATTTTTTATTGCAGGAGTTCAGCAGACAGGCAGACGGCCCACTTTAATGGAAAGCGGTTACCATCGCCTATGGACATTTGCAACACCAAAGGTGCTACAAATGCGCTGCTGCTCTCTTAAGGGAGACTGGAACCTGGTCACTAATGCCGGAACACAACTCAAGGTTGTTATGGCGACATACTTTAGACCAGGGGTGGTAGCCATCCAGTCGGGCAAATGCCCTACCACCTGGCATATCTTCAGTCTTCATTGCTAATATAAGGTTAAATCCTGAACCAGTCTCTTATTCAAGAACCCGGTCAACTCAGAAACCGCCAGCCGTTACAGAACACCGAGGGGTTTTAGTGGGTATCCCCGACTCGGGTTGCAATAGTACCTATTCGAAGATGCTATTGCCACTCCAAGATACCCAATCCCACATGCCCCGCCGCGTTACTTTCGCGGGGGTTTGTTCTCAATTGGATTTCCTATAGTTAAAAGAAGTATAACTATATTAGATACATACATACATACATAACTTCACGCCATTTCCCTTGCGGGGTAGGCACGAACAATAGAGCACCGTTTAGGCTTATTCTTACACACCTCACTTGCTTCTTTGACATTCATAACTCTTGTCATGCACGCTCGTCTGTTCTTAAGGCTCCTGACATCACCTTCTGCTAGTACACGATCAATTTGATCATGGAAGGCGTGTCGTGGCCTTCCACGACTTCTGCATCCATCCACTTTTGCAGTGTATATCTGTTTATTCATTCTTTCATCGTGCATTCTTTCCACATCCCGAACCACCGGAGCTATTAGAACTATATTAGATAAGTACCTTTAAGCAGTTCTGCTGTCATGTTCCTCAAGTGCTCGTGGGTTAACAGATCCGCCCACGTTCTCCATTTAAAAGGCAGTGGGTAGATGGAAGCCCTCGATTGGGTATTGCTATTTAAATCAAAATCAAATTTGAAACCAAAATGACCAAAAAATATAATTTGAGAACATATATTGTGTATATTTTTTATAATATAATAAAGAGTATTGAAGCGTACTATATTACAGTATAGTGTACTATATTTTGTAATCTATATATATAAAAATCAATTGCTGTTCGTTAGTCTCGCTAAAACTCGGTTAACGGCTGGAATGATTTGGCTAATTTTGGTTTTGAATTATTAAAAGGTGAGTAAATTTGAAGAACATGCTTGGAATATAGTACAAACAACAGTTCCGCTTTCCCTTACAAACTATTCCTACCTGTCAAATATTTGATGTTCGTCCCGTCGTTTAGAAATCAATTAAATTTAAAAGTCGTTCAGAAATCAAATTAAATTTGAAAATAAAGTTTTTATTTCATTTCTTTGGTTTTGAATGCCAAACGTTTGACATTCGTCCCGTCGTTCAGAAATCAACGTTTTTTATTTATTGATTCTGAGGCGGTACGAAATTTGCCGGGTCAGCTAGTATAAACATGAAATTTAATCATTCAGTGTCATTTAATATCTATCTTGTTCTTTGTTATGTGCCTTTCAACCAAATTGATTCATTTTGGTTTATCCCTCTAATATTACAAAAGGCATGACGACTCGCACAGGCCACTTGACTTTTAATTTGAAAATAAAAACACTCGCCTTGTAGTTGTCCATCTACCTCCATTCGCAGGTCTTCTGCACTGAACTAAAACTGAAAAATATGATAGTTATTAAATTAAGATGCCATGGGCCTCTGCTAGGGTTCCCACCCGTACTATATATATAGTGGTCGTCAGACATTCGCAGTCCACTGTTGGACGTAGGCCTCCCCGTGTCGGCGCCAATCGTCCCTGTCCTCTTATTTCCTCATCCAACGACTACCGGCGACCTTGCACAGGTCGTCAGTCCATCGGGCTAGAGGGCGTCCCACACTACGTTTACCGAGACGCGGTCTCTACTCCAGGACTTGTCTGCTCCATCGGCCATCGGTCCTGCGGCAGACGTGACCGCATACATATAATATCGTACTACATTTTGGCCAATTGTACTATATATTATATGTATTATACTATATTATTATCATCGCTAATTAAGTTCAAATTCTTATGATTATTTTAAATATAATAGATCTTTGCTGGCCAAAGCAAGTGGTAATTAATACACGTGGAAAATTCAATTATGAAATAAATAAGACACGTATAAAATAAATAATGGAAAATAAATGTGTACTATTTTACCCTTAAATTTTCTATTATACCTATATATATATATATATATATATATATATATATATATATATATATATATATATATATATATATATATATATATATATATACTTTTTTTGAAGAAAATATAGCGTTTATGTTTTTAAACTGTAAATATTTATATATATATATATATATATATATATATATATATTTACAGTTTAAAAACATAAACGCTATATTTTCTTCAAAAAAAGTGGCAACCCTAGCATCTAAAAAGAGCTGTCAAAACGGGTCATAAACTCTTTACGGTGTGGTGCCTTTACTCGCCACTACGCCAGAAGTGCGTGTTCAAATCATGCCGGAATCACCACTTTGGAGGTGAGGATATTGTCTGCGATAAACAGAACTTTTTCAATCATTACAACCTCATTTCATTACTTCATAATATTATTATAAATCACACATGTCACTCGCCTTACATACGTCTATCATAAATACTACTAATAAATAATATATATAAATTAAAAACATAAAAAAGCTGTAAAACACGAAATATACAAGTGAAATCGACACAGCCTTTTAAATTTACTATATTAACAAAACATTTGGTCCTTCGAGGATTAAACATTTTATGTTCAATACACTCATCCTTATCCTTCTATCTTCTAACCTATCCTTCCTTTTTCAGACAATTTACCAAGTCAGACACACAAACACACATCGTCATTATTGTCATTACATACATCTTCCGTACTCTCACTTATCACGCAATATCACATCACCACCTACTCAGACTCATTTAGGCATATGCTAAACACATATTTGCCAGTTATATTAATGTAATGTAAATCTATCAAATTATCAATCTCTATTATATACCTACGTAACTAAACTTTTCTACCTGTACAAACATCCACATCTTATCTACATTAATTTATATTATTATAATGGTCCTTTGAGTTGTTTTTGTTTTAATTTTCGCCACTAAGTGCGTTTCTAATTATCTCTTTTTTTCCTTATTTGTTCCTTTGTTATAATATGTGGATGTACCAACTAAGTATTTTAATTTTCTACTAGTGTTAAGTTATTTTTGTACACATTTCCTTGGGTCTGGGAATATGTCTGCGATAAACAGAACTTTTTCAATCATTACAACCTCATTTCATTACTTCATAATATTATTATAAATCACACATGTCACTCACCTTACATACGTCTATCATAAATATTGCTAATAAATAATATATATAAATTATAAACATAAAAAAGCTGTAAAACACGAAATATACAAGTGAAATCGACACAGCCTTTTAAATTTACTATATTAACAAAACAGATATATTTGAACTTCTTTATATCACTTGACATGTGCAGGAAATGAGGCATTCCTACACTCAAAATTAAACTTCATAATGTTCTTACTTCACAACTTAGATATTTAATTACTTAACTGAATCATTGCAGTTTATACAATAATCTCTATTATTAATTATTATTTAAAAATAATCTCTATTCACTTCATTAATTCGGTAATCTCTTAATATAATAATTTATGTACTTACTCAATACTATACATTCCAAATATAATATCATTATATTTTTAAAACAATCGCAAACTAGAAACAGCGCTCAGAACAAAATTACCATAAGGCGTCGTCAAATAGATAAGCGTAAAGTTATATAGTCCTTATAATATAGTTCCCGCTGCGCCCCTTGTGCTCGATTCCAACAGATACGTACCTACATGCCAGTATCATCAAAAACGTCTGTTAAATTAGACAAAACATTCTGCTCATTGTTTTGGCAGCGCACGAGCGTGTTTGTGTACCAGTTCTTTAAAAAAATAGATTTTTCTTTCAAAATATTAAATAATCGGTCCACCAACACCAAAGTCCTTGTGCGTTATTTTATCACCCTGAATGAAATAAAGTAGGCCTATACATAGCATTGCTCTAGCTAGGGTACCTATAATATCTAAAAAAACAAGGGCGCAGTTATAGAAGCTCGCATAGGGCGCATAAAAGGCTATTTACGGCACTTTTAATATCCCAATCCCATATTTATTGCTCGAGAAATGAGAGGATTTGCTGGGGAGTTTCTTGTCGCTTTGCAAAGCGGTGTGCATAGCATAGAAAGTAAAATTAAATTTTAACTTATATGTATGACCTTCAAAAAGTGTTCTCCAATTGAACTTATTTTGAATAAAAACTATTGAATTTGAATTCAGAGACGCTTCTGATGCTCCTGAAGGCATTGGCTCAAAGATCTCCTCCTATCATAAAGAAAGCGAATCTATATATATAAAAATGAATCCCTATTTCCCTTGGTCACGCCATCACGCGTGAACGGCTAGACCGATTTCGCTAATTCTTTTTTTGTTGTGTTTGTCATTGTCAGGAGAAGGTTTTTATGAAAGAAAAACTTAAGAAAATACGCGGAAAATTTAAAAACACTTAACAACCATATAAAATTATTTGTAATCTAACCTTAGCGCTTTGGACAATATAGTTTTTTTTAATGTAACCTTATCACGATATATGATTATAACGTTTGACATAGAATTGACAGAATGCGTGCTGCAAATCTCGTCAAAGAGGATGTAAAAAACTGAATATCGTTTAAAACAGATGCTTCGGTCGGAGTTATTTTCGATCCGGAACCAAAAAACGCATCCATAGTATACTCTAAAATTATGCCGCCTCTCACCACGTCTAGTCTAAATTTATTCCGCTCCTCCACGCGGCCGTAACGCTTTTCGTGACAGAAAAATCCTAAGACCCCCCGTTTACATAGAAGTTTCAGTTCAAAAGGCTTATCGCGCCCGCTCCCGCCATATTCAATAACTCTGAACGAAGCCTGGAGGCACCGTTTCTATTATTAATTACGTAGCAATCACATGTATAAAAGTGGAAAGTTAGTTTGTCCGTCCAAACATTCTCTTTCTTACTCCTACTAATGTACTTTTTTTTTAATGAAAAAAGAACCTGAGATAGAGAAGTAAAATAAATTTTTACTAGACGTATTGCTGGGGAGTTGCTTGCCGCTTGCTCACAGCGGTAACACGTAGCGAAGCGGGGTTACATAGTAAGTAGACCTAACTTTTTCATGTATAACTAGGATATGCCCGCGACTTCGTCCACGCTTGACTTAAAATTCCCGCGGGATTCCCGTTACACAAAGTATCGCAGCATTTAAAAAAGAATGTAAGTTATCGTTTTAGTGGAAACTGTGTCGGAATAAGCTAATTTTTATGCACCCGAAGAACTTGAAACCACTCCCAGGAAAATTCCCACGAGATTCCCGGGATAAAAAATAATACATTTTATTACATTAAATTTGCTATTGATCAGGGAAAAACTCGCATTGGAATTCGATTTTTTTTTTAATCTGGCCATTTAAATCATTCCCAGAAAAATTCCCTCAGGATTTCCAGGATTCAAAAAAAGATTCCGACGAATTGAGAACCTCCTCCTTTTTTTGAAGTCGGTTAAAAAAACAGAATTTAAGTCTAAAACTTTGCTGTCGATCTGCGAAAACCGCATTGAAATCGGCCCAGTAGTTCTTACGTGAATCCCGAACAAACAGACAAGAAATCTAAAAAATATTACATCTTGTTCTTCATTGTTTAAATAGTGTGTTCCAGTTGTTTTTTTAAATAGCTTCAATGTACAAACACTGCATTTTTAGGGTTTTATAATAAACAAAAATATTGCCTGAAGCAGGCAGACAGGCGGACTGCTCACTTCATGGAAGGTGGTTACCGTCGCCTGTGGACGTTTGCAACACCAGGGACGTTGCCAACGCGTTGCCAGCCTCTAAGAAATTTTATAACGCCCTTCTTAAACGACCCCATGTCATAGCCAGCATGTCCAGTCTCCCTTAAGAGAGCAGCAGCACATTTGTAGCACCTTTGGTGTTGCAAATGTCCATAGGCGATGGTAACCGCTTTCCATCAAGTGGGCCGTCTGCCTGTCTGCTGATCTCCTGCAATAAAAAAAAAAAAAAAAAATAGTGCAGAAGGAAAACCTCGGCGGGAAGTTCTCTCCAGATCTTTGTTGAATATTGTAGATGATCTTTCAGGGTAGGTATCTACTTGTGTTCTAGGTATAATCATAGGATACATTCTATACCGCAAAATGGGATAAACATTAATCACCGAAAAAGCGATCGAAGTCAGGTTGAAAAATTTAGTCGTTAATTAATTTTATCAAATCGTAAAAAATCCCATATGATTTTTATGAGTTTATAAAAATTATTTTGTGATACAAAATATGTTTGGTCCATTAATTATTCTGTTAATTAATAGTTAATGAATTTTGTAAACTATGAACTTGGTGCAAGTCGGTGTTATTTTAATTTGTAAGTATTATATTGTTACAACCTAGGCGCCGACAAAGACACAAATTCCACGTACAAATCTGTAAAAGCACATTTTATTACCTGTCGGCATTTGAACTAGTTGTAGTCCTTTTATGACCGTCTTCTTTTTTTACTTATTTATTGGCATACGTTTCTAGTATTGTGAAGAACAGTCTATTGTTCTATTGTAGTCGTTTACGGCCGCTCGCAGGCTGCCTCATTAGCCAGGTGTTACGGATTATAAAGTACAAGCTGATTCTAGGAAATTCGGTCAACATTGCCGGGTGGGCACATTTGCATTTGTGCAGTATAAAACGTTGGCCGGCTAAACTTTTGCACAGAGTGTCATCAGATTAACGGAAATTAAGTTTAGGGGTATACATACGCCTTATATATAGACACTAGACCTGTTATTTGGGCTAGGAAACATGTTTTTAAGGTCCACCAACAAGTTTTGAGTGAATAATGGGAAAAACAAAAATACGTTTGATAAACAAGGTTATGTCACTTTTGTTGAAAAAAAGTTTGATTTGTGTTTAGGAATACACTTACACCTGATATAATAGGTTGGGGGAAAAGTCTTTTCGCATATAGTATGTATGAACTTGTAATAAGATCTCTTTGACTATACCATTTGCATCTGGCTGGTTTTAGTATCATTAAAAAGTTTTAATTTTAAAGAAGACAATTCCAAATTCAAATTAGGAAAATGCGTGAATCTAATGAAGAAATTCGATACATTTTAAATTTTGTTACAAAAAAGGTAAAAATGCAACACAAGCCGCGAAAAAAATTGTGATGTCTATGGACCTAATGCAGTCTGTGAGAGTAGCGCAAATTTGTTTTAAGCGTTTTCAATCCGGAAATTTTTATTTCAAAGAAGCACGTCGCTCTGGTCGCCCTATTACGAACAAAATTGCTGCCATTTTTGAAAAAGTGGAGCAAGATCAGCAATTAGTAGTTACGATGTAGCCGGAGAACTGGGAATTGACCACAAAACAGTTTTGGCGCATTTCAAAAAGCTGGGTACACAAAAAAGCTCGATATTTGGATGCCTCATGAGCTCACTGAAAGAAACCTAATGAACCGTGTACTCATTTGTAATTCTTTATTACGACGTAATGGAACCGAACCATTTTTGAAGAAGCTGATAACTGGTGATGAAAAGTGGATCACGTACGACAAGAAAGTGCGAAAAAGATCGTGGTCGAAGGCCGGTCAGGCTTCACAGACTATGGCGAAACCCGGGTTAACTCGCAACAAGGTGATGCTATGTGTATGGTGGGATTGGAAGGTCATTATTCATTATGAGCTGTTACTGCCAGGCAGGATCATCGATTCTGAACTGTACTGCGAACAACTGATGAGATTAAAGCAAAAAGTTGAGAAAAAGCGGCCGGAATTAATCAACAGAAGGGGTGTGGTTTTTCACCATGATAACGCTAGACCTCACACATCTTTAGCCACTCAGCAAAAATTACTACAGTTTGGCTGGGAGGTGTTAATGCATCCGCCGTGTAGTCCCAACCTTGCACCTTCAGATTTTCACCTGTTTCGATCTGTGCAGAATTCCTTAGGCAGTGTCAGGTTAACATCACGAAAGGACTGCCAAAACCACTTGTCGCAGTTTTTTGATCAGAAGCCCCAAAATTTTTATAGCAATGGGATCACGTCCCTACCTACAAGATGGCACAAAGTTATCCAACAAAATGGCACTTACATACTGTAGTCAAATGTAAATAAACTTTATAAAAAAACCTTTTGAATTTTTATATAACATGCGAAGAAACTTTTTCCCAACCTAATATAAACACTAAAACTGTTTTTTAATTTAGTAAACGAGTTTTGAATTAGTTATTATAATTTTAAAGTGCATTATAATAAATCACAGTACTGTCACTTTTTTCACTTTATGACGATAATAGGCATAAGAAAGAAAAAAAATGTTAACAATTCGATATGTCAATAACATCGATTTTTAAATACGAAAATTGTTTTTTTTTTGTATTTCGAGTTTGAATTAGTAGTATGTTTTTCAACCATTTATTTTTATTAAAAAAAAACGATGTATAATTTGCTAGAGTATAGCAAATTACACATCGATTTGCCGCCTTTTTTATTCCATTTCTCTTTTAGTTATATGAATGTACTTTGTGTTTTGTAATGGATTTTTCGACGACTTATATTGATTATTTTTACGTTGACTGGCTTTCTCACTGGACTTCGATTGCATTGCTTAACTTTGGATTTTGGCGAAATCCTCTATATGAATTTTTGGGTGTGATATAGATAAACGGGAGGTAATTTAATGGTGATTTGAGTTAGGGATGTCCTTACAGTTTATTTATAGCCACTAAGGTTGTGTGGGGTGATCGAAAGTCGCGACCAGTGACTAAAACGGTGTTGGTTTTTTTTTTTTTTTTAAAT
This sequence comes from Dendrolimus kikuchii, assembly GCA_019925095.2. Classification (NCBI taxonomy): domain Eukaryota; kingdom Metazoa; phylum Arthropoda; class Insecta; order Lepidoptera; family Lasiocampidae; genus Dendrolimus; species Dendrolimus kikuchii. The sequence goes on from CM034387.1 coordinate 35,642,345, forward strand.
CGCCTTCTCCTCCATCATATGTCAAGATAGAGGTCTTTTTATTCTTTTTTTTTATTCATCTTATAACTACTATACACAGGGTAACGGGTTCTTTATTTCTTATTTTTTCTTCCTTTTTTTTATTTTTCTTTTCTTTCTTACTTGCTAAGGTTATTTGTATTTATTTATTACTTTTAAAACTAAACACTGTTGATACATATATAGGAATATGTGTACAGTGTTAATTGTGTGCGTTTCTTTTGACCACGGTCTCTATTAGTTTAATCGCGTATTTTACAAACACCTCCCTCTTTTTCTTGCCTAGTAGCTCATGTACCACTCTCTACATATTCTTGTTTGTAAGGCGCATTCTGCGTTATATCGCTTTCTCGCAAAAAGGGGGCATTCAAATATTACGTGAAGGGGCGTCTCTTCCTCTCCTGTATCGCAGGAACACGAAGGGTCCCCCTTTAACTTGAAACGATGCAAGTATTGGGAGAACCCCCCGTGCCCCGTGAACATTTGGGTCATCGTTCACACGGTGAGTTGGTTAGGTTGGGTTAGTCATTAGACCCAAGCGATGGACCGACTGGTCACCATTTATTCATTGATAACTATTTAAATGATGGTTACAAATCGGTTGGGACATTTGCTGACCACTGTCCTGGCACACTCGCTTTGCTCGCTCGGCTTGTGGGCTTTAATCTGCGTTGTTAGACTGTTTTTCAAGTTTTTTACATTGAGTGGTCAATGTAAAAAACTTGAAAAACCTTTCTACTGCATTTCTCGTCTTTAGTATAAGAAATAAGTACACCATTTTGAAAAAAATATTGTATAGTTATGTTTACAAAAAAAAATCATGTCTCAAAAACTACATGTCTCCTAGGCAAGGGGATTGCAGAAAAAAGAAGTGCTACTTCCAAACCTAACTTGCACCTTTAATTATTTTAAACTTTAATTAATATGCTTGTAAGTGTGTTTTGTGTTTATATGTGTATTTCCTACATCTTACCGCCGCTTACAGTAACCGCCATTACTCGACCGCATTCGGCCGCTGTCACCGCACACGTGCATTTATTTTTTAATGTAGGAGTAAATAAACTCCAAGCATGTGTCGGAAATGACACACAAGTTTTGTTTTAAAACGCTCTTCCGAGATTCCGGTCTAACAGTGCGATCTTCAAATATGAGCCCGTGATGTCCACATCATTTCAGGTTGTACTTTACAAGTCTTTGCAGTCAGAGAATTTCAATGGCTGTACGACGACAAGCAATCCTTAGAGCTCATGCTTAATCTCTCGAATGACATTATACAAGACTGCAACCGTCGTATTGACAACATCACTTACATCAGAGTCGACAACATGGAGACAGCATCCTTCGAAGTAGGCTACATTACTTATGTCTTGCAAGAAAAATATAGGCATATGGTGGATAAATATAACAGCAGTTACTTTGTGGTAAGTAAATTTCTGCCAATTGAATTGAACATTGAAATATTTCTCTGTTAAGGTGGAGCTTCATCTGGGATTTAGGTCATTTCATGCAGATATGGTGACGGGTTTAAGGGCGTTTCTTTAGATACGATATTGTTAAGGACGTTAATTTTTTAACAGATAACGGTTTAAATAAGACTCATTCGGCCACAGACTAACATCTTATTCAAAGACTTCTTATTTCTAACGACGCTTTGCACCGACCATGAGACGTCTTACTCACAATACCATCGCCGATATCGCGTAGACCACCTCCTGCTTACAGCAGTGCTCACCTCCGAATTTAATGCGCGTAGCTCGCTTCTGAATCTCCTCTTAAACTACGCTAAACTCACTCGTCATCGTCATCTGCTAAACTCTTCCAACTCCCTCGTATCGCACTTGTCGCTTTGCTGTCTTCAACTGAACTCTCTGTAGGCGCGGCTTACGGTACTTACCTATATATTTTTATCCGTATAGGAACGGAGAAAGAATACAATTTCCTGCGTTGGGGCGGCCTGTCGTAAGAGGCGACAAAACAACCCACAGCCAGGTGGTAGGACGTTCGCCCGACTGGATGGCTACCACCCCTGGTCTAAAGTATGTCGTCATAACAACCTTGAGCTGTGTTCCGACATTAGTGACCAGGTTCCAGTGTCCTTTAAGAGAGCAGTAGCGCATTTGTAGCACCTTTGGTGTTATAACAGAGGCAGAACCGACTTTATTTAACTTTTGGTTAAATTATCAACGAATAAATGGTTTCCGATAATTTTAATGTCCTTATTATACCATAACAAACCATATTTATATCTTTAGTCTTTAAATACAAAAAATGCATAATTCTCAGATTCCGCGGTTTTTCACTTTTACACAATATATGTGCGTGTGACCAGCTGTGACAAGGTGACAAAGATGGGAGAGGGGTCAAAAAAATCATGAAATTCGTGAGATGTATTTTGTGGATGGCTCTTAACCGGTATAATTAATTATCTATCTTTTTTTAGCATCGCAGACTATACGTGATGGAGTTAGTGATGCTGCTAGAAGAAATCGAACACCACTATTGGGGAATAGAGCATTACAGTAACATGCTACACGAAATACAAAGAAAGTATAAGATAGACCTAAAACCTGGCCAGAAGTATAAAGAAACACCTCGCACTACCAAAAATTCGACTGTAATAGAAAGAGAACCATATCCTAGTATCCCAACGCGTAAGAAGAAGCAGAAGATGAAGAAAGGATTCTACGATGTATACCTCAAGACTACGAAGTCGAAGAAGCGATATCCATTCCCTCTGCATTATGGATGGTCGATCGAAAATTGGTAGCTTCATGAATCTCAGACACCTTAAGTAATATTTAATTTCAATTCCAAGGAAAGTTTGTTCTTGTGTTTATTATTCAAAATGATTGTTTTTTTATTAATATCAATTGTAATACTAAAAACTATTAAAAATCGCATTTAATTAATTGTTCAAAATTACTTCAAAACTTTGAATGTATATTTGGGAATTATACTATAATAATAATATATGTAATTATACTATAATCAATACGAATACTTAATTTAGTTTAAATTATACTATAAGTCGTATAGTGGTGGCCGGTGGTTCGGGCATGTGGAAAGAATGCATGATGAAAGAATGACTAAACAGATATACAATGCAAAAGTGGATGGATGCAGAAGTCGTGGAAGGCCACGACACACCTTCCATGATCAAATTGGTCGTGTACTAGCAGAAGGTGATGTCAGGAGCCTTAAGAACAGACGAGCGTGCATGACAAGAGTTATGAATGTCAAAGATGCAAGTGAGGTGTGTAAGAATAGGCCTGAATGGCGCTCTGTTGTTCGTGCCTACCCCGCAAGGGAACTGGCGTGAAGTAATGTATGTATATATGTATACTATAAGTACAAGTATACTCACTACAAAATAAAATAAATCTCTTAGTAAAAAATTGACTCCAAATCGCCATAGTCACGACATTTCCACGTTGGATGGCAACGCTGATATGTTTTTCAAGTTGCAAACCAACCTCTTGGTTTAGAGATAAAAATAAATTCAAATGTGTAGATTTTTTTATTGCAGGCGATCAGCAGACAGGCAGACGGCCCACTTGATGGAAAGCGGTTACCATCGCCTATGGACATTTGCAACACCAAAGTTGCTACAAATGCGCTGCTGCTCTCTCAAGGGAGACTGGAACCTGGTCACTAATGCCGTAACACAACTCAAGGTTGTTATGGCAACATACTTTAGACCAGGAGTGGTAGCCATCCAGTCGGGCAAATGCCCTACCACCTGGCTGTGGGTTATTAAGTCGCCTCTTACGACAGGCCGCCCGGCAGGAAATTGTATTCTTTCTCCGTTCCTGCACGGATAAAACTACTGTAATGTATTTCAATTATTTATTCATAATCATACTATGCTACCTTGTTACCATAGAGTACATTAATATAATCTTATTACTGAGGAATCGAGCATTCTAATAACATGTTACACGAAACAAAAAAGTAAGCTTAAAACCTGGTCTGACGTAATAGTATTATAATAAAAAAAAGAGTAAATAAAGCAACAGAAATAGGACCATAGCCTAATATTCCAATTCGCAAAGAGAAGAAGATGAAAAAAAGTTTCTACGATATATGCTTTGTAGCAGCGAGAGGTAGAGGTTAAATGATATTTCAGATGGCAGAGTAGTATTCACTATTGAGTGCTCATGTGAACTGAAGTTAACTATAATATTTTCTTAAGTTTTCGCAACTTGTATACATAATAAAACTACGTTTTAACGGTTTTGAGCGCGGTAATTTTATTTGATTTTGGTTTTTCCGACGTTTCGGCCACTTTTCAGTGGCCGTGATCACGGAAGACAAAGATGTCAGGTGTCAACGAGTATTGTTAAAGTTTTTTTAGCCTACCGCCAACTTATTGATTTTAATCTTGTTTATGGTTATTATTTACTCTATGGGAGCCTAATCTAATTTACTACCGCTTCGCAACATGTTATGGCTTGAAGAGAAGCAGCGGCGCAAGAAACTCTTCAGCAAACATGCCTAGCTCTAATAATTTTATATAATATTAAAATGGGTGGAAGGAAAAATAAAAGTAATTATCAGTCAAGTTGGTTTGTGTTCCGTTGTACGCAGAAAGAGCTCACAGTGTCTTGAGGTCTGGCAGCTGGTTTTTGCTGGGTTTGGGTCTTAATAGTCCCAAATTAGTAATTCCGTGATCACGGCCACTGAAAAGTGGCCGAAACGTCGGAAAAACCAAAATCAAACAAAATTACCGCGCTTAAAACCGTTAAAACGTAGTTTTATTATGAAGTGAACTAGTTTATTTTGGAAACGGTAACCTTAAGTATAAATATCAACAAGTCGTACAGCTAGTACAATATAAAGCACAGTGTGTGAGCGAGACGGATGGTGTTCGAGCGAGATAAAGCAATAAGGCGCTCGCCCCGAAAACCCCGGTAAAGTTGTGAGGTCTTCGGACCAACAACATAAATTCAAGTGCAATAAAAAAACCGCTAGCCAGTAGTTCGTTGTCCGCTGCGATAACTAGACGTATGCAGCTCCCATAGCTTTAAGACTACGAAATCGAAGAAATGGCATCTATGCCGTCGGCATTACGGATGGTCGATAGATAGATAGTAGCTTAATAACGCTGACTTAAAGACTGCAGCCTCGGAGACCTGGGAACCTAGCCAGAGATGCCGGGACACAATTTAAGGTTGTCATGGCAACATATTCTACACCAGGGTTGACCATCCAACCGAATAACTGCCCAGCCCCCTGGATGTCGATTGTTTTATCGCCGCTTATGACAGGCTGCTAGAGATTACTATTCTTTCTCCGTCCCTGCACGAATCAAACTGTTATTAAAGTGAGAGCTTTAAAACTTTAAATTATTTAAATACTAAACTATTAATACTGTATATCTGTCATAATAACAAACATTACTTCTACTTTCTATCAGGTGTTCTACGCAGAGCAATGTCAGAGAACTTATCAATCAAACAAGATATCTTAGATGAACTTTCATGGGCAGTCAAGCTTAAGTTATTGGAAGACTACTTCGCCTCTAAATCCATACATGTGAGTACGTTCCTGTAGTCTGTCTAGAGTGATTTTGTTACCTTTATACATAATGTAAGTAGATTTTCTTTACCTTTTGATCTGCTACGCAACGGTTCTGTAGCCTTTCTTTCGCGTACTATATAACGATCTATAGGGTTATTCACAAACGTCGGGAAAGTTTCCAGGTCCAAACGGCAATCTCCCGAACGAATTGATTTGCAATCCTAGCTGGAGAGAACTTCAAGATTTTCCATTTGTGCTACAACGTGTCCTCGCCACCGCGCCGTCTCCGCAGTGGTTTTTCCCCGCGCTCCACAACCCCTTTATACCCGATGAGCTTTTAGCTCTAACATCGCTGCGTTATGTAGAACTGTAAATGTTGTTGCTGCCTCTATTGCGTCTTGCATTACCAAGCAGGATGCCTCTTGAGTGCTACTAGCCCCGCCCACTACAGGACTGCACTGCAGTATCGTGTATGGTCCCGATTATGAAATATATTTACGATATTATTTACTACTAACGTATTCCCCGCGACTGTGTCGCGTGAAAAACTCTTTATGCCTGCTCGATCGGTGTGATACAACGAACAAAGAATATCGGCGTGAAACGGTTCACCTTAAGCTAAGCTGTTAAGGTGCTAAGGTGTTTCGTGCGATGAGTGAGAGTTCCGAAGGCTCACATCCCAATCCACCTATTACGCGAAGCAAAAACACAGCAAAAATTTTGTACCCTTTTTTACGAAAATTGCGCGGACGGAGGAGTATGAAATTTCGCACACTTATAGTTTATATAGAGAAGGAGTGCAGAATGCTAATATTGAAAAAAAAATATGCATAAAAATACATTAAATAAAAAAAATTACACACACTACCATTTATTTGACACACAACAAAAGGACAAAAAGAACCCTGCCTTCTACTATGGCGGAGGATGGCATATTAAAAAAACGCATATCCCATCCCTTCTATCCCATTCCTCTCGTCTGATCCCTCCATCTCAACCCCCTTTTTTTACATGGGGAAATGCATTGCCGCATCATCAGCCGCGCGGGGTATACTCGCGGCCGGCGTGTGGGGCTCCCCGACGCCGAGTAATCAATACGACCGAAGCCGGTATACCCACTAAAACCCCATGTGCCTTCTTCCGCCTTAGTGCCGGGGTTACGGTACACAGCGTGAGCCTTACTCCGCGACCCCGGCGAGCGGTGCCCCTAATCTCAACCCCCCTTTTTTTTTGTACATGGGAAAATGCGTTGCCGCACCGTCAGCCGCGTAGGGATCGACGCGGCCGGTGTATGGGGCTCCCCGACGCCGATTAATCAATACGACCGGCGCCGGTATACCCACTAAAACCCCATGTGCCTTCTTCCGCCTTAGTGCCGGGGTTACGGTACACAGCGTGAGCCTTACTCCGCAACCCCGGCGAGCGGTGCCCCTAATCTCAACCCCCCTTTTTTTTACATGGGGAAATGCGTTGCCGCACCGTCAGCCGCGTAGGGATCGACGCGGCCGGTGTATGGGGCTCCGCGACGCCGATTAATCAATACGACCGGCGCCGGTATACCCACTAAAACCCCATGGGAGCCTTCTTCCGCCTAGGTGCCGGGGTCACGGTACACAGCGTGAGCCTTAATCCGCGACCCCGGCGAGCGGTGGGCCGCCCCATAAACAGGAGCGGCCTCTCCTGTGTGGGAGAATCTCAACCCCCTATCTGGTCCAATTTATCTCATCCTAAAAGGGGGGGCAACGCGTTGGCTTCACCCTTGGTGTTCCACACATCTATGATTATAATTTAATTGTTGGTTATAATTTAATTTTATTTAACTTGCTTCTACCGTGGGTCACTTGGCTTTGTAATTAAGGAGGTGGGCACTGAAAATCAGTGCTGTGCCGGACTATGTTTCGGCACAGCAAAAAACTGAGTGCCAACCTCATTTCGCGAATTGCGGCACACAATTTCAATGCTATTATTATTATTATAAATCACTGTCAAAGTGTCGCATTTTTAGAAATAAATATTTTCTTTCTTTACTTTCTTTCTTTCTTTCTTTCTATCTATAGGCAACGGTAACCAGTTTTCATGAACTGTGTCGTCTGCATGTTTGCCAGCTTCGCAACAAAAATGTTCAAAGGCGAATATGATTTTCCAGGAGAAATCACGTCGAGTCGGCGTGGAGTTGCTGACGCTTGATCAGAGGCGTCAGGGACCTCCTCACGACCAACCTCCTGTTGAGATAACTCCCTCACCGGCTGACACGGACGACAACAATATGAGGATGAAGCTCTTCAGGCTGATGTACGAAACGGTTCGAGACAGCGATCTGAAGTTCAAAAGAGCTGAACTGATCAAAACGCATTACAGTAACTCATCCACTTTTGACGTCGGGTAAGTTTTTTTTAATGCTAGTGTACACTCTAGCATTAAAAAAAATCCTAGGCTGGCAGCTCATTGGCAGCATCACTGGTGTTGCTAATTTCCATAGGGGACGGTAACCACTTTCCGTCACAGTTGGGCTAAAATCTAGGACCCGATCCCAACGCCACCTACCGGTTCCAATTGTGGATCTAAACCATCCGGGGATCCACTCAAATACATTAAAAAAATTTCATCTAAATCGATAAAGTCGTTTTCAAGTTATTCGCGTTCATACACTTCTACGATTAATTTTTATTTATATACATTACATTTTTATTGCATGTTTCATTTATTCTTGTTACATGGACTATATTATTGTAGGTTTAAAGAAATCTTTGTTCTCTCTTTCTTCTGTCTAAAATTTCTCTCTCGGGATGATCAGACGAAAACTAACAAAGAAAGGCGTTTGAGAGTAAGGGTTTAGAACCCTGAAGTAAAGCTGAATGACGTCTCTTTCTTTCTTACAGATACATAATGGGCGAAGTGACTGACAAATTTAATATCATTTCTGACATTTCCGCAACTCTGAAACGACTTTACCACGAGTGGACTCCAATTGAACATATCAACGCTTACGAGCAAATAGCTAACCAAGCTATAGAAATAAGTCATTTGATCGACATAGCCAGATTGGTTAGCAAGAGGAATAAAGCATCACTATGAAGTTTCTCATCCATTAGGTCGACTAACTTTCATCAATTTAATGAATTTATTGATGATTGTCATAGATTTTATTAATATAAAATATATCATTGGAAATGTATGTATGCGTTTTATCGATGTACTGCATGAAGACTTCGTTGGAGTAAATTCAGGCTCTATATTATAGGACGGTTTCTATCAAGTATAAAAAAAACCCGATATTCTCATCTTCTTTAGATAGATAGATAACACTTTATTGTACACCATTACAGAAAACAGGAAATCTTATAGCCTAAAAATATTCTAAATGTGCACAATGGGCGGTCTTATCGCTAAGAAGCGATCTCTTCCAGACAACCCGTGGCAGGAATAAAGCAGATTGTATTAGCAAAGGTGGTATAAATAAATATTAGAGGTTATGCAGTTACTTACATATATTTTATTTATATATAAACATATAAGTATGTAATAGTACATTATGGTACTAGTGTGTAACATTGGTGATTACCGCCGAGGCGCCATTGAGACTCGAGCCGTAGGCGAGGGTCTTAAGAGAGCCGAGGACGGTAATCATCAATACACACGTGTATCATACGACGTTTTTCAACACACTTGTGAATAAAATAACAACAAAAACTCATTTTATTTAGTAGATAAAAATGAGTGAAAGTTTTATTTATTAAACACGTACGAGTTAAAATTATCTATTTAAATAAGAAGTTGCATGAAATAAGCAAGCAATAGGAACATTAATTTATTTGTTCTATAGAACACGATCTTTTTTTTTTTTAATAAAAACTTTTTTAAGAACAAAGCAACTCAACCAATAAAATTAAAAAAAAATCTATAACTCACTAGTGAGTTATAATGTTTTTTACTCACAGTTTGATAATGGGTGTCATTCTGTGCTTAATTGCGGTGACTATAAAGCCACTTTATGAGCAAGTGTGTTGAAAAATATTTTTCAACACACTTGCTCATAAAGTGGCTCTATGGTCACCGCAATTAGGCACAGAATGACACCCATTATCAAACTGTGAGTAAAAAACATTATAACTCACTAGTGAGTTATAGATTTTTTTTAAATTTTATTGGTTGAGTTGCTTTGTTCCTAAAAAAGTTTTTATTAAAAAAAAAAAGATCGTGTTCTATAGAACAAATAAATTAATGTTCCTATTGCTTGCTCATTTCATGCAACTTCTTATTTAAATAGATAATTTTAACTCGTACGTGTTTAATAAATAAAACTTTCACTCGTATATAACTTTTTTTTATCTACTAAATAAAATGAGTTTTTGTTGTTATTTTATTCACAAGTGTGTTGAAAAACCACCGGTGCCCAGGCACAGGGCGCAGACTCTGGGGGGCGCAAGAATGGCCAGACCAGGCAGGACTATTATTTTGTCGGTTTGCTCCTGATAAGTTCCGGCTGCGCCCCTAATGCTCGATTCCAACACATACGCACCTACATGCCAGTATCATCAAAAACGTCTGTTAAATTAGACAAAACATCGCTCTCATTTTTTGGCAGCGCACGAGCGTATTTGTGTTCTCGTTCTTTAAAAAAATATATTTTTCTTCCAAAATATTAGATAATTGGTCCACCAACAACCAAGGTCCTTGTGCGTTGTTTTATCACCCTATTGCTCTAGGTAGGGGACCTATAATATCTAAAAAAATGCAAGGCCGCAGTTATAGAAGCTCGCATAGGGCGCATAAAAGGACATTATATAAACTAAAAACACGTTTTTATACCGGACTTGTCAGCAATACAATGCACTATTTACTTGTATTGATCCTTTAATAGGTAGCTTATATCAATTTAAGTCCCAAATTAAAAAATGTTGTAATTTAGAATGATCCAACGACTTTTAGAATAATGACATAAACTTTTTTTTTTTAATCTCTATTTTGTTAGTAATTATTGTAACATTTTTTTTTTTCAATTTTATTCAATATTAACCTAATGTAAAATTAAATTGACATTTTATTTATGTAATTTTCGTATAATTGTGTATTTTTTTTTTATAATTAACTATTTGAGCCAATTTTTATTTCTATTATATAAATTATTTTTTAATGGAAACTTGATTGACATATGTATTAATTTTGTGTTTTATATTTAAGAATATTAATTATTGTATGTTTCCTAAACAAATTAAATAAATAACTATACCCCGAATTAAGCAAGTTACTCTCGTGTTATTGGTAAAATACAGAGAACCATACTGAGGCGATGCCAGTTCAATTTCAATTTCTTGGCAATTGAGATATTCAAAGTACAATGCCATTGTGATAGTTTCAAACTTTCGATTGTTTTATGGATGTATAGGTGTGCGATTGACCACTGTCTCGCCTGATGTTGAGTGATGACGCGGTCTAGGACCGCCTCCATGATCGCCGTCTGGTCTCAAGAGCTCGATAACCCGGCGGCCTATGGCGGCTACACGGTGGATGCAATCAGGCCACAGCTGACGGAATGGGTCAACCGCACCAGCGGCACCCTGACCTTCAGAACGACGCAGATACTTACCGGACACGGATGTTTCGATAAGTATCTGTGTCGCACTGTGGGCTGCTTACCTTCCCCGGACTGCCGCCAGTGCGGCGCGCCCGACACGGCGGTACACACGCTAGTCGAGTGCGCCGCATGGGCGCCGCAGCGTTTCGAACTTGAGACGCACGTAGGTCCGGTCGATTCGCTCTGCGACCTGGTCAAGGCCATGCTGCAGAGCGGCGACAATTGGGGGGCTGCGGTTACTTTTTGCGAGACAGTAATGTCACTCAAGGAAGCCGCAGAATGCGATAGGGAGAGAAGTCCTGCAGCGCGTGCTAATGCGTCTTCTCGAGGTCGCCGGCCTTCAGCTGGCACCGGGAGAGGCAGGTACGCGCATTACTTCCCTCCCTGAGTTAGGTTCCGTTTACCGCGGGGGGCCTTTAGCTTGCTAGGAGAGCAAAGGACCTTCTACCCCCGCACAACGAAGTGGGGTGTGTTCTCCCAGGGCACACTCCAGGCACTTTATTGCGCTGGATCGACTAGGCGTAACTATGTTCTAAATCTCAGCCTTTCCAACACAAAAAAAGCGCAGGGTCGACAGGGAGGAGGGGGTTTTTAGTGGGTATTGGGGTTGCTCGCTCGTGTAGCAACACTCGGAGTCTTCCACACTATTCTGTGACGTCGATCGCGGACGGAGCACTGCCAAGAGCATACTATGGCTGCAGTGTTATCGCCCCCGACCGACGCGTGTCGTTCCCCTAGCAACGGCCCAGTTTGTGCGTAAATCGGATAAGCATTTTCCCTCGCCTCAAAAAAAAAAAATGACGCGGTCTAGGACGGAGCGCGCTTACCTAGAAGACACCTATCCACTCATGACTTAAAGACTTCGATATTGTATTTGTCAGGAAAAACAGACTCCGGCCAATTATTCCACTCTTCGGCTGTGCGCACCAGAAAAGTTTTTATCCGTGCAGGAACGGAGAGAGAATACAATTTTCTGCGGCCGGGCGGCCTGTCGTAAGAGGCGACTTAACAACTGCAGACAAGCAGACGGCCCACTGGATGGAAAGCGGTTACCATCGCCTATGGACATTTGCAACACCAAAGGTGCTACAAATGCGCTGCTGCTCTCTTAAGTAAGTCTGGACCCTGGTCACTAATGCCGGAACACAACTCAAAGTTGTTATGGCGGCATGCTCTAGACCAGGGGTGGTAGCCATCCAGTCGGGAAAATGCCCTACCACTTGGCTGTGGGTTGTTTAGTCACCTCTTACGACACGCCGCCCGGCCGCAGGAAATTGTATTATTTCTCCGTTCCCGCACGGATGCCTTTCTCACGCCTATTATATTGGGCTCATCCACCAGTTCTTTGATTTCGGCATTTTTACGGATCCAGTTGCCATCGCTTCCCCGTGTCGGACCCAGGATCCTTCTTAGGACCTTTCTTTCAGTCACCAACAGCTTGTTCTCCTCCTTCAGTGTTAGGGTCCAAGCCTCACATCCGTACATCAATATTGGACGTATGACAGTTTTATATATACGTCTCTTGGTCTTACAGCTGAGAAGCTTGGATACCAACACCTTATGAAGCGCCGCGGTACATCGTAGGGTATTTTGAATTCGGATGTTTATATCCAGTCTAGTCTAGAGTCCCGCCTAGGTATTTAAATTTGGACTTCTCTGTAGCTGGTATCCCCAACATGCAAGTCCTCTCTGTTCACACGAGTGTTCTTGTATTTACGATATGAACTACTAAATTTATACTTGATGCATAAACTTTCTTTATGATCTGGAAATGATTATGTAAATATCAGATTGTATGTCTATATATTTCATAAACATTTAATTGACGGCCTCTGTGGTTGAGCGGGCTAAGCCTTTGCCGGCCTACCTCACTGCAACGCAGAGGCTCCGGGTTCGATTCCTGGTATAGTAAATTTCGGAAACGTATTTTCTCCGTTATTTGCTATGGTCTGGGTGTCTGGGATCGGCCCCAGAGTAGTACGATTGTATATTACCCATAATACAAGCGTAACTTGCTTAATTTGGGGATATACAATATGTGTGTTTGTCTGCTGATTATTATTATTATTATTTAAATAACAGACATCGAAACTAAAATACACTATTTAGCAGATCACTGCTAACGGGGAGCGTGCCCAGAAGGCTGGCTGCATTGCCGCGCTGTATAGTAATACTGTTTGAAATATATTTAATACTAGCTGATGCCCGCGACTTCGTCCGCGTGGTGCGGTTTTTTAACTATCCCACGGCAACTGTTTAATTTTTCGGGATCAAAAGTATCCTATAAGTTGACAGGAGATGTAAGCTACCACCATACAAAATTTTACTGAAATCGGTCCTGTCGTTTCGGAGATTAGCCCGTACAAACAGAGAAAAAAAAATGAAAAAAATCAAATTTAGTTCTATTTCACTTCTTACATCCCCCTGACTCGGTTTTTAGCTATTTTTTTTTTTCATTGTACAGAAATTCGACCTCTACAGTTTTATTATATGTATATAGATTCATTTTCATGGTTGTATGTAAGACCGTAGAGCGTCCCATTATATATGTTTATCTTTGTATAATACTCACTTTACGTGTAATATTCATTACGATATCTGTTAAACACTTCTTTAAATATGAATTTGTTGTGGACTGTAAATATTTTAATTATAAATGAAAACTACACGTGCGTAATATATGTTTTTTTTTAAGTTTAAGGCTTGGCAACTAGGCCTTTAAGCCAGACGCCGTTGTATTGTAGGCTACAATCGACGTCATTCAACGGAGTTCTTGTGAAAACTCGAAAGGCCACATTTGGCTATATAGTTCACATTTCTCGCAAAAACACATAATTACTACTCAAAAACTATCAATATCCTACAACTATTGTTCATTTTAGAGTAATTTTACAAATTTTTAGAAAATAAAACTGCACAGCACAACGTCCTCTTTCAGTTCCCGCCAAAAACTCCCGTAATATATGATGATTTTAATAGCAAAGGAGGGAAAAATATACAGATAAAAGAAAAAAAACTTCGTTCTAAATTCAAATATTTAGTATTGGTGGCCAGTACTATGCCACACTAAAGTAATAAATACTTTTTGTTGCGAGATTCCAACAATATCATTAAAAAATTAATTGATTTTTTGTGAACTTTATAGATTTTCATAATAAGTTTTTAAGTGGCACACGTGCAAGTTTTATTGTAATTTTAAGCGTTACACTTGAATATTATAACCGTACCGAGGGTAACGAAAACATGTTAATGAATACATTAATTATGATTACAAGTCTTACATGTGGTAAGATCACTATTCTTATAATTCATTACTATTGTTACGAGTTCAGCGGGACTCGAGTTAAAATGCCGTTGGAATTATTATATAGTTTATTAGAACTATACAAACACGTATAACACAGATACAAATATAACCGAACACAACAAATCCAAACGTAATGCAGAAGGTCGTAATTCAATAAAACGCTCAAAGTCCGTCACTTATTAGATTCCCCATTGTAGTACCCACGTCTCGCTTCGATCGTGGTTCGTGCTCGACTGCCTCCTTTCTCCATCGGGTCATTGTTTTATACTGCACAAATGCAATATGTCCGCCCGGCAACGTGACCGAATTTCCTAGAATCAGCTTGTACTTTAAAATCCGTAACACCTGTCTAATGATTACAATACAGCAATAGGCCGTATGCCAATAAGTAAACAAAAGAAGACGATCATAAAGGAATTACAATAGTTTCAATGTTATTAGTTCAAGTGCCGACGGTAATAAATGAGCTTTGTTTCAGATATGCAGGTGGATTTTGTTTTTGTCGGAACCTGAGTTGTAACACTATCAATTTATTAATACTAGCGGTCGCCCGTGCTCCAAATTCGACCATAATAATGAATGTCAAAGACTATACTTCTGTAATCGCAGATTTCGCCAAGGCTACACTCTTAATTTAACTTGAACAATAAACAAAAGAGTATATATGCGTGTGTGCGTCAAACACATGGTAGTATGTGTAATGTGTTTTTTATTGATTTAATGTATTTTTATGCATAATTTAAAAAAAATATTAGCATTCTGCACTCCTCTATATAAACTAAGTGTGCGAAATTTCATACTCCTCTGTACACAATTTTTGTAAAAAGGGGTACAAAGTTTTTCCTGTTTTTGCTTCACGTATAGATTATTTGACTTTTCTGTAACAACTTTTCGAAGAAAATATATAAAGCTACAATAAATATAAACTACAAACTATACTGTTAAAAACTAAAACTAAATAAAAAAGGGAATAATACCTAAAGATAAGTTATTGGTCCCAAACCACTGTCACTTACCGGGAACGTTCCCAAAAGGCTGGCGTCGTTGCCATGTTGTATAGCAACGCTTAATCTTTGAGCAAAATCGACGCTAGACTTCTGGTCGCGTGTGACGTCTACTGAACGTTGGGCGACGTCACGGTAGACCTTTAGAGCGTTGCGCTGGATCGGCTGGGCGTAACTATGTTCTAAATCTCAGCCTTTCCAACACATACAAAGCGCAGGGTCGTCAGGGAGGAGGGGGTTTTTAGTGGGTATTGGGGTTGCTCGCTCGTGTAGCAACACTCGGAGTCTTCCACACTATTCTGTGACGTCGATCGCGGACGGAGCGCTGCCAAGAGCATACTATTGCTGCAGTGTTATCGCCCCCGACCGACGCGTGTCGTTCCCCTAGCAACGACCCAGTTTGTGCGTAAATCGGTTAAGCATTTTCCCTCGCCTCAAAACAAAAAAAAAAACAAAAAAGACCTTTAGAGCGTCAGGCCCCACGGACCCAGACTTTCCGCCCCAAATGCCGCAAATGTGTAACCATTTCCAATGGCGGCATATTTGAGGCGCTTGAAGCCCTCCTGTTATGCCATAAATTCATTACTGGAGTCTGTTTTCCTGATACCCACAACCTGAGTGTCATCGAGCCCCACGTGCACAGTGTCTTCTGGGTAAGGGTGCTCCGACTAAGACCATATCTTCGCCTAGTACCAGACGAGATTTTGGACAAATGCGAACATATACTACAATAAGTTGAGGCTTATTAATAGCTTCTCTAAATCTATTTTATTTTTAGTTATTAATAATGATACCTGTTAGCCCCCCAAATAAAATAAAATAAATAAATAAAAATAATAAAATAAAAAAGTCTATGCTAAAGGAGATACAGACTTCTCGGCCAAAGAAAAGTAATGAGTTGAGATATAGCTTAAAAAAGCGTTATATTTTTCTATTGCAAAATTGAAAATTAATTCTAAATTCTATCTAGAAGACGAGAAATCTTAAAAATAAAGTCACAAATAAAATAAGTTATCGATTACCATAATCGACTTATGTGAATGAATTTAGATAGATAGATAGACAACACTCACCAAATATACATATATACATACATAACTTCACGCCAGTTCCCTTGCGGGGTAGGCACGAACAACAGAGCGCCATTTAGGCCCATTCTTACACACCTCACTTGCTTCTTTGACATTCATAACTCTTGTCATGCACACTCGTCTGTTCTTAAGGCTCCTGACAATACAAAATACAAAATTACAATATTGTCATGCTAGAAACAATAGGCGGCTTTATCGCTTAAGCAATCTCTTCCAGGCAACCTACCTTAAGGAATAGTTTAACCTAATCTGGCGATGTAGGCGATGATGGCGATATACGATCAATTTCATGAATTCCTAATATTAAAACATTTATACCACACGAAGAGATCGCTTTTAGCGATAAGGCCGCCTTTTGTTTAATCAAGTAACTATTGTCTTGTTGTGCATTTTTGTAATTTTTGTTTTGGTGAACAATAAAGTGTTGTCTATGTCTATGTCTGTTAATTCATTCAAAATAACTAAACCCACTACAATTATAAACAATATCCAAATAATAAAAAACACCTTAAAATCTCATTTGTCTCCAATATGGATCCAACAATGTATGATAGCGTATACGGCTCCATTTCAGTACTCGCTGACAACAAGTATGAACCTAAGAACAAAACTTTCGAGTTCCACGACTACGTGCCCAGATCCGACAAGGGAGAGCTGGTGAACATGACTAAGGAGATATACATTGAGGCCAAGTACAGACTTCGACAGTTGAGGGGAGTAAGAGATCAGTATGCTAAAGAATTGCCTTTCCAAATTGGCATTATCATAGGTATTAGTTATAGATTTACTAAAAATAATAATATAACCCGCAGGGGCTTTGTGCCGAAACCTCAGGTGAATAGCGACACCTCGTACGCGACTGCGAGGGGACAAGGCGAGACACCCGCCTACGTGCTTGCTTTAGCCAGCCAGGCCACTCATGCCGGCTGGCTAGATCGCTAGAGCTAAGACTTAAGCTCCGTGGGTGGAAGTGATAAATCGCATAACTTCGGAAGTAGCTTCGGTGAACCTGCAGCCCACCTCTCCACGCCCCTTAGCCACTCATACCCATGTTGCCCTTCGCCAATCTTGTACGGCATTTTTTGGGGCCCATTCAGCGAGTGGCGAGTCACCGTCTGAACTTTTTTCATTCTCAATTCCTAAAATTCCTATTTATCCGTGCAGGAACGGAGAAAGAATACAATTTCCTGCGGCCGGGCGGCCTGACGTAAGAGGCGACAAAACAACCCACAGCCAGGTGGTAGGGCGTTTGCCCGACTGGATGGCTACCACCCCTGGTCTAAAGTATGTCGCCATAACAACCTTGAGTTGTGTTCCGGCATTAGTGGCCAGGTTCCAGTCTCCTTTAAGAGAGCAGCAGCGCATTTGTAGCTATCGAGGGGTCCAAGGTTATTTGGTTTAAGCGACATTTGCGAAATTGTTTCGATAGAGGAGTTTGAAGTTTCAATGACCCACAAAAAGACTTCATTAGTAAACTACATACTATATTTAAAAAAGAAAAAATCTGTAGTATTTAGTTGGAAACCAGGTTCATTATAATTCCTTAAGTTTGAGACATTAGGATGCAAGAAAACCATCAAGTCAATCCTGTCACAAAATGTCTCTTAAAACAAATAGCCTTTCACCCCCTGCTGCTCTCTTAAGGGAGACTGGAACCTGGTCACTAATGCCGGAACACAATTCAAGATTGTTATGGCAGCACACTCTAGACCAGGGGCGAAAACCATACCACCTGCCTGTGGGTTGTTCTGTCGCCTCTTATGACAGGCTGGCACGAGCAAATTGTATTCTTTCTCCGTTCTTGCACGGATTAGCTGAAGGTTTTCCGTTATTAAATAAGTGCATTATGTCTTCAGGCAAATGCAGGGAGAAGTATAAACGTATGATGGAGATTTATAGGGATATGAATGACCGAATGGATGGGCGAAACGGATTTTATGGTCCTGGGTTCCAATCCTACGTCGCCATCTATCCCATCATATCAATGGAAATGATACGGCTTAAAGAAAGGGTAATACTTTTGTATAATTCTTTTGGTGGCTACGTCGCCATTCTATCATCAGTTCATCCACACTTCCTGGACAGTGGGAAACCCTCCACGGTACGTGGCGAACGCTCCTTCATGCCATGTGTCCAAGTTATGGAATGAACTCCCTCCCGCGGTTTTCTCAGAGCCCTACAATATGGGGGCCATAGGCCCTCTTCAAAAAGGACGTGAACAGACACCTAAAGTCTCAACGAGGTAGGCAACGTATCGGCTCCCTTAGTGTTGCAGATGTCCATGGGCGATGGTAGCCACCTATCACCAGGTGGTTCGTTTGCCAGTTTGCCTACTAGCAAACATAGAAAACAATATATATAAAACATCTTTATATACTGCATTTTTATATTTATTACTAGAATGTAAGATATTATACTGTGTATTATGTATACCACCATCATTGTTATAATCTCAATTCATTTCTGGTGTTGTCTGGAAGAGATCGCTTTTTAGCAATAAGACCGCCCTTTGTGCATAATGAGACATAGTTTTAGTCTGTAATTTTCTTTGTGTTGGTATACAATAAAGAGTCATTGATTGTTAACGATGCCAAAATAGTTCGTAGATAGTTTTTAGAAAGTTGTTTCCCACGAAGGCAGTGCAGATGCTGGGATATGGAATAATTAATGACCTCCCCCGTAATGTCCTCCATTGTTTTATATTTTAAAGAATTTCGGCAATAGTTCAAAATAACGCCCCTTGTGAGCCCATTTGAGTCAAAGAAAGATGATCCTGACATCTGCCATTGATCTTAGAAAGTACTTTTGTAATTTATTTGCATGTTTTGTTTTAAAACAATTTATTAGTTTATAGACAGGGGTCGCATCTTCCCAGGAAGATTGGGTCGGTTTGTGAGAAGTTGTTGTTTATCCGTGCAGGAACGGAGAAAGAATACAATTTCCTGCAGCCGGGCGGCCTGTCGTAAGAGGCGACTTAACAACCCACAGCCAGGTGGTAGGGCTATTGCCCGACTGGATGGCTACCACCCCTGGTCTAAAGTATGTCGCCATAACAACTTTGAGTTGTATTCCGGCATTAGTGACCAGGTTCCAGTCTCCCTTAAAAGAGCAGCAGCGCATTTGTAGCAACTTTGGTGTTGCAAATGTCCATAGGCGATGGTAACCGCTTTTCATCGAGTGGGCCGTCTGCCTGTCTGCTGATCTCCTGCAATAAAAAAAAAGAAAAAAGTTGTGGGAAGCTTCCTTAAATGTTCAGCGTGGGCGTAACTACGTTCCAAGTTTCACGCTCTTCCTGCCTTATGCGCGGAGCACATGGGAGGAGGGTGGTTTTAGTGGAGTATTGAGTTGGTCGGTAGGTTGGTTTCGAGTCTCCATACAAGCCGGTCGATTAGTGTTTGGCAGCCCCCAGGGGATTGCCTCCATAATCGACTATGGTCTAATTCCTAGCAAAGGACCCGGTATTGTGCGAAATGCATTTCACAGGCCTTAAAAAAAAAGCTTCTTCAAATGCTAGTTTTTTTTAATGAATTTGTTGGTTAAATAGTGAGTGATCAGCCAAAATGAGTCAGTGTTAGTCAGTGTATGAACATAGTGTATGTAATAGTCAGCGCGTGTTAAAGATAATCAGCGAGAAGTGTATACGTTAGTCAGTGTACGGCTTTAATATAACCAATGGTAATTTCATTGCAAATATAACTCAGTAGCGTTCCGATAAACGACGTGAACCGTAAGAGTGACTGGTGTGTTTTTCCAGCGGCATATACCGCCAGCACCTCCTACAGGCTTCCACCAAAGGCCCTGCCGGAGTCCCGCTACAGTTCTTTATATTGATTGATACTTTCTTGTCAGTATATGTGTATGTCAATTATTTAATGTCCTTAATTAAAATATTATTATTGGAACGAAGTTCCTTATCGCGCGTTGTGAAAGGGGGCTAGACGGAAAAAATTCTTATGAAAAGTTGTCACGACACTTTTTGCTATAGTAAGCTATCAACTTTAATGCAATGAAATAAAATCTAAAATATCAATTAGTGTAATAATATACGCTGTTTTTGATACTATTTGTTTGTTTATGTATTTCTTTCTATACATAGGTTTTTCATAAAATTTCGATGGTTTTCGATGCTTATCGGCACACTTTTTGAGACGTTTTGAGAATTTTTAAGACATTTTAGGAGAACTTCGTTCCAAACATGTGTCCCAAAGACACCTCATTAGTTTTTTAATTATGTATTGATATTATGTTTCAAATTTGTCATTGAGGAATTTATAACCAAAATCGCGGGCAAAAGCTAGTTTTGCATAAAATTAATTTTGCATGGAAGATGAGATGAAATTTTCTTAATAGGAAATTGACTCCATGATACACGTTCTCGAAGTTTTACCCAGGAAATTATTTAAAAGCAAGTCGACTACTGGCTCAAAACCTGATAACAGGCTAAGGAATCGCGAGGAAAGTGAAAAAGACAAAAATGGTAACTACAGAACCTACACTCTCTTTTGTTTCACCTTCTTTCAACTATTTGAGTTTAGCGCAATGAGCGCGGTCCTTTAGTATCTCACAACGCCCATAATGCTCCGTCTGCAGTTCCACATGGCGACCACGGACGCTTTGGTCGTAGCAAAAACGTCACGATTTTCGCTCACACAGCGCTCACAACGACCCATGTCAAGAGGTGGGTCGAAGAA
This sequence comes from Dendrolimus kikuchii, assembly GCA_019925095.2. Classification (NCBI taxonomy): domain Eukaryota; kingdom Metazoa; phylum Arthropoda; class Insecta; order Lepidoptera; family Lasiocampidae; genus Dendrolimus; species Dendrolimus kikuchii. The sequence goes on from CM034387.1 coordinate 35,663,551, forward strand.
CCGTTCCACTTGAGTTTACGATTGTGACGCTGGCAAGCAAGTGAAACGGGAAAAATCGCGGTCACGAACGTGGTCATTGTGAGTCTCTTGTGGAACGTAGCCAATATGTCTTTTCCTTCCACACTCCTCTATTTTGACACGACATAATTCTTCTGTCACACCACAAATCATCACATCCTCCTTCAAACAATCCATCCATCTCTTTTTTTGGTCTAGCTTTACATTATTTTTATTGCAGGAGTGCTGCAGACAGGCAGACGGCCCACTTGATGGAAAGCGGTTACCATCGCCTATGGACATTTGCAACACCAAAGGTGCTATAAACGCGCTGCTGCTCTCTTTTAAGGGAGACTGGAACCTGGTCACTAATGCCGGAACACAACTCAAGGTTGTTATGGCGACATACTTTAGACCAGAGGTGGTAGCCATCCAGTCGGGCAAATGCCCTACTACCTGGCTGTGGGTTGTTTTTTTTTATTATTATTAACATATCTACGGACTCGAGTTCCGTACCTTTTTTTTGCTACTTAATTTCTATGAAAAATCTTATAGTCCATACACGCTTATTGTTTATTTTTGTTAGTGTGTGACATTAATTTAGTGATTTATATGTTATGGTGTACCTGCCTGTCGTAAGAGGCGAATAAACAACCCACAGCCAGGTGGTAGAGTATTTGCTCAAATGGATGGCGACCACCCCTGGTCTAGAGTATGCCGCCATAACAACCTTGTGTTGTGTTCCGGCATTAGTGACCAGGTTCCAGTCTCCTTTAAGAGAGCAGCAGCGCATTTGTAGCACCTTTGGTGTTGCAAATGTCCATAGGCGATGGTAACCGCTTTCCACTAAGTGGGCCGTCTCCCTGTCTGCTGAACTCCTGCAATAAAAAAAAACTAAGATTAACTTATTATATTAATTTATCCTATTTTTAATACTAAACTTATACTAATGTAGAGTGTATCTGTTACATGCTGGTGTTGTGAGGAAGTGCATGTGCAGTGTTGGCCTTATATCTATACTTATATATAGTCCTATCTAGTGCCATGTGTGTTGGTTTTTTCTTTTCTGTGTCTGGGTTATTAATTTTTAGGCTCTTTGTGTGTCTTGGTTTGTTTGTGAAGTGTGCGTGTAATGCAATGCGATGGTAGTGCGCGTTGGTTTGAGTATGTGTATAAGTTTTGTCTGTGTTGGCTGTGGGTTGTTAAGTCGCCTCTTACGACAGGCCGCCCGGCCGCAGGAAATTGTATTCTTTCTCCGTTCCTGCACGGATAAAATATATCTATAATCTATCTATAAATACAAGAAAATACTAAAAAGTACTTAAATATTTTATTACAGAAAACATGTTGCGCGAGAAGCTAAAAGACGAAGAACAAGAACTAAAAAGAAGAATGAAAGAAGAGTATGAACATAGTCACACAGAGAGAGTAAAGTTTGAGCTCCAGGAAGATAATAGTTCAGACTCAAAACCGCTAAATTGGTTGCTAAGCGCTTATTGAATAAATTCATACTTACAATTATAAAACATAACAGCCCATAATCGGTTAACTCGATGTGCAGATTTCATCACGATGTTTTCCTTCGGCGTTGTTAGCATCATAATTATAACAAGCCGGTTCGGCGGCGGAAACAGCTGAATCACTCAAGCGACGTAAATATGCAACCCTCTGTGAGAGTTATATGTTTGTGCCATTTGCTGTCGAGACGCTTGGACCGTGGAGTCCTGAGGCCCTGAGCCTCTATCAAAATTTATCGAAACGACTCATTGACTCTTCAGGTGATCAGAGGGCTGGTGCTTACCTCGGCCAACGGATCAGTATGGCGATCCAGCGAGGGAACGTAGCCAGCCTTCTGGGCACCTTACCCATAGAAGACGGTGATATAGGCTCAGTATTCTACTTATAGTCTTGAGAGACTATGAGTAGAATACAATACAAATAAGTTAAGTTTTCTTGCATTGTATTCGATTATATGTAAAATATTAAAAATTTGAATAATGGTAATTGTCATTGTAACAATATGCACATTAGGTCAGAAAATTACAAAGGCCACGTTCACACGGAGTCGTTAGTAAGTTTTGCCGGATAGTTATTTTACCGTATACGGCAGAACCGAATGCTCTGTTCACACGCAATTCGGTTTTGTCTTTCTATAAAAAACCGAATGTTGTGCCTCCTTGTGAATATACCATTCGGTTTTTTGCAGAAAAACGCTCTCTTACTATCATTTGTAAGTATCTTACCACACCACCGCGTGTGCGCCCACCACTCAACGTTCCGTATCAGGTTTTTTTATTTTTTTTTTATTGCAGGAGTTCAGCAGACAGGCAGACGGCCCACTGGATGGAAAGCGGTTACCATCGCCTATGGACATTTGCAACACCAAAGGTGCTACAAATGCGCTGCTGCTCTCTTTAGTGCGTCTGGAACCTGGTCACTAATGCCGGAACACAACTCAAATTGTTATGGCGGCATGCTCTAGACCAGGGGTGGTAGCCATCCAGTCGGGCAAATGCCCTACCACCTGGCTGTGGGTTGTTTAGTCGCCTCTTACGACAGGCCGTCCGGCCGCAGGAAATTTTATTCTTTCTCCGTTCCTGCACGGATAAAAACGGGTTTTGCGGCATTCTGTAATAAACCGAATCTACGCGCAACAACAACAATACTCTTTATTGTACCCTTTTCTTTTTTTAATACCTCGCACTGCAGTGGTATACCGTTAGGCATTACTTCACTGCAGCGGGGAAGAGAGAGATATTTTTTTTTCCTTGCGATTTCGTCACGAGCCTTTTTGGATATAATTAAGGTTATCATATTATATTATTGACATTGTGCCAATTTTCTTCTTTTTGTAGCATTATGTCCAAAATTGTACTTGATGCTATTTTGGAATCTAGATTTGTTTCGGCTGTTCTTCGCGCCTCTTCCCATCTTTCACGGGCCATAAAAATGGTCCGGACTTTTGGAGGGCTTGCGTGGGGCCATGGGAAGGCCAACACGCAGAGGCCCTTTGACAAATTTAATGTAAATGTGGCGTGACACTGACCGGCGATTATCCCTGTCTACACTATATAGTAATGCACCCAAGGACAAGCCCCGGCCAGTGTAGGACTATTGTGGGAAATGAGGACAAAAAGTACCGGGCTATTGTGGTGAACTGCTAATGGTACTAGGGGTCTGGGAATATGGGGACTATGGCGTCTGCCCGTCGCAATGTTCAGGGAACATGGAAAAATGGACAGACGGTGACTCGCCACTCCCTGCATGGGCCCCAAAAAATGCCATAGAAGACAGGGGCAACATGGGTGTGAGTGGCTAAGGGGTGTAGAGAGGTGGGCTGCAGGTTCACCGAAGCTACTTCTGACGTGATGCCATTTATCACTTCCACCCCTGGAGTTTGAGTCTTAGCTCTAGCGATCTCCACTCCGAGCTATAGATTTGCGACGTTTATTTTTTGCCATGACCTTCAAAGCTTGGTACAAATTTTCTGGTTCCTCATAAGATTCAGCGTCCATCATTAGCTGCTCTTTGAAAAGAGTCAGCAGATTTTTCTTCATGTGTTTTCTGTTAGACTTTTTGGTTGGTAGAAAGAAGCTCTGCGTGTTCATTATATTTTTATTATCTAATTTTGTTCTACGTTTCTTCCTTTTCAACGGTTCATCTGACAACTTGATAGATAAAGGTTTTGATTGAAAATGTTCTAATAACTTACCATCATCCCATTTTGCATTACTGTTATTAATAGAAAAATACTTAGAAGGCTTTTCATTAACATCATCAAAATCTTTTTTAATTTCAAGCTTTTTAGCTACAGATTCATCTATCTGTAAAGCTATTCTTGAAGAGCTAACGCTGGTAGGTTTTATGAATTCTGTATTAACGTTATAAACACTGAATGTCGTTTCTAATAAATCAACAAAAAAATTGTAAAGTTTATCCTTAGGTTTATCTGAGACTAATGTTGTAGGTTCAGTGTCAATGGTGACTTTTTTACTAGTAATTTTACCAATGCCATCAGCTACACAATGATAGATTGCCGTTTCTTCAGCTTCTTTCTGAATGTTTTCACCATCTTCAGCTTTCACTAAACGTGGAAAATCAGTCCATTTTACTTCAACATTACTTTTATCAGAGTAGTTCGATGGAGTGTGCACAATATCCATTTTTGAACGCAAAACTACGACTTGATCAGATTCATTCAGTCTATCATTAAGAATTTTAGATTTGCATTTCTTCTTTTTACTTGTACGATTGTTGTTATTTAAAATAGCGTTATCTGTAATCATTTCATCATATTCACTGGTACCTTTTCTTGCTTCTAGTATTGTCTTTTCTAGTTTATCAGTATCTAGATCATATTGGGTGCCTGCAGTTGACTTCGAAAGTATAGTTAACACTGACGTAAGAAATTTATTCTTTCCAGACCTTTTTTTAGAGGATGATTTTAAAACTGTGTCTATAGGTTTCTTAAGTAAATTTGTTTTCGTAACCTTTTTTTCCACGTACACGCCGCGTTTCTTCAGCACTTTCGATTGAAATTCCGCATTGCTTAGGCTCTTTTTATTCTTGCAACATTCCACTTTCGTAACAATTGTTACGTTTGATGATTTTGATTTACCAACATTAGCTTTCTGTTTGTTCATCTAAAATATTAAAAAATAGAATATTATAATTCAAAAGTAAACAATGAAAAGAGCTTACAAGTTGACTAACTAGTGTCTGGCTAGCGTGGCCTGTCATAAGCTTTTTATTCAGATTCTTCCTATGGCAACACTTATAGCTGTCAACAAAACGCACCGAATCGGGTTTTCATGTTATATTTTTTTAATGATCCCGATTGAAGATACTTTGTACCTACCGCCATTTAGTTGTGCTACGACTCGCTGACCAGACTCCAGTAATGCAAATTAAAATCAGGTTTAAAAATGGATATCGTTGTGATTTGAAAATCAATGACACGAAAAAGAGACACTAAAAAGAGAAACACACATAAAATTCAATCTTATTTAATTCGAAATAAAACATTTCTCTTTACCCGTTAGTATTGATTTTCAATTTAAATAAAACTTAAAAGATTTCAAAAGAATTTTAGCTCTATCTGTATACACTTAAGGCAGATATTCTTTTATACGTAGATCAAAGGAAATTGTTCTCAACAGTGCATTGAATTTTTAACTTTAATCTAGTGATTTAAAGTGTAATTTAGATTGATTTTTTTAATTATAACATGTTGACGGATATAGGCTATAGGAATTATATGTGAGTATATTCTGTGAAGTTTTACTTCTATTGCGTGTGAACTGCATACACACAATTATTTTTTGAAAGGGGCTTTGTACCTTTCTGGTTATGTCAGACCCATCGTACCTTATCTTTGGATGGGACAGGATAGGAGTTATGCGGAATTAGTCAAGCTTCCGCCTTTCTCTGGCCCTGGCATAAGGCACAGGGAGAGGTTTTAGTGGATAACCCTGACTGTAGCGTGGCAATAGCATTTCTTGCTTAAGGTAGATACGAATGCCACCAAAACATAGCGAATCGCACACTCGACCGGACGGCCTCTGTGGCTGAGCGGGCTAAGTCTCAGCCGGCCGAACTTGCTAGAACGCAAAGGCTCCGGGTTCGATTCCTGTCGTGGTAAACTTCGGTAACGAACTTTCTGTTATTTTCTATGGTCTGGGTGTCTGGGATATTACTCATAGCACAAGCGTAACTTGCTTACCTTGGGGATATACAATGTGTGTGTTTGTTTGCTGATTACTACACTCCCACAACGTTAGATAGTCCTCAAACGGATTTCCCCTTGTAATAAATAAAGGAGGGATAAGGTAGACAGATCAGACAGGATCGTTGGCGTCAGACAGCTTGATATAGGGGATAGTATCCATCATCAGGAACGGAGAAAGAATACAATTGTCTGCGGCCAGGCGGCCTGTCGTAAGACGCGACATAGGAACCCACAGCTAGTTGGTAGCGTATTTGCCCGTCTGGATGGCTACCAGCCCTGGTCTAGAGTATGCCACTATAACAACCTTGCGTTGTGTTCCGGCATTAGTGGCCAGGGTCCATTGTCCGTTTAGAGAGCAGCAGCGCATTTGTAGCACTCACGAAAAAAAGGGGGGAGGGGGGATATGGGTCTTCGAAACTCCCCTCATCACACGAAACACGATTAGCGCAAGGCTTACCGTTTTATGCCGATATTTAGCGTGACTTTTCAACTTTGGGCCTATGATGTAAGTGCAATATTAGTGAAAAACATACGTGAGTTTATACTTACAAAAACATTAATATCTCAAGAACTATACATTTACGTGACAGGGATTGCAAAAAGGGTAAGTATTCCTCCCTACCCTCCCTCTCCAGCCCTTCCAATACTTGAAATCAATGTGCCGTATATCTTTTTTTTTTTTTTTTTTTTTATTGCAGGAGTTCAGCAGACAGGCAGACGGCCCACTTAGTGGAAAGCGGTTACCATCGCCTATGGACATTTGCAACACCAAAGGTGCTACAAATGCGCTGCTGCTCTCTTAAAGGGGACTGGAACCTGGTCACTAATGCCGGAACACAATACAAGATTGTTATGGCGGCATACTCTTGACCAGGGGTGGTCGCCATCCAGTCGAGAAAATACTCTACCACCTGGCAAAACCACCGCACCAGATATCTTATTATCTATTATTATCCGTGCAGGAACGGAGAAAGAATACAATTTCCTGCATTGGGGCGGCCTGTCGTAAGAGGCGACTTAACAACCCACAGGTAGTAGGGCATTTGCCCTGGTCTAAAGTATGTCGCCATAACAACCTTGACTTGTGTTCCGGCATTAGTGATCAGGTTCCAGTCTCCCTTAAGAGAGCAGCAGCGCATTTGTAGTATCTTTGATGTTGCAAATGTCCATAGGCGATGGTAACCACTTTCCATCAAGTGGGCCGTCTGCCTGTCTGCTGATCTCCTGCAATAAAAAAAAAAGATATTTTAATCAAAATAAGCTACCTACCCTGTGCTTATAGAACTCTTCAATATTGCCTAAACCCACATATTATTTATTTATGGTTATTAAATTGTTTTGAATTGTATTTTTTTAATTAAACATTTTTGTAAAGATAATAAGTTTTTAAGGTTTTATGAAGTTTTGGCATTGATTAAAAGATCTGACATTTTTTTATTTTTTTGTATAAGTTGCCATTTAAATTAAACTTTTGAAAAAAGTAATATACCGAAAATAGACGGTTCATTTCTGTCATATTTTCTTAAGTTTTCGCGAGTAGTATATATACATAATAAAACTAATTTTAACGGTTTTAAGCGCGGTAATTTATTTGATTTTTATTATTCCGACGTTTCGGCCACTTCTCAGTAGCCGTGATCGAGGAGGACAAAGATGTCAAGTGTCAATCAAGGCGTTCCATTAGTAGTTCACAACGCCCAAAACGCTCAGTCAGCCGTACCACAAGGCGACCGCGATCGTTGTGGTCGTGGCGAAAACGTCACTAATGTCGTCATCATTTTCGATCACACAACGCTCACAACGACCCATGTCAATAGGTGGGTCGAATAGCCGTTCCACTTGGATTTACGATTGTTACGCCAAGAAGCAAGTGGAACGGGAAAACTCGCGATCGTGAACGTGGTCATTGTGAGTCCCTAATGGAACGTAGCCAATGAGTATTGTTAAAGATTTATTTCTGTCTTTTTTGAAAGAAATGAGGCATTGGCAACTATTAAAAAAATACTTATTTGTTAGAAAATATTTCTTTACCTATTTACTATTACCTGCTTATTTGTTATAATGGTATTTCTTAGATTATGGGGTATTTAAAGGATAAATCTCCTATTTACGATTTACAATTGTAACGCCGTCAAGCAAGTGGAACGGGAAAAATCGCGGTCATTAACGTGGTCATTGTGAGTCTCTAATGGAACGTAGCCTATATAAATCACTATAACCATGACTAAACTTTGACATTTCTGAACGACCCTACTGTAATTAGTTCACTATCAAAATTATTGTTCAAATTTCCAGTGCGATATAATTAATTTTTCTTACATTAATAAAATGACTAACAAAGTTTTTAAAAGCGACTTCAATATAAAAAGTGATAAAGACAGTGAAAACAAAGAGATTGAATATTCAAATATTACAAACAATATATCTGACCGAGGAGACAGTGGTAAAGAAGCCGTGAAACCAGATGGTCTGGATAACAAAGATTCCATAAATAAGGAGAACGAAAAGAGAAAATCAATCGACGTTTTTATAAAACAATATTTACCGGATCGTGGTGATTCAAAAAGATTGTTTAACAAAACTAACAAAATTACTAATAAGTTAAATTTTAAAAATAAAAACAGGGCTGCTGTTGATTCTGATACCGAAAAGAATACCAACAAAATTGATGATACGCAAAGCGATGGGGATATTTTAGTTATACCTGAAACAGGTGAGAAAGTCTGCAAAACAGATATTAAATTGAGCTATATCATTCCAACGAAAGTTGCTGTAAAAGGAAATGAAACGCTTAGCCCAAGACCTGATTCCAAATGTAAAATAAATCATGTATACGATAACAGAATCAGATGTTATAATCGACATGTTTTACAAAGAAAACAAAAAATACGACTTAATAATTCAAACCCTATATCGACTGGTAATGATACGTCTTTCAATGAAAAATTTCTAAAAGGCAATAATGACTCAAAAATTAAAAACAATAACAAAAACCAAAACCAAGTACCTGTTATAGAATGTAATATAGATGAACGAGCACCTTTAAAACTTTCTTCAAAATTTATAGATCGAATATTAAAACAGGCTGGTATTAGTGCAGATTTTAGAGAGAGGAATGAGCTGTTACATTTTAGAACTCGAGCAACAGTAAATAAAGAAAAGAAACTTACTAACAATTCTTTGAAAGAATTTAATAAACACGCAAAGAATTTTGAAAGAAAAGAAAAGCAAACTGGTTTTTCTATGGCAGAGTATTCTGAATCATCAAACAAGAATAAACTAGACCAGCTAACTCCAAGAGTAAAGGATCTATTCCCTCAAAATGATGGAGGTAGAAAAATTACTGAAAGTGAAAAAGAGAGGATTCAGATAGATCCAAATGGAAGAAAAAAGATAAGGACAAGATACAATATGAAGTTAAAGACTAATGATGACAAAGATAAAGAGTATTATAAAACGAATGAAAATAAAACAGTCAAATACGGTAAGTTTTCTACAAGCATTTTTACAGTGAATTTAAAATATGTGTTAAACACTTCTTTAAATATGAATTTAATACATACATACATACATAACTTCACGCCAGTTCCCTCGCGGGGTAGGCACGAACAACAGAGTGCCATTTAGGCTCATTCTTACACACCTCACTTGCCTCTTTGACATTCATAACTCTTGTCATGCAAACTCGTCTGTTCTTAAGGCTCCTGACATCACCTTCTGCTAGTACACGATCAATTTGATCATGGAAGGTGTGTCGTGGCCTTCCACGACTTGAATTTAATAATAATAATAATAATAATCGGCAGACAAACACACATATTGTATATCCCCAAATTAAGTAAGTTACGCTTGTGTTATGGGTAATATACAACGGACTACTCTGGGGCCGATCCCAGACACCCAGACCATAGTAAATAACGGAGAAAATACGTTTCCGAAATTTACTATACCAGGAATCGAACCCGGAGCCTCTGCGTTGTAGTGAGGTAGGCCGGCAAAGGCTTAGCCCGCTCAACCACAGAGGCCGTCGATTTTTTTTGAATTTGTTTGTGGACTGTGAACATTTTAATCATAAAAGAAAACTGCATGTGCGTAATATACGATGATTTTAATAGCAATGGAGGGAAAAATGTACAGATAAAAAAAAAGAAAGTCTATGTTCTAAATTCAAACATTTAGTATATATGGTGGCCAGTAACTACAATGACAGACCAAATAAATAAAAACTGTTGGAGATTCCAACAATGTGTGGCGCATGAAATGGAAGTTTATAATTATACAAACAGACTTGCACCAAATTTGGCAGTTTGTTTCAGCATTTGAATATGTAGCTACCTTGTATCAGTTATAAAACGTTAACAAATACGTTTTTCCGAAAATATCCAATGTTCAAAAACCATTGGACGAAGCTAGTTCAAACTAATACTATTCTGATATCTATTTACAAGCTCTACCTTAATTTTTTTACCGTACACTTCAGAAAAAACAATCTTTAATTGCATGAGTTCAGCAGGCAGGTAGACGGCCCTGATGGAAAGCGGTTACCGTCGCCTATGGATATTTATAACAACAAAGGCGCTACCAATGTGCTGCTGCTGTCTAAAGGGAGATTTGCACCTTTTTTTATACAGAGGAAATCCGATTAAGGACCATAAGCCGCAAGAGGGGGAAAGATCGCGACCCGCGTGTGGGATTCGCCAGGTGGGGGTGGCACTAGCACCTCACGTGTGAATTGCCACAACTCAGGGACACCCACTAAAACCCCTGTCCGATTCTCGAACGTCCTTAGTCCTGGGCTCACTTGCGCATTCACTTCCAGCCCGGAGGGACCACGGCTGGATCCTTTACGGGCTGGCCCCACCATTTTTTAAATGAAGATCTGGATCTTTCCGGTTATCTCGGGTCCGGGCGGATACAGTTTCACCGCCGGGGCGACCGGCTGTAGCGCGATTGAAACTTGGCCACTAATGCCGGAACACAATTCAAGGTTGTTATGGCGGCATACTCTACAACAGAGATGGTAGCCATTCAAACAGGCAAATACCCAACCACCGTGGGGAAATTAGATATTCGACGGGGAGGCTAGTTTTCAAGAATTTGGTTATTCTAGTAGCTTTATTAAAATACTCCACTGAGTTGTGTTCACTTATTTTTTTATTTCTTTCTATACCTCAATTAGGTGTTTCGTAGCTAACCCAATTTTTTACAAATTTCTACAATATTCTATAATGGTATTGGGAAATCTCTTCCCTGCAAATTTCATCCATATACATGACAATACTTGTATTTAGGCAGACGGACGAACTAGTATTATGAAAAATCTTTATAAATTTAACAAGATAATTTACTTACGTAATTCTAAATATATACGATTTTACAGATAAACTAGTAAAGACTTCCAACGAAGATGAAAGCAAACAAAATATATCATCAACAGACTCTAGCAAATCGGCCAATGTTAAGAAATCAGAAATAGAAGGCAAACGCAAGCCGATCATAAAAACAATAAAGACGAAGAACGATGCAAAAGTATACAAAGCTGTAACATTCGTTGATGATAAAGATACAACACCATTACATGTAAACATTCCAGAGATAAAACGTAGAGTGTCTAAAATCATTACTGAATCTATGAAAGCAAGGGTCAAAAATATCGTCAGCAAAGTTAGTTTGAAAGAGAAGAATGTAAATAGAAGAGACAGTCGTAAAAGAAAACAAAACAAACATGTAACATCACCTGAAGCATCTATTGGAAAAGTATCACCGCCAACAGAAGTAGCTAAATGGGCGCCATCTTGCATCAATGAACATACAAAACCATATTACGAAGCGTGGGTGAATACTACATTAACAGCTATAGCTAGAGATGGTGGAAATGATGAACTTATGTTAGAGAAACAGCGGATTATAGAAAGTTTCAAAAGAGCTTTGGAAGATAGACCTAAGACACCGGAATTGGTATTGTTAAATGAGAAATATACTGGTCGTATTACAGTAAGGCAGCGGTAAAAATGTAGTGTTATTATTTTTTGAATTTTTAACACACTTCCAAAAGGAAGAGGTTTTTAATTCGTCGTGTGACTTTTTTTATGTACGTTCAGCCATAACCATTTTGTTTCTAAACCGATTTTGATGACTCTTTTTGCGTTCGACTCAGTAAAGCTTCGAAATGGTCCCATATATCTTTTATTGCTATCGGATTTTAGGTTCCGAAGATATAGCAGAAAAATACTTGAACGTAAGGTAGGTATGGCTTGTTTCTGAACCGATTTTGATCATATAAAATTCATTGCTGTTAGACATTCGAGTTATCAGAAGTATCTTTGGTTCTCAAGACTCCTGACATTATTGCGTTGCGATGGAACACCGAGGTGATTCGTTTGGTAGGTCCGAGGATAGCATCAATCTAGTAGGGGGTCCATGACGGATTACACCTCGTTAAAAAGAAGAGAGGAAGTAGAAGAGAGGAAGATGAGATAGGGGGTGGGGGAAGAGGACCAATTAATTTAATAAATAATAAAAGTCATCTTTACTAAAGGTATTTATTACATTAATTTACAATTTCACACGACAAAGAAATGTAGGTACAACTACACCACCTTAATGCAATATTACAATTGAATACATGAGTGGACAAAGGGGTTATGTCGATTGAAGTCATAACGTGCATACAGACTGTAATTCTACCTTAAAATAATGCAATTTTATTTTGGTTTCAGAAATAGCACGCGATGACGGAGTTGTAGCAGTTGTACTATAACAAAATGATAATCAAAATTTTCTCAATGTTTACCAATCGTAAAATATCCCCTTCATCCTCTTAAGTCTTCAATTAAATTATACAGAGAATTTTAAATAACTAACGGTTTCGCTCATGAAGCTTAACGAATAATTAACTTAATTGAAATTTAGATAAAAATTTCAAAGTATTTTGTGACTCATAAGACTTATGAAGATTAATTTTAATTATCACCTTCAATGAGCCATATATGTGAACATAACTATAATAATAATAAACGGCAGACAAACACACATCGTATATCCCCAAATTAAGCAAGTTACGCTTGTGATCTCTGGATCTGAACCCAAACACCTAGACCATAGTAAATAACAAAAAGTTCGTTTCCGAAATTTAGCATGCCGGGAATCGAACCTGGAGACTCTGCGTTCCAGCGACTTCGGCCGGCTAAGACTTAGCCCGCTCAAACACAGAGGCCGTCAACTATCAAGCATAAGTAAAATAATCAATATTTATTATGGTCATTTACCCAAAATTGTAGTAAGTAATGAGTCAGATACGACGACTCCCTGGGGGCTAAACCAGCTGCTTACACAGATTCCTATTACAAAAAGCGAGCAATTTTTTCCAATTTTAACCCCCTCGGTGATCACCCGTAGTATATGCCAAAGCCCCCCTAATTTTCACTTAATAATTCATAAATATGGTTTTAAATAATATTTTGCAAACAGAGAGTTAAAAAATAATAAGTTGGCTCATATTTGCCTTTAAGGCAATTTAAAAGCGCCATGCGCCATATTTGCGTACGGCTCGAAAATGCGCTAGCCAACTGACAATGTAAATCGACGCCAAGTTTAATTATAAAATAATTTTTCCTCCAAACGTAGACAGAAACGACCAACGTCTACGTATATCATGTTATATTATAAATAAGCCGTTGACTATATTTTTTTTCCTTTAAAAGGAACTAAAAGCGGCATGTCCGCTACTTGATAGAATTTTGTTCGTAAATTAGTCCGCAACTAAATTTATAGCTTTAATTATAGAATATTTTGTATTTATTATTCACTAATTACCTTCGAGTTTTCAAATAATTACTTTGGGAAGCTTAAGCGCGGCGATTGCAGCGCCTCATCTGTGATACTTCTTTCGTGACGCAGACTACAAAGAATTCAATCTTTTTGGGAACACTTCGATTCTTAAAAACTTTTGTCTAACAAGCTCCAATAAACATGTGTCCATAACACCTTGTCTTTAATTAACCAAAAGATCAATTATAATCTACGCTAATATTATAAGAAGGAAATATTTGTATTTTTTTATGTTTGTAACGAAGAAACTCTAAAACTACTGGACCAATTTCAAAATTTCTTTCACCATTAGAGTGCTAAATTATCATTCTTCAGGGCAGAACAACATCTGCGGAAACCGCTAGTACTGTATAATTAGAGATAAGGTTATTAAGTATGTGTAGATTACTCTTTTAGATATAAATCTTACTTATAAGTTCATCAAGTCTAAAAATAACGAGAACTTTAGTTACCTTCCGATAATTAAAATGTATACAAAATCATTGACTGAATCAATCAATCCGATTTCTATAGTTGTTTGAACAACAACAGCAGACCAATGCAGAAATTCTCTGCAATCTGCGAGAAAGTTAAACCCAATTATCTGTAATATAAATATGAATAGAATCCCCAGTAAAATTGTAACTTTTATCCACTAAAAGCATCAAAACTCTTCTCGTAACATTGCCTGTGTTGCCATATGAACAACGGTGGCGACCTCCTTTTTCGTCACGACTTGCATTTCGGAAACTAACAGCACAGAGTAACACGTACATGTTTTGAAAAACTGATAGAACGTGAATATGTTTCACGAAACGTGACTCTTATACCTGTATAAAAAAGTGTAATTATATTTCATATAGCCGGCTTTTGTGATCCCGTATTCACAAACTTAAACATCGAGAGCTGTGAATACCAAAGCAGCATATCTAAGGAAACTGCGAAAAAGTTAAACCCCTATTAACTGTAATATAAATATGATTAGACGTGACTCTTGTACCTGTATAAAAAAAGTGTAATTATATTTCATATAGCCGGCTTTTGTGATCCCGTATTCACAAACTTAAACATCGAGAGCTGTGAATACCAAAGGAGAAAATCTCAGCACACTGCGAAAAAGTTAAACCCCGATTAACTGTAATATAAATATGATTAGACGTGACTCTTATACCTGTATAAAAAAAGTGTAATTATATTTCATATAGACGGCTTTTGTGATCCCGTATTCACAAACTTAAACATCGAGAGCTGTGAATACCAAAGCAGCAAATCTCAGGAAACTGCGAAAAAGTTAAACCCCGATTAACTGTAATATAAATATGATTAGACGTGACTCTTATACCTGTATAAAAAAGTGTAATTATATTTCATATAGACGGCTTTTGTGATCCCGTATTCACAAACTTAAACATCGAGAGCTGTGAATACCAAAGGAGAAAATCTCAGCACACTGCGAAAAAGTTAAACCCCGATTAACTGTAATATAAATATGATTAGACGTGACTCTTATACCTGTATAAAAAAAGTGTAATTATATTTCATATAGACGGCTTTTGTGATCCCGTATTTACAAACTTAAACATCGAGAGCTGTGAATACCAAAGCAGCAAATCTCAGGAAACTGCGAAAAAGTTAAACCCCGATTAACTGTAATATAAATATGATTAGACGTGACTCTTATACCTGTATAAAAAAAGTGTAATTATATTTCATATAGACGGCTTTTGTGATCCCGTATTCACAAACTTAAACATCGAGAGCTGTGAATACCAAAGCAGCAAATCTCAGGAAACTGCGAAAAAGTTAAACCCCGATTAACTGTAATATAAATATGATTAGACGTGACTCTTATACCTGTATAAAAAAGTGTAATTATATTTCATATAGACGGCTTTTGTGATCCCGTATTCACAAACTTAAACATCGAGAGCTGTGAATACCAAAGCAGAAAATCTCAGCAAACTGCGAAAAAGTTAAACCCGATTATTTGTAATATAAATATGAATAGAATCCCCAGTAAAATTGTAACTTTTATCCACTAAAAGTATCAAAACTCTTCTCGTAACAATGCCTGTGTTGCCATATGAACAACGGTGGCGACCTCCTTTTTCGTCACGACCTGTATTTCGGAAACTAACAGCACAGATAACACGTACATGTTTTGAAACTGATAAAACGTGAATATATTTCACGAAACGTGACTCTTATACCTTGTGACGCCGTATTTACGTAGTCATTGTTTCTTAGCCTATTGGTTGTAATATTAATAATTTTGAAGCAATTAAATTTAGCGCGGAAAGCATTAACCACCATTTCAAAACCCTGAGACGGCGCCGAGTTCGGCTACACTCGGTTACGTTCGGAATTCCTCTCTAGACGCGGTTCGCGGAGGCCGGCTGTCATTCCTAAATGCGCATCGTCGCAGTATACAAGGCTTAAAAGTCTATTTTTTAAAGTGTGCCAGCACATTATTATCCTGTAAGTATCCTTCTATATTTTAAAGAAACCAATCGTCGGTATTCGCCTTTCATATTTTGATTCGTCTTCTGTATATTTACAGAAATCACGAAATATAGTTGGCTAAAGATTTTTCATCGTACATACCGACGCCATAAATCCAAAAAGGCATTTCTACCCAACGGCTCGTCGTTTTTAATCTCCAAAAGCCATAATTTTGGAATGATAAACCCACCTAACAGGTATACGATTTAAATACCTTTTTCTAATGTTTATTTCTTACAGGCCCTCTATAATTTTGTGGGTGGTACGTGGTTGAACCATGACCGCGTGACCTCTAATTATTATGTGTCATTTTTAAAGAAAAGCTATTGGTTTCACACTCTCTCCTTTCCAACTTGTGGACCTGCTTAAAGCCATGGGTGTATCCCATTTTAATAACTTATCCATTACCAACTAAAATCTTTCACCCTTGAACTTCAAAGTAGTGTTTAGTCGTCGTAAGTTGACCAACTAGCGAGACCGTGATAATAACGTATTTCTTTTTCTACTCCTTTCAGTGATATATTTTTATTTTATAATTACGGATAGGCTTTTGCCTACATACAACCGAGGGATGTGGAGCTAAGTAGTAAACCGTGGTAAGCAGAGCAACGCTTCCCTGGAATTTGTACCGACGCCCCATTACTCTCGCCTCCGGATCCAGGAGCTGATCGAAACCCTCAGGGAGTTATATTACTAATCGTCCCCTTGGGATTAGACCACCTAATCCTGTTCTTTCTACCAGGATAGCTTCACTACCCTTATGTACTATTTGTTTATCTGGTGACCGCCTTCTTGTTTATTAGTATAGCCTCTCCATCCCACGATACCCCTGAATTTTCATTGGTTTTCTAAAATAGTAAATATAAGTGCTCAACCTGCTAGACCGAGGTAATAAAGTTAACTTTAATCTTAATTAGCTGTGTATAAGCTAAGTTCGTGTCCTCGTGGAGGAACCCTAGGTGCTGATAAGGAAACTCAGCTTATCTGCTTATAAAAAAAACGATATAATAAATGACCTAATTGTATTCATGTAAAGTTGTATAATTTCTAAATCCCATTTGTTTTAAATACCAAGCTTTGATACCAGTATCATCCCATTACTACCATCCCACGATATAAGTAACAACCTGCATAAAAAAGTGTAATTATATTTCATATAGACGGCTTTTGTGATCCCGTATTCAAAACATTTAACATCGAGTGCTGTGAACACCAAAGCAGAAAATCTCAGCAAACTGCGAAAAAGTTAAACCCGGTTAACTGTAATATAAATATGAATAGAATCCCCAGTAAAATTGTAACTTTTATCCAATAAAAGTATCAAAACTCTTCTCGTAACATTGCCTGTGTTGCCATATGAACAACAACAACGGTGGCGACCTCCTTTTTCGTCACGACTTGTATTTTGGAAACTAACAGCACAGAGTAACACGTACATGTTTTGAAACTGATAAAACGTGAATATGTTTCACGAAACGTGACTCTTATACCTGTATAAAAAAGTGTAATTATATTTCATATAGACGGCTTTTGTGATCCCGTGTTCAAAACATTTAACATCGAGTGCTGTGAATACCAAAGCAGCAAATCTCAGGAAACTGCGAAAAAGTTAAACCCGATTAACTGTAATATAAATATGATTAGACGTGACTCTTATACCTGTATAAAAAAGTGCAATTATATTTCATATAGACGGCTTTTGTGATCCCGTATTCACAAACTTAAACATCGAGAGCTGTGAATACCAAAGCAGCAAATCTCAGGAAACTGCGAAAAAGTTAAACCCCGATTAACTGTAATATAAATATGATTAGACGTGACTCTTATACCTGTATAAAAAAGTGTAATTATATTTCATATAGACGGCTTTTGTGATCCCGTATTCAAAACATTTAACATCGAGTGCTGTGAATACCAAAGCAGCAAATCTCAGGAAACTGCGAAAAAGTTAAACCCGATTAACTGTAATATAAATATGATTAGACGTGACTCTTATACCTGTATAAAAAAGTGTAATTATATTTCATATAGACGGCTTTTGTGATCCCGTGTTCAAAACATTTAACATCGAGTGCTGTGAATACCAAAGCAGAAAATCTCAGCAAAGTGCGAAAAAGTTAAACCCGGTTAACTGTAATATAAATATGAATAGAATCCCCAGTAAAATTGTAACTTTTATCCAATAAAAGTATCAAAACTCTTCTCGTAACATTGCCTGTGTTGCCATATGAACAACAACAACGGTGGCGACCTCCTTTTTCGTCACGACTTGCATTTCGGAAACTAACAGCACAGAGTAACACGTACATGTTTTGAAAAACTGATAGAACGTGAATATGTTTCACGAAACGTGACTCTTATACCTGTATAAAAAAGTGTAATTATATTTCATATAGACGGCTTTTGTGATCCCGTATTCACAAAATTTAACATCGAGTGCTGTGAATTCCAAAGCAGAAAATCTCAGCACACTGCGAAAAAGTTAAACCCCGATTAACTGTAATATAAATATGATTAGACGTGACTCTTATATCTGTATAAAAAAGTGTAATTATATTTCATATAGACGGCTTTTGTGATCCCGTATTCACAAACTTAAACATCGAGAGCTGTGAATACCAAAGCAGCAAATCTCAGGAAACTGCGAAAAAGTTAAACCCCGATTAACTGTAATATAAATATGATTAGACGTGACTCTTATACCTGTATAAAAAAGTGTAATTATATTTCATATAGACGGCTTTTGTGATCCCGTATTCAAAACATTTAACATCGAGTGCTGTGAATACCAAAGCAGAAAATCTCAGCAAACTGCGAAAACGTTAAACCCGGTTAACTGTAATATAAATATGAATAGAATCCCCAGTAAAATTGTAACTTTTATCCAATAAAAGTATCAAAACTCTTCTCGTAACATTGCCTGTGTTGCCATATGAACAACGGTGGCGACCTCCTTTTTCGTCACGACTTGTATTTCGGAAACTAACAGCACAGAGTAACACGTACATGTTTTGAAACTGATAAAACGTGAATATGTTTCACGAAACGTGACTCTTATACCTGTATAAAAAAGTGTAATTATATTTCATATAGACGGCTTTTGTGATCCCGTATTCATAAACTTAAACATCGAGAGCTGTGAATACCAAAGCAGCAAATCTCAGAAAACTGCGAAAAAGTCAAACCCCGATTAACTGTAATATAAATATGATTAGACGTGACTCTTATACCTGTATAAAAAAGTGCAATTATATTTCATATAGACGGCTTTTGTGATCCCGTATTCAAAACATTTAACATCGAGTGCTGTGAATACCAAAGCAGCAAATCTCAGGAAACTGCGAAAAAGTTAAACCCGATTAACTGTAATATAAATATGATTAGACGTGACTCTTATACCTGTATAAAAAAGTGCAATTATATTTCATATAGACGGCTTTTGTGATCCCGTATTCACAAACTTAAACATCGAGAGCTGTAAATACCAAAGCAGCAAATCTCAGGAAACTGCGAAAAAGTTAAACCCGATTAACTGTAATATAAATATGATTAGACGTGACTCTTATACCTGTATAAAAAAGTGTAATTATATTTCATATAGACGGCTTTTGTGATCCCGTATTCACAAACTTAAACATCGAGTGCTGTGAATACCAAAGCAGCAAATCTCAGGAAACTGCGAAAAAGTTAAACCCGATTAACTGTAATATAAATATGATTAGACGTGACTCTTATACCTGTATAAAAAAGTGTAATTATATTTCATATAGACGGCTTTTGTGATCCCGTATTCAAAACATTTAACATCGAGTGCTGTGAATACCAAAGCAGAAAATCTCAGCAAACTGCGAAAACGTTAAACCCGGTTAACTGTAATATAAATATGAATAGAATCCCCAGTAAAATTGTAACTTTTATCCAATAAAAGTATCAAAACTCTTCTCGTAACATTGCCTGTGTTGCCATATGAACAACGGTGGCGACCTCCTTTTTCGTCACGACTTGTATTTCGGAAACTAACAGCACAGAGTAACACGTACATGTTTTGAAACTGATAAAACGTGAATATGTTTCACGAAACGTGACTCTTATACCTGTATAAAAAAGTGTAATTATATTTCATATAGACGGCTTTTGTGATCCCGTATTCACAAAATTTAACATCGAGTGCTGTGAATTCCAAAGCAGAAAATCTCAGCACACTGCGAAAAAGTTAAACCCCGATTAACTGTAATATAAATATGATTAGACGTGACTCTTATATCTGTATAAAAAAGTGTAATTATATTTCATATAGACGGCTTTTGTGATCCCGTATTCACAAACTTAAACATCGAGAGCTGTGAATACCAAAGCAGCAAATCTCAGGAAACTGCGAAAAAGTTAAACCCCGATTAACTGTAATATAAATATGATTAGACGTGACTCTTATACCTGTATAAAAAAGTGTAATTATATTTCATATAGACGGCTTTTGTGATCCCGTATTCAAAACATTTAACATCGAGTGCTGTGAATACCAAAGCAGAAAATCTCAGCAAACTGCGAAAACGTTAAACCCGGTTAACTGTAATATAAATATGAATAGAATCCCCAGTAAAATTGTAACTTTTATCCAATAAAAGTATCAAAACTCTTCTCGTAACATTGCCTGTGTTGCCATATGAACAACGGTGGCGACCTCCTTTTTCGTCACGACTTGTATTTCGGAAACTAACAGCACAGAGTAACACGTACATGTTTTGAAACTGATAAAACGTGAATATGTTTCACGAAACGTGACTCTTATACCTGTATAAAAAAGTGTAATTATATTTCATATAGACGGCTTTTGTGATCCCGTATTCATAAACTTAAACATCGAGAGCTGTGAATACCAAAGCAGCAAATCTCAGAAAACTGCGAAAAAGTCAAACCCCGATTAACTGTAATATAAATATGATTAGACGTGACTCTTATACCTGTATAAAAAAGTGCAATTATATTTCATATAGACGGCTTTTGTGATCCCGTATTCAAAACATTTAACATCGAGTGCTGTGAATACCAAAGCAGCAAATCTCAGGAAACTGCGAAAAAGTTAAACCCGATTAACTGTAATATAAATATGATTAGACGTGACTCTTATACCTGTATAAAAAAGTGCAATTATATTTCATATAGACGGCTTTTGTGATCCCGTATTCACAAACTTAAACATCGAGTGCTGTGAATACCAAAGCAGCAAATCTCAGGAAACTGCGAAAAAGTTAAACCCGATTAACTGTAATATAAATATGATTAGACGTGACTCTTATACCTGTATAAAAAAGTGTAATTATATTTCATATAGACGGCTTTTGTGATCCCGTATTCAAAACATTTAACATCGAGTGCTGTGAATACCAAAGCAGAAAATCTCAGCAAACTGCGAAAACGTTAAACCCGGTTAACTGTAATATAAATATGAATAGAATCCCCAGTAAAATTGTAACTTTTATCCAATAAAAGTATCAAAACTCTTCTCGTAACATTGCCTGTGTTGCCATATGAACAACGGTGGCGACCTCCTTTTTCGTCACGACTTGTATTTCGGAAACTAACAGCACAGAGTAACACGTACATGTTTTGAAACTGATAAAACGTGAATATGTTTCACGAAACGTGACTCTTATACCTGTATAAAAAAGTGTAATTATATTTCATATAGACGGCTTTTGTGATCCCGTATTCATAAACTTAAACATCGAGAGCTGTGAATACCAAAGCAGCAAATCTCAGAAAACTGCGAAAAAGTCAAACCCCGATTAACTGTAATATAAATATGATTAGACGTGACTCTTATACCTGTATAAAAAAGTGCAATTATATTTCATATAGACGGCTTTTGTGATCCCGTATTCATAAACTTAAACATCGAGAGCTGTGAATACCAAAGCAGAAAATCTCAGGAAACTGCGAAAAAGTTAAACCCCGATTAACTGTAATATAAATATGATTAGACGTGACTCTTATACCTGTATAAAAAAGTGTAATTATATTTCATATAGACGGCTTTTGTGATCCCGTATTCATAAACTTAAACATCGAGAGCTGTGAATACCAAAGCAGCAAATCTCAGGAAACTGCGAAAAAGTTAAACCCGATTAACTGTAATATAAATATGATTAGACGTGACTCTTATACCTGTATAAAAAACTGTAATTATATTTCATATAGACGGCTTTTGTGATCCCGTATTCAAAACATTTAACATCGAGTGCTGTGAATACCAAAGCAGCAAATCTCAGGAAACTGCGAAAAAGTTAAACCCGATTAACTGTAATATAAATATGATTAGACGTGACTCTTATACCTGTATAAAAAAGTGCAATTATATTTCATATAGACGGCTTTTGTGATCCCGTATTCACAAACTTAAACATCGAGAGCTGTAAATACCAAAGCAGCAAATCTCAGGAAACTGCGAAAAAGTTAAACCCGATTAACTGTAATATAAATATGATTAGACGTGACTCTTATACCTGTATAAAAAAGTGTAATTATATTTCATATAGACGGCTTTTGTGATCCCGTATTCAAAACATTTAACATCGAGTGCTGTGAATACCAAAGCAGAAAATCTCAGCAAACTGCGAAAACGTTAAACCCGGTTAACTGTAATATAAATATGAATAGAATCCCCAGTAAAATTGTAACTTTTATCCAATAAAAGTATCAAAACTCTTCTCGTAACATTGCCTGTGTTGCCATATGAACAACGGTGGCGACCTCCTTTTTCGTCACGACTTGTATTTCGGAAACTAACAGCACAGAGTAACACGTACATGTTTTGAAAAACTGATAGAACGTGAATATGTTTCACGAAACGTGACTCTTATACCTGTATAAAAAAGTGTAATTATATTTCATATAGACGGCTTTTGTGATCCCGTATTCAAAACATTTAACATCGAGTGCTGTGAATACCAAAGCAGCAAATCTCAGGAAACTGCGAAAAAGTTAAACCCGATTAACTGTAATATAAATATGATTAGACGTGACTCTTATACCTGTATAAAAAAGTGTAATTATATTTCATATAGACGGCTTTTGTGATCCCGTATTCAAAACATTTAACATCGAGTGCTGTGAATACCAAAGCAGAAAATCTCAGCAAACTGCGAAAACGTTAAACCCGGTTAACTGTAATATAAATATGAATAGAATCCCCAGTAAAATTGTAACTTTTATCCAATAAAAGTATCAAAACTCTTCTCGTAACATTGCCTGTGTTGCCATATGAACAACGGTGGCGACCTCCTTTTTCGTCACGACTTGTATTTCGGAAACTAACAGCACAGAGTAACACGTACATGTTTTGAAACTGATAAAACGTGAATATGTTTCACGAAACGTGACTCTTATACCTGTATAAAAAAGTGTAATTATATTTCATATAGACGGCTTTTGTGATCCCGTATTCATAAACTTAAACATCGAGAGCTGTGAATACCAAAGCAGCAAATCTCAGAAAACTGCGAAAAAGTCAAACCCCGATTAACTGTAATATAAATATGATTAGACGTGACTCTTATACCTGTATAAAAAAGTGCAATTATATTTCATATAGACGGCTTTTGTGATCCCGTATTCACAAACTTAAACATCGAGAGCTGTAAATACCAAAGCAGCAAATCTCAGGAAACTGCGAAAAAGTTAAACCCCGATTAACTGTAATATAAATATGATTAGACGTGACTCTTATACCTGTATAAAAAAGTGTAATTATATTTCATATAGACGGCTTTTGTGATCCCGTGTTCAAAACATTTAACATCGAGTGCTGTGAATACCAAAGCAGAAAATCTCAGCAAAGTGCGAAAAAGTTAAACCCGGTTAACTGTAATATAAATATGAATAGAATCCCCAGTAAAATTGTAACTTTTATCCAATAAAAGTATCAAAACTCTTCTCGTAACATTGCCTGTGTTGCCATATGAACAACAACAACGGTGGCGACCTCCTTTTTCGTCACGACTTGCATTTCGGAAACTAACAGCACAGAGTAACACGTACATGTTTTGAAAAACTGATAGAACGTGAATATGTTTCACGAAACGTGACTCTTATACCTGTATAAAAAAGTGTAATTATATTTCATATAGACGGCTTTTGTGATCCCGTATTCATAAACTTAAACATCGAGAGCTGTGAATACCAAAGCAGCAAATCTCAGAAAACTGCGAAAAAGTCAAACCCCGATTAACTGTAATATAAATATGATTAGACGTGACTCTTATACCTGTATAAAAAAGTGCAATTATATTTCATATAGACGGCTTTTGTGATCCCGTATTCATAAACTTAAACATCGAGAGCTGTGAATACCAAAGCAGAAAATCTCAGGAAACTGCGAAAAAGTTAAACCCCGATTAACTGTAATATAAATATGATTAGACGTGACTCTTATACCTGTATAAAAAAGTGCAATTATATTTCATATAGACGGCTTTTGTGATCCCGTATTCACAAACTTAAACATCGAGAGCTGTAAATACCAAAGCAGCAAATCTCAGGAAACTGCGAAAAAGTTAAACCCCGATTAACTGTAATATAAATATGATTAGACGTGACTCTTATACCTGTATAAAAAAGTGTAATTATATTTCATATAGACGGCTTTTGTGATCCCGTGTTCAAAACATTTAACATCGAGTGCTGTGAATACCAAAGCAGAAAATCTCAGCAAAGTGCGATAAAGTTAAACCCGGTTAACTGTAATATAAATATGAATAGAATCCCCAGTAAAATTGTAACTTTTATCCAATAAAAGTATCAAAACTCTTCTCGTAACATTGCCTGTGTTGCCATATGAACAACAACAACGGTGGCGACCTCCTTTTTCGTCACGACTTGCATTTCGGAAACTAACAGCACAGAGTAACACGTACATGTTTTGAAAAACTGATAGAACGTGAATATGTTTCACGAAACGTGACTCTTATACCTGTATAAAAAAGTGTAATTATATTTCATATAGACGGCTTTTGTGATCCCGTATTCAAAACATTTAACATCGAGTGCTGTGAATACCAAAGCAGAAAATCTCAGCAAACTGCGAAAACGTTAAACCCGATTAACTGTAATATAAATATGATTAGACGTGACTCTTATACCTGTATAAAAAAGTGTAATTATATTTCATATAGACGGCTTTTGTGATCCCGTATTCAAAACATTTAACATCGAGTGCTGTGAATACCAAAGCAGCAAATCTCAGGAAACTGCGAAAAAGTTAAACCCGATTAACTGTAATATAAATATGATTAGACGTGACTCTTATACCTGTATAAAAAAGTGCAATTATATTTCATATAGACGGCTTTTGTGATCCCGTATTCACAAACTTAAACATCGAGAGCTGTAAATACCAAAGCAGCAAATCTCAGGAAACTGCGAAAAAGTTAAACCCGATTAACTGTAATATAAATATGATTAGACGTGACTCTTATACCTGTATAAAAAAGTGTAATTATATTTCATATAGACGGCTTTTGTGATCCCGTATTCAAAACATTTAACATCGAGTGCTGTGAATACCAAAGCAGAAAATCTCAGCAAACTGCGAAAACGTTAAACCCGGTTAACTGTAATATAAATATGAATAGAATCCCCAGTAAAATTGTAACTTTTATCCAATAAAAGTATCAAAACTCTTCTCGTAACATTGCCTGTGTTGCCATATGAACAACAACAACGGTGGCGACCTCCTTTTTCGTCACGACTTGCATTTCGGAAACTAACAGCACAGAGTAACACGTACATGTTTTGAAAAACTGATAGAACGTGAATATGTTTCACGAAACGTGACTCTTATACCTGTATAAAAAAGTGTAATTATATTTCATATAGACGGCTTTTGTGATCCCGTATTCAAAACATTTAACATCGAGTGCTGTGAATACCAAAGCAGAAAATCTCAGCAAACTGCGAAAACGTTAAACCCGATTAACTGTAATATAAATATGATTAGACGTGACTCTTATACCTGTATAAAAAAGTGTAATTATATTTCATATAGACGGCTTTTGTGATCCCGTATTCAAAACATTTAACATCGAGTGCTGTGAATACCAAAGCAGCAAATCTCAGGAAACTGCGAAAAAGTTAAACCCGATTAACTGTAATATAAATATGATTAGACGTGACTCTTATACCTGTATAAAAAAGTGCAATTATATTTCATATAGACGGCTTTTGTGATCCCGTATTCACAAACTTAAACATCGAGAGCTGTAAATACCAAAGCAGCAAATCTCAGGAAACTGCGAAAAAGTTAAACCCGATTAACTGTAATATAAATATGATTAGACGTGACTCTTATACCTGTATAAAAAAGTGTAATTATATTTCATATAGACGGCTTTTGTGATCCCGTATTCAAAACATTTAACATCGAGTGCTGTGAATACCAAAGCAGAAAATCTCAGCAAACTGCGAAAACGTTAAACCCGGTTAACTGTAATATAAATATGAATAGAATCCCCAGTAAAATTGTAACTTTTATCCAATAAAAGTATCAAAACTCTTCTCGTAACATTGCCTGTGTTGCCATATGAACAACGGTGGCGACCTCCTTTTTCGTCACGACTTGTATTTCGGAAACTAACAGCACAGAGTAACACGTACATGTTTTGAAAAACTGATAGAACGTGAATATGTTTCACGAAACGTGACTCTTATACCTGTATAAAAAAGTGTAATTATATTTCATATAGACGGCTTTTGTGATCCCGTATTCAAAACATTTAACATCGAGTGCTGTGAATACCAAAGCAGAAAATCTCAGCAAACTGCGAAAACGTTAAACCCGATTAACTGTAATATAAATATGATTAGACGTGACTCTTATACCTGTATAAAAAAGTGTAATTATATTTCATATAGACGGCTTTTGTGATCCCGTATTCAAAACATTTAACATCGAGTGCTGTGAATACCAAAGCAGCAAATCTCAGGAAACTGCGAAAAAGTTAAACCCGATTAACTGTAATATAAATATGATTAGACGTGACTCTTATACCTGTATAAAAAAGTGCAATTATATTTCATATAGACGGCTTTTGTGATCCCGTATTCACAAACTTAAACATCGAGAGCTGTAAATACCAAAGCAGCAAATCTCAGGAAACTGCGAAAAAGTTAAACCCCGATTAACTGTAATATAAATATGATTAGACGTGACTCTTATACCTGTATAAAAAAGTGCAATTATATTTCATATAGACGGCTTTTGTGATCCCGTATTCACAAACTTAAACATCGAGAGCTGTAAATACCAAAGCAGCAAATCTCAGGAAACTGCGAAAAAGTTAAACCCCGATTAACTGTAATATAAATATGATTAGACGTGACTCTTATACCTGTATAAAAAAGTGTAATTATATTTCATATAGACGGCTTTTGTGATCCCGTGTTCAAAACATTTAACATCGAGTGCTGTGAATACCAAAGCAGAAAATCTCAGCAAAGTGCGAAAAAGTTAAACCCGGTTAACTGTAATATAAATATGAATAGAATCCCCAGTAAAATTGTAACTTTTATCCAATAAAAGTATCAAAACTCTTCTCGTAACATTGCCTGTGTTGCCATATGAACAACAACAACGGTGGCGACCTCCTTTTTCGTCACGACTTGCATTTCGGAAACTAACAGCACAGAGTAACACGTACATGTTTTGAAAAACTGATAGAACGTGAATATGTTTCACGAAACGTGACTCTTATACCTGTATAAAAAAGTGTAATTATATTTCATATAGACGGCTTTTGTGATCCCGTATTCATAAACTTAAACATCGAGAGCTGTGAATACCAAAGCAGCAAATCTCAGAAAACTGCGAAAAAGTCAAACCCCGATTAACTGTAATATAAATATGATTAGACGTGACTCTTATACCTGTATAAAAAAGTGCAATTATATTTCATATAGACGGCTTTTGTGATCCCGTATTCATAAACTTAAACATCGAGAGCTGTGAATACCAAAGCAGAAAATCTCAGGAAACTGCGAAAAAGTTAAACCCCGATTAACTGTAATATAAATATGATTAGACGTGACTCTTATACCTGTATAAAAAAGTGCAATTATATTTCATATAGACGGCTTTTGTGATCCCGTATTCACAAACTTAAACATCGAGAGCTGTAAATACCAAAGCAGCAAATCTCAGGAAACTGCGAAAAAGTTAAACCCCGATTAACTGTAATATAAATATGATTAGACGTGACTCTTATACCTGTATAAAAAAGTGTAATTATATTTCATATAGACGGCTTTTGTGATCCCGTGTTCAAAACATTTAACATCGAGTGCTGTGAATACCAAAGCAGAAAATCTCAGCAAAGTGCGAAAAAGTTAAACCCGGTTAACTGTAATATAAATATGAATAGAATCCCCAGTAAAATTGTAACTTTTATCCAATAAAAGTATCAAAACTCTTCTCGTAACATTGCCTGTGTTGCCATATGAACAACAACAACGGTGGCGACCTCCTTTTTCGTCACGACTTGCATTTCGGAAACTAACAGCACAGAGTAACACGTACATGTTTTGAAAAACTGATAGAACGTGAATATGTTTCACGAAACGTGACTCTTATACCTGTATAAAAAAGTGTAATTATATTTCATATAGACGGCTTTTGTGATCCCGTATTCAAAACATTTAACATCGAGTGCTGTGAATACCAAAGCAGAAAATCTCAGCAAACTGCGAAAACGTTAAACCCGATTAACTGTAATATAAATATGATTAGACGTGACTCTTATACCTGTATAAAAAAGTGTAATTATATTTCATATAGACGGCTTTTGTGATCCCGTATTCAAAACATTTAACATCGAGTGCTGTGAATACCAAAGCAGAAAATCTCAGCAAACTGCGAAAACGTTAAACCCGATTAACTGTAATATAAATATGATTAGACGTGACTCTTATACCTGTATAAAAAAGTGTAATTATATTTCATATAGACGGCTTTTGTGATCCCGTATTCACAAACTTAAAAATCGAGAGCTGTGAATACCAAAGCAGTAAATCTCAGCAAACTGCGAAAAAGTTAAACCCGATTAAGTGTAATATAAATATGAATAGAATCCCCAGTAAAATTGTAACTTTTATCCACTAAAAGTATCAAAACGCTTCTCGTAACATTGCCTGTGTTGCCATAAGAACAAGGGTGGCGACCTCCTTTTTCGTCACGATTTGTATTTCGGAAACTAACAGCACACAGTAACGAATGAATTGAATTATTAAAATGAACTATTGAATTGAAGCATGAATCACTAGTAGAGCATAATTCTAAGATGAAGTAATAATACTGTATTATAACTTAGATATAATAATTGTAGTGATGAGAATTGTGTTTGTAGGTGAATTATTGATACTTTAAAATCTCCAAAATTTCTCTCAACAAAATTTTGCCCCCGAATGTCCCCCCAAAAAATCTTTACCCCCGAAACACACCCCCCTCCCCACGTCGCAAAATACCCGAATTTGCAGGGATCCCCCTATCTGGTAACACTGGTGACACTTAACAAGGTCATAGACCTGCACTGCCGATCGAACGAATTGGATGCGTGTCCACGGGCGTTCCCGTCGCGTCGCGCGGCGCACCCGGCAGCGGGCTGCGCTCGCGCATTTTCGTCGTTCGTGTATCTACGACATGCTCAGACGATGATGTGATTATTTAATGTGGCGGAAGGGCACAGTATTTTTGGATATTTCTTATAATTTAAGAGTTTTAAGCATTATTTTCAGAAATACTTTTAAAAAATCACATAAAAAGTGTCAATCTCAAGTTCAAGATCTCCCGATATATTTGGTAATCAGGAAAATGCTACACATGCCAAAGATGAAGACACAAATATTTAATACAGTTTTCAATGGAGCAGAACTTTCATCAAAAACTAGTCACAAAGACCTACTTGAGTAGCAAAATTTCCACACACCTTGAAGGACAAGGCATTATTAATTAAGTGCTCTCTACACACAAATACACGCAGGTACACACACATACAATCATGCATTCATCATTCATTCTAACATTTTATTTCTGTGTCTTAACTGTGTAATCTTAAATTTAAGTTGATCATAAAGAATAATTATTTTTAGTAGCCATGGAGTGGAGCACTGGTGACTTGTCATACATATATACATAGCTTCACGCCAGTTCCCTTGCGGGGTAGGCACGAACAACAGAGCGCCATTTAGGCTTATTCTTACACACCTCACTTGCTTCTTTGACATTCATAACTCTTGTCATGCACGCTCGTCTGTTCTTAAGGCTCCTGACATCACCTTCTGCTAGTACACGATCAATTTGATCATGGAAGGTGTGTCGTGGCTTTTCACGACTTCTGCATCCATCCACTTTTGTATTGTATATCTGTTTAGTCATTCTTTCATCATGCATTGTTTCCACATGCCCGAACCACCGGAGCATTCCTTTTCTTATCTTCACCCCGACACTCTCTTTCTTACTTCGGTATTACGAATGCGGTCCACGAGCGACTTGTCATACAGATTTCTTATAAATCTATTTCAGGCACCAGCCTCACACACCAGGTTTCTTAGTGAATCTGTAGTGTTGAGAAATAAAGTTTTTATAAAAAAAAATGTGCCATGCCATAGCACAGAAGGGTATTAGGTAAGATTATTTCAATTTAAATGTTCATACATCATCCGCATACGTTTTGCGAGCTGCAATGTGGGACAGTGAATTTGAAATATGTCATAAAAAGCATTACACACAACGGCCATTCACATCTGACTAATGTGTACAGGGAGAATTCCTCACGGCTTAGACGAGAGCGGAAATCCTTAAAAATCATTCCATACCATAGCACAGAACTTAGATACGAATTTTACTATCGCATTCTCATGCGTAATGGCTAGAGCATGCAGTGAAAACTCAAAGGGCGCGGGTTCGATCCTGGCCGGAACGCATGCACCGCTTAGTCAGTTTTCTGACCTAATGTGCCTATTGTCACAATTACCACGTGCCAACAACGGTGAAGGAAAACATCGAGATAACCATGTGTCAAACCTGCCAAGCCGCCTTGGACAAACGTGGTGGGTATACTGTCCGTTCCCCTATAAGGAGGCCCGAACCCGTGGAACATTTATAGGCTGCTATTATATTCATAAAGTCCGGACTTCTCCAAAATACAATTAATTAGTCAAAAATTAGACAAGTGGAGGTGTGTGATTCTAGGAAATTCGGTCACGCGGTGGAGCAGACATATTGCATCCGGGCAGTATAAAGCAAAGCCTCGATTGATGGACGAGGCAGTCGAGCGACAAGCGGAGCAAGACATGTGTACATTCCGTAATCTATTTAGTGACGGACTTTGCGGGGGTTATTGAATCGTGCATTACGTTTGGACTGGTTGTGTTCAGTTATATTTGTACCCGTGTTTGTATAGTTCTAATAAACTCTATAATATTTCCAACGGCATTTTAATTCGAGTCCTGGAACTCAAACAATATGTAAAATAAAGCTTTTTTAAACAATTTTCAATGGAACAAGACTTCTTGAAGGTCTATAAAGTTACTCTTAGGCTTAGGTAATATTTGAACGTCAAAAAATTGGATAGTTGATTATATATGTTAGGCATTAGAACCTCTTTTATATTCTTTACTTATAATATTTTGATTGATTCGACGTTGTTGTTATAAAAAAACGATGAAAAGAGCACGATGTTTAAATAGCTTATGCCCAATAATTCATCAACTTTTCATAATTTGACAGTCAAAGCAACTAAAACTGTTTTTATCGTCGCATAACACGTTATGACGTCACAATTTTAACGAGTCCAATAGCTTATTAAAAATCAGCAAAGGAATGCAACTTTTCCCTCTGCGGCCGCGGCCAACGCAGGTGCGCCGTCCGTCACCTCGTTTAGTGGCATAGATAATACACTATACATAAAATAGACGAGCCTCTGGCATAAAACACCGCAACATGATTTACCCGGTGCGATAGATGGCGCTACAATCGGTATTATATTCCCATACATACCACTAGATGGCGCTATAGTCGATAATTATATAAATTCCACTAGACGGTACTTGTAAGTTATAACTTGTTCTAAATTGGAATAAAGGGTAAGACAATAAAAAAAAAACACTAATTTATGCCAAAAGTAAAAAATGATTCAAATAATAACAATGAAAAAGTGTGCGAGATTCACCGAATATGACCATAACTTGTGATTTCATTTATGCTGTTAAAATCTTGTCAGGACGTATTTATTCAAGGATATTGCACAGCGCCATCTTAAGTGAAGTTAAGTGCACTAAATGGAAACCATTCAGATTTTTTGATATCCCTGCGTCAATTGTCCTCAATAACCTTTACACAAGTCTATCCCGAAATGTATCCCATCATCCGGGAAAAAACGTATCCAATATTCATCCTCGTCATTAAAATTTCATATAAGTACATCGCATTTCACGATTTGGCTGAACGTGATGTTCAAATTTTTTCGTAGTAAAGATTTTTTAATAGGAAAATATTACATAAGTAATATCGTTAGTACGTAATCTCGGTTCCATAATCTATACGTATAATAAAATTGTAGAGGTCGAATTTCTGAACAATGAAAAAAAATGCTAAAAACCGAGTCAGGCGGATGTAAGTGAAATAGATTTTTTTTATGTATTTTTTTTTTATTGCAGGAGATCAGCAGACAGGCAGACGGCCCACTTGATGGAAAGCGGTTACCATCGCCTATGGACATTTGCAAAACCAAAGTTGCTACAAATGCGCTGCTCTTCTCTTAAGGGAAACTGGAACCTGGTCACTAATGCCGGAACACAATTCAAGATTGTTATGGCGACATACTTTAGACCAGGGGTGGTAGCCATCCAGTCGGGCAAATGCCCTACCACCTGGCTGTGGGTTAAGACGCCTCTTACGACAGGCCGCCCCAACGCAGGAAATTGTATTCTTTCTCCGTTCCTGTACAGATAAAAGTACAGGTTTGCGTTTGACCACTGTCTCACCTGCTGTTGTGATGACGCAGTCTAGGATGGAGCACGCTTCCCTAGAAGATACCTATTCACTCGTGACTTGATTGTCGTGACGTAAATTTATTTATTTTTCAAATTTATGTTTCTCTGTTTGTCTGCCTGTTTGTACCGCCTAATCTCCGAAACGATTAGACCGATTTAAATGAAATTTTGTATGGTAGTAGCTTATATCCCTGGTCAATATATAGGATACTTTTGATCCCGAAAAATTAAGAGTTCCCGTGGCACAGTTAAAAAACCACACGCGAACGAAGCCGCGGGCATCAGCTAATTGATAATATTAATGAAAGAAAACAAAAATAAAAAATAAACAAGATTTACGTTTTATTGTGCAAGTAGAAAAGTACAGAGGAGAATTCCTAATTACAATTTTAACTACTGGAATGTCGGACTTTTTTTTAGTAATATAAGATGAAAAAAATTAATAATAAAAAAATATATTTATAAAAAGATCTTTTCAGTTAAATTCGTCACAAGAAACGTAACCAGTGGCAAAATTTGAAATTTTACCATTGCTCAACAATAACCACGAGAAATGAAGGTAGCTAAAAAATTCACGACACCGCGTCGCGCGTGTGTCGCCGACATTCCAGGTTTTAAGATGCCTGCAAGACTGAAAAAAATTAACAGAAAATAACACAAAGGTACTGCACCACAATTTGCATATACAATGACCAAAATAATACCATGCTAGCAACGTATTATTTTTACAAGCTTTTATTGTCACCTTGCAATGTTTGTTAAGGACAAATATTGCAAGCCGATTCAAAAGCAGCTTCTTTAGATTTAGACATTGCACGTGCTTGTTCAATGTAATAGACAAAAAAGAGAAAAATATAAGAAAAAATATTTCTTTATATTTACAGCAATAAAGACATTGTCTAGCGAAAACTAAAAAAAGTTATTCATAAATTACAATTAAAGAACATTTTAAAAACAAACATTTTGATTAAACGATTTAAAAAAAAAACAATGAAGCACAACAAAACCCATTATTTTGTCGCGTTACAAAATTTTATATAAATCATAAAAATATTAGCGAAATATTCCTGTGTAAAAGAGAACTCGCGAAAAGCTGTTAAGACAAATAAAAATTAAAGTAGAGACTTGTTTTCAAAATTATTTTTAATATTAATTTCTGAAGTAACAAAACAATTTTTTTTCGAGGATCCAGTAGAAAATTAAAGCGAACATGTCATCTTTGAAAAGTTACCACAAATAACTAGGGCAAGTTGAAATCGTAATACACCAACTGCAGAAGGACTCGCGAAAATCTTGTACATTTAAAAACAAGTACACAGGAAATATTATTAATTTAAAGAAATAATTGTGTTCTACTTATGAAATATAAAGAGCCACATTAAGCAGAGACTATAAATCTATCAGATAACGGTTTTAATAAACAAATTCAGACCGGTTGAAATTATAGGAGCCGCACACGTCTAGTCATCGCAGCGGACAACGAACTACTGGCTAGCGCAACGCGGGAACGCACATATTAATAGTTGCTCTATCTCGCTCGTACATCATCGACCCCGCTCACACACTGTGCTATACATTGTACTAGCAGTACGACTTGTTAAAATTTGTACCTAAGGCTACCGTTTCCAAAATTAATTAGTTTACATCAGCACTCGACAATGAATAAATACTACTCTCTGCCAACTGAAGAATCATTAAACCTCTAAAGATGAGACTCTTTATAATACACCGAATAAGAAATTCATATCGGCAAGGAAAACGTAACAAAAAAAAGCCCTGGCTCAAATAAAACCTCGCGCTACCGTCATTAGGTAAAACTGAACCGGTCACGTTAACAGAGCCAAAACAGAAAAAAAAAATCAAAACATCACCATCGGAGATGAAGAAAAGTGTGAAAAGAAAGAAAAAGAATCTTTAAGGAATTCCATTGAATATGTCAATCTATCACTGGGGGGTAGTTCTATGCGAAATTCGCGTCTGCGTAGATAACTACTTATTGCTTCCGCATAACAGT
Organism: Dendrolimus kikuchii; assembly: GCA_019925095.2. Lineage (NCBI taxonomy): Eukaryota > Metazoa > Arthropoda > Insecta > Lepidoptera > Lasiocampidae > Dendrolimus > Dendrolimus kikuchii. Next base: position 35,698,641 of record CM034387.1, read on the forward strand.
TAAACTGTGTTGCGGAACGAAAGGCAGGACAAATAAGGATTAAAGAAATTACTGACATCGAGAATAAACAACTAATGACTCAAAATGAGTATTTGTAGCGAGAGCCTAAAATGTTATAGGCACTTATAAACAACGATATGCACTGGACGCGGCGAGTCGCTCGTCAGCGCGTCTGCCCATAAACGTCAAGTAAAAAATCTTATGAAAATGTATAATAACTATTAATAATCCCTTAAAAAAAAGGGAGTAAGTAAACTAATTCAGTAAAAGGCGCAAAATAAAAACACATACCACCTGAATGTGTTTTTGGCATCAGCTCGTCTCCCACTCCTGATCTAGTTGTTTCGCCATAACAAGAGTTCTGTTCCTACATTGGAGGCCGGCAACACATACATCGGTAACATAGTCAATGTAGCAAATGTATGTTGCCATAAAAACGAATATTACTGTAATTAGATACAGGTCTTTTAAGGCTGATTCTGCATAGACATTTAACCCTTTGTTACAACCAGCCAAAATCCCATAGGCGATAAACATCTTATCGAATATAATGATCAATTAATTATAAATTATTTATTAATAAGTACTCATTAATTAAGAATGAAATTCCTCCTGACAATTGTGCCTCATTAAGTAATTGAGCTCAGCACACACAAGTAGTGCCTTACGCCCATGAAATGGGATAGTTAATAAAGCGAAACCCCTAAAATATTGATCGCAAACCCCTCGATAAAATATGGTCTTGTCCGAGTTCAAGTAGAAACTGACACTGGAATTCAACAGGAAACCGTTGACAAGTAGATAAATGAGGTGTTCATTAAACACTTCACAAAGAATTCGATTGATTACAAAAATGTCTTCAGAGAAAGAAGAAGACGAGGAAGAGAATTATAATAAAAAACAACAAGGTTTGCTCACAGAAATAGATCTTAACATGGGGCAAGTTCCACAAATCCACGCACACTCCAGGGATCCCTTCGATGCAAACGAGTTTCTAACCAAAAGGAGCATGATAATGTCAATCTAAAACACCGTTAGGAGAAAGCTAAACAAATTTGAAAGTTCAAAATTACAGTTACAAATTGCAGACTTGCCTGCCTTCCACCAGAAAACATTTTAAAAATTTCAGCTGAAGAGCGTGCTATAATATTATAGTTGTGATGTAAGGCTCTTGAATAAATATAACTTTACTCTTAAACTGACTTTTTATTTTCACCTTTGTAATTATCTTTTGTCGTACAAAATGGTCTCCCTTAACTGAATTCAAAAACCGTGTCTCTTTTTACATTTTTGAATTCCCACCAATGAGAGCGAGTTTTATACCCATCTCTCATTGGTTAGTCGTATCCTTACGTCCTGGCTAACACGGGCATATAGGCATTGAATAACAATAACAAGAGTAGATCATTATGTAATTGGTAAATTAAATTTAATTAAATAAATAAGAAAATTGAAATAGATATTTATATATAATTTATTTTACGATTAGAAATTATGATTTAAACATGAATGGAAAACATAGCGTAGATCAAAAGAATGTTGTTGCTATGTTTTTCATAAGGTAGCACTTGTCAAACAAACGTCAAAAGTCAAATGCCAAAGATTGACCTTGAACTTGACCTACTGTTGTTTATGAATATGAATTGGATTAAAATACAAGTTTTATTTATAATACGAAAGTTTCTGATAGACATGAAAATGAAATTCCCTAAATGTATAAACAAATAATTGAGTTGGAAAACCGAGCGTGTGGTAGCCAGGAGCGTGGTATATTTTAAGCAAATATAATATAAAACTACAACTTAAAGTGGTAAGTGCATCCGCTGCACAGCTAAGGCTTTCGCCGCTCGCCTAGCAAACAGCAAAGTAAAAAGTCAGGCTTGACTTTTTGCAATATTTGAAAACGTTCCACTCCATAGCACAGAATTTCGACCGAAAACCTACTCTATCGCAGTGTAAAAGTTCCGAGTTTCCACAAAATTGACATAAAAAGCAGCAATACTTTACATACAACTTGAAATATTGGAGACGAAAGCATTTCATGCGATTATTACTGGAGCAGAACTTTCATCAAAAAGGAATCATTACAATTATTAATTTAAATATGAAAACTTCCACAGTTTAAATGAGCGGAAATGATTAAATATCATTCCACACCATAGCACGTAACTAAGATGCGAAATTTACTATGGCAATGTCAAAGTTCGAGCTTCCTCAAAATACAATAATTTAGTGAAAAATTTCACAGACAGGTTATGAGAGTTATGGAGGCAAAAGTATTTCATACGATTGTCAGTGGAGAAGAGCTTTCATCAAAATCTAGTCGTCACAGTGACTATATCGAAAAACATAATTCACGAACAAATGATTAAAATAATTCCATGTCATAGCACAGAAGGGTCTAAATGTTCGTACTTCATCCAGAAACATTTTGCGAGCAGCAACGTCGGACAATGAATTTGAAATATATCATAATAGTACATTATGGTACTAGTGTGTAACATTGGTGATTACCGCCGAGGCGCCATTGAGACTCGAGCCGTAGGCGAGGGTCTTAAGAGAGCCGAGGACGGTAATCATCAATACACACGTGTATCATACGACGTTTTTCAACACACTTGTGAATAAAATAACAACAAAAACTCATTTTATTTAGTAGATAAAAAAGTTATACATGAGTGAAAGTTTTATTTATTAAACACGTATGAGTTAAAATGATCTATTTAAATAAGAAGTTGCATGAAATGAGCAAGCAATAGGAACATTAATTTATTTGTTCTATAGAACACGATCTTTTTTTTTTAATAAAAACTTTTTTAAGAAGAAAGCTACTCAACCAATAAAATTTAAAAAAAATCTATAACTCACTAGTGAGTTATAATGTTTTTTAGTCACAGTTTGATTATGGGTGTCATTCTGTGCCTAATTGCGGTGACCATAGAGCCACTTTATGAGCAAGTGTGTTGAAAAAAGCATTACACACAAATGCCATGAAATGCCACCAAACAATTCTCGTTGGAAATTACAATGGAGAGTACACGGCTTAAACGAGTGCGGAAATTTTTAAAAATCTTTCCATACCATAGCACGGAATCGAGATGCGAAACTTACTGTCGCAGTATCAAAGTTTGAGCTTCCCCAAAATACAATTGATTAGTCAAAAATATTACAGACAGATGGAGTTATGGAGACAAAAGTAGTTCATACGATTGTCAACGGAGGAAAACGTTCATCAAAATCTAGTCGTCACAAATACTATCTTGAATAGTAAAAATGCCGATGTCTTAAAACAAGCAAAAACTGTTTCGTATGAATCCTTTTCAACTGCCGCAGCAGAGAACTTTGATAACCCTACAATCGTCTGAAACCCATTCAAGTCCCTCCCGTCAAACCCCAAAAGTATACAAGATAGAGAATCATTGTATACAAATAGTTATTCGCAACACCAAAGGTGTTAGAAGCGGTTGGCAGCATAGAGAAACCAGAATCAATATGGCTGATAACACCTAGCCACTTCTAATTAGAACCAGCGTACATTAAAAAACATTAAACGACAAAATAATAACCTCCGAGGAGAAAAGCGTCGAAAACTGTTTAACTTTTTACACTATTAAATCACGTGGAATCTCTTCAGAGGCCCAATTCAGCTATTACCATCTCTTCATTCATCCATGGATAATATCGTCTCAATTGTGAGTTTGCCCGATTTCGGTATTTTGTCAATTCCAAACGTTCACATCCATTAATACCATTTTTTTCTACAATTATTCCGTCTCGACGATATCGAGAAGATATTGACGATTTAGTAGAAAACTAATTTCTGACACAATCATACTTTAAATATCTCCTCAACGCCAAGGTACTTGAAATAGTAGAATTGGGCCTCACCTATAAAATCTGAGGAAGCTCTCAGAGCATTCCTAAAGACCCACAACGGGAAATTGAAGGGCTACCTCCACTCCACTCTAGTATTCCATTTAGGTAGCTGTTTAACTAGAGAGTACAGAATAACTCTCTAATTTCATAATAACCTTCAAGTTAACAATCTGTCGCCTTGAATAAAGTGCTGGAAATACATAAAAATATTGTTATTTCATACTCCGAAGAGAAAATTGTCAGTCTTAGGTCACAAGAGACCATAGTCAGATTATAGTTGTTATTAAACGGGAAAATGTTAAAAATTTAATTTTATGCCCTGCTTCAGACAATTTGTACGGTTAATCATAATGTCAAGCATATAACAGAGCTCAGAGTAACCTTCAAGTTGATTGTAATCCGTCGCCCTGAAAATCGCTAAAAATATATGTAAATGTATTTTTTTTAAGATTTAAATATTAGGCACTGCTTCATACAATTTGCACGGCTAACCATCATTGTCCTGTATTAAGCAACTTTAGAATACTCTTCGACTTAATACACTGACACCTTGAAAAACGCCAATATACGAAAATGTTAATTCTCCAAAGAGAAAATTAGTCAAGACTGAAACTAAAATCTCGACCACAGACATATTTTATTAATATGGTGGTCGTCCATCATTTAAGAGCTGCGCCCTTGTCGGATCCTTCTCCAATCTTCTCTAGTATGGGCCAGTTGTTTTTCTTTTATTTGATCCACGAACGCTCCTTACCTTAGTCTTCTCTTCGCTTTCCTTGCTTTCACTTTGGCATCGATTAACGTGCATAAGGTGTCATGTCGTAGCAAATGGCCAAACATCTTCCCCCTTCTTTCCTCTAGTTTTTAAAATTGTGCGTTTCTCCTTTACCATACCCAGTACTTCTTCATTGGTCTTCTTTTCTTTCCAACTTATTCTCTCCATACATCTCCAAGACCGCATTTCAAATGCTCCTAATCTAACATGATCTCTTTATGTCATAGTTCATGCTTGACACCCATATAAAGCCATGCTCCACATATATTGATTGTAAAAAATCTTAGGCACTGTTTCACACAATTTGCACAGTTAACCAGTGTCAAGTGAGATGTGCAATTTCAAAAACTAGCAACTCAGCTTTGTTTTGGAACGAAGTTCCTTAAATCGAAAGGTAAAATGCTGACCGCTGTGTACTGTTATACAATTTCGAACTTTAATGCAATGAAATAAGATCTATTATAATATCCATCAATGTAATAAACACTGTCTTACAAATAAAATTCTAATCATCGTTCTTATTCGGCCGTATTCGGGCGCTGTCACCGCTCACGTCCAAATGTTTTTATATAATTTACTATTTTTAACAGCGTTAAGATTTAATTTCGATGTTTTGAAATATTTACTATATTTTGATACAATTTGCTTATTTATGTATTTCTATACATACAGTTTTTTTTCTACTTCTCGATGGTCTAGCAGTTTAGGATGTCTTCGTTCTAACCAGGAACACAACAGAGATACTTCGTTGGGTTTTTTTTTTAATGGAAGTTTGTGCATTGATTAATATACTCGGCTTTAGTTCGTGTACTCTTCTAGTCGCAACACGTGAAAACTGAATCAAAACCTGGTACCATTCCCAATAAGCTTAACCAATAGTTATGATATGGTGTATCATTTAACTCATTGTGAGATGTTATAAATATTCTTGTAAAGCACTTGGTGGGTTTTAAAATTGCACAGCTGAAGTATTTATCGGCTAAGAAAAATCAAATAAGTAAGCAAACACCATCAGGCTTCAACCAAAATTTGACTTATAGCCGATTCCTACATCTCACTACTCATCCACTTGCCTTACCATTGGCAGAACTTTGTTTTTTTTATGTTTAAGGCTTGGCAACTAGGCCTTTAAGCCAGGCGCCGTTGTATTGTAGGCTACAATCGATGTTATTCAATGGAGTTCTTGTGAAAACTAGAAAGGCCACATTTGGCTATATAGGTCACATTTCTCGCAAAAACACATCATTACTACTCAAAAACTATCAATATCCTACAACTATTGTTCGTTTTACAGTAATTATACACATTTATAGATAATAAAACTGCACAGCACAACGTCCCCTTTTAGTTCCCGCCAAAAAACTCGGCAGAACTTTGTAATTACTTGCGTAGGGCGTATGCCAAATAACCAGTGGTAAGACAAATGAATGGTTAACAGATGTTTTTTATATATTTCACTTTTTACGAGAACTTTAAGATATACTCAAAATTTCTTGAAAAATTCTTACTTAAAACATCCTTTTTAACTTAAATTGCTTGTCATAATAGGCATCTTTTTCAGACTAAAATTTTTAACCGGACATTTGTCACATCATACATTTTTCATCCAATGTATGGGTAGTATATGAAAAATTGCATTAAACATTAAATGCGATTAGAGTCACAAAAATGTAAAATATCTTAAATAACAAAGTAGAAAATATACGTCAAACTATATAACCTAATTACTTTATATCTTAGTATATACTTGCTACGTCACGTACATGGAATAATTTGTATCTTAATAATGGCAAGGTTAAAACTGAATAGTCCATATACGTGCTAAAATCTATCGATTGACAGATTTTGTCACGTACACGGACTACCTACCAAGTTTTAACCTTGCCATTATGTAGCAATAAATTATTCCATGTACGTGACGTAACATTACTTATCAGCAGGGCTTGAAAACCGGTGAAAAGAGTCGAACCGGTCACAACCAAACGGTCTTATTCATATTGCTTTACAATAAGTATGTAGATTTCTTTAACCCTTTTGAGGGACCAAATTTAATATTATCTTTATCCAAAGCTTCCGGCTGCCAAAACCAACAGAATTATATCGTCTCTTTTACTCTAATACAAATTCGAAAGCGAAGCGAAGCTCCCGTATTATCCTTCGTGGTTATTTTTTTTAACAACCACCTATTGTTAATTTTATATCTCAAATAATAAATAAATGTGCGCCCTATAACTGTACCACACCCAAAAAAAAAAGTTCTCTTTAGATACCCGTGCGAAGCCGCGGCGGGCCGCTAGTCGTAAATAAACCAACTTGATATCATCACCATGTGCGACGTAATATAAAAAGTTACAAATACCAAAGTTGTCCACCTATCATAATGTTGGGGTTGCCACAGTTCTGGCAGATGTGCAAAAGCACCAGTTTCGAACTTTAGTTTCGTTAACAGCCCACTGAAACCTATTAAAACTAATTAAAAACGGTCATTTTAAACCAGTCTCCGAGCCTTGCTTATGAGCATTGACAGTTCTTCCCCTTTGAGGTAAACAGAGTACACCCTACCTACATATAACAAAAATGCAGCTGCTCTTAATATAATATCTTTTAATGTTCCTTATGCTCCTGCTACACCTGGAATAGTGATAGATTTAGTGTTTTTCTCATACATAGCCGAGTGTCTAACAAAATCATTCAGGATGCGACACTATTACACTAACGTAACTAATCATTAATGGCGTTATCTCGGTCATTAACACTAAGGCAGGTAGAGCACGGGCATAATAATTACTGGTCAATAAAGGTCATTGACATTTCTACCTCCCTCCCGAGTAACAATATCACATCTTACATACATAAAAAAAAATAAATGCCGCTTATAGTATAATGCACTCTTATCTTCCATATCGTCGTTAATCTTCGAGTATCGCGTCGATCAAGTCGGGGGCCTCGACCGCGTACAAACCCGACTCGCGCTTGGCGCAGTTGCGCACGCGCAGCTCCAGCCCGTTATCGCGCTTCAGCGACGCGAGCGCGCGCGACACCATCGCCGCAGTGGGCTCCGCGGGAAATCCTGCAATTACGAGAACATCGACGTGAAATTGTTTAAACCAATTTCGCCAAGAGTCTGTTGAAATATGAATAATTGAACTTAAATTACGTGACCTATCGATAATGATACAATTAAGAATTTGAATTGATGTAGATACACTTTACCGAATCGATCATAATAAACGATTTATTATTTAAAAATAGTACAGTTTACGTCTTTTTTTTGTCTTTAATAAATGTAGAATATATCGTCGTCAGCCATTTGCAGTCCACTGCTACACTATTAAATTAAGGTGTCATGGGCCTCTACTAGGGTTCCCACCCGTACTATATATATAAGTATATAGTCGTCGTCAGACATTCTCAGTCCACTGTTGGACGTAGGCCTCCCCAAGACGGCGCCACACATCCCTGTCCTCCGATTTCCTCAGCCAGCGCCTACCGGCGACCTTGCATAGGCCGTCGGCCCATCGGGCTGGAGGGCGTCCTACACTACGTTTACCGAGACGCGGTCTCCACTCCAGGACTCGTTTGCTCCATCGGCCATCGGTCCTGCGGCAGGCGTGACCGATGTGTAGAATATATGCATAGATTCAATTACGATTTATGTTTTCGATTATACATCCACCTCTAGGTCACATCACTAATAATGAAGAAAAAGAAGTGTTGACAATCATATGACGTTTCTAAAGAAATAAGCTATTTATGGTGTTTTAAATCTAATATATAAAATTCTCGTGTCACAGTTTTCGTTGCCATACTCCTCCGAAACGGCTTGACCGATTCTCATGAAATTTTGTGTGCATATTGGGTAGGTATGAGAATCGGACAACATCTATTTTTCACCCCCCTAAATGTTAAGGGTAGTCCACCCCTAAATATTTTTTTTTAATTTTTAGACAATTTTTATTTACTTTATTTTTTTAGGATAGAGCATTAAAAAATACATACAACCCTAAATTTTCACCCCTCTACGATCAACCCCTATTTTTCCATCGCGATTTATTATTATTATTTTAACTATCAATCGATCAGTTATCCCCGCTAGATGTCTACCGTTGTCACCTCTCATCCAGCAAACATCACGGAGTAGGGATGAGTGGTTCCCGGATGGTTTAGATTCACAATTACAACCGGTAGGTGGCGCTGAGATCGGGTTCTGGAATCCTCCTAATCACCTGCAGCGATTTTGGTGATTTTGTTTTTGTGTGTTTGAGTGGGTACCCGGATGGTTTAGATTCGCAATTAGAACTGATAGGTGGCTCTGGGATCGGGTTCTAGATTTTTTTTTAAAGGCAGGACAACGTCTGCCGGGACCGCTAGTTAGATATAAAAACCATTTCAATGATTATACTGCAGCTTGTCTACATTATAATCTTATCCCCCTTAGTGAAAGACGCCATTACCTCGACATGACCATTTTGTACAATATCATAAATTCTATTATCGATTGTCCTGCTCTCATTTCGTCTTTGAATATCAATGTACCACAGCGTTACCCTCGTAATTCTTCCTCACTCAAACTGTTTGCTACCCCTGTTTCCAAAACTAACTACGGACAAAATTAATATCTTCGTCGTTGTACAAATACCTACAACAAATATTTTAGTGACATAGACATTTTTAATTCTTCGAAACAAAGATTTAAGTTTTTTTTTTTATTGCAGGAGCTCAGCAGACAGGCAGACGGCCCACTTGATGAAAAGCGGTTACCATCGCCTATGGACATATGCAACACACCAAAGGTGCTACGAATGCGCTGCTGCTCTCTTAAGAGAGACTGGAACCTGGTCACTAATGCCGGAACACAACTCAAAGTTGTTATGGCGGCATACTATAGACCAGGAGTGGTAGCCATCCAGTCGGGCAAACGCCCTACCACCTGGCTGTGGGTTGTTTAGGCGCCTCTTACGACAGGCCGCCAGGCCGCAGGAAATTGTATTCTTTCTCCGTTCCTGCACGGATAAAATAAGTCATTAGTAGTTAGTAAACTTATTAATAAGATTCAAACGGAATGTAATGATTATAATTAGACTTAAGTCATTTAGTTGTGTTTAGTTTTCCCGTCAGAAGTTTCACAGTATTAGATCTATCGAATAATTAATTTTAGTGTAGTGTAGCTTACCATCTGTTTCTGTTCCTTTTTCTAGATTATAAGTATCCAGTTTTGGTTTAGATTTATTGTTATTTATTGTTAGGCCTTAAATTTATGGTTATACTGTTGGATACTTAAAAAAAATATATATATATATTGCTTTGATACTGTTTGTACAGTTTGTACACTTGCTCTTGCTTGTAGTGGTGGATGCTGGCAGTAGTTGGTGGAGTGCTGCTGCTTTCTTATAGTAGAGTGAAGAAAACACACCACATTGCTTACAGGGATGTATTCTCGTACTAGTTGAGCTTGCAACTTAGTCGATGATGAACTCATAGCGATGTAATAGCAACTCGATTACAAAGTATTCGTGAGCATTATTTATAGTAATATCATAATATTAAATAGGCCGCAGCATGTTGTACATTAGACCGTACATTGTTGCAAAATTAGTTCGTCAGTATTTGTATGAAACTTCAAATGCGGCTTCTCATGAGCCCATTTCCAACCCCCCCCCCCCCCCCCAGGTTTTCAAGTAATAACTTATAAAAATGATATCATATCATTTTTTGCGAACAGAAATTTTAAATAAAATTGGCTCATATTCGTCTTAAAGCCGTTTCACCTACCGGAGATTTCCAACTCGACCGCAACGGCCGGCAGCCCGTTGACGAACTCCGGCAGTATCTTCCGGAGGGAGGCGACCGGCAGCAGCTCGGTGTTGCCGCGGTCCACGTAGAACACGCGCGCACTGCTGCCGCCGGCGCCCGACTCCTGCTCCATCAGCACGGCCCGGTGCCACGTGCCGGCTGGGTGCAACAGTTAACGAGGTTATAACAAATAGCTGTCCCGGCAGACGTCGTCCTGTCCTGCCCGGAAAACCTTCAATCGATATGCCGACAGCAGCGCCACCTGCCTGGTCCAATTGTGAACCGACTCAGAAACCTTCTTTGGCTCATGCACAACAACTTTGCTAAAGATCATACATACATACATACATAACTTCACGCCAGTTCCCTTGCGGGGTAGGCACGAACAACAGAGCGCCATTCAGGCCCATTCTTACACACCTCACTTGCTAAAGATCATCACATACACAAATACATAAAAATTTTATACAATGTATAACCTGTACCGCTTGCTCTGTAAACGAGAGATACGCACGCCTTTATATAATACAGTACAACCTCTTTAAGTTGAATTTGAAGGGAGACGCCAAAAATTACAAGTTGTAAAGTTTTCGACTCAAGTCGAAGTCGAGTTGTAAAGGTTGTAAAATTAAATATTGCTATGAGCGAATTACAGGGGTCCAATTTATTTTTTCGAGTTATAGAGGAAAAATATATACTGAATTATAAGGAGTCACTAATTATTTCCGACTTATAAGAGGGTTCAGATTTCAAGGAACGAAGGTTTTAGGGTTGGCGGGAATACATGGTGAATCGTACTGTATATTGCCTTAAAAAGTCACATGTAACGGAGTGAATACAGATAGATGCATATTAAACGATGTTCACTTAATCCCTATTAATATTATAAATGCGAAAGTAACTCTGTCTGTCTGTCTGTTCCGTTTTCACGTAAAAACTACTGGACCGATTTGGCTGAAACTCAGTATATACATATTTTCGATGCCGAGAATGAACATAGGATACTTTTTATCCCGGAAAATAGGATAGTTTCCGGGATAAAAGTATATTTGTATCTCTGTTTGTTATCCTTTTATGGAAAGACTTTTGGACCGATTTGGCTGATACTCGGTACATATGTGAGCTACATTTTATCCCGGATACTGGGATAGATTTTGGGATAGATTTATGTAAAGTTTATCCCGGAAACTAGGACAGGTTTTGTTATTTTGCCCATTTCGTCCACTGGGTCCACTGGGTCCACTGGGTCCACTAGGCCAGTTGGGTCCACTTTGTCCACTGGATCCACTGGGTCCAGTTGGTCCACTGGGTCCATTGGGTCCAGTTGGTCCACTGGGTCCACTGGGTCCAGTTGGTCCACTGGATCCACTGGGTCCACTTGGTCCACTTAGTCCATGTTATCTATTTTGTCATTTTTGACAAGTTTTGTCATTTATGTAGTTTACATAGAGACGGGGGTGGTATAGTTTGCGATATAAAATGAAGTGAATCTTTCGGGGGCAAATACATACAAATTTAATACAATGTAACCTGCACCACTTGCTTTTTAAACAAGAGATACGCACAAGAGGTTGACCCGCGGCGCAGCCGCGGGGTAAACTCTAGTACAAAATATAATGAAGGCCTGCAGAAATATTATGGCAATTCTGTTGGCCCGTGTAACTTCACCTAAAACATCAGGCTTCATAAAAGAAATGAAACACATTTTTTTCCAATTTTGAGAGGTTTCCGACTTATAGAGGTTCTACATAATTATGTATATAATAATTCTTCTGTTCCTGTGTAAGTCACCAAACCCCTCCAAAACGGTGGGAGCGATTTTCAGACCGGTTTAGATTCACAATTAGACGCGGTAGGTGGCGCTGCAATCAGGTTATACATTTGTTCTAAGGCAAGACAACGTCTGCCGAGCCTGCATCAATAAATTAAAAAAAAAAAATAAGATGATAACATTATGGGACCTGCATACTTCCAGTCATCGCAGCGGACAACGAACTACTAGCGCACATATTAATACTTGCCCTGTCTCGCTCGCACATCATCCGTCCCGCTCACACATTGTGCTATATATTGTAGTAGCTGTACGACTTTGTACTTAAGGTTACCGTTTCCAAAATAAATTCGTTCACTTCAGTTCACATCAGGACTCGACAGTGAACACTACTCTCTGCCATCTGAGGTATCATTTAACCTCTACATTATTTGTAAAAGTTTTTAGAGTTTATTTTAACATGTGTCCGCAGCCCTATTTAAATTCGACGCGTTCGAGGTGTCTCCGGCACAAATAATAATGAAATAAACTCACACTTGGAGTCTTTCGCGATGCACAGCTCTTCAGGGCGGGGCAGATACGGCTGCCGGCCGATCTCGCTGTTGCAGTATTCAGTAATCTGTAATTAAGAGAGATGCATAAAAGAACAATGAATGTAAGATTAAGTGAAACAGCACAGTGTATAGAAACACTTAGATATTACCTTTATTGACAATTGGACCTACTTATGCAAAATGGAACCAACCCACATACTGACAGTTTTGAGAAAAAGCTGTTTTTATTAAAATTTTGCATATAAAAAAATATGTCTAAATTTTGGCAAAAAACATTTAGGATATTGTATATTATATTTTCTCGTTATGATTTTTATTGAGTCGATAGAAGGTGCATTTTGAAAGTCTTCTGCAACCTTAACCCAATTTTGGCATGTTTGTGGATTGGTTCTGTTTTGCATAACTAGGTCCAATTGGTCATTTAACAAAATAAAAAAGTTATATAGAAATAACAATTTGATTTACTTGAAAACAATCAGGATGGCTTGCACGTGTAAACTCTACGCCCATGAAGATAAGAATTAAAAATATTTTGAAAATTTTTAGTTTTTCTTTTTTTTTTTTAATTTTAATAGTTCAAATTTTATGTTTTGAAGCCTAAATATTGTGGCGACTGAGGATAGAATTTTCTGGTAGCGTAAGCCGGTCTCAAGACTTTTAGAAAAAGGTAGAAGATTCGGGAAGCAAAAGACAAGGACGGATACATTTTAGAAGGAGATAGACGATGAACGAAAGTTCTAGAATAGAAAATTCGGAAAAGAAAAGACAGAGATAGATAGATGTTAGAAAGGGATAGATGATAAACGAAAGTTCTGGAATAGAAGGTTCGGGAAGGAAAAGACAGAGATAGATAGATGTTAGAAAGGGATAGATGATAAACGAAAGTTCGGGAATAGAAGATTCGGGAAGGAAAAGACAGAGATAGATAGATGTTAGAAAGGGATAGATGATAAATGAAAGTTCTGGAATAGAAGGTTCGGGAAGGAAAAGACAGAGATAGATAGATGTTAGAAAGGGATAGATGATAAACGAAAGTTCTGGTATAGAAGGTTCGGGAAGGAAAAGACAGACAGATAGATGTTAGAAAGGGATAGATGATAAACGTGCTATCCGTGCAGGAACGGAGAAAGAATACAATTTCCTGCGGCCAGGCGGCCTGTCGTAAGAGGCGACTAAACAACCCATAGCCAGGTGGTAGGGCATTCGCCTGACTGGATGGGTACCACCCCTGGTCTAAAGTATGTCGCCATAACAACCTTGAGTTGTGTTCCGGCATTAGTGACCAGGTTCCAGTTTCCCTTAAGAGAGCAGCAGCGCATTTGTAGCACCTTTGGTGTTGCAAATGTCCATAGGCGATGGTAATCGCTTTCCATCGAGTGGGCCGTCTGCCTGTCTGTTGAACTCCAGCAATAAAAAAAAACAAAGTTCTGGAATAGAAGGTTCGGGAAGGAAAAGACAGGTAGATATTTAGAAAGGGACAGACAGTAAATAAAAGTATAACGAAAAGTAGATCGAAATTATTAGTTCCAGAAGATTCTTCCGGGTATATAAGCAGCGTAAGGCGCACCTACCGGGCAGTACAGTTGAATTCAGTTCAAGACAGCGAAGCAACAAGTGCGATACGAAAGAGTTGGAAGAGAAGTTTAATAGAAGACAGTGACGAGTGTAGTGGTGAATTTAGTGACAAGTTTAATGGACAGTTCAGTGAAGGAGTGTAGCGCATTTTGAGAGGATCCAGACGCAAGCTACACGCGCAAAATTCGGAAGTAAGCACTGCAGCAGCAGGAGGTGGTCTACACAATATCGGCGACGGTATTGCGAGTAAGACATCTTACCGTCGGGACAGTGGGTATAGCAGCAAACCTGCGGAGAGGAATCACGTACGGCTGTGTAAGTTAATAAAAGCGTTTAGTTAAAAACTGGTGTTTCTTTCCAATCCTAAGTACGTACCCCCCCCCCGCTCGTACGTAACAATATATCGGGTGTGTGATTTTCAAACAGCCGTTAACGTGAGACGTGATTTAGTTAGTTTAGTTTAGTTAGTGAACTCACCCGCTGCCTCAGTGTGGAGTACACATACTCCTTGTGCGGCAGCCCCTTCTGGCAGCCGGCCACCTCGCCCACGCCGCCCGCCAGCATGCTGCAGTCCAACACTTCGACCACACACCCGGCACTCGGCAGCTCCAGGTGTTGGAGGTCGCTGAACATTAGCCTCTTCGTCGCTGTAATCCCTATTCTCTATTAACATTATAAATTCTAAAGTAACTCTGTCTGTCTGTGACACTTACAAGAAGAACTACTGGACCGATTTGGCTGAAACTCAGTATATATATATATATATATATATATATATATTAAGTGCCCTCGTGTCTAGGTCAGCTTCCTGGGTCTACCTCGCGTCCGTCGCTTAAGGGGTCAGGGGTCAGGGGTTTCAGTGCCAAATTCGGATTATTCGCGAATTATTATATTATTCGCAAATTTTCGAGTATTTTAAAATATTAGATATGTAACTGTTTTCTTATAATTTTTTTACAAACGGAAATTAATAGTCATGAAAATCAAAATTAATTGAAAAGATCTCTTGCCAATATTAGTATCTAGATTTTTTTATGTTACTGACAGAAATGACCATATATTGCGCAATTGAGCAATTGTTTTCTCCAGGTAATTGATATTTAACCCCTTTGTCACGACTACTGTCTCATAATTACACCTGGTACCAGCTTTAGGGTCCAAAGTCAAACGACTGAATTATAACGTTTAATCGTATATATACCCATTTCATATAAATCCTATATAAACAGAGTGAAACAACGACAATAAATCGTTTCATTTTAAATTCAACCAAAATTTTCGCGAGAGCGCGTCCGACACTGTCACAACGTACATTTGTGTGCTAAAAGAGTGAATATTTTGATACACGATGTAATGGAATTCAAACTGGAAACAATAGAACATCCAGTTATATTTCGATAATTCGCGAATTGTTCGAAATTATTCCATTTTTTTCGAATTATTTCTCGAATTTCGAATAATTCGATTCGAATTCCGAATAATTCGATTCGAATTCCGAATAATTCGATTCGAATTCCGAATAATTCGATTCGAATTCCGAATAATTCGAGTCGAATTCCGAATAATTCGATTCGAATTCCGAATAATTCGAGTCGAATTCCGAATAATTCGATTCGAATTCCGAATAATTCAATTCGAATAACTCGATTCGAATTTTCGAATATTAATATTCGATTCGATTCGAACGATATTCGCACAGCCCTAGTTACTATCATCGACACACCACTCAATTATTACAACCCTCACATTAAACATGTGTTTTCTTCTGATTCGTCTGTGTCGCATTTTTAGAAGTAAATATTTTCTTTCTTTATTTCTGTATGTCTTGCACGTCAGGGAACGTGGACACTCACCGACGACGTCGCCGCCCTTCTCCTCGATCTTCTTCCATTCCGGCTTGCACATCTTCTGCAGCTTCGCGTTCACGCACTCGTTGTTCTTCGCCAGAGTGAGCGTCGCCTCGCTGTCGCTCGGAGCGGTGGGCGTCGAGTTCGGAAGTGTCTGAGAAATGGCCTTAAATTAACAACGTACACCTTCGGCCGGTTCCTATATCTTATTTTCATCCGTGCAGGAATGGAGAAAGAATATAATTCCCAGCGTTGGGGTCGCCTGTTGTAAGAGGCGACAAAACAACCTACAGCCAGGTGATTGGGAAGTATTTGCCAGTCTGGATGGCTATAACCCCTAATCTAGAATACGACACGATAACAACCTTGAGTTGTGTTCCCACATTAGTAGCCAGGTTCCAGACTTCTTTTAGAGAGCAGCAGCACCTTTGGTGTTAACAATGCCGTCTGTCTGTCTGCTGTACTGATGCAATATAAATAGAATTTTGGTCTGTCTGTCTGTTAGAGCATACTGAACAAATTTAAATGAAACTCGACATAAAGCTAGCTTATATCCTGGAGCTTAACTTAGGATACTTTTTATGCCGACAAATGTCGTCGATTTCATAGATAGACGGATTAGCAAAATAGAAGGCTCTGCAATCACATTTTTCAATTCACTCCAAATACCTATGTTGTCATAAACAACATGTCGTTCATTGTATTACTTCAAATCAGTTTTGTGTTTGTTATGTTTTATTGGACAGTTGTATCGACTATATGGACTTAGTTTCCTTGTTATTATTATATTTAAAAAACCGAATTAAATTTTCATGTACACACCTTCCATGATCAAATTGATCGTGTACTAGCAGAAGGTGATGTCAGGAGCCTTAAGAACAGACGAGCGTGCATGACAAGAGTTATGAATGTCAAAGAAGCAAGTGAGGTGTGTAAGAATAAGCCTAAATGGCGCTCTGTTGTTCGTGCCTACCCCGCAAGGGGACTGGCGTAAAGTTATATATGTATGTTTGTATAGATACATAGATAACACTTTATTGTACACCATTACAGAAAAACTTACGAACTAGTATTAGTCTAGTTGGGTACAAAGGGCGGGTTGGGGATAAGGTGGTAGGGCATTTGCCCGACTGGATGGCTACCACCTCTGGTCTAAAGTATGTCGCCATAACAACCTTGAGTTGTGTTCCGGCATTAGTGACCAGGTTCCAGTATCCCTTAAGAGAGCAGCAGCGCATTTGTAGCATCTTTGGTGTTGCAAATGTCCATAGGCGATGGTAACCGCTTTCCATCAAGTGGGCCGTCTGCCTGTCTGCTGAACTCACGCAATAAAAATAAAAAAAACATTTATCCATCTACCCATAGTGTTTCCCTTGTAGTATTAGTTTAGTAGGATATTTTATATATATCCCCCCCAAGGGGCGCCTTTTCCTTAAAATACTGACGGATTAGTGTTCCCCCTTGTTCCCAGTCCCACCACCGCCGGCTGAAGTACCTAGCATATAAGTACCAAAATTTACCTTGTGGGTTTGTGACGTCGGGTTACCGATCCCGCCGTATACGGTACACTCACCAATATGAGCTCCTGGTCCTTCAAGTCCTCCAAGTACGCCTGCGCCTTCGCAGTGAGCGCGTGACTCAGCGCTATCTTCACGACGCTGACTTCGGTCGGGACCGTCGTTATAGTCATCTCTTGCGGGCAAGGATACAGATTCTCCAACGGGACTATCTCAACGTTGCCTGAAAATAATTTAAATTGTATAAAATAAATATAAATAATATCAGCCCATTAATGTCCCACTGCTGAGCTCGGGCCTCCCATTATAGGGGGAACAGACAGTATACCCGACACGCTTATCCAAGGCGGCTGGGCAGGTTTGACACATCGGTTATCTTGATGTGCAGGTTGCATCACGATGTTTTCCTTCACCGTTGTTAGCACATGGTAATTGTAACAATATGCACATTAGATCAGAAAACTGACTAAGAGGTGCATGCGTTCCGGACAGGATGGAACCCGCGCTATTACGCTACCACGACTTATATTATATATTAAATTGTATAGTCAGTTTTAATTTTTGGTTATGATTTTTTTTTTATTGCGGGAGTTCAGCAGACAGGCAGACGGCCCACTTGATGGAAAGCGGTTACCATCACCTATGGACATTTGCAACACCAAAGGTGCTACAAATGCGCTGCTGCTCTCTTAAAGGACACTGGAACCCGGTCACTAATGCCGGAACACAACACAAGGTTGTTATGGCGGCATACTCTAGACCAGGGGGTGATTATTGAGGGGGTTCATTTTTATGTGTGTGTCACTTTGATGATGTTACCCTGTTGGATGAGGGTGAGCCCGCGGGTCCATCGACGCGGAAGCTGGGCTCAACCGCTGGAGGGGAGTGCAAAATAAGACGAGGTGTATTATAGTCTAAATGTAATTATTGCTTAATTAATTTAATAAATAAACTTATGACTATATATAGAGTAATATTAACTGCTTCGTGAAAATATGAAGTTTCATCATTTTCATTTTCATAGATGCATCTCAGTCAGTATCCTCTTTTAAAATCATGGTTTTTAATTATTTTTGGTCCTCTCAGATATAATAGTGCTGCTTATTCTTATTCTGTATATGTAATATGATATGTTTATATACATACATACATAACTTCACGCCAGTTCCCATGCGGGGTAGGCACGAACAACAGAGTGCCATTTAGGCTTATTCTTACACACCTCACTTGCCTCTTTGACATGTATATGTTTATATAGTATATAATAATAATAAAAATTACTTATTTCATACATTTTGAATGTTTTATATTATTTACTGTCTACACCGCCACTGCCATGTTTTAATGTTTTCCTTAGTTTAGATAAGGCCGCCCTTTGTTTAACATTTAGGGCCTTACTTATAATCGTTTCTTAAATTTAAAGAAACTGCTCAGCAACTGATTAGTGAAAATCTTACCCATAAACTCCTCTTTAGTCGAATATTTTGGGTACAACCTACGTTAATCATTCAAATTTCGTTTATCTGTGCTCCTCTTGGGTAAACAACGGGTAATACACGTTTATAAGTGAAAAAAAAAAGATATTCATTGATTAGGGTCTGATTCTGATTCCCTGACTAAGAGATGGCTAATCGTTTCTTAACGAGATTATTATAACTAAGGCCGTTATTGTATCTAATTATTAAGAATGTAGTTTTAATTTTGGTGAACAATACAGTGTTTTCATACATTGATCCCCAAAGGTTTTCTGTATAGAAAGATACATACATACATACATAACTTCACGCCAGTTCCCTTGCGGGGTAGGCACGAACAATGGATAGAAAGATTTTAGCACATACATGGAATACTCACTTATAACTTTGCCAATTATTTAGCAATAAATTATTCCGTTTACGTGACGTAACAGCTATTACTATCATAAGTGCAGATTTTTCAATCCTCAGATAAAAATTATCAGTCGAATAAAGTTTACGACAAGTGATTTCAAGTGACACACAAAGAGCCTAAAAATTAATAACCCAGGCACAGAAAAGAAAAAAACAACACACATGGCACTAGATAGGACAATATATATAAGTATAGGTATAAGGCTCACACTGCACATGCACTTCCACACAAAACCAACATGTAACAGATCACTTTACATAAGTATAAGTTTAGTATTAAAACTAGAATAAATTAATATAATAAGTTATTCGTAAGACACATACACCTCAACACAAAAACCAATAAATTAATGTCACACACAAGAACCAAAATAACTAGCGTGTTAAATTAAAAAAAAATCTAGAAATTAAGTTGTAAAAAAGGGTACGGAACTCGAGTCCGTAGAGTTATTAATAATAAAAAAAAAAAAAAAAAAAAGTGGTTTCAAAAGTGAAACCGTTCGACCGTTTTACACATGAAACTTATATTTTTAATTTTTCCATGTTATACTTAATTCTATGAACTTACATCTAGTGATTGAAAAATCGGCCCTCAATAATCAAAAAGAACAAGTTGCGGGTAGGCGCTAAATAATAATTTTTACATTACTCATTGACACCTTCGTCATGTGTGATCACGGCTACTAAAGTGGCCGAAACACCCTAAATAAATTAAAATTAAATAAAATGCCGCGCTTAAAACCGTTAAAACGTAGTTCTAATTAAGTAGAGATGCCACGAATATTTGGCTGCTATACGGTATTCGGCCACTTTTTTTACTATTCGCTATTCGACCAAATGACAGGCGATAAAAATAAATGGCAACGAAAAATAACTGACTGGTACCCCAGAGACGGTGAAAGGAGAAGAGGAAGACAATACATGAGGTGGGAGGACGATTTTAAACAAACAGCAGGAACACTGTGATCCAGAACCTGCAAAGACAAGGTAAAATGGGCCGCAAACAGCTTGAGGGAGGCCTTTGTCGAAGGACAAGCTGAGAAGGAGGCAAAACACGATGCCAATGTAGTGGAACACTTACAAGCCAATAGATGGCGCTGTGCAATAATTGATGTCAGAAATGTTTCCCGAAACATACAAAAAATATATACAAAATTTCAACTATAACAGATGGGCCTAGGCCTGCGAGGAACAACATTAGCCTCGCTGGAAGATCTTCCTTTAAGACGGAGGAGCATTCCATGTCGCTCCTCCACCCTATACGTAGGGATGCAACATCGCTCATAAAAAACATCGATGTTAGGATATCAATGTTTTCAAAAGTGAAACATCGATGTTGAAAATATCGATGTTTATGAACGATGTATCGATATTTTTTTGTTACCATATACATAAACTTTTGACGCTTGTTCCTGCGACGCAAATAAAACATCGTTTTTTTTTAACATCGATGTATCGCCCAAAACCACCTTAGCACACCTTATGTTATGTTTATTCTATTTATGTCTTTTGCTTCACACAACATTCAGTACCGTACTTAGGTACTATTCAACACTAACATATCCCTATCACCATTTAAAATAAATGTACATCTAAGGAAGATTGCCATTTTTAATAGAAATGGAAGAAATAAGTATAACAATCAACTTTTATATTATAAATTATTATTGGCAATAAGAAAATTTATGAAAAAATAATATAAAGAAAATCTGTGTAGATCACAGATAGAGCGCAAGATGGCGCGTTATGTCCATGTAGGATAAAACATCGTTCATAAGACATCGATCTTGAACAACGATGTATCGTTGATGTTTTGGTTTCAACATCGATATTAACACATCGATTTTTATGAACGATACATCGATTTTTAAAAAGCATCGATGTTTTGTTTGCATCTCTACCTATACGGGTTACCCCCTTCACCAATTAGCGGATTAGGTTTTCTTATTTGTTTTTCAGCAATAAAGGCTATTTTTATTTGACCAAGTACTGTGTGTGTAGTATTCAGGCTAATATCGAATAATAAATTGTGAAAGAAAAAACCCATATTTACTGAAAAATGTATACATTTCAATCACAAATTATTTATAGTTAAAGTATGTTCAACTAGAGCCGCCATGAATATTCGGCTTGGCCGAATACCGAGATAAGCCGAATATGGATACAAAATAAAGCGAATACAGCAACGCACTCACCATACTCGATATACTCCAAGAGATACTTGTTCTGCTTGACGTTGGTCCTCTTGACGAGCGCGCGGTAGTGCAGCCCGTCCGTGTACTTCGCCACCACCGTGCTGCCCTTCACCGGCGCCTCCTTCAACACGGTCGCTGTCGATCGAACGGATCACCGACGTGAGTCAATCGAGAAAAGCGTGTGCATCATTTGGAAAGGTATTTTTATTTAACCCTATCCCACTATCACTATCTCGTATATACCAAGAAAATATACCCATTTCATACAAATCCTATATAAACAGAGTGAGACAACAACACAATTAACGATCACGTGCACAAACGCGATCTGCACTCTCATCGCGGACACATATGTGCTACTAGTGAGCTTAAGGGTTAAATAGAGGCAGTTTCTCTTTAGATCCCCGTTTCCTTCCAATCTCGGTACCCACAGCACGTAACATTTGTTGCAACATGTCCAGCACAGTAGTCATGCGGACCATAGTGTACATATTAACATCACATAGACAATCGTCATAGATATTATTACTTTTCATTGATTTATAAATTTAATTACCATTTTCTACGAGTTAGTTGATTTTATAAGCCCACTAAATTATCGTCTAGATAATTTAAAATTAGTGCATCAGTAACTAATTATTATAATTGTTTTTGTGATCCTGGCAACACTGATGTAATTGCTATTTTTAGCAATGATGCAATGTTATTGTTCTTTAGGGTAGCACATTCGTATATATATATAATCGAGGTATATATATATATATATATATATATATATATATATATATATATATATATCTAATCGAGGTATATATATATATATAAATATATATAAACGAAAGTCGTGTCAGTTACACTATTTATAACTCAAGAACGGCTTTACCGATTTGGCCGAAAATTTGTGGGGAGGTAGCTTAGAACCAGGAGACGGATATAGGATACTTTTTATCCCGTTGGAACCTGTAGGTGCACTGAGATCGGTTTCTGAAATCCTCTTAATCACCTGGACCGATTATGGTGAGTTTGTTTTTGTGTGTTTGAATGGGTTCCCGGATGGTTTAAATCCACAATTGGAACCGGTAGGTGGCGCTGGGATCGGGTCCTAGATTTTATTATATTTTCAGAGCAGGACAACGTCTTTGGTAATTTGGTACTTTCGTACCCAAATCTGTCGTTTCCGTTACTACATTATTCAATTTGTTTCATTTGGTGGTGGCACAATGTCCAGCAAGTCTCCGGCCGTACACTTACCGCTACTGCCGAAGACGGCGACGTCCTGCACGATGCCGTCGAAGCGCCGCTGCGCGTCGGCGTCCGCCGGCCGCACGAGCACGCGCTCCGCCGCGCCCGCCTCCACCAGCAGCACGCGCGCGCCGTGCCGCACCTGCGGCCGACGCACCTCCGGGATGGGCGACGCCTGAACTGCTACAGCAATTCAAAAAAATCGAAATATGTGCTGGGACACATAGGCTACATTCCATTAGGGACTCACAACGACCACGTTCACGACCGCGATTTTTCCCGCTAAAAAATAAACGCTAGTGGAACGGGTTATGGAGTGTTGATGTCTTTAATGTCGTACGCATTACGCAAATGTCATTGGTTGATATGAAAATCGCGCCTTTTTCAACGTATTGACAAGAAAGAATTAATGCTCTGTGGTCAACGCCCACTTCGACCGAAAATGATGACGTCATTAGTGACGTTTTCGCCACGACCACAACGATCGCGGTCGCCTTGTGGAAAGGCTAACTGAGCATTTTGGGCGTTGTGAGTTACTAATGGAACACCCTAATAGTAGCAAAATGTAACGCAACGGACAAGTGGAAAAATGAATTGCAACGGACAAGTGGAAAAACGAATGGCAATGATTCGTTTCTCCACTTGTCCATTGAAGGTTTTATTTTGTTACATACATACATACATACATAACTTCACGCCAGTTCCCTTGCGGGGTAGGCACGAACAACAGAGTGCCATTTAGGCTTATTCTTACACACCTCACTTGCCTCTTTGACATTCACAACTCTTGTCATGCAAGCTCGTCTGTTCTTAAGGCTCCTGACCTCCTCCTCCACCTTCCATGATCAATTTGATCATGGAAGGTGTGTCGTGGCCTTCCACGACTTCTGCATCCATCCACTTTTGCATTGTATATCTGTTTAGTCATTCTTTCATCATGCATTCTTTCCACATGCCCGAACCACCGGAGCAGTTTTATTTTGTTCTAGTATTTAATTTTAAGTTTCTTTTTTATATTGTAGTATCATTTTTAAGATAGTTTAGAATATTAAAATTTGTTTATAAATACATTACTGAAAATAGTTATTATGACGTCACGTGCCCGTGGTGAAAATCAGAACTAAATCTTTCGTCTCCTTTTTGCTCTAGTATTTAAGTAAGAAAAATGTAATGATCGATAAACGCTCCCAAGGAGGTTCAATCATTCAGCGTATTCATTCTCGTAATGTGAAACTAGCGAAATTCTTATATTTTAATGGAAATTTAAAAAAAAACCCATACAATGGAGAATGCGGAAAACAGATCCTTAGGTGAGAGAGAGAGTACCTATTTTACCGCACATTCCGTTGAATGATGCGTAATTTTTAATTTTCGATTAACGTACAACACAGGCTTTATAAGTGATTTTATTGAGCAAATGTGTGGAAAAATAATAAATAGCAGTAGCTAGTGCGATACATAGCACAAAGTGTGAGCGGGACAGGCAATGCGAGAGCGAGACAGAACAACTATTAATATTTGCGATCCCGCATTATGCTTGCCAGTTATTTTTTTATTGCAGGAGTTCAGCAGACAGGCAGACAGCCCACTTGATGGAAAGCGGTTACCATCGCCTATAGACATTTGCAACTCCAAAGGTGCTACAAATGCGCTGCTGTTCTCTTAAAGGATTCGTTGACTGCTGCAATAACTGAATGTATTCAACTCCAATAACAGTATTAATAAAAGAAAAGGTTATAATAACAAACTCACTGCCATTAGTTTTCGGTTGGGGATATTCGACTTCCGGCAGCCATCTTGCAACGTCGCCGGTTCCGACAGAGACGCCGCTCTCTACATCCTCCATAGACAACGTATATCCATCATTAGTCTTCGACACTATGGTGCATTTCAGGTTTTGGCCGACCTGAGAAACATTTTTTTAATTAATACACAACCCAACCTTGCATTTATTATTGCACATACTGTATATAGGACGTTCCATTAGTAACTCACAACGCCCAAAATGCTCAGTTAGCCGTTCCACAAGTCGACCGCGACTGTTTCAGGTAGTGGCGACAACCTCACTAATGACGTCATGATTTTCAATCACACGACGCCCACAACTACCCATGTCAAAAGGTGGGTCGAAGTGGGCGTTGACCACAGAGCATTAATTCTCTCTTGTGAATACGTTGAAAATGGCGCGATTTTCATATCAACCAATGACGTTTGCGTAATGCGTATGACATTAATGACATCAACGCTCCAAAACCCGTTCCACTAGCGTTTATGATTATAACGTCCGCAAGCAAGTGGAATGGGGTCGTGAACGTGGTCGTTGTGAGTCCCTAATGGAACGTTGCCATAGTGAAACTGTATTAATAGTGTGAGTACTGTGAACGTGCCAGCTTTAGTTAACCGACCTATAATGAAGTTGAATGACTCATAAACCAATTTCATTATAAACTAGGACATGCCCGCGACTCCGTCCACTCTAGACTTGAAATTCCCGCGGGATTTCCGAAAAACAAAGTATCACACGGCATTTAAAAAAAAGAATGTAAAAAGAAATCACATTTCACAGGAAACGTGACCAGTGGCAAAATTCAGGAAATTACCATTGCCCAACAGTAGGCAAACAACATAAGGGTATGCAAAAGTTCACGTGTAGTATGTAAGCATTTGTATTGTTCATTGTAAGGGGGGGCCAGCTCACAATAATTAAGTATTTGGACACATAGCATAAATGTAGTACATAAGACTTTAATTTTGTTAAACGCAACAATAAGGACATTGATCACATTGGGACAATGGAGTTTTAATACTACCACCACGTCAAACTACGAGCAGCATCCGCTCATACCACACACGAGACAAACGGTTATATCACAAAAATTCTGGGTTTTAAAATATCAGTATTGTTTTAGCCAATTAGATAAACTAGAGCGACTCCAAAACTTCTGCATTCGTTTGCATATTTGGTTTGCGCAAATATGATCACATTTCTGAATTTCGTAGTAAACTCGAATGGCTTCCCATCCGCCTTCGCCGGAATGCTCAAATCTTATCCCTTTTGTATAATGTACTCTTTAGCCTAAAAACGCCCTCCTATTTGAAGGAACGTTTTGAGTTCTTTCAAGATAGTAGTACAAGGCTCTTGAGATCATCGACAAATCTGCGACCAATAACGCCAATACATTCTACGCAATTTTGTCAGAAATCTTTTACTGTGCAGGCTGTAAGGTTGCGGAATGTATCGCCAATGAGCATCAGAAGTGCCAAGTCACTTACATCTTTTAATAAACTCCTCAAAGATCACTATCTAAATTTGTAAACAGTAATTTATGTATGTATATGTAACTCTATGTACATATATTTGTATATAAATATGTATGTGTATTTTTATTTACTATTATACATACATACATAACTTCACGCCAGTTCCCTTGCGGGGTAGGCACGAACAACAGAGCGCCACTCAGCTTATTCTTACACACCTCACTTACTTCTTTGACATCCATAACTCCTATCATGCACGCTCGTCTGTTCTTAAGGCTCCTGACATCTCCTTCTGTTAGTACTATTAATATGTATATTTTATTTACTATTAATATATGTACATATGATTGTACATATTTTAAACTATGCGCACTGAATACCGACCCATTATTAGATATGTAAAATTATCTCCAGAAGGTTGTCTGGAAGAAATCGCTGCTAGCAATAAGACCGCCGATTGTACTAGTTATATGATTGTTAACTCATGTGTATTATTTCTTGTGTGCAATAAGAATATTCTATTCTATTCTATTGTTTTTCTAGTAAATATCTCAAAAGCACTCACCGTAACGCTTTTAGCGTCCAAAACGCAGCAGAACTCGGGCGCCGTGCTGTACTGGTCAATGAGTTTCTTGCACTTGTCACTCGCTGTCAGCGACACCACCTTGCTGCTGTCCAATAGAGCGGCTAGAGCCGGTGTCAGACACCGCGCCCTGTACCAGCCGCTATCTTCGGGGTTGAAGTACGAGAATGTCTCGCCCGGTGTCACACTGTCAAAGCAACAAATTTACTTACTCCAGGCGGTAGCTTTATTGTACATACATACATACATAACTTCACGCCAGTTCCCTTGCGGGGTAGGCGCGAACAACAGAGCGCCATTTAGGCCCATTCTTACACACCTCACTTGCTTCTGTGACATTCATAACTCTTGTCATGCACGCTCGTCTGTTCTTAAGGCTCCTGACATCACCTTCCGCTAGTACACGATCAATTTGATCATGGAAGGTGTGTCGTGGCCTTCCACGACTTCTGCATCCATCCACTTTTGCATTGTATATCTGTTTAGTCATTCTTTCCACATGCCCGAACTACCGGAGCATTCCTTAATTACATAAAAAATGACTTTAGGTAGTACTAGCTGCGCTCCGCGGTCTCACCCGCGTGGTGATGAAGAATCGTTATATTTTGGATAATTCACATTATATCTTTATAAATTATAGCCTATGTGTTATTCTGCTATCTATATTATTGTAAAGCTTCATCAAAATCCATTCAGTAGTTTTTGTGTGAAAGAGTAACAAACATACATCTATATATCTGTTGGCGCCAGGCCATAAGAACTACACTGGCAACACCAAACCGTAAAAGCGTCAAATTGGTTTCTTTTACTTCCTCTTGTCAACCTTTTGCTGCTAAAACGTGTACTTCTCGTCTAATCAGTTTTATTGTATGTAACAAATGCTGTAATATTTTTAAAAAAATATATCTCGAATCATACATTAAATTGCAAGCTTGTATCATTGTTCTCAGATTGCCTTGACAACCCCATTTTTAGGAGCTGGCATTCTGTCCACCGTGACATAAATGCATAACGTATAATAATTGAAATGACATAAGTACTATTTATTTTTATTTTTTAATTTAATTTAATAACTTAATTGTAAGATTTTATGTTGTAAATTGATATGGGTTATTTATTACCTGAAATAAAGAAATTATTATATTATATATAAGTCAATAGTTTACATATGTGGAGAAGCTGTTAAAGCCCTACACATCCATACATACATTCTTACAACCTTTCGCGTTTATAACATATATAAGATATAGGATTGTCTTGTTGTGCATTTTTTTAACTCGTGTTTTGTGAACAAAAAAGTGTTATATCTATCTAATTCATAAAATGACATTCTACGGGATGTTCCGTGCAGGAACGGAGAAAGAATACAATTTCCTGCGGCCGGGCAGCCTGTCGTAAGAGGCAACTAAATAACCCACAGCCAGGTGGTAGGGTATTTACCCGACTGGATAACTACCACCCCTGGTCTAAAGTATGTCGCCATAACAACCTAGAGTTGTGTTCCGGCATTAGTGACCAGGTTCCAGTCTCCCTTAAGAGAGCAGCAGCGCATTTGTAGCAACTTTGCTGTTGCAAATGTCCATAGACGATGGTAACCGCTTTCCATCAAGTGGGCCGTCTGCCTGTCTGCTGATCTCCCGCAATAAAAAAAAATAAAGTGTCAGCCTGCCATAAAGTGATATTTACAAGGGGACGAGACTTACCTATATTCCGCATTGTCAGTTTCGCAATCCACGACGTAATCTTCGCACAGCTTCTGGTAGTCGGTTTCGTATTTGTCATGCATCGAGAGGCACACGTAACCGGACCTCGGGCTCCGGCATTGCGACGCCGGGGTGTCGACCGACAGGAGGACGACATCACCGACGGACAGGGTCTCTATTAAGTAGCTGAAACATAAACAAAACTTCTTTACCTTTCTAACCAATTGCCAATTCGTCATGTGAATTCTTTTTACTATTGAGTTATGTTGAAATAAACCTCGTCATTTCAACAAGATCCTTTTTTCATAGGGTCTTGAATGAATGAATGAATGAATGAATGAATATGTTTTATTGTGTTTTAAAGATACAGTTAACAGAAATAAAATTTTAGAATACAATAGGCGGTCTTATCGCTATTAGCGATTTCTTCCAGATAACCTTTGGATGGACAAAAAATTTGATAAGAACAGATTATTCTCACTAGCGAATCAGTATCTTATAAATATATACATACATTATATAATATAAATACATTAATAAAAATAATACTTATATTAAATTATACTAATACGATAAATATATATATATATATATATATATATATATATATATATATATATATATATATATATATATATATATATATATATATATCTACAAAAATATGACAATAACTGTTGTATCCTTAATTTGAGCTATAATAATCCTTCACAAGTCTATTGAATATAGGCAGTGATTTGGCTAGCTTTATATTAACTGGCAGCGCGTTCCAAAGACGAACTGCTTGGACTGTGAAGGATTTGCCATAAGAGCTAGTTGTATGCAGAGGAGTTTTAAGTAACAAATTTTCCGAGGATCTGAGAGACTTTAAGTTACCGGAATAAAGGTAATGAAATTGTTCCTTGAGGTATGCAGGGGTCTTCTATGTTTAAATTACATTATAATATAGTAACGTCCTAGTGTCGGTTGTTATTAGGTATCTAAGTATCCGCTATGCGTGTATAATTGTAATGAATAAAACTCTGCTGGTATTCACAATATGTGCCGTATTATTTCCCGGTACATAACCAACAAGTTAGTGTAGTTAGTCTCAATTCAGCAGGCAGACGATCCACCCGATGGAAAGCGGTTAGCATCGCCTATGGACATTGGGTAGTCATTCATTGGACGGCCTCTGTGGTTGAGCGGGCTAAGCCTTTGCCGGCGTACCTCACTGCAACGCAGAGGTTCCGGGTTCGGGTTCCGGTATAGTAAATTTCGGAAATGTATTTTCTCCGTTATTTACTATGGTCTGGGTGTCTGGGATCGGCCCCAGAGTAGTCCGTTGTATATTACTCATAACACAAGCGTAACTTGCTTAATTTGGGGATATACAATGTGTGTGTTTGTCTGCCGATTATTATTATTATTATTCATTAATTATGTAAGGGTCCCAAGAGGGAGGGGGGATATTTTAGAAGTCCAATTTTAATATTATATAAAACTAATCTATACGAAACGAGATTGAATCTTATGCAGGGGGGGGGGGGGTAAATTTTATGTATCCTGACATGGGGGTAGGGGAGTCAAAAATTGTCAAAATCATTTTATGTAATTAATGAATGGCCCTTTGCAACACCAAAGGTGACTGTGAGACTGAAGCCTTGCCACTATTGACGGAACATAACTCAATCATTGTATATTAGCCTCAACACAAGTGTAGCTTGCCTTAGCAAGGGGATATGCAATGTATTGTTGTTGTCTGCTGATGTTTTCATAAATGTGGCTTTACATGGTATGTTTATTAGTCCAGAAACCACCAAGTGTTCGTGAAATTGTAATTTTATGATTTTTTTTAACATAAACAAACACACACACGCTACATACTCCCAAACTAAGCATACTACGCTTGTTTTATGAATAATATACAAGGAACAACTCTGTGCCAATTTCAGACGACCAGACCAGATTAAACATCATTGACTGTTATCTTATAAGTACTAATGAACATCACTCCAAAAGAAAATTATACCTTTTCGGAACCAAAGCTGGTGGAGGTTTCTTTACAGAAGTAACTTCATCAACACTTGGTGCTTGTTTGACTTCCTTCACCTCGACATTTGGCTTGACTGGTTCTGAATCCTGCTTGACTGGTTCAAAACTCTTCTTGACTGGTTCGAAACTCTTCTTGGCTGGTTCTAAACTCTGCTTGACTGGTTGGAAACTCTTCTTGGCTGGTTCGAAACTCTGCTTGGCTGGTTCAACACTCTCTTTGGGTGGTTCATTTTGCTGGGGTTTTACTGGTTCCTTAGGGGTATGGAAAGGTTTCTTAGCTTGGTGCGCTGGTGAAGACTGTTGGGCTTGCTGGGGTGTTTGTTTCTTTGAATCTGTAGTTACAAGTGTATCATGAGAATGTTGTACACATTTTGGAAAAAGTGGAACTGCATCAAACTCATCATGTTTATTGACTTATTGTTTATTAGCTATTGTTTGTTAGCGATTCCACAAGTTATTCCTTCCCAAAATCAAATTTTTTTCCCTTTGTGAAGTTGTGAACTTGCAGAGTATGGAACTACCTGAATATCATGAATTATTATGCTCTTGCTCAATTTTATAATTTTTATAATGTAATTATAGAATTATTATTCATTAGTTTTTAATACACTCTTATTAGCTTCATACGTATGTTAGTATGTAACGGAATCTTCAAGTTAAATTTGATCGACTTCCCGGTTTCCGAGTGAGCTGAAAATTTGCATGTATGTGTATAACGCGTGACAATGCAATAATATGGTACCGTGGAGCTTATCTGATGATGGAGTCGGAAGGTGGCCATAGGAACTCCTTAATTCTTTTTCAAAGTTTCCACGGAGAAGGGAATTATATCACTAAATAATTACTAAAAATTAAAAATAAATAATAGTTTAAAAAAAAATATGCTTTTATAGAAAATCCAACTAAAAAATAGAAAAGAAATTTTAATAAATTTGAATTAAAAATAGTGTAAGAAAAATGATTTTATTGTAAAAAAAAAAGCGTGGGGTGCCTTTCAGGATATTATCAAAATAACCCTTCTACTCATATCTGTTCATAAAATATTTATAACTATTGATACCATGCACCCCACGCTTTTTTTAAAATAAAATCATTTTTTCTTACACTATTTTCAATTCAAATTTATTAATATTTATTTTCTATCTTTTAGTTGGATTTTCTATAAAAGCATATTTTATTAGTTTTTTTTTTTGACTAAAATAGCGCGACTTGGTTTGTGGCCTGTGTAGATGTTGATTGTTGTAAGAACAAACAAGGAATGAATGAATAAGGTGACGTGCCCACGCCGTCTTGGTATGGCACCGGGTCCCTCCCCGCTCTTCTATTGTTCTTAAAGAGAAATCGGCCGTACCGGGAACCTTTGTTACCACCATCTGTTGCGTGGTGTGAACACCTTGATTAGAGCTTTAAGGCCGGCTTGATTGGTGTGATATCACGTGAACATGACGGTCCCTGTGGTTGAGTGGGCTAAAACTTTGTCTGCCTACCCCACTGCAGTCCAGAGGCTCCAGTTTCGATCCCTGGTATGGTGTCTGGGAACGGCCTCAGACTAGTCCGTTGTATTATTACCCATGACTTGTTTAATTTAGAGATATACAATATGTTTCATTTTCATCCGTGCAGGAACGGAGAAAGAATACAATTTCCTGCGGCCGGGCGGCCTGTCGTAAGAGGCGACTTAACAACCCACAGCCAGGTGGTAGGGCATTTGCCCTGGTCTAAAGTATGTCGCCATAACAACCTAGAGTTGTGTTCCGGCATTAGTGACCAGGTTCCAGTCTCCCTTAAGAGAGCAGTAGCGCATTTGTAGCAACTTTGGTGGTGCAAATGTCCATAGGCGATGGTAACCGCTTACCATCAAGTGGGCCGTCTGCCTGTCTGCTGATCTCCTGCAATAAAAAAAAAAAATGTGTATTTTTGTCTGTCGACTAGTACACATAATAAAACTACGTTTTAACGGTTTTCAGCGCGGTAATTAATTGGTTTTTATTATCCCGACGTTTCGGCATCTTTTCAGTAGCCGCGATCACGGAAGACAAAGATTGACATCGATACTTGACATCTTTATCTTCCGTGATCACGGCTATTGAAAAGTGCCGGAACGTCGGAATAATAAAAATGAAATAAATTACCGCACTGAAAACCGTTAAAACGTAGTTTTATTCTGATTAGATACTTATTTATTTATAAACACGTCTGCGTGAAACGGTTAGCCTCGAGCTAATCTTCCGTTTCGTGCGATGGCTCCCCTCTTCCTTATCACATCCAACCTATTCCTCCTGTCCGATCCCTCCATCTCACCCCCTATTCCATCCTCAATAGCCTTTTTTTAAAGTTTAAGGCTTGGCAACTAGGCCTTTAAGCCAGACGCTGTTGTATTGTAGGCTACAATCGACGTCATTCAACGGAGTTCTTGTGAAAACTCGAAAGGCCACATTTGGCTATATAGTTCACATTTCTCACAAAAACACATAATTACTACTCAAAAACTATTAATATGCTACAACTATTGTTCACTTTAGAGTAATTTTACACATTTTTAGAAAATAAAACTGCACAGTACAACGTCCCCTTACAGTTCCCGCCAAAAACTCCCTCATTGGCCTATCCTAAAGGCTGACTAGACTAAGCTTTGGCTCCGCCTCTGGTGTTACGAACATATGCAAGTGTCAGTAACCACTTTCCATTAGCCGAGTCGTCTGGTTGTATGCCAATTTCACAATAAAAAAAATTACCACTGCTTTATAGCCCCAACTGACCTCCTTTCTTATTATCCCAATCCTCATCCTGATCCTGGTCGTCGTTATCCTGCCTCCGGCTGCCATCGCCTTGAGGACGCCTTTGGTTGTTGTTGAAGTTGCTCCGCGGCCTAAAGTTCTTCGGCCTCGCCTGATTCGGGGGCTTGTGGTCCGGCGGCATGAACTTCTGGAATTCAAGATTTAATCTATATATAGAAAAATCCATACCACTTTTCGTTGCAATTTTATAACTTGAGAACGACTTTACCGATTTTGATGAAATTTTGTGTGTGTGTTTGAGTGGGTCCCGGGATGGTTTAGATTCGCAATTAGAACCGGTAGGTGGCGCTGAGATCGGGTTCTAGAATCCTCCTAATCACCGGGAGCGATTTAAATTTACCCTTTTTAAAAAAGGAATATTTTAATTAAACACTATAAGTAATTATTTTTAGAGAAGCAACCGCTCACAATAGAAATTAACGACAGACTGAGCTAAACGCATTGAGAACAGGGTATATGATAAGTAAGGCTGCTGAGGTATCTCGGCAGTCTTGCAGGTAAGCATTAACCCTTGCAGTACATGGGTATAACACCTCCCCCTTTAAGAAGAGACTTTGGGGATGTTTCAAAGTCTCTGTGATTAAACTTTTACTCTAGTCGGAGCCTTAGGGGTGACTATTTCTATATCAGAATCTTTATCGGAAGAATCTTTTGAATCCGAATTCTGCGGAGAAAGTAATTTTAATTTAAATCTGGATGGTTGTGGTCGGTTGCCTCTAGGTTTACAAATTTTATAATATAAGACATAACTAAAATAACAAAGCATACAAATGAAAAGTAAAATCGTTAGGATAGAATAGTGTGTCCCATATCTTACAATGTGCGGGTTTTCTTTTATGGAATTTAGATCACTTAACATGTTTTCCAAAAGCATTTTGCTTTTCTTATTAAAATCGTCCAAATCTACATCATGTAACTTGACAGGAGACACATTATCTATTTCATTTAGTTTTACATGGTCGCAACAAGTATCATCAATAAGGTTAAATTCTGGAAAGCTATTGACAGGTGAAGTTATATTTAAGATATTAGAATTGGGTATAAGTGTTGTACTTTTACAATAACCAACACAATTTTCGGGGATATTAATGATACCTGTTCCAATTATTACAGTTTCGTACAATTTGGAATTGGAACAATCAATCGAAAGTTTGGTCGATTCTGATTGTATATAAATCCATTTATTGTTAGAGATTGATTTCCAAATATCTATTTTCCCGAACACTGTTTTCGTTTCACACTGCGGTGGTTTTTCACTAATTACCTTTGCTAGTAATTCACTCTCACAGCACTGTTTAGCGTCCGTGGAATAGACCGTTTCTACATTACAAATGAAGTTACCCGGACTTACATTCTTGCAGTTTCCGAGGTCATTAAAGATACAATACTGTGCCTTGTCTTTGGTCATTGCTATATATTTATTAGTTGGAAGTATCAAACTAAATGAGTTCGGTTGTTCAGGGTTATGCGGAGTAGGCAGAGCGATGTTGTGGAATAGCATGTATTCCTTGGTGCTTACTAACGGTACTTGCACAACAAACATGATTTTATTATTTAAATAATAACATACTAGTTTTGAAATACTTAGAATAAGGTGCATATTACTTAAATCTAAAACTACGGGCAACTCGAGGTCACCGGGCAAATGACGATGGTTATTAGCAAGCTCTCTGTATAATTGGTTTGGGGTTATAATGGCAGGATGCAGGATATTCTGACTACTAAATAATATTGCGTTGGTAATGTCTTCTAATTGAAATGATAACGTAAGTATCGATGCTTCTAAGGTGGTTAGGATTTCATTAACTTTTACTAATATTTGTAATCCATTTGTTAATTCGGTGATGTTTTTAACACTGACAGAGAGGTTGTTAATAGCGTTACTGAGATAAATTTCATTATCTTTTATTTTTTGTAAAGTTTCATTATAACGTTCTATTACAGATGTGGTAACCAGTATATTTTCCTTCATGAGCGAAATCAACTGTTTTTCGTTATTTTGTAATGCTGTTATCGCTTCATCGTATTTGAGAGCATCGTTTTCGTCTAAGGTGCCGAAAACTTGTTTCAGAATTGTACCTATCCCTCCTATCCAGGCACTGCGTTTTATGCGGTTATCTATTAAGTGTGAGATGGAGGAAAATTCTTTATTCATATCTTGATAACGTGCTTTTAGAGGTTGTAACATATTACGGCATTCTGTGTCGACTTCCATGATTCTGGTTTGACTACACAATTTTCCTGTGATCTCAAAAGCATTTTCAATGTTCTGTATATGGGAGGTAAAGTGTGAAATATCTACCGGTATTAGGATATTTAACTGAACATTTTTAATTTTAAGTTTTCCTAAGTAATCATAGTAGAGGCCTGGACTTGAAGTAATTGATTGGATGTAGTCTTGATCGGATTGGACCCGAGTTGCGCTGCAAATAATAATTAATGTAAGTCTAACTAACGTAAGTATTCTATTTTGTAATATCTAACCTAACTATTATAATATAATATAATTCTATTACTAACCTATATCTATATCTGTGTAAGTTATATATATTATTTTTCTGGTCTAGATTTTCTATTTCTAAGAGTTTCTGTTTTTATTTTAATAATTAGTAGGTTTTCTTCACAGGTTTCCAACTTCAGCTGGTTTCACCTGGTCATAATGGTGAGTAACATGACGCCGGTTAATAAGCAAGGTAAGAGTATTATTACCGTTTATTTTAATCACCTTGTAAGGTCCTTTCCAAATAGGCGATAATGCCTTACGTAATCTAAGGTGGTTTTTCAGGTACACATAATCGCCGATTTTATATTTGACTGAGCGAGTATGTGTGTCGTAATATGTTTTGGATGATTCTTTGGATTTTCTTATAAAATCTAGAGCTTTTTCACGGGAATATTTTAATCTATTTTGGAGCATACGGACGTAGTCGGGGTATGTCGCTCCTGGAGACTCGTTATAGATGGAATTTGGAATGAATGGTTTATTTCCAAACATCAACTCGTAAGGAGTAAAATGGGTTGTGGAATGGACAGAGGTATTATAAGCAAGCATGGCTGTATATACATAACGAGGCCAATTTGTTTGTTCCTCGTTAATATAGGATTTTAAATATTCCTTCAAGGTTGAGTGACTCCTCTCGAGAGCGCCTTGGGTTTGTGGATGGTATGGAGAGGACCAAAGGTTCTTGATTTTTAAGAATTCGCATGTTTTCTTAAAAAGGTCTGACGTAAAGTTGGGGCCCTGGTCTGTAAGGATCATTTTGGGGATACCAAAGATTGATATATAATGGAGCAAGCATTCGCTTGTTTCTTCGGCAGTAGTACTGCGGATTGGGTATGCGGAAGAGAATTTGGTGAGATCATCTTGGATTGTCAATATATATTTTAGTTTTGCAGGTCCAGCTTCAGGGAGTGGACCTACAATATCGAGGGATATTCTTTGAGAGGGTTCTGTTGAAGTACTGGTAATTTGCATTGGAGCGCGATTTATTTTCCTAAGGGCTTTGTTCTCTTGGCAAGATTTACATTGTTTCACATATGATTCTATATCACTACGCATCCCTTTCCAGTAGTATGTTTGTTTTATTCTATTATACATTCTGACAGACCCCAAATGGCCTGCTATAGGAATATCGTGGTTATCGACAAGGATCTTCTTAATTTCCGTAGGGGCTGGATATATAATATTATTATGATATATTTTGATTTTAATACGTGTGTCATGGAAAAGGTATGTTAATATATTATAGATTTTCACAAAGGAGTGCTTTTCAAACGGATTTTTCAGGTCGGATATACTTATTTCATTTATATCTTCAAAGACTATCAATTCGTTTCGAATTGTTTTCAGCGTTTGGAAGATTTCAGGATACGATGATTCGTCGAAATGATGTACTTTCATGAAAAGTAAGTAATAGATTTTATTATTGTATTCAATCCTTCGGAAAGAGAAAAGTTCTTTTTCGGCGTTATAAACGTTGGAGAGCGTTTCGGGATCACTTAGAATCTCTTGGATATAGGGATTAGATTCATCTAAGTCCATAGATGTAGGGACCAGTGTAATTTTTGTGGAAGACTTCATTAGACTCTCGTTATGTTCTTCGATATTTGTATTAAAGGAATTGTTTTTATCTGCCATAGCTTTCAGGAAAGTGGGGTAGTCGTCAACAGGTAAGTCAGGGCATGAACTGGTAGATGGAATTGGATCGATATCTGTATGAACATCGGGAATTGACTGTGAGCTCGGCACGCATTCAGGTAAGTTAGGTCTATCGACATTGGATGCAGTATTGGGAGAGATTGGTAATTCTGATGTATGTTCAGGTAAGTCAATTCTATTAGCGTCAAGTTGGTCATTGGGAAGTAATAGAGGTTCTAATACTTGTTCAGGTAAGTCAACAACTTCGTTTCCAGGTTCACCTCTGTAGTTTTCAATAATATCCGAAAGTGACATAAGGTCATCGTTTTGGTCGAGGGTATGTGGCGAGGTAGTAATGATTTCGTCGGGGTTAAAAGACGGTGGTGATATCAATAAGTCCATTAGATCTCCATCTACTGCAAGGTTGGAATCTGGGTTTCCGGGTTGGATTGGATTAACGGGAAAGCGAGACAAGGCATCCGCGTTAGAATTTATTTTTCCTTTCTTGTACTGAATTTCGTATTCGAATTCTTCAAGTTTCAGTCGCCAGCGGACGAGTCGTGACCCGGGGTCTTTGCAACTAAATAGCCATTGGAGTGGTTTGTGGTCGGTAAGTATTTTAAATCGGTGACCATAAAGGTAAGGTCTGAATATTTTAGTACCAAAAATTATGGCAAGGCATTCTTTTTCAGTAACTGTGTAATTGCTCTCAGCTTTGTTAAGAGTACGCGACGCATAGGCTATTGGGCGGTCTTGCCCTACTGCGCCTTGGGATAATATAGCTGATATAGCATGATTGGATGCGTCACAGGTTAGGATGAATGGTTGTGTAAAATCTGGATAGGCTAATATTGGGGCTGTGACAAGTTTGTTTTTTAAGGATTCAAATGCGAGCTGTTGCTCATTTTGCCATATGAATAGGACGTCTTTCTTTAACAAGGAAGTCAGTGGTTTAGCCAATTTGGCGAAATCGGGTATAAATCTTCTATAATAGGACACTAAGCCGAGGAAGGATTTGATGTCCTTCGGTGACTGAGGAATCGGGTAGTTTGTTACAGCTTTAATTTTATCAGGGTTTGGTTTAACGCCGTCTTCACCGATAATATGTCCTAGATATGCTACTTCCTTTCGTAGGAACTCGCACTTTTCTGGTTGTAGTTTTAAATTAAAACTACGAAGTCTATTGAATACAGCTTTTAGATTGTTAATGTGTGAATTTAAGTCGGCAGAATATATCACGATGTCATCTAGATATACGAAACAACGTGTTCCTTGGAGACCGGAAAGGCAGGTATTCATCAATTTCTGAAAAGTGGACGGGGCATTTTTAAGCCCAAATGGCATTCTGTTGAATTGGTAGTGGCCCTGGGGCACAGAGAAGGCTGTTTTAGGAGCATCTTCGGGAGAAATAAGGATTTGATGGAAGCCTGAGGTAAGATCTAGTGTCGAGAAATATTTACTATTTCCTAATTGGTCAAGGATCTCGGATATCTGCGGAATGGGGTAAATTTCACCAATGGTGATATCATTCAACTTGCGATAGTCAATTACTATCCGCCATTTACGTTGGCCCTGGGAGTCTGCTTTTTTAGGCACTATCCATATTGGTGAACTCCAAGGAGAGGATGAGGGCTCTATGATGCCTTGATTGAGCATTTTGTCGATTTGAGTTTCAACTTCTTTCTTGTGACATTCTGGGAATCTGTACGACTTAGTGTGAATGGGAACATCGCTGCTTGTTTTTATTTCATGGGCAAGAGCAGATGTGTGGGACAGCAGATCATTTGCTAAATGGAAAATATCTGAATACTGAGAACAAACTTCTATAAGAGCATTGGATTCTTCTTGATTGAGATGGTCTATTCTTAAGGAATTAATTACTTCATCGGTACGGTGAGTTGTTTCTCGAGGATTAGCATTGGTGCAAAAGGCGATGGGATGAAGTGGTTCAACCTTAAGGTTTAGGTTCGGATTAATGCTGATACTGGATTCTGAGATATTAGCGATTGTTAGGTTAACACGATTGTTGTCTTTTATCTTGACTATGCAATTGGATATTAATATGTCTTTAGAGACATGTTGATCTATGATAATGCCTTCTTTTAGGTTGGTATTTCGGATTGAACATTCTATAACGGCCTCGCTACGAGGGGGAATGACGTAGAAGGGATCGGAGAAGAGTAGTTTTATCTCCATGTTTTCTATTTTCAAAGTATCGTGAGTATAATCAATTTTACAGCCGAACGCGGTTAAAAAGTCAGTCCCTATAATACCATCGTAAGGTAAGTTAATGTTCTTGATGACATGGAATTTGAAGGATGCTGATTTGGATTTGTTTAATTTTAATTTTAGTTGAAAATGTCCTTCGGTCAGTGTTGGCTCATCGCCCGGGTCTATACCTTTAAGCTTAATCGGTTCTTTCGTTAGTTTCTGATTTTTGTGAATACTGGATTCTTTTATTAGACATATAGCAGAACCGGAATCAACTAAAAGAGATAATGGAATATCTGAGGCTGCCGAGTCTAATAGTACGTGAGGCAGGAGCTTTTTTGAAGTGTCTAAATTAATTTCGTAAACCTTGTTGTCAGTTATGTTGTGGCTTGGGATAACTCTCGGGTTTTTATTTACTGCAACAGGTGAGTGATCTTTTCTTAGATTAGGTTTTATATTATATGATTTTAATTTTGTTTCTTTTGTTTCAGATGCTGATTGCGGGAAACTGGATACTTCTGGAATAGGTCCGTCAGTTCGGGGCTGGTTACCCTGTCGGTTGGACTTTGTAGAAGAGTAAGGTCCGTCGGTTTGGGGCTGTTTACCCTGTCGGTTGGACTCTAGGATAAGGTAAGGTCCGTCGGTTTGGGGCTGGTTACCCTGTCGATTGGATTTTATGGCTGAGTAAGGTCCGTCGGTTTGGGGCTGTTTACCCTGTCGGTTGGACTCTAGGATAAGGTTAGGACCGTCGGTTTGGGGCTGGTTACCCTGTCGGTTGGACCTGAATGTATCAAGATAAGGTCGTTGGCAAGGATTGGATATGGTGTCGGCTTCCTGAACTCGTCTCGTGCGACACCGAGGCGAGACGCTTATTCGTTTAAAGGGGCTAGCGAAACATCAACTTCATCCTGCCCGATTTGTTCGTCCGGTTGATCAACGAAGTTCACCCGCGGTGGTGATCTTGGTGAATTTAGGGTGTTAGATGAGTTAGGATAAAACCTATAACGGTTATTGTTATATTCTCGTTTTTTACACGAAGAAATATCATGGCCGGCCGTCTTACAATAGCGGCAAAAGACCCTGGGTGGTCCTTGAGTTGAAGGGGTGAACGTCCTTTGTGGATTCGTATTATATTCTGGTCTGGGTGTGCTTGTGCTTGGTTTATTTCTATTAAAATTACTAGGTTTATGTTCGATCTGTGGGCGTCTATAAAGTGTCTGTTGAATGCGTTCTTCAGACACGGCTAAGTTAATGGCTTCGTTAAGCGTCCTGGGAGATCTACATCTGACAATGTTTGAAATACGGGGATGTAATCCCATAAGGAAATGATGGAGCGCAAGGTCTTCCATGGCCGCAGTGCGGCCGGGCAACTCCTTACTCTTCGTATTGGCTAGAGAAATTTCCGTCAATAGTTGTGAAAGGTGAGTTTCCACCTTAAGGGCGTATTGGCTAACATTCTCCTGCGGACCTTGTCTGCTTTCTTGAAGCTCCGTTAGGAGGTGGGAATAATGTTTTCTTTCGCTGAACTGATTTTTAAGAAATTCCTTTAGTTGTTCCCAGGACGAGAACTCTTTGATGGAGCAGGCTATCTCCGCTTTACCATTTAATTGGCTGAGGATATATTTAAATAGAATAGTTCTTTGAGTTTCGGATGCGAGTTCGTATGCATTTTCGCAATTAACTAAAAATGAATTTAAGGTTTCGCGGCTGCCGTCATATGCTTTAATGAATTTAAATAATGTGTTTAGGTCCAACTCAGACATCGCAAGGATTGCAGCTGTTTTCCTGGTGAGCCGAGGTGAAATAACAGGTGATTTCGCTTCCGAATCACTTACAATCTGTTCCGGTTCTGGAATAAGTACTGTGAGTTTTGTTTCTTCCTGTTTAGGCACTTTTGGCATAATTTAATTTATGAATGAAAAATAAATCGGAACAGATAGCAAGTTAATGTGATTACGACAACATTAATTATTAAGTTATGGAACCCTAATTTATATATAAAGCGATGACCAAAGACTAACACTTACAGTATTAGCAGTGCGTAGGCGACGGATATAGATGAGACGGACAGGAACATTCCGATGCGATAAGGCTGCGTATCGGGTTACCTCACTCGAAACTTTGTTCTTCAAATTGATGCGGATATTTATTATGTTTTCAGGTTTAGAATTGGAACTCCTTGGTTGATCGAAGGTAGGTAACTGCGGCTCAGGATACCTCTTCACAGGATATGCAGATCTACTCCAGGGGCTGACAGCGTCGTTGTAATAATACAGCCGGGTATAGCAGGATAATGTGGTAAGTATTTAGACCACTATCGGGAATCGGCGGTGTGTTTAACACAAACACAACTGGATACACGAGGATATTTGGTAAGTCTTGACACTTTTCATTAAAATCACGTATAGTTTTTAGAAATTAGGATTCTGGTTTTGCGAGATCCGGGGTGAGTCTGCGATGCGGTTGCTAGGCACTGGGGATTTCCGGATCCCACCGCTGCCACCAAAAATGTTATAAGGGAAATAAATTTACCCTTTTTAAAAAAGGAATATTTTAATTAAACACTATAAGTAATTATTTTTAGAGAAGCAACCGCTCACAATAGAAATTAACGACAGACTGAGCTAAACGCATTGAGAACAGGGTATATGATAAGTAAGGCTGCTGAGGTATCTCGGCAGTCTTGCAGGTAAGCATTAACCCTTGCAGTACATGGGTATTTTTACTTACATGCCTAGCCTTATCCAAGCCGGCGTCTTCGTCACGCCTCGAATTATCCGCCCTAGACACGTTAGTAGCCACGGGCGAACGGGGACGGCGCAGAGGCTGAACCAACGGAACCCTAAACAAAATTAAAAACATTAATAAAAATATGACGAATACGCGTAACGGAATGTCTTCCCCTTAAGAAAATAGCGCATAATCTTCACCTTAACAGTAACACAATAAAATGTCCATATACAAAGTAACACAAAAGAGCAGGATGGAAATATAGGGCCAAATAAATGTTAAAACGAGATAGATATACTCGGGAAGAAACTGGAATAAACTCGTAGTAAGTAACAAGGACGGGAATATTTGTTGGACAGGGATAGAAATAGACGAATGACGTAATAGGGTTCGTTCTAATGCCGAACGGATATATAAACGCAATAATCTGCGCACGAAGGCAGTCCATCAAGCTATACGACGGAGTTATCCCCTGGGTTAACGAAGTCAAATATCTTGGTGTAACTCTCGATAGAGGCTTATACTTCCACAAGCACACCAGAGCGGTCGGGAACAGAGCATACTGGATCCTAGGCCGACTCTATCCGTTGATATGCAAGAAGAGTAAGATGAGCCTTAGAAATAAGGTGACTCTATACAAAACTTGCATCCGCCCCATCATGACCTATGCGAGTGTGGTCTTCGGCCACGCCAGCGATACAAACATCTGGAGACTTTGAGACAGGAACGGAGAAAGAATACAATTTCCTGCGGCCGGGCGGCCTGTCGTAAGAGGCGACATAACAACCCACAGCCAGGTGGTAGGGCATTTGCCCGACTGGATGGCTACCACCCCTGGTCTAGAGTATGTCGCCATAACAACGTTGAGTTGTGTTCCGGCATTAGTGACCAGGTTCCAGTTTCCCTTAAGAGAGCAGCAGCGCATTTGTAGCAACTTTGATGTTGCAAATGTCCATAGGCGATGGTAACCGCTTTCCATCAAGTGGGCCGTCTGCCTGTCTGCTGATCTCCTGCAATAAAAAAAAAAAAAAGACTGCAAAGAATCCAGAATCATTTTATGCGTGCTGCAGTCTACGCCCCGCGCTATACGCGGCTCGCCGACCTGCATCGCGATCTGGAGCTTCCCTCCATCAAAGATTATATAGTCACTCTATCGCGCAGATTCTTTGACCTCGCCCCCCATCACCCGAACCCTCTGGTGACGGAAACGGTCAACTATAAACCCACACCGAACGCTCCCATGAGAAATCGTCGCCCTCGCAATGTACTCATTGACGAGCCCGATAAAATCACCCGTCTCCTCGCGATCATGAACCCCCCGAGGCTCAGAACATCAGCCTGGCATAACAGACGCAGACAGAACAGACGCCGGAGAGCCCCCGGCTCGGATCCTCTTACACAAAGGTAAGACCCCACCAATCTCACACACTCAATACAGACACAAGTAGCCATACACGATTAGCATAGGCGTGTTGCTGGAGAGTTTCTTCCGCCGCTTCTTCTCCTCCAGCTATAACACGTTGCGAAGCGGTAGTAATGATAGACTAGGATCGGCTCCGCCGGCGGAGTCGATAATTGGTCCCCAAAAAACAATCATTTCAGCCTGTTGGCTTAGCTCTTTCAGCCTTTAACGGCTAATTCCCAATATAGTCAATCCCCCGCAGCGGTCGAGCCGAGGTCGAACCTCACAGGAGGTGCCTCCTCGAGCGTGCTGCTCCCGGGCTGAACGCCTCCGCTCCCACGGAGTCGTGAAGCCCCCAAAGTCCGGTATCGCTGAAACAGCCATCTGCGGCTATTCAGCTGGGTCCAGTTCCAAAAAAAAAAAAAAAAAAAACCACGAAGGCAGTCTCGCACGGGCTGTTGAAGCGAAAGGAAGGACAAGAGAGCAAAGGAATAAAAAGATCCTTCAGACTGCTCGACAACGTTACGGTGGAGCAACAAGGCGTGAGTGAGGCTTCTATTCAAGCGATTCAGTCAGTCCGGTCAATTAAA
This sequence comes from Dendrolimus kikuchii, assembly GCA_019925095.2. Lineage (NCBI taxonomy): Eukaryota > Metazoa > Arthropoda > Insecta > Lepidoptera > Lasiocampidae > Dendrolimus > Dendrolimus kikuchii. Next base: position 35,743,125 of record CM034387.1, read on the forward strand.
CCGGAACGTGAGTCAATTGAGAAAAGCCTGTCCATAATTTGGAAAGGTATTTTTATTTAATTAATTTTTGATTAAATATAAACAGTTTCTCTGTAGATCGGCGTTTCCTTCCAATCTCGTTATCCACAGCACGTAACAATACTTGTATTTCTCGTAGTTCATATACCTTTTCACAAGTTTTTTGCAACTAGTACACATAATTAAAATTACGTTTTAACTGTTTTAAGCGTGGCATTTTATTTTATTTGACAACTGTGTACCGTGATCACGCTACTGAAAAGTAACCGAAGCGTCGGAAATAAAACTCAAATGAAAGTATTTTATTTGCTAGTAGTTTTTAACGGATGCGTAGTCAGTTCAGAACCAGAACATCATTTATCGCGATATATATATAACAAACCTATTAAGTTCTTATGTAAGTAAAATAGAGCGCTTGAGCCGCGTCGCAGTCGCGGGGAAAACTCTAGCCAATATATAAATTGACTTGATTTACTTATGACAAATTTATATTTTTTTATTGCTGGCGTACAGCAGACATGCTGACGGCCCACCTGTGCCGGAAAGTGGTTACTGTCGCCTATGAACATTAGCAACACTAAAGATGATACCAATGCGCTCTTTAAAGCGAAACTGGAACCCGGCCACTAATATCGGAACACAACTTGTTATGGCGGCATACTCTAGACCAGGGGTTAATGTTAAACTACAAGATGGATGGGTACAGATGTAAAGGTACACCATAAAAAGGATGGATGGATTGTCTGAAGGATGATATGATGATTTGTGGTAGAAGATGTATGTCAGAATAGAGAAGTGTGGAAGGAAACGACATGTTGTGCCGACCCCGATCAATAGGGATATGGTGAAAGAAAAGAGACTCTAGACCAGGGGTGGTAGCCAATCAGACGGGCAATTACCCTATCACCTGGCTGTGAGTTGTTTTGTCGCCTCTTACGACAGGCCGCCCCAACGCAGGATTTAGTATGTATAACATAAATCTCAACAATATTACGACGAATATTTCACAAAAAACAATTTTGATTCAAACAAAGTAAGTTAACATATATAAAAATAGAATATTTTTTTTTTTATCTCAATAATTAAATTTATTTTTATGTATATATATTTTTTTGCTTTTATTTTTAAAAGGGCTTTGAAGCTTTTCGGTAGTCAGCCCCATCGTACCTTCTCTTAATTTATTATAGCTTAACTCATAACTCATTTATTTGTAACTATGTTACACGGCTTATATATGTATTATTACTAAATTTACAGTTATTAAGATTCACATTATTTGAATTTGTTTGTCATCAATCTTACATTAAACTAACATGAAATTTACATAAAAATGTTGAGATTTGTGGAATACAAAATTGTTACATACATACATACATAACTTCACGCCAGTTCCCTTGCGGGGGGTAGGCACGAACAACAGAGCGCCATTTAGGCCCATTCTTACACACCTCACTTGCTTCTTTGATATTCATAACTCTTGTCATGCACACTCGTCTGTTCTTAAGGCTCCTGACATCACCCTCCGCTAGTACACGATCAATTTGATCATGGAAGGTGTGTCGTGGCCTTCCACGACTTCTGCATCCATCCACTTTTGCATTGTATATCTGTTTAGTCATTCTTTCATCATGCATTCTTTCCACATGCCCGAACCACCGAAGCATTCCTTTCCTTATCTCCACCCCGACACTCTCTTTCAGACCAACTCTCTTTCTTACTTCGGTATTAGGAACGCGGTCCGCGAGCGTCACTCCGCAGATTTTGCGCAGTGCTCGCATCTCAAAAAATTGTTATAAGTGAATTATTGCAATTTATATCTTCTTGACATAATAATGCGCAAGCGAGATAGAAACGTGAAACGCACGCACTGCCTGGGTCTTTACATGACCATCTATTATGTTCCGCTCTGGCGGGAACACATATTGTAATAAAATTAACAAATAATACAGACTACAGCAGAACTAATATAATGTTGCAAGCCGATACTAATCCTTGCAGGTGTCTTACTACTCCTTTGAATCTGAGTGATCTATTGTTCGTGCTAATCTCTTTGTTCACGCCGCCATAAGACGTCATAAAACCTTCTTTCCTCTGTTGGTATTTAATGCGAATTCTTGGAAGCCATTAAGCTGACCGTTTAACGATTTCCACAACCAATGAGCGGCGTGTTGCCAGGAGGCCATGTCTAATATACAAATGTTTGAGGGTCGGTCAGTCGGGAAATGCGCCAGTAGTGTTCTAACTGCGAACGAGGCGTTACCTAGCCCACTTTCGGAGTGAGTAAATTATAACGACGAACTTTACGCGATTTATTTCGTAACGATTGTCTGCCCTATCGTTTGGTTTTGTTGTATTCGGCTCTACTTATACGAACTGGGAATTACGTGTGTGTACTTCTAATAAACTTTGTGATAATTCCAAAGGCATTTTCGAATTCATATCCTACAAATTCGAAACAATAATATACTTACGTCGATTGAGACTCGCCATAATCATTGGTGTCTACTCCAGAGGACAATCTGTAATAAAAAAAATGTATTTAAAAATACATATGGGATGTTCATTAATTACGCGAGGCCTTTTTGGCGATTCCCCGATTCTCCCTACCCACCCCCTGGTGAGATATCGTGAGATTCAGCCTCCGTCCCCCAACCTCACGTGAGATTCGCTCTTAAGAGTGACTATTGGAACCACCATGACAAAGTGATGTTCAGTAAAACTATCTGCTCCTTCAACCTCGCTGATTTTGCCACTCTTAGCCGAATTAACTTATTCCGACAATTTTAAATGCTGCTGTCAACGCGACAGCTCAGTATTAGGGACTGAACGCGTATCCAAAATGGCGGTGGTAGGATTGCTGGTATGCAAAGAAGGGAGACTAACCTGCGTGCCTCTGGGCTGCACTAACTATGCGTGCTGATCACCAAGTCGTGAGCCTTGTAGCAAATCTTCTGGCTTGTCTCCTTGCGGCCTTCGATATTACATATACAGACGCGGCGCCGGTATGACTGCACTTATAGGCAAGTTGTGGAGGAAAAGATATGCGCGGGTTGTCGTACGAGGGTCGACAGCAGTATTAGTACAGCGGTAAGTACGACAAGAGTCGTATGGAACGGAAGATGGCGGCTGGGAAAAGGTGATTGAATAACGCGGTTAGGAAAAGCGAGTACTTGTGGACATAATTTTACAGGACAGGATTTTAAATTAAGCGGCGCGAATAGCTGCGATACTTTATGTCCTGGGAATCTCGCGGGAAATTCAAGCAGAGCGTGGACGAAGCCGCGGGCATATCCTAGTTGTTGTTATAAAGGGACTCACCTGGCCAAATTGTGGCACACGTCCTTGTGCCGTTCGCGCCAGTCGCGCCTCTGGCAGTCGCTCGAGCAGTACGGCGTGACGCCGCACCCGGCGCAGTACGCGTCGGCGCTCCGGCCGCACTGCACGCACTGGCGGCTCACGCGCTGCTGCAGCCCCGGAATATTTAGCTGTTCGCGAGTTGCGCGTTACGAAATTTTGAATTCAATCAATCGTCTCGTCATAAATTATTAACAGAAAACAACTCGAATGAATAAAAAAATTTCAACGTTCTGCGCCTTTCAACCAAACTGTACCGTTCCATTTGGTAGGTTTGTCTAATATCAGCTTCAAAGCAGATGCTGATATTATACGAATATAATATCAGCCTATTAATGTCCCACTGCTGGGCTCGGGCCTCCCACTATAGGGCAACGGACAGTATACCCGCCACGCTTGTGCAAGGCGGGTTGGCAGGCGCCCTTTGGGTCTGGGACACGTGCGCTAGCCATGACGCTACCACGACTTATGTATTAGACGTATTAGACGAATACATAGTATAAAACTAAAGTCGCTAAAGAGAATTTTTCAAGAAAGATTTGTGTGTAAGTATATACTAGCGTTTGTCCGCGGCTTCGCTCGCGCTATATAAAAACCTAATTAGTTTTATTGTAAGTAAAATAGAGTTACTCATCGGGGAGTATGATCCGCAGGGAAAACTAGTTAGACGTATAAAAAGAGTCCAACAAAAATTTATAATTAAACTAGCGGTTCCGGCAGACGTTGTCCTGCCCAGAAAAAATAAAAATCTAAATCCCGATTCCAGCGCCACCGCCACACAAGTCTAATTGTGAATCTAAACCATTCCGGGACCCACTCTAACAAGTTTCTTTTACACCTTGAGTTACAATATTGAAGTTTTAGTAGAATAGATATAGCCTATATTAATCTGGGTAAACGTAGCATTCCAATGGTGAAAGAATTTTTGTAATCAGTCCAGTAGTTGTTGAGTTTATTCGTTACAAACATACAAATCTTTCCTCTTTATAATATTAGTATAGATAAAAGACACGCTTTAGAAAAAACCCGAACGAAAAAATGGATAATACTTTTTAATATTCTACAGTGTTATTGTGAAAAACGTAGGGTTTTTTAACAACTCTACGCACTCGAGTTCCGTACCCTTTTTTACAACTTAATTCCTTACGAATAACTTATTATACACTGCAAAAGTGGATGGATGCAGAAGTCGTGGAAGGCCACGACACACCTTCCATGATCAAATTGATCGTGTACTAACGGAGGGTGATGTCAGGAGCCTTAAGAACAGACGAGCGTGCATGACAAGAGTTATGAATGTCAAAGAAGCAAGTGAGGTGTGTAAGAATGGGCCTAAATGGCGCTCTGTTGTTCGTGCCTACCCCGCAAGGGAACTGGCGTGAAGTTATGTATGTATGTATGAATAACTTATTATATTAATTTATTCTAATTTTAATACTAAACTTATACTGATGTAGAGTGTATCTGTTACATGCTGGTGTTGTGAGGAAGTGCATGTGCAAAACGTAGGGTTCGTTTTACCGTTTTTTTTAATTATTATTAACAACTACCGACTCCAGTCCTGTACCCTTTTTTAACCGACTTCAAAAAAAGGAGGAGGTTCTCAATTCGTCGGGATCTTTTTTTTTGCTTTTTTTTATGTATGTTCACCGATTACTCCGAGATTTATGATCCGATTTAAGTGATTATTTTTTTGTTCGACGCGGAACAGCTTCCATTTGGTCCCCTAAAAATTTGACGTAGTTTGGCCCAGTAGTTTACATTTTTACAATCAAATTTAAGAAGTTAGGAAGTTGTACACGCTTATTTGTCACTTTGTTATTGTCTGTGACATTTAATGCATGCATGTTTTTGTTGTGGTGTACCTTAAGAATATCTTATTATATTAATTTATTTTAATTTTACTATATATTTACTATATGTTCATAATAACTATTTTACGTCCAGCACCTCACGTTTTTCACAGTAACATTGCACTGCAAAACAAACTCTTCATACTCTTCATCAACCAAAACTCATTATAATCAAGGAACTCGACTCGTGGTATATCGTACGTGTGACAATAGCTTTAAAATGTGGCACTCCCATTCTATGGATAGTTCTTTTTTTTTATTGCACGAGTTCAGCAGACAGGCAGACGGGCCAGTTGATGCCAAGCGGTTACCATCGCCTATGACATTTGTAACCCCAAAGGTGCTACAAATGCGCTACTGCTCTCTTAAGGGAGACTGGAACCTGGTAATTAATGCCGGAACACAACTCAAGGTTGTTATGGCGGCTTACTTATGACCAGGGGTGGTAGCCATCCAGTTCATAGTTAACCTGTTTTATCCCGGTGATCTTGGCAGGACATACATACATATCGAGCCTTTACCGCCATTTTATCATAAGCGACATTTGGACCCAAGTATATTTTTTGTTGCAAAAGGTATTTTAAACTATTATTTTGTATTAAGCCTTTCAGTACTAGTTACATTAGACCATACTAAATCAAAATCTGAGTCTTAAAATAAAATAATACTTTAAAATATCTTTTGCAACAAAGACTATTTATTATACATAGGTAAAAATGTCGCTTACGATAAAATAGCGGTAAAGGCTCGATATCATACCTACATCGTTTAATTCATCGTCATGTGAAGACCAAATAAACATTTTTTTTCTTTCTTTCTACATATTATCACGCCTGTTGCCCATGGGTGTAGACAGATACTACAGATCTTCACTTGCGACGATCCTGACAAACGACTGCCGCTTCATCTTAACAAACTACTTTCATTAACGTCCTCATACATCCACGTTTATTTGCATACATACATACATACATAACTTCACGCCAGTTCCCTTGCGGGGTAGGCACGAACAACAGAGCGCCATTTAGGCTTATTCTTACACACCTCACTTACTTCTTTGACATTCATAACTCTGGTTATGCACGCTCGTCTGTTCTTAAGGCTCCTGACATCACCTTCTGCTAGTACACGATCAATTTGGTCATGGAAGGTGTGTCGTGGCCTTCCACGACTTCTGCATCCATCCACTTTTGCATTGTATATATCTGTTTAGTCATTCTTTCATCATGCAAGCTTTCCCCGACACTCTCTTTCAGAGCAACTCTCTTTCTTACTTCGGTATTAGGAACGCGGTCCGCGAGCGTCACTCCGCAGATTTTGCGCAGTGCTCGCATCTCGAACGCGTTTACTCTACTTTCATGCTCTCTCTTCCATACCCAACTCTCGCTTCCATACGTGAGCGAAGGTACCAGCACCGCGTTGTGTATAGTACCGTGTATTTGCGATGTTTTTTATCTGATCTCTGTTTTACACTTCTGATATTTCATCATGATGTGTACGTCGCGGACTGGGGGTACCAACTCTACCATTCACAATGCTGTCATACACTTGTTTGGACATACATACACTTGGCATAAGTAATATAGCATAACGTTATACAATTATTGTATTGTCATCGGTTGTTAATACGTGTAAAAATCTTTTACAGATCAAGCTAATAAAATCGTGTTAAAAATGACAAGTCTAATGCTGACATTACACGGATCAATCAAATTGAATTAGTTTCGTTGAAGGCACACAACTGAAAGAAGACGGTATCGAATTGTTATTAATGTTTATAGACTTGACATTGGTTGATTCATCTCAATTGAAAGATTTACCCGGAGAGGCAGGTACGCGCATTACTTCCCTCCCTGAGTTAGGTTCCGTTTACCGCGGGGGGCCTTTAGCTTGCTAGGAAGAGCAAAGGACCTTCTACCCCCGCACAACGAAGTGGGGTGTGTTCTCCCAGGGCACACTCCAGGCACTTTATTGCGCTGGATCGGCTGGGCGTAACTGTGTTCTAAATCTCAGCCTTTCCAACACATTCAAAGCGCAGGGTCGTCAGGGAGGAGGGGGTTTTTAGTGGGTATTGGGGTTGCTCGCCCGTGCAGCAACGCTCGGAGTCTTCCACACTATTCTGTGACGTCGATCGCGGACGGAGCGCTGCCAAGAGCATACTATTGCTGCAGTGTTATCGCCCCCGACCGACGCGTGTCGTTCCCCTAGCAACGACCCAGTTTGTGCGTAAATCGGTTAAGCATTTTCCCTCGCCTCAAAACAAAAAAAAAATAAAAATAATAATAAGTAACATAGCATAACGTTATACAATTATTGTATTGTCATCGGTTGTTAATACGTGTAAAAATCCGTTACAGATCAAGCTAATTAAATCGTGTTAAAAATGACAAGTCTAATGCTGACATTACACGGATCAATCAAATTGAATTAGTTTCGTTGAAGGCACAGAACTGAAAGAAGACGGTATCGAATTGTTATTAATGTTTATAGACTTGACATTGGTTGATTCGTCTAAATTGAAAGATTCACCCCTGTTGACGAAGTGAGTTTGCACTGCTTCCCGGGGCATGCTCAAGCATTGATGCGCTAGGGTCAGCGTGGGCGTAACTACGTTCTAAGTCTCACGCTCTTCCTGCCATAAGCGCGGGGCACATGGGAGGAGGGTGGTTTTAGTGGAGTATTGAGTTTTCGAGTCTCCACACAAGCCGGCCGATTAGTGTTTGGATTGCCCCCAGGGGAATGCCTCCATAATCGACTATGGTCTAATCCCTAGCAAAGGACCCGGTACTGTGCGAAATGCACATCCCCCGCCTTAAAAAAAATAATCTAAATTGAAAGATATAAATAAACCGTCTAACATTGAACCATCAATACGTTCGCGCCATAAACGAATTTGTATTGTAGTAAAACAATAAAGCAAAATTAAAAAAATGCATTTATTAATAAATCAATCCGTAAAACTAACTCCATTACAAAATCAATAATAAAAATAACATTGAAATGATGGAAGAAATATACTAAAGAATGACAATCTCCTCGCAAAAAAGAAAAGTTAATTTTGAAAATCTCCCCATATCCCAAGTAACAGGATCTCCTGATGTAGTTTTTCATCAGTTTTGGGAAGATATATCCTTTGAGGAACTTATGAGAAAGAACAATCGTTGGAAAACTTTAAGGGATACAATTTTAACGCCGTGATTCAAATAAATCCAAGGCTTAAAAACATTATCAATTCACTTTAAATATAGTCAATTACCGGTGTTTTTGTGCCGTTACTTATGTAACATTTATCATTTAAACGTTTAATATAACGTTAACAATCGTATGTTTAAAATAATAATAATCGGCAGACAAACACACACATTGTATATCCTCAAATTAAGCAAGTTACGCTTGTGTTATGGGTAATATACAACGGACTACTCTGGGGCCGATCCCAAACACCTAGACCATAGTAAATAACGGAGAAAATACGTTTCCGAAATTTACTATACCAGGAATCGAACCCGGAACCTCTGCGTTTGACTGAGGTACGCCGGCAAAGGCTTAGCCCGCTCAACCACAGAGGCCGCCAAAACGTAATACTTAACGGTATTTTTTACGTTACCCAAACACTCGGCAAACAAATCTAATTCGATTGCAATATTATTTGAAAATTAATCGCACTTACGCGCGCTCTTAGCATCAATGCTCTTTGAAATCAATATTTGCGAGCGAATGAGAGTAACAAAACATAGTTATAACGGTAAAATTAACGATAAAATCAGTATTAACGTTATATTTACTTAACGGTAAAATGGCCTAGAAATAACGTTAAGTTTTACATCGATATTTATGTTTACCGATATCTGCATTTAGCATATACCGATATTTCAAGCCTGGGGAGCCTGGTTATAATAGTACATTATGGTACTAGTGTGTAACATTGGCGATTACCGCCGAGGCGCCATTGAGACTAGAGCCGTAGGCGAGGGTCTTAAGAGAGCCGAGGACGGTAATCATCAATACACACGTGTATCATACGACGTTTTTCAACACACTTGTGAATAAAATAACAACAAAAACTCATTTTATTTAGTAGATAAAAAAAGTTATATATGAGTGAAAGTTTTATTTATTAAACACGTACGGGTTAAAATTATCTATTTAAATAAGAAGTTGCATGAAATGAGCAAGCAATAGGAACATTAATTTATTTGTTCTATAGAACACGATCTTTATTTTTTTGAATAAAAACTTTTTTAAGAACGAAGCAACTCAACCAATAAAATTAAAAAAAAATCTATAACTCACTAGTGAGTTATAATGTTTTTTACTCACAGTTTGATAATGGGTGTCATTCTGTGCCTAATTGCGGTGACCATAGAGCCACTTTATGAGCAAGTGTGTTGAAAATTATTTTACGCCTCTTGCGACAGACCCCTTGCCGCAGGAATTGCCATTCTTTCTCTGATCTTATTCGTATAATACTTTTTACGGATCTTTACCTGGACATTATCCTCCTAGTGTTGAAGTCTTCCACGATTAAAAGTAAACATTAAAACAATACAAGGCACAAATATTTTAAAATACTTAACCTAAAACGTATGTAAACTAACTCTTAAACTAATATAGTTATCGTTAAAAATATATTCAAGTTCAATGTTACGATCGCACAATGACACACTATTGATTTTATGACTAATTGTTATACAACCTAACCTACTTGTGGTACAGATTGATTTAGACTCGATAGTATCATTGTAAAATTAGATAAACTTTCAATAGTATATAGAAATGGAAATGCGAAAGGACCAATTATTTGTACTTTATGATGAATTATTGTATTAAGGAACTAAATACAGATGTCCATTTGGTTTTCGTTAGATAATATATATGTATAATATGTAAAACTAATAAACTAGAAAACAGGGAATGACTAATCACTGTATTATAATATAATATAATTAGTCACGAACTGATTTTCAGTTTAAAAACTTTGAATTGAATAAAAATAATATTGGTTTCTAAATTAGTAAAACAGTAGTATAGTAATTTTCACGTTCTACTGCTAATTGAGGCACCAATTTTCTTATCAGGCGACAATATCAATGTAAAACAAGATATAATAAAAATATAAAATTAAAATTATTGTATTTTGACTAATTATTGTATTATAGTGTTAATTGAGTGAGCAAATTCATTTTTATTCGATTACAATGAAATTAAAACACGATGAATTAACATTTTAAAACTAATTAATTATAGTAAAAGCATTACATAACTATTTGTGGCACTGCTTGTTTCTCATCCTAACTTATTATGTAAAACTAGCGGTCTCGGCAGATGTTGTCCTGCCTTGAAAAATTAAAAATGTAGAACTCGATTCCAGCCATCTACCGGGTCTAATTGTGAATTTAAACACCCCCCCCCCCTCCCCCCCAGCCCACTCAAACACATAAAATTTCATCAAAATCGTACAATCCCAATCCAGCGGCAAGTATTTTTTTTTAGATTGATGGGTTATATTGTGGAAGTTTGAATAGGCATCCCTAATTTTTATATAGCCTATATTAATCGGGGATAATGTAGCATTCGAATGGTGAAAGAATTTTTGAAATACGTTCAGTACTTTCTGATTTTGTTCGTTACAAACATACAAAAATATTTATAACATTAGTGTAGACTACATAAACTGTAAAATGAGTTACTAATCACCGTCTTTTCTGACTAATAATGTCGTTACTCACGTTTAAATTATAAACATGGTATCATTTTGATTAATAATAATATACAACATGTCTCGAGTATTATTTATCACAAAATCTATTTAGATCTAAACATATTCAATGGGAAGAATGACTAATTATTGCCCTTCGGTCCAGTAATGAGTTTTGTTGAAAGGCACACTTTTGATTTCAATTACATTGAAACTCAACACAATATAATTAGATATCCTAAGTATTGCTAGTACTTGTACAAAATTATTGCCAATATTAAAAATTCTTATATGAAACGGAATGTCACACAGGTTTTATCATACAGTTGACAGAAAATAACAAAAAAAAAATCAACGCATAATTCTTTAGAAATACGCATTAATTTTTTTTTACATAAAAAAAACAGGTGGGAGGTTTCATCTGCGTTCGTGTTGATATGGCGATTGGGTTTAAAGCGTTATAAGAGAAACCGACATTGAGACTTTAAATATTGACAGATACCATACTTGTAATGTAAGACTATGCGTTAACGACGTTATTTTTAACACTAACGCAGACGAAGCCCCAGCATTATTCACAAACTTATGCTAATTTATATTTAATCGGTGGATATATAAATCAGTTGTATACTTGTAGCATTCCGAAAAAGATGGGTATATGGATTTTGGTTAAATATAATTATGTTATAAATTATCGAGTATAACTATAGAAAAAATATACCTAGCACAAATTTCAATCGCCAAGTAAAAACCTAACTCTTAACTAGATGGCGCTCCAGATGATTCTTTAAATTTATTGATATTCTATTATTTAAAACCATTACTGGAATCAAATTAATCAAAAGTAGATAATAAAAAAATGTTATTCAAGTTTTGACGTGGTAACGCCATGATGCAATTGTCATCCTACACAGAGCATTTAAGGTTGACTGAATCGTGTTTCGTACTATGAATATAATTCAGATAGCCCACATCCCTTGTTTTTACATGGGGGAAATGGTTTGCCGCACCATCAGCCGCGCGGGGAATTCCCGCGGCCGGTGTGCGTTGGCACGACCGACGCCGGGTATACCCGCTATTACCCCATGGGTGCCTCCTTCCGCCCGAGTGTCTGGACCACGGTATGCAGCGTGAGCCTTTAGACGCAACTCCGAGTCCACTTCCTCCTTCCCCTACCCCTTCCCGCGTACCCCATTTTTTTTTTATTGCAGGAGTACAGCAGACAGGCAGACCGCCCACTTGATGGAAAACGGTTACCATCGCCTATGGACATTTGCAACACCAATGGTGCTACAAATGCGCTGCTGCTCTCTTAAGGAACAATGGAACCTGGTCACTAATGCCGGAACTCAACTCGAGGTTGTTATGGCGACATACTCTAGACCAGGGGTGGTAGCCATCCAGTCGGGCAAATCCCCTACCACCTGGCTGTGGGTTGTTTTGTCGCCTCTTACGACAGCCCGCCCGGCCGCAGGAAATTGTATTCTTTCTCCGTTCCTGTACGGATAAAAAGCCCATTCTAGAGGCTGGCAACAAGTTGACTTCGCTTCTGTAATTACAAACATTTATAGGCGACGCTAACCACTTTTCATTACGTAAACCGCTTGCCTGTTTTACATTAAAAAAAACCTCAAAAACGAGAGAATAATGACATGTAACGCCATCTAGTTATTGAAAATTTAGAAGCTTTTTAGAGCCACACTTTACTTGCTGATTGTCATGGTCATCTACATTTTATTTGCCGGTATCTTCTTTCATGGTAAAGCCTATGTAGCTGCAACGGCAAACCCAAGTCTTATGCTAGCGACACACCTGCCGAAAGTACGTCTAAATACACTCGCAGTGTTTTTCAAGTAACCTATGACAGAGCCGAAATTACGTGACGTTCGCCGTAATGATACCAAACCTTTCGGCTAGCGGCCATTACCGTGAGAACGCATTTTGAATAGCAATCAACATACCATGCGGCGCGTTACTCAATCGAAAGTTCGACGAACGTAGTTGAACCATTATATGTATATGCTGCGATACTTACACAGATCTAAAAGTACATAATTTCACCTCTTTATTATACTAACACTGATAAAATTAATACTTGAAAGGAATAGGTAGGTAGGTCATATAATACAGGCTACGTTCTATTTGGGACTCACAACGACCACGTTGACGACCGCGATTTATCCCGTTCCATTTGCCTGCCGGCGTTACAATCGTAAACCCAAGTGGAACGGCTATTCGACTCACCTCTTGAGATGTGTCGTTGTGAGCGTTATGTGATCGAAAATGATGACGACATTAGTCACGTTTTCACAACGACCGCCGTCGACTTGTGAAAGGGCTAACTGAGCATTTTGGGCGTTGTGAGCTACTAATGGAACGCCCTAACAATAAGATGTTTGGGGAAAAAGTTTCGTAACGGACTATTTTCCATTGTGAAACGCGCTGAACAACACGCCGCGTAATTCCGACTGTCCGGCGCATTTGATCATACCCACGGAATACTAAGACCAATAATTCAGTCGCCAAAGTGTCAGCACCGTACTTTCGAAAAGGGTGTCGTTACACTTAGTTTAAAAAAATTTTGACGTAAAAATTTATCTACTGCTATCATCATTGTAGTAAATATAAAAGAGACAAAATTTAAAAATAAAACCTCAATTTTTCACCTCCAATGGTGCCGTCAAAATTACCTCTTCTTATTACAGAAATAGATTCTTTATCTACATACAAGGTCACCTTCCCGTTTTTCGTATAATCTGAATCTGTATACACCTCCCAAAGTTCTGTGTTCAAGCCCTGATTTTTGTTTTCTAACAACTCAAAAATAATACTCAAGTCATCTTCACTTTCAGGGAGTACTGCTTTAGGTATTTTAATAATAACTTTTACGTAGTTTACGTTAGTTTTAACAGAATCACGTTTCGTATCTGGAACTATAACAGGGCCTACAGCTTTATTACAGTTTAATTTTGGTGGATTTTTAAGGTTACCTATAGTTAATATAGCATCGTCATCCGTATTAAGTAAATATATGTCTTGATTAGGAATAGAAGAAGTGCTTGGTTCTAGATCATTGGTTTCATTTTTAATAACCACAGGTGCTTGCAGTTTTGTATCATTAGCTTTTGGATTGGATTCTTCTTTCAATGCCATTTTACTTCTGGCTAATTTCGCTTCAATCCTTTGATGATACTTCTTTGTTAACTCTTCCAGACTCAACTTCGGCTTGATCAAAGATTTCAAATGCCCCAACGTAAACAGAATGTCCTTCGTATCAATGCGTTTATTAAATTTAGGCCCAATAATCGCTTCTGCTGACAGTTTATCTATTTGTAACACCACATCTAGCTTGGTCTTAGATCTTACTGCACTAATTTTACGCCAATACTTTGTACGTAACCTCGGATTCTTTTGCTGTAATATATCAATAACATCATCAATACTTCTTGGAGTTTGCACAACCATACTAATTATACCAACGGCCCCACGAAATTCATTAGCTTTTAGTTGTGTATTGACTCTGGCATTCACTGTGGAAATGACATTTTCGAGCCACATTCTCGATCCTATATTCTGACAAATAACAAAAATTACGCCATCAAATAAATATATGTCATGAAATTTAGGTATTATCATATCATTCAGCTCGCCTTTTTGATAGGATTCAAAAACAATATTTTCTATGCCCATTTTAATCTTATGGAACAAGGCTTCATCTATTCTAGCTTCAGGATAACTAGACGGCCCAATGTATAATTTTAAATCATCAGCAATTAAATCTGAGTAATGATTAGTTCTGATGCGTGTGATAGAATTGCTTATTATATCTAGATTAATAGGAGCATACATATTCTTAATAAGATCCTCCTTTACTTTCAAATCTACTTCAACGTCTGTTTCGATTACTTCAAAGCTGACATCACGTTTTTGCCTGTCAATGATTCTGAAAGCTATCTTTTCCCCATCATACGTAGGGTCAAAATCAGGACTTCTTATAATTTCGAGGGATTCGGGATCAACGCCAAACTGCCGCTTCTGCTTACCGGCAATATCTGAATAACACTTCCAGCACTCAGGGTTCAATTTTGGATACTTATATTGTAAATTTAGTAATATGTCCGTAGATTCAAAATGCGCCTTTTCTTTTGGTAATCTCATAACAACTCTCGTATAGCGGACTAAGTCTTTCACATCTGTAATTATTAATTTCAAACCTGTGGTATGAATGAATTTTGGTAAAACTTCTATCAAATAATCTTTAGTTTCCAAACTATCACATATGTAAATAATAGCACCGTTAGATAAATATACGTCTAGGAATGTCGGCATGATTAAATTCGAAAATCTTTGATTTTTCATATCCTTATGCATATATTCTTTGAATAAATGTTTAAGTCGTCTTATATGTGTACCTTCAAGTTTATTCTTCGGGTAACCCTCTAAAGTAATGGCAACTTTTAGCTCATTCTCAACATCTAAATAGTTGGTACGTCTATGGTAAGCTATACCCCTGTTACTATCAATGTTAAGATTGCTATTTCTAAAAATTAATGTATCTACGCTATCTGTAACCGAATCTGATCTTTCCGATTCAGTATTTATAGAATCAAAAGCCATGGTTGTATCTGCTTCACCTAATTCATCTTCATCGTTTTTGATTTCTTCCCGTTGTTCTATGTCCCTTGCACCAGCGTTAGGCGATTCGTCGGACCATATTAATATATCATCTTTTGGACCAATATATTCTATATCTTTGAGCTTAGATAGAATATTATTTTGACCATTTCGTAGTTCATTTTTTGTCTCAATATTTAATACTTCAACATTCTGTTTACATACCATAGCCGCTTCTTTATTCTGAACTGATTCAATATTTTCTTGACTGGTTTTCTCAGTAGTAATCTCGGCTATACCTTCAAACTTTTCCTTTACTTTTTCTAATTTACTTGAAATGTCATCTGCGTTTTTTATTCTGTTTACAACCTGTTCTACTGTTTCAACCTTATTTACGGTAACTTCGGACAAAGTCCTTGGTGTTGGTTCTCCAGATTTTAATTCAGCCAACAATTTGACTCTTGAGCTAATACTGTGCAAATCTTCTTCTATACTAGACAACATGCATTCATAATAAATTTCAGTATAGCCAGTTAATTCGAAATCAATCTGATCATAATCCACGACATTTTTGAATGTGGGGCCTCTAATAGTTTCGCCGGAGACACGATCTACTAGAAACGACGTAATCTCCACATCGTCAACCACTTTTTGAGAATATATTTTCCATTGCTGAGTTTTTAAAGTTGGATTGAAATACTGCAGGAGTTTGAAAGCATCCTGAGCCGTTGTTGGCCATGACGAACGCGGTATCTTCATGACCGCTAAGCATAACCTTTTCACCTTTGCTTTGAGCAACACCAAATTTGTAAACATTCGCTCTTGCAACCCAGGTGAAATCCTTACTATCCAGTCTCTAGTATCCATATCCTTACAAATACAAACTAACGCACCCCTATGGAGATAGTAATCTATAAAACAAGGCACACGCTTCAGTAATCCAGCTTTTAATTGCATATCTATTATATCATTTAAACATTTCTGGAATAAAGCCATTTGTTGTAAACGCATCTTAGATTTAGGATATCCTGCTGAAACTACGACAAGCTTAAAGTCATCTTCTACTATGTCCATGTAATCGGCATTTCTTAGTTGTATGAGTCTATTTGTTTCGTCTTCATCGTCGCTATCGTCATACAAATCGCTATATTTAAAATCGGTCACTTCGCTCTTACTAGCAATCATGTTGACATCGACTTTCTTGGATGTTACGTCGGATCTTTTGCTTACAGTATCAGTCAGTTTACTACAGTCAGATTGTTTTGTCACGTCTGTTGTTCTGCTACGCAGTGCTTCGGACTTAACTGTCTTTCTAGTTTCAGTATCTTCGGAGCACATTATGCATGTGGATGGAGTTGAGCTGCCCTCGTCTTGATATTGCCAGGAACTGTTCTTTGTCTTGCACGAGCATACAGTGGTCTCGTTCTGTTGAAAACATTTCAATGATTCGACTTCTGTAGTTGGGTCTACTCATGATGTGATTTCTTTCTTAATGTCGAAATAATGACATGAACAGAGAACACAAAAATTCATGCAATTTTAAAACTTAGAATTTCGCAAGGATCTCAAATAAGCCCCATGCATTTCCTTATATATTTAAGCATAATGTACGTAATTAACAACAAATGACTTTAGTCCAGACTTTTAAACATTATGCTCATTGTGTTATTTTTGAGTTACACCATCTTTTACACCTATTATAACAATATACAGATCTAAATAGGTCATAAACATAAATATATTACAATGGTGATTTATATAACAGTATAAATAAATATACATACATACAACTTGTATAAAAATTTTAAGGCGGGGGAGATGCTATTTATGCACAATACCGGGTCCTTTGCAAGGGATTAGACCATAGTTGATCATGGAGGCTTTTCCCTTTTTTAAGGGGCAATCCAAACAGTAATCAACCGGCTTGTGTGGAGACTCCGAGAAGTTGTACGGGCAACACCCACTACCCACTAAAACCACCCTCCTCCCATGTGCCCAGCGTTTTTTATGTAGGAAAGGCTGAGACTTAGAACGTAGTTACGCCCAGTCCGATCCAGCGCAAAAAGTGCCTGAATGTGCCCCGGGAATCAGAACACATCCACTTCGTCCGCGGGGGTGATGAATCCTTTGCTCCCTTGATAGCTAAAGGCCCCCTGAAGCGGTATTATTCAGGGTGGGAAGTCATGCGCATACCTGCGTCTCCGGATGCCAGCCAACCGCCGGCGTCCGCGTGGAGTCGCATTAGCACGCGCAATAATACTCCCCTCCACAACTTGTAAGATGCATCAACAAATGCCAAGTGAGGTACTTGAAACATCTCTTATATTATAATAAGAATCCATATAGGTATAAAACAAACAACTTTATTCATCAAGGGTTCCAAAAGTTGAACCTACTTCAGAAGCAGTTAGTTATTACATTCAGGTCAATTAAAACAATAAAAATATTGATCACATTTTTTTTAAATACTTTAGTGAGGAAGATTCTTTCTTTTATAAATACTTTAAAGAAGTGATAATAATTAGGGGCGTCCACACCAGTCATTCAGTGACAAAGATCCACCTCGGTGTTTTAATTAATGTATGGTCCTTTTTTATTTTGTCAATGTGTATAAAATTATCATAAAACATATAATAGCGATTTTCACTTCGATACAAACAATCTAACGGAAAAAAACACATTATGTTGTTAGAGAATGAGAATAAAATTATTATTTTTCTTAGGGATCATAATGAATGAAAAAAAAACCCCAACAAAGCATGCTTTGTTGGGTTAGGTGTTTTTTTTATTAAAGAGACAGGTTAATTCGCTAGTACAGGACGTGACAATTTTATACACATATATTTTATAGACAAACAAAACCTAAAAAGGAACCACAGATTATTTAGAACCCAGAGGTGGACCTTCGTGATGGAATGATAGGCGTGGACAGGGTCGTTGTTTATCTACATAGCCTGCCTACTCTAGTTTAAAAGGAGCACACGACCAAACTGACAATCATACTTGCTCACATAAATAAAATCTAGTATTCAGGAATGCTTCTAAGAACAACAATCGCCAAGTAATATTAGGTAGATAGCATGCTTGCTGTCTACTCTTTCTCTCTAGAACTGCTGTTCACATTTAAGTTTCGGCGTGTAGGGTAAACTGGATAATTGTCGGCACCTACATCAATATGTGCGTTCCTATCAATTTACTCACGTTATTGAAATTTTCATTTTTTTTTGTTTTGTTGCCCTCCTACTAATATTATAAACCCGAAAGTTTGTATCTATGGATGTATGTTTATTACTCTTTCACACAAAAACTACTGAATGGATTTTGATGAAACTTTACAATAATATTGCTTACACATCAGATAACACATAGACTGTAATTTATAAAGATATAGTGTGACTATGTGACTAATATTATAAACGCGAAAGTTTGTACGCATGGATATATGTTTGTTACTCTTTCACGCAAAAATTACTGAATGGATTTTGATGAAACATTGATAATTTATAAAGATGTAGTGTGAATTGTCCAAAATATAACGATTTTCCATCACCACGCGGGTGAAACCGCGGGGCGCAGCTAGTACAATAATAATACTATTGTAATTATGAGTCCAGCAGCACATTGTTAGCACCTTTAGTGTTGCAAATGTTCATAGGCGACAATAACAAATTTTCCATCACAGTCGGGCCGTCAGCCTGTCTGCTGTACTCCAGCAATAACAAAATTTTAAGATTTCCTTAATATCTTACGAATTTACAGGGTGCCATCGATAGAAAAGTTTACCCTACCGTGAAATCACAGAAAATTTAATTATCAATACATTTCGATTTATTCTGTTCCCGCATCAACAATACAAAATTAGATATTGCACTCTTCGTGTATATCCGGAGAAGCCATAGAATTGGGCATACACTATACTAATGAAAAATAAATAAAGCTAAAAACATTAATGAAATTAAGACTCACCGAATCGCCAGCGCCGAAGCTCAGATCGCCGTCACGAGACTCCATGGCCCTGTCAAAAGACATTTTTTCTAGAGAACTCTATGGCTTATATAGTATTGACCTTGGTATCTGTGTTATAGTTCAACTCTAGATATCAGATACCTGAATTTTGTGGGGTATGGGGGGGGGGTTTGGCAGTGTGGAGGGGGGTAGGTATACTTACGTCTACTGCAACCCCTATGTACAGGAAATGATTTTTTGCAAACATAACCTCACTTATTTTCCACCAACTTGTAACCATCGTTTAAATAATTATCAATGAATAAATGGTGACCAATCTATTCTGACACTTGCCGGCCGTTGCCGAGGCATGCTCGCTTGGCTTTAGCTCGGTCTGTGTTTTTGGACTTTAGGACTTTGGACCTAGTTTTTGATTGGAGTTCTCAACTTTGGACCTATGATATAAGTGCAACATTAGTGAAAAAAATAAGTGAGGTTATTTATATAATAAAATCATTTCCTGGACATAGGGGTTGCAGCAGAAGGGGTAAGCGTCCCTCCCCACTACTTAAAATTCAGGTACCAGATATCTAAAGCATACTCTTTTTTATTGCGAAGCTGGCAAACAGGCAGACAGCCCACCTGATGGAAAGTGGTTACCGTCGCCTATAGACATAACATCAGGGGCAAGTCAATGCATTGCCAGACTTTAGAATGAGGATAGGAGGGATAGGATAAAAGGATCAGACAGGAGGAATTTGATTCCCGAGGGATAAAAATTAACTTTTAGACACATTAACATCATGCAAAGCGATGTACATATAATAAGAAGTAAATATAAATTTTTACTTAGTATGATATTCAAACAATGTTTCTAATTTGAAAAATGGAAAGGATTAATGTAAAAACATTAATCCTTTCTGTGTCGATCGACGACTTGAATTTATTGATAAAACCTACATTGACGCGAGTGAAGCCGTGGCCAAAAGCTAGTAAATTTATAATCGCAAATGCAGTGCTACAGAGGATTCATGACCCACATACCATTTGACACGTTTCCTTTGATGCATAAGAGTGAAAAACAAAATATCATTCTAGGGCAATTTGTGGTAATGTTACTTATTGTAGCTGTTATAACTACATGTTTCAAAATTGAATCATTTATGCGCGTAATTCTGTTTCATAAATATATAATACATACATAGTATCACGCCCGTTTCCCACGGGAGTAAGGAAAGACTATGCATCTTTACTTCGTCGGCCCTGACAAACAACTTTCGCTTTATCTACTTTCCTCACCTGTTCATACGTGCACATTTATTTGAGGTGCTTTTCACCTGACCTCTAACACTTCTGCTATTTGATCATGGTGTGTACGTCGCCCCTATCGGCACCAACTCTACCATTCACAATGGTGTCATACACTTGTCTTATGGTTCTACTTTCATCCCAGTGGCGTGGACTTCATACAACTCGATTCTCTACAGCCTATCTTTAAGAAGCTTTTTTTTATGCGTGCAAGAACGGAGATAGAATACAATTTCCTGCGGCTGGGCGGCCTGTCCTAAGAGGCGACAAAACAACCAGGGCAGGGCATTTGCCCAACTGGATGACTACCACCCCTGGTCTAAAGTATGTCGCCATAACAACCTTGAGTTGTGTTCCGGCATTAGTGACCAGGTTCCAGTCTCCCTTAAGAGAGCAGCAGCGCATTTGTAGCACCTTTGGTATTGCAAATGTGCATAGGCGATGGTAACCGCTTTCCATCAAGTGGACCATCTGCCTGTCTGCTGATCTCCGCAATAAAAAAAAAGAACCTATCGAGTAGCAAGCAAAAGTTCGAAAGCGCCATGAATTTATGGGTGCTTAGGTTTTTTATTCGTGCATATATCATTACTGTATTACTATCTATTAAGCTCGGCGGCTTCCACACATATTAGATGAAATAATGATAACGACATGCTAGACAACCACAAAATTGGTGTCTTCGATACTGCTAGAGCTGCGACACTCGAACATTGATTATTGGAATAATAGTAAACATATGCATTATTACCTGCCATTACTCTTCTTTCAATATCACTTTCATGCTGTCCATCTACAGATTCATCTTTCCATCCAAATGTTTAACATGTAAGAAAACTTACCGGCCATTGACGTTGCGCACTTCTATCTTTCCGTCGGGCAGAATCCGTCTGCCACTTCCGGTGGCCGCGTAAGCCTTAAATCGGTAAATTAAGACATTTTTATGGTTCACTACAAATTTATTACAAATTATGAAGAACATGAATACCCGCAAATGAATACTGTATATAGACATATCTTATGCCGAATATTCGGCGCTTTGGCCAAGAGCGTGACCGAATATACGGTATTCGATCAAACCACTATTCGTGGCATCTCTAGCTAGAACTGTGAAAATTTGCATGTGTCCAAAACTTGAGTAATCTTGACTACTAGACACTGGCTAGATATTCAAATCATGCAGTAAAATTTAAAGAGAGACATAGAAGACACAAGGCGCTTCGTACCGGTTTCCTTTCAGCCTGCTTGAGCAGCAGCATACGGTGCTTGCAGGCCAGCTGTTGTTCCTGCAACTTAAGCTGCTGCAGCTTCAGGCACTCCAGCTCCAGATTCCAATTGGAGTCCAGGGCTTCTCCCAGGCCCTGTATTAAAAGTTTAGACAATCATAATATTAAGATGTTATAGAAAATATTTATTTTTCGTTTGAACTTGGATTTGTTTTTGTTAATTTTTTTATTTTTATTTTATTTCATAAGTTCTGCAGACAGGCGGACAGTCCATAATGGAAGTGGATACTCTTTCCTATGGATATCTACAACACAAGAGATGCTAGAAATGCGCTGTCACTTTCTTAAGGGGGACTGGACCAGCCACAAATGTGGCAACATAATAAGAACACATTGGCTGTGGGTTATTTTGTCACCTCTTATGACAGGCCACCCCAACGCAGGAAATTGTATTCTTTCACATTCCTGCACAAATAAATATCCTACACTTATGTTAATTTACTCCCTTCATACTAGAATAGAAATTGAAAAGAATAATGAATAACTTTCTTGAAAGACATAACTGACCAATAGTCTTCCTGCCACAAGTGATATCCTCCAGATTCCCGTACAGAACTATCATGAATACTAATCTTAGAATATTGGTCTAAAAGAACATAATACCTACCAGATCATCATCAACATGTAAATCTTCCATCATCTCGTTCTCACCGTTAACTGAATTGTCTGGTTTTCTGCAACAATGTGATAAACACTCTTGTACATTTGACATTGTAATACTGGGCAAGTATATGGGCAGTCAAAATAACTATGAAGAGGGCCTACATCGCCAGATTAACTTAGAATATCTTATAAGTTTAGGTTGGCTGGAAGAGATTGCTCTAAGCTATAAGGTCATCTGTTCTTCTGCTTAAAAACATTGTTATTGATGTATTGTGTCTGTTATTTTGGTGAGCAATAAAGTGTTTTCTATCTATCTATGAACATAAAGACGATAAAGGTTAAAATTTCGACTGGTTTTCTCCAGACCATGCGAATGTAGATGGATGTAACAATTTTATAATGTTTGCGTTCTCAATAAATTAACACTAATAATAAGGATTAAAACTAAAAGCGAAACCAAGGGGACTTTATAGAATAGAAACTCCTGCAGGGTGTTCCATTAGTAGCTCACATCGCCCAAAATGTTCCGTTAGCCATTCCACAAGGCGACCGCGGTCATTGTGGTCGTGGCGAAAACGTCACTAATGACGTCCTCATTGTCGATCACACAACGTTCACAACGACCCATGTCAAGAGGCGGGGCGAATAACCGTTCCACTTGGGTCTACGATTATAACGCCGGCAAGCGAGTGGAACTGGAAAAATTGCTGTCGTGAACATGAGCGTTGTGAGTCCCTAATGAAACATAGGCCTGGAAATCAAAGCAAACCTAGTTTCGAAAATTTATTACACTATAGAAAACATAAAATACCTTCTTATACATAATAATTAAATACAAATACGAATCTTTCTAGAAAGTAATTATATGAGCATGAATTTAAATAGTACATACTGCGAGTGTAAATGCAAAAGACGCCTAAGTTTTACGAAAACAATTTGTCGCCAAAAACACAAATACCGCCTTGTCAAAATTTGATAAAATTGCAAGTGGAATATTAATAAAGATATTCATAACAAAAACCGAAACTTTAATAACAAACGAAGCAATTATGATAAGCCAAAACAAGAGTTGCTTCATAAACAATTTCTTATAACGAATTATATTTACGTTAGCTTATTTCCTTCTTGCTTCAATGAGCTAAAGTATTTGTTCAAAAGCATATTAGTCGTAAGAGATTTGCAATGTATATATTTGTATCACAACACAATTGATGGTATTATATTTATCTAACTGCAGTTAGAACGATATATTCACCTAAACTCAAAAAAAATCACGAAATAACTTGCTAGAAACTTTTTTGAATCAAATATCGGCCATATTGAAAAACTTGTAACATTTATAACGAACCGAACATTTTTTTATTACACGGAAACAAGACCTTTGGCGATAATTCAAAACGTCAAATATCATAACTGTCAAAAAGTATACAAAATAGCGGGAAATTTAAAATATCTGAGATTTATTTCGAAACTTTTTACGTCTTGAATAAAAATGTTTACAGATACGCTCACATATATAAGTACATAAATATACTTTACATATTTATATTTCGTTTATATTAAGATTTTAGATTTAATTTTATTCTTCAAAGTATTTTATTATTTTCGCTATTCATTTATATGTATAATTTAGTAAATTTTTAAGTTTCTAGTTTTATTTTTAATTACTTATTTAATGTTAGTTCCTCACAGTTTATTGCTTTAACACAAGTCTATGGTATCTAGTTCAGTAGAACACAAAAGGTAGGGATTTGAAGCCCGCAAAAGTTTCGTGAAAGAATTTTCGTCATTTACTGTCTGGAATCAGCCACACGATAGAAGAGCGGACACAATGTTAAAATAAATTCTAATATTTTTACATATAAAAGAACTGACATTAAAATAATATGTTATCGTATACCTTTTAAAATAGCATAATAAAAATAATTTTAAACGCTTTTCAAAAAATAATTAACGCGATATATTTGACTCCTTTTACCTGTATAATATCTTCGTATAACGTCATAAGTAGGTATGCTCGAACAAAATCGATGATGTCGCGCTGTCAGTTTATATGATTTGACAGCCAGCTCCCCGATTGTTTTTTAACCGACTTCACAAAGGAGAAGGTCCTTAAATCGTCTGTATGTTATTTTTGTATGTTTGTTACTCGATTTACCCGTCAATTGTGAACCGATTTTCAATATTTTTCTTTTAATTGAAAGGGTATATTCCCGAATTGGTCCCATTGTAACCATGTCAGGTTCTGATGAGTGGGTCCTAGGGAGATCGAGTGAAACCCTTAGCTTAAAGTGTTAACCAGCTTCTTTGTTACACGATATCTTGGTCAATTGCGGAGCGATTTTCAAATGTATTTCTTTATTCATAAGTCTATACTCCCGAGGTGATGCTATAATCATCAAGTCAGGATCTGGTGAGTGGAATTCAGGGAAATCAAGAGTAACCCTTATTAAAGAATGTACGCGTGCCAGTATTACATTTTCTACAGGCGCTTAATTCTTTTGTATGCATGTTACGCGATTTCTGCGTCAATTGTGGGCCGATTTTCAATGTTTTTTTATTCTTAAATAAATTTATAAATGTAATATATATTTTTTTATTCATACTTCCGAAGTGGTCCTATGGTAAACAAGTCGGGATCTGATGAATAAATCGAGAGCAACCCTTATTGACGAGTGACTACACCAAAGAGATAGCAACCTTGTATATGTGTGCCAACACTATAATTTCTACAGAGGCTTAATATATTAATTCTAAAGCTATTCAAATATTTGCACAACTAAAAAGTACTTTTTTTAACAAAAACGAAACCATTTAAAACTAAAAACCTAAATATAAATATTTAACTCAATTAATTCTACAACATCTTGAAGTCGGTGACAAGTAAAACATAAAAATTACTACCTTCTACAAATTTGTTGTTTTTTTATGTTTTACTTAGCACCTACTTCAAGATGTTGTAGAATGAAATCAAGATGTTGTAGAATGACGTATAATATTATTTATGTAATATGTATTAATATTATTTATATAATATACTTCGCTTAGCTTGAGAATATACAGGCTGTGTTCCACTTGTAGCCTACGATGCTTAAAATGCTCCTTTAGTCATTCCATATGACGACCACGGTCGCTATACTCTTGCGAAAACGTCACTAATGACGTCATCACTTTCGATCACAACGAAACGAAAAGCTGGGTCGAACTGGGCGTTCACCATAAAGCATTAATTCTCTCTACTAACTGACATTGAAAAAGGCGCGATTTTCAAATCAACCAATGACAATTTGTCTATTTCGTCGTTAATGACATCAACGCTCCATAATCCGTTCCACTTGAGTTTATGATATGAGATATGAGTATATGATGCTTGCCAGCGTTATACGCTGGCAAGCAAGTGGAACGGAAAAAGTGGAGTTCGTGAGAATGTTCGTTGTGAGTCTCATGTGGAAACCGACCACAATGTATTTTGTCTATTGATAGACCTAATTCGAAAAAATGAACATCATATAAAATTTAATTAAATCATGTTAAATATTTAATTAAATCATGTTAAATATTTAAATAAATCATTAAATCTTCATGAAATCATTACTTGTACTTAATTACCTCCTTCATTTAAATCAATAGTCGAGGAAACAAGGTTGGGAAATAGTGGAAATTTTCTATATGGTATCACTGGAAATTAGTTTGGATTAAATGTTTGTTTCACATTTGAAATGTCAAGTATTTTAGAATTATATGCTATTTATAATTCTGTAGCCAAATGAGAAAAACAGTAGACATTGGTTTCGTCAATGGACATTTTTATTCTGCGAGTATTGCCCAATACACTTACCCAATTTGTTTAAATGTACAGATAAATTCATTGTTAACTTGCCTCAAAATACTATTTGTTCAGCTAATTTTTTCCAAACTTACCTGTCGGTTTTACCTCTGCTACCAACACTGGCATTATCATCTCTGTTTCTTTCGTGGGCTCCATTCATGTTCTGCTGGTTCCAACTGGATCGGTCCCTGTTGTCATATCTATCCGGTATGGAGGTCCTTGCCTTTGTCTGTTAAAAAAAGTAATTGATTAAAAATATAAAAACAACGCATGCATATCTCAGGGGAATTATTGCATTGAGAGAGCATGTCATGCAAATGAGTGTACAGACAAAAGTGCAGTTTTACACAAGGGACAAAATTGCGAATAAAACAAAACTAGTTCATTGTAGAAGACTGAAATTTGGTTTTTTTTTTTTTATTTTTTATTGCAGGAGTTCAGCAGACAGGCAGACGGCCCACTTAGTGGAAAGCGGTTACCATCACCTATGGACATTTGCAACACCAAAGGTGCTACAAATGCGCTGCTGCTCTCTTAAAGGAGACTGAAACCTGGTCACTAATGCCGGAACACAATACAAGAATGTTATGGCGGC
This sequence comes from Dendrolimus kikuchii, assembly GCA_019925095.2. Taxonomy (NCBI): domain Eukaryota; kingdom Metazoa; phylum Arthropoda; class Insecta; order Lepidoptera; family Lasiocampidae; genus Dendrolimus; species Dendrolimus kikuchii. The sequence continues at coordinate 35,770,225 of CM034387.1, forward strand.
ATACTCTAGACCAGGGGTGGTCGCCATCCAGTCGAGCAAATACCCTACCACCTGGCTGTGGGTTGTTTAGTCGCCTCTTACGACAGGCCGCCGGGCCGCAGGAAATTGTATTCTTTCTCCGTTCCTGCACGGATAGAATACCCTTCTTTCTAGATACACTTGCATACTGGTAAGACTTTCTAAATTGTAAGTTGCTTGTAGTAAACAATAAAAAATGGCATTTTTGTGTATAAGCTCATTGGTTATGAAGCTCTAGATATAAAGCTAATATAACATGTCAATGAAGGCCGGTTGGAAGGCAATATTAGGTCCTCAAGATTTGGAGTTTATTGTCTATTACTATATAATATACATAACAAAATATGTAAATACAGGCAGGAAATTTTATCTGCAATATAATATCCTTTAAGTATTATGTGAGTCATTTAGGCCGATAATTCAGTTCGGTTCATGTGTGTGTGTGTAAGGCCAGAATTGGGTTTTGAGAGTGCCGAAGCAACTCACAAAAATACATAGCATCCTTTCGGTACTCAGTATCATAATACTGTCCCACGAGGCTATCTAGAATAAATAGGCTGTCTTTCTGTAAATAGAATTTTGACGCCGAGTAATTGGTAATATAGCACTCAAACTATATCTTGTATATGTATATAACTTATGTGTATATTTGTATATATAGTATAGTTATATATTTATTATTAAAATGTAAGTAATCATACAATAATTATGTATACCACCATCTTCATTCCTAATTAGCAATATTCGTGCAACGGGTTGTTTGGAAGATCGCTTTTTAGCGATAAGACTGCCCTTTGTACACAATTAGAATAATACTAGTTAGTAAGTTTTCTGTAATGGTGTACAATAAAGTGTTATCTATCTATCTAACTATACAGGCCATACTAAGACAAAATAACAAGAATAACCTATATTTTTCTATCGCATGAAACCTTCGTAAGTGTAAGGAGTGTACTTTGTGTACGAATTTTAATGTTACATCTATGATATTATATTAATTGATCTGAGATGCATATTCAATATTAAGTTTTTTTTTTAATATGGAACCAATTGTACATACATACATACATAACTTCACGCCAGTTCCCTTGCGGGGTAGGCACGAACAACAGAGCGCCATTTAGGCCCGTTTTTACACACCTCACTTGCTTCTTTGACATTCATAACTCTTGTCATGCACGCTCGTCTGTTCTTAAGGCTCCTGACATCACCCTCCGCTAGCACACGATCAATTTGATCATGGAAGGTGTGTCGTGGCCTTCCACGACTTCTGCATCCATCCACTTTTGTATTGTATATCTGTTTAGTCATTCTTTCATCATGCATTCTGAACCAATTGTCACTGTCAAATATTTGAACAAAGTGCTTTCATAGTTTTTACTGACCTTATGAGCTACGGCTATCACTAATTTTAATGGTTCAGTCTTGTTCATTTTCATCATCGCCAGCTTGGCTTCACTGAAACAAAAAAAAAAAATTTTTCGTACTGTCAAAGTACACTTGAACTTACCTGATCAATGGTATGAAAATATAACTTTTAGTCCCTGGGATGCTGAAATTTTTTTTTTATATTTAAGTCTTGGCAACTAGCCTTTAAGCCAGGCGCAGTTGTATTGTAGGCTACAATCCACACCATTCAGCGGAGTTCTTGTGAAAACTCCAAAGCTCACATTTTACTACACAGTTCACATTTCTCACACAAACACATAATTACTACTTAAAAACTATCAATATCCTACAACTATTGTTCATTTTAGAGTAATTTTACACATTTTTAGAAAATAAAACTGCACAGCACAACGTCCCCGTTCAGTTCCCGCCAAAAACTCCCCGAAAAAATTTAAAACTATGCGACCCATAGATAATACATGCAACTAGGGATTGCTATCCGGAAAACCGGATCCGGTGACAATCCGCAACGCGCGATTAGTTTGGCAAAATAATCGCGCGTTGCACGAATAGGTACTTTAAACGCGCGGTGCTTGTGCGTGCGAGTCATTTGACGTTAATAACGCATTTACTATGCCAAAGATAAAAGACATGCGACTAGAAATGAAAACAATCTCGGAAAGAATTAACCAAGATAATATCTCTAACGATAAGGTAGAACTCGTGGAAGAAATAGTAGAGAAGAACTTCGATTCCCTACATGCAACGCCCATTTTTTTTGTTTTTTTTTTTGTTTTGAGGCGAGGGAAAATGCTTAACCGATTTACGCACAAACTGGGTTGTTGATAGGGGAACGACACGCGTCGGTCGGCGGCGATAACAATGCAGCAATAGTATGCTCTTGGCGGTGCTCCGTCCGCGATCGACGTCACAGAATAGTGTGGAAGACGACGAGCGTTGCTACACGAGCGAGCAACCCCAATACCCACTAAAAACCTCCTCCTCCCTGTCGACCCTGCGCTTTTGTTTGTGTTGGAAAGGCTGAGATTTAGAACAAAGTTACGCCCAGTCGATCCAGCGCAATAAAGTGCGTGGAGTGTGCCCTGGGAGAACACACCCCACTTCGTTGTGCGGGGGTAGAAGGTCCTTTGCTCTCCTAGCAAGCTAAAGGCCCCCCGCGGTAAACGGAACCTAACTCAGGGAGGGAAGTAATGCGCGTACCTGCCTATCCGGGTGCCAGCTGATGGCCGGCGACTTCGAGAAGACGCATTAGCACGCGCTGCAGGACTCCTCTCCCTATTGCGTTCTGCGGCCTCCTTGAGTGACATTAATGTCTCGCAAAAAGTAACCGCAGCCCCCCAATTGTCGCTGCTCTGCAGCATGGCCTTGACCAAGTCGCAGAGCGAGTCGACCGGACCTACGTGCGTCTCAAATTCGAAACGCTGCGGCGCCCATGCAGCCCACAATCCGATACAGATACTTATCGAAACATCCGTGTCCGGTAAGTATCTGTGTCGTCCTGAAGGTCAGGGTGCCGCTGGTGCGGTTGACCCATTCCGTCAGCTGTGGCCTGATTGCATCCACCGTGTAGCCGCCATAGGCCGCAGGGTTGTCGAGCTCTTGAGACCAGACGGCGATCATGGAGGCGGTTTCCCGCTTCCTGATCGCCTCGATTTCGACCTGACAGAAGGTCAGGCCTCTAGCTAGGGTATCCTACCGGGTGCGGCGCACCACTGTCAGGACGTCCGCCTGGAGATGCCAGGGCGGATCGCCTGCCAGGAGGGTGGCCGCCGTCCGCGACACTGTGCGATACCCTCGTATGGTCCTCACGGTCAGTACCTGCTGCGCCCGCTGCAGCAGGGTCCTGTTGTGGCGGTGAAGTGCAGTGGACCAGACGGGTGCACCGTACAGCGCCATACTCCTCAGGATGCCAGAGTAAAGTTTCCGCGTCGCACCTCCCGGACCCCCTACGTTGGGAAGCAGCCTCGAGAATGCGCCCGCGGATTTGACGAGTTTGGAAACTAGCTGCTCAAAGTGCGCCTTGAACAGCCATTTCCCATCGAGAACTAGCCCCAGATATTTCATCTGGGGCCCTACTCTAATGGCCACCCCTTGGACCGAAACGGTCAAGTCCGCGGGGGGATTGCAAAATTTCCTATGGAACATGATGGCCTCCGTTTTCGCGGGGGAGACCCTCAAGCCCAGCCTAGCTATTCGATCTACGACAATCGCCAACCCGGCGTTGGCGACGTCCACGGATTCCGCAAATGACGCAGCGCGTGCCGTGAGTAGGGTGTCGTCCGCAAAGCAGATCAGCCCTACCCCGGACAGGACCGGAACCCGAAGGATCCAGTCATAACCTACGTTCCAAAGAATCGGCCCGAGGACCGACCCCTGTGGAACGCCGCACGCGACATGCAACGCCCATGTCTCAACTTTCAACAGCCACTGTTAAATCACAACGTAAATTGTAATTAAAAAAAAAACAATTTTGTAACGTGATTTTATACTTATAATTTACTTTTCACTAAACTATTACTTAAGTTACATAAATTTGAGCTAAATATTTACTAACATCGGTAACAAAAATACTGGCTGGTAGAATGGAACAGAAAAAGAAATTTACATGACTATGTAATGAGTTCAGCAGTTTTAGATATGGATTTAAAGTCTGATTTCATTAGAGAAGTAGTTTTTGTTTAACTAATCATGTTCGGAATACAGATATTGAGCGCCGGTTTTCGATTGTTACGCGGTACTCTTTTTTATCGCGTCGAAAAGCGGGTATGCGGTGATTTGCACTTTTAAATTAATTATTGCGAATTTCCCGTATTTGCAAGTGTGTGGAACATTATAATAGTGTCTATAATATACTCAGGGAGTTGTGTCGGAAAAGGACGAGGCGCGGGTGTATTTAGACAGACAATTGTCTATCCCCGTAGTGTTTCCCTTGTAGTAGTAGATTAGTAGGATATTTTATATATTTCCTCTCAAGGGGCGCCCCTCCCCAAAAATACTGACAGATTAGTGTTCCCCCTTGTTCCTGTTCCCACCACCGCCGGCTGGGGTACCAGGTAAGTACCTAGCATAAAAAGTACCAAAATTTACCTTGTGGGTTTGTACCGTCGGGTTACCGATCCCGCCGTGTACGGTACAAATCAATTTATATTTATTTTCCTCTTATTCAAAATGAAAAGCAGAGTTTTAACCTCAGGTGAAAGGCCTATTTAGGCACTCGAACTATTAATGCCCGCGCTACGGTCGTGCGTCAAACCGTCTCATACCTAAATAGGTCACTTTCAACCCCCATGTAACAATCTGCTATTTCTTATTATTGTCTATGGTGACCGTGCGACCGTTGCAAATGCAGCTATTCCTTAAAGTACTATAAGTATAGGCAGTATGTGGTAGATGACGCACTATGAAGTTACAAATGTCCATAATTGATGGTGACCGCTTTCTAACAGGTGGACCGTCTGCTTATCTGCTGAAATCATACTATAAAAAAAAGACAAACATATTTGCATGCTGTTGTTAGGAAAAGAGCTGCCTCGTTACTCTGCAGGATTCGGGCCAGCTCTAACAACATCCTAAAAGTGCTGGCTGACAGATTTCATGTGCTCGCTCTCAATTGTTGTGCTGGCAAATGCAAAGCCAGTACTATGATTGTTACAAAACTTTAGGCTATAAGTTCTACTAACACTAATTTCAAGTATTTCTGTTCTATGTGATTTTACTAACCAAGATATGAATTGAAGATATTGATTGATTCGAAATAAATTATTATTATTATTATTTAATATATGTCTTTGTAGACCACGGGCCATAAAAATGGCCCGGACTTTTGGAGGGCTTGCGTGGGGCCATGGGAAGGCCAACACGTAGAGACCCCTTGACAAATTTAATGTGGCGTGACACTGACCGGCGATTATCCCTGTCTACACCATATAGTAATGCACCCAAGGACAAGCCCCGGCCAGTGTAGGACTATTGTGGGGAATGAGGACAAAAAGTACCGGGCTATTGGGGTGAACTGCTAATGGTACTAGGGGTCTGGGAATATGGGGACTATGGCGTCTGCCTGTCGCAATGCTCGGAGAACATGGAAAAATGGGCAAACGGTGACTCGCCTCTCCCTGCATGGGCCCCAAAAAATGCCATAGAAGGCAGGGGCAATATGGGTGTGAGTGGCTAAGGGATGTAGCTGATGAAGCTACTTCTGACGTGATGCCATTCATCACTTCCACCCCTGGAGCTTGAGTCTTAGCTCTAGCGATCTCCACTCCGTGCCGGCTGGCTAAGGCAAGCACAGAGGTGGGGGCCTTGTCTTGGCCCCCGGAGTCAGGTACGAGGTTTCTCTACTCACCTAAGGCTTCGCCACAAAGCCCCACTGCGGTTATTATTTTATTTTTCAAATAAAGAAAAAATTCTATGGAATCGTTTTTTAAGTTATAGACCAACTCAAATTTATCAGATTAAAATCCAAAAGGATTGAACCCCAAGAGAGAACTTTTTGTTTTATTGCACGAGTTCAGTAAGAAGGCAGACTGCCCACCTGGTGGAAAGCGGTTACCATTGCCTATGGACATTTGCAATACCAAAGGCGCTACCAATGTGCTGCTGCTCTCTAAAAAGGTACTGGAGCCTGACCACTAATGCTGGAACACAACCTCGATATTATGGCCGCATACCCTAGACCAGGAGACCACTCCTACCAAGTCAGTCACTCAGACGGGCAAATGCCCTGCCACCTGGCTGTGGGGTGTCTCTTACGACAGGCCGCCAGCCACAGGAAATTGTATATTTTCTCTGTGGATACATAGATAAAAAACTCACCTAGATGTTTCATATCTGACAAGCGCAAATCGTTTAGTAGCATCCTTGCTCACATAGGCTTCTTTGATTACACCAAACTTGCAGAAAACGGTCCGCAGGCCATCATCGTTCAGACCCGGTGGGATATTTGTTATGTACAGACGTGTGTGGTCTAACTGGACACCAGAACTGTGACAAGAAAAAAAATTCTCATTTCTTTTTTTGAAATTTACAACTTAAAGCCTAGTTTACACAGTGCGAGCTAGCGTACGAGTCAGCCTGCCGAGTAGCTACACTGCAGTAACTCGCACGTGCGAGTTGGACAGTTGCTCGCATCCGAGTTACTTCAAGATTTTTTGTTTTCACTCGCATGCTCGCCCGCCAGCAACTCGTACATGACAGCAGCTTGTCCGTCGCTCGCATCGTTTAGACGCGTTGGGCAGTAGCTCGCCAGTGCGAGCGGGACAGTCGTCGTGAGCGGAACCTGTGTTATGTGCTGCGCCTGCGTACAGTACTGCAGTACTGCGTACTGCGTGTAGACAGTAAAGGCCAGCCGAGCTGCTGGCGTACGACTAGACAAACCGAGTAGCTGTCTACAGTCTGGTCAGCAGCTCGCATCGTGTAAACTAGTCTTAAAACTCGATTTTCTTATAAGACCCCCTGTATTGCATTTTATATAATAAGAACGTAATATAACAAATTGACTAAATTATATAAAACTGTCAATGACATTATCTTAATTTAATTGTTTTATGAATAATATATAACTGAAAGAGACATAATAAATTGTTTATTATTAAATATTTGTAGTAATTCTGGAGGGGGGGGGGGGGGTGTAATCTCTGAATCTACTAAACCGATTTAAAAAATTCTTTTACTGTTCGAAAGCTACGTTGACAGGGAGTGTCATAGGCTGACGTTATATGACACGGGAGCGGGACAGAGCGCGGGTGAAACCGCGTCGGGCCGCTAGTCAATAATATACTCCTAACAACTATATCTAATCATACATACATACATAACTTCACGCCAGTTCCCTTGCGGGGTAGGCACGAACAACAGAGCGCCATTCAGGCTTATTCTTACACACCTCACTTGCTTCTTTGACATTCATAGCTCTTGTCATGCACGCTCGTCTGTTCTTAAGGCTCCTGACATAACCTTCTGCTAGTACACGAGCGATTTGATCATGGAAGGTGTGTCGTGTCTGCATCCATCCACTTTTGCATTGTATATCTGTTTAGTCATTCTTTCATCATGCATCATAAGGACTACAAATGGCTTGTAACCAAAACTACAAAAAAATTTGTATGCCTGTCAAGGCGAAACAGGTAACTTTTATCACTTACCATAACATCTGCAAAAATGTCTATATTTCAAACAAATAAATTACTTTGACTTTGTGTGGAAATTTTATAAGGATGTTCAATAATACCAGCGTTATTCACAATAGTGTTACGTTTTTTTTCTTTTCATTATATAGTTTTTTTGTAAACGCCCTTATTCAGCTGCTGTCGCCGCGCACGTGCACATGTCTAAAGAGCATAAACTCCAGCCGACACACACTTTTCTTTTAATTGCGAAGCTGCCTAAGATGCATACGGCCCGGTTAATATGGTTACCTTTGCCAATAGACATTTGCAGCACCAGCCCAATTCGTCAATTTCGCCGGACATTATCGTAAAAATCGTAGTTTTGCCTGATTTTGGTATCTTTATTTATAAGCGAAAACACGTGAAATAAATGTTTAAATTTTTGTTAGCTTTTCAATATTCATGTTGGCTAAAGCCATTTCTGCTAATGGTGTGCCAATTTTTTTCTACTATTATTCCACCACAACGATATCAAGCAGATATTGTGGCTATCCGTGCAGAAACGGAGAAAGAATACAATTTCCTGCGGCCGGGCGGCATGTCGTAAGAGGCGAAAAAACCACCCCCAGCCAGGTGGTAGGGCATTTGCCCGACTGAATGGCTACCACCTCTGGTCTAAAGTGTGTCGCCATAACAACTTTGAGTTGTGTTCCGGCATTAGTGACCAGGTTCCAGTCTCCCTTAAGAGACCAGGGCTGGTAGCGATTCAGATGGCCAAATACCCTACCACCTGGCTGTGGTGAGTTTTTGTCGCCTCATACAACAAGCCGCCCCAAAGCAGGAAATTGTGTTCTTTCTTCATTCCTTCAGACAAGCTACTACTAAAGAAACAAACATTTAAAATCGATATTGACCCAATATCATCATCTGGATACTGTGCATCATATATTGAATTGTTGTAGTCATCACTCATGGGATCCCAATCTTGGCCCTGGCTGAACCTGCCACGGGCTGTCATTGCGCTGCAACCAAAAGGATGTACAAAACAAGTTATTATCTATTACTAAGAATACTATTCTACATGCTTTATTATAAACACACTATTCTACCTGTTCTTACTAAGAACAGTTAGAACAACAGCCCTATACATATTGCAACTTACTTTTCAACATACAGTATATTGCAAGTTAGTTTTTAAAATAGTGTATAGCAAATTAGTTTTTAACATACAGTGTATTACTAGTTAGTTATTAACATAGTGTATTATTACAAGTTAGTATTTAACATCATGTTGTCCATGTTACTTTTTAAGGTTCTGTTTGTGAATTCATGACATTTAGGAAATTGAAAAGGAGTTTATTAGGGCTTTCCTATTATGACTGATTTATGTACAAAGAATGTTTCACATAATAAGAAATTCATTGAATATCTTCATCCATCTATATTGGGCGAGATCATAGTCAAATGCAAACTCCAAATACTATAAAAAAATTGTAACTTTTGAAATCTTTTCAAAAACAAAAACAGAATCTTAGCACCTACTGTGCATGCAGTGTGTTACAAGTTACATTTTTTACTAGCCAACTGTAACCAAATGAAAATTCAAGAATATGCCATCTGGCTATTAGTGGTTGAATAGCTGGATAAAAAGCTAGTTGATGCCTATCTGTCTAATGAGTAAATGACTTGCTAACCAGAAACTAATAGTTAACTGGTGAGCTGTACACTTGTCTTGGCTTCAGTTTTATGTGACAACCATAAGCCAGCTGGGAAGTTGATGGTTACAGCTGGCTGTTAAGTTGTAAAGTTGACAGTTTTATTCGACAACCATTAGCCAACTAACGAGATGATGGACAACTTAGACATGACTATTTTGTGAGAAACAGCTATTCAGCTGGTTTTTGCAGTAGCTACCCATTTCTAAGGACTGACATTCAATAGTATTAATATCATTCTTCTTCCATGCCAGTATGGAACATTTCAATACATACACAACACTCACTTTTATATAGACAGCCAATTATATTTTGCCAATTTTATATAGACAGCCAATATCTCGTTAATGTTATCTAGCACTATTTAGCTAATAATGACCCTGACTACGTTAAGAGTGAAGCCTGACCTGAAGGGCCTTTAAAAAAAACATTTAGCTATGCTAGATACCGACAGGTCATAAAATTTAGAATAGACTAGGTATACAGTACAAAAGTAGGGTTATTATGATGAATTATAATCTCTAACCTGGTGCCTTTTCTAGATATTTAGATTTGAGTTTGCCCAAAAGTGGGCAAACACAATATCCAAATATTTAAAATATTAGCTTTGGAAAGATATCAAGTATAAATGTTGTCGGCTTGTCTTTCTCAGTTGCATTAAAAGTATAGATAGTCATTAGTCAAACATTTAATTAATATTTTATTTATTCATTTAAAGTTTATTTAACTATTATTATATAATTGTAGCTTAAAAAAGTAATGCAATTAAAGACATTAAGACAAGTCGCGCCGGAAACAATAAAAGCTTTATAAATAAACAAAAATTCGTATTGATTTTGACTCAAATACGCTGAATTTACAATTTACGAACGAATAATGTGAAATAAAACATTCAATACAAGTTTTTAAGGGCAGGAAGTAATTAAAATGTATTATAAATTACAATAGCATTCAAAAAAGCCTTACCACGCACGGTTTCAAAAAAGATCGTTAAAACCCACATGCTTGGTGAAAATAAAGAGCGTAACAAAGGTAATTGATGAACGGATGATAAAAAATACCAATTTTATAGAATTTAGAAACGCACTTACCGTTGTTGCAAAAAAAAAGAATTGAAAAGCGATCGTATTGATCGGCGAAAACGGAAAACAAAGAAGAAGCGCACAGCTATCGATCAGCGTCAATTGGGGTGCGCAGAGCGTAGATTGTACAAAAAAAGAAAAAAAATACAGAAATCGTTCAGAAATCGAGTGTTTACGGCTAAATAAACTACACGAATAATTTGTAATTTTGATCCTACAATCGCTGTTTTTAATTTAAAAATTTCTTTTATTCTTGCAATATCCTATTATGTAAAGCGACATCTAGTATCAAGTAGTGAATGGTGATTAAAACAAATATTTCTTATTTTCAGATATGATTTTGCACGATTTGTATAGCTACCCAGGTACAAGTTATAACGAATAATCTAGTTTCTTTATTAATCTTCACCAAATTAAAGGCCACTAATTACCACCATACCGCCCATTAGTATCTCAAAAAGGCATTTTTCACATTTCATTACAAGCAATTTTTTTGGCCCGAGTTACAATAGTTAAATAAACATAACTGGCTAAATGCACACCGTGCCTAGAGTTGACACTTTTTGAGAATCAGGTTTATATTGTGCCTTATGGTCTATTTTAGCCAAAATATTAATATTTCAGTAAAAAAACAACATTAACATATTTTATTTAGGAATTTTATAAATATTTTGACATTTCGTAACGAAAACGCGTCAAGCTGTCATGGCGTCTCGCATGACGTCACGGTGTGCAAAACAAACATCTGTTTGGTTGAAGTGTTATCAAAAGTTTAAAAAATACATCATAAAAAATGAATACTAATTATTACAAGCACTATATAGTGCCGCGATGTATCAGTACAACGATAAAAACACCATAGAAACTGTTTTTTTACATGTCTAACGGGTAAACAAATAAGGAGAAAGTGGCCACATTTTTGTGAAGATCATTTTGATGTAAGTGTTTATCAGCCCTATTTATAATTCTACGTTACTAAATGATATGGAAAATTACGTATAATATCAAATAATGGGATCTATATCACACTTACGTTTGAAACCAAGCTGTTTACCTAGTGAATTTGATTGTAAGCCAGATAGAAGAAAGTGAACTTGTAGCAGTCTAAATCGACCATATATAACAATAAAGAACAAAAGATGATGCTATTAAGAAAGTGTGTAAATAAATCAGTTGAAAGTAGTACTGTATTACCAGTGGTGCTAGTTTAATTCTTGAAAATACTTCCAACACAACCACAGGTTCTTACATTAATAGTGAGTAGATCCAATATTAATTTTCTTGAAACAATCTAATAATAATATTGTCAATTTATTTTCAGTTTTACCCCAGGAAGAAGGTTTACAAGGTCTTAAAACAGCAAATAAATCTTTAAGTACTGATGACACATAAATATAGAAGTAAAGCTACTCAATCCAGTATTAAGCTAAGCCAGACTGTGGACCAGGCAGGATCACTAGTAGTCTTCACAAAAATCAGTTTCTTCATTTCCATTTTAAGTGAAATATTCTGTGAAATCATTAAGGCCATTTGGATCCAGTATAAGCAGTTTCAAAGAAATTAATAATGGAAGAAGTCACTGTGACACTGTCTTTATATACTTCATCCGTTACTCACACAGAGTCCTCACTGTCACCATTCCACTCAACACATCCAGATCAAATCTTTCATGCAAATAAAAAATATGTAAATAAATATCCTTTCCATGAACAATTTTACTTTATAGATGATAAGTCCACTAATGGCTGGTTCCTATATCTTATAGAGTTCATTTACCTTACCATCGCTTAAAATTTGACATAAGCTTCATACAAATAATGTCAAAATTCAACTGATGGTTGGGTGAGTGAATAGTAAGATATAGGAACCGGCCTTAAGTAGTCATGAACTAACCTAGTTACCCTAGCCCTAGAGCATGGTAGTTTAGTTAATTTATAAGATTGCCTCATTAAATGAAACTCCAAAATCATTTTGTGTTTTATTTTATTATAAAATGATGAGATCAGAACCTACCTAGTGGTTACTTTATATGTTTTGATAAAGTAATGGATACACATGGCATTTCCAAAATGGTAACAAGTTGTCAGTAATAAGATCACTAACATATTCATAACTGATTGCTACACAGAAAGTTTAAATTTTTTACTATTAGAAAAATCTAGATCCGTTACACAAAATATACATGTTTCCACAGCAGTCAAATATATTCATATTTGTAATTGAGTATATTTGTTTGTAGGCTTCCCATCTTTAATATAGTTTGAATATGGTTTGTACTGTAGAGACACTTAATTTCTACTATGCAATTTTCATGTGTACCATCCGGTGAATCAGCAGTCATTGGATATTGTTGGCTTAATATGAGACCACATTTCTTAATTTTTTTTATGAAGTTTCAGCTCCAAATTTTCTCTGACTGTGGGTCTTGTATCTACTTACTTCAAAAGCCTGTGATGCTGTTATCCATCCATATCTTAATTCATTCCAAAGACTGCTTTTAAATTACTCCCTTGTTTCCACTTAAATTTTTTAATGACAGCATCTGATATTACTGTATTTCTTAAAAATGACTCACATTTTTCATTATATTTTAAAACAAGTTGATACATTAAAGTGCTGGCTGTATCACTGAGAACAGAATTATGTTGATATTTAAATAATGCACAATCCTCAAGTTTCATTTTTCGTCCTTCTTCTAAAAACTTATAAGTACATTTGAATTTGATGGTAAACTAGGGTTACTACTACATATTTTAAACTGGTTCACAGTTGTGACAGCTTCGATTTTTTCCAATAACAGTCCGCAGAAGTGCATACTGGTTCTTCACTCCTGCGATGACGATAATTTCGATAGCACTTTATGATCTGGGTATATTTTACACTTTACAATACAGGAGTTTGCAATCACGTTTCAAATGCACATAACTTATGGCGTCATCTCCATAACATACTCGCGATGATCTACAAAAGAAATTTCACCATTAGCATCAACATTTACGAATATTAAAATTATCATAACCTCAAAAATAATTATTAAAAAATAATACTTTGCCATATCTTAATCACAATTTTAACACTAAGTGCTATTGTTTAATGTTATAATACGTAGTATCCATAGTAGTTTGTGATGTTATATACTTACACAGAAGTTTTAAGAGCACAAATTGGTGTTAGTTGCGAAAAAGGCACCCAGCATAACAACGTCGATTTTTGGCAAATTACCTACTGGTATTTGCTTTTATAAAACTTGCATTTATTATAACTGGTTGTTGTAGTGGTATGAACACAGTGTATAACAATGGAAATACTATTATTTTACAGCAAAATTACTGGAAAACGATGAATTTTCACTGAGAATTCATTATCAACTTGTTGTGTTTTGCACACTATGACGTCACGCGCTCTGATTGGCGTTCATTGTCACGTGACTAATGGCTGCAATGTAACGATTTTATTTCTCAAAAATATAAATTAATATTTATTATTTTAATTAAAACAATTTATTTTTGACATATTTAGATCGTAATCTACGATATATATAAAAATCTGCCTATATTTTTCATACTGTCATGTGAAGATCATTTTGATGTAAGTGTTTATCAGCCCTATTTATAATTCTACGTTACCAAATGATATGGAAAATTACGTATAATATCAAATAATGGGATCTGTATCACACTTACGTTTGAAACCAAGCTGTTTACCTAGTAAATTTGATTGTAAGACAGATAGAAGAAAGCGAACTTGTAGCAGTCTAAATCGAGCATATATAACAATAAAGAACAAAAGATGATGCTATTAAGAAACTGTGTAAATAAATCAGTTGAAAGTACTACTATATTAGCCAGTACCAGTGGTGCTAGTTTAATTCTTGAAAATACTTCTAACGCAACCACAGGTTCTTACATTAATAGTGAGTAGCTCCAATATTAATTTTCTTGAAACAATCTAATAATAATATTGTCAATTTATTTTCAGTTTTACCCCAGGAAGAAGGTTTACAAGGTCTTACAACAGCAAATAAATCTGTTTAAGTACTGATGACACATAAATATAGAAGTAAAGCTACTCAATCCAGTATTAAGCTAAGCCAGACTGTGGACCAGGCAGGATCACTAGTAGTCTTCACAAAAATCAGTTTCATTTCCATTTTAAGTGAAATCATTAAGGCCATCTGGATCCAGTATAAGCAGTTTCAAAGAAATTAATAATGGAAGAAGTCACTGTGACACTCTGTCTTTATATACTTCATCCGCTACTCACACAGAGTCCTCACTATCACCATTCCGCTCAACACATCCAGATCAAATCTTTCATACAAATAAAAAATATGTAAATAAATATCTTTTCCATGAACAATTTTACTTCATAGATGATAAGTCCACTAATGGCTGGTTCATATATCTTATAGAGTTCCTTTACCTTACCATCGCTTAAAATTTGACATAAGCTTCATACAAATAATGTCAAGATTCAACTGATGGTTGCGCGAGTGAATAGTAAGATATAGGAACCGGCCTTAAGTAGTCATGAACTAACCTAGTTACCCTAGTCCTAGAGCATGGTAGTTTAGTTAATTTATAAGATTGCCTCATTAAATAAAACTCCAAAATCATTTTGTGTTTTATTTTATTATTAAATGATGAGATCAGAACCTACCTAGTGGTTACTTTATATGCTTTGATAAAGTAATGGATACACATGGCATTTCCAAAATGGTAACAAACTGTTACCATTTAAGATCATTAACATATTCATAACTGATTGCTATACAGAAAGTTTAAATTTTTTACTATTAGAAAAATTTGGATCCTCTATACAAAATATACATGTTTCCACAGCAGTCAAATATATTTATATTTGTAATTGAGCATATTTGTTTGTAGGCTTCCCATCTTTAATATAATTTGAATATGGTTTGTACTGTAGAGACACTTAATTTCTACTATGCAATTTTCACATGTACCATCCGGTGAACCAGCAGTCATTGGATATTGTTGACTTAATATGAGACCACATTTCTTAATTTTTTTAATGAAGTTTCAGCTCCAAATTTTCTCTGACTGTGGGTCTTGCATCTACTTACTTCAAAAGCCTGTGATGCTGGTATCCATCCATATCTTAATTCATGCCAAAGACTGCTTTTAAATTGCTCTCTTGTTTCCACTTAAATTTTTTAATGACAGCATCTGATATTACTGCATTTCTTAAAAATGACTCACATTTTTCATTATATTTTAAAACAAGTTGATACATTAAAGAGCTGGCTGTATCACTGAGAACAGAATTATGTTGATATTTAAATAATGCACAATCCTCAAGTTTCGTTTATTGTGCTTCTTTTAAAAACTTATGAGTACATTTGAATTTGATGGTAAACTAGGGTTACTACTACATATTTTAAACTAGTTCACAGTTATGATAGCTTCGATTTTTTCCAATAACTAAGGTTCTTCACTCCTGCGATGACGATAATTTCGATAGCACTTTATGATCTGGGTATATTTTACACTTTACAATACAGAAGTTTGCAATCACGTTTCAAATGCACATAACTTATGGCGTCATCTCCATAACATACTTGCGATGATCTACAAAAGAAATTTCACCATTAGCATCAACATTTACGAATATTAAAATTATCATAACCTCAAAAATAATTATTAAAAAATAATACTTTGCCATATCTTAATCACAATTTTAACACTAGGTGCTATTGTTTAATGTTATAATACGTAGTATCCATAGTAGTTTGTGATGTTATATACTTACACAGAAGTTTTAAGACCACAAATTGGTGTTAGTTGCGAAAAAGGCACCCAGCATAATAACATCGATTTTTGGCAAATTACTGGTTTTTAATTTTATAAATCTTGGCATTATTATAACTTGTAGTTGTAGTCGTATGAACACAGTGTATAACAATGGAAATACTATTATTTTATAGCAAAATTACTGGAAAACGATGAATTTTCACTGAGAATTCATTAACAACTTGTTGTGTTTTGCACACTATGACGTCACGCGCTCTGATTGGCGTTCATTGTCACGTGACTAATGGCTGCAATGTAACAATTTTATTTCTCAAAAATATAAATTAATATTTATTATTTTAATTAAAACAATTTATTTTTGACATGTTTAGATCGTAATCTACGATATATATAAAGAGTGGTAAGTAGTATTATTATATGGCTGATTTGGTAGGAAATGTGCTTAAATCTTATTGGAGATAATAGTTTAACAGTTTTGCAACTAAGTTAAAAAGTACACCGGACTAATCGTGTTCTAAGCAATTTCAGAATTGTACTTCGATAAATTACGACTACGAATTAAACCATGCATTTCAAAAACAGCAATAACTATATCTTCTAAAAATTACTTACATACACAATAACATTCACCATTTGCATGACCATAAATCATTGGTAATTCTTATTTACTTATCGTCTAGTTCAATGGTTAACACATTAGTGGGGTTGATTTTGGAATTTTCGTACCCTGTTACCCTGGGTAAATCTATAGATGTTTGATACACAAATTTTAGGTAGCGGGGTAGTGGAGTGGGGAGGGGGGCAGCATACTTACCCCGACTACAACCCCTATGCTCTGGAGATCTTGAAATATTATTTATTTTAATGTTTCTTTATCATAAACATAATCTCGCTTATTTTTTCTCTAATATTGCACTTATATCATAGGTCCAAAGTTGAACAATCCTGTCAAAGTCCAAAATAAAGCCAGTAATCAACAGAAAAAGAACCAAAATAATCAAAACAGCATAAGTCATAAAAAATGAAGTAAAAACACAACAGAGCACATTCACACACACTACAAGAGTAACTATGAAAATATTCAAAATGGTGGCCAATAAAGACGAGATTATAATATTTTTTTGACATAATCACATTTATTTATTTTAATCCATATTAAAAAAATGAATTTGTTCTGCAATGTATTTAAAATTGTTATCATTAATATATCAGTTCATTGACATATTAAAATAGCATCTTGCTAGTCATCCAATAAACTGATAAACAAATGTTTCTTCAAGGCATTGTAACTGTTCGTGTATATAAAATAAATAGTAAATGGTTACAAGTCTGTTTTGGTCTGAAGATAACCCAACCTACATCACTGCTCTAGTTACTGGTTGCAACCTTTCACCACCCATCACAATAATATTAGTGAAAAAATAGGTGAGGTCATGTTTACCAAATCTAATATTTAAAGAACTTCAGACCATAGGGGTTGCAGAAAGGGTAAGTATACCTTCCTCCCTAATCACTCTATCCATTTACTACTTAAATTTGTGTATTAAATATCTGAGTAACAGCTGTACCCTGAATCCGGGGGTGAGGGGTATTGACATGGGAATGGGGGGTAAATGAGAGTCACCCCCACCATTTCCTGCTTCTTGAGATGCAATGTTTCTTTTGTAATTAAAAAAAACAAAAGGACCCTTGTTGGGATTTGGTAAAAATTTCATAGTACCTCGCCTTGTTAAAGTAGAATTCAGGGTCACCATTCACCACTTTCGGCTACCAGAGGTACATAGATTTCTTAATTTAAAAAATAAAGTGGTCTTTGTTTTTTATTGGGTAGACTTATGTGGGAGGTCCAGTTTTAAGGCAGATCTGGATTCTGCCCTTTGGGATAGAAGGCTAAGCCTTCATGGTTTTTTCTTTTTTACCTCCCAGAAATCACTGCTCTTATCTCCTATTTTTAAACCAAAATACCCATCTCTAAGAGCTGGAAATGGTAGCGGGTACTCCTCACCCCCTTATTTCTGCCCTATTAAGGAGACTTATGATGAGATTTGTTCCAAATCCCTCCCCCAGAGCACCTCTGAAAAAAAAAAGCCAGCAGCAGGAAAAGTATCCTATGTCCATCTCCTGGATTTAAGCTACCTGCACACCAATTTTCAGCCAAATAGTTACAGCCCGTCTTGAGTTATAAATAGTGTAACTAACAGGACTTTCTTTTATATATATAGATTTTATTTATTTCATTTTCCATGTATATTTATTACTACTTTTTGCTTAAGCCAGCAAAGATCTATTCTTTTCTTTATATGTTAACCATATATCTAACTATTGTAGTTATCTCACAATAAGTGCTTTCTTTTGTTTTTTTAAATAATTAAAATGCCGTCGCTTCAACAACTCTTTATTTTGTACCTTGGTATTAATCCTTATCAAAACCAATCACTCCATATTCAGGACAAATTCAATAACTTTCTAGAACTTTTTGAAATATTCAATTTGGACGTTTCATTCAAAAGATATCGCGATATTTAAAATGTAAGTATTAGAGTTGTAGACAAATATACTAATATTGTTTCTCAGGAACTACTGGTCTGATTTGAAAAATTATTTAAGTGTTGGATAGCCCATTTATCGAGGAAGGCTATAGGCTAGATATCATCACGCTAAGACCAATAGGAGCGGGGCACCATTGAAGAGTGTTTCAAAATCGAGGGTTTTTTTAACTATTCCACGTGGATGAAGTCACGGGCAGAAGCTAGTATATAGTACAATTGGTTAAAATATAGTAGGTTGGCAACCCTATGCTAGATATTTCAATTTTAGTTACAATGTCACTGATTAATATTGATTATTGTTACCAACAAGGCGTTTGGAAAAGAAAAAGTCTGAAGAAGATTTAAAAAAAAAAACTGGTTGCGGCTGAAG
Organism: Dendrolimus kikuchii; assembly: GCA_019925095.2. Taxonomy (NCBI): domain Eukaryota; kingdom Metazoa; phylum Arthropoda; class Insecta; order Lepidoptera; family Lasiocampidae; genus Dendrolimus; species Dendrolimus kikuchii. Next base: position 35,789,250 of record CM034387.1, read on the forward strand.
ATGCATGCGAATGGATACTAGAAATTCACCCATGCGCATTCTTCATATATTTTAGGTGCGCACAATGACAGGATTTATGAAATCCAACCCCTAAGGGGGTGAAAAATTGGACAAGTAGATTAACAATCTGTCTGTAAAACTTCAAGTTAAAATTTTGTTGTGATTCGTTTTGCACATATTTTATTTTATCAAACAAAAAAACTGAATTCGATCCGGAACCAAAAAATCCATAGTCTACTCTAAAATTACGCCGCCTCTCACCACGTCCTCTCTAAAATTACGTCGCCCCTCCACGCGGCCGTAACGCTTTTTTGTAACAGAAAAAATCCTAATATTAGGATTTTTCACTATCTATATAGAAGTTTCACTTCAAAAGAAGATGAAAGTTTGCTCAAGCTATTACTATGTTTAATCTATACAAATGAAGCTGCAAGCAACATTTAGTTTATGGTATTCAAAAACTGTGCGACTTTTGCGATATAAAGGTTTCTAAGCGACAAAAAAATATTTTAGTACATGTTTGAACGTTTTTAGTGAAAGAATGATAATCTTACTGCTCCTCAGCACGAGGGATCGACATGACAGTGGAGGAGGTAGCAGGGTTGCCAACATGTAAGTATTCGGAGAGAGTGCAATCCCTGAAGCTTAAGGAGGAAGATCTTGCATTCCTCAAAGGACTAAGGAGAAGGATTAAAAACAGAGTGAGTATTTGGAATTTCATCTTGAAATATTTCATTGTAAAATGAAAATGCATGAAGCCCCATGATCCTATATATATTATATCCGTGCAGGAACCGAGAAAGAATACAATATCCTGCGTTGGGGCGGTCTGTTGTAAGAGGCGACAAAACCCACAGCCAGGTGGTAGGGCATTTTCCTGACTGGATGGCTACCACCCCTGGTCTAAAGCATGTCGCCATAACAATCTTGAGTTGTTTTCTTGCATTGATGACCAGGTTCCGGTCTCCTTTAAGAGAGCAAGCAGTGCATTTGTAGCACCTTTGGTCTTGTAAATGTCCATAGGCGATGGTAACCGCTTTCCATCAATTGGGCCGTCTGCCTGTCTGCTGAACTCCTGCAATAAAAAAAAATTCTAATTATTATACACTATCCAAAATACTAATTATACCCTGTCCAACTTTTTATTTTATTTTTAATGTTTGCACTCCCATCTAATTACACATTTTTAACAGTAAATTTCGTATGTCACAATTGTCATACTTCATTGTTCCAAAGGATGTAGCAGTGCCATTCTGTGAGTCATCTAACGCATAAACTATCGTCATCTTATCTAAATTTAATCTATATATTAATACGTGAAGCAAAAACTTTGTATTCCTTTTTACGAAAATTGCGCGGACGGAGGAGTATGAAATTTCATACACTTCTATTTTATATAGAGAAGAAGCGACGAATGCTAATATTTTCAAATAAATTAATAAAAAAGGCATTACACACATTACCATGTATTTGACACACACACGCATATATACTCTTTTGTTTATTGTTCAAGTCAAATTAACAGCGTAGCCTTGGCGAAATCTGTGATTATAGAAGTATCGTCTTTGACGACAGAATGAATTACAAATTACATACATACATACATAACTTCACGCCAGTTCCCTTGCGGAGTAGGCACGAGCAACAGAGCGCCATTTAGGCCCATTCTTACACACCTCACTTGCTTCTTTGACATTCATAACTCTTGTCATGCACGCTCGACTGTTTTTAAGGCTCCTGACATCATCTTCTGCTAGTACACGATCAATTTGATCATGGAAGGTGTGTCGTGGCCTTCCACGACTTCTGCATCCATCCACTTTTGCATTGTATATCTGTTACAAATTACAATTACCAATTACAAAAACAGACCATATTTACAATATTTTCTAGGCAATAAAATCGATTTAGTCATGGTTTTAGGCATCACGAATTGATCGGTTAATTATCGACCTGTCAAAAGTAAAATAAACCGTTGGACAGGATATAGAATTATAAATTCAGGCCAAAAGGACTTCATCTGCGTTAGTGTTAAAGATACACTGTCTTATTCATATCGAGTTAGTGTAGGCTTGAAGACTTCTTTACAGTTCTTACAGAATACTTCGAGTGTATTCTCACTATGAATAAGGACCGTTAGGCTATGGCCGAATGCGCCCTATTTAAAGCTTTAAAAAATAACCCCGTTAACGAAGAGCCACATTTGTGTATATTGTTACGAGTTGCAGGACTCGAATTAAAATGCCGTTAGAATGACTATAGAATGTATTAGAACTATACAAACACTTATAACACAGGTACAAATATAACTAACTGAACACAATCAGTTCAAACTTAATCAAAGTCTGTCACTAAATAGATTATCGAATGTACACAAGTCTTGCCTCGCGGCTGGTTATCGCTAGACTGCCTCACCCCTGCATTGGGGCATTCCTTTATATTGTACAAATACAATATGTCTGCTTGACCGCGTGGACGGAATTTTCCAAGAATCACACCCGGCTAATGACTACCAAAAAGATTACAATACACAATGGGCTGTTTTTTTTCCAATCACAAATTTTAAACACAAAGTAAACAAAAGAAGACAGTCATAAATAGTTTCAATGTAATTAGCTCAAACGCCGGCTGGTAATAAATGTGCTTTGTTTACAGATATGCAGGTGGCCCAAATTGTAACAATATGTTATCTGTCAATATTTAACGTCATTAACAATGTGTCATAAGAAATAACGCATTAAATCCATCACCATATTTGCGTGAAACGGCCTAAATCTTTAAAATTATTCCAGACAGAAGCCTCAACTTAATATAATATAATGAGCTCTTTAAATTACCACATAAATGAATACTAACTATGTAGTATATGTAATATCAATATTCAAAATCACAAAGTAATAGAAACCGTGTTTGTGGTTAACCTATAGTAAAATAATACTATTATACAATAAGATATGTTCCCATGCTACTTGACCACGAGAAAGCATTTGTGCTTCATTTTTAGCCAAAGCTTTACACGCCCCAAGAGCTGTAATAAACTATAATGTTTCCATTATGGCTTGACCACATTAAAAAATACTACCAATTAATTTTTTTCTCTACTTTTTTGTTTTGTGGAATGGTGATCTATATACATTTATACCAGGCCACTCAGAAAGTACTGCGAAAAAAATTTTTATTTTTATTTTTATGTAATGAGAGACTGGCCAGTTATAATCTATTTTGAAAATATGATTATTTATAACTAAAAATAGGTATGTTCCAATTACAAAATTTCCCTCCCCATTGTTTGCGAGTTGATTTAAATTATTGTAATATTTTGTCTCATTGATCTGCGCCGGGAACATTGTGACACTGTGTGATTAGTTTATTCCCGAAAATAAAAAAATCAGCTCAAAGTGATACAATTTTCGTCGCCGGAAGATGCGCTGTCAGCGTTCGAGCAAGCTGTAAACGAGGTTTCCGCGGCGGACTGGAAAAAGTGTTACGAAAACTGGTTCGGACGCATGAAACATTGTATAGAGGCTGGTGGAGAGTACTTTGAACAGATTGAATAAAATAATATTTACTGACTGAATCATATCAATGCTTAACCCAAACTACTGGGACTAGGGCAGTGAAAATTTTCATGCAGGTTATTTCTATACTGTACTTGCGCACTAAGAAAGGATTACTGAAAATGTAACCCCTAAGATGGTGAAAACGGGTGTCCTAGTTGACCTAAGATGCACTAATACTAAATAAAAAGCTTACTTCACTAGATGTACTGGTTTATTGAACTGAACTAAATAATGAGAAAAGTACAAGAGGTTACCAAAATATATTGTACAAACAATAGTGTGTTCGATTAGGAGACAGCGCCATCTAGATTTGTACTGACTGAACTATTGGACTAAGTATGGCGCTGTCTCCGACAACGGCGCTGACAGTTTGTATGAAAATCCTATGACTAACTAAGCCAGTGAAGTCGCAAGCAACTATATAGTTTTTTTTTTCATGAGTTCAGCAGACACGGCTCACCTGATGGAAAGCAGTTACCATCGCCTATAGACATTTGTAACAACAAAGATGCTACCAAAGCGCCTGCCGCTTTCTAAAGGGAGACTGGATGGAGCCTGTCCACTAAAGCTGGAACACAACTCAAGGCTTTTATGGCAGCATACTCTAAACCATTTTCTCAACTATTTTTATGTTGCGACTCACGAAAAAGTAAAAAATAAATTTTTATTTATTTTAAAAAAATTAACAGACTGTGAACCTCAGGGTGAGGAACGATGCTCTAGGCCCCCTGGTCTGGTGGTAGCCATCCAGACGGGCAAATACCCTGCCACCTTTGTTTACTATGGGAAATCCGCTTGAGAATAAACCATCGCGGGGTAAGCGCGGTGGGGCGTGTTCTATCCGTTGGGGTGCCACTAGCATCCACAGTTGTGGATACCCAAAACCTCTGGCTAATCCTCGAACGTCTCTTGTCCGGGGTGTGCGCTCGCTTGCGCATGCACCTCCAGCCCGGCCGGATAATATAAAAGCGTGAGACTTAGAACGTAGTTACGCCCACGCTGATTGCGAATCAGTGCTTGAGAATGCCCCGGGAGAGGCAAATTCAATTCGTCAATGGGGGTGTGATCCTCCGCTCCCTAGATGCTGGATTGTTTTATCGTCTCTTAGTCTGGGCCGCCCTAACGCAGGAATTTGTATTCTGTCTCTGTTCCTGCACGGATAAGTTGAAGATGTGCGTTAATATGTCAGTCCCTCAGTGAGGTCCAGTCAATTATATATGTGTATCTAAATATTTGAAATGCCCACTTCCAGTTGGCATCTCAGAACAGCCGCAGGCGCAGCGTGGAGCACTTGCGTCGGTTGAGACGTGAGCTGCGTGCGGTCCGCGCTTGCAGGGACGACGCGCTCTCCGACCGGCGCGCATTGATACTGCAAAGGGACACGGCGCGGCGCCACTGTGCCGAGTTGCATCGACACGTCACCAGGGTGAGTGGTGTTATTTGACAGCCTCAATATTTTACTCTTTTTCTTTTGTTTATATTTTGTACCGACTTCAAAAAGGAGGAAATTCTCAATTCGTCTGTTTTTATTGTATGCTTGTTACTCGATTTCTCCATCAATTGTGAACCGATTTTCAAAAATTTTCTTTTAATCGAAGGGGTATACTCCCAATTGATCCCATGGTCACCAAGTCAGGATCTGATGAGTGGGTCGGATTCCAGGGCTGTCGAGCATCACCCTTATTAAAGAACGCCGTTCGTCTAAATTCTTGGGAAAAATCTTGTATACGTGTGCAAGTTTTAGACTTTCTACAGGCGCCTAATTTTTTGGAGGCATGTTACGCGATTTCTCCGTCAGTTGTGGACCGATTTTCAAATTGTTTTTTAACTTCCGAGATGATTCCATAATCACCAAATTGAGATGGTAAATTTGTATACGCGTGCTAGTTGTACAATTGTTACAGGTGTTTAATATATTATTTTTAAAGCTAATGAAGTATTAGCGCAACTAAAAAGTAAAAAAAAAATACTCACTTTACACTGAAAACCACTTCTTTCTACGACATTGAGAAGTCGGTGTCAAGTAAAACATAAAAATTATTATATTTTGTAAATTTGTTACAAGGCACCAACTTCTAGATGTTGTAGAAAGAAGTCGGTAATTTTTTCTTTTTTTTTTGTTGTGAAGTCGTTTTTATTTTTGTTAAAAAATAGATATAATATAAATAAAAAATAGAATTCATGCAATAAATAAATAAAAATGCATTCTACTATTCGGTAATATTAAAAACATGCCGACTTTGAGAATCGCATCTTTTATAGGTTTTTTAGCATGTAATATGTCTAACTTATAATTTATTTAAAATGATAAAAAGTATATAAAAAATATTAATTATTTATCGTGTTCAAATTCAAAATAAAAAAATACACAGGCATACATAATACTGAATTAATATTTAAAGTTTTACTAGTGTATTCCTTTGTTAGTTTTTCAAATTAATATTGTTACATGCCGACAAAACGTGAATGCACATCTGTCTACCATAAACCTGGTTTATTACCTTTCCCGCATTTGGACTTCTTTTGTTTACTTTGTGTATAAAATTTGTAATTAAGAAAAACATTATATTATTATTGTACTTGTTTTATGGCAGTCATTAGGCAGGTGTGTCGAACAAATTCTTAGAATTTATTATTTTGCGTCGAACCATATTGTATTTGTACAGAATAAAAGGAATGCTCGAACGGAGGGGTGCGGCAGTCAAGCGAGGATTACGATAGGAGCAAGACGTACATTCGATGAGCGATATAGTGACGGACTTTGAGCGTGTTATTAAATTGTGCAGTTTGTACTGGTTGCGTCCAGTTATATTTGTACTTGTATCATACGTCTTTGTATAGTTCTAATAAATTCTATAGTAATTCCAACGGCATTTATATTGACAATATTAATAGTGACCTATGAAAAATCATTTTTGTGGTTTCCATACAACTTGTTTCACTGTTCCTTGAATACGGTATAGAATAATAATAGTTATAAATAGATATACATATGTTACGCATGCACACATATTCACATACATACACAAGCTATAATTGCATACCGCCGTTATCAATTGCGTAGCAATGTTTAATGTAGCTACAATTCAGGCTGTCAGCGATAGCTGCCCGAAAGGCGTTAGCGCTGGCCCGTACCCAGCCGCACTGCTAGACACAGCGCTGCTCACATTAGTCGAATGCGCTGCCTGGAGGCCTCAATGGTCTGAGTTAGAAAACGTCGTCGGCCGCGTTGACTGGAGCAAATGTTGGTGGCAAGCCGTGGCCTTCTGTGAGCAAGTTATGGCCCAGAAGACCCCATCCGCAGGAGGCGACCTAGTAACCTATCACAGGGGCCACGCGGATAGTAGGGGATCCCGTGGACTCCCAAGTTGATGAAAAGGGCACCCTTCCCCAAGAGTGCCGTAAGTGAACGCCAAGCGTTGGGGTGTCACAGATGTAATATCTATATTTTAGTTCCTGTGGCACCTCGTAAAAGCGCATAGGAGAGGTTAGGTTTAGTGGGTATTCTGAATACCCCGACCCTTCGCTCGGAGGCTACGGGGGAGATATGGCCGATGAGGAGTCCTATACATCCCTCGGTGTGCCTGCCCCCTCAGGCCCGAGGATGGTGTCCCAAGAAAAAAATTACCCATACATCATCAAAAAAAAAATGGCCTGTAAGATGTTCTGGTAAAATCATTTTATTTGTTAATGTCACAAATGTCAATGTCATGTTACTAAAATGACATTGTTATTTGTGACACTAGCATTATCATTGCCATGTAAAAAGTTTATGAATAATTCAAGTGTCTACATTCGATAGCCAAACTATAATAGAAAAAATATTCAAAATTGTGAAGAGTTAAAAGTGTAGTTTTGTTTTTCAGATACTAAAAGAACGCTCAGACTCTACACAAGTGCCGTCCATAGACATTAACATAAAAGAATCTCAACCCAAAGACCATCCAAAACCAGAGACAATCGAGAACAGGATCAAAGACAATATAAATCAGAACGGCATCTTCGAATGTCGCATAGACAAACTCGTGCAGCAAAGCGTGAATCACATATTCAAAGAGAAAGACATAGACAAAAATCGTATTTTTGCGAAAACCGTCTTTTTAACCGACAAAGTCGATTCGGAAGTGAGCTCTATGGTTTTTGAGAATGATATATTTTTGCCAGAGAGCGTCGAGGAGGAGTGTGGAGTTTTAAATTTGTCTGTGAAAGAGGGTAGGCGAAAAAGTCATGGAAGGAAACAATCGGCGCCGAGGAGAATCAAAACCTATGTTTTTCATGAAAGTGATGGTAAGTTTTTTTTTTAACTTTTATTAGCTTGACATACGTGTATGTGTGTCGGTGTGTAACAGATTTTTACAATATAATTTTCACCACTTTCGAATTTGAAATTTTGCACATGTGTTAGGCCTCTCTAGAGGCCGATAAAAATGGCCCGGATTTTTGGGGGGCTTGCGTGGGGCCATGGGAAGGCTAACACGTAGAGGCCCTTTGACAAATTCAATGTAAATGTGGCGTGACACTGACCGGCGATTATCCCTGTCTACACTATATAGTAATGCACCCAAGGACAAGCCCCGGCCAGTGTTGGACTATTGTGGGAAATGAGGACAAAAAGTACCGGGCTATTGGGGTGAACTGTTAGTGGTACTAGAGGTCTGGGAATATGGGGACTATGGCGTCTGCCCGTCGCAATGTTCGGAGAACTTGGAAAAATGGGCAGACGGTGACTCGCCACTCCCTGCATGGGCCCCAAAAAATGCCATAGAAGGCAGGGGCAACATGGGTGTGAGTGGCTAAGGGGTGTAGAGAGGTGGGCTGCGGGTTCACCGAAGCTACTTCTGACGTGATGCCATTTATCACTTCCACCTCTGGAGCTTGAGTCTTTTTGCAGGAGTTCAGCAGACAGGCAGACGGCCCATTTGATGGAAAGCGGTTACCATCGCCTATGGACATTTGCAACACCAAAGGTGCTACAAATGCGCTGCTGCTCTCTTATGGGAGACTGGAACCTGCTCACTAATGCCGGAACACAACTCAAGGTTGTTATGGCGACATACTTTAGACCAGGGGTGGTAGCCATCCAGTCGGGCAAATGCCCTACCACCTGGTTGCGGGTTGTTTTGTCGCCTCGTACGACAGGCCGCCCCAACGCAGGAAATTGTATTCTTTCTATAATAACCATAAATGTCCCACTGCTGGGCTCGGGCCTCCCGCAATAGGGGAACGGAGAGTATACCCGCCACGCTTGTCCAAGGCGGCTTGGCAGGTTTGACACATCGGTTATCTCGATGTGAAGAAAGGAAAAAAAACTTTATTTGAAAAAATAGCGGTGTAATTACCTTCGTTATACATTATTATACGCAGAGCATATTTTGAGAATTTGTACGCAGCATTTTCAGCAAACAAGGTTTGCACTCGGCATATTGCTGTGCCGGAATTATATCTGTTTTGTTAATATATTAAATTTAAAAGTCTGTGTTGTTGTCACATGTATATTTCGTGTCTTACAGCCTTTTATGTTTATAATTTACTAGCGGCCCCGGCAGACGTTGTCCTGCCTTAGAAAATAAAATTCTAGAACCCGATCCCAGAGCCACGTACCTACCGGTTCTAATTGCGAATCTAAACCATCCGGGTACCCACTCAAACACACAAAAACAAAATCGCTCCAGGTGATTAGGAGGATTCCAGAACCCGATCTCAGCGCCACCTACCGGTTCTAATTGTGAATCTAAAAGAGTAATATATATTTTTTTTATTCTAGGTCATGACAAAATAAGATTAAAAATCTTGCCAAAAGATTTTAAAGTTTATAATTAACAAATAAAAAATAGGGGTTGATCGTAGAGGGGTGAAAATTTAGGGTTGTATGTATTTTTGTATGTTGTATCATAAAAAATTGAAATTAAAAATTTTGTCTAAAAATAAATAAAAAAATTTAGGGGTGGACTACCCCTAACATTTAGGGGGATGAAAAATAGATGTTGGCCGATTCTCATAGATACCGGATAAGCACAAAAAATTTCATCAAAATCGGTCAAGCCGTTTCGGAGGAGTATGGCAACGAAAACTGTGACACGAGAATTTTATATATTAGATATATATTATTTATAAGTAATATTTATGTTAGACGTATGTAAAGCGAGAGACATGTGTGATTTATAATAGAATAATATTATGAAGTAATGAAATGAGGTTGTAATGATTGAAAAAGTTCTGTTTATCGCAGACAATATCCGACACAACGCTGACTTTCAGTGCAAACCTTTTGGCGTAAGACCAAAACAACCCAATTTTGTTAATTAAGTAATAAATAATAATTAATAAAACTAATTCGACTTACGTGATATTTCATTAGTAATGTTTGTGCAGATATGCAGGTTTCATCACGATGTTTTCCTTCACCGCTATTAGCACTTGGTAATTGTGACAATATATACATTAGGTCAGAAAACTGACTAAATGGTGCATGCGTTCCGGCCAGAATCGAACCCGCGCCCTTTGAGTGTGTAAACGCGTGCGGTAGCCATTACGCTACCGGTGCCAGGTGGTAGGGCATTTGCCCGGCTGGACGGCTACCACCCCTCGTCTAAAGTATGTCGCCATAACAACCTTGAGTTGTGTTCCGGCATCAGTGACCAAGTTCCAGTTTCCCTTAAGAGAGCAGCAGCGCATTTGCAGCAACTTGGTGTTGTAAATGTCCATAGGCGATGGTAACCGCTTTCCATCAAGTGGGCCGTCTGCCTGTCTGATGATCTCCTGCAATAAAAAACAAAAAAAAAAAAAAAAAACAATAATATAATATATATAAAATATAATAAATAATATTATTTCTTCGCGTTCTCAGATGGCGTTGTTGAAATTTACAATGGGAACAAGTGACAAACAAACATACTACACGACAACACATTTTATATTAACATTTTTTAAGAATTATTAAGTTTTAAGTACCTATAATAGAACCTTATACTCGACAAATATAACTTAAGTGGCATAACTTCCACTTTAGCGCAGGAACTTGTAACTACATTGGTGAAATTATTTTTGTTCATCAAAATTGGTACATAAGAGTTTAAGTGCAGGCCTTTTTTCTCACTTCTTTTTTGGAAGCACGCTAATTCTCGAAAGTTGTAAGTCTATAGTTTTTGTTTGTAGCTCCACTCCAAAAAACTTATTAATAAAATCCATTATTTTTTTTTTGTAAAGGTTACTAAAATTGTTTTTTTTTTCATTTTTCACTTTTTATGAAAAATTTTCGATAATATTTTCTTAAGTTTTCGCGACTTGTATACATAATAAAACTACGTTTTAACGGTTTTAAGCGCGGTAATTTTATTTGATTTTGGTTTTTCCGACGTTTCGGCCACTGAAGACAAAGATGTCAAGTGTCAACGAGTATTGTTAAAGTTTTATTTCGCCTACCGCCAACTTGTTAATTTCAATTTTGTTTATGGTTATTATTTACTCTATGGGAGCCTAATCTAATTTACTACCGCTTCGCAACATGTTATGGCGTGAAGAGAAGAAGCGGCGCAAGAAACTCTTCAGCAAACATGCCTAGCTCTAATAATTTTATATAATATTAAAATGGGTGAAAGGAAAAATAAAAGTAATTATCAGTCAAGTTGGTTTGTGGTCCGTTGTACGCAGAATTTTTCGATATTTCAGAAATTTCTTTAAGGGCACTACGTGCCCCCACAAAAAAAGCCCTGGATATGTGTATAATAACAATGTTGACGAAACAATACTAACTAATTTTGAACACGTAAAGATGTTCAGAACAAGAACTAAATCTACAGAAATCGTTTCAAAATAGCTACAGAATACATAATTATATCTTAAAGTGAGTTTGTTATTAATATTATCTAAACTATTTACACTTGTAAAGAAAGTAGAGTGAATTTGGGGAATAGTTTAAATGGAGCGTTAGGTAAACTTCTAGGCGCTAAGAACCTCAGCCAGAAGGCCCAGCTCGCCATACTCAACGCGGTGCTGGTACCTACGCTCACGTATGGAAGCGAGAGTTGGGTATGGAAGAGCGAGCATGAAAGTAGAGTAAACGCGGTCGAGATGCGAGCACTGCGCAAAATCTGCGGAGTGACGCTCGCGGACCGCGTTCGTAATACCGAAGTAAGAGAGAGAGTTGGTCTGAAAGAGAGTGTCGGGGAAAGCTTGCATGATGAAAGAATGACTAAACAGATATACAATGCACAAGTGGATGGATGCAGAAGTCGTGGAAGGCCACGACACACCTTCCATGATCAAATTGATCGTGTACTAGCAGAAGGTGATGTCAGGAGCCTTAAGAACAGACGAGCTTGCATGACAAGAGTTATGAATGTCAAAGAGGCAAGTGAGGTGTGTAAGAATAAGCCTAAATGGCACTCTGTTGTTCGTGCCTACCCCGCAAGGGAACTGGCGTGAAGTTATGTATGTATGAGTTTGTTATTAATATTATCTAAACTATTTACACTTGTAGATAAATTAGGATCAGCAGTGGTCTGTTTTCATTATTCAAATAAGCACAAACAAGGATATTAATATACTATAATGTAGTATTTTCTTAAGTTTTCGCGACTTGTATACATAATAAAACTACGTTTTAACGGTTTTAAGCGCGGTAATTTTATTTGATTTTGATACTATAATGTATTAATTAGTGTTACACGAATGAAAAGATAGAAGGCAAGACATAAGAGGACAGAAGGATATATCAAAACATGTGGTGTCAGAAAAATTCAAATGTAACATGACTTCTGAGGTGCCAGTGCCAAGTTACACGACCTCATTTTAACAACACTTATGCTGTTGAAATCGTGTATGAAAGGGACGCATATACAGTTGTACATTCTAAAATAGCTACAAATTACATATATCCATGTTTTTTTTTTGTGGGGGCACCTTAAAAACTGAAAAAAAAGGAAATAATTGGGAACAAATGAAAAAAACAATTTTGGTAATCTTTACAAAAATTTGGATATTTTTTTTTCAAAATTATCCAAATACAAAATCTAATCTATCTTTCTTGAACAGATACCGCGTCGCCTTATAAAAAATGTGCGTTGCTCTTCAAGAGCTAAGTGAGCTTAGATTTGCAAAATCATGATGTAAGCCTAATGAGTGCTAACAATTGAACCTGGGGCGGGGGGGGGGTTTACAAAAATTATGGACTTACAACATTCGAGAATTTGCGTGCTCTCAAAAAAGAAGTGACAAAAAAAGGCCTGCATATATCTAATCTATTCCCACACAGAGCATTGAAAGCGTGTTGGAAAGAGACGCATATACAGTCGTACATTCGTTATTTAAATAATCGACACAAGTGAAAGCTAATCAAATACATCACTGTCGCGAGACAGTGATGTATTTGATTAGCTTTCTTCTTAAAAAAGATTTAGTAATTTTGGGGGGTACGGTTTAAAGCAATTTAAACTGTACCCCCCAAAATTAATAAAAAAAATTACTAAATCTTTTTTTATTATTATTATGTTTGTATGACTACTAAATAAAAAAGTATGTAGATTTCTTAATGTTTTTGCTCCTCCTGGGTTAATGTATGACTGTATCCAAATACGTATTATTTATAGTGTTAATATATAACGCCTTAAGACCTCGGATACAACTGTGTAGTATTGATTAGCGCGTTAGTTAAAGCATTATAAAGCAAGTGAAACTTGACACTGAAGTTAAGTTTGTCGAGACGTTATTATATTATATGGAGACCAAAAAATATATTATCATATTTTTAAATATGCCTTTTACAATGTTATTAAGTAATTATTAAATTAAAAACCAGACCAATTCATAAATGATCACACGTTAACTTTATTATTATATAGTATCATTACAAAATTTAAATAGCTATATTTATTCATATACTTATTATGTAAATCATGGATGATTTATTACAAAATTGATGGAAAATTATAGTCTGGATGTTAAAACAGGTATTCGAGTGAATACTTAAGTATACAATAGGTGCGTTCCACTACACACTCTGAATCAAACAATCAATAATTTATTTGCTCAAAAATATGGTGTATGCACATAAGATGGCGTGTTGTTCGATTAGAGTTTCACATGTTTTTCCTAATCAAGCAAGCAAATTGTACATATATAAAACTACTTCAATAGGTATGTCATACAAATATAAATACCTATTCAAAATTACTCAAATACTACATACATACATACATAACTTCACGCCAGTTCCCTTGCGGGGTAGGCACGAACATCAGAGCGCCATTCAGGCTTATTCTTACACACTTCACTTGCTTTTTTGACATTCATAACTCTTGTCATGCACGCTCGTCTGTTCTTAAGGCTCCTGACATCACCTTCTGCTAGTACACGATCAATTTGATCGACTCAAATACTAAATAATTATAAATTAAATTTACAAAAAAGATATGACAACATTATAATATAGTCAAACATAATTAGTATTCATTTTTGCATATGAAATCTCGATTAGAACATAATCATTTCAATAATGATAATAATAATTTATTTATTGATTTCTAATATTGTTCTTTTATGGCTTTTATATATTCGTCAACTGTGTAGAATGAACAACCACGAGTGGGATTTTCCTGTTTCACTTTCTTTCGAGTGTTACAATCATAAATTCAAGAGAATGGATTATGGAATGCTTATGTGAATAAAAATGAAAAAATAAATGTCATTGGTTGATGTACAATCGACTTGAAAATCGCGCCCCTGTCAGGGTATCGATAGAGAGTATTCTGTGATCAACGTCTATTTCGACCCACATCTTCAAATGGGTTGTTGTGAGCGCTGCGTAAGCAAGAATTATGACGTCACTAGTGACGTTTTCGCCGCGAACATAACTGTGGTGATCATGTGGAACGGTAGAAGGAGCATTTTGAGTGTCTTGAGCGTCGAGTGGAACGCGCCTTATATACTGCGTAATTGAAGTGTATGAACTTCAAGGACATATTCAAGGTTTGCTAGTAATTGTCTCTTTGTTATTAGAGGAGACTTCTTATTTTGATCGGATTATCACGACGCTAAAATATAATAATACAGTGTTATACAGTGTAACCTTGATATAACAACTCTTAATGAGATTAGAAAATAGAGATTAGTTTGGTCTAAGATTCGTTTTAGCAAGGTAAGCAACTTAAAAAATATAATGCGTTTTAATGAACACATTTATTTACCTTACAACACTAAAGATTACTATTAGTCGCCTCATCAGTGTCACTCTTTAGGGACAAACTAAAAAAATTCCTTTGCGAACATCAAAAGGCACAAAGTAACTTAAGGCATGATACAAGTGCTTTATGACCATTTTTACCAATATAATAATCTGTTTGTTTTATTTACATACTTGTTTTTTGTTCACGTATCTCACTATGTTTATATATCTATGTATATATGTTTATTATTATCATTTCGATGTAAGTATGTGTAATAACCCATTTTGATATATTATTTGTGTTGTATTGACCTCCGTGACTCTACCTGCTGGTCCCAGGCGGGAGAACAGCGCTGGCCTTAGCAGCTAGCATTACGCTGAGTCTGGGTCCAATTTTAGGACTTATATTGATGCAGTTATCTTTTATTTTACTGAGTATTGTTAACATGTTTATTTGTCCTAAATAAAATAATTCTTTCTTTCTTTCTTTCTTATTAGGAAAGTTCAAATTCCTGGATTTTATCACGGTAAACGAATATGTTTGAACTTGTAGAGATATTAATTGTTGTTAGATGGATTGGTAGAATGGACTTCATGGACAGTTGTAGTTTGAAAAAATCGTTATACAGAGGTTAGTTTGACTTTCTGTTTATGTTTTCAAATAATAGAAAATTATTTACAAAGAGGGGTTTACAAAAGTTTATTCGTAATGTAAAGGTATATTTCGTATTAAATCTTACGGCTGATTTTAAGGGATTTCTTAAATCGAGAAAATCGTTATATTGAGGTTCGTTATAATAAGGTTTCGCTGTATAATAATATCAAAAGCAAATTATAATTAATCCGATCATGTATATATCGATGGACTTTTTCAAATGAAAAACTTGAACTTCATGAATATATGACACTGGCTAAATGCATAACCGGTGTGAAGCCATATTTATTAAAAATACTGAACTGTTATAAATATTGATGATTTATTGAAAAGTCTTTATTGCTGTAAGCAAAATGTTTCGAATTATGTATTTTTAATGATAAAATTAGGTTTTTATTCTATTAGCTTACTATGTCATACTCCTATATATTAATTTCCACTCTTTTGCCTTACCATTAGTAGAAAATATATATT
Organism: Dendrolimus kikuchii; assembly: GCA_019925095.2. Lineage (NCBI taxonomy): Eukaryota > Metazoa > Arthropoda > Insecta > Lepidoptera > Lasiocampidae > Dendrolimus > Dendrolimus kikuchii. Next base: position 35,805,100 of record CM034387.1, read on the forward strand.
ACTTGTATTGAGTTTTTGTCAAATTTCACCCAATACAAGTTGTTTTATATTAGGCCCGACTCCCTTAAACTAAATGGGCAATCTCCTTTATAAAGGAGTAGACTATATTATGTTGTTATAAAAACAATCTTGCAGAGGGTGAAATATGGGATGAAAATTTGGTTGGGGGGTCATCCATAATTTCTCAAGTAAAGGAAAATTCACTATTGAGAAATAAAGAAAGTCGAGTTTCAGCATTACAGTTGCGATTTTTCTTCATTCGGACTGTGAGCAAATGCAGACGAAGTCGTACGCAAAAGTTAGTTAAATATAAAGACGAATTCATTATGTCCATGTTAAAACTATATACAAAATCTGTGAAACATAATGTATGTATTCATGACAAATATCTACAATTTTTAATGTATAGATTTATTAGGTTAAGAAAGTTGAATCGAGTTTGTACGCGCAAGTTTTGCTATGTTCTTACTGGATTGTCATCCATAAATCATTTATACCGGACTTTGATTAATTATTTTTTATCAGGTATTATAATCCGCAAGAGTTAACTTCAGACCTGAGCGGAATGCGCGCTCGCCTCCCGACCCCCGCCTTCTTGCCGCTCTCGCCATCGACGCGTCAGTACCTCGCGCTTACGTCATCCGAGCGAAGTCTCAAGTTAACTCTTGCGGGTTGTAATTAATTAATGTTTGTCAAATCAAATCTGTTTGTTCAAAACATGGTTAAACAATTGGTATATACATTATAATCTACACGTTTTGCTCACAATTTTTGTAACCTCACACAATTTATCAGTATTGCCAGCTATTAATTAATTATTTATTGCCATATGTTAATTTGTTAATTATTGTCGAACATTAATTAATGAATTATTGCAAGAGGCAATTAAATATTATAATAATATTATCATAAAGCGTTGATTAATAAATTATTACCAGGTATTGATTAACTTGCTTTGATCTTTCCTTGCGCTTTATCAAGGCCACCTTACATGGACTTCAGTCTGAAGTTTACAACGGTGAGCATAAATAATAGTTTAAAAATCGACCCGAATCGCGATATAATAATCACAAAATAAAAAGTCCGATTTGACACTTAAGAATGTCAATAGAACGTAACTGTGAATGAAATTGATAAAACTGAAAGCCAATAACAATTAATTTATATAGTTCATAATATACACATTTTTTTACTGGTTTATTATATAATGTTATAAAATATAAAACATATTTCAATGATTACTTTCCTCCAAATAACGAAATAACATGAATTTTTATTAATTCTGTTATGTCGTTTTGGTCTATGATGAAGTCCTGAAAACAGTTACGTTCTAAGGCGTGTTATTTTTAATTGTAGTGTTGCTACCAAAGAGTTGTTGCATTTTGTTAACTTAATTCGATGCAGGAATAAAAACTATATACACATTTATTCCAAAACCGTAGATTATTTATTTATTCTAAAATAATACTACATAATTGTAGAAATATAAAGAAAATCGTGACAGAACGGGAGTTTTTGGCGGGAACTAAAAGGGGACGTTGTGCTGTGCAGTTTTATTTTCTAAAAATGTGTAAAATTACTCTAAAATGAACAATAGTTGTAGGATATTGATAGTTTTTATGTGTTTTTGTGAGAAATGTGAACTGTGGCCTTTCGAGTTTTCACAAGAACTCCGTTGAATGTTGTGGATTGTAGCCTACAATATAACTGCGCCTGGCTTAAAGGCCTAGTTGCCAAGCCTTAAACATAAAAAAAAAGAAAATCATAAAAAATTGAAAAGATTAATTGCGGTGCGTGATAAATGCATGCGGTACGTGAATGGCGATGTGAGATAAAACTCGCGATCCATACCGTATCGTATAGGTATTTGTGTGACGCAAAAAGTAATTAACTTAAATTATCACAGTCGTATAATTTGCAATCGATTTCTCGTGATAATTGGTTAACTTGAGTAACGATTTGTACGTGTCAATCCCTAAATATGTTGTAATGAGAACTGTCAAATCGGGCCTATCATTTTGTGATAATTATAGTATGCGTAAACCTCGCCTATATCTTACTATTCATTCATTTGTGTTTACTTTTGGTATGAATTTTGACATTGCTTATATGGATCTTATGTCAAATTTTAACCGATAGTAAGGCAGATTACCTCCTGACATTAGTCCATAGTAAACATGTATATATTTTAAGTAAATTTCTATCCCTAAATAATATCTATCCATAACACTGACTAAACCTCCCTTAACTCTCCTACACTAACTTTATTTTAAGTATAATCTACACTAAATTATTAAATCAATAACATTACTGTTGTATATTTAAGTTTAGGTAGTGGCAACACCAGACACATAAGAAAGGATGGAGTCAAATAAAACTAGTTTTAATTGTGAGTCAATTGTTTTATTAATAATGATTAAGACAAAACAATTGACTCACAATTAAAACTCTAGTTTTATTTGACTCCATCCTTTCTTATGTGTCTGGTGTTGCCACTACCTAAACTTAAATATACAACAAATACTAAGTAGGGTTTGGGTTCAGTTTAACATTACGGTTTATTTTGTCCTCAGGTTTTCAGAAATCGAGCACCGTTCAAAATTACCCCTCCCTCTTTTGTCTCTTAAGCTTTTATTGCTTTTTTAATCATCACCTGTCGCTTTTACTCTGATATTGGCAAAATCAATGCCAAGTGCGTTGGAGCCACAATTTTTAAAAAGTGAAGTGAAGGCATATGAATGGTTTGTAAGATATAGGAACCGGTCCCAAGTTTACTCCGCCTAAAAACAGAGACTGGGGGTGAAGTGAGGCAAGCTGTTTTCACTCAAGCTACTCTATTAACACGTTCACTGTGCAGCTATGATGAGAGAGACTATCCATACATACATACATACATACATAACTTCACGCCAGTTCCCTTGCGGGGTAGGCACGAACAACAGAGTGCCATTTAGACTTATTCTTACACACCTCACTTGCCTCTTTGACATTCATAACTCTTGTCATGCAAGCTCGTCTGTTCTTAAGGCTCCTGACATCACCTTCTGCTAGTACACGATCAATTTTATCATGGAAGGTGTGTCGTGGCCTTCCACGACTTCTGCACTATCCCATAAGTGCAAATGCAAATTATAGATAATATGTTGCGTTAGGTATAAAATGATATTATGATAGCACATTAAAAAGTTCGTCCGGTTTTCGCGTAATATTTTTTCTCAATTCATTGTTCATACGTGTGAACCGAAAAAAGTGTCTAAACTCACACGTGTTTGAGGTTATGAGCCTTTAAAATTGTGAAGACTCGTGTCCCACCCGTGGGTCATTCACGTACGATGAGCAACTCGAAATACCCCAACGGTGGGGCATGCACAGTTAATGTGCTAATTTGAGGGTACTACTGATTACTCCCAATGTAATAGCTTTTGAGACTCGGAGATTTTCCTCCTCACATCTACCCTCCATAAGTCTCAAATGAACATGTTTGTTTTGTTAATACGTAATTTCAGCAACTCTTGCGTGTGTAGACGTCATTTTAGTTATAAGCGAATGAAGTGTGTGTGTATAGTAAGACTATAATGTGATGTTGATTTTAAATAAATAACTTTAGTTACCTATGTTCGTTGTTTTACTGAATGAATGATTAATTTATTGTCAAAATACATACATAACTTCACGCCAGTTCCCTTGCGGGGTAGGCACGTACAACAGAGCGCCATTCAGGTTTATTCTTACACACCTCACTTGCTTCTTTGACATTCATAGCTCTTGTCATGCACGCTCGTCTGTTCTTAAGGCTCCTGACATCACCTTCTGCTAGTACACGATCAATTTGATCATGGAAGGGGTGTGTATTGCCAAAATGTTGTTGCTTTATTAGGCGTGCAATGTCCGAATACATGTCAAAATATTAGGAACTAAAGTTTAAAGGCTGCGCCGCGTGTCAAACTCTAGTACGTATCTCTTGTTTAAAGAGCAGGCGGTACAGGTTACATTGTATTAAATTTTTATCTATTTGCCCCCGAAAGATTCACTTGATTTTATATCTCAAACTATACTATCCCCCGTCTATCTGCAAACTACATAAATGACAAAACATGATAGATAACATGGACCAAGTGAACCCAGAGGACCCAGTGGACCAAGTGGACGAAATGAACAAAATCACAAAACCTATCCTAGTTTCCGGGATAACCTTTATATAAATCTATCTCATTATCCACTATAAAAGGATCCCTTGGCCACCCTCGGTATTAAAATTACATTTGTACCGAGTTTCAGCCAAATCGGTCCAATAGTCTTTCCATAAAAGGATAACAAACAGAGAGACAAATATATTTTTATCCCGGAAAATATCCCATTTTTCGAGATAAAAAGTATCCTATGTTCATCCTCAGCATCGAAAATATATATATACTGAGTTTCAGCCAAATCGGTCCAGTAGTTTTTACGTGAAAACGGAACAGACAGACAGACAGACGGAGTTACTTTCGCATTTATAATATTAATAGGGATTTTTGAGGTAATCATAACGTATCCTCCATCTAGTGTTGAATAGACAAAACATTATTTATATTTTGTCATCTTCTTTTAAAATATAACTTCGCACGGTATATAGATTTAAACAGTTACAAATATTCACGAATATTCGTTTTAAAATCATACAAGCTCACATAATATTAACTAAGCTTTGGACATGTATGAGTAAATGCTTTCTGTACTTTCGACAGACCTGTATAATCTCTCCATAAAGGTATAGACGTTTATATGATCTAATAATCTCTCACTCTAGACAAATTATAGGCGTAGAGCAAAAAAATGAGATCTAATTACAGCTCTAAAAAATTTGGAACCTAATATCCTTAGTTATTATTGATATACATATTAAGAATGACCTACTACAAGTGCTGTTTATTTTTAACCAAAATTATACCTTCATTAAAAATTAAATTCCACATGAAAACATTTTTCCTTCAAATAGAAATAGAGTTTTCTAGATTCTTGAAATAACCCTAGTTTTTATTGAAATTGTTATAAGTAAATTATTGAAAGCCTCCTTCGAAACTATTGGGAAGAATTGATGAAATACTTGATTTTCCTGAATACTCATTATTGAACAAATCTATTAGCAGTGCGAAGTCAGAAATAAAAGAAACCAACAGAATATTTGTATGTTTGTAACAAATAAAAATTATATTTTACCTACTACAATTTTTAAGGAAAGAAATTTCTTATTTTTACGTTTATTCGCTTTATACTTATTCTTTTGATATTATCTGAGAAAAATTTCACATGATTCTAAAAACCGCCATCTATGATCAATAGATAAAAATAATCTTTTTGTCTCGTTCAATTCAATATGGCGGCAAATGGTGTATGAAAGGTGCGGAATGTTTTGATTCGAAACGAACAATAAAAAAATTGCAAAAAATATTAACGAATGCACCATACGAAATTCGATAAAAAACGCAATGGCCGGTGTTAAAACGTGTTGATTAAATTTTATTGAGATCTCATTAGTGTTGAGTGATATAGTGTGACTGTCGTGGAGTAATTTCTGATTTTTTTAATAATTGTGTTGATGATTTATTTCGCTAATGTGGCCGTGTGTGATGATACGTGATCGTAGAATATCCTTTAGATATGTCTACCGTTCCTGATATTGAGCAGGGATGCCCGGGTACTAGCGAAACTCCGACCCAAACGGACCCAATTCGTGATGAACTTTGCGAGAAGAAAAAGAAGAAATCAAGGAACGTGTCATTCCCTGACGATGGGGAGCTCGTCACGCAGTATTTTGAACCTGCAAACCCTTGGCAACATGGTGAGTTTCGTTGTTACCTTTGCTGGCCTGAAACCAAGAATGTTTAATCAGTATTACATCCCTTCTTTATCTCAGCGTCGTTTACCCGTGTAGTTCATTTAAAACTATTAAATTAGGGTTGTTTTTACATCAATTACTTGTCCTGGCCCTACTTTATATGTTATACAGTGTATATTTTCAAAATGAAAAAACCTGTGTATTTTTAAAACTACCATTAGTTTTACAATGTTAAAATTAAAGAAATAAAAAACTATGCTTTTGCTAAAGCCTTCCTTCTATTTTCTCATATGCAATAGAAATCTCTATCCTATTCTATTTTTGGGATAAAAAGTATTCCATGATTAAACCTTATAACTAATAGCATCCATAGGTAGGTATTCCATATTTCATAATAATTTTCATTGCTGTAATTACTTAGTTTAAACTTGAAACTATATCAATTTCCTCAATAAAAAGTACTTAAATTACATTCAATTTATTAATATTAAATTTATGTAAAATTTCATGTAAATTGATTCATTTCTAAGGTTGGAAACAAGGAATAAGTATATCATGTTACTTTTAAATGCACACATTAATATAAAACAAACCTATTAGAGTAGTGGCTAAAACACTAATTATTTCAAATTATGCAGAGGTTCAAATACTGGTTGGCATCTCACATCTTTTGGGCAATTTTCCTCACTTAATATATATATATGTGTACATGTTATAATTACAATGGTTAAGAAAAATCTCTGTTACACATATCAGTGCAAGACTTTGTGTAAGTACATTTTTTTTGTCAATCTATTAACAGTAGGACTTACATGTAACAATTTTGATGAAAACAAAATTCAACAAATTTAGTAACAAAGTCCTGTAATGATGCCGATGATGTAGACATCTGGATAGACATATATGCCAATGTTATAGGGGTTCAATGGCTATGGGACCCTAAGAAGAGAGACATCTTCCTTTCCCTTTATTAATCACAGCTTCTCTGCAATAAATAGATATACATAATATACAAGTTGACTGCCACTGGTCGATTGAGCTTAGTAACTTCCCTTTTTTGAAGCACCCGGTTCTATTTCTGGCATGATAGCATTCATAAACAAATCTTCCATTATTGACTATGGTCTACTTGTCTGGGATTGGCCCCAGAGTGCTCCTATTAACTCCTCAAACTCAATTTGAAGTAAAATTGTATGTTGTGATAAGTGCAGTCGTGCTCTCGCTGTCATAATGACGTATTCGGCACAAATTTGTGGTTGAATTTAAAACAATATGATTTATTGTTGTTATCTCACTCTGTTTATATAGGATTTGTATGAAATGAGTATATACTCTTGGGTATATATATAAATTAAACATTATGATTCAGTAATTTGATATTTGCACCTGAAGCTGATACCAGGTCTTCATTATGAGGTAGGAACATTTAGCACACAAGTTTAAACACACATAATGAAAGGTTCCAAATAGGTGATCAACATTCACTCAATTTGGCTATAGAATGTGTAAAAAACATTTATTTCCGCCATTAACTCTTATGCTCACTAATAGCACATATGTGTTTGCGATTACAGTGCTTATCTGCATTTGTGCACATGATCGTTTTTGTGTTGTTCTTTTACTCTGTTTATATAGGATTTGTATGATTTGTATGAAATCAGTATATTTCCTTGGTATATTACGAGATAGTGGTAGTATTAGTCTTGTGGCTTTGTAATATCGATAAACGGGTGAAGGGTTAAAACTACTTAATGTATATGGGCCGAACTTTTAATTACCAGGGCCCCAATTCTGCTATTACTATCACATCAAAATTTCCAGACACTATCGTCTCAATTGTAGGTTTGCCTAATTTCATAGCACACCACTTCATGCCCGTAGCAGACCACTCCATCTTTATACATTTATATAAGTGAAAACTCGCTAAATACAAGTTTAAAATTTTGGTAGTTATTCAACATACACTATGTCTGCTAATGGTAATAGCATTTTTTTCTACTATTCTTCCACAGCGACAATATCGAGAAGATATTGTAGATTTAGTAGAATATGAATTTTCAACCCTATTGTAATGAAATAGTACTTCAAATATTTCTGCTACACCATGATATTGTTATTCATATATATTTTGTTATTCACCTGATTACTACTGGTTACTAGTAGTCGTCCATGCTTGAAACTTGACCATAATAACTAATGTCAAAAACTATACTTCTATAATCACAGATTTCGCCAAGGTTACACTGTTAATTTGACTAGAACAATAAACAAAAGAGTATATAATATATGCCTGTGTGTGTCAAATATATGGTAGTGTGTGTAATGTTTTTTTTATTGATGTAATGTATTTTTTATGCATAACTAAAAAAATATTAGCATTGTCTGGTTCTTCTCTTAAACTATAAGTGTGCAAAATTTCATACTTGTCTGCTCAATTTTCATAAAAAGGGGTACAAAGTTTTTGCTTCAGGTATAAATATATAGATTCATACAATAAAATACAATGTGAGAAAATTAAAAATGAGTTCTATGAATAAAACACTTAATTGTTTCTGTTTATAATTTATTGGACTATAACTTATCTGATGTTTAAAAAATTGGCCCTTATTCTAACTAATATTCATTGAAATTATGTATATTCTAAACTTGTAATCTCTGCCACACTTTTTTTTATAATTTGCATTGCATAACTCAAAAGTTGAGGCAAAGCAAATTATAACTTTGAAACCAGAATATATTGCCAACTAGTAACATAGCTTGAGTCTTAAGAGATATTGCTAATATTTCACGTAACTCCGTTGGCTCAGCAACCCAAAATGTGTCTTGGCCTCCAACACGAGAACACGCCACCTGTTTCTGTCCTGTGCAATTTCTTGCCAGTTATGGACTTGCAGCTTACGCAGGTCAGCCTCCGCTGGTACTTGGGGCAACTGACTGGGCGTCGCCCATCAGATTGTCCCAAATAGGTCCTCTTCACGCTTTGATCCGCTCCCATCCGTTGTGCGTGACCGAGCCAATGGAGGCGGTGAGATTTTATCTTGCCTATAAAGTTAGGCTCGGCCATGAGATTCTCATTTTCGATGTTGATTCGGACTAATAGGCTAATATTTCACAGTAATTTACATTTCTTCTCTCAGAGTGCCTTCTGGCAAAAGCTTCCAGCTAGTACCCATACTGCCTATTGAGGATAGTTCAATGTCAGCATAGTCCAGCAGTTAGTCTGAGCTTGTCATCTCAATGCTTGCTCTGCCTTCTGCTCCATTTGTCAATCCTTCAGTACCAATTAATATCTGGCTCCATAATTACTTATTATAATTATGATGAAAGGTTTTTAGATGACTGCACTGAATGGCTATAACGCCACCTCCACCAAGCTTTTTCAGTAATCATTGATTTAAATTACTTTGATAAACTTTATTAACCGACTTTAAAAGGAGGAGGTTCTCAATTCGTCGGAATCTTTTTATTTTTGTTTTTTTTATGTATGTTCACCGATTACTCCGAGATTTATGATCCGATTTACGTGATTCTTTTTTTGTTCGACGCGGAATAGCTGCCATTTGGTCTCCTAAAAATTTGACATAGTTTGGCCCAGTAGTTTTCATTTTATGAACATTTTTTATGAAAAAATTTCCATTCCATTCCATATGTACACCGATTAATCTGAGAGTTAGGATCCGATTTACGTGATTCTTTTTTTGTTCGACGCGGAATAGCTGCCATTTGGTCTCCTAAAAATTTGACATAGTTTGGCCCAGTACTTTTCATTTTATGAACATTTTTTATGAAAAAATTTCCATTCCGTTCCATATGTACACCGATTAATCTGAGAGTTAGGATCCGATTTACGTGATTCTTTTTTTGTTCGACGCGGAATAGCTGCCATTTAGTCTCCTAAAAATTTGACATAGTTTGGCCCAGTACTTTTCATTTTATGAACATTTTTTATGAAAAAATTTCCATTCCGTTCCATATGTACACCGATTAATCTGAGAGTTAGGATCCGATTTACGTGATTCTTTTTTTGTTCGACGCGGAATAGCTGCCATTTGGTCCCCTAAAAATTTGACACAGTTTGGCCCAATAATTTTCATTTAATGAACATTTTTAATGAAAAAATTTCCATTCCGTTCCATATGTACACTGATTATGCTGAGATTTATGATCCGATTTACGTGATTCTTGCTTAGTTTGATGCGGAATAGTTGCCATTTGGTTCCCTAAAAATTTAACATAGTTTGGCCCAGTAGTTTTCATTTTACGATCATTTTTTTGTTCCCGTTTCTTGGGACCTATATTTTTTAAGGAGCGCGGCACCTTTCGTACGTCTATCCATACATAGCTAGACACTAAAAAGTAAAAAAAAATTAAAAAACTTCGTTTAAAAAAACCGACTTCAAAAGCTAAAAAGTATAAAATAACTTATTTCTAAAGCTATTATTATTAATATATATATTATCTAAAACATCTTAAAGTCGGTGCTTAGTCATTTAAAAAAAAAAGTAATTTTTATGTTTTACTTTGCACCGACTTCAAGATAGAATAGCTTTAGAAATAAGTTATTTTATACTTTTTCGGATTTTTTAAACCAAGTTTTTTTTTAATTAGTATAAACCACATTTAAGAAAAAAGGACAAATAATAATAATTGCTGGTTAGTGTAACGCTACATTTACATCAGATTTGCCAAGGAATCTCTACGTGTTGGCCTTCCCATGGGCCGCGTGCAAACTCCTCCAAAAGTCCAGGCCATTTTTATGGCCAGTAGTCTCTAGAGACATACAATATAATAATTGTTATGAAGCAAAGAACTATTGCTGGGGAGTTTGTTAACGGCTTCTTCTCAAAAAAATAAATAAATTTTAACTTATATGAGTTGTCATTGTCTGGAAGAGATCGCTTCTTAGCGATAAGACCGCCCATTGTGCACATTTAGAATATTTTTAGGCTATAAGGTTTTCTGTGTTTTCTGTAATGGCGTACAATAAAGTATTATCTATCTATCTATCTTATATGTATACATACGATCTTCAAAAAGTGTTCTCCTGTGGACTTATCTATAATATAAAAATGAATCGCAAAATGTGTTGGTAAGCGCATAACTCAACAACGCCTGGACCAATTTGGCCAATTATTTTTTTAAATTTTCGATGAAGTCCAAGGATGGTTTTTACGTCGAGAAAAATTCTAATAATTGCTGGGAAAATCCTAAAAACAGCCCTTTTCTTTTTCCCATACAAACGTTTTCTAATTAAAATCTAGAGTCAATTTTAGGTTCCCACTGTCCCTTTAGATGATTTTCCAATCAGGTTTGAACCCTAAGTTCGCCTCTTAGTTTGAAGCCCTCTGGCAGACATCCCAGTCGGGGTTTTTTAGTGGGTGTCCCAGAAGGGTGGCCAAAGTTCGTGCAAGCGAAGATACTTTGGTTACCCGAGCTGAACCCCACACACCGCCCTGTCACCAGGGTGACGGTTCTGTTCAGGAGATTTTTTTGCCCCGGCTATAAAATGAGTAGGAACAAAAAACTGTCACATTCCAAATCTTTTTGACAGAACGAAGTCTGTCGGGTCCACTAGTTTTGAATTTTTTTTTATTGCAGGAGATCAGCAAACACGCAGACGGCCCACTTGATGGAAAGCGGTTACCATCGCCTATGGACATTTGCAACAGCAAAGTTGCTACAAATGCGCTGCTGCTCTCTTAAGGGAAACTGGAAGCTGGTCACTAATGCCGGAACACAACTCAAGGTTGTTATGGCGACATACTTGACTTTACTGAATAAAAAGATTTGAATTTAATCAGGTACATTTTTATTGAGCCCTAATCATTCTTCGTGTTTTGGTTCCATGATGCTGGTATTGTTTATTTACTTAGTAAGATGTGACCTACGCGCAGAAGCCATACATTGTGAAGCCAATGTATGATAGAATATTTTCCTCTGACCTTAACCTTTACAGCTGTTGTTTGTTTCATCTATGTATTTATTAGCATCTATATTTTCCTGTAAATAACTATAATACAGTGGAGACTCAGTTACCCGGAAGTCAATTTAACAGACTCGTGATAATCCACATTGGCAACCGGGATCATATTATCCTTCAGTTCAATCTGTCCATTGACACGTCGCATGTTGTATGTACATTCGGACGTACGAAAATGTATTTCTGATATATTTTTATCCGTGCAGGAACGGAGAAAGAATACAATTTCCTGCGGCCGGGCGGCCAGTCGTAAGAGGCGACAAAACAACCCACAGCCAGGTGGTAGGGCATTTGCCCGACTGGATGGCTACCACCCCTGGTCTAAAGTATGCCGCCATAACAACCTTGAGTTCTGTTCTGGCATTAGTGACCAGGTTCCAATCTCCCTTAATCTGCACAGCGCATTTGTAGCACCTTTGGTGTTGCAAATGTCCATAGGCGATGGTTACCGCTTTTCATCAAGTGGGCCGTCTGCCTGTCTGCTGATCTCCTGCAATAAAAAAAAAATACTAATTAGGGATGGGCTCACATTCGTTTTACATTCGGTTTTACTGAATTTCGGCAGTTTGAGCCGAACTTCGGCATTCGGCCTAATTTCGGTTTAAATGCCGAATGTTCGGTGCAAGGAAGAAGTAAAATACCTACTTGCACTATTTTGACTGAAGTTAATATAAATCATACCTATTATAACCGTAATATAAAAATTGGCACCTATATTATACTCATGGTAATTTATTCTAGTTAGGGACATGTAAATCTTAGAAAATAAATAAAATTAATTCTTAATTGAGTCTGCTTAATTAAATAGACATCAAATTGAAACAAAAATAAAATAAACTTATTCCTCTAAAATACATCAGTAAGCAATGCAACTGATTAATTATAATGCGTAACTTGAATTAAAAAAACACCTCTAAGGGACATCAGCAATTATAATTTTAATTTTGATTGATATCACTTTGTACGAATTAAACATTATGAATGTATAATTATGAAATGGTGAATTACTTTCAATCAAAGGTCTAAAAATCTATTCTTTTATCCACCTACTCGTACTTAAAATTTACTAAAGGCAGGTTATGGTGTAAAAAAGCAAAAATTCGGTGTTATCAAGTTGACGTTGTCAACAGGTCACGATGTTGCTCTTGAGAAAGCGTGGCGAAATCTTCTGCCGAATTTTTTGTTTTAACCGAAAGTTCGGCCGAAGTTTGTATTCGGTTCAAACCACATTCGGCCCATCCCTAATACTAATCTTATACTAATATATAAAGCTGAAGAGTTTGTTTGATTGAACGCGCTAATCTCGGGAACTACGGGTCTGATTTGAAAAATTATTTCAGTGTTTAGATAGCCCATTTATCGAGGAAGGCTATAGGCTATATATATCATCACAGCGGAGCACCAATGAAGAGTGTTTCAAAATCGGGGGGTTTTGAAAACATTACACGCGGACGACGTCGCGGGCACAGTTAGTAATATTATAAAGAGGAAAGATTTGTATTTTTGTACGTTTGAAACGAACTGAAAAACTACTAGACCGATTTCAACAATTTTTCACCATTCGAATGCTACATTATTCCTGATTAGCGATACCTACTAAAACTTCAATAATGTAACCCATCACTCTAAACGAAATACCTGGCGCTGGAAACGGGATCTACGATCTTCATGAAATTTTACGTGTGAGTGGGTGGGTCCCAGCGTGGTTTAGATTCTCAATTTGACAATAAAGACAAATTTGATAACCCTTCCTGTTGGCCCAGCAGTTATTCTAAAATATGTTATTAAGCTATAAAAATTGTGGATAACATTTTAGGAATTTTTGCTTGCACATTTTTGGGGGTAGTTGTAGCCTGGGGGCCCCGTATAATTCATACGGCTGATACGGCGGTAGCTACGCCCCTGCGCTCTCTAAAGGTAGACTGGAACCTGGCTACCAATGCTGGAAAACAACTGAAGGTTGTTATGGCGTCATACTTTAGACTAGGGGTGGTAGCCATCCAGATGGGCAAATATCCTACCACCTGGCTGTGGGTTGTTTTGTCGCCTCTTACGACAGGCCGCCTGGCAGCAGGAAGTTGTATTCTTTCTCTGTTCCTTTACGGATTATCTCAAGGCCAACCATTTCACGCCGATATTCTGTGTTCGCATGGTATCACACCGACCGTGCCGGCCCAAACAACTGTGATCAAGATAATGATCCCAGCGTGTCTGTAGCACTTTTTACATGAAGTCTGTTACGGCGCGGAAAGCGAGCACAGTCAATGCAGCAAGGTGATGTGATGTGCCTATAAGGGCTTCAGCTAGAACCCTCTTAGTAGCTGGTGGCCATATCACTGCATCCTTCTATCTACCGGTCGTACCGGGCAACCGGGCTGTTGGACTCTGATAAATGGACGAGAGAGTGGGTTTGTACCAGCGCAACTGCTTACTCACCTTGGCATAATTTCTGGATATCGGGCAAAAAGCCACCTGCGCTCGCGCGGCCGGACTTGACAAGGTTCGCCGTCGACGGATACGTCAAGGAGAACTGCCCCGTATAGGGCGAAGGAGCGAGATGCAATGCTTCTCCGTCTCAAAGGAAGATCTTCCAAGTTATTGTTACACACACACACACAGACACACACACACACACACACACACACACACACACAGAGAGAGAGGGGGGGGGGGAAGAGAGAGGGGGGGGGGGAAGAGAGAGGGAGGGGAGAGAGAGAGGGAGGGGAGAGAGAGGGGGGGGGCACGGAAACACACACGCACACAGAGACAGAGAGGGGGGGGGAGGGGGGGGGGGCGCGCGCGCGCACGCACACACACACACACACACACACACGCACGGAGACACACACACACAGCCATTGTAATTTCCTTACAAACGCGATGGTAACGCGAAAAAAGTTTTGTCGACACAGATAGTATTTGTGTAAGGTAAAGCAACATTGTTTATTATAATTTTCCTTGTAATAAAATATTTAATTATGCTATATAGGAAGCATTGATATTGTTGTACAATTCAATTAATATACCTTAATTAATTTATACAATATGTTATTTATTGGTGGCAGTTGCTTTCTGGGAGTTGAAACTCAATATATTCTTAAATTAAATATATTATTTATAAACATTTACAAACTAAGTATTTTGGATATAATTTATACATGTAGCCCGAGAGAGAGAGCACGGCGTAGTAATCGTGAGAGAGTAGAATCTATGTGTACAACCTCCAGGGCCGTCCTTAATATTCCGTCAATCGTCCGACGCTTAGCTGCTAATCGTGCTACGTCTGGGCGTTGGCGGTATGCGGGGCGCGGGAAGCTGTGCTACGGCAGGGCGGTCAGGAGGGTGCTCTCTGTCCGCAGCACTTTTGTTACCTTGTTTCAAGTAGTATCATTTGTGACCCCAAAATGCTGGGTAAGCTGAAAGGACAGGTTTATAAATCTATTATTAGGCCTGTTTTTATTTTTTAAATTGCAAATCGGGCACACATGCAGACTGCCTATCTAGTGGAAAGCTGTTACCGTCGCATGTAGACGATTGCAACACCAGAGGCGAAGCCAACCTTCAGAATAGAATAGAAGGGGATGGAACTGTCACTCATCGTATGAAACACGATTAACTCAAAGGTAGCCGTTTCAAGCTAATATTCTGTGAGAGCGTGGTATCACACCGATCGATCCGGCCCGTACGGTTACACGTTTCTGTATGTTATACGTGTTACATTGGGCGATTATCAGACTTCTACTTCCATGCTATAAAGGCATTTTCCAAACACTCATAATACTTCATCATTTAAGTAAATATAGAACATTGTATAGGGCTGCCAACTATAATGCTCTGAAGAATTTTAAATACTTCTTTTGAGGGTGGTAGCAATTTTAGTACAAACGACACCTGACAGCGTCGCCCACATTAGTCGACTAGACACGGATTCGGCAAAGAAGTCAAAAAGAGCTTTCAGCTCGATGCAAATAAATCTAATATATAAAATTCTCGTGTCACAGTGTTAGTTACCATACTCGTCCGAAACGGCTTGACCGATTCTCATGAAATTTTGTGTGCGTATTGGGTAGGTCTGAGAATCGGACAACATCTATTTTTATCCCCCTAAATGTTAAGGGCAGTCCACCCCAAATTTTTTTTTTTAATTTTTAGTTATTTTTTTATATTTTTTTAGGATACAGCATTAAAAAATACATACAACCCTAAATTTTCACCCCTCTACGATCACTACTACCCCTATTTTTTATTTGTTAATTATAAACTTTAATTTTTTGGCAAGATTTTTAATCTTATTTTGTCATGACTTAGAATAAAAAAAAAATATTACTCTTTTAGATTCACAATTAGAACCGGTAGGTGGCGCTGAGATCGGGTTCTGGAATCCTCCTAATCACCTGGGGCGATTTTGGTGATTTTGTTTTTGTGTGTTTGAGTGGGTACCCAGATGGCTTAGATTCGCAATTAGAACCGGTACGTGGCTCTGGGATCGGGTTCTAGAATTTTATATTTTAAAGGCAGGACAACGTCTGTCGGGGCCGCTAGTATCTATATATTAATACGTAAAGCAAAAACTTTGTACCCCTTTTGACGAAAATTGCGCGAACGGATGAGTATGAAATTCGCACACTTATAGTTTATATAGAGCAGAAGCGACGAATGCTAATATTTAAAAAAAAATATGCATAATAAATACGTTAAATCATTAAAAAAAGAATTATACACACTACCATGTATTTGACACACACACGCGTATGTACTCTTTTGCTTATTGTTTAAATTATATTACCAGTGTAGCCTTGGCGAAATCTGTGATTATAGAAGTATAAGTCTTTGACATTAATTATTATGGTCGAATTTCGAGCAGGGGCGACCACTAGTTATAATTATACATGGTATTGTTAAAATATAATTTAGTATTTTATTAAGTTTTCGCGAGTAGTACACATAATTAAAACTACGTTTTAACGGTTTTAAGCGTGGCATTTGATTTTTATAACGACGTTTCCACCACGAATGAATGATTATATGAATGTCAAAGAAGCAAGTGAGGTGTGTAAGAATGGGCCTAAATGGCGCTCTGTTGTTCGTGCCTACCCCGCAAGGGAACTGGCGTGAAGTTATGTATGTATGTTTCCACCACTTGTAGCCGTTATCACGGAAGACAGGTTTTAGATATGCGTGTTAGGCAAAGAGTTCTTATCTTTGCCCTCCCTTTTCACATTAACGATCTTATTCATATTGAACTCACTAATAGATATAAGAATAGAGTAAGTTTTTAGGCTTCTTTAAGATTTTAAAAAAACCAGACTGGCGCCGTAACGCGTTACGTAACGAAGCGGTTTACCCTCCCATAAGAAGTTATCACTTCAAAAAAACAGTGTTCGTCTCGGGACGCCCGACAAAAGTGATAACTTAGCCTGCCTACCGCTGCCGTATGCATGAGAGAAAGGGAAGCCAGACAGACTGGCGCCGTAACGCGTTGCGTAACGAAGCAGGTTACCCTCCCATAAGAAGTTATCACTTCAACAAAACATTAATTGTGCACCCCGATGGGTTCAAACATGCTGTACTTTGTTCATTTCAATGTAATCTATGCCATCACCGTGTTTCATACGAATAAATAAATTTGAGTTCTTTTTTTAAATATGTTGCTAATTTGTCAATGTCAATTTTTTTTTGTTAAATGTTAGATTTTTATGTGTGTGTGTGTCATGTTAAAGAAATTAAACGTAAGACATGTTGCGTTTAACGTAACTTCTTAATTTCATAAAACCTCAATACATCATAATATTATCCTACTTCCTACTAATAGTATAAATGCGAAAGTTTGTGTGTATGGATGTATGTTAGTAACTCTTTCACGCAAGAACTACTGAATGGATTTTGATGAAAATTTACAATAATATAGCTTACACACCAGAACACATAGGCTATAATTTATAAAGATCTATCATCATTGTCACAATTTTCCATCACTACGCGGGTGAAACCGCGGGGCGCAGTTAGTATTATTAAAAATCACGTATGTCACTCGCCTTACAGACGTCTAACATAAATAGTACAAAATCTAATGTATAAAATTCTCGTGTCACAGTTTTCGTTGCCATACTCCTCCGAAACGGCTTGACCGATTTTGATGAAATTTTTTGTGCTTATCCGGTATCTATGAGAATCGGCCAACATCTATTTTTCATCCCCCTAAATGTTAGGGGTAGTCCACCCCTAAATTTTTTTTTATTTTTTAGACAAAATTTTTAATTTCTATTTTTTTATGATACAACATACAAAAATACATACAACCCTAAATTTTCACCCCTCTACGATCAACCCCTATTTTTTATTTGTTAATTATAAACTTTAATTTTTTTGGCAAGATTTTTAATCTTATTTTGTCATGACTTAGAATTTAAAAATATATTACTCTTTTAGATTCACAATTAGAACCGGTAGGTGGCACTGAGATCGGGTTCTGGAATCCTCCTAATCACCTGGAGCGATTTTGGTGATTTTGTTTTTGTGTGTTTGAGTGGGTACCCGGATGGTTTAGACTCGCAATTAGAACCGGTAGTTGGCTCTGGGATCGGATTCTAGAATTTTATTTTTTAAAGGCAGGACAACGTCTGCCGGGGCCGCTAGTTATTTCTATAAATTTAAATACATAAAAAGCTGTGAAATAATAAAATATACCGTATAGAAATCGAAACAGAGCTTAATTTAATATATTATCACGTGATTTTATTGACAAAAAAACATAACACACAAAAAAATCTTTGCGTCCGTGCGTCGCGCGCGCGTGCGCGTTTGGGTGTGTGTGTCGTCATCGGCATAACTGATATAATGTCAAAATCGCCAATCATCTTATACTAATATTTATAAAGCTGAAGAGTTTGTTTGTTTGTTTGAACGCGCTCAACTCAGGAAGCATTGGTCTGATTTGAAAAATTGTGTTAGATAGCCCATTTATCGAGGAACGCTATAGGTTATATATCATCACGCTAAGGCCAATAGGAGCGGAGCACCAATGAAGAATTTTTCAAAGTTGGGGGGTTTTAAATTAACTTACTTTTTTTTATTATTACTACCACGCGGACGAAGTCGCAGGGAGAAGTTAGTCTTTAGATAATCATGGCGGTCGGTATACTGCCCGATCCTCCGTTTCGTCCGTTCCGCCATTTTACATATCCGTGCAGGAACGGAGAAAGAATACAATTTCCTGCGGCCGGGCGGCCTGTCGTAAGAGGCGACAAAACAACCCACAGCCAGGTGGTAGAGTATTCGCTCGACTGGGTGGCTACCATGGCTAGAGTATGTCGCCATAACAACCTTCAGTTGTGTTCCGGCATTAGTGACCAGGTTCCAGTCTCCCTTAAGAGAGCAGCAGCGCATTTGTAGCACCTTTGGTGTGGCAAATGTCCATAGGCGATAGTAACCGCTTTCCATCAAGTTTGAAGGCCTCTGTGGTTGAGCGGGCTAAGCCTTTGCCGGCGTACCTCACTTTAACGCAGAGGTTCCGGGTTCGATTCCTGGTATGGTAAATTTCGGAAACGTATTTTCTCCGTTATTTACTATGGTCTGGGTGTCTGGGATCGGCCCCAGAGTAGTCCGTTGTGTATTACCTATAACACAAGCGTAACTTGCTTAATTTGGGGGTATACAATGTGTGTGTTTATCTGCCGATTATTATTATTATTATCAAGTGGGCCGTCTGCCTGTCTGCTGAACTCATGCAATAAAAAAAATCGTAGTAAATGAAGACAAAGACAGAGGAAGGCGGCCTTTAGGTATGTTCACTATTGAAAGTCGACAGCCCTATCACCGCGGTAAAACGTTGCCAAATCTCTGTCCAGTTTGTTCGCTCGTCTCGTTCGAAAACATAGGAAAATACCGCGAGTTTACAAAATATTCTAAAAATATTAACGATTGGCGGTGTGGTCGATTTGCTATGGTTCATTGGATGAATGGACGTGGTCGCTAAGTATAATAGGCTGCCGTGTGCGAGTCGGACTTACGTATGTAGAGTACTGATTAGCACATAGATGAAACTGCGTTTTAAATGTTTTAAGCGCTCCTTTTACATTAAGCTCCCATAGAGTAAAAAAGTCTTGGTAGCTTAGTGGCTAACGCACGCGTTCAAAGGACGCGGGGCAGTTTTTTGACCTAAAGTGCATATTGTTACAATTGGAGTACTGTCTAGAATGGTGCCTTCGTCCTGTTTCTACCATCGCACCGCTCGCCATCGGTTGGGCGTTCACCCCCTCTGCCTTGAGCCGCTTCGCTCATGTACGCAACGGTTCTGTAGAACGTTTCTCTTGCGTACCGTGGGGATTTGGAATGAGCTCTCAGCCGTGGTTTTCCCACAGCGCTACGATATGGAGTTTTTCAAAAAGAGTGTCATAAAATTTCTTCGAGGCCGGCAGCGCGTTGGTGACGTCTCGGTGTTGCAAACGTCCATAAGTGTCGGTAACCGCTTTTCATCAGGTGGGCCGTCCGCCTGTCTGCTGTACTCCAGCTATAAAAATAGAAAAGTTAAGATAGAGTGGGAAGAGATTTCAGGACACCGGAACTCTCATTCACAATGCGAAACATGACTAGCTCAAGGCTATCTCCATCACGCCTATATTCTCCAGCTATAAAATAAAATACCACGTGCTAACAACGGCGAAGGAAATCATCGTGATGAAACCTGCACATCGAGATGACAGATGTGTTAAACCATCTGTGAGGACACACACGCATACAATTATGTAAGTACTACACTTACGTAACTGTATAGAGTGGCTTGCATCCTTCCCATATAGTCCTATCTAGTGCCACAACACACATGGCACTAGATAGGATTATATATAAGTATAGATATAAGGCCAAAACTGCACATGCACTTCCTCACAGCACCAGCGAAGTTGCGGACAGAGAGCACCCCCCTGACCCGCCCGCCGGAGCACATCTACACTCCGCGCCCCGCATACCGCCGACGCCCATAGCTGGCGCGATTAGCAACTAGGCGTCGGACGGAATGCGGGATATAGGAGGCTGAAAAAACTACGACCCTGAACAACGATGAATTCAGCCACTCAGCCATTCATATATTGTACTCAACTCTCTTGCATACTTTGTTCTACTCATTAAATGTATATTTATAATTTAATAATAATCATACAGTCCATTATTACATCGAGTTTTAATTTCCAAACACAAGAAGCAACTGCCACCAATAAGCATGTAACAAATACACTCTACATTAGTATAAGTTTAGTATTAAAATTAGAATAAATTAATATAATAAGTTATTCTTAAAGTACACCACAACATAAAAATCACTAAATTAATGTCACACACTAACAAAAATAAACAATAAGCGTGTATGGATTCTAAAATCTTTCATAGAAATTAAGTTGTAAAAAGGGTACGGAACTCGAGTCCGTAGAGATGTTAGTAATAATAAAAAATAAAAAAAATCCTTCCCATTTGCCGTCCATTTTTTAGTATGTATATTATATATAGATTCAGTCCGCGCCGACATTCCGCAGTGCCCATAGGTGTACCCCGATGCAGACAGTACTGCGGGAGTACCTCGGTTTTTACCTTCATCTCCACCACGGCAGGGCTTGAAAACGTTATCAATTTCAAAACCTTTAAAAATATAGGTAACTGATAGCTGATGCCCGCGACTTCGTCCGCATTGTGCGGTTTTTTAAATATCCCACGAGAACTCTTTAGTTTTTCGGGATCAAAGTATCCTATATGTTGACCAGGGATATAAGCTACCACCATACAAAATTTCATTTAAACCGGTCCAGTCGTTTCGGAGATTAGCCGGTACAAACAGACAGACAAAAAAAGAAATAAATTTTTAAAAAAAAAACTAAATTAGTTCTATTTCACTTCTTACATCCCCCTGACTCGGTTTTTAGCATTTTTTTCTTTATACAGAAATTCGACCTCTAGACAGTTTTATTATATGTATTTAGTTCTATTTTCCTTCTTACATCCCCCTGACTCGGTTTTTAGCATTTTTTCATTGTACAGAAATTCGACCTCTACACAGTTTTATTATATGTATTTAGTTCTATTTTACTTCTTACATCCCCCTGACTCGGTTTTTAGCATTTTTTCTTTGTACAGAAATTCGACCTCTACACAGTTTTATTATATGTATTTAGTTCTATTTTACTTCTTACATCCCCCTGACTCGGGTTTTAGCATTTTTTCTTTGTACAGAAATTCGACCTCTACACAGTTTTATTATATGTATTTAGTTCTATTTTCCTTCTTACATCCCCCTGACTCGGTTTTTAGCATTTTTTCATTGTACAGAAATTCGACCTCTACACAGTTTTATTATATGTATTTAGTTCTATTTTACTTCTTACATCCCCCTGACTCGGTTTTTAGCATTTTTTCATTGTACAGAAATTCGACCTCTACACAGTTTTATTATATGTATTTAGTTCTATTTTACTTCTTACATCCCCCTGACTCGGTTTTTAGCATTTTTTCATTGTACAGAAATTCGACCTCTACACAGTTTTATTATATGTATTTAGTTCTATTTTACTTCTTACATCCCCCTGACTCGGGTTTTAGCATTTTTTCTTTGTACAGAAATTCGACCTCTACACAGTTTTATTATATGTATTTAGTTCTATTTTCCTTCTTACATCCCCCTGACTCGGTTTTTAGCATTTTTTCTTTGTACAGAAATTCGACCTCTACACAGTTTTATTATATGTATTTAGTTCTATTTTACTTCTTACATCCTCCTGACTCGGGTTTTAGCATTTTTTCTTTGTACAGAAAGTCGACCTCTACACAGTTTTATTATATGTATTTAGTTCTATTTTACTTCTTACATCCCCCTGACTCGGTTTTTAGCATTTTTTCTTTGTACAGAAATTCAACCTCTACAGTTTTATTTTATGTATAGATTAGCAATATTTTCGAAAAAGGTACTGCCATACCGGTATATTTGTAATATGTAATACATATATATATATATATATATATATATATATATATATATATATAGACATATATATATATATATATAGACATATATATATATATATATATATATATATATAAAGAAATATTTTCTACAACAACTTGAAGTCGGTGTCAAGTAAAACATAACACAAAAAACATCAACAAATTTTTATTTTATATCTATACTAGCTGGGCCCTGCAGTCTCACCCGCGTGGTGATGGAAAATCGTTAGATTTTGGACAATTCACACTATATCTGTATAAATTACAGCCTATATGTTATTCTGATGTGTAAGCTATATTATTGTAAAGTTTCATCAAATTCTATTCGGTACTTTTTGTGTGAAAGAGTAACATACATACATCCATAATTTCTTACAAACTTTCGCGTTTATAACATTAGTAGGATATATATATATATATATAGCAAAGACGCAAGTGAGGTGTGTAAGAATAAGGCTAAATGGCGCTCTGTTGTTAATGCCTACCTCGCAAGGGTACTGTCATGAAGTTATATATGTATGTATGTGTGTATATATATATTATGTGTATATGTATATATATATATATATATATATATATATATATATATATATATATATATATATATATATATAATATGTATGTATGTATGTATGTATATATGAAATAAAATTGAATTACCACACCTGGTATAACGTACGTCGCCACAACAACCTTGAATTGTGTTCCGACATCAGTGGCCAGGTTCCGGTTCCCCGCCTCGAAGCCGGCGGCACATTGGTGCCACTGTTGATATTGCAAATATCCATAGGCGACGGGATGTACTTGCCATCAGGTGGCCGTCAGCTTATCTGCCTGTATGTACTCTAACAATAAAAAATCGCTTTGCACAACAGATGTTTATCTTGTGCTGTGAGTACTTAAGTACTTTTCATATTCCGCGCTAATTAAAAAAGGAGGAAAACAAAAAACTATTCATGTCTTCATACAATTCATTTATGGTTTTCTTAGAAATACACGTGACGTCTCGTCCGTTCTTGCTGACTGCGGACACAGAATAAGCAGAAGGTTCAATCGCGACCTTGTCGGCTGTATTCGTCTATCACTCGGGGACAGTACTTTATTCTGGATAATAGATACAATAATATGTCCTTTACTATTCCCTGACAACGTGTTCAATGCACAATTTTGTGACGGTCTGTGGAGTAGTTGTGGCGTGAAAGCGTCACAAAGAAATTCATAGATTTTTTTAAATTTATTCTCGCTATCCTCTGTCTCTGTGGGCAGACCTCTTATATGCTAACTTTTTACATACTTTTACTTACTACTTATACATACATACATACATACGTGACATCTTTATTCTTATTAATCATAGCTTATTGTTATCTATATATTAATAATACGTGAAGTAAAAACTTGGTACCCCCTTTTACGAAAATTGCGCTTACGGAGGAGTATGAAATTTCGCACACTTATAGTTTATATAGAGAAGGAGTGCAGAATGCTATTTTTTTAAGACATGCATAAAATATGCATTAAAT
Organism: Dendrolimus kikuchii; assembly: GCA_019925095.2. Classification (NCBI taxonomy): domain Eukaryota; kingdom Metazoa; phylum Arthropoda; class Insecta; order Lepidoptera; family Lasiocampidae; genus Dendrolimus; species Dendrolimus kikuchii. The sequence continues at coordinate 35,829,407 of CM034387.1, forward strand.
CAATAAAAAAACATTATACACACTACTATGTATTTGACACGCACACGCATATATATATACTCTTTTGTTTATTGTTAAAGTCAAATTAACATTGTAGCCTTGGCGAAATCTGTGATTATAGAAGTATAGTCTTTGATAATAGAAGTTTAATACTGTTCGAACATACATATGCTTCTCCTATCTGATACTGTTTCTTGTCTATTTTATATACACTAATATATTCTTACATATAGACATATATCTATATTATTTCTACTTAGTGTACCTACCTATTTTCAACCCTAATATTGAAATGGTGTTTATTTTTACTGCTATTTAAAACTATACTAACTTTATATATAACTATACATTTACAAGTAACATATATTATATATTTTTGTTTCTGATGACAACCTGTTGTGTAATTTTGACGCAAAATTGCAACGAGAAACTTCTTTGTCATCAACACTCGGATGTTATCCTGCGTTATATTACCAACAAATTTATATTCACATTTAAAATATTAAAGTTAGGATTCAAACATTACCCTTTGTGAGCATTATAATAAAAGAGAAGATCTTGTGCATATTGTTCTGGAATGTGGCCAAAGCCAACCAATTAGAAGGACGTTCTTGTCAGACTCGTATGTAATGACGAAGAGGATATAACTATATATACTTATGTATACATAATGTATAGAAAAATGTACATTAGACGCCTCCCCAATATGAGGTTGATATCGTCACTAGTGACGAAGTCTCGATAAAATATAAATTTAAAAAAGTTATTACATAATTGTACAATAAAGTATAGTGTATTCTGTTTTAATTACAACACGTTTATAATAATCATAAGGTCTACAAAGCACAATTTATTTATATGGATTAACAATCATTTAAAAATATACTGCGTTTAGAACGAATTCAGAGATTTATTTTAATTAATTACTTTTTGAAGTTATTAGAACTAAATAAATTAAAAATATATATTAGAAAAAAATTCAATAACTTGTACCAAGCGTACCTTCTGTGATGTTTTGCCCTTCCGCCGCCTGCCTGTCTGCGCCCGCGCACATCGCGTGACAATGACGGCCTGTCATTTAATACGTATTCCCATTAGATATCATGTATACTTTTAATTTCATGACTTATCTTACTATCAAACGTACCGCTTGGTAAGTACTAGCAGGTACAACTTTTGTCTTCATGTATGAGCCAAACTTATAAAAACGTTATCACTTTTTAGTTTTTTACTCTGTTAATAAAAACCGAATACCTGTTTTGTGATTTCGGCGGGACCTCTAGTGCTGTACCTCACAAACTACAATCAGCCACACTACCATGTAACCCCGAATTCAGATACCTTGGTTCACTACTGCAGAGGAATTGTGATATAGAGAGGGATTTAAGGAGAAGAATAAATGTAGCATGGCTGAAGTGGAGACAGGTAACCGGTGTGACGTACGACAAACTAATGCCACTGAAACTAAAAGGTCAAATATATAAGTTTGTCATACGACCAGTCATGCTATACGGGTCCGAATGTTGGGCCACTAAAGTGATAAACCACAAATGTCTCCACTCAGCTGAGGTGAGAATGTTGAGATGGATGTGTGGTGTTACAAGAATGGATAAGGTGAGAAATGAGTACATAAGGGGATCATTGAAAGTTGCACCCGTGACTGAAAAATTGAGAGGAAGAAGTCTAAGTTGGCATGGGGATAAAATGAGGAAGGACGAAAGTCACGTGACAAAAAGAATGTTAAACTACAAGATGGATGGGTACAGATGTAAAGGTAGACCAAAAAATAAAGATGGATGGATTGTGTGAAGGATGATATGATGATTTGTGGTGTGACAGAAGATGTATGTCAGAATAGAGGAGTGTGGAAGGAGAAGACATTGGGCCGACCCCAATTAATTGGGATATGGTGAAAGAAAAAAGAGAGAGAGAGAGAATAATTAAGAAACATATACTGTTTTCATATTAATTTACCTACAACAAATCGTTGATTAAATCTCTCTCGTCAAATACTATAGGCTAGATTGTAGAAGGCAACGCCTATTAGGAGGATTAATTTTGGAAAAACATAGGGTTTTTGTTATTGCCTTAAGCCGGCAAAAAGAGAGACGACACACCTGATGGAAAGTTGTTACTGTCGCCTATTGACGTGTCCAACAACAAGGACGAAGACAACGATTTACCAGCCTGGAAGATGCGATAGAATTTATGGAGTAGGGGTAATGAGATGGAGGTATAATATAGGAGTTGGACCCGGACAGTATTCAACGTCGAGCCGTTCGCATTGTCGACGATCCCATACTCGCAAATGGTTCAGATACGCTTGGCCTGTGGAGAGACTTCGCGTCTCTCTGCGTATTTTACCGACTGTACAATGAGGAGTGTTCCGACGAACTGTTCAGAATGGTGCTTTCGTTTTCCTTTTACCACCGCACCGCACGCCATCGGCTGGGCGTTCATCTCCACTTCCTTGAGCCCCTTCGCTCCTGTACGGAACGGTTCTCTAGAACGTTTCTCCTGCGAACCGTGGTCATTTGGAATGAGCTCCAAGCCCTGGTTCTTTCCACAGCGCTACAATAATGAGGTTTTTTAAAAAGGGTGTCATAGAATTTCTTCGAGGCCGGCAGCGCGTTAGTGACATCTCTGGTGTTGCAAACGTTCATAAGTGACGGTAACCGCTTTCCATCAGGTGGGCCGTCTGCCTTTCTGCTGTACTCCAGCTATAAAAATAAAAGAGTTAGGATGGAGGGGAAGAGAATGTAGGCTACCGGAACTCTCATTCACAGTGCGAAACATGACTAGCTCAAGGCTATCTACATCACGCCTATGGTCTCTTTGAATGTGGTGTCACATCACTTGACTCTGCCTTAAAAGCTATAACCAAGATAATGATTCCAGCATGGCTTTACCATCTCCTAAACGTAAATACGTTAGCCTGGCCTTACACCAGTAAGTTTTGCTCGCGTAAGGGGGTCTCCACATTAATCGGCACGGATTCGGCAAATACAAGCCATAAGAGTTTTACGCCTACAACATAAGGGCTTCAGTACACAAGGTTGTTCTTGTCTTCTCTTGTTAGATTAAGGCAAGTTGGGGTTTCGAGCGAAAGCTCTTTTTTCTTGCATCCACTCATCGGACTACGACCCGGCAGTAACAGATGTGTGAGGCCACAGGACCTACGTCCATGTGTATGGTGTTTCAGCGGCTCTCGTTGGCTTATCTGCCGCTTTCGGTGGCCTTCACGGGCTTTGCATTGGCACCTTCTGTGGGTTGGTCAACATAAGGACGTCAATGATATCGTTCTTATTTGTTGGATGCACCGCATTAAGTCTTGAAGTCTCTGGCATTGCAGATGTCTATACGATGGCGATGGTTATCACTTTCTGCCGCTTTCGGTGGCCTTCGCGGGCTTTGCATTGGCAACTTTTGTGGCTTAGTCGGCATAAGCACGTCAGAGATATCGTTCTTATTTGTTGGATGCACCGCATTAAGTCTTGAAGTCTCTGGCATTGCAGATGTCTATACGATGGCGATGGTTATCACTTTCTGCCGCTTTCGGTGGCCTTCGCGGGCTTTGCATTGGCACCTTCTGTGGGTTGGTTAGCATAAGGGCGTCAATGATATCGTTTTTATTTGTTGGATGCACCATATTAAGTCTTGAAGTCTCTGGCATTGCAGATGTCTATACGATGGCGATGGTTATCACTTTCTGCCGCTTTCGGTGGCCTTCGCGGGCTTTGCATTGGCACCTTCTGTGGGTTGGTTAGCATAAGGGCGTCAATGATATCGTTTTTATTTGTTGGATGCACCATATTAAGTCTTGAAGTCTCTGGCATTGCAGATGTCTATACGATGGCGATGGTTATCACTTTCTGCCGCTTTCGGTGGCCTTCGCGGGCTTTGCATTGGCACCTTCTGTGGGTTGGTTAGCATAAGGGCGTCAATGATATCGTTTTTATTTGTTGGATGCACCATATTAAGTCTTGAAGTCTCTGGCATTGCAGATGTCTATACGATGGCGATGGTTATCACTTTCTGCCGCTTTCGGTGGCCTTCGCGGGCTTTGCATTGGCACCTTCTGTGGGTTGGTTAGCATAAGGGCGTCAATGATATCGTTTTTATTTGTTGGATGCACCATATTAAGTCTTGAAGTCTCTGGCATTGCAGATGTCTATACGATGGCGATGGTTATCACTTTCTGCCGCTTTCGGTGGCCTTCGCGGGCTTTGCATTGGCACCTTCTGTGGGTTGGTTAGCATAAGGGCGTCAATGATATCGTTTTTATTTGTTGGATGCACCATATTAAGTCTTGAAGTCTCTGGCATTGCAGATGTCTATACGATGGCGATGGTTATCACTTTCTGCCGCTTTCGGTGGCCTTCGCGGGCTTTGCATTGGCACCTTCTGTGGGTTGGTTAGCATAAGGGCGTCAATGATATCGTTTTTATTTGTTGGATGCACCATATTAAGTCTTGAAGTCTCTGGCATTGCAGATGTCTATACGATGGCGATGGTTATCACTTTCTGCCGCTTTCGGTGGCCTTCGCGGGCTTTGCATTGGCACCTTTTGTGGCTTAGTCGGCATAAGCACGTCAGAGACATCGTTCTTATTTGTTTGCCATACCGCATTAAGTCTTCGAAGTTTCTGGCATTGCAGATGTCCATACGATGGCGACGGTAATCAATTTCTTTCAGATGAACCGGTAGCCTATCCGCTGTAGATGAGCAATTAAAATAAGCACAATGCCGGCCTATAGTGTACACAGGACATTCGTCATGGTACATAAATAATTTTCAACCGCGTTTCATTAAACACGACGTCAATTTAGAATAATTGCTGTCGATGATTGTTTTATGACCGCAATGGTGTGTATAATTTGTATTTAGACATACTTATAATTGGATACGCAAAGGCATATCTACGCAGCTCTTTTTAAACGTATCGCACGCATGGAGAGTGTGAGTTTTGACTTCGTTAAAGTTTATACGCAGAAGTGCAAAGAGCTAATTGTTTAGTATAATTGTCTTAAAAATACATAAAATCAAATAAATATATGATAATTAAAATTATGTTTTAATGGTTTTTATTGTTTTGACGTTTCGGCCAATTTTTAGTAGCCGCAATCACGGAAACAAAGAAGAATCGCAGCACATAGAACACTTAAGATGAACAACGCCTTATCAAAAAGAATATCCTCCTATAGCTACAGTTATGACAACAGATCGGCGGTATTGCCCTCCTTACAAAAGAACTTTTAAAGCCAAACTTGGTTTCACTAGCCACCTGCGCTCGCACAGCCTGATTTGACAAGGATTGCCGATGACGGATACGTCAATAAGGACTATATTTGAGAAAAATACTATGATAGAAACTTTTTGTTTTCCATCAAAGTACGTAGACCAAATCCATGGAACTTTAAAAACAAAATCCGACTGTTTCAAAAGTCCTTGGACCAAAAAAAAATAGTTTCTTATCTTCACGATATTCTGTAGGATTGCGTGATTCTGGTTCCTTATTTTTTTTGTCGCAAAAGCTAGAGATTTCAAGGTTCAAATTGCTTTTTTTTATGATTCCGATACGGCCATTTTTAACAAAGATATAGAGCCATTTGAAAAATCACAAAAAAAATTGGGGGGAAAATATTGATTCTTAATTTTTTTCCACTAGTGTGTACATAAGTTATCGATGATATCGAATATTAGTACCAAGAGATACCCAATAATCTTAGACACTTGATGGCTACGTCCTGCCCGTCCTGACCTACGGGGCCGAGACATGGACATTGACGGCAGGATTGCTCCAGAAGTTTCAAGTTTCTCTTATGGATAAAATTAGAAATGAGGATATCCGTAAGGGAGCCAAGGTAACGGACATAGCTCGCAAAATTAGCAAGTTGAAGTGGCAGTGGGTCGGTCACGTCTGCCATGGGACCGATGGCCGATGGAGCAGACGAGTCCTGGAGTGGAGACCGCGTCTCGTTAAACGTAATGTTGGACGCCCTCTAGCCCAGTGGACCGACAACCTGTGCAAGGTCGCCGGTAGGCGCTGGATAAGGAAATCAGAGGACAGGGATGAGTGGCGCCGTCTTGGGGAAGCCTACGTCCAGCAGTCAACTGCGTTCATGGCCTAAGCCAATAATACATATGCAATATCGTGACGAATTTCTTAGAATTAAAAGGGTCACCATCAGTCTGGTAGGTCATCACGAGACGGATGTACGCGAAATATTCGATGACACACTCATCGTTATGAAAGTGTTTCATGATGAAATCAGGTGACACACAATGCCAGCGCGAAGTGCAAATTACACGACATTGACTTTGGTCGCTTCGGGAGCCACGTGCGTTGGGTCGTGAGTAATTTTGGTTATTTTTGGAGGTTAATAAAGGGCGGTACATATTTAGCCGAAGTGCATTATGGGAAGTGACTATCAATTTTAACAATGGAGTAGCTCTCTGGCTCTTCGGGAAAAGACGAGGGACAAGGGGTCATCATGAACTAAAATATAATTTTAACCGGTCGTTTGTAATTGCTTTTTTGCCACCTCTTGTCTGTAAAGGTGGGTCATTTGTATTTTCGTCAAAATTCCTTTGTTTGTAGCGCAGGCTCAGAAGGTTCTGGGCCTTTGGGCGTCGGGTGTAGAATCTCCGTCTTACATAACTTTTTTTAGGTAGGGATAGTAAGAATCCTTTCTCCCTTCAGAGCAAATTTGAAACAAAAATTATGTTGGCCGGACACAAATAACCCACGTTTACAGACGACGGGTTAAATAAATCATGGCCGGTTCCTATATCGTATCTCCTCTATCTGTTAAAATTTGATATAAGCACCATACGAGTAATGTCAAAATTCAACCGACGGTAGGGCAAGTGAATGAATAGTAAGATATAGAAACCGACAATTAGTGTTTATTGATATAAAACTATTGATTATTACAAGTGCAACCCCTATTAGTATTATAAATGCGAAAGTAACTCTGTCTGTCTATCTGTTCCGTTTTCACGGAAAACTACTCTAAATGGCGCTCTGTTGTTCGTGCCTACCACGCAAGGAAACTGGCGTGAAGTTATATATGTATGTTTGGTATCCTTTTATGGAAAGACTATTGGACCGATTTGGCTGAAATTCGATACATATGTAATTTTAATATCGAGGATGGCCAAGAGATACTTTTTATCCCGGATAATGGGATAGATTTATGTAAAGGTTATTCCAGAAACTAGGATAGGTTTGGTGACTTTGTCTATTTTGTCTTTTTTGGCAAGTTTTGTCATTTATGTAGTTTAGAGATAGACGGGGGAGAGGATAGTTTGCGATATAAAATGAAGTGAATCTTCCGGGGGCAAATACATAAAAATTTAATACAATTTAAACTATACCACCTGATCTTTAAACAAGAGCTACGCACTAGAGGTTGACCGACGGCGCAGCCGCTGGGTAAACTCTAGTTGCATATAAATTTAATACGATATACGAGTAACTGATATATCAACAATATAATAAACTAAATATAAAGCCCAACAACCCAAAACTATTCTTTTTGCTACAAATAAATCATAAATGTTCCTAAGTCCCAAGTATGCAGTGTTTTCATTCTATATAGACATATGAACTTCTCAGTGGCTTTAAAAAACATTAAATCTATATTTTTATTTAATTCTGTTTGTAACGTTTTGTTATAGAATACTTATAATTGGTCTTGTTCATAGTGGTGGATGCTAGCAGTAGTTTGTTATTGGGCTCCTGGTTAGGGTTCCCATCCTTACTACAATATATAGTATCGTACTAGATTTTAGCCAATTGTACTATATATTTTTAAAAATTAATATAGTACGCTCACACTTCTGATTCTTACGATTATTACAATAAAAATGTACTTTGCTGTCCAAAGCAAGAAGTAGTAACAAATACTCATGAAGAACTCAACAATGAAATAAAAAAAAAATACACATGAAAAATTCAATAATAAAATAAACCATGAAAGTTTAATATGTACTTTTTCCTCGAAATTTCCCACAAGTACTATATTTTTACAGCTTAAAAACAAAAATACTATATTTTCTTCAAAAAAAGTTGGCAACCCTAGTCCTGGTGCTTGGTGAAGAAATACACCTTGTTGCTTTCAGGGATTTATTCCTGAAGTTGGAGAACTTGGATACCGATCCCTGGGTTCAACTTGATAGCAACTCGTAGCGATATAATAGCAACTTGATCATAAAATATTTATGAGCATTATTTATAGTAATATTACGTGACAAAAAGAATGTTAAACTACAAGATGGATGGGTACAAATGTAAAGGAGACCAAAAAAAAAGATGCATGTGGTTTGTGTGAAGGATGATATGTGGTGTGACAGAAGATGTATGCCAGAATAGTGGAGTGTGAAAGGAAAAGACATATTGTGCCTACTCCAATTAATTGGGATATGGTGAAAGACAAGAGAGATTTATATTAATATTAAACAAGGCTTAAAGTAGGCCACGGGGTCAGCAAAATGTTGTACGGTGAACCGTACAAATACTCTCATGCTTAAGCCGCTGGAAGGTACTAAGCGACAGGCTTGGCTTAGTTTAAGTGTTATTAGCCAAACTAACCATAAGGAACGAGGATGTTGGAGGGATGGAATAGAAGGATCAGACAACAGGAATAGGATAAAAAGGAAGGAAGGGAAAGGAATAAGAGAAGACGATAAGGGATAATGACGTAGGAGAGATGGAATAGAGCATACACTCTCGAGCTGGCTCTAAGATCTAGGATAGATTGTATCTATTGTCTAATAAAAGAACATGATTCCAGCATGGCACTATCATGTAATGGAGTATGCAAGTATTAATATTTATCCGTAAAGGGACGGAGAAATAATACAATTTCCTGCGTTGAGGTGGGCTGTCGTAGGAGCTAACAAAAACAGCCTACAGCCAGGTGGTAGGGTATTTGCCCGTCTGGATAGCTACCACTCTCGGTCTACAGTATGCCGCCTTAATAGTCCGTCAGACAATGTCGATAGGCGATGGTAACCGCTTCCCATCAGGTGGGCCGTCTGGATGTCTGCTGAACTCATGCACTAAAAATTCGTGTGGCGTCTCCTTAATAACTCGTAGGTGCGTTAACGAGTAGCTAGAATGGGCGGACAATTCCCAGGTGATCGGCGAAGTTTGGCACCGATTCAACAATATTACTTGCTGATTTAAGGCCGCAGCGTGACTGGACCCGTTTTAGTTCTTTCGTTCCCATATTATACAGAATTCAGATTCTCTCTACGGTCTACGGATCTACATATCCCCAGAGTCAAGAGACTGAGGGAATTGGTGAAATCTTAACTAAAAGTAACTAAGTCTTTTCTATTGCGAATTTTGCAAACTGGCAGACGGTTCAGCTCATGGAATTTGATGGACACAGTACAAGGTTCTAATGGCGGCTTGTGTTCCGGTATCAGTGACCAGGTCCCAGTCTCCCTTAAGAGAGCAGCAGCGCATTTGTAGCACTTTTGATGTTGCAAATGTCCACAGGCGATGGTATACGCTTTTCATCAGGTGGTCCGTCTACCTGTCTGCTGAACTTATGCAATAAAATAAGTATGATATAGGGATCAGATTGGAAGCATGAGACAGAGAAAATTGGATAGAGAAGGTAGGATAGGGGTTATGAAGGTTATGAAGAAAAACTTGAGAGGTGTCAAGGGACACCCGGATGGAACGAAGTTCCTTTCGATTAATTAGTGAAGGAATTGTAATTTTTTTTTTTAAATTATAATAATATTTTTTTATTATTAACAAATGTAATGTAATTTAATCTTAATCAGTAAGCTCAATTTTAGTAATAATTGGCTTGTGGTAACTGAAGTAGGAAACATATGTTTGGGATTCTATTTTTTATTATTTATTATGTACAAAAAACCTGTATACACTCAACAAAAATAATCGTCGCGACACCACACTGTTTAATGCGAAATAGAAAGACGAAACGAAAATAACTGGCTTGTTTTCTATGAGAGAGAGAGACAGACAGAGAAACACGCGCACGCCACACGGCTTACAACTATAGCAAAAAGTGTCGTTACAACTTTTGGTCTTAATTTTTTCCGTCGAGCCTCCTTTCGCAACGCGCGACATGGAACTTCGTTCCAAAAATTTGATTAAAATTAATTTAATAAAAAATAGCCATGAACACTTCGATTGGTAAGCTATCATAGGCGTGTTTACAAATCAATAGATTTTGATAAAACATATGTCTCATCTGGTTATCAAATGGGCGAAGGTCGATCTTCAGCGTCTCCTAAACTATGACATATCGTTATACTAAGTATTATGTAATTCCCAATACATTTTGTATTCTATTCGTGTAGCGCATATACCACTTGTCCAATGGGGACGGAACGCATATTACGACAGGCCGCCTATGTTTCGTAAAATATAAACCACCGCTATAAGTAATTTTTTGAGAGAAAATTGATTTCATACACGGCTGCCACGTGTTCTTATTCAGATTGTTTGCGTCGATAAATAAATTTTGAGATATACAAAGTGCCGAATGGCGGTTCGGTTTGTCTTATTAATGCGTTCAAAACTTGGCAACACTCCAGGTTGCGAGGAGAATGCGCGGTAGTGTTGTCCTGTTTCTTTGAGTGAAATATCGATAGTTTAACCCGTATTTTTTTATGTTTGCTTGTAGCAAGACTGACAAACGGAACCACTTGATGGTAAGTGGTTACCGTCGCTCATGGACATCAGCTGCGACACTTAAGGAAGCCGGTGCGTTGCTATCTCGTTCAAATTAAATTAGCTGTTTAAAATCCTTTTGATACATACGCACATACAAACATACATAACTTCACGCCAGTTCTTTCACCCCGGGGTAGGCATGAACAACAAAGCGCCATTCAGGCTTATTCTTACACACCTCACTTTGATGAGCCCCATAATGTAACTCTGGGACAACCGCGGGAGGGAGTTCATTTCATAACTTGCTCACGTATGACATAAATTAGCGTGCGCCACGTACAGTGTGCAGTGGATGACTTTCAAGTGGAAGTCGAGGACGTGTGGATGAACTCTCATCGAGCGACTATTTTTTTTTTTTTTGCATGAGTTCAGCAGACAGGCAGACGGCCCACTTGATGGAAAGCGGTTACCATCGCCTATGGACATTTGCAACACCAAAGGCTACAAATGCGCTGCTGCTCTCTTAAGGGAGACTGGAACCTGGTCACTGATACCGGAATACAACTCAAGGTTGTTATGACGGCATACTCTAGACCATGGGTGGTAGCCATTCAGTCGGGCAAATACCCTACCACCTGGACTAATCCAGTCGTTCAAAATCTACTTATACAAATAAACATTTTTTCTTTGTTTTCTTTCTTACTTCTCGCTCACTGTGCCTTGTATTTCCAACGCGCAGGTCAGATTCACGTATAAATCTAGTAGCAATCGCTGTCGGGACTACTCGGCAATTCTTTTTTTTTTAATTGCCTGACACAGGCAAACAGGCGGACGGCCCACTTAATGGAAGGTGGTTACCATTAAGTGGTTATATTTCGCTATGTTTTTTTATAGTCGATGTTTTATCACACACATCCCTAATCAGCGTTCACGAATGAACACAACAGAAGTGTGTTATACCAAGAACCGATGTGTTTGTTGTGCCAATTTTTCGGTCAGAATTTGTGAATGGGGGCTTTTTGCCCGTTATGTTGCAACAAAGAGAGATTTTGAAAATTCCCAAAATTCTCAAGATGAACGACCTTATTATATACTAGAGAATATTGGCGTGAAATGGTTAGTTTCAAGGCCAATCGTGTTTTTTTTTTATTGCAGGAGTACAGCAGACAGGCAGACGGCCCACTTGATGGAAAGCGGTTACCGTCGCCTATGGACATTTATAAATGCGCTGCTGCTCTCTTAAGAGAGACTGGAACCTGGTCATTAATGCCGGAACACAACTCAAGGTTGTTATGGCGACATGCCATCCAGTTGGGCAAATACCCTACCAGCTGCTTGTGTGTTGTTTTGTCGCTTCTTACGACAGGCCGCCCGGCCGCAGAAAATTGTATTCTTTCTCCGTTCCTGCACAGATGGATCGTGTTTCGTACTGTTAGGATGGTGGTCCGTAATAGGGTTCTTTTCGTAAATGAAACACATTTTTATGACTAAAGACTTAATTCGGAAATGTTGCCGCAACAGCGGGCAAATCGACTATTCTCGATATATTGAGAAAGAAAGAAAGAAAAAATGTGTGCCGGGACACATATTAGAAGTGAAACTTCAACGGACAAGTGGAAAAACGAATCGCAACGGACAAGTTGAAAAATGAATGGCAACGGACGAGTGGAAAAACTTCAACTGACAAGTGACAAAATAAATCGGACCAAAATTTTAACTTGAAATTTTACGGGCCGGTTTTGCAAACTGGACAAGTACATTATCAATCTGCCCGTATACATAGCATAACTTGAGAGTTTATAGGCCGCATTTTAAGAAAACAGGATTTGCACTCAACACATATTGTTGTGTCGGTATTATATCCGACACAACGCTGATGTTCAGTGCAAAGCTTCCCTTTGGCGTGAGACAAATACGACCCAATTTTTGTTAATTTAATTTTACCTATCAAATATATAATATGAAACGAAATAAATTTAAATAAAAACCAACAGTAAAGTATTGTTTGTAGTTTGTATTAAATAAAATAAATAACCATATAATTACATAAATCGATCGGCATTCCTATATCTGTTTTCCGTGTAGCGACGTGTATCAAATCATAGATAGATAACACTTTATTGCTCACCAAAATAAACAAATACAAAAACAAAGTGCATAATTACAATAAAAAAAAAAGATTCCGGCGAATTGAGAACCTCCTCCTTTGTTTTGAAGTCGGTTAAATAGGGCCGTCGACCACATTGCCAGCTTTTTTTTTTATTATTAACAACTCTACGGACTCTAGTTTCGTACCCTTTTTTTACAATTAAATTTAAGAAGAAATTAAGAAGTTGTATTCGCTTATTTGTTACTTTTGCTATTGTGTGTGATATTTAATGAATGTATGTTTGTGTTGTGGTGTACCTTAAGTATAACCTTAAGAATATTATATTAATTTATTCTAATTTTAATACTAAACTTATACTAATGTAGAGTGTATCTGTTACATGCTGATGTTTTGAGGAAGTGCATGTGCAGTGTGTGCCTTATGTCTACACATATCCAGTTTTTTTTTTTATTGTAGTATAGGTTCGCGTTCGACCACGATCTCGCCCTGTGTGAAGCGAAGATGTGGTCTAGGATGGAGCACGCTTACTTAGAATGTACCTATTCACACGGGACTTGACCCGGGTTGTAAGACTCAGGAAAGACAGACTCCGGCGATGAGTTCCACTCCTTTGCGGTGCGTATGATGAAGCTAGATTCAAAGCGGTTCGTTCTTATAGGCGGAATATCGACCATATATCGGTGCGTCTGGTTGTCCGATGATGGAAGGAAGATGGCGGGATCAGATCGAAGCCAGCCAGCCAGCTTCGCTATAAAAAATGAGAAAATACCTAAAAAATCGACCGCAGCCAAATAACAAAAATATTGGACTCTTGTCTCTAGGAATCCCTTCAATTTATTTTTTAGATTTTAGATATTGAATATATTAATAAAAACATATAGGACATAACAAAGTAGCGAGTGGGATTACGTTATCAAAGCTGTAAAGTTGTTTTATGTAAACACTGTTAGGCCGGTCGCATATGTATATACACAATATTAATTCATTTTTGATACCGTTGATTAATATCATATAACATGTTAATATAACAAAATTATCAAAATCCCTATTTGGCCTACAAACATCTGTTTATGGCCGCCCTTATTTATGACAAGTTATACGAGGTTTGTATCCAAAGTAAGCTCCAGTGCATCTAATATTAACTTATTATTAATGATTACGGTATCAAATTAGTTTTATTAGTAAAACTAAACTATAATATAAATAAAATTATATCTACTGTTAATAAATAACATTTGTTCCAAGTAGTGCCACCTACTAATGTACTATAGTAATATTTGCGGGTAGTTGTTTTTACTAATCGGATATAAAAGTGAGCGAGCGTATTGAGGAAATGTCATTCTCGCTTTGATTTCGATGCGTATTTCATAGTAGCTCTATACGGTGGATAATTATTGTGCGAGAATCAGAACTTATAATTAATTGTACTTTAGATCGGCATTCTTTGGAAGTCAACGAAAGTAGTTACCGAAGTATATAAAAGCGCACTAACACTACAAAGTAAAGAAAAGCTGTAAATAACAAGTTGACCCCAAATCCCTGTCGGCGAGGAGGAGGTTTTTAAACTTGTTAAAAAAGACCCAAAAGAAATATTAATTAATTGAAGTGAAACTTTAACGGACAAATGGTAAAACGAATCGCAACAAAATTGTAACTTGAAGTTTTACGGGTAGGTTTAAAAAAACTGAATTCGACCGAAATCATAAAAAACCATCCATAGTCTACTCTAACATTATGCCGCCTCTCACCACGCCTTCCTACCTTCTACTCGCTCCACGCGGCCGTAACGCTTTTTCGTGACAGAAAAAACCCTAATACCCCCCGTCTATATAGAAATTTCACTTCAAAACTTAATTTGCAAGAATTTATAGTTTCATATAGATGTTTATGCAATTGTAATGATGCAGTACATTCAAGTAATTGCGTAAATGTAATATTCTCATTCAAGAACAATATTAATTAAACTTTTTAAACAAATATTATTATTTATTACAGTATACAGTACATACTACGGAGATTTACGCAAGATCGTTCTCTGTCCAGGCTGTGCATCTCTGGAATGCTCTGCCGGCGGATGTCCGGTCTGCTGAATCTATTCATTCTTTTAACAGACTTGTGAAGGAGCACTATTTAACTGTATAACGTGTTTATTGTTTGTTTTGTATGTCTATGTACGTATATATTTTTATAATTATAATATATGTATTATAATTATTGTATTATTATCTTTTTTAACTGCACGCCAACGCTATCTATGTAATTAGTTCTTGTCCATCCAAAGGTTGCCTGGAAGAGATTGCTTTTAGCAATAAGGCCGCCCATTGTACTACCTTTAAGTAAGTAAGTTTTTTGTGTATTTTTTTTCTATGTAACGTATTGTATTGTATTTATATCAAAAAAGTACGTTTAAATTCTTTTACAAATTACAAATAATTCCTATCCTGCGACACGCAACACTATAATTATTGAATAAAATCGTAGGTATGTGCCCAGCCTTTTTAGTTTATCAGCGGAAAGTGGAATGCTTGCATGACCTTGCAGAGGTTGACCTTCATCCTGTTAGGTCTTATAATAGACGGTCTAACATTAGACCAATAACCATACATCAGGACTAACCATAGCAATGAGCCGGTCACGTCTATCGCATGACCGATGCAGCAGACGAGTCTTGGTGTGGAGACTGCATCTCTGTAAACGTAGTGTAGGTGTATGTATGTATACACTACCACAAACCACGTAACAGATGCACTCCACACTAGCATAAGTAATTATAATTAATTTTAAGGTATACCTCAACACAAATACAACATCCAATAAATGTCACACACACACCAACAAATAGATATAAGAAGCGTGTAAATTTTCAAATACTTTTTCTAATTAAATTTCTAAAAAAGGTACGGAACTCGTAGAACTAGTTTAAATAAGCTGTTTTAAAAAGGTTTTTAAATACAAGCTTTTGAGATCCTGGATATCATGTAGCAGCAGAGTGCTAGCCAAGACAAGTAAAACGAGCCCAAACACGACGGGTCTATCTTGTTTAGTACAAGAGTTCCTATGGCCACCTTCCGACTCCATCATCAGATCAGCTCCATGGTACCATATTATTGCATTGTCATGCGATATACATATGCGTGCAAAATTTCAGCTCAATCGGCAACCGGGAAGTTGGTCAAATTTAATTGGCAAGATTCCACCCAAACTTACATACATCCATTGCAAGTTAAATAAAAGCTTGTAAAACAACGCAGTGTAGAACGCTCTCCAACTTGGTGCACCGACAACCTGCGTAAGGTCGCCAATGGGTGGCCTTGGTGCAGCAGTAGACAGCGTTTGGCTGACAAGTTAGTTTGAAGAGTAAGGGAGACCCCATACTAGTCGGTTCGGATTCGCCAAAACAAACCGAAAAGAACTTTAAGGTCATTAGAGGCACCCGGTACCCGAGCAGTACCGGATTGCCTCGTTCGCAAGCAAACAACAACAACGCCTTAATAGCTAAATCAGAGCGAGGTTGAAGGAGCGGATGATGTTATTGAAAATCCCATGAACATGGTCCAAAAGTCACTCTTGAGATCGACCATGAGAGAAATTTGTTAGTTATTATTCGTTAGTCTCGCTAAAACTCGAGAAGGGCTTTACTGATTTGGCTAATTTTGGTGTTGAATTATTTGTGGTAGTCCAGGGAAGGTTAAAAAGGTGAGTAAATATGAAAAAATGCTTGGAATATAGTAAAAACAACAATTTCGCTTTCCCTTAGAAACCATTCCTACCTGTCAAACATTTCATATTCGTCCCGTCGTTTAGAAATCAATTAAATTTAAAAGTCGTTCAGAAATCAAATTAAATTTAAAACTGAAGGTTTCTTTTTCATTTTTTTGGTCTTGAATGTCAAACGTTTGATGTTCGTCCCGTCGTTCAGAAATCAACGTTTTTATTTATTGATTCTGAGGCGGTACGAAGTTTGCCGGGTCAGCTAGTACTAAATAAATTACATTTTTTTTCTGTAAATACAGTGCGTTTAGACTAGAAACATATCCGTGCAGGGACGGAGAAAGAATATAATTTCCTGCGTTGGGGCAGCCTGTCCTAAGAGGCGACAAAACAACCCACAGCCAGGTGGTAGGGTATTTGCTCGTCTGGATGGCTATTGGCTACCACCTCTAGTTTAGATTATGCCGCCTTAACAAGTGAGTTGTGTTCCGGCATTAGTGGCCAGGCTCCAATCTCCTTTAAGAGAGCATCAGCGCATTTGTAGCACCTTAGGTGTTGCAAATGTCCATATCATTCATATCCAACAAAAAAAAAAAAAACATTTGCAGAAATCGTACATGAGATTGGGGGCGGGGGAGGGGTTTGAGCCGAATCTCACGATATCTCACCAGGGGGGTCGGAAAAGCGACAAAAACGCCTACGTAACTAATGGACGTAAGTCATGACCAATGATGACATTTTAATAATATATTAAAGCTTGCATTGACATATAACATTTGCTCTACTTACTTACTTTAATGGTAGAGAATATAAGCACTTTTTTTATTGGTAGTATACATTTCATTGCTATCGCAATTGAATACTAAAACAGATGATGTCATTGAAGCTTACCGGGCAGGCTTTTACAAACAGTGGGTGCATTTTTTTCATGTCATATTTGTTTTGATGTACTCTATTTAAGCGACCGTGTGCGAGTCCGACGAGTGCGTACTCTCCTCTCATACAATTGACTCTTAAAAACGATAGGATGTCATACGTAGTATGCTCCTACAAAATCTATGAGGCTGCTACGTTATGTAAGTTTTCAAAAAGTAACTGAAGATGCCCATTCACGACGGCCTCTTTTTTTATTGCAGAAGATCAGCATACAGGCAGACGGCCCACTCGATGGAAAGCGGTTACCATCGCCTATGGACATTTGCACCACCAAAGTTGCTACAAATGCGCTGCTGCTCTCTTAAGGGAGACTGGAACCTGGCCACTAATGCCGGAACACAACTCAAGGTTCTTAGGGCGACATACTTTAGACCAGGGGTGGTAGTCATCCAGTCGGGCAAATGCTCTACCACCTGGCTGTGGGTTGTTAAGTCGCCTTTTACGACAGGCCGCCCGGCCCCAGGAAATTATATTCTTTCTCCGTTCCTGCACGGATTAAACTCTGTGGTTAAGCGGGCTAAGCCTTTGCCGGCCTCCCTCAATACAACGCAGAGGCTCCGGGTTCGATTATAGTAAGTTTCGGAAACGTATTTTCTCCGTTATTTACTATGGTCTGGGTGTCTGGGCCCCAGAGTAGTTCGTTGTATTTGACCCATAACGCAAGCGTAACTTGCTTAATTTGAGGATATATAATATCTCTGTTTGTCTGCCGATTATTATTATTGTTAAAACTATCCCGCATAACAGTCCTGCAGTAGGTGGTACTTGCAGGACTCAAGAGGCATTTTGCTCTGTGTTGCCGGACGCAATGCTGGCTGCAACAACATTCACGATCCTACATTACGCGACGGAGTGCCATGCAGGATTCTGAATAGGCCCCTTTAGTTGTTTTGACTTTCCGCTCCCCTATTGCATGAGCTAGAATGAAAAAACCTTCATACAAAACAATAAAACTATTCTATAATTGTTCAATTTACATTAATAAAATGCAGTTAAAAATGCTATATCCTTGACATTTACTGCATTATAACTTCAAAGAATTAATTGCAGCGTTTCACCCTATAGTCCAATAGTATAGCGATAATGCCATTATATCCATCCTTGTACCCCACATGTAAATACGAGGCGCCGTGGTGATGTCATACAATCGTGATGACCTACTTCGGTGACGTAAGCACATCAGTACCAGTGTAAGCCTCCTGGTTCGTTCGAAGATATCGTCTTGGATTTTGTTAGGGACCCGTAGGCTGAAGACTTACAAACAGTCGGACCTTATATCTTACTCTGTAAATAAGGATCCGTCACTGAGGTAGTAGTCACTATTTGTTAGGTCCAGTGGCGCCCCATAAACCCGTGGAAGAGGAGCGCTGGTTAGGTTTAGTGAGCAAGCTGACTACCGGATTCTCCTTGGTCGGAGGTTCGTCTAAAGATTCGGCCGTTCAGGAGTTCGGGATAGTTTCAGTGGTTTGTTTTCAGTACTTATTTAGTCATTTGGTTTGCACCGGTAAAGGGTTTCCTCAAAGAAAGCAAGAAGATTTGAAGGCTAGTTCATATTACACCCAGGAAATCAGTATTTCCACAACGTGGCTCTGCTGTCAGTCTTCTGAGCACGCTTCGCTCTGATAGCGATTTGTTACATAGTCTATAATAATGAACGTAGCTATTGTACGTGGACGAGCCTTGCTGGAATGTTTGTCTTAATTGCAGCTCTTAGGGCCGGCTTGATCTGTATGATATCACGCTCTATTATGTTCTGTGATATCGGTGTGAAACGGATTTGTGCTAGTCCTGTTTCGTGCGATGAGAGTTCCGAGGGCTCACTTCTCCCTTGCCCTAATCCAATTCCATATTCCATCCCCTGTATCCTGTATATTTCTCCTGTCTGCTATTAGTCTATCTCGTTCTCATTATGCCAACGCGTTGGCTAACCCGGTAAAATAGTAGATTACAGCCTAAATACATGGGCACTTTTCTTTTCGGTTTTGTTTAAGCTCAATTAAACGGTTTTTGGGAAAAAAAATTCGTTAAATAGGTTTTCTTGAATGAGCCGGTTTCAAATGATTTCGAACGGTTCTTGTCGTACTCCGCCATAGCGCAGACATGTGCTACAGCAAGTTTTCAGACGCGCACAAACACATGTTGAGAGGGATAGAATGATACTTCCTGTTCTCAATCTCTCTGTCATGCGCGCACACACACAAACACACTCAAAGTTTACACTCGTTGACTAAAACCGGTTAATTCGAAACCGGTTCCAAGCCTTGATCCTAGACGCGTTATTATATTGGACAGATAGAACGTTGCACGCCCACTGGATACAACTAACCCACAGGCTAATTGTCCGTGCAGGAACGGAGAAAGAATACAATTCCCTGCGGCCGGTGGCCTCTCGTAACAGACGACGAAACAACCCACGGCCAGGTGGTAGGGTATTCGCTCGTCTGGGTGACTACCATGGCTAGAGTATGCTGCCATAACAACCTTGAGTTGTGTTCCGACATAAGTGTTCAGGTTCCAGTATCCCTTTAGAGAGCGGCAGCACATTGATAGCATCTTTGGTGTTACCAGTATCCATAGGCGATGGTGACTGCTTTGTATCAGGTGGGCCGTCTGCCTGTCAGCTGAATTTATACAATAAAAAATAACTTTTGACTAATTTTGTACACCTGCGTATCAGCATTAGTTAATATCGACACGCACTTGTCTGTTTTTTTAACGATACGCTTAGTAATCGTAATAAATAAAGACTGTATGACGTAAACGAGTATTCGACATAAAGCTGTTTTGACCGAGACGAGGTTTAAAATGTGTAGGTATTTTATATATATGTCGGAAAGTGAGCTCACCACAGATTAGCGACTGACGGTTGAGGTCAGGAGTGAGGAGGGGTTCGCTGTATTTTTTCACATTACGTATTATTTTTTTATATCGATACATATTACATACAAATAAATAAGATCGAAGTGCCTGTTTGTAATGTCACAAGTCAAAATAACAGCTTTTTACTAACTGCATATAAAAGTATATACGGTACTTTTTAAAATATAATTTACAATAAGTTGAAGAAATTTATAAATAATCGAATACAATAAAAGAAATCTTAACTTATTTGTATTGTATTCTACTCATAGTCCCTCAAGGCTATAAGTAGAATACTGAGCCTAGATCACTGTCTTCTATGGTTAAGGTGCCCAGAAGGCTGGCTACGTTTCCTTGCTGGATCGCCATACTGATCCGTTGCCCAAGGTAAGCACCAGCCTTCAGATCACCTGAAGAGTCAATACGGTACATATGTATATCAAAATTCATTTTCTTAAATTTTTGACTGTCTGTCTGTTTAATCCGGATGATGCAGGAGTTAAACTGTAGTAATTTTATATACTAGATATTGACGTGGTAGAACCATGCTGGAGTCGTTATCGTCGGCTCGGTCGATGTGATAACACGCTCTTATAGAATATCGATGTGAAACAGTTTGCTTTGAACTAATCATGTTTCATACGATGAGTGAGAGTTCCGTTGGTCAACTTCTTTCTCTCCCTATTTCAGTCTCCTATACCATTTCAAAATTCTTGTGTGCCCACCAAGTGCAGTTTTTATCTGTGCAGGAACGGAGAAAGAATACAATTTCCTGCGGCCGGGCGGCCTGTCGTAGGAGGCGACAAAACAACCCACAGTCAGGTGGTAGGGCATTTGCCCGACTGGATGGCTACCACCCGCGGTCTAAAGTATGTCGCCATAACAACCTTGAGCTATGTTCCGGAATTAGTGACTATGTTCCAGTCTCCCTTAAGAGAGTAGCAGCGCATTTGTAGCACCTCTGGTGTTGCAAACGTCCATAGGCGATGGTAACCGCTTTCCGTCAAGTGGGCCGCCTGCCTGTGTGCTGAACTCATGCAATAAAAAATAAAAATATCCCCAGTCTGATACCTCTGTCACATCCTCTTTATCCCACATTCTCTATCTTATTCTAAGGCCGACTTCGGCTGGTGTTGCAAACGTCTACTGGCGACGGTAACCACTTTCCATTAGGTGAACCATGTAAGCCTGTCTGCCAGTTTCGCAATGAAAAAACAAAAGTGTGTTAATTTGCTTGTATGTATTTTGCTTTCAGTGCCGTCAACGACGCGTGCGCAGCTCGCGGCTGAATATCTCGAGTCCTGCAGACGGCATAACACGCCGCCAATCGACACTGTACTACAGCAAATACGGGTAAAATAATTCTAATCAATTTATCTTTACATACATCTATCTATAATATTATAAACATGCTGTGTCTGTACATTGGTGTATTTAAAAAAAACCAACTGGAATAGACTATACCAGGTCACTCAGAAAGTATTGCGAAAACAAGTTTTATGTATGAGAGACTGTCCAGTTATAATCTACTGGCTTCTGCCCGCAACTTCGTCCGCGTGGAATAGTGGAAAAACACCCCGATTTTGAAACATTCTTCACTGGTGCTCCGCTCCTATTGGTCTTAGCGTGATGATATATACCCTATAGCCTTCCTCGATAAATGGGCTTCTAACACTGAAAGAATTTTTCAAATCAGACCAGTAGTTCCCGAGATTAGCGCGTGCAAACAAACAAACTCTTCAGCTTTATATATTAGTATAAGATTTTGAGAATATGATTATTTATAACTAATAATAGGTACGTTCCAATTTCCAAATTTCCCTCCACATTGTTTGCGAGCTAATTTAAATAATATTGTCTCATTAAAAAATGGATCTAAGCCGGCAACATTTTCGCACCATTCAAGTGTCGCCTGAAACCGGACGAATCGTACGATAAACTTCAAATGGCATTCATGGATGAAGGCCCTTCTAAAACAACCGTGTAGTGTTGGTACAACGAAGTCAAGTGCGGTCGATTAACTTTGGGGGATGAAGAAGTAAGTTGGTCGCCCTTTGACGGCTGTTACGGAAGAAAATGTGCTAGCAGTGAAAAATTTAATCCAATACAATAGGCGAGTTACGTATCAAGAGATGCAGCACGTACTGCAGATTGGATCGGGAAGCCTACACGTGCATCTTCGCTTGAGGACAATAGTTTCATGCTGGGTGCCACGCAACCTCACCGATGCTCAGAAGCAGGCTTGTCTCGCCGTGTTTACGACATCATTACAGGTCCGACATCCAGAAATAAAGCACTGTTCCCGAGGGATATACGAATATAAACGATAAGCTGGCGCTCCGATCGCTAGGTGGCGCCCTGGCCCCCAATCTGTCTTTTTTTAATTGCATGAGCAGGCGGCTCATTTAATGGAAAGCGGTTACCATCGCCTATAGACATTTGTAACACCAATGTGCTGCCGCTCTGTAAAGGGACACTGAAGACTGGCCTCTGATGCCGGAACACATACTCAAAGTTGTTACGGCGGCATACTCTAGACCAGGGGTGGTAGCCATCCCAGTCGGGCAGGTGTCCTACCACCTGGCTGTGGGTTGCTCATATCAATGCAGTCTATGATTATTTTTAATCTGATTCCAAAAAAAAATATGTGATTACACCTTCCACAATTTGCAGGAGCTACCTGAGAACTCGATCGGTGGTGGCAACAGGGCGCCCAGACTGTCGCTCGCGGAGTGCACCCTGTCCGGTTCGGCGGCGGTGGACGCGCTCGAGGCGCTGCTGCGGCGGGTGCAGTTCAGGCGGATCGAGGTGGACCACGCCTCGATCGACGACGAGGGAGCGGTTGGTACAATTCATCAACGTAGACTTGAAGCTAATAATGATAACCGCTATCTGGTCTCTGGGAGTCAACGATCAGTCATCCCAATACGTCTTCGCCGGAATGCTCATATACTGTCCCTTATGTATAATACATTATTTAACCTACAGACTCCTGAATACCTCGAGGAACAATTTCATCACCTTTATTCCGGTTAACTTGTCTCTCAGATCCTCGTAAAACTTGTTACTAAAAACTTATCTGCATACAACTAGTCTTTCGAATTTATTCATGATAAATGATAGACTTATAAAGACTAATGATCAACGTTTGGAAACCGGTAAAAAAGTACTACCGGTTACAGTGTAATTACATAGAAAAAATTATTTACATTTTTTTTCTCACTGAACGAAAATAACGGTTTTTGCCGCACACCTTCAAAGCGCAGCCATGTGCTGCAGCAAGTTTTCAGACGCGCAATAACACATGCCGAGAGAGATAGAACGATACTTGCTGTTCTCGCGGAACAAACCGTTTCTTAATTCAGGTTTACATAACACTCTCTCTAAGGTTTACACCCGGCACGAGTTAGTCGAATAACCGGTAAACTTTAAACCGGTTCCAAGCCTTGCTAATGACAATGATTGATAATAATGACATAAAACGTTAAATATATCATTTTACAGGAGGCCCTATTCGACATGATAGAGTACTACGAGAGCGCTATGGTGTTGTGCCTCAGCGGGCCGAGGCAGTTCGGCGTCCGGGGCTGGCAGGCCGTTTCGAGAATGATCAAGAAGGTGTGTACTGTTTTCTTATATGTCTATACTAGGTTAGGGTGCACTGTTCTTATATCTATACTAGGGTAGGGCGAACTGTTCTTATATCTATACTAGGTTAGGGCGGACTGCACTTGTATCTAGTATTTATACTAGGCTAGGGCGGACCGTCCTTATATCTGTACTAGGTTAGAACGTATTGTTCTTATATCTATACTAGGTTAGGGCGGACTGTTCTTATATCTATACTAGGTTAGGGCGGACTGTTCTTATATCTATACTAGGTTAGGGCGGACTGTTCTTATATCTATACTAGATTAGGTCGTATTGTTCTTTTATCTATACCAGGTTAGGACGGACTGTTTTTATATCTATATATAGTAGTTTAGGGCGTATTGTTCTTATATCTATACTAGGTTAGGGCGTATTGTTCTTCTATATATACTAGGTTAGGGCGTATTGTTCTTCTATATATACTAGGTTAGGGCGGACTGTTCTTATATCTATACTAGGTTAGGGCGTACTGTTCGTATATCTAACTAGGATAGGGTGTACTGTTCTTGTATTTATACTAGGCTAGGACAGATTGTTTTTATATCTATACTAGGTTTGGGCGGACTGTTCTTATATCTCTACTAGGTTAGGGCGTACTGTTCTTATATCTATACTAGGTTAGGGCGCACTGTTATTATATCTATACTGTAATTTACGGCGTTTGGGTAAAAAAGCATGAAATTATCTGACATAATTTGTGGATGGTCCCTAATGTAAATGGCATGGAAACCATACATTTTTCGGGTTAAAAAGTATATGTGTTATTCGCTGTTCCAGACTATAATGTATTTGAGTGCTAAATTTTATCCAGATTCGTTCAGTCGTTCTGGTGTGATTGAGCAACAAACATCCATCCAAACTTTCGCATTTACAATATTAGTATAGGTCATAGATCCCCAAAGTGGTCCATACCGAGCTTCAGGGGGGTCCACGTCAGCGAAAACAATGTCTGGTGGTCCGCGAGCTACAAATAGGGATCGACAAAAGTGAATACCATTTACAAGATTTAATAAAGGTATTTAATTTAAGGTAATTAAACTAGTGTTCATCGAATTTCAGAGTGTTCCGAAAATGGGCAATGTCCTTTATATGAAACCATATTGAAGCTATACTGTATCCAACGCGAAAAGAATTATCAAAATGGGCTCAAAAACAAAAAAAAAACAATAAATTGCGTACGTCGCTATTTCTTTAAATATTTTTTTCTTTCTATATTGAGAATTTCCTCCTTTTTTGTAGTCGGTTAAGAAACATTTGAATTTGATGAATTTGTAAAAATTCAATGACACACATTCACAAGATAGGGGAATCTCCATCCAATACAGTAAAGATTGCTAAGGGGTCCAGGAGACAAAAACGTTTGGGGACCATTGGTTAGATGATGTATTTATTTATTGTGGCTTTTCACTTGTTTTGAATACCTTTCGTCCATAGACGGCCTTTGTGGTTGAGCGGGCTAAGCTTTTGACGGCTTACCTCGCTGCAACGCAGATGCTACGAGTTCGATTCCTGGTATAGTGAGTTTCGTAAACGAATTTTCTTTATAATTGACTATGCGGTCTGGGTGTCTGGGAATCGGCCCCAAAGTGGTCCGTTGTATGTTACCCATACATAGCACAAACGTAACTTGCCTAATTTGGAGTTATACAATATGTGTGTTTGTCTGCCGATTATTTATTTAGGTATTTGTATGAAAAAAAGATAAAATCGGCCAAGTGCGTGTCGACCCAGACACAAAGGTTACTGTATAGTTGATGAACATCTATTTTTGTTTTTTAATCCTATAAGAGTGTATGTATGGATGTATAGATGTATGGATGTATGTTTATTACTCTTTCACGCAAAAACTACTGAATGAATTTTGATGAAACTTTACAGTAATATAGCTTACACATCAGAATAACACATAGGCTATAATTTATAAAGATATAGTGTGTATTATCCAAGATATAACGATTTTCCATCACCACGCGGGTGAAACCGCGGGCGCAGCTAGTACGTAAATAAAAAGCCTTTATTTCCCAATAATCTCAAGATTGTATATTTTTTTCTTGTTGATTTGAACTTTAAAGGGTCCATCCATTGTCCGATGAAGGCCTCCTCCATCCAGACAGACACCCAGACCGTAGCTAATTATGGTCTGGGTCCGTTGTATGTCACTCATAACGCAAGCGTAACTTGCTTGTTTCGGGGATATACGATATGCGTGTTTGTCTGCCGATGATTACAGAGCGCGGAGTTATCGGAGCTGGAGATAAGCGAGAGCGGCCTGGAGGTGTCGCACGCGCCGGTGCTGGCGCGCTCGCTGAGGCAGCTCACCTGCCGCCTGCGGTCGCTCTGCCTCCAGAGGGCGGCGCTGTGCGGGGAGCCGCTCCTCTGTCTGGGTGAGTATACCGAGCCACTATCAACGAACACTGACGCTTTAACATTACCTCTTAGATGAGCAACGGAAGCTAGAAAGAATATTAATATCTATCTCTTTGTTTTTTTAAATTTTTATTGCAGGAGTTCTGCAGACAGGCAGACGGCCCACTCGATGGAAAGCGGTTACCATCGTCTATGGCGCGTCCGATTATAAGCCTCGTCGAAAGGCTCCTGTGCGACGACCGCGTAACGTCCTGACGGACAGAGTCGACGTTATTACGAAACGGCTGGCCCGGATCAGTCCGCCCGCGGTTAGGACGGTAGGCTGGCAGGCATCGACAGACAGACACAGACGGCGGCGTCTCAGACGCCGCCAATCAAGATCTCTCCACGTCCCCGCGAGGGACGCTAGGAGACATAGCTCCCCCCACAGGATAGACTAGGCGTGTTGCTGGGAAGTTTCTTTCGCCGTTTCTTCTCTCCCAGCCATAGCACGTTGCGAAACGGCAGTAAGATAGCGTAGGCCGCCGCGAACCACCGATCCCGGCCCGCCGGAATCCTTCCCCTCGGGCTTTATATTACCCGTCGCCCGTTCTCAATTAGTGCTTTGTGTCGCCCTATGGTGGGCATCATTAAATTCATTCCCCACTCGTGGCAACAGTCCAGCCGAGGTAAAACTCCTTAGGGAGCTCCCTCGAGCAAGTTGCCCCCCCGGGCACTCGCCCCAAAGACCCCGGTAAAGTTGTAAGGTCTTCGGGCCAACAACATAAAGTCAAGTCCAATAAAAAAAAAATCGTCTATGGACATTTGCAACACCGAAGGTGCTACAAATGCGCTGCTGCTCTCTTAGACATGCATAGTTTTTAGTAAACCACAAAAAATGGCATTTTTGCGTATGTTATGAAGCCCTCGATATATGTGTGTATGTATATATTATATATATATATATATATCTCATCTCGATCAATCTCATGAACGTGTAAATATGATATGGGTTGCAGTGATAGCGCTGAAGTCGAATAGCTCGATCCGGGAACTGCGTCTGGGCGACAACAGACTGACCGCGTCGGACGCGGCGCAACTGGGCTCCCTGCTGCGGCTCAACACCACCATACACCTCTTGGATCTTTCCAATAATCAGATACAGGTGTGTTTTATTTACTCATTTGTGTGTCTTTTTACACGCGTCTATTCTATTCTATTTCTGTTCGGCGATGGCTCCGACGCTTTATTGTGCGTTGATTTTGCCAATGTCGGAGTGACTATATAAAAATGACAGGTGCTGGGTGATCAGAAATTAATTTATAATGACGTTTCAACGGGGGAGAACGTTTTCTGATGACCTGAGGACAACATCAAACCATTTAATTGTATTAGACTAATAACGTTATAAATAATTACACACGTGCCGCTGGCTTGTCTTATTGACAGTTTCGCTCACCGAGTCAATATATTGCTACGTGCTGTGTCAAATGATCATAAATACAGCAAAGAGATAGTTATGTGAGATGGCCGTCGGAGGAAGTTCTAAAAAATCAATTCTTAAACTTTAATTAAATTACATACATACATAACTTCACGCCAGTTCCCTTGTGGGGTAGGCACGAACAACAGAGCGCCATTCAGGCTTATTCTTACACACGTCACTTGCTTCTTTGACATTCATAACTCTCGTCATGCACGCTCGTCTGTTCTTAAGGCTCCTGACATCACCTTCTGCTAGTACACGATCAATTTGATCATGGAAGGTGTGTGTATAATGATTAAATTAATTATTACAATAATAACTTAATACTAATTGATCACGATGATCAGTTACGACGACATGCTCCCGCGATTGCAGCCAGTCTGTCGTCCATCGGTCCGCAGGGTGGCTCCGAGGTTTTGCAGGAATCTCTCGATTCAGCACTTTCCCACGCGTATGCATGAGTCACCCACAGGTGGCTTCGATGAGGTGTTTTCTTTGAATTCGTTGTGTGAGAAACAACAGGGTTGCCCTATATGCGTGGAAAACCGAAGGGTTACCACACATAACAAGTTTGTACACTGTGGGTACCGATATTAGAAGGAAACACCGATTTAAAGAGAAACTGCCTTAATTTAATTAAATAAATAATATCTCTTTAAATTATGCACACGCTTTTCTCGATTGACTCACGTCCTGATCCGTTCAATCGACTTTTTTTTTATTGCAGGAGATCAGCAGACAGGCAGACGGCCCACTTGATGGAAAGCGGTTACCATCGCCTATGGACATATGCTGGAACCTGGCCACTAATGCCGGACACAACTCAAGGTTGTTCTGGCGACATACTTCAGACCAGGGGTGGTAGCCATCCAGTCGGGCAAATGCCCTACCACCTGGCTGTGGGTTGTTAAGTCGCCTCTTACGACAGGCCGCCCGGCCGCAGGAAATTGTATTCTTTCTCCGTTCCTGCACGGATAAAAATGGTTCCACTGTCTCGCCACTGAATGGTCTTGAAGCATCACGTCTCGATGACGTTGTCGCGCAGTCTGAAGGCCCTTTTGATCCTGTAGTGTATTAATAGTAGTGAAAAAGAGGGTAGTTCTATATTTGTGATATAGTCTCTGTTCGAATTAAAACCTTACAAGTGAAAACGTTGTTTCTCTTCTCCCAGGCTCTGAATATTACAGATTCCTTTGCTCTCTTCTGGTTGCTTTCGGTTCGCTAGTCCGTGCGAGTGTGCCTTCGGTTTTTTTTTTTTTTTGGAGCTGGTCCCAGCTGAATAGGCGCAGATGGCTGTTTCAGCGATACCGTACTTTGGGGGCTTCCCGACTCTGTGGGAGCGAAGGCGTTGAGCCCGGAAGCACCGCGCTCGAGGAGGCACCTCCTGTGAGGTTCGACCTCGGCTCGACCGCTGCCGTAGAGGTTCCGGGTTCGATTCCTGGTATAGTAAATTTCGGAAACGTATTTTCTCCGTTATTTACTATGGTCTGGGTGTCTGGGATCGGCCCCAGAGTAGTCCGTTGTTTATTACCCATAACACAAGCGTAACTTGCTTAATTTGAGGATATATGTGTGTGTTTGTCTGCCGATTATTATTATTATTATTATTATTACTACCGTGCGCAGATTGCCGCGCTTATATATCTGTTCGACACTCTAGAACGAACCCTATTACGTCATTATCTATGCCTATCTTTGTTCAACAAATATCAGTGTTTCCTGCTCTCGCACGCAATTCGTGCTGTAGCATACAGTGAATAAGAATACTTCATAACGTGTTTAAAATTTCATACAGAACAACGTAATGTAACGTTTCGTTACATAGTTGCACCAATTATAACTCAAGTACGGCCGGACCGATTTTTATAATCTTTGATTTGTTGAATTTGTCTCCACCCCAAATAGCAGAATAACTATGAATATTGTACGAAAAAATTGCAATTTTTTTTTGACAAAAATAATATTTTTCACTGAACTTCTAAACCGCTGGACTGATTTTGATGATTTTTGTGTGTGTGTTTAAATTGGTCCGGCTTAGATTCGCAATTAGATCCGGTAGGTGGCGATGAAATCGGGTTCTAGCATTTAATGATTTTTTTTTTGTGTGTTGGAGTGTGGTTCCTGGATCTGCCAAGGCACGCGGATCTAGGAATCCCGTATAGCCCTGCCATAAGCCGCAGGACGGAATACCCAGGAGTTTTAGTGGATATCCCTAAATGGGGAGTCGCAATATCATGGCACCAGTTCTGACTGGGCCATGTTAGTGCCACCCTCGACCTGACGAATCCCACACACGGGTCGCGAATTATACCTCCAGGCTTCTGTGCCTGTCGCGGCTTAGTCCCCAAACGGATTTCCCCTGGAAAAAATGGGGTGGATGGTTTAGATTCACAATTGGACCCGGTAGGTGGCACTACTATCGGGGTTCTGAATTTTCATTTTTTTTCAGAACAGGACAACGGTATAGAATGCAAATATGACTGTTTCAGGACGCAGGCGCCGGTCACATCGCGGACGCGTTGGTGGAACAGGCGGCGCAAACACCGCCATCAGTCGCGACCTCGCCCATCTCACCGCACCACTGCCCATGTTCGTATAACAATACACTTTTATATCTTGTATTCATATTCTAACCACTAAGTAGAAACACTGCGCCGATTGTTTTCCAACAATACTTTATTAGTGTAACTCTTGAGTGATTAACTCAAAAGATATATATCCGACGCGAAGTGTGATTAGATCTGTATATCGCTTGCGTTCAAAATGTGTCTTTATATCTTTAACTCTTCAGTTCATTCCTGTTCCACGCGATGACTATAGATCCGAATGAGAAGAAAGTAGACTAGAAAGGAAAGAGAAAGAATGATTGGCCCGCGCACTGCGCATGCGTAGTAAGTGAACGAGGAAACCGAATATAACAGCAAGCCAAAATAAATCGTAACATTATAGTTTTATGGTGTAATTTTTTCACTCAATTTGTTTATATTTTTTTTATAGATTTTTTTTTAAATTTTATTGGTTGAGTTGCTTTGTTCTTAAAAAAGTTTTTATTCTAAAAAAAGATCGTGTTCTATAGAACAAATAAATTAATGTTCCTATTGCTTGCTCATTTCATGCAACTTCTTATTTAAATAGATAATTTTAACTCGTACGTGTTTAATAAATAAAACTTTCACTCATATATAACTTTTTTATCTACTAAATCAAATGAGTTTTTGTTGTTATTTTATTCACAAGTGTGTTGAAAAACGTCGTATGATACACGTGTGTATTGATGATTACCGTCCTCGGCTCTCTTAAGACCCTCGCCTACGGCTCGAGTCTCAATGGCGCCTCGGCGGTAATCACCAATGTTACACACTAGTACCATAATGTACTATTGTATCAAAAATCAGTTCCCTTGCGGGGTAGGCACGAACAACAGAGCGCCATTCAGGCTTATTCTTACACACCTCACTTGCTTCTTTGACATTCATAGCTGTTGTCATGCACGCTCGTCTGTTCTTAAGGCTCCTGACATCACCTTCTGCTAGTACACGATCAATTCGATCTTGGAAGGTGTGTCGTGGCCTTCCACGACTTCTGCATCCATCCACTTTTGCATTGTATTTCCACATGCCCGAACCACCGGAGCATTCCTTTCCTTAACTTCACCCCGACACTCTCCGATGAAAGTCACATGACAAAAAGAATGTTAAACTACAAGATGGATGGGTACAGATTGTAATAAAGAGATGGATGGATTGTGTGAAGGATGATATGATGATTTGTGGTGTGACAGAACATGTATGTCAGAATAGAGGAGTGTGGAAGGAAAAGACATATTGTGCCGACCCCAATTAATTGGGATATGGTGAAAGAAAAGAGAGACTCGCTGCTACAACTGTACTAGTGTTGTTAATTACTTTCCAGTGATGGGTGGCCACGAGACCAGGGGACTGGCTTTTTTAGTACTCTGGAACAATCAGCTGACAAGGAACTGTGCGCAGCATCTCAGCAGAGCGTTGGTAAGAACATTTTTTTTATATAATGATTACCAGTTGTTGAATGTTCCGTTGTTTCTTGGTCTGGAATCTCTTAGAGTGGTTATGTTGTATATCCCCCAATTTTTTTTAGCTTAAAGCAATTACTATACTGTACTAGAATTCCCGACGAGTACAAAGAATATATACAAACTAGCTGTGCCCGCGACGTCGTCCGCGTGAAATTGTTTTCAAAACCCCACCGATTTTGAAGCAGTCTTCATTGGTGCTCCGATCCTATTGGTCTTGGCGTGATGATATATAGCCTATAGTCTTCCTCGATAAATTATCTAACACTGAAACACTTTTTCAAATCAGACCAGTAGTACCTGAGATTAGCAAGTTCAAGCAAACAAACAAACTCTTCAGCTTTATATATTAGTATATATCAGGGGTGGCCAACCGGTTGATTGCGACTTTTAGTCCAGTCGATCGTGGCAAGGCAAAAAATATAAATGTATATATAGAACAGACTGCGCAACGTAATCACCAACTGCTGCGCGCATCATCTTCATCTTGTATCATCAATAAAATATACATACATAACTTCACGCCAGTTCCCTTGCGGGGTAGGCACGAACAACAGAGCGCCATTTAGGCTTGTTCTTACACACCTCACTTGCTTCTTTGATATTCATAACTCTAGTCATGCACGCTCGTCTGTTCTTAAGGCTCCTGACATCACATTCATCCTCATCATCATCATGATATATCATCACCATCATCCTCAATAAAATATATTACTTATTTGTATGGAAGGTAAGTCGTATATTGTTTCGACACAAATTCTATGAAGAAGTGTCATTGTGTACTATCGCAGAGAGATTTCAGGAGCAGTAAGAACAGACGAGCGTAGATGACTTGAGTTCTGAATGTCAAGTTGGCAAGTGAGGTGTGTAAGAATGGGGCCTGAATGGCGCTCTGTTGTTCGTGTCTATCCCGCAAGGGAACTGGCGTGAAGTTATGTATGTATGTATGTACTTATTTGTATACTGATCTATATTGTTTCATTAAATTTAAAGAAGTGTCATTGGTAGATCGCAGAGAGTTTCGTCAGTAAACAGTAGATCTTGGTTCTAATCAAGTTGGCCACCCCTGGTATAGATGCTAGTGTAATGTAATCTCGTTTGTGTTGTAGTTCTAAATGAATGTTTTTGAAGCGAAACTTCTATATAAAAGGGGGGTCTTAAGATTTTTCTGTCACGAAAAAGCGTTACGACCGCGTGGAGGGGGTAGTAGGTATATCGCGTGGTGAGAGGCGGCATAATTTTAGAGTAGACTATGGATGCGTTTTTGTTTTTTTTTGTTTGATAAAATAAAATATGTTTAAATAAAAAATGCATTAATTAAAATGTATCTAACTTAACCAAATTATAATGTGCAGTAAACCTGGGCAGGTTTTCAAATTGGACAAGTGCACTAACAATCTGCCCGTAAAACTTGAAGTTAAAATTTTGTTGCGATTCGTTTTGCCACTTGTCCGTTGAAGTCTCACTTGTACTATGTGTCCCAGCACACATTGAGATTTTTTCTTTGTGTGTTTCTTACTGAATGAATAATGTATGTGGTGGGTGCGGCAGCGCTCGTCGCAGTCCCTGTGCGTGCTGAACGTGGGCCGCAACGCGCTCGGCGGCGAGGCGGTGCGCGCGCTGGCCGGCGCCGGCGCGCTCGTCTCGCTGGGGCTGCAGGCGGCGCGGCTCGGCGCCGACGCCGCGCGCGCGCTCGCCGACCTCGTGCGCCACGACCGCACGCTGCAGGTACCAATACAAGAATCGAACTTAAACACCGACATTATATCTAGTTATGCACAAGAGGCGGCCTCATCTAGACAACCCCACGAATGAATTGAGATGACAATGGCGATGGTGGTATACGTAACATATAGTACGAACTACTTATATTTTAATAATCAATACATAAATAATTGTACATATATGTGTCTGTGTGTGTATTTGTATGTCTCTCTCTCTCTCTCCCTCCCCCCCCCACATCTCCCTCCCTCCCTCTCTCTCCCCCCCTCCCTCCCCCCCTCCCTCCCCCCCCCCTCTCTCTCTCTCTTTGTGTGTGTGTGTGTGTGTGTGTCTGTATGCGTGTGTGTGTGTCTGTGTATAAGTGATAAGACCACTGGTTGCAGAATAAATCTTGTATTCAGTTTGTACAATATACAAAAACAGACATTAAGTTTAAGTATGCACTCAGCATATGGTCCGAGTCGGTGTCCGATACAGAGCACTGCACTGCACTGCACTAGGTGGGGCGCGTAGTATTGAATGTTACAGAGGGAAAAAAACAAAGACATTGAAACTAAAATACTGTTACGAGTTTCAGGACTCGAATTAAAATGCCGTTGGAATGATTATAGAGTTTATTAAAACTATACAAACACGAATAACACAGGTACAAATATAATAACCCGCGCAAAGTCCGTCACTAAATAGATTACCGAATGTACACAAGTCTTGCTTCGCTCGTGGTTATCGCTCGACTGCCGATCTATCCATTGGGGCATTGCTTTATTTTATACTGTACCGATGCAATATGTCTGCCCGACCGCGTGGTCCGAATTTCTTAGAATCCGCTTGTATTTTAATTTTGAGACATTTGGCAGTGATCACAATACAACAATAGACCATAAAAGATTACAATACACAATGGGCAATATTTTTTTTTCATTGCAGGATTTCAGCAGACAGGCAGACGGCCCACTTGATGGAAAGCGGTTACCATCGCCTATGGACATTTGCAACACCAAAGGTGCTACAAATGCGCTGCTGCTCTCTTAAGGGAGACTGGAACCTGGTCACTAATGCCGGAGCACAACTCAAGGTTGTTATGGCAGCATATTCTAGACCAGGGGTAGTAGCCATCCAGTCGAGCAAATGCCTTACCACCTGGCTGTGGGTTGTTTCGTCGCCTCTTACGACAGGCCGTCCCAACGCAGGAAATTGTATTCTTTCTCCGTTCCGGCACGGATAAAAAGTTTTTTTCAAAGTTCCTTCCCTAATCTACTAAGATAACTTGTATTGTTATTTTTTTGGTGTAATAATTACAGAGGTTGGACCTCCGCGACAACAGACTGGGCAGTTCCGGTCTGCAGGCGATATTGAATGCGATGAAAGAGAACACGACTTTGACACAGATCGACTTGGATGACGTCACGGTAAGACATTCTTCTTTTTGGATTTTCATCTTATACTAATATATAAAGCTGAAGAGTTTGTTTGTTTGCTTGAATGCGATAATCTCAGGAACAGGACCAGTAGGTCTGATTTGAAAAATTCTTCTCATAGATAGACCAAAAAAGTTTTTAATTATTCCACGCGGACGAAGTCGCGGGCAGAAGCTAGTAGTGTTATATAAACGCCATAGACGGCTTTTGAGGTTGAGCTGGCTAAGCCTTTGACGACTTACCTCACTGCGATGCAGGGGCTCTGTGTTCGATTCCTGTTATGGTAAATTTCGGGAACGATATTTCCCTTTTATTTACTATGGTCTGGGAGTCCGGGCTCCAGAGTGGTCCGTTGTATATCACCCATAACACAAACGTAACTTGCTTAAAGTAAGGATATACGATATGCGTGTCTGTCTGCCGATTACATAACTTTATTGTGAACCTAAGTATAGTCTCAATAGAAGAAAACAATCCATTTTTTATAATGACAACACTGATAGCATTGAGCAAAAACGCATTAAAAATATTATTATCTGACCGTTGTTATTTACGATCTGACAGTTGTTATTATGATCTGACAGTTGTTTTTTGAGACATAGTATTTGTGTTTTGTGATCTGACAGTCATGACATGGGTTTAGAAGTAGTTCTAGCCTGGATTCCCGGCCACTCAGGAATTAGTGGAAATGAGACGGCTGATAACTGTGCCAAACAAGCTGTCCACTCAGGCTGTGAAAAATTCAACAAGTGCTTTCCTAGGGGCCTTCGTACCTTCTCCAAATCCCAAATATTTAAATCTTGGCATGAGTTATGGCACCAATCCTGCCAATCTAAAGGCAAGTATTATGGACAACTTCAACCTCATTTGGCTAAATTTCCTTGGGTTTTCCGATTCCGTAATCTCCCCAAAAAGATGACTTCAGCTATCATTCGCTTAAGATTAGGTTTTATATGCACCCCAGCCTTTTTGGCTAAGATCAGGGTACGTGATCATTCTCTGTGTGAATGTGGTCTTGCTGAAGGTTCTCTGGATCACATATTTTTTAACTGTCCAAATTTATCTTCACCTCTTTATGATATTCTGCCCCATGATATTCCTCGCCCAATTAATATTAATTTCCTTCTGACTTTAGTTTATAGTAAGCATATATTGATTTTATGTAAATTTTTATCACTTAACAATATATTCCTATAATGTAGTTAGTCTAACATCTAACAGGTTTCTGGAAAAAGATTACCGACCATCGAAATTTCTTGATTTTGCCAGCTATATTAGCGTCTATTAACACTTGCCTCTTTTACTATGACATTGGCGAAATCAATGCCAAAGGCGTTGGAGCCATCAACAACGAAGATAGAATAGATCTGACAGTTGTTAGTTAACCCTTTAGCTCACTATTAGCACATATGTGTCCGCGATGAGAGTGCGGATCGCGTTTGTGCACGTGATCGTTAATTGTGCTGTTGTCTCACTCTGTTTATATAGGAGTTGTATGATTTTAATGAAATGGGTATATTTTCTTGGTATATTATGAGATAGTGATAGTGTTAGTCTTGCGGCTTTTTGGTATAGCGATAATTGTCTTAAGGGTTACTTTTTTTGTGATCTGACAGTTGTTATTTAAGACCTGACATTTCTTTTTTGTGACTTGACAATTGGTACATTATTAGGTCTTGAGTGTAGTGGGTGGATGCTGGCAATAGTTTGTTTTGTTCGAGTGCTGGTGCTCAGTGAACATGAATACCTCGTAGTTGCAGGAATTGTATTCTCCCAGTACCAGGATGCTCATCCCTGGAGTTGCCGGTGATATATTAGTAATATTCGGTTGAAATTAAGACATAAGAGGGCAGAAGAATATGCAGGAGTTCAGCAGACAGGCAGACGGCCCACTTAATGGAAAGCGCTTACCATCGCCTATGGACATTTGCAACACCAAAGGTGCTACAAATGCGCTGCTGCTCTCTTAAGGGAGACTGGAACCTGGTCAATAATGCCGGAACACAACACAAGGTTGTTATGGCGGCATACTCTAGACCAGGGGTGGTCGCTATCCAGTCGAGCAAATACTCTATCTACCACCTGGCTGTGGGTTGTTTAGTCGCCTCTTACTTCTCGCCGCAGGATAGGTTTTAACCTGACTTCCGAGGTGCCAAGTGCCAAGTTTAACGGATACACGTTTCATGGTGTTTGAAATCGCATCGATTGCAACGAAGTTGTCTGTCGCAGGAGTCGCCGACGCGGCTCGCGCTCGAGGACGGCGAGGCGGCGGCGGTGGCGCGGCTGACGCGCGACATCCGCGCCCTCTGTCGCCGCAACGAGCCCGACGCGACGTCGCCGGAGAGGCGGGTGCACAGGAAGATCAGCCTCACCTGCAACACCACCTGCTTGGTCAGGGTGAGACATCGTTTATCGGGATGAAAACTATCCTAAGTTACGGCCCGAGATATAAGCTAGCTCTATGTCGAGTTTCATTTAAATCCGCTCAATAGTTTTCACGTGACGCTCTAACAGACAAAACTTAATAATTGAGAATTTCTGTCTGAACTCGTGCAAATATTTTTTTTTTTTTTTAAATCTTTATTTCATAAATGGGGTTTTGTCAGTTTGTGATAATGTCACCCCGTCCAATCTTACAATTATTTCTACTTCCTTAAACTAAGTACACAGGTGTAATAACTGAACGAGCACTCTGGCCTCCCCAGAAAATGGAGAAGACAGAATACGGCTCCAGTTGCCCACATTATAATCGACCGGAAGCCGATGCCCCGGACACACTCCGCCAACACGCGGCAATTTGGTGAATTAGAGACCTTCATCGTATATTTGAACTCATTTGAAGGAATGTGCCCGGAGCGAAGTCTTAGTAGAGCTACAATAGTTTTCCTGTCCAATTGTACAGATGACAAAGTGAACCACGGGCATCGACGGAGTCGACATTGGATGGTTTCGTACCATATGCCCCTCGAAAGTGACCGTTCAACAAAATATCCTTGCCGCTGTTCTCTGATAGGCACTTTAACACAACTCAATGTTTCTGTGTGGGTTGGGGAGCAATGATACAAGATACCGTCAGTCGTGGCCTGCCTCGCGTGCAATAAATAAAAAAATGTAAAAATCCGAATTGAGGAATACTACGCCAACTTAATTTTAGGTATTTTCTGTTTTTATCTTAAAACTAGAGTTTACCGGGTCAACCTCTAGTACGTGTCTCTTGTTTAAAGAGCAAGTAGTACAGGTTACATTGTATTAAATTTTTATGTATTTGACCCCGAAATATTCACTTCATTTTATATCGCAAACTATACCACTCCCGTCTATATGTAAACTACATAAATGACAAAACTTGACAAAAATGACAAAATAGATAACATGGACCAAGTGGACCCAGTGGACCAAGTGGACCCAGTTGACCAAGGGGACCAAGGGGACCAAGTGGACACAGTGGTCCAAGTAGACCCAGTGGACGAAATGGACACAATAACAAAACCAGTCCTAGTTTCCGGGATAAACTTTACATAAATCTATTCCAAAATGTATCCCATTATCCGGGATAAAAAGTATCCCGTAGCCACTCTCGGTATTCAAACTATATATGTACCGAGTTTCAGCCAAATCGGTCCAATAGTCTTTCCATAAAAGGATAACAAACAAAAAGACAAATATATTTTTATCCCGGAAACTATCCCATTTTTCGGGATAAAAAATATCCTATGTTCATTCTCGGCATCGAAAATATATATATACTGAGTTTCAGCCAAATCGTTCAAGTAGTTTTTCTGTGAAAACGGAACAGACAGACAGACAGACAGAGTTACTTTCACACCTGTGACATGCTCTCGTTTCGAAGGCCAAGACACACTTTTTGTCGCTTTGGCTCAGCGGAGTAATAGAATAAATATTTATTGTATAAACTGTCACAATCATAAAATTACAAAGGTGTTGGAGTTTTTTTGTTGGCCTACCTCACTGCAATGCAGAGGGCTCCGGGTTCGATTCCTGGTATAGTAAATTTCGGAAACGTGTTTTCTCCGTTATTTACTTGGTCTGTGTGTCAGGCATTAGTTACCAGGTTCCAGTCTCCCTTAAGAGAGCAGCAGCGCATTTGTAGCACCTTCGGTCTTGCAAATGTCCATAGGCGATGGTAACCGCTTTCCATCAAGTGGGCCGTCCGCCTGTCTGCTGATCTGCAATAAAAATAAAAAAAAGTTTGTCCTTTCGGACGTACAATACAAGCAATTGTAATGGTGCCTGGCCATAATTACATTATTTTATCAATAAACGAATGATTAAATGAATATAAAGTAAGTATTAAGTGTATCGTAAATGAGTGTCGGTGTGATATGCGCGTGCGCAGACGCCGCTGTGCATGGAGGAGGAGCGGCGCTCGTCGCGGCTGCGCTCGCCGCTGCCGTCGCCCGCCGGCAGCCCCGTGCCCCTGCAGCACTCGCACTCGAGATTCTCTGTAAGTAACAAATATTCTTCAATAATGTTTCCCAGTGTTAATGATACTGTTACGAGTTATTAGAACTATACAAACACGTATAACACAGTTACGAATATAACCGATCACAACAAGTTCAAACGTAATGCAGAAGGTCGTAATTCAATAAAACGCGCAAATTCCGCCATTAAAAGTTTCCCGATTGTAATACACGTCTTGCTTCGCTCGTGGTTATCACTCCACTCTCTCCCCCCTCCATCAGGTCATCGTTTTATACTGCGCAGCTGCAATGTCCCCATATCTAAGTCGACTTAATCCGACACACCTGGCTAATGACCGCCATAAGAGATTATAATACAACAATGGGCTGTTTGCCAATAAGTAAACAAAAGGAGACGACAATAAAAGAATTTCAATGGTATTTGTTTAAATGCCAACGAATAATAAATGTTCTTTGTTTTAGATATGCAGGTGGATTTTGTGTTTGTCGGGACCTGAGTCGTAATAATACAATAGATTTAATTAGATAGTAGCGTATGTGTTTTTATTTTATTTTTATTGCATGTGTTCAGCAGACAGGCGGACGGCCCACTTGATGGAAAGCGGTTACCATCATCTATAGACATTTGCAACACCAAAGGTGCTACAAATGCGCTGCTGCTCTTTTAAGGGAGACTGGAACCTGGTCACTAATCCCGGAACACAACAAAACAAAGTTGTTATGGCGCCATACTTTAGACTAGAGGTGGTAGCCATCCGGTCGGGCAAATGGCCTACCACCTGGCTGTGGGTTGTTTTGTCGCCTCTTACGACAGGTCGCCCCAACGCAGGCAATTGTATTCTTTCTCCGTTCCTGCAGTATACAATCTTCTTTTTATTCTCTATAGATGTTCTTGACTTGACTATAGTTGTAAATAATAAAACTACGTTTTAACGGTTAACGGTTTAATGTTAACCATAAACAAAATTAAAATTAACTAGTTGGTGGTAGGCTAAATGAAACTTTAACAATACTCGTTGACACGTGACATCTTTGTCTTCCGTGATCACGGAATCGGATCACGTGGCCGAAACGTCGGAAAAACCAAAATCACCGCGCTTAAAACCGTTAAAACGTAGTTTTATTATGTATACAAGTAGCGAAAACTTAAGAAAATATTATATAGTCGTAAAGTTTGTGGAAAATTAAGGCTGTTATTTTTTATTATTCACTAGGTGACGAGGGTGACGCCGGACAGAGAGTCGTCGACGGACAGCTCCCGGCCGTCGACGCCCACTCGGCCGCCCTACTGCCCGGCGCCCTCGCGGTTCAAAGTGGTGCAGGTGCGTGTTCATCCTTAGAAAAAAAAAAAAGAAAACTTGTCAGCTCTGACACACTATACTGTCTCTAAGCGTTTATTTTTACTTTTGACGTTTGCACGTCTATCAAGTTACATATTTTTTGACAGTCAACCCCGCATGAAACAAATGATATAATTTTCGTACTTTTTTTTTTTTTTGGATTTTATGGCTTGGCAGCTAGGCCTTTAAGCCAGATCTTAGATGCAATGTAGTTTCTTCATTTTCATAAACCTATGTGTAGCACAGCTGAACTGTAGGTTATCAGCTAGTGCCATTCAATGGAGTTCTTGTGACAAGTCAAAAGGCCACATTTGACTTTACAGTTCACATTTCTCACAAAACACATAATTACTACTCAAAAACTATCAATATCCTACAACTATTGTTCATTTTAGAGTAATCTAACACATTTTAAGAAAATAAAACTGCACAGTACAATATCTCCTTTCAGTTCCCGCCAAAAACTCCTCGTACTTAATTGTTGTGGGTGACGCGATAGTGATGTTCTGTGCGTCATGTAACACACATACTATTAAACCATCGACTCCTCTATACGTCTATAAATCGAAAGTAATCGATTTGAAAATAAAATTTGTTCTACTTTAAAGAAAAATGATAACGCAATTATTATAAGTGGCTTATTTAATAACTATGTAAAATATGTTCATTGATATATGGGTATATTTATTACACTATATAGTATTTTTAGCAAATATATATATATGACGGCGCGAATACAACAATCAAAAACAATAATAATTTATTTAGTTACTATGAGTTTATTGTAATGTGAAATTAACGTAAAACGACGTTTTCATTGTAATTTCAATACTTAACCTAAAAAATTGTGATCAAGTGCACGTGCTCCGAGACCTATAAATACGGCCGCACTGTCGCCACTCGGTCATTATTGCTCGAGCCGCCGAACGGGACGGACCTTTCTGGGAAGTCGTAACGCTCTTGGAATGGACGATACCGAGTACTCTTGAAATTCTATTTCGAGGACTCAAACATGGGTCGTCACCAAGAAGCCAATAATCGTGACGTCAGCGTTGCTGGCGTCACACTCTTTATAAACACTACGGAGATCACTCCTCCGTCATATATGTTAGTTAGATTGCTTAAAACTTATTTACAAATCAAGTCGATTTTTATAACCATTAACTACATCACATTACTAGTTGAGGCGTCATCAAGCTGTCAAAAGTATAATATATGCTTGGGAAGGGTATACTGGAGTTTACTCCTACATTTAAAACATATGCGAGTGGCCGGCAATAGCGGCCGAATAAGGGCTGTTGCAAGAAAAGAAAAAACAAAGATGGATAACTATTTAACCAGTAGAAAATAAAAATATAAACACTGAACACACTCAATAATAATACACAAAAATATTAATTAAACGTTCTTATGAAAGAAAAAATTAAGAAAATTGCGCGCAAAATTAGAAAATTTAAAAATACTTAACCACCATATAAAATTATTTCTAATCTAACCTTAGCGTTTTATAAACTTTTTAATGTAACCTTATGACGTTTGACATAGAATTGACAGAATACGTGCTGCAAATATCTTCAAAGAGGATGTAAAGACACTGAATTCGTTTAAAACAGATGCTTCTGAATCACCAGAAGCATCTGTTTTAAACATATTTGTATTTTATCAAAAATACGTGTTAAATAATTAACTTAGCTGTAATTGGGTTCCAATATTTAGGTGAAATTATTTTTGTGTGTGTTCAAG
The DNA here is from genome assembly GCA_019925095.2 of Dendrolimus kikuchii. Lineage (NCBI taxonomy): Eukaryota > Metazoa > Arthropoda > Insecta > Lepidoptera > Lasiocampidae > Dendrolimus > Dendrolimus kikuchii. The sequence goes on from CM034387.1 coordinate 35,871,888, forward strand.
TGGGTCCCGGGATGGTTAAGATTTAGATCTACCGGTAGGTGGCACCGTTAAAATCTTCCTAAATGGTGGGACCTATTTTAATGTTTTTTTGTTTTTTATTAAAGTGGATTCGAGAATGGTTTAAATTAACTATTGTTCCCCGGTAAATGTCGCTGCAATCGGGTTCTAGATTTCTATTTCTAAGGGCAGGACAACGTCTGCCGGGTACAGCTAGTATAATATAAATCTTAACCTCTACCAGTTGAATGTATCCTTACAAAATTCGCCTAAGTCGAAATCCTAAGTTGAAAACACTTGAAATTATTGTTTTACTGTAGATAAAACTCATCTTGAAAAGCAAACTAGATGTAGGAGAGGTGAACATTAGCATGACGTACAGATTAACACTTAAATGACTTTAATAAACAAAAACCACAGAAAGATAAAAAAGCCATAATATTCACTCACAATTGGACCTACTTATGCAAAATGGAACCAACCCACATACTGACAGTTTTGAGAAAAAGCCGTTTTTGTTAAAATTTTGCGTACAAAAAACTATGTCTATATTTTGGAAAAAACATTTAGAATATTGTATATTATATTTTCTCGTTATGATTTTTATTGAGTCGATAGAAGGTGCATTTTGAAAGTCTTCTGCATCCTTAACCCAATTTTGGCATGTTTGTGGATTGGTTCTGTTTTGCATAAGTAGGTCCAATTATATTATTTTATTTGATATTTTTATTTATTATTTATCATTATTTATCAACTGCAGCACCATCAGTATTAAAAATCTATCAATCTCTGCCAAGGGTTGCCTGGAAGAGATCGCTTCTCAGCAATAAGGCTGCCCGTTGTACAATCTTTTTTCTACAATAAAGAATTATCTATCTATTTCACGCCTCATAAAATTTCCATATTTCGTCTCTTATATGAATACCAATTCTTGAGGAGTAAACTCCCAAAAAAATTACATAATTTTATTCAGGACAAATTACATTAGATACTGTAAAAAAGTTAACTTAAAGATCGAAAAGTTTTAATAGACCAAATTGTACTATAACAGCCCCTCACTTGGATGACTGAATAAGCATGAGACTACTACTATAAAACAATGGTGTAGTAAAACTCTGAAACAACTAAAATTAGGAGTGGCTGTCATACATGTGATGGAATACTATAATATATAAGAAAACTCTCAATATCAAGTTAATATTGTTGTTACAAATTTGTGGGATGTGAATTTGAAATGCCGTTGGAATTATCACAGTTTACTAGAGATACACACACATGATTCTTACAAATACAACTGGATACAACAAGTCCAAATTCCAATTTATTTACTTGCATAAAACATGGTTTAAAAGGTGTTACAGTAGTTATATTTATGGTACACATGCTTTTGCCAGAATGACGTGCAGATTTAGGTCGTACAATTGATATTACATTATTTATACAATTAATTATAAGGTTGTCATATGTCAACATTTCAATTAAAAATAAATAAATAGCGTCCACAGTCAGGGAACTACTACAAGGGTGGTACTACAACTACAAGGGCCTAGTCCAAATAATTATAACAGTCAATATAAATAATTTTATAATTGGTAATATGATTATCATTGTTAATTCGAATTATAGTTTATCATTTATGTATTTATTTATAGTGCAATAGCATTTATTAGCCGGCAACTTTTTTAGATAAAATTTAAAATAATTTGTATTTAATGGTTTTATATTTTGTGGAATCTTATTGTAAATTTTTAGTGCCATGCATATGATGCTTTTTTGCAATAGAGCTGTTTTGCAAGGATGCGTGCAAAGCCTATATAGTCCAAGATGTAAAGCAGAAAATCATAATGACATAAATGCGCGCAAAGTCCGTCGTTGATTGCAGTCGAAACTCAACTGAGTCCACTGACTGACCGACCTTATGTGTTTGTAAAAAAAGTCATGGCCTCCTAGCAACATGCACACTAGTCGTTGGAATTCTCTACTTAAAAACTTTATAGCTTCTGAGAATGTGCATGAAATGCAAACAATAGGCAAAAGGCTTTATGATGATCTGATGATGATCTTACTGGGAGGCATACAAAAAGATTAGCGCGAATAATAGATCATTTAAATTTGAAGGGTTAACAAAACACTTGTAAAGGATTAGTATCGGTTCACAACAACTGCAATGGACCCTTTCTGAGTTGATATATAAGATTTTCATTTTTATATGATATGTCATTATTTCAGGTAGCAGAACCTCCCCAAATACAAGTGCACCCAGCCTCCAACGAACCCAGGAAATCATTATCGAGGTTTTCGGTGACCAGAAACTATGACAAGATGTATAACCCATCACCATCTCCAAGCCCAGTGCCCAGTAGTGGGTCTGATACCCCAGCGGAAGATACAGGAGACGATGATAGTGTTAAAGATGTAAAAAGTGATGAAAATTTATGTCAACGTTTTGAAAAAAGTGAAGTGAAAACTGTTAAAAAAGTTGATAGGGGAAATTCTCACAACAGTCACTCAAAGTGTGATGAGAATATTCAAAATAATTCTGAGACTGTTAGTAACATTTCAAAAATAAATTCTCAAAGTGTAATTGAAAAGGTACAAAGTGATAAACGGACTGCTAGTAATAAGTTCTCTGTTAGTTCAGTTTCTGAAAAGGTTCAGCAAGATTCTAGAAATGCAAATAATGATAAACAGTTAAGTACAAGTATTGTTGAGGATTTAGACCCTAGTTCTAAAACTACTAGAAAGTTGAAAAGTGGAAGTAATAAGAGATTCTCAGTATGTAATGTTATGGAGAATAGCAGTCCAGAATCGACGCAAAACAGATTCTCCACTAGTGTTGTTACCGAGGGAAAGCAAGCAATACCATCTACATCACATAGTGATATAGAAACTTTAAGTAATAATGAAAGAACAAAATTAGATGTAACTTCTCAAGTGACAACTGTAAATATAACACCAATAGGTAGTGAAATTATTAAAAGATTTTCAATAACTGATGTTCCTGAAAATGTCAGACGAGAGTCTTCTCAGATTAGTGATGATATGGACATTTCCAGTATTAAAAGGATCTCAAGTCCAGACAATGTTGTTACAACAACACAGTTCAATGATAGTGTAACAACACCTTTAAATTCGAAGAGTCGATTAAAATCATGTATGAGAAATTCTGAAAATAATTGGCAAGGAACATTAGACAAGAACAAGGAAAACAATGATGATGTCAGAATTTTGAGAAGAGAAAACAGTGAGACTAGTGAAGTTCTATCTTCGCATCCTAATTTAAAAACTATTTCAGATCTATTCAAGTCTTTAGAAGTATATGGAAATACTGCTGATAATACTGTATCATTGACATCTTTAACAGAGAGCAAAAGACCATCAGTTCGTGATCTATTTATTAATCAACCTGATGTTAGCACAAATCTGAATTCAATTTCAGTCAGTAAACTTGAGACTGATAATTCAAACATTGAAGATAATAAGAATGATATTGCTCCAAAATCAGAAATTGATAATATAACTGATTTGACAGTTAATATAACAGATGATCATGCAAGAGAATTAAGTGAAATCACGTTATTACAACATAATAGTGAGTCAACTACCTTAGATGATAAAAATTATCATGAAATAGAAAATATTGCTGCATCTACAGATGATAGTAATCCTCAGTATAAAGTTGGTGTATCTGTAGATAAAGAATCTCATCATAACACAAGTATCGGTATATCAACTGATTCTGCAACTACAACACAAACCTTACAATGTAAACAACCATTTAGGACAATTGGTGATGATTTATCTCATCAAATTGATATTGCGATGGATGTTTTACAATCTGATGAATTTGACAAACATACAGCAGTTAGTGAAAATGATAGAGATAACAACTTGAGAGAATATAAAATGCTACCTGTGGTAGTTTCTGAAGATTATCCAAACACAGACACAGCAATCATTGTACACAATCAATCAAAAAGATCCGACAGTGATGATATACTTGAGATTATTTATGAGAGAAAGAAACTGCATAGTGTAGAGGAAGATTTTACGAAAACAGCTAAATCCGAAAATATTATTTCAAGAGATGGAGCTAAAAATGTACCTGTATGTGGAAAGGCACATACAGATTTAACATTATATGAACTTAGCCCAGGCAGTACACCACACCCTTCTCAAGGTGTGAAAACATTTGTCATGCCTGAATTTTATATTGATGATGATATACATACAGGAAAAAGTGATACCGACTTCAGCAGACAAATATATAAATTAACACAGCCATTAGTTAAAATTGATACAGGACATACAGAGAATGTAAAACAAATAAATAAGGATGATATTGTTGAATCAATACTGGTTCAAACACAGGGTGAAGGGAATTTATCTGAAATTGATACAATAATAAATAAAAATGATCTCAAAAATAATATGTATATGAATGAAAAGGTAATGCAAATTACAAAAGAAGACGAACTTCCCGTGTTTGATGCTAAACCTTTACAAGAATTGTGTACAACAGATAATAAAGACACTACTATTAGAACTAATGTATCTGGTCATGTACATCATGCAACAATAGGAAAAGGTATTATAGAATGGGGCAAAGATAAAGTACCTGATTTGACACGTAATGATAGTATACAAGTATTACAAACAGGCATATTTCCACCAGAATATAGTTCTAATGAAAGTCAAAAAACACAAGATTTAAAAGAGAGAAATAAAGATTTCATAAATGTGTTGCACATTTCTGAAAAAGACATGCCTACATTCTTGCCTGCAACAAATTTATTTTCAACTGAGACTGATTTAGGTGAATTTGATGTTCCTCTTTTACAGAGTGAATACAAAACATTAAAAGAAATTTCTCAATCCAATAAAATTATGGATTTATTAGTAGATGACAAAATAACGTTATCAAAAGTACTAGAGGTTCAAGAAGGAAATGACAATTTACCTGGGGCTATAAAACCAACTTTAATTGATGAAATACCTATTTATTCAATTTCACAATTAGCAAATATTCCAGGCACATCAAGAACAACATTTCAAGCTAAAGATGTAACAACCCAGACTTATTTACCTGAATTTGATGTAGATTTATCTAGTCAAGCATTATCACAGAAAGATAGTATGGATTTATTTAATTTACCTGGAATTGTGCCTGATACATGTAGGCAAATAACAAGACTGACTCAGACAGAAATAGATTTAAATAATTTACCTGGAATATCTAAACAAATTGAAATTACACCTAGGCAAACAGAATTGTCTATAAAAGAGTCTAGATACAGGTCTGTAAATTTACCTGGAACTATTTCTGTTGTACATGGCAACAAGACCGCAAGTGATTTCACATCTGAAATCAATTCAGATACAAACTTTGGTCTAGAAATCAAGGCTTTATTAGAAGAATTTAGTGATGCATATACAAGGAGAGGTCTGCCCATAGCAAAAGCAACTAAAAATGTTCAAGATACTAAAAATATTGAAGAAATCACAAGCGGTAAACAGAAACATCAAACTAAAAACTCTATTTCTAAAGAAAGTATTATTGGGTCTGAATTAAATTTACTTGACGTTAAAAATAATAGTGAAAGTGAGGCTTGTAAACATATTGGAGATGCCAGTGACAGTAGTATTATAAAAAACACAAATAGTGAACAATTTAAAAAAGAAGATGCAAGTGCTGACCAAATTATTTATCAGACATTTGTAGGTAATCAAGATATTAGTGATAAATCTAACTTAATTTATTTAAGTGTTGGTGATAACAGTGAAGTTAATATAAGCGCTAGTGTGTTAGATAAAGACAGTAAAAACGTAGGGTCAAGTACTGTAGATAGTAAATGTACTAAAATGGACTCAATTTGTGAGCAAAAGAAAACTGTAGGTGATGATAGAGATAAAAATGTAGTTGATAGTAATAAACATGATCAATACAAAGACATTAGTAAAGTTTTAACACATAATGAAACTATAGATGCAGGTTTGATTAAAAGTGAAACTCAATTAGTAAAAAATACAATAGAAATAACAGATGACCAAAAAATTGACATAGAATTCAAAATGACGGTTAAAAAAGAAAACTTGGACACCAATATATCTACATTTAATACAGTTGTCAAGAAAGAAGATCCACTGAAACAAATTGAATTGATAACTAAGGACTTAAGTGACTTAATTGATGAAATGAAAGTTGTGACAGGAGACAGAGATAGGAAAGAAGGTGCAAAAGCTAAAGTAATTGAAGTCGACAAGAAAATAAATTCTAACAATGAACCAGAGAAGCATCTAGAAGATTTGCAAGTATATGAGAGAGAATTAGAAAGAGTCGAGAAAACGCTGATAAGCGGGTGTGAAGTGGAAACAGATGAAAGAAAAGAAGAACGACTTAAAAGTAGCTTAGAAATGAGTGATTTGGAAATAATAAGAGACATTAAAGAGACTGAACAATACGTTAAATATTTAAGGGGCAACGAAACGATTTTGTTAAGAGACAGAGAATTAGAGAATGATGGGAAAAGTTCAGTTACACATAAAACAATTGAAAGTCATACAGGGGCTCAAACACACGTTTTAGAGACTGAAAGGCATAGAAAGGAATCTGTAATTGAAAGAAGATATATGGATGATCATAAAAAAGAATTAGATACAGAGAGAGGTAAAAAGGAAGTAAAAAATAAACCTGCAAGAGTTAAAGAGAGTGTACTAAAGAAAAATAAAAGTGAATCTAGTCTAGACAGTTCAGATATGGAAGTGTCTAGACTTATGAATAAGCATATTAATCCTTTTTGTGACAGCAGTTCTTCTTTGGAGATATCAGGAAGTTCTATAGAGAGTCTTACGGAGCCGAAACTAATTATAACTAAAGATGGTATTGATTCTGATTTAGAATTGGATAGAAGGAAAAAACATACTCTTTCTACAGGCAGTAGTGTAGAAAGTACTGATGTAACACCAATGAATACAAATCTGTTGAACATGTCTATGAGCTCTAATGAGAGTGTTTCACCCATATTTGGTAAAACTAAAAACATAAGAGACTCCCTCTCAAGTTTAGAAGCCAGTGTCAGTTCTCTAGAATCAAATAGACAGGATCGAGTTATGGTAACATCAGCAGACTCTGGTATAGAACATTCTCTGCCCAAAGATATTCATGAGAGTTCATCGAACGAAGGGACTTTAACCAATCCATTGAATATTAAACATGATACTTTGACAGCATCGCCAAAGCGGGCTTCCAGTCTTTTAGACGTGCCAGCATTGAAATCAAAAGGTTTAGACAGGATGAGAAAGATTTCATGGGTAGCACCATCATCGAGTTTTAATGTTGCTAAACAAGATGATAAGGATGTGAAACCGTCACATTTGGAGAAACTGCTTAGTTTATTCCAGCATCCAAGTAGTATATTTTCAAGAAGTACAGAAGAAGAAAAGAAAAGTTGCACCCCGCCTAAAAAGGATTCATTGTTAACTAGTTCATTCTGGTCTTGGGGGAGTGGTGAAAGAGATAAAGATGATAGTAGTGAAGCAACTGACAGTACGCTCTCTGAAAGAGTGCAAGTATCTTTCATTGATGAGTCATTTTCAAAGAAACTAGACAGCAAAACTCCATCAACAGACACAGAAAACACATTAAGCGAATTCCAAACCTTCATACATTCAGAGAGAGATTGCGAGAATGTAGATACGTGTAAAGTTACCCTTAATACCACCGATAAAAGTGTAGTACAAATAGATTTAAGTTTAAAATGTACAGAAGCAAGTAATGGTAATAGAAAAGTTAGTAATAGTTTAGATGTTGTAAGCCTAAATAAAAACTTCGATAATAGTGACTGCAATAAGAATTCGGAAAATTCTCCCGAAATAACGGAGCACGATTTAAAAAAAGACGAGAAACCAGAAATGGTTAGACCTCGATCCTTCGCGGCAGTACTTAAGGCTTCTGGCTCCGAAAATTCCTTAGAGAAACAGAACAGTCCTGAAGGGCAGCCAGTTGATAAACTACCAAGCAAAGTTATAAGAGGAATTAAAGAAAATATTAGCCCTGAAAATACGCTTACTTCAAGCATGAGTAACACGAAAGCTTTAGCTTTAGAATTAAGTGAAAGACAACTTAAGAACCAACCTGTTGTTAATACAGTTTGGGAATTAACTAATCCTTTACTAGATAAAGGCGAAGAGAAATCTGACTTAGCTCCGATAGCGACAATCGAAGAAACTGGTGATGAATCAGCAGATTTATTACAATTAGATTATATAGATGATGATAAAGCAGGTCAAAAAGAAGTGGATGTAGCGAAAGACGCGTTATCTTACTTAATGTATGAGAATCAGACTTTCGATCCTGCAGCAAAGACAGGTATAGAAACACCCGGACAAAGTTCTCTAGCAGATGAATTGAAAGAAGCAGAAATTAAAGAAATGTTTGATCTTTCACCAGAATTGATAATAGACGAAGCGATAGAAGTACCTGAAGTTTTTACAGCGAAAGACGTGAAAGGGATACGAACATCGCCTATAATACCAGAGCGTGCGAAATTGAAGAAATCAAATTCACTAGAAGATCTAAAGACTGAGATGGAAACAAATCCTAAAGCTAAAACTATAGTTTTTAAAGTACCTGAAAGCAAACCTAGGGATATTCCTGAAAGATCTAAATTACGGTCAAGAAGTGGCTCTAGCCCAAAATCTTTGCCTGAAAGTTTGAACAAGCCTTGTCCTTTGACAAAGATAGATCCAATTTCAAAGAAGAAGAAGAAAGTGTCTTCTCTGGGGAAAATGGCGAAAGATTCTTTACTCGCGTTAAATATGAGTGAGGAGGAGATAGCAGAATTTAGGAGATCATACAAATTGACATCAGTAGAGAGTTTGAGGTCCCTAGAATCGGTATCCGAGGACGCAAACTCGCAAAGTGGTAATTCTTTGGATTCCCGATGCAGGGCTTGCCTTAGGACTTCTCAAGAGAGCCTTATGTCGTTAGATTCCATAACAGAAGATGTTTGTAGATGTAATGACGGTGAAAAACCTGGCAAATCGCACAGGTAGGACAGTTTTAAAGTATATAGGTTTTTGCCTATATAGATTGATTGAGAGTGTATTACTTAGTCATAGGTCCTCAAACTTTTTCGAGAAATTAACCCCCATTTTATATAAAATCTACATCGCGAAGTTGTATCTGCTAATGTTGAGAAATTCTAGTGATTATTTTTAAAAATATTTAGGCACCCCTATAACATAGCTCCGCTTTGAGAACCTATGAACTAAAGAATGTAGGGCCTTAGACATCTTTGAGATATTTATATGGGATTTAAAACGACGCTACGCTGCTGATTGAAGAGTACTTTGCGAATATTTTCAAATGCTCAATACTCGGTGTGTTGTAAATGTGTCAGACGAAAATAGACTAAAAACGCCAGTATAAATTTAAAATGGCAATAAGTCAAAAATACCCAAACTTGTTACGCTTAGTAAAATAAAAACGGTTTTGCAACTTAATATTAGTAGGGAAAGAAGTATTTAGGCGTTATTAAATTAATGTTCTTAAAAAAATGTATAAGGCTTTGTACACACGCGCGCGACTTGATCGCTGCGACTTTTTATGCGAGAATTTGTTGTATTGAAAAGAAGACTAATCAAGATTTTGTGATTTCGGTTCATAAAATATCTGCTCATTGTTTTGGCTTAGTGCTTAAAGCAATCGGGCCTTATTCCGATGACATGACTTCAAATTCTAAGACATCATTTAACGTTTAAGCTGCTTTCGGAGGTAATGTGTGGATTGTTGCAATTAAAATCTGGAATGTCGGCGACACAACTATTTGTGCAATGAACTTTTTAGCTACCCTCATGTTGCGTGACCGCTGTTGGGCAATGGTAAAATCCCGATTTTGTCACTGGTTACGTTTCCTGTGAAATATAATGAAGAATTTAACTGAAAAGAGTTTTATTTTTATTTTTGTATATAAATATTTTTTACTACCAGCCTCATTTTACGAAAATAAGTCCGACATTTCAGCATTAAAGATTATGGAGGAAAATGCCGCGACAAAAATCATGCATCGAGAGTACCGATGTGTGAAAGTCAGTAATCCACTTTAAACAAGCCTGGTTATATTCATTCTTTTCACGCAATTGACAGCAATTTAATAGTTGTAAACACAGAATATAAGTTGCCATTAGGAGCGGTTAAATATAGTATTTCTTTTTGGTGCCGAAATCACATAATTTAGACTTAAAATTTAATCTTAATAATTTGATTAATATTCACAATCGTAATAAAAATGTCGTTGCAATTATTAGTCGCGGCAAAATCGCAAGTTTGTCGTATACTTTAAATCGTGTATTTACTTAATAATAGATTTTGAATGCAGTTTTGTAAATTATTATACTTACGTGTGAGAAGTTATTAAAATTCTTAATATTGTTGTATTATAATAAAAAAATAATATTAATAATAAATATGTCACGGGTATATCAAATTGATATATTTAATTTTATTTTAATGTTAAGGTAAAGACCTTGGTAATGGATGTTTCTCTGATTATGCACAAAATCGAATGAAGCCTACGGTTATTAGAAATGTAATAATGTAGCAGTCTACTTGTGTGTTGATCTATTTTCTCTTGAATTTTATAGACTCTCCGTTTAACGACATAATATTTGGTCGGAATGTTGGCGCATTTAGTTCAATAGAGCTTTGAAGTTTCGAGTAAGATTTTTGGTATGGTAAATTGACGTAAAGACTGTTACTCACTCTTTGTTCTGGGTGTTACTGATTGGCCCCAGATTTGCCCCAAACTAAGCACAAGATGCGTGTATGTGTGTTTGTCTTTTAAATTTATTCATTTGATTGTTCATATAAGACATTGATAAGATAGAACCTTTGTGACCGGTATGTAACTTATTTTCAGTTTGGTTGGACTATATATACTATGTGATATGGGTCATATCGGAAAATTGTGTAAAATCATGTTTATAAAAGAACAAAACAGTAAGAAATATCAGACGGCACTGTCTCTTTTTTCAAAATTTTAGGATGTTGGAGGTGCCTGGAAGAGATAGCTGTAAGCGATAAGGCCAACCTAACCTAACCTCTGCTATTGTTTAATTTATAATGAACTATTGAGTTTTCATTCGTTTATATATTTGCTCTGTGTGATTCCCTTGTTGACACAATGTTTCTTTGTTATATAAAAATCAATTAATGGTATTTTATTTATTCCCGAGTATATTTTGGTAAATATTCATTACTAGTGTCATTACCTTGCATAGATGTATTTGAAATGAATGTTAATACTTGATAATGTGGAAAATTTAAGTGAATGGAGGTTAATATATTTGATCACTAGCTTAGTGGGTTATTGGTCGGCTGTTCGGTTCAGTAGCTCTTGAGTTTGATTATGCGTAAGGTAAATTTCGAGAACAGACCATGGTCGTGGAACTATGCAGATTTGTTTTAGTATTAATTTGGATTTTGTTATATTAAATTAAATGAAACAACTTGGTACAAGATTCAACGTTAGAATTATTTTTCTTTTTAAATCGTATCACGTTTCCACTTGACAATTGACAGCTACACTGACAGTGACAGTTATAACAGGATTTAGTTTAAAAAAATTGAGACGACTTATTTGACAAAATGCAATATGAGGCATGTCGCCGTATGATGTATGGTTTTTAAGACACTGATTTTTAATTACTTTTTATCTCGTACACTACTTGTCATGTTTTTCGATTTTGGATATACCTAATATAGAATTCCTGTAATTTCTTCAACTTCAATTGTGTCTGATAGTATGCACAGCGCTACTAACTTTGAAAGCTTTAAATGTTAACTGGTTATAATTGACCCCTGGGGGTCGAATTAGACCACTTTGGGTATCATAGCTACATAAAATATGATGGGGTCTTGTTGCTTTAAATATAAAATGAGTTTCTTTTATAAAATTAATTAATAAAACAATTACGAGTCGGTTTTGACTCTTGCTGATTTATTATAACTGCATGCTGTAGGCATTGGTATATATTTGGGACCAATGATAACTCTATACACATTTTGGATTTTTACGTAAATATATTTGCAATGTGTCAATAGTGCGCTTTTCAATTGAGACATCAATATAAATTAATTGTATAGCAATATTGATCTTCTTTTAAATTTCAACTCGCTCTTTCGAACTCCTTTTTTAAGAGCTTCTTGAGACAATCAGCTGTCAAACACTGACCTACAGAAACCGGTCTTAATATGTAATGTTTTTGTATTATCTAAATTTATCGGAACTGTAAAACATGTTTAATTGTTTTTTAAAGCATTATTAATTTTTCCAACAAAAAAAAATGTTATTTACAAAAAATAAAACTAAATTTTACCAATACTAATAATATATACAGCTTAATTTACAAATAGTAAATGGGTCCCAAATCACCGTCAGTTGGGAACGTTCATAAAATGCTAGCCGCCTTGCCACGTTGTATGGCAACACTTATGCGTTGCCCAAAATACTAGGCATTTAATTTTTTTTATTTTGTGTTGAAACAGGAGACCGTTGTTTTTAGTGACATTTGGTCTTTAGATACAATATCTTTTACATTGTTGTTTGGTGCAAATATTAAACAAGTGAGTCTTCGGGTATGATTCGCACATAAATAGTTCTAGAATTTACCACAACGAGATATTGTAAATCATATTCGATCTAAGTTTATATAGTAATTGAGATTTTCCATTTTCGGTTTTCCCACTGTTCTACGACCATGTTGTCTGGTCTGGTTATTGCTGGGATTGGATTTTATATTGCCCGTTCTGATAGTATGATTGTAAGTAGGAAATATATAACAAATAATTGTACTGAAAGTACCTTCATTTACCTTAATTTTCAATTTTTGATTGAAAAACAATTTTGTCACTTAAAATTATGATATATATTGTATTGTAAATTTACATTGTAAGATTTTCATCATTCGACGCTTAAAGTTCTATAAATTATATAAATATATATAAAAGAAAGTATAATAAATGATTGTCTGTACGTATCATATAAAACGGCTCTTTTGAAGAAATTAGACATAGGCTGGGAACAAGAATACTAAGAATGGCAATTCCATTACTTTAAAGTGTTGCCTTAATGGTTAGTTCGACTCGTCTATACTATTAAATCGTCGTAACTTTACCTCTATGGAAACTTGTTGATTTGGTTGTCATGCTCGATTTAAGGGTGAAATCAAAAACGAACTAAAATGTTGCCAGAAAAGCCTTAAAGCCTTAAAAAGTGATTGGTTGTGGTTATGTTTTTCTTATTAGCAAGCAAAATATTAATTATTTTTAGCGTAAATTAAAATTCAAAAGATTTTATTGAAAATAAGTTCCACTGGAGAACACTTTTCGAAGGTCATACATGTAAGTTAAAATTTAATTTTTACTTCCTATTCTATGTACACCGCTTCGCAACGTGTTATTGCTGTTTAGGAGAAGAAGCGGCAAGAAACTCCCTAGCAACACGTCTAGCTATAAATTGATTAACTCAAACTTTTTTTAATATACATTTTATATAGAATTATGTTATACAATTACTTTTCGAAGAATTAATGGAGTTGTAGCAAACTGCATACTCAGTAAGACAAACAAAGACACAATAAAAGGGACGAAAAATATTAATATAATAATGACATGACGTACTAAAATTTTATACATACATACATACATAACTTCACGCCAGTTCCCTTGGGGGGTAGGCACGAACGACAGAGCGCCATTTAGGCCCATTCTTACACACCTCACTTGCTTCTTTGACATTCATAACTCTAAAATTTTATACTACAACATTCTGCTGCAACTGCAACTGCAACGTATCATGGTGAACAGTAGATATACGGGATCTGGGGGTTTTTCAGAAATAGGCTTTTTACTGGCCCATTGCCATTCATAATAAACATCTTCCATTATATTGTGCACCGTTTTTCTATTATTCTGCAATCGGTTATTTGACTGCGTCATTTAAGGGCTTCCTAAATAATGTTAGCCGTTTCGCTCGCGCATATTTGTGATGATATAAATTGACAGTGTTTTGTATTGCATGAGTTCAACAGATAGGTAGACCGCCCACCTGATGGAAAGCGGTTACCATCGCCTATGGACATTTGCAACACTGAAGGTGATACCAATGTGCTGTCGCTCTTTAAAGGGAGCCTGGAACCAGGAGCCAGGTTGTTATGGCTGCTGGGGTGATAGCCATCCAGGCGGGCAAATACCCTACCACCTGGCTGTGGGTTGATTTGTCGCCTCTTACGACAGGCCGTTCTAGAGTATGCCGCCATAACAACCTTGTTTTGTGTTCCGGCATTAGTGACCAGGTTCCAGTCTCCCTTAAGAGAACAGCAGCGCATTTGTAGCACCTTTGCTGTTACAATTGTCTATAGTATTAATAAAATGTCTATAGTATTAATAAAGTAAAATAGTAATTGTATAGCGATGGTAACCGCTTTCCATCAAGTGCGCCGTCTGCCTGTCTGCTGAACTCCTGCAATAAAAAAAAATTGTGAGATGCCGACCGCCGGACCACCCACTTACACGGTCGCGACTCAATCATGCGCAGACAGGAGCGAAATGAACACTACGGGCGGACACGCGGGGCGCGGGCGTTACTGCCTCCCCACCCCCGGATCTTTCGTCGACAATCGAACCGAACTTCGGTCGCGTATAATGTGTTGCTATACAAAACATTGCCGCCGAATCGCTGCCGAACTTACGCCCGACCGAAGTTCGGCTGTACGCTATAACGCGACGTAATTTCGGTATAGTGTGTCATCAGTAATTTAAAATAAATTGTAGGCGTAGTCACGCCGAAGTTCGGCCGCGTATTTCCGTGTGTTTAGTCCCTTAAACTACCAGTGTCACTTTACATCTGATGAGGCCTTCTTTCTCGCCGCGAAGCCTCAATACATGCCTTCATTAGGGGTGCTTGCTAGGGAAGTCCCTTGACCTAAAACCGGATCCCACTACGTCATTGTTGGGAGCAGGTGAGCGTAGAGACGGTGTTGGATTCCTATTGGTCGCTGTCTGCGACGGGGATGTCAGATTTTAACCAGAAGTGAGGCTAATGAACGGTCAATATTATATAGGAACTGGCCCTTTCTTAAACCAAACCAATGTATGTTTTCCATTTTTGATTGATTTTGTATGAGAAAAATGTAGATATTAAAACGGGAAAAATCCTGAGAAAATCTGTGGCGCCATCTAGTTACGAAGGATTTGGTTGTTCTTCAGAGTTAAATTTCTTTAATGAACGATCGTGATTCCTAGTCTTCTTCTTCCTTGTTGTACAAAGCGAATTTGTTAAGTCTAAACAATTGCAATACGAGCTTTTTAAACTCCTTGTTTGTTATGGCTAAAAGTTACATTCATTTTTCTTAGTCAATAGCTACACCTTAATATCAAAACTAATAAATGTTATTTGAAAGACTTTGTATAGTTTTTATTGGGGCCAACTACTTCAACGTGTCTCGGTATGTGTTTATTATTTATTACTATTTATATTTATATTAAAGTAAACCAAAGGTTCTCAAAGGCGTGTTATAGCCCCCCCCCAAATGAAAGAATAAAATTTGTATTGATATTCAGTACATCATCGCATTACGTTGTGTACATATTGAAATGTAGTGTAGGTTTGTGAAAAATTGTTCTAAAAATATACATTAAAAACAAGGACCCACTCGGTCGTGGTCATCTTAGTCAACTTCAAGTTGTCAATCTTAATTTCCTCACTGGGCTTCACTAATTAATCTTTGTTCACGAAGATCTAAAACATAGACTTTTGCTAATGCATTTTACATCATAAAATTATTGTTTTAAAGCTAAATTTAAGAACCCTGTACAAAGTGTGGGGGTAACCTAGCTAAAGCTATGTTATTACATTATTCAGCTTTAGAGAATGTTAGAAAATCAACGTAGTGTAACCGCTTAACTGGGAACCCTATAAAAATTAAACGTATATTTATTCAATACAACACCATCTATGCGTAAAATCAGATACGTAGTATACGTCTGGTATCTGGGATCGGCCCAAGATTGTTCTCTTGTATATTATCTATAACACAAGCGTAATGTAATTAAATTTTCCCACTGGTATATTATTTATTACTTTTGTTAATTAGCAAATACTGGGGGCCTATAACGCACTCTTTGACAACATATGGTTCCAACGTAGGTTCCAATGTTTGCCAAACGTTTAAGTTGTAAATGTTTGGACCAAATTTGGGGCTTCTCACGGTCATGGTTCTTAAAATACCATTAATTAATGTGGATGGTGGGTAGGCGGCACAATTTACATTAAACTTTAAAATTATTTATTTACACATATAAGCGGGCGTTAAATCACTAGTCTATCCTCTTACTGTTATGACATCATATTAAAAATAATTTAAATTACTGTTTACACATTCATTAATAAATACGCTATTTGCCTCGTTATGACTTCATAACTTTGTACGCTTGTACAAAATATAGCAGGCCGATTTGGCTTAGATTGTTATTTACCCTAATCATGTTTTAACTTGTAAACAACATTTTTTTTTGAAGGTGGTTGTATTGAAGTTTAATCATGCTAAAAAATACTAAACTGAATAGCTCTTATGCTTTTTCAAATTTAGGATGATAAATTTTAAATTTGACAGCTCATCCCCATGAAATTTTGCATGTTTTCCGTTACAATGTACTAAAGATAATGTCGCCTTTCATTGAACAAGGTAAGTCAGTTTGGACAGTAATTCTCCAGCTAAGTAATAAGTTGATGATTAAGTAGGTGTATGTCCAAACGATGATAAAAACTCATTCGTAAGTCAACTAATACGAATATAAATCAAGCTTGTGATTAAACGACAAGCTCTCATTGAACTACTTTTAAAGCAAAACTGTCACACGCGCATGGCGGCACAAGCATACGTCGCGTCCACAGAAATAATATCTAGGTAGAATGGTTGCGACGTCTTATTCGCTTGCATTTCGCGCGTCATTTTTTAACAAACCGCGCCCACAGCGTGACGTCAATATCTTTTTGTGCGCGGCAACTAGTGAGAGACACAGTCATTAGATTATCGATATCATATCATGTCATATTTGCAGCGTGTGATAAATTATTATTATGGACATATGTTACTTTATTAATTTTGTGTACTGATAATTATAGAAAATAAAACGTGTTAAATACTTTAGTACGTCATCTTTAATATGACATAAGCAATAACATATAAAGCTATTGTCCTTGAAACAATACATATTTATTAATGATTTTTTTTAAGTTTATGGCTTGGCAACTAGGCCTTTAAGCCAGGTGCAGTTGTATTGTAGGCTACAATCCACACCATTTAACGGAGTTCTTGTGAAAACTCGAAAGGCCACATTTGACTATACAGTTCACATTTCTCACAAAAACACATAATTACTACTTAAAAACTATCAATATCCTACAACTATTGTTCATTTTAAAGTAATTTTACACATTTTTAGAAAATAAAACTGCACAGCACAACGTCCCCTTATGGTTCCCGCCAAAAACTCCTACATATTTATTAAATATTTGTCTTATTGTAAGGGTTGACCTCATAATCCTGGTTAAATAACGAAGCCGAACGTCGACATATACTTCGGTTACTGCCCGTATGAGAAGGGTTAGATGGTTTTCCGTCGGCGATTAGTCATGCAACACTGGTGAGTATTTTGAACGAGTTATTGAATTATAATTTTTTAACTGTCTATCATACAATTCACGTATTGTTATGTTCATGCTCCCTAATATTTGAGCATCTTCTTCTGAGTTTTAATTATCAGTAAGCTTTTTTATTATTTCCTGAAGATTCTGAATTTTCTTCGTTTTTCTGCGGTTTTGCTCTCGAAGTCGTTTAACCTTTAAATTTTTTTAGTAATAATATTTTGTGCATGTGCCAGTTGCTTTATTAACCTTTTTTTTCTAGGTGTTTCGGTTATATCCTATAAGTAAAAAATACATACATTAATATTTACAATTATTTATAGTAGTGCGCTATATTTTTCGTATTACTTATTATTAAATGACGTTCTAACTCACGCTGTTATTGCCAGATTCGGAGCATGTTAGTCGTCTTTTACTAGATCTAGACGACAAATTATCGTCATGTTGTTCCTGAAAATATAAAATAATGTAAAACTTACTACTACTTAACTAGAACATGGTTTGAATAAAAAATATAATTACGTTATTTACCCAAACCTCCGTTTTTGGATATGTATTCGGATACAATCTTCTAATATTTTTTGTATTATCAAAATCTTCTTGTGTAATATGAGAGGAACAAATAGTGCTGTATTTCGTGGGAAACCAATCTTTACGTCCTGTGGCAGTGATCCATTTTTCTTTAATGGTTGGATCCTTTGGAAAGCTAAAATTAATATATTACATAATAATTTAATACATAAACATCCAATAAAACTATTTTTATGAAAATAAATGATGCAAAAATATGAAACAACGAAAGTCTTTAAAAACATTGTATAACATATTTACATTGTACTAAATGATCTAGCCAGTTAAGCAACTAATGTAATGGCTATCTATTATTGAAGAAAATAGTGAAGCTAACTGATTTTTTTTTTTGTATATTTTATACAATTGAATTTATCATAATTATTAAATCATCAAGGTCATCACTTTAATGATATTTTGGGTTTTTAAGTATGTTTGACTTATTCGATCTTTTTAGAATTAGTAACTAGTAATAGCTAACTAATGAAAAAATAAAATCACTAAAAAATTATATATCCGGTATTTTCCGTTAAGTTTCCACTAAAGCATAGATTCTAAAGCAAATATTTTATAATGAGTTTATCGATAGTAACATACAGTTTAATCAGTTATCATTTCATAAAGATACCATTAATAGTCACTGAAAAAATAGCTTTTGCGTAACGGGTTCAATTCCCTTACTTTCGTATCCGTGCAGGGACGGAGAAAGAATACAATTTCCTGCGGCCGGACGGCCTGTCGTAAGAGGCGACTTAACAACCCACAGCCAGGTGGTAGGGCATTTGCCTCACTGGATGGCTACCACCCCTGGTCTAAAGTATGTCGCCATAACAACCTTGAGTTGTGTTCCGGCATTAGTGACCAGGTTCCAGACTCCCTAAGAGAGCAGCAGCGCATTTGTAGCACCTTTGGTGTTGCAAATGTCCATAGGCGATGGTAACTGCTTTTCATCAAGTGGGCCGTCTGCCTGTCTGCTGATCTCCTGCAATAAAAAAAAAATACTATAGGGTTTAATTCTTTTATGGCTATATTAGATGAAGAACAACAACAAGAATAATTTAGAACTCTTCACTAGGTGCCAGTGCAGTTTTCATATACTTAACGGTTAGACCTTTTAATAACTTCAGCGCTTACGAAATTCCTTCTTTATATATAAATAAAAGACAAATTAACTTGTAAAGTAATGAATCAACTAATTGTTATGCAAATAAATATAAACTTAAAAATAAACTACAAACTATACAATATAAAAACTAAAACTAAATAAAAAAGGGGAAATATCTAAAGATAAGTTATTGGTCCCAAACCACTGTCACTTACTGGGAGCGTCCCCAGAAGGCTGGCGGCGTTGCCACGTTGTATAGCAATGTTTAATCTTTGAGCGAAATAGACGCCAGCCTTCTGGTCGCGTGTGACGTCTACTAAACGTTTGGCGACGTCACGGTAGACCTTTAGAGCGTTAGGACCCCACGGACCCAAAGTTTCCACCCCAAATGCCGCAAATGTGTAACTATTTCCAATGGCGGCATATTTATGGCGCTTGAGGGCCTCCTGTTCGGCTGCAGCAGTACCGGCGATAATGCACGTACTTGAAAGATGGGACGCCGCCAGAGTGTCAACGCAAGTAGCATCCCACACTAAGGGGCGGCCCATCTTCCAGGGAATCGGCGTCATCCCATCCGGTCTCCTGCCATCGTCGCGGCACAAGCCGTTTGTTTCCAAAATAGAAGGTACCCCGGCGGTGACAAGAGCCCGGCGGACGATATCGTTGAGTGCCGCGTGTCGGGAAATTCTACCGGCGCTTCTGCTGCAGGATACTCCGTGGTGTCACAAACGGTCCACCCTATCACCACATTGACAGAGGTAAATAAAAGTATAGTATAATTATATCATATATTACAATTATTATATATCATATGTTCATATATCACGAAAGAATTTATTCTGTAATTAATTTTGGTACGAAACGTCCTAAACAAATTGACTTATATATTTTGTTTTAGTTTTAGTCGAAAAATAACTTTCAAGTTACGCAACAAGTTTAATAATATCGTCAGAGTAAAAAGTAGGGACGAAACAAGACATGAACTGAGACTCGAATGAATATTTAATTAATTCATCGATAAGTCATAAGACTCAACGATGCACCTAGCGTCAATCTCTAGCATTCGATGACCAATCACAGCGATTATCTGACATAAGCAGGTGTATTGTGTATTTCATTCGGTTCGACGTACATTGCGCGCATAAATTATGCTTCTGTATACGAGCGTTGTATGTGGACAGCAAAGGATATTTATCTTAACGAAGAAATATACAACTTATGATCGTATTTAACGAATATAGTAAAAGTAGAACCATTATTTGGTTTCTCAAAAAAAAAGACTTTTTATTGAATTTCAATGCTTACTGATGATATGAAATATCTCCTTTCTTCATATTTGCTTCACTACTTTTGTTTTTGCAGTTTGCCACAGAACAATAAGGCATATTTGTATCGATTTGTCTATTTTTTTACGTTGCGAGCGCAGGAGCGGGACTCAAGTTGCGTAATGAGAGCGCGTTTAGAAAAGTATGCAATATAGTGCATGGTTTTGGCACGGGTGCCACGGCCACTTCGCAGTTCTATCTAGATATTATTTCTGTGGTCGCGTCAGTGGAAAACTCGAGTTGAACATAAGAATGCAATGGTGTTAAAGCAGCGGTTCTCAACCTTTTATACTCAGCGACCCACTAACGTACTCTTTACGAATTTGCGACATACATGCAACATTTTTGATAGTTGAAGTGAAAAAGCATAGGTACATTTATAAAATTAAACGTCATTAATCTATTGGACGTATTTTTTATTGCGTAAGGACATAATATGCAAACACATTAGATAAAAAATAGATACTTACCTAAAATTATTGTGCGATTTGCTATCGGTAACTTTTGCAAAGTTTAACTATGCAAGCCTCTATTATTGCTACATCAATGATGCAAGGACGAATTGTTGACTGGCACACGCTCATCTCGCTATCCACATCAAATAGTCGAGAACAGTACTCAGATTTTATGTTTTTCATTGTAGAAAGGCAGCAGTTTCATATTTTCGATTCGTTTTTAAGTAGTGTCAAATAAACGCAATTATCCCAGAGATGCAATTCCCCAGCGTCACCGTAGATAAAAAAATATCGTATTTCTAAATCTCGCTGCACACTTGATAGGTGCTTGCGACGCACCAATGTGTCGCTACACCGTGGTTGAGAACCGCTGTGTTAAATTATATTAAGCGAGCGGAATATGTGATGACTGACGAGTTTTGGCGCCCTCTGTGGTTGAGCGGTCTTTGTCGGCCTGCCTCACTGCAACGCAGATGCTTCGGGTTCGATTCCTGGAATGGTAAATTTCGGAAACGAATTTGCTATGGTCTGGGTGTCGGAGATCGATCTCATAACAGTCCGTTGAATATCACCCATAACACAAGCGTAACTAGCTTAATTGGGGTATATACAATATGTGTGTTTGTCTGCCGGTTATTAGTTTTTGTGTAAAAAAAAATCTGCCAAGTGCGTGTCGATCCAGGCACAAAGGTTACTGTATAGTTACTGTTTTTTTTTTTTTTATTGCAGGAGATCAGCAGACAGGCAGACGGCCCACTTGATGGAAAGCGGTTACCATCGCCTATGGACATTTGCAACACCAAGTTGCTGCAAATGCGCTGCTGCTCTCTTAAGGGAAACTGGAACCTGGTCACTAATGCCGGAACACAACTCAAGGTTGTTATGGCGACATACTTTAGACCAGGGGTGGTAGCCATCCAGTCGGGCAAATGCCCTACCACCTGGCTGTGGGTTGTTAAGTCGCCTCTTACGACAGGCCGCCCGGCCGCAGGAAATTGTATTCTTTCTCCGTTCCTGCACGGATAAAAGGTGTTACTGTTAGGATACAGTACTACAAATTACATTTAATAAATAAAAAAGCCTTTATTTCCCAATAATCTCTAGATTCTCTAGTCAGGTGATAGGGCATTTGCCCATCTGGATGGCTACCTCCCCTGGTCTAAAATATGCCGCCATAACAACTTTGAGTTGTGTTCCGGCATTAATGGCCAGGTTCCAGTTTCCCTTAAGAGAGCCACAGCGCATTTATAAGAACTTTTGGTGTTACAAATGTCCATAGGCGATGGTAACCGCTTTCAATCAGGTGGACCGTCTGCTGTACTCCAGCAACAAAAAACTTGCTGAACCAATTTTTTTGAATCCAATTTTTATTGAAAGTATTTTTAAGATCAACCACGTTTCGGAATTTGAATGATTTTAGAATTTTTCGCTTCGTAATTCAAAATTTAGAAGGAATTCAAACATTATCTATATATGAATACGTGAAGCGAAAACTTTGTACCCCTTTTTAAGAAAATTACCGGGACGGAGGAGTATGAAATTTCGCGCAGTTATAGTTTATATAGAGAAGAAGCTACGAATGCTAATATTTTTTTTAAATTATGCATAAAAATATATTAAATCAATAAAAAAAACATTAGACACTACCATGTATTTGACACACCACGCATATATATACTCTTTTGTTTATTGTTGAAGTCAAAATAACAGTGTAGCCTTGGCGAAATCTGTGATTATAGAAGTATAGTCTTTGACAACAAATTATTATGGTCGAATTTCGACCACAGGCGACCATTAGTTTACATAATTATAGAACAGGCGTTAAAATAACATCATTTTTCTTTTAAAATATAATAGAAATCATTTTAACTGCTGTTTAAACGACAATTAATGCGTTATTTGACACCTTTTACTTCTACAAAGTTATGATGTCATAAATTTGTACGATCGTACAAAATCTGATGAGGCTGTGACATTTTACAAGGTTATTAAAAGTATGTTGTTATTATGGAGGGTAGAGGTAAGGAGAATCAAAAATAACAGTTCAAAAATCGTCCACAATAGCGCTGATGTTGACAAAGGGTATGGTATGAATGTAGCTGTTGTAGACGAATCGAAGTATGCCACGAGTTAAAAAAATTAATATCTTTGGCGACTAGAGTAGTTGGTGACAGTACACTGTTATAAAACGTCAACTATTTACGTAGTACAAAGAAATTTACTAAATATAACCTCAAAGAATTGTTATGTCAAGACGTGAATAGTGATTTTATTTCGTGAATTTTGAATAATACGCTTAGTGATTTTGTAATATTTAATTTTATAAAACTGAAACACTATACAACTTTTGGCGCTTTCTTTAAAATTCACCCTGATGCCAAAGTGGCGCCATCCTAATTTAATGCATATCGATGGACACTTCTTCATATACAGAGATAGTTCTCCTTACCTCTGCCCTCCGTAGTTGTTATGACTTTCGCGCTTGTAGATACGCAATTTATGAAGTGAGATTGGCATTCTTTAATTCATTTTCCCTGCCGAAATATGATCTTTTATGTCTTGAATGTCCTTGCTTCATCTGGTATAACGTGTTAGCGGCTCTTGCCAAATGAGTCCTGTTATCTGGCAATATTTAACGTTATTAACAATTAATAACAATATCGCATCACAAATAACGCATTAGACCTATCGACTACATCTGTATGAAACGGTCACCAACTCTGTATTATCTATGACTAACACTATCCCAGATGGAGCAGTAAAATAATGTTTTAAATGTTGTATCCAGTTTATGAAGTATCTACGCGTTAAATGTACTTATATTCTCTATACTATGCTAATATTCCGTGTGCGAGTGAGACGAAAGATGTATGTCTTTTCCACAGATTGTCAAAGAACACGAGGGCTTTATCATGTAGCGTGATAATTATGAAAAAAAAAAAGATATTGAAATTTCGAATAAATGTACATTATTAAAAACTATTTTCGTTGTTTTATTTCGTTGTCTGTTCCCGTGGTCTTAATTATAATAGTTCCACTGGTAGGAACACGTTGTTACTTGTATGGTGTTTAATGGCCGGTTCCTATAGCTTTATTCATCTTGCCCTGCCATCGATTGAATTTTGACATAACTTGTATGGAGTTTGTCAATTTGTAATCGATAGTAAGGCAAATGAACGGTCGGTAAGGTATAGACGGGCCATTAGGCAAATGAATGGTAAGATTTCTTTGTTGCACGAGTTCAGCAGACAGGCAGACGGCCCACCTGATGGAAAGCGGTTACAATCGCCTATGGACATTTGTAACACCAAAAGTGCTACCAATGTGCTCCCGCTCTTTTAAAGGAGACTTGGAGCCTGGCCGCTAATTCCGGAACACAACTCAAGGTTATTATGGCGGCATACTCTTAGACCAGGGGTGGTAGCCATTCAGACGGGCAAACATAACTTGAACTGTTTCTTTCAAATGAATTAAAAGTATGTTCAGTCTATCGCAATGCTCCTGCTACACTTGGGTTAACGTTAGTGACTACGTCCAAATAAGACTCGTAGGGTTGAAAAAATCGCCGTTAATGATTAGCTATATTAGCGTTAACATGAGTTAACTGTCAATGTTTGGTGTCATTAACAATATTTTATATTATAGAACGCATTAAGTAAACAGTGAGCTAAATCTGCAGGACAGTACATATATACATACATAACTTCACGCCAGTTCCCTTGCGGGATAGACACGAACAACAGAGCGCCTTTCAGGCTTATTCTTACACACCTCACTTGCTTCTTTGACATTCATAACTCTTGTCATGCACGCTCGTCTGTTCTTAAGGCTCCTGACATCACCTTCTGCTAGTACACGATCAATTTGATCATGGAAGGTGTGTCGTGGCCTTCCACGACTTCTGCATCCATCCACTTTTGCATTGTATATCTGTTTAGTCATGCATGACAGTCATTAACATTATACCAGATGTAAGAAGGGGCATAAGAAAAAACAAGGTACAGATACATTAACGAATTGATAGGACATGACGGTTTTATTTTTGCCAAAATAGCTACGGGGTCTTAAAAATTGTTTCAAATCAAACATCATCCCTGTAAGATACATTTTATTAGTACATAGTACCTGCAATAATGTATTTTATAAAATTTACTATACTATAACTATTTTAATTACTTGTATGTGCCGTTTGCTGTTAAGGCATTCGGACTTTGGGTCCTGAGGCCACCAGTCTCTGCAGGAGCTAGACATGGGCGCCACGTTGAAAAACGGCGGCGGCGCGCCGCCGGCTTCGTGACAGTTTCATGTTTTTTTTTAAAATCTACTCCATATATGTTGGCACACCTAAAAGTGTGTGTTGCAAACCGAGAATAAATAGGCAGAATTCAAAGATGTGAACACTACGTCTGTTTTTCAGACTATAGCCTGAAAAAACAGAGGTACAGATGATAGCTATCATCCATCTGTTCTATATCCTGCTAACAATTTAAGTAACGATTTTAGAGTGCTCAACCATTTTTATATATTTAAGATAGATAGATAACACTACTGTATACCAACACAAAAATGAACTTACTAACTTACAGCTTACAGGCTAAAACTATACCTAATTATGCACAAAGGGCAGTCTTATCGCTAAAAAGCGACCTCTTCCAGACAACCCCACAAATGAATTGACATAATACCTAACGTGGTATACGCAAACTATAAGCTAAACTAAAAGCGGTCTCTACTTCAGGACTCGTCTGCTCTATCGGCCCTGTCACTACAACTTGCTAATTTTGCGAGGTATGGTGGTTACCTTAGTTCTCTTATGGATATCATTATTTCTAATTCTATCAATAAGAGAAACACCCAACATAGCTTGCTCCATAGCCCATTAAGTGACTTGGAACTTGTGGACCAATTCGGCCGTCAGTGTCCATGTCTCGGACACGTAGGTCAGAACAGGGTGGACCCACTACTCGAAGACTTTCTTATTCATGCATTGCGGGATAAAATATATAAAATAAATATATTTAGTGTTTATAACGCAAGTTTAGGGTAAGTGTTAGACCTATTTATTAATACTTGTTTCCCCACAAATGCTTTTTACTTGTAATCATTTTAAACATTACAATCACTAACTCATTAAATCATGCATGAGGGTATACCCACTTTTACTTCTTTTTACATCTGTTTTAAATAATCCTTAATTATCATTTTCCTATTGTTAAATTCATTATTTCATTTTCTATAATTTTATATTAATTTCAAAATCATTCTTGTAACTCTGTCTAACTTCCACTTGACCATCTCACCAACAATTGTTTGTTGCCCTGTTTTGCCATCTTGCCGAGGATGTCGACCTTTGGAAGCGCTATTGTCTTATATTAACATGCTGGACATACATTCCTGGTTGTCTTTTTTTTCATTTTGGATTTTTTATGGGTCTTTGAAAAAAAAAAGCGACTCGTTGAGTGGTGCGCAAGTGACGTCATCCTTGGCTGCCCAACCTACCAATACCAGCACTGTTGGCACCACCTCTGGACGTATGTGACACTTCAGTTTGGTACCGTCACCAGAAAATTTATATGACAGCCAAGGCCTATTCCTTGGTTGTTGTTTTATTTGGGGTGAGTTGTACAACTCACCCCACTCTCTTATTTCTTTTATAGATATGTGTGTGCATAAACAAGTACCTGTTATTTATATCACCATTATACCATAATATCTTGGTAATTTTCATATTTATTTACAGTCTAATAACTTTTGTTTATCATAGTTTTCGAATATCAGCATTTTGTTATAAATGCTTTGCTTGCTTGTACATGTACTCTATCACAAGATATTTCCACTGCCATGCCTGTTATTAACTATTTTGTAGTCAATTCGAATCTCAATCTATATTTTCAGTCTTTTTTGTGCACCATTATATGGCAACATAGCTACTGATGTTGTCGCTTCAAAATGATGCGTAAATTTTATAATGGCAATCTTTTTCGGCATACCAACTAGGACTATATGACCATGTTGCATTTCAGAAATTTCAACCTGTAGTATACAACTGTTTGAAAGAACTGGGCATAAAGGCTTTGAAAAATTAAACTCTTTAACAGGCTTACTATTGTATATATCAAGTTTTTTATTTATGTATGGAGCGTAGTAGATTCTCAACAAACCCCATTCTGTGCCAACAAAAATAACATCATTATAAGACTTCACTGTAGATATAAAACGCAAAGGATCGTCAGGCATTTTAAGATTCAACAAGAATAACCAATGGTAATATTGTCTCCATTCCATTTGTTCAAGGAAGTTATATTTTTTTATCAAATTTAGTAAGTTCGTTGTTGCATTTAGTGAACAATTGAATATATAGCTGGTACTATCAACTTCATAAATACTTCTAGTACATGTCATTACATAGACCTGTTCGTGGATATGGCCTAAACATAGTATATTATCTCCTGACCAATGTATGCATGTTAAATTAAAATTCTTACTTTCCAAATCACATTCAAAAATTTCATCCTTTAAGTTCACTAAATAGACCTTGTTGTTTAATAACATAAATATCTTTATATTGTCAATACATACTTGTGTTTTATATCTTGGATAGCGTGTTACTTTTCTGATGATGAATAAATGTAGTAAAGTATTCAATAGGATCACTGCTTCATCATTTTCTGCATATTTAAGATACTGGCCATTGATAGGGTCGCGGTTTGCTAGTTGTTGAGTTTCAATATCATGGTAAATAATCCCACTTTTTGTTCTAACACCTACAATGCCATCTCGCAGTATCTCAAAGCTAAGAATCTCCTCTTGAATTGTAGAAGCTGATGCAAACTCGTCAATTGACTCCTGGGTTAATTCTAGCTGACGCCACAGAGTTAAAGATTTGTATACATCGAAGCACGAAGTACCCGGGCGTGCTTTTCTTCTAGCGTCACGATATACAGATTTGAAGTCTTCTTCACAGTGTTTCCACCACACAACTTCGTTTTTTAAGATATCGTCGAGGTCGAACTACCATTACTGCCAACGTCAGGTGTGGAAAAGGCAAGGTTTATGGCGATGACCAGTTAGATAAGAAAACACAAAAAAAAGGGGGGAAAACAAATAAAAACTTGTTCTAGAATTAATTCACCGCCACCACCTGAAACAGTATTAGTAAAATAAATATATACACATATATGAAAACACTTTTTTTTAAATTTAGGTACACAAAATTTGTTATAGGGTTATAATTTTATATTATAAACGGAAATATATTTGGTTAGAGCATTAAATATAAGACGATTACATATAAGGGAAAGGAGAGTTTTAATATTAGTGGGTCTTGGAATTTTAGGTGGCAGGATATCATATAGGGATGTGGGGTAAAGGGGACAGTTAAAAAATATATGATCGATAGAGCCTTCCCCTGTATTACATTCACACATTGGAGAGGCACGAACTCCAATCCTATGAAGGTGGACAGGGGTACACGAATGGCCCAGTCGCAACCTGCAAATCACTGAGGTGAGTCTTTTGTCAGCATTGCGGAATTTATAGAACCATGGTTTGATGGGTATCTCTGGAGAAATATCTTTATAGAACCTCCCTTTGACCAGACTGGAATTTGTCCAACTAATAAGCCATTCCCCTTTAAGGTCTTGCAGAGCTTTAGAACAGAGATCCTGAGGGTGCAGTCTGGAGTGGTCTAGGCATCCTGAAACTATTGCACTTTTCGCTAACTCATCAGCGGTCTCATTACCGGATATACCTGAGTGACTAGGAATCCAAGCTAGGACAACATCAATACTCTTAGACTGGCAGAGAAAGAGATTTTCCTTGATTTTAAGAATCAAAGGGAAACGCAGGCCAATTGTTAAATCCTCTGAAAGGATAGCTTGGAGGCAGCTTAGAGAGTCTGAAAAGACTATACATTTATGTATCCTATCTTTGTTAGCAACAACAAACTTTATTGCCTCCAAAATTGCTATTGTTTCACCAGTAAAAGTAGATGTAAATATAGGACACTTATAGGTCAATGCTAGCCTGTAGTTAGGGCACCAGACAGCAGCACCAACACAGCCTTCTAGAGATAGTTTGGAGGCATCAGTATAAATCGGGCACCAGTCTGACCATTCCGATGAAAGCCGTAGGTTAAAAAAATCATTTGCTCTAGGATCGTCTTTGGAGATGCCAAAATGTAGTAAAACTTTAGGGTAGAAATTTAAGACTTCATAGGAGGTACTAAAAGGAGCTAGTTTATGGGATTGGAAAAGCGGAGTACTTAATCTATCTAATTTTCTAAAAGATTTTATAAGACATGGAAGATCTTTATGGTACCAGTAAGGGTTGTTTGTGATAAGGGAAGAGAGGGACTTGATCTTAGAAATTAAAGGGTGAGAAGAAATCTGACAGGTTTTATATAAGAAACGATCACATAAATATTGGCGGCGAATTTGAAGAGGAGGGTCTAAGGCCTCTATCTGTAATGCATTGGTCGGAGATGATCGCATGGCACCCAGTATCACCCTGAGGCATCTATACTGTAGTTTGTCTAGTTTAACAAGAGCTGTTTTTGAACAAGGCTGAAGAATAAAAGAACCATAATCTAAAATACTACGGATTATAGCATTATATATTAATTTTTGGGAGTATGGGTGGGCGCCCCACCAGACTCCTGACAAACATCTAAGGAGATTTAAATTCGATTCAGTCTTTTTTATAATAAAATTTAAATGCTGTAGTCCTGTCATTTTTGAATCTAAAAATACACCCAAAAACTTAATACTGTCGCAGACTGGAATCACTAGATCGTTACATACCACTCTGATCGATAGGGGATTTCGTTTACGCGTAAAAACGACTACTTTACTCTTATCTGGTGACAAATCTAGCCCGTGTTCCGTTAGCCAGTTAAATAAATAGTGCAATGCGCGGTTCAACATAGATTCAGCTTGCTCTGTTGTATCAGCTGATGCGTAGAGTACTATATCATCAGCGTACTGTAATATGTTACAGAAGGAGGTAACAGTATGATCTAATTCTGAGGTATATAGATTGTATAGCAATGGACTCAGAACAGAGCCCTGGGGGAGGCCTTTCCATGTCCGACGAGTAGAGTGAATAGAACCTTCTAGTCTAGTTACAACCGAACGATCCATTAGCAAATTACATATGTAGTGCGATAACCTCACGGGAACACTCAGCTTTTGCATTTTCTGCCTGAGGTGGTGAAGAAGAACACTATCATACGCGGCAGTTATGTCAAGAAACACGGCCGCCAGGATTTGTCGTTTGGATAGAGCAATCCTAATGTCGGTGGTAAGAATCGAAAGACTATGCATGGTACTTGATCCTTTGCGAAACCCATATTGAGTGCTGGAGAGCATGCTATTAGATTCTAAGTACCATTCCAAGCGATTTTTCAGAAGGTGCTCCATTACCTTAGCAAGGGTAGACGATAAAGCAATAGGACGATAGGAGGAAGGCATGGAAGGGTTTTTACCTGGTTTGAGAATGGGAATAATAAGTTGGGATTTCCAAGAGTCTGGTATTATACCTAATTCATAGGATTTATTAAGAAATTTGAGAAATAGGGCCTTAGTGCAGGATCCAGCTTTGGTAAGGAAGGAATATGGGATACCGTCCAAGCCGGGGGAAGAGTCTTTAAGTCGATTGAAAACACAGGATAATTCAGGCATATTAAAAGGTTCGTTAAATTTGTGGGCAGGAAAAGATAGGGGATAAGGAGATGGGAGAGAATCATGATTAGGGACAGAAGGAGGGGCCAATTGACTAACAAAGTCAGAAATCCAGACCGAATTATCGTTACAGGAGAGATTAGATGAATGCCAGGAACCGCGAAATCGTTTTAAGGTCCTCCATACTACACAAGAAGGAGTTTGAGGATTTAGGGTCTCTGTAAATCTAAACCATGACCTTTTCTTTTTTTTCTTGAAAAATCTTTTAGAAGCTGCCATAGCCTTTTTGTATTCTATATAATTAGATGTTGACATATCTGAATTATATAGGGATTCAGCTGCCTTACGATTTTGAAACATGGAGGTGCACTCATCATCCCACCATGGTGGAGAATAACGCTTTTTAGTTCCAGTTTTTTTAAGGGGGATGCACAGATTAGCAGCCGTATGCAAATCGTTAATTAGTTGGTCATAGGTATGGAGGAAGTTTGTTTCCGAAATCTCTGGGATTGATTTAGTGTGGCGATCACTTTCTATGACATATGAATCCCAATTCGCCTTATTAGTGTTGTATTTTAAGAGAGGTGAGAACTGGCGAACGGGAACACTGAGGTGAGGAAAAGAAATGAGGAGAGGTAAGTGATCGCTGCCATGAGAATCTTCGAGAACAGACCATGATGCAACAGAACAAAGGTCTGGAGAGCAAAAAGAGAGATCGGGCGTGCTTGATTGATTATTTGGAGCGACTCTGCGAGTTGGAGAGCCATCATTTAAGATGCATATGTTAAGATGATCCAAAATGTCAACAAGATCACACCCAAAGGAATCATAATAAGGGCTGCCCCACAACGAATGAGCGCAGTTGAAATCCCCCAAAATAAGAAAAGGAGTAGTGAGAGTCATGAAGATGGATTCAAGCACAGGGATTAAATTGGGAGAAGGATGAGGAATATATATAGACAATATAGTTAAATTATAATTGTGAATTTTTACGGCAACGGCATTTAGAGAATTTGGTAGGGGTGGAAGAGGGAAAAGAGAATATGTAAGTGATGATTTTATTAATATAGCTGAGCCAGCATACCCATCGTCCCTGTCATCACGGAAACAAGTGTACCCAGGTATTCGAAAGTGAGAACCAGGGACAAGCCATGTCTCCGAAATGGCAAAAACGACGGGTTCATGGGCATATATCATTTGAGAAATTTCATGTTTTTTGGGGGCTATGCTACGACTATTCCACTGGATGAGGTTGAATTTTAGAAATAATATTTATGAGCTGGGTCAATTTGGATGCTACGTTGGACGGTGCTGGGTGATCATCAAATTTCGATATAATATTTATAAGCATGGTGAGAAGCCCATCTATAAGATTGTCATTATTATCATTATTTGCATTGCCTCTTAAAGCAACCCCGTTTTGTGGGGATGGAGGGTCATATTGAGAAATCATGGAACGGTGGGCAGCCTTATCGTAACCAGGGGCCAAAGGAGCGCGGGGTCTGGGGGAGGAATAAGTGGTGCGTCTATAACTGGTAGTTATTGGAGAATTTTGGGAGGGGGTAAGAGAATTAATGTCCCGAGAGGGTCTTGCAGTATAATGGGCTGGGAAGGGTTTAACTGGAGCAAACATTGTACGGGCGACATCTGAGAAAGACCGAACTGAAGGAGGGAAGAGGGTTGCCGCCTCTGAATATGAGATATTATCCTCTGACATTTTCTTTTTAATAAGTTTTTGTCTTTCCAGTTCAGGGCAGTTCTTGTCGATAGCATAATGGCACCCTTTGCATAAACAACAAAAGGCATTTTCGGGAGCAACAGAACAGGTGTTACCAGAGTGTAATTGGCCGCATTTATAGCATCTGGGCTTGGATCGACATTTGTCGCTTACATGTCCAAAGCGGCAGCATGTGAAACATTGTATTGTCGGTAACTGGTAAGCTGTGACTGGAATTGAGGTGTAGCAACAATAAATGTGTTTAGGGAGGATCTGTCCGGTAAATGTTAGAACTACTGTTGTTGTTGGTGTCCAATCTATGGAGCCATCTGGCTGGCGTACCTTCCTACTGAACCTTCTAGCTTTAATAATTTGTCCGCAGTAATCCGGGAGTTCAACCTGTTCTACGAACTCTTCCATGGACCAGTCCTTGGGGACACCCTGAACCACTCCCATACGGGAGACATTAAAAGTTGGGATAATAGCCTTATAATGAGCAGCTGTTAAAGTTGGATTGACCACAAAGTTATTGGCATCCTGAGCAGATAGAAATTCTACAGATATTCTGTTTCTACCCACACTTTTGATCCCCTGTTGAACAATTTTGCCGACATTTGTGTTAATCATCATTTTACCAAATAATATTTTGTTTATAGTAGCTCCAGAGCTAGGATTGTTTTCTATTCTATGCACGTGGACTAAAAAAGGACCTTTATCTTCGCTCGAGTACTTGTAGGGTACATTTAGAGAATGATGGACCCATAAAGATTTGTCTGTGTTAAGGTCTGACGACAACGGTGCTTTTTTCGAAGGAATGTTTGATACTTCGTCAACCGCAGGCCGTTTTCTCATTTCTGCAGGTCGCGACCGAGAGCCACACGGCTCCTGATCCATTTGTTCATTACATGTTGCAGAGCCCGGGGGAGGGTCTGGTGGACCGGGAGGGATCTTCGACATAGTCGAAGACCCCTAAATTGAGTATTTGAATAAATTAATAAAGACTTACCTTATGAGGGTAGATTAGAAAATCACCAAGGAAGAATAAATATCATTAAAGGAGTGGAAAAACACATATAAAAGATTAATTACATATAAATAGAATACGTAGAACAAATTTAAATAAGAAAATTATCAATAAAACCAGGATAAACTAATATTTAAATGTCAAAATCGCCAACGCGTGCGTTAACCACGGCCTAAGTTTACTCAATATTGGCTGTATGAACTAAGATTCCTTTGCCTGCCTTCACGGCGATTAAACTACATTCTACCATAGCCATACTACTGATTAGTGATTACGATTACAGTTCATTCAAATTTTTGAATATTTACAGAAATTAAAGAAACATTTTAATTTAATTTTTCCTTTTCTAGCTTCTACTTTTCAAAAGGCTTGTTTCAGAAATGTCGGCTACAGATAAATTGATTGAAACATGCAAGTTGTTTGAGAGAGGAATAAGAGAAGCTACATCAGAACTAATATCTGCTAAATTAAAAGTAGATGGTTCATCAGAAGAAGTTATTGCTAAGAGATTGGAAGAATTAGCCTTGTTCTCTGCTAAAAGAATTATTTTACGAGCCAGTGCTTTGTCATGTAAGTATATAAAAGAATATTAACCAATGTAATAAATCTTTGAATGTGTTTTACCCACGGACAGTAAACAATTTGAAAATTTATCAGACAGTCTATTTATTAAACAAACTACTTGACCATAAATCATCCAATGTTACCAATTCAATACTAATACCATTGGTTAAACTTTAGATTAGTGGTCATGTCTAACAACAGGCTAAATCTGTAGAATGATTTGTAAACTACTAGTACAAGTTCTTTCTGTTAACAAAAATGAAACTGATAACCTACAACTATTGTTCATTTTTAATAATATTATTTGAAAATAAAATGTGAAATTTTCATTTGTTAGTTAAATATATGGTACACTTAGCCCTCATGCAACCCCTTTCTAGATACAAAATTTAGTTTGGCTGGTTATAAAAAAAAACCACGAAGGCTAAGGTGGGAGAGCGAAGTATATACCTATATTTAAAAATTTAGATCTCTGAACTGTCAGTGGTTATAAATAAGTCTTAATAACTTAAATCACACTTTGTTATTATCAAAATTAACAGATTTGTGAATTTTCATTTGCCATAATTCATTAAAAACCTTTTTTGTGCACTTTAAAACAGTTTTAGTTGTTATAAAATTGACAAAAGTATATCTCTAAATCGCGATAGAGTAATGACTAATACACAAGTCCTAAACACCAAGAGCGCAGGTTCAAGTCCTGGCCGGAACCCATGCACCACTTAGAATTAGACGGTTTTATGATCGAATGTACATATTGTTACCATGTTTTACAATTACCATGTGCTAACAATGGTGAAGGAAAACATCATGATGAAACCTACACATCGAAATACCCAGTGTGTCAAACCTATCAAGCTGTCTTGGACAAGCCTGGCAAGTATATTGTCTGATCTCTTACAATGGGGCGCCCGAACCCAATAGTGAGTAACTGCTGATTATGGGCAGTTATTATAATACATCCCTAAACACCTATCATCATTACATACATATTAATTTCACCTCCCACATGTCTATACCCAACTTATGAAAATTATTATAGAGCAGAAAGTAAAAATTTGATGGCCTCTGTGGTTGAGCGGGCTAAGCCTTTGCTGGCCTACCTCACTGCAATGCAGAGGCTCCGGGTTCAATTCCTGGTATAGTAAATTTCGAAAATGTATTTTCTCCATTATTTACTATGGTCTGGGTGTCTGGGATCGGCCCCAGAGTAGTTCTTTGTATATTACCCATAACACAAGCTTAACTTGCTTAATTTGGGGATATAGAATATATGTATGTCAGCCAATTACTATATTAAAAAAAACTAAATTTATTTTCCAGTGTCACCAGAAATAACTGAACAACCTAAAAGTCCTGATTTGATTCAGGAATATGGAGAAGTAGCGTCTGATAAGGTGTTAGAACAATGTATATTGAAGTCTATAATGCAAGCTGATGCTGTGAAAAAGATTATTCAGACGCCAAACAGTTTGCTTAACAAGGAGACAATTGCCATGAAAGAGTATTTATATTTTGATTATCAATTTCATATTAACTTTCATGTAGTATTTATTCCAAGTGCTGGAATCATTATCTTCATTACAGCTCTCTAAAATTGTTTCCGTTGAGTTAATAATCTTTTGTACAATGAGTGAGAGTTCGTATGGCCTACTTACCCCTCCTCCTATTCTTTCTTCCTTACCACATTCTTTCATTTAGATTGCCTGAAACAGAGCGCTTTGAGTGATAGTGCCTACTGCATTGCCTAGAAAATATTGTAAATATGGTCTGTTTTTGTAATTGTCTATTTTGGTGTGAAATAAGGTGTTTTCTCTCTCTCACACACACATACAATCCTCCTGTCCCCTTCATCCCATTCCTCCTATCGCATCCTTATGGCTGACAACTCCTCGGCTTGACCCCTGGTATCGGAAATGTCTGTAGGCAACAGTAATTACTTTCATTAGACGGGCTATTTGCCAACTTGCAATAAAAAATAAGAGGTCTGACAAACAACACCTCGAAAAAGTATGTTTCACTAAGCAGTTCAGATTTTGAAAGCAAACACTCATTTCTATGTTAAAAACAGTCAATATCCTAAAACTAAAACATTTTAGCTTAATTTGCTTTTTTATGTTCACCTGTCATTTTTATATATGTATATACAATTTTTCACTGTGACATTGGCAAAATCAATGCCAAAGGCGGTGGGGCCAACATTAACAAGAATAGAATAGAAACTAAAACATTCATAAAACAACTTTCAGCGTTATCCTAAACTTTCCTATGAAATAAAATCAATATCAATTTTAATTATATTATATTTATATAATAGGGCCTGGTAAGGCCTGCATTTCCCCTAACATAGTCAGGAACTATATACAGCTTCATACATATATATATATATATATGTATATTACATAATATACTATATCTACTATTATATATTAGATATAATATTAGAAATAGTAAGTACATGAATTACTATTTCTAATCTAATATTTATGACATTCTAATTAATGTCAACCCTGACGATTGTCTTGCTTTATTTTATTGGATTGAAAAAAAATATTGAATCCTGTTACTATTTAATAAGTCAATCATAATGTTTATTTCTCTATTTACTTACTTCAAACTAAAAAGCAAAATATAAAAGTCCATACATTTTTCGACATTGTTGTTGTGTTTTGTTTTACTTGGCACTGGCTTCAAGATGTTGTAGAAGATATTTATTTTTTACTTTTTAATTGCTCAAATACTTTAGAAATCCTAATTTAATTGCCTATAGAAATTGTACTACTGATACGTATATACATATTTTGTCTTTTGTAAAGTGTAAGCGCTCGGTGCTCTTCAACGAGGGTTGTCTTGGTTTCACTAGGATCCACTCATCAGATCCTGATTTGGTCACAATGGGACCACCTCAGGAATGGTCCACAATTTTTTCTTTATTCGAAAGAGTACACTACACTCTTTAGAATAATTTTAAAAAAGTAAAATGTAAAAAAATATTGAAACTCAGTCCACAATTGAGGGAGAAATTGCGTAACAAACATTTAAAAAAAGCATACAGTTGACTTGGAAACCTCCTTTTGTAAGTCAGTTAAAATAAGCTATTGTTATCTTTATATTATTCAGAAAAGTCATCAAAGCGATCACAGATCATACAGAGAAGGAGAATCTCTTAATTGCCATAGACAAGGGTCTGAAGGAAAAAGAGGCAGAACTTGTAGCGGTACAGAGTGAGTGGTATGAGAGAATGAGGGAGATGAGGGCATTAAGAGACAGCTCCATGGATGAGGATATGGAAGATGATCAAATGGATGACGAGCTGGTTAACACGTGAGTTTTTTTTTTATAAATCTGGTAAACAGTAAATGGTAGGATATTCGCCTATCTGGTTGGCTACCACCTCTGGTCTAGAGCATGCCACCATAACAACCTTTAGTTTATTTCGGCATTAATGGCCAGGTTCCACTCCCATCTATGAGTCCAGCAGCACATTGGTAGCATCAGAGTGTTATAAATGACTGTAGACAATGGTAACCGTTTCCTATCAGCTGGGCCATTTGTTAAACTCTTTCTTTCTTTAGTTTCCTGACAATAGGTTTGGTTGTTTAGCCAATGACCGTTACCGCCAATGTCATGTGTGAAAAATGCAGTTTACATGTCAATTTTTTTAATGTTTTTTAAACAGTTTTAGTTTGACCTCCTTAACATCTTGGTCTTCTGTGATCAAAGCTACTGAATAGTGGCTGAAACATCGGAAAAAAAATCGCCCTTAAAACTGATAACACATAGTATTAAGGATTTGGCTGCTGACACTGTAATTCTTTAGATTCCTTATATTTTTATTCTGATTTTGTTTACAGGAAGGCGAAGTATTTGAGCAAGATACGAGTTTTATGCTCTGTGGTACAGAGGGTTGCAACTGGTCAGTCTAATGATTATGACTGGCTGTCAGACCCTCACGGCAGATTGGCAATTATAAAAGAATGCAGGAAATGTACCTACAATCTGTAGCAATAGTAACAGCCCATAAACATTCCACTGCTGGGCTCCGGCCTCTTTTATAGGGAAAAGGATAGTATATCTGCCACGCCCGACCAATAATTGGCAAATTTGACACATTAGTTCTCTGCCTAAGTGGCAGTCAAAACTGCCTAAGTGGTACACGAGTGATTCTCCACATAAAATCTTTAGAAATGTGTATACATATAACATAATTCTATCTGAAATATAATGATATGTAATTTTATG
The DNA here is from genome assembly GCA_019925095.2 of Dendrolimus kikuchii. Classification (NCBI taxonomy): domain Eukaryota; kingdom Metazoa; phylum Arthropoda; class Insecta; order Lepidoptera; family Lasiocampidae; genus Dendrolimus; species Dendrolimus kikuchii. The sequence goes on from CM034387.1 coordinate 35,910,275, forward strand.
TAATTAGTATTATATTGCATATAACAATATATTTGACTTACGTTTAAATAGTTGCATTTTATTAGTATATCTTGTATATGTAACTACTAATGAAAAATTTCAAAATAATTCCAACTTTATTTGTATGAGCAGTGTTCAAATTATTAAAAAAATAATTTAAGTAGTATTAAAACTAATTAGGAAATTGCTGTTTTATTTTAATAATTTCGTGATTTATCTTTATAACTTTAGATTTAAGTTATATTTATATTTGTTAGGCAGTTTAAAACATTTTAAAATAAAATTAGTATTTTTTTAAATATTACTTATTAAAGTACTAGGCGCGATAGATATTGTCCTGTCTTAAAAAATGAAAATATAGGATCCGATTCTAGTGCTTCCTATAGGTACCGTTATACCGTTTCTAATGTTGTGAATCTAAAACATCTGGAGACCCACTCAAACAAAAAAATCATCAAAATCGGTCCAGGAGATTACGATCCTAGCGGCACCTACTAGTTCCAATCGTGAATCTAAATCTAAACCATTCGGGAACCCACCCAAACACAAAAACATTAATTAAAATCGGTCCAAGAGATTAGGAGGATCATAAAACCCGATCCTAACGCCACCTACGGGTTCCAATTATGAATTTAAATCATCCAGAATCCACACAAAATCATCATAATAGGTCCAGGAGATTAGGAGGATCCTAGCGCCATCTACCTGTTCCAATTGTGAATCTAAGCTGCGATTCCGGGACCCAAACAAAAAAATTATGCGCATACATACGTTTCTACGATTCATTTTAATGTATACAGATATAACTGTTGTCTTTTTCATATTGCTTTTTAAAATGAAGATTTAAAAAAATCTAGGGAAAATATTACATCATTCGGTGTCATTAATTTTGAACATAAATTCACAAACTACTATGGATACAACGTATCATAAATTAATATTTGAAACTATTATCAAGGACAACGAACTGTTCACAAACTACTATGGATACTACTGATAGTAAAGTTTTCTTTATTGGTGACGCCCTGATGTTAGGTAGTTTTTTTTTCTTTTGAGGCGGGGGAAATGCATTTCGCACACTACCGGGTCCTTTGCTAGGATAAGACCAAAGCGATGAGAGGTAAGCCACTGAAGATAGCGCAGTAGTTTATAGTAACTTCACTTCATACGTTAGTGCGGTGTCCATTCGTACTAGTGTTCTGTGGTTCACTCGCTAGTAGACAGGGCCTGAACGCTTTTTTAAAAATTTTGTACGACACATATACGCGTGTCCGTCGGTCGCTTAGGCGCACGTCAAAAAATAATATATTCGATAAAAAGTTTTATCGAATAACCATCTGATGATTGAAAAATCGGCCCTAAATCGAATACAGAAAGACTAATAAGTGGAAGGACTTGGATAAAAGAATATAAGCCGGCCGGCCTCCTCTTGTGTCTGGTGTTGCGCCGGTGTGTGATGGTGTGGTGATCTGACAAATGTAGGTACTGTGATAAAGTGAGTGGGCATATTTTCTTAGCCGCTCCATCGACTGTCGTACGAGTTGTCTTGATTGTCCGGCATCGCTTAATTAATTAAACTTCAATAGAAATAAAAACGTTTATTTATAAAAAAAGAAGTACAGAACTGTAAATACAACGATTAGCATATATGCTAACGCTTTTATTGTTATCCTAGTTTGCTCCGCGGCTATGCCGTGTTTCAAATCCCATGCAGTAGATTAATTTTACTTACATAAAAACTTTATTCCATTTTTTTTACATATAATAATAACAAAGAAACTAAGTCCATATAGCCTAGACAACTGCCCTGCAAAACATAGAGGCGAGTGAAACCCATGCTGATTTGAAATAAAACAATAAATGACATGTTTATTATAACAACGTAGGTATTTATTTGATAGTAAATTGAAGAAACGCGATTGTAGCTCCATATATTTCGCTAATCTGTTTATTACACGGAAACGACGTAATTTATTGGGATAAAACTTATGTTACGCCCCGGGCTATAAGGTAGTGTGGCGAAATTAGTGCCAACATCATAAACAAGCACGCAAGCGCGAAGCCAATACTAATCTATGCCTTCAAAATAGCGCGCCGTTGTATGACAGCGCGCGCACATCGTTCCGCCTTATTCTGTTGGCGCGAAAACACCAACGATCAAAAACCGAACGATAGTTCGGAATAGTTCGTCACACGCATTCAACGCGGATACACTAAGTTCGTAGTAGACTCAAAACTGGGTTCTCGCGCCTGATGCTTGCCCTCACAATATCCTTCTGATTGACCTTTGTAAATAACGTAAATTAAAAGTGTATAAGACTAAAGTACTGTTTCATTCCCTTCGACGCTAAAGAGCGACATACACCGCACAACGGCGACACAAACAACATAACCCCTCACTAGGTTTGTATCGAGTTTCAAAACAGACCGAGAACAAATCTAAAAATTGTTCTTTCGGAATCTCCTTTTCCGAATTATCTCCTCGGACTTTTTTCACGTTTTTAAAGGCAATAATCAAATTCGAACGATTTACGGATTTATTATATTGTTACGACCTAGACACCGACAAAGACAAATTCACACCTGCATACCTGTAGAAACACATTTTATTACCTTTCGGCATTTGGACTTCTTTTGTTTACTTTGTGTTTAAAATTTGTGATTAGAAAACAGCCCATTGTGTATTGTAATCTTTTATGGCAGTCATTAGCCAGGTGTTTCGGACTGATTCTAGGAAATTTGGTCCATGCGGCCGGGCAGACATATTGCATCTGTGCAGTTATAAAGCAATGCCTCGATTGAGGGACGAGGCAGTCGAGCGATAACCACGAGCGAAACAAGACGTGTCTACTACAATCAGGAATCTTTTAGTGACGGACTTAGCGCGTTTTATGGAATTACGATATTCTGCATTACCTTTATATTTGTACCTGAGTTACACGTGTTTGTATAGTTCTAATAAACTCTATAATAATTCCAACGGCATTTTAATTCGAGTCCAGCAACTCGTAACAATATTCTAGAACCTAGACGACATGATATCTGAATTTTTTTAGTTTTGTGTTTATATATTTTATGGTTTGTTAATTGCTTTTTTTGTGAACTACTATTAATCACACCGATCACATATGTACGGTTTCTCCCTGCTGTGTTTACGAAGGTGTGTATTTAAGTTGCCTTTTGTAACACTTTGGTACTGACACATGTGACATGTGAAGTTCTTTTCTTTTGTGTGTTTATACTTTATATGGTTTGTTAAAGTGCTTTTTAGTGAACTTCTATAATCACACAAATGGCAATGGTAAGGCTTTTCCGCAGTGTGTTTACGAAGGTGTATACTTAAGTTACTTTTTGTAACACATTTGTACTGACATATATGACACGTGAAGTTCTTTTCTTTTGTGTGCTTATGCTTATTATGGATTTTTAAACTATATTTTTCTGCACATCTATACTCACACAAATCACATGTGTACAATTTCTCCCCAGTGTGTTTCCGAACGTGTCTATTTAAGGCGGCTTTTGTGACAAATTTGTTGTGACATATATGACACGACAAGTTCTTTTCCTGTGTGTGTTTATATTTTATGTGTGTTATTAAGTTGCCTTTTTTTGAACTTCTATAATCACACAAATCGCATACGTACGATTTTTCTTTGTCATGTTTACGAAGGTGTTTATTTAAGTTGTATTTTGTAACAAACTTTGTCTGACATACATCACATATGAAGTTCTTTTCTTTTATGGGTTTCTCTCCAGTGTGTTTACGAAGGTGCAAATTTAACTTGGCTTTTGTAACACTTTTGTATTGACATATATGACATGAGAAGTTCTTTTCTTTTGTGTGTTTATATTTTATATGCCTTATTGTGTTATCTTTTCGTGAACTTGTATAATCACACAGATCACATTGGTACAGTTTTTTCCCGCTGTGTTTACGGAGGTGTCTATTTAAGGCGGTTTTTGTGACGCATTGGTACTTATATGTAGGACACAACAAGTCATTTTCAGATCCTTTCGTTCCACAATTATTTATATTACTTGGCAAACATTTCAAATCTGCATTAGATAGTTTTCTGTCCTTAGTTGTTTCATCGAGCTTAATTTGCTTTGATCTTTGCGGTACTGCGTTCAATTTGCGTTTTTTTGTTGTAGTGCCTGAAAGCAAGAACAAATTCGCTGAATAAATTTCGCATCGGATGTATGATGTATTTTATAAGTGAAAAACATATAACTCAATTTCATTGGCGTTTTCTGTTCCTTTTCAATGGTATTGGTAGTTAGTTATTATTAGTTGATCAATTGTCATGAACTCTAATATATATTGATGTTCAAAAACTTGAAATTTTTATACAAGAAAATCACGTGAGGAGCATAAAAAAGTATATTAGATCATTTAAATAGTAGAGTAAACAGATATACAATGCAAAAGTGGATGGATGCAGAAGTCGTGGAAGGCCACGACACACCTTCCATGATCAAATTGATCGTGTACTAGCAGAAGGTGTCAGGAGCCTTAAGAACAGACGAGTGTGCACGACAAGAGTTATGAATGTCAAAGAAGCAAGTGAGGTGTGTAAGAATGGGCCTAAATGGCGCTCCGTTGTTCGTGCCTACCCCGCAAGGGAACTGGCGTGAAGTTACGTATGTATGTATTTAAATAGTAGAGGTAATAAAACATCTGGTTGCTTAAGGATTATATGGTTTTCGTTTTCTTGGTACTTCAGTTGTAGCATTATCCTAATTTAAGCAAAAACGTCCTGACCTACGGGGCCGAGACATGGACACTTACGGCAGGATTGGTCCACAAGTTCCAAGTCGCTCAACGGGCTATGGAGCGAGCTATGTTGGGTGTTTCTCTTATGGATAAAATTAGAAGTGAGGATATCCGTAAGAGAACCAAGGTAACCGACATAGCTCGCAAAATTAGCAAGTTGAAGTGGCAGTGGGCCGGTCACATCTGCCGCAGGACCGATGGCCGATGGAGCAAACGAGTCCTGGAGTGGAGACCGCGTCTCGGTAAACGTAGTGTCGGACGCCCTCCAGCCCGATGGACCGACGACCTATGCAAGGTCGCCGGTAGGCGCTGGCTGAGGAAATCGGAGGACAGGGATGAGTGGCGCCGTCTTGGGGAGGCCTACGTCCAGCAGTGGACTGCAAATGGCTGACGACGAAGCAAAAACGGTCCAATAGTTTTTCCGTAAAAGCGTAACAGAGACACGGTTACCTTCGCGTTTTAAAATATTATGGAAATGACGCTTAGACTAAACGAAAGTTTAGCGATATGTAGCTGAATAACATGTATACAGTGGGTGTGCGTCACACCTACGGGATACTTTCACTGCGCGTTGACTAATACGGGTTAACACAACTAATTTATCCCTCCCGATGTACCTGTGCAGTAGACCAATTTTAACCGACAACTACACTGTAGGAATCGTGTAAGCGGGACAGAGCTAAGAATGCTTAGCAAGCAACAATCTGTCTTTTATGCTTACAAATATAGTTTAAAATAGATGTCGAAAACCGATCTGCCTTATCTGCGCAAACGAAACGCTACTTGGCCGATTTCCCAGACATTCCATACAAGGTCCTTGCAGCGTAAATCGCATTGGTTCTAATAGGTTTAGATCGGACATTTATGTATTGACTTTATTATAAAAACAATAACAGCCCATAATAATTTACGTGAAATAATAATTTTTGAAGGGATAACTTCTTATCGGATGGTAAACCGCTTCGTTACGTAACGCGTTACGGCGCCAGTCTGTCTGGCTTCCCTTTCTCTCACGCACACGGCAGCGGTAGGCAGGCTCTTCCTCTCTCACCGTAACCCACAGCGCTAGCCGTATTTCTTCTAATGTACATATTCAAGAATTGTAACCAAGAATACACATACATACATACATAACTTCACGCCACTTCCCTTGCGGGGTAGGCACGAACAACAGAGCGCCATTTAGGCTTATTGTTACACACCTCACTTGCTTCTTTGACATTCATAACACTTTTCATGCACACTCGTCTGTTCTTAAGGCTCCTGACATACTGATTAGTACATAGTAATTGTAACAATATGCTCATTAGTTCAGGAAACTGTCCAAGTGGTGCATGCTTTATGGGCAGGATTCGAACCCGCGCCTTTTAAATTTGGGACGCGTACGCTAACTACTAAACTACCAATTTTTTGCTTTAATTACTTTAAAATAAAAGGATATTTTATGTACGTATAACATGTTTAATTGGTTTCCAAGCAACAATACAGAACACAAATATTATAGTACATTATGGTACTAGTGTGTAACATTGGTGATTACCGCCGAGGCGCCATTGAGACTCGAGCCGTAGGCGAGGGTCTTAAGAGAGCCGAGGACGGTAATCATCAATACACACGTGTATCATACGACGTTTTTCAACACACTTGTGAATAAAATAACAACAAAAACTCATTTTATTTAGTAGATAAAAAAAAGTTATATATGAGTGAAAGTTTTATTTATTAAACACGTACGAGTTAAAATTATCTATTTAAATAAGAAGTTGCATGAAATGAGCAAGCAATAGGAACATTAATTTATTTGTTCTATAGTACACGATCTTTTTTTTTGAATAAATCATTTTTTAAGAACAAAGCAACTCAACCAATAAAATTAAAAAAAAATCTATAACTCACTAGTGAGTTATAATGTTTTTTACTCACAGTTTGATAATGGGTGTCATTCTGTGCCTAATTGCGGTGACCATAGAGCCACTTTATGAGCAAGTGTGTTGAAAATATATATATATAATATAATAAATATGTTGGAGGTGTCCAGTTTGTAACAATGACTTTAAAATTGAGAAAGAATACAGGGGGGATAATTTAAACTAGCAAAATTTCGAAAATACAACTTTCTGAATTTTTGTCTCTGTTTGTCAGAGTATAATGAAAACTACTTAACGTATTAAATGCTACTCCATACAGAGTAGCGATGAGCACTACACGTGTGAACCACTACATTTGTCCCGTACAAAATACATTTGTACTGACACGGCTCAAAATTTGAAATATACCACTTAAAAAATTTTGTCGCGTTACTACTCAAAAGTAAGAGGATGGACGGAACGAGGCTTATGCCACAAGAGTACAATAACGCCTCTACGGATATTGACATATAGGTCGTTCCATTAGTGACTCACAACGCCCAAAATGCTCACTTAGCCGTTCCACAAGGCGACCGCCATCGTTGTGGTCGTGGCGAAAACGTCACTAATGACGTCACCATTTTCGATCACACGACGCCCACAACGACCCATGTCAAGAGGTGGGCCGAAGTGGGCGTTGACCACAGAGCATTAATTCTCTCTTGTCAATAAGTTGGACAAAGGCGCGATCCGTTTATTTTGAAAGTGGTGTAAGTCCATTTTTGAGAAAAAATGAGCTATCGCGTAATTCATGCTTAATTTAATGTAATTTTTTTATATATAACTAGTCCGTGTTTAATTTCTCAAAAAAATCCCATGTTTTGTACAACTTAAAATCGGTCGGTAAATGAAATTGCATAATCATCGATTATGAAAGTGGTGTAAGTCCAATTGACAGAGGTAGGTGGCATAGCAGATGGATGCCGATCAGTGTTTTGTTATTTTTCATTTATTTTATACTAGCTGTGTCCCGCGGTTTCACCCGCGGACGATTTGCATTGTTTCCCCTCCGTGTTTCCACTACTCGTAAGTTAAAAGATAGATATTAAAAAAATAGAGAAATGTATTAGAAAATGTACAGCGCATAACCTGTGAGAAGAAAATAAATACGACAAGGCTGTATGACTCCGTATCTTTGCCCGTATTTTGGCGAATTAAAAAAACAACAAAAACAACAGTAGCGCCATCTTTTTGCAGAAAAATCCGCAATCTTATTACGATTTTTCTAATTTTATATTATTTAGGAGTTGAATTTTTAAATAAAATGTGGCCTATGTATTCCAATTCATACTCTAGCTGTGTATTAAATTTGAAACCAATCTATTACGTACGAAAAATATAAAGACATGAAGCAGCTACTACCCTATATAACTCCGATGCATCATGCTTATTTTGAAACACTACCACATGCAGAGAATAAGTAAATTTTTGTAATCAGTATCTTGTAATGACAATGTAATTGCCGTCTAAAATAAAATTTTATGTGTTTTTATGCGTATTTGTAAACAAAATTATATTAAAATGAAGTATATTTTAAGCGATATTTGATTTTTCAAAATTGAAATTAAACGATTTTTACAATTGTCTAATTTTGAAAGTGGTGTAAGTCCATTTACAGCACATAAATATGTGTTATCGTAGTCTAATTAGCCAAAAACAAATTTATATAAACAAATTAAATGTTGATAAAACAATAGAAACAATGCCAGACCTCATATGATTTGCCTGTATTTTTAAATCAACAAATATAGTAACCTTTAATTTTCTCGAAACAAAAGAAAATGGACTTACACCACTTTCAAAATAAACGGGAAGGTGTTTATTCAAGTTGCCTTTTGTAAAACTTTTGTACTGACATACATGACATGAGAAGTTCTTTTCCTTAGTGTGTTCATAGGCTATATGTTTTCTTAAATTATATTTTTCTGAACATCTGTAGTCACAAAAATTACATATGTGCGGCTTTTCCCCAGTGTGTAGACGAAGGTGTATTTTTAGTTCCATCTTTGTAACACTTTGGTACTGACATATATGACACGAGAAGTTCTTTTCTTTTGTGTGTTTATACTTTACATGCCTTTTTACGTCGTATTTTCGTGTACTCCTATAATCGCAGAAATCACATTCGTAAGGTTTCAACCCGCTGTGTTTACGAAGGTGTACATTTAAGTCCATTTTTGTGACACTTTTGTACTGACATATATGACACGAGAAGTCCTTTTCGTTTGTGTGTTTATACTTTATATGCGTTGTTAAAATCCTTTTTTGCGAACATCTATAATGACACAAATCGCATATGTACTGTTTTTCCGCAGTGTGTTTACGAAGGTGCAAATTTAACTTGGCTTTTGTAACACTTTTGTATTGACACATATGACATAAGAAGTTCTTTTCTTTTGTGTGTTTATATTTTATATGCCTTATTGTGTTATCTTTTCGTGAACTTGTATAATCACACAGATCACATTGGTACAGTTTTTCCCCGCTGTGTTTAAGAAGGTGTCTATTTAAGGCGGTTTTTGTGACGCATTGGTACTCATATGTAGGACACAAAAAGTCATTTTCTGATCCTTGACTATCATAAATCTTTATGTTTTTTGGGAAACTTTTTGAAAAGGCATCGGTTACAGCTTTTCCGTCCTTAGTTGTTTCGTCGAGTTTAACTCGCTTTAATTTACGTATTTGTATTGTTGCCCCTGAAAGCAAGAAGAACGTCACTGACTACATTTTGAATCGAATTTATAAGTATACTATACTAGAGTTGTCTACAGTCCAACCCTAGTGTGCGCCTCTTGTTTAAAGAGCAAGCATTGATGCAGGTTACGTTGTATAAAATTTTGAAGTGAAACTTCTGTATAAACGGGGGGGGGGGGGGGCTCTTAGGATCTTTCTGTCACGAAAAAGCGCTACGGCCGCGTGGAGAAGCGGCTTAAATTTAGACTATAGTCGACGCATTATGAACTGACGCTTCGGGTCATAAATCATATTTATCTGTCTGTCTCGCTCGCACTTACAGGTATTATGGAGAGGTGTAGTGATGTGCGTAAGAATTGTAGAGGTGCATATCGATAACGGGATCGGTACGATCAATATGCTAAATTATGTTAAGTATTAATAGGAACAATTTTTCGCAAAAATGAAAGTTATTAATTTGTAAGATAAAATGTTTGTTTCGACGTAATCATAGAGAAACTGTATAGATCGTAATGTGGCTCTGAAAAGGGCCATTTTATCTTTTCTAGGAATATTTCTTAGTTCTTCAAAAATCCTCATCCGTGTCTTGTAATGAGTGTCATAATAAAAAAATATTATATTTATAGAAAAACAACAACCCTTATTCCTAACAACCAATCAGGAGTCAGAGTGCTAATGGAGGTCACGATGACGCATCGACCCCGCGTGCGCAGGTAGCTAAGTATCGATAACGGGTTGCATCGCGTGCACATTCCTACTGTCAGTGACATTTATTGCCCGACGACTCAGTTTAAAATGCGTCGACTATAGACGTGGTGAGAGGTGACATAATTTTAGAGTACAATATGGATGCGTTTTTTAGTTCCAGATCGAAATCAGTTTTTTTGTTTGAAAAAATAAAATATGCTCAAATAAAAAAATGCATTAATTAAAACGTACCTAACCTAACCAAATCATAATTTGCAGTAAACCTGCGAAAAATCGAAATGTGTGCTGGGACACATAGTACAAGTGAAACTTCAACGGACAAGTAGAAAAACGAATGGCAACGGATAAGTGGCAAAACGAATCGCAACAAAAAATTTAACTTGAAGTTTTACGGGCTGGATTTCAAATTGGACAAGTACATTAACAATCTGCCCGTAAAAACTCAATGCATTTTTTATTTAAACATTTTATTTTATCAAACAAAAAACGCATCCATAGTATACTTTAACATTATGCCGCCTCTCACCACGTCTAGTCTAAATTTATGCCGCTCCTCCACGCGGCCGTAACGCTTTTTCATGACAGAGAAATCCTAAGACCACCCGTTTATATAGAAGTTTCAAAATTATTCGTACATAAGTATGTATACTCCCGAGCCGGTTCCATAGATTGAATTATAGAGAAATCTACAGTTACCCTTATTAAAAAACGTCAAGAGCCTACATTTTTCAAAAAGAAAAAGTTTGTTTACACATTCTACGGGCGCTTAATTTTTTTACTCCTTCAATTGTGGACCGATTTTCAAATTGTTATCTTAACACCCGAGATGGTCCCATAGTCACCAAGTCATGGTCTGATTTGTGTATCGCAAGGAAATCGGGAGCAACCCTTGTTGAAGAGCATATACGTCAGAGTGAAATAACAAATTTGTATACGCGTGCCAGTCGTACAATTTCAACAGGTGCTTAACATATTATTTCTAAAGCTATTGCAGTATATGCGTAACTAAAAAGTAAAAAAAAATCACAAAAACAGAACCGACTTCATAATAAAAAAAATATTATAATAATTTCTTAAGTTTTCGCGATTTGTCCGAGCGTTAAATCCCGGTTGCGTTCGGAGCGATCACTTCGACGCCCGGGGTCCGCTTTCCTACTTTTTCTTCTCCACTACGCGGGACCTGGCGGAGGCGGCATGGCTAGACATTTGTTACCCACGTAACTAGCCGGTGTTCGCGATTTGTATACATAATAAAAGTAAGTTTTGACGGTTTTAAGCGTGGTAATTTATTTTACTTTTATTATTCCGACGTTTCGGCCTCTTTTCAGTAGCCGTGGTCACGGAAGACAAAGATGTCAAGTGTCAACGAGTATTGTTAAAGTTTTATTTAGCTTACCGCTAACTTGTTCATTTTAACTATTTAGTCGTAATTTTTTTTATGGTTATTATTTACTCTATGGGAGCCTAATCTAATTTACCACAGCTTCGCAACATGTTACGGCTTGAAGAGAAAAGGCGGTGCAAGAAACTCTTCAGCAAACATGCCTAGTCTAATAATTTTATATAATATTAAAATGGTCGGAATAACAAAAATCAAACAAATTACCGCGCTTGAATTATCCAACTTCTTTCTACAACATCTAGATAGAAGTCGGTGTTAAATAAAACATAAAAATTACTATATTTCGTAAATTTGTTGTTATTCTTTTAAGTTATACTTGGCACGGACTCCAAGATTTTTGAATTTTAGTGCGAAGTCGATTTTGTTCTTGTTGAAAAAAAAACTGTCCATGTTTATCGACTTCAGGCTTTTTTTTATAATAAATACAAAAGTATTTATTATAGTAATAGATACTTTTCGAAGAATTAATGTAGTTGTAGCAAACAGTGCATACTCAATAAGACAAGCACATAATAAGAGGGGAAAAAAATCGTGTGCGTCTCGGGACACCCGACAGAAGTGATAACTTAAACTAATCCAAGTTGAACTATTTAGTATTGAAATTGTTTAACTTGAGAAAAGCTTAGGTTATAACTTAAATTGTGGTAGTGCTCCGGTGGTTCGGGCATGTAGAAAGAATGCATGATGAAACAATGACTAAACAGATATACAATGCAAAAGTGGATGGATGCAGAAGTCGTGGAAGGCCACGACACACCTTCCATGATCACATTGATCGTGTACTAGCAGAAGGTGATGTCAGGAGACTTAAGAACAGACGAGCGTGCATGACAAGACTTATGAATGTCAATGAAGCAAGTGAGGTGTGTAAGAATAAGCCTAAATGGCGTTCTGTTGTTCGTGCCTACCCCGCAAGGGAACTGGCGTGAAGTTATGTATGTATGTATGTATGTGTATTCTTGGTTACAATTCTTGAATATGTACATTAGAAGAAATACGGCTAGCGCTGTGGGTTACGGTGAGAGAGGAGGAGCCTGCCTACCGCTGCCGTATGCGTGAGAGAAAGGGAAGCCAGACTGGCGTCGTAACGCGTTACGTAACGAAGCAGTTTACCATCCCATAAGAAGTTATCACTTCAAAAATTGTTATTTCACGTAAATTATTATGCAATATTATTATTATAATTATAAAATAAACCTTTCTGCTTGTGCTTGATGCGAAGACGTACTAGGCGATTCAAATCTTTGCCTTGCTCTAAACCTGCTCTGTCTTAGTTTGTTTAAATGCCGTTTTCGTGCAAGTTCAGCTTGGTCGACACTAAAATTGTAACATAAATCACAAAAGACATATTAATAGTTCGGTTAAAACATGCATTCAATTATGTGATAATATAAAATTATTACTTTTTCCGTTTATCGATACTAGATGGCACTGTAATCGCATTGATATCATCCATCTGTTGTTGTTGTCTTTGTCGTTCGCGTAATAATCTTCTATATTTCCTTTGGCGTTCAGCATTAGACAGTGGTTGACGTTTATTCATTTGAACATCATGTTGTGGCTGTTCTCGCTGTGGCTGAACGTCGCTAGATTCACTGAATGTAGTACATGCATTCATTTTATCAGCTTTTCTCTTTTCTCTGTACCTTCTTTGGCGTTCAGCATTTGAATATGGCCGCGTTTGTGTTGATTGTATATTTTGTTGCGACTGTTGTTGCGTCTGTTGCTGATGCTGATAAATATCTGCAACGACTTCATTGACGATTTATACATAATTACAGCAAAACCGATCCAGTACTCCTAGTAGTTTGAAGTGATAACTTCTTGTGGGAGGGTAAACCGCTTCGTTACGTAACGTGTTACGGCGCCAGTCTGTGTGGCTTCCCTTTCTCTCACGCATACGGCAGCGGTAGGCAGGCTCCTCCTCTCTCACTCTAACGCACAGCACTAGCCGTATTTCGGTAAATAGATTAAATAATGTACATACACAATATTCTAATATACATATTCAAGAATTGTAACTAAGAATAAAAAATATTTTATAGTCGATAAAAGATTTTATTAATAAATAACCTTTCCTTACATTACTATATTAATATACATAAAATTTAGGTAATAGCCTAAGCATTTCTCAAGTCAAAAAATTTCAATATTAAATAGTTTAAGTTAGATTAGTTTAGTTTATCACTTCTGTCGGGCGTCCCGAGACGCACATTTTTTTTGTATGTATAAACTTGACAAATGATTGGTCTTCTATACAAACTTTCATCCTTTATTTCAACTCGTTCTAGTTTTATTTATATATCTCCCATCTATCTATGTGTAAACTACATAAATGACCAAAATGGCCAAATTGACCAAAATGACCTAAATGACCAATTTGGTCACAATGACCAAAATGACTAAAATGCCTAAATTAACAAAATGACTAAATGCCTAAATTAACAAAATGACTAAAATGACCAAAATGAGCAAATTAACCAAAATGGTCAAAATGACTAATATAACCAAATTGACTAAAATGACCGAATTGACCAAAATCATCAAAATGACCAATATCACCAAAATGACTGAAATGACCAATATCACCAAAATGACCAAAATGACTGAAATGGCCAATATTACCAAAATGACCAATATCACGAAAAGAACCAAATTCACCGAAATCGCCAAAATGAGCAAATTGACAAAAATGACCAAGAGGACCAAATGGACCAAAATAACCAAAATGGCAAATTACAAAAATGCTATCCTACTTTCTGGGATAACCTTTATATACCTATCTATTCCATTATCCGGGAAAAAAAATCCCTTGACCACCCTCGGTATTAAAATTACATATATACCGAATTTCAGCCAAATCAGTTCAATAGTCTTTCCGTAAAACCATAACATAAAAAGAGAAACCAATATATTTTTATCCCAGAAACTATCCTATTTTTCGGGATAAAAAGTATCCTATGTTCATCCTCGGCATCGAAAATACACATATATTTACTGAATTTCAGCCAAAGCGGTCCAATACTTTTTCCGTGAAAACGCAACAGACAGACAGGGCTGGCGCGGTAACGAAGCGGTTTACCCTCCCATAAAAAGTTATCACTTCAAAAATGTGATTCCCATCGTAATAATGACAAGACATACATCTCCATAAATTCCTTACATGTGTGACAAAATAAAAAAGTTATACAGAAGACAGTATAAAAGGCTGGAGTAAGCTGCTATGTAAATAAAGTTTTGTCATTTGGATATTCTCCAATAGTGTAGTATCCCTTTTTAAACAAAGTATTTTTACATTTAGTGGGTGAAGAACTGCAGGCACAGCCAGTTATATATAAAACTAGCTGTGCCCTTGACTTGGTCCACATGGATTTCTTTTTGGAGAACCCTAAAAAAGTAGCCTAAGTTACTACTTATAACATCAGCTATCTGCTAGAGAAAGTCTCCCGTCCCCGAAAGGTCCCGCCGTTTCAGAGATTAACTGGAATATTCACACACAGCTAAAAATTCTAAAAATTGTATTTTCGGAATTTCCTGGTCCCAATTATCCCCCCTGATTTTTCTACATCATTTGTCTTGACTTTCCAAACAGACATATCGATTTTATTTACCTGTATAGATTGTACAATGTGCAAATATGAAGGGTTCTAAGTACATGATGTCCATAGGCAACGGTAACCACTTTCCATCACAATTGGGCCATCAGCCTGTTTGCTGTGCTTCAGCAATAAAAAAAGTTTTTTGTTTCAATGAAAATTAACTCTTACCAAAATTGATCTTTTCCAAAATAGTTTGAACCTCTTCTTCGGTCTTCTTCTGAAGCATGTCATTGCCCGATGATGTGCCTGACTCAACATCAGGGATGTCAAGATTCTCCTGCTGACTTGAATCAGAGCAATCTGAGAAAACATATCTATTTCAACTGCAGCTTCATTAGCATACATCATTTCCTTATTCTAGAAGAAATATTACATATCATGAGCTCACGGCCCCCATGATGGGAAGCGATTACCATTGTCTATGGACGTTTGTAACACCAAAGATGCTACCAATCTGCTACCTGTCTCTAAAGGGAGGCTGGAACCTGGCCACTGATGCTGGAACACAACTTAAGGTTATAATGGTGGCATACCCTAGACCAGGGTTGGTAGCCATCCAGACGGACAAATAACCTACCACCTGGCTGGGGGTTATTTTGTTGCCTCTTATGACAAGCCCCCAAGCGACAAGTGCCCAAACCGCCCCGTTCGTGCACGGATTTGATTGATCAGTGTAAAATAACTACATTTTGAAAATTAATTTATAATGCCTATTAAAAATAAAGTAATTGTCATCATTTTTATATTGAACTTGGACTTGCCCGTGAAGTCGTCCACATATGAGGAATAAGCTGATTTATGTGTGTCCTATAACAACTTGAGTCCACTCGCAGGAAAATATCACGCGAGAGTCGCGGGATATAAACTATCACAGATTTTTTGACAGAGAATTTGGTATCAATCAATGAAAATATTACGTAGGAATTCGATTTTTTTTTAACCGGACCACTTTAAACCACTCCCAAGAAAATACCCTTCGGATTCTCGAGATATAAAGTACTGCAGATTTTGAGTCTGTGAATTTGCTATTGATCAGTGAAAACCGCATCAAAATCAACTCAGTAGTTTTTACACGAATCCCGAACAAACAGACAAACAAAAAAAAAACAAAAAACACAAAAGACTACATACAATTTTATATTGTTAAACATAAATTGAGGTAAGTTTATGTGGTGATAGAGGCCAGTTTGGTACACAAGTTCTTCAGGAACCAGGGACAAATATGATATACTGTACACCCATAATTGGAATTTTAAAATATCCATAATCCTAATTGGTAAATTCATACATAACCAAAAATATACTAGATATGTACAATGACCAAAGGATTATAGATCCAAGAGTAAAAATACAAGTATAAAAGTATATAAACCATACTGACAACTTGCCTTTTTCCTCTCCCCAGACATTCATGCCATTCTCTTCTTTGATGTTAATATCATTCTCTTCTTTGATGTGAATGGCATTTTCTTCCCTGATGTTAATGTAATTCTCTTCCCAAATGTCAATGTCATTTTCTTCCTTGATATTAATGTAATTCTCTTCTTTGATGTTAATGTAATTCTCTTGTATGATGTTAATGTCATTCTCTTCCTTGATATTAATGTTGTTCCCTTCTCTCATGTTAATGCCATTCTCTTCTTTGACATTAAAGTCTTTCTCTTCTTTGATACTAACATCATTCTCTTCTTTGATGTTAATGTAATAATCTTCTCTGATGTTAATGTCATTTTCTTCTTTAACATTAATGTCATTATCTCTTCTGATGTTAATATTGTTCTCTTCTTCATTGTCCTCTTCAATTTCTCCTCCTTTTTCTTCTTTAATTGTTTCCATTATACTTATTTCAGATTGTTTACATTCCATTTGGTAGACTTCTTTAACAGCAAACTTGTGAACAAAATCAATAGTTATACTGGTTATCACTTATGTTGTTTTCTGCGATTGCTAAAATTTATATGTATATTTGAAATAGGTTAAAAAACAGTTTTAGTACATTAAAGGCCAAGGCACCCTGATGATGTAGATCCAGATGCTGATCAGGAATTTATTTTGTGTAGTGTACATAGTTACAAGCATCATATGCTTATGTTGAAGGAAAACATTATAACAAAACACCCACTCATCACATTTTTGTGAGCCACTTTACGATAAAACTGTACTTTTAACTTGGCATTTTGCAAACAACAACAACACAATTTGTTGTTGTATACTTACATACTTAAAATTTGTGTATCTAACATCTATAGATTTACCGTTTCATGTTCATCAATGTTGAATAAAATACTTGACTGTGCTTTGACACAGAGTGGCTTGAGATTTAGAATTGAGTTTAGGGGGATACATATGCCTTATATATTGACACTCGACTTGATATTTAGGCTGGGAAACACATTTTTAGTCCATCTACAAGTTTTGAATGAATAATAACATAAACTCTTAGAGAGAGTCTCTGAATGGGGTGACAAAACCTTGTCAGTCAGAATAGAGTTTTCTTGGCAGGTATGCATATTCTCTGCCAAGAAAATTCCATTCGAAGAAGCACTTCAGTTCCAAGGAACTCCCCTCACCACCTCCAAGTGTATTGAAATCTTTAGTATCGTAATCGCGAACAATGTGCAGTTCAGAGGCTAACCTGGAGATAAGGCAAAACTTGCCTCCAAGCAGCTGGGAATGCTAAACCGGTCCAAGCAGCATTTCACTCTGCAGCAATACCTTATGCTTTATAAAGCCCAGATGAGGCCTCATATGGAGTACTGCCCACACTAAGCTAAAGTTTAATCAAATACTTTATAACAAAATATCGCGGTATTTAATTATTTCCCAAGGCCACACAGAGATTAAATGGACAAGCAACTATCCTATCTCTAGTCATTTAACTAATTACCATTTATCCTGTATATTCTAATAAAGGCCAAAGGGTTTGTTTTGTTTCTACTTGTTACACCATTATATGCTAGTCCCTTGACGAAGTTTCAATTAGGAAAACAATGAATGAAACTCACCTAAGAGTTCTTCAGCTTTTTCCACGTTTCTTGAAACAAAGTGTTGCTTTTAGCGTACATACGCCTATCATTGCATAAACACACATTGTAGTTGTCTACTGTATCGTGAACGTGATCATTATTTTAAATTATAAATAAAACTCTCTTAAACTCAGCAATAGCATAGCAGATAATTATATGTTCGCGATGACAGTCACAAACTACTATGGATACTACATAATATATGACAGTGCAGATCGCGTTTGTGCAGTTCGTTTTTGTGTTGTTGTCTCACTCTGTTTATATAGGATTTCTATGAAATGGGTATATTTTCTTTGTAAATCATGTTTTTTTATGTTTAAGGCTTGGCAACTAGGCCTTTAAGCCTAGGTATATTATATGATAGTCATAATCTTGCGGCTTTTTGGTAATATCGATAATTTGACTTTAAATAAGGTTAAGCCAGGCGCAGTTGTATTGTAGGCTACAATCCACACCATTCAACGGAGTTCTTGTGAAAACTCGAACTCGGCCACATTTGACTATACAGTTCACATTTCTCACAAAAACACATAATTACTACTCAAGAACTATCAATATCCTACAACTATTGTTCATTTTAGAGTAATTATACACATTTTTAGAAAATAAACTGCACAGCACAACGTCCCCTTTCAGTTCCCGCCAAAAAACTGTCAATTCATTTATTTAGGTTTATGGCTTGGCAGCTAGGCCTTTAAGCCAGGTCTTAGTTTACAAGATAGTTTCTTCATTTTCTTAAGCCTATGTGTAGCACAGTTAAACTCTAGATTATCAACTAGTGCCATTCAACGGAGTTCTTGTGACAACTTAAAAGGCCACATTAGACTATACAGTTCACATTTCTCACAAAACACATAATTACTAAAACTCCTCTGTATGACAGTATGAAAAATATAGGCAGATTTTTATATATATTGTAGATTACGATCTAAATATGTCAAAAATAAATTGTTTTAATTAAAATAATAAATATTAATTTATATTTTTGAGAAATAAAATCGTTACATTGCAGCCATTAGTCACGTGACAATGAACGCCAATCAGAGCGCGTGACGTCATAGTGTGCAAAACACAACAAGTTGATAATGAATTCTCAGTGAAAATTCATCGTTTTCCAGAAATTTTGCTGTAAAATAATAGTATTTCCATTGTTATACACTGTGTTCATACCACTACAACAACCAGTTATAATAAATGCAAGTTTTATAAAAGCAAATACCAGTAGGTAATTTGCCAAAAATCGACGTTGTTATGCTGGGTGCCTTTTTCGCAACTAACACCAATTTGTGCTCTTAAAACTTCTGTGTAAGTATATAACATCACAAACTACTATGGATACTACGTATTATAACATTAAACAATAGCACTTAGTGTTAAAATTGTGATTAAGATATGGCAAAGTATTATTTTTTAATAATTATTTTTGAGGTTATGATAATTTTAATATTCGTAAATGTTGATGCTAATGGTGAAATTTCTTTTGTAGATCATCGCGAGTATGTTATGGAGATGACGCCATAAGTTATGTGCATTTGAAACGTGATTGCAAACTCCTGTATTGTAAAGTGTAAAATATACCCAGATCATAAAGTGCTATCGAAATTATCGTCATCGCAGGAGTGAAGAACCAGTATGCACTTCTGCGGACTGTTATTGGAAAAAATCGAAGCTGTCACAACTGTGAACCAGTTTAAAATATGTAGTAGTAACCCTAGTTTACCATCAAATTCAAATGTACTTATAAGTTTTTAGAAGAAGGACGAAAAATGAAACTTGAGGATTGTGCATTATTTAAATATCAACATAATTCTGTTCTCAGTGATACAGCCAGCACTTTAATGTATCAACTTGTTTTAAAATATAATGAAAAATGTGAGTCATTTTTAAGAAATACAGTAATATCAGATGCTGTCATTAAAAAATTTAAGTGGAAACAAGGGAGTAATTTAAAAGCAGTCTTTGGCATGAATTAAGATATGGATGGATAACAGCATCACAGGCTTTTGAAGTAAGTAGATGCAAGACCCACAGTCAGAGAAAATTTGGAGCTGAAACTTCATAAAAAAAATTAAGAAATGTGGTCTCATATTAAGTCAACAATATCCAATGACTGCTGGTTCACCGGATGGTACACGTGAAAATTGCATAGTAGAAATTAAGTGTCTCTACAGTACAAACCATATTCAAACTATATTAAAGATGGGAAGCCTACAAACAAATATACTCAATTACAAATATGAATATATTTGACTGCTGTGGAAACATGTATATTTTGTGTAACGGATCTAGATTTTTCTAATAGTAAAAAATTTAAACTTTCTGTGTAGCAATCAGTTATGAATATGTTAGTGATCTTATTACTGACAACTTGTTACCATTTTGGAAATGCCATGTGTATCCATTACTTTATCAAAACATATAAAGTAACCACTAGGTAGGTTCTGATCTCATCATTTTATAATAAAATAAAACACAAAATGATTTTGGAGTTTCATTTAATGAGGCAATCTTATAAATTAACTAAACTACCATGCTCTAGGGCTAGGGTAACTAGGTTAGTTCATGACTACTTAAGGCCGGTTCCTATATCTTACTATTCACTCACCCAACCATCAGTTGAATTTTGACATTATTTGTATGAAGCTTATGTCAAATTTTAAGCGATGGTAAGGTAAATGAACTCTATAAGATATAGGAACCAGCCATTAGTGGACTTATCATCTATAAAGTAAAATTGTTCATGGAAAGGATATTTATTTACATATTTTTTATTTGCATGAAAGATTTGATCTGGATGTGTTGAGTGGAATGGTGACAGTGAGGACTCTGTGTGAGTAACGGATGAAGTATATAAAGACAGTGTCACAGTGACTTCTTCCATTATTAATTTCTTTGAAACTGCTTATACTGGATCCAAATGGCCTTAATGATTTCACAGAATATTTCACTTAAAATGGAAATGAAGAAACTGATTTTTGTGAAGACTACTAGTGATCCTGCCTGGTCCACAGTCTGGCTTAGCTTAATACTGGATTGAGTAGCTTTACTTCTATATTTATGTGTCATCAGTACTTAAAGATTTATTTGCTGTTTTAAGACCTTGTAAACTTTCTTCCTGGGGTAAAACTGAAAATAAATTGACAATATTATTATTAGATTGTTTCAAGAAAATTAATATTGGATCTACTCACTATTAATGTAAGAACCTGTGGTTGTGTTGGAAGTATTTTCAAGAATTAAACTAGCACCACTGGTAATACAGTACTACTTTCAACTGATTT
Source organism: Dendrolimus kikuchii (assembly GCA_019925095.2). Taxonomy (NCBI): domain Eukaryota; kingdom Metazoa; phylum Arthropoda; class Insecta; order Lepidoptera; family Lasiocampidae; genus Dendrolimus; species Dendrolimus kikuchii. The sequence goes on from CM034387.1 coordinate 35,931,669, forward strand.
ATTTACACACTTTCTTAATAGCATCATCTTTTGTTCTTTATTGTTATATATGGTCGATTTAGACTGCTACAAGTTCACTTTCTTCTATCTGGCTTACAATCAAATTCACTAGGTAAACAGCTTGGTTTCAAACGTTAGTGTGATATAGATCCCATTATTTGATATTATACGTAATTTTCCATATCATTTAGTAACGTAGAATTATAAATAGGGCTGATAAACACTTACATCAAAATGATCTTCACAAAAATGTGGCCACTTTCTCCTTATTTGTTTACCCGTTAGACATGAAAAAAAACAGTTTCTATGGTGTTTTTATCGTTGTACTGATACATCGCGGCACTATATAGTGCTTGTAATAATTAGTATTCATTTTTTATGATGTATTTTTTAAACTTTTGATAACACTTCAACCAAACAGATGTTTGTTTTGCACACCGTGACGTCATGCGAGACGCCATGACAGCTTGACGCGTTTTCGTTACGAAATGTCAAAATATTTATAAAATTCCTAAATAAAATATGTTAATGTTGTTTTTTTACTGAAATATTAATATTTTGGCTAAAATAGACCATAAGGCACAATATAAACTTGATTCTCAAAAAATGTCAACTACCGAATTAGTATAACTAAATGAAAGAAATGTTTTATTTTGAAGTTAATTTCTGGACGCAAAGTAACCTGAATATTGATGATAGCGAATTTAACTGCAACGAAACATTTCTCGTATTTCATGTTGTGTTTTTTCCGTCCTCCTCCTGTCCTGTTTGTGCTCCATCTGAGATAATGTCATAGTCATTGACTGTGGCCAAATGCGTCTTAATTAAACCGGTAAAAATAACGCCGTTAAAGAATGGATATTGGTAGTTATCCGCTAAATAAACTAATAACATTCATCCGCTAACCGTACGACTCGACACTTCGTTAAAGAATAGCTACACTAAATTAGTGTATAGCTATATATATATGGAGATTCTATAATCAGCATTTTCAGATTTAATTATCTGTGGATTGGCGCGTAATTCGAAATTGAAATAAATTTTATTTGAAAGATGTGTTAATTTAATTTTAAATTCAGTCATTTGTTTTTAGATAGTTTTTTGTTTTTGTGAGATTGTGGTAGTTTTTGGCGCCATGGATAAACTGAAAATTCGTACAATTTTCAAATATGAGTTCCTACGTGGAAATACCGCTGCGCAAACAACACGAAACATTAACGACGTGTACGGGCCTAACACTACTTGCATAAATACGGTCCATTAATGGTTCAATCGTTGTAAATCTGGAAATTTTGAGTTGAAGAACGAGCCTCGCGGTCGGCCGGTAACCATTGTCGACAACGACGAATTGAAGGCGATAGTGGAAGCGGATCCAACTCAATCTACGGCTGAGCTTGCTGCGGGCCTTGGAGTTAGTATCAAAACAACGTTGAAGCACTTGCGTCAATTCGGAAAGATAAAAAAGCTAGATAAGTGAGTGCCACACGAACTAAGCGACCAACAGCGAGATTTACGCGTCGACGCATGCATAGCACTACTGAATCGGCATAGAAACGAGGGAATCCTTAATCGAATTGTTACCTGCGATGAAAAGTGGATCCTGTACGACAACCGTAAGCGTTCGTCTCAGTGGGTGGACCCGGGCACAGCACCTAATCAGTACGCTAAAAAAAAGATTACTCATAGGAAGATGATGGTGACTGTCTGGTGGACCAGTATCGGACTTGTACATCACAGCTTCTTATCGAATGGCACAACGGTGACGGCAGATGTCTATTGCTAAGAATTGCAAACAATGATGGAGAAGCTCGCAATTCAACAACCAAGACTAGTCAATCGCTGTTCCCAATTGCTTCTCCACGACAACGCGCGAGCTCATACTTTACGCCAGACCATCGCAAAGCTACAAGAGTTACAGCTGGAAGCTCTCTGTCACCCATCGTACTCACCGGTCCTTGCTCCAACAGATTTCTACTTTTTTCAAAATTTAGACAATTTTTTAAGTGGGAAAAAATTCAATACCCGAGAGGCAGTACAAAACGCTTTCGCTGACTTCGCCTCCCGTCCGGCAGACTTCTACAGTAAACGGACAAACAAACTGCCATCAAAATAGCAAAATTGTGTAGATAGTTTGGGCCAGTACTTTGATTAGCTGAAATCAATATACAAAACTTGCATCCGCCCCATCATGGCCTATGCGAGTGTGGTCTTCGGCCACGCCAGCGATGCTAACATCTGGAAACTGCAAAGAATCCAGAACCAATTTCTGCGTGCTGCAGTTGACGCCCCGCGCTATATGCGGCTCGCCAACCTGCATCGCGATGTGGAGCTTCCCTCCATCAAAGATTATATAACCCTATCGCGCAGATTCTTTGACCGTGCCCCCATCACCCGAACCCTCTGGTGACGGAAACCGTCAACTACAAACCCACACCGAACGCTCCCACGAGAAATCGTCGCCCTCGCAATGTACTCATTGACGAGCCCGATGAAATCACCCGTCTACGTTCGCGATGCATTTTGTAAACGATTTGCTCAGAACATCAGCCTGGCATAGCAGGCCCCGGCTCGGATCCTCTTACACAAAGGTAAGGACCCACCAATCACACTCACTCACTACAGACACAAGTAGCCATACAAGATTAGCTTAGGCGTGTTGCTGGAGAGTTTCTTCCGTCGCTTCTTCTCCTCCAGCTATAACACATTGCGAAGCGGTAGTAATGATAGACTAGGATAGGCTCCGTTCCGGCGGATGTCGATGCTTTATATCCCCAAATAATCACTTCAGCCTGTTGGCTTAGCTCATTCAGCCTTTTACGGCTAAATCTCAATCATAGACTCAATCCCTCGCAGCGGTCGAGCCGAGGTCGAACCTCACAGGAGCTGCCTCCTGCGAGCGCGCTGTGTACTGACATAAATGACACGTAAACTTCTTTTGCTTTGCGTGTTTATGCTTGATATGGATTGTAAAACTGCCTTTTGGTGAATATCCATAATCGCACAAATCACATTCGGACGCTTTATCACCAGTGTGTTTACAAAGGTGTCTGTTTAAGTTGTCTTTTGTAACAAATTTCTTCTGACACACATGACAGGTGAATTTCTTTTCCTTTGTATGTTTATACCTTATATGCCTTACTAAGGCGTCTTTTCGTGAACTTCCGTAATCACAGAAATCACATTTGTATCGTTTCTCCCCACTGTGTTTACTGAATCTATTTAAGGTGGTCGTCGTGACACATTGGTACTGACATGTATGAGAGGAAAAGTCATTTTCTGATCCTTCCTTATCACAAACATTTGTATTATTTGGCAAACTTTGCAAAATGGCATTGGTTAAAGGTTTTCTACCCTTAGTTGTTTCGTGGAGCTTAATTCGCTTCGATGTTTCCAGTACTTCTTTTGATTTACGTTTTTTTGTTGGTGCGCCTGAAAAGAAAAATAATCACACTAAATAAATTTTGTATCAAATTTATTTTATATACACATACATACATACATACATAACTTCACGCCAGTTCCCTTGCGGGGTAGGCATGAACAACAGAGTGCCATTTAGGCTTATTCTTACACACCTCACTTGCCTCTTTGACATTCATAACTCTTGTCATGCAAGCTCGTCTGTTCTTAAGGCTCCTGACATCACCTTCTGCTAGTACACGATCAATTTGATCATGGAAGGTGTGTCGTGGCCTTCCACGACTTCTGCATCCATCCACTTTTGCATTGTATATCTGTTTAGTCATTCTTTCCACATGCCCGAACCACCGGAGCATCCTTTCCTTACCTTCACCCCGACACTCTCTTTCAGACCAACTCTCTTTCTTATTACGAACGCGGTCCTTTTATATATATATATATATATATATATATATATATATATATATATATATATATATATATATATATATATATATATATATATATATATATATATATATATATACCAAGGTGAGCTTAACCCTATAGAGTTTTCTTCCAGCAAACCTATGGGTCTAGCGAGAGTGGAAAGACAAGAGGGTTGTTACATTCAAGTTATTACATAAAAATACTTATTGAAAATAAATATTACATTACTAGCTGACCCGGCAAACTTCGTGCCGCCTCAGAATCAATAAATAAAAAACGTTGATTTCTAAACGACGGGATGAACATCAAATGTTTGACAGGTAGGAATAGTTTCTAAGGGAAGCATATTTTTCATATTTACTCACCTTTTAAACCTTCCCTGCACTTCCACAAATAATTCAAAACCAACATTAGCCAAATCAGTCCAGCCGTTCTCGAGTTTTAGCAAGACTAACGAACAGCAATTGATTTTTATACTTCTACATACATATATACATACACATATATCTAGTATATACATATATAAAATCCATATACACATACATATATATATTAGTTAATTAGGAGAAATAGTGTACATTAACTCTTGTTTTAAAAATGGTTTCCGACAGTCTATATCGGATTACATGAGAGAGGGCGGTCCATAGTTTAACTGCATGAACGGAAAACAAACCGCTATACAAAAATTGCAAGTGATATCCCACTAAAATATCAACGTTCTCCAGTCAGTCCACTCAGGAACGTACAGTCCTTATATTGTTACTGCTAAATATAGGTCCATGAGCATCAAAAAAGACCAAAATTTTACCCAGATTAGTATTTTATCACTTTTACTAGGCAATCGAATGCTACAGAGCATTGAAATAAAAGTTCCTTTTAAAAATGTCTCTTAATATTAACTTACCAAACGCTATTTTATTTTTTTTATTGCAGGAGTTCAGCAGACAGGCAGACAGCCCACTTGATGGAAAGCTGTTACCATCGCCTATGGACATTTGCAACACCAAAGGTGCTACAACCTGGTCACTAGTGCTGGAACACAACTCAAGGCTGTTATGGCGGCATACTCTAGACCAGGGATGGCAGCCATCCAGTCAGGCTAATGCCCTACCACCTGGCTGTGGGTTGTTTTGTCGCCTCTTACGATAGGCCGTCCCAACGCAGGAAATAGTATTCTTTCTCCGTTCCTGCATGGATAATTGACACTAGAATGTGAAAATGAACTTTTACCTAAATCAATCCTTTCCGAAATAATTTGAACCTCCTTTCCCACCATCTTTTTCAGAAGTGTATCATCGCCTGGTAGTGAGCCTGACCCAACATCAGCGACGTCGAGATCTTTCTCCTGACTTGAATCCAAGGAATCTGAGAAAATATTTTTATTTCAACTGTGAGATACTTTGCAACTGCATTTTAGTAATTGTCTTGAGTACATATTGTTGTGCATAATCACATTTAGTATAACTGTGCTAGATTATTCATTTTTTGGCTACAATATTACAGATTAATGCTCAATATTGTTATTAGTTGTGGTAGCATACTGGCTAGTGTATACATCTCAAACTCAAAGGGTTTGAATCCTAGCCGGAATGTATGCACCACTTGGGCAGTTTTCTGACCCAATACATTGTTACGAGTGCGGGACTTGAATTAAAAATGCCGTTGGAATTACTATAGAATTTATTAGGACTGTACAAACATGTATAACACAGGTACAAATATAACTGGACGCAACCAGTACAAACCGTGCAGGAACGGAGAAAGAATACAATTTCCTGCGGCCCGGCGGCCTGTCGTAAGAGGCGACTAAACAACCCACAGCCAGGTGGTAGAGTATTTGCTCGACTGGATGGCGACCACCCCTGGTCTAGAGTATGCCGCCATAACAATCTTGTATTGTGTTCCGGCATTAGTGACCAGGTTCCAGTCTCCTTTAAGAGAGCAGCAGCGCATTTGGTGTTGCAAATGTCTATAGGCGATGGTAACCGCTTTCCACTAAGTGGGCCGTCTGCTTGTCTGCTGAACTCCTGCAATAAAAAAAAAAAAAAAAAAAACGTGATGCACGATTCAATAACACGCGCAAAGTCCGTCACTATGTAGCTTATCGAATGTACACACGTCTTGCTCGTATCGTAATCGTCGCTTGACTGACTTCCTCTCTCCATTCCGACGTTGTTTTATACTTCACAAATATAAGTGTGCCCGCCCGTATCGTCAACTTAATTTCCTAGAAATAAGAATCCGCACACCTGGCTAATTATGCCTGCAAACGGCCATAAACGAGTACATTAAGACAATGGTACATATGCCAATAAATAAGTAAACAAAAGGAGTCTAAATGCGGAAAGGTAATAAACTGCAGCTGTGAATCGGTCTTTGTCGGTCATAACAATATATACTACTCAAAACAAAATAGGGCCCACCATGTTTTATTAATGAATTTTACAGCTTCTTTTTCTTTTTTCAATTTTTATGATTAGAAATGAATAAATGAAGGTTTTTGAAAGTGTGTGAACAAAAACAATAGTAAATTTTGCCAATTTTATGGAATTTAGTCAAAATTTACAGTTTTTAGGAAAGTTTACAGAAATTATTGATTTAAGTAAAGTTTGATTTTTATTTTTATTCTAGACTAAATCAATGAGTTTGAAGGTGCTTAATAGCGAGTAGGTCCTCCTCTGTTCCGTATGCACTCTCTGAGACTATCTGGGACACTTTCAATCAAGTGGGTGATGTTTTCCTCGGGTATTCGCTCCCAACACAATTTTAGGGCGTTTATGAGCTCTTGTTGATTAGTCACATTACTGAAGTTCAATTTGAGGCTTCTTTTCAATCGGTCCCATAAATGTTCAATGGGGTTAAGATCGGGACTCATGGCCGGCCACGGTAAAACCGTAATATTGGCTTCAGAGAGAGCTCTCTGGGTTGTTCGCGCTGTATGTGGGCGAGCATTGTCTTGCATAAAGACGAAGTTTTCACCCACTCTTTGTGAAAATGGGATGACATGGGGCCGAACTATTCGATCGACATACCGGGAGGCAGTTATGGAGCCTTCTTCCAGAATTACCAGCTCAGTTTTACCGAGCAAGCTTATTCCAGCCCACACCATAACATTTGGACCTCCAAAACGATCCGTTTCATGTATGCAAGGTTCTGAAAAACGTTCGCCTTCTCTTCCCACACGCGCACTCGACGATCATCGCTGAAAAACTTCACTTTACTTTCGTCCGTAAAGAGTACATTTCTCCAGTTGTCCATTGTCCACTCCGCATGCTCGCGAGCAAACCTCAAACGTGCTGCACGATGCGCTCTTGTCAATTTTAGACGAATAACACGAGATCTGGAACGTTGTCCGTCTTCATGGAGTCGATTTCGAATGGTTTGATCACTAATTCGTTTGCCAGTCGATTGCCGCAGTCGATTTTGTAAGACGCGGGCGGGAATCGTGCGCTCTCGACGTGCAGTCAATCTGATATACCGGTCTTCCTGGACGGTTGTAGCTCGCGCTCTTCCTGATCCAGGTCTCCTCGCGACACTAGCTGTCTCTAGAAAGCGTTCCCACGCATTTCGAATAGCTCGTCGCGACACACCAAGACGTCTTGCCACCGATCTCTGAGATTCTCCCTCCTGAAGCATAAACACTTCTCTTGTTGCGGTTTCCACATCCATATGACGCCGAGAACCAGGCATAATGATCGCGAGTAACACCGAAATCAAGTCAAAAAGAAAAAAGTAGACGTGCGACTATGACACTCAGAATGTGACTGAGGGTACAAGTGACTGAGAATTTGAGTAATAAACGATTTTTGGAGTACTTCACTTTTTTTGTCTACCTACCATTAAATTTGTGATTTGAAACATTGATAACGTTAGATAAACATGTCAACAATACTCTGAAATATTTAACTTCACAATTTACTGCCTAACAATTTTTTTTACAGGAAATTAGAGATTAACTTAGAGTGGGCCCTATTTTGTTTTGAGTAGTTTATATCGTTGCAATTACCACATACTAACAATGGTGAAGGAAAACATAGTGATAAAACATGCACATCGAGATAACTGATGTGTCAAACCTGGCAATTGGACAGGCACAGCAGGTATACTGTCCGTTCCCCCTATAGCGGGAGGCCAGAGACCAGCAGTGGGAATTTCATAAGCTGTTATTATTATTATGTATTATTATTAGTAAGGGACTTCATTAGAACTTTCTTAAAATATGTCACTTTAAATAATGTGCTCTGGAGTTTCACTTAATTATGTAAGCTTTCTTATTTGAACCTACAACCATTGATTAATGAACTATCACTGTAACCAATCAAACTACAGAATCAAAGAACACTATGGCTAGCTTGTAAGCCAGTTGATATACCTGAAGGTCACAGGTCTGTCATATTATTGATGTTGATTGATGTGATGCAATGAAATAGTTTTACGAAAATCTAATTATATTTGAAGAGGCTTGTATATCAAACAAGTTCCTCAAGAAGGAGAGATAAATATAGAATACTGTACATCCTAGAAAACATAGTAGATAGATTCAGTTCCCAATGGATATAAAATTCCTAGAGTAAAAACAAGAATGAAACCAAGTTGTAAAATATAGACTATACTGGCAACTTGCCTCTTTCCTCTTCTCTGATGTTAATGTCATTCTCTTCTTTGTTGCTAATATCATTCTCTTCTATCATGTTAATGTCATTCTCTTCTTTGATGTTAATATCATTCTCCACCATCATGTTAATGTCATTCTCTTCTTTGACAATAAAGTCATTTTCTTCTATGATGTTTATGCCATTCTCTTCTATAGTATTAATGTCATTCTCTTTTTTGATGTTAATATCATTCTGTATTACGATTTTAATGTCATTCTCTTCTGTCATATTAATGCCACTCTCTTCTTTGATGTCAAGGTCTTTCTCTTCTATGATGTTAATGCTATTCTCTTCTTTGATGTTAATGTCATCTTCTATTATGTCAATATTATTCTCTTTTACAATGTTATTGTCATTTTCTTCACTGATAACAATGTCATTCTCTTCTTTGATGTTAATGTCATTCTCAACTCTCATGTTAATGTAGTTCTTTTCTTCAATATCCTCTTCAATACCTCCTTCACTTTCTTCTTTAATTTCTTCCATGTTAATTCTTCCAGACTGTTTACATTCCATTTGGTAGATTTCTTTAACAGAATAATTGTAAACAAAATCATTTGTCATATTGGCTATCGGTAACATTGTTTCCTGTGATTGCTGAAATTTATATTATGTATATTTTAAATAGGTTAAGAAACAGTCTCGGTATCTTAAAGGCTAAAGTGGGTCAAATGTGTTGGAATTTTTTTTAAAGAAAGGATTGTGCTAGCGGTTCAACATTTTTTATTGAAGTACATTTGAATCATATTCCATACAATAATGATATCTTGTCTATGCCATTAGCATAAATGAGGTTTTACAACAAAATGCTGGTCAGGAATTCCTTAAAAAACTTGTACTCATCAACTTTATAAAATAAAACCATAACCAGATAAACTATTACTCTAACCTGCAAATGTGAATGAGCTACCACCTTTATAGAAATTAATTTTAGATCCTACATAATTAATGAGTAAAACAATATTTATTATTCTTACCATTTTACTGCCTTTTGTTTTACCAAGTAACTATTGTCTTGTTGTGCATTTTTGTTTTGGTGAACAATAAAGTGTGATCTATGTCATTTAAAAAAGCTAACCATATCACTCATAAATCTGTGCTTATGTTGAGACTTTATGACATAATGTCATACGAACATATATTTATATTTAAAAAAAAGAAAAAAAATGGCTGCTACTCAGATATCCGGTACACAAATTTGAAGTAGTGTCTTTCTATAAGTGTATTATGATCTGGAGTTCTTGTAATAATAATTTTTGCTAAACATAAAGTCACCAATTTTTTCACTGATATTATTGGGATGGGTGGTGAAAGGTCTCAACCAAAGACTACAAGTGATTTAGTTAGTTTTGGGTTAGGTTATTTTCAGACTAAAGCACACAAGCCAAGTGAGTATGCTGCGTTCTGACTATTTAATATTTATTTTATATATACACATTTTATAATTTTGTCTTCATTGGCCGCCATTTAATTATTTTTATTATTACTCTTGTAGTATATGTGAAAGTGCTCTGTTGTGTTTTTTCTCAATTTTTTGACAACTTACAGTATTTTTTGTTTTTTTTCTGTTGTTTAATGGCTTTATTTTGGGCAATGAAAGGATTGTTTAACTTTGGACATATGATATAAGTACAATATTAGTGAAAAAATAAGCAAGGTTATGTTTATTAAAAAATTAATATTCCAAGATCTTCAGACCATTTGTAGCTACATAAACTTCATGTTTCAAACATCTACAGATATACCAAAAAAATAAAGGATGGGGTATAGATACATGGAACTTTCGTTATTATAAATGGACCTACTTATGCAAAATGGAACCAACCCACATACTGACAGTTTTGAGAAAAGCCATTATTATTAAAATTTTGCATACAAAAAAATATGTCTATATTTTGGAAGAAAACATTTAGAATATTGTATATTATATTTTCTCTTTATGATTTTTATTGAGTCAATAGAAGGTGCTAGGCTAAGAAACCTTATTGATGACAGCCGTGAGAAACTTTGGCCTTCAAAACTATCTTCATCAATAGATGACATTTTCTCAGCTGTGCACGGCATATGTAGCACTAACACACAAGGAGCGGTTTACCATCATTATTATAGAACTGAAAAGCAACACAGTACTTTAAGCTTTGGCATTTTGCACACAACAACAATACAATTCATATGCACTTTTTTATCCTGTAAAAAGGCGCTTAATTCCCAAAATTAAAAATGTATTAAATTCATTAATGCAGAATTAGTTTATCACAAATTTGCAATAATCGATTGTTTCCTAAAGCTATGGAGATGCAATGGACAAGCCATTGTCCTATATCTAGTAACGACTATATTCTACTAAAGGCCAAGGGTCTGTTTTTATTTGCTATACAACCTTTTATGCTGGCCCCTTGACGAAATTTCAATTATAAAAACAAGTATAATGTATGAACTCGCCTTAGAATTCTATCTTTGCCATATTTACTATTTAGGGCTTTAGGGTCTCCAGATCGAATTTACAAAAACCCTAATACGCCAAATACCCCAAAATGATACTATTTCAGACTTCCCAACAAATAGTTGGATGAAAAAAATTGGACAAGTGCGTGTCAAATCACGCACATTCGAGTATTTATTTCTTAGAGGTTACAAACTTTCGTTGTTTTTTAACCGACTTAAAAAGGAAGCGTTTCTCGTTTCGTCGTGTAAATCTTTTTTCGTAATTTGATTACAAAACAATATGAATATCAAAGAAGCAAGTGAGGTATGTAAGAATAAGCCTAAATGGCGCTCTGTTGTTCGTGCCTACCCCGCAAGGGAACTGGCGTGAAGTTATGTATGTATGTATGTATGATTACAAAACCTAAAAATTCGCAATTAAATTACTGTGACACATTATTCAAAGACGGATAACATGATCTCATAAGGCTACGGTTTTGCTAAAATTAATAAAGAACACGAAAAGAAACTTATCAAGTGGGGCTATTTTTTAAGTGAAACTTCTTTAGAATCGTGATTTGAAACTCGATGAAACGAAAAAGCGACACTAAAAATAGTTAAACACAAAAATATATAGGTTTAAGCCTGCAAGAAAATGAGACAGAATACATTATATTTAATCATTTAAACACTATACTCATACAGATAGAGTTGGAAATGTTTTGAAGTTTTTTGTTAATACTTAAAATTTCGTGTTCTAAAGCTTAATTGTATTATATAACGATATAATATACTTCACACTTCACAAAACTTAGAACTCTTCCACACATTGTCACAATTTGTTTCATTTCTACTGCGTGTGAACTGCATACACACACATTTTTTTTTACTTTTTTTTTAATATTCATTTGGCACAACTTCCTTTTTTTAATTTCATATGTATACCACTAAGGTATATTCAAATAATTATAATAATACTAAATGTACTCTTCCGTTTACATTTCATTTAAAAAAAATGCAGAGTGACCATTTATTAAAAATATTTTATATTACATAATACAGTTAATGAGTTGTGAGACAATATATAATATATAAATTCTGTTACTAAAGCTGATCCTGGTTATTATCATAATAAGTGAGATAACCCAGTATGACTATATTTATTACACACAAAGTAACATGTAATCAATGCAATACCATTACAATTATTGTATAGACATGTTTGGATTTAATTTTTATTAACAATTTCATGCTACATATATTTTTTTTATTGCATGAGTTCAACAGACAGGCAGACGGCCAAATATTTTATGGCATTTTAAAAAGGCTAGGTGGATAAAATACTTCCCCAATTGCTCCAGCTCTGAAATGTCAAAGGATGTCATGAATGTCAAGGAATTCTAGTCCCCAAAAATTGCCCAATCACAAAATATATCCCAAAATGGGACCCTGGCAACGTTGGTTACGCTGCCATAGATTTAATAAATTCATATGTTAGTGTCAAGGAAGCTGTCGTTGTGTTCGTAATAATGTTAGGCAAAGAAACTTAGTTTAGACAGCCAGGCTGGAAATTTTATGACGACTCGAAAGGCCACATTAGATTACACAGTTCACATTTCTTCCAAACACACGCATTATAATTATTACTCAAACACTACCATTACACACCGCTATTTTAAAATAAAACTTCGCCATTCATCACTTACCAGCCACCAAAAACTCACCCCTACTAATAATCTTTTTTAAAATCTCTTAAGCTTGTGTTAATTCCATTGACTACTAATAAAAGCAGCAGGGTTTCCAGAATGAGCGTATGAAAAACCAAAACATCCTCTAAAATGATAATATTTCGTCAATGTACCCTTACCTTACATACCTTATCTTATACTAATATATAAAAATGAAGAGTTTGTTTGTTTGAACTCGCTAATCTCAGGAACTACTGGTCTAATTTGAAAATTTCTTCAGTGTTAGATAGCCCATTTATCGAGGAAAGTTATAGGCTATATATCATCACGCTAAGACCAATAAGTGCGAAGCACCAATGAAGATTGTTTCAAAATCGGGGTTATTTTTTTAACTATTCCACGCGGACGAAGTCACGGGCAGAAGCTAGTTAAATATAAACCTATTTATTCTTTTAAATAATTTCTTATCAGTCTTAGCAATTTGTTCATAGGATTCGTGTTTTCAGGGCCGTAACAAAGAACCAAAAATATTTTTTCAATAATAATGTATATCATCTCACTTCCTACATAGAACTACCTCTAACCTCGATAAATAGAACTACACTGATCAGGGTTTGTCCTCGGGTGCATTTGATACGGTGTAGACAGAGATAATCGCTGGCCAGTGTCACGTCACATCAAGAGGCCTCTACGTTTCCCATAGCCCCACTCAAGCCCTCCAGAAGTCTGGGCCATTTTTATGACTCGTGGTCTTTAAGGGCATAATACAACATACTGCAAATAATAAAATTAATATTCTTCTCCCATCATTTGGTTTCGATACGTAAAAAAGGGATAACACAAAAACTGAAGCAATTTCTGAAACTTTTTTCTAAACAAAGTAAAAAGTTAGTGGATAAATGACAATTTTTACGGTTCTAGACTTATATTTTGCTATCCATAGACTTTAATAGTGTTAAAATCTACATTTTCTTATTATCAAAGCACTGGCGACTTATAAAAAAAAAGTATTTAAATGTTCCATTGACTTTAACTTTTTTTATTCCTTCTGTCATCGTGTTAGCGAATACATAAATTGCACCTGGCTCAGCCTAATCTATTATTTTCCCCCTATATTAGTACAGCCTAATATACTGCAACTCTGTGTGGGACTCAAGTCCCACAAATAGTAATGAATATTATTAGCGAGTTTACAAGATTACTAAGGCATTCCCTGTACGAATATGGCTACGTCCCATAAGAGGCTCACAACGACCACGTTCATGACCGCGATTTTTCCCTTTCCACTTGCTTGCCGGCGTTACAATCTTAAACCCAAGTGAAACGGTTATTCGACCCACCTCTTGATATGGTTCGTTGTGTGATCGAAAATGAAGTCATTGGTGACTTTTGGCCACGACCACAACGACCGCGGTCGCCTTGTGGAACGGCGAACGGAGCATTTTGGGCGTTGTGAGCTATCAGTGGAACGCGCTGAAGAAAAGGCCAATCGCAGCCGTCATTTTAGTCCAGGTAATTAAAAATCATATAATTATAAGTCACCACTTATTTGCTTTAATTACCTTAAAATAAAGTAAATTTCTGTATATGTTTAATTGGTCTCCAAGTAACAATACAAAACACAAATATTAAACTTAAGAAAGCAAAATCTATGTATACAGATAAATAAAAGTGAAGTACCCGTTTGTTTGTAATGATAAAAATATGAAAAATATCAGGGGGGATAATTCGATCAAGGAGATTCCGAAAATGCAAATTTTAACATTTTTGTCTGTCTGTCTGGACGTTCCGGCTAATCTCTACAACGGCTGGACCGATTTTGAGGGGATTTTCACTGGCAAATAGCTGATGTTATATGGAGTAACTTAGATTACATTTAAAATTAGGGTTCCTCGAAATAAATCCACGCGGACGAAGTTGCGGGCACAGCTACTAATATAATAAATCTGTTGGAGGGGTCCAGTTCATAACAATTCAAAATTGAGAAATAATACAAAATAAAACTTTTAGAATTTTTATCTGTCTCTCTGTCTGTCCGAGCATCACATGAAAACTACTGAATGGATTTAAAAGATACTCGACAGAGCTAGCTTATATTCGGGTCAACTCTTCGGGTACTTTTGTCTCGTTGAATGATAGCGCATCAGTTCAGAGAGATAGCGCTGTGGTCGCATCTTTGGTGCCTCTGTTGCAATTCACTAACATAGGTACACGTCACCACCATGCCAACGAGTATGACGTTTCGCTGCCACTACTAATGACAAATAAACTCTTTATTACCAAATGCCGTTTTGTAAAAATGAGGTCGTTTAACTTGGCACTACCTCAGAAGTCATGTTGTTTCAAATTTTTTTTACACCATGTTTTGATATATTCTTCTGTCCTCTTATATTTCAATTTCCAATTGTGTATTACTAATACATTACAGTATACTATCTGATACCCGCCCGCTTCGCGTGCCGTAACATCCGTTCTTAGATGACCGCTACTTGGCGAAAGGAAGGTCCATGCTAAATTTCAACTCTATAGGTAGTATAGTTCTTGAGATATCGTGATGCGTCACTATATAAGTGGTTTTCAATTATATATACATGTTTAAACACCTTGGCAAAGCCAGATATAAACATCTCATTATTCACTTTGTATGTTTTGATATGATATGAGAATTTAAACTGGAATTATCCGTACATTTATAATTGCAAATTCCACATATATATGGTTCCTCGTCAGTGTGTTTACGAAGGTGTACAATTAAGTTGCTCTTTGTAACACATTTGTACGGACATAGATGACATGAGAAGTTCCTTTCCTTTGTATGTTTATGCTTTATATGACTTTTTAGGTTGCTTGTCCTTAAAGCTTTATAATCGCAAAAATCACATTTGTACGGTTTATCCGTACTATGCATACGCAGATGTACACTTAAGTTGCCTTTTGTAACACATCTGTACTGACACAGATGACATGAGAAGTTCTTTACCTTTGTGTGTTTATACTTTATATGGCTTCTCACAGTGTCTTTTCTTGAACTTCTATAATCACACATGTCACATTGGTAAGGTTTCTCCCCGCTGTGTGTAGACAGGTGTATGTTTAACCCGTATTTTGTAACACATTTGAACTCACAAATATGACAGGAGAAGTCCTTTTCCTTTGTGTGTTTATATTTTATATGTGTTGTTAAACTGCCCTTGTGTGAACTTCTGTAGTCACACAAATCACATTGGTATCGTTTTTCGCCGGTGTGTTTACGTAGGTGTATGTTTAAGTCGAATTTTGTAACACAATGGTACTGACAAATATGACATATGAATTTCTTGATCTTCGTGTGTTTATATTTCATATGTGTTGTTAAGCTGCCTTTTTGTGAACTTCTATAATCACACCATTCACATTGGTATGGTGTTTCGTCAATGTGTTCACAAAGGTGTCTATTTAAGGCGGTTTTTGTGATACATTGGTACTGGCATATATCACAGGAGAAGTCGTCCTCTGATCCTTTCCTATCACAAATATTCATATAATTTGGGGAACTTTTTAAAATAACATTATTTAAAAGTATTTTGTTCTTAGTTGTTTCCTTTATCTTAATATGCTTTGATTTTTGCTGCACTTTCTTTAATTCGCGTGTCTTTGTTTGTGTTTCTGAAAGGAGGAACAATGACAATAAACAAAATTTTGTATCAAATTTATTTTGTATGTATAAGGTAATACATAAGGCTCAGTATTTTACTTATAGACTTAAGGGGTTATAGCTAGAATACAAGTTAAGTTTCCTTCATTGTACTAGTTTATAGTTATAATTAAAATATGTATATTTTACATGTATAATGCTAAACTTTTTTTAGCGTATTGATGCGAACTGGTCCTATGCAGGTGTTTTATTACCCCTTTGAATGTGAGTGATCTATTGTTCGCGCTAATGCGCCTGTACGCCCCTGGTAAGACGTCATAAAACCTTCTGTCTATTGTTTACATTTCACTCCACATAACAACATTGTGTTCTGGTATTAGTAGCCAGGTTACAGCACATTGCTAGCACCTTTAATGTCGAAATGTTCATAGGCAACAGTAACCACTTTCCGTCACAGTTGGGCCATCAGCCAGACTGCTGTACTCCAGCAAAAAACAAAAAAAAGCAGAAGTAATAGCCGGCCTTGTCTTGCTTGAATACGGAGACGTGGCCCAATACAGGGTAAAGTATCTTGATGCTCCACATAGCCTCTGTGAAGTCTTCACAACATCAAGAAACTGGTGGACTTGCTGGAGGAGCTGGACTGGATGGAGTAAACCCTTATCCATCCTCATACTCAAAAAAGGCGCAATGTGTCGAGATGCTGAAACCACCCACTTGTAAAAGAAGATTGTTTCCTACATAGATTTCCGACAGTAGAATGAAAATGGGAACTCTTACCTAAATCATTCCTTTCTAAAATATTTGGAAACTCTATTTCCAATATCTTTGTCAGAAGTGCATTATCGCCCGGTGAGCCTGACTCAACATCAGTGGCGTCGAGATTTTTCTTCAGACTTGGATACAAGCAACCTGAAAAAACATTTCTATTTCAACTCTGCAGCTTCATTTGGGCACATCATTGGCCATGGTTACCTTTACCATAGTTGTACTAAACGTGATTGTATATATTGTATACTAGCATTTGTCCCTGACTTTGTCCAAGTTAGACAGGTAATAAAGATAACTGTTATTTTGCTAAATATAAAATCAATGGTTATTTAGTCAGATTTTTTACTATGAGAAAACATGAATCATGTTAATTCCCATAAACATTCAGTATAAGTAACATTTTTAAAGGCATTCTAATTCTATTCACTTTAAACCTCTCCTAAGTAAAATCCCATAGGTTTCTCTGGATGTAAAATAACACAGATTTTAAGTCAGGGGATTTACTATCGATCAACGAAAACCACATCAAAATCGGCTCAATAGTTTTTAGATGAACCCCAAAAAAAACAGACAAACAGCAAAAATATAAGAAACAAAGGATTTTACTATTACAGTTTTATCTAATATATAAAATTCTCGTGTCACAGTTTTCGTTGCCATACTCCTCCAAAACGGCTTGACCGATTTTGATGAAATTTTTTGTGCTTATCCGGTATCTATGAGAATCGGCCAACATCTATTTTTCATCCCCCTAAATGTTAGGGGTAGTCCACCCCTAAAATTTATTGTTTAATTTTTAGATTATTTTTTTATTTTTTTAGGATACAGCATTAAAAAATACATACAATCCTAAATTTTCACCCCTCTACTATCAACCCCTATTTTTTATTTGTTAATTATAAACTTTAATTTTTTGGCAAGATTTTTAATCTTATTTTGTCATGACTTAGAATTAAAAAAATTGTATTACTCTTTTATATTCACAATTAGAACCGGTAGGTGGCGCTGAGATCGGGTTCTGGAATCCTCCTAATCACCTGCAGCGATTTTGGTGATTTTGTTTTTGTGTTTGAGTGGGTACTCGAATGGTTTATATTCGCAATTAGAACTGGTAGGTGGCTCTGGGATCGGGCTCTAGAATTTTATTTTTTAAAGGCAGGACAACGTCTGCCGGGGCCGCTAGTAATATTATATTATAGATATAGCAGTTGTGCTAAATTATTCATTTTTAGCTACAATATAACTGATTAATGCTCATTATTATTATTAGCCAGGCACTTGTGTAGAATTCACTTAAAATTCTTAAGATATGGAACTTTAAAATATGTGGATGCCAATGACTTGCTCGGGAGATTTACCCAATTGGAAGTTGTCTTATTGGAAGCAATGACCATCAATCACTGTGCTATCATGAAAAGCAAAGTATATCCAGTTCCAATGGTATACATTTCCAAAATAAAATAAGAACAAGTGATATCTTCCTAAACAATTTCGGTTACAGCGATTGCTTCAGTTATTGGCTGTTCGACATTCTTGCGCACGCAGGTGATTTGCATAGCCAACCTTTTTTATGAACACACACTTGCATCTTGAACACGTCAGAACACTATTCTAAACAGAAGCGGTCAAGTACACAGGATATATATATAGGTGCATAAGCATTTGCACACACATAGGTGCACACACTCGTCTTCAGCCTCCTGAGCTTAGTGGAGCGGGAACTGCTACAACTGGAGGAGGGTTTGGATTGTAAAGGAGGGATACTTAGGCCGTGAAGGGGATGTGATAAGGAGAATGGGAAGGAAGGGAATAAAGCGGAAAGGAAACTAGAAACAAGGAGAGGTGGGACACCACTGCCACGGAACAAAGGTAGTATGACAGTGGGGCTGGGGCCCCTGGTTCGCTTACCGAAATGCACTGCTAGACAGACAAATGTCCAGCAGAACGCACCCCCTGGGGGGTTTTGAAGAACAAGTATAAAACTATAGGTACTATACTTGAAACTTGCCTCT
The DNA here is from genome assembly GCA_019925095.2 of Dendrolimus kikuchii. Taxonomy (NCBI): domain Eukaryota; kingdom Metazoa; phylum Arthropoda; class Insecta; order Lepidoptera; family Lasiocampidae; genus Dendrolimus; species Dendrolimus kikuchii. The sequence goes on from CM034387.1 coordinate 35,950,702, forward strand.
TTTCTCTTCTTTGATGTTAAAGTCAGTCTCTTCTATGTTGTTGATGTCATTCTCTTCTATGATATTATTGTCACTCTCTTCTGTGATGGTAATGTCATTCTCTTCTTTGATGTAAATGTTATTCTCTTCTTTGATGTTAATGTCATACTCTTCAATGAAGTCAATGACAATCTCTTCTCTGACATTAATGTTATCCTCTTTTTTGATGTTAATATCATTCTCTTCTCCAATGTTATTGCCATCCTCTTCTTTGATGTCTATATCATACTCTTCTATAATGTCAATGGCATTCTCTTCTCTGATATTTATGTTTTTCTCTTTTTTCATGTTAATGTCATTCTCTTCTCTCATGTTAATATTGTTTTCTTCTTCATTATCCTCTTTAATACCTCTTTCATTTTCTTCTTTAATTTCTTCCGCAGTACTTGTTTCAGATTGTTTACATTCCATTACATAGATCTCTTTAAAAGCAAGCTTGTAAACTAGATCATTTGTCATATTGGCTATCAGTGAAATTGTTTCCTGTGATTGCTGAAATTTGTATGTATATTTGAAATAGGTTAAGAAACAGTATTGGTGCTTTAAAGACCAAGGCACCCCAATGATGTATGTTCAAATACTGGTCAGGAATTCCTTAAATAAAAACATTGTAAGAAAACTTGCACACTCATCAACTTTATGAGAAAGAACCATAGTTAGATAAAGTATTTCTTTACCCCGCAAATATATATATATTTGTATGTATTTAATTTATAAACTATGTATTTTAAGTATGTTTATTTATGATATACCTAATAATCTGCACCACCTACATCGCCAGATTAGGTTAAACTATTCCTTAAGTTAGGTTGTCTAGAAGAGATGGCTTTAAGTGATAAGGCCACCTATTGTTTCTACCATGACAATATTGTAATTGTTTTTGAAATTGTATATTTGGTGAGCAAGAAAGTGTTATCTTATCTATCTGTCTATAAATGAGTATTATAGAAAATGACTTTAGATCTGCTACACAATAATGAGTAAAATGTTATCACAAAAGCTTACTCGTCAATGTGTGCCAACATTGAGATATGACATGATGCAATATATATAATATTAGGATTCTAATTCTCATAGCTTACATCAGAACCCTTATTAATGACAGCTGTGAGAAACTCCTCGGTCTTCAAAGCCTTCTTCATCAATTGATGACACTTTCTCAGCTGTGCACAGCATATGTAGCACACAAAGAGTGGTTTTCCATCATTAATATAGAACTGAAAGGCAACACAGTACTTTTAGTTTAGCATTTTGCATACAACAATACAATTCATATTAAAAAACTAGCTACTTTCCCAGAATAAAAATGTAATATATTCACTACGATGAATAAAATATACAAATATATATATTGTATAACGTATATCGATTATTTCCTAAGGCCTTACATGGAAATACAATAGACAAGCAATGCCCTATATATCTAAGTAATTATTATACCCCGTATATTCTACTAAAGGCCAGGGGTCTGTTTTTATTTGCTGCACCTTACATGCTAGCCCCTTGACGAAGTTTCAATTAAGAAAACTATTGTATGTACTCACCTTACAACTCGTTAGCTTTTCCCATATTTCTTGAAACAAAGTGTTGCTTATAGCGTACATACGCCTATCACTACACAAACATACCCTACAGTAATTATCTACCGTGATCATTATGTATAAAACAAATATTTCTCATTTGAACAAATTTCTGCGAAAAGAGTGAAAACAGACTATGACTAACTATTAATTAATATTAACTATGCTACGCAAGCTATGCTAGTTCATCTCACACTTTTCGTATTTACTTAACAAAATACTATGGATACTACGTACCATATTTACTTTTAGGGCACCATTGGCAAAATTTATAATGCCAAAGGAGTTGGAGCCAAAATCAACAAAAGTCAAGTCAAAAAAGGAGTTTGTGGCGGGAACTGAAATGGGAAGTTGTGCTGTGCAGTTTTATTTTCTAAATATGTGTAAAGTTACTCTAAAATGAAGAATATTTGTAGGATACTGATAATTTTTGAGTAGTAATCATGTAATAAAATTACGTTTTAAGCGCGGTAATTTATTTGATTTTTATTAATCCGATGTTTCGGCCACTTTTCAGTAGCCGTGATGACGGAAGACAAAGATGTGAAGTGTCAATGAGTATTGTTAAAATTTTATTTAGCCTACCGCCAACTTGTTCATTTTAATTACTTAGTTTTAATTTTGTTTGTTTTTATTTACTCTATGCGAGTCTAATCTAATTAACCACCGCTTCGCAATCGCAACCTGTTGTGGCTTGAAAAGAAGCGGCGTAAGAAAGTCTTCAGCAAACATGCCTAGCTCTAAGAATTTCATATAAACTATATTTATTTATTTATGTATTAACTTTGATTATATAACATATAATCAAAGAATATTAAAATGGGTGGGAGGAAAAATAAAAAGAAAATATCAATCAAGTTGGTTTGTGTTCCGGTGCACGCAGAAAGAGTTCACAGTGTCTTGAGGTCTGGCAGTTGGTGTTTGCTGGGTAAACACGGACAAAAGAACACAATGCTAACATGAAACACACAAGGTCTATAAAGTCTGCGATTAGTGAACACACGCTGGATAAACCCAACCATTACATCAGATTCGATAGATAGATAGACAGGCAAGAGGCCGTTCAGGAGGGGACAACAGTTGACTAACAACGACTGAATAATTTAAATACAAAGTCCACCAATTACACACAATTTATTTTATTGCAAGAGTTCAGCAGACAGGCAGACTTCCTATCTGATGGAAAGCGGTTACCATCACCTATAGCTATTTGCATCACCAAAGATGCTACAAATGCGCTACTGCTCTCTAAACGGAGACTGGAGCCTGGCCACTAATACCGGAACAGATCTAAAGGTTGTTCTTGCGGCATACTCTAGACTAGGGGTGGTAGCCAACCAGACGGACAAATGCCCTACCACCTGTTTGTGGGATATTTTATTTAGAGAGCATGCATCAAAATCACTGCTTCCACACTCACTACGTTATATTAAACTTTTGCCTATGTGATATTTGCTTCCGGAAAATGTCGACTATCCCGATAAATATTATACTATACAATTTTCCGAGTCGAAATATATCCTATGTATATATATATATATATATATATATATATATATATATATATTGTGGGGCGCTGTAGCCCGTGGATAAAATGCTGGTTCAGTTTGTAATGGACTGTATGAGAGAGATATGACCTAGATCCTTGCACTAGAAAAGTAGAAGCTCCACCAACCTTGAGATCGGCCCTCTCCTGGCTCGGTTCATGTTACACACAGGAACAGCACACGGCACTAAACTCCACCTTAGAACTAACACTTTTGACAAAGTCTAAGCATATATAGTCAGTTCTTGGCACGGCGAGTAATCACAGTAAGTATAATGAATATTATTCAAAAAATGATGAGCGAACGGCGCGTTGTGGTCTCGTTAAAAATTGACAGTAAGTGTTCAAAAATGGCTGCTCCTACCCGGCTCTGTATTGGCCTCACACAGGAAGAGAGTAGACAGCAAAATTGATGGAGCTATATTCTACCTACTTTATACTAGGCAAGGATCGAACATATATATTTTGTTATTTTCTTTTATTTGTAATTAGAACAATGTTCATATAAATTAGTAATTTATTTTGCATAATTTTATAACGAATGTTTATCGTTTTAATTTGCTTTGTGGAGCTAAGCCGTGGCATCACTTAGAGGTACTTGCGGAAGATCAGCGCTGGTTGTGAAACTAGCAATATGCTGAGCAAGAGCCTTTTTAGGACATCACAATTAATTGTTACATATATTCATCATCATATAAGACTTTTTGTATCATGTCCTACATAAATATTTTTTCTTTCTTTTCTTTCTTTCTATGTCCATGTTCGATATTGAAACTATATACGTTCAAATATTTTTTCTGTGAGAGCTTAAGGGACAGCTACTCGGCGGATTATTCAGAAAATAAAAAAATGTTTTCGTGTGACGTGTTTATTGGTCTCCAAGCAACAATGTATAGGGCGTTCCGTTAGTAGCTCACAACGACCAAAATGCTCCGTTAGCCGTTCAACAAGCCCACCGCGATCGTTGTGGTCGAGGCGAAAACGTCAGTAATTACGTCATCACTTTGGATCACACAACGCTCACAACGACCCATGTCAAGAGGTGGGTCGAGTAGCCGTTCCACTTGTGTGTACGATTGTAACGCCGGCAAGCAAGTGGAACGGGAAAAATTGCGGTCGTGAACGTGGTCGTTGTGAGTCCCTAATGGAAAACAGTTATAGAATACAAACATGAAACTTAAGAAATAAAATCTATACTATGTACTTCGGGCAACACATCCACAACCTACTATGGATACTACATATAACGCATCGGAGTTGCCATCCAGCGTGGAAATGCGACCAGCGTTTTGGGCACGTTCCCAACCGACAGCGATTTGGGACTTATATATTATTCGTAATCTTTTTTTCCCTACACTTAAAAGGGTTAATAAAAATCTTAACCTGTAAATGGTTCGAGTTAGTACAATGCGTTTAAAAATGTGAAAAATATCAGGGCGCCTAATTCGGACCAGCATATTCTTTGTCTGTCTGTTAGAGCATCACATGAAAACTACTGAACAGATTTAAATAAAACATGAAACTCGTTACAAAGCAAGCTCATACCCGGGGAGTAACTTAGAATACTTTTTTATCCCGATAAATGACATTGTTGTTGACATAGAATAGACGGATCAGCTAAGCAGATGGCGCTGCAATCACAGTTTGTCAATTGTCTAACAAATACCTATGTTGTCATAAACAAAATGTCTGACCTCTATATTTTGGTGAGTAGTTGTCTAGACTCTAAACTATATGAACTTAATATATTTGTTATTATTATATGTAAAATATCGAATTATTTTTATGTAAGTAACTATAAAGCTACTACCTAGTTTTTCAGGTGGCGTAGCCACAAGAAAACACTAGTCTATACAAATCTATATATATATATAAATCTGTTGGGGTATCCAGTTTGAAAATGAATTCAGAATTGAAAAGTATACAGGGGGGGACTAATTCAGACTAGCAGATCTCGAAAATACAACTTGAGGAATTTTTGTCTGTATGTCTTTTAGAACATTATTTACGATAACTATTGAACAGATTTAAATGATACTCAACACAGAGCTAGTTTATAGGCCAATACTGCAAGGCAGTAATGTCTCATAAGGAGGCCGCTGAACGAGAAAGAGAGAGGTGCGCATGCGTCCCCGGAGACGCAGGTATGCGCAAGATCTTTTCTCGTGATTCTGCTGCGGGGGTCCTCTAGCATCTGGGGAGCAGAAGATCCAAGCCCTGCTTCTTGGGGCATTCTCGAGCACTGATGCGCAGGATCAGCGTGGGCATAACTACGTTCTAAGTCTCACGCTCTTCCTGCCATAAGCGCAGGGCACATGGGAGGAGGGTGGTTTTAGTGGAGTATTGGCCCATGGGTTACCTCTTTAAAAGAGGGGTACCTTGCTGAATCTCCACACATGCCGGCAATCGACTCTGTTATCTGTGCTATCTTCAGTGGAGAAGTCTCATTGCTTTGGTCTAATCCCAGTAAAATACCCAGTAGTGTATGAAAAATATTTCCCTGCCTCAAAAAAAAACCTAGCTTATAGCGTGGGTTATATTAACACTTAGGCTACTTTTTATTTTGATAAATGACAGTCTCAGTTCAAAAAGATGCACTGCGGTCACATCTTTAGTGCCTCCGTTGCAGTTGAGTCACAAACATTTCATCATCAAGTCAAAGAATATGAAGTTACACTGCCATTAGTAGTGACAAATAAACTTCTTTTTACCAGTGTTTAAACACCTTCACACTGCCAGATATGAACATTATTGCATTATTCACTTTGCATATTTTGATTTTGAACATGGGAATTTAAACAGGAATTCCCTGTACATTTATAATCGCACGTTTCGCATATGTATGATTTCTCCTCAGCATGTTTACGTAGGTGTACATTTAAGTTACTTTTTGTAACACTTTTGTACTGACATAAATGACATGAGAAGTTCTTTTCCTTTGTGTGCTTATACTTCATATGGCTTGTTAAATTATATTTGACTGCGCATCTATAATCGCAGAAATCACACGTGAACGGTTTTTCACCGGTGTGTTTCCGAATGTGTCTATTTAAGGTGGTTTTCGAGGTAAACTTATGTTGACATAAATGACAAGTGAAGTTCTTCACCTTCGCGTGTTTATACTTTATGTGGCTTGTTAAGATGTTTTTTTGTGAACTTCTATAATCACACAAATCACATTGGTATTGTTTTTCCGCATTGTGTTCATGAAGGTGTTTATTTAAAGTGGTCTTTGTGTCATATTTGTTATGACATACATGACAAGCGAAGTTGTTTTCATTTGTGTGTTTATACTTTATATGGCTTGTTAAATTATATTTCACCGCACTTCTATAATCGCACAAATTACATGTGTACGGTTTTTCTCCAGTGTGTTTACGAAGGTGTCTGTTTAAGGTGGATTTTGAGACAAATTTATTATGACATACATGACAAGTGAAGTTTTTTTCACTTGCATGTTTATACTTAATGTGGCCTGCTAAGATGCCTTTTTGCGAGCTCCTATAATCACACAGATCACATTGGTACTGTCTTTCACCGCTGTATTTACGCAACTGTTTATTTAAGGCGGTTTTTGGAACACGTTGGTACTGATATGTATGACAGGAAAAGTCATTTTCAAGTTTTCCATCATTAGTTATTTTGTAGAGTCTAATTTGCTTCAATCTGTGTGGTACTTCATTTGATTTGCGATTTTTAATTTGTGTGCCTGAAATCAAAAATTCGTATAAATTTTGAATCCGATTTATTTTATATGTATAAAACTATGATATAACTTTATTTAATTGGATATTATCTATTTCATCTTAAAGGTATTGGTAGTTAATCAATTGTCATAAATAAAATCACCCAATTGCAACCTTATTTGAACCTATGACCACTGCAAGTAATCAAACTACAGAAGCAATGAACACAGTGACTGGTTTGTTAAACAGTTCATGTACCTGAAGGTCACAGTCAGAGGTCTGCCCTATGTATGTCAAAACAATAAAATAATCCTTATGAAATATTATGAAAATCTTTTTTTTTTTTATTGCAGGAGATTAGCAGACAGGCCCACTTGATTTAAAGCGGTTACCATCGCCTATGGACATTTGCAACACCAAAGGTGCTACAAACGCGCTGCTGCTCTCTTAAGGGAGACTGGAACCTGGTCACTAATGCCGGAACACAACTCAAGGTTGTTATGGCGACATACTTTACACCAGGGGTGGTAGCCATCCAGTCGGGCAAAAGCCCTACCACCTGGCTGTGGATTGTTAAGTCGCCTCTTACGACAGGCCGCCCGGCCGCAGGAAATTGTATTCTTTCTCCGTTCCTGCACGGTTAAAGAATCTCTTTATATTTTAAGAGCTTTTTTTGTTATACAAGTTCTTCAACTTTCAAAGATAAATATATTGGTTACTGTACACCAGGGATTCCCAAAGCGATTGATATTGCCCCCTGGGGTCGAAATCGGTTTCCAAGGGGTTGACATAAACAAAAACCGATTTTGGGAGTTGACGAGGTCTAAAAATCGATCACTATTAACCCAAGATATTATTTGAAAATTGGAAGATAATGTAGAGTTCTGTTACGTGTACCGACTTGTTAAAACAATGATTAATATTTTAGTAGGAAGTATCATTATTTCATACCATTCTAATTACACTTGATATTTACTATGTTATGTATATTTATTTTATTAATTTTGATGAGAAAATGATGTCAAGTTTGCTCACTTAACCAACTGCAAATTTTTTAAATTGATAAGTATTTTGTTTTAATATGAAAAAACTAGAGATACAATTATTAAAGTAATTTGGCTATGGAGGTCTGAAGTATCAGTTCATTTTGGAATCCCTGTTGTACATCTAGAAAATGTAATAGGTATATCCAGTTCGCAAGGGTTCGAATTCCAAGTTTAAAGAAAAAAAAAAAAACCATATAGACTATTCTGGCAACTTGCCTCTTTCCTCTTCTCTGATGTTAAAGTCAAACTCTTCTTTAATGTTAATATCATTCTCTTTTTTTATGTTAATGTCATCCTCTACTTTGATATTAATTTCATCCAGTTCTCTGATATTAATGTCCTTCTCTTCTTTGATATTAACATCACCCTCTTCTTTGATGTTAATGTCATTTTCTTCTCTGACATTAATGTCATTCTCTTTTTTGATGTAAATGTCATACTCTGCTTTGCTATTAATTTCATCCTCTCCTCCGATTTTAATGTCCTTCTCTTCTTTGATGTTAATGTCATTCTCTTGTCTGATATTAATGTTATTCTCTTCTCTGACAGTAATATATGTTTCTTCATTATCCTCTTCAATACCTCTTTCAATGTGTTCTTTAATTTCTTCCACAGTACTTTCAGACTGTTTACATTCCATTACATAGATCTCTTTAACAGCAAACTTGTAAACAAAATCATTTGTCATACTGGCTCTCAGTAACATTGTTTTCTGTGATTGCTGAAATTTATATATATATATATATATATATATATATATATATATATATATATATATATATATATATATATATATATATATTTGAAATAGGTTAAGAAACAATCTTGAGACCTTTAAGGCCAAGGAACTCTAGGTTCAAATGCATGGTACAAGTACCATGTGCTAAATTAAAGGAAAACATTGTGAGAAAACATACACACTGATCATGTACAGTTTGTACACTTGCTCTTGCTTGTAGAGGTGGATGCTGGCAGTAGTTGGTGAAGTGCTGGTGCTTTTTTATAGTACAGTGAAAAAAATACACCTTGTTGCTTTCTGGGATTTATTTTCCTACTTTTAGGACTTGGATGCTGATCCCTGGGTTCAACTTTGTGGTAGTTGAAGCCGTATGTTACGACTAATAGCAACTCGATCACAAAGTATTTGTGAGCATTATTTATACTAATGTTACATACATACATACATACATACATAACTTCACGCCAGTTCCCTTGCGGGATAGGCACGAACAACAGAGCACCATTTAGGCTTATTCTTACACACCTCACTTGCTTCTTTGACATTCATAACTCTCGTCATGCACACTCGTCTGTTCTTAAGGCTCCTGATATCACCTTCTGCTAGTACAGGATCAATTTGATCATGGAAGGTGTGTCGTGGCCTTCCACAACTTCTGCATTGTATATCTGTTTAGTTATTCTTTCATCATGCATTCTTTCCACACTAATGTTCATAGTATTAAATTCATTCATTCATTCTTCATAATATTAAAGTAGTCTAAAGTATGCCGCAGCATCAGCAAGATGCTATACGTTGAAACATACAGATCACCTTTTTGAGAACTACAGTAAGATAAAATAATTCTTTAGCCTACTCCTTTTAGCTGAATGAACTACTACTATTATAGAAAAGACTTGAGGTCTGCTACATAATTACAAATGAAATGATATCACATAAACCCAACCACATCACTCACATATAAATGAGTGCTGGTGTTGTAATATTATAGAATAGAATAGAATAATTTTATTGCCAAAAATTGATGTACAATATAAGGTCTTATTTTATTGTAGTATCAATACATTTTGCTTCATTAAGTGTGCAATATTAAAATTTTACAATGTCAAGTTAAAATAAATTATAAAATTATTATCGGAATGTCAAAATCATTTAATAATAATTACCAAAAAAATGCAATAATAGAAATTACAATCATCTAAAATTATGTCCTGTTTATTTTTATACTATAAGATTTTATTTTTCACATCTCGCTTTTATCATTTATATATTAATTTTTTGTATAGTAACTTTTATTAGTCAAAATTGTTTTTCTGGAAGTTTTTTTAATATTACATACAGGTACCATGCAGTAAATACTTTTGTTCATCATGGCCATCTTTGAATGGTTAGTACAACCTTTGTGTTGATCCAGTCTATTATGGTCAATGACATGGGATTATGACAAGAAAATGATACAACATAAAAAACTGAAATAAAATAAAAAAATTCAATTCTCATTGACACTTACTTCAGAACCCTTATTAATGACATTTGTAAGGAACTCCTCGGCCTTCAAAGCCCTCTTCATCAACTGATGACACTTTCTCAGCTGTGCACTACATATGTAGCACACAAGAAGCGGTTTCCCATCATTAGTATAAAACTGAAATGCAACCCAATATTTTTAGTTTGGCATTTTGTATATAATACCAATGCAATTCATATAAACTCTCTTACTTTCCAGAAAGCGTTATATTTATGTTCATTCATTTTGTATAAAATAATATAATTTATAACAATTATAACGACAACCAATTATTTTGCGAGTCCATATATACATAGACACGCAATTCTCCTAAGTCTAGTAATTTAAAACTAATAGCCAGCTCGTATATTCTACTAAAAAACAAGGATGTGTTTTTATTTACAACACCCTTATACGCTGGCCCCTTGACGAAGTTTCAACTAGAAAAACAAGAAGTAAATGTACTTACGTTAGAACTTGTTAGCTTTTCCCACATTTCTTGAAATAAAGTGTTGCTTATAGCGTACATACGCCTATCGCTACACAAACATACCCTACAGTTGTCTACCGTAATCATTATTTATAAAAGAAATATTTCTCATTTGAACAAACGAAATCGTGAAACATTTACATATTTTCTTTGGTGAACCATAGGTATAGATTTATAACCACAGAATACATGTACTCTAACGAGGTTTATAACAGTACATGAGAGGTGAAAGTGACCTATTTAGGCATGAGATAGTTTGGCGCACGAGCGTAACGAGAGCGCTAATGGTTCGAGTGTCTAAATGCCTTTCACCAGAGGTTAACACTCTGCTTTTCATTTCGAATATGAATTTCCAGTATATAAAAATACTCTGTGAATATAAGGAAAGTAAATAAAAACTGATTAGTTAAACAAACATGCCGCGATTTAGGCTGGCCGCATACGCTCGGTTTCCTGATCAGATTGCGTATGCGCCAAGAACGTCAAGAACGTATGCGCCTTGTTGAACATTTTGTATATAAGCAGAGCATTGAAGTTTCCAAATCTGAATTCCTGATCAGGAAACCGAGCGCATGCGGCCAGCCTTAACAGTGGCTGTAAAAAAAGTTGAAACATGAGTCGCATATATCATCTATGGTTCGCATTTTTTTAACAGCAGAGAGGGGAGTTTTTGGCGGGAACTGAAAGGCGATGTTGTGCTGTGCAGTTTTATTTTCTAAAAATGTGTAAAATTACTCTAAAATGAACAATAGTTGTAGGATATTGATAGTTTTTGAGTAGTAATTGTGTTTTGTGAGAAATGTGAACTGTATAGTCAAATGTGGCCTTTCGAGTTTTCATAAGAACTCCGTTGAATGGTGTGGATTGTAGCCTAAAATACAACTCCGCCTGGCTTAAAGGCCTAGTTGTCAAGCCATAAACATTAAAACAACAGCAGAGAGGAGTTTTTGGCGGGAACTGAAAGATGTTGTGCTGTACAGTTTTATTTTCTAAAAATGTGTAAAATTACTCTAAAATGAACAATAGTTGTAGGATATTGAGTTTTTGAGTAGTAATTTTGTGTTTTGTGAGAAATGTGAACTGTATAGTCAAATGTAGCCTTTTAAGTTGTCACAAGAGATCCGTTGAATGCACTGAAGTAGGAAACCTATGGAAATGAAACGTCAATAAAAAATGCGTGCCTCTGTGACGTCATCTGGCCACTAAACATGGCGGTTTTAGTGCTACCCAGAAGATTTTAATGTTATTAGGTTTTATCGATAAACGTCCTTGGCTCATTTTATTTTCAATATTATTGAGTATTAATTATTTGTATTTGTTGTACTTTAATAGGAAGTAAGTATATTGTTATGTGCAAAGATACTTTGATTTAGATGTGTGAAATCTAAGACAAGTTCGTGTTTCAAATTTATCAAGTAAACGATATGACGATTTTTAAAAGTTGCTACACAGATTTGTTGAAGTTGTCGTTTGACAACACAGTGACCACAAAACATAAACATATGGCGTAGTACAGTGCCATCGGCCCATCTCTAGCATGCTAAATTTTATCGTCGTTTCGTATGTTGCCGTCTCGCTCGCACTTGCGTATATGCCGGAAAGGGATGGAAGCTTTATGTCGGCGATAAAACGTTAGCATGCTAGCTAGCTATGCTGTTTTGGATATCAAAATAAGAGTACGTGTTTTTCCTATGAAAAACACGTACTCTTATTTTGATATCCAAAGAAGATTAATTAGATTGTAATAGAGAGGTAAGTAGTCTAAACTACTTACCTCTCTATTACAATCTATTTTAATTGTGTTGCTGACTCTAAAGTCCGTAACACATTACCGCAACGCACCTCAAGATAGGTGCGCTGCACCATAAGTGAGAGTGATTCCAATTTTAAACTTATTAAGGGCCGCGTGATAAAAAAAAACAAAACACCTACAGAACATTTATTTAATTACAAACGTCATTCCTTATGACTTCCGCTCTAAAATCACGTTAATTATTAAAAATTTAACGAATTTACAATAGTTTTTATTAAAGTAAAACTAATAAAGGCATAAGTTTATAATATGAGTTTTATTTGTACCTTAGATGTTTTAAATGGAATACAAAATTCAAAGAAGTGACACCATCAGTTATGGTTTATTCCTCTAAAGATGTCAAAGCATATTACTTTTATCTAAGTAGGTTCAATAGCTTCACTATAAAGAGTCTGTATATACAAAATCTAACATCTCTTGAAGCTAAAGAACAGCAGAGTCCTTAAATGTGCAGCATTTACCAAGGTAGAGGTGTCAGGACCGGCCAAAACAGGAATTGTTTCCAACTGGTTTTCTTTTAATATGCCAGTTTTATGTTGGCTGGCATGTCGCTGCAAAATATTGAAATATTAGTTTAGAATAATTGTATCCACAGTATTTTTTTCATAAAATTTGCTTAAATTATGACATTATCATTCAAATTGGGCAAATACATTTCTTGGATGGAATCACAGCCACAAAACCCATAAGTTTTTCTAAAATAGTTATATAGAATAAGAATGACATAGACTACAACTAGTAACTAGCATATCAGTAATAAGGTAGCAGCAACAAGTATATCAAAGGCTAAAAGTGAAAGTACAAATTTCAATTATACGAGCAGTCTCCATGAGGGTAAGAGGCACGAGAAGACATATTAAGGCCTTCGACTGCGAAGACGGAGCAGAAATTATATAATAAGCCGACAGTCCAACGACTATCCTGCTGATCATCGTCCCACCATACAAAACTTGTATATTAATTTTGATCCTTTTATAGCACGTTTTGTTATAAAATAATATGTATGTATTAAAATATGTATATAATTTAAAAAAAGTATATCAATACTAACTATAAAAATATATACAGTATTAACTTACTCTTACAAATTTGAAGGGCACGGCATCATCTCGTAGTCGAGTCACATCCAGAGTTTTGTTGAAACATTTATCATCAAAATGTAGCGAGCAAATACAAATATATTTTGCATTTGGCTTTATATTTTCCATTCCAATGGCTTCCAGCCACTTTTTCTTTATACGCTGATTTCTTGGCATCCTATAAAATATGTTTTAATTATTATTTTTGTATGTTTTAAGCGGGGTAGCATGATGAAATAAGAAATTTTATATAAGCAATCATATTATATCGATATCAAAGTCGATAAATAACGTACAACCCCAGCTAATAAATTAACATTATTTAAGCGTAAAAATATAGTTCAATAAGTTAAATCCATTCATGACCTATAACTGCACATAAGAACCTTGCTAATTATAATGAAAATCTTCCTTTATTTTCCCGGAAACATTAACAATAAGCAATATTTTTAATGTTTTTTACAGCGTACCTGTGTATGGTTAAAGATGACTGATTTGGTGTTTTTCTTATGCCGCACCCTATTACACTGCACACGGACGTATCTGCGACGTAATTATTTATATTTGGCTTCAATTATTTTAAATCACAAGCAAAATATTGAAAGATAATTAGTTATTTTGATTTATACCACGACTTTTTGACAAGACAAGTACCGGGTGCACTGACTGATAATGACATTTGGTGCACTAAACATGGCGGATTTTCGGCCTCATTAGGTATTTACGTATATTCATGTTCCACTTTATGTACGCACTGAAATACTGTTATATTGTTTTCCTGCGAGTTACAGTGCTGAGTAAGAATGAGATAGATATATGTTTATGTGTGTGCCTTCAAAATGGATGCTATTTGTATAAGCAATTGTACGTATAGAACAATATGTCGCGTCCCTATTATAGAGGTCCATGGTTGAATGGCACCAGCTGATAACCTACAGTTCGGCTGTGCTACACATAGGCTTAAGAAAATGAAAAAACTATCTTGTAAAATAAGATCTGGCCTAAAGGCCTAGCTGCCAAGCCATAAACCTAAATAAATAATAAATAACAGCAGAGAAAATCGTTTTCCAATTAGGAAAAGTACTATTTTCATCCTGTAATGCAACACCAAGCATGGTATTTTCAGAACGGTGTTAACTCCTGAGTGATTAACTCAAAAGACAAATATCCGACGCGAAGAGTGATTAGATCTGTATATCATTTGCGTTCAAAATGTGTCTTTATATCTTTAACTCTTCCGTTCATTCCTGTTCCACGCGATGACTATAGATCCGAATGAGAAGAAACTAGACAGAAAAGAGAAAGAATAATTAGCCCGCGCACTGCGCATACGTAGTACGTGAACGAGGAAACCGAATATAATGGCAAGCCAAAATAAATCGTAACACTATACTCGCATAGTTTTATGGTGTAATTTTGTTTTAAAGTAATTAATTTTATTATATTTTTTAACTCTATTTGTTTATATTTTTTTCATATTAGTTTATCGGTATATCACTCACAGATAATAACTCATCTTGTCTGCAATTGACACTGACATTATTCACTGTAAAGATAAAGAGTTAAAGATATAAAAGAGTGATATATATCTTTGTATCAAAAAGATATATATCACTCTTTTCTTCTTGGTGATTGATTTTTCCCATGACTATTTCAGAATATGAAAAATGAAAACAGGGTTTCCAGATTGAATTTATGAATATTCCCATACCCGTCAAAACATTCCCAAAACAGTTATATTTCAGAAACTTCCCCATACATATAAAAAAAGATGTGGTAGCGTAATGGCTAGCGCACACGTCCCAAGCTCAGAGGGCGTAGGTTCGATCCTGGCCGGAACGCATGCACCACTTAGTCAGTTTTCTGATGTAATGTGCTTATTGTTAATATTACAACGGTGAAGGAAAACATCGTGGTGTAAGCTGCATATCGAGATAACCGATGTGTGAATCCTGCCAAATCGCCTTGGATAACCGTGGCGATAATTCTGTTTGTTCCCCTATAATGGGAGGCCCGAGTACAGCAGTGGGACATTTATGGGCCGATATTATATTATTATACATATTTTGGATGAAAAATTGGACAAGTGCATATGGGTCCACAAACAGTGAAGAATTTCCTTATTTTTTTAACAAATTTAAAAAAAGAAGCAGCATCTCAATTCGTAATGTATTTTTTTTATTTATATAATTTGATTACAATAATAGAAACCATCACTATTATTGTACACAGACCTCATCATCATCATCATCAATCGAGCGTTAAATCCGGGTTGCGTTCGGTGGTTTCACTCCGACGCCTAGGGTCCGTTTTCCTGCTCCACTACGCGCGGTCTTCAGCATCCCCTGTTTTGAGACGATTGGTACACATGTCATCCTTCACAACGTCAAGCCAGCATTTCTTGGGCCTTCCCCTTCAACCGGGACTTGGCGGAGGTGGCATGACTAGACATTTGTTCCCCACATAATTAGCTGGTCTCCGTAAAACGTGGCTATACCAGCGTAACTGACACTTGCAGTTTGTTTGCTATGTCACGGACATGAAGACTGCCGCGGATGCGGGAGTTCCTGACAGGGTCTTCCCGCGTCATTTCACACATCCATCGGAGTATATTCATCTCCGTGACACGCAGTTCTTGCTTGTGTCGCTCGAGTACAGGCGACGCTTCACTGCCATACAAAAGGGCAGATCTAATGAGGGATTTATAGACCTGTCCTTTTAATTTAACTGACATTTTGGGGTCACAAATGACACCTGTCACCTCACGCCATATGGCCCAAGCTGCTGAGATACGGGCCTTGACGTCGTGGTCGATATCTCCGGACGCACTAAGTACAGATCTCAGGTACTTAAAACTAATCTGTGCGCTCGACCGTATCTTCACCTATGCGCAAGGATGTGGGATTGTAGTGTTGCAGGCCAAGTTTTTTGTCTTCGCCACATTTAGTTTCAGACCGCCGTTCTCTGGCGACCTCTTCCACGCATTCACACGTCGCACCAGGCGCCCCCTGTCCGAATCTGCCACCGCGATATTGTCAGTACGTATAGAGACCTGTTTTGATTATTATTATATTAAAGAACATTTATTACCGATTTTATGCTATCTCTATGCTATATTTTACGGCATTTTAGGTAAGATTACGGGAATAAAGTACTTACGTCCTCAGTTTACCCAGCGCTGAAATTTTAGTTCCTAAAAATCTCCACAAATAATTCTTGCTCCCAAAATGGGGACATAGTAATGTCAGTGCCGTGACTGTTTGGGCGCTGTAGTTGCGTTCGTTATATTAGCAGCAATAGCAGGCAAAGAAACTTAGATCAAACAGTTTTTGTAATAAGGGTCGATAAAATAGATACAAGACATCCCCAGTAACTTTGGGGCTAGAGGCTAAATCATCATAATGGGGACTAAAGAGACAGAAAAAGGGCTAGCGCCGAAGGGGCTAAATTGGCGACACTGAGAGATAAAGGTCGCTGACTAATTTTTGAATGGAATTTTAATGAATATATTTATTATAATAGTAACATACAATTTTATTAATTGAATGTTTTCTGTTTCTTCGCAAGGATATTGATGGTATTTAATATGTGTAGGTAGATATTAGAATAGAATAGAAAACACTTTATTGTTCACCACATACACATAAAATAAACAATTTACAGTAGTCACATGAAACAGTAAAAGTAGGAGCAATGGGTGGTCTTATCGCTTTAGAGCGATCTCTTTCAGACAACCCGGGCTATGGATTTTATGTTCGAGTTCGGTTCGAGTAATTCGGAGCATTATTCACTTTGCACATTTTGATACTGACCATGGAAACCTAGACTGGAATTGTCTGTACAGTCATAATCACAAATTTCGCATATGTATGATTTCTCGTCGGTTTGTTTATGAAGGTGTATATTTAAGGTGCTTTTTTTAACACATTTGTACTCACATATATGATATGAGAAGTTCTTTACCTTATTGTGTTTATACTTTATGTGTCTTGTTTAATTATATTTTACTGCACATCTGTAATGGATGGATGCAGAAGTCGTGGAAGGCCACGACATACTTTCCATGATCAAATTGATCGTGTACTAGCAGAAGGTGATGTCAGGAGCCTTAAGAACAGACGAGCTTGCATGACAAGAGTTATGAATGTCAAAGAGGCAAGTGAGGTGTGTAAGAATAAGCCTAAATGGCACTCTGTTGTTCGTGCCTACGGCCTACCCCGCAAGGGAACTGGCGTGAAGTTATGTATGTATGTATGTAAATCTGTAATCACAAAATCACATTGCTACGGTTTCTCCCTTCTCCCATACTGTGTTTACGAAGAAGGTGTCTATTTAAGCTGCATTTTGTAACACTTTTGTACTGACATATATGACATGAGAAGTTCTTTACCTTTGTGTGTTTATAATTTATATGTCTTGTTAAACTACCTTTTTGTGAACTTCTAAAATCACACAAATCACATTGGTACGGTTTCTCTCTGCTGTGTTTACGAAGGTGTATATTTAAGTTGATTTTTGAAACACTTTTGTATTGACATATATGACATGGAAAGTTCTTTTCCTTTGTGTGTTTATACTTTATATGGCTTGTTAAATTATATTTCACTGCACACCTATAATCACATAAATCACATGTGTACGGTTTTTCTCCAGTGTGTTTCCGAAGGTGTCTATTTAAGGTGGTTTTTGTGACAAATGTATCATGACATACATGGCAAGTGAAGTTCTTTTCAAATGTGTGTTTATACTTTACGTGACTTGTTAAATTATATTTTATCGCACTTCTATAACCACACAAATCACATGTGTACGGTTTTTCTCCAGTGAGTTTTCGAAGATGTTTATTTAAGATGGAATTTGTGACCAATTTATTATGACATACATGGCAAGTGAAGTTCTTTTCATTTGTATGTTTATACTTTATGTGACTTGCTAAGATGCCTTTTTGTGAACTTGTAAAATCACACAAATCACATTGGTACTGATATGTATGACACAAAAAGTAATTTTCTGATCCCTTCCCATCACAAATATTTAAGTTATTTGGCAAATTTTTTAAATATGCATCACGTACAAGTTTTCTGCCATTAGTTGTTTCATAGATTTTAGTTTGCTTTGATTTTTGCGGTACTTCGTTATCTTTGCGTTTTCTTGTTTGTGTGCCTGAAATCAAGAACATTTCTGTACAAATTTGGAATCAGATTTATACTACAACTGTAATGAATGAATGAATGAATGAACACTTTATTGTTCACCAAAAATTTAAACTTAAAAACTAGATACAATAAATGTTGAACAAAGGGCGGCCTTATCGCTTAAAGCGATCTCTTCCAGGCAACCCCTTAAACTAAGGAAAATATTAAAACATGACAGTGGCGGTGTAGACAATAAATAGTATAAAATGTTCAAAATGTATAAAATAAATAAAAATCTTTATTATATACTATATAAACACAGTACATATTACAATAGATACAGCCCTATTATACCTGAGAGGACCAAAAATAATTAAAAACCATGATTTTAAAAGAGGATACTGACTTAGCTTGTCTGATGTTGAGTGGCAGTGAGTTCCATAAACGGACAGCCTGTACTGTGAAGGAGTTGTCAACGAAGGAAGAAGTGTGTACAGGTGTCATTAAGGAGAGCTTATTACTAGAGCGCAAATAATGGGAATGTGAAAGATGTAGGAAGTCAAAACATTCCTTTAAATAAGGAGGAGTACGAGGATCAAAAAGGATGTTGTACAAAAGAGAAAGCAAGTGAACATTCCGGCGAAGGCGAATAGGTAACCATTTAAGCTTTTTACGATATTCGGAAATGTGGTCATATTTGCACTATAAATGTAAGATGTAACTTTATTTTATTGGATATTTTCTGTTTCATCTCAATAGCATTGGGAATTAATAAATTTTCATTAATAATTTGAATGTCTTTTTTCAGAAGCATATCATCACTGGATAGCGAGCCTGACTCAATATCAGTGACATCAAGATTTTCCTCCTGAATTAATTTCAAACAATCTGAGAAAATATTTTAATTTTAATTGTGATGTCCTCTGGAGCTTCATATGGGCAATTCTCCTAAGCACATCCTTCTTTGCAATCATATTTAGTACAAGCTGATGCCCGCGACTTCGTCCGCGTGGTGCGGTTTTTAACTATCCCACGGGAACTCTTTAATTTTTCGGGATCAAAAGTATCCTATATGTTGACCAGGGATATAAGCTACTAGGATACAAAATTTCATTTAAATTGGTCCAGTCGTTTCGGAGATTAGCCGGTACAGACAAACAAAGACACTGAAAAAAATCTATATAAGTTCTATTTCACTTCATACATCCCCCCTGACTCGGTTTTTAACATTTTTTTCATTGTACAGAAATTCAACTTCTACAGTTTTATTATATGTATAGATAACTATGCTAAATCATTTATTTTCAGCTACAATATTACTGATTATTGCTCATGATTGCTATTAGCAAGGCACTCAAATAAATTCTAACAGAAATTCTTAAGATATAGTATTTTCAAAAATGTGGTTGCGGATGATGATATGCTTGGGAGATTTACCCAATGGCTTGTCAAACAATTAATATACCTGAAGGTCACACATGTGCCCTAATATCGATGTTAATACAATAAAAAAATCCCCAAGAAGTTTTATGAAAATCTCTTTCTAAAGAGTCTTGCTTGGTATACAAGTTCTTCAGGGATCAAAGATAAATATTGGTTACTGTACATACTAAAAAATGTAATAGATGCATTTCCAAGAGTAAAAAAAAAACAAGTATAAACTATACTGGCAACTTACCTTTTTCCTCTACTCTGATGTTAAAGTCAAACTCTTCTTTGATGTTAGTCTTATCCTCTTCTTCAATGTTAATTTCATGCTCTTCTTTGATGTGAATGTCACTCTCTTGTTTCATGTTAATTTCAGTCTCTTCTATGATGTTAATGTCATTCTCTTCTATGTTGTGAATGTCATTCTCTTGTTTCATGTTAATTTCAGTCTCTTCTATGATGTTAATGTCATTCTTTTCTCCAATGGTAATGTTATTTTCTTCATTATCCTCTTCAATTCCTCCTTTGTTTTGTTTTTTTATTTTTTTCCACAGTACTTTCAGATTGTTTACATTCCATTACATAGATCTCTTTAACAGCAAACTTGTAAACAAAATCATTTGTCATACTGGCTCTCAGTAACATGGTTTTCTGTGATTGCTGAAATTTATATATTTGAAATAGGTTAAGAAAGAGTCTTGATACATTTAAGGCCAAGGAACTGTAGTGAAGTGGGTTCAAATGCTGGTGCAAGTACCATGTGCTTAGTTAAAGGAAAACATTAAAGAAAACTTGCAAACTCATCACCTTCTTGAGAACCACAGTAAGATAAAATAATTTCTTTCAGTTGAATGAACTACTATTATTATAGAAAAAACTTGAGGTCTACTACATAATTATGAGTGAAATGATATCACATAAGCTAACCACATCACTTATATGTAAATGAGTGCTGGTGTTGAAATATTATCAAAACAACACAATGTAATACAATATAAAAAACTTTAATAAAATAAAGAATTCAATCCTCATTGAAACTTACTTCAGAATCCTTGTTAATGACAGCTGTGAGAAACTCTTCAGCTTTCAAAGCCTTTGTCATCAATTGATGAGACTTTCTCAGCTGTGCCTGGCACATGTAGCACACAAGGAGTGGTTTCCCATCATTAGTAAAGAACTGAAATGCAACACATTACTTTTAGTTTGGCATTTTGCATACAATACCAATGCAATTTATATAAACTTTGTATAGTGTAAAAACTCTCTTATTTTTTAGGAAGTGTTTTATGGTCATCAATGTTGAATAAACTTAAGTATGTTATTTCCACTTTAATTCTTCTTTACTTTATATCTTATCATTTAACTTACTACACGAAAGTGTAATATCAGATGTAAAAGGAAATAAATGATTTTAACATAAATCCTTAAAAATATATAGAGCATAGTATCTCTAAAATATATTGTACGTACCCATTTGCTTTTCTTAAAAGGCTGGGGGTCTGTTTTTATGTACTACACCTTAAACTTCGTCAAGGGCCAGTCCTTTGACGAAGTAATAAAGTTTCAATTAGGAAAACAAGTAGTGAATGAAGTGAACTCACCTTAGAACTCGTTAGCTTTTCCCATATTTCTTTTAAAAAAGTGTTGCTTAAAGCGTACATACGCCTATCACTGCACAAACATACCCTACAGTTATCTACCGCGATCATTATAAATGAAATATTTTACATGAGAATAAACTTATGTGAAAACTATAAACACAAACTACTATGGATCCTAAGGCTACGTTCCACTAGGGTGACAACGACCGCGATTTACCCCGTTCCACTTGCTTGCCGGCGTTACAGTCGTAAACCCAAGTGGAATGGCTATTCGACCCACCTCTTGACATGGGTCGTTGTGAGCGTTGTGTGATCGAAAATGATGACGTCATTAGTGACGTTTTCGCCACGACCACAACGACCGCGGTCGCCTTGTGGTGTGTCGATCGCGATTGACAGAATCTTTTTGACCCGATCGCGACCCATACGCGTGTGAACAAGTCGTCGGTCTCTGAAAGATTCGGTCTTCCATAGATTCGATCACCAGGTGACATCATAAACGAAATTGGACTTTATTTGTGGAGCTTTACCGTAGCATGTTGCTTATTTAATCGATTATTTCGTGAATTCAATCACGCAATGACGTAACTATTAAAATATCTTCTATCTCTTTCGTTTAAGTACATACATACAATCCTATTCACGCAGTGCACTCGTTCTATCTTGTTGTTTGTTGTGCGTTATGATTGTATCCAAAATAAACCGTATTACGCGGGATCTCTCGGGTCGCACGCGACTTGTCCATCGCGGGAGCGGATTTTGATTTTGAAAATGAATCAATCAGTTGCATCGGTGACTCTGACTATTAACCTGCGACAGCGTTTCGGTATATTTCCGGTACCTAGTATATTGTTTGCGTGTGTTAGTACTTTTAATAAAATATTTTAAGTGACGGGTGTGTTATATTATAGGTATGCCAAAATAGCATCGAAACTGCACCTGACTAAGTATATTTCCGAACCGAATGTAGCCACGTGATGTCACGGGTGTTCCACGAATATCGTTGCGTTTTGGAAATGTTGCACGAAGAATTTTAAGCAGCCATTTTTTGATAATAAAATTTTACTATTAAATGATAATAAAACTTAAAAATAATTGTATGTTTTTATAGCAATAAAGATTACGAAAAAAAATCTGTCCTTTTTGGAGTCTTACGCATAGTCTCTATTGCGTCCCTATTCTCGTTCTAACGTGAGAACGAGATCGATCGCGTAATTCTTCGGTCATTTATATTATATAGATCACACGAACTGTAACCGAAATGATTGAATCTTTTTAACCCGATCACTATACGAATGGGTCACGATCGACCCGGGTCATGAAAAATGATTGACCGACACAGGTACGACTAACGGAGCGTTTTGGGCTAGCGGTGTGTAACTCCTGAGTGATTAACTCAAAAAATATATATCCGACGCGAAGAGTGATTAGATCAGTATATCACTTACGTTCAAAATGTGTCTTTATATCTTTGACTCTTTAGTTCATTCCTGTTCCACGCGATGACTATAGATTCGAAAGAGAAGAAACTAGACTAGAAAGAAAAGAGAAAGAATGATTAGCCCGCGCACTGCGCATGTGTAGTAAGTGAACGAGAAAACCGAATATAATAGCAAGCCAAAATAAATCGTAACACTATTGTTTTATGGTGTAATTTTGTTTTAATATAATTAATTTCATTATATTTTTTTACTCTATTTATTTATATTTTTTCATATCAGTTTATCAGTATTCAGTACACACTCACAGATAATAACTCATCTTGACAGCAATTGACACTGACACTATTCACTGTAAAGATAAAGAGTTAAAGATATAAACGAGTGATATATATCTTTGTATCAAAAAGATATATATCACTTTTCTTCTTGGCGAGTGATTTTTCCATGACTATTTTGGGCGTTATGAGCTTCTAATGGAACGCCTTGTACGTAGCCTATTTCCAGTATATTTTTTTAAGCTTTATTCTAGGCTTTATTAAGCCAGGCGCCGTTGTATTGTAGGCTACAATCGACATCATTCAATGGAGGGTTAAACTTTACAATAGTGGTCACTGAATTTTAAGTAGTGGGGGGGCGGAGGGGGAAGGGGGGGAGGAGTACTTCTTCCTTCTGCAACCCCCATGTCTAGGAGACATTTAGTTTTTGAGATATGATTTTTTTTGTAAACATTACTAATTTCATTCAAAATCGTGTACTTATTTCTTATGTCTAAAGATGAGAAATATTGAAGAAAGGTAGTGGTCGATGTAAAAAACATTTAAAACAGTCTAAAAACGCAGACTAAAGCCCACAAGCCGTGCGAGCGAATCGAGTGTGCTATAACAGCGGTCAGCAAATGTCAAAAGCAATTTGTAACCATCATTTAAATAGATATCAATGAATAAATGGTGACCAGTCGGTTCTGGCACTCGCCGGCCGCTGCCGCGGCACGCTCGCTTCGCTCGCTCGGCTCGTGCGCTTTGGTCTAAAGACTAACCCAACCTAACCAATTTACCGTTGTAATCACTGGTGGCGACTTTCGATCACCCCTCACAGCCTCAGTGGCTATAAATAAACTGTAAGAAAGAAAAAAGGCGGCAAATAGAGTATAGCTAATTATACATCGTTTTTTTTTTAATGAAAATAAATCTTTTAAAAATATACTAAAACAGACTCGCAATATATAAGCAAAAAAAAAAACAATTTTCGTATTTAAAAATCGATATTATTGACATATCGAATGGTTAATATTTTTTTTTCTTATGCCTATTATCGTCGTCAAGTAAAAAAAAAGTGACGGTACTGTGATTTATTATTATGAACGTTAAAATTGGTCAGATAAACTATAGACGTATTGGAAAATTTTCTTTCGGTTTTTTCCTAATTATTTCTGCTTATCTTATTTTTTTGTATTTTTTTTCTGTTACAGTGGTGTAGTTAAGTATATTTTAATCATATTACTATTTATATAATGTCCTCTGTTGGCGAGGATGTTCCTCCGGATAGGGGCAAGTTACCTTTTGATTCTGATATGGACGTGTCCCCTACGGTTCATCAATCATCCGAAAAATTATCAAATAAACGTCATGCCGATTCCAATATTAATACTCTTTTAAAAAAACCCGCGTCAGTCCCTCTTGTTGCTGCCTCAGCTCAGCACACATTTGTTCGCCCAGGTTACGAACCCAACACTAGAATTACATATTCTGAGCAAGACTCTGGTCCCTTCATTGTGCATGTTGCTCGTTTGGGTAACGATGAATCCTCTACATCAAATAACATGAGAGCTCTTAAGATTGCTCAAATCATTTACAATAGCAAGGTATCAGGTGTCGATGAGATTAAAAGTATTGGTCGAAATAAAGTGTCTGTTATTTTCAAAAATCACCTTGACGCAAATTGTTTTGTTTCTGACCCTATTCTTTCCTCTCATAACCTATCCGCTTCTATTCCTCGTTTCCAGATTACGCGCATGGGCGTCGTCACTCAAATTCCTTTGGAGTGGTCACTACAAGAACTGGTTGAATCAACTGAATGTCGTTCCGGTGCTTCTCTAGTAATTAAGGCAAGGCGCCTAAATAAAAAAAAGCGTATCGATGGGAACACGGTTTGGGAACCCACTGGTACCGTGGTTCTTACTCTATTAGGTCAAGTCTTGCCTGACCATGTTTATTGCTTTAATATGTCTCTGCCAATGAAATTATACACACTACCTACTATTCAGTGCCACAGATGCTGTCGGTTTGGCCATGTCCGCGACCAGTGCCGTTCCTCTCCCCGTTGCTCCCGCTGTGCTGGTTCTCACGATTGCTCTGCCTGTAATACCCCCACTGACAATGTGTCATGCTTGTTCTGCTCAGGTAGTCATTTAGCTACTGACAGCAAATGCCCCGAGCATTCTCGACAAAAAGCTATAAAAATAGCTATGTCCCAGGACAATATAAGCTATATGGAAGCCGCTAAAGGTTTCCCACGTGTACGTAGACCCTTCTCTGATATTGTTAACGCTTCTCTTCCTAGTAAACCGGTATACATTAACAGATCTTCTAATAATATTTATCCACCCTCTCCGTCCCCTGATTTCCCTTCTTTATCTCAGCCTTCTACCTCCTCTTATAAGAAATCTGTTCCCATTGTTCGCCGACCTAAACCTCTTCCTAGCAAGTCTTACGACCACCAAGCGCATAATAGCATAATATCATCCCCACCCCCGACTCTTTCTAATGGTTGTGCCCTTAATAATAATATCCCTACTAATAAAGTTTTTCCAAATGATGACCTGGTTCAACTTATGACTAAGACTTTATTAAATATTTTTTCTAAATTCGAAAATGGTTTACCTTACAACGTCACAGAAATGGTTCATTCCATCGTTTCATCTTTAATTAATTTATTTTTAAATAATGGCCAAGAACATCATGCAATGGAACTGTCGCAGCATTAAAAATAAAAAACAGGATCTCATCTATCTGTTTAACAGGTTTAACCCTTTGGTCTTTGGCATTTCGGAGACATGGTTGTGTCCTGGCTCCCTGTTTAGGTTGCCGGGATATTCATGTCTTCGAGATGACAGAGATGATGGCTGGGCTGGTTCTGCCCTACTTATGAATCGAAAGTTCTCGTTTTCCCAAATTCCTATCGTTCAACATTCTCCTGACTTTAATATTGTTGCTGCTCGCTCTATTGATATTACTTTTGTTTCATTGTATGTTCCTTATCCTAATAATAATATTATCTTGGAATTAACATCAATTTTATCTTCTTTTCCTAAACCCGTTATTATTCTAGGCGATTTCAACATCCGTCACACTATGTGGGGCTCTCCTTTTTGCGACTCCGTTGCTTCATCCTTTCTCGATATGCTAGATGGCTTAGATTTATGTGTGTTAAATGACGGCACCCCTACTCGCAGAGTTCCTCCTACTCAAAACGTTAGCGCCCCAGATTTAACTTTATGCTCTCCCTCTTTAACTAGGTTACTTACTTGGTCTGTTTTGCCTCATTCTTTTGGCAGTGATCACCTCCCCATTTTAATTTCGTTTCCTAATTCTTTCTCTCCAAACCCAGCTCTCCCACCTCTTTTAAAATTCAGAATTAAAAAGGCCAACTGGGATAGATTTTCCAATTTAGTTGAAGATAATTTACGGTCTCTCCCTTCTATCACCCTTGAAAATGTTGCTACTGTCTACAATGAATTCACCTCTATTCTAATTTCTGCTGCTAATTTATCTATCCCCTTAAAAAATTCTGCGTGTAACAAACTGCCTTCCCCAGCATGGTGGGATTCCGAATGTTCTGTTGCTGTCAAAGAAAGAAAAGAAGCCGAAACAAAATTTTCCAAGGACCTTTCTTTAGAAAACTTTGTTAACTTCAAAAAAGTATGTGCTCGTACTAAACGGTTCCTACATTCAAAAAAAAAATCCGGTTGGCATTCGTTTTGCGAGTCTCTTTGTCCGAGAACGTCTTCCACTCTTATATGGAGAAAAATTAAAGCATTTCGTTTGTCTCAAAATAATCCTAATATTTCTTCTAATGACCCTTCGTGGCTTCCTGATTTTGTTTCAAAACTTTCTCCTCCTTCTGTCCCACATATAAATTGTATCCCTTCCCTACTTCCTTCTACTGTTGACTCAAGTGGAATGAACTCAGAATTTTCTTTTGCGGAACTTTGTTGCGCCTTGGATCATCTCCGGGATTCTGCTCCAGGTGTCGATGGTATCCCATATTCCTTTATTACTAGATCTTCCGAATCCACTAAACGTTTTTTTCTCAAACTCCTTAATACTATATTCTTGTCTGGGTCTGTTCCAGATTCATGGAAAACTCAGGTAATCATTCCAATATTAAAACCGGGTAAAGACCCGTCTAAGTCAGATTCCTATAGGCCTATTGCTTTGTCATCTGTCCTCGCTAAAATAATGGAACATCTTATGAAAAATAGACTTGAATGGATCGTTGAAAGTAGGGACCTTCTTGCGAACAGCCAATTTGGCTTTAGGAGAGGTCTTGGCACTATTGATAGTTTAAGTTTACTAACTTCTGAAATTCATCTTGCTTTTTCTCGCAACGAGCATGTGATAGGGGTATTCTTAGATGTTTGTTCCGCTTATGATAGCGTTGATCTTTCCTTACTTAGATCGAAAATGTTTCGTCTGAGTTTACCTCCAAGAATTATCAATGTCATCTGTAGCATGTTTATGGAACGTACTATATTAATCCGCTCTGTTAACTGTGATATTCCTCCGAGACGTATCTGGAAGGGCTTACCTCAAGGTTCAGTTCTTAGCCCTCTTCTTTATAGTTTGTTCACTGCCGATTTGGAAACGTCAGTTAATTGTTTTTGTAAAATTTTGCAATACGCTGACGATATCGCTTTGTTTGCCACCTCATCTTCTTTTTCTGATGCTTGCAACCGACTTAATTCGGCTCTATTTTATTTAAATCAATGGCTCACAGATAATGGCCTCTCTCTCTCTCCACTGAAAAGTTCCGCTGTCATTTTTACACGTAAACGTTCTGTTCCTGCCATTGATATACACATTGAAAACCAGTCTATTCCTATTCATGATAATGTTAAATTCTTAGGCTTGTATTTGGACTCCAAATTGTCAGGCGTCTATCATCTTAATTACATTTGTGCAAAGGCGGAAAAAAATGTTAATATTTTGCGGGCTCTTTCTGGCGTCAAGTGGGGGTCCCACCCCTTCAATCAGAAACTCCTTTATAATGCCATTGTAAGGAGCCATTTTGATTATGGTTGTTTTTTATTAGAACCGTGCAACAAACTTGCCCTATCGAAGCTTGACAGGATTCAAGCTAAATGTCTGCGCATTATTACAGGCTCCATGAAATCTTCTCCTTCTAATGCTCTTCAGATTGAATGCTTAGATCCCCCCCTCTTCCTACGTCGGCAACTTCTGGCTGACAGATTCTTCTTCAGAGTGGCTGAGCTCGCTAATCACCCTCTCTTAGGTCTTCTTGATAGTTTACTCCAGCTTACTTCTACTTCTCCTTATTGGAGTCACAAGTCTCCTACAAATTTGATTAAATCCTATAAGAAATTTAGTAACCTCCCTTATAAACTTTTCCAAAATTCCAAAAATTTCATTTTTGAATTTGGTTTTGAATGTCTTTTGTTTCAGCCCAATATCATCTTTAATTTTGGAATAAGCAAAGAAACTTCTGGTGCTAACCATGTTTTCAACCAAATTATTCAGGAACATTGGCCTGACTGGCTTCTTATCTTTACTGACGCTTCAAGACTGAATGACGACGGTCCTCTTGGTGCTGCAGTCTGGATCCCTAAGTTTAAAATTATCCTCAACTATAAAATCCCCCCCCTTAATTCTGTTTTTTCCGGTGAATCTATTGCCATCCTTGAAGCCGCCCTTTATATAGAATCCCATCGCCTTAGTAAGTCTATCATTTTCACTGATTCTTTGAGCTGCTTACAAGATATTTCTAAGTCCCCTTTTCGTTCCAACCAAATTTCCCCACTTTCTTTGCATATTAAGCAGATTCTTTACAATTGTTACTGTTTGGGTTTGGAAGTATTTCTAGCCTGGATTCCTGGTCACTCTGGCATCTGTGGAAATGAAAGTGCTGACAAGTGTGCCAAACAAGCAGTCTACGCCGGTTGTAGTAAATATTCCAAGTGTTTCCCGCGCGATCTTCGAGCCCTCGCTAAACCTGAAATGATAAAATCATGGAATGACCTATGGTTAAAGTCTTGTCAAACTGTCGGCAAGCACTATGCTAATCTCCAACCCCTTATCCCCTCGTTCCCCTGGTTTTTCCGTTTTCGCAACATCCCTAAAAAAATTTCTTCCATCATAATTCGTTTGCGTCTTGGCCATGTTTGTTCCCCCGTTTTTTTAGCAAAACTCAGGATTCGTGATAATTCTTTATGTGAGTGTGGTCTGGGCGAAGGTTCCATAGAACATATCTTTTTCTTTTGCCGTAAAATTTCTACTCCTCTTTATGATATTCTTCCTGCTAATTGCCCTCGTCCTGTTAATAGTAGTGTTCTTTTAACTTTATCGCATAAATCATTTGTATATATTCTTTGTAAATTCTTGACTGTGAATAAAATTATCTTATAATAGATTGTATAGTATATATATATATTAATTTTATTGTATATATATATTATACTTAGATTGGCTTGAAGTTAGTTATTATTTAGTTTTGTCCTTTGCTGTTATGGTTTGTTGTAAATATTATGTTTATTGTAGTGTATTAGATTGGCAGAATTTTCTTTTTCTTTTTAATTTACCGGCCAAAATTCCTTTTTATGTCACCTGACTTTTCTATTTACTCGACATTGGCAAAATCAATGCATAAATGGCATTGCAGCCATAACTCTGTGCAAAAGTTTAGCCCCGAGGAACAAAGTATCGCAGCATTTAAAAAAGTTTTAATATAATTATTTTTCACTAAATGATTATTTAATTTACATAAATTTCATCAGATTTAGTTATAGATACGCTTGATTTACATCTAATAAGTTTTTATTTACTTTCCTCATGTACGAAATGAAAAGCAGTGTTAATCTCGGGTGAAAATCCTATTTAGGCATTTAACTACTAGCGACTTTGCCACGCTTGTGCGCTAAACTATCTCATGCTTAAATAGGTCATTTTCATCTCTCTTGTAACAATCTACTATTACTGCATTGAAGATCTATAATCACCAGTGGCGCCGGGTGGAAATTCGGCTAGGGTAAGCCGGTTGATAAAACATACCGTATGATGCAAGCGCCGACTACATCGCTATTAATTAAAGTTAAGAACTGTAGGACTTGAATCCCACACAGAGTTGCAGTTTATTAAGGTGTACTAATTTAGGAGAAAAATAATAGATTATGCTGAGCCAGATGCAATGTATGTATTCCTTAACACAACGAGAGAAGGAAAAAAAAATTAATACTTTTCTAAAAGTCACCAGTGCTTTGATAATAAGAAAACGTAGGTTGTAACAGTTTTAACACCTCCCCGTAATCAAAGCACCTGTGTATAGTATAGATATACACCTGTATCAAAGTATTTAAACTATTAACCCTTAAGCCGGTTGATAAAACATACCGTATGATGCAAGCGCCGACTGCATCGCTAGAGATAGTACACATACATACATACATAACTTCACGCCAGTTCCCTTGCGGAGTAGGCATGAACAACAGAGCGCCATTTAGGCTCATTCGTACACACCTTACTTGCTTCTTTGACATTCATAACTCATCTCATGCACATTCGTCTGTTCTTAAGGCTCCTCACATCACCCTCCGCTAGTACACAATTTGATCATGGAAGGTGTGTCGTGGCCTTCCACGACTTCTGCATCCATCCACTTTTGCATTGTTGCATAACATTAAGATACAATTTAAGAAGTTTAAGTACAGAAGACAATAGGCGGTCTTATCACTAAAAGCAATTTCTTCCAGACAACCTTAGTATGGATTAGAGAAAAATTGTGTAACATGTGTGGGTTTTGCGATATAACTAGAATAAAAATAAATATAAATAAAATGATATATATATATATAAAATTTTGTAATGGCAAGTATAATAGACATAGAAATAAGACAAAAATATACATATATTGATATATACATAAATAATAATCATATTAATAATGTATAGAATTACCGTTGAATGCCTGAAAAGACTGGGCACGCCTGATTTTCACAGGTAGCGCATTCCACAGGCACACTGCATGAACTGTGAAGGATTTATTGTAAAATCGCGAGTGATTTACAGGTGTTTCCAGACGTATGTTTTCCGATGATCTGAGGTGATGAGTATGACTAAGGTGTGGATATTTAAAAGGCTCCTTGAGATAAGGAGGAGCTTTAGGATTAAATAGTACATTATATAGAAGGGACAGAATATGAGCATTCCGACGAAGACGGACAGGAAGCCACGATATTATATGTCAAAGAAGCAAGTGAGGTGTGTAAGAATAAGCCTGAATGGTGCTCTTTGTTCATGCCTAACCCGCAAGGGAACTGGTGTGAAGTTATGTATGTATGTATGTATATGCACAAATAAAAAATGTAAATGGCATTAAATTAATGGCGCTTTCGACATTTAGGTCGCTAGTTAATTTATAAAGACACTAGTAATAATATGTTTGAGCAGAAGATGTAAATGTCAATACATGCACGGCGCTTTCCAACTTTTGGTTTTTCACTAGTTTCTTAAAGGTAGTCTGCCTATAAAGAATCTTGTATGAAGTCCACGCCACTGATAATACACTAATCACATTCTTACGGTTTCTCAGCACTGTGTTTACGAAGGTGTCTTTTTAAGATGCATTTTGTAACACTTTTGTATTGACACATATGACATGAGAAGTTCTATTCCTTTATGTGTTTATACTTTATATGGTTTGTTAGGGATCCCTTTTGTGAGGCGCTTTCCAACTTTTGGTTTTTCACTAGTTTCTTACAGGTAGTCTGCCTATAAAGAATCTTGTATGAAGTCCACGCCACTGATAATACACTAATCACATTCTTACGGTTTCTCAGCACTGTGTTTACGAAGGTGTCTTTTTAAGATGCATTTTGTAACACTTTTGTATTGACACATATGACATGAGAAGTTCTTTTCCTTTATGTGTTTATACTTTATATGGTTTGTTAGGGATCCCTTTTGTGAACTTTTATAATCACACAAACCACATTGATATGGTTTCTCCCTGCTGTGTTTACGAAGGT
The DNA here is from genome assembly GCA_019925095.2 of Dendrolimus kikuchii. Taxonomy (NCBI): domain Eukaryota; kingdom Metazoa; phylum Arthropoda; class Insecta; order Lepidoptera; family Lasiocampidae; genus Dendrolimus; species Dendrolimus kikuchii. The sequence continues at coordinate 35,983,089 of CM034387.1, forward strand.
GTATATTCAAGTCCCTTTTCGTAACAAATTTGATATGACATATATGGCATGAGAAGTTCTTTTCCTTGGTGTGTTTATACTTTATATGGCTTGTTAAATTATATTTTCTTGCACATCTATAATCACACAAATCACATGCGAACGGTTTTTCACCGGTGTGTTTCCGAATGTGTCTATTTAAGGTGGTTTTCGAGGTAAACTTATGTTGACATAAATGACAAGTGAAGTTCTTTACCTTCGTGTGTTTATACTTTATGTGGCTTGTTAAGATGTTTTTTTGTGAACTTGTAAAATCACACAAATCACATTGGTACTGTTTTTCTACACTGTGTTTACGTAGGTGTCTAATTAAGGCGGTTTTTGTAACCTGTTGATACTGATATGCATGACACAAAATGTCCTTATCGGACTCCTTCCCATCGCATATATTTATGTTATTTGGCAATTTCCCCAAATCTGCATCACATACAAGTTTTCTGTCATTAGTTGTTTCATAGAGTTTAGTTTGCTTTGATTTGTGTGGTTCTTCGATTGCTTTAGGTTTTTTTCTTTGTGCACCTGAAATCATGAAAGATTCTGTATAAATTTGGAATCTGATTTATTTTATATGTATAAAAGTAAGATGTAAGTTTTTATTTCATTTGATATTTTCTGTTTCATGTCAATGGAACCTCTTTTTCAGAAGTAAATGATCACTGGATGGTGTGTTTGACTCAACATCAGCGACATTAAGATTTTCTACCTGACTTGAATTCAAGCAATATTTTTTTAAATTTATTTATTGCAAGAGCTCAGCAGACAGGCAGATATCCCACCTGTTGGAAAGTGGTTACCATTGTCTATGGACATTTGTAACACCAAGCGTATTACCAATGTGTTACCACCCTCTAAAGGCAGACTGGAACCTGGCCACTAACGCCGGAAGAACACAATTCAAGTTTATACCAGAGGTGGTAGCCAAGGACAAATACCCTACCACCTGCCAGTGGGTTGTTTTATCGCTTCTTATGACAGGCTACCACAACACAGGAAATTGTATTCTTCCTTAGTTCCTGCGCGGTTTGTATCTGACAAAGCTTTTTATTCCAATTATGATGTCCTCTGCAGCTTCATTTGGGCTATTCTCCTAAGCACATCATTCTCTGAAATCATGTTTAGTTTAATAGTGGAAGATTATTAATTTCTGGCTACAATATTACTGATTATTGCTCACGATTGTTATTAGCAAGGCACTCATATAAAATTTTAATTAAATTCTTAAGATATAGTACTTTAAAATATGTGGTTGCAGACAATGATGCATTTGGGAGATTCACTTAATTGCAAGTTGCCTTTTTCGAACCTATGACCATTAATCACTGAGTTTTATCACTACAACTAATCAAATTACAGAGGCAAAGAACACTGGTTGGCTTGTCAAACGCTTAATATACTTGAATGTCTGCTCCAGTATGTATGTTTTATCTGTGCAGGAACGGAGAAAGGATACAATTCCCTGCGGCCAGACGGCCTGTCGTAAGAGGCAACAAAACAACCCACTGCCAGGTGGTAGGGCAATTGCCCGACTGGATGGCTACCACCCCTGGTCTAGAGTATGTCACCATAACAACCTTGAGTTGTGTTCCGGCATTAGTGACCAGGTTCCAGTCTCCCTTAAGAGAGCAGCAGCGCATTTGTAACACCTTTTGGTGTTACAAATGTTAATAGGCGATAGTAACCGCTTTCCATCAAGTGGGCCGTCTGCCTGTCTGCTGAACTTGTACAATAAAAAAAAAAGTCAACACAATAAAATAATCAAGAGGATTCTTTGGTATACAGGTACTTCAGGGATCAAAGATAAATATTGGTTACTGTACATCCTAGAAAATGTAATAGGTATATCCAGTTTGCAAGGGATAGAATTCAAAGTATTAAAAAAAAAACAAGTATAAAACTATATAGACTATACTGGCAACTTGCCTCTTTCCTCTTCTCTAATGTTAAAGTAAAATTCTTTTTTCATTTTAATGTCATCCTCTCCTCTGATATTAATGTCTTTCTCTTCCCTGATATTAATGTCATTTTCTTTTTTGATTTTAATGTCATTCTCTTTTTTGATTTCAATGTCATTCTCTCCTTTGATATTAATTTCATCCTCTGCTGTAATATTAATGTCTTCCTTTTCTATTATGATAATGTAATTCTTTTCTCTGATGGTAATGTTATTTTCTTCATTATTCTCTTCAATTCCTTTTTCATTTGGTTCTTCAATTTCTTCCAGAGTACTTACAGATTGCTTACATTCCATTATTTAGATCTCTTTAACAGTACACTTGTAAACGAAATCATTTGTAATACTGGCTGTCAGTAACATTGTTTTCTGTGATTGCTGAAATTTATATATATATATATATATTTGAAATAGGTTAATAAACAGTCTTGATATCTTCAAGGCTATGGCACTTCAGTGATGTAGGTTAAAAGGCTGGTGTAAGTACCATGTTAAAAAAAATATTATATTATATGAAAACTTGCACACTCATTATCTTTTTGAGAACCACAGTAAGATAAAAAAATTCTTTGACCTACAGTTACACCTTTCAGCTGAATGAACTACTCTCATTATAAAAAAGATTTGAGATCTGCTACATAATTATGAGTGAAATAATATCACACAAGCCCAGCCACATCACTCACATGTAAATGAGTACTGGTGTTGAAATATTATGATAACAACATGATACAATATAATGTTACGTGCCACGACACTCGAATTAAAATGCCATTAGAATTACTAGAGTATATTAGAACTATACAAATACTTATAACACAGGTACAAATATAACCGAACACAACAAGTCTAAACGTAATGCAGAAGAAGGTCATAATTCCATAAAACGCGCAAAGTCCGTAACTAAAAGTTTCCCAACTGTAGTACACACATCTTGCCCATGGTTGCACAGATGCAGTCTTGCGCATGGTTGCACAGATGTAATGTCTGTCCGGCCGCGTGGACTGAATTTCCTAGAAGCTGTTTGTACTTTAAATCTGACACACTTGGCTAATGAGTCGACCGCAATGGCCATAAACAAATACAATAAAATAATGGACTGTTCTCTAGAATAATTAGTAAACGCATGTCAATAAATAAGTAAACAAAATAAGTCCAAATGCCGAAAGGTAATAAAATGTGTTTTTACAGGTATGCAGGTGTGAATTTGTTTTTTTTTTGTCTGCATCTAGGTTGTAACAGTTGTAACAATAATATAAGAAACTTAAATAAAATAAAGAATTCAATCCTCATTATAGCATTAAATTAATGACAGTTGTGAGAAACTCCTTTGCCTTCAAAGCCTTCATCGACTACAGATGAGACTTTCTCAGCTGTGCATGGCATATATAGCACACAAAGAATAGTTGCTCATCATTAGCATAGAGCTGAAATGCAACACAGTACTTTTGGTTTTTCATTTTGCATACCATACCAATGCAATTCATATAAACTGTATTGTGTGAAAACTTTCTTACTTTTTAGAACGTGTTTTATGGTCATCAATGTTGAATAAAGGGAATACTACTACCCCGCAAGGGAACTGGCGTGAAGTTATGTATGTATGTATGTATGTAATGTTGAATAAAATATATTTTATAACAAATACCACAATGGATACACAGGGATGCAATGGACAAGCAATTCTCTTGTCTAGTAATTAACTAATTACTATTTAGCCTTTATACTTTACTAAAGGTAATGTAATAAAACGGAAGGTGTGTAAAAGTGACTTCTTTGCCTAGGGTAATTGCCATACTTATGCTGAGCTCCCCTCACATATTTTCATCGAACGGTAGATTCTAGTGACAAGATATATAAGCCAGTACATTTGTTCCATACAAAATACATTTGTACGGATACAGTTCAAAATTTGAAAATGTAAGACTTCAACATTTTTATTACACTACTACTCGCCCCTCAAACATAAGAGGAAGGACAGAACAAGGCTTATGCAACAACAGCAGAATAATGCCGCTAGGGATATTCACATGAGAAAGAGGGACAACATGACATGTCGCCTGTCCCTATTAACAGAGTCAGATCTGCAAATCAGCAACTTTACAGGAGAGCGCTCTGAACTTTGAATTGCTTATATTTTTTTTACTACAAGAATTAAATTAAAAAAAAATATATTATATGTTAATATATGTTCGAGAGCTTATTTGCAATGCAATTAAATAACATTTTTACTTATCTAAATGTTTGAAAAGCTAGTAATGGCTTTGTTATCCGTACATGGGTCATCATGATTTGTCGGATCTGTCACATCCAACAAAGTTACATGGACAAACATATTTATTCTTTGTAAGAAGTGCCACATACAACATTGTCATTAGTCAATCCTGTTTAAGTTTATGTCGTATTTAAATTGGTATTATAAATTAAATCCAATTTTTAATATATAATAGGGACGCGACATATTGTTCTATACGTACAATTGCTTATACAAATAGCATCCATTTTGAAGGCACACACATAAACATATATCTATCTCGTTCTTACTCAGCACTGTAACTCGCAGGAAAACAATATAACAGTATTTCAGTGCGTACATAAAGTGGAACATGAATATACGTAAATACCTAATGAGGCCGAAAATCCGCCATGTTTAGTGCACCAAATGTCATTATCAGTCAGTGCACCCGGTACTTGTCTTGTCAAAAAGTCGTGGTATAAATCAAAATAACTAATTATCTTTCAATATTTTGCTTGTGATTTAAAATAATTGAAGCCAAATATAAATAATTACGTCGCAGATATGTCCGTGTGCAGTGTAATAGGGTGCGGCATAAGAAAAACACCAAATCAGTCATCTTTAACCATACACAGGTACGCTGTAAATAACATTAAAAATATTGCTTATTGTTAATGTTTCCGGGAAAATAAAGGAAGATTTTCATTATAATTAGCAAGGTTCTTATGTGCAGTTATAGGTCATGAATGGATTTAACTTATTTAACTATATTTTTACGCTTAAATAATGTTAATTTATTAGCTGGGGTTGTACATTATTTATCGACTTTGATATCGATATAATATGATTGCTTATATAAAATTTCTTATTTTATCATGCTACCCCGCTTAAAACATACAAAAATAATAATTAAAACATATTTTATAGGATCCCAAGAAATGAGCGTATAAAGAAAAAGTGGCTGGAAGCCATTGGAATGGAAAATATAAAGCCAAATGCAAAATATATTTATATTTGCTCGCTACATTTTGATGATAAATGTTTCAACAAAACTCTGGATGTGACTCGACTACGAGATGATGCCGTGCCCTTCAAATTTGTAAGAGTAAGTTAATACTGTATATACTTTTATAGTTAGTATTGATATACTTTTTTTTAATTATATACATATTTTAATACATACATATTATTTTATAACAAAACGTGCTATAAAAGGATCAAAATTAATATACAAGTTTTGTATGGTGGGACGATGATCAGCAGGATAGTCGTTGGACTGTCGGCTTATTATATCATTCCTGCTCCGTCTTCGCAGTCGAAGGCCTAAATATGTCTTCTCGTGCCTCTCACCCTCATGGAGACTGCTCGTATAATTGAAATTTGTACTTTCACTTTTAGCCTTTGATATACTTGTTGCTGCTACCTTATTACTGACATGCTAGTTACTAGTTGTAGTCTATGTCATTCTCATTCTATATAACTATTTTAGAAAAACTTATGGGTTTTGTGGCTGTGATTCCATCCAAGAAATGTATTTGCCCAATTTGAATGATAATGTCATAATTTAAGCAAATTTTATGAAAAAAATACTGTGGACACAATTATTCTAAACTAATATTTCAATATTTTGCAGCGACATGCCAGCCAACATAAAACTGGCATATTAAAAGAAAACCAGTTGGAAACAATTCCTGTTTTGGCCGGTCCTGACACCTCTACCTTGGTATTAGCTGCACATTTAAGGACTCTGCTGTTCTTTAGCTTCAAGAGATGTTAGATTTTGTATATACAGACTCTTTATAGTGAAGCTATTGAACCTACTTAGATAAAAGTAATATGCTTTGACATCTTTAGAGGAATAAACCAAAACTGATGGTGTCACTTCTTTGAATTTTGTATTCCATGTAAAACATCTAAGGTACAAATAAAACTCATATTATAAACTTATGCCTTTATTAGTTTTACTTTAATAAAAACTATTGTAAATTCGTTAAATTTTTAATAATTAAGTGATTTTAGAGCGGAAGTCATAAGGAATGACGTTTGTAATTAAATAAATGTTCTGTAGGTGTTTTGTTTTTTTTTATCACGCGGCCCTTAATAAGTTTAAAATTTGAATCACTCTCACTTATGGTGCAGCGCACCTATCTTGAGGTGCGTTGCGGTAATGTGTTACGGACTTTAGAGACAGCAACACAATTAAAATAGATTGTAATAGAGAGGTAAGTAGTTTAGACTACTTACCTCTCTATTACAATCTAATTAATCTGTTTTGGATATCAAAATAACAGTACGTGTTTTTCATAGGAAAAACACGTACTCTTATTTTGATATCCAAAACAGCATAGCTAGCTAGCATGCTAACGTTTTATCGCCGACATAAAGCTTCCATCCCTTTCCGGCATATACGCAAGTGCGAGCGAGACGGCAACATACGAAACGACGATAAAATTTAGCATGCTAGAGATGGGCAGATGGCACTGTACTACGCCATATGTTTATGTTTTGTGGTCACTGTGTTGTCAAACGACAACTTTATCAAATCAGTGTAGCAACTTTTAAAAATCGTCATATCGTTTACTTGATAAATTTGAAACACGAACTTGTCTTAGATTTCACACATCTAAATCAAAGTATCTTTGCACATAACAATATACTTACTTCCCATTAAAGTATAAATTCTACAAATAATTAATACTCAATAATATTGAAAATAAAATGAGCCAAGGACGTTTATCGATAAAACCTAATAACATTAAAATCTGGGCAACACTAAAACCGCCATGTTTAGTGGCCAGATGACGTCAAAAACTACAGAACATTACCTTACAGTTTCCGTAAAAAAATCTCCATTTCAACAAAACCTAGATCTAAACCATAAATTACTAAAACAGAGCACAAACTGCTATGGAATATGGATACTACTACGTATCAATCACAAACTAATATGGATACTACGTATAATAAACCAGTGTTGCCGTTTTGTAAATGGAAAAAATGCTAGACTTGGCGGTGATAATGCTAAAAATGTGCTAGTCAAACTTTAATATGCTAATAAAAATGCCAAATGCCGTCTTGTTTAGATGAATTAAAAAAGAAAATAATTGCAAGTAGGTAGTGTAATTAAAAACGCAGTGCAATTTTTAAGTATATTTAATCATGAAGATAAATCAAATAATATTTGTAGATCATCAATATCAGCTTGTGATGTTGAAGGGCCAATTTCAAAATCAATAGTCATTGGCATCATAATTGACTCTATACTTTGGCTATAATGTTGCACTTACAGTATTTGCAGTAAGCTTTGGTCGAATCTTCTTTAGCTCGTGTTAGCCAGTGTTTAAACTCACTCATATTCTTCCACTCTTCTCGATGTGGTTCATATTTTGGAGGCATATTATCTCTCCAGAGTCAATCGAAAACTACTTTTCAAGCACACACAGGACATAAGAACAGTTTTATTTTAAAGCTATCACATTACAAGTATCGGTACCAACTTGCACTTGAAAGTCTTGTAAGATCCGAATCCGACTGTAAACAAAATCTTTTACTATTCTGTATTCGGGAAAGTCCCTAATTCATAACAGAGTTACCATATCCACTAAATATTTTAAAAATATTGTCTATGGGCTTATCAATCTTTTGCACAGAGTAAATATCTTACAGGTTTGCAATAATGAGAAAGCTCACGGAGCTTGGAGAAAATGTGAAAGCGCGAAATTATGAACTATTTAGAATGACATGCTTTTTTTTAGCTCTTAAATACTTTGTGAATGGTAAGACTAATTGCTCCATCCTGTTGCGAGTTGACAACACTACAGCAATTAGCAATATCAACCGTATGGGTGGCTTACTGTTCACGCATTTGAACCTCGTGGCAAATTTGGCAGTGGTCTCAAGAACTAAACATTTTCTTACTTGCTTCTTATATCAATACTAAAGCAAATTATTTAGCCGATACAGAGTCCAGAAGGCTTAATCCGGACACTGATTTTGTAATGTCATCCTCAGCATCTACAAAAATCTTAACGGAGTTCAGTAAACCAGAAATTTACTTATTTTCATCTCAAGCAAATGCCAATTGTAAGAACTATGTGTCATGCAAAAACGATCCAGATGTCTTTGCAATTGATGCCTTTACCATTAATTGTTGGGCCAATAAATTCTATTTTTATACTTTTCCATTATTTCCATTTATTCTTCATAATATAGCCTTAAATCTGAGATGACGTAATTTTCAATGTTTCCCTAGATCAGGTCTTTCTTCTCAGAGTGCCTCCAGGCAAAGGCCTCCTCCAACTCATGCCAATGCTGCCTGTCTAAGGCAGTACGTCGCCAGTAGGGTCAGCAGCAAGCCTGATCTCGTCCTCCCAGCGCAGGATCTGCCTTCCCCTACTCCTTTTGCCAACCCTTGGGTGCCAGTTGGTTACTAGCTTGCTTTAATGGGAGCTTGCTCCGTCTCCATTTCTGAGAATCGATTTTTGACAGTATATCTGTTAGTTAGTTCGTATGTTTTCACTATTCACTTTATCTAACAGTTTGATGCTCAGGATGCTACATTTCATGGCCCGTTGGCAAGTTCTTAGTATATCTGTGGCTTTTGTTTAGAGACTATGTTTCACATCCATATGTTATACATGGCAGAATGCAGGTGTTGAATATGCGTCTTTTTCAACTACATCACTGTTAATTAAAGTCAAGAACCATTACTGCATATTTTGAAACTAAAGCCAGTGCTGGATCGGGTTATGAGTTTCTATTTCATCCAATATGTGCAGCTGGCCGTCGAGCATAAGAGATAGTGATACAGCGGTAATATATGCATGAATAAAAAACTTAAAGGACAATAAATTAGTGACGTTTTTGACTTTCCGGTGGCTAATTAATTTATAGAGACACTAGTAATAATATGTTTGAATAAAATACATAAACGCCAATAAATGCATAGTTGTTTCGACTTTTGGGTTGGTCACAAGTTTGTTAATTGTAGGCTATGGAAAATGGAGTTGTATGAAGTCCACACCACTGATAATCACACAAATCACAATGTTACGGTTTCTCTGCATTGTGTTTACGAAGATGTTTATTTAAGTTGCATTTTGTAACACTTTTGTACTGACACATGTGACATGAGAAGTTCATTTCCTTTATGTGTATACAATTTATATGTCTTGTTAAACTAGCTTTTACTGAACTTCTGAAATCACACAAATCACATTGGTATGGTTTCTCCCCGCTGTGTTTGCGAAGGTGTACAATTAGGTTGATTTTTGAAACACTTTTGTACTGACACATATGACATGAGAAGCTCTTTTCCTGTGTGTGGTTATGCTTTATATGGCTTGTTAAATTATACTTCACTGCACATTTGTAATCACACAAATCACATGTGTACGGTTTTTCTCCAGTGTGTTTACGAAGGTGTATATTTAAGTCTCTTTTTGCAACAATTTTGATGTGACATATATGGCATGAGAAGTTCTTTTCCTTTGTGTGTTTATACTTCATATGGCTTGTTAAATTATATTTTACTGCACATTTGTAATCACACAAATCACATGTGTACGGTTTTTCTCCAGTGTGTTTCCGAAGGTGTCTATTTAAGGTGGTTTTTGTGACAAATTTGTTCTGACATACACAACAAGTGTAGTTCTTTTCATTTGTATGTTTTAATTTTATATGGTTTGCTAAGATGCCTTTTTGTGAACTTGTAAAATCACACAAATCACATTGGTACTGTTTTCCCCCATCGTGTTTAGGAAGGTGTCTATTTGAGGTGGTTTTTGTAACACATTGGTACTGGTATATATGACACGAAAAGTCTTTTTCTAAATCCTTCCCATCACAAATATGTATGTTATTTGGCAAACTTGTCAAATCTGCATCACATACAAGTTTCCTGTCATTAGTTGTTTCATAGAGTTTAGTTTGCTTCGATTTGTGTGCTACTTCTATTGCTTTGCGTTTTTTTGTTTGCATGCCTGAAATAAAAGAAAATCGGTATAAATTTGGAATCAGATTTATTTTCATATGTATAAAACTAAGATGTAACTTTCCTTCTTTGAGTATTTCCTGTTTCATCTCAATGGTAGTTAATCAAATGTCATAAATAATTTGAACTTCTTTACTTAATTAAATTCTTAAAATATAGTACTTTAAAATATGTGTTAACAGATGATAATGCACTTGGAGGACTCATCCATTGCAAGTTGCCTTATTTTAACCTAGGACTATTGATCACAGAGCTATCACTACTACTAATCAAAGTATGGAAGCAAAGAAGTGGCTGGCTTGTCAAATGGTTGTTATACCTGAAGGTCACAGGTCTGCTCTAGTATTGTTGTCAATGCAATAAAATAATCTCTATGAAAACTATATTTAAAAAGGTTTGTTTGGTATACACGTTCCAAAGATAAATATTGGTTACTGTACATACTAGAAAATGTAATAGGTATATCCAGTTTGCAAGAGATAGAATTTGATTAAATAAACCAAATCATATAGATTATACTCGCAACTTGCCTCTTTCCTCTTCTCTAATGTTAAAGTTAAATTCTTCTTTGATATTAATGTCATCCTCTTCTTTGATGTTAATATCATTCTCTTTTCGGATGTTAATATCATTCACAGTTATGATGTTAATGCCATTCTCTTTTTTGATGTTAAAGTCATCCTCTTCATTGATGTTAATGTCATTCTCTTCTTTGATGTTAATATCATTCTCTTCTTGTATGTTAATATCATTCACAGTTATGATGTTAATGCCATTCTCTTTTTTGATGTTAAAGTCATCCTCTTCATTGATGTTAATGTCATTCTCTTCTTTGATGTTAATATCGTTCTCTTCTTGTATGTTAATATCATTCACAGTTATGATGTTAATGCCATTCTCTTTTTTGATGTTAAAGTCATCCTCTTCATTGATGTTAATATCATTCTCTTCTTTGATGTTAATATCATCCTCTTCTTTGATGTTAATATCATTCTCTTCTTGTATGTTAATATCATTCACAGTTATGATGTTAATGCCATTCTCTTTTTTGATGTTAAAGTCATCCTCTTCATTGATGTTAATATCATTCTCTTCTTTGATGTTAATATCATCCTCTTCTTTGATGTTAATATCATTCTCTTCTTGTATGTTAATATCATTCACAGTTATGATGTTAATGCCATTCTCTTTTTTGATGTTAAAGTCATCCTCTTCATTGATGTTAATGTCATTCTCTTCTTTGATGTTAATATCATCCTCTTCTTTGATGTTAATATCATTCTCTTCTTGTATGTTAATATCATTCACAGTTATGATGTTAATGCCATTCTCTTTTTTGATGTTAAAGTCATCCTCTACATTGATGTTAATGTCATTCTCTTCTTTGATGTTAATATCATCCTCTTCTTTGATGTTAATATCATTCTCTTCTTGTATGTTAATATCATTCACAGTTATGATGTTAATGCCATTCTCTTTTTTGATGTTAAAGTCATCCTCTTCATTGATGTTAATGTCAATCTCTTCTTTGATGTTAATATCATTCTCTTCTTGTATGTTAATATCATTCACAGTTATGATGTTAATGCCATTTTCTTTTTTGATGTTAAAGTCATCCTCTTCATTGATGTTAATGTCATTCTCTTCTTTGATGTTAATATCGTTCTCTTCTTGTATGTTAATATTATTCACAGTTATGATGTTAATGCCATTCTCTTTTTTGATGTTAAAGTCATCCTCTTCATTGATGTTAATGTCATTCTCTTCTTTGATGTTAATATCATTCTCTTCTTGTATGTTAATATCATTCACAGTTATGATGTTAATGCCATTTTCTTTTTTGATGTTAAAGTCATCCTCTTCATTGATGTTAATGTCATTCTCTTCTTTGATGTTAATATCGTTCTCTTCTTGTATGTTAATATCATTCACAGTTATGATGTTAATGCCATTCTCTTTTTTGATGTTAAAGTCATCCTCTTCATTCATGTTAATGTCATTCTCTTCTTTGATGTTAATATCATTCTCTTCTTGTATGTTAATATCATCCTCTTCTTTGATGTTAATATCATTCTCTTCTTGTATGTTAATATCATTCACAGTTATGATGTTAATGCCATTCTCTTTTTTGATGTTAAAGTCATCCTCTTCATTGATGTTAAGGTCATTCTCTTCTTTGATGTTAATATCGTTCTCTTCTTGTATGTTAATATCATTCACAGTTATGATGTTAATGCCATTCTCTTTTTTGATGTTAAAGTCATGCTCTTCATTGATGTTAATATCATTCTCTTCTTTGATGTTAATATCGTTCTCTTCTTGTATGTTAATATCATTCACAGTTATGATGTTAATGCCATTCTCTTTTTTGATGTTAAAGTCATCCTCTTCATTGATGTTAATGTCATTCTCTTCTTTGATGTTAATATCATTCTCTTCTTGTATGTTAATATCATCCTCTTCTTTGATGTTAATATCATTCTCTTCTTGTATGTTAATATCATTCACAGTTATGATGTTAATGCCATTCTCTTTTTTGATGTTAAAGTCATCCTCTTCATTGATGTTAATGTCATTCTCTTCTTTGATGTTAATATCGTTCTCTTCTTGTATGTTAATATCATTCACAGTTATGATGTTAATGCCATTCTCTTTTTTCATGTTAAAGTCATCCTCTTCATTGATGTTAATATCATCCTCTTCTTTGATGTTAATATCATTCTCTTCTTGTATGTTAATATCATTCACAGTTATGATGTTAATGCCATTCTCTTTTTTGATGTTAAAGTCATCCTCTTCATTGATGTTAATGTCATTCTCTTCTTTGATGTTAATATCATTCTCTTCTTGTATGTTAATATCATTCACAGTTACGATGTTAATGCCATTCTCTTTTTTGATGTTAAAGTCATCCTCTTCATTGATGTTAATGTCATTCTCTTCTTTGATGTTAATATCATCCTCTTCTTTGATGTTAATATCATTCTCTTCTTGTATGTTAATATCATTCACAGTTATGATGTTAATGCCATTCTCTTTTTTGATGTTAAAGTCATCCTCTTCATTGATGTTAATGTCATTCTCTTCTTTGATGTTAATATCATCCTCTTCTTTGATGTTAATATCATTCTCTTCTTGTATGTTAATATCATTCACATTTATGATGTTAATGCCATTCTCTTTTTTGATGTTAAAGTCATCCTCTTCGTTGATGTTAATGTCATTCTCTTCTTTGATGTTAATATCATCCTCTTCTTTGATGTTAATATCATTCTCTTCTTGTATGTTAATATCATTCACAGTTATGATGTTAATGCCATTCTCTTTTTTGATGTTAAAGTCATCCTCTTCATTGATGTTAATGTCATTCTCTTCTTTGATGTTAATATCATCCTCTTCTTTGATGTTAATATCGTTCTCTTCTTGTATGTTAATATCATTCACAGTTATGATGTTAATGCCATTCTCTTTTTTGATGTTAAAGTCATCCTCTTCATTGATGTTAATGTCATTCTCTTCTTTGATGTTAATATCATTCTCTTCTTGTATGTTAATATCATCCTCTTCTTTGATGTTAATATCATTCTCTTCTTGTATGTTAATATCATTCACAGTTATGATGTTAATGCCATTCTCTTTTTTGATGTTAAAGTCATCCTCTTCATTGATGTTAATGTCATTCTCTTCTTTGATGTTAATATCGTTCTCTTCTTGTATGTTAATATCATTCACAGTTATGATGTTAATGCCATTCTCTTTTTTGATGTTAAAGTCATCCTCTTCATTGATGTTAATATCATTCTCTTCTTTGATGTTAATATCATCCTCTTCTTTGATGTTAATATCATTCTCTTCTTGTATGTTAATATCATTCACAGTTATGATGTTAATGCCATTCTCTTTTTTGATGTTAAAGTCATCCTCTTCATTGATGTTAATGTCATTCTCTTCTTTGATGTTAATATCATTCTCTTCTTGTATGTTAATATCATTCACAGTTATGATGTTAATGCCATTCTCTTTTTTGATGTTAAAGTCATCCTTTTCATTGATGTTAATGTCATTCTCTTCTTTGATGTTAATATCATTCTCTTCTTGTATGTTAATATCATCCTCTTCTTTGATGTTAATATCATTCTCTTCTTGTATGTTAATATCATTCACATTTATGATGTTAATGCCATTCTCTTTTTTGATGTTAAAGTCATCCTCTTCATTGATGTTAATGTCATTCTCTTCTTTGATGTTAATATCATCCTCTTCTTTGATGTTAATATCATTCTCTTCTTGTATGTTAATATCATTCACAGTTATGATGTTAATGCCATTCTCTTTTTTGATGTTAAAGTCATCCTCTTCATTGATGTTAATGTCATTCTCTTCTTTGATGTTAATATCATTCTCTTCTTGTATGTTAATATCATTCACAGTTATGATGTTAATGCCATTCTCTTTTTTGATGTTAAAGTCATCCTCTTCATTGATGTTAATGTCATTCTCTTCTTTGATGTTAATATCATCCTCTTCTTTGATGTTAATATCATTCTCTTCTTGTATGTTAATATCATTCACAATTATGATGTTAATGCCATTCTCTTTTTTTATGTTAAAGTCATCCTCTTCATTGATGTTAATGTCATTCTCTTCTTTGATGTTAATATCATTCTCTTCTTGTATGTTAATATCATTCACAGTTATGATGTTAATGCCATTCTCTTTTTTGATGTTAAAGTCATCCTCTTCATTGATGTTAATGTCATTCTCTTCTTTGATGTTAATATCGTCCTCTTCTTTGATGTTAGCATCATTCTCTTCTTGTATGTTAATATCATTCGCAGTTATGATGTTAATGCCATTCTCTTTTTTGATGTTAAAGTCATCCTCTTCATTGATGTTAATGTCATTCTCTTCTTTGATGTTAATATCATTCTCTTCTTGTATGTTAATATCATTCACAGTTATGATGTTAATGCCATTCTCTTTTTTGATGTTAAAGTCATCCTCTTCATTGATGTTAATGTCATTCTCTTCTTTGATGTTAATATCATCCTCTTCTTTGATGTTAATATCGTTCTCTTCTATTATGTTAATGTCATTCTTATGTCCGATAGTAATGTTATTTTCTTCATTATCCTCTTCAATTCCTCTTTTAATTTCTTCCACGGTACTTTCAGACTGTTTACATTCCATTACATATACATGCTGAAATGTATATGTTCAATATTTGAAATAGGTTAAGAAGTAGTCTTGGTACCTAAAGGCCTAATCATGTCAGGGATGTGGGTTGAAATGCTGGTATAAGTTATGAATTGCCAACTGTCTTGTTTGCACAGGTCATTTTCTAGTTTTAGTGGTGTCTTGGGATGTTCTGAATAGTTTTTAAGTACCATACTATGTTTTTAAAGTGCCCCGAGAAGGTCATGTATTTTAAGAAATGCGAGCCACATTCTACAGCGGTCAAAAGAAAGAAATCAATTACTGCCAACAACAGTAGCTGCAATCATCAAAACTATCTATAACATAGATATAAAGTGTGACCAATTTTATGATTATTTGTTAACGCAACCACAGATACTGAAGGCAATTGGTGGGGTTGAAAAGTATAGTAAAATAAATAAGTTTATAATATTAAAATTTATTAGATACTATAACTGACCTAAGTTTAAAGAATTTGTTACAAACTAAAGTGTTTGTTTTATATTTTAATAACTCCTTTTCAAATACTTTTATTATTAAAAAATATGATTATTATTACTTGAATATCATTTAATCATTCATTTTTCATTTGACTATTGCAACTCTTATTACTGCATCCTGTTTTTAAACTGTTGTCCTGGTTTTTCCAACTTTAAAATCTACTTTTTTAAATTTGGGTTTGGCAACCCTAATATAAGTACCATGTACTAAGTTAAAGGAAAACATTATAAAAAACCTTGCATATTTTTTGAGTACCACAGTAAGATAAAATATTTTTTTAGCCTACGATATTTAGCTGAATGAACTACTGCCATTATAGAAGAGTTGAGGCCTGCTACATAATTATGAGTGAAATGATATCACATAAGCCAACCACACCACTCACATAAAAATGAGTGCTGGTGTTGAAATATTATGACAACATCATGACACAATATAATTTTAAAAACAAATAAAATAAAGAATTCAATCATCATTGAAGCTTACTTCAGAACCCTTATTAATGATAGCTGTGAGAAATTCCTGCCTTGAAAGCCGTCTTCATCATTTGATGACAATTTCTCAGCTCTGCATGGCATATGTAACACACAAGTACCGGTTTTCCATCATCAGTTTAGAACTGAAATGCAACACAGTACTTTTAGTTTGGCATTTTACATACAATACCACACGCAATTCACATAAACTTTGTGCGACTGCATAAACGCGGAACGAAAAAATTATGCGTTTTTTTGTATTCAAATACTTTAAATATGGTTTAGTATGGTATAATAACGACACTAAAATCATCGGCAACCCATCATTTAGGTAAAAAATTAATAAACAATACAATTAATACTTAAATAGAGGGTAAACTTGCGTCATATCAATAGAAATAATGTTTAATTTTAGCGTCACGACTTACCTAATTATAACAAAAACACAATTATATACTTATTTAATTTCGCGATTAGTCTGCTGTAACATATATGATATGACCAAAATATCTAATTATAAAATCAATTATCACACCATTGTATAAATTCATCACATTTTGTAATTTGTTTGTAAGTAAACCTCAGATCAATATTAATAAGAGACAAAGGTTTTACTTTACTTTGTTAAATGTCAGGCAAAGGAACTAAACCATACAGCGTGAATATCAATATTCTTGACATGTAAACTTCGATCAATAGTAACTATTGTTGATCGAAGCATGTAAATATGAAATTTTAGAATTTTCATATTATTGTAAATAAGATAAGTATTATATTTTTGTAGTTTGTATATATAATTACGGACAATATGCAAATACCAATGTTAGCAAAACAAAGTATAGGTGTGAGGGGTGGTCGAAGATCGTGATACGTGACAAAGACAGTGGGTTAGGTTAGGTTAGGTTATACGTAGTAGCATTCTTGGATGGTGTTTTGGATGTTTATCGTTGACGACTCGGCTAGTTTATCGGATTTCTGACATTCTTGCCTACTTGTTGACCCGGATTTGTCTGTTTTGGATTGATTTCTTCATAGATTGTTTACTTGGCTTTTTCCCACTGGATATCGATTTTGCTTGTGTTTTTGGATTTGTTGATCGTTTCGGACCTCCCCGCTCCACCCCCATGGGGGGGGGGATCCCCTCTTGATGGCTGACTCGGCGCAGAGTCGCGCCTCGGGAGTGTGCGAGATCCGGAAACGGACAAACGCACTCTCCCGCAGGGAGAATGCAGGTTCTGACTCCGACGAGTCAGGTAGAAAGGTGGTGACCCAGGAGGACACCCAGAGGCCAGGGACCCGGCGCGCCAAGGTGCTCCTGGGGGCCCACCACCGAGGGTACAGCGCGGGGACGACGCTGTCCCGCGCCGAAACCGCTGAAGTCGAGGCTGAGGCAGAGGCCTTCGTCAGCGACCTCCGCCAGAACTTATCGAAGAAGACGAAGGCCTCTGCGCCTGTAGAAGGGGCAGAAGTACCCCCCGAGATGGAACCGAGGGTCACGGACGTCGACCTACTGGATGCGGAGGAACTACGCACCATGGCCGGCGTCCACGTGGCAGCGATATACAACGTTGCCCAGACCTCGCGGAACCTCAAGGGGGGTTACGTGAAGAAACTTAAAGAGGTGGCGTCGGCCCTCATGGAGGTGACCGAGAGTCTCTCCAGGAGGACCGTCGACGCCGAAACCAGGAAGTTGAGCTTGGACAACTTAAAGCTCAAGCGCGAGGTGGACTCCCTACGGGCCGAGATTCGGTCGTACCATAGGGAGTTCGAAGAAATGAATACCGCGGCCAAGGAGTCCGCGGCAAAGGAAAAGGCCACAGCCAAGGAGGCCAGAGCCAAGGATCAAGCCGCGACCAAGGAGGCCGCGGCCAGGGAAGCTGCGGCCAAGGAGGTCGCGGCTAGCGATGGAGGGCCCCCGCCCCAGAAAAAGGGGGGGAGTTCCACCACCGAATCTCCCCCATTCGACGTGGAGGAGCTGAAACGCTCCATAATCCTGTCGATGGGGGGGTTTATCAACGCCCGCTTCGCGGGCCTGTAGAAGGCCCGAGGCCGCCAGGAACGGGGTAACGTACCGCCAGGTATTTGAGCAGGCCGCGAAGGTGGTGGACCTGCAAGCGATGAGCCTCAAGGAGCTGGAGGGCCGGAGGGCATCGAGAAGGCCGACCGGTTGGCTTTGGCCCTCAGCGCAGTAATGACAGGCGTGGCCGAGGTCGCCAGGCCTGTGAAGAAAGGAGACATCCGTGTCACAGGGCTTGACGACTCGGTCACGCCTTGGTTGTTAGAGGAGGCCATCGCTCGCGCAGGGAACTGCCCTCACGAGCACGTTAAATCTGGCGGTATCGGTGTGGGACCGGGGGGGATGGGCACTGCCTACGTCCAATGCCCCATCCCGGTCGCGAAAATGCTAACTGAGCTGAAGCACATTTGCGTGGGCTTCAGTTCAGCGGAGGTCTCGGCCCGTGAGAGGCGACCCATACGCTGTATGCGGTGCCTCTACACGGGCCACATCACAGTAATGTGCCCAGATGGGCGAGTCGACAGGTCGGCCCTGTGTTTCCGCTGCGGCAAAAGCGGACACAGGGTCGCCCAATGCGCGGAGCCAAATGCTCACTGCGTGGTTTGCGCCGAGTCGGGTCTCGACGCAAACCACGTCTCACTGTCGAGGGGCTGCCTCCCTCCACATGTGAGAGGCAAGTTTGTCCCCCCGGCGAACGTCGGGATAGGAAGAAACCAGCAGGAGTCTAGTATGTCCCATTAATATGCCCGGACGACATACAAGACTCCTGCAAGGAAATGTGAACCACTCCGCCGGGGCCCAGGATTTATTCCTGCAGTCCATGGCGGAGTGCGAGGTTGGTCTGGCCGTAATTTCGGAGCCGTATTACGTCCCCTCCCAGAGCAACTGAGTTGGGGACCTGGACGACACGGTGGCAGTGGTGGCCAGTTCGGGCGCTGGCACCCCGCTCATCGAGATCGAGTGGGGGCGGGGTTACGCGGTGGCAGGGTGGGGGGAGCACACCTTCATAGGTGTGTACTTTTCCCCCAACCGACCCCTGGCATAATTCGAGCGTTTCTTGGATTCTGTCAGGGCCGCCGTGGGCAGACAGTCGCCGAGGGCAACATTCGTACTCGGAGACTTCAAAGCCAAATCCCGCTCCTGGGGAAACACTGTCACCGAATTGAGGGGACTGGCTGTGCAAACGTGGGCATTTCAAAGTGGTTTGACCCTTTTGAACCGAGGTTCGGTCCACACCTGCGTGCGAGCGCGGGGTGGCTCGGTCGTAGATTTGTCGTTTGCCACCCATGCGATCGCACGCAGGGTGATGAATCGGAAAGTAGAGGAGGAGGTGGAGACTCTGTCGGACCACCTTTACATAAGGTTCGAGGTCTCCCCTCCTCCTAACAGAACAGGGTCAAACCCCCCACGCAGTCACGGCCAGTTCCCTCGATGGGCCATCAGCCGGCTCGACCCCGAGCTGGCTGAGGAAATGGCCGTCGTCCAGCGCTGGACCAACCGAGATAGTAACACCTGTCCGGAGGATCTGGCGGAGGGCATGCGCAGAACCCTTACGAGGGTCTGCGATGCCTCGATGCCACGGTCGCGTCGACGTCGGCGGAAACCAGCGGTTTACTGGTGGACCGCAGAGATCGGGAGTCTGAGGGAGGCAGCCCTTCGGGCTCGCCGATCTCTTAAGAACTGCCGGCGTCGGCATCCTCCGGACAGAGGTGAGGAGGAACATCGCTTGGAGGAGTATAGGGTTGCCAAGAAGGCTCTTCAGGTGGCCATTTGTCAGGCGAAGACCCGGGCTCGGGAAGAAATCCTATCCACACTGGATGCGGACCCCTCGGGACGTCCGTACCGGGTGGCGCGCAAGAAAATGCGCGCCTGCTCCACCCCGGTTACGGAGTCCCTGCCAGACGGGGTCCTGAACAGAATCATAGATGGACTCTTCCCGGACCCGGGAGCCTTTGCTCCTCCTAGGATGTGTCCTCCTCCGAATGAAGGTTGATACATTGTGAACCTATTTAGTTGTAAGAGTACGAATAAAGAATAGAGACGTGACATTGTCACTCTTGAAACTATCAGAAAATTATATTGTCGCTTTTTATTTTCTCCTTATCTCGACTACACATTCTAAGTGGTTATGGGCCGTTATTTCTATAATTTGCATTAAAATTCATTATAAGTAAAAATGGATTTGTGTAAAATGCAAATATCCAAGTTGGATGGGACAAATTGGGTACCATGGAAATATCGTATGTCGGCTTTGTTAAGAGGCATCGATGGACTACTGGATATTATAGAAGGTCGAATAAGGAAGCCGGTAAGGCCTGTGGTGGTCGACAATGAAGTTGACGGTGCAGCGGTCTTGGCAGATTTTAATAAGAAGTTGAATGAGTATATTAAATTAGAGAGCACGGCTCTTCTTTTAATTACGAACAATATTTCTGATGAAACACTAGATAAAGTCATAAGATTTTCGAGTCCGAGAGACGTATGGGAGGAATTACATAGATTATATGATGGAACAAATGAAGATCGATTGTATGATGTATGTATGGATTTTTTCAAATTTAAGAAAGATATTGCAGACAACATGGCGACTTATATTTCGAAATTGAAGAATCTCTGGCATAATTTAAATATAGAACTTATTAAAACTGATGAGATGGTAAAATTACCTGAACTTCTGTTGATATGTAAGTTGCTGGATACATTGCCAGAAGAATATTTCTCATTTAAATCAAGTTGGATGCTAATATCTAAGAAGGACCGAACTGTGGAAAATCTGACGAGTCAATTATGTGCGCATGAAAGAGCAATATTGAACTCAGAGATGACTCAAGGGAATTCTAGTGGAGAGGCGCTGGTAGTGCATCCGCCTATAATGAAATACGGAAAACCAGATAAGACATCAAGGGTAAGAAAGAAAGTTACCAAAGAGTTAAGGTGCCACATATGCAAGGAGGTTGGTCACTTTAAAAAGGATTGCCCAAATAAAGAAAAGAAAGATGTTAGTAAAGGAGGTCGAGGTGGTACAAGCACTGGCATGTTGCTTCTACAGATAAATTCCTCAGAGTGCAATTTCGATCGTGAGAACTGGTATGTTGACAACGGCGCTACACACCATGTTACGATGCGGGATGATCTTTATGAAGATTTTGAGCATTTTTCGTCACCTCATACAGTTACTACAGCAGATGGTAAGGTAATAAAGGCCATTGGAAAAGGGTCAATAAGAATGCGGGCCCATGCTGAAGAATTCTTTCTGAGGGAGGTCTGGTTGGTTCCAACAATAAGTAGAAATTTATTTTCGGTGCTAGCAGCACAAGATCTAAATCCGAAGAGTTTGTTTAAGTCACGGGTAACTTCCTGTTCCATAAAGATAAATGGAAAGATAGTAGTGACTGGATATAGAAAAAGATTTGGTGGATTATACAAGCTAAAATGTAGCGCAGTATGTCAAGTTGATTCGGTGGTGAATGCACTTGATACATTACAGCTTTACCATGAAAGAATGGGTCACCAAGATAAAAGGCATGTGAAAAGTCTTATACAGAGAGAGTTAGACATTAAGACAAAGGACAGTGGAGAATTATGCGAAGGCTGTATATTTGGTAAAGCACATAGAAGAAAGTTTGGAACTAGAGATAAAGCTCAAATGCCTGGAGAGCGCATTCATTCTGACGTATGTGGTCCTTTTTCTGCATCTTACTCTAAATTTCACTATTTTGTTCTTTTCAAAGATGAATATACCCGCTATCGCTATGTTTACTTCATGAAAAAGAAGTCTGAAGTACCAGAAAAACTATGTCAGATGCTTAATGAAGCTGATGTTGCAGGACATACTATTAAGGAATTTCTGAGCGATAATGGTGGAGAATTTGATAACGACAAAGTAAGAAAAGAGTTAGCGAAACGTGGAATAAATATGAGACTTATAATGCCGTACACACCGGAACAAAACGGTTGTAGCGAAAGAGAAAACCGTACTATCGTTGAGTCAGCAAGAGCAATGATGCATGCACATGAGGAGTTACCTCAACAGTTGTGGGCGGAGTTGGTACAAACGGCTGTTTACATTCTGAATAGAACAGGACCAACTTGCGTAGATCACAAAAGCCCGTATGAGTTATGGTTTGGTAAAAAGCCGCAGATAAAGCATTTTCGAATCATAGGCTCGGTATGCTATGCTCATATTCCTAAGCAGAGAAGGAAGAAATTGCAGAAGAAAGCAAAGAAGTGCTTTCTTATTGGCTATGACAACGATGATGGTTACAGACTATGGAATAAAGAGTCAAATTCTTTAGTAAGATCCAGAGATGTGACTTTTGATGAGAGGCCAATCAAATCGAAGTTCGTGACAGAAGACTTAAGTAAAGATGAAGATATAGGTGAAGTTGAAATACCTATAAATGTTCGAACCGATTGTGAAGAAGCTCCAGTAAATAACAATTCAGAATCAGATCATGAAGAGTCTAATGAATTAGAGGGGGAAGATGTAGATGAGAGTGATAAAGATGAAGATAGTCTCGAGCCTCTTGTTAGTATCGAGAGTGAGAGAGAGCTTCGAAATCGTTCGTCACTCAGACATCCAGCTAAATTCAAAGACTATGCTATGATTGTTGATGGATATGATGAACCAAATTGTTATAAGGATGCTGTGTCGGGTCCAGATAGAGATCTTTGGATAAAAGCGATGGAAAGTGAAATTAATTCACTTATGCAAAATGAAACCTGGGTTTTGCAGAGACTACCCAAGAACAGAAAAGCCATACCATGTAAATGGGTTTTTCGGATAAAGCAAAACGCTGATGGTTCTGTGGACAAGTACAAGGCAAGACTTGTTGCCAAAGGTTTTCGTCAAAAGAAAGGTGTAGATTATGATCAAACCTTTAGCCCAGTTGCAAAGTTGTCAACTGTGAGAACCATATTAAGTATTGCGGCTAGTGAAGGCTTGAAGCTTTTCCAATTTGACGTGTCGACTGCTTTTTTATATGGTTCACTGTCAAATGAAGAAATTTACATGAAACAGCCCGAAGGCTATGATGATGGCACGGGAAGAGTATGTCTATTAAAGAAAAGTTTATATGGCTTAAAGCAGGCTCCAAGGTGTTGGAATAAAACTATCCTGGATTTCTTGAAGGAAATTGGTTTTAAGACAAGTGATGCAGATCCCTGTTTATTTACTCTGAGAAAAGATGGCAAGAAATTGATTGTCGCTCTATATGTTGATGATGGACTTGTTGCAGCAACAGATCAACAGATGATAGATGATTTTTTAGGAGATTTGAAAACGAGATTTAAAATTACTTATAAACCAGCCTCTTTCTTCCTTGGTATAGAGATTGAAATCAGAGAAGGTAGTATTAAGATACACCAGGCATCTTATGCTAAGAAAATATTGCATAGATTTGGTATGGAAGGTTGTAGACCTGTAGCAACACCTATAATCAAAGAAAATATATCACAGAATAATTTGAAGATTGATGATTATATTTTAGAAAATTACAGACAAGCTGTTGGAGCATTAGCCTATCTTATGGTTGGTACTAGACCTGACATAGCATATGCTGTCAGTGTAGTTTCGAGAAGTCTAGAGAAGCCAACTAATGTAGATTGCGTAAAAGTGAAACGCATCATGAGGTATTTGCAGTGCACTCTTGATCTTGGCATTGTTTACCAGAAAGGTAATCATAAGACCTTTGAATGTTATAGTGATGCTGATCATGGTGGTGATATAGGGACCGGAAAATCCACCTCTGGTATATTATGTTTATACGCAGGAGGACCAGTCTCTTGGATGAGCCAGAGACAACAGAGTGTGGCCATATCAACAACTGAGGCTGAAGTTGTCGCTGCAAGTGAGGCTGCCAGGGAATCAGTCTGGCTAACACGACTATTCAAGCATCTCACTGATAATAAAGAATTGCCAACATTGTGGGTTGACAATGAGGCTGCGATTAAACTGGCTGAAAATCCTGAATACCACAGACGTACGAAACATATTCGTATACGTCATTTCTTTATTCGTGAGCTAGTAACACGAGGAGAGATTATAGTGAAGAAAATCTCCAGTGAGCAGCAACTTGCAGATCTGCTCACTAAACCAACAGCGCAACCAAGATTGTGTAAGCTTCGTGCATTAATAGGTTTACACTGAGAGAAGGTGTTAAGGTTGATACATTGTGAACCTATTTAGTTGTAAGAGTACGAATAAAGAATAGAGACGTGACATTGTCACTCTTGAAACTATCAGAAAATTATATTGTCGCTTTTTTTTATTTTCTCCTTATCTCGACTACACATTCTAAGTGAGTCCGTGGAACTAGCCAACGCCGCGACGGCGTTGGTAGTCGAGAGAGTGCGACGTTTGGGCTTGAGGGTCTCCCCGGAGAAGACGGAGGCCCTCATGTTCTACGGACGCTTTTTAGCGGTAAAGGCCCAGATGAAGTACCTGGGCCTTGTCCTAGATGCAAAATGGAATTTTTTCTCCTTATCTCGACTACCAGCGGGGCGTGAACCGACGCCAGAATGTGCAGAGTGCGGCGCACCCAGCGATACGGCGTATCATACGCTGGTGGAGTGCGCCGCCTGGGGACCTCAGCTTCATCAGCTAGAAAGTTCAGTCGGTCCTGTGTCCTCGCTCCAGCAGTTGGTAGAAGCCATGCTGTCGAGCGAGGACGGATGGAGAGCGGTTTCCTCCTTCAGCGAGACGGTAATGTCCCTGAAGGAGGCTGCAGAGAGGACCAGGGAGGTGGATGCGTACGCAGACCCGATTCGGCGACGGTGGACTGGCGGCCGGCGGCGTCGCTACGCAGCCCACCTCCCTTAGTGCCGTCACAGGGGGTCGCGGGGACCGGGGGAACCCGCGGACTTCCTCCCCTGTTGATGAAGCAGGGCACCTTGCCTTCGGGGTGTCCTGAAGATTGCCAGATGCAGGGGCGTCACGAATGTAGTAGCACCGCTCTAGTTCTCGTGGCGCCCCGTAAAAGCGTGGGAAAGAGGCGCAGGTTAGGTTTAGTGGGTAGTCCGGCGGACGGGATCTCGCGACTACTACCGCCCGCGGCGGTAGTGATGCGTGGAGATCCCTTGCGCTGGGAGTCCCACACTCCCCTCGGTCACCCTCCCCCAGGGCCCGAGGGAGTGTCGCAAGAAAAGACATTCCCCTGCGTTACCAAAAAAAAAAAAAAAGGTTATACGTAGTATCCATAGTAGTTTGTGGTTAGGTTCAGACCAAAAGGTCTTTGTCAATGGCGAATGTCGTGCGGTGTTCGAAAAGGATCTGTGCTTGGTTCTCTTTTATGGAACATCGGCTATGACTGGGTGCTGCGAGGTTGTTATCCGTTAGCTGTTGATTTAACATGCTATGCCGATGACACATTAGTTTACGGCTCGCGGCAAAGATTACCAGCAGACAATTCTGATTGTTACCATGGGCGTCGCCCAATTAGTAGACAGGATTCGTCAATTAGGACTAGAGGTGGCCTTTAATAAGTGTGAGGTGCTTTGTTTTTATTTTCATTACGAATAAGGGTCTATCACCAATCCCTCCCACCCTGACAATGGCCATGAATGATAAGGTAGGTATACTTATCGTTCAGATACTGGTCTAGAGATGGCGCTGTGGTGAGTTTGCACACGCAACTTATTAATAATGGTGGTGGATCAACATTCCACTCTATGTAAGAGGGACTTTGTGAGCCGTCACCGTCAGGCCTATCGGATGTGTCTTTGGTTCCAGAGGTCTTGATGTAGAGCGTCAAGATGCTTTAAAGAGGTGGTTTAGTTGGTAGGTCCGACCATGACATCGAGAGTCATGTAAGAGGAACTCTGTGAGCCGTCACTGTCAGGCCTATCGGATGTGTCTTTGGTTCCAGAGGTTTTGACGTAGAGCGTCAAGATGGATTGAAGAGGTGGTTTAGATGGTAGGTCGGACCATGACATCGAGAGTCCAACACTGCCTTACTATTGTCCCCGAGCGGTAGAATGTCCATGATGGATTACAACTCGTAAAAAAAGTTAGATTCAGACCAACCGCGATCACAACCCCGGTTCCCGCGACCGCGTCATCTCTATCATCTATTTAATCCTGCTACCCTGGACGTGGAGCCTCACTCCATCTCCGAGGAAGGGTTGTGAATTTTCTAAAAGAGATAGATAGATGATTTTATTTATTTAGTCAACAAAGATCAAACAGCTTATATATAATCCATTACAAAAGATGATACATTTTAAAAACAGCACATAAGCCAATAATGGATCGTACTCTGCAGACCAAACTACAACAAAGAGAATAATTTAAGTTAATTTAATTCAAATTTATATTATGTTATTATTACTTTAATAATGATAAAATTAATCAAAAATTGAAAGTCTGAGTTCCTTGTAAATTTTGTATTTAAACAACGTATCAAATGTAAATTAATAAGTTTTTATACGTTATAGTTGGTACGCAAAGTTACAATTATAGAATAGAATAGAATAGAATATTCTTTATTGCACACAAGAAAATAATACACATGAGTTTACAATTATGACACCTATCAAACAAAATAGAACTATGAAAACATCTCAAGACAACACATTTAACATAAAATGTAATGTGGTTATCATTAGTAGCATTCTTCTCTTATTCTTTAAAAAAATACGTTGTTCTTGCAAAAAAAACAAAATCTGTTGAAAATTTTTATTTAATTGCGTTTGTTGGTCCCTTCGCATACCGTCCCAGCAACAAGCTCTTGAACGTTGCCTCTGAAAACAAAATTAATCCTATTAAACAACGTAATAATGTCAAGACCAAAGCTTGCAACCGGTTTAAAATTAACCGGTTATAAACGGTTTTAGTCAACTATTTCGTTTGGAGCGTAAACTTTAAAGAGAGTGGCTAAATTAACCGGTTTACTTTGCGAGAAAAGGAAATATCATTCTATCTCTCTCAACATGTGTTTGTGTGTGGCTGAAACCTTGTTGTACCACATGGCTGCCCTTTGGCGGTGGTGGCAAAAACTGTTCCAAACCGGTTTAATCAAAAGAACCTATTTAACGAAACTTTATTCCCAAAAACCGTTTACTTGAACTTAAAGTGGGAATAAAACCGAAAAGAAAAGTTCCTTTAGGCTGTAACCGGTTCGACTTTTATACCGGTTTCCAAGCTTTGGTCAAGACCGACCGCATAACTGTTTTTATGAAGTATGGAGGTCAGAGGTAAGCAAGGTAAGTATTCTACGAAATCTACAATAACAATACTTCTCGATATCGTCGCGGCAGAATAATAGTAGAAACAATTGGTATTAGGTACCACTAGCAGAAATGGCTTGAAAAGCTGTCAATATTTTGAACCATTGAGTTATGAAACACACTAATGTTTTAAACATTTATTTCCCGAATTTTTGCTTAATTTACTTCCAGTTTATCTTTGTAAATATTTATTTTTACAAAGATAGACTGGCGTGCTACGGTATGCAATTGGAATTAACAGAATGCCGAAATCAGGCATAACTAAGATTGAGACGATAGCGTCCGATTTTGATATAGGAAAATAAAATATAATTTTGTGTTAATAATTATATTGACACGGTAAAGGCAAAAATATGAAAAATGGAACATGTCAGTATAATAAAGGATAAAAAACTGGTGGTTATCAAAAAAAAGGTCATATATATAGGTAGCATACTCTACTCTAAGGTAAGGAAAGGAATGCTCCGGTGGTTCGGGCATGTGGAAAGAATGACTAAACAGATATACTATGCAAAAGTGGATGGATGCAGAAGTCGTGGAAGGCCACGAGACACCTTCCATGATCAAATTGATCGTGTACTAGCAGAAGGTGATGTCAGGAGACTTAAGAAAAGACGAACTTGCATGACAAGTGTTATGAATGTCAAAGAGGCAAGTGAGGTGTGTAAGAATAAGCCTAAATGGCACTCTGTTGTTCGTGCCTACCCCGCAAGGGAACTGGCGTGAAGTTATGTATGTATGTATGTATGTAGCATACTCTAACATGACGATATGTGTAAAATAGCAAAATTGGTCATATAAAATATTTATTGATTTGACGTCACACGCGTCTCGTGACATCGGGTCGCATCGCGTGTTAGTATTAGGTTTCCGGCTTAAAACTTAAACTGGCTGATTTACAAATCATGCAAAACCATATGCATAAAGAAAAAAAGAAAAAGAAGTAATATAATTATGAAAAAAAAAAAATTATCACGGGTTAATATGAATAAAAACTTTTGAATTTGAAGTCACAGTTTTTTTTTTAAAGTTATACTCTACTTGTAAACGAAAAAGTTGTCTTCGTTGGTGTCCAGCATGGAGTATCCGAAGCGAGGTAGCGTGTTCGCCATGAACCATACTTCATCGTCTGTTACGTGCAGATCTGGAAGAATATACAATTTTGAGTCAAGCTCCTATGTTGATAGATAACTTTATATTGTATATCAGCACAAAAACGAAATTCAGACTATCTGACATACAGACAGACATTGGTCTTATTCGTATCGAGTTAGAGTAAGTTTGTAAGCTGCTTAAAGTTTCTTAAAGAAATTTATAAACTTATTATTATTATATATATATAACTTATTATTGATTTAAAACCGTTAAACTATATCTATTTTATGTATTTTTTTTATGGCAGGAGTTCAGCAGACAGGCAGACGGCCCACTTGATGGAAAGCGGTTACCGTCGCCTATGGACATTTGCAACACCAAAGGTGCTACAAATGCGCTGCTGCTCTCTTAAGGGAGACGGGAACCTGGTCATTAATGCCGGAACACAATTCGAGGTTGTTATGGCGACATACTTTAGACCACGGGTGGTTGCCATCCAGTCGGACAAATGCACTACCACCTCGCTGCGGGTTGTTTCGTCGCCTCTTTTTTTTTTTTTAAGGAGGGGGAAATGCTATTTACGCACAATACTGGGTCCTTTGCAAGGGATTAGACCATAGTTGATCATGAAGGCTTTCCCCTTTGACAAGGGGCAATCCGAACACTAATCAAGCCAGCTTGTGTGGAGACTCAGAGAAGTTGCACGGGCAACACCCATTATCCACTAAAACCACCCTCCTCCCATGTGCCCCGCGCTTTTTTATGAAGGAAAGGCTGAGACTTAGAAGGTAGTTACGCCCAGTCCGATTTTGTCCTCTTATGACAGGCCGCCCCAACGTAGAAAATTGTATTTTTTCTCCGTTCCTGCACGGATAGATATAATTCCTTTAGCCTACATACATACATCCAAAATAAACTTCATAAGTATTACTTTAATTTTTCACTGTTTTAGTCTAAACAATATTATTATCAGTTTTATTTCGGTCCAAATTGGACCTATGTTTAATCATCGATCTTATTGACTCTCTAATCTGTGATTCATAATGTAAAACTCGTATCTCATTCTTTCGCAGGCTTAGTCTTATAGATTTATGTGTTTATCTTTTTTTAGAGTCTCTTTTTCGTTTCACCGAGCTTCAAATCACAACGAATCTAAAGAAGTTTCATTAAAAAAAAATGACACGACGAATTGAGAAACCACTTTTTTTGAAGGCGGTTAAAAATACATTTTTGAAATGAAATATCTTTATCGACGAAGTGGAGAATTTGAGTACGGTAAGAAAATAGAAAGCGTTTTTAACCTCATGGCCAAGTGGTGGCAGACAACGAGATAAATACATACCTATTTACACCGTACACAAGGAATTAACAGCCTCCTCCTTTTTTTATTGCGTGAAGCAGGCAAACAGGCAGACGGCCCACTTGATGGACGGTGGTTACGGTCGCCTATGGACGTTTGCAACACCAGGGGCGTTGCTAACGCGTTGCCGCCCTCTAAAAAATCTTATGACTGCCTTCTTAAGCAATCCTATATTCAAACAACAACCTTCACACAACGCAACAAACAACCCCCTTCGCGATATGAAGGTGCTCGATCCAAAATGACCCGGTAAAGCTGTAAGGTATTCGGATCAACACCATAAAGTCAAGTCCATATAAAAAAAATTACACAGTCTGACTTTGGTCGGATGCACATGTCGTAGTAGAGCTGTAGGTGACTAATTATTGTGCGAGAATCATAATCTATATTTCAATGTACTTAATTATTAGATCGGCGCTGTTGTAAAATAATTATGCTCGGAATAAATACAGGTTAAAAGAAGTATTTGTTGGCAACACCAACAAACAATTGATTTTTTGACTTTGTCACATAAAAATTTCCTTCAACATGTAATTGCGACAATTTAGTATTAGTATATTAATTAAATATCTCTCGTGAAGCAAGTTTTACCTTTTCATTACTAGTTTTGAGTTAATCATATGGTCCTTCGAGCCGGATTTAATTTTTTGATAATAGCTTTGCCGACATGTGTTATTGGGCTGTTAGTATGGGATCATTGCCGAAATTAGTCTTTTTAAAGTCGGTTAAACTGGGGAATTTACCTGAAGGATAACTCATTCTCTTACTATCCCTGGCTAAGACGATAACATTCGATGGTCTTAGGGACTGGCCTGAATTCCAGCAGGACACGGCATCCCGTCCTATGTCCGCGAAGAACATCACATTGGAACCTTCGTGGTAACTGTGCATAGTACACTGGCTGTTCTCGCCTCTGTCACCAAGTATCTGGAAAAAATATTGAAAAAAGCATTTATCTCAATATGTTACATAAAACATGTGGGGTTACCAATTGACATTTATTTGCATCTTCTTTACATAGTATCCAGTGCCGGCTTTACCTAGGGTGCAGGGCGTGCAGCGCACACGGGCGCAGGGGTTTGGGGGACGCCGAGCGTCGCTCGCGATTCCTCCAAAGAGCATCGCTCGCGACGCAGGCGTTCAAAAACCCTGTGCCTGTGCGGGCGCTTCTCAATCTTATCTATAATATAACTAGCTGACCCGGCAAACTTCGTAACATTATTGACATTATATTTGTGCCATTATAGGCATTAGTGACCAGGTTCCAGTCTCCCTTAAGAGAGCAGCAGCGCATTTGTAGCACCTTTGGTGTTGCAAATGTCCATAGGCGATGGTAACCGCTTTCCATCAAGTGGGCCGTCTGCCTGTCTGCTGAACTCCTGCAATAAAAAAAATAAAAAATAAAATAGAAAACAGCCCATTGTGTATTGTAATCTTTTATGGCAGTCAATAGCCAGGTGTGTTGGATTTAAAGTACAAACTGATTCTAGGAAATTCGGTCTACGCGGCCGGGCAGACATATTGCATCTGTGCAGTATAAAGCAATGCCTCAATTGAGGGACGAGGCAGTCGAGCGATAACGACGAGCGAAGCAAGACTTGTGTACATTCGGTAATCTATTTAGTGACGGACTTTGCGCGTGTTATTGAATCGTGCATTACGTTTGTACTGGTTGTGTTCAGTTATATTTGTACCTATGTTATACGTGTTTGTATAGTTCAAATAAACTCTATAGTAATTCCAACGGCATTTTAATTCGAGTCCCGCAACTCGTAACAGTATTATGTCTTTCACATATATTTTCATTCTATTCATTTAGTGATAATGGCACTTGTCGATAGGGATTGAAGAGGAAATTAAGCATTTTGAGAAAATAACTCACATTATAATTCTCCCAGTAATTAGGGTCCTCGCTGGCAGTTCTGTTGGTAAGCAGGCAGGTGGAGACCGAGAACTCGGTTGTGCTGATCAGCGGGTGGAAGTATGCGATTTTGCAGCGACTGGAACCGGCTAGAGTGATCGAGAAGATGCCGTCACTCCATTGAAACCATTGCCCTGAAATAGTTTCAATAGTGGTAAATCTTTATTCTACGAATCTCACAGAGCCAGGTGCCCAACTGGATGGCTACCACCCCTGGTCTAAAGTATGTCGTCATAACAACCTTGAGTTGTGTTCCGGCATTAGTGAACAGGTTCAGTCTCCCTTAAGAGAGCAGCAGCACATTTCTAGCAACTTTGGTGTTGCAAATGTCCATAGGCGATGGTAACCGCTTTCCATCAAGTGGGCCGTCTGCCTGTCTGCTGATCTCCTGCAAAAAAAAAAAGCCTTTTTTTAAACGAGGGCAGATCTGCTTAAGGGCTGTCCACCGCAGGGGAAACACGGTGAGGAGTGGGATATTCGCCACGTCAGGTTGACACTAGCAATACAAGCAAAAAATGCTATAGCCACGCCACGATCGGGGATACTGAATTCCCTCGGTATTCCTTCCTTCACCTTATACTAGGGCCACGGGGCACAAGATGCTCGACTAACTCCGCGTGCCCTGGCAGACGGGGGCTCCAAGGGCATCTCACGGGGCCTTTTTATAATGAGGGAGTATACGTTTAAGTATTATTCACCGCGAGGGAAACGCAGTGGCGAGTGTAGGATCCACCTCGTCGGGGGGCTTTTTTTTTTATTGCTGGAGATCAGCAGACAGGCAGACGGCCCACTTGATGGAAAGCGGTTACCATCGCCTATGGACATTTGCAACACTAAAGTTGCTACAAATGCGCTGCTGCTCTCTTAAGGGAGACTGGAACCTGATTACAAATGCCGGAACACAACTCAAGGTTGTTATGGCGACATACTTTAGACCAGGGGTGGTAGCCATCCAGTCGGGCAAATGCCCTACCACCTGGCTGTGGGTTGTTAAGTCGCCTCTTACGACACGCCGCCCCAACGCAGGAAATTGTATTCTTTCTCCGTCCCTGCACGCGTGGCACCAGCATCCCAAGTAAGAAATGCTATTGCTATGCCACGGTCGGGGAGACCCACTGATACTTCTCGGTATTCCTTCCTTCACCTTATGCTAGGGCTACGGGGTAGAAGAAGCTCGGCTAACTCCGTGTGCGCTGGCAGGCAGTGGTCCCGAGAGCATCTCACAGAGCCTTTTCATAACGAGTGGAAATCCGCTTGAGTATTATCCACCACGAGGGAACTCGTTGCCAGTCTTTAGGATGGAATAGGGTGATGAGACAGAGGGATCAGGTAGGAGAAATGGGATGCCGTCGAGATGGGGGCATGGCGTGTTCCGCGCGCGCTCACCTCTCCTCCTGTGGGGCGAGTTACAGACCGCCCCACGCCTAGAGAGACTGAAGATGCCGGGGGTAAAGTAGTCCCCCGGCAGTGGAAGAGGCCTCGCGGGGCCCACGCCCGCCAGGGCTGCGGAGAGGCCAGGTCATATACCCGTAGCCCTGGCATAAGGCGAAAGACGGAACACCCAGGGGTTTTAGTGGGTACCCCTAACCGGGAGTGGCAATAGCATGGCACCAGTTCTGACTGGGCATGCTAGTGCCACCCCCGATCTGGCGAATCCCACACTAGGTCGCGAATTATCCCCCCAAGGTTCTGCCCTTGTCGCGGCTTAGTCCTCAATCGGATATCCCCTGGTTAAAAAAAAAAAAAAGGAGAAATGGGATAGAGGTTGGGGATGGGATAGGGAAGATTGAATAGGGGGAGAAAGTGGGCCATCGGAACTCTCACTCATCTCACGAAACACGATCAGTTCGAGGCCAGTCGTTTTACGCTGATATTCTGTGTTCGCATGGTATCACACCGATCGAGCCGGCCCCAAGAACTGTAATCAAGATAATGATTCCAGTACGGCTTTACCGCGTACAAAATGGCTCTACCACGTACAACATGGCTCTCCCACGTACAACATGGCTCTAACACGTACAACGGGGCTCTACCACGTACGACATGGGTCTACCACGTACGGCATGGCTTTAATACGTACAACATGTCTCTACCACGTACTTACCAGAGATCCTCAGGTTTCCAGCCGTTGGGTTGAAGTGGAAGTAACTGTGTGACAGCCGCCAGGAGTCGTTCTCACGCAGCGAGTAGACGATTATGCCGAATGTAGTTAGATCAGGTATATACGCATATGTATCAGCACAGTTGTTGTCTATGATGTCTACTGTTATTGAAGCCAAACCTAAAAAAAAACATAAACCAATATGGTAGAGCAGAATAGATTGTAATCTGTATATTGTAAAATTCTACACAGACACACACACAAATATAAAGGATGGAAAACACGATAATTTTGTTTAGATTTCTTGTCAGTTTGTTTGGGATTCACATTCACGTAAAAACTACAGGGCCGATTTTGATGCGGTTTCCGCTAATCGATAGCAAATTATTAAACTTAAAATCTGCGCTACTTTTTATCCTGGGAATCCCGCGGGAAGTTTTCGGGGTCCAGTTTGAAGTTGGTCGGGTGCATAAAAATTAGCTTATTTCGACACAGTGTTCCACTAACACGGTAGCTTACATTTATTTTTGGAATGCTGCGATATTTTGTGTCCTGGAAATCGTGCGGAATTTCTATACATTCATATGTATTATGTGAAAAAACGGTTGAGTTTCAATATTTACTCACTCGAATTTCACTCGACGGGGATGAAAATAACAATGTTTATAATTGAAATTTGAATCATATTCGCACGATACGGATTTCAGGTTAACAGGAATGAAACGGCAGTAAAGCCCTAGTTAAAGACATTCATGAGTACTATGAAGATTAGAATTAAATATAAGATACTAAAGTTTACCCCGCGCCTGCGCCGCGGGTAAACCTCTAGTTCCTGCTGCTTGTTTAAATAGCAGGCGTTAATACAGGTTACATTGTAGAAGGAGGAGGGGTTTTTTAGTGGGTATTGGGGTTGCTCGCTCGTGTAGCAACGCTCGGAGTCTTCCACACTATTCTGTGACGTCGATCGCGGATGGAGCGCTGCCAAGAGCATACTATTGCTGCAGTGTTATCGCCCCCGACCGACGCGTGTCGTTCCCCTAGCAACGACCCAGTTTGTGCGTAAATCGGTTAAGCATTTTCTCTCGCCTCAAAAAAAAAAGGTTACATTGTAGAATGTTTTTATGTTAGTGCCATTTGCACCCGAAAAATTCACTTAATTTTATATCGCAAAGTATGCGATCTCCTGGCATGAGTATATATGCCCATTTTCGGTATTATAACTACATTTAAACAAAGGTGCTGGTACCTACGCTCGCGTATGGAAGCGAGATTTGCGTATGGAAGAGAGAGCATGAAAGTAGAGTAAACGCGGTCGAGATGCGAGCACTGCGCAAAATCTGCGGAGTGACGCTCGCGGACCGCGTTCGTAATACCGAAGTAAGAAAGAGAGTTGGTCTGAAAGAGAGTGTCGGGGTGAAGCTAAGGAAAGGAATGCTCCGGTGGTTCGGGCATGTGGAAAGAATGCATGATGAAAGAATGACTAAACAGATATACAATGCAAAAGTGGATGGATGCAGAAGTCGTGGAAGGCCACGACATACCTTCCATGATCAAATTGATCGTGTACTAGCAGAAGGTGATGTCAGGAGCCTTAAGAACAGACGAGCGGGCATGACAAGAGTTATGAATGTCAAAGAAGCAAGTGAGGTGTGTAAGAATAAGCCTAAATGGCGCTCTGTTGTTCGTGCCTACCCCACAAGGGAACTGGCGTGAAGTTATGTATGTATGTATGTATGTATTTAAACAAAATTACAATAAAAACGATCCAGTGTTTTCCCAGAAACGGTTTCAAGTGGTTAGTATGCATAAAGATCAACTAATGTAGATACGACTTATACTAAAACAATAACTTACGTTCTTTTTAAAATTTTCAAAATAATAAAACCGTTGACCTACTGAAAATATGATGATGACGTCGCGGGTATCAGCTAGTATTATATAAGAATCCGATTATCTAATTACCGGTCGGGGTATTATCCGCCGGTATGTCCGCAGCTTTGAATTCATATTTCAAAATTTGTTCATTAGTTCTCAAGTCGAACACAACTATAGCAGGCGGTTGGAGTTGTTGAGGATTATCTGAAAAAAAAAATAGAATACATTTATATGGAACAAAAGAATATTAAAAAATTAAAATAATAGTATTTAATTTTGTTTTGTACTGTAGTTTAATTTTTAAGATGGTTTAGTTTACAATTTTGTTTTTTTTTTAAAGTTAGTTTTATTTTCCCACAATACCTACTTATAATATATAGACCAGTAAATATTTATTAGGGATGGGCCGGATGTGGTTTGAACCGAATACGAACTTCGGCCGAACATTCGGTTAAGACAAAAAATTCGGCCGAAATTCCGCCGAACTTCGGTTTGTTGATGTCCCTTAGATGTGTTTTTTTTTAAATTCAAGTTACGCATTATAATTAAGCAGTTGCACTACTTACTGATGTTTCTTAGAGGAATAATAAGTTTATTATATTTTTGTTTTAATTTGGTGTCTACTTAATTAGGCAAAGACTGAATCAAGAACTCATTTTATTTATTTTTTATCACATTGCACGTGAAGATTTCCATGCTCCTAACTAAAATAAATGACCATGAGTACATAGATGCCAATTTTTATATTACGGTTATAATAGATATGATTTCTATTAACTTCAGTGAAAATAGTGCAAGTAGGTATTTTACTTTTTCCTTGCACCGAATGTTCGGCATTTAAACCGAATTTTGGCCGAATGCCGAAGTTCGGCTAATGTTGCCGAAATTCGGCGAAACCGAATGTAAAACGAATTTCGTCTAGGCCGCTCTCAGTCGGAAACGTGCCCAAAAGACTGGCCACATTGCCTCTCTGAATGGCAATGCTGATGCGCTGTGCGAGGTATAAACCAGTCTTTTGGTCACGTGAGACATCCACCAGACGTTTGACTATGTCCCGATAAAGCTTGTGCGCCTCAGGCCCCCATGGTCCCAGGGTCTCGACCCCAAAAGCCGCAAATATGTAGCCATTTCCGATGGCTGAGTATTTGCGGCGTTTTAGGGCCTCCTGTTGTGCAGCAGCTGTACCGGCAGACATGCTAGTAGCTGGAAGATGGGACGCTGCCAAAGTATCGACGCAAGACGCGTCCCATACTAAGGGGCGACCCATCTTCCAGGGCACCAATGACATACCATCGGGTCTCCTGCCATCGTCGCGGCACAGGCCGTTCGGTTCTAGGACGGCAGGTACCCCGGCGGTGACAAGAGCCCGACGGATTATGTCATTAAGTGTTGCATGACGTGAAATTCTGCCGGCACTCCTGCTACACGATAACCCATGGTGACCGAGGCGCTCGACCTTATCTCCGCACTGACAGCGGTGTGGAACAACACAGGCCGCCCCTAGGCGAATGCAAGCACTTATTCTAAACGCGTTATCGTCTAGAAAAGTGCCCAAATTCGCCGAGGGGAGTGCCTGCAGCCACAAGCCAGACTCCCAACGCGAGACAGCTAGGAGACGAGCACGCTCCGTCTCATGGGCACACGTATCCAAAAGATTTTTATGCACCAATGAGCAAAGCGGGCCGTCCCATAGCTTGGGTAAATTTTGATATGGGCAGACCACAGACCAGGCATTTCTGGCCTCAGTCAAATACAGGACCTCAAAGTCACCAAGTGACGGATTTAATATTTCACCAATGAGGTCCTTTGTACTGTACACTGAGGACAGAAAGGCGGGTAAAGAAACTGCAGAAATTTTGCGTATACCCAAACCTCCATACCTTATTGGTAGGGAGGCTTGAGTCCATGTACGGTCATCAAAAGGAATGTTGAAAATCGATGAGAGCGAGTACCGAATAACATTATCCAAAGTTTTTAAAATATTTTGGTTTTGCCATATAGGACAGCATCTCAAAATATATATAAAATTTGGCGTAAAAATACAGTACCGAATAATATAATATGCGCTATGTAGACTTATACTTTTTAGGTTTTCTATCTTTGACTGGAAATTTTGAATATGAAATTTTGTGTGTATATTGGGTAGGTCTGAGAATCGGACATCTATTTTTCATCCCCCTAAATGTTAAGGGTAGTCCACCCCTAAATATCTTTTTTAATTTTTAGATAAATTTTTTTTTTTTTTTTTTTTAGGATACAACATTAAAAAATACATACAACCCTAAATTTTCACCCCTCTACGATCAACCCATATTTTTTATTTGTTAATTATAAACTTTAATTTTTTTGGCAAGATTTTTAATCTTATTTTGTCATGACTTAGAATAAAAATAATTATATTACTCTTAATTTTCCACCTCTCTACTATCAACCCCTATTTTACATCGCGTTTTTTTTTAACTGTCAATCGATCAGTTATCCCCGCTAGATGTCTACCGTTGTCACCTCTCGTCCAGCAAACATCACGGAGTAGGGATGAGTGAGTTCCCGGATGGTTTAGATTCACAATTAGAACCGGTAGGTGGCGCTGAGATCGGGTTCTAGAATCCTCCTAATCACCTGGAGCGATTTCGGTGATTTTGTTTTTGTGTGTTTGAGTGGGTACCCCGATGGTTTAGATAGGTGTCAGGAACTCCCGAATCCGCGGCAGTCGTTATGTCCGTCACATAGCAGACAGACTCCAAGTTCCGCCTACGCTGGTACGGCCACGTATTACGGAGACCGGCTAATTATGTGGGGAACAAATGTCTAGCCATGCCGCCTCCGCCAGGTTCTGGTCGAAGGGGAACGCCCAAGAAATGCTTGACGTTGTGAAGGATGACATGGGTATCAATGGTCTCAAAACGGGGGATGCTGAAGCCCGTGCGAAGTGGAGTAGAAAAAGTAGGAAAGCGTACCCTGGGCGTTGAAGTGAACGCTCCGAACGCAACCGGGATTTAACGCTCGGATGATGATGATGTATGTATGATATATATACATACATACATATTGTCACGTCTGGTTCCCATCGAGGTAGGCAGACACGATGGATGTCCACCTGCTACGATCCTGACAAACACTTCGCTTCGTCAACTTTCATTAATCTTTTCATACATACACGCTTATTTAAACTGCTTTTTATCTCACCTTTCTTCAATTTGATCATGGTGAGTACGTCTTGGTCTACCGGCACCGACTCTACCATTCACAATACTGTCATATACTTGTTTTGTGATTCTCTCTACATACCCAAACCACCTTAACATTCCTTTTTCAACTCTTGTCACTTCATCTTCTTTCAATCCACAACGCTCCCTTATCACACTGTTTCTTATCAGATCACTTACATTAACCTTACATACACTATGTATGATATATAGTATGATAAATGTATGAATGAAAATAAAATACCTACCCTTTACATATATTTTTTTTCAGTGTTTCGTGTTCGGGCAGCCTGTCGTAAGAGGCGACTTAACAACCCACAGCCAGGTGGTAGGGCATTTGCCCGACTGGATGGCTACCACCCGTGGTCTAAAGTATGTCGCCATAGCAACCTTGAGTTGTGTTCCGGCATTAGTGACCAGGTCCAGTTTGCCTTAAGAGAGCAGCAGCGCATTTGTAGCAACTTTGCTGTTGCAAATGTCCATAGGCGATGGTAACCGCTTTCCATCAAGTGGGCCGTCCGCGTGTCTGCTGATCTGCTGCAATAAAAAAAAATGTGTTTCTACCAAATAACGGTCTTATTCATAGAGAGTTTAGTGCAAGTTTGAACGCTTCTCTATGGTTTATTGCACACCAAAATTAAGTAGTACCAAAACCACAAAGTAATTTTTCTAGGCAATACAATAGGCGGCCTTATCGCTTAAAGCGATCTATTCCAGGCAACCTAAGTTATTGGAATTTCTTAGTTAATCTGTCGATGTAGGTGGTGCCCGGATAATCAGTTATAAAGTTTTAGACCGTGTATTATTCCCCGTTAACGATAACTTGACCCGCAGGGTTACCAACAATCAAAAATATTAACACCGAAAGCTTGAGTCAAAAACACCTAAAATCGCGATAACTACTAGAAAATTCCAACAAAAATGAAAAACAATTTACATTTTGTAACAATCTCTACTTATACCATAACCTGTTTTATAACATGATATTAAGTGATGTTAATTTTTAGAATTGGTAACCCTGTGCGTCTAGTTATCGTGAACGGAGAATAGAGCTTACCTCGCTTAACTATACCCTGTTTCTATCTATTACTAATCTATAATATATATTTATGCTCTAACATAATTAATTTTAGTTTGTATATATAGTTTATTTTTAGTTTAATTTATTGTATAGTTTAATTTATAAGTTAATTTATTTTTAGTATTTAATTATATGTTTTAAGTTAGTTTTAGTTTGATATTAATTTTTATTTTAATCTAACATATATTATAGTAA
Organism: Dendrolimus kikuchii; assembly: GCA_019925095.2. NCBI lineage: Eukaryota > Metazoa > Arthropoda > Insecta > Lepidoptera > Lasiocampidae > Dendrolimus > Dendrolimus kikuchii. The sequence continues at coordinate 36,023,556 of CM034387.1, forward strand.
GTATTGTCCACAGGTTAACCGAAAACATTATGAATAACGACCAAATTCTATATAAGCATATTAATGCTTCTTACTCGCCTGTCGTTTCTAACCTAACTGGGACGTTGGCAAAATCAATGCCTAATGCGTCGAAGCCATAAAACTAAAAAAAAACTATATTCTGTCCAACCATCTGTTTTATTTTGGATAGGTCAATTATTGATCAATAATAATTAGTAATTAAAGCCTTACCAATTTGACTTGCTTTGTGAATACATTTTAAACAATTTAGTGCGCCTAGTAGGGCGTTCTATTAGTAGCTCACAACGCCCAAAATGCTCAGTTAGCCGTTCCACCTGGCGTCGTCACCGCGGTCGTTGTGGTTGTGGCGAAAACGTCATTAATGATGTCATCATTTTCGATCACACAACGCTCACGACGACCCATGTCAAGAGGAGGGTCGAATAGCCGTTCCACTTGGGTTTACGATTGTAACGCCGGCAAGCAAGTGGAACGGGATAAATCGCGGTCTTGAACGTGGTCGTTGTGAGTCCCTATATAATGGAACGTACCCTAGGTGATTTGTATAATAAGCCATTTAACCTACATGTTTAAACTTAGAAATAAAATAAATGCAAAATTACGCAATTTTAAATCTAAATAAATGACGTGTTCTTTTAATTATAACATTACCATTTTAAAACGATTTAATACGATTAAATGTAAGTATGATAAGGATAATTGATGCATTAGATGATTCACAGACGTCACTATTAACTAGCCTGGAACAAGGAAGTATCATATTAAATTTTGTAGTTCGATTAAGAGTTTGTATATACATACAGGTATTATTACATCAAATACTGTGTTATAAATACTATATGTTGTATAAAACTTCAGATTTAGAAAAAACATGTATAAATTACTTGCCGAATATGATTTAAATATTTTTTTCTTTATCACCTGCGTCTACATACTTTGAACTTCAGACATTGGCGAAATCAGTGCCATTTACATTGAAGTCAACAACTTAAAAAAAATTTATTGTCAATAAATGCACAACTTGACAGGCGTGCAAACGTCAAATGGAAAATAAATTGTTGGACAGGGTATAGTTTTCTAGTGGATATCCCTATTTCTGGACTCCCCATTACGAAACATGATATTAACTTACTAGGCAACTCTAGAAGTCCGGTGTCGACCATCCAGAGCCTTCCACAGCTGTCAGCTCGTGTCCTATACACGGAAGTCAAGGTCTTGGCTCCTTGAACACTGGGGTACGGCTTTAAAGCTGGAGAACGATTATTTCTCTCCGCAGCTAGGTCTATATAGTTTAGTGTTGAAGGTATACCTGTAAAAGAAGAGAATACAGTTCAAAATGGAGGTATCTATACAGCAAACTTATGTTTTGAATAATCCACACTAATATATTATTGTAATGTGTATGTAGATAGATACACTTTATTGTTCACCAAAACAAATAATTAGAAAAAAGAAATATGTTACGTCACGTACGTGGAATAATTTATTGTTAAATAATTAGCAAGGATAAAACTCAGTTGTCCATGTATGTGCCAAAATCTGTCAATACACGTCCTCTATTTTGTACTCCCCTCTCGAGTGGTTGAGCCTAGCTCTCACGGCGATGGAGCCATGGGCTCTCGCCATTGATGCGTCAGTCTCATTTATTCAACGGGGTAACATCATCGACGCACTTGGTTACTTGGTAAAACAAAAGGCGCCCTTGTCATTAAAAGCGATATCTTTCAGGCAGAGGCGGCGTAAAGTATGGGCGACGTGGCCCATCGTCTACGAGACCTATCAACACGTTTGATAGAAGTCTCACGTGAGCAAAGGCCTGGCCTGTATTTAGGGCAGCGTATTAGCGCTGCCATTCAACGAGGAAATGCGTCCAGCGTTTCGGAAACGTTTTCATCTGATGGCGATTTGGGACTCATATATTATATGTAATTTTTATTATTATAGTTGTTATTCAGACACAATACGCAATTCCGTATCTGGCCTTTTGGATAGTTGCCTTCGACAACAACAACAACCACAATATACGTAAACGTCACACGTCACATTAGCAGTGACAGAAAAAACGTAACTTACGAACTTCAAGTCACTACTTCATTAATATACGTTTAAAATTTGACCAGCGTAACGAATTTTGTAAAAAACGAATTATACGAAATTTATACGGAAAAAACGTTTCATCATTTTGGATATCCTCCGTTCCTGTGCCTACAGTTGTTTATATATATATATATATATATATATATATATATATATATATAGTTTATTTTTAATGCCTTATTTTAATTAGTTTAATTTTAGTAATATAAAAGTTGCTAAAAGTAATATAAATAAACATACTAAATTCAATATTATTAAATTTTAATATTGCAGGCTTAATGAGGCTTGTGGGGATTTATTTTTATGTATGTGGTGCGTCAATGATGTGACCCCGTTGGATGAGGGTGACGCACCGCTGGCGAGAGCATAAGCTCTCGCCAGTTAAGCTCTCGCCAGTGGTGCGGCACTCTCACACGCACACGCACACACAGCCATAAGGCTCCATCGCCGCGGGAGCAAGGCTCGACCGCTTGAGGGGAGTACGAAATAAAACGTGTGTTGTACTCTCTATGTAATTATTGCTTAATTAATTTAACTTAAGACTATATATACAGAAATCTTAACTGCTACGTGAAACTATGTAAAACCTAATCATATTCGGAGATGCATCTCCGAAGGTTTTATGTTTTCTGTATTAAATTTTTTTGGCGCGTACATACATGGTCTACCCAGTTTTAACCTTGCTTTTATGTACCAATAAATTGTTCCATGTACGTGACGTAACAAGGTTAAATGTATTGACACTACAATAACCTAAGACCTTATACTGTACATACCTTTTTGGTAGTAAATTATACTATTCTTCTAACAAATACTACAAAATCTATGACTAGCCACGCCAGCGACTACGTCCGCGTGGACTTTATTTCGTGATACCCTAATTTTAAAAATAGCCTAAGTTACACCTCATTACATCAGCTATCTGCACGTAAAAGTTCCGTCAAAATCGGTCCAGCCGTTTTAAAGATTAGCCGGAATATCGAAACAGACAGATAAGAATTCTAAAAATTTTCGGAATCTCCTGCTACGAATTATCTCCCCTGATTTTTTTGACATTAGAAACGGACATTTCAATTGTATTTTTATGTATAGACCTAGTAACTCACCATATCGTCTTCTAGGCACCGTGACAAACACTCTGCTGCCTACCCTTTCAACACCCATTGGGACGTTATTGTAGCGTATGAAAAATCTTCCCGATTCATCATCTGAAAGAAGAGTATTATTAGCCAAAAAAAATTTATTACATGAGTTCAGCAGACAGGGTCTACCTGTTGGAAAGCAGTTACCATCGCCTATGGACATTTGTGACACCAAAGTTGCTACCAATGTGCTGCCTCTTTTAATGGAGACTGGAGCCTGGCCAATAATGCCGGAACACAACTTAAGGTTGTTATGAGACGGGCAAATACCCTACCACTTGGCTGTAGGGTGTTTTGTTACCTTTCCCGACAAGCCTTCCGGCTACAGGAAATTCTACTCTTTCTTTGTTCTTGCACTGATATGTATTGTACTTACTCACCTATTCGATCGTCCAAGTGAGGGCTCTTTTCTAGTACAAGTTACGGAAGTAATGATTCTAACAAGGCTTTAACCACGTAAAATTCCATGTTTAATGGAATGAGCTCCAAAAATACACGGCACTAAAGCGGTGGTTGGTATGTTCGTGTCCTAGTTGACCTAAGATGCACTAATACTTCTAAACTGAAGAGTGTCCTCCCCGAGGAGGAGGTGAGGGTCTCCAGGCCCGAGAAATGCGTTAATGTGCGTATATCGGGCCTGGACGACTTTACCACGGCAAATGAGGTCATGGCCGCCGTCGCCCGGGTTACCGACCATCGGCCGGAGCGATTCAGCTCTAGCGCGATGCGTCTGGGGCCGGACAAACTGGGCTACGTTATAGTATCCTGCCCAGTGGCGGCGGCCAAGAAACTGAAGGACCAAACATTGATGGTGGGCTGGGCTTCGGCGGGAATAAAGATCCTTCCGAACCGGTCAGAGCGGTGCTGGCGCTGCCTAGTTGCGGGGCATGTCGCCTGCACCTGCTCCTCCCCTGTGGACCGCAGCCGGGATTGTTACCGCTGCGGTCAACCCGGGCACCTCGCCGCTACGTGCTCAAGTCCGCCGCACTGCAGCATCTGCGCAGCGGCGGGCAAGGCGGCGGGGCACTGGATGTGCAGGGGAGTACCGGCCGCGCGAAAAAGCGCGGTCCCCCCCACTACCACCACCGCCATCACTACCACGACCGATACTAAAGACCAGGAGGAGACGCAACAGGCGCTTCGTAAGAAGAAAAAGAAGAAAAGAGGAGAAGGGAAAAATAAAAAGAAGGCTCCGGCCGAGGGGTTCAAGATCCAGGAACCCCCCCCACTGACGCAACCTGCGGGGCCGGAGCCAGTCGACGCTTCTAGGATGGAGGAGTAATCGTCCCAATGGCTACCTCCATCCTAGTGGTACAAGGAAACCTGAACCACTGCGCCGCGGCTCAAGACCTGCTGATACAGACTATGGCGCAGTGGTCAATTGGAATTGGTGTGGTCGCCGAGCCATACTACGTCCCCCCCAGGGATGACTGGGCGGGGGACCTCGATGGCTCGGTGGCCATAATTGTCCGGACCGCCGCCTCATGCCCACCCCTTACTGACGTTATAAGGGGTTGCGGCTATGTGGCGGCCACAATCGGAGAGTTGATGGCAGTCGCCACCTATTTCTCCCCGAATCGTCGGCTCGTCGACTTTGAGGGTTGGCTGGAGGATGTGGGCACAGTGGTGGCCCGTAATCGCTCTCGCCCCGTACTCGTGCTCGGGGACTTCAACGCCAAGTCCACGGCTTGGGGTTCCCCGAGTACCTGTGCGCGAGGCGAGACATTGGAAGAATGGGCCATCACACAGGATCTCGTTATTCTAAACCGGGGCTCCGTACATACGTGTGTGCGCCAGCAGGGTGGCTCAATTGTAGACCTGACGTTTGCCACCCTTGCACTGGCGCGCCGTGTGAGGGACTGGAGAGTCCTGGAGAGGGTGGAGACGCTTTCCGACCACCGGTATATCCGGTTCAGTGTCTCCACCCGAAACTCTGAACCCCCGTCCCTAGAGCCCCCGGTAGGAGATTGTCCGCGCTGGGCACTAAGGAAATTAGATCGGGAGCTATTCCGGGAGGCCCTGATAGTAGCGACGTGGTCATCAGGGCCCGGTACGGAACCTCTCCAGGTCGAGCAGGAGGCAGAGGATCTACGGTCGCTCGTCACAAGCGTTTGTGATGCGGCGATGCCCAGGAGGGGCCGATTTCGGCATTCCCGTCAGGTGTACTGGTGGAGCCCGGCGCTTGAAACGTTGCGTAGGGCGTGCAACCTAGCACACCGCCAGTACACCAGGTATTGTAGACGGCGTCGTCGCGGAGCAGACGCAGCGGCCGTAGCAGCTCGCCTGTATGAGGGATACAGGAGCGCCAGACGCGACTTCCAAGTCACAATTCGCGAAGCAAAGTCACAGGCCTGGGGGGAGCTCTTGGTCAGTTTAAATGCAGACCCATGGGGGCGCCCTTTTAAAATGGCGCGGAACAAGCTCCGCGCCTGGGCGCCCCCGCTGACTGAGTCTCTCTCCAGGGACCTAGTGCATGACATGGTCGGCGCTCTGTTCCCCTCTAGGGCTGAGCATTCGCCTCCTGCCATGGCCCCGCCTGATGCGGAGACCAGCGCGGACGGAGACCCTGTGCCCAGTGTGGACCGGGTGGAGTTGGGGGCTGCGATGTTACGGCTGAAAGCCAAAAACACCGCCCCCGGCCTTGACGGCATACCGGGGTGTGCGTGGGTTCTGTCCCACGACGCCCTGGAGCCCCGACTGTTGCGACTTTTCAACGCATGTTTGGCTCAAGGAAGGTTCCCGAAAAGGTGGAGAACAGGAAAACTTGTCCTCCTAAGGAAGGAGGGGCGCCCAGCGGACTCACCGTCCGCCTACCGGCCCATTGTATTGCTGGACGAGGTTGGTAAACTCTTCGAAAGGATCATCGCGGACCGCCTCGTCCAGCATATGACGACGACTGGGCCGGATCTGGCGGACAATCAGTTTGGTTTCCGCTCAGGGCGCTCCACATTAGATGCCATCATGCGTTTGAGAAGCCTGGCGGAGGACGCAGTTTCCCGGGGCGAGGTCTTGTTGGCGGTGTCACTCGACATCGCCAACGCATTTAATACCTTGCTCTGGGCGTGTGTCAGGGAGGCACTCCGGTACTTCCGGGTGCCGACCTACCTCCGTCAAATAGTCGGGGCATATTTAGAGGACAGAGCCGTCATCTACCCGGTCCACGCAGGGTGGAGTCGACGAGCCATGGTATGCGGTGTTCCACAGGGATCGGTATTAGGCCCTCTGCTGTGGAACATCGCATACGACTGGACATTGCGATGTAGGGTCCTCCCGGGCGTCAGCGTCATCTGCTATGCAGATGACACGTTGATCGCCGCCAACGGGAGGACCCATAGGCAGGCGTGCATCCTGGGCACGGCTGGGGTGTCACAAATTGTAGGCAGGATTCGGCGACTTGGTCTGGAGGTGGCTCTGCAGAAGACCGAGGCCGTGATCTTTCACGGTCCTCGAAATCGACCACCTCCAGATTCTAATATCGTCGTAGGAGGTGTCCGCATCGGCATCGGGGAAACTATGAAGTATCTGGGATTGGTCCTCGATAGCCGATGGGACTTTTCGGCACATTTTAGGCAATTAGCCCCCAAGCTCAAAAGGGCAGCGGGAGCGCTTTCGCGCCTGCTGCCCAACATTGGGGGGCCCGAAGCCACTTGCCGAAAACTCTTCGAAGGAATCGTGCGGTCTATGGCCCTATACGGGGCCCCCGTATGGGCAGACCGCCTGACGGCCAGAGATATAGTCTTGCTGCGGCAAGCGCAGCGAGTACTGGCCGTCAGGGCGATAAGGGGATACCGTACGGTGTCCTTCGAAGCGGCCTCGCTACTCGCCGGATCCCCACCATGGGTCCTCGAAGCCAGGGTCCTCGCGTCGCTTTATCAGTGGCGCAAGGAGGCCCTGGCGAGGGGCACGAGACCGGCGCCTCAGGAGACTGAGGCCTGCCGGTCGGAGCTCCGCGACGTTGCCATGGTGGTCTGGGAAGAACGCCTTAGACACCCCAGCGCGGGCCTCGCCACCATTGAAGCGGTGAGGCCCGTCCTGCAAGACTGGACAACACGTAGACATGGCACCCTGACGTTTCGTCTGACACAGGTCCTCTCGGGGCATGCCTGCTTTGGGAGGTACCTGTGTCGCATAGGCCGTGAGCCGACGTCAGGGTGCCATCATTGCGACATCGGCGACGAGCATACGGCGCTGCACACACTCCAGGAGTGTCCAGCCTGGACAGAGCAGCGCCGAGACCTCGTCGCCCTTACTGGATTTGACCTCTCGCTCCCGGCCGTGGTACGCACCATGGTCGGGAGCCCAACCGGATGGGACGCCGTCTCCTCCTTTTGCGAGCGCGTTATGCTTGCGAAGGAGGAGGCGGAGCGGGAGCGTGAGCGGACGTCCTTGCTCCGCTCCCGCCAAAGGAGGACGCGCCGACGCCGGAGGGCGGATTTCGACCTTCGGCCACCGTAAGCGGGCGGCGCGGGTGGGGCCCCTTGGGGTATAGGGGTTCTCACTCACCCGCACATGCCGTCGAGATGAGAGCGCGAGTGTTCCGCGCGCGCTCATCTCTCCTCCCGTGGGGCGCGTTACAGACCGCCCCACGCCTAGAGAGCATGATGATGCCGGGGGATGAGTCCCCCGGCAATGGAAGAGGCCTCGTGAGGGGGGCCCACGCCTGCCAGGGCTGCGGAGAGGCTAGGTCATATACCCGTAGCCCTGGCATAAGGCGAAGGACAGAACACCCAGGGGTTTTAGTGGGTATGCCTAACCGGGAGTGGCAACAGCATGGCACCAGTTCTAACTGGGCATGCTGGTGCCATTATCCCCCCAAGGTTCTGCCCTTGTCGCGGCTTATGGTCCTCAAGCGGATTTCCCCTGGCTAAAAAATAAATAAAAAAAAAAAAAAAAAAAAAAAAAAAAAAAAAAAAAAAAAAGATGCATTAATACTTAATAAAATACTTACTTGAATTGATGTACCGGTTTATTGAACTGAACTAAATAATGAGAAAAGTACAAAAGAGGTTACCAAAATATATTGTACAAACAATAGTGTGTTCGATTAGGAGACAGCGCCATCTAGATTTGTACTGACTGAACTATTGGACTGAGTATGGCGCTGTCTCCGACAGTTCGAAATATAAAATTACATGGCTAGATCCGTTTGATCCGTGCAGGAACGGAGAAAGAATACAATTTCCTGCGTTGGGGCGGCTTGTCGTAAGAGGCGACAAAACAACCCACAGCCAGGTGGTAGGGCATTTGCTCGATTGGATGACTACCACCCTGGTCTAAAGTATGCCACCATAACAACCTTGAGTTGTGTTTCGGCATTAGTGGCCAAGTTGCAGTCTCCCTTTAGAGAGTAGGAGCGCATTTGTAGGAACTTTGGTGTTGCAAATATCCATAGGCGATGGTAATTGCTTTCCATCAGGGCCATCTGCCTGTATGCTGAATTCAAGCTATAAAAAAAAACAGAGAGACGGATGGATGGTTGAATGGTTATAGGACAGGATGTATGTATATTGTTAAGTATTATCTGAATATGTTATTTAGGTATCCACGATGGGTCAAATACTAATCAATGAAGCAGGGTTGGCGCTGAAAATCAGCGCTGTACTAGAGGCAATTCCAACAAAGCTTTATGCTGAGATGCAGACCTCATTTGTAGAAAATGTGGTATACAACATATTAGAAATCATAGAAATGTATACATTATTCTACATTCTTGTATTGTCGTTTTTCTACCAAATAAATTCTCACTTTCTTTCAGACTCTAAAATATTAACTTACCAGTAGGTCTAATCGTAGTTTGTGATGTCACGGGCCCTGTGAAAAAATCAATCTTTATTATATACTAGTGGGCGCCCAGTGGACGAAATTCGACCATAATTAATTTAAATTATAAGTTTGAACATTATTAAGGTTCTGTTGTCAAAGAATATACTTCTATAATCAAAGATTTCGCCAAGGCTACACTGTTAATTTGACTTTAACAATAAACAAAAGAGTATAATATGCGTGTGCGTGTCAAATACATGGTAGTGTGTGTAATGTTTTTTTTATTGATTTAATGTATTTTATATGCATAATAAAAAAAAATATATTAGCATTCTGTAGTCCTTCTCTATATAAACTAGAAGTGTGCGAAATTTCATACTTCTCCGTCCGCGCAATTTTCGTAAAAAGGGTTACAAGTACAAAGTTTTTGCTTCACGTATTAATATAAAGATGATGATAATTATTTCCTTTGGGTGTATGTCACGGAACTCCTCAATGAATCAAATCAATAACTCTTTATTGTATATCAATACAAAATAGAACTTCCAGATTAAAACTATATCTTTTTATGCACACAGGGCGGTCTTATCGCTAAAATGCGAACTCTTCCAGACAACACCAGAAATGAATTGAGATTATAATGGCGATGGTGGTATACATAATACATAGTACGATTACTTACGTTCTAGTATAAGTATATAAGTGCAATATATACAGATGTTTTATATATTAAATAGATATAGACTTAATATACATATCTACAAAATTATATTAATGTTTATAGATAAATATATATGTACATACATTTAAATTAAACATAGTAAGCGATTTTGCTTGTCTGACAGCAACTGGCAGCGCGTTGATAATTCTTAAACCTGCCTATGCCTGTGCCTGTGCTTGTGCCTGTGCCTGTGCCTGTGTCTGTGTCTGTGTGCGTGTGCGTGTGCGGGTCCGTGTGCGTGTGTGCGCGTGTGTGTGCGTGTCTGTGCGTGTGTGCGCGTGTGTGTCTCTGTGTGTGTGCCTGTGTGTATGTCTCTGTGTGTGTGCCTGTGTGTATGTCTGTGTGTGTGTGTGTGTGTGTGTGTCTGTGTGTGTGTGTGTGTGCGTGTGCGTGGGCGCGTGTGCCCGTGTGCGCGTATACGCGTGTGTGCGCGTGCGCGTGTGTGTGCGCATATACCAAAAAGCCGCAAGACTAACACTATCACTATCTCGTAATTTACCAAGAAAATATACCCATTTCATACAAATCATACAACTCCTATATAAACAGAGTGAGACAACAACACAATTAACGATCACGTGCACAAACGCGATCTGCACTCTCATCGCGGACACATTTGTGCTAATAGTGAGCTAAAGAGCTAAATCACATGTCACACACAAGGTCACAATTTTTTGCAAAAATTGCTAAGGCACCCGAAAAGAATAATAATTTGACTTACGTTGATTCCTAATTGCTTCAGTTTTAAATTGTGTGTTATAGAAAATATAGTCTGACTGCCTTTTCTGTCTTGTAACGTCGATCTCAGCGTCTGTGTCCTTTTGTACTGTAATAAAAAAAAACATATCGCTTATTTGGTGGAACACTGACCTAATTGTAATTCTACAAAAATTGAGTTACGTATATCAAAACACTTGTGACACGGTTCTCCATACATTCGGAGGAATATCAAGATATTGCATCGGTAATATATATTTATGGATGCAGAAGTCGTGGAAGGCCACGACACACCTTCCATGATCAAATTGATCGTGTACTAGCAGAAGGTGATGTCAGGAGCCTTAAGAACAGACGAGCGTGCATGACCAGAGTTATGAATGTCAAAGAAGTAAGTGAGGTGTGTAAGAATAAGCCTAAATGGCGCTCTGTTGTTCGTGCCTACCCCGCAAGGGAACTGGCGTGAAGCTATGTATGTATGTATGTAATATATATTTAGTATAATTATAATCCTACCTAAAAAGCTCCAAAAAAACACTAAACGCTCTCTTGTAAAAATGCAAAACTGGTAATTACGTCAATGTTCTACCAAATGAGCGATATGTAAAATGATTTTTCAAAATAAAAATATATTGCAAAGTCTGGTTTCTGGCTCCAATTTCCTTCCAGAATTTTCTAGCTTTTTCTAAAAGTTCTTAAACTAACTAGATGATCCCACCATCATTCGCCACAATAGAATACTGAGTCTAGGACATGGGTAAGTTTCCCAGAAGGCTGGCTACGTCACCATGCTGCATCGCCATACTGATTCTGTGTCCAGGGACGAAACCAGCCCTCTGGTCACCTGAAGTGTTGATGAGTCATTTTCAGTAATGTACTTACATTACTTGTTTTGTGTCGCCCTATGGTGGGCATCATTAAATTCATTCCCCATTCATGGCAACAGTCCAGCCGAGGTAAAACTCCTTAGGGAGCTCCCTCGAGGAAATTGTCCCCCTGGGCTCGAGCGCCTTTTCTTCGCGAAGGCACTCGCCCCAAAGACCCCGGTAAAGTTGTAAGGTCTTCGGACCAACAACATAAAGTCAAGTCCAATAAAAAAAAAAACTTACATTACTGAAAATGATACATGATGTATACAATTATAACTGAATATGTTTAAGGTTCCGTAGTTATTTTGGTAATAAGCTTTTTTAAAAAGGTTTTTAAATACAACCTTTTTTTTTATTTATTATTGCAGGAGTCAGCAGACAGGCAGACGGCCCACTGGATGGAACACGGTTACCATCGCCTATGGACATTTGCAACACCAAGGGTGCTACAAATGCGCTGCTGCTCTTTTAAGTGAGTCTGGAACCTGGTCACTAATGCCGGAACACAACCCAAAGTTGTTATGGCGGCATGCTCTAGACCAGGGGCTGTGGGTTGTTTAGTCGCCTCTTACGACAGGCCGCCAGGCCGCAGGAAATTGTACTCTTTCTCCGTTCCTGCACGGATATGAGCTTTTGAAATCCTGGATATCATGTAGCAGAGTGCTAGCCAAGACAAGTAGAACGAGCCCAAACACGACGGTTCTATCTAGTTTAGTACAGGAGTTCTTATGGCCACCTTCCGACTCCATCATCAGATCAGCTTCATGGTACCATATTATTGCATTGTCACGCGATATACATATGCGTGCAAAATTTCAGCTCAATCGGAAACCGGGAAGTTGGTCAAATTTAACTTGCAAGATTCCACCCGAACTTACATCCATTGCAAGTTAATAGAAAGCTGTAAAACGGCTCTTTGAAATTTCTGTTTTTATTTTATTTTATTATTGCAGGAGTTCAGCAGACAGGCAGACGGCCTACTTGATGGACAGCGGTTACCATCGCCTATGGACATTAGCAACACCAAAGGTGCTACAAATGTGCTGCTGCTCTCTTAAATGAGACTAGAACCTGGTCGCTAATGCCGGAACACAACACAAGGTTGTTATGGCGGCATACTCTAGACCAGGGGTGGTCGCCATCCAGTCGAGCAAATACCCTACCACCTGGCTGTGGGTTGTTTAGTCGCCTCTTACGACAGGCTGCCAGGCCGCAGGAAATTGTATTCTTTCTCCGTTCCTGCTCGGATCTGCCTATATATTGTTATTTGTTCTAGAAACTACCAAGGTTAAATTCAAATTTAAATTCAAAACTTTTTATTTAAAGTAAGTTCCACTGGAGAACACTTTTGAAGGTCAATACAATTTATTTATTTAATAAATTCCAGACATATGACTATTTTAAAATAAAATAAAATTATAAACTAAACTATCTTAAAAATACTATTATATAGGTATCTAATTATACATAAACTAAATTATAAATACATTAAACTATACAATAAATTAAACTAAAAACAAACTATATACACAAACTAAAATTAAAGTATAAAATCTAGTTCTAGACCGCTGTCAGTCGGAAACGTGCCCAAAAGACTGGCCACATTTCCTCTCTGAATGGCAATGCTGATGCGCTGTGCGAGGTATAAACCAGTCTTTTGGTCACGTGAGACATCCACCAGACGTTTGACTATGTCCCGATAAAGCTTGTGCGCCTCAGGCCCCCATGGTCCCAGGGTCTCGACCCCAAAAGCCGCAATACATATAAGTCAAAATTTAATTTTACTTCCTAGTCTATTGTATACACCGCTTCACGTGTTATTGCTGTTAAGGAAAAGTTGCGGCAAGAAACTCCCAGCAACACGTCTAGCTAAAAATTAATTAATTCAAACTGTTTTTTTTAAATAAATTTTATACAGAAATATGTTACACAATTACTTTTCGAAGAATTAGTGGAGTTGTAGCAAACAGTGCATACGCAGTAAAACAAAGACACATTAAAAGGAAAGAAAAATATTATTATAGTTATAATAATGACATGACGTATTAAAATTTTATACTGCAACTTATCTCCATAAATTCCTTGCATGCTTGGCAATATAAAAACGTTTTACAAAACATAGCATAAGAGGTTTGAGCGAGCTGCTATGTAAATGATGATACATACGTATATACATACATAACTTCACGCCAGTTCCCTTGCGGGGTAGGCACGAACAACAGAGCGTCATTTAGGCTTATTCTTACACACCTCACTTGCTTATTTGACATTCATAACTCTTGTCATGCACGCTCGTCTGTTCTTAAGGCTCCTGACATCACCTTCTGCTAGTACACGATCAATTTGATCATGGAAGGTGTGTCGTGGCCTTCCACGACTTCTGCATCCATCCACTTTTGCATTGTATATCTGTTTAGTCATTCTTTCATCATGCATTCTTTCCACATGCCCGAACCACCGGAGCATTATTTTCCTTACCTTCACCCCGACACTCTCTTTCAGACCAACTCTCTTTCTTACTTCGGTATTACGAACGCGGTCCGCGAGCGTCACTCCGCAGATTTTGCGCAGTGCTCGCATCTCGATCGCGTTTACTCTACTTTCATGCTCTCTCTTCCATACCCAACTCTCGCTTCCATACGTGAGCGTAGTTACCAGCACCGCGTTGTGTATGGCGAGCTGGGCCTTCTGGCTGAGGTTCTTAGCGCCTAGAAGTTTACCTAACGCTCCATTCACACTATTCCCCAAATTCACTCTTCTTTCTATATCAACGGTGTACCTTCCATCCCTGCTAAAAGCACATCCAAGATATACAAACTCATTCGCTTGCTCCAGCGTAACATCATCGATCATTATCCTTGCATTCGTTCTGGTTTCTTCTCTTTCAAACACCATAACCTTTGTTTTCTTCGCATTCAAATGTAAGCCTCTCGCCTGACAGTCATCTTTCATCATTGTGACTAGTGTTTGCAGTTCTGATGGCGATTCGGCTAAAAGCACGGCATCATCCGCATAAAGCAAGGTGCTTACAACTAGATCACTCATCCGCACCCCAACATGATGATGATGATGCTATGTTATATGAATGAAATCTTACAGGCAGATGTAGTCTGTGTATCGCTCCAAATTAAGTTTTCTTTTAGGAGTTTTTGGCGGGAACTGAAAGGAGATGTTGTGCTGTGCAGTTTTATTTTCTAAAAATGTGTAAAATTACTCTAAAATGAACAATAGTTGTAGGATATTGATAGTTTTTGAGTAGTAATTATGTGTTTTGTGAGAAATGTGAACTGTATAGACAAATGTGGCCTTTCGAGTTTTCACAAGAACTCCGTTGAATGGTGTGGATTGTAGTCTACAATACAACTGCGCCTGGCTTAAAGGCCTAGTTGCCAAGCCTTAAACATGAAAAAAAAGTTTACTTTTATTGTGCTACTCACATAAAACTCCATTGAAATTGTACGTCAGCTGTTTCCAAGCAAAAACTTCTTCAAACTTCCCAATTCCATTTTCTTGTGATTTCACCGTAGATAATTTTATAAACAATAATAATAGAAATGTGGGTAGTTTTAACAAATACATTTTCGAATATCGAATTGTCGTGTCAGCATAGTTAGTCAATAATCGCACTTCACGCTGTAAAGACGTATGATGAAGACGGGATGTTAGGGCCTACATATATTGGGTTGGAAATTAATTGATTTCGGATTTTTTTGTCTATATTTTTTTTTATTGCAGGAGTTCAGCAGACAGGCAGACGGCCCACTGGATGGAAAGCGGTTACCATCGCCTATGGACATTTGCAACACCAAAGGTGCTACAAATGCGCTGCTGCTCTCTTAAGTGAGTCTGGAGCCTGGTCACTAATACCGGAACAAAACTCAAAGTTGTTATGGCGGCATGCTCTAGACCAGGGGTGGTAGCCATCCAGTCGGGCAAATGCCCTATCACCTGGCTGTGGGTTGTTTAGTCGCCTCTTACGACAGGCCGCCAGGCCGCAGGAAATTGTATTCTTTCTCCGTTCCTGCACGGATAATAAATCTTATTGTTTAGACTTCTTTCTGTTTGGACCTGTCATTTAGTAAAAAAAATATAGCGTTTATTTCTGGACGTGCCGGTGGCAGAGATAGATGTTGGTAATGGAAGAAGGGAAAAATCAACAGCACGCTAGAATTCGATCAACACGGATCCCATAGATAATACTATATATCGCACGTTCAATAATAGACTGACTGATTAGGATTTCGGTCCAAAATGAGTTAAGCATGAAAAACTGCCAATATCAGGTTTTTTCGGTATTTTGTTTTTTATTGAAGTTATTCTCAGGGCGTTCTGTTTGTAGCTCACAACGCCCAAAATGCTCAGTTAGCCGTTCCACAAGGCGACCGCGGTCGTTGTGGTCGTGGCGAAAACGTCACTAATGACGTCATCATTTTCGATCACACAACGCTCACAATGACCCTTGTCAATAGGCGGATAGATTAGCCGTTCCACTTGGGTTTACGATTGTAACGCGGGCAAGCGAGTGGAACGGGATAAATCGCGGTCGTGAACGTGGTCGTTGTGAGTCCCTAATGGAACGTAGCCATGGTCTCTTTCATTCGTATGTGTTTTGACAAGGATGACATAAATCATTATGCGTCCAGGACTGTTACTGTGAATTTATTGAGTTTTTGTTTTATATTGCTCGATTAATAAATTAGTTTGTTTAGTGTGAAAATCTCTGTGAAGTTTTATTTATAATATTCATAAAATTGTGACCAATTGACAATTAAGGATATTTAGTACAAAAAGTATAAAATTATTCATGGAACTTTTAATTTTTGTATAAAAACAGATTCTCAGTCCAAAAGTACGAGACTTTTGGACTTGTCGGCACGTCTTCGGACAGAGCGTCTGATAACCGATTACGAGGTCCTCAAAACACCAACAGAAGCGGGTTTTTAGATAAAAAAATGCGTTACATCGTTGAAAGATAGGAATACAAGGCGCCTAACCAAGTTCTATAA
This sequence comes from Dendrolimus kikuchii, assembly GCA_019925095.2. Lineage (NCBI taxonomy): Eukaryota > Metazoa > Arthropoda > Insecta > Lepidoptera > Lasiocampidae > Dendrolimus > Dendrolimus kikuchii. Next base: position 36,039,892 of record CM034387.1, read on the forward strand.
TTTTGCATTTATCCCAATTTACAAATGGAAGAATAAGACGTTCAAGCATTATATTATTTCCAAAAAGGCAAGCACATAAGAAGTTATTGCCGTATATAAGAATGAAGCATTGAAAGAAGGGCAGTGTTAAAATTGGTTTGCCAGCTTCTAGATTGAGATACCAGTCACCCCAGATTTACGTGATTTTAGGAAAGATGAAATTTTTAGGATCGGCAGTTTAACATAAACTTAGAAAGGAATGGACACTCGCTAAGCTGAAAGCGGGGCCGTTTTTCAGGTAGCAGCTATCAAAGGTGGAAAAAAACCACGCTAACTTACGTCAAAGTAGCAAGGCTAGTTTTTACATATGTCATATATGATATTGTTATAAAGAGACACTTTAAAAAAAAATGGGAACTTACGGTATTTTAGGAAGGCTGAATTTTATATATATTATCAAGTTATAATATTTTCAAATATTTTCCAATGAGCCAGACAATTCTGACGGGCCTAACATCTTCCCATCGTTATTTTAAGTAATATATATGAACCGGCAAATAATATACATCGATTTTCGTTGATAAGTTTTTTTGTTATTTTGAAATAAATAAATAAACGTATACCTAATACGTGAATAGAGTATGTACAACGGAGGGTGTTCCGAGGACTGTTCTGGTGCCGACGAAAGATGAGGCTTTTACAACCGCACCGCTCGCCATCGACGGGATGTTCACCCCCATTTCCTGGAGCTCCCACGCTCAACTACGCAACGGTCCTCTAGAACCTTTATTCCGCACGTACAACAATGATCTATAGGGAACTTCCCGCCGAGGTTTTCGAGGGTCGTTTAAGAAGGGCGTTTAAATATCTTAGGGGCCGGCAACGCCCCTGGTGTTTTAGACGTTCATAGGCGACGGTAACCACCTTCCACCAATTCCAGGCAATAAAAGAAAAGTAACTTATCTTTTTTGAGCTAATAATACGTACAGTCCGGTTATCGAATCTTCACTATATAACAAATGTATATTGCACTGTATTTATTTCGTAATAATTATTCATTCATTTAGATTTAAATAATATAAACTGTATGAAGTAGGAAGTAAATCAGATCTCGATGAAAAGTAAACAAAGCATAAAAGTAATTTTAAATCGTTTAAAAGTATTCAAAGTCACATAAAAGTGTTGAAAGTGACATAAAAGTTATTCAAAGTCACATAAAAGTATTTAAATTCACATATACACGTAAATCTTGTTGCGAGGTTTACAAAACACTGTACCAAGTAAATAACGATTGTTGTTTTTAAATAAGGATTACCGTGAGTAGTTATCTCTCGATATGTTTTGTTAGTGAGGGGAAATATCGATAGTGTTATTTATTTACGTTCCGTAGTTGTTAGGTCAAAAACATTTCAACTGAGTTGACGTGAGAATTTTGAGATGGATATGTGGTGAGCGATAGACAAAAATGAGAAATAAGACCACGTTTCAACGGTTTCAAGCGCGGTAATTTTATTTGATTTTGGTTTTTCCGACGTTTCGGCCACTTTTCAGTGGCCTTGATCATGGAAGACAAAGATGTCAAGTGTCAACGAGTGTTGTTAAAGTTTTATTTAGCCTACCGCCAACTTGTTAATTTTAATTTTGTTTATGGTTATTATTTACTCTATGGGAGCCTAATCTAATTTAAACGTCGGAAAAACCAAAATCAAATAAAATTACCGCGCTTGAAACAGTTGAAACGTAGTTTTATTATGTATACGGGTCGCGAAAACTTAAGAAAAGAAAACTTAAAAAACTTTTCCAGGTGGTAGGGCATTTGCTCGACTAGATGGCGACCATCCCTGGTCTAGAGTATGCGGCCATAACAACCTTGTGTTGTGTTCCGGCATTAGTGACCAGGTTCCAGTCTCCTTTAAGAGAGCAACAGCGCATTTGTAGCACCTTTGGTGTTGCAAATGTCCATAGGCGATGGTAACCGCTTTCCATCAAGTGGGCCGTCTGCCTGTCTGCTGAACTCCTGCAATAAAAAAAATATATATTAAATGAGAAATAAGCTTTAATAAAAATCTAAAAGAGAATGTTAAAGAAACAAGGTTTACAACACAAAGCGCAATGCCAACGCGTTGCCAACATCTACGATGGGATAGAGGGGATGAGAGAAAGAGAAGAGATGGGATAGAAGAGATAGGATAGGATAAGTGTTGAGATACAAGGCGTTCCGCAGGGACTAGTATTGACAGGCTTATTGTGTTTTTATTTATTGATGTACAAAACAAATTACAATCAACACAAATCCCATACATTCTTACAGACTTTTCCGTTTATAATATTAGTAGGATTTTTTCAAGGGGAGTGATTTAAAATTCTCTGGAAAGTTGTTATAAGTATTAACGCACATGGAATAAGAGCTTCTTTGACATACTACTACTACTCTCTTAGTAGAAAATCGGACTTCAAAAAATTTCATTTGTAATTTCATAGGTTCCCCCCTGGCCAAATTTTTATTTTTGTTCCTACACATATATAGTTTCCTATATCATTGGATAGGTCTCTTCAAGACCTTTCCAAGGATACCTCGTTGGCCCGAATCGTCCGTGGTATACCGGTTTTCTGGTGATTTTTCCCCAGAAAATTCGGTTTTCATCGACAAATTCGAGTTTTTTCTATTGTCACCCCCCTCTTTTTTGGCATCGTCGGATAGTGCTCGTCGAGGGCTATCCGCTGACACTACTCTCGTCTCCGTGCGCCTAATAGCGCATTCAATAATCGCATCCCAATTTCCCAATTTTCAATAATTCCCGTTTTTCACCCCTAATTCCCGTTTTTCCAAGGGAGACCCCTGGTCCGCGACCACTGTACTGTAGGCCTCCTCAAGACCTACAGTTTGGTGTACGCCACGTCTCGATCCGACCCAAATTCGGCCTGTTATCACTTGAAAACAGACCGCTTTGGGGTTAATTCGCGTAATTGAAGTTCTACTATTGGATAGCATAAGTCGATTGAGATATCGATAAATGCTATTTATTAAATGTGTCCCAACCCTATCGTGGTGAGAATCCGTTCTCGACCATTCATGGCCATAGGTTATCGTTTGATTTTCCTTACTTAGATGTTTATATGATCCTTACTTATATTATGTTAGCTTCATTAAAGAGTGAATACACTTATACGCTTTATACGCTTTTATATACCATTTATCGGTCTCTGTGGTTGAGGGGGCTAAGTCTTAGCCAACCGAACTCGCTGGAACGCAGAGGCTCCAGTTTCGATTCCTGGCATGGCAAATTTTGTAAACCATCTTTTCGTTCGTTGTATGTGACCCGTAACACAAGCGAAAATTGTTTAGCTTGGGGATTAGTGTTGGCACATTTCACCGATCATTGGTTAAATAGCGGCGATATAAAATGAATCACTTTTTACTGCAGTTACAAGAATAGGATACGACCGTTAAATTTCAAGCGAGGTAAACCGTTAAAGCGCCATGTAGAACAAAATAGCTGAAGTGGATACTCGAAAATGATAAGCGAGCGAACTTATTTGGGTATTTTTTTGGAGTGAAACTGAACATATAAGGGTTATAAAAAGTCAACTAAATTATAAATAAGTATATATACGAATTAAAAACTTAATATATATATTTATGTGTCCCTTGCCTTTTTCCTGCACCACCTACATCACCTGATTCAAATTTGTTTTTGATTTAGGTTGCCTGGAAGAGATCGCTTTGAGCGATAAGGCCGCCTATTGTATCGCCTAGAAAATATTGTAAATATGGTCTGTTTTTGTAATTGTATGTTTTGGTGTGCAATAAAGAGTTATCTCTCTCTCTCTCTATATATATATAAATTACGTGTCACGTTGTTTGTCCGCGATGGACTTCTAAACTACTTGACCGATTTTAATCAAATTTGCACACCGTGTGCAGTTTGATCCGACTTGAAAGATAGGATAGCTTACATTTGGACCCGGTAGGTGGCGCTGCAATCGGGTTCTAAATTTGATTTCTTCAGGGCAGAACAACGTCTGCCGGGGCAGCCAGTTAAACTATAAAATCTTGTGCCAGACCGCTGTCAGCCGGAAACGTGCCCAAAAGATTGGCCACATTACCTCGCTGTATCGCAACGCTAATGCATTGTCCGAGGTACAAACCAGTCTACTGATCACGTGAGACGTCTACCAGGCGTGTAGTTAGGTCTCGATAAAGTTTGTATGCCTCAGGCCCCCACATAGTCCCAGGGTCTCGACCCCAAAAGCCGCAAATATGTAACGAACGATATGCGACGAAGTCGCGGGCACAAAGTATACATAGAATCATTGCTGCCGAGTTTGCTTTATCCCTATGAAGAACACGTTTTTGTTCTAATATTTATTAATAATTATTATAATGAAGACAATCAACGGCCGTGACATTAAAAAGTGTTTGAAAGTCGTTTTTGATTTTGGAAAAAAATTAATTCATACGTAACGCTTTATCGTAAACAAATTAAGGTATTATCTAATATTATTTTTCTTATGTTGTCGGTTTGATCCCGCCGTCTCCCTTCCACTATCAGACAACTATAAATTAAGTTTGAAAACAAAAATAAAAAAACCGATAAACAACACAACAAAAAGTATGAAAAATAAGCAAAATACCCCAAGAGAAAAATGGCCTGACTAAAAATTTTGTTATAAAAAAAAACCAATTCCACATTCGACCTATACGAGCGAAGGGCTTTGCGTCCACATTTATAATGCGCACTGCAAAACAATGGAATTCATTACCTTATAATAACGTAGTATATGTAAGCTCACTGCCTACAACCTAGGTGTCTTCAAGTCCTGTATGAACAGGCAAGGTACCTTCTACGTAAGCGTATTCCATCTTAGACCATATCTCCGTACAACATCGGTCGAGGTACTATAAAAAAATGGGTGTCTGTGTGTGCAGTTCACACGCAGTAGAAGTGAAACTTCAGAGAATATACTCACCGATAATTCTTCTCTAACTTTTAATAATATAATACCTTTAGCCCTTATCCGTCAACATATTGTAAGTCAAAAAATTAAATCTAAATTACACTTTAAGTTACTTGCATAAAGTTCAAACTTCAATGCACTGTTACGCACAATCTGCTTTGATCTGCGTATAACAGAACATCCGCTACAGATAGAGCTAAAATTTATTTGAAAACTTTCAAGTTTTTTTTAATTAAAAATTAATACTAACGAGTAAAGACAAATGTTGGTATCGCCAAGTAACCTTCTTTCGTCATATACAAGCTTTCCTTTTATTATTTAAATTCTTTCTTCAAATTTGACGGCGCGTTCCCCTTTCGCACGTCACGTCATTCATCTCATGTCATATTATACAATAAAATAATCAATACCAAAGGCGTTGGAGCCAAAATCAACAAAAGTCAAGTCAAGTCATATTAAATCGCGCCGCAAATACAAATATATAAATAAAGTAACATAATATAATTTAAAATAAACCGCGCCCGCAACACTATAAATATATATAACTTATAAATAAGAAGTTTTTGGCGGGAACTGAAAGAGGACGTTGTGCTGTGCAGTTTTATTTTCTAAAAATGTGTAAAATTACTCTAAAATGAACAATAGTTGTAGGATATTGATAGTTTTTGAGTAGTAATTATGTGTTTTTGTGAGAAATGTGAACTATATAGTCAAATGTGGCCTTTCGAGTTTTCACAAGAACTCCGTTGAATGGTGTGGATTGTAGCCTACATACAATACCACTGCGCCTGGCTTAAAAGCCTAGTTGTCAAGCCATAAACTTAAAAAAAAACTTATAAATAACCCGCTCCGCGTTGCAATTGTGGAATATATTAAAACATATTAAATTAAATAAACTATAACGCAATCAAATAAAGTGAAGTGAAGTGGACTGAGGAGCAGAGGAGCAGAGGAGCAGCTGCATTTCATTCCCATTAATCAGGTAAGTGCGTGCTCGTTCTCAAATTCCGGTCCAAATTGTCCCACAGTTCTTTTCCTGTAAAATTGATACAGTTCGCTTCTCGCTAAACCCAATGCCGCTGCATCAAATGTGTTTCATTTTATATTAAATTTTATGTATTATCTCTTTTTAGTGTCACATTTTCGTTTCGTAGATTTTCAAATCACAACGATTCTAAAGAAGTTTCACTTCGAAAATACAAAAAAAAAGAATACTAAAAAGTTACAATATATTTTCGACCAACAGTAAGCAGCAACATCGTGAAGTGTTTTCTCTTTTATGTATGGTAGAGTCATGTTGGAATTCATTATCTTGATTACAGCGCTTTTGGGCGGCTCGGTCGGTATGATACCACGTCGTCAAAGAGGCTTGGCGTGAAACATTTAGCCTTGAGCTAGTTGAGTTTACTAATGTAGAGATATTACATAAAGTACTGACTGCCTGACTTATTAATCTTATATATATATAAACACTTAACGTGTAATTAACTTAAAAATAAATTATTTAGCACACACACATGCACACGTTTAAAATAAATTCTAATTCAAATATGTTATACAAGCATCGCCGAGTGAGCGCGTAGTTTTTTTTTTTTTTTTTTTAAGGCGGTTGAAATGCTATTTACACACAATACTGGGTCCTTTGCAAGGGATTAGACCATAGTTGATCATGAAGGCTTTCCCCTTTGACAAGGGGCAATCCGAAAAATAATCAAGCCAGCTTGTGTGGAGACTCGGAGAAGTTGCACGGGCAACACCCACTACCCACTAAAACCACCCTCCTCCCATGTGCCCCGCGCTTTTTATGAAGGAAAGGCTGAGACTTAGAACGTAGTTACGCCCAGTCCGATCCAGCGCAAGTGCCTGAATGTGAAGCGCGTAGTTATTTAGATGCTTAGTAACACGGGCCGTGCCATGCGCCGATTGCGCCGACGTCATAATCCCTCCCTGCGTTCGTTGGCCATAGCAACTCGTTAGAAACATCGTGCCGCTCGCTGATACCTTTTAGTCTTAGATCATAATAAACGTCTATATCTCAATGCTTTTAGTTTATCGTTAAAAGCTGTTGGAGTACTTGTAGTAAATAAATATAAACTGAAAATAATCGGATACATACATACAAAATATAACATTATTTCGGTATGTACAAAATTCTTCTTTATACATCTAACATGATTGACAGTTCCGATAGTCTATTTCCTTCTCACCCATTCGATCTCTCTATCGACTCTATCCCATTCCCTAATTTCACTCCCCAATCATATTGCAACCTTCATTCATTCGAAACGAAATATCTTTTTTTATTTTTTATTGCTGGAGTTCAGCAGACAGGCAGATGGCCCACTTGATGGAAGGCGGTTACCATCGCCTATGGACATTTGCAACATCAAAGGTGCTACAAATGCGCTGCTGCTCTCTTAAGGGAGACTGGAACCTGGTCACTAATGTCGGAACACAATTTAAGGTTGTTATGGCGACATACTTCAGACCAGAGGTGGTAGCTATCCAGTCGCGCAAATGCCCTACCACCTGGCTGTGGGTTGTTTGGTCGCCTCGGTTCCTGCACGGATAAAAAATTTGCGTGAGTCATGGATATAAGTTGTAATATTGCGTTCAATGAAAATCTTTTGCTTACAATAACTAAACACACTTCGCCCTTTGTTGAAAATTCTTTTGCCGTACAGGCTGGTCGCCTGTGGGACTCCCTTCCCTTAAAAATCAGACATCCATTCCATTCCATCCATTTCTACATTCAAACATTTGACCACTGACCATTATTTGTTCATTAAATAAAATTTGTCGCAGTAAATAAAATTATATTATTGTTCGCATGTAGACATATGTAATTTATATTATTATAATCTATTTAATTCTGTATATCATAATATCTGTTGCTGACAGAAAGCAGCCCCTGCCCGCCCGCCGGAGCACGCCTACTCTCCGCGCCCCGCATACCGCCGACGCCCATAACTCGCACAATTAGCAGCTAGGCGTCGGACGGAACGCGCGATATAGGAGCGGCCTTAAAGGCAATTTTTTTTTTAACACGCACTGCAAATGCCCTGCTCCGACCTGTCCTGTCGTCCAAACTGCCTCTGAGGACGAAGATCGGGGTCTACAAGATCTATCTCCGCTCGAGGTGACCTACGCTGCTCCAGCATGGTATGCGCTGTGCTCGGCCACCACGAAGAAGCAGTTACAAATCCAGCAAAACATCGCTTTGCTTATATGCACGGGCGCGGGTCGGTATGTCCGCAACGACGTCATCGCCCGCGACCTGGAAGTGGACAGTGTGGGTGACTTTGTGGCAATGTTCGACCGCGCGGACAACGGCAGTCACACTCACCTGCACGGCATCGCCCCGCTGCACGCAAGATCACCGGACCACGAAATACGAGGCCCCTGGAAACCGATCTCCCTTGACCTTATACGCCCGGATTAGGGCGATGTTGTGAGGTCGCGAACAGGCCACCAGACGCCTCAGATGCCCACCCAAAGCCCGCGATGGCCATCGGACGCCGCTGAAAGGCCTTGCTCCAAAACCCCAATACCTCAGAATAGTAATTCTGTGAGCAAATGCTGGAGTAAAGAGCCTAGGCTCGACACCGCCTACCGCTTTGCCACCCCAATCTCATAGGGGTTGGCGAAGTCGAAGAATTCGAGAGAGCAATTTTTTTTATAATTCTGATATAATTCTCATTGACGACTTAATTGACGGCATAATTTGTCATTTTCAATACGTTTCTAATTTATGTAATAGTTTAATAATAATAATCATACAGTCCATTATATAGAGTTTAATTTTCAAAATAGAAGCAACTGCCATCATTAATATCTATAGTAAATTGTTGTTGCTATTATATAAACGTCCGACTGTGAACGGATACGTCTGTTACTCCCCTAAAAAATGCAGGATTTTTTACAATGTATCATCATCATAATGTACCAAGGTCTGTTATTTGTATTTACTAGTAATAGTCGCGTCTTCATCCGGGTTTGTTGAAATCTTTACAATTACGTGTCACACTTTGTTAGTGTCTTTAGGTAGACTTTCATTGAAGCCGGGTTTCTGCAACCCTCTATGCATTATTTTTTATCCGTGCAGGAACGGAGAAAGAATACAATTTCCTGCAACCGGGCGGCCTGTCGTAAGAGGCGACTTAACAACCCACAGCCAGGTGGTAGGGCATTTGCCCGACTGGATGGCTACCACCCCTCTAAAGTATGTCGCCATAACAACCTTGAGTTGTGTTCCGGCATTAGTGAACAGGTTCCAGTCTCTCTTAAGAGAGCAGCAGCGCCTTTGTAGCACCTTTGGTGTTGCAAATGTCCATAGGCGATGGTAACCGCTTTCCATCAAGTGGGCCGTCTGCCTGTCTGCTGAGCTCCTGCCATAAAAAAAAAACACTAAATTAATGTCACACAGAGTAACAAAAATAAATAATAAGCGTGTATGAACTCTAAAAACTTTCATAGAAATTAAGTTGTAAAAATGTGTACGGAACTCGAGTCCGTAGAGTTGTTAAAAAAATATAAAAAAATCTGCACCACCTATACCGCCAGATTAGATTAAATTATTCCTTAAGTTAGGTTGCCTGGAAAAGATTGTTTTAAGCGTTAAGGCTGCCTGTTGTTTTTACCATGACAATATTGTGATAGTGCATTATTGTAATTGTATATTTGGTAAGCGATAAAGGGTTATCTTGTTATGGATTAAATAGAATAGAATAGATTAGAAAACACTTTATTGTTCACCAAATAAACAATTACAGAATGAATAATTACAATAATTGAACGGCAAAACAAAAGGCGGCCTTATCGCTTAAAGCGATCTTTTCCAGACAACCTGACTGAAAGGTTACTTTTAACGACTTATGTCTAGGTATAATTAAATAAAAAAGAAGTAAAATAAAAAGGGAGAACAGTACAATGTGGAAAGTAAACTGCTAAATACTATTTGTTTAAAAATTATAATATACTGGCCGCTCGGTTTTTACATTTTTTAAATTAAAAGAAAATCGAGTTGGCTGTGATTCGAACATAAAGAAAAAAAGGTGTTTAATTTTGTTTAGTCTCATATCATCATCTCATTTGTCTCGTTCGGGTTCATTACATCAAAATTTACAGTTTAAAATAAACTGAAAAAAGCGTTAAAACATAAAAAAAAGTTTTTAAATATGAGGAGTTGGTTTTACAGTGTTATTGTGAAATGCGTGGGCTGCTTTTTTTTTAAAGTTTAAGGCTTGGCAACTAGGCCTTTAAGCCAGACGCCGTTGTATTGTAGGCTACAATCGACGTCATTCAACGGAGTTCTTGTGAAAACTCGAAAGGCCACATTTCTCACAAAAACACATAATTACTACTAAAAAACTATCAATATCCTACAACTATTGTTCATTTTAGAGTAATTTTACACATTTTTATAAAATAAAACTGCACAGCACAACGTCCCCTTTAAGTTCCTGACAAAAACTCCGTGGGGTGCTTGACTTCAAATAGCTATTAGAGATGTGCCGACTAGCCATTAAAGCTACCACTACCGTAGTCAGCGACTATTCGGCATTGAGCGCCGACTATCCGGCTCTTACTTTGTAGTTTATAATCTATACTTTACTAATACATTCTAATCCATACACGAGACTTTCTTTTTGACATGATTGAATTTTAATTGAGCTCTTTCACGTTAATGAACAATGACAGTATTATCTTTAAACATTTTTTTTTTAATTCTACATAAAAACACCGCCCCGAGACCCGTACAAAAGTAAAAATCAAGAAACAATGCGAAGTAAACAAAACAGGTTGGGTCTTGCTCGCGAATCAGCTATTAACGAAGCGTCACGGAAATGCCCGAAACCGTGATCGGCTTGGGCAACTAGTCGGCCTCTTTACAACCGACTTATCGGCTAGTCCGCCAAAGTTATAATCGGCACATCTCTAATACTTATCTATATATGTATACAATTGAGGAGCTTTTGGCGGGAACTGAAAGGAGATGTTGTGCTGTGCAGTTTTATTTTCTAAAAATGTGTAAAATTTCTCTAAAAATGAACAATAGTTGTAGGATATTGATAGTTTTTGAGTAGTAATTATGTGGTTTGTGAGAAATGTGAACTGTATAGTCAAATGTGGCCTTTTGAGTTGTCACAAGAACTCCGTTGACTGGCACTAGCTGATTGCCTACAGTTCAGCTGTGCTACACATAGGCTTAAGAAAATGAAGAAACTATATTGTATACTAAGATCTGGCTTAAAGGCCTAGCTGCCAAGCCATAAACTCAAATAAAATAAAAGTATACAATTGAAATTCACGTATATAGCGACTCATCACGATATCTCAGGTACTATGATACCTATAGACTTGTTTGGCATGGACCTTCCTTTCGCCAAATAGAGGTCAGCTAAGAACGGATTTTACTGCACGCGAAACGGGCGGGTATCAGCTAGTTATGAATATGAATCTATAGTAAAACCACTCCACGCGTATAGATACTGCGCATTATTAATTCAGAAAAAGTCCGTCGTTTTTCAATGCGCCCATCCGCCACAAGTTTACAATATTTTAGTTTAAACACACAAACATCAATAATATAATAATTACATCTAATGATTTAATACTTTAACACAAATAACAAAAAAGATACTTTAAGGTTTTTACTCGTCTAAAAACACCAGTTTATTATTCAGTATTTTTTACCAAGAAGATTTTAAAATACCTATGTTATTCTTAAATAGCTGTGCCCGCTACTTCGTCCGCGTGTTATTTTTTTTCGCATAACGTATTTTAACCCTTTAGCTCACTATTAGCACATATGTGTCCGCGATGAGAGTGCAGATCGCGTTTGTGCACGTGATCGTTAATTGTGTTGTTGTCTCACTCTGTTTATATAGGAGTAGTATGATTTGTATGAAATGGGTATATTTTCTTGGTATATTACGAGATAGTGATAGTGTTAGTCTTGCGGCTTTTTGGTATATCGATAATTGTCTTAAGGGTTGTAAGTAGACGTACGTTACTCCTTATAATATCAGCTGTCTGCCAGTGTAAGTCCCGTCAAAATAGGGCCGGCCTTTCAGAGATTAGCCGGAACATCCGGACAGAGAGACAGACAAAAATTCTAACAATTGCATTTTCTGAATCTCCTGGTTCGAATTATCCCCCCCCCCCCCAGATATTTTTCATATTTCTAATTTGACATTACAAACAGACACTTTAATTTTAGATAAATAGGTAGATAGATAACACTGTATTGCTCATCAAAATAAACAAAAACAAAATGCATAATTGCAATACCTGTTGGCAAAACAACAGGCTGCTTTATCGCTAAAAGCGATCTCTTCTAAGCAACCTAGCTTAAAACCCTTAAGACACTTATCGATATACCAAAAAGCCGCAAGACTAACACTATCACTATCTCGTAATATACCAAGAAAATATACCCATTTCATACAAATAATACAAATCCTATATGAACAGAGTGAGACAACAACACAATTAACGATCACGTGCACAAGCGCGATCTGCACTCTCATCGCGGACACATATGTGCTAATAGTGAGCTAAAGGGTTAAAAGAAATTCTTAAACTAATCTGGCGATGTAGGTGGAGCAGAACAAAGATAGGCATGTACATTTGAAATATACATACTTACACTAATTTAATGCATACATAAATCGAGATAAATTAATAGAATACCAATATATATGTATATAAGTAATTATTAACATCAATTTTATTTGTCTGTGTAGATGTATAGACTAGCATGTGCCAGCGAAACTTCGTTCGCGTTGATGTGACGATCACGGCGGCACGGAAAAAATGCGACCGCAGCGCCGTTTATGGCTGCATTCGTCTATTACACGGGAACGAAGTCATTTACAGGGATAAAAAGTATCGTTCAGTGTTGACCCGGGACATAGGAGAGCTGTGTCGAGTCTCATTTTAATACTGTTGTATCTTATACTAATATATAAAGCTGATGTGTTTGTTTGTTTGAACGCGCTAATCTCAGGAACTGCTGGTCTGATTTGAAAAATTCTTTCAGTGTTAGATAGCCCATTTATCGAGGAAGGCTATAGGCTATATATCACCACGCTAAGACCAATAGAAGAGGAGCACCAATGAAGAATGTTTCAAAATCGGGGGGTTTTGAAAACAAATTCCACGCGGACGACGTCGCGGGCACAGCTAGTATTAAATAAAAAGAGAATTGATTAATATCTTGTTTCATTTAATCCTTTAGTACACCCGTTACAAGTTCCGGCAGAGAGAATAGAGAGCATAGATAACCTTCGATTGTCTTTGGTAGAGAGCGAATTAAACGTCTGGATACATTGACATTATATTCTACGTTCGGATACGAGAAATACTTTGAGTAGTGTAGCCGGAGACTTCCGAATCCGATCACCACGGCGGCCTTTCGCAAATAAACGGCAAGCGCGCATTACTCGTCGGCCTCCCGTGTTGCCGTCCGCGCACATCTCGCCTCACCTCACCTCAGTACGTCAAATAGCGCGAATGCGTTTATTATGATTAAATCCGATATTTCGTTTAGCAGCTAAATGTGTGCTGTATTATAAAATATTAATCGGCATTTTTACAATATAAATTTGCAATTCTGAACTGCAATTCAAACACACAACAGTATTTTATTTCTACCTGAAGACCTCCAAAGTAATTTTCACGTGATTTTCTAGCAGGCATATAGACAAAAATTATAAAAGTTATATTGTCGAAATCTGCCTTTTTATTGCAGGCGTTCAGTAGACAAACGCTCACCTGATGGAAAGCGGTTACCATCGCCCATGGACATTTGTAACAGCAAAGGTGCTACCAATGTGCTGCTGCTCTCTAAAGGGAGACTGGAGCCTGACCACTAATGCCGGAACACAATTAAAGGTTGTTGTGGCGGCATGCTCGAGACTAGGGGTGGTAGCCGTCCAGGCAGATAAATGCCCTATCACCTGGCTGCTAGTCCAGGTTGGCTCCCCTGATGTTGTTTTCAATTTTATTACGTCCGTTTTTTGCGATACTAGATTGTTTTCTCTACACCTATTTTAATTTATATACTAATATAAAGAGAAAAAAGATTTGTATATTTGCAACGAATAAACTCAAAAACTACTGGACCGATTTCAAAAATTCTTTCACAATAATAATGCTTTTTTTTTTGTTTTGTTTTGAGGCGAGGGAAAATGATTAACCGATTTACGCACAAACTGGGTCGTTGCTAGGGGAACGACACGCGTCGGTCGGGGGCGATAACACTGCAGCAATAGTATGCTCTTGGCAGTGTTCCGTCCGCGATCGACGTCACAGAATAGTGTGGAAGACTCCGAGTGTTGCTGCACGAGCGAGCAACCCCAATACCCACTAAAACCCCCCCTCCTCCCTGTCGACCCTACGCTTTGTTTGTGTTAGAAAGGCTGAGATTTAGAACATAGTTACGCCCAGTCGATCCAGCGCAATAAAGTGCCTGGAGTGTGCCCTGGGAGAACACACCCCACTTCGTTGTGCGGGGGTAGAAGGTCCTTTGCTCTCCTAGCAAGCTAAAGGCCCCCCGCGGTAAACGGTTCACAATTATAATGCTACATTATCCCAGATCAATATAGGCCGTATTTATATGGGGGTGCACCAGGCAGACCCCATTTAACCATGATCATATTATATCATTCTCCATAGCATCAAACTGAAGGCCGCCGACTGAAGGTTATATCTTATATTTATCCGTCCAGGAACGGAGAAAGAATACAATTTCCTGCCGCCGGGCGGGCTGTCGTAAGAGGCGACTTAACAACCCACAGCCAGGTGGTAGGGCATTTGTCCGACTGCATGGCTACCACCCTGGTCTAAAGTATGTCGCCATAACAACCTTGAGTTGTGTTACGGCATTAGTGACCAGGTTCCAGTCTCCCTTAAGCGAGCAGCAGCGCATTTGTAGCAACTTTGGTGTTGCAAATATCCATAGGCGATGGTAATCGCTTTCCATCGAGTGGGCCGTCTGCCTGTCTGCTGATTTCCTGTAATAAAAAAAAAAACAAACCGGTGACCTCGACGTGATAATATACTCAGCTTTATCACGGTTGTAATAAGCATCTTTACTTACTACAACAAATTAGGGATCCCTACTAAAACTTCAATAATGTAACCCAAGGTGTAAAAAAATAGTATTTGAGTGGCTTCCGGGATGGTTTAGATTCGCAGTTAGACCCGATAGGTGGCGCTGGAATTCCACATTTTTATTTTTTCAAGGCAGGACAACGTCTGCCGGAACCGCTAGTCTATAATATAATAAATGTTATAATAAAAAAAATCTTCAATATTCAATTTTTTAATATCCAAAATAAATTTCTTGTCCAAGCTTCTTATTGGTAGACTAGAGTGTTTTCTTAAAATTTTCTTTGAGTTTTTCTTCTATTATTCACATGCAGTGCCTTTGATTAAGTCTCTGATACTCGCTCTAAAAAGAATAAATATTACATATCGAGGGGTCTAAGGTTATTTGTTTTAAGCGACATTTGAGAAATTGTGTCGATAGAGGAGTTTGAAGTTTCAATGACCCACAAAAAGACTTCATTAGTAAACTACATACTATATTTAAAAAAGAAAAAAATCTGTAGTTTTTAGTTGGAAACCAGGTTCATTATAATTCCTTAAGTTTGAGACATTAGGATCCAAGAAAACCATCAAGTCAATTCTGTCACAAAATGTCGCTTAAAACAAATAGCCTTTCACCCCTCGATATAAACATACGTACATAACTTCACGCCAGTTCCCTTGCGGGGTAGGCACGAACAACAGAGCGCCACTTAGGCTTATTCTTACACTAAATAATTATGCTTACAATAAATATTACACTAATTTATTAAACTTTTGACGTGGTAGACTCATGCTGGAATCACTCTTTTGATTACAACGCT
Organism: Dendrolimus kikuchii; assembly: GCA_019925095.2. Classification (NCBI taxonomy): domain Eukaryota; kingdom Metazoa; phylum Arthropoda; class Insecta; order Lepidoptera; family Lasiocampidae; genus Dendrolimus; species Dendrolimus kikuchii. The sequence goes on from CM034387.1 coordinate 36,055,749, forward strand.
TTGGGCCTATCCTACCCACTCATCCATCCAATCGTCCTTTCACCCACCTTTCCATCCATCCACTCATCCAACCTACTTTTACCTAAATATATCCAAGCAGTAAATATTTATTTACCCATAAAAATAATAAGTAGTAGTAAAATACAGTGCAAACAATATATATTATTAAATTCATTTGCTGTCCTGATACAGAACGAATGTTCTCAAATTAATGTTGCTTTTTTTTTAATTTATTTATTATATATATCTCTACGGACTCGAGTTCCGTACCCTTTTTTAATACTTAATTTCTATGAAAAATTTGAGACTCCGTACACGCTTATTGTCTATTTTTGTTAGTGTATGTGACATTATATGTAGTAATTTTTCTGTTTTGGTGTACCTTAAGAATAACTTATTATATTAATTTATTCTAATTTTAATACTAAACTTATACTAATGTAGAGTGTATCTGTTACAAGCTGGTGTTGTGAGGAAGTGCATGTGCAGTGTTGGCCTTATATCTATACTTATATATAGTCGTATCTAGTGCCATGTGTTTAAAGTATAAAACAAACTTGCTTTCCGCGTCTGTTTGTCTATACATCTGCTAACTCCTTCTATACCACGCAATGCATTTTTAAGAGATTTTCACCATCAACTAGATACAGTTTCACTGACGGTTTATATCTATTTAAAAACAAATTAAGCTTTTATGTAAGTAAAATATAGCTACTTACTACCTAAAGTTTACCCCACTGTTCATCCGTGAGTTAAACGCTAGTGAACACATAATTTTGTAAAATTAATAATAATAATGCCCAGGTCGCTAGTTCCACTAGTTCATCCCAATAGGCCGGTACCTTTTACTCTCATTTCCTACGAGAGTACTGCACTGACCAGGGCTTGTCCTTGGATGCATTTTTATATGGCGTAGACAGGGATAATCCCGTTCAGTGTCACCTATATATATAAAAATCAATTGCTGTTCGTTAGTCTCGCTAAAACTCGAGAACGGCTGGACTGGTTTGGCTAATTTTAGTTTTGAATTATTTGTGGAAGTCCAGGGAAGGCCTAAAAGGTGAGTAAATATGAAAAAAATGCTTGATTTAGAAACTATTCCAACTGTCAAACATTTGATTTTCGTCCCGTCGTTTAGAAATCAATTGAATTTAAAAGTCGTTCAAAAATCAACGGAAATTTAAAAGTGAAGTTTATTTTTAAATTTGTTTTGGTTTTGAATGTCAAACGTTTGATGTTGTCCTGTCATTCAGAAATCAATGTTTTTTATTTATCGATTCTGAGGCGGTACGAAGTTTGCCGGGTCAGCTAGTTTACATTAAATTTGTTAAGGAGCCAAGGTGATGTCAGGAGCCTTAAGAACAGGTGGTTTGCCAGGTGGTAGGGCATTTGCCCGACTGGATGGCTACCAAACCCCTGGTCTAAAGTATGTCGCCATAACAACCTTGAGTTGTGTTCCAGCATTAGTGACCAGGTTCCAGTTTCCCTTAAGAGAGCAGCAGCGCATTTGTAGCACCTTTGGTGTTGCAAATGTCCATAGGCGATGGTAACTGCTTTCCATCAAGTGGGCCATTTGCCTGTCCGCTGATCTCCTGCAATAAAAAAAAAGAACAGACGAGCGTGCATGACAAGAGTTATAAATATCAAAGAAGCAAGTGAGGTGTGTAAGAATAAGCCTGAATGGCGCTCTGTTGTTCGTGCCTACCCTGCAAGGGAACTGGCGTGTAGTTATGTATGTATGTATGTATGTTAAGGAGCCTCTACATGTTGCCCTTCCCATGGCCCGTGGTCTTGAGAGACATACAAATAACCAATGTTAATGTAAATTATACAGGCATAATAAAGCATCTAAGAGAAATAGAAAAGAGAATTTTATTATACGTAAACTTTCTTCTTTTAAGTGTGAGCAATACTTACTTATGAACAAAGAAGTTATATTCGCTTGGGTTTAGGGATGAGAGCGCGAACCTTGGGATTTTGTTCACTAGTACCCAAACTTCATCACCAATTACCTTCAAATCTGGAAGAAAATGGTGATAGGTTAAAAGTAGTAATAATGTTCCCGTGTGTAGTGTTTTTAAAGGTGGCAGTTTAATTACAGTAATTTGGTAGTTAGTTATATAGGACGAACTTTTCAAGTGGGCCTTCAGGGCCAAATCCGAAACTATGCTATTTTATCCGTGCAGGAACGGAGAAAGAATACAATTTGCTGCAGCCTGGCGGCTTGTCGTAAGAGGCGATAAAACAACCCACAGCCAGGTGGTTATGGCATTTGCCCGATTGGATGGCTACCACCCCTGGTCTAAAGTATGCCGCCATAACAACCCTGAGTTGTGTTCCGACAAGTGGCCAGGTTCCAGTCAGCCTTAAGAGAGCAGCAGCGCATTTGTAGCATCTTTGGTGTTGCAAATGTCCATAGGTGATGGTAACCGCTTTCCATCAAGTGGTCCGTTTGCCTGTTTGCTGAACTCATGCAATAAAAAAAATATAACATACGTCCTATAAATTCGTAACAGAGTAATCAAAAATCTACCGATATAACTTTAATTTTCATCAATGGACCTCGAGGATTTGGCCCTGAAGACCTTAAAAATGCACTACATGCTTACTTACTCCGTTGGCTTAGCGACCCAAAGTGGGTTTTGGCCTCCGAAATGAGAGCATGCCACTATTCTCTGTCCTGCGCAGTTTCTTGCTAATTATTGTCTCGTAGCTCCGACAGGTCAGCCTCCACTCTGTCCTTCCAGCGATATTTGGGACAGCCGACCGGACGCCGATCTACCGACCGTCCCAAATATGCTTCCCTCACGCTGCGGTCCTCTCCTATCCGTTCAACGTGACCGACCCAGTGGAGGCGGTGAGCTTTTATTTTCCCCCATTATGTTAGGCTCGGCCACGAGATTCTGAATTTCGAGGTTGGTCCGGACCCTCCAACTACTATCCTCGGTTCGGACTACTACATACATAAAAGTATCCTGGCTTACCAGAAATGTACGCCAGCTTCTCGTTGTCCATCACGAGGACTGGCACATTTTCGGGTATCATCATCTTGTCTACATTCCAGCATGTTATAGCGTCTCTGGCGAGGTTCGCAAAGAAGATGGTTCTGGTAGTACTGTGGTATGCATGAGATCCACTTTGGGAGTTCGGACCTCGTGTCCCCAAGAGCTGGGAAAGCAAAAAAGATATTAAATTTGGCCAGTAGTTTTCGAGGAGAAAGTCCGGAAGACAAGCGGACAGACGCACGGACATGGGCGTACCCAGGTTCTGGCCTAGAGGCGGGCAATTTGGGTTTCTTAAACCGTGTCCCCCGCGCTTGTTTTGCCCTACACAACACGAAGTATAATTATGTAACTTGAACTATATACCCGGAAGAATTTTCTGGAACCCATAATTTCGTTTTCTTTTAATTACTATCTGTCCCTTTCTAAACATCTATCTATCTCTGTCTTTTCCTTCCCGAACCTTCTGTTCGAGAACTTTCGTTTATACATCTATCCCTTTCTAATATCTATCTATCTCTGTCTTTTCCTTCCCGAACTTTCTATTCTAGAACTTTCGTTCGTCGTCTATCCCTTTCTAAAATATATCCGTCCTTGTCTTTTCCTTCCAGAATCTTCTACCTTTTTCTAGAAGTCTTGAGACCGGCTTACGCTGCCAGAACGTTCTACCCCCGGTCGCCACAGTATAATAACAGCACATAAATGTCCCATTGCAGGGCTCGGGCCTCCCACTATAGGAGAACGGGCAGTATACCCGCCACGCTTGTCCAAGGCAGCTTCGCAGGTTTGACACATCGCTTATCTCGATGTGCAGGTTGCATCACGATGTTTTCCTTCACCGTTGTTAGCAAGTGGTAATTGTAAAAATATGCACATTTGGTCAGAAAACTGCCCAAGTGGTGCATGGGTTCCGGCCAGGATCGAATCCGCGCCCTTTGAGTTTGGGACGCGTGCACTAGCCATTACGCTACCACGACTGGTAACGTGACTACCTTTTTATTATCCACAACAGTAGGTATGCAGGCAGACATACAATTCTCGGGTGGGCAGCTGCCCCTCGCTGCCACGCCTGCGTACTCCTTTGTGTACAGACGAACCGCAAGATATTACCTGAATATTTGACGCTATAGCGGTGGAAAGCGCTTTGTTCTTCAAGTACTCGGTGTCGATGGAGTACTCCTCATATGATGCGAGACTATGGTAGTAGATTCTCTTTCTGCCGTCAACGGGCTCTGAGAGACCTATGCTGAAGAGTCCGTCTTGCCAAGTGATCAATTGACCTAAGAAAGATTTGATTTATTAGGCTTCCCTAGACATTTTGGGAAAATGACACCTTAATAAAATTTAAGGTTTAGAACCGGTTTAAAAACCGCTTTGAACCAACTAGAACTACGAGCAGGGCTGTGTGGTATGCGGACATAGCTCTACGTTTTTGTAGGTTGTAGATAGATGGATAACACTTTACTGCTCACCAAAATAAAGAAATAGAAAAACAAAATGCATGATTACAATACTTCTTGGCAAACTCTCTCACTCTCTTTAAGGTTTACACTACGAACGAAGTAGTTAATTAAAACCGGTTATAACAGATTAAAACCGGGTAATTTTAAACTGGTTCTAAATCATGCCCCTACGTACTCATGATATGTCCAGGCATATTTTTTTTGTAAACCTATGTAATTCTTTGTTTCAAAGTAACTGGGGATTAAAGCAATCTTACCTGCAGCAGTAAAGTTCAGCGCTCGTGGGTCGTGCCTGAAAGATTCGTGGTCGAGTCTCCAACTGTCTTTAGTTCTTAATGAGAAGACAATCAGTCCATTCGTGGCTAAGTCGTTTATGTATGCAAAGGCGTCGTCGCATGAGGATACGATGTCCACAACCAATGTGGTTAATCCTGAAAATAATGAACTATTATATTAATGTAGAGTACATTATGATGTACCAGCAAAATTCGCGTTCACGTTGTCATCATGACATTTCTCATAGCCGGTCCCTATATCTTACCTACCGTTCATTTGCTTCACTATCGGTTAAAATTTAACAGAAGATCCATACAAGTAATGTCAAAATTCAATCGATGGTAAGACATATGAATGAAAAGTCAGGTGGTTCCTATACCAGCCATACGTGAGCTAAGTCGTACGACTAAATGACATTCGGCAAAGAGACTAAATAGTTACGGTTTTATTCATAGAGAGTTAAGAGTAAATTTGCGTGGAAGAGGTCACTAGAGAACGGTGGTCTGAAATTAAATGTGGCGAAGACTGAGTACTTGGCCTGCAATACTAGAGATCCCACATCCGTGCGCATAGGCGATGACACGGTCGAGCGCACGGATCAGTTTAAGTACTTGGGATCTGTACTTAGTGCATCCGGGGATATGAAGGATGACATGCGTGCCGGTTAAATGGTCTCAAAACGGGGGATGCCGAAGACCGCGTGTCACGGAGATGAATATGCTGCGTTGAATGTGTGGAGTGACGCGGAAAGACCGGGTCAGGAACTCCCGCTTCCGCGGCAGTCTTCATGTCCGTGACATAGCAAACTGCAAAAGTGTCGCTTACGCTGGTACGGGCACGTTTTACGGAGACCGGCTAATTATGTGGGGAACAAATGTCTAGCCATGCCGCCTCCGCCAGGTCCCGGTCGAAGGGGAAGGCCCAAGAAATGTTGGCTTGACGTTGTGAAGGATGACATGCGTGCCAATGGTCTCAAAACGGGGGATGCCGAAGACCGCGCGAAGTTGAGTAGAAAAAGTAGGAAAGCGGACCCTGGGCGTCGGAGTGAACGCTCCGAATGCAACCGGGATTTAACGCTCGGATGATGATGATGAGTTAAGAGTAAATTTGAACGCTTTTTTAAGAACCATAAAGAATCGTTCAAACTTACTCTAACTCTCTATGAATAAGACCGTTAAAGAATTGCAACGGTGCGCGGTGGTAGCAAAGTAACACGTCCGCAGCGCCACCTTTTGGCTATATTCGCCTATCTCAGGGGCTCCCAAACTTTTTTAGTTCGCGGCGCATTTACAGGTTTACTACTTTGTCTCGACGTCTATGGTTTTGACAACCCTGTTACTCACTTCTCAGACAACAGCTTTACAAACTTCAAAGAAAACACCTCTTTCAAGCCTCCTGTGGGTGACTCATGTTTGCGCGTGGGAAACTGCTGAGTGGAGAGTTTCCTGGGAACCCTCGGAGCCACCATGCCGACCGATGGACGATATAGACTGGCTCCAATATCGGCAGCATGTAGTCTCGTCAGAACATCGTGGTAATTAATTTTTAGTAATTATTGTAACTAGTGGTCGCCCGTGGTGGAAATTCGACTATAATAAGTAATGTCAAAGACTATACCTACTTCTATAATCACAGATATCGCCAAGGCTACACTGTCAATTTGACTTTAACAATAAACAAAAGAGTATATATGCGTGTGTGTGTCAAATACATGGTGGTAGTGTTTGTAATGTTTTTTTTATCGATTTACATACATACATACATAACTTCACGCCAGTTCCCTTGCGGGGTAGGCACGAACAACAGAGCGCCATTCAGGCTTATTCATACACACCTCACTTGCTTCTTTGACATTCATAGCTCTTGTCATGCACGCTCGTCTGTTCTTAAGGCTTTATCGATTTAATGTATTTTTTACGCATAATGAAAAAAATACATATATGAGCATTCGACGTTTCTTCTTCTTTATATAATAAAATATATATATAAATTACGTGTCATGTTGTCTGTCCGCGATGGACTCCTAAGCTACTTGACCGATTTTAATCAAATTTGCACACCGTGTGCAGCTTGATCCAACTTGAAAGATAGGATAGCTTACAACCGTTGGAACCGGTAGGTGGCGCTGAGATCGGGTTGTAAATTTTATTTCTTCAGGACATAACAACGTCTGCCGGGACAGCTAGTGTTGGAATCTCCAACAAAAAGTATTTATTACTTTAGTGTGGCATAGTACTGGCCACGAATACTAAATATTTGAATTTAGAACGAAGTTTTTCTTTCTTTTATCTGTATATTTTTTTCCCTCCATTGCTATTAAAATCACCATATATTACGCACGTGCAGTTTTCTTTTATGATTAACATATTCACAGTCCACAAACAAATTCATATTTAAAGAAGTGTTTAACAGCTAGTATAAACTATAAGTGTACAAAATTTCATACTACTTCCGCGAAATTTTCGTAAAAAGGGTTAAAAAAGTTTTTGCTTCGCATATTAATTAGTTTTATTTCCATTTAAATTATCTTTTAATAATTTAAACACTATATTCATACAGGTAGTTGGAAATTTTTTGAAGATTTTCGTTAATAGTTCAAATTTTAAAGCATAATCTATACTTATATTAATATTATAAAGAGGTAAAGTTTGTGAGTTTGTAGGAGGTAATCTCTAGATCTACTAAACCGATTTTAAAAATTCTTATACTGTTGGAAAGCTACGTTAACAGGGAGTGACATAGGCTATATAACATGACGCTATGTACCACGGAGCGTAAATATATTAGATTTTGAAATGGGACCCCCCTTAACATGATACGTGATTTATGCGAGGCCCCTAAGTAATACCTCCAGTAGTCCTTTCACTGACAATGATATCATCACTTAATTCTTGCCTTAAAATTCTCTCATTGGTTTTCAGATCGTAAATTATGATGGCCGGTTTCTGTACTTGTCTTCTTGCATCTGCAATAAGATGAATTAAGCTGGTGAGACATTTTACAAAACAAAATAAAAGGAAGGTTTGCACTGAAAATCAGCGTTGTGTCGGATATAATTCCGGCACAGCAATGTGCTGAGTGCAAACCTTGTTTGCTGAAAATGCGGCGTACAAACTATCAAAATATAATATATAAATTTCCTGCGGCCGGGCGGCCTGTCGTAAGAGGCGACAAAACAACCCACAGCCAGGTGGTAGGGCATTTACCCGACTGGATGGCTACTACACCTGGTCTAAAATATGTCGCCATAACAACCTTGAGTTGTGTTTTAGCATTAGTGATCGGGTTTTAGTCTCCCTAAAGAGAGCGGCAGCGCATTTGTAGCACTTTTGGTATTGCAAATGTCTATAGGCGATGGTAACCGCTTTCCATCAAGTGGGTCGTCTGCCTGTCTGCTGAACTCCTGCAATAAAAAAAACAACATGGAGAATATGCCTTGATAGGCTTGCCTAGTTATTTCTGTTCATGACTACCTGGTAAGCAGGTATGAACAGGTAAGTTAATATAGATTAGTACACTATTCTGTTAACCAATAAAAATTGATATCATAAGAAAACCATATACATACTAATAAAACTACAGTAATTATAAACTAAAATATACATACATACATACATACATAACTTCACGCCAGTTCCCTTGCGGGGTAGGCACGAACAACAGAGTGCCATTTAGGCTTATTCTTACACACCTCACTTGCCTCTTTGACATTCATAACTCTTGTCATGCAAGCTCGTAAATAATAACTAAAATATAAACTACAGATTATACAATATAAAAACTAAAAGTAAATAAAAAAGAGGAATATATCTAAAGATAAGTTATTGGTCCCAAACCACTGTCACTCACCGGAAACGTCCCCAGAAGGCTGGCGGCGTTGCCACGTTGTATAGCAATGATTAATCTTTGAGCGAAATAGACGCCAGCCTTCTGGTCGCGTGTGACGTCTACCAGACGTTTGGCGACGTCACGGTAGACCTTTAGAGCGTTAAGAAAGATAATCTAATTACAAATATATCCGTGGAGGCTTGCCTGCAACATATCGTTCATAGAATATGATTGCCATATTTTGAAATTAACTTTAATACTTAAAATATAATTTGATAACAATATGTCTCATCTGGTTATCAGATGGGTGAAGGGTCAATCGTCACCGTCTAAAACAATGTGCATATCAATTACATTTTTTACCGACTTCAAAAAAAGGAGGAGGTTCTGAATTCGTCGGGGGGTTTTTTTATGTATGTTCTTTTTTTGTTGGACGCGGAATAGCTTCCATTTGGTCCGCTAAAAATTTGACATAGGTTGGCCCAGTAGTTTTCATTTTATGAACATTTTTTATGAAAAAAAATCCATTCCGTTCCATATGTACACCGATTCCTCTGAGAGTTATGATCCGATTTACGTGATTCTTATTTAGTTTGATGCGGAATAGTTGCCATTTAGCCCCCTAAAAATTTAACACAGCTTGGCCTAGTAGTTTTCATTTTACGAACATTTTTTTGTTCCCGTTTCTTGGGACCTATATTTTTTAAGGAGCGCGGCACGTTTCGTAAGTCTACCCATACATAGCTAGACACTAAAAAGTAACAAATAAAATAAAAAAAACTTCGTTTACAAAAACCGACTTCAAAAACTAAAAAACTAAAAAGTATAAAATAACTTATTTCTAAAGCTATTATTATTAATATATATTATCTAAAACATATCGAAGTCGGTGCAAAGTAAAACATAAAAATGACTATATTTTTTTTGAAAATTACTAAGCACCGACTTTAAGATGTTTTAGATAATAGATATTAATAATAATAGCTTTAGAAATAAGTTATTTTATACTTTTTAGTTTTTTAGTTTTTGAAGTCGGTTTTTTTAAACGAAGTTTTTTTATTTTTCATATTATAGAAGAGAGCGGACTCTTAAGGTTTAGTCAAACAGCAAACGGGACGGGACGGCGAAGCGACGCTAGCGGGATCGTATCGCGGCCTTGATATCACACTGCGGGCGTGATGATCCCACTAGCATCGCGTTGGCCGACCCGTCGCACTCGGTGCGATTTCTCCAGCATTTCGAAAAGAGTCGTTCATTTTTGTAAATAGATACAAAATTGGCGTCACGTCGAACGCGACGTGCTCCCGTCGCGCTGTCTATTTGACTACTCAAATGAATATCCATAAAACACAAAAAGATCATCGCGATCGCGTTCCGTCCCGCCGCACTCGCATTGCATTCCCGCCGAACGCCGCGGCAACGTGACGTGACCGCAAGTCGAGCGCTGAGCGCGATGGCTCTATATGACATATTCTATATTAACTAATATATTACAACTCTTCACGTCCCGCCAGCGTCGCGTCGCCGTCCCGCCCCGTCCGCTGTTTGACTAAACCTTAAGGCTTCATTTACGGAGACTATAGGCTCGATAGGCTGCGCGACCCGCAATAAATTCAAACGTAGGGCGTGGGATGAGTGCGTTTACGGAGAAGCGATTTTATACGTGCTTGCTTGAAATGGAGCGTGTTTTACGGCCGGGCCCGCGGATGGCATCGTCACGTCTCACGCGGCGTTTATCGCGGCGGCGCACACAGCGGCGATTCTCGATGAAGCGATGCCTCCGGCGGAACCTTCTGCCAGTCTCATTTGGTAATCGTGCAACACAGACGTAGTCACCGTCGCAATGGAGTATGATATGATCGACTTTTTTAGAAGAAAATTGTATGTTAAAAAGTGAGTTATTTAATGTAAGGAGGAGGAAGAGTGGTGGTGCCCGCCGCGTGCTTCGTTACACGCTTGAGCATAAGCGCGCTGCGGCGGGCACCGCCACTCTTCCCGCCTCGCGTCTCTATAAACAACATCGTATATTGCTATAAGTCTGTGTTTACGCGTGCGATGATACGTGCCGCTTCACGCGCCGCCGCTACGTAAACAATAAAAACGTCCGACGCGCCTCGAGACGCCACGCCACACGCGACGCGCGACGCCCCTCGTCTCCGTAAATGAGGCCTTACACATTCAATGCCAACTAGAACGCTAGAGCACTATTACAGCGCTCTACTTGGCAACGAATGCCCTCTTCGAAAAGGGCGTAAACAGATACTTAAAATCTCAACGAGGTAGGCAACGCATCGGCTCTCTTAGTGTTGCAGATGTCCATGGGCGACGGTAACCAGTTACCAAACTATTGACCAAAGTTATTTAATGTAGGTAGTCTAAGAAGTTATTAATATAAATTATATAAAATAATTATAACTTTCATTATCAGCTCCGCTGTACTTGCTTTTATAGATATATAGTATTTAAATTTATTAGAGACGACAACGCGACATCGCGTGATAACAATTTGGCAAAAATCCACGACTCGCGTTATCGAGTAAACGGCAATGAACGTGTTAATAATGAAAATAAGTGCTTTTTTGTAATTAACTATTTGAGCCAATTTTTATTTTTATTATATAAATTATTTTTTAGTGGAAACTTGATTGATATATGTATTAATTTTGTGTTTTATAATTAAGAATATTAATTATTGTATGTTTCCCAAACAAATTAAATAAATAAATAAGTGCTTTTCATAATAATTATTTGTTACTTTTTATAAACATAAAAGGTAAAATAGTCAACACAAAAAAAAATATTACTGTAATATTTATTACATACATACATAATTTCACGCCAGTTACCTTGCGGGGTAGGCACGAACAACAGAGCGCCATTCAGGCTTATTCTTACACACCTCACTTGCTTCTTTGACATTCATAGCTCTTGTCATGCACGCTCGTCTGTTCTTAAGGCTCCTGACATCACCTTCTGCTAGTACACGATCAATTTGATCATGGAAGGTGTGTCGTGGCCTTCCACGACTTAATATATATTAGTTCAACTTACTCGGAACTTCATATAATCCGGTGTCGACCATCCAAATTCTGTCACAGGAGTCGATCCTCGGCCTGTATATTGAAACAAAGTCCGACCTACTCTCAACATTAGGGTATGGCTTCAAAAGCGGTGATGATGACGACAATGATGATAGGTTGATGTAGTTTAATGTTGATGGAATTCCTGGAATTAACAAAATATTTAATTCAATCAACAACTTCAGCTCACCCAACTCGCTTATTAATAAGCCATACTACAACACTATGCTCTTTTTTTATTATTAATAACTCTACGGACTCGAGTTCCGTACCCTTTTTTACAACTTAATTTCTAGATTTAATTTTTTGAATGTAACACGCTTATTAGTTATTTTGGTTCTTGTGTGTGACATTAATTTATTGATTTTTGTGTTGAGGTGTATGTGTCTTACGAATAACTTATTATATTAATTTATTCTAGTTTTAATACTAAACTTATACTAATGTAGAGTGTATCTGTTACATGCTGGTGTTGTGAGGGAGTGGATGTGCAGTGTGTGTCTTATGTCTATACCTATATATATTATCCTAACTAGTGCCATGTGTGTTGTTTTTTTCTATTACACTATGCTCCAAGTTAGTTGTTATTGCTATGTAGTTTATAATGCAATAGTAAGTATCTTGCTTTCTCTTTTTTTTTTAATTTAATGGTAGATATGTGGAGAATATCAGATATTTCTCATTTAATAAGAGATTTATATTTATGATATATTTTTCTTATATTAGTATATATTTAATGCACTTTAAATCTAATTCAGTATGTGTGTAAATATTTCTTGTACGAAGTTAAATGAAAGCTATTGTTAGAGTCATTCATTCTTATGTTTATAAAGGTTGGAACTGAAAATCAGCGCTGCGTATCGCTTGTCGCAGCAGAACGCTGAGTTCTAGTCTAGTTGCCGTAAATGTGGTGTACTTTATTGTCTTTTCACGCCTTAAATGTACAATGTATAGTTATTTAATTACATTTTCCTTTCTGAGTATTTATTTATTTGGCACACAAAACAAGAAACAGCTAAAAGTTACGTATTTCATATTATGTATCAATTATTAGGTCTAAGCCGTAACTCTAAACATGTGAGCACATAATGTACCATACACTGACAAGATATTTAGTGGTTAATATTATTAGTATGACTTACTATAATGTTAGTTTTACGGTGGTTAGGTAACAAAATTATTATGGCCAGAAATATTGGTGTAAATAATAGCCCGAAATTCCATGTTTAAATTTAAAGAAGGAGCAATTAAAAATATCAGTGGATCGAAGTTAGATACTTTTGTTATAATATTTAAATGGACTACACTAACTTAAAACAATTAAATATTAAAATTAAACTAATTTATAAATAAATAATGAATCAACTAATTGTTATGCAAATAAATATAAACTTAAAAATGAACTACAAACTATACAATATAAAAACTAAAACTAAATAAAAAAGGGGAAAATATCTAAAGATAAGTTATTGGTCCCAAACCACTGTCACTTGCTGGGAACGTACCCAGAAGGCTGGCGGCGTTGCCAGTGGATCTATTTGTACTTGCAATCTCATTATATAGCCTGCACATTGTTGTGACAGCATTATAAAACGATTTTTAAAAACTTGAAGGGAACAAAGTCTAGGTGAAGAATTACGAATTTTGTATCTAATAAAGGAAAGTATATCTGTAAGCCGCCATAACAACCTTGAGTTGTGTTCCGGCATTAGTGACCGGATTCCGAGAGCAGCAGCGCATTTCCATCAAGTGAAAAATGGGCAGACGGTGACTCCCCTGCTTGGCCCCAAAAAATGCCATAGAAGACAGGGGCAACATGGGCATGAGTGGCTAAGGGATGTAGAGAGCTGGGCTGCAGGTTCACCGAAGCTACTTCTGATGTGATGCCATTTATCACTTCCACCCCTGGCGCTTGAGTGTTAGCTCTAGCGATCTCCACTCCGTACCGACTGGCTAAGGCACGCACGGAGGTGGGGGCCTTGCCTTGGCTCCCGGAGTCGGGTACGAGGTGTCGCTACTCACCTAATGCTTCGCCACAAAGCCCCCCTGCGGCTGTTATTGGTACATACTGTGAATACCTTTGCAACGTCAAGATAATTGAGCCCCTGTTGTCCGAAGTAGACAATACAATCTCCAGAAGCTTACCATGTCGTCTCCTTGGTACAGTGACGAATATAATGTCTTTATAAACCTCTAGTCCAATCGGTATATTGTTGTATTGGATGAAGAACTTCTCCATATCATTTAGTTCTTGCTTAAACACCACCATATTGGGCCTTCTCTCGTAATCGGAGTCTTTTGTATCTGTAACATTGGTTTATGGGAATACAGAATAATTGCCGGTTCCTACATCTTACCCTTCATTCACTTGCCTTACCATCGGTTGAATTTTGACATTACCTCTATGGAGTCGTGGTAAGGTAAGTCATGGTGGAACTGGGCGTAACTAAGTTCTAAGTCTCAGCCTTTCCTACATAAAAAGCGCGGGGCACATGGGAGGAGGGTGGTTTTAGTGGGTAGTGGTTGTTGCCCGTGCAACTTCTCGTAGTCTCCACACAAGCCGGTTGATTGCTGTTTGGATTGCCCCTTAAATTAAGGGAAAAGCCTCCATGATCAACTATGCTCTAATCCCTTGCAAAGGACCCGGTATTGTGCGTAAATAGCATTTCCCCCGCCTTAGTAAGTAAGGTAAGTCGTAGTAGCGTAAAGGCTAGCGCACGCGCACAGAACGCTGATTCGAATGCTGTCCGGAACGGATGTACCACTTTGGCAGTTTTCTGACCTAATGTGCATATTGTTATAATTACCACGAGCTAATAATGGTGAAGGAAAACATAGTGAGATAACCGATGTGTCAAACCTGCCAATCCGCCTTGGACAAGCGTGGCGGGTATGCTGTTCATTCTCCTATAGTGGGAGGCCCGAGCCCAGCAGTGGGACGTTTATGGACTGTTATTGTGTATGGAGCTTACGTCAAATTTTAATAGACAGTAAGACAAATGAACGGGCGGTAAGATATAGGAACCGGCCATGAGTCATCTAAAGATATAGATAGATAGATAGATATAACACTTTATTGTTCACTAAAGCACGAGTTACAAAGATGCACAACAAGACAATAGTTACATACTTGGTGAAACAAGAGGCGGCCTTATCGCTAAAAGCGATCTCTTCCAGGCAACCTGACTCAACGGAAATTCTTAAATTATCTGTAATTTTATTATGCAACCAAGAAAAATTAAAAAAAAATATATAAATAAAAATGACATACATGGACAGCAGATTATATACATACATACATACATAACTTCACGCCAGTTCCCTTCCGGGGTAGGCACGAACAACAGAGTGCCATTTAGGCTTATTCTTACACACCTCACTTGCCTCTTTGACATTCATAACTCTTGTCATGCACGCTCGTCTGTTCTTAAGGCTCCTGACATCACCTGCTAGTACACGATCAATTTGATTATGGAAGGTGTGTCGTGGCCTTCCACGACTTTTGC
Source organism: Dendrolimus kikuchii (assembly GCA_019925095.2). Lineage (NCBI taxonomy): Eukaryota > Metazoa > Arthropoda > Insecta > Lepidoptera > Lasiocampidae > Dendrolimus > Dendrolimus kikuchii. Next base: position 36,070,904 of record CM034387.1, read on the forward strand.
ATCCATCCACTTTTGCATTGTATATCTGTTTAGTCATTCTTTCATCGTGCATTCTTTCCACATGCCCGAACCACCGGAGCATTCCTTTCCTTACCTTCACCCCGACACTTTCTTTCAGACCAACTCTCTTTCTTACTTTGGTATTACGAACGCGGTCCGCGCGTCTAGCAGATTACAGTCTAAAGTATTCTAAACTAGCACATACATTATTGCGTAAGACTAACATAGTGATTCCTGAGTGAATTTTTAAATATGGTAGACGTCAGTGGGCAAAGAGTTCCAAAGTAAGACAGCCTACATGGCGAAGGAGTTGGAATAAAATATTGAAGAGTGTGCAGGTGCCAATAACAGGAGATTATTAGTGGAGCGCAAATTGAGGGTATGTGAAGTATACTGTATAAAGGAAGTTAACTTAATAAAACTACGTTTTAACGGTTTTAAGCGCGGTAATTTTATTTGATTTTGGTTTTTACTCTATGGGAGCCTAATCTAATTTACTACCGCTTCGCAACATGTTATGGCTTGAAGAGAAGAAGCGGCGCACGAAACTCTTCAGCAAACATGCGTAGCTCTAATAATTTTATATAATATTAAAATGGGTGGAAGGAAAAATAAAAGTAATTATCAGTCAAGTTGGTTTGTGTTCCGTTGTACGCAGAAAGAGCTCACAGTGTCTTGAGGTCTGGCAGCTGGTTTTTGCTGGGTTTGGGTCTTAATAGTTTTCATGATTGGATCCCAAACAGGTGGTACTTGCCAACCATCTTGTCTATTGAAATTTGGGTGTTTTTTAATTTCAATAGCCTCACGCTCATTATAGGTATGTAACGATTCTCTTTCGCGAGGATTTGTGGGTTATCGAATCTGATGTAGTGGTTGGGTTTATCCAGCGTACGTTCACTGATCGCAGACTTCGTAGACCTTGTGTGTTTCATGTCAGCAATGTGTTCTTTTACTCGTGTTTTTATGCTCCTCTTTGTTTGCCCAATGTATGACAATCCACACTCACAATCAAAAACGGAATCACGGAAAAACCAAAATCAAATAAAATTACCGCGCTGAAAACCGTTAAAAAGTAGTTTTATTATGTATACAATTCGCGAAAACTTAAGAAAATATTATGTGAAGTGAAGTTAACTTAAGTTTTTTGTGGTATTCAGAAACGTGACCATATTTTTTAAAACCAAATATGAATCTTATGCAAATATTTTGAAGACGCTCATGTTTAAAGGTTATCTCTTAACCTTATCTACCAACCAATACAATTTCCTGCGCGGCCTGTCGTAAGAGGCGACAAAACAACCCACAGTCAGGTGGTAAGGTATTTACCCGTCTGGATGGCTACCACCTCTAGTCTAGAGTATGCTATCATAACAACCTTGAGTTGTATTCCAGCATTAATGGTCAGGTTCCAGTCTCCCTTTAGAGAGCGACAGCGTATTGGTAGCACCTAAGGTGTCACAAATGTCTATAGGCGATGGTAACGGCTTCCCATCGTAACGTTACAGATCCGAGCATTGCATCAGTGAAGGAGGAAAACCAGCATTATAGTGTAATATATAACCTATGATGATCATACAACCTATAATACTTTGATAAACACACAACGAACACTTCATTTGACATAGTGGAATCAACTAAAAGGTCTTCGCATATTACACCGACTGAACGCCAATCCAACACGCTTCCAACTAGAACTATCGATTCGGTATCAACGAGTCGTCAACTAGGCAATCAACGCCTCGGTCACCAGTGGACAACTTGGCGTTAATGAGTGGGCAGTGCGTCGTCAACGAGTGGGAAGCGTGTTGTCAACTAGCTCGATCTCAACCAGATCTATCAGTCGTTAGTCGAATTTCATCTAGAGCAAGTGTAAAATGTCTCTCTTCACATATCAAGAACTGGCAATAATAGCGATGATACTCGATGATGAAAATAAAATAAACAGAAGGAACAGAAGATAATGGGTTTATGATATGTTGAGAAAAAGAAAAACGGAAGGGGAATATTGGAATTTGCGCACTTCTTCAATTAACTTTTCTTTCTGCGTGATTACTTATCGCCAACAAAATGCGTGCACTCTGTCCTGCAACTATACACGGAATGAAGAATAGAGGGGAGCTGCGCCCGCGCCCGGCCAAGACGAGTTGGCAACGCGTCGCCCTCTAGCCGTAAGCACATTGTCGACTCGCGAACAATTCGTCGACAACGACGGGCAAACGAGTCGGTGACAGTCGATAGGTGAACAACGCGTCGTATACCTTTAACTTACAAGTTGACTAATTCACTCGTAATTAATATAACATAGAGCTTACATGCCTTAGCATTGAAATGTAAGCTCTATGCTATATTATGGTATCCGTGCAGTGGGCAGTTCGTAAATAGTATCACATCGAAAACAATTTTTCCTGTTGTCTTTCGATAGACATATAAGCACTTCGTAAAATCTTTCGAAGAGTTCTATTTATCCTTGATTGTCCGATACCAACACAAGCCAATTGCTAATTCATTTACGACCTTATTCATATCGAGTTACAGTAAGTTTGTAAGCTTCTTTAAGTATATATATATATACTCTCGCATCCATACGCTCACGTATGGATGCGACAGTTGGGTATGGAAGAGAGAGCATGAAAGTAGAGTAAACGCGGTCGAGATGCGAGCACTGCGTAAAATCTGCGGAGTGACGCTCGCGGACCGCGTTCGTAATACCGAAGTAAGAAAGAGAGTTGGTCTGAAAGAGAGTGTCGGGGTGAAGGTAAGGAAAGGAATGCTCCGGTGGTTCGGGCATGTGGAAAGAATGCATGATGAAAGAATGACTAAACAGATATATATATACAATGCAAAAGTGGATGGATGCAGAAGTCGTGGAAGGCCACGACGCACCTTCCATGATCAAATTGATCGTGTACTAGCAGAAGGTGATGTCAGGAGCCTTAAGAACAGACGAGCGTGCATGACAAGAGCTATCAATGTCAAAGAAGCAAGTGAGGTGTGTAAGAATAAGCCTAAATACCGCTCTGTTGTTCGTGCCTACCCCGCAAGGGAACTGGCGTGAAGTTATGTATGTATGTATGTATGTATTAGTATATTATAAATAAGTATAGATATAAGGCCCACACTGCACTTGCACTTCCTCACAACACCAACATGTAACAGATACTAAGCTATGAGTGGAGTTGCAGTTGAGTCGGTGTAATGTGCGAATACCTTAATACTGTTAAGGCCAACCAGTTCTGTCGGGGAGAGAGGAGAGCGCTGCGGGCGGCGCAGTCCGCGCCACACACCGTCCGGCGTCGCATACATTAATCACATACGTGTAATATCTTATACTAATTTATAAAGCTGAAGAGTTTGTTTGTCTGTTTGAACGCTCTAATCTCAAAAACTACTGGTCTGATTTGAAAAATTCTTTCAGTTTTGGATAGCCCATTTATCGAGGAATGCTATAGGCTATTGGTACCGCCATATAAACCTCCTTTCGACCTATACGATCTTTTCTTCTAACATAAATAAATTCTTCCTTCAAATCTGACGGCGCGTTCACTTTTTTTTTTCGTTTGAGGACTAAACCGCGACAGGCACAGAAGCCTGGGGGGAGTGTGGGATTCGCCAGATCGGGGGTGGCACTAGCGTGCCCGGTCAGAAACGGTGCCAAGCTATTGCCATGCCCCAGTTAAGGATACCCACTAAAACCCCTGGGTGTTCCGTCTTGCGCCTTATGCTAGGGTTACGTGAATGCAGGGCTTCCCAACTCCGCGTGCCCTGGCAGGCGTGGGCCCCCCTCACTGGGCCTATGCCAGGGGACGTGTCCCCTGGCTACTACGGCGCGTTCACCTTTCGCATGTCACGTCAATCGTTCATTGTCATATCATAAAATAAAATAAATTAAATCGCTCCGCAAATGCAAATATATATATATAAAATAACATAATATAGCATAAAATATACCGCACCCGCAACACCATAAATAAATATAAATATATATAACTTATAAATAACCCGCTCCGCACCACAATTGTGCAATATATTAAAATATATTACATTTTTTTTTATTGCAGGAGTTCAGCAGACAGGCAGACGGCCCACTTGATGGAAAGCGGTTACCATCGCCTATGGACATTTGTAACACCAAAGGTGCTACAAATGCGCTGCTGCTCTCTTAAGGGAGACTGGAACCTGGTCACTAATGCCGGAACACAACACTAGGTTGTTATGGCGGCATACTCTAGACCAGGGGTGGTCGCCATCCAGTCGAGCAAATACTCTACCATCTGGCTGTGGGTTGTTTTGTCGCCTTTTACGACAGGCCGCCAGGCCGCAGGAAATTATATTCTTTCTCCGTTCCTGCACGGATAAAATTACATTAAATAAACTATAGCATAATTAACAATAAAGTGAAGTGGACTGAGGAGCAGAGGAGCAGCTGCTCGTCAGTCAGCGAGGCAGTATTGTAATGCAATGCTCGAGATTGAATCATAAATATTTATTACATTACGGCGAATGCTCGTCAGTCAGGGAGGCAGCATTGTAACGCACTGCTCGAGATGGAATCATAAATATTAATTACATTACAGGCGAATGCTCGTCAGTCAGGGAGGCAGTATTGGAACGCAGTGCTCGTGATTGAATCATAAATATTACATTACAGGCGAATGCTCGTCAGTCAGGGAGGCAGTATTGGAACGTAATGCTCGAGATTGAATCATAAATATTACATTACAGGCGAATGCTCGTCAGTCAGGGAGGCAGTATTGGAACGCAGTGCTCGTGATTGAATCATAAATATTACATTACAGGCGAATGCTCGTCAGGCAGGGAGGCAGTATTGTAACGCAATGCTCGAGATTGAATCATAAATATTTATTACATTACAGGCGAATGCTCGTCAGTCAGGGAGGCAGTATTGGAACGCAGTGCTCGTGATTGAATCATAAATATTACATTACAGGCGAATGCTCGTCAGTCAGCGAGGCAGTATTGTAATGCAATGCTCGAGATTGAATCATAAATATTTATTACATTACGGCGAATGCTCGTCAGTCAGGGAGGCAGCATTGTAACGCACTGCTCGAGATGGAATCATAAATATTAATTACATTACAGGCGAATGCTCGTCAGTCAGGAAGACAGTATTGTAACGTAATGCTCGAAATCGAATCATAAATGTTTCGTTACAGGCGAATGCTCGTCAGTCAGGAAGACAGTATTGTAACGTAATGCTCGAAATCGAATCATAAATGTTTCGTTACAGGCGAATGCTCGTCAGTCAGGAAGACAGTATTGTAACGTAATGCTCGTGATTGAATCATAAATATTACATTACAGGCGAATGCTCGTCAGGCAGGGAGGCAGTATTGTAACGCAATGCTCGAGATTGAATCTAAAATATTAATTACATTACAGGCGAATGCTCGTCAGTCAGGGAGGCAGTATTGGAACGCAGTGCTCGAGATTGAATCATAAATATTACATTACAGGCGAATGCTCGCAGTGAGGGAGCACCTTAAGAACGTTAATAAAAAATTAAAATAAATTAACTATTAACGACCATTGTTAATATATTAATACCAGATTAATATTCAAATCAAAAATGGTCAATGTATATTATTTTAAAAGTACAGTAATTTTTAGCATTTATTTATTAAAATAGTTATCAATCCAGAACAGTTAACAGTAAAAGTTACTTACATCTGACATCATCAAAATTATATCCAACCTGCTTCCAACTCAACACTGTTTTTAACTTATTATTGTTCAGATTAAACGAAAGACATTGATAAAACAAGGAAAACAATACGAGATGAATATGCAACATTCTACTGATTTCAACTTGGACGTGTTTTGTTTACGGCGGATGGCAATGAACTGAACCAGTCGCGTTGATTAAGAGATGAGCAGTACACGTGTGAGTTAGTACACTTGTCCCGTACAAAATACATTTGTACTGATACGGCTCAAAATTTGAAATGTGCTTCAAAATGTTTGTCGCGCTACTACTCAAAAGTAAGAGGAAGGACGGAACGAGGCTTATGCTTCTTCTCCGTTGTAGTGGATGCACTTACCACGTTTAGTTGTAGTTTTATATTATATTTGCTTAAAATATACCACGATCCTGGTTACCACACGCTCGGTTTTCCAACTCAATTATTTGTTTATACATTTGTGGAATTTCATTTTCATGTCTATCAGAAACTTTCGTATTATAAATAAAACTTGTATTTTAATCCAATTCATATTCATAAACAACAGTAGGTCAAGTAGTAGTAGTTGTATTCGCCACAGAGGCAGGCAAAGGAATCTAGTCCATACAGCCAATTCTGATGTTTAAGTCTTCGTATAATAGTCGCGCAGTTGTATTGTAGACTACAACTAACGCCATTCAACGGAGTTCTTGTGAAAATCAAAAGGCCACATTTGACTATACAGTTCACATTTCTCTCAAAACACATAATTACTACTCAAAAACTATCAATATCCTACAACTATTGTTCATTTTAGAGTAATTTTACACATTTTTCGAAAAAAAACTGCACAGCACAACGTCTCCTTTCAGTTCCCGCCAAAAACTCTGGCATTTGACTTTTGACAAGTGCTACCTTATGAAAAACATAGCAACAACATTCTTTTGATCTACGCTATGTTTTCCATTCATGTTTAAATCATAATTTCTAATCGTAAAATAAATTATATATAAATATCTATTTCAATTTTCTTATTTATTTAATTAAATTTAATTTATCAATTACATAATGATCTACTTTTGTTATTGTTATTCAATGCCTATATGCCCGTGTTAGCCAGGACGTACGGATACGACTAACCAATGAGAGATGGGTATAAAACTCGCTCTCATTTGTGGGAATTCAAAAATGTAACAAGAGACACGGTTTTTGAATTCAGTTAAGAGAGACCATTTTGTACGACAAAAAGATACTTACAAAGGTGAAAATAAAAAGTCAGTTTAAGAGTGAAGTTATATTTATTTAAGAGCCTTACATCACAACTATAATATCATAGCACACTCTTCACCGTCGTCACACTCTTGTTAGAGTGGTCGTGGTCCTCATGACAGGGGTGGTGGCAAGCTTCACAATTCGTCGCCATTCCTCTCGTACTGTAGCTTTCCTCGTGCATTCGTGAAGTGGGCCATTTAGTGCGGATTTGATTTGGTCGGTTCAGCGCATTGGTGATCTACCGTGCGCCCTCGTGCCCTCCACTTTGCCTTGGACTACGAGTTGCTCCATCGACGTTCTCTCGTCGTGTAATATGTCCAAAGAAAGTAAGAATACGACCTTGAACGATGGAAGAGAGACGTTGTTTTATGTCGAGTTCTTCGAGGATTGAGACGTTGGTTTGGAACTGTGTCCAGGCTAAGCGAAGCATTCGTCTCCAACACCACATGCTACAACAATAACGCCTCTACGGATATTGACATGACAAAGAGGGACATCATGACAATATCCTAGTACGACTGTTAGTAAAATGAGGTAACCGAGGCCTAACACATCCGATTCTTAACGAACATTTCCGAACTACTTTTGAACGGGACAAATGAGGGAGTGACGCTCACCGTCTCACCGGTCTCATTGCTTTAAATGTACCTTATACAGTCCACAATAAGTTAACCACCTCATCAGTGTGTCTGCTAGACAGGCATACTCTTCTACACCAGTAGTTCCTGAGATTAGCGCGTTCAAACAATCAAACTCTTTAGCTTTATATATTAGTATATAAGATTTGAAAAATAAGCATTTTAGATGTCATGCCTGATGCAGTGGCATAGCTTACCTCAGATAGCCCTATACCAAAATGTGTTGGGGGGGCCCAAAGGAACATAAAAAATGCTCGAATTGAATTATAATAATCATATATTGTTTATAAGTTATTAATGGGCTGTGCCGCGACGATGGTAAGAGACCAGACGGGATGTCGTTGGTGCCATGGAAGATAGGACGCCCCTAGTATGGGACGCAACTTGTGTCGATACTTTGGCGGCGTCCCATCTTCCAGACACAGCCGTGACAGCCGGGGCTGCTGCAACACACCAGGAGTTCCTGAATTGTCGCAAAAATGTGTCCATTGGTAGTGGGTACGTATTTGTGGCTTTCGGGGTCGAGACCCTGGGGCCGTGGGGGTCTGGAGCTCATCACCTTTATCGAGACCTCTCAACGCGTCTAATTGAGGTCTCGCGTGACCAAAAGGCTGGCAGGCACCTAGGACAACGAATTAGCGTTGCAATCCAACGCGGAAATGCGGCTAGCATTTTGGTCACGCTCCCCGCCGACAGCGATTTGGAATCAATTTTTTATTTATAGATTGACTAGCTGTCCCGGCAGAGGTTGTTCTGCCCTGAAGAAATAAAATTTAGAACCCGATTCCAGCGCCACCTACCGGGTCCAAATGTTAGCTATCCTATCTTTCAAGTCGGATCAAACTGCACACGGTGTGCAAATTTGATTAAAATCGGTCAAGTAGTTTAGGAGTCCATCGCGGACAAACAACGTGACACGTAATTTATATATATTAAGATTATAGCGCGGCGAGTGTATACGTGCGCAGGAAGTATAATCGTTGAAGACTCCGTATTACGACTGCGGCGCCCCCTAACACCCCTACGGCGCTCGGGCCGCCTGTCGCGTCCGCCCGCCAATAGGGATGCAACATCGTTCATATAAAACATCGATATTACGATATCGATGTTTTCAAAAGTGAAACATCGATGTTAAAAATATCGATATTTATGAACGATATATCGATGTTTATGAACGATGGTTTTATCACTATTTACATAAACTTTTGACGGTTCTTCCTGCGATGCAAATGAAATATCGTTTTTTTTAACATCGATGTATCGTCCAAACCACTCTAGCAAACCTTTCTTAATTCTTGCTTTCACTAACATCATCCTTTTACACCACTGTCACTCCATCTTTCAAAGAAATACCACACACACTTCTCAATGCTCCCATTCCTACTAAATACTGTTGTTTATTCTATTTATATGTCTTTTGCCTTACCGAACATTCACTACTTTACTTACAATTCAACAGCGTGGGCACACACTAACCTGTCCCTATCACCATTTTAAATAAATATACATCTAAGAAAAATGGTAATTTTTAAAAGAAATTAAAGAAATAGGTATAATAATCAACGTTTACATTATAAATTATTATTGGCAATAAGAAAAAAATATTAAAAAAATAATATAATGGATATCTATATCACAGATAGAGCACAAGATGGCACTTTAGGTCTATGTAAGATAAAATATCGTTCACAAAACATCGTTCTTGAACAACGATGTATCGTCGATGTTTCGGTTTCAACATCGATGTTAAAACATCGATTTTTATGAACGATATATCGATGTTTGGAAACATCGATGTTTTGTTTGCATCCCTACCCGCCAAGCTAGTTAGTTGATTTCCAGACCTTGACAAGCATGCTCTTGTAGGTAGAGCTCACGCGCTGGCCTGCGCGCTACGCGTATCTTCAATAACCGTTTTTATAGTTTAAGTTATGTAGTGAAAGCAATCAATGTAATGATAACTTTTAATTATAACAAGTATACAGTACAAACAAGTCTTTATTATTGCAAGTGACCGCTGTAAGATATTATTGTTCAAATTATAATCTATACTATAATAAATCCGTAAATGGTTCGAGTTATTATTTATAATACTTAATGCTCCTAGAAGCTAAGTTAGATAAAGAATTTAAATCAAAGATACACTTTTCTCGCCTTTTTTCGGCAAGCTTATTTATGAAATGATCCATAGCTGAAGACGATTTCAGTTTTTCTAGATTTTCTACTTCTATCGACAATAATGATAAGTCTGATAGCTGTTCCTGTTCGCCCAGCAGTTATTCTCAAAAATGTTATTAATCCGTAAAAGATTGCGGATAGCAATTTGAGAATTTTTGCTTACAAACTTTTGGGGTCCCTGTAGTCTGGGGGCTTCGTATCATCAATACGGCTGATACGGCAGTAGCTACGCCCCTGGCCTGATGCCAGGTGTAAAAAAAATCGAAATGTGTGCTGGGACACATAGTGGAAGTGAAACTTCAACGGACAAGTGGAAAAACGAATCGCAACAAAATTTTAATTTGAAGTTTTACGGCCAAGTTTTCAACTTGGACAAGTATATTAACAATCCGCCCGTAGAACTTCAAGTTACAATTTTGTTGCGATTCGTTTTGCCACTTGTCCGTTGAAATTTCACTTCTACTATGTGTCCCAGCACACATTTCGATTTTTCGCAGGTTTACTGCAAATTATGATTTGGTTAGGTTAGGTACATTTTAATGAATACATTTTTTATTTAAACACATTTTATTTTATCAAACAAAAAAACTGAATTCGACCCGGAACCAAAAAACGCATCCATGCTCTACTCTAAAATCATGCCACCTCTCACCACGTCTAGGCTAAATTTATGCCGCTCCTCCACGCGGCCGTAACGCTTTTTCGTGACAGAAAAATCCTAAGACCCCCCGTCTAAATAGGTTTCACTTCAATATTGTCCATAAAAATGCTTGTTAAATTTTATATTGTTTCTGACATCATGCATCTTTTTAAAGAATGTCTATACAAAAAACAAAAAAATTAACTGGATAAGGTGGAGAAATCCGCCAGTGGGGGAACTCCGTACATCTCTTGTTTTTTCCGTGTTGTGTTTGAATAGCTACTGCTACTAAATACTAGTAGAGTAAACGCGGTCGAGATGCGAGCACTGCGCAAAATCTGCGGAGTGACGCTCGCGGACCGCGTTCGTAATACCGAAGTAAGAAAGAGAGTTGCTCTGAAAGAGAGTGTCGGGGTGAAGGTAAGGAAAGGAATGCTCCGGTGGTTCGGTCATGTGGAAAGAATGCATGATGAAAGAATGACTAAACAGATATACAATGCAAAAGTGGATGGATGCAGAAGTCGTGGAAGGCCACGACACACCTTCCATGATCAAATTGATCGTGTACTAGCAGAAGGTGATGTCAGGAGCCTTAAGAACAGACGAGCGTGCATGACAAGAGTTATGAATGTGTGTGAAAGAGGCAAGTGAGGTGTGTAAGAATAAGCCTAAATGGCACTCTGTTGTTCGTGCCTACCCCGCAAGGGAACTGGCGTGAAGTTATGTATGTATGTACTAAATACTAGATACTAGTCAGTAAAGCTAAGACACCATATAACCCTATATTCGAATTGTATATAATATCAGCCCATATATGTCTCATTGCTGGGCTCGGGCCTCCCACTATAGGGAAACGGACAGTACACCCTCCATGTTTGTCCAAGGCGACTTGGCGGGTTTGACACGTCACTTATCTCGATGTGCAGGTTGCATCACGATGTTTTTCTTCACCGTTATTAGCACGTGGTAATTGTAAGAATATGCACTAAAATAAAGTACCAAAAGAAAAGATAAACAAAAAAAGAAGACAAACAGAAACAAAAAAGAAAAAGAAATGGATAAAAGAGAATAAAAAAAGAACTAAGTGAAAATAAAAACCCCAAAAAGCATATAACCCGAGTAACCTCGATAGCTTGGAGAGAGGAGAATAAAATAAGAAAAAAAGAATATGCACTTTAGGTCAGAAAACTGTCTAAGTGGTGCATGCGTTCCGGTCAGGATCGAACCCGCTCCCTTTGACTTAGGGATGCGTGCGCTAGCCATTACGCTACCACGACTTGTAGTATTATATATTTTTCAACACACTTGCTCATAAAGTGGCTCTATGGTCACCGCAATTAGGCACAGAATGACACCCATTATCAAACTGTGAGTAAAAAACATTATAACTCACTAGTGAGTTATAGATTTTTTTTTTTTTTTATTGGCTGAGTTGCTTTGTTCTTTAAAAAAGTTTTTATTCAAAAAAAAAGATCGTGTTCTATAGAACAAATAAATTAATGTTCCTATTGCTTGCTCATTTCATGCAACTTCTTATTTAAACAGATAATTTTAACTCGTACGTGTTTAATAAATAAAACTTTCACTCATATATAACTTTTTTGTATCTACTAAATAAAATGAGTTTTTGTTGTTATTTTATTCACAAGTGTGTTGAAAAACGTCGTATGATACACGTGTGTATTGATGATTACCGTCCTCGGCTCTCTTAAGACCCTCGCCTACGGCTCGAGTCTCAATGGCGCCTCGGCGGTAATCACCAATGTTACACACTAGTACCATAATGTACTATTTCAACACACTTGCTCATAAAGTGGCTCTATGGTCACCGCAATTAGGCACAGAATGACACCCATTATCAAACTGTGAGTAAAATATATAATATATAATTTTTTTTATTTTTTATTGGTTGAGTTGCTTTGTTCTTAAAAAAGTTTTTATTCAAAAATAAAAGATCGTGTTCTATAGAACAAATAAATTAATGTTCCTATTGCTTGCTCATTTCATGCAACTTCTTATTTAAATAGATAATTTTAACTCGTATGTGTTTAATAAATAAAACTTTCACTCATATATAACTTTTTTTTATCTACTAAATAAAATGAGTTTTTGTTGTTATTTTATTCACAAGTGTGTTGAAAAACGTCGTATGATACACGTGTGTATTGATGATTACCGTCCTCGGCTCTCTTAAGACCCTCGCCTACGGCTCGAGTCTCAATGGCGCCTCGGCGGTAATCACCAATGTTACACACTAGTACCATAATGTACTAATACACGACTTGAAGTATAATTCGAATTGTAGTAGGCGTTATGTTCCGTTTAAAACTAATAAAAAACGAGAGCTGTATGAATGTACCCCACTGCCGGAATTGCCCACCTTCTATAATCCTATTTTCCCTGATACTGATGATGGGTTTTTCGAAATACGGCGGAAGGTGACTCCTAATATGGAGTGTAAGAAAATTGCGTTTATTGAGGTTCTGTTCAAAGAATTACTTTTTAGGAACAAATATTATAATTGTAAAAGTGAGAAAGAATTTTATACCATTTTGAAGGTATATTTAACTCAACACAAGAATAATCAACATCATATTGCCTATTGCTGTGCCGGAATTATATCAGACACAACGATGATTTTCAGTGCAAACCTTCCTTTTGGCGTAAGACCAAAACAACCCAATGACCCAAATTTGTTAAACTAATTCTACTTATCAACTTTATCGAGACCTTTCAAGGCGATTGGAAGAAGTCTCGCGTGACCAGAGGGCTGGCCTATATTTAGGGCAACGGATAAGCGTTGCCATATAACGTGGGAATGTGGCCAGCATTTTGGGAACGCTCCCCACCGACAGCGACCTGCACTACGTCTTTCACTTGTAAATATGTTTATAATAGTATTTAATTTCTAAGTTTCTGTTTGTAGTGTAGTTTATATATAATTTAGTTCATTTTTAAGTATATAGTTTTAATTCACTAGATTCACTAGACTGTATATTAATTCTACTTGTGTAATATTTAATTGGTAAATCAAATAAATAAATTTAAATAAAACCAATAATAGAATACTTCGTTATTATTAAACGAAAATAGATACATAACTATATAATTAGGAGGAGGAGCCAGGAGCCTTAAGAACAGACGAGCTTGCATGACAAGAGTTATGAATGTCAGAGGCAAGTGAGGTGTGTAAGAATAAGCCTAAATGGCACTCTGTTGTTCGTGCCTACCCCGCAAGGGAACTGGCGTGAAGTTATGTATGTATGTATGTAACTATATAATTACTTAAATCTCTGGCAAATCCCTGAGTGCATATCGGTGTAACAACTTGTATCGAATCATCTGTCTGAATACAATTCGATAGAGTGATTACCGAGTATAAACACATTCTGTATGCCACCTCGCTGACATCAGATGGCCACCGAAAGCTAATGAATAGCCAACTATATTGCAGAAGTAGGCAGCGCAAAGCTCGCGCAGGCTATCCGCTACGAGCCGCAGATTGGCCAATGTGAGTTGCTGAAAAGCCATCGCCATGCGGAGAAGGCTTCAGCGGCTCAAAATCCACAAACCGGTGGGTAGTTGGCCACCAAGTTTCAGTCGGAGCAAAGAGGTAAAACCTCGAGGCCCTATCCGTAATCTCTATATAGTATGATTTACTTTGTGTTGCCACCCAACGTGGTAATGCGGCCAGCATTTTAAGCCCGCTCCCTGTCGACAGTGATCTATAGGGTTATTCACAAACATCGGACATAGTTTTAACAATACACGAATTTATACAATTAACTATTAAAAATAAATTAAGTTCTAAATAAATTAACATAAACTTAAATTAAACTGTACTGTTACAAGTTGCGAGATTCGAATTAAAATGCCGTTGGAATTATTATGGAGTTTATTAGAACTATACAAACACGTGTAACACAGGTACAAATATAACCGAACACAACAAATCCAAACGTAATGCAGAAGGTCGTAATTCAATAAAAATCGCAACGTCCGTCACTACTAGATTCCCGATTGTACACACGTCACGCCTTGATCGTGGTTCTCGCTTAAATACCTCCTCTCCCCATGAGGCCGTCGTTTTATACCTCACAAATACAAATGTGCCCGTATCGTAGTCGACGTAATCTGCAGCACCTGGCTAATGATTCGGCCGCAAGCGGCCATAAACGAGTACAATAAAACAATGGGCTGTCCTCTAGAAACGTATGCCAATAAACAAGGTAACAAAAGAAGACGATCGTAAAAGAATTACAATTAGTTCAATAGCCGATAGGTAATATAATGTGTGGAGACGCAATCAGGCAATCTCCGCGGGTAGGGAGTTATGTGCTCAATGTATGGCCATCCCTTATTCCCCAATTAAGAACCGGTGCCCGGAGAATATAGAACCTTGCACTTACCTCGCAGTCAGCCACCAGCCCACGACAGCGCTGGTTCAGGGTTCTGCCGTTGCTTTCTCACGTGGCGATAAAGGTGGCAAAGTCCTTCTACACGAGCCCCGGGGCGCAAGGGACGCAGATACACTGATCACTTAAGTTTATTTTTAGTTGAGGCGAATGTCCTAGTAATTAACTATTGGACGCGGAAATCTTCGATAGCTAATATGTGTATTTATGCGGGTGCGATACTACTGTGTGTGCGTCGCGGTAGCGTGGCGTTTGGCAACGTACTGAGCTCACGCGCCGAGCGAGCGGCGGCAACGTACGGGGGTTGCAAGACGCTATAAACCCAAGACACAATTGGTAATTGGGAAATAAGTGGCGCCAACAATGTGTTTTTACAGATATGCAGGTGGAATTTGTTTTTGTCGGAACCTAAGTTGTAACAATACTATAAATACAACTAACAGAAGGTGATGTCAGGAGCCTTAAGAACAGACGAGCTTGCATGACAAGAGTTATGAATGTCAAAGAGGCAAGTGAGGTGTGTAAGAATAAGCCTAAATGGCACTCTGTTGTTCGTGCCTACCCCGCAAGGGAACTGGCGTGAAGTTATGTATGTATGTATGTATGTATGTATACTTACAAAATAACATAAATCTATAAGTAAAAAAAATAGACTCCAGTCGGGTTATTCCCAAACGACGGAAATATTTCCATATAAGAATGCAAAGCTCCCGAACGAATCAATTTGCAATCCGACGGAAGGTGCAACGAACACATTCGAGAATGTGTTTCCGTAGCGGTTCACGCTGCGTGAGATTGCAAATTGATTCGTTCGGAAATTTTGCGTTCTTACACGAAAACATTTCGGGCGTTTGTGAATAACCCTACTGGAGTCTATTTTTTACTTTATTTTTTTATTGCAGGAGTTCAGCAGACAGGCAGACGGCCCACTTGATGGAAAGCGATTACCATCGCCTATGGACATTTGCAACACCAAAGGTGCTACAAATGCGCTGCTGCTCTCTTAACGGAGACTGGAACCTGGTCACTAATGCCGGAACACAACTCAAGGTTGTTATGGCGACATGCTCAGGGGTTGTAGCCATCCAGTCGGGCAAATGCCTACCACCTGGCGACTTATAGATTTATATTATTTTGTAAGTATTTATAATATTTATAGTATAGTTTAATTTTAGTTTATGTTAGATTATTTAGATCTTAGTTTATTTTTAATAGTTAATTGTATAAATTGATAAATTTGAGTATTGTTAATATTATGTTTGTGTAGTATATATGTCTATTTTCTATTTTATACATAAGTAATTTATTTAACTTTTAATATTTTATTGGTCTAGGTGGTTGCCTCATCTGGTTATCAGATGGTTGGAGGTCGTTCTTCAGCGTCTCCTTCTACGATAAGGAACACCCAAAGTTAGATATTAAAGCAGAAAATGTTTTATATCATCGCTTTAATAAAATTTTCTTCAATTTTATTTAGTAAGAAAAAACAAAATACACAAAATATATAAAATAAATAGAACCACTTTATTAGAAAGATTTTTTTATTAGAAATGATTGTATTACATATTTATAAAATGTCATGGTTTTTCCTATATAATTATTATAAGAATATTCTTTTGGCACTGGCTGTTGTTTACACCTGAAAAAAGCAAATATATATACTTCAATATGTCATTCCGAAATTTGAGGGCAGATATTATTATTTTTTATTGCATGAGTTCAGCAGACAGACGGCCTGATGGAAAGTGGTTAGCATCGTCTATGGACATTTGTCACACGAAAGGTGCTACCAATGTGCTGTCGCTACCTAGACTGGGACATAGCCACTAATGCCGGGACACAATTTAAGGTTGTTATGCCGGCATACTTTAGACCAGGGGTGGTAGCCATTCAGGCGGGCAAATGCCCTACCACTCGGCTGTGGGTTGTTTTGTCGCCTATTCTTTCTTCGTTTCTGCATTTACTACATTCTGACAAAATCGACTCTGTAAGAACATCGTAAGCGACATAATTATATGAAATTTCACAAATTATTTTTTAATGCATTACTCATCAATCAATCATAAGATTGGCATTATCGCAGATGTTTGGAAGGCCCAAGGATTTTGACTGTACCTATGTAATAATAAAAAAAATGTTTGTGTGCAGTTCACACGCAGTAGAAGTGAAACTTCAGAGAGTGTGTAAGCGAACATAATATCTACAACGCTTAGTAGACAAGTGTGAACTGCACACACATTTTCGCATTTCTACTCTATTATAGACAACTTTATTCTCGACTATTTTGACTCTTATTCGTAGTAATGCAATCTAAATTACACTTTAAATCACTAGTATAAAGTTCAAAATTCAATGCACTGTTACGCACAGTTTCCTTTGATCTCCGTATAAAAGAATATCTGCCGTAAATATATGGTGATAGAGTTAAAATTCGTTTGAAATCTTTTAAGTTTTATTTAAAGTAAAAATTAATACTAACGGATAAAGATAAATTTGTTTTATTTCGAATTGAATAAGGTTGAATTTCATGTGTTTATCTCTTTTCTATCATCGAGTTTCAAGTCACATCGATTCTAAAGTAGTATCACTTTAAAAGTGAAATACACAGATTCCGTTAGGTTTGATATGTAGGTAGATCATGATTCTGATTTGTTTGTTGTGGTGTTAGTATAATGTGTAATACTTCTTCATCATCATCATCATCATCATCCGGGCGTTAAATTCCGGTTGCGTTCGGAGCGTTCACTCCGACGCCCAGGACGTTTTCCTAACCTTTTCTGCTCAATTTCGCGCGGTCTTCTGCATCGCCCGTTTTGAGACCATTGGTACGCATGTCATCCTTCACCACGTCAATCCAGAATTTCTTGGGTCTTCCCCTGCGACCGGAATCTGGCAGAGGCGGCATGGCTAGACATTTGTTCCCCACATAATTAGCCGGTCTTCGTAAGACGTGGCCGTATCAGCGTAAGCGACACTCTTGCAGTTTGTCTGCTATGTCACGGACATGAAGACTGCCGCGGAAGCGCGAGTTCCTGACACGGCTTTTCTACGTCACTCCACACATGCATCGCAGCATATTCATCTCCGTAACACGCAGTTCTTGCTTGTGTCGCTCAAGTTCAGGCCACGCTTCACTGTCATACAAAAGGACAGGTCTATAACCTGTCCTTTTAATTTAAACCGGCATTTTGGGGTCATAAATGACACAGAGCATGAAAGTAGAGTAAACGCGGTCGAGATGCGAGCACTGCGCAAAATCTGTGAAGTGACGCTCACGGACCGCGTTCATAATACCGAAGTAAGAAAGAGAGTTGGTCTGAAAGAGAGTGTCGGGGTGAAGGTAAGGAAAGGAATGCTCCGATGGTTCGGGCATGTGGAAAGAATGCATGATGAAAGAATGACTAAACAGATATACAATGCAAAAGTCGTGGAAGGCCACGACAAACCTTCCATGATCAAATCGGTCGTGTACTAGCAGAAGGTGATGTCAGGAGCCTTAAGAACAGACGAGCGTGCATGACAAGAGTTATGAATGTCAAAGAAGCAAGTGAGGTGTGTAAGAATAAGCCTGAATGGCGCTCTGTTGACCGTGCCTACCCCGCAAGGGAACTGGCGTTAAGTTATGCATGTATGTATAAATTACACCTGTCACCTCACGCCACTTGGCCCAAGCTGCTGTGATACGGGCCTTGGACGTAGTGGACGATATCCCCGACGTCAACGCCCAGCACAGCATACATGTTTGTAATACGTCTTATACATGTTTAAAGATAACAATATATATTTACTTACATTTGGGTTTATACAATTCTTGAGTGAGACATGCCGACGTCGCGCCAAGTCGTGAAGTACTGTTTGAAAATGGCCGACTCTGTGCCCTGAGGAATCTTTGTTACTTGGACCTATGATGAAAAGTGAATTTAAATAAGTTGCCTTGTGCGACTTGGACTCATACATATAATATCTTACAATATCATCAATACAATATAATAATAAAATTTGTTGCGGTAAATGCAATTGTATTATTGTTCGCATGTAAGTATATATAATTTATATTATTACTAGCGGCTCCGGCAGACGTTGTCCTGCCTTTAAAAGATAAAATTCTAGAACCCGATCCCAGAGCCACGTACTGCTTCTAATTGCGAATCTAAACCATCCGGGTAGTCACTCAAACACACAAAAACAAAATCACCAAAACCGCTCCAGGTGATTAGGAGGATTCCAGAACCCGATCTCAGCGCCACCTACCGGTTCTAATTGTGAATCTAAAAGAGTAATATAATTTTTTTTTATTCTAAGTCATGACAAAATAATATTAAAAATCTTGCCAAAAAATTAAAGTTTATAATTAACAAATATAAAATAGGGGTTGATCGTAGAGGGGTGAAAAATTAGGGTTGTATGTATTTTTTAATGCAACATTACAAAATAATTAAATTTTGTCCAAAAAATTAAAAAAAATTTTTAGGGGTGGACAACCCTTATCACTTAGGGGTATGAAAAATAGACAGTAGCCGATTCTTAGACCTACTGAATATGCATATAAAATTTCATAAAAATCGGTCAAGCCGTTTCGGAGGAGTATGGTAACACTGTGACACGAGAATTTTATATATTAGATAATCTATTTAATTATGTATGTCTATGTTAGTTTATCATTATTATTATTTTCTTTTTTTTTCTTTAATTATGATTGAATTAGTTTTAATTGAGTTGAACCACCAAATATTATTTAATGTCTCTTTAGACACCGGGTTGCCTGGAAGAGATCACTATAAGCGATAAGGTCGCCCATTGTTCTAATGGAAATGTATTTATATTAAATGTCTAGGTTTAAGTTATGGTGAACAAAAAAAGAGTTGAGTTTTTGGCGGGAACTGAAAGGGGACGTTGTACTGTGCAGTTTTATTTTCTAAAAATGTGTAAAATTACTCTAAAATGGACAATAGTTGTAGGATATTGACAGTTTTTGAGTAGTGATTATGTGTTTTTGCGAGAAATGTGAACTATATAGCCAAATGTGGCCTTTCGAGTCTTCACAAGAACTCCGTTGAACGACGTCGATTGTAGCCTACAATACAACGGCGTCTGGCTTAAAGGCCTAGTTGCCAAGCCTTAAATTTAAAAAAAAATCAAAAAAGAGTTTCATTCATTCATTCATTCAATATAATCCACAAATTACGTCAGACGAATTTCAATTATTTTTCGACCGCACCTTCGACCTTGCCACAGCTGGTCACATTTGTGAGACTCCGCCCTCCCCAGTGTGACATCACATATTTTACAGTTTTACATCAAGATTTTTTTTTTTTATTGCAGGAGTTCAGCAGACAGGCATACAGCCCACTCGATAAAAAGCGGTTACCAACGCCTATAGACATTTGCAAAACCAAAGTTGCTATAAATGCGCTGCTGCTCTCTTAAGGGAAACTGGTACCTGGTCACTAATGCCGGAACACAACTCAAGGTTGTTATGGCGACATACTTTAGACCAGCGGTGGTAGCCGTCCAGTCGGGCAAATGCCCTACCACCTGGCAAAATTATTAAATTAGAACAGCACTTCCGTAATTAGTTTTATGAATGAGTTAATATGCTTTTCAACACACTTGCTCATAAAGTGGCTCTATGGTCACCGCAATTAGGCACAGAATGACACCCATAATCAAACTGTGACTAAAACCATTATAACTCACTAGTGAGTTATAGATTTTTTTTTTAGTTTTATTGGTTGAGTTGCTTTGTTCTTAAAAAAGTTTTTATTCAAAAAAGAGATCGTGTTCTATAGAACAAATAAATTAATGTTCCTATTGCTTGCTCATTTCATGCAACTTCTTATTTAAATAGATAATTTTAACTCGTACGTGTTTAATAAATAAAACTTTCACTCATATATAACTTTTTTTATCTACTAAATAAAATGAGTTTTTGTTGTTATTTTATTCACAAGTGTGTTGAAAAACGTCGTATGATACACGTGTGTATTGATGATTACCGTCGTCGGCTCTCTTAAGACCCTCGCCTACGGCTCGAGTCTCAATGGCGCCTCGGCGGTAATCACCAATGTTACACACTAGTACCATAATGTACTATTGTTGTGATTTAAAAATACAGTTAACGGAAATAAAATTTTACAACGCAATAGACGGTCTTATCGCTATTAGCGATTTCTTCCAGACAACCTTTGGACGGACAAGAAGTTTGTTAATTAAATAATTCCGTTAATAGTTCAAAGTTCGTGTTTAAAGCTTCTATATATTAGATTTTGAAAAGTGAATGAACGAAATTAAGGACCCCTCCTATATACCCCCTGTCATACATTGACATACCTCGTAGAACTCCCCCCCCTTAATGTGTGACGTAATTTTTGACCGGTCCCTTACCGCAGGACCGCAAGAGTTGGTATCCTTTCTTCGTTCTAGCATGGATTGATAAAAAAAAGTATACTTACCCAAGAAGGATAATTCTTGGAGCTAAAGATTTGTTGCGCTTTTGTCATAGCTTCTGTCTTTTCCTGAAAAAAAAAAGTTATGTCAGTAAATAAGTATGAAGGGTAGAGGCAAGGAGAACCATCTCTGTATATGCAGAAGTGTCTATCGAAATGCATTAAATTAGGGTGGCGCCACTTTGGCATCAGGGTGAAATTTAAAGAAATTGCCAAAAGTTATTGCATACATACATACATAACTTCACGCCAATTCCCTTGCGGGGTAGGCACGAACAACAGAGCGCCATTCAGGCTTATTATTACACACCTCACTTACTTCTTTGACATTCATAGCTCTCGTCATGCACGCTCGTCTGTTCTTAAGGCTTCTGACACCACCTTCTGCATCCATCCACTTTTGCATTGTATATCTGTTTAGTCATTCTTTCATCATGCATTTTTTCCACATGCCCGAACCACCGGAGCATTCCTTTCCTTACCTTCACCCCGACACTCTCTTTCAGACCAACTCTCTCTCTTACTTCGGTATTACGAACGCGGTCCGCGAGCGTCACTCCGCAGATTTTGCGCAGTGCTCGCATCTTAACCGCGTTTACCCTACTTTCATGCTCTCTCTTCCATACCCAACTCTCGCTTCCATACGTGAGCGTAGGTACCAGCACCGCGTTGTATATGGCGAGCTGGGCCTTCTGGCTGAGGTTCTTAGCGCCTAGAAGTTTACCTAACACTATTCCCCAAATGAACTTAGTTATTATTCACTTATCCAAAAGTTATTAGAGTAGTATTATAGTGTTTTAGTTTTATAAAATTAAATATTACAAAATCACTAAGCGTATTATTCAAAATTCACGAAATAAAATCACTACGTTACGTTTTCACATAACAATTCTTTGAGGTTATGTTTAGTCAATTACTTTGTACTACGTAAATAGTATTAGAATATCAGTCCAAATTAGTCTATGCGTAGAGGACTGCACTCTCATTCTATCTTGTTGTTGACTTTTTGGTGACTAGTAATGACTGTTCATAATGGGTGTGTCCATTTTTACAAGTAATTTGTGATTTATATAATAAATAGTATCAAACAGTCTGGCGATGTATTTAATTATTGAAGCATGCTTTCCCAAATGAAGAAATTCAACATCCACGGACCTCTGCTGCATCAAAAATGGGTGAGCATACAAATTTCCCACAACTTACCGACCATACAAACTTCCATAATTGGAAATTCAGACTTTTAACAATTTTAGAAGAAAAGGGAATTGCATACACTACGATAAAAGAAGAGGATAAATCCAATACAAAATATAAAAATGATGATGCAAAGTCGAAATGTATAATAGTACAATGTTTACATGACAAATATTTGGAAATCGTGAAAAAATGTGAAACTGCATACGCCATGTTAAAAAAGCTTGAAAGCGTGTTTGAAAGGAAAAGCGTGTTTAACAAATTAAACTTGAAGAAGCAACTTTTAGAGATAAAATGTGCCAAAAGTGGAAAATTGCAAGATCATTTCATGAAATTTGATAATTTAATAACAAATTTAGAGACGATGGGAGCAAAAATGGATGAAAGCGATAAAGTGTGTCACTTGTTACTCACCATGAATGAAGATTATGAAAATGTGATAACCACGTTAGAAACTATGGATAAAGAGCTGGACTTAGAGTTTGTCAAAGCAAAACTATTAGACGCTGAAATAAAAAATCAGAATAAAGACAACAAAGAGGAATCAACATTTTTTACATGCCATAAATGCGGCAAAGAAGGCCATAAATCATTTGAATGTAGAATCAAAACGAGAGGAAAGAGAGGCGGATATCAGAGACGTGGAAATAGATTTATGTCTAGATGGAGACCACATGGTTCTAGGTCAGCTTCAAATCTAAGTTGTGAGATGAACCAAGAAGATATGTTTATAGCCAGCTCAACAGAAATAACAAATGAAAATGACGATTTAAAATTTATTGTTGACTCGGGAGCAAGTCATCACTTCATTCAAGAGACATTTGAATCACAGATGCGAGAAATAAAACAATTAGAAAAGCCAATTAAAATTACAATAGCCAATGGGCAGAATCTGATCGCAACCAAGATGGGTTTATTGGACACCTATTACAACAAAAATAAAGTAACTATTGAAGGACTCATTGTACCTGGTTTGAGACATAACCTATTATCAGTAAGTAAACTGATCGTGTACTAGCAGAAGGTGATGTCAGGAGCCTTAAGAACAGACGAGCGTGCATGACAAGAGTTATGAATGTCAAAGAAGCAAGTGAGGTATGTAAGAATAAGCCTAAATGGCGCTCTGTTGTTCGTGCCTACCCCGCAAGGGAACTGGCGTGAAGTTATGTATGTATGTATGTATGTATGTAGTAAGTAAACTGATGGAAAGAGGATTTAAGATTATATTTCAGAATGGAAAGTTAATAATAATAAGTTTGAAAAACACATATTATGGTGAAAAATTAGGAAAGTTATATATATTAAAAGTGAAATTAATACCAGAAGAATCCTATAATACATGCGTTCAGAAAGATAATATATGGCATCAAAGACTGGGACATTTGAATAGAAGAAGTTTAAAAATAATGACATTACCAATGAGTAAAGAAGTATGTGATACATGTATGAAAAATAAATCAACAAGATTGCCATTTAAAACAATAACATATAGACAGTCACATGCAATTGGTGAGTTACTTCATACAGATATTTTTGGGCCAACCAGAACAGCAACAAAAGATGGTCATCGTTATGTACAAAATATAATGGATGATTTTAGTCATTTTACATATACATACCTACTAAAAAATAAAAATGAGGCAAGTAATAATATAATTAAATATATAAGTGAAATTGAAAGAGAAAAGAATATCAAAGTAAAAAGAATCAGATGTGATAATGGAGGTGAATTTACCTCGACAAATTTTAAAAAATTCTGTGAAGAGAAAGGAATAAAGTTGGAGTATACTGTAGCATATAGTCCACAAATGAATGGGAAGGCCGAAAGGTTGAATCGTACTATATGTGAAAAGGCCAGATGTATACTAGATGAGTCAAATTTACCAAGACACTTGTGGGGCCAAGCAGTATTAACTACCACATTTTTGGTAAATAGATCTCCAACTGCGGCTCTAAATTTTAAAATACCTGCCAATGAATTTGGTAGAAAAATGGACCTACATAAAATAAGAGTTTTTGGAAGTAAAGGCTGGGCAGTAATATTACCAAAAAGAGATAAATTCGATAACAGATCTATACCAATAAGAATGGTTGGTTATGCGACAAATGGATATAAAGTATGGAATCCAAAAACTGATGAAATATTCATTACTCGAGATGTGAGATTTGATGAATCTAATTTTAAATATATAGAGAATGAAAATGAAGAAAATACTAATAATAAGAAAATGTCAATTGTTGAAGAATATAACGAAATAGAAACTAATGAAAATAATTTTTATGATAAAGAAAAGGAAATGAGAGTAGAAGTTCAGACAGAAAAAGAACCGAGTAATAATATAGAACAAAATGATGAAAATGAAGCAACTACAAGTCGATTCGGAAGGACAATACAAAAACCTAGCTACTTAAAAGAATATGATACAAATTATGAGGCTTTCTGTTTACTAAATTGTTCAGAAGATCCAACTACATATTCTGAAGCAATAAAAGATATAGATTGGAAAGTAGCAATAGAGAAAGAATTAAATGCTTTAGAAAAGGCTAATACATGGAGAGAAGTAAAACTACCAAAGGAAGAAAAAACTATAGATTCAAAATGGGTATTTCACACCAAAGATAATGGGATAAAGAAAGCACGTCTTGTAGCAAGAGGATTTAAATTAAAAGATAAAGATGAATTTGGAAATAATTATGCACCTGTTGCTAGAATAAGTACTATAAGAATGCTATTAGCACATTCAGTTCAAAATGAATACTTGATATACCAAATGGATATACCATCGGCATTTTTAAATGGAGTTTTAAATGATGATGTATATTTGTTACCTCCAGAAGGAGTAAAAGTCAAGACTGGGTATGTTTTAAAATTGAACAAAGGATTATATGGATTAAAACAAAGCGCTAAATGCTGGAATGAAAGATTTAATAATTTTCTATTAGATAAAGGATTCTTAAGATCAAGAAATGATTTCTGTCTTTACTTGAAAGAAGATGTTTGGATAGTATTGTATGTGGATGATATATTATTAACAGGAAAAATAGAAAAGATAAAAGAAATCATGGAAGAATTAAAGAAAGAATTTTGTGCAAAAGATTTAGGAGAAGTTGAAAAATTCTTAGGAATGGAAATACATAAGTATAAAAATGTACTGAAAATAACTCAAAGTGGAATGATAAATAAGATGTTACAAAGGTTTAATATGACAGAAGCAAATATATGTAATACACCACTATTAAAAGGATTCCAAGTAGAATATAAGGAAATAATAGATGTACCATACAGACAACTGATTGGGTCCTTAATGTTTGTCTCTACAATTTCAAGACCAGATATATCATATGCTACTTCTTTTCTAAGTCAATACCTTGATAAACCTACTAAAAGCCTATGGGTACAGGCAAAGAGAGTACT
Source organism: Dendrolimus kikuchii (assembly GCA_019925095.2). Taxonomy (NCBI): domain Eukaryota; kingdom Metazoa; phylum Arthropoda; class Insecta; order Lepidoptera; family Lasiocampidae; genus Dendrolimus; species Dendrolimus kikuchii. The sequence goes on from CM034387.1 coordinate 36,096,783, forward strand.
CAGATATTTGAAAGGAACAAAGACATGTGGATTAACATATAAGAAGCAAGAAGAAAGACCAGACTTAATTATTGAGACTTTTTCAGATGCTGATTGGGGTGGCAATCATCTAGACAGAAAGAGCTTATCGGGGTCAATAACACTTTATAATGGAAATATAATATCATGGATTTCACGTAAACAGAACTGTGTAGCACTATCTACAACGGAGGCTGAGTATGTGGCAGCTGCGGTGAGTGCTTGTGAACTTCTGTATATCAAAAGACTTTGTTTAGAGTTAAATTCAAATAATAAATGTAATGTTCATTGTATTTTATATATTGATAACAAAGGTGCACTAGAAATAATAAAATCTTTTGAAAATTCAAAGAGAGCAAAACATATTGATATAAAAACACATTTTATAAAAGATCTTGTTAAAAAAGAGGATTTAAGTTAGAGTATGTTCAAACTGATTTCAATATTGCTGATATGTTTACTAAAAGTTTGTGTTATGATAGATTTACAAAGCTTAGATTGTTAATGAATATGAATGTGTAAACATAATTAATGTCTACTATTAATTAAAAGTTTAAATGTAGAAAAAAAAAAAAAAAAAATTTGCTATGTGATATTGTGTTGTAAGATTGAATAAGAATTAATAGAAGTGTCATATGTTTGTGTTAATGGAAAGGATTTTTTTTTTATTGTAACTAAGATTGTTTAGCAATGTAATATGTTTATTGTTGATTGATATTGTATAGAGTGCGATTGTAAAAGATTTTTCTTCAAAACCCTTTTCAATCGAGGGGGGATATTAGAATATCAGTCCAAATTAGTCTATGCGTAGAGGACTGCACTCTCATTCTATCTTGTTGTTGACTTTTTGGTGACTAGTAATGACTGTTCATAATGGGTGTGTCCATTTTTACAAGTAATTTGTGATTTATATAATAAATAGTATCAAACAGTCTGGCGATGTATTTAATTATTGAAGCATGCTTTCCCAAATGAAGAAATTCAACAAATAGTTGACGTTTAATAACAGTGTACTGTCACCAACTACTCTAGTCGCCAAAGATATTAATTTTTTAACTCGTAGTTTATAAATATTTGTATATATTTACACTTACCCTTTCAGTGGCTTGTTTGCCGACCCACACATAAATGCTGCCACTGACTGTGTCTAGAACATAGACATCCTGAAAGAAGAAACAAGTAATTAAAGAATGTCCATCCTGATATAAGTTTTTATTTAACTTTCAATGTTTGTATGCATGTATATGTGTATGTATGTATGTTCGTGGCAAATCTTGCAATTGAATTTTAAAGCAGTTGTCGTCAACTGATTGATATGAAATTTTGAATACAGATTTATATTTGGCTGACAATGCACGGTTAGCTAATGGCCGGTTCCTATTACCGACTGTTCATATGCCTTACAATTAGATAAAATTTAACGCAAGCTTCATACAAGTAATGTTAAAATTTAACCGATGGTCAGGCAAGTGAATGAATACATACATACATAACTTCACGCCAGTTCCTTTGCGGGGTAGGCACGAACAACAGAGCGCCATTTAGGCTTATTCTTACACACCTCACTTGCTTCTTTGACATTCATAACAATAATGAATGAATGAGTGAATGAATAGTAATATATAAACCGACCATAAGTGACATCATTCTAAATCCAATATGGCGGACGGCCTAAGATGGCGGACTAGTTATTTATTGTACACTTCCATGAATAAATGCAGGGCCCATCCCAGACACCCAGACCATAGTAAATAACGTATAATTGGTTTGCAAAGTTCATCGTTGAATCAAACTCGGTGCTTTTGTATTTCAGTAAGCTAGGCCGCCAAAGCCCACTACAGAGAATGTCAAATATCGTCCAAGTGCGAAGTTAATTTGAGAAGTCATAATACCTGTGGTTTCCAATCAGTATTAACTGGAAGGACATAAAGGGAACTCACCGGATCTCCTTTAAGGGGTTGGACGGCACAGTTCTTCTATATTATTATATTTTCTGGCCACTATTATTGCCTAATAAATATTTAAAACATTTGTAGCACTACACAATTTGATTTAAAAGTATTTTGTAATATTACTTTTACTTAATTTCGATTTTACGCACAGAGCACAATTGAACTACCTCCTTTCTTTTCGTCGATTTCTTCTCACCAGTGAGCAAGGTATATTTGGCTCAAATATAAGGAATTATGAAGGAAAGAAAGGGATGGATAATTACACGTCATGCACTCAAGCAATGTTATTTAAATAAATAATGAGGCGACGGTTTATTTATTATACTGATACAATTGCACATATCGAATGTAAAAAATGTGGATTTTACCTTTAATATTAATTCAATACTATACAATAACCATAGCGTATGATGTTCTGCAGTCTGGTAGATTTATCCGTGCAGTAACGGAGAAAGAATACAATTTTCTGCGTCCGGGCGGCCTGTCGTAAGAGGCGACAAAACAACCCACAGCCAGGTGGTAGGGCATTTGTCCGACTGGATGGCTACCACCCCTGGTCTAAAGTATATCGCTATAACAACCTTGGGTTGTGTTCCGGCATTAGTGGCTAGTTTCCAGTCTCCCTAAAGAGAGCAGCAGCGCATTTGTAGTACCTTTAGTGTTGCAAATGTTCATAGGCGATGGTAACCGCTTTCCATCAAGTGGGTCGTCTGCCTGTCTGCTGAACTCCTGCAATAAAAAAATAATAAAGAAAGATCGGCGACCTGCGTAAGGTCGCCGGCAGGGGGTAGATGAGGAATGCAGAAGACTGGGACATGTGGCGTGGAATTGGGGAGGCCTACGTTCAGCAGTTAATTGGCTAAAAAGAAGATGTCCTCACCTGTCTAACTCGTACGTTTCTCTTGCCTTTGACTTGGAACATTCTCTTAGCTGCTCCAGCGTTTGTGACGACATGATTGAAGCCAGTACCCACGCCTCCGTTCTGGTATGTGATGGCTGGTAGGAGATAAAAAAATATGTATTCTTGTATTTTTAGAACAAAAGGAGAACTTTGAGAATTAAAGAGGCAAGTTCAATTTTTAGTTTTATTCCTTGCAGTCTAAAAGACGCTGAAGCTCGATCTTCGCCCATCTGATAACCAGATGAAACATATATTTTGTTATGAAATTATATTAATTATATTATTCTGCGGAGTGACGCTCGCGGACCGCGTTCGTAATACCGAAGTAAGAAAGAGAGTTGGTCTGAAAGAGAGTGTCGGGGTGAAGGTAAGGAAAGGAATGCTCCGGTGGTTCGGGCATGTGGAAAGAATGCATGATGAAAGAATGACTAAACAGATATACAATGCAAAAGTGGATGGATGCAGAAGTCGTGGAAGGCCACGACACACCTTCCATGATCAAATTGATCGTGTACTAGCAGAAGGTGATGTCAGGAGCCTTAAGAACAGACGAGTTTGCATGACAAGAGTTATGAATATCAAAGAGGCAAGTGCGGTGTGTAAGAATAAGCCTAAATGGCACTCTGTTGTTCGTGCCTACCCCGCAAGGGAACTGGCGTGAAGTTATGTATGTATGTATGTATGTAAATTATATTAATTTGCAAACACGCCTATGATAGCTAGCCAATCGAATGATTGAATCTTTATTTGGAGAATACAGGTAATAATTGTCCAAAAGATGGTAAACAAAGTCAATTGGTCTCACAGTTTTGATCTAAACATGGCATTGCCGCCTACAAAAATTACATTTAAAAATTCGTGGGAACAACATTTATTGCTCCACACTTTATGTCAGGAGCTATTCAAATGGTCTTAAAATATTACGTAGTACGTTCATTCTCTTCGCTCTCCGCTATTATACAAATCAAAACAATACAAGCATTTTAATTCGAAAATATCTTTATGTTATTCACTAATTCTGGCGGTAACACATAGTAATATAAATATTTGGGTACATGTCAATCTAAAAAATTATAACAGTTTTAAATTTATAAACACAATTTAATTACCTAACTATATATTAAATACAGAAATAAAAGAATGTCAACAACATAGAATAAATCAGATGTCAGAGGCAAAAATATAAATGTAATCATTTACCTAATAAAATCCTTAATGTCATAAAAACACTTCCATCGGAAAGTGTACATGGCTATTTTTGAAGACTTTTGTAGGCAAGCCTATACGGTTATTTTTGCAGTTAAATTATCTTTTTTATAATACCAACAGAACGGTGTAGTTACGTATATTGACTTACCTGTTCATATCTGCTTAGCAGGTAGCCATAAACAGAAATGAGTAGACAAGCATATTAAAGCATATTCTCTATGTTAAAAACTGTCAGTTGAAATTTCTTCAATTATGAAAGAAGTTAAACTTTATGATTTTTTTATTAAATTAAAAATAGCCAGTAACACTTTTTGATTGGCAAGCTATCATACGCGTGTTTATAAATCAATATAATATAATAAAACTACGTTTTAACGGTTTTAAGTGCGGTAATTTATTTGATTTTTATTATTCCAACGTTTTCGGCCACTTTTCAGTAGACACTTTTGTGATACCGTTATCACGGAAGATAAATATATCAAGTGTCAATGAGTATTGCAAAAATTTTATTTAGCCGACATACTGCCAACTTGTTCATTTTAATTATTTAGTTTTAATTTTGTTTATGGTTATTATTTACTCTATGGGAGCCTAATCTAATTTACCACCGCTTCGCAACACGTTGTGGCTTGAAGAGAGGAAGCGGCGCAGAGGTTTGGCAGTTGGTTTTTGCTGGGTTTGAATCTTGATAGTTTTGATGATCGGATCCCAAACAGGTGGTACTTGCCAACCTTCTTCTCTATTAAAATTTGGGCGTTTTTTGATTTCAATAGCCTTATGCATCATTCTAGGTATGAAACGACTCCGATTCGTTCTTCATACCTAGAATGATGCGTGAGGCTATTGAAATCGGAAAAACAGCGCTTAAAACCGTTAAAACGTAGTTTTATTATGTATACTAGTCGAGTAAAATTAACAAAATCGCAATATAATTAGCTAAAAATATGTTTCATCTGGTTATCGGATGGCTTAAGGTTGATCGTCATCGTCCCCTCTACTATTGTAGTTCAACACACACAATACACAACAAGAACGTTTCCATCAATGCGTAATTATAGCCATTACTTAAGTCAACAAAATAATTGATGATAATTGCTCCCACTTGATACAGTGGGAAAGAACTACATAGTTCTTCATTCAAGGTTACTGACTCATGTGTATTTACTATCATTGTATTATTCATACACAATATACACATTTTATTCCAACTCCTTCGCCATGCAGGCTGTCTTACTTTGGAACCCTTTGCCCACTGACGTCAGAAAAGCTAAATCTTTTGCCATATTTAAAAATTCACTCAGGAAACATTGTTAGTCTTACGCAATAATGTATGTGCTAGTTTACTATACTTTAGATTGTAATCTGCTGTACATGTATGTCATTTTTATTTATATATTTTTTTTCATTTTTAATTGTTGCATAATAATTACAGATAATTTAAGAATTTCCTTTGAGTCAGGTTGCTTGGAAGAGATCGCTTTTAGCGATAAGGCCGTTTTTGTTTTACCAAGTAACTATTGTCTTGTTGGGCATTTTTGTTTTGGTGAACAATAATATGTTGTCTATGTACATACATACATACATACATAACTTCACGCCAGTTCCCTTGCGGGGTAGGCACGAACAAGAGAGCGCCATTTAGGCTTATTCTTACACACCTCACTTGCTTCTTTGACATTCATAACTCTTGTCATGCACGCTCGTCTGTTCTTAAGGCTCCTGACATCACCTTCTGCTAGTACACGATCAATTTGATCATGGAAGGTGTGTCGTGGCCTTCCACGACTATATCTATGTCTATTCCTATAATGTTTCTGCTACACTTGGGATAATGTTAGTGTCATTGAATCTGTCACGCAGATGTCGCTAAGAGTTTATTGCGTTATTTGTGATGCGACCTTATTAATGACGTTAAACATTGACAGATAACTTATGTAATATACACTAATGTAGCTAATCATTAACAGCGTTATTATTTTTACGCTATAAATAAGACGCATTTAGCCACTGTCAATAACTATAAAATTATTGCAGGTCAATCTTGAGCATTAGAAAAAACGAATGAAAAGAAAGAAAGAAAATAATGTTTATTTAGAGTTATTTAAAATTATTAAAGTATACATAAGCAGTTTAATAAAAGCCAAAACTTAACTAACTCTAAACAGGCCCTAACTCAGCAAATGCTGGTTGATCACAACCAACGCTGGTCTTCCGTTAGTGCCAGGCAGTAAAGTCACCTTCACAGAAGAAAAAATCGAATCGCCTAAAAATTATCAGCCTATAGATTTATAAATGTTCTCCAGTTTTTGTTTCTAACCAGATCTCTTAGTCCTCTTAATTTACTCAGGTTATTCGTACTTCTTTATCTTCTTTACACAGTACTAGCGGTCCGTCCTGAATTCGTACGGGTGGTTTATGGATTTTTCTTTTACACCTTGGGTTACATTATTGGGATCCCTAATTTTTTCGATGAATACATATAATCTATTTTACTTAGGGATAATATAGAATTCTAATGGTGAACGAATTTTTGGAATCGGTCCAGTAGTTTTTGAGTTTATTCGTTACAAACATACAAAAACACAAATCTTGCCTCTTTATAATATCTTAATATATATAAATTACGTGTCACGTTGTTTATCCGCGATGGACTCCTAAACTACTTGACCGATTTTAATCAAATTTGCACACCGTGTGCACTTTTACGACTTGAAAGATAGGATAGCTTACATTTGGACCCGGTAGGTGGCGCTGGAATCGGGTTCTAAATTTTATTTCTTCAGGGCAGAACAACGTCTGCCGGGACAGCTAGTTAGTATATATAAAACAAATTCGCTTTCCATCAGGTGGATCGTCAGACTGTTACTGTACTCCGTGCAGGAACGGAGAAAGAATTCAATTACCTGCGTTGGGGCGGCCTATCGTAAGAGGCGACAAAACAATCCACAGTCAGGAGGTAAGGTATTTGCCCATCTGGATGGCTACCACCCCTAGTCTAGAGTATGCTGCCACAACAACCTTGAGTTGTGGTCCGGCATTAGTGGCCAGACTCTAATCTTCCCTTAGAAAGCAGCAATACATTTGTAGCACCTATGGTGTTTGCAAACGTCCATAGGCGATGGTAACTACTTTCATCAGATGGGCTTGTCTGCAGTATTCATGCAAAAAAAAAAAGAAAGGCTCACGTGAACTGAAGTAGCCGGTGAACTGAGAGCTCTCCTGGCCGAGGACTTCTCTATGCTGGACTGCGGCACCCCCAAATTTGTCGTCGAGACCAACCGTGAGGATTGCAGCAGCTCCGGACTCGTCTTGGGAAGACTCGCTGCCGATCCAGTAGTGGATGTCCCAGGAGAAGTTGTTGCGTTTATCTACTGTTGTCTGTGAAAGGATATATAGTAAACTATACATAATACATACTTCTCTCTTTTTGAAGTGATAACTTCTTATGGGAGGGTAAACTGCTTCGTTACGTAACGCGTTACGGCGCCAGTCTGTCTGGCTTTCCTTTCTTTCACGCATACGCATACGCAGCGGTAGGCAGGCTCCTCCTCCCTCACTCTAACCCACACGCTATATACATAAAATTTAAGTAATAACTTAAGCTTTTCTCAAGTTAAACCATTTCAATATTAAATAGTTCAACTTAGATTAGTTTAAGTTATCACTTCTGTCGGGCGTCCCGAGACGCACACGTTTTTTTTAAACTGATAACTTCTTATGGGAGTGTAAACCGCTTCGTTACGTAACGCGTTACGGCGCCAGTCTGTCTGGCTTTCCTTTCTCTCACGTATATGGCAGCGGTAGGCAGGCTCCTCCTCCCTCACTGTAACCCAGGCGCTATATAGATAAAATTTAAGTAATAACTTAAGCGTTTCTCAAGTTAATTAACTAAATTTGTGTTTGGTTTTAAAAACAGACCAGATAAAATGTGTGCTCTTAATTATTACGATGATATCCACATTCATTTTTCGTCTTTAAAATAATTTTCTCTGAGAAGTTTCGTTTGGATTGAGGGGGATTCTTGTCCAAAATTGGGGACTTTATAGATTTATATTATAGATAGAAAGATATCCTACCTTCAGTATGATATAAGAATCTCCTTTGTAGAATGTACCGTAGTCTTTCTGGGCAACTGGCACCGGTTCGAAATTCTGTAACATAATACATATTTATTAAAATTTAAATAATCTAAAGCTGTAGAAACACTTACAAGTCAATAGATGGCATACATAAATATATACATACATAACTTCACGCCAGTTCCCTTGCGGGGTAGGCACGAACAACAGAGCGCCATTTAGGCCGATTCTTACACACCTCACTTGCTTCTTTGACATTCATAACTCTTGTCATGCACGCTCGTCTGTTGTTAAGGCTCCTGACATCACCCTCCGCTAGTACACGATCAATTTGATCATGGAAGGTGTGTCGTGGCCTTCCACGACTTTTGCATCCATCCACTTTTGCATTGTATATCTGTTTAGTTATTCTTTCATCATGCATTCTTTCCACATGCCCGAAACACCGGAGCATTCCTTTCCTTACCTTCACCCCGACACTTTCTTTCAGACCAACTCTCTTTCTTACTTCGGTATTACGAATGCGGTCCGCGAGCGTCACTCCGCAGATTTTGCGCAGTGCTCGCATCTCGACCGCGTTTACTCTACTTTCATGCTCTCTCTTCCATACCCAACTCTCGCTTCCATACGTGAGCGTAGGTACCAGCACCGCGTTGTGTATGGCGAGCTGGGCCTTCTGGCTGAGGTTCTTAGCGCCTAGAAGTTTACCTAATAGATGGCGCTGTGCAATAATTGAGGTCGCAAACGATTTCCGACACGTACAAAGAATATATACAAATTTCCAACAACAATAGATGGGTATAGGCCCCCGGGGCATAACAATAGCCTTCTTGAAAGATCTTTCTTTGAGACAGAGGAGCATTTCATCTCGCTCCTTCACCTAGTCGGGACATCCCTAAAGGTACAATTTACAAATGTAAAGGTAGGCCAAAAAGAGATGGATATATGACCTCGAGTCCGTAGACAGAAAAAAAGGAAATTTCTACAACCTGACCATAGTGCCAAGACCATGAACTAGCGATTGGCTTCTTTAATCAAATAATTGTCATGTTAATAAGTTACATGGTTTTATGAAGCTCTGCCTTACAAAATTAATACCTATTATTTTTAAAGAAATCATCATAGGTTACTTGACAAAATGCGTAGGTATATCGTAAATAAACCAACCTGATCCTTGCTCTATGTTCGACGTAAAACTAAACGTTGCTAGTAAATACCATAATTACTCTTGTAATAATGTTGGGATTGGAGTTCCGACAAATGTGCATAATGCTACAAGTGGCGCCCTTATATTATACTTTTATTCTTTTTAGGCAACCTGTATTTCCTCGTCCACGATACCTTGACACGCAGGGTTACCAAATTCTAAAAATTAACATCACTTATAATATCACATAAAATAGATTAAAAAATAAAACTTAATTATAAATCAAACTAAATATTTAAAAATAAACTAAATTATAAATACATTAATATAAAGTATGTAACAAATCGCTGCCAGAGGGAAGCGTGCCCAGACGGGTGGCTACATTGCCACTGATTCGTTGCACGAAATACGAAGCCTTCTGATCACGGGTGGTATCAGAGTTTCTTACTTTATTTGAAGAAACCCCATGGACCTGAAGTTTCAACTCCAAACGGCACGAATATGTAATCCCTTCCTATGGTTGCGTAGTTTAAGATCTTCAGCTGTTGAAGCAGCGATGCCAGCCCTTGACATAGTTACTGGAAGACGTCTCGCTCCCGGCCGTGGTTCGCACCATGGTCGGGAGCAAACCCGGATGGGACGCCGTCTCTTTCTTCTGTGAGCGCGTCATGCTTGCGAAGGAGGAGGCGGAGCGGGAGCGTGAGCGGACGTCATTGCTCCGCTCCCGCCAAAGGAGGACGCGCCGACGCCGGAGGGCGGACTTCGACCTTCGGCCACCGTAAGCGGGCGGCGCGGGTGGGGCCCCTTGGGGCGTAGGGGTTCTCACTCACCCGCACACGCCGTCGAGATGAGAGCGCGAGTGTTCCGCGCGCGCTCATTTCTCCTCCCGTGGGGCGCGTTACAGACCGCCCCATGCCCGGATTAGACGTGGACGACGCTGGGGATTTAATCCCCCGGCAATGGAAGAGGCCTCGTGAGGGAGGCCCATGCCTGCCAGGGCATGCGGAGCCGGGAATCCCAATTACCCGTAGCTCTGGCATAAGGCGCAGGACGGAACACCCAGGGGTTTTAGTGGGTATCCCTAAACTGGGGAGTGGCAATAGCGTGGCACCAGTTTTGACTGGGCGCGCTAGTGCCACCCCCGATCTGGCGAATCCCACACACGGGTCGCGAATTATTCCCCCAGGCTTCTGTGCCTGTCGCGGCTTAGTCCTCAAACGGATTTCCCCTGGCCAAAAAAAAAGTCACTGGAAGACGTGGATCGGACTGGCCGTAACTACGCTCTAAGTCTCAGCCTTTCCTACAAAAAGCGCGGGGCACATGGGAGGAGGGTGGTTTTAGTGGGTAGTGGTTGTTGCCCGTGCAACTTCTCGGGGTCTCCACACAAGTCGGTTGATTACTGTTTGGATTGCCCCTTAGAAAGGGAAAAGCCTCCATGATCAATATGGTCTAATCCCGTGCAAAGGACCCGGTATTGCGCGTAAATAGCATTTCCCCCGCCTTAAAAAAAAAGTCACTGGAAGACGTGATGCCGCCAGAGTGTCAACGCATGTCGCGTCTCGCACAAACGGCCTTTCCATCTTCCCAGGAATTAGTGACATTCCATCCGGCCTCTTGCCATCGTCGCGCACCAAGCCATTTGGCTCTAGGATGGCTGGTACGCCGACGCTGACGAGAGCTCGGCGGATGATGTCATTGAGGCTGTCATGGGGAGATCTTCGGCCAACACTACGTATGCATGATAAGCCGATAACTATAATAATTTATTTATAATTTAGTTTATCTTTAAATATTTAGTTTAATTTATAATTTAGTTATATTTTCTAAAGCTAGTATTAAAACATATATTATTATGTAAATTAATAGAAAATCTATATATATATAAAAGAAAGTCGTGTTAGTTACACTATTTATAACTCAAGAACGGCTGTACCGATTTATCTGAAAATTGGTGGGGTGGTAGCTTAGAACCAGGAGACGAACATAGGATTTTTATCCCGTAGGAACCGGTAGGTGGCGCTGAGATCGGGTTCTAGAATCCTCCTAATCGCCTGGAGCGATTTTGTTTTAGTGTGTTTGAGTGGGTGGGTTCCCGGATGGTTTAAACCCACAATTGGAACCGGTAGGTGGCGCTGGGATCGGGTCCTAGATATTTATTTTTTCAGAGCAGGACAACGTCTGCTGGGCCCGCTAGTAGATTATAAATCTAAAAAAACGTGAATTGTTCCTAATTTTTGTTAGATTTTTCTAGTAGTTTCTTGCAATTTTAGGTATTTTCGATTAGCTTCAGATGTATTTTTGATTGTTGGTAACTCTGCGCGTCAAGTAATTCATGCGTGAATGCGTTCCAGTTCAGCAGTTTACAGAGTGTTCATTGCTAGCATGAATACTTAACAACAGTAACCGGACTTTTAAGTATTTCCAGCAACTATTACATAACGTCTTGGGAAAATAAGTAAACACAGATAACGTTATCTTTGGCCTTTGTGTACTGACGCTATAAGAGCAAGGTCGAATGTGACTGGCGTAGATTTATAGATTTGTGCTGAATACAATCCATCAGTTAACACGTTTATAAGGGCACTGACTTATCTGTACTTTCCATTCCTAGCGTACAGGGCCTTTTAGACCTTGTACTAAAACTACCGTTGTGGCGACACGTGGCCTATCAAGCCCCGTAACATTTAAGGTATACCACAGAACTCTGGTTTAACAGCACATCTTAGATATGTAATCATACATACATACATACATAACTTCACGCCAGTTCCCTTGCGGGGTAGGCACGACCAACAGAGCGCCATTCAGGCTTATTCTTACACACCTCACTTGCTTCTTTGAAATTCATAGCTCTTGTCATGCACGCACGTCTGTTCTTAAGGCTCCTGACATCACCTCATCATCATCATCCATCATCATATATAATCATATTTCCATTATTTGGCAGGTGGTGGTGTTTGCCCGTCTGGATGGCTACCTCTGGTCTAGAGTATGTCGCCATAAAAACCTTGAGTTGACTTTCATCATGGGCCGTCTGCCTGTCTGTTGAACTCGTGCAATGAAATATGAAATATTTTTCATACACTGAACCAAATTGAAGTTGCGCATTCCGCACCACAGAGAGTCCTATGTTTGTCTTCGTCATATACCAAGCGAGACATTTTCGGAGCCAAGGGCGTGCCGTAAATTTAGTGACGTCACTTTTCAAAATCTAATCTATTTAGGCTTTAAAACACGAACTTTAAACTATTGTTACAACCGACAAAGACCGATTCACACCGGCAGTTTATATTATTTAACCTTCCCGCATTTGGACTTCTTTTGTTTACTTATTTATTGGCATACGTCACATTATCCTATTGTACTCGTTTATAGCCGTTTGCAGACATAATTAGCCAGGTGTGCGGATTACGATTTCTAGGAAATTAAGTCAACGATACGGGCGGGAACACTTGTATTTGTGAAGTATAAAACGACGGCAGGATGAAGAGAGGAGGCAGTCTAGCGAGAACCTCAGTCAAAATGATAACACAAGCGAGGCAAGACGTGTGTACATTTAGTGATGGACTTTGCGCGTGTCATTGAATTGTGCATTACATTTGGACGTATTGCGTTATATTTGTACTTGTGTTATACGTGTTTGTATAGTTCAAAAAAAATCTATAGTATTCCAACCAGGGGCGGATTTAGAAATATGACGCCTGTAGGCTATTCAAATTTTACCGCCCCTACCGATAAATCGATACCCTAATTCACAATCATATTAATTAGATCATTTTTTTTTCAATGAAATTGTAACTTTATGATTTGTGTACATATCGTGAGACGTGTATAGTCTTGAATTAGACCTCCTTTTTACCGTAGTTTGAAGATTATGTAAGACATAATATATAAAAAATTGGCCCCAAATTTGCCTCCCCTCCAAAATCTGCCGCCCTAGGCTCCAGCCTACTCAGCCTATTGGTAAATCCACCATTGAATCCCGTACTCGTAACACTGTTAACAAAAAACTTCAAAATATTTCCACTCTATCTTTATAAGTATGACTAAACAGATATACGATGCAAAAGTGGATGGATGCAGAAGTCGTGGAAGGCCACGACACACCTTCCATGATCAAATTGATCGTGTACTAGCGGAGGGTGATGTCAGGAGCCTTAAGAAGAGACGAGCGTGCATGACAAGAGTTATGAATGTCAAAGAAGCAAGTGAGGTGTGTAAGAATGGGCCTAAATGGCGCTCTGTTGTTCGTGCCTACCCCGCAAGGGAACCGGCGTGAAGTTATGTATGTATGTCTATCTTTATAAGAAAAATTTTTTTTACCTCTATCCTCCATATTTCTACTCCGGCTTGCCTTCCAGCATTAGCGAAGGCTGGATGCACGCTGGCTTTTGTACGCGCGTCCTGTGGGTAACATCATATTTTACTTAAAAAAAATATTATACATGTTTTCACATCTGTGGTTAAAGATAGATCATAAAGTAATACAACAACAATCAGCGTTGTGTCGGATTTAAATCCGGCACAGCAATATGCTGAGTGCAAAGCTTGTTTGCTGAAAATGCGGCGTACAGACTCTTAAATATGCTCTGTATATTGTGTACTCTGTGTAGTGGCTGCCAAAAAGCTGTGTTTTTTTTATTGCAGGAGATCAGCAGACAGGCAGACGGACCACTTGATGGAAAGCGGTTACCATCGCCTATGTAACTATTGTCTTGTTGTGCATCTTTGTAACTCGTGCTTTAGTGAACAATAAAGAGTGATATCTATCTATATCTTTAGATGACTCATGGCCGATTCCTATATCTTACCAACCGCTCATTTGTCTTATTATCGATTAAAATTTAACGTAAGCTCCATACACAATAACAGTCCATAAACGTCCCACTGCTGGGCTCGGACCTCCCACTATAGGAAAACGGATAGTATACCCTCCACGCTTGTCCAAGGCGGCTTGGCAGGTTTGAAGGTTTCATCACGATGTTTTCTTTCACAATTTATAGCATTTTTTTTATTGCAGGAGTTCAGCAGACAGGCAGACGGACCACTTGATGGAAAGCGGTTACCATCGCCTATGGACATTTGCAACACCAAAGTTGCTATAAATGCGCTGCTGCTCTCTTAAGGGAAACTGGAACCTGGTCACTAATGCCGGAACACAACTCAAGGTTGTTATGGCGACATACTTTAGACCAGGGGTGATAGCCATCCAGTCGGGCAAATGTCCTACCACCTGACTAAATAATATATGCATTACATTGTATATAGTTTTTGTGACGGATAAAACATTTAGAAATAAATTGAAATTTTCATAATTAATTAATGTTAAAAAACCAAAGACATTAAAACTAAAATAAATTATGTAGCAGATCATTGCCAACGGGGAGCGTGCCCAGAAGGCTGGCTGCATTGCCACGCTGTATGGCAATACTTATTTGTTGTGCAAAATATGAGCCAGCCTTCTGATCACGGGTAGTGTCAAAGAGTTTCTTACATATATCTTTAAAGAAACTCTTTGCCGACGGACCCCACGGGCCTAATGTTTCAACCCCAAACGGCACAAATATGTAAGGCTCCATATTTGCGCCGTTTGACGTCCTCAGCTGAAGCGGCAGCGTTGCCAGCCCCTGACTCGGTCATTGGAAGATGTGACGGGGCCAGTGTGTCAACACAGGTCGCATCCCATACTAGCGGCCGCCCCATCTTCCAAGGGACGAGTGACATTCCGTCCGGTCTCTTGCCATCGTCACGCACCAGGCCATTCGGCTCCAGAATGGCCGCGACGCCGACGCTGACAAGAGCTCGGCGAATGATGTCGTTGAGACTGGCATGACGAGATCTTCTTCCTGCGCTTTTTAAACATGCATTATTATATTATTATATGCATAATTTAAAAAATATATTAGCATTTTTCACTCCTCTATATAAACTGTAAGTGTGCGAAATTTCATACTCCTCCGCCCGCGCAATTTTCGTAAAAATGGTGCAAGTTTTTGCTTCACCTATTAATATAATGATATAGAAGATACTAGTATACCTATACAGACGTGTCCACATGTTGCTAATAAATAATTTGATTTGAGTTAACTATTCATTCAAATGACAGCAAATGCGGGCAAATGCCCTACCACCTGGCTGTGGGTTGTTAAGTCGCCTCTTACGACAGGCCGCCCGGCCGCAGGAAATTGTATTCTTTCTCCGTTCCTGCACAGGTAAGAACTCGTAATTGTACTACTAACACGTACTGAGTGTACTCGTAAAGGTAAGACAGTACTTCACATCGGAACAACTGCTGAACTTATACCAAGAAAAAGTTCGGTCGTGCATGGAGTACCGTTCTCATTTTTGGGACGGCTCAGCGAAATACCAGTTGGAAGCGTTGGAAATAATTAAGAAAGGTGCCAGGAAACTGGTCAGCAACGACCGTCCTTTTTATGCTCGTCTTCAGAATCTAGAGCACAGACGCGTGGTCGCGGGGTTATCTGTCTTCTATCGCATACATTTCTGGGAGTATTCCTTAGAACTGCAAGACGTGGTTCCTCCAACCCCAATTTTTTTTATAGTCGGCAGACAAACACATATATTGTATATCCCCAAATTAAGCAAGTTACGTTTGTGTTATGGGTAATATACAACGGACTACTCTGGGGCCGATCCCAGACACCCAGACCATAGTAAATAACGGACAAATACGTTTCCGAAATTTACTATACCAGGAATCGAACCCGGAGCCTCTGCGTTGCAGTGAGGCAGGCCGACAAAGGCTTAGCCCGCTCAACCACTGAGGCCGTCATTTTTTTTTTTTTTTTTAAATAATCGGCAGACAGACACATATTGTATATCCCCAAATTAAGCAAGTTACGCTAGTGTTATGGGTAATATACAACGGACTACTCTGGGGCCGATCCCAGACACCCAGACCATAGTAAATAACGGAGAAAATACGTTTCCGAAATTTACTATACCAGGAATCGAACCCGGAGCCTCTGCGTTGCAGTGAGGTAGGCCGACAAAGGCTTAGCCCGCTCAACCACAGAGGCCGTCATCTTACCTTCGGACAAGCAGACGCACCGGTTTGCGCCACCTTTGCGTGGTGGAAAAGCACTCCGTTTCATCTTTTCTGATGCGCACTGCCGAAGAGTGGAATAATTTGCCGGAATCTGTTTTTCTTGAAAAACACAATCTAGAACTCTTCAAGTCAGGAGCGAATATCCTCTAAGTAACGTGCGCCATCCTAGACCGCGTCATGAAACAAGGTCATTCCGCATCGTGTCTTTTAACCTTTCAGTTAAATCAATACATGGGAGGTCACAGAAAACTATGACTCAGCAAGTGCCCCTCCTTCCATTAATGCTTTTAGGGTGTTTTTACTGCATGTCTGTATCAATGTATCATGGGAAAAGAAGGCTTTTACATGATTAAGTTTGTCACGTATGTAATTATTATATTAAACGAATTATGTCTTAATATTAATAAAAGTCTTTAATTCGATACCCATAACAATAATTGCCAAAAAGAAAATTTCAATTAAAATTACATTCATGGCCTATGGGAAAGTGTTTTTATGTCATTAGGGATTTTATTAGGTAAAAAGTATGTATATTTAAATTGTACAGTCCTATGTTTTTTTTGCTTCACCTACATCGCCAGATTAGTTGAGAATTTCTTTTAAGCTAGGTTGCCTGGAAGAGATCGCTTTTAGCGATAAGGCCGCCTGTTGTTTTGCCAACAAGTATTGTAATTATACATTTTGTTTTTGTATTTGTTTATTTTGGTGAGCAATAAAGTGTTATCTATCTATCTTATTATATATTTTTGACATTCTTTTATCTCTGTATTTAATATATTATTATATATCAAATTAAGTTTATAAAGTTAGATATGTTATAATTGTTTAAATTGACATGTATTCAAATATTTGTATGACCATGTTTAGATGAAATACAGTGAGACCAATCGACTTTGTTTACCATCTTTTGTACAACTATTACCTGTATTTCTACAAATAAAGATTTCATTCATTCATTCATTCATATGTTATTATTAATTTAATGGTGTTTTAATCTATCAATATATTAATACGTGAAGCAAAAAATTTTGTACCCCTTTTTACGAAAATTGCGCGGACGGAGGAGTATGAAATTTGGCACACTTATAGTTTATATAGTTAAACTTATACTTATAGTTTAAATCAATAAATATAAATCATTACACACACTACCATGTATTGGACACACCACACACGCATATATACTCTTTTGTTTATTGTTCAAGTTAAATTAACAGTGTAGCCTTGACGAAATCTATGATTATAGAAGTATAGCCTTTGACATTAATTATTAAGGTCGAATTGCGACCACGGACGACCACTAGTGCTTATAAATGCGAAACAGAGATAGATTATGATTTGTAATAGCACATAGACTACTGTTTATCCAGGAAAATGTACGGTTCCCGTGGGAGCACATTAACGCAAGCGAAACCCCAGGGAAAAGGTAGCATTTAATAAACGAAAATGCAGTCTTCTCTCGACAAGCTGGGACTGATCGAGTCGTTTATGGGTAAGGTTCCCAGAAGACTGATTACCTTATCTCGCTGGATTGTTATATTGATCCGTTGTCTCAGGTAGGAACACTGATCACCCAGAGTTTAAAGTCGAATGTTTATCATCTGCATGGAAGCCCTCACTCTACATATAGGTAGAGATCCCAGTCACCCCAGACTTACGTGATTTTAGGAAAGATGAAATTTTTCGAATCGGTGGTTTAATATAAACTTAGAAAGGAATGGATACTCGCTAAGCTGAAAACGGGGCCCTTTTTCAGGTAGCAGCTATCAAAGGTGGAAAATAACCACGGGAAGATGTTTGGCCCGTCAGATTTGTCTGGCTCATTGGAAAATATTTTAAAATATTGTACTTGATAATATATATAAAATTCAGCCTTCCTAAAATGTCGTAAGTTCCCATTTTTATTAAGTGTCTGTCAAAAGTTATGGCCCACAGGAAATGTCTGGCAATCTGGTATATCTTCGTTTATAACAATATCATATATGACAGATGTAAAAACTAGCTTTGCTACTTTGACGTAAGTTAGCATGGTTATTTTCCACCTTTGATAGCTGCTACCTGAAAAACGGCCCCGCTTTCAGCTTAGCGAGTATCCATTCCTTTCAAAGTTTATGTTAAACTACCGATACTGAAAATTTCATCTTTCCTAAAATCACGTAAGTCTGGGGTGACTGGGATCTCACTCTACATAGACTAACATACACTTGGCCTATTTTTTGTATAAGGATTGTATAATACATTGGGCGTTTATTTATCGCTTTATTGCTAAGTGGTTAGCACACATGTTTTTTGTAATCCTAATGTATTTAATCTCAAGTAGATGATATTAATATTATTAAAATTTTAAGGCGATGCGGTGGCAACAAGAAAACGCGTCTTCAGCGCCATGTTTTTGTTTGTATTCGTCTATCCCACTGAAACCACACAACGTAAGTTTTTATCAAATTATCCTACGTGTTGATCCAGGATATAAGCTAGCTCTGTGTCGAGTTTCACTTAAATCCGTTCAGTAGTTTTCAAGTGATACTGTAACAGATAGACGGACAAAAATTCTAAAGGTTGCAGTTTCGAAATCTGCTGATATTTTTTACAAGAGGAAACCCGATTGAAGGTCGTCAGCCGCGCAGTGAACTGGGGATATCGCGGCCGGTGTGTGGGTTTCGCGAGGTCTGGGTGGCACTAGCACCTCTAGCCAGAACTAAAAATGCTATTGCCATACCATAGTTAGGGATGCCCACTAAAACTCCTCGGTATTTCGTCCTACGCCTTTAATGCTAGGGCCATGGGTAAATGGCGTAGCCTCTTCGCTGGTCTTGGCAGGCGGTGGCCTATCAATCTCTTCCACTGCCGGGGGACTACTGTTATCCCCCGGTATCTGTTACTCTTATTGCGTGGGGCGGTTTGTAACTCGACCCACGGGAGAATAGTCGCACCGCCCTCGAGCCAGGGGGGTAACTTGCTCGAAGGAGCTCCCTAGGGGACTTTACCTCGGATGGACTGTTGCCACAAAAGGGGGATAATTCTAACCACGCCGACTAGAAGGCGACACAATGTAGTAATTGAGAACGGGCGACGGGTAATATAAAGCCCGAGGGGAAGGATCCCGGCGGATTGGGCTCGGCGGTTTGCGGCGGCCTACGCTATCTTACTGCCGTTTCGTAATGTGTTATGGCTGGAAGAGAAGAAACAGCGAAAGAAACTTCCCAGCAACACGCCTAGTCTATCCTATGGGAGAGGCCATGTCTCCTGGCGTCCTTCACGGGGACGTGGAGAGAACGTGATTGCCGTCGTCTGTGTTTGTCTATCGGTGCCTGCCAGCCTGCCCTCCTAACCGCGGGCGGGCTGATCCGGGCCAGCCGTTTTGTAATTACGTCGACCCTGACCGTGAGGACGTTACGCGGTCGTCGCAGGAGAGACTTTCGTCTAGGCTTATAATCGGACGCGGGAGCATTTCCGGCTTCCAAGGCCGCTTCTTATATCCCCCGTTCCATCCGACACCTAGCTGCACTATGCAAGCGTGGGCGTCGGCGGTATGCGGGGCGCGGAGAAAAGGTCTGCTTTGGCGGGCGGGTCAGGGGGGTTTGTTTGTCGGAACACCTTTAGTCGGCTTCAGTTTGAACGTCTGAGACTCCGGCTTTATATTAATGATCTAAGATAGACATAAATTATCGTAGGATCAATATTGTATAGATCCTAAATCGTTAAATTTCTAAAAGCTAATAAAACGTAGTAAGTATACTAAATCATAATGTTTACGTGATTTCTTTGATCTACTTGATTGATTGCTAAATATAATATCTAGTTAGATTCGCGAAGCGTAAATATTATGTTCAACTACCCACATGTTAATGAAACATTTTTTATTGCTTTTTCTACCCACTGCGACAAAAATAGAAACGGGTCGATCGTAATGGTTTGATTGACGACCACTGTTGCTAACTTAGCGATTTCGGTGTTAAATCTAGCACTTTCGGCGCTAAATTCAGCGCTTTTTCGTCTCAGTTACGTTGAAAAAATTATTTAGCTAGTCCCTTAAGACTATAAGCAGAATACTGAGCCCAGATCACCGTCTTCTATGGGTAAGATGCCCAGAAGGCTGGCTACGTTTCCTGGCTGGATCGCCATACTGATCCGTTGCCCGAGGATAGCACCAGGCCTCTGATCATCTGAAGAGTCAATGAGTCGTTTTGATAAATTTTGGTATAGACTCATGGCCTCAGGACCCCACGGTCCAAGCCGTCTGGACAGCAAACAGCACAAACATGTAACTCTCACTGAGGGTTGTATATTTACGCCGCTTGAGTGATTCAGCTGTTTCCGCTGCCGAACCGGCTGATCTGGATGCAGGTCGCATCGCACACCAAAGGCTTGCCACGATGCCCGGGAATTAGAATTATTCCGTCAGGGCGCATATCATTCCCATATTAGATGATATACGTGGCAGTGGGCCGGTCACGTCTGTCGCAGGAACCACGGCCGATGGAGCAAACGTGTCTTGGGGCGCAATTCTGCTATTATCATCCCGTCAAAATCGCTTAACACTATTATATCAAATCAGATTTATTTGTTCAAAACATGGTTAAACAGTTGGCATATATTATGTTATATAGTTTTTTTATTGGAGGAGTTCAGCAGACAGGCAAACGGGCCAGTTGGCCGAAAGCGGTTACCATCGCCTATGGACATTTGCAAGACCAAAGTTGCTAGAAAAGCTGCTGCTCTCTCTCTTAGGGGAGACTGGAACCTGGTCACTAATGCCGGAACACAAGTCAAGGTTGTTATGGCGACATGCTTTAGACCAGGGGTGGTAGCCATCCAGTCGGGTAAATGTCCTACTACCTGGCTTTGGGTTGTTTTGTCGCCTTTTACGACAGGCCGCCTGGCCGCAGGAAATTGTATTCTCTCTCCGTTCCTGCACGAATATAGTATACACATGTTTTGCTTACATACATACATAGCTTCACGCCAGTTCCCTTGCGGGGTAGGCACGAACAACAGAGCGCCATTCAGGCTTGTTCTTACACACCTCACTCGCTTCTTTGAGATTCATAGCTTTTCTCATGCACGCTCGTCTGTTCTTAAGGGTGATGTCAGGAACATCACCCTCTGCTAGTACACGATCGATTTGATCATGGAAGGTGTGTCGTGGCCTTCCACGACTTCTGCATCAATCCACTTTTGCATTGTATATCTGTTTTGTCATTCTTTCATCATGCATTTTTTCCACATGCCCGAACCACCGGAGCATTCCTTTCCTTACCTTAACCACGACACTCTCTTTCAGACCAACTCTCTTTCTTACTTCGGTATTACGAACGCGGTCCGCGAGCGTCACTCCTGAGATTTACATAACACAATACAATAATAATATACAATATAATAATACAATATAAGTTAAGTTGCCTTCATTGAACTAGTTTATACAAATTACATATTAAAGTCTTGTTAGTGTAATAGCTAGCTCACGCGTCCCAAACTCAAAGGGCGCAGGTTCGAATCCTGGCCGGAACGCATGCACCACTTAGGCAGTTTTCTGACCTAATGTGCATATTGTTACACTCACCACGTGCTAACAACGGCGAAGGAAAATGTTGCTATGAAAACTGCAATCGAGATAACCGATGTGTCAAACCTGCCAAGCCGCCCTGGACAAGTGTGGCGGGTATACTGTCCGTTCCTCTATAGTAGGAGGCCCGAGCCCAGCAGTGGGACTTTTAAGGGCTGTTATTATATTATTACTAGCTTCTGCCCGCGACTTCGTCCGCGTGCAATAGTTAAAAAAAGTAAGTTAAAAAGAACCCCCCGATTTTGAAACATTCTTCATTGGTGCTCCGCTCCTATTGGTCTTAGCGTGATGATATATAGCCTATGGCCTTCCTCGATAAATGGGCTATCTAACACTGAAATAATTTTTAAAATCAGACCAGTAGTTCCTGAGATTAGCGCGTTCAAGCAAACAAACAAACTCTTCAGCTTTATATATATATATATATATATATACTTTAAAAAAAAAATATTGCCGATCTCCTCCGTCATTATGCAAGACAGAGTCATTTTTTTCTCTTGTCTCTTTTAATAAAATAGCAGCTTTATATATTAGTATAAGGTACGTATTAATGCTATTTTTGATTATCGCACAGGCGCCTAATACGCTTAAGACGGCCCTGTTTTCAGCTATGTCTTAGGGTAACCCTACTATTGCTATTTTTGAAACGTAAAGACACTAATCCCGCTGCCGGATATCTGGTTCTCTTGAGTCGATGACGTAATAGACACCACATTTAGACTGATTTATGTACTGTTGTTGAATTTATTTTTTTACCTGTGTTTTGAGCCAAATTGAATTTTTACTTAGCAACATTTTTTTTTAAAGAAAACAAGTCGTTTCTTTGGGTATATATTTTTATTGTGAAGCTGGCAAACAGGCAGACGGCCCACCTGATGGAAAGTGGTAATTTTTAGTTAATTTTTATTCACTTGAACAACTACAACCCGCTCCCGGGAAAATTTTCGGGGTAAAAATTTTACATACTTTATTACATAAAATTTGCTATTGATCAGTTTAA
Organism: Dendrolimus kikuchii; assembly: GCA_019925095.2. Lineage (NCBI taxonomy): Eukaryota > Metazoa > Arthropoda > Insecta > Lepidoptera > Lasiocampidae > Dendrolimus > Dendrolimus kikuchii. The sequence continues at coordinate 36,119,724 of CM034387.1, forward strand.
AAATCACATTGGAATTCGATTTTTTTAATCTGGCCATTTTAAATAATTCCCAGAAAAAAGTAGTGCAGATAGATAGACAAATAGATAGATAACTCTTTATTGTACACCAATACAAACATGAACTTAAAGACTGAAATTATATCTAGATATGTACAAAGGGCGGTCTTATCGCTAAAAAGCGATCTCTTCCAGACAACCCCAGGAATGAATTGAGATGATAATGGCGATGGTGGTATACGTAGCATATGGTACAAACTACTTACATTTTAATAATAAATACATAAATTACCCATGTTGCCCCTGTCTTTATGGCCCATGTTGCCCCTGTCTTTATGGCATTTTTTGGGGCCCATGCAGGGAGTGGCGAGTCACCGTCTGCCCATTTTTCCATGTTCCCTGAACATTGCGACGGGCAGACGCCATAGTCCCCATATTCCCAGACCCCTAGTACCATTAGCAGTTCACCACAATAGCCGGGGCTTGTCCTTGGGTGCATTACTATATGGTGTGGACAGGGATAATCGCCGGTCAGTGTCACGCCACATTTACATTAAATTTGTCAAGGGGCCTCTACGTGTTGGCCTTCCCATGGCTCCACGGAAGCCCCCCAAAAGTCCGGGCCATTTTTATGGCCCGTGGTCTTGAAAGAAATACATAAATTATATATATATATATATATATATGTCTAAGAACTTACTGTCGATCAGCGAATACCGCATTGAGATCAGCCCAGTAGTTTTTAATAGTGTAAGTCCCGAACAAACACAAAAAAATTAGCGTCGTGTTTGTTTATACTGAGTCTGGTTTAACAGTACGAAATACTTAATTTGGGTTGTTTTGACACGATTTTATACGTGCAGGAACTGAGAAAGAATACAATTTCCTGCGGCCGGGCGGTCTGTCGTAAGAGGCGATAAAACGATCCACAGCCAGGTGGTAGGGTATTTGCTCGACTGCATGGCGACCACCCCTGGTCTAGAGTATGCCGCCATAACAACCTTGTGTTATGTTCCGGCATTAGTGACCAGGTTCCAGTCTCCGTTAAGAGAGCAGCAGCGCATTTGTAGCACATTTGGTGTTGCAAATGTCTATAGGCGATGGTAACTGCTTTCCAACAAGTGGGCCATCTGCTGAATTCTTGCAATAGAAAAAGAAAAAAAAGAAAACGATCCTAGTTGATTTAATTATATTGCTTGTATGCCAGACTGGTTTCTATGTTTACCTAGAGCCATTTTTGACCTGTCTAGTCCACTAGTAATTATATATTCGTTCATCGTGAACAGGTCAATGACATGTGATTTCCAACTTTGTTCATGTCTGTAAGCGTTCTTACGAATCATTAGATATTGCTGTATCTTGATGGTTGCGATATCTAACGGCTCATCTACACTATAGCTACTTTCACAGCAATAAGCAGGAAAGTTCCAAGCGAAGTCGGTAATTCAAAAAATGATAATTATAAAATTGTTACACAGTGGTTAATAATGAAAACATATTACTACAACTGAATTCCCGAGAAGACATAATAATTACCCATTTGATTTTACATACATACATACATACATAACTTTACGCCAGTTCCCTTGCGGGGTAGGCACGAACAACAGAGCGCCATTTAGGCTTATTCTTACACACCTCACTTGCTTCTTTGACATTCATAACTCTGGTCATGCACGCTCGTCTGTTCTTAGGGCTCCTGACATCACCTTCTGCTAGTACACGATCAATTTGATCATGAAAGGTTTGATTTTAAATTATCTATAATATACTAGCTGTGCCCGCGACATCGTCTGCGTGGAATTTGTTTTCAAAACCCCCGATTTTGAAACTTTCTTCATTGGTGCCTCAATCCTATTGGTCTTAGCGTGATGATATATAGCTTATAGCCTTCCTCGATAAATGGGCTATCTAACACTGAAAGAATTTTTCAAATCAGACCAGTACTTCCTGAGATTAGCGCGTTCAAACAAACAAACTCTTCAGCTTTATATATTAGTGTAAGATTTAATTTCTAAGTTTTTGTTTGTAGTGTAATTTATTTATAATTTAGATAATTAATTAGGATATTTTTTCTAAATAAAACGATTAGTAGTATTTCTCAATAAATATTAGATATTAATGTGTACTACTGGTCGTCCAGTGGTCGAAATTCGACCAAAATTAATTTAAATTATAAGTTTGAACATCATTAAGGTTCTGTCGTCCAAGACTATACTTCTATAATCGCAGATTTCGCCAAGGCTACACTGTTAATTTGACTTTAACAATAAACAAAAGAGTATATATGCGTGCGTGATTCAAATACATCGTAGTGTGTGTAATGTTTTTTGTTTATTGATGTATTAAAAAAAATAGCATTCTGCATTCCTTTTCTATATAAACTATGTGTGCGAAATTTCATACTCCTCCGTCCGCGCAAATTTCGTAAAAGTTACAAAGTTTTTGCTTCACCTATAAATATAATGATAATTGTAATGTTTTATTTCATACTTACTGGTTTTTAGTGTTGTATAAAAATGTAAATAAAAAAACAAACTATAGCCAGTATTTCAAAATAGTTCACAGTTTCATTAATTGTTGAGATAACATTATTCGAAGCCATTATAATGTCCATGGCAACAAAACTACCGTTGACCAGTCTAATTAATCCATTTATGGTTTCTTTAATTACTCACAGTCATTGATCGCGTTAATCCCTTTATATTGCCCCGTAGTACGACGTCAGAAATCCTTTCTTCTATTGTTTACATTTCGTTGCGCATTCTTAGAAGCCATTAAGCTTAAGAATTCGAGAATATATAAGAATAGCGGGCATGTTTCTGGGGATATCTTTTCAGCAAATATATAAGATCGGTCCGTCGGGGAGTGAGTTAGTTGAGTTTCAACTCCGATCGAGGCATTACTAAGTGTACATTTTTTTTTTTTTTTTATAGCTGGAGTACAGCAGACAGGCAGACGGCCCACCTGATGGAAAGTGGTTACCGTCGCCTATGGACGTTTACAACACCAGAGGTGTCATCAACGCGCTGCCGGCCTCGAAGAAATTTTACGACGCCCTTTTTAAAAAAACCCATATCGTAGCGCTGTGGGAAAACCACGGCTGGGAGCTCATTCCAAATCCCCACGGTGCGCAAGAGAAACGTTCTAGAGAACCGTTGCGTACAAGAGCGAAGCGGCTCTAGGAAGTGGGGGTGAACGCCCAGGACAGAACATTCGGAACGGTAAACTCATAATGACGGACTTTGCGGTTTTTATGTATTACGATTTTCTGCCTTACAGTTTGCACTTGTTGTATTCGGTTGTATTTGAAAATACTGTGAATTACATGTTCTAATAAACTTTGTGATAATTTAAACGGCATTTTAAATTCACATAATACAAATTCGTGGCAATTTTAATAATTGATTGGCAGGCAAACACACACATTGTATATCCCCAAACTAAGCAATACAAGTTACGCTTGTGTTATGGGTAATGCACAATGGGCTACTCGGGGACCGATCCCAGACACCCAGACTATAGTAAATAACGGAAAGTTTGCTTCCGAAATTTACCATGCTAGGAATTGAACCTGGAGCCTTTGCCCATTCAACTACAGAGGCCGTTTTTAAAGGTAGAGTGTGAATAATTTTAGTAGGTAAAGATTACATTTGAAACTTATAAAAACTATCATCGTACTTACTTTGTCGGTTAATGATGTGATGTGAGGTGATACGGTCTGGGTCCGCGTGGCAGTTCTGGCGAACACACACCCCGCGAACGCGAGGAGGGTGAATATACTCAGCTTCATCCTAGAACAAAAGATTTATTTTATCACAATATTAGCGTTTTCCTAAACCCTAGATAATAGTTCTATGTTACTTATATAAAAAGTTAATTAAGATTTTAATATATATAACTCTTCAATGAAAGTGTATCTAACTGATGGTGAAAATCGCTTAAAAAATCATTACTACATTTGTTGCGGACAGAGAGCACCCCCCTGACCCGCCCGCCGGAGCACATCTACTCTCCGCGTCCCGCATTCCGCCGACGCCCATAGCTGGCGCAATTAGCAACTAGGCGTCGGACGGAATGCGGGATATAGGAGGCAAAAATTTCCCACTGAAAACCTGTGTGGTCTTCGGCCACGCCAGCGATGCAAGCATCTGGAGACTGCAAAGAATCCAGAATCACTTTATGCGTGCTGCAGTCGATGCCCCGCGCTACATGCGGCTCGCCGACCTGCATCGCGACCTGGAGCTTCCCTCCATCAAAGATTATATAATCACTCTATCGCGCAGATTCTTTGACCTCGCCCCCCATCACCCGAACGCTCTGGTGACGGACACGGTCAATTATAAACCCACACCGAACGCTCCCATGAGAAATCGTCGGCCTCGCAATGTACTTGACGAGCCCGATAAAATCACCCGTCTCCTCGCGATTATGAACCCCCCGAGGCTCAGAACATCAGCCTGGCATAACAGACGCAGACAAAACAGACGCCGGAGAGCCCCCGGCTCGGATCCTCTTACACAAAGGTAAGACCCCACCAATGTCACTCACTACAGACGCAAGTAGCCATACAAGATTAGCATAGACGTGTTGCTGGACAGTTTCTTCCGCCGCTTTTTCTCCTCCAGCTATAACACGTTGCGAAGCGGTAGTAATGATAGACTAGGATCGGCTCCGCCGGCGGAGTCGATAATTGGTCCCCAAATAATCACTTCAGCCTGTTGGCTTAGCTCTTTCAGCCTTTAACGGCTAATTCTCAATATAGAGTCAATCCCCCGCAGCGGTCGAGCCGAGGTCGAACCGGGAAACCCCCAAAGTCCGGTATCGCTGAAACAGCCATCTGCGGCTATTCAGCTAGCTGGGTGCAGCTCCAAAAAAAAAACTGAAGACCTGACAACCTGAAAACCTGAACCTGAACAACTATTAATTCAGCCATTCGTATATTGTACTCAACTCTCTTGCATACTTTGTTCTATTCTATTAACGATGAACTTCAAAACATTTCCAACTCTATATGTATGACAGTAGTGTTCAAGTTATTCAATATGTCGCTTATTACGTTTCATGGTGTTTCAAATCACAACGATTCTAAAGATTTTTTTTTTTAATAACAATCGGCAGACAACCACCCACATTGTATATCCCCAAATTAAGCAAGTTACGCTTGTGTTATGGGTAATATACAACGGACTACTCTGGGGCCGATCCCAGACACGCAGACCATAGTAAATAACGGAGAAAATACGTTTCCGAAATTTACTATACCAGGAATCGAACCCGAAGCCTCTGCGTTGCAGTGAGGTAGGCCGGCAAAGGCTTAGCCCGCTCAACCACAGAGGCCGTCAAAGAAGTTTCACTACAAAAACTTATGCAATATGAATGATGACTTTTAATGAGATTTTATTACTACAAATCTATTTGGCTTAAGGTAATTTTTTAGACCTAAAACTTTACTGTTTATTGTAAAAATTTATTTCAATTCCGGTTGAATTCGTGAACCAGTAAAACAATAATAATTTTTGGTTACAGCAACTTAGGTTGTATTATGGGATCGTAGTCAACATGAATTAAATGACTCAAGATCCTTTGTTTGTATGTTGATAGCATAATACTTCCTTTTACGTGGAAATGAGTCAGTTTGGTCAAGGCTTATTCATTGACCAGAACATGTTGTGTTTAGTAAATGTGAGACGTTATTATGTCGACACATGGAAGAAGTATACTATGAATAGGGTTGCCATGTTTGGCTAGGCTTGTATCGGGACGGAAAGAGAGAAAAAAAATATGAATATTTAATTTATAAAATTATAAAATGACTCTTACACATACATACATACATACATAACTTCACGCCAGTTCCCTTGCGGGGTAGGCACGAACAACGGAGTGCCATTTAGGCTTATTCTTACACACCTCACTTGCCTCTTTGACATTCATAACTCTTGTCATGCAAGCTCGTCTGTTCTTAAGGCTCCTGACATCACCTTCTGCTAGTACACGATCAATAAAATGACTCTTCAAGTGATCCAATGGCTGGTGCTTACCTCGGCCAACGGATCAGTATGGCGATCCAGCGAGGAAACGTAGCCAGCCTTCTGGGCACCTTGCCCATAGAAGACGGTGATCTAGGCTCAGTATTCTACTTATAGTCTTGAGGGACTATGCGTAGAATACAATACAAATAAGTTTTCTTTTATTGTATTAGATTATTTATGGTACTTTTGTAATATTTTATTTTATTGCAGGAGATCAGCAGACAGGCAAACGGCCCACTCGATGGAAAGCGGTTACCATCGCCTATGGACATTTGCAACACCAAAGGTGCTACAAATGCGCTGCTGCTCTCTTAAGGGTGACTGGAATCTGGTCACTAATGCCGGAACACAACACAAGATTGTTATGGCGACATACTTTAGACCAAGGGTGGTAGCCATCCAGTCGGGCAAATGCCCTACCACCTGGCAGTGTGTTGTTTTGTCGCCTCTTACGACAGGCCGCCCGGCCGCAGGAAATTGTATTCTTTCTCCGTTCCTGCACGGATAAAATATACTACTATAAAAATACCTATAATAATAACAAAGAAACACTGCCCAGCAAAATATAGAGATGAGTCGAAGCCAACCTGATTTGAAGTTTTACACATTTCTGTATAAAATTTACTTAAAAAAAGAAAACTTTGAGTTTATCAATTTTTAGCTAGACGTGTTTCTGGGGGTTACTTGCCGCTTCTTCTCCTTAACAGCAATAACATGCTGCGAAGCAGTGTACATAGTCTAGGAAGCAAAATTGAACTTTAACCCTTCAGCTCTTCCAAAAGCCGCAAGACTAACACTATAACTATCTCGTAATATACCAAGAAAATATATCCATTTCATACAAATCATAGAAATCCTATATAAACAGAGTGAGACAACAACACAAAAACGATCACATGCACAAACGCGATGTGCACTGTCATCGCGGACACATATGTGCTAATAGTGAGCTGAAGGGAACTTATATGTATTGACCTTCAAAAAGTGTTCTCCAGTGGAACTTATTTTGAATAGAAATTTTTGCATTTGAATTTACAACGAATGACTTGTTTCCTGTGACAACGTAGGTATTTTTCATTTAATTTACGTAATCTGTCTATTTTTTGGAAACGTCATCATTTATCGGAACAAAAGGTCTACAAAGGGCCGCTTGCATAATGTTGCTTAAATTTATTTAAGAAACACAAAACGTATTTAACACCCTTAAATACAATTAGCGTCTTGCACAACGCAAAATATGCCGCTAAATACATTTAAAGAACTGTCAATACGTTTTGTGTAAAATGTATTTAAGCAGTTTAATATGATTAACTAATGTTATTTAAAGGCGATCCTTATGCAAGCGGCCCTAAGTGTTAATTCGGGATGTATTATATTACATTTATTTAGTTGCATAGCTGTTGTCGTGTTTCTTTTTAAGGTTAATAATTAATTTTATGTACCTACCCTCTTATTATTAAAATATAATTTCCTTAATTGAATAATAATGTTATATTTTTGACGTGAAACTTCTTATCTAGACGAGGTCTTAGGATTTTTCTGTCACGAAAAAGCGTTACGGCCGCGTGGAGGAGCGGCATAAATTTAGACTAGACGTGGTGAGAGGCGGCATAATTTTAGAGTAGACTATGGATGCGTTTTTTTCTTTCCGGATCGAATTCAGTTTCTTTGTTTGATAAAATAAAATATGTTTAAATAAAAAATGGATTAATTAAGTAGTAAGTAGCTAACCTAACCAAATTATAATTTGCAGTAAACCTGAGAAAAATCGAAATGTGTGCTGGGACACATAGTACAAGTGGTTTTCAAATTGGACAAGTACATTAACATCTGCCCGTAAAACTTCAAGTTAAAATTTTGTTGCGATTCGTTTTTCCACTTGTCCGTTGAAGTTTCACTTCTACTATGTTATTTATTCGGTGATTAGCGCCTGTTTAGTATAGAGTAAGTAGTAATTCTCTATACATACATACATACATAACTTCACGCCAGTTCCCTTGCGGGGTAGGCACGAACAACAGAGCGCCATTTAGGCTTATTCTTACACATCCCACTTGCTTCTTTGCCATAGTTCTCTATAATTTCCCATAATTTTATGTAACAATATTTATCCCTAATATGGTGTGGTAATTGTGTAGATTACAATTCAAAATCTCTCAATTGTATATAGGCGGTATTCACTACATTTTATTTTCATGTTGGCAGGTGCGATAGATTTTTTACTGTATTTGATTTACTTTATTACAGGTAAAACTTTAAATATAATATCTGATACAAAATATTATCTAAAATTTCCGAACAATAATGTATTAAGTTCTTGTCATTTATAACGCTTTTAATTAAAATAGTTTATCAATGACTTCAATCCGCTGTCGGTTCTGTCAATTTGATAAATTTCTTAGTCTGTAAAACTGTTGGAGGGATGGCGAGGTGTTCTTAAAATGTTCTTTGATTATGAGTATTATGACCAGTTGCTGTTCTTTTATCACCATAAACCCTTACGAGTTATTGCAAGTATTACATCACCTAAGCCAGATCTGTTTCGAATATCATTCGTATCTGTTCAGTAGTTTTCGATACTTTCATCTATCCCGCGGAAAGGATGTCAGTTATCGGGATAAAAAGTATCCTAAGTTACGCCCCGGGATATAAGCTAGCTTTGTGTCGAGTTTCATTTATATCCGAGTAGTTTCCTCGTCGTGGAAGGCCACGACATACCTTCCATGATCTCGTATACTAGCAGAAGGTGATGTCAGGAGCCTTAAGAACAGACGAGCGTGCATGACAAGAGCTATGAATGTCAAAGAAGCGAGTGAGGTGTGTAAGAATAAGCCTGAATGGCGCTCTGTTGATCGTGGCTACCCCGCAAGGGAACTGGCGTGAAGCTATGTATGTATGTAATTTCCACGTGATGCTCTAGCCCAGTGTTCCGCTAAGTATGTACCGCGGCACACTGGTGTACCGTGGTAATTAATCGGTGTGCCTCGGAAATATAAGGTTATGCTGCAATTTAAACTTTAGCTATGTTGATTAATAATAAGTATTGTTTCGATGATTAATAAATAAATGTTGATTAAAAAAATTACATTGTTGTACCTCCAAAAATTGTCGTTTTCCTAGATGTACCTTGAACACAAAAAGTTTGCGGAACACGGCTCTAACCGATAGACAAAAATTCTAAAAATTGCATTATCGGAATCTCCTGATCCGAATTATCCCCCCTGATTTGTTTCACATTCTTAAACGCAATGTACAAATTCGAACCATTTGCAGATTTATTATAGTATAGATTCAACAGATATATGCATTTCGTAATTAAAATTGTATTTGTGTAACAATTAACAATGTCTTACCTCATATTAACTGAACACAACCGTACACTCGTGCGCAACTTTCTAACTCGCGCGGTCAACTAATTTAAAACTTGACGACTAGCTGATACTTGATTGACCTCAGTATCAAAATGTCAATGAGTAACGCGACGCTGCTGCTTTTATAAATCGCTTCACGTGTATTTTATCTGTGGTTACTAAGCTTTTGCCGCGTGTCTGTTTGTTTACTATTATTTATATCATTTATTTGGACCATAAAATAAGAATCGGCTTTTTTGTGTATTTTTGTGTGGCTACAATGCCGTTGTAGCATCGATTTTTCCAACGATTAGTATAATTGAAGAGCCAAGTGGGAAACAAGAATCACCTAAATAAACCACATATAACGTATACTATATATAGTGTATTATCTATGTCGTATATCTTGTTTTTTCTTATAAGATAATATGAAAAAACTTGGCTATAAATCTGCGCTTGGGTTCTCGCATATGTGCACCACACACATGCGTCTGTGGAACAGAGATAATCGGCCCGGGATACCACGGTCTTTCTTGCCGCCGCAGTGTCGGCAGATGGTCGCGCCACGCTGCCTTGAATGATGTCTTACGGAGGGCGCTTGCCACCGCTAACTACCGGCTCTATTGGAGCCGAACGGTATTGCACGTGACGATGGTAGGCGTCCCGACGGAATGACTCTAATTCCCTGGCAGCGTGGCAAGCCTTTGGTGTGGGATGCGACTTACGTAGACATGTTGGCCGCATCCCATTTACCAAACGCGTCTAAATCAGCCGAATCACTCAAGCGGCGCAAATATGCAACCCTCTGTGAGAGTTATATGTTTGTGCCGTTTGCTGTCGAGACGCTTGGACCGTGGGGTCCTGAGGCCATGAGCCTCTACCAAAATTTATCGAAACGACTCATTGACTCTTCGGGTGATCAGAGGGCTGGTGCTTACCTCGGCCAACGGATCAGTATGGCCATCCAGCGACGAAACGTAGCCAGCCTTCTGGGTACCTTGCCCATTGAAGACGGTGATCTGGGCTCAGTATTCTACTTATAGTCTCGAGGGACTATGAGTAGAATACAATACAAATAAGTTAAGTTTTCTTGCATTGTATTCGATTATATGATATGAAAGATGTATTTGAATTATATTATTCGTTTAGTTTTATTATTATTAGTTTAGGTTTATTATTACATGAAAGTAGAGTAAACGCGGTCGAGATGCGAGCACTGCGCAAAATCTGCGGAGTGACGCTCAAGGACCGCGTTCGTAATACCGAAGTAAGAAAGAGAGTTGGTCTGAAAGAGAGTGTCGGGGTGAAGGTAAGGAAAGGAATGCTCCGGTGGTTCGGGCATGTGAAAAGAATGCATGATGAAAGAATGACTAAACAGATATACAATGCAAAAGTGGATGGATGCAGAAGTCGTGGAAGGCCACGACACACCTTCCATGATCAAATTGATCGTGTACTAGCAGAAGGTGATGTCAGGAGCAGACGAGCTTGCATGACAAGAGTTATGAATGTCAAAGAGGCAAGTGAGGTGTGTAAGAATAAGCCTAAATGGCACTCTGTTGTTCGTGCCTACCCCGCAAGGGAACTGGCGTGAAGTTATGTATGTATGTATGTGTGTAGGTTTATTATTAGTTATTTAAATTTAGATTATCAGTTTAAAATATTTTTTTATTTCAATACGTAACTTTAGATGTTCCTTAACTTCTATTAAATATGCGGACTAGATAAAACTACACTAGTTGCATTCGTACTGATTTACTTTTTTTAAAAAGCGCGGGTCTTGTAGTCTGCACAGATATACAACAACTTCACTAAAACTATTTAATAATGTTTAAATAAAGACGTTTAAACAAATCTAACAAATCATGTCCATGGGCGACGGTAGCTACATGCCACCAAGTGGACCCGTCTGCCAGTTTGCCTATACGCAAACATAAAAAAAAAAACAAAAAAAGGAAATGTTATACTTATCATATCACTTTTGCTTTAACATTAATTAAAATTGCTCAAAAATATTAAGTAATAAAAAAATTAATATATTGATTTCATTTCGCAAACAAACGAACACATTTACGTTCATATTTATTTAGTATAGATAAAGCAAAGTACAGAAGGTACAATAAATTAGAAATATTGCAGTTTTTAGCGGTTTTTTCTATCGTTAACATTTGTAATACCATATGGTCGTTATTAGTCATTAATTTGTGAGAAAATTTAGTGCTTAATTATTTATGAATCATTTAATGTTAGGTAGGCTTTAACTGTCGGTTCTAAAGCGGTTATTATAGTACCTTGAGTTTTGGATACTTGTTTTAATCAGCCTCGGTGAACCTGCAGCCCACCTCTCCACACCCATGTTGTAAACAGGGATAGTCGGCGTTCAGTGTCACCAGTGCCGTAAATAGCCTTTTATGCGCCCTATGCGAGCTTTTATAACTGCGCCCTTGTTTTGTTAGTTATTATAGGTACGCTAGCTAGAGCAATGCTATGTATAGGCCTACTTTATTTCATTCAGGGTGATAAAATAACGCACAAGGACCTTGGTGTTGGTGGAGCAATTATCTAATATTTTGGAAGAAACATCAATTTTTTTAAAGAACCAGAACACAAATACGCTCGTGCGCTGCCAAAACATAAGCGCGATGTTTTGTCTAATTTAAGAGACGTTTTTGATGATACTGGCATGTAGGTACGTATGTGTTGGAGTCGAGCACTAGGGGCGCAGCGGGAACTTATCAGGAGCAAACCGAGAAAATAATAGTCCTACCTGGTCTGGCCATTCTTGTGCCCCCCAGAGTCTACGCCCTGTGCCTGTGCCTCGCATCGCTTATCTCGATGTGTAGCTTTCACCACGATGTTTTCCTTCACCGTTAATAATACAGCCTTAAATCTGAGACGAGAGATACTTTTCCCAAAATTTCTCACGAAGTCTCTCCTCGTAGAGTATCTACGGGCAAAACTTCCTTCAGCTCAGGCCAGTGCTGCCTGTTTAGGGCAGTATGTCGCCAGTAGGGTCCAGCTGCCTTTTGTCTTCTTCCTTCACCATTAGCACGTGATAATTATAAAAATACGCCCATTAGATCAGAAAACTGCCTAAGGAGTATGCTTTCCAGGTAGGATTAGAAACCACGTTCTTTGAGTTTGCGATAGGAGTGCGCTAACCAGTGAACTGCCACGACAGTCATGACAGGTAAAATGAGTCAAATAGCGCATTAATCCTTACTAGTTAGTGGCTGGTACCTACGCTCACGTATGGAAGCGAGAGTTGGGTATGGAAGAGAGAGCATGAAAGTAAAGTAAACGCGGTCGAGATGCGAGCACTGCGCAAAATCTGCGGAGTGACGCTCGCGGACCGCGTTCGTAATACCGAAGTAAGAAAGAGAGTTGCTCTGAAAGAGAGTGTCGGGGTGAAGGTAAGGAAGGGAATGCTCCGGTGGTTTCGGGCATGTGGAAAGAATGACTAAACAGATATACAATGCAAAAGTGGATGGATGCAGAAGTCGTGGAAGGCCACGACACACCTTCCATGATCAAATTGATCGTGTACTAGCAGAAGGTGATGTCAGGAGCCTTAAGAACAGACGAGCGTGCATGACAAGAGTTATGAATGTCAAACAAGCAAGTGAGGTGTGTAAGAATAAGCCTAAATGGCGCTCTGTTGTTCATGCCTACCCCGCAAGGGAAATGGCGTGAAGTTATGTATGTATGTATTGTTTAAAAGTTTTTTTATAGCCTGAAGTAGACAAACTGGCTGACGGCCCGCCTGATGGAAAGTGGTTACCAACGCGTTGCCGACAGAAGTAGTAATTAAAAGTATTTATTTTATCTTGAGGATATGACGAATTCCTGGGACACGAACCTACCGTATCATTAGAATGGAATGTAAGTTATCGTTGTAGTGAAAATTGTGTCGGAATAAGGTCATTTTTACGCATCCAAACAACTACAAACCGCTCCCGGGAAAATTCCCGCGGGATTCCTGTGATAAAAAATATCTACAGATTTCTGCTATCGATCAGTAAAAAAAGCACATTGGAATGCGATTTTTTTTTTATAGTATCACTTATTAAATTACATATAATCGAATACAATGCAAGAAAAGTTAACTTATTTATATTGTATTCTACTCATAGTCCCTCAAGAGTATAAGTAGAATACTGAGCCCAGATCACCGTCTTCTATGGGTAAGGTGCCCAGAAGGCTGGCTACGGTCCCTCGCTGGATCGCCATACTGATCCGTTGGCCGAGGTAAGCACCAGCCCTCTGATCACCTGAAGAGTCAATGAGTCGTTTCGATAAATTTTGCTAGAGGCTCTCGGTCTCAGGACCCCACGGTCCAAGCGTCTCGACAGCAAACGGCACAAACATATAACTCTCACTGAGGGTTGCATATTTGCGCCGCTTGAGCGATTCGGCTGTTTCCGCCGCTGAACCGGCTGATCTAGACGATACGATTTTTTTTAATCTGGCCATTTTAAGTCATTCCCAGAACAATTCCCGCGGAATTCGCAGGATGAAAAGTAGCGCATAGTTTAAGTCTAAGAATTAGCTGTCGTTCAGCGAAAACCGAATCGAAATCGGCCCAGTAGTTTTGCCGTGAATCTCGAACAACAGACGAGAAATCTAAAAAAAATTGCATCGTGTTCTCCATCGTTCATATAGTGTATTCCAGTTGTTTTTTTTAATAGCTTCAATGTACAGACACGGCATGTTTAGAATTTTATAATATTATAGATGATAACATGTTGTTTTAACGCCTATTTTTTAACCGACTTCAAAAAAAGGAGGAGGTTCTCAATTCGTCGGGATCTTTTTTTTTTGTTGTTTTTTTATGTATGTTCACCGATTACTCCGAGATTTACGTGATTCTTTTTTTGTTCGACGCGTAATAGCTGCCATTTGGTCCCCTAAAAATTTGACATAGTTTGGCCTAGTAGTTTTCATTTTATGAACATTTTTTATGATTTTTTTAATATATGTAAATGCATACATACATACATAACTTCACGCCAGTTCCCTTGCGGGGTAAGCACGAACAACAGAGCGCCATTTAGGCCCATTCTTACACACCTCACTTGCTTCTTTGACATTCATAACTCTTGTCATGCATACTCGTCTGTTCTTAAGGCTCCTGACATCACCCTCCGCTAGTACACGATCAATTTGATCATGGAAGGTGTGTCGTGGCCTTCCACGACTTCTGCACCCATCTACTTTTGCATTGTATATCTTTTTAGTCATTCTTTCATCATGCATACTTTCCACATGCCCGAACCACCGGAGCATTCCTTTCCTTACCTTCACCCCGACACTCTCTTTCAGAGCAACCCTCTTTCTTACTTTGGTATTACGAACGCGGTCCGCGAGCGTCACTCCGCAGACTCTACTTTCATGCTCTCTCTTCCATACCCAACTCTCGCTTCCATACGTGAGCGTAGGTACCAGCACCGCGTTGTGTATGGCGAGCTGGGCCTTCTGGCTGAGGTTCTTAGCGCCTAGAAGTTTTTACCTAACGCTCCATTTATATGTAAATATTGTAAAATATTTATTTTAACATATGTCCACCTCCTTACTATCGCCCAAAGTAATTTTCCGACAATACATCTGAATGAGTTTAACTGGCGCTTATCTTTTATTTCATAGAAAAATTAAGTTAAATAATATTGTTGTTTTTTTTCCGTCTTGTTTTTCTGAGAATGTTGTATGTAAATATTGTTCTCAGTTTTATACAGCCCGAAGATAGCGCTAAGCGCTTCGGCATTCGCGGCGAAATTCACGCCTGTCACACAGTGATGAACTGCATGAGGTCACTTGTGTGAAACAGCTCAATAAAAAATGAGAGAGATATAGTTCTCTCGCTCAGAAGAACTGTATCACTCTTTTATCCTATTTTAGTACAGTAAAAACAGAATAGAAATCGGTATATCACGTCTCGCTCTAGCCCTTTTAAGAACTGAAAGAGCTAGAGAAAGCTGTATTGTGACACGAATAGCGAAGTTTTAGTTCATACTATCAGTGGTTTCAAAATCTAGCATATGACATTGGTTTTAAATGAATGTCTGTGGATTTCTGGTTTTGGTAGACGTTTACTGATGTATTGTGTTTGCCAAAACATCTAAAGACTCTATCAAGATTTGATAACCTCCCAATAAGCTTAATAAATATTTCTGAAGTGGCACATCGTTGAAGTTCATGACATTTGTTTGTACTGTGGTGTAACTAACATATTTTAATGTATGTCTTTGTAATAATTTTTCTTTTTACTATGTCTTTCTCTTATTCAGTATACACTGTTTGCTACAACTTTATTAATTCTTCGAAAAGTAATTGTGTAAAATACTTCTGGATCTATAAAAAAAATACAGTGCGATTGTTAAAAATTAAAGAAAAAATTATTAAGACATGTTGCTGAGGAGTTTCTTGCTGCTTCTTCTCCTTAAACTGCGACAACACGTTGCGAAGCAGTAAACATAGAAGATAATGTAGATTTGATTTTTAACTTATTGTATGTACATATGATAAGAAAAATGTTCTCCAGTGGAACTTGTACTCAATACAAACTTTCGAATTTGAAAAAATATGCAATTGCTAGGTTTTGAAATTGCATACATGATTTGTGGTCAAATATTCTCAACTTTATTTTTATAAACACATAAATCTAATAATACATTGACATCATTGTGCCTTTCGTCAGGAATTCAGCTGACTGAGCCGGTCAGCCGATTGAGAGTCGATGAGCTGGTTGAGCTATTCAATTACTGAGTGAATAAGAGATAAGTTTTTAAGATGACAACTAGCTCATCCTTATTTCTCATTCGCATGTTACCCAAGTCTAGCAAGAAGTAGTTAATGTACTCTGTGGGGGAGTTTTTGGCGGGAACTGAAAGGGGACGTTGAGCTATGCAGTTTTATTTTCTAAAAATGTGTAAAATTACTCTAAAATGAACAATAGTCGTAGGATATTGATAGTTTTTGAGTAGTAATTATGTGTTTTTGCGAGAAATGTGAACTATATAGCCAAATGTGGCCTTTCGAGTTTTCACAAGAACTTCGTTGAATGACGTCGATTGTAGCCTACAATAGAACGGCACCTGGTTTAAAGGCCTAGTTGCCAAGCATTAAACGTAAAAAAAAGTACTCTGTGGGTAGTTATCAAGGGGATCCTGAAGGATGATGTATTGTTGTTCAGTTTTATCTTCTTTAGTATTCTATTTTATTTTTTAATAATAATATAATAATAGTGCCAGCTCGACAAGGCCCCCGTGCTGGCCTCAGCCAGCCGGCACGGAGTGGAGATCGCTACAGCTAAGACTCAAGCTCCATGAGCGGAAGTGATTAATGGCATAACGTCGCAAGTAGCTACGGTGAACCTGCAGCCCACCTTTCTACACCCCTTAGCCACTTACACCCTGTTGCCCCTCGCCAATCGTCTACGGCATGTTTTGTCAGTCAGTCATCATTTGACCATTTTATTCATGTTCTCCGAAAATTGCGACGGGGACACGCCATAGTCCCCATAGTCCCAGATCCCTAATCCCACTAGCAGTTCATCCCAATAGCTCGATACCCTTTGTTCTCATTTCCTACAATAGCCCTACATTGACCGAGGCTTGTCGTTGGGTGCATTTTTATACGGTGTAGACAGGGATAATCGCCGGTCAGTGTCACGCCACATTTAGATTAAATTTGTCAAGGGGCCTCTACGTGTTGGCCTACCTATGGCCCCACGCAAGCCCTTCAAAAGTCCGGGCCATTTTTATGGCTCGTGGTCTACAGAGATATAATAATAATGCCAGCTTCTATAAGTAGTATTGTCAAGTCCCTCTTAACATGCGGAGAATCCCATTGCCCGAAATATGGAGTCCAGAACCCCACGATGCGTTACCTTATCGCAGTGAAATCGAATCCACAATTCTCTGTTAACATGTCCGAAGCGCTACAAAATCGAGGTAATTTCATTAGGATTCAATATCGACGGTGTTAGTGCAGGACCTTGCAACTGTGTGAATTTTTTCGTGATATAATTTTTATCGTCAAATTTATTAATAACTGTGGACGCGTTCCGCTAGTAGCTCACAACGCTCAAAATGCTCCGTCAGCCGTTCATGTCAAAATTATCTAAAAAAAAGTTTTATTATGTGTTTCTCGTAATCATTACAGAGAAAAGTTATCAAGCTTTAAACTCTTAGCAATTAGGGTTAATTCAACTAAATATAATTTCAGTACTCAGTTAGTGCTACTGATATGGTTAAGTTAAAGCTAGTAGAGTTTATGTTAGAGCTTTTTTGAAGTGATAACTTCTTATGGGAGGGTAAACCGCTTTGTTACGTAACGCGTTACGGCGCCAGTCTGTCTGGTTTCCCTTTCTCTCACGCATACGGCAGTGGTAGGCAAGCTCCTCCTCTCTCACTCTAACCCATAGCTCTATTTCGGTAATTAGGTTAAATAAGGATACTAATAATGTACATACACAAAATTCTAATGTATGTACACATATTCAAGAATTGTAAATAAGAATAAAATATATTTTATAATCAATAAAAGATTTTATTAATAAATAACCTTTCCTTACATTATCATATTAATATACATAAAATTTAAGTAAATACCTAAGCTTTTCTCAAGTTAAACAATTTCAATATTAAATAGTTCAACTTGATTAATTTAAGTTATCACTTCTGTCGGGCGTCCCGAGACGCACAGGTTTTTTTTCAATCGCATTCCTCCTCTTTTATGGTGTACGAAATGGGGTCTGGTTTTTCTTTTCATATTAATTCTTTTTTTTTCATAACTATGGGAAAGGGGTGTCTTTATTGCTTATATTTTTTATGTACACTCTTCGCTATATGCTATGATTAGGGATATGTAGATATTTCTACTAATTTAACGCTTTCGGGATAATACAGAGCGGCAAAATAGAGTAGAAAATAATAGAGGCGCCACTTTCGCAAATTTGTCTAAACTCTAGCAACTCCAACATTAAGCTCAAAAGTAATTTCGATACTTATTAGTGATTTTTAGTACGACGTCAAACATCGTGCAAGTTGCTTTAGTTACGATGTACGCATTTTGACAACATAGCCTATGTTTACTTTAATAATAATACGTACATACATAACTTCACGCCAGTTCCCTTGCGGGGTAGGCATGAACAACAGAGCGCCATTCAGGCTTATTGTTACACACCTCACTTGCTTCTTTGACATTCATAGCTCTTGTCATGCACGCTCGTCTGTTCTTAAGGCTGGAAGGTGTGTCGTGGCCTTCCACGACTTCTGCATCCACTTTTAATAATAATGACTATGATTTTGTAAGCAAGAGCTTTAACACCTTGTGATATTTAAGAGAAAAAATATTTGAGTTTAAGTCCTAATTATGCTGATATTAGACGAATCAACCAAATTGAATCAATTTGATTGAAACAAAACTAACAGGATATGATGTTTTTCAATGCATATTATTTATTATTAATATTTCAAGTTGTATTTCAATTTCAGCTGAATTTCAATTTCATAAGTTTCATGAAACTGAAATGTAAATTTAAATCAGGCTTAGCAACAGAAACTATAAACGAGTAAAGGAACGAATAAAAGATTTTTTTTTAAATATTAAACATTTATTTTGTGCCTTTAACAATTAAAAAACATTAATATGAGATATAGTTTGTGCCAAACTTAAGTACAACATTATTAAAACATTCGACTAGAAAAAACTATTAAATATCTTTCTCATGGATGTATGTGTCTGCAGACGACGCGCAATACAAATGGCCCGGTCTTTTGGACCTTTTCGTAGAGGCCCATGAAAATTTAATGTAAATGTGCCCTGAAACTGGCCGGCGATTGTCCCTGTCTATAATATAATAGCAGTCCATAAATGTCCCACTGCTGGGGTCGAGCCTCCCACAATAGAGGAACGGACAGTATACCCGCTACGCTTGTCCAAGGCGGCTTGGCAGGTTTGACACGTCGGTTATCTCGATGTGCAGTTTGCATCACGATGTTTTCCTTCACCGTTATCGGCACGTGGTAATTGTAATAACATGCACGTTAGGTCAGAGAAATGCCTAAGTGGTGCATGCGTTTCGCCATTACGCTACCACGACTTAGCCCTGTCCCTATCAACACCATATAAAAATGCACCTAAGGCAAGCCAAAACAAGCCCCGGTAAGTGTAAGACTATTGTAGTGAATGAGAACAAAAGGTACCGGGCTATTGGGATAAACTGCTAGTGGTGTTACAGATCGGGGACTATGGTGTCTCTGGCGTCTACCCGTCGCAATATTCAGGGAACATGGAAAAAATGGACAGACGGTGACTCGCCACTCACTGCACGGGCCCCTAAAAATGCCCAATTATCTTTATTATAATAATTTTATATACCGGTACAGGCTGAATTTAATACCTAAATACAATTTTTTTGACACCGTAGAATCATGCAGGAATCATTATCTCGATGACAGCTCTTAGGTTCACTTCAATAGGTGTGAGAAGAGGCAAACGCTTACAAATGCCGCCCCCGCTCGCCATTTCAATCATCATCACTTCAGCCATCGGACGTCCATTGATGGACATTAAACTCCCGGAAAGAACGCCACAATGACCGGTCTAGCGCTGTTCATTTTGGCTACGTTCCATTAGTGACTCACAACGACCGCGTTCACGACCGCGAGTTTTCCCATTCCACTTGGTTCTTGGCGTAACAATCGTAAACCCAAGTGGAACGGTTATTCGACCCACCTATTGACATGGGTCGTTGTGAGCGTTGTGTGATCGAAAATGATGACGTCATTAGTGATGGTTTCGCCACGACCACAACGATCGCGGTCGCCTTGTGGTACGGCTAATCTGTGTTAAGTCTATTTTTTTTACAACTATACATACGTAAGACATATATTTAATATGTTTCCGTATATAGCTTCATCCCTTTCATACACACGCTATCCATCCCTAAATGTGAGCAGGTTCCACTTGTCAACTGCACCGGTCGCCGCGCACGCGTGCTTAATGTACTGAACGACTCAGCGGTCAAAGTTGCGTTAGTGAGTTGTGTATTTATCTGTGAAATTTGAATTTGCCGCCATCTGAATTGGCCGTCCGGAGCGTGGGCCCCGACTTGCTCCCACTAGGTCCGGGGTTGTGATACCACGCAAACAGAATATCGGCGCGAAATGATTAGCCATGAGCTAATCCTGTTTCGTGTAATGAGCGAGAGTTCCGATGGCCAACTCCTGCCTCCCCTATCCCCCTTCTTTATTCTTTCCTCTCAATTACGTCCTTAAAGGATAGCAACGCGTTGGCCCCGCGGCAGATATTGCAGACGTCTATACATGATATCTATTTTCCATTAATGGGTGGTTTCTATATTTTATTATACATTCACTTGCCTTACCATCGATTGAATTTGGATATTAAAATACTTGAATGGAACTTATTAATTTTAAACGATAGAAAGGCTAATGAACTGTCTGTAACTATAGGAACCAGCAATAACAAGTGGGCTCTTTAACTGTTTACCAGCATCACAATAAAAAAAAATTAAAGGTATAATACAAATAGACATTAATTAATTAAGTTTTCTTCATTGTACTAAGTTCATAATTTATATATTTTTTTTAATTAAAGTTTGACATTAATAGTTTGGCTTCCAAATTACAATACTCAACGTTTTCTATAAACATCGATATATCATTTATAAATATCGATGTTTCTAGGTTTCAAAATGGTCGATATAAGAGTATCGATGTTTTAAATAGTTCTTACTAATCGAATATTTAACACTTAAAATTAATTACATGTTTTAATTTAAAACCAATTTTCGAAATACTGCTTAAATGCGGTGGGCTCGACTCCCTCAGGAACTCTTGAAACAGGTACCTGCAATAATCAAAATTGTTTAAAGTCTATTTAAAGAACTTTGGGAAAGATACAAGTCTCGGAACAATAGCATAATAATAATTGTATTTAAATAAATATTTAATAAATAAAATCTATAGTTTTAGTTATTTCTCGTACAACTGCTTCATCTCTTTTCTTCTGTTACTACACTTATTTTTGTTCAATCATTCATTCATATCGAGTCGTTCTTTTGTTATTATACAATTCGTTCTTGCATTATTTGATATATTCTTTGTTATTATATTGTTACGAGTCGTGAGACTTGAATTAAAATGCCGTTAGATTTACTATAGAGTTTATTAGAACTATACAAACACGTATTACACAGGTACAAATATAAGTATAACCTAACACAACAAGTCCAAACGTAATGTAGAAGGTCGTAATTCAATAAAACGCGCAAATACCGTCACTTATTAGATTCCCGATTGTAGTACACACGTCTCGCTTCGCTGGTGGTTCTCGCTCGACTCAATCCTCCCTCAAACGGGCCATTGCTTTACACTGCCCAAATGCAATATGTGCGCCCGGAAACGTGGACCGAATTTCCTAGAATCAGCTTGTACTTTAAATCCGTAAAACCTGGCTAATGATTACAATACAACAATAGGTCGTATTCAAATAAGTAAACAAAAGAAGACGACCATAAATGAATTTCAATGTTATTAGTTCAAATGCCGACGGGTAATAAATGTGCTTTGTCTCAGATATGCAGGTGGATTTTGTGTTTTTCGGAACCTGAGTTGTAACAATATTATTCTTCAGCACCTTAACGATTCTAATATCATTCGTTCTCGCATTCTTTGTTCTTATATTACTCTTTAAAGAATTCTTTGTAATTATATCATTACTTAGTACATTCGTTATTATAATATCATTCGTCCAAAGTATAAGAGTAATAACATTCTTACCCATGCCGGGTAATCACGGTGGATGAGGTATTGCTCAGCCTTCTTCATAGCCTCTGACTTTTCCTGTAAAAATAACAGGATTACAGATATTTGTATTACTGGAGACAGTCCTTGAGAATTCTAAATACAGGTGAATTTCTTAAATGATGTTTACTTCTGGGGCTCAAATGCAAGGTTATGAAGATTTTTAAAATAAATAAAATACAATTAGATCATACAAACCTTATCGTTAGATTCACGTCCCACCCACACATAAATGCCACTGTGGCTTCCAGTGTCCAAGACATAGCATTCCTGTAACAAGCAGTCATATGTTATAGTACAGATATACGCAACTAATAATTCCTCCCGATGTATTTGAGCAGTAGACCAATTTTAGTAGAACAGGAAACTTCGATCTACGAATAGCAAAATAATGGTGGCCTAAGGACAATTAATCAACTCTCTTATTTTGACCCCACTGAGGAATCCGACTGTTCTTTTAATGAAGATTAATATTTAGGGTGCCTTACACAATATTCATAATAATACTCTTGGACTAAATGCGAAGCGAACTCAAGCGAGAAGCTTACGTCATGAATCGGTGCAGCTGTCATCAGTCATGAGAACATAAAATCTTTACATTTACAATATATACTACAAATTATTGTCTGTCTATATATACACCGTCCTCGGTGACCTTCTTGTCTCTTGACCAGCATTTCTATATAATCTACCTCGAGGACATAGGGTTGCCAGCGTTACGACGAAGGGTTTCCTATTGCTAGATAATCACGATTTATGGCCAATATTAAATGTTTTGTTCGTTTAATAACTCTTATAAAAAATTACTATATGAATTCTTTTCACATTTTATTCAATGTCTCGACATGAGTTGTCACTCCTGAACGTTGTTCAAAGGGCGTACGATCACAATACTAAGCGCGCCTAAATCTTGCGCTGTTATTGATTGATTTGATTGTGTCCGACAGAGTGAGAATCGTTAAGCGGAACAGAGCTAAGAATGCATAGGAAGCAACACTGCCATTTCTGTTTGCGAATAAAGTTCATATAGATTATTTATATGTCGGTAACTGATTTGAACTTTTTCTTTAGGAGAGGGTCGACGATGTGTGACATTGTGTGACAAGGGGTGAAATATTTTGAAAAACTTCAAAATATTCCAACTCTATCTATATGAGCATAGTGTATAAATTATTTAAAAAAATAATTTTAATGGAAGTAAAATTAATTACTAACTGTTGTTTCAATAATAATTACGCGATGCAAAACTGCAAAATATGTGATCACATGTCACATGAGGCAGGGAGCGATCCCATTATATCGGAGGTTATTTGGTAAAAAGGACTGGAGGCGATGCACAATTCGCTATAATAAATTACGTCATACGTTAGGGGTGGGGGGGAGTTGATTGACGGAGTATGATATTGTGTGACAGGGGGTGGCAGGGCTCCTAAATTTCATAACATCACATTTCAAAATTCAATATATTTAAGCTAATTACGGAACTGCTGTTTTTAATGAATAATTTCTTGAAGCAAAATTGTCACACGAGGGAGGGAGGATTTGCTCGAATGTGACCAGCTATGTTCAAGGACGGGGAGGGGGCAAAAATCATGAAATTGACGTAATTTGTGGATGGCCCCTTATACAGTTTTCACAGACTGACCTATCATATGCATACTAGTGTTCGCGCAGTGGTCGAAACTCGACCTTAATTATTTAAATTACACGTTTCAATATTATTAAGGTTGTCAAAAAGTATACTTCTATAATGACAGATTTCGCCAAGGCTACACTGTTAATTTGACGTTAACAATAAACAAAAGCGTATATATGCGTGTGTGTGTCAAATACGTTGTAGTGTGTGTAATGTATTATTTATGCATAATTTAAAAAAAATATTATCATTCTGCACTCCTTCTCTATATAAACTATAATTGTGCGAAATTTCATACTCCTCCGTCCGCGCAATTTTCGTAAAAAGGGGTACAAAGTTTTTGCTGCATGTATTAATATAATGATTGTTTAAATCATCACATGATAACGGTGAATGAAAAACATCGTGATGAAAACTGCACATCGAGATAGCCGATTTGTCAAAGTCACCAATCCGCCTTGGAAAAGCGTGGCGGGTATACTACGGACAGTAGTCCATTCGCCTATAATGGGAGGCCTGAGCCCAACAGTGGGATGTTTATGAGCTGTTATTTATTTATTTATTTAATTTGTTTGGGAAACATACAATAATTAATATTCTTAAATATAAAACATAAAATTAATACATATCTCAATCAAGTTTCCAGTAAAAAATAATTTATATAATAAAAATAAAAATTGGCTCAAATTCTTAATTACAAAAAAATAAATATACAATTATACGAAAATTACATAAATAAAATTTCAGTTTAATTTACATTAGGTGAATATTGAATAAAATTGAAAAAAAAAATGTCACAATAATTACTAACAAAATAGAGAAAAAAACATTAAGTATTAAAAAAAAAAGTTTATGTCATTATTCTAAAAGTCATTGGATCATTCTAAATTACAACATTTTTTAATTTGGGTCTTAAATTGACATAAGTTATCTATGAAAGGATCAATACAAGTAAATAGTGTAGTGTGAGAGTTGGTCTGAAAGAGAGTGTCGGGGTGAAGGTAAGGAAAGGAATGCTCCGGTGGTTCGGGCATGTGGAAAGAATGCATGACGAAAGAATGACTAAACAGATATACAATGTAAAAGTGGATGGATGCAGAAGTCATGGAAGGCCACGACACACCTTCCATGATCAAATTGATCCTGTACTAGAAGAAGGTGATGTCAGGAGCCTTAAGAACAGAGGAGCTTGCATGACAAGAGTTATGAATGTCAAAGAGGCAAGTGAGGTGTGTAAGAATAAGCCTAAATGGCACTCTGTTGTTCGTGCCTACCCCGCAAGGGAACTGGCGTGAAGTTATGTATGTATGTATGTATTGCTGACAAGTCCGGTATAAAAACGTGTTTTTAGTATAGTTAGTTTTTATAAGTGGTACTAAGAATAAGGATATTGTCATATCACCTTGCTATCAAGCTGTTCTCGGCTGAATGGAGAAGGCAGTTTATTGATCTTCATGCTGCCAGTCTTGTCAGATATTTCGCTGAGAGACACTTCCTTGGATGCACCACGCTCGAACTCCTGCTTTTAAAATGCGTTCATGAGGGATGTTAAATTATTATCCACACAACACTCCACATTAGTATACCTAGATATAAAATGCGTTCATGAGGGGTGTTAAATTATTATCCACACAACACTCCACATTAGTATACCTAGATATAAAATGCGTTCATGAGGGGTGTTAAATTATTATCCACACAACACTCCACATTAGTATACCTAGATATAAAATGCGTTCATGAGGGGTGTTAAATTATTATCCACACAACACTCCACATTAGTATACCTAGATATAAAATGCGTTCATGAGGGGTGTTAAATTATTATCCACACAACACTCCACATTAGTATACCTAGATATAAAATGCGTTCATGAGGGGTGTTAAATTATTATCCACACAACACTCCACATTAGTATACCTAGATATAAAATGCGTTCATGAGGGGTGTTAAATTATTATCCACACAACACTCCACATTAGTATACCTAGATATAAAATGCATTCATGAGGGGTGTTAAATTATTATCCACACAACACTCCACATTAGTATACCTAGATATAAAATGCGTTCATGAGGGGTGTTAAATTATTATCCACACAACACTCCACATTAGTATACCTAGATATAAAATGCGTTCATGAGGGGTGTTAAATTATTATCCACACAACACTCCACATTAGTATACCTAGATATAAAATGCGTTCATGAGGGGTGTTAAATTATTATCCACACAACACTCCACATTAGTATACCTAGATATAAAATGCGTTCATGAGGGGTGTTAAATTATTATCCACACAACACTCCACATTAGTATACCTAGATATAAAATGCGTTCATGAGGGGTGTTAAATTATTATCCACACAACACTCCACATTAGTATACCTAGATATAAAATGCGTTCATGAGGGGTGTTAAATTATTATCCACACAACACTCCACATTAGTATACCTAGATATAAAATGCATTCATGAGGGGTGTTAAATTATTATCCACACAACACTCCACATTAGTATACCTAGATATAAAATGCGTTCATGAGGGGTGTTAAATTATTATCCACACAACACTCCACATTAGTATACCTAGATATAAAATGCGTTCATGAGGGGTGTTACATTATTATCCACACAACACTCCACATTAGTATACCTACATATAAAATGCGTTCATGAGGGGTGTTAAATTATTATCCACACAACACTCCACATTAGTATACCTAGATATAAAATGCGTTCATGAGGGGTGTTAAATTATCATCCACACAACACTCCACATTAGTATACCTAGATATAAAATGCGTTCATGAGGGGTGTTAAATTATCATCCACACAACACTCCACATTAGTATACCTAGATATAAAATGCGTTCATGAGGGGTGTTAAATTATTATCCACACAACACTCCACATTAGTATACCTAGATATAAAATGCGTTCATGAGGGGTGTTACATTATTATCCACACAACACTCCACATTAGTATACCTACATATAAAATGCGTTCATGAGGGGTGTTAAATTATTATCCACACAACACTCCACATTAGTATACCTAGATATAAAATGCGTTCATGAGGGGTGTTAAATTATCATCCACACAACACTCCACATTAGTATACCTAGATATAAAATGCGTTCATGAGGGGTGTTACATTATTATCCACACAAAACTCCACATTAGTATACCTACATATAAAATGCGTTCATGAGGGGTGTTAAATTATTATCCACACAACACTCCACATTAGTATACCTAGATATAAAATGCGTTCATGAGGGGTGTTAAATTATCATCCACACAACACTCCACATTAGTATACCTAGATATAAAATGCGTTCATGAGGGGTGTTAAATTATTATCCACACAACACTCCACATTAGTATACCTAGATATAAAATGCGTTCATGAGGGGTGTTACATTATTATCCACACAACACTCCACATTAGTATACCTACATATAAAATGCGTTCATGAGGGGTGTTAAATTATTATCCACACAACACTCCACATTAGTATACCTAGATATAAAATGCGTTCATGAGGGGTGTTAAATTATCATCCACACAACACTCCACATTAGTATACCTAGATATAAAATGCGTTCATGAGGGGTGTTAAATTATTATCCACACAACACTCCACATTAGTATACCTAGATATAAAATATTATTATAACTAAAGGTATATACTTCAACAAAAAAACAATACTCAATAAAATGTCATACACTACAATCAACACGTCTAGATCAGCCGGTTCAGCGGCGGAAACAGCCGAATCACTCAAGCGGCGCAAATATGCAACCCTCAGTGAGAGTTATTATGTTTGTGCCGTTTGCTGTCGAGACGCTTGGACCGTGGGGTCCTGAGGCCATGAGCCTCTACCAAAATTTATCGAAACGACTCATTGACTCTTCAGGTGATCAGAGGGCTGGTGCTTACCTCGGCCAACGGATCAGTATGGCAATCCAGCGAGGAAACGTAGCCAGCCTTCTGGGCACCTTACCCATAGAAGACGGTGATTTAGGCTCAATATTCTACTTATAGTCTTGAGGGACTATGAGTAGAATACAATACAAATAAGTTAAGTTTTCTTGCATTGTCTTCGATTATATGTAATTTACAATCTACAATCAATAATTATAATTAAGCGTGTAAAGGGTATAGCAGGGTTAAAAACTCAAAAAATACTTAAGATAAAAAGCTGAAAATTTGTCTGAATTATTGTTATTTGATAACAAAACGATCCCCATAGTAACACAAAAGTAGAAATCAGCCCGGGGGCAGTTTTTACTTAGAAAACTCTTTCAGTACAATTAAAATTAAACTTTCTTAAAAAAGGTACTACGGAACATAGAGTCCGTAGATTTCGTTTTATTAATATATCACGTGTCACGTTGTTTTTTTTAATTTTATAGTAGGAGTTCAGCAGACAGGCAGACGGCCCACTTGATGGAAAGCGGTTACCATCGCCTATGGACATTTGCAACACCAAAGGTGTTGCTGGCGCTGCTGCTCTCTTAAGGGAGACTGGAACCTGGTCACTAATACCGGACCGCAACTCAAGGTTGTTATGGCGACATACTTGAGACCAGGGGTGGTAGCCATCCAGTCGGGCAAATGCCCTACCACCTGGCTGTGGGTCGTTATATCGCCTCTTACGACAGGCCGCCCCAACGCAGGAAATTGTATTCTTTCTCCGTTCCTGCACGGATAAAACCTGATCTTTTTTCAAAATATCTGCGATTTGAAAATGATGATTTTTCTTATTGAGTAATTACAGTCTTACCTCGTCATCTCCTCCTTCGGTGGCTTCTGCTATAGAATCCTTGTCACCGCTACCAAGAGCTGTGAAGAACTTCTCGTAATCACCATCATGGGAGTCAGCATCTAAAGCAAAAATAATACGTTTATTATGAAGGAACAAACCAACAACAAAGTAAACTCAATGCACATGTACTACACGTAAAACTGAAATGCGCTTCGAGTGAAGTTAGTCCTGTGAGTTTGTGCAGGTCCAGTCAAATATTAAAGTTTATTATACCTTGCGGTGACTTGTGCGAAAGAGATGGTATACGAGTCTGAATAGCAGCGGAGTGAGAGAGCAACATTCTTTTTTCTCATATGAACCTTCTATCTTGTGTTTTACGTAATTATGTGTACGAACTTCAGGGACGCATATAAATTTTGTTTGTACTATAACTGTAGTATTATGAGCTTGGAGGCGTTGATGCGTTCAGATTCAGCCTAAGTAAACTACTCAAAATAAAATAGTACCTACCACGCGATATTCATGAATTTTGTTTATAAATAACTCAGTGAGTTAATTATTAGACAAATGAAACATTTGAGCATGTAGTAGGTACGTTTATGGGTTCTTAATAATGTTTTAATTTAGAATTTTAGTGATATTCTTAAGAGGGCAGACTAATAAAGTCCAGTACATGAAATTACACCGTGTTCACATTTTGAATCACGTACATATATATCCCAGGCTCATTGCATACTTCGTTATGGGACATTCGGCCTAATATATTATTACAAACTTAAGTGTTTGGGTTATCTGTGACTCTTACGCCCCGGGCCTCCTACAATAGGACTTTGCCACTCCATAATTTTTATTATTATCATTACAAGCACTGTTGTGTCTAACGTGATAAAAGTCAGAGTCATTGGCAGGCACTGCACTTTGTCACTCACTGTCTTGACCTTATACAAAAAATATTTTGTAATGATTACACTTTTCCTTATGCTACTACAATTATTACCCATTTACAGGAGAGCTACGATTCATATATTTACAGATTTTACATACATAGCTTCAAGCCAGTTCCCTTGCGGGGTAGGTACGAACAACAGAGCGCCATTCAGGCTTATTCTTACACACCTCACTCGCTTCTTTGACATTCATAGCTCTTGTCATGCACGCTCGTCTGTTCTTAAGGCTCCTGACATCACCTTCTGCTAGTATACGATCAATTTGATCACGGAAGGTGTGTCGTCGCCTTCCACGACTTACAGGTTTTGATTCTACATAAAGAGTACTTATAGCTAGAAGAAAGAATTCTGAAAAAAGGTTGGGTTTTAAGGGACTTAGGTGAAAATGTTTGGGTCAGGTTGGAAGGTGTGTGTGTGTGTGGGGGGGGGGGGGGCAGATTAGGGATGGTGGTGATGAGAGGAGGAGAGGGGGGTTTTTGTCACTCCATTACATCTTACCACGTCGATAAATATCGACAAGAATCCTTTTTTATCCAGGAGAAATTCGCTTAAGGACAAACCACCGAAGGGAAGTGCGATGGGACGTATGGGATTCGCCACGTCGTGCTAACACAAGCACCAACGCATAAGTGTTATTGCCAGCCATGATTGGGGATACCCACTAAAACCTTTCTTCTACACGTGCCTTGTTCAGGCTGTAGGTCTCGCTCATTCATCTCCAGTCTGGACAGATTGGTAGAATCCCTGAACCAGCGTGGTGACTAGTGACTATTCTTACTACACTAAACTATTTTCTATTTCAGGAATAAGGGATTATCATACATTATGCACATAAACTCCAAATTGCGGAGGTTTGTCTGCTTAGCGCCTCCTAATGTTAACGATCAATTCGATTAGAAGAGCGAATGACTTACCAATAATTTCAATCTCGGCTCTGCCATTGTGATCTTGGTCCCGGATTTGATTAGCGACAGTGATAGCTTTGAGACGCTCCACACTCTTCGCGTTTTCACCGACATACACATATATGTTATGGTCTACATCCAGAATGAAGACGTCACCCTTGTTAAGAGATGACGCGGAGGCGTCCACCTAAGAAGAGAAGTTGAGAATTATTCCAAGTCACTGCACCCCTTACTTTATTGGGAAACCATGACAATGTCGCCAGTAGTATATATTTGTTACAATTCTCGCAGTCCGTGTTTTATCCGTGCAGGAACGAAAAAAAATACAATTTTCTGCCGCCAGGCGGCCCGTCGTAAGAGGCGACAAAACAACCCATAGCCAGGTTGTAGGGTATTTTCCCGTTTGGATGGCTACCTTGACAAAAACCTTCAATTGTGTTCCGGCATTAGTGGCCAGGTTCCAGTCTCCCTTTAGAGAGCGGCAGCACATTGGTAGCACCTTTCGTGTTAAAAATGTCCATAGGGGATGGTAACCGCTTTCCATCAGTTGGACCGTACTTAACTCATGCAAAAAAATCTATGAAGACGTGGCTTTACTCGTGGTTGAGCGTGTATATACACATTGCGAATGCATGTGTGAGCATGCAGTCTATACCAGTTTTTGGTCTCATGCGCACACGGGTATTGACCACAAGTAAAGCCCGCTCGCCCTTGTGAATTGCAACAATCATACACAATTTTTTGAAAAATACCCATTTTGGGTCCACTCTGTAATCGGGTGAATCTTAACCAAATATCTTTCTAAAATGTTATATTATTTTTTGAAGTGATACTTCTATGTAGACGGGGTCTGAAGATTTTTCTGTCACGAAACATCGTGGAGGAGCGGCATAAATTTAGACTAGACGTGGTGAGAGGTGGCATAATTTTAGAGTAGACTATTTTTTATGTAGCGTTTTTTGGTTCCGGATCGAATTCAATTTCTTTGTTTGATAAAATAAAATTTGTTTAAATCAAAAATGCATTCATTAAAATGTACCTAACCTAACCAAATCACAATTTGTAGTAAACCTGCGAAAAATCGAAATGTGTGCTGGGACACATAGTAGAAGTGAAACTTCAACGGACAAGTGGAAAAACGAATCGCAACAAAATTATAACTTGAAGTTTTACGGGCAGATTTTCAAATTGGACAAGTACATTAACAATCTGCTTGTACAGATTATATTGGTCAAAGGTGGTATACATAAATATTAAAGGATATGCAGTTACTTACATATATTTTATTAATTTAGTAGTTTGTAGATAAAACTCATACCTGTTTTACCCTAACGTTTCTCCTGCCTTTGATCTGGAACAACCTCTTCTCAGCTCCAGCGTTGATTTCGACATGACTGAATCCAGATGTATGACCGCCATCCAGGTATCTTACAGCTGGGAAAGAGTTTGAAGGGTTTAAAACAGATATTTACTTTATTCTATGCCTGATTGAAAGGTTATTACTACTTATTCAGTAGGATGTTCAACGACATCTCCTTGACCTGCCGCGCTTAATATAGCAAGTATACATTTATATCTTTTTTATTTTTTATTTATTTTATAGGACGTTTGGTGGCAAGCCCTAGACACTAACCACAAACTTTTCAGACGTGTTAGAGATTTGCTGTAATTATTATTTTGACTACATCTCTTAGAACCACCACCATTACTAGTGATGCACTACGATCTTACCGAACATCGGCATGAAACGGTTAGCGTTGAGCTACTCGTCAATTTGGTCATGTTGGTCATTTTTGTTATTTTTGTCATTTATGTAGTTTACAGACAGATAGACGGGGTTAGATAAATAAAACTAGAACGGTTGGAAATGAGGATGAAAGTTTGCATGGGAGACCAATCATTTCTCAAATTTATAGATATGAAAAATTATCTTCTATAAAAAAATGCGATAGTAACTCGATCTGTCTGTCTGTTAAGCCTTCACGGGAAAACTACTAGGAGTACTGGATCGGTTTTGCTTTAATTTCGTTTGAATGTAGTTTTAATACCGAAAATGAACATACATACATACATAGCTTCACGCCAGTTCCCTTGCGGGGTAGGCACGAACAACAGAGCGCCATTCAGGCTTGTTCTTACACACCTCACTCGCTTCTTTGACATTCATAGCTCTTGTCATGCACGCTCGTCTGTTCTTAAGGCTCCTGACATCACCTTCTGCTAGTACACGATCAATTTGATCATGGAAGGTGTGTCGTGGCCGTCCACGACCGAAAATGTACATAAATATTTTTTATCCCGAGAGATTGGATCCTGGAAGTGAATCCTTCGGGGCAAATAGCACTAACATATAAATTTAATACAATGCAACCTTTTTTTTTTTTTTTTTTTAGCCAGGGGAAATCCGATTGAGGACTAAGCCGCGACAAGGGCAGAACCTTGGGGGGATAATTCGCGACCTAGTGTGGGATTCGCCAGATCGGGGGTGGCACTAGCATGCCCAGTCAGAACTGGTGCCATGCTATTGCCACTCCCGGTTAGGGATACCCACTAAAACCCCTGGGTGTTCCGTCCTTCGCCTTATGCCAGGGCTACGGGTATATGACCTGGCCTCTCCGCAGCCCTGAATACAATGCAACCTGTATTAACGCCTGCTGTTTAAACAAGAGGCACGCACTAGAGTTTGTCTCTAGTAATCTATAAGTATATTCAATTTTGCAGACCAATTAAAAAAATCATTTCGGTTAGCGCCATTTCTGCTGATGGTAATACTAATTTTGTCTTCTATTATTCTATCGCGACGATATCGAGAAGATATTGTGGATTCAGTAGAATAAGAATTTTTTCAACACACTTGCTCATAAAGTGGCTCTATGGTCACCGCAAATAGGCACAGAATGACACCTATTATCAAACTGTGAGTAAAAAACATTATAACTCACTAGTGAGTTATAGATTTTTTTTTTAAATTTTATTGGTTGAGTTGCTTTGTTCTTAAAAAAGTTTTTATTCAAAAAAAAAAGATCGTGTTCTATAGAACAAATAAATTAATGTTCCTATTGCTTGCTCATTTCATGCAACTTCTTATTTAAATAGATAATTTTAACTCGTACGTGTTTAATAAATAAAACTTTCACTCATATAAAACTTTTTTTTAACTACTAAATAAAATGAGTTTTTGTTGTTATTTTATTCACAAGTGTGTTGAAAAACGTCGTATGATACACGTGTGTATTGATGATTACCGTCCTCGGCTCTCTTAAGACCCTCGCCTACGGCTCGAGTCTCAATGGCGCCTCGGCGGTAATCACCAATATTACACACTAGTACCATAATGTACTATTGTCAGGAGACTTAAGAACAGACGAGCGTGCATGACAAGAGTTATGAATGTGAAAGAAGCAAGTGAGGTGTGTAAGAATAAGTCTAAATAGCGCTCTGTTGTTCGTGCCTACCCCGCAAGGGAACTGGCGTGAAGTTATGTATGTATGTACTATTAATTGAAACAAATAAATAAAATAAAAACAAAAACAAATAATCAATTCAATGGAAAAGCCGGTGAGATAGAAGTATCATAGAGAGAATACGGGATAGAGGGGATGAATTACAGACAAGTGGAATTGGACCATCGGAACTCTATGGAAGATGTATATACCTGGTTGGAAATAGTCCAAAAACTGCTTGGACTCGTAACCTTGGACCTCTCTGTGCTGGACTGCGGAGCCTTGGAACTGCTCATCATCCAAGTTCACTGAGAGGATCGCCGCAGCTCCCGCTTCATCTTGGCTGGTGTTGGATCCTAGCCAGAAATGGATGTCCCAAGACAAACGGTCTTCATCGCCTGTCGTCTGTGAGAACAAATTTTATTATAAGCCTTCCACACTCCTCACATAGCGAGAAAAGAATACAAGATACGAGACTCTTGCTAGAATGTGGATGGCCCTTTACAAGAAGCAAGATTATAGTTAAAAAAAAAACTCGAACAGAAAATAAAATAGTATAATAAATAATTCTTTTATACCACACGGGACGGGAAGGCTGGTTCGTATTTCTCGCAACATATCTGTATTGCCATACAGCGTGGTAATGCGTGAACGAGGCTACAAATTACCGCGCTTAAAACCGTTAAAACTTAGTTTTGTTTTTGTTAGTAATCTATACTAGTCGCGAAAACGTAAGAAATTACAACATTTTTTTAATCTAGTTTTTAGAAGTTTCTTCTATCTGATAGAGACATCTTGTAAATATTTGTAGGACGTGTGTTTGTTAATTATTAATCTTCTATGACCAAACTCACGCTTAGCACAATATAGGAGTCCCCGGAATAGAAGTTGCCGAAATGGTTCTTGGGTACTGCTACTGGCTCGAAATTCTGCAACAAAAAGCTTTATTATACTATGCAAGCTGCATACATCCAATCATCGCAGTGGACAACGGAGAACTGGCTAGCGCAACGTGGGAGCGCTTTTATTAATAGTTGCTCTATCTTGCTCGCACATCATCCTTCCCGCTCACACATTGTGTACTAGTTGTACTAAATGTTAATATTTGTACATAAGGTTAACGTCCTCATCAGCACTCGACAGTGAATACTCTGCCATCTGAAGTATCATTTAACCTACCTCTCGCTGCTACAATACTTTGACAAAAAACAGATTATAGTTAGGTATCTTCAATAGGACAAATAAAACTACACCTGTAGAAACGAATTATCTACATTGTCAGACTTTATTTTTAGTCTATATGTTTATTATTTAATGCTGAACAATGGTTTTTAATTCATGGTAACACTATTTCTTGGTCATACTTCAGTATATATTCTTGATGCTTACCTATTTCCTTTTCTTTTTGTATACTGGTACGTATGTATATCTATCTCTGTCCCGAATTATGACTTACTTCACGAGGACGCCGCCATTGTGTCGTCGGATTTCGTTTGCGGTGTTAAATAGACAGACATGTAAGAAATAATAAGTTTTTGGCAAGTGCAGTGAGTTGTTGAAACAAACTAAATGGCGGCCGCCTTCAACAGTGATTTTTATTCTTTGAGTGATTGATTGAGCTGGTTCCAATATATGTGCAAGATATATACTTATGAAGCCAAGGCGTTCTTAGTCGACGGGGTTTTGGGTAAGTGTATTTTTTTTTATTGCAGGAGATCAGCAGACGTGCAGACGGCCCACTTGATGGAAAGCGGTTACCATCGCCTATGGACATTTGCAACACCAAAGTTGCTACAAATGCGCTGCTGGTCTCTTAAGGGAGACTGGAACCTGGTCACTAATGCCGGAACACAATTCGAGGTTGTTATGGCGACATACTTTACACCAGGGGTGGTAGCCATCCAGTCGGACAAATGCCCTACCACCTGGCTGTGGGTTGTTTTGTCGCCTCTTACGACAGGCCGCCCGGCCGCAGGAAATTGTATTCGTTCTCCGTTCCTGCACGGATAAAATATAATTGTATTTATTTATTATATTTCAATAAACATTTACACAACAACTGAAGACAACAAAATTATACTATTATCTTCAGCGGTTTCATGTGTACGGAATATCCGGCTTTTTTTTAGCATCGGATCTGCGCACACACTACGCAATCTTACAAAATACCTTAAACTCGCAGGCCGTTTAAAAATAAATATTCCAACGCACATTCCTCTTTTTACGAAGGCATATAAAAAGTTTAACTGATTTAGGGATCCTGAGGCAACAGGAAATAGGATTTAAACAGTAGGAACAATGCATGTACTTAATTGTAAATTCAGCGAAGAAACGTAGCCAGATAGAAGACGGTCATCTAGGCTCAGTACTACTTATAGTCTTAAGGGATTATATATAAAATATAACTAATTCCCTATAATATCCGTGCAGGAACGGAGGAAGAATACAATTTCCTGCGGCCTGGCGGCCTGTCGTAAGAGGCGACTAAACAACCCACAGCCAGGTGGTAGGGTATTTGCTCGACTGGATGGCGGCCACCCCTGGTCTAGAGTATGGCGCCATAACAGCCTTGTGTTGTGTTCCGGCATTAGTGGCCAGGTTCCAGTTTCCCTTTAGAGAGCAGCAATGCATTTATAAGCACCTTTGGTGTTGCAAGTGTCCATAGGCGATGGTAACCACTTTCCATCAGGTCAGCCGTCTGATTGTCTGCTGAACGCGTGCAATAAAAAAAACAAAACAGATTTACTGTAAGGACCCTAAATTATTTTAGCATTGGGATTTAAGTATAGGCCGCTGAGGCTGGGGTCTAAGGCGGCATTATTTTAAAGGCAATAAAAAATTCTAGTAAAATACTATCCTGAAGCTGTACTGAATCCAACACAAAACCAATTATCAAAATTGGTTCAGAAACAAAACAGTTGTGGCTAGAAAACCACAAAAGCTACACATTTTCCGTCTGATTTGAATGAATATTCCTCATTGCCATGCAGCGAGGCAATGCAGACAGCCTTCTGGGCACGCTTCCCTCTGGCAGAGATTTGTTACATACTTTATATTAATTTATTTTTAAGTATTTAGTTTAATTTATAATTTTGAAATATTGTTTGTTCATAACTGGTTGCATATGGTTTAGCCTTGGTTTGTCATGCTTCTTCTTCTTGGTTTGTCTTCATAATTGGTTTGTCAACATAGGCGGAGTCATAATAAACGGATTCTACTATTTTGAAATAAATTATAATATGTCAAAAAAATAATATATACATATATGTAGATAACATGTAAATTTGCTTCAAAATTAACAGTACTTGTAGAATACTGGTTTTTAGTCAAACAATGATCATAATCGTAAAAAAAGAAAAAATATTTTCGCAACGAAATGAGAACCTCCTATTTTTGAAGTCGGTTAGAAAAATAGCATATCAAGGGGCCTAGGGCGGCAGCCAGCTTAAATCCGCCAGAGCATTAGTCACTCTTATTAGAATCTCTTATCCAACACTGCATGTTGGTGATAAAAAATTGTTTTTCACATAAAATTTACGAGCCGTCAAGTGAAATATATCGCTGGTTATTTTTGAATACATGTAACTGACTGGATGAGTTCTATTTGTGATGCTATAAAAGTGCTGTGGTCTGAAGGTTATTTATTGGGTGAAATATTTATTAGTTCAAGATATAATAAAATAAGTCGTTATGTGATTTTAAGTGGTGATAATATATTTTCCGGTTGTGGCCCAACATTGGAGCCAATTCTGCTCTTTCAATATCTTGGCGTTCGAAGTTCGAATATCCAAAGCACGATTCCATTGCAATACTAACGTATATTTAAAAGTTTTGTAACTGTTGATAATACATACATACATAACTTCACGCCAGTTCCCTTGCGGGGTAGGCACGAACAACAGAGCGCCATTCAGGCTTATTCTTACACACCTCACTTGCTTCTTTGACATTCATAGCTCTTGTCATGCACGCTCGTCTGTTCTTAAGGCTACTGACATCACCTTCTGCTAGTATACGATCAATTTGATAATAGTTCATAAAAAATAAATGTTCCCTACAACTAGACCCAAGACAGAATTTAGGGTCAACATTATTTACAACAACATACAGATGACATATTTTACACTAAAAAAAACTTAGGAATTAAATACTATTATATACATATTTACAAGTAAAAGATGTAGTCCAGACCGCTGTCGGTGGGGAGCGTTCCTAAAATGCTCGCCACATTCCCGCGTTGTATGGCAACGCTAATACGTTGCCCTAAATATAGGCCAGCCCTTTGGTCACGCGAGACTTCTTTCAATCGCCTTGAAAGGTCTCGATAAAGTTGATGAGCCTCACGTCCCCATGGCCCCAAAGTCTCAACTCCGAAAGCCACAAATATGTATCCGTACCCAAGATATGTTAATTCTTCTATCAACTTCTTCTTCTATGTTGGATTTGCTTAACAAGGCTTTAAAATTAAGGTGGTAATGGTGTCGACATGTTGCCTACAATATAAAAGATGAACAATAGAAACTACAAGATGGCAAGGTCCAATAGGAAAACGCAAAGTGTGAAGACCGGTAAAACGATGGGCTGATGACATATCGGAAACAGCAGGCAAGGATTGGATGATCCTAAGCAAAAACAAGAAAATCTGGAGGAGGCCTTCACCCGAAGAGGTGTCGAAAATCAAGACTAACCAAAAGTTACTAACATAATACTAACTTAATTAACTACAAACATATACTATCACTTAACACACTATCATCACAACTAACATCTAACAAACCACTAACAAGCTATGTATGCACATGAAAACTGTTATTATAAAAAGATTTTAGAAATAGAGAGTTGGTCTGAAAGAGAGTGTCGGGGTGAAGGTAAGGAAAGTAATGCTCCGGTGGTTCGGGCATGTGGAAAGAATGCACGATGAAAGAATGACTAAACAGATATACAATGCAAAAGTGGATGGATGCAGAAGTCGTGGAAGGCCACGACACACCTTCCATGATCAAATTGATCGTGTACTAGCAGAAGGTGATGTCAGGAGCCTTAAGAACAGACGAGCGCGCATGACAAGAGCTATGAATGTAAAGAAGCAAGTGAGGTGTGTAAGAATAAGCCTAAATGGCGCTCTGTTGTTCGTACCTACCCCGCAAGGGAACTGGCGTGAAGTTATGTATGTATGTATTTTGGAAATAAAGGCTTTATTATTTATTTACAACTATACCCCACCCAAAGTCTTCTGTAGGATTATTCACAAACGTCGGAAACATTTCCGTGTAAAGCTCCCGAACGAATCAATTTGCAATCCGACGGCACGTGAACCGCTATTAACGAATCGTGTCGGAAACATTTTCTCGAATGTGGTTCGTTTCACGTTCCGTATGATTGCAAATTGATATGTTCGGGAGCTTTCCGTCGGAAAAAAATTGGTATTACCATCAGCAGGAATGGCGTTACACGTAATTAATATTTGAAAGCTATCAAATTAATAAAACTACGTTTTAGCGGTTTTAAGCGCGGTAATTTTATTTGATTTTGGTTTTTCCGACGTTTCGGCCACTTTTCAGAGGCCGTGATCACGGAAGACAAAGATGCCAAGTGTCAACGAGTATTGTTAAAGTTTTATTTAGCCTACCGCCAACTTGTTAATTTTAATTCTGTTTATGGTTATTATTTACTCTATGTGAGCCTAATCTAATTTACTACCGCTTCGCAACATGTTATGGCTTGAAGAGAAGAAGCGGCGCAAGAAACTCTTCAGTAAACATGCCTAGCTCTAATAATTTTATATAATATTAAAATGGGTGGAAGGAAAAATAAAAGTAATTATCAGTCAAGTTGGTTTGTGTTCCGTTGTACGCAGAAAGAGCTCACAGTGTCTTGAGGTCTGGCAGCTGGGTTTGGGTCTTAATAGTTTTGATGATTGGATCCCAAACAGGTGTTACTTGCCAATCATCTTCTCTATTGAAATTTGGGTGTTTTTTGATTTCAATACCGTTAAAACGTAGTTTTATTATTTATATCAGTCGCGAAAACTTAAGAAAATTATTAGCTATCAAATTATTTCGCGCTTAGTTTTGCAGCCGCGTCGTACGCAGTTGCCCACTGTCTTGAGCCGCCCCTGTTTACAGTTACTAACGTGCTTTGGAAGCGGTGGTAGACGCGTGACTTTCAGTAAGTAATGTGTAAGATTTCATTTTGAAATAAATGGATTCATTTTCGATATTAACCATGCACCAGTAAACACTCACATCGTGTAAATAAGAGGTTGCGAGAGAAAATACAGTAATGTTTTATTTACATGAGTACTAATGGCAATTTAGTTTTTAATGGTGGCAGTTGCTTCTTTTAAAAATGAAACTCGATATAGACTGGACTGTATGATTATTATTAAATTATACACAAATGAAGTACGTATTGGAATGACCAAGTAATCGTGCGAGAGAGTCGAGTAAGAGTGGTTTTTCGGCCTCCAAGGCCGCTTATATATCCCGCGTCCCGTCCGACGCCTAGCTGCTAATCGGTAAATCTATAGCTTCTTTATACAGGAATTTTAAGTAGTGGGGTGGTGAACAGTGTTTGCTTACATGTATTATATGTGTTGCTTTTAGTGACAAGCAGAGGCGTCTTGGAAATAGAATCTAAAAATATTTACACTACATCGTTGCAATAATGAGATATTGGATATGCTGGCAGTGTTCCATAGTTGAAAACGTTGTTATGACAGTCTTTTTAATTAAAATAAATTACTATTTTAATTAATTAAAATAAAAAGAAATTTTTTCCTGCTTTAATTATACATAGAGTTGATAAAAATACATTGTTAGTATTTTATACTCATTATAAAAATTTAATTAGAACTTTTTTACTGGCCTGTATTTATTTCAACGTGGCAACGCGGCCAGCGTTTTGGGAACGTTCCCAAATGACGGTGATATGAAACCATATATTATTTGTATTGTTTTTTTTTGTAAATTAAGCTGTATACACTGTCCTGTATTTAGGGCAACGCATGATCGTTGTCTTCTAACATGGCAACGAGATTAGCTTATTAGGAACGTACCCAACTGACGGTGATTTAATCCCATATATTATTTGTATTACTTTTTCGTAAATTGAGATGTGTATATTATTAGTATGTTGTAAATTTATGTTGTTTAGGGTTCTCAGACATTGTATACATTAAGTGATTATACGTACTATATATTATACCTCAATGCATGTATATATAGTTTTTGTTTATATGTTCAGTCATTATTTTATGCATGATGAAAGAATGACTAAACAGATATACAATGCAAAAGTGGATGGATGCAGAAGTCGTGGAAGGCCACGACACACCTTCCATGATCAAATTGATCGTGTACTAGCAGAAGGTGATGTCAGGAGCCTTAAGAACAAATGAGCATGCATGACAAGAGCTATGAATGTCAAAGAAGCAAGTGAGGTGTGTAAGAATAGATATAGAATTATTTTACTATTTCTGAATAGATTTCAGTCATTCTATGTTGACGTGACATTGTCAATCAATAAAAGAAATTATATGAAAGAGAAAATTTCTCTAATTTGGAAAATAATGTAGTTTTATTTACTTATTTATATTACAAAACTGAACAAGGTCCTTCGAGCAGGATATGCTTGGGTATACCAACTTATTTAAACTTATTAAAAACTAGATATGACAACAAACGATTTATGTCTAATTGTATATTGAAACGGTTGTTTGATCAACGTGTTCTGAATCTGCATTAGATTTAGTAAAGCTTCAAAATGGTCCCATATACTTTTGTATACAAAATTCTTCTATGCGTGTGTATGTGACTGAACTCTCCCTAAATGGCTGGACCGATTACGATAAAAAATTTTGTGTGTACAAGGTAGATTTGAGAATGGTTTAGATTCACAATTGGACCCGGTAGGTGGCGCTGCAATCGGGTTCTAAATTTTATTTCTTTAGGGCAGGAAAAAGTCTGCTAGGACAGCTAGTCTTTATATATATAATACGTATTCTATGTAATATGTGGTTTTTTACTAAGCCATTCTTCGAGACATCTGCTATAGAAACACCTACGTCACGGTGTCCCTTTTTTATTGCAGGAGTTCAGCAGACAGGCAGACGGCCCACTTGATGGAAAGTGGTTACCATCGCCTATGGACATTTGCAACACCAAAGGTGCTACAAATGCGCTGCTGCTCTCTTAAAGGAGACTAGAACCTGGTCACTAATGCTGGAACACAACACAAGGTTGTTATGGCGGCATACTCTAGACCAGGGGTGGTCGCCATCCAGTCGAGCAAAAATACCCTACCACCTGGCTGTGGGTGGTTTAGTCGCCTGTTACGACAGGCCGCCAGGTCGCAGGAAATTGTATTCTTCCTCCGTTCCTGCACGGATAAAAACGTTTGGTAAACGAGGAGAATCCCATTAAGGACAAACCATTGCGGGGTAAACACGGTGGGGACGTGTAAGACTCGCCACGTTGGGATGGCACTAACATTCCTGTGGAGTATTATTGTCATCCGAGTTGGGGGTGTCCACTAAAACCCCTCGATGTTAAGTGCTACGCCTATATCCCAAGGCTGCAAGTTTATGACCTTTTTTTAGCAAGGGAAATTCGTGGCCAAACCACCGCAGGGGGGGGGACCCGGCGGGGCCTTGTGGGATTCGGCATGTCGGGGTGGCACTAGCAGCCCTAGGTAGTGTTATTGCTACTCAAGTCGGGGACACCCACTAAGATCCCTCGGCGTTCTCTCCGTCGCCTATATGCCAGGGCCAGGAGTTTATGGCCTAGCCACTTCGCTAGGCCCTAGCAGGCAATGGCTCATGGGCCTCATCTGCCGAGGAAACCAAGGCCTCGGCAGGTCGCGGTCTACCGGTAGCATCTCTACCATTCCTAGCAAATAAATTCTTTGTTTCGTTTCTTTTCTTTACCACCGACATTGTTGTCATTCGCAAAGTGAATGCTGTTTTATATTACCTCAATCCTCCATATCTCCAGTCCAGCCTTTTTGCCGGAATCAGCAAAGGCGGCGTGTACTTCTGGCATTCCTGTAAAGAAGAGAAGATATTTAAGTCAGTGAAAGATGGAATTTTTATCAGGAGTTTGAACTGTAATTTAGGTAACATTATTATTTGCCGTGCAGTTTTGTTTTCCAGTTCTAGTTACGACCTGATTTTGTTTTGCATGAATACAGAAGACAGGCGGACGGCCTACGCGAGCGTTACACTTGTAAACTCAAGTGGAACGGATTAGTTGACCTTCTCGAGATGGGTCGTTGTGAGCGCTACGTGAGCGAAAATCATGACGTCATTAGTAACATGAGTTTTCGTGGCGACCATAACCACCGTGGTTGCTATGTGGAGTGGCTAAAGGAGCATTTTGGGCGCTGTGAGGTACAAGAAGAACGCGCCCGTATATTTCTACCAATATTAAGGCCAGTGAATGAATATATATATGTATACTAGCTGTCCCGGCAGACGTCGTCCTGCCCTGAAGCAATAATATTTTCAACCCGATTCCAGCGCCACCTACCGGGTCCAAATGTAAGCTATCCTATCTTTCAAGTCGGAACAAATTGCACACGGTGTGCAAATTAGATTAAAATCGGTCAAGTAGTTTAGGAGTCCATCGCGGAAAAACAACGTGACACGTAATTTATATTATATGTATATGTATATCGAGGGCTTCATAATAAATGGGCTTACAGACAAAAGTACAGTTTTATACAAGGGACAAAATTGTGAATAAAACAAAACTGGTTGATTGTATAAGGCTGAAATTTGGAATACCCGTCTATTTGGGTACACTTGCATACTGGTAAACTTTCTAAATTGTAACATGCATAGATTTTAGTAAACACCAAAAAATGGCACTTTTGCGTATACGCCTATTTGTTATGAAGCCCTCGATATATATATGAACCGGCCATCATTCATTCTTGATAATTTTACGTTTATGTTCCTTTCGCAAAAATGGCGAAACACGCTAATAAATTAAAAAAAAACTACTAAAAACCCAGAAACAATCTCGCTTGACTGAATTCGTTTTTACCATAATACGTCTCAGACGAGTACTCCATTTCTTTCTTTCTTACTACATTAGAAAGAGACAAAACTATGTTACATTACATGACTTTTATATCGTTTTATGTTTTGGAACAATATCCCGCCTGACTGCATTCGCATTTAGGTCTCAAACAATACTTCCTCCTTTTCTCTATCACTTTATTAGAAAGAGACAAATCTATGTTACATATGCATAATGACAATATTATATTGCTTTACGTTTTGTAAGAATATCTGGTAGACCTTGAAAATGATACTCGTTTCTGTGGTCAACATAAAAATAGACATACTTGTATTTATGTAATCTTTTTAGAAATAGATTACTTTAATGCTCGGACTCCATCTGGGATAATTTTATAGTTAGTGACTGTGAATAGAATAGAATAGAGTTTATTATATAAACTGTAACAAGCATAAGACAGACGAGCGTGCATGACAAGAGCTATGAATGTCAAAGAAGCAAGCGAGGTGTGTAAGAATAAACCTAAATGGCGCTCTGTTGTTCGTGCCTACCCCGCAAGGGAACTGGCGTGAAGTGATGTATGTACGTATGTATGTAGTTGAAAAAATTGGACTTTATTTCCAATCCAAAGTGCGTGGCCCCATTCGCACGTAACAATAATATAGGCACCGAGCCATAGTATATAAAACGAATTC
Source organism: Dendrolimus kikuchii (assembly GCA_019925095.2). Taxonomy (NCBI): domain Eukaryota; kingdom Metazoa; phylum Arthropoda; class Insecta; order Lepidoptera; family Lasiocampidae; genus Dendrolimus; species Dendrolimus kikuchii. Next base: position 36,164,366 of record CM034387.1, read on the forward strand.
TGTTGGAGAAGTCAGCAAGTAGTAAATGCCGAACATGTGTGTCTTATTAGCTTTAATTAAGCCACTGACGCGTTGCCAACAACATAAAACAAATTATTCTTAACAGAATAAACACACGGTATTTTCTTAAGTTTTTGCTTTTAAGCGCGGCATTTTATTTGATTGTAATTTTTGACTACTTTTCAAACTCAAATTCATTTTATTGCGTTAAGTATCTAATTATAAATAAACTAAATTATAAATAAATTAAACTATACAATAAATTAAACTAAAAATAAACTATATATACAAACTAAAATTAAAGTATAAAATCTAGTTCTAGACCGCTCTCAGTCGGAAACGTGCCCAAAAGACTGGCCACATTGCCTCTCTGAATGGCAATGCTGATGCGTAGTCCGAGGTATAAACCAGTCTTTTGGTCACGTGAGACATCCACCAGACGTTTGACTATGTCCCGATAAAGCTTGTGCGCCTCAGGCCCCCATGGTCCCAGGGTCTCGACCCCAAATTGCGAATATAGGTAAGATAAAAGGTGTGTATATTTTATTCTTAAATCTAAATGAAGACAATTTAATCTAGCACATCATGTCAAATTATTAAAGTTAAACAAAATGGAATAAAATATATCATAGTGCGTTAGCAGAAATAAGGAAGTTAAGAGTCATAACGATAAGCAAAAAAAAAACTTTATGGTAATATCATGGCAAAATAATTACAATAATGATATTTAACATAAGCTTGTATACGTACGTATATTCTGTAAATTTTATTGTGTTATAAGTACTATATATAAATCTTTGAAGACCATAGGCCATAGAAATGTCTCGGACTTTTGGAGGGCTTGCGTGGGGCTATGGGAAGGCCAACACGTAGAGGCCTCTTGACAAATTTAATGTAAATGTGACGTGACACTGACCGGACCAGTGTAGGAGTATTGTGCGAAATGAGAACAAAAAATACCGGGCTATTGGGGTGAACTGCTAGTGGTACTCGGGGTCTGGGGATATGGGGACTATGGCGTCTGCCAGTCGCAATTTTCGGGGAACATGGAAAAATGGGCAGACGGTGACTGGCCACTCTCTGCATGGGCCCCAAAAAATGCCATAGAAGATAGGGGCAACATGGGTGTGAGTGGCTAAGGGGTTTAGAGAGGTGGGCTGCAGGTTCACCGAAGCTACTTCCGATGTTATGCCATTTATCACTTCCACCCCTGGAGCTTGAATCTTAGCTCTAGCGATCCCCACTCCGTGCCGGCTGGTTAAGACAAGCACGGAGTCAGGTCCAAGGTATCGCTACTCACCTAAGGATTCGCCACAAAACCCTCCTGCGGGTGTACTATCTATTATTATATTATACATATTATATCTCAGGGTTTGCAGATAACATGCAAAAAAAATTGTCCAAATTTTATTCTTTTTTACCTGCCTTTTCATTCTAAAATTTCGACATTGGTAAAATCAAAGCCGTGTGTTGAAGCCATTTAAAAAAATATTTAAAATGTATCTGTCAAAGTCTTAAATGGAATAAGCTTCTTTTTAATAGTAATTGCTTTAAATTGGTTTTAAACGCAGTCATACATGGACTATCAAACACAAAGCAGTGTTATTTAGCGGTCAACATATTTTGTGATTGTGGCGTTAATGTTTCATTTTTTCGAATTATGGTAGGTTATACGCCACAAAAACAGATTTCAAAAATATTTAATCTAGATAATGTCAAAAGTTTTAAACTATTAAGTTTTTTTTGGCGGGAACTGAAAGGGGACGTTGTGCAGTGCAGTTTTATTTTCTAAAAATGTGTAAAATTACTCTAAAATGAACAATAGTTGTAGGATATTGATAGTTTTTGAGTAGCAATTATGTGTTTTTGTGAGAAATGTGAACTGTATAGTCAAACGTGGCCTTTCGAGTTTTCACAAGAACTCCGTTGAATGGTGTGGATTCTAGCCTACAATATTACTACGTCTGGCTTAAAGGCCTAGTTGCCAAGCCTTAAATATAAAATAATAATTTAAACTAATAAAATAAGATAAAGAGTTCCGTAGGACCAAGATGCTCAATTTTTTTTTTTTTTTTTATTGCAGGAGTTCAGCAGACAGGCAGACGGCCCACTTGGTGGAAAGCGGTTACCATCGCCTATGGACATTTGCAACACTAAAGGTGCTACAAATGCGTTGCTGCTCTCTTAAAGGAGACTGGAACCTGGTAATTAATGCCGGAACACAACACAAGATTGTTATGGCGGCATACTCTAGACCAGGGGTGGTCGCCATCCAGTCGAGCAAATACTCTACCACCTGGCTGTGGGTTGTTTAGTCGCCTCTTACGACAGGCCGCCGGGCCGCAGGAAATTGTATTCTTTCTCCGTTCCTGCACGGATAAAAATCAATTGCCATATACAGCGTTTCTATACCCTAAATATTGGATCTTTGTCCACCGAGTTCTCCCAAAACAAGACGTAACGTAGGACTGATTCAACATACCCGTGATAAGCCACGATTACAGCTGACTTATTAACTACTTTGCCAAGCATGTATATAGCATAGGAAAATTGAATAATTTTTATTCTGGTCTTTTCTATATGCAATTTCCAATTTAAATTCTAATCTTCTTAAGTTTTCGCGACTAGTATAAAGTAATAAAAGTACATTTTAACGGTTTTAGTCGCGGTGATTTATTTGATTTTTATTATTCCGGCGTTACGGCCACTTTCCAGTAGCCGTGATCACGGCAGACAAAGATGTCAAGTGTCAATGAGTATTGTTAAGTAGGCTAAATAAAACTAACAATACAAAATACAACATCTCAAATTATTACAATAGCACATTTTTTTACCTTATTTATTGACCCGTTGTTTTCAAATTGAAAATAATGTAGCTAAAATGTGAAGTAAACTGCGACATGCTTTATTTAATTTACATATAGGGTGGTCCAACCATAATGCACGAAGTTAATTCTGAGTCACAACTTAACGTCAAGTTTTTGCCCAAATAAATTTGACATTTCTTTGCTTCAGTATTTGACAAATTCAACCATGGAGAAGTACACAATTAAGGAGCGCGTTAAGATTTTTGAAACCTTTTACGAAAATGGGCGTTCAAATCAACCGTGAATGGTTTTCGCTATCGCAAGATGATAACGGACTTCTTGTGGCCAGAAATTGAGGGTATGAACCTGGACGATATGTGGTTACAACAGGATGGTGCCACTTAATCCCGCATTCACGTAGCCCTGGCATAAGGCGCAGGACGGAACACCCAGGGGTTTTAGTGGGTATCCCTAACTGGGGCGTGGCAATAGCGTGGCACCGGTTCTCACCGGGCACGCTAGTGCCACCCCCGATCTGGCGAATCCCACACTCACACGGGTCGCGAACATCCCCCCAGGCTTCTATGCCTGTCGCGGCTTAGTCCTCAAACGGATTTCCCCTGGCCAAAAAAAAAAAAAGAGGATGGTGCCACTTGCCACACAGCCAATGAAACAATGGCTCTTTTGCGCGAGAAATTCAATGGCCGTGTTATCTCACATCGCGGCGATGTTAATTGGCCGTCACGATCGTGTGATTTGACACCGTTGGACTTCTTTCTTTGGGGATATTTGAAAGAAAAAGTGTACGTCAATAACCCAAGAACAAGGACGAGATAATTCGGCACATTAACGACATTGAGCCTCAATTATGTCTCAGAGTCATTGAAAATATGGACCATCGGATAGAGGTATGCCACCGAAGCCGTGGCGAGCATTTGGCCAATATTTTGTTCCACACATAATTGTCATAGATCCTTCTATCATGATAAAAAAAAATTAAGATAATTCTCTGAAAACTTTTTGTTTTATTTAAAATTAACATTGTGCGTTTTGTTTGGAACATCCTTTATATCATCGCGCTAAGACCAATAGGAGCGGAGAACCAATTAAGAATGTTTGAAAATCGGGGGGGTTTTGAAATCAAATTCCACGTGGACGACGTCGCGGACACAGCTAGTATATATACTATATATAAAATTTAAATATAAATAATATTGAATTGACTTGAATAATGCTCTTGCGCTTCCTCACACAGCGGAACTCTTAACGAGTCTGGGAGGATTTTTGGCCCGTCAGATTTGTTTGGCTCATTGGAAAATATTTTAAAATATTATACTTGATGATATGTATAAAATTCAGCCTTCCTAAAATGACGTAAGCTCCGACATTTTTTTTAAAGTGTCTGTCAAAACTTATGGCCCACAGGAAGTGTCTGCAACTGTATATCCTTGTTTATAACTAGACATCGGTTATATGCATTATCAAATAGAGTAAACGCGGTCGAGATGCGAGCACTGCGCAAAATCTGCGAAGTGACGCTCGCGGACCGCGTTCGTAATACCGAAGTAAGAAAGAGAGTTGGTCTGAAAGAGAGTGTCGGGGTGAAGGTAAGGAAAGGAATGCTCCGGTGGTTCGGGCATGTGGAAAGAATGCATGATGAAAGAATGACTAAACAGATATACAATGCAAAAGTGGATGGATGCAGAAGTCGTGGAAGGCCACGACACACCTTCCATGATCAAATTGATCGTGTACTAGCAGAAAGTGATGTCAGGAGCCTTAAGAACAGACGAGCTTGCATGACAAGAGTTATGAATGTCAAAGAGGCAAGTGAGGTGTGTAAGAATAAGCCTAAATGGCACTCTGTTGTTCGTGCCTACCCCGCAAGGGAACTGGCGTGAAGTTATGTATGTATGTATGTATGTATCAAAATGGCAAAATATGCACTAAAAAGGGGCGAAATATGCACAATCAATAAACCATTTATTATTAGATTAATTAGAATTTAAATTTATTTTCACATTATATTTATATATTAAACATATCTATCTTAACATTAGTTATAAATTATTATTATAATAATTTACTTATTATAATTCTTGTGGCAGTAGACAATAACATATTTTTCCAGGTTTTCTGCAGCAAACTTCACAAGTTTGTCACTTCATATTAATTTATAGGCTGAAAATGACCTTTCGACGTCAACTGACGTCACCGGACAGAACTTGAAATTTGGCGCCATTTCTGCAGAGACTTCTTCACGTAGAGTTTGTCCGGTGCCGTTGCTAAATGCGTCAATTTTCTTTATTCTTTCAAGACCGGGGTTTTTATACAAAACTGCATTTAATTTGCCACAAACCTGCGATAGTGAACTCGGAAGGGCGTTACTCTGTTCAATCATTTTTTCGTCGTGTCGTCGGCATAATACAAGACGCCTAACAAGTATAACTATCGAAGTAAGCACTGTCAATGAAAAAGTACCAAATTATGCAATAACGCTATAAAAATAGATTTATATGCATTGGCATATGCAAACATGCAAATTCGATGTCTATTTATAACAATATCATATATGACATATGTAAAAACTAGCCTTGCTACTTTGACGTAAGTTAGCATGGTTATTTTCCACCTTTGATAGCTGCTACCTGAAAAACGGCCCCGCTTTCAGCTTAGCGAGTATCCATTCCTGTCTAAGTTTACGTTAAACTACCGATCCTAAAAATTTCATCTTTCCTAAAATCACGTAAGTCTGGGGTGACTGGAATCTTGGACCAAGAAGTGTATATTAACACAACGAATTGAAAACCTCCTTTTTTTAAGTCCATTAAAAAGAGAGGGGGTCGACCGAATGCAGTCAAAATTGGTAAGGGGTCTATGAGACAAAATAGTTTGGGAACCATTGCCCTAAATGCGCATTCCCAAATGTTCTTTGTTTTATTAAGCGTGCAATGTATATATGTCACCCGATTATTATTATGTTAAAATAATATGTCATCAACCTAATTAATGTTTAGATTCGCAAAAAACAATATTAGGGCAAGCTACTGTTAGCATGCGATTATATCTTTTAAAGTAATATCGACCTTATTACTATAGACACAAGCTTTGTTTTCGTTTGAAATGATACAGTTCCGCTCTAATTGATTGCGTAAATACAACCATTGTTTTATTTCTTATATTTATGTCATGGAAGATTTTTTTTTTTTTTTTTTGATTTTATGGCTTGGCAGCTAGGCCTTTAAGCCAGATCTTAGATTCAATGTAGTTTCTTCATTTTCCTAAACCTATGTGTAGCACAGCTGAACTGTAGGTTATCAGCTAGTGCCATTCAACGGAGTTCTTGTGACAACTCAAAAGGCCACATTTGACTTTACAGTTCATATTTCTCACAAAACACATAATTACTACTCAAAAACTATTAATATCCTACAACTATTGTTCATTTTAGAGTAACTTTACACATTTTTAGAAAATAAAACTGCACAGCACAACATCTCCTTTTAGTTCCCGCCAAAAACTCCTCATGGAAGAAGATGACTACAAATATCTTGTTTTTTATTACGAGATAAATATACACAGTAATATATATATATACAATTTCCTGTGACCAGGCGGCCTGTCGTAAGAGGCGACAAAACAATCCACAGGCAGGTGGTAGGGTATTTGCCCATCTGAATGGCTACCATCCCTGGTCGAGTGTATGCCGCCATAACAATCTTGAGCTGTGTTCCGATATTAGTGGCCAGGTCCCAGTCACCCTTTAGAGAGCAGTACTGCATTTGTAGCACCTTTGGTGTTGCAAATGTCCATTAGTGACGGTAATCGCTTTCCATCAGGTGGACGGGCCATCTACCTGTCTGCTGAACTCATGCAATAAAAAAAAAGATGGCCATTAAAACTAGAATCGTAATCAATAATGCATAGGAAATAACAATATATTAATACTAATCTTAATATATATATATATAAATTACGTATCACGCTATTTGTCCGCCATGGACTCCTAAACTACTTGACCGGTTTTAATCAAATTTGCACACCGTATGCAGTTTGATCCGACTTGAAAGATAGGATAGCTCACATTTGGACCCGGTAGGTGGCGCTAGAATCGGGTTCTAAATTTTATTTCTTCAGGGCAGAACAACGTCTGCCGGGACAGCTAGTATATTATAAAGAGGATGGATTTGTATTTTTGTATGTTGGTAACGAATAAACTCAAAAACTACTAGACCGATTTTTAAAATTCTTTCACTATTCGAATGCTACATTATCCCTGCTTAATATGGGCTATATAATAATTAGGGATCCCTACTAGAACTTCAATAATATAACCCATCGATCTAAACAAAATACTTGGCGCTGGATTCGGTTTCTTCGGTTTTAGTGGCTCCCGGAGTGATTTACATTCAGAATTATACCCGGTAGGTGGCGCTGGAAACGGATTCTAGATTTGAATTTTTTCAGGGCAGGAAAATGTTTGCCAAAACCGCTAGTATAAGATAAATATAAATAAGAATTTCATAAAAAAATGGAGGATTAGTCAAGATCAACAGATTCATTTTCGGACCAGATTGCCTGGCATTTGCTGAACTGCACATATATTTGGTACCATCGCGAGGCAAGTTGTTTTGTTGTAATTTTTTTACTTCACATATTTTGAAAGTACGTTTGGAGTTGCCGATTTTAGCTGCTGTCAAAAAATTTCAAATACTATACGAACCATAGACAATACATACGACTCATGTCCCAGCTTTTTTACAGCCACTTTTAAAGCGCGACATAATTTGTAATAAAAAAAAATCAATAATTTTGTAACATCATTATACATTTTCCTTTGAGATTCCCGGGACACAAAGTAGCGCAGCATCAGAAAAGAACATAAGCTGTCGTTTTAGTGAAAACTTTTTTTTTTTTTTTTATATTGAATAGGTTCGCGTTTGACTGACAACGCACCTGACGTCAGGTGGAAATGCAGTCTAAGGTGGAGCACGCTTACCTAGAAGATACCTGTTCACGCGAGACTTAAAGACACCTAGATTATATTTTTCAGGAAAAACAGACGACGGTAAAGAGTTCCACTCTACAGCGGTGCGTATGATGAAAGAGGAAGCATAGCGTTTCGTCCGCTTCGTTGCTATTTCCACCATATATCGGTGGCGTGAGTGCGTACGTCTGCTTGTCCGGTGGTAGAATGGTGAGGGAGGAACCAATTCATGTAATTCCGTGGCACACTCCCCGAAGTGTATCCTATAGAACTGTGTCGGAATAAGCTAATTTTTACGCACCCGAACGATTACAAACCGCTGCCGGGAAAATTCTAGCGGTATTCCCGGTATAAAAATATCACACATTTTATTAAATTACATTTTTTTATTTTTCTATTGCAGGAATTCAGCAGACAGGCAGACGACCCACTTGATGCAAAGCGGTTACCATCGCCTATGAACATTTGCAACACCAAAGATGCTACTAATGCGCTGCTGCTCTCTTAAGGGAAACTGGAACCTGATCACTAATGCCGGAACACAACACAAGGTTGTTATGGCGACATACTCTAGACCAGGGGTGGTAGCCATCCAGTCGGGCAAATGCCCTACCACCTGGCTGTGGGTTGTTTATTTCATTAAATTTGTTATCGATCAGTAAAAAAATCACATTGAAATTAGTTTTTTTTTAATCTGGCCATTTTAAATAATTCCCAGAAAAATTCCCGCGGGATTCCCGGGATAAAAATTAGCGCAGATTTTAAGTCTAAAAAGTAGCTGTCGGTCAGTGGAAACCACATCGAATTCGGCCCAGTAGTTTTTACGTGAATCCCGAACAAACAGATAAGAATTAAAAAAAAAATTGCATCGTGTTCTCCATCTTTTATATAGTCTATTCCAGTTGTTTTTTTTTTTAATAAAGGCATGTTTAGAACTTTATAATATAATACTATAATATATACTTATACATATACTTTTGTATAGAGCAAACTTTCCTGGTAAATTTCCTCATTTACGACATCGTAGTTTTTGAAATAAATTATTGCGACATACGTACATTAACCAGAGAAACGGACGCGTTGACATAAGGATATTATATAGGTTTTTATTTTCGCTAAAACGACCGTGGTACCCAAAAACGTGTCCTATATTATCGTCATTATCACAAATACACATATACTAAATTTATGTACAGTGTTCATGAAACGTGGGATAATTTTATCCTGGACAATGGAGCAGGTATAGCTTGAAAAATTCTAGCATCGATATAATACACGTGAAAATAACTTACTTAAAGAAAATTATTCACACAACCACTCACGACGAAACCACGGCACAGACTAAATAGAATGACACGATCAAGTTAAAGAGACCGTATCTCCATTTATATTCTCATTTTGTTTAGTTAATGTTACAGTTTAAGTATAAAATCGTTTAATACCAGAAAAGGATGCGGGAATTAGTTTTAGACATGTTTGTATTGACAACGCTTAGAACCGGTTTAAGATTAACCGGCTTTTATCTGTTATAAATGGCTTTGTTCAAGTATTTTACTTAAAAAAAAAAAAAATTACTAATTTATTATTTAGCGTTAGCGACTGTGGCCAAATGTGTCTTGTTAATAACGCCGTTAATGATTAGCTACATATATGTCAATGTTTAGCGACATTAACTATCAATAACAATGACGCATCTCAAATAACGTATTAAATCCATCGCTATTTGCGTGAAACGGTCATTAATAATAACATTATCCCAGATGGAGCAGGACCTCAAAAAATAATGTTATTTAAACTTGCATTACCCGGTGTATTCCGCAAGAATTACTTTCTTTACACGAAAACTGAATCTGATATAGATACGTGTTTGTGTACGACTGAAAACTTAGTGTACGCTTTGAATGTGTACTACCGTCAGAAACCGGTTGTTCGGAATACAGAATAATAAATTAAAATTTGAAGTACCCTACGTCGGCTTTCGATTGTGACGCGATTCATACGAGGACACTTTTTATCGCGTCGAAAAAACGGTATGCCTCTGAGTTTCGTATAAGACACACGGATTGCTGCTCTTGCGTGATTATAGATAATATTTAAGATTTATCTAAAAATTCAACTGTCAATAATAGGGTTGCCATGTTTTTTAAAGAAACTATAATATTTTTTGTTTTTATGCTGTAAAAATATAGTATTTTTGGGAATAAACATTTATTTTATTTTGAATTTGGCATGTGCATTTATTACTACTTTCTGCTTTGGCTAGTAAAGATCTATTATTTTTAAAATAATCATAAGAATCTGAACAAATAAGGGTGACAATTGACTTAGCGATGAAAATATAGTATGTTTCGTACTATATTATTTTTTTATTATATTACAATTAGCACAATTAGCTAAAATATAGTAAGCCACGTTTCGGAATATACTTGTGGGACGTTATGAAGCAGCTTCTGGGCGAGCTCATTTGGATGAAACCATTACGCGTTTCTTGTATCTTGTGCAGGTGCAATATCCTCCCTTATTATGGTAACTGTAGAGTAATTGTAAGCTTCGGCATTAGTTATGCTTTTCAAGACCACGTGCCATAAAAATGGCCCGGATTTGGGGGGCTTGCGTGGGGCCATGGGAAGGCCAACACGTAGAGGCCCCTTGATAAATTTTATGTAAATGTGGCGTGACACTAGTTATGCCTTTATTATTATTGTCTTTAATATGGTGCTCCGGAATCGTTGGATGACTTCTATGTTGAAGTGACTAGCACTCCTCCAAAGTTTAATGCTATGAGTCCAGATTGGCTTTATTAAGAAACGTAACTCTTACATTTAGGTTTTTTTTTAAAGTACACATACATACATAACTTCACGCCAGTTCCCTTGCGGGGTAGGCACGAACAACAGAGCGCTATTTAGGCTTATTCTTACACACCTCACTTGCTTCTTTAACATTCATAACCTTGTCATGCACGCTCGTCTGTTCTTAAGGCTCCTGACATAACCTTCTGCTAGTACACGATCAATTTGATCATGGAAGGTGTGTCGTGGCCTTCCACGACTTTTTTTAAAGTATCCAACAGTATAACCATAAATTTAAGGCCTAACAATAAATAACAATAAATCTAAACTAAAACTGGATACTTATAATCTAGAGAAAGGAACAGAAACAGATGGTAAGCTACACTACACTAGAATTAATTATTCGATATATCTAATACTGTGAAACTTCTGACAGGAAAACTAAACACAACTAAATGACTAAGTCTAAATACAAACATTACATTCCGCTCGAATCTTATTAATAAGTTTACAAAGGTTTACAAGGGTTACAAATATTAAAAAGTTACATACATACATAACTTCACGCCAGTTCCCTTGCGGGGTAGGCACGAACAACAGAGTGCGATTTAGGCTTATTCTTACATACCTCACTTGCCTCTTTGACATTCATAACTCTTGTCATGCAAGCTCGTCTGTTCTTAATGCTCCTGACATCACCTTCTGCTAGTACACGATCAATTTGATCATGGAAGGTGTGTCTTGGCCTTCCACGACTTCTGCATCCATCCACTTTTGCATTGTATATCTGTTTAGTCATTCTTTCATCATGCATTCTTTCTACATGCCCGAACCACCGGAGCATTAAAAAGTTTATATGGGTATTTCGTAAATTACCTATTGTTATGAATAATGTTCTGTACAGTTTCGTACTTTGACAGCAACATAGCCGGTTGTGTTGATGATAAACGATAAAGCGGCAAACAGCTTGGCATTGTGCCGGATTTTGACATTGAAATTGACATGCGTTGCGAATATTGTCGCAATGGCTTGATTATTTACGGAAAGTCAACAAATAAACAGTTCAATTGAGTTTGTTTTAATTTTATACTTAAATAGGATTAAGTCCAGCGAATACTTCGTTCACATTTTTTTATTTTTTATTGCAGGAGTTCAGCAGACAGGCAGACGGCCCACTTGTTGCAAAGCGGTTACCATGTTACCACGCCTATGGACATTTGCAACACCACAGGTGCTACAAATGCGCTGCTGCTCTCTTAAGGGAGATTGGAACCTGGTCACTAATGCCGGAACACAACTCAAGGTTGTTATGGCGGCATACTTTAAACCAGGGGTGGTAGCCATCCAGTCGGGCAAATGCCCTACCACCTGGCTGTGGGTTGTTTTGTTGCCTCTTACGACAGGCCGCCCGGCCGCAGGAAATAGTATTCTTTCTCCGTTCCTGCACGGATCACATTGCCATGATGGCTTTTTTTTGTATATAGGTTTGACAATGATCTCTTCAGATGTGGTGCGAAGATATGGTCTAAGATGAGCGCGGTTACCTAGAAGGTACCTATTCATACAGGACTTGAAGACACTCAGGTTATATGTATCAGGAACGAAAGACTCGGACAATGAGTCCCACGCCTTTGCGGTCATGATGAAGGTAGACTAGTACCTTCTACCTACTAGATGAAGGTAGCTATTATATCTATCCAAGAACTGAAAAAGAATACAATCTCCTCTGGCAGGGTGGCATATCGCAACAGGGACCAGACTTTACGCACTCTTCTTTAAACCAATTTCGGGAAAAATCCCGTGGGCTTCCCAGTATGTACCTAATCGTTTTACTTCAAACTATGTTGGAAGAAGCTAATGTTTATATACCGTAACAACTTGAACCCGCTTCCGGAAAAAAATCCGCAAGATTCTCAGGATATAAAGGTTTGCAGATTTAAGGTCCGGATATTTGCTGTCGATCAGCGAAAACCGGATCGAAATCGGCCCGGTTGATTTTACGTGAATCCCGAACAAACAGACAAACACAGAAGACTACAACTTGTACAATTTTTTAATATTATAGATAACCAATTGAAAACCTCGCCTTTTTTTAAGCCGGTTAAAAGATAGGGGTCCACCAAATGCAATAAAAATTGGTAAGGGGTCAATAAGACAATATAGTTTGGGGACCAGTGGTCTATATGGATCACTTCTGTTAAGTCAGGTTGATTGATCCAAATCTATAATATTATAAAATTCTAAACATGCCGTGTCTCTACATTGAACCTATTAAAAAAATAACTGGAATACGCTATATAAATGACTAGCGGCCCGGCACGGTTTCGCCCGCGCTCTGTCCTGCTCCCGTGGTATATAGCGTCATATTATATAGTCTATAACACTCCCTGTTAACGTAGCTTTCTAACAGTAAAAGAATTTTTAAAATCGGTTTAGTACATCCAGAGATTACCCCTACAACGTCACAAACTCACAAACTTTACCTCTTTATAATATTAGTATAGATGGTTCGGGATTCACGTAAAAACTACTAGGCTAATTCTTAGACTTAAAATCTGCGCTACTGTCTATTCCGGGAATGTTACTAGGACTGACTCAAAATGGCCAGATTGAAAAAAAAACAAACTTAAATGTGATTTTTTCACTGATCGATAGCAAATTTATTCGTGCAGGAACGGAGAAAGAATACAATTTCCTGCGGCCGGGCGGCCTGTCGTAAGAGGTGACAAGACAACCCACAGCCAGGTGGTAGGGCATTTGCCCGACTGGATGGCGACCACCCCTGGTCTAGAGTATGTCGCCATAACAACCTTGTGTTGTGTTCCGGCATTAGTGACCAGGTTCCAGTCTCTCTAAAGAGAGTAGCAGCGCATTTGTAGCACCTTTGGTGTTGCAAATGTCCATAGGCGATGGTAACCGCTTTCTATCACGTGGGTCGTCTGCCTATCTGCTGAACTCCTGCAATAAAATAAAGTAAACTTAATTTAATAAAATGTGTGATATTTTTTCATGCCTAGAATCCCGCAGGAATTCTCCCGGGAGCGGTTTGTAGTTGTTCCGGTGCATAACAATTAGCTTATTCCGACACAGTTTCTGTTAGATTATATTCTTTGTTAAACTTAATATTAATTTTAAGTAATGATTGTAACTAGTGGTCGCCCGTGGTCGAAATTCGACCATAATAATTAATGTCAAAGACTATACCTACTTCTATAATCACAGATTTCGCCAAGGCTACACTGTTCATTTGACTTTAACAATAAACAAAAGAGCATATATGCGTGTGTGCGTCAAATACATGGTAGTGTGTGTAATGTTTATTTTTATTGATTTAATGTATTTTATATGCATAATTTAAAAAATATATTAGCATTTTTCTCTCCTCTATATAAACTGTAAGTGTGCGAAGTTTCATACTCTTCCGTCCGCGCAATTTTCGTAAAAAGGGGTACAAAGTTTTTGCTTCACGTGATGTTTTTGCAAAACTCTGATTGTATTCATAACCGCTTTCACATGAAATGTCAAATGACTCATAAAGATTTAGTGATAGTTAACTTCTCGAGTTGGCATACATACTGAAATTGTTTGTGATAAATCCATTACATTTCATTTTCGTTCGGGAAAATCGTGAGTAACAAGCATTTTCCTCATTTGCAATACTGTTATTTTGAGATGGGAATCTTAGTCATGCTTCTAGTGCAGTGATTGGCAAACCGCGGTTTCTCTCTGGACTGTAACGCTCCTTGACTACGGCTAGGGTTCCCAGTAGTGTTCGAAAAAAAAGAAAAAATACTTTTATATTAACTAATAAGTTTTTTTTTTGAAGTGAAACTTCTATATATAAGGGGGGGGGGAGGGGGTATTAGGATTTTTCTGTCACGAAAAAGCGTTACGGCCGCGTGGAGGGGCGGCATAATTTTAGAGAACACGTGGTGAAAGGTAGCATAATTTTAGAGTAGACTATGGATGTTTGTTTTGGTTCCGGATCAAGTTTAGTTAGTTTTTTGTTTGATAAAATAAAATATAGTTAAATAGAAAATGCATTAATTAAAATGTACCTAACCTAACCAAATCATAATTTGCAGTAAACTTGGGCATATTTTCAAATCGGACAAGTACATGTAATTATTACGTTACAGCTTATTATATTAAATTACATATAATCGAATACAATGCAAGAAAACTTAACTTATTTGTATTGTATTCTACTCATAGTCCCTCAAGACTATAAGTAGAATACTGAACCTAGATCACCGTCTTCTATGTAAGTCATAAGTACATTAACAATCTGCCCGTAAAACTTCAAGTTAAAAAATTTTTGCGATTCGTTTTTCCAGTTGTCTGTTGCGATTCGCTTTTCCATTTGTCCGTTGAAGTTTCACTTCTACTATGTGTCCCAGCACACATTTCAATTTTTCATTAAATAATAAGTTGTAATAACGCAAATCATATCGGTAGCGTCATCTGTGATTGCAGAGTGAGTAACGATTAATTACTGGAAGATTGTGATTCCTTAATTTTCATGTATGTCATACACATACTGTATTCACTTGGAGGAGGTTTTACTATTTACGCCACTAGATGGCAACATATATTGATTAATTATAAATAGATACTATAATATAAAATCTAATTCTAAAACAAATAATTAAGAAAATGAAAACGGTAATGAATTATTATTATAAATTATGATAACATACTAAATACTCTAAACAAATGTCTCGGGTATATTTTAATGCTTAAATTGGAGAAATGTTTGTTATTCGACACTAGATGGCAGAAACTGCATTTCAATTCTTTATTATTGTAGCTAAGTAACTTTTGAGTTTGTTTTAAGAGGTTTTGTTAAATTACACTAGATGGCAACGTATATTGATCAGTTATTTACATTGGTACAGTTTAAGTTTTTAAAGTTTTAAAAATTAAAATGATATTTATTAACTATAAAAATTAAAATAGCAAAAGACTATTAATAGTATACAACTTCTCTGGTAAATTGTATTACTTAACGACTTGTAGTTTGAGTAAGTTTTGCTATTCGAAACTAGATGACGAAAAGTAATGCATGCAATTTGTTTACAATTGAGACGAAGTTTTGCTATTTGATACTAGATGGCAGTAACACCAGTTCATAATCCCTATATTGTCCAGTAACTTCGTTAGAAGCGGTTTTGTTACATGACACTAGATTGCAATATATATCAATTAATTATATATATAGTAATATAGTTTCAATACTAGTTTCAAAGATTGGAATTTAAAACTTAAAGTGTTAATTATTATTATGGACGTGGAGTTGGAGACGGTTATGCTATTTGACACTAGATGGCGAAAGTAATTCGTGCAATTTTATATAACTTGCGTGACTCACATAAACAAAATAGGTAGACAGAGCCTCAAGCTTTCAAAGTGGAGCTAGCTAAAGGAAATCGATTCTGAAATAAGAAACCTGTTGCACCGCAGTGCGTTACGAGTACTTAATATTAAATAATCCAGGTGGGATAGTTTCCAATGGCGATATTACCCACCCAATACAGACACAAACCACATGTATACTATATAAGTCTACGCACATAAGTTTTAAAAAAATGCTCCGTGTATACTTTATTTTCGCCTGAGCTTGCATGGTTGTTGGAATCAAACTCTTTATTTGATTTACTGTTTATATTTTGACACTGTCAACATTCATTTGTTTTTTTTTCCTTTTTACGCACTCTATATTCTTCCTTGCATTGTATTGTATCATTATAAAATAAATATTAATATTATAAGAAAATTATCGTATTACTTCACGTCCAGTTATACTATATACAGTCTACGTGCTCTCCACAATGGCCAGACATCATGAAGTTTTGCTGTTCAATACTAGATGGCGCAAGTAGTATACTGCTCTCCCTGGCCAGACATCATGAAGTTTTGCTGTTCAATACTAGATGGCGCAAGTAGTATCGTGCTCTCCCAATGGCCAGACATCATGAAGTTTTGCCGTTCAATACTAGATGGCGCAAGTAGTATATGCATAGTCTGAAAAGTTGTATGACAACACCATGGGAACAGAATACTAATGGTAATGGCCGGTTCCTATATCTTACCAACCGCTCATTTGTCTTACTGTCAGTTAAAATTTGACATAAGCTCCAAGTTCTACAAATAATGGCAAAATTCAACTGATGGTTAGGCAAGTGAATGAATAGTAAAATATATCGATATCTAATCTTGGCAGAAGTTTTCCCTGTTGTGGCAACAAGTGACCGATCACGGCTCCGCGGGCTACTGTTCCACCACGATAACGCGCCCGCCCATACCGCGCTAGAAACGAACGACTTCCTGGACAACATGCAGGTCAAACTCCTGGGTCACCCTCCTTACAACATTGACCTAGCACCGTGTGACTTCTTTTTGTTCCCGAAAATACCAAATCAACACAAAGGGATACAATTTTCGTCGCCGGAAGATGCGCTGTCAGCTTTCGAGCAAGCTGTAAACGAGGTGTCTGCGGCGGACTGGAATAAGTGTTTCGAAAACCGGTTCAGCCGCATAAAACTTTGTATACAAGTTGGTGGAGAGTACTTCGAAAAGATTTAATAAAAAAATATTTACCTATAGAACGTTTTTTTTGTTTTTGCAAAACTTTCTGAGTGTCCCACATATAAGCAACGTAAGGCTCACCTACGGGGTAGTTCAGTGGAAGACAGCGAAGCGACAAGTGCGATATGAGAGAGTTGGAAGAAGGGTTTAGTAGAAGACAGTGACGAGTTTAGTGAAGAGTTTAGTGGTGAGTTTAGTGAAAAGTTTAGTGGGCAGTTGAGTAAAGGAGCACCGCAACAGCAGGAGGTGGACTACACAATATCGGCGACGATATTGTGAGTGAGAGTCAAAGTCAAAGTAATTTATTTTGTGTATACAGATTTGAATATGACGTCCATAATGATAACAATTTAGGTATCACTGTATCCTGCCACATACGTATCTTACAAAATAATTGAATTTAAAACTACTAATGTCTTACATCTTATCGTCGGGACAGTGCATGTAGATGTAAGGGCCTACATAGACCTGGACGGCATGGCAAGGGATTTAATTTTTTACTAATGAACATTCAAACGTATCAATATAGAAATACTACATAAATTGCTATGCTTTAAAATGACTGATGAATGAATGACTTTAAATTTCATTGCACAGCATTGAAAGACGCGCCACGGGCTCCCGCGGCGGGATGCTGTGGCGTACTGCGGGTAGGCAACGGCATGCCAAGGATTGCGGCGCTCGTTTTGACATACCGCGGAGTGAATCTTCTTCTATCCCTATTATTAGCCTATGCGCACTTTCTTCGTCTGCAATAATCGATATTAACACAAAATCCCAATCTACCATTTTAAAACTTTGTCACATCAACACACGATCAAACGCAACTGAAGACTAAAAGTGTATCGGACAGCAGGAGCTGCCGAGGCGAGCTTTGTCGCGCCGTGGCATGTTGTGGCAAGGCGCTGGAATGGCGCGGTATCTAAGCGGCTAATGTGCGCTGACTGACGGCAAAATCCCTTGCCATGCCGTCCCGGTCTGCGTAGGCCTTAACCCTGCGGTTAAGAACCACTTACGGCTGTGTAAGTTAATGAAAGTATTTAATTTAAAAAACTGGTGTTTACTACTAATCCCAAGTGCGTACCTCCGCATGCACGTAACAATAATAACTTAAGTGCCTGTAGAAATTGTACTACTAGCATGCGTATGCAATTTTGTCTATCGCAAAGTATAGGCGCTCGGCGCCCTTCAACAAGGGTTGTTCTCGATTTCCCTGCAATCCACTCATCAGATCCTGACTTGGTGACAATAAGAACAGATCAGGAGTAGACTTTTTCGAATAAACAAAAAACTTTGATAATCGGGGAATCGGGTAATAAACATCTATATATTAATCGCGAAGCAAATTTTTTACGAAAATTGCGCGGACGGAGGAGTATGAAATTTCGCACACTTGTAGTTTATATAGAGAAGAAGCGACGAAAGTTAATATTTTTTTTAAAACTATGCATAAAAAATACATTAAATCAGTAAAAAAAACATTACACATATTACCATGTATTTGACACACACACGCATATATACTCTTTTGTTTATTGTTCAAGTCAAATTAACAGTCTAGCCTTGGCGAAATCTGTGATTATAGAAGTATAGTCTTTGACATTGGGAGTTTTTGGCGGGAACTGAAAGGAGATGTTGCCCTGTGCAGTTTTATTATCTAAAAATGTGTAAAATTACTCTAAAATAAACAATAGTTTTGTAGGATATTGATAGTTTTTGAGTAGTAATTATGTGTTTTTGTGAGAAATGTAAACTGTATAGTCAAAAGTGGCCTTTCGAGTTGTCACAAGAACTCCGTTGAATGGTGTGGATTGTAGCATACAACTGCGCCTGGCTTAAAGGTCTAGTTGCCAAGCCATAAACAAAAAAAAAAGTGTTTGACATTAATTAATATGGTCTAATTCCGAGCACGGGTGAGCACTAGTTTAAAAAAAGATACAATTGAATTTAGAAACTCCTCCTTTTGAAAGTTAGTTAAAAATATAGAAAATTTCATTACATTGCAACAAAGCTGGAATATAAAAATAAAGCATAGAGTAAAGTGATTTTTTATTAAAGAAAAAAGCGACGCCCTTGAATTCTAATATATGTACATAATATCACGAAAGAGCGGAACTGACCTACGTCAATGGAAAAATTGTTTAGTAAGGCTGCGGCGAAGATATACGCGATTTTCATAAGAGATTAAAATAATAGAAAAAAAATAATCCATAATATAAGAAGACGAGAGATAGAAATTTAAAAAAAGTTAAACAATCTTAATTATAGTTTTAAACAAATTGTACTTATAAAATAAACGGTTTTAAGCGCGGTTATTTATTTGATTTTTATTATGCCGACGTTTCAGTCACTTTTCAGTAGCCGTGATCACAGAGGACAAAGATGTCAAGTGTTAAAGTTTTATGTAGCCTACCGTCAATTTGTTCATTTGAATTATTTAGTTATAATTTTGTTTATGGTTATTATTTACTATATGGGAGCCTAAGCTAATCTACTACCGCTTCGCAAAATGTTGTTGCTTGAAGAGAAGAATCGGCGCAAGAAACTCTTCAGCAAACATGCCTAGCTCTAATAATTTTATATAATATTAAAATGGGTGGGAGGTAAAAGAAAAAGAAATTATCAATCAAGTTGGTTTGTGTTCCGGTGCACGCAGAAAGAGCTCACAGTGTCTCGAGGTCTGGTAGTTGGTTTTTGCTGGGTTTGGGTCTTAATAGTTTTGATGATCGGATCCCAAACAGATGGTACTTGCCAACCATCTTCTCTATTGAAATTTGGGTGTTTTTTGATTTCAATAGCCTCACGCATCATTCTAGGTATGAAACGATTCTATTTCGCGAGGATTTGTGGGTTATCGAATCTGATGTAGTGGTTGGGTTTATTCAGCGTGTGTTCACTGATCGTAGACTTTGTAGACATTGTGTTTCATATCAGCAATGTGTTCTTTTACCTGTGTTTTGTACTCCTCTTTGTTTGCCCAATGTATGATATACACCACACTCACAATCGAGCTTGTAGACAACTGCATGTACTTACAAATAATACCTTAAAATAAATTAAATAGTAAAAATAAACTATATATACAAATGTACAATGATTTTGATTTGTATATATTGTATTTATGTATAGTTCATTTCTAGTGTTTAATTAATTAATTTTATTTATTTGTTACACTTACATTCATAAGCACAATTATATTCATTCATTCATTCATGATAATAATGTTATGACATGGAAGTAGAATTCCTTTTTCATGTTTATGATAATGACCAGTCGCTTTAAAGACCTAAGCTTAAAAAAAACAATTGCATCTCAGAACGGACGCAACATAATCTTTTATTTATAAGTCTCTTTTGACTCATTTAATATATTTGCAATATATTGAATTAAACATTGTCCTTTAAAAATAATTCTACAAGGATAAATCTAAAATGTATTTTTATTATACTTTTGGTTGTGTAACGCCGTATTGTGCCATCCATTGATGAGTAAAATGAACTTTTTACATTGATAATTGATACTATTAAATACTAGATGTCACTACTAGTCGAAACTATTTCCTGAACAACGCCGGAACAGTGGCGAATTTGGGATGGCTGCTGCTCTAGGTCTCACTTAAAATGCCGCCTTTTTTAGGGTACCATAGACATCCTTGTCCACCTGCTGTTGGTTTTTCATGAATGAAGTTTGGCCGTAACGTGTATTTTATTAGCGCCACAAAGTTATGTAGTAAATACATGAAAAAAGTAAAAATTAGGGTTGTTCGCTTTACTGATTGTTTATATCGTGTCGTAATCAGGACTTAAAAATATCTTTACATTTTTGTGCTTTAAAATTTTGCTAGGCCCGGGCCTCAAGGGTTTATTTTGTAAATCGATCAATGCATCAGTGCTGTGTGTGTGTGTACTGTGTTTTAGTGGGTATTCTGGCAGTACTTAGGTGACTCACATTTCCTTAACGAGATGCCTGGACGGTGGAGAATTCATACATAGATACGACGTCATCAAAAAAAAATTTGCTCCAATACAGATTTCATTAAAAATGCATCATAAAATTACTTCGAAGGCAGCGTGTTGGCAAGCCTCTGGTGTTGCACACATTTCATCGTAAATGACTCTGACCACTTTCCATCAGGTGGGTCATAACATAATCATCTTACATATCGTTATTACTCTTTAAACAATAATGTATGAGCTGTTTGACTCGTATTACTTGTACAAACTTATGACGCCATAAGTTTGTAAACTAATCTATGAGGGATTTTGTACGACCTTACAAACATATGGTGTGACATTTTGCAGGATGATAAATAGTGTCTCAGTGGATTTGATGTGTGGTCCTTAAATAAATTTTGCCAGGTGGTAGGGCATTAGCTCGACTGGCTACCACCCCTGGTCTAAAGTATGTCGCCATAACATCCTTGAGTTGTGTTCCGGCATTAGTGACCAGGTTCCAGTTTCCCTTAAGAGAGCAGCAGCGCATTTGTACCAGCTTTGGTGTTGCAAATGTCCATAGGCGATGGTAACCGCTTTCCATCAAGTGGGCCGTCTGCCTGCTAATCTCCTGCAATAAAAAAAAAGTTTTTTTATATTGAATAGTTTCGCGTTTGACCGCCATTACGTCTGATGTCAAGTGGAAATGCAGTCTCAAGTGGAGCATGCTTGCCTAGACAATACCTGTTTACGCGAGACCTGATGACACCTAGATTGTTATTTTCAGGAAAAACAGACGACGGTAAAGAGTTCCACTCTTCAGCGGTACGTATGATAAAAGTGGAAGCTTAGCGTTTCGTCCGTTTTGTTGGTTTCCACCACACATCGGCGGCGTAAGCTCGTACGTCTGCTTGTCCGGTGCTGAAATGGTGAGGAAGGAACCAGTTCGTGCAATTCCGTGGCACACACGCCGAAGTGTATCCTATTAACACTTCGCCTGTCCCTATTAACAATGTAGGATATGCAATTTTCGACGTTTTGGTTTTATTTCACTAATGACCCTAAAAAAGCATTGTTTTTCAATAGCAGCAACAAAAAGGTAATTTTTCCTCATAGTTTTTAAAATAGCCACATTAACAATGTCATATATGCCACCATCTCCCATTAACAATGACGAATGTTAACTCCCGACGTTATTAGCGGGGCGCGAGGGGGGTATGCGGGGTATATTTTTGTAAGAAATAAATTACTAAGACTGATTATCTAAGCTAATGAAACCTGAAATGTGATTATTAAGTGCCATTCATACAGGTAGACTTTATAATTAATGATTTTAACAAATTTTATGACAAAGATTGTTTTCATTTTGTCCCTAAATTGTCAATTATGTTTGATTATTTATTATTTGTGAAACAAATTTATTAAAAATTGGATTTAATTTATAATGTAAGTTTAAATACGACATAAACTTAAACAGGATTTACTAATGACAATGTTGTATGTGGCACTTCTTACAAAGAATAAATATGTTTGTCCGTGTAACGTTGTTGGATGTGACAGATCCGACAAATCATGATGACCCATGTACGGATAACAAAGCCATTACTAGCTTTTCAAACATTTAGATAAGTAAAAATGTTATTTAATTGCATTGCAAATAAGCTTTCGAACATATATTAACATATAATATTTTTTTTGAAAATTTAATTCTTGTAGTAAAAAAAATATAAGCAATTCAAAGTTCAGAGCGCTCTCCTGTAAAGTTGCTGATTTGTAGATCTGACTCTGTTAATAGGGACAGGCGACTTGTACATAATACTAGTGCCATACAATGATGTTTTATGTGCAGGATCTGCCTGATCTACTTTAATATTTCAGTCTCTTTTTGCCTGTTTAACCATGATTATTCTAAGATTGGATATTTCCTATTTGCAGCATATTTGACACAAACCAACAGATTGACAGACAAAATATAAAATTGATATTGTTTTTTAGTTTTTAAGCTTTATGTTCCTTATTCCATTATGTTCTTCATTATAAATTCGCTTCGTAGCATTAATTTTTATATCAGTTTTTTTATATATATTAATTATATAGTTTATTTTTATATAATATATTAATTTATCTGCGGAGTGACGCTCGCGGACCGCGTTCGTAATACCGAGGTAAGAAAGAGAGTTGGTCTGAAAGAGAGTGTCCGGGTGAAGGTAAGGAAAGGAATGCTCCGGTGGTTCGGGCATGTGGAAAGAATGCATGATGAAAGAATGAATAAACAGATATACAATGCAAAAGTGGATGGATGCAGAAGTCGTGGAAGGCCACGGCACACCTTCCATGATCAAATTGATCGTGTACTAGCAGAAGGTGATGTCAGGAGCCTTAAGAACAGACGAGCGTGCATGACAAAAGTTATGAATGTCAAAGAAGCAAGTGAGGTGTGTAAGAATAAGCCTAAATGGCGCTCTGTTGTCCGTGCCTACCCCGCAAGGGAACTGGCGTGAAGTTATGTATGTATGTATGTATATTTGTTTACAATAGTACTCGTCATGTGTTTGTTTGGTTTTGTCTATTCGTAAATCACTTGAACGGCCTTAATGGAAGACCAGCGCTGGTCGAGCTAACCAGCATCACGCTGAGTTAGGACCGATTCAGAACTTCATTTCAATTGTATTGTCTTATTTATAAGTAGGTTTTTGTGTGTATGTAGTTCTGAACAAATATTTTTTCTTTCTTTCTTTCTTTCTATACAATACCGACAAAGTAGCGACTTTACGTCGATGATTTAGGCTCTGAAGCCTCTCGTCGAATAGTCGGTTATTGCCTATCAGCTATAAGATGATGTAAACAGATATATCAGTGCACATACAATGAAGGAATCCGTAAAGTTTACTATCTTTAGCTATTTTTATAATTTACTAGCTTCTGCCGGCGACTTCGTCTGCGTGGATGATATATACCCTATAGCCTTCCTCGATAAATGGGCTATCTAACACTGAAAGAATTTTTCAAATCAGACCAGTAGTTCCTGAGATTAGCGCGTTCAAACAAACAAACTCTTGAGCTTTATATATTAGTATAGATAAGCCACGTAAAAGAAATTCGTTCGAATAATTTCATATCTTAAACTAAATACTTAAAAATAAACTCAATTAATATAAAGTATGTAACAAATCGCTGCCAGAGGGAAGCGTGCCCAGAAGGCTGGTTGCATTACCATGCTGCATGGCAATGCTGATTCGTTGCGCGAAATACGAACCAGCCTTCTGATCACGGGTGATATGAAAGAGTTTCTTACTTTGAAGAAACCCTTTGCCGATGGACCCCGCGGCCCTGAAGTTTCAACTCCAAACGGCACAAATATGTGACCCCTTCCTAGGGTTCCATATTTGCGTCGTTTGAGATGTTCAGCTGTTGAAGCAGCGTTGCCAGCTCCTGACTTAGTCACTGGAAGATGCTGACGGAATGGGTCAACGCTGACGGAATGGGTCAACCGCACCAGCGGCACCCTGACCTTCAGGACGATGCAGATACTTACCGGACACGGATGTTTCGATAAGTATCTGTATCGCATTGTGGGCTGCTTGCCTTCTCCGGACTGCCGCCAGTGCGGCGCGCCCGACACGGCGTTACACACGTTAGTCGAGTGCGCCGCATGGGCGCCGCAGCGTTTCGAACTTGAGACGCACGTAGGTTCGGTCGACTCGCTCTGCGACTTGGTCAAGGCCATGCTGCAGAGCAGCGATAATTGGCGGGCTGCGGTTACTTTTTGCGAGACAGAAATGTCACTCAAGGAGGCCGCAGAACGCAATAGGGAGAGGAGTCCTGCAGCGCGTGCTAATGCGTCTTCTCGAGGTCGCCGGCCATCAGCTGGCACCCGGAGAGGCAGGTACGCGCATTACTTCCCTCCCTGAGTTAGGTTCCGTTTACCGCGGGTGGCCTTTAGCTTGCTAGGAGAGCAAAGGACCTTCTACCCCCGCACAACGAAGTGGGCTGTGTTCTCCCAGGGCACACTCCAGGCACTTTATTGCGCTGGATCGACTGGGCGTAACTATGTTCTAAATCTCAGCCTTTCCAACACAAACAAAAGCGCAGGGTCGACAGGGAGGAGGGGGTTTTTAGTGGGTATTGGGGTTGCTCGCTCGTGCAGCAACGCTCGGAGTCTTCCACACTATTCTGTGACGTCGATCGCGGACGGAGCACCGCCAAGAGCATACTATTGCTGCAGTGTTATCGCCCCCGACCGACGCGTGTCGTTCCCCTAGCAACGACCCAGTTTGTGCGTAAATCGGTTAAGAATTTTCCCTCGCCTCAAAAAAAAAAAAGTCACAGGAAGATGTGATGCCGCCAGAGTGTCAACGCATGTCGCGTCCCTCATTTTAATTTAGTTAAAAAAAATTTTGAAAAAAGTTTCGAGTCAAAAATATCTCAAAACTACTCAACGTAACTTGTTCCAACTAATTTACAAATTTTAAATTTAGTAGGTACTTAGTTTTGAAATTTCTACCCGCTGGTTCGAAGATTTTTTATTTTTTTTTGGTATTCTCTCATTCGTGCTTGTTTTTAACCGATTTCCAATAGGAGCAGGTTTTCAATACAACTGCATGTTTGTTACGCGATTTCTCCAACGACTGTGGACCGATTTTCATTTTTTTTTTAATTCAAATGAGCGAGCGAACGTTTGATGAATGAGTTCCAGTGAGCAACGTTTGCTGAGAGCCTAAACTGATCGAAACGCAAACTTGTATACGCGTGCCAGAAGTAAAATTCTACAGGCGCTTAATATATTATTTCTAAAACTATTCAAGTGTTTGCGCAACTAAAAAGTATGAAATATTTTTTTGTAACAAAAACAAAATTGACTTCAAAAATAACTTAAATAAATAATAACTTAAAGCTGGGTGTACTGGCAAATGTGAGACTGTACTTTACGTCAGAACAACTGTTGAACTTTGTATATCATACATACATACATACATAACTTCACGCCAGTTCCCTTGCGGGGTAGGCACGTACAACAGAGTGCCATTTAGGCTTATTCTTACACACCTCACTTGCCTCTTTGACATTCATAACTCTTGTCATGCAAGCTCGTCTGTTCTTAAGGCTCCTGCGGTCGAGATGCGAGCACTGCGCAAAAGCTGCGGAGTGACGCTCGTGGACCGCGTTCGTAATACCGAAGTAAGAAAGAGAGTTGCTCTGAAAGAGAGTGTCGGGGTGAAGGTAAGGAAGGAATGCTCCGGTGGTTATTATTTGTATGTCATATAATTTATTATCCGTGCAGGAACGGAGAAACAAGACGATTTCTTCCGGCCAGGCGGCCTTTCGTAAGAGGCGACAAAACAACCCACAGCATGTCTGGAGCATGCCGCCATAACGACCTTGAGTTGTGTTTTGGCATTAGTGGGCCTGTTCCAGTCTCATCTACGAGTACGGCAACACGCTTGGTAATACCTAGTATTGCAACCACTTTCCATCACAGTTGGGCCATCAGCCTTTCTGCTGTACCCCAGCAATAAAAAAATTTGCTGATTGGTTCCTTCAACCCCATTTACCATCGGACAACTAAGCGCATCGATTTGCACCAACGTCGCATGTCTTTCTACTGCGCACTGCCGAAGAGTGGAATAATTTGGTGGAGTCTGCTTTTCCTGACGAATACCATCTTGAAGTGTCCAAGTTTTGAGTGAATATATCTTCTAGCGCTGTCGCAGACGGCGAACAGGGGTTCACAGGCGGCGCTTGGCTCATCTCCTCCCTATAACATAGTGGGACGGGGGTGTCGGGGGATTCTCGCGA
This sequence comes from Dendrolimus kikuchii, assembly GCA_019925095.2. Taxonomy (NCBI): domain Eukaryota; kingdom Metazoa; phylum Arthropoda; class Insecta; order Lepidoptera; family Lasiocampidae; genus Dendrolimus; species Dendrolimus kikuchii. Next base: position 36,191,268 of record CM034387.1, read on the forward strand.
CGAGCCACACCCAGTGCCGTGGGGTGTTCTATTCGCAGGGACACCCCTCCTCGTCGGCTTGCATCGAGGTGTCACGGCAGTCATACCCATGGTTACGGTCCCGTGGCGCCTCATTATGATGCGGAGGGACGCTGGAAGGTTTAGTGGGTAGCCTGGCGGTCGGTGTTTGCAAGCTATAACGTTGAAGCTTATGTGCAATACCAGCAGCCGGGAGTCCCACATACCCCTTGGTGGCATCCCCCGCCAGTTCCCTTGCGGGGTAGGCACGGACAACGGAGCGCCATTCAGGCTTATTCTTACACACCTCACTTGCTTCTTTGACGTTCATAGCTCTTGTCATGCACGCTCGTCTGTTCTTAAGGCTCCTGACATCACCTTCTGCTAGTACACGATCAATTTGATCATGGAAGGTGTGTCGTGGCCTTCCACGACTTCTGCATCCATCCACTTTTGCATTGTATATCTGTTTAGTCATTCTTTCATCATGCATTCTTTCCACATGCCCGAACCCAAAACAGTTAATAATAAAACCCCGCCCCTTAAAACTGATGGTTTAGCGAAAGTTTTTGTCAGGCGACTTTATCCTTATGGGTGGTGCATCGCCGCTTTGCTCGATTGTACTTTAGGTGACGTATACCTCTATTGCCATCTCAATTCATTTCTGGGGTTGTATGAAAGAAATCACTTTTTAGCAATAGGACTTTGTGCATAATTAGAATTGTTTTTAGTCTGTAAGATCATTTTTGTGTTGATGTACAATAAATTGTTATCTGTCTAACTTAGCGCCAATGAACGACAGATTTAGTAACTAAAGGACCTGAACTAGCATCTCATTTGATTTGGGTTCAAATCCTTATCGGGGAATAGGGAAAATATTGTGAGAAAACTTGCAGACCAAGGTTTTCAGTGTGCGATAAGCGCCAATGTAAGGTACAGACAGGCATAACAGGTATTATCCCCGCAAATTGCTAATGCGCCTGGCCGCCATTTTGATGACATAACCGTAGCCGAACTCTCAGTACCGTTAGCATCACTGGCGGGCGAGTACGCGTACATTTTTAGTTGTGGATGACGTCACATGAATGTTAATTTGACTAGGTTCCAGCGCATTAGCAATTTGCGGGGATTATATATATATTATTCTTTTAAAATAAGGAAGCCTAAACCCAACTGTGGGATATAAATATGCTGATGTATAGCGTAGCCCTAAATCTGACAGTTCTGCTTACGTAAGCCTTTAAAGCTAAAGGGGTCCATTCACTATCTTGCATGGTAGTCCGCTTAGCGGTCCGCTCCGTTATACAGGATTGTGAATATTGTTGCAAACCTGCATTGTGTCCGACAACATAGAGCAGGATGCCTCTTTGGTACTGCATGCTCTGCCCACTGCCAGACTGCCATGCAGTATAGTGAATGGGCCTCTAAAGCGTGCAACGATTGTCAATATCGGACTGATCCTTCGACAGTTGAGAGGGTATTTGTAAATAAGTGTTGGAAAAGTAAAACAAAAATTCAATTTGCAATACAATCTATAATTTCAGTTTTACTAATTTAAAAAAAAAATACATCTGTACTAGAATCACAACATATATAAACTAGATACATTATCATGCATGTTCCCTAAAACTATTGACAAAAAATCTTTTTAAAAACATATAAAACAGCATTAAAACAAATTATTAGAATACATTGGCATTTAGAAGCATATCCCTATCCCTATTAATATTATAAATGCGAAAGTAACTCTGTCTGTCTTTTTTTTTTTAATAATAATTCAGTTATTTACTTCCCATAAAAAGAAAACAAAGTTTAAAGAGTACAAAAATTTGATAAGCTTAATTAAATGGGAAGGACAGGAGCCCAAACTAGGTAAACCCTGTATGATGGTGCTCCTGGCCCTCGCCTCCCATTAAGCACTATTTCAATAATAACCACCACCAAAGAGCACTACAATGAAAGAATAATAATAAAATATAAATTAAAATAGAGAGATGTGTGTGTGTGTGAGTGTGAGTATGAGTGTGTAATAATGGTTACAAGTGTGTTTGGGTGTAGGAATATCAATGTTTGTAAAGTGTGAGTGTTAGTAAAACTAATTGTTATTCAGCAACTGTTATCAAATTTTCAGTTTGTAATTAGTTTTGAGACTTAAGGAATTTACAAATTAAATGTTTTGTCCTTTTTTTTGTTAAGTCATAAATAAATAATGTCTGTCTGTTTGTTCCGTTTTCACGTAAAAACTACTGGACCAATTTGGCTGAAACTCGGTATATATATATTTTCGATTCCGAGAATGAACATAGGATACTTTTTATCCCGGAAAATGGGATAGTTTCCGGGATAAAAGTATGTTTGTCTCTCTGTTTGTTATCCTTTTATGGAAAGACTTTTGGACCGATTTGGCTGATACTCGGTACATATGTAATTTGAATACCGAGGGTGGCTAAGGGACACTTTTCATCCTGGATACTGGGATAGATTTTGGGATAGATTTATGTAAAATTTATCCGGGAAACTAGGATAAGTTTTTTATTTGTGGTTTGCCATTTTCGTCATTTTGTTTATTTTGGTCAATTTGGTCGTTTAGGTAGTTTTGGTAGTTTTGGTTGGTAGTTTTGCTATTTTCGGTAGTTTATGCTGGTAGTTTTGGTAGTTTCGGTTGTTTTGGTAGTTTTGGTAGTTGTGGTAGTTTTGGTAGTTGTGGTAGTTTTGGTAGCTGTAGTAGTTTTGGGAGTTGTGGTAGTTTTGTTTTGTAGATTTGGTAGTTTCGGTAGATTTGGTGGTTGTGGTAGTTTTGGTTTGTAGATTTGGTAGTTTCGGTAGTTGTAGTAGTTTTGGTAGTAGTGGTAGTATTGGGAGTTGTGGTAGTTTTGGTTTGTAGATTTGGTAGTTATGGTAGTTTTGGTTATTTTGGTAGTTGTAGTAGTTTGGTACGTAGATTTGGTAGTTTTGGTTGGTCAATTTGGTATATTCGGTTATTTTGGTAGTTGCGGTAGTTTTGATAGGCGTGGTAGTTTTGGTAGTTGTGGTAGTTGTGGTAGTTTTGGTAGTTGTGGTAGTTTTAGTAGTTGTGGTAGTTTTGTTAGTTGTGGTGGTTTTGATTGGTAGATTTGGTAATTGTGGTAGTTTAGGTAGTTGTGGTAGTTTTGGTTGGTGGATTTGGTAGTTTTGGTTGATAGATTTGGTAGTTTCAGCAGTTTTAGTACGTTTGGTAGTTTTGGTCGTTTGTGTAGTTTACACAATATTTAGTTATATAAATAAAACTAGAACGGGTTGAAATAGGGAATTAAAGTTTGTATGGGGGACCAATCATTTATCAAGTTTATAAATATAAAAATTCATAATCTTTAAAAAAATGTGGCTTTCACTCGATCTGTCTGTCAGAATACCGAAAATGGACATACATACTATTCATCCCGGTAGATGGGATAGTTTGCGATATAAAATGAAATAAATCTTCCGAGGGCAAATAGCACCAACATAAAAATACAATACAATATATCTTGTATTAAGGCCTGCTCTTAAAACAAGAGGTACGATTTAATACGAATAACAATGCCGAGTGAACAAACGTTAGAATTTTAGATAATAGATGGCTCTATAAATCTTTCTTCCGATTTTTTTTTGTTTAATACAAATTCTTTAACAATTTCTTAAATCTTTGAGTCTTAATCATTTTTTTTCGATTTTGTCTATAAATATGTTTTAAGTAATAAAATGTCAAAGAACGAGGGAATAATTGAACTCTGTCGGAGTTAACATTAAAAATGAGTTTACTGGGTGTTTGTATTTGTATGTAACAGAATTAGCTAAATGCGAAAAGAAATTCGATTCACTTACAAATAATTTTTCGCATATTTGTCCTACTTAATTTATACATACTTTAATTGCTTTGTACTGTTTGTTTACCTAGTAATATTTAGATAAAATATATTTCAAAGAATGTTTTATTTTATTTCAAATATAGATCAAATTAATCAATAATTTAGTCTTAGTAAATTATTTTTCGAATTCATATTTAAATAGAGCATCAGAAATAAATAAGTTTGTTTAGATGACACGCACATAAAATTATGTACGTGATGAATTATGTTATTAGCGACATCGTACGAAGAAAGCGGCGATACTATATGTAATGGGATAATTTTATGTGGTATTTTACTTCAATGCCTTCGGTAACGGGTATCAACGTAGAATATTTTTTAAACTGTAAAATATTACTAGCATGTAATACAAATTTAAAATTTATCGAAAGTTCTAGTACATGATAAATATTAATTTAAGTAGACAGTTATCCAAGCTATGAGCGTAGCAGGTAGAAAAATACTAAAAAGATTTTTTGATCAATATTTTTTAGTACATTTCTAATAAAACTTAAAGGGTTTTTGATTTCTACTACAAAGACAAGATTCACACATAAACACACATACATTTTAAGGCTATATATAATATTTAGCATAGTTAAATTGCAATAATTTTCATTTAAGTATACTCACTGGAACAATATAAATCTTTGAATTTAAACAAGTCACATATCGTTGATTAGCGTCTTTTTTTTAAATTGCTTACTGTGTTTTGTATATGACGCTAGGGTCAAGCATGAATCAATTTCAAGTTTTGAAATATTCATCAAATCAATCATCATTCAAAAAACTTCACGTAAAATTTCGAATAGTAATTTTGAAGAAAGAAATGAAGAAAATTAGAAGCATTTCGTTGCTTAGAGTTACATTTGGAACTTGATATAAAAATATTATAGCGTTTTTATTGAATAATAACGCCATCTAGCGTCGATAAATTGAAGTACTTAATATAATAAACTCAAATTTTAAAAAAATTACAGCCTTTCGATGAGATAGGTATTAAAAAGTATAAATGCATTAAAAAATTACATTTAATAAATGCTGAGACTTTTTAACACTAAATAACGTTTCCTGAGGCTAATATTAGACGGATCAATCTCATTGAAATGCGCAGAACTGAAACTACACAACGACATTTAACAATGTTCTATGATTCAATTTTATGTTGCCATAGACCAATTTGTTTGAGTCACTGAATGAGTCAACCAAATTCAGGGACAGTAATGTACCGTCTACTATTGACTTAGTAAACAAAAAGGTAAGTAAGTATAAACCATTTATTGAACCCAAATTATAAAGCAAAGAATTTAAAATGTTGCAATAGATATTAAAATAATAAAGCATACTGGGGTCAATTATTATCTGTTCTCAATAATGTTGCCATTCATCAAATGACAACGTGAAGTAAAATTGACCTTGAAACGATTCAATTCTTACAATTTTTAAAATCAATATGAATAATCGTAAGATATTTCAAGGTCCAATGTCCAATTAATGATAATTTGTATGGCTTTTTGAGAACTACGGACTTCATACACAAATTTCTATGAAAGAATTTGACCCAGTAATAACCAATCATTCATTTACATAACCTCTTTGGTACATTCATACAAATATTCACTACAAACTACTTTCAAATTTTGGAAAAAATATTCTTAAAGTTTAAATCATTTACCGTCAATGTACGAAAAGCAGTCGTTAATTTAAAATCTAAAATACATTAACACACAATTCTCTTTTATTTTTCCTAATACAGAAATATTAATTACTAGTCTTGTGTAGTTCATGATCGATGTGGGTGCTATTAGGAATCGGTTCCCAACACTAATAAAAGAAACGTTTCAAATTACCAAACGGAGTTTTTGGCGGGAACTGAAAGGAGACGTTGTGCTGTGCAGTTTTATTTTCTAAAAATGTGTAAAATTACTCTAAAATGAACAATAGTTGTAGGATATTGATAGTTTTTGAGTAGTAATTATGTGTTTTGTGAGAAATGTGAACAGTAAAGTCAAATGTAGCCTTTTGGGTTGTCACAAGAACTCCGTTGAATGGCACTAGCTGATAACCTACAGTTCAGCTGTGCTACACATAGGTTTAAGAAAATGAAGAAAGTACATTGAATCTAAGATCTGGCTTAAAGGCCTAGCTGCCAAGCCATAAAATCCAAAAAAAAAAAAATTACCAAACGTTAATTGGTCTTTTAGTTCACTGATTCAGCACTCTGCGAGCCAGTCAGCGATCCGATAATCTTGTATATGAAAATTAATGTATTTATTTAAAAATGGAATTTTACAGATTACGTATTGAAAGTTATGAGACTACCACCACTTCCAAAGCAATTTTAGTTACTGTTACGTAGTGTCCTATACTAGTCTGTAGTCTTGTGTAGTTCATGAACTACAATTGCTAACAAAAATAAAATGTTCTAATAGCCGAATAGTACTCTAATATTGTATTAGAAAAGAACACTCACTTGGATGATAGAAGAAGCACAACACTATTTTATACTATTTAAACTCGTGTGTCACTAAGACTTATTTTAAGTGTGACTTCGCACGGCTTGTATATTTATACAAAATCTGTTTGTCTTCAAGTCAAATCAAAATGGAAGCCACATAATATACTTATATAGGAAGCCTCGCAAAAATCTTAGTTCGATAAATGTTTGCTTTTTCTATCTAATATTTTATTATCACTTAAAAGAAAAAAAAAAACACCCAAAACCATAACCACCACCTGAAGGTTTCTTTCTATGAAGCGTTGTAGTTTTTACATAATTTCTTTAATATTTCTGTATTAGGTATAGTATGTACGTAGATTAGCATCAAGGATTCCTGTCACAAAAATTAAAAAAAAAAAACAGTATAGGTTAGTCGTAAACTCGGAAATAATTTTGAATAAACTCTAGTACTTTTTATACTAAATCGACATAGGAATGCACAACAATTGCAACTTACGAAAAAACTAAGCTGATTTCAAAAAATAAGAAATAGAATCCTTTTTGCTAAACTACGTCGAAAAACACTAAACTAATTGATAATAAATTGGAAAAAAAAATTACGCAATGCTTAATTTTACCAATCTTTTCAAATAGACGTATAATCAATAGATTTTTTTTTAGATTGTCCAGGCTTTCTTAATACCCTTTTTGTGATAAAAAAAAAAAACTTATAGAAAATTAGTTTTTAGAATAAATTAATTTGTTTTTCTTGAGCTTATTTATATTTGTTGAGTTGTGACGTTTCACTTAATCATTTGTTTTTAGGGTTCCGTCCAAATTTAATCAAAACTAAAAGTAGATTTCAAAACAATAAGCTCTTTTAAAAAGGTTTTTAAATACAAGCTTTTGAGATCCTGGATATCATGTAGCAGCAGAGTGTTGGCCAAGACAAGTAAAACGAGCCCAAACACGACGGGTCTATCTTGTTTAGTACAGGAGTTCCTATGGCCACCTTCCGATTCCATCATCAGATCAGCTCCATGGTATTGCATTGACATGCGATAAACATATGCGTGCAAAATTTCAGCTCAATCGGAAACCGGGAAGTTGGTCAAATTTAACTTGCAAGATTCCACCCGAACTTACATATATACATATATACATAGGTACACCCATTGCAAGTTAAATAAAAGCGAAAAGCGTGTAAAAAAAGGAAATTAATCGTAAAGAAAATATTCATTATCTTTAAAATCACACAATAAAAATGCATCCAATGTTACCAGATTAAAAAAGTGACAAATACGTAACAACTCATAATTAGAAAAAAAAAATCTATTTCCTGGGTATTAAGTACAGATTATATGTGTCTTTAGGCAGTGCTACGCAAGCTGGTTTTTGTATTAAATCGCTCTTATTAACAGCTCTTATATCAAATTCTTGCATAATATTAGCGAACATGACAAAACTCATAGTGGTTACCAGAGTTTGACCAACACACGTTCTCTTACCTACTGAAAATGGTATAAAATGGGGAATACTTCTCTTAACACTAAGAACCTCTTTTTCTGTTTCTAATACCTTATCAACATGCGCAGACTTTTCTCCATCTGATTCCATACCAGAATCACATAGAGAGTTTCTCCTGCCACGTACTTTGGATTTCTCAAGAAATCTGGAAGGATCGAATTCGGTTGGATTATTCCAATATTGCTCTGATGTGTTCAACTCGTAATTGTTGATAAAGACTACAGTACCCTTCTCAACTCCATATCCAGCTACATTGGCATTCTCAGTAGCTACATGAGGCACTATCGGCGAAGAGGCATATCTTAAGCACTCTAAAATTGTCGCTTCTGTATACGGAAGACTATAACGGTCGGTAAGGTTGACACCCCGTTTATTCTTAGTAAGACCTTCTATCTCCTCTCTAATTTTCTTACCTATTTCTGGATCTCTTGCTACAGCAGTTAACGACAGCATAACTAAGTTACCAACAGATGAGTGACCACCTAAGAAATCTTCAAGCATAAATATGATAGTGTTTCTATCGACTGTAGGATCTTCACGCAGTACTTTAAGTAGTCCGTCAAGGAAATCTTTCTCAGGTGCTTCTGTGTCAAGATTCTCTTCCCTTTGCTCGACAATCCTTGACAGAATAAACGTTCTAATATCCTGAGACCAGTTAGATAGTTTGTCCATATGTTTCTTGTAGAACGGAGCTAACCAAGGCAAGAAATCTACTGCGTAACCTTGGTTGATTTCCCAGAAGATTTCATCAAAATGATCGACGATTTTACGGAATTCGGTATCGTTTTCTGCGTCGAATCGTACTGAGCACATATAATGTGAGAACATGTTCATGGCTGTAGACATAAGAAGAGGTTTGAGGTTTACAGGCTTGTCTGATGATCTTGTGATAGTATTTAGAGCTTGAAGGAGCTCTACCGTCTCAAAGGAAGCGATGTTAGCGATCCTGGCGTAGTTGTCGGTGTGTTGTTTTGGACCGCAGTGACGTCTGGCGAGATTTCTTCTCCGGAGTTGTAGATTAGACCAATCACAGAGAGCTAGTGCTGTGGACAATAGAAAAAAGAATGTTATGACAACCTGTGATAATTTCTTTCTTATTTGTACCCGATTTAAAAAACTACATGACTACATGTTGTTTGTATGTTTGTCACGAGCTATCTCCGTCCAATGTGGAACGATTTTCGTTCCGTTAAAACTCCGTTAAATTTTTTTAAAATTTGAATAGAAAGTAGTTACTGTCGCTTAATACACTTTTATAACACCAGAAACGAAGCCAAGGTGTTGCCAGACTTTAGAATGGAATAGACACAATGGGTAAAGGAGATGGTATAGGGAGATAGGAAAGGCATAAGACATGGACGTACCTAGCTTTTCGACCAGGGGGGCGGGCTATTATTTTGCCCTCTACAGAACACGAAACATTAGGTGTATGTAGTGTGCAGAGGAAACACCCGTAGGAGATCCTGCTTTACAAGGTAGTCAAATAAATAAACATAAGGCATTGCATGAAAGCAACTCGATCGGGTGCGCAGCGCGGTTTTTTTTAAGTTAACGCATACCTATTATATTTTAAAGTAAGTCATAACATGACTCTACTATAACGATGGAAAATTATACTTCTTCCAGGCCATAACTTTTTTAAACAACAGTAGGTACGTAGGCATACAATCCATACATATATACGCTCTTGGCATGAGATGAAGGGAGAAAGGAATCAAAGAGGAAGAATGGGAATAGGGGAATGAGATATGGTAGATGGGATAGCAGATTATACTAGCAGTGCTCGCAACTTTGTCTGCGTCAATTTTTTTGCGTCGAACCCTTAAACATGAAAAAGGAGCCTAAGTTACTCCTTATAACATCAGCTACTTGGCAGTGACAGTCCCGTCAAAGTCAGTCCAGCCGTTTCAGAGATTAGCCGGAACATCCAGACAGGCAGACAGACAAAAATGCAAAAAATTGCATTTTCGGAATTCCGTCCTAATTTTTTTTCTAATTTTTTTTTTATTTTGACATGTCAAATAGACTTTAATATTTATTTATCTGTATATAAGAGATGTTATTTATTTAATTTTTATTATTTAATGCAGCAAAGTTCTATGATTCTTAAAACAATCATAGGAATCCAAACTATTAATCCATAACAAAGTAACAAAATAAGAAAAAGTGTTTCTTAGACAAATATGGCCGACATTACGTTTAATATGCGCACACGCAATGGTCTAGCACGGAAAATATTAATACTAATGTATTTTGAGTGCGTCAATACAAGCGTTACATGCGATATTTAAATATGTACATACATTGCTTGCCACACTCTCAAATATAAAAGGGTCCATTCACGGCCCTACATGACAGTCCGCCTAGCAGTCCGCTGAGCAATGCAGAATGTAGGATCTCTTTAAAGGCTATCTATTAATAGTGTTATAAGGCCTCCACATTCTCGCGGGAAGCCGTTCCACATTCTCGATTTTCGCTATCTCACGGTGTCAAAGAGCACTGAGAGAAAGGTAGACCCATAATAACCAAAGCCTCAGCAGAATTATAGTTGGCAAACAGGTTAAGAGACCATCTATGGATAATGGTTACCGCCGCCTATAGACGTTCTCACTGGTGCAGGGTTGAAGAAAGAATACACTTTTCTGCGTTAGGGCGGCCTGTCGTAAGAGCCGACAAAACAACCAACAGCCAGGTGGTAGTGTATTTGCCCGCCTAGATGGCATAACAACCTTGATTTGTGTTTCAGCATCAGTGACCACATTTCAGTCTTCTTTTAGAGTTTTACAAATGTCCATAGGCGATGGTAATCGCTTTCCATAAGGTGAGCTGTCTGTCTGTCTGCTGAATTCATGCAATAAGAAAAAGACGTACGTAACACCAGGAGCGAAGTCATCGCGTTACCAGCATTTAGGAAGGGATAGAGTGGATGGTATAGATCAGGGATTCCGAAACTATTTTGGGCAAGAGACCTCTTTTCCTGACTGAATTGATACCTTAGCCCCACATAGCCAAATTACTTTAAAAATCTCCAGTTTTATTTGTACTGATACAAAACACTTACGAATTTAAAAACTTTGTGGATGGTTAAGTGAGTATACTTACATACATACATACATACATAACTTCACGCCAGTTCCCTTGCGGGATAGGCACGAACAACAGAGCGGCATTTAGGCTTATTCTTACACACCTCACTTGCTTTTTTGACATTCATAACTCTTGTCATGCACGCTCGTCTGTTCTTAAGGCTCCTGACATCACCCTCTGCTAGTACACGATTAATTTGATCATGGAAGGTGTGCCGTGGCCTTCCACGACTTCTGCATCCATCCACTTTTGCATTGTATATCTGTTTAGTCATTCATTCATCATGTATTCTTTCCACATGCCCGAACCACCGGAGCATTTCTTTCCTTACCTACCCTGAGACTCTTTCAGACCAACTCTCTTTCTTACTTCGGTATTACGAACGCGGTCCGCGAGCGTCACTCCGCAGATTTAGCGCAGTTCTCGCATCTGGACCGCGTTTACTCTTCTTTCATGCTCTCTCTTCCATGCCCAAATATACAATTACAAAAATGCACGATTACAATATTGTCTTGGTAGACACAATAGGCGACCCTATCGCTTAAGGCAACCTAACTCAAGGCATAATCTAACTTAATCAGGCTATGTAGGTGGTGCTGCCATCTTCCAAGGAATAAGTGACATACCATCCGGCCTCTTGCCATCGTCGCGTACCAAGCCATTCGGTTCTAATACGGCCGGTACGCCGACGCTGACAAGAGCTCGGCGGATGATGTCATTGAGGTTGGCATGGCGAGATCTTCGATCAACACTATGTAAACATGCTAATCCGTGGTGTCCATACGGGTCTACCATACTCCCACAACGTGTGTAATTTTTTTTAATTCTTTTATTGCAGGAGTTCAGCAGAAAGGCAGACGGCCCACTTAATGGAAAGCGGTTACCATCGCCCATGGACACTTGCAACACCAAAGGTGCCACGAATGCGCTGCTGCTCTCTTAAGGGAGACTGGAACCTGGTCACTACTGCCGGAACGCAACTCAAGGTTGTTATGGCGACATACTTTAGACCAGGGGCGGTAGCCATCCAGTCGTGCAAATGCCCCACCACCTGGCTAATTAGTGCCGATTTTTAGACCTCGTCGACTTCCAAAATCAATTTTTATGTCGACCCCCTGGTAAATCGATTTCAATCCCGGCGAGTCGATATCGCCCATTTTAAAGAGAAAATAAATGTATGTTTGTAAGGGAGTAACTCAAAAACTACTGAACCGATTTCCAAAATTCTATCACTATTATAATGCTACATTATCCCTGAATGATATAGGCTATATTCATTACTAGAAAAATTAGGGATCCTTAATAAAAGTTCAATAATGTAATCCAAGGTGTAAAAATGTTTACATAAAACGTCTTTTATGGAATCAGGTACTAGATTTTAATTTTTAGGGCAGAAATATGTTTGTATGTATTTAATTTATAAAGCAATTTAAGTGTGTGTATTTAATAAAACTACGTTTGAACGGTTTTAAGCGCGGTAATTTATTTGATTTTGGTTATGCCGACGTTTCGGCCACTTTTCAATAGCCGTGATCACGGAAGGCAAAGATGTCAAGTGTCAACGAGTATTGTTAAAGTTTTATTTAGCCTATCGCCAACTTGTTCGTTTTAATTTTGTTTATGGTTATTATTTACTCTATGGGAGCGTAATCCAATTTAGATTAGGCTCCCATAATCCAAATGGATTCCAAATAAATTACGCTTAAAACCGTTAAAACTTATTTTTATCTTATATTAATATATAAAGCTGAAGAGTTTGTTTGTTTGAACGCGCTAATCTCAGGAACTACTGGTCTGATTTGAAAAATTCTTTCAGTGTTAGATAGCCCATTTATCGAGGAAGGCTATAGGCTATATATCATCACGCTAAGACCAATAGGAGCGGAGCACCAATGAAGAATATTTCAAAATCGGGGGGTCTTGAAAAAAAAATTCACGCGAACGACGTCGCGGGCACAGATAGTTATGTATGTAAGTCGCGAAAACTTAAGACAATATTATGTGTGTATTTATTGATAAAATATGTGGTTTAAGTATGTCTATTTAAGTTCTACCTAATAATCAGCACCACCTACATAGCCTGATTAAGTTAAATTATGCCTTGAGTTAGGTTGCCTTAAGCGATAGGGTCGCCTATTGTGTCTACCAAGACAATATTGTAATCGTGCATTTTTGTAATTGTATATTGGGCATGGAAGAGAGAGCATGAAAGTAGAGTAAACGCGGTCGAGATGCGAGCACTGCGCCAAATCTGCGGAGTGACGCTCGCGGTCCGCGTACGTAATACCGAAGTAAGAAAGAGAGTTGGTCTGAAAGAGAGTGTCGGGGTGAAGGTAAGGAAAGGAATGCTCCGGTGGTTCGGGCCTGTGGAAAGAATGACTAAACAGATATACAATGCAAAAGTGGATGGATGCAGAAGTCGTGGAAGGCCACGACACACCTTCCATGATCAAATTGATCGTATACTAGCAGAAGGTGATATCAAGAGCGTTAAGAACAGACGAGCGTGCATGACAAGAGTTATGAATGTCAAAGAAGCAAGTGAGGTGTGTAAGAATAAGCCTAAATGGCGCTTTGTTGTTCGTGCCTACCCCGCAAGGGAACTGGCGTGAAGTTATGTATATTCTATCATTCGGACGTGGCTCTGCCAGGTCTGACTGGAGCCAGGAGTTCCTATCCATACATAACAACAGACAGATGAATATGACAAAGTTGTACTTCTGTTATAGACTATGGAACCCTGAATAGAACAACAGACACTTACAACAAGCTTCGGACCGAAACGCTATGGATTTGATTAATGTACTATAACAAGCTTAATATGTTAGAGAGATATACTACAAAAAGTAAAGAAAGTTATTAGAGCGTACGAAATCATAATTAACCAATGAAGTTGTATAATTTATTGTAGTCTGTTTAGAATGTATAATATATAACACAAAGTTGGGATAGTTACATTGTTTATAATTCTTCAGCAGCAGGCCTGGGACTAAAACAGAATGATGATAACTCCGCTTTTATTGTCAAATCAGAACTAAACACTAGAATGATACATACATACATAGATAACTTCACGCCAGTTCCCTTGCGGGGTAGGCACGAACAACAGAGCGCCATTTAAGCTTATTCTTACACATCTCACTTGCTTCTTTGACATTCATAACTCTTGTCATGCACGCTCGTCTGTTCTTAAGGCTAGAATGATGATAACAATTACTCGCCTCTGCTCCTATTGAAGGGAAACTTCTATATAAACGAGGGGTCTTAGGATTTTTCTGTCACGAAAAAGCGTTGCCGCGTGGAGGATCGGCATAAATTTAGACTAGACGTGGTGAGAGGCGGCATAATTTTATTATTTTATCCGTGCAGGAACGGAGAAAGAATACAATTTCCTGCGGCCGGGCGGCCTGTCGTAAGAGGCGACAAAACAACCCACAGCCAGGTGGTAGGGCATTTGCCCGACTGGATGGCTACCACCCCTGGTCTAAAGTATGTCGCCATAACAACCTTGAGTTGTGTTCCGGCATTAGTGGCCAGGTTCCAGTTTCCCTTAAGAGAGCAGCAGCGCATTTGTAGCACCTTTGGTGTTGCAAATGTCCATAGGCGATGGTAACCGCTTTCCATCGAGTGGGCCGTCTGCCTGTCTGCTGAACTCCAGCAATAAAAAAAAATAATAATAATTTTAGAGTATACTATGGATGCGTTTTTTGGTTCCGGATCGAATTCAGTTTTTTTGTTTGATAGAATAAAATATGTGTAAATAAAAAATGCGTTAATTAAAATGTACCTAACCTAACCAAATCATAATTTGCAGTAAACCTGCGAAAAATCGAAATGTGTGCTGGGACACATAGTAGAAGTGAAACTTCAACGGACAAGTGACAAAACGAATCGCAACAAAATTTTAACTGAAGTTTTACGGGTAGATTGTTAATGTACTTGTCCAATTTGAAAACCTGCCCGTAAAACTTCAAATGAAAATTTTGTTGCAATTCTTTTTACCACTTGTCCGTTGAAGTTTCACTTCTACTATGTGTCCCAGCACACATTTCGATTTTTTTGATATAACAACATTGTGTACATGACTGTGCGGCAAAAATATACTCATATTTAAAAAAAAAAAAATTATGTTTATGGCTTGGCAACTAGGCCTTTAACACAGGCGCAATTGTATTGTAGGCTACAATTGACGCGTATAACGGAGTTCTTGTGAAAACTCTAAAGGTCACATTTGACTTATACAGTTTACATTTCTCACAAAAACACATAATTACTACTCAAAAACTATCAACATCCTACAACTATTGTTCATTTTAGAGTGATTTTTATACATTTTTAGAAAATAAAACTGCACAGCACAACGTCCCCTTTCAGTTCCCGCCAAAAACTCCCAAATATACTCATGAGGTTTCTGTGCCGCAGTCAAATGTGTTTCTAATGTACATATATGAATTTAAGCATATTGGACAATAAATTAAAAGAAAAAAATGCTCAAAATTCAATTTGATTTATGAACTTCAAAATAAAAGTGGATGGATGCAGAAGTCGTGGAAGGCCACGACACACCTTCCATGATCAAATTGATCGTGTACTAGCGGAGGGTGATGTCAGGAGCCTTAAGAACAGACGAGTGTGCATGACAAGAGTTATGAATGTCAAAGAAGCAAGTTTGGTGTGTAAGAATGGACCTAAATGGCCCTCTGCTGCTCGTGCCTACCCCGCAAGGGAACTGGCGTGAAGTTATGTATGTATGTATGTATGTAACTTCAAAATATTTCCAACTCATACAGATAATGTCCATAGTGTTTAAATATTTCAAGTCCCGATTCTAAAGAAGTATCATTTCGAAAAGTAATATGCATATGGGGCAAGTATATAGCGAATGTTTTTTTTTTATTGCAGTATATCAGCAGATAGGCAGACGGCCCGCTTGATGGAAAGCGGTTACTATCGCCTATGGACATTTGCAACAGCAAAGTTGCTACAAATGCGCTGCAGCTCTCTTAAGGGAGACTGGAACCTGGTCACTAGTGCCGGAACACAACTCAAGGTTGTTATGGCGACATACTTTAGACCAGGGGTGGTAGCCATCCAGTCGGGCAAATGGCCTACCACCTGGCTTTGGGTTGTTAAGTCGCCTCTTACGACAGGCCGCCCGGCCGCAGGAAATTGTATTCTTTCTCGGGTCCTGCACGGATAAAATATACTACTATAAAAATACCTATAATAATAACAAAGAAAACACTGCCCAGCAAAATATAGAGATGAGTCGAAGCCAACCTGATTTGAAGTTTTACACATTTCTGTATAAAAATTACTTAAAAAAAGAAAACTGAGTTTATCAATTTTTAGCTAGACGTGTTTCTGGGGGTTTCTTGCCGCTTCTTCTCCTTAACAGCAATAACATGCTGCGAAGCAGTGTACATAGACTAGGAAGCAAAATTAAACTTTAACCCATCAGCTCTTCCAAAAGCCGCAAGACTAACACTATAACTATCTCGTAATATACCAAGAAAATATATCCATTTCATACAAATCATAGAAATCCTATATAAACAGAGTGAGACAACAACACAAAAACGATCACGTGCATAAACCAGTGGAACTTATTTTGAATAGAAATTTGTGAATTTGAATTTACAACGAATGACTTGTTTCAAATGGCCTACCACCTGGCTTTGGGTTGTTAAGTCGCCTCTTACGACAGGCCGCCCGGCCGCAGGAAATTGTATTCTTTCTCCGTTCCTGCACGGATAGAACGACGACGCGACGATGTCGCCGGCATTGCTAGGTAATTTGATAATAATTAACATGCGAAATTTTACTAGGTATATGTATGCATCATATTACATATGCGTCTATGAAATAAATTGCAAACCCAATGGGAAATGTTTGTAATATTGTAATATTACAGTGTAATATTACAGATTTTTGGCTACATGTGTAGACGTGTTTTGTACACGTAATTAGATCATGGCCATGTTAAACTATAGACTCACACGACTTCGCTCACGTAGGGCTAGTTTTTATATGTTACTACCCATTCACTTGCCATAACATCGGTTGAATTTTGACTTTGTTTTATTATTGCTTGAGTTCGACAGACAGGCAGACGGGCCACCTGATGGAAAGCGGTTACCGTCGCCTATGGACATGATCGCTAACGACGGGACACAAGTCAAGGTTGTCATGGCGGCATACTACCAAGACCAGGAAATTTAATTTTTTCTCCGTTCCTGCACAGATGAAATGGATTTTATATAAAATTCTACATACATACATACATACATAACTTCACGCCAGTTCCCTTGCGGGGTAGGCACGAACAACAGAGCGCCATTTAGGCCCATTCTTACACACCTCACTTGCTTCTTTGACATTCATAACTCTTGTCATGCACGCTCGTCTGTTCTTAAGGCTCCTGACATCACCCTCCGCTAGTACACGATCAATTTGATCATGGAAGGTGTGTCGTGGCCTTCCACGACTTCTAGCCGATAGTAAATCAAATGACCGGTCGGTATGAACTAGGAACCGGGCAGCGAAGTTATTGATTTGTTATTATTATATAGTATTATTTTATTATTATCTTCTCCATATATAAAAATGAATCGTAGAAATGTATGTACGCACATAACTTGAGAACGGCTTTACCGATTTTGATTAAACTTTTTGTGTGTGTTTGGGTGGCTCCTCGGAAGGTTTAGATTTACAACTGGAACCGGTAGGTGGCGTTGGGATCGGGTTCTAGGATCCTCCTAATCTCCTGAGCCAATTTTGATGATTTTGTTTTTGTGTGTTTAAGTGGGTCCCCGGATGGTTTAGATTCACAATTGGAACCTGTAGGTGGCACTAGAATCGGGGCCTAGATTTTAATTTTTTCAGGGCAGGACAACGTCTGCCGGGACAACTAGTTTTCTATATAAATAAAAGTGAATCGTAGAAATGTGAATAACTTGGTGGTATGTAAAATGAATGTATCTCAAAATAGAGGAGTGTGGAGGCAAAAGACATATTGCGTAGACTCCAAATAATTGGTAGAAGGAAAAAAGAGAAATTTCATAAAACTCGCTACTCCCTACATGGGTCCCAAAAAATGCCATAGAAGACAGGGGCAACATGGGTGTGAATGGCTAAGGGGTGTATAGCAGGTTCACCGAAGCTGCTTCTGACGTTATGCTATTCATCACTTCCACCCCTGGAGCTTGAGTCTTAGCTCTAGCGATCTCCACTCCGTGCCGGCTGGCTAAGACAAGCACGGAGGGGGCCTTGCTTATTATTATTTTTTATTGTTATAATGTATGTCCTTGTAGACCACGGGCCATAAAAATGGCCCGGACTTTTGGAGGGCTTGCGTGGGGCCGACAGTGGCGTGACACTGACCGGCGATTATCCCTGTCTACACCATATAGTAATGCACCCAAGGACAAGCCCCGGCCAGTGTAGGACTATTGTGGGAAATGAGGACAAAAAGTACCGTGCTATTGAGGTGAACTGCTAGTGGTACTAGAGGTCTGAGAATATGGGGACTATGGCGTCTGACTGTCGCAATGTTCGGAGAACATGGAAAAATGGGCAGACGGTGATTCGCCATTCCCTGCATGGGCCCCAAAAGATGCTATAGAAGGGAGGGGCAACATGGGTGTGAGTGGCTAAGGGGTGTAGAGAGGTGGGCTGCAGGTTCGCCGAAGCTACTTCTGACGTAATTCCATTTATCATTTGTACCCCCGGATCTTGAGTGTTCAAGCACCTCTGCGGTTTTATTAGACTATTATTTAGCCTTATTTTATTTACTTCTAGTTTTTAATATATAATTTAGTTTGCAATTAGGTTTCTTAGTAAATTAATTTTGTGACATTACACGAGTTAAACAAATGTGCAAGGTGGGTTACTATTTTGGCACTCTTCTTTCGTAAATCATTGTTTACATATTGATAGTGTGTTAAATTTACCAAGTAATAATTTTCGTGAATTCGCGAACCTCAGCTATAATATTTTGGTAACACGTTTTTAGAGTGTTTATGAAAATAGAAAATAACTAGGTCGATAAAAATTGTTAAGAAAAAATGTTTTTTAATATTTTTTTGTTGGAACAGTTCATATGGCTTCGCTCGAATATTTTTTTTATATTATGTATGCTGGTAAACAAACTTGATGACAATCCATGTGATGGCATGGAAGAAAAATACTTCATACATACATACATAACTTCACGCCAGTTCCCTTGCGGGATAGGCACGAACAACAGAGCGCCATTTAGGCCCATTCTTACACACCTCACTTGCTTCTTTGACATTCATAACTCTTGTCATGCACGCTCGTTTGTTCTTAAGGCTCCTGACATCACCCTCTGCTAGTACACGATCAATTTGATCATGGAAAGTGTGTCGTGGCCTTCCACGACTTCTGCATCCATCCACTTTTGCATTGTATATCTGTTTAGTCATTCTTTCATCCTGCATTCTTTCCACATGCCCGAACCACCGGAGCATTCCTTTCCTTACCTTTACCCCAACACTCTCTTTCTTACTTCGGTATTACGAACGCGGTCCGCGAGCGTCACTCCGCAGATTTTGTGCAGTGCTCGCATCTCGACCGCGTTTACTCTACTTTCATGTAAAATAAAATAAAAATACTAGCGAATAAAAAACGTAATCATTGTGTTTTTGCCAGGTGGTAGGGTATTTGCCCGACTGGATGGCTACCACCCCTGGTCTAGTGTACGCCGCCATAACATTCTTGAGTTGTGTTCCGGCATTATTGGCCACTCTACCTTTAGAAAGCGGCAGCACATTAGTAGCATCTTTGGCGTTACAAATGTCTATAGGCGATGGTAACCGCTTTCCATCAGGTGGTCTGCCTACTGAACTCATGTAATATTTTTTTATAATCACGCTGAAATCATTAAATTGATTACAGCTGTTAGGGCTGGCTCTATCGCCTACTTGCCCTTATACCATTCCTTCTATTCTATTTCTCTACTTTTTAGGTGAATACGTTTGCGTCACTGCTCGGGGACATGTTTAATAGGGGGTCGTATGCGACTTGATGGGTTTTTAGTCGAAACGCCCACTGAACACTCTGATGTTCTTCTTGACGTCGTTTGCCAGGGCCAAGAGACCACCCTACCCTTTTTTTTTACCGCGCGAGGGGGAAAGGCCGCAGCCCGTGTGTGGGATTTACTATGTCGGGGTGGCACTAGCACCTCACGTGTGAAGTGCTGTTGCCACGCCGCGGTTAAGAATACCACTAAGACTCCGATCCTCGAGCTTCCTTCGTCCGGGCTGTGGGCTCGCTCGCGTATCACTACCAGCCCGGACGGAAGACCACCCTACCCTACCACCTGGTACTACAACAACATTAATACTCATTATTGGACACCAACGTAAAAACAATTACACATTTTCATATAATATTTTTTTAAGTTTTCGCGACTAGTATTCATAATAAAACCACTAAGAGTTTAATAAAACCACGTTTTAACGGTTTTAAGCGCGGCAATTTATTTGATTTTTGTTTTTCCGACGCTTCGGCCACCTTTCAGTGGCCGTGATCACGGAAGACAAAGATGTCAAGTGTCAACGAGTATTGTTAAAGTTTTATTTAGCCTACCGCCAATTTATTATTTTTAATTTTGTTTATGATTATTATTTACTCTATGGAGCCTAATCTAATTTACTACCGCTTCGCAACATGTTATGACTTGAAGAGAAGAAGCGGCGCAAGAAACTCTTCAGCAAACATGCCAGCTCTAATAATTTTATATAAATTTTCTTTCCACCCATTTTAATATTACATAAAATTATTAGAGCTAGGCATGTTTGCTGAAGAGTTTCTTGCGCCGCTTCTTCTCTTCCAGCCACAACATGTTGCGAAGCGGTGGTAAATTAGATTAGGCTCCCATAGAGTAAATAATAGCCAAAATAAAATTAAAATGGACAAGTTGGCGGTAGGCTAAATAAAACTTTAACAATACTCGTTGACACTTGACATCTTTGTCTTCCGTGATCACGCCTACTGAAAACTGGCCGAAACATCAGAATAATGAAATTCAAATAAATTATCGCGCTTAAAACCGTTAAAACGTAGTTTTATTACATTTTCATATGTTAATATGTTAAAATGGTAAGACCCACCCGACACACCTTCCATGATCAAATTGATCGTGTACTAGCGGAGGGTGTGACGAGCGTGCATGACAAGAGTTATGAATGTCAAAGAAGCAAGTGAGGTGTGTAAGAATGGGCCTAAATGGCGCTCTGTTGTTCGTGCCTACCCCGCAAGGGAACTGGCGTGAAGTTATGTATGTATGTATGTAAAATGGTAAGTAGTACAATGGGCGGCGTTGTTACTTAAAGCAATCTCTTCCAGGCAACCTTTGAGACTACCAGGTCTAATAAATATATGTTTACTATAAACCTCTTCAGATTTTTTTTTTTTAAACAAACATACATTTGTAGTTTCGCTGATACGGTTAAAACGTTAATTGTTATAAGTAGCCCAAAAAGTCAGGCCAGTTTCTATGGCACCATATTACAAGTACTTGTCCTACATTTTGTACATGCATATCGCTATTTCATTATATATGTTAAACACTTCTTTAAGTATTAATTTCTTGTCGACTGTAATTATTTTAATTATAAAAGAAAACTGCACGTGCGTAATATAATGATGATTTTAATAAAACAGGGGGAAAAAACATATTAAAAAAAAACTAAAGAACACCTATGTTCTACATTTATATATATTTATTGCAGGAGTTTAGCAGACAGGCAGACGGCCCACTTGATAGAAAGCGGTTACCATCGCCTATGGACATTTGTAACACCAAAGGTGCTACAGACTCCAGACTAAAGAACAGCAATTGATTTTTATATATATAGAAGATATACTTTTTTCATTATTAGTCAATATTTACAGATAATTTAAGAACTGCTTTTGAGTCAGGTTGCCTGGAAGAGATCGCTTTTTAGCGATAAGGCCGCCTTTTGTTTTACCAAGTAACTGTTGCCTTGTTGTGTATTTTTGTATTGGTCAACAATAAAGTATTTATTGTCTATACAGACTTTGAGGGTTATATTCAAATCAATTCTTGTTGATACTATTTTTTAAGTGTTACCAACTTGAATTTCTTCAGAATTTTTCCGCTCATACTTTATAAGTTATAGCAGGATATCATTCTCATGCTTTCGGCTCAGACGTGTAGAATAAAGACTCCATCTACGTGAATAAAAGCCTCAATTAAGTGAAGCTTTTTTTTTATTTTGTAACTTGTGTTAATCGTTCTTGCACGGATATTGACTGAGAATGATTTTGACGAAAGAGTAATAGCAGGATTGGGTCCGAGGATGGCTGGAGTCCCAGCGGTAACAAGAGCCCGACGGATAATGTCATTTAGTGCAGCATGGCGTGATATTCTGCCGCCGCTATTGATGCGGTAATTAGTTATTAAAGTATTGATTTAATATCTTAATAACTAATTAACAACTTAACGGATATTGTTCCAATTTATTATTATTATAATTTTTTATTTTTTTATTTTTTCAGCAGACAGGCAGATGGCCCACTTGATGGAAAGCGTTTTTATCCGTGCAGGAACGGAGAAAGAATACAATTTCCTGCGGCCCGGCGGCCTGTCGTAAGAGGCGACTAAAGAACCCACAGCCAGGTGGTAGAGTATTTGCTCGACTGGATGGCGACCACCCCTGGTCTAGAGTATGCCGCCATAACAACCTTGTGTTGTGTTCCGGCATTAGTGACCAGGTTCCAGTCTCCTTTAAGAGAGCAGCAGCGCATTTGTAGCACCTTTGTTGTTGCAAATGTCCATAGGCGATGGTAACCGCTTTCCATTTAGTGGGCCGTCTGCCTGTCTGCTGAACTCCTGCAATAAAAAAAAAAAAAAAAAAAAGCGGTTACCATCGCCTATGGACATTTGCAATACCAAAGGTGCAACAAATGCGCTGTTTCAATTAAGTTCAGTTGAAAATTGTTCTGAGGCTCTACTAACTTATTATTTCAGAATTTTCTATATCATACTTTTAAAGTTTTTTCTTTACAATATTAAAATTTTAATTATTGCAAAAGAATTGCGGTAATAAATATGCATTCTTTTTTATGATTCTACTAGCTCCAATACTAGTATTAACTCTATCTTTGGAGCTAGTATTCTACTTAGAGGGAGACACACAATTTTCACGACTTAGTAACTAATATTTAGCTACATTTCTTATCAACGAAACCCCGAAGGACTATGTATTAAATAAAATTGTTTTATCAGCTTCTTACATGTGTACGACGGCCGCCGCTAACAATTGTTCTTCCTGTTTCACTCTGATTTTTAATTACCTGGACTAAAATGACAGCTGCAATCGACTTTTTTGTATCCCGCAGGTCTTGCAAGCTTAGAGCAACTCATTACTGTGAGTTGAAGCGTATAGCATTTCCGTAGGATTCAACTCACTAATTAATCAAAAACAGGTCGATCGCAGCTGTCATATTAGTTCGGGTAATTAAAAATCAGAGTATATAGGATAGTGTAGTGGAATACAGTACAATACAATAATATTCTTATTAATAAACCTCATTCATATATATTATGGACCCAGTCATTTTAGAAAAAAAGTATTATTAGGAAGCAAAGTTTAAGGTGTAAATAAAGCTCAAAATGGCTGCGAAGTTTAAAAAGAAATAATAGAAATAAAAAGAAATTATAATAGTTAACAAACTAAATAAAAAAAATAACTTACAGTTGTTCCGGTCGCCAGCAAAGAGTTTGTGGAAACGCAAGAAGTCGGGACGCCCTCCGAAGAAGTTCCCATTTTGATTCAAAACTTCTTTGATCAGTGACAGATTGTTAACCACGAGACATTTGACCGAGCCAAGTTGCATGGAGAAAATATCGCCATATTCCTTTGATAGTTGCGTAAATGATTTGAATGGCGAATCGTACTTCGCCAAGAGGTGCATGCTGCCAATAATAGGCAATGGTGTCGGACCAGGGGCTACTTTGAGCTCAGCAACCTGACTCTCACCGTGTTTAGTAACTTTTTTCCAGACAACGGTCTTCCTCGCAAAGATTTTATATACAGCGTAAAGGAAAAAAGCGACTAATAGTAGCGCACTCATTTTGTTATTTTTTAGTAATATTTAAAAAAATATTATTTTTTAATAAGAGTGGCACCACTGCCGGGGAGTTTTGGCGGGAACTGAGGCTCCGACCGGCACTGCGTCAGCTGGGCTTCGTCCGCCATTTTTATAGTGTTCGCGCGCGATTTGCATTTCGAATCCCGCTATACAAACAAATTTTATAACTTTAAACACTCTAAAGTATACTTTATTTCTATGAAAATAAGATATATATCAACCTCATTTGTCACTTAGCTCATCCCAGAACGAAAACTGTATCAATATTATTTTGTATATCCCTACCTGATTAACACGCCATTTTCAACCTTATTTTAGTAGTAATAATATCTTTAACGACTGTATTGTGTTATTTTGTATAATCAGTTCTATACAGGCTTGGAAAATTTACTCTATGCAGAGCTGCTGTTAATACATATACTTAAATAAAATTATTAACCGCACTCAGAAATCTTAATGGAGAGTTAACTTAAAGAGAATTTAAACATTGTTATTAAATTTTAAAAATCGTCCAAGTGCGTGGAACTCCACCCATACTTAATGATTTCGTAGGCTAGCTACGAAACATAAAAAAAAATCATATTCATTCAATTAACCAATTTTTGTTGAAAGCATAGAAAAATGGTATGACAAGCGTGTACTAAAAACGTATGTAACTCGAACGTACGCTCCAGAACATTTTTAATTATAATTTATTTGGCTTTATGTCATGGCAGCTAGGCCTTTAAGCCAAATCTTAAACTACAATATAGTTTCTTCATTTTCTTAAGTCTACGTATAGCTCAGCTGAATTGTAGGTTATGACGCCATTCAACGGTCCCATTTGATTGTATAGATTATACTAAAATATATATCAATATTTAACAACTATTGTTCATTTTAGAGACATTTTACACATTTTTAGAAAATAAAACTGAACATCACGTCCCCTTTCGGTTCCCGCCAAAAAATCTTGTCTCGACCTTGTTGTCACTGAAAAACAAAATTAAAAATTTCAATCAACGTTTGACTTGAAATTCCCGCGGGATATCCGAGACACAAAGTACCGTAGCAAGCTATCGTTTTAGTGAAAAATTGTGACGGAATAAGCTAATTTCTATGCACCCGAAATACTTCAACCAGGGTTAAAAAAATCACACAATTATTACATACATTTGCTAGCGTTACCCCGCCTCCGTGCTTCCCTTAGCCAACCGGCACGGAGTGGAGATCGCTAGAGCTAAGACTCAAGCTCTAAGGGTGGAAGTGATAAACGACATAACGTCGGAAGTAGCTTCGGGGAACCTGTAGCCCACCTCTCTACACCCCTTAGCCACTCGCACCCATGTTGGCTATGTCGTCTATGGCATTTTTTGGCGCCCATTTTTTCCATGTTCCTTGAACATTGCGTCGGGCAGACGCCATAGTCCCTGTATTCCCCGGTCTGTAACTCCTCTAGCAGTTGATCCCGATAGCCCGGAACTTTTTGTTCTCATTTCCCACAATAGTCCTACACTGGCCGGGGCTTGTCCATGGGAGCATTATTGGTGTAGACAGGGATAATCGCCGGTCAGTGTCACGCCACATTTACATGAAATTTGTCAAGTGGCCTCTACGTGTTGGCCTTCCCATGGCCCCACGCAAGCCCTCCAAAAGTCCGGGTCATTTTTATGGCCCGTGGTCTACAAGGACATACATTATAACAATAAAAAATAATAATAAGCAAGGCCCCCTCCGTGCTTGTCTTAGCCAGCCGGCACGGAGTGGAGATCGCTAGAGCTAAGACTCAAGCTCCAGGGGTGGAAGTGATGAATAGCATAACGTCAGAAGCACCTTCGGTGAACCTGCAGCCCACCTCTCTACACCCCTTAGCCACTCACTCCCATGTTGCCCCTGTCTTCTATGGCATTTTTTGGGACCCATGTAAATGCTTTTCACGCACAATCCTTTGCAAGGGATTAGACCATAGTCGATCATGGAGGAATTCCCAGAAGGGCAATCCAAACAGTAATCAACCGGCTTGTGTGGAGACTCGAGCCCAAATGGCTAATACCCACTAAAACCACCCTCCTCCGATGCCCCGCGCTTATGGCAGGAAAGGCATGAGACTTAGAACGTAGTAACGCCCACGCCGATCCTAGCGCAATAAGTGCCTGAGAAAGCCCCTGGAAGAGCTAACTCACTTCGACGACAGGGGTGAAGACTCCTCTGCTCCCTTGATGCATGAGCGACGTGTTGCCCTTCTCATGACCCCACACAAGACCTCCATAAGCCCGAGCCATTTTTATGACCCGTGGTCTTCAAAGACATACATTGTAATAATAATTAATTGTATGTAACCTCTTATTTCTGAATGACAAGTTATTTACAAACATTTATTCCTAAATGATACAATCAGCCATTTTATTAATTGAGTAATAACTTTGTTTGTTATTTTTATTTATTCTGTGATTAGCGCCTGTATAGAGTACATACATACATACATAACTTCACGCCAGTTCCCTTGCGGGGTAGGCACGAACAACAGAGCGCCATTCAGGCTTATTCTTACACACCTCACTTGCATCTTTTTCATTCATAACTCTTGTCATGCACACTCGTCTGTTCTTAAGGCTCCTGACATCACCTTCTGCTAGTACACGATCAATGTGATCATGGAAGGTGTGTCGTGGCCTTCCACGACTTCTGCATCCATCCACTTTTGCATTGTATATCTGTTTAGTTTAGTCATTCTTTCATCATGCATTCTTTCCACATGCCCGAACCACCGGAGCATTCCTTTCCTTACCTTCACCCCGACACTCTCTTTCAGACCAACTCTCTTTCTTACTTCGGTATTACGAACGCGGTCCGCGAGCGTCACTCCGCAGTGGTTTATTTTATTACATTTAAAACTTTAAATATAATATCTTATATAAAATATTATCTAAAATTTCCAAACAATAATGTAACAAATTCTTGTAATTCATAATCTTTTTAATTTAAATGGTTTTTCAATGACTTCAATCCGTTGTGCTAATTTGCCAAATTTCTTATACTGTAAAATTGTTGGAGAGATGGCGAGGTGTTCTAGTGACCAGTTGATGTTCTTTTATTACCGTAAACCCTTCTGAGTTGTTGCTAGTATTACACTTAGTAACCTATATAAATAAAAAAACATCTTAAAACTTGAAATTCAAGTTTAACAGATATCACAGAATATAAAAAGGTCGTTAAATAAACATGACATATCTGGCCGCTATTTTATTTTTTACATATCAATTCATTCAATGTGTCTACGTCAATGCGTCTTTTAAAACTTTGGAACGGCAAATTAGGGAAATGAGACGCTTTTTTCAATATCTATCTTTAAATATAAAAAAAATGGCTTCCGTAGTTTTTTTAAATCGCCCCACCTGGTATTTTATTTTAATATCGTTCTGGAGGGGGGGGGGGGGGGGAATAAATGCGATGCTGGCAAACAGGCACACGGCCCAGCTCTGGAAAGTGGTTACCGCCGCCTTTTTTCATATTACACGCGGAAATAAAAACAAATGTTCTATAAATAAATATTTTTATATTAAATCTTTTCAAAGTACCTTACATCAGCCTCTATACAAAGTTTCATTCGTCTGAATCAGTTTTCGAAACACTTTTTCCAGTCCTCCGCAGACACCTCGTTCATATCTTGCTCGGACGCTGACAGCGCATCTTCCAGCGACAAAAATTGTATCCCTTTGAGCTGAGTTTTTATTTTCGGGAATAAAAATAAGTCACACGGTGCTAGGTCTAGGCTGTAAGGAGGGTGACCCAGGAGGTTGAACGGCGTGCTGTCCAGGAAGTCGTTCGTTTTTAGCGCGGTATGGGCGGGCGCGTTATCGTGGTGGAGCAGTAGCCCGCGGAGCCCTGTTTGGTCGCTTGCTGCTCACAACAGGGCAAACTTCTGCCAAGCATTTGGTTGTATACCATTCGGTGTTGATGCTTCTTTTGTTCCGTAAAGAAATTGACACCAAGTAGCCAGTCAAATTGAAAAAACTCGCGATCAAAATCTTCCTGCCGCTTCTAGATCACTTCAATATGGTAGGCGTTGATTCATTTTGAAACACCTGAACCGTCGACTGGCGCTTCGTTTCTGGATCGTCTTGATAAATCCAGGCCTCATCACCTGTAATGATGTCGTAAACACGCCGACACGAGCCTGCTTCAAATTTGGTTATCATATCACGGCACCATTCCACCCGGGCCTGCTTCTGAGCATCGGTGAGGCTGTGCGGCACCCAGTGTGAAACTATCCTCCTCACGCGAAGATGCACATGTGGAATCTCGTTAAGGCTTCCCGATCCAATCTGCAGTACGTGCTGAATCTTTTGATACGTAACTCACCTATTATCTTGGATTAAATTTTTCACTGCTAGCACGTTTTATTCCGTAACAGCCGATACACGGCGACCACTTCTTTCTACTATCCCCCAAAGTTAGTAGACCGCGCTTGAATTCGTTGTGCCAACGATACACGGTTGCCTTAGAAGGGCCTACATCCATGAATGCCATTTTAAGTCTATCGCACGATTCGTCCGGTTTTAGGCGACATTTGAAATCGTAAAAAATCATAGCGCGGATCCATTTTTCAATGAGACACGATGATTTAAATTAGCTCGCAAACAATATGGAGGGAAATTTTGAAATTGGAACGTACCTATTTTTCGTTATAAATAATTATATCTTCAAAATAGATTATAACTGGCCACTCTCTCACAGATAAAAACTTTTTTCGCAATACTTTCTGAATGATAAGTGATGTCCGGTGGAAATGCAGTCCCGGATCCCACGGGAGGTGTCTCAAATTTCGTGACGTCACGTTTCAGAATCTAATATATTTAAGCTAATCACGGAACGGCTGTTATAATTTAATAATTTGATGTGAAATTGCAAAATGAATGTAACCAACTGTGACAAGGACGGGGGAGATGTCAAAAGATCATGAAACTGTGTGACTTAGTTTGTGGATGGCCCCTGTTCACACGATTCTTGAAGACACCTAAATTTTATGTTTCAGGAAAAACGGACGACAGTAAAGAGTTCTACTCTCCAGCAGTATTTTTTTTATTTTTTTTTATTGCTGGAGTTCAGCAGACAGGCAGACGGCCCACTAGATGGAAAGCGGTTACCATCGCCTATGGACATTTGCAACAACAAAGGTGCTACAAATGCGCTGCTGCTCTCTTAAGGGAGACTGGAACCTGGTCACTAATGCCGGAACACAACACAAGGTTGTTATGGCGGCATACTCTAGACCAGGGGTGGTCGCCATCCAGTCGAGCAAATACTCTACCACCTGGCTGTGGGTTGTTTAGTCGCCTCTTACGACAGGCCGCCGGGCCGCAGGAAATTGTATTCTTTCTCCGTTCCTGCACGGAATAAATGTATGTATAAAACTGAAGTAGCTATAGTGTCTTCGTCTGCTTTGTTTGCATTTCCGCTATATATCGGTGGTGTGAGATTGTACGTCCGCTCGCCTGGTGGCAAAAAATGAGGGAGGAATTCGTTCCTATAGACATTTGAAATCCCAGGGCCTTTTTTATTTATTATATTTAACCGTGCAGGACCGGAGAAAGAATACAATTTCCTGTATTGGGGCGGCCTGTCGTAAGAGGTGACAAAACAACTCACAGCCAGGTGGTTGGGCATTTGCTCATCTGGATGGCTACCACCCTTGGTCTAGAGCATGTCGCCATAACAACCTTGAGTTGTGTTCCGGAATTAGTGGCCAGGTCAGGCCAGCACATTGGCTGTTACAAATGCCCATAGGCAACGGTAACCGCTTTAAAACAGGTGAGCCGTCTACCTGGTCTGCTGAACGCGTGCAATAAAAAAAAATGTGTAATCCGTGATGTATACCCTACCGCCCAGGGATAGCAGTAAAGTAGTATTGGACGTGTATTATATATTATTGGCCACGACACACCTTCTATGATAAAATTGATCGTGTACTAGCAGAAGGTGATGTCAGGAGCCTTAAGAACAGACGAGCGTGCATGACAAGAGTTATGAATGTCAAAGAAGCAAGTGAGGTGTGTAAAAATAAGCCTAAATGGCGCTCTGTTGTTCGTGCCTACCCCGCAAGGGAACTGGCGTGAAGTTATGTATGTATGGATGTATTATATATTATTTAAAATTATATTTAAGTATTTAAATAAAGTCGTGGTAGTGTGCATATTGTTACAATTACCACGTGCTAACAACGGTGAAGGAAAACATCGTGATGCAACCTGCACATCGCGATAACCGATGTGTCAAATCTGCTAAGCCGCCTTGGACAAGCGTGGCGGGTATACTGTCCGTTTCCCCCTATAATGGGAGGCCCGAGTCCAGCAGTGGGACATTTATGGGCTGATATTATTTTTATATTTTATTTAAATAAAAACAACTATTTTGGCGGAGATACAGTTTCCCATTTTTGTGTAGTAAAAGCAATTAAGTTATAATATTTCACTGTGGACGCGTTCCTTTGATATCTCACAACGCCCAAAATGCTCCGTATGCCGTTCCACAAGGCGAACGCGGGCGTTATGTTCGTGGCGAAAAAGTCGCTAATGACGTTATCATTTTCGATCGCACACCGCTCACAACGACCCATGTCAAGAGGTGGGTCGAAGTGGGCGTTGAACACAGAGCATTAGTTCTCTTTATCTCTAGATATTGAAAAAGGCGTGATTTTCAAATCAACCAATGACATTTGCGTATTTCGTCGTTTATGACATCAACGCCCCATAATCCGTTCCACTTGTGTTTACGATTGTAACGCCGGCAAGCAACTGGAACGGAAAAAATCGCGGTTGTGAACTTGGTCGTTTTGAGACCCTTCTGGAACATAGCCCGTCAGTCATAATATTATTGACATTAATATAGTTTTAAATTAATACTAAACAGATATACAATGCAAAAACACACACCTTCCATGATCAAATTGATCATGTACTAGCAGAAGGTGATGTCAGAAGCCTTAAGAACAGACGAGCGTGCATGACAAGAGTTATGAATGTCAAAGAAGCAAGTGAGATGTGTAAGAATAAGACTAAATGGCGCTCTGTTGTTCGTGCCTACCCGGCAAGGGAACTGGCGTGAAGTTATGTATGTATGTATGTATGTATGTATATATATAATGCATGCTGTGATCGCATGAAGAAGGCCATTCAGCAACCATGTAGTCTGTGTTCTTGTTTTGTTTCAAAGTACGTAAGCTGAATTGGCCAGTTTACGAAACAAACTAAAAAACAAAAAAAAATTGAGGGAGATTGGGTCATAGGAACTCTCACTCATCATGCGATTTGCTTAAAGCCAACCGTTTCGCGCCTATATTCTGTGTTCGCGTGTAATACCAACAGCGACCGACCGACATGTCTCTACGAAATCAAACGCATAACAATACGCTGATATCATGTCTCCCTCGAAAGTTCTATAAATGACAAACAACAAAACAGTTGCGAAAATTTCATAGGAATCTGTTCATTCATCACCCATGTTTTGTCTCTTTCACACTATATACGTAATCGTACACCCATCTCTGTCGTAATAGTTCCTCGGAAAGTAGATCAAAACAGGTTACCGAGATTTCTTACATTATTTATGAGTTTTTACATTGTGTTATGATCATTTTCTGGAAAGTGCAGGTTATGCGAGAAATTAATGAATTCTCTTTGTCTTATTTTATTATAGCCTGATTTATCTATACTAGTGATCGCCCGTGGTCGAATTCGACCATAATAATTAATATCAGAGACTATATATAGATAGAGTAGATATTATATTGCATATAGTTATATGTTTATTATGTTTAAATAGTTGCATATTATCACCATATCTTGTATATGTATATAACTTATGTGTATATTTGTATATATAGTATAGTTATATATTTATTATTAAAATGTAAGTACATACATACATATATACATAACTTCATGCGAGTTCCCTTGCGGGGTAGGCACGAACAACAAAGCGCCATTTAGGCCCATTCTTACACACCTCACTTGCTTCTTTGACATTCATAACTCTTGTCATGCACGCTCGTCTGTTCTTAAGGCTCCTGACATCACCCTCTGCTAGTAGACGATTAATTTGATCATGGAAGGTGTGCCGTGGCCTTCCACGACTTCTGCATCCATCCACTTTTGCATTGTATATCTGTTTAGTCACTCTTTCATCCTGCATTCTTTCCACCCGAACCACCGGAGCATTCCTTTCTTTACCTTCACCCCGACACTTTCTTTCAGACTAACTCTCTTTCTTACTTCGTTATTACGAACACGGTCCGCGAGCGTCACTCCGCAGATTTTGCGCAGTGCTCGCATCTCGACCGCGTTTACTCTACTTTCATGCTCTCTCTTCCATACCCAACTCTCGCTTCCATACGTGAGCGTAGGTACCAGCACCGCGTTGTGTATGGCGAGCTGGGCCTTCTGGCTGAGGTTCGTAGCCAAAACTGTAAGTAATCGTACAATAATTATGTATACCACCGTCGCCACTCCTAATCAGAATATTCTTGCCACGGGTTGTCTGGAAGAGATCGCTTTTTAGCGATAAGACTGCCCTTTGTACCCAACTAGACTAATACTAGTTCGTAAGTTTTTCTGTAATGGTGTACAATAAAGTGTACATCTATCTATCTAGATAGATAACACTTTATTGCTCAACAAAACAAACAAATACAAAAACAAAATGCATAATTACAATACTTGTTGGCAAAACAACAGGCGGCCTTATCGCCAAAAGCAATCACTTCCAGGCAACCTAGCTTAAAAGAAATTCTTAACTAATCTGGCGATGTAGGTGGAGCAGAAAAAAGATAGGACTGTACAATTTAAATATATTTACTTACACTAATTTATAAATTTAATACATATATAAATTTTTATCCGTGCAGGAACGGAGAAAGAATACAATTTCCTGCGGCCCGGCGGCTTGTCGTAAGAGGCGACTAAACAACCCACAGCCAGGTGGTAGAGTATTTGCTCGACTGGATGGCGACCACCCCTGGTCTAGAGTATGCCGCCATAACAACCTTGTGTTGTGTTCCGGCATTAGTGACCAGGTTCCAGTCTCCTTTAAGAGAGCAGCAGCGCATTTGTAGCACCTTTGTTGTTGCAAATGTCCATAGGCGATGGTAACCGCTTTCCATCTAGTCGGCCGTCTGCCTGTCTGCTGAACTCCTGCAATAATAAAATATATATATATATATAATAGTAATATATATACGTACATGCAAAAGACTATATATACTTCTATAATCACAGATTTCGCCAAGGCTACACTGCTAATTTGACTTTAACAATAAACAAAACGCTATATAAATATATGCGTGTGTGTGTCAAATATATGGTAGTGTGTCTAATGTTTTTTTATTGATTTAATGTACTTTTTACGCATAATTAGAAAAAAATATTAGCATTCTGCACTCCTTCTCTATATAAACTAAAAGTGTGCGAAATTTCATACTCCTCCGTCCGCGCAATTTTCGTAAAACGGGGTACAAAGTTTTTACTCACGTATTAATATACAGATATTTGCATAAAATATAATAGAAAATCTTCGTATTGTTACGAGTTGCAGGACTCGAATTAAAATGCCGTTGGAATTATTATAGAGTTTATTAGAACTATACAGACACGTATAACACAGGTACAAATATAACCGTACACAACAAAGCCAAACGTATAGCAGAAGGTCGTGATTCTATAAAACGCGCAAAGTCCGTCACTAATAGATATTCCCGCTATGTACACACGTCTCGCTTCGTTCGTTCGACTGACACCTCCCTCAATCGAGGCATTGCTTTATATTGCACAGATGCAGTATGTCTACCCGGCCGCGTGGACCGAATTTCCTAGAATCAGCCCGACACACCTGGCTAATGTCTGCCATAAAAGATTATAACACACAATGTGCTGTTTTCTAATCACAAATTTTAAACACAAAGTAAATAAAAGAAGTCCAAATGCCGAAGGTAATAAAATGTTTTTTTACGGTATGCAGGTGTGAATTTCTCTTTGTCGGCGTCTAGGTCGTAAAAGTATTTAAAACACTAGATGTTAATCCGCTGGATTATAATTTATGGTCAGTTTTAGAGAGTACGGCTTGCTCTCAACGCCATGATAATTTGGAGTCCCTAAATCAATCCATAAGATTGGCAGTGAAGAATTTTCCCATGGAAACAGTGCGTGCTTCTATTGATAACTGGCCTCAACGTTTAAAGGACTGTATTGCAGCCAATGGAGACCACTTGGAATAGGCTTTTTATATTTTAAATTGTTTTACATTTATGTATTAAACTAACACACTGTAAAACTTATAAATGTTATTTGCAATAGAAAAAAAATCTTTGTTATAATATTTATGGCAAGACTAGGTATATATATGTATGTATGTATATAGTTTAAGACTCTAGTTTTATGCTTTGCAATGATGTAATGTCTACCGTGTCGATATATTAAGGGCATAGCGGAAGATCGGCTCTGGTCTTAACCGACCGGCATTATGCGGAGACTTATGCCCCTTTTAGGAAAAAATTATATTACTGTAGTTTTTAAATTTGTTACCAATTATACTTTATTTATATAATTTGTCCTAAATATAGATATTTTTTTATTTCAGGAGCTCAGCAGACAGGCAGACGGCCCACTTGATGGAAAGCGGTTACCATCGCCTATGGACATTAGCAACACCAAAGATGCTACAAATGCGTTGCTGCTCTCTTAAAGGAGACTGAAACCTGGTCACTAATGCCGGAACACAACTCAAGGTTGTTATGGCGACATACTTTAGACCAGGGGTGGTAGCCATCAAGTCGAGCAAATGCCCTACCACCTGGCTAAATAATATATGCATTATTGTATTATTATATGCATAATTTAAAAATTATATTAGCATTTTTCACTCCTCTATATAAACTGTAAGTGTACCCTACCACCTGGCTGTGGCTTGTTAAGTCGCCTCTTACGACAGGCCGCCCCAACGCAGGAAATTGTATTCTTTCTCCGTTCCTGCACGGATAAAATATTTTCTTTCTTTCTAAAATGCTGGTCGCATTTCCACGTTGGATGGCACTGCTGATTCGTTGCCCTAGGTGCAAGCCAACTCGATAGAGGTGATGAGCTCCAGGCCCCCACGGCCCCAGGGTCTCGACCCCGAAAGCCACAAATACGTACCCACTACCAATGGGCACACATTTGCGACATTTCAGGTCCTTCTGGTGTGCAGCAGCAGCCCCGGCTGTCACGGTTGTCTGAAAGATGGGACGCCGCCAAAGTATCGACACAAGCTGCGTCCCATGTTCCATGGCACCATTTTTTTTTTTATTAGCCAGGTGAAATCCGCTTGAGGACCATAAGCCGCGACAAGGGCAGAACCTTGGGGGGATAATTCGCGACCCTTGTGTCGGATTCGCCAAATCGAGGTTAGGATACCCACTAAAACCCCTGGGTGTTCCGTTCTTCGCCTTATGTTAGCGCTACGGGTATATGACTTAGCCTCTCCGCAGCCCTGGCAGGCGTAGGCCTCTTCCATTGTCGGGGACTCATCCCCCGGCATCATCATGCTCTCTAGGCGCGGGGCGATCTGTAACGCGCCCCACGGGAGGAGAGATGAGCGCGCGCGGAACACTCCCGCTCTCAGCGGCATGCGCGCCGCCCGCTTACGGTGGCCGAAGGTCGGAATCCGCCCTCCGGCGTCGGCGCGTCCTCCTTTGGCGGGAGCGGAGCAAGGACGTCCGCTCACGCTCCCGCTCCGCCTCCTCCTTCACAAGCATAACGCGCTCGCAAAAGGAGGAGAATCTTCCAAGGCACCAACGACATCCCGTGTGGTCTCTTACCATCATCGCGGCACAGCCCATTTCAGCTTCTTGAAACCGGTGCGAAGTAAAACACATCAAATACTATATTTTACTTGATGTTTTTTTTTCTCTTTTTACTCAGCGCCGACTTTAAAACGCTGTAGAAAAATATTGCTTTTTTCATTTGAGTTAGTTTTGAAGTCGGGTTTTGTTTTTAGTTTTTAACCGACTTCGAAAAGGAGGAGGTTCTCAACTTGATTGGTATTTTTTTATGTATGTACAGCGTTACGCTGAGATTTATGATCCAATTTACGTGATTCTTCTTTAGTTCGATGCGGAATAGTTGCCATTTGGTCCCCTAAAAATTTAACATAGTTTGGCCCAGTAGTTTTCATTTTACGAACACTTTTTTAAGGCGCGCCGCACGTTTCGTAGGCCTACCCATAGCTGTCACTAAAAAGTAACAAATAAAAAAAAACTTCGTTTAAAAAAACCTAATAAAGATTTTTGAGTGAGAATTTATTTATCTTTATTAACTTATTTTATACTTTTTAGTTTTTGAAGTCGGTTTTTACTTACGCAAATACTTGAATAGCTTTAAAAAAATATATGAAACACGTACCTATATGTATCTGCCTATAGGGTTGCTCTCGATTTCTCTGCGATCCACTCCATCATCAGATCCTGGCTCGGTGACAATGGAACCACGTCAGGAGTATACTCTTTCGAATAGAAAGAAAGAAAAAGAAGAAAATTTTATTTGAAGAAATGGCGATCTTAAAAAATAAAAGCACATTCAGAGAACTTGTGCGGCGTATTTTCAGCAAACAAAGCTTGCATTAAGCTTATTGCTGTGCCGACGCAATAAAAAAATCGGTCCACAATTGACAATCGGTCCACAATTGACGGAGAAACCACGTAACAAACACAAAAAAACATCCCATTTTTAAGAAGGGCGTTATAAAATTTCTTAGAGGTCGGCAACGCGTTGGCGACACCCCTGGTGTTGCAAACGTCTATAGACGACGGTAGCCACTTTCCATCAGGTGGGTTATCTGCCTGTTTGCCTCTAATTAAGAACTTCTAGTCTTTTGAAGTCGGTTAAAAACTGGTAGACAAAATGGAACTCACTAAAAGACATAGACTATGGTAATTTGTGCCTTTATCTTCTTTCTACCATTACACCAGTGGTCCGCAAACTTATTATAGCCAAAGAGCCAAATATGAAAATTATAACAATTAAAAAAAAAATGGGAATTTATTAAGTAATAAATATTTATTAAGTATGAAAACTAAATTTCATACTTAATAAATATTTATTAATGCAAACAACGTGCTTGCACCTCCTTGACAAGTTTGAGTAAGTCAGGTATGTATGTTGTTGTTTTTAATTTTAGGCACGATTCCAAGTTCTCATCAATAAGATTTATTATTGCGCCTTCCGTGGATATTTGTATTTTTATACTTAAGGGGCCACACATCCACATGCGGCTCTGGAGCCGCACTTTGCCGACTACTGCATTACACCGTTCACAATTGGCTGGGTGTTCATCCTCACTTCCTTCAGTCGCTTCGCTAATCTACGCAGCGTTTCTCAAGAGCGCAATACATGCCAAAGCCCGTCGACATAAACCGGTGGCCTATATGAGAAGAATCGTGTCGGCAACATGCGCCCGGGCGTGCGGCCCGCCGACATGTTGAAGGCTGTAGTGATGTGCTGTATATGTTGTTCCGCATCTCGAGCCGCCGACAAAGTATTGTTACAAGTTGGGCCACCTGCATACCTGTATTTATTACCTGCCGCGGCATTTAAGCTAATAATGTTGAAACTGTTTTATGGCTCTTTTGTTTTCTTTGTGTTTAAAAATTGTAATTAGACAATAGTGTATTGTGTATTGTACTCATTTATGGCCGTTCGCAGGCATAATTACGCAGGTGTGCAGATTATGTTTTCTGGGAATTGCGCCGACGCTTGCCAGATAGACATATGACATCGGTGCATTATAAAGCAATGGCCCAACGCAGAGAGGAGCAGTCAAACGAGGATTACGATACGAGCAAGACGTGTACCTTCGATAAGCTATATAGTGACGGACTTTGCGCGTGTTATTGAATCCTGCAGTTTGTACTGGTTGTGTCCAGTTATATTTGTACCTGTGTTATAAGTGTTTGTATAGTTCTAATAAATTCTATAGTAATTCCAACGGCATTTTAAATTCGAGTCCCGCACTGGTAACAGTATTCTGACTTGCAATGAATGAAGCCGTCAACTAGTTCTACGATAAAAAGTTGCCGACATAGGTCGCGTTTCGCTAATGAGCTCTCAGCTGTGGTTTTCGATCAGCGCTACGACATGGAATTTTTCGAAAAGCTGTCTTATATTGTCTTCGAAGTCGGCAGCATGTTTGTGACATATCTGGTGTTGTAAATCTCCCCTAGGCGACGGTATCCGGTTTCCATCTTTAAAGAAGTGGACACCGAGGTAGATGCAGCCATTAAAAATAAAATAGGATGATAGATAGAAAACGTAAAGATATCCTAAGCGTGACGACACACCTGCGGAAAGTAAGGAGCTGAAATTTCGGCTAAATACGCTCGCAGTGTTTTTTTAAATAACTTATGATACATCAGCAGAAATTACACCGCGTTCGGATTAGCATCGATCCTTCAATCGAACTTTCAGCGCCATACAGCGTACGCAGGTGTGTCGTGACACTTAATCTCTCTGAAGACGAAATATTCATTCTTGTAACACGATACCTCAACGTCTAGGCATGGAAATCGACTATCTATCACTTGAGTGGCCTAAAACTCTGACCCATATGACAATTACCAACCTGCTATAAAAAAGAACAACATCATGCCCCCAAACATATTCAAATGTCGAGCGTGTACGTCCGTCCAAAATACGTAGAAAAACACGGGACATGTGTCCAAAAATGTATGTTATGGTAATATGTGCTGATTCCTTGCTCCAATTGCGGCGACGTGGATGCCGCATGCGCCCCACGAAGCGTCAGTCAACGTGAAGCTAGGGATGGGACAGATGTTGGAACATTCGGCAAGGAGCCGAAAATATTTGACGACGAAACTATACAAGCTGTGCGTCCTACCCATTATGACGACGACGAGGCCGAGACGTGGCAACTAAAAGCGGTACTGGTCCACAAATTAAAAGTTACTAACTGGTTAAGGACAGAGCTATCAGGTGTATAAAAGAAAATATCCAAAAGATGACTGTCCTAGTTTGCTAATTTATTAAATTATAGTAGTAGTTTTATGGAAGAACATCGTATGCGCCATAAAGAAAACTTTACAGAAAAACTAATTCTTAGGTTATTTTTTGTACGTAACTCCTAGACCTCAGACTTTTAGCATATAATTTTGCTATTATCTTTTAATATATATCTTTTAACTAGCAAATACCACCCTCAATAGGGTTGGTTAATTAGGGGATGTCTTTGACGCCAGATTACCTACTACTATTTTGGCCATTTTTTGGAACGAAGTTCTTTATCGCATGTTACTCGGCCGCGGATGGGAACTAGAAAAAAAAAGTGTTAAAATGAAATGGAAAATGCTGACCGCTGTAAATATACAATTTCGATCTTTAATGCAATAAATTAGATCTAAAATAATATAAATTAGTGGAATAGACGTTGTTTTGAAAAAAGAAGGTCTTGTAAGTACCACTGTTATTCAGGCGCATTTGGGCGCTGTCGCCGCTCACGTGTATATATTTAGTTTTTAATCGACTTTCATAAGGAGGAGGTTCACAATTTGGTTGTATGTTTCTAACTACAACTTAATTTAAATTTATTATTTTCTTCGATGATTTTCGAAAGTTTTCGTAATTTATTAACAATTTTTAAGAATTTTAGGAGGACTTCATTCTAACTAGGTGTCCCAAAGACACCTTATTAGTTTTTTTTATTACTTCTTTTCTGTCCTGCACAACGTGGTAATCGAAAAGTTTAATTAATGCCGAATGTTGGTTTTGCTTCACATCCCTACAAGACCTATCTCTTTGAGGACGACGGAATATTAAAAAAATAGATAGACAAAGGCACCATGACTTTCATATTAGTTTATTGTATGCATGGAAAAGTTTTAATTATTATTCAAAACATTTTGAATGACATGTTTTGTTTTTTATTTTTATTTTATTGTATGAGTTCAGCAGAAAGGCAGACGGCCCACCTGACGGAAAGCGGTTGCCATCGCCTATGGACATTTGCAACACAAAAGGTGCTACAAATGGAGACTGGAACCTGGTCACTAATGCGGGAACACAACTCAAGGTTGTTATGGCGGCATACTATAGACCAGGGGTGGTAGCAATCCACACGGGCAAATACCCTACCACCTGGCTGTGGGTTATTTTGTCGCCTCTTACGACAGGCCGCCTGGCCGCAGATAATTTATTTATTAACTTACAAACATCGCTATCATTACATTTGTCACCAATACGATAGCGTGGTACACATAATACATTATATATCTCGTACATATTCAGTCGTCATGACATATATATATAATATTGTTACGAGTTTAGCGGGACTCGAATTAAAATTCCGTTGGAATTATTATAGAGTTTATTAGAACTATACAAACACGTATGACACAGGTACAAATATAACTGGATCTAGAGAAAGCATTTGACAGGGTTGTGCGGAAGGACCTCTGGGACATATTGCCCGGATATGGGATTAATGGCCAATTGATGCGTGCTGTGCAGTCCACTTACGAGGGCTGTATGGCATGCGTGCGAGTGGAAGGCAGCCTGTCGCCCTGGTTTGACGTCAATATTGGCGTCCGCCAGGGCTGCGTGCTGTCGGCTTTGCTGTTCATCCAATATCTGGACGATTGTCTCCAGAGAATAAGATTGATGGATGTTGGGGTGCGGATGAGTGATCTAGTTGTAAGCACCTTACTTTATGCGGATGATGCCGTGCTTTTAGCCGAATCGCCATCAGAACTGCAAACACTAGTCACAATGATGAAAGATGACTGTCAGGCGAGAGGCTTACACTTGAATGCGAAGAAAACAAAGGTTATGGTGTTTGAAAGAGAAGAAACCAGAACGAATGCCAGGATAATGGTCGATGATGTTATGCTGGAGCAAGTGAATGAGTTTGTAAATCTTGGATGTGCTTTTAGCAGGGATGGAAGGTACACCGCTGATATAGAAAGAAGAGTGAATTTGGGGAATAGTTTGAATGGAGCGTTAGGTAAACTTCTAGTGGCTAAGAACCTCAGACAGAAGGCCCAGCTCGCCGTACACAACGCGGTGCTGGTACCTACGCTCACGTATGGAAGCGAGAGTTGGGTATGGAAGAAAGAGCATGAAAGTAGAGTAAACGCGGTCGAGATGCGAGCACTGCGCAAAATCTGCGGAGTGACGCTCGCGGACCGCGTTCGTAATACCGAAGTAAGAAAGAGAGTTGGTCTGAAAGAGAGTGTCGGGGTGAAGGTAAGGAAAGGAATGCTCCGGTGGTTCGGGCATGTGGAAAGAATGCATGATAAAAAAATGACTAAACAGATATACAATGCAAAAGTGGACGGATGCAGAAGTCGTGGAAGGCCACGACACGCCTTCCATGATCAAATTGATCGTGTACTAGCAGAAGGTGATGTCAGAAGCCTTAAGAACAGACGAGCTTGCATGACAAGAGTTATGAATGTCAAAGAGGCAAGTGAGGTGTGTAAGAATAAGCCTAAATGGCACTCTGTTGTTCGTGCCTACCCCGCAAGGGAACTGGCGTGAAGTTATGTATGTATGTACAAATATAACCGAACACAACAAATCCAATCGTAATGCAGAAGGTCGTAATTCATTAAAATGCGCAAAGTCCGTCAATATTAGATTCCCGAATATACACACGTCACGCCTTGATCGTGGTTCTCGCTCAACTGACCTCTCTCTCCATCAGGCCATCGTTTTATACTGCACAAATGCAAATATGCCCGCTCGGCAAGCGTCGACATAAGTTCCTAGAATCAACTTGTACTCATAATCCGTAACACCTGGCTAATGACAATAGCCTGTGCTCCACAATAAGTAAACAAAAGAAGACGATCATAAAAGGATTACAATCTTGTTCAAATGCCGACAGGTAATAAAATATGCTTTTACAGTCTGTAAGTAGAATTTGTCTTTGTCGGCGCCTAGGTTGTAAGAATATAATATGAACTTATAGGTTCTCCATTTTTGTATATCGGTGGCGCAAAAAAACTGACTTCTTTTTTGAGTCTCGAGTGAAAAAATATTAGTTTTTCATGTTTTAAGAACTCCCCCCAAAGGACCAGAAAATAATAAGCTTCTGAAAGTTTCAGTTCAAAATTTAAATTTTAAAAGGTCGTTCATATTTTTTTTAAATTTACTAGTACATTAGTCACCCGAAAAAAATCTAAAGCACTAGTACATTAAAAAAAATTATAAGACCTGATGATGATGCTGATGTTGCCTAGAAGAGGTCGCTTTGAGCGGTAAGGCCCCTTATTGTATTGCCTAGAAAATATTATAAATATGGTCTGTTTTTGTAATTGTATATTTTGGGAGCAATAAAGTGATATCTTTCTATATGTTACAACGTGTATGTAAATTGTACGCGACGTTAAGTAATACAGCAAGATTACTGCGTGTAATGGAACGTGCGATTCAAAAAGACAGTGACAGCTCTGACCGTTGTTGCTAGGAGTTCCCCCGTCTTCACAAATCTCTGTTGAAATCAATATACGTAACTAGCTTTTAAATCACCAACCAAATTTCGGTGGCTAAAATTTCACTTAGAATAGAACCAGTCCTTTCTAACTTTGAAATTGGCGATATCAATGCCGAAGGCGTTGAAGTCATCATTAAAAAAAAAAGTAGCTTTAATTACCTAGAAGAGATCTCCATAACGTTCATATATATTTATATATTTACTAGGATATACCCGCGACGTCGTCTACGCTTGACTTGAAGTTCGCGCGGGAACTTCAAGTCAAGCGTGAAGGTTGACAAAATGCGTACGACGGAAATAAAGCAGCTTGATACTTGCACGACGTTCGATGTCGTACCAAATATCACTAGTAAGTATCGAAATTACTCTTGACCTAATATTGGAGTTGCTAAGTTTTAGACATGCGAAAGTGGCGCCCCTATTAGTTTCTCACCTATGTCATAAATAAACTAAGAAACTTACATACGTGTTTATAATAAAGTTAGGATAGTTATGACGATTGTACGTGCGTTCTGTTATTTCCATAATGTCTACAACAGAGTTATTTGCGCAACTTACGAAAATAACCTTAGATGAATATAAAATTCAAATCATCGCGTAATAAAAACATGTTTTCTTCCTGAAACATATCTGACACGTTACATTTTCCTGTTTATCTGCAAGATTGAAAAACAAAGACGTCATATTTCACAATTGTATAATTAAACACGTTTGTTTACCATTTCGAAATCAAAGTCAAAAGTTATCATGGAATACAAATAGCGGTATATGTCCGCAAGTACACGGCAAAGCGCAGAGATGGGGGGCGAGGGGTTATGAGCAGGTAATAAATT
This sequence comes from Dendrolimus kikuchii, assembly GCA_019925095.2. Taxonomy (NCBI): domain Eukaryota; kingdom Metazoa; phylum Arthropoda; class Insecta; order Lepidoptera; family Lasiocampidae; genus Dendrolimus; species Dendrolimus kikuchii. The sequence goes on from CM034387.1 coordinate 36,234,671, forward strand.
CCGCAAGAGAACACTTTTTAAAGGTCACCATATAAGTGACGTCGCTGAAGACTTCTCGGAGGCTACCTGGGGCGTCCAGATACTTCGCCCTGTATTGGGCCACCTCTCCGCATTCAAGCAGGACATGGGCGGCTGCTTCTTCCTCCAAGCATGCTCTGCACAGGGGGCTATCAGTGACACCTATATTCAAAAGATGTCTGTTAAAATTGCCATGTTTTTTTTTTATTGCAGGAGATCAGCAGACAGGCAGACGGCCCACTTGATGGAAAGCGGTTACCATCGCCTATGGACATTTGCAACACCAAAGTTGCTGCAAATGCGCTGCTGCTCTCTTAAGGGAAACTGGAACCTGGTCACTAATGCCGGAACACAACTCAAGGTTGTTATGGCGACATACTTTAGACCAGGGATGGTAGCCATCCAGTCGGGCAAATGCCCTACCACCTGGCTGTGGGTTGTTAAGTCGCCTCTTACGACAGGCCGCCCGGCCGCAGGAAATTGTATTCTTTCTCCGTTCCTGCACGGATAAACTCTGCAGTCTGCATGTCCAGTGGCTGCACTAATAACTAGTCTCAGCCGGGACCGACTGAGCTTTAAGATATTCCTGGAGAAATGCAGGTTTACTTGAGGCATTGCCAGCTTGGCTTGCCTGCAATCCTCCAGGTTGTCACAAAGTTGTTGATGTAGTGCCCTTGTCCTTTGATTTATGTAGTTTCTAAACCAATTGTGTGGCAGAGGCAGGAAAGGCTCTGGTCCAACTGGTTGGGCTATCAAGTAAAAGTTATCATGAAATTTCATTACCTAAGGTACATGCTTGTCAGAGATGCGGGGTGGGGCATTGGGGGTTAATGGCAGGTAATAAATTCCGCTGGAGAACACTTTTTAAAGGTCATATATAAGTGAAAATTTAAATCTACTTCCTATTCTATATACCCCGCTTCGGAACGTGTTATTGCTGTAGTAAAAAAATCTCACCATAATTGTTTATCTAGCTCGGCTCTTTTTTTTTAATACATATAGAAGTTGTTATACAATTATTTTTCAAATTAATACAGTTGAAAGAAACAAAATCTTGTTTCAGTTTAGTTCAGTTGTCAGTAAAAGGAATAACCCTGCGTGACTGTTCACCAGCCGCTTCTATCCATGCAGGAACGGAGAAAGAGTACAATTTCCTGCGGCCGGGCGGCCTGTCATAAGAGGGCATTTGCCGTCGGGCATTTGTCCGATTGAATGGCTAGCACCCCTGGTCTGAAATATATCGCCATAACAACCTTGAGTTGTGTTCCAACATTAGTGACCAGGTTCCAGTCTCCCTTAAGAGAGCAGCAGAGTATTTGTAGCACTTTTGGTATTGCAAATGTCCATAGACGATGATACCCGCTTCCATCTCCTCCGCCTGTCTGCCTGTCTGCTGAACTCCTGCAATAAAAAAGCCTCTTTCACCCCGGAAAAACTAGCTAAACAAATTGTGATAAATACTGTGTATTGAGTGTAATTACGTGTGACTGCATGAGTATGTTGCGGTGTATAATAGATGTGGAATAGTAATAGGTGTTTATATTATATACAAGCTAAATAAACTAGACTACGATAATGAAATACGACTAAATTTTAAATATACATACATACATACATAACTTCACGCCAGTTCCCTGCGGGGTAGGCACGAACAACAGAGCGCCATTTAGGCCCATTCTTACACACCTCACTTGCTTCTTTGACATTCATAACTCTTGTCATGCACACTCGTCTGTTCTTAAGGCTCCTGACATCACCCTCCGCTAGTACACGATCAATTTGATCATGGAAGGTGTGTCGTGGCCTTCCACGACTTCTGCATCCATCCACTTTTGCATTGTATATCTGTTTAGTCATTCTTTCATCATGCATTCTTTCCACATGCCCGAACCACCGGAGCATTAAATTTTAAATATAATTAAATATATATTGTTACGAGTTACAGGACTCGAATTAAAATGCCGTTGGAATTACTATAGAATTTATTAGAACTATACAAACACAGGTACTAATATAACTGTGCGTCCAGTTATATTACCAGTACAAACTGCACAATTCAATAGCACGCGCAAAGTCCGTCACTATATCGCTTGTCGAATGTACACGTCTTGCTTGTATCGTAATCCTCGCTTGACTGCCGATCTCTCCATGTGGCCATTGCTGCACCGATACAATATGGCTGCCAGCCCGCATAGATCGGATTTCTTAGAATCAGTTCGACACACCTGCCTAATGACTGCCATAAAACAAGTACAATAACAATAGAGTGTTTTTCTTAATTACAAATTTTAAACACAAGGCAAACAACAGAAGTCCAAATGCGGGAAAGGTAATAAACTGCGCTTTATGACAGGCAGGTGTGCATTCACCTTTGTCGGCATGTAACAATATAATATCATTATTGCAATTTTAAAGTAATAAATAACAAATATATTGTCAGGCGGCTCCCGTATCACATCACCAGGGGTAGTTACCCCCTGCGATTTATACCGGGGTAAAGTGCGACAGCTCGAGGCCCCAGTCCGGCTCTGTCAACACACAAACTTTGGATACCAGAAAGTGTCTATGAAGGCAAGGGGTGATTCGGGAAAAATATATTCTAGACTTGTGTCATATTTCATTTAAATTCGTTCAGTAGTTTTCACATGATGCCCTGGCAGACACAATTTTTAAAGGTAACATGACAGCAATGTATTTAAACGAATGCTCTTTTCTTAAGTTTTCGCGACTTGTATACATAATAAAACTACGTTTTAACGGTTTTAAGCGCGGTAATTTTATTTGATTTTGGTTTTTGTTTGGGATCCAATCATCAAAACTATTAAGACCCAAACCCAGCAAAAACCAGCTGCCAGACCTCAAGACACTGTCAGCTCTTTCTGCGTACAACGGAACACAAACCAACTTGACTGATAATTACTTTTATTTTTCCTTCCACCCATTTTAATATTATATAAAATTATTAGAGCTAGGTATGTTTCAGAAGAGTTTCTTGCGCCGCTTCTTCTCTTCAAGCCATAACATGTTGCGAAGCGGTAGTAAATTAGATTAGGCTCCCATAGAGTAAATAATAACCACAAACAAAATTAAAATTAAATAATTTAAATTAACAAGTTGGCGGTAGGCTAAATAAAACTTTAACAATACTCGTTGACACTTGACATCTCTGTCTTCCGTGATCACGGCCACTGAAAAGTGACCGAAACGTCGGAAAAATCAAAATCAAATAAAATTACCGCGCTTAAAACCGTTAAAACGTAGTTTGCTCATAATGCCCTTTTTTAATATTGTAAGCTGCATCAAATACATAATTAAACTATAGAAGTAGAAACAATCATTAAAATACTTACACAGGAAGAGCAAGTCGAAAGTACATATAAATAGTTATATATACGTATGTTAATATTTATAGTACACTAGCAGACTCGGCAGACGTTGTATAGAACCCGGTTGCAGCGCTATCTACCGGGTCCATTTATGAATCTAAACTCTTGTCCAATCCAATTGAACACACAAAAAAAAAACATCAAAGTCGGTCCAACAATTTAGTAGGAGCTCTGTGACATACACACAAACAGAAGAATTATATATATATAAAGATAACAACTGGATTTATCGATAGATGCATAAAAAATATAATATTCCAGAAACAAATTAAAATTTAAAATTAAACCAAATGCTAATACGTTGCTAAGCCACAAAAACCTTGTAAATATTTTGTCTGTGCTTCGTAAACGTCATTTTCGTTTTTTTCTTATAGCTTTTTTATCTGATCCGAGGTGACCCAATTTATTCAGACATCTGTATGCACACCGAAATCATGAAAAAAAAATCTCGTCCTTTTCCTGTTTTGGTTCCGTAGTAATCTTTAGTCTATAGATACATATATAACTATTTCACACTATATAATAATCACTGACTGTTTGACTGACTGACATTAAAGCACAGCCCAAACTAGATACGTGCGCCGCGCTGAAAAGCGGCAGCGGCGGCGCCGCGCCAGCGGCCTGACTAATCCGAGCTTTTTTAGTAACTGTATTATTTTTATAATATTATACGGTGCAGGTGGTGTATGTACTCAATGACAACTTCCCTTAAATATGGTCTGCATTTAATATAGGGGCTTACAACAGCAGTAGGTTATGGTTAGCACTACTGTACTAAACGGCACGTTCAAGTCTATCAACACAAGTTTGTACTAGAACCCCGAATGTTTCACTGAACGCTGATAGCTCTAATTGTATCGATTTTTTTTTTTTTTTTGCATGAGTTCAGCAGACAGGCAAACGGCCCACTTGATGAAAAGCGGTTACCATCGCCTATAGACATTTGCGAAACCAAAGGTGCTACAAATGCGCTGCTGCTCTCTTAAGGGAGACTGGACCCTGGTCACTAATGCCGGAACACAACTCAAGGTTGTTATGGCGACATACTTTAGACCAGGGGTGGTAGCCATCCAGTCGGGCAAATGCCCTACCACCTGGCTGTGGGTTGTTTTGTCGCCTCTTACGACAGGCCGCCTGGCCGCAGGAAATTGTATTCTTTCTCCGTTCCTGCACGGATAAAACGGATTTCACCAATCAATACTAGTTGCACTAATCAAACACACTGGTATTCACAAGATCCACGAAAGTCACGCTGAGAGTCCAAATGATTGTAGTCTTCTCTTTCTTCTTGTGTGTATAACTTGATTCGGAAACTAATTGTATACTTAACCAATTTACTTTATGACCATTGACCATTGATCATGCCGGTGGCTCGCACCTCACTCGCTAAGGTACTACTTTTAAGCAGACGCTTAGCTGCTAATCGAGCGAGCTACATATTCGCGGTAAGCGGGGTGTGAGGGTATGGGAGTTCCGGGGAAGAGGTCACGGGGGTGAGTCTGTCCGCAACATATAAATTTATCTCCTCCTCCTGTCAAACAGGATCCTTCAGGGTATTATTTTCTTATTTGTATATTTTTTATCCTTTCTTCTTTTTTTTTTATAAGTGACTGTATTTAAATCTAGTCCTTCTATGTTCACTTCGAACCGGGAATAAATAGAATTCAAAGATGCGAACAGTACCTCCGTTCCTTTCAAACTGCACATTCAGGCGCTAGATTTGATGATAAAAATGGATTATGTCAATTTTGTAGAAAAGAAAGTGTTGGGCAATTTAGGTGGGAGTTTGAGATTGAGCACGCACGTACCTGATTAATGGGCATGAAACGCAGCTGCTCCTCTGCTCCTCAGTACACTTCACTTCACTGTTTGATGTAACGAGACAGTGGTTCCTTAACTCCTTTTATTCCACTTCACCAGTACATATGTATTGTTACATACCGACAAAGAAATGCGCACCTGGTTTATTGCCCCTCCCGCATTCGGAGTTCTTTTGTTTACTTCACATTTAAAATTTGCTATTAGACAATAGCCTATTGTTATTGTACTTATTTATGGCCTTCATTAGTGTCGAACTAAATCCTTATTGTTATTGTTTTCAACTTTGTTGGCCGTCCGCAGGTGTGCAAATTACATTTTTTTGGAAGAACCCAGCCCACGAGCTTCCATTGGGTATTGTACAGTTTACTATAAAACAACGCCCGAACGGAGGGGTGAGGCAGTCGAGCGACGATTACGATACAAGCAAGACGTATACATTCGACAAGCGAAATAGTGACGGACTTTGCGCGTGTTATTGATCGTGCAGATTGTAAAAAGTAGTGTCTAGTTTTATTTGTACCTGTTTTATACGTGTTTGTATAGTTCTAATAAACTCTATGGTAATTCCAACGGAATTTTAATTCGAGTCCCACGCTCGTAACAGTATTATGTTGCGAGATAGTTTATTTTAATAAGTGATGAAGCGATGGGGTTTAAATTATTTATAGTGTTTTTATTTACAGCGTATATTGTTTAATTAAATGTATTTACTTATATATTATGCGTAAGCGTTGCTGTGCGGAGTGGTATGTAATATAATATTATTAGCAGTATCAATTCATTTTTTTTTTTTTTTTTATAATCGGCAGACAAACACACACATTGTATATCCCCAAATTAAGCAAGTTACGCTTGTGTTATGAGTAATATACAACGGACTACTCTGGGGCCGATCCCAGACACCCAGACCATAGTAAATAACGGAGAAAATACGTTTCCGAAATTTACTATACCAGGAATCGAACCCGGAGCCTCTGCGTTGCAGTGAGGTAGGCCGGCAAAGGTTTAGCCCGCTCAACCACAGAGGCCGCAAATATTATATATTTATAATAGCGGGGCGTATTTAATTTATTTTATTATGGTGACATGACAATGAATGACTGACATGCGTGCGAAAGGAGAATGCGCCGTCAGATTTGAAAGGGAATTTAAATATGTTAGAAGAAAGTTTGAACAGGTTGTTTGAGCAGATTGTTATGGTGGCACACTCTAGACCAGGGGTGGTAGCCATCCAGATGGGCAAATATCCTTCCACCTCGCTGTGGGTTGTTTTGTTGCCTGTTACGACAGGCCGTCTCAACGCAGGAAATTGTATTCTTTCTCCGTTCCTGTACGGTGGTAAATAATACAACAAAACTAAAAAAAAAGCAGAAATACCAAGATTGTATATGCAGATTAGGCAGTCAGTGAAGTCAAAACCAAGCGCTTCGCTTCGTCTTTTCTGATGCGCACTGCCGAATAGTGGATAAATGTGTCGGAGTCTGTCTTACCTGACAAATACAATCTTGCAGGAGTTTTTGGCGGGAACTGATAGGGGACGTTGTGCTGGGCAATTTTATTTTCTAAAAATGTGGAAAATCTCTCTAAAACGAACAATAGTTGTAGGATATTGATAGTTTTTGAGCAGTAGTAGTAGTAGTCAAATGTGGCCTTTCGAGTTTTCACAAAAACTCCATTGAATGGTGTGGATTGTAGCCTACAATACAACTGCGCCTGGCTTAAAGGCCTAGATGCCAAGCCATAAACTTAAAAAAAAAACAATCTTGCAGTCTTCATTCCAGTTACGAGTAAATAGGTAGGTATCTTCTAGGTAAGCATGCTCCATCCTAGACCGAGTCATAACTCAACATCAGGTGAAACAGTGGTCAGACGCAAACCTATACATCCACAAAAAATAATAAACGCAGAGTAGAGAGAACCTCTACATGGCAACAATTTAGAAATTTTGAAATAAAATGAAATTATATATGTACCCGCAAGAAAATATGCTGTGGTCTTAAAAAAGTGGCTGATTAAAGAGTGTTTCTATATTGTAGATGAATTTTTCAAAAAAAGTGCCTGCCTTTATATGTATATGGGAAAGCCTAGTAATTTATTTGTTATTTTTTTCTCTTGACGTAAATTTTAAATACCTTAATTTTTTATTTATCAATAAAACTTATTTGACATGTTTTTGAATTAGAATATTTATGTAAATTTAATTTTAGTATTTAAGTTATTTTTTATAACACTATGGCTTCCGCTAGAGGCTCACAACGACCACGCTCACGACCGCGATTTTTCCCGTTCCACTTGCTTGTCGGCGTTACAATGGTAAACCCAAGTGGAACGGTTATTCGACCCATCTCTTGATATGGATCGTTGTGAGCGTCGTGTGATCGAAAATGATGACGTCATTAGTGATGTTTACGCCACGACCCCAACGACCGCGGTCGCCTTGTGGAACGGCTAACGGAGCATTTTGGGCGTTGTGAGCTACGAATGGAACGCCCTGTTGTGGTATTAATTAATTACATAGCATCTAGCTCCAACCTCTTATACTAAACTTTGTATAACGTTTTTATTTTGCCATGCTTGTAAGGAATTTGTGGAGACATATTGCAGTATAACATTTTAGCACGTCATGTCATTATTATAACTATGATATTATTTTTCTTTCCTTTTATTGCCTTGGTCTTATTGAGTATGTATTGTTTGCTACAACTCCATTAATTCTTCAAAAAGTGATTCTGTAACATACTTCTGTACAAAACTTATTAAAAAAAAGACTTTGAGATATAAATAGAATATGAAATATAAAGAAAAACAATATTTAGCTAGACGTGTTGCTGGGGAGTTTCTTGTCGCTTCTTCTCCTTTACAGCATCAACACGTTGCGAAGCGGTGTACATAGAATAGGAAGTAAATTTTTTAACTTACATGTATGACCTTCAAAAAGTGTTCTCCAGTGGAACTTATTTTGAATAAAAACTTTTGAATTTGAATTTGAGTTTGAATGTATTGTGCATCTACAATTAATTGTAGAATATCTTTTTAAACTAAATTCTTGCAAATATAGATATTGGTTGATTGAATGAAACTTAGAAATCTTGTCTGTCTGTTTTGCAGGCAGTTTCAGTTTATCTTCTTCCCTGAACCCTAAAACTCCTTTACACGGAAATCAGACTGCGACGGTGACAGATGTATCAAATCATGCAAAATGGCTGACCTTCTACTTTTTTGGACGGTGTTTTCGTTTCAAATCGCAACAAAATATGATAAAATATTGGCAAATATATTGCTTTACAAATTTACTTGGGACTTGATAATGTTTTTATCACCTCTTTGGGTTTTTCGATATTTCGGCAAAAACAGAGCTTTTTTACATTTATTTAGTTGCATGATTTTTTTTGTTATTTTTTCTTTTTAAGGTTAATAATTAATTTTGTTATGTATCCTCTTATTTCTAAACGATACAATCGGCCATTTCCCTAACTGAATAATAATGTTATATTTTTATTTATTCTGTGCTTAGCGACTGTTTTGTATAGCGTAGGAGTTTTTGGCGGGAACTGAAAGGAGATGTTGTGCTGTGCAGTTTTATTTTCTAAAAATGTGTAAAATTACTCTAAAATGAACCATAGTTGTAGGATATTGCCAGTTTTTGAGTAGTAATTATGTGTTTTGTGAGAAATGTGAACTGTATAGTCAAATGTGGCCTTTCGAGTTGTCACAAGAACTCCGATGAATGGCACTAGCTGATTACCTACAGTTCAGCTGTGCTACACATAGGCTTAAGAAAATGAAGAAACTATATTGTAAACTAAGATCTGACTTAAAGGCCTAGCTGCCAAGCCATAAACCTAAATAAAATAAATTGTATAGCGTAGTTCTTCATAATTTTATGCAACAATACTTATCTCTAATATGATGTGGTAATCGTGTAGATTATAATTCAAAATCTCTCACTTGTATATAGACGGTATTTACTATATTTTATTTTCATGTTGACAGATGTGATAGATTTTTACTGTGTTCAATTTCTTATTTTATATAATATATAAAGCGGATGGATGCAAAGCCGTGGAAGGCCACGACACACCTTCCATGATCAAATTGATCGTATACTATCAGAAGGTGATGTCAGAAGCCTTAAGAACAGACGAGCGTGCATGACAAGAGCTATGAATGTCAAAGAAGCAAATGAGGTGTGTAAGAACAAGCCTGAATGGCGCTCTGTTGTTCGTGCCTACCCGGCAAGGGAGCTGGCGTGAAGCTATGTATGTATTTTATATAATATCTTATATAAAATTTCCAAACAATAATGTAACAAATTCTTGTAATTCATAAGCTTTTAAATTAAAATAGTTTTTCAATGACTTCAATCCGTTGTGCTAATTTGCTAAGTTTATTAGACTGTAAAATTGTTGGAGGGATGGCGAGGTGTTCTAAAAATGTTTGTGTACAGTCAGTGTATGAATTGTATTAAAATGGTAAGGTTCTCTGATTATAAGTACAGTGACCAGTTGCTGTTCTTTTATTACCATAAACCTTCTCAGTTGTTGCAAGTATTACACTTTTTTTTAATTGTCATTCTCCCTTCATTCATCCAACCAACCAACTCCGATATAGAAGACCTAGTGGGGATATAAAGACTCATCGTCTACGCTGGCTCTGTTATTTTTTTTTTATTTTTTTTTATTGCAGGAGTTCAGGTATACGGCCCACTTGATGGAAAGCGGTTACCATCACCTATGGACATTTTCAACACCAAAGGTGCTACAAATGCGTGCTGCTCTCTTAAAGGAGACTGGAACCTGGTCACTAATGCCGGAACACGACTCAAGGTTGTTATGGCGGCATACTCTAGACCAGGGGTGGTCGCCATCCAGTCGAGCAAATACCCTACCACCTGGCTGTAGGTTGTTTAGTCGCCTCTTACGACAGGCCGCCAGGCCGCAGGAAATTGTATTCTTTCTCCGTTCCTGCACGGATAAAACTCATGTCTAGTTGTTATGTTTACTACATTTTAACCGCGTTTGAAGCGTGATACGTCTCATGCAGCTATTCTAGTAGAATGGATGGAGGAGGATCGCGGAGTGAAGAAAGCATACTTGGGGCAACCAGTCGGTCGGCGACCGGTTGGTCGTCCCAAGTATCCCTGGAAGTATACAGTGGAAGCTGACCTGACCTGATCATCGAAAGTAATAGAGTTCTCATACAAACTACGCATGCTTAGTAAAGACATAGATCAAAAATCTGTTATCGTGGCGTATCATGCAATCGTAATGCCTTGCCTTACTTATAATCGTCTCTTAAATTTTAAGCAAGTGCTCAGCAACTGAATAGTGAACTTACCTATAAACTCCTCTTAAGGATAAGAGGTGGTAAAGTAACTATTAAGTAGCTTGGAATCCGATCATCAAAACTATTAAGACCCAAACCCAGTAAAAATCAACTGACAGACCTGAAGACACTGAGCTCTTTCTGCGTGCACCGGAACACAAACCAACTTGATTGATAATTTCTTTTTATTTTTCCTCCCACCCATTTTAATTTTAATATTATATAAAATTATTAGAGCTAGGTATGTTTCAGAAGAGTTTCTTGCGCCTCTTCTTTTCTTCAAGCCACAACATATTGCGAAGCGGTGCTAAATTAAATTAAGCATGCTGTTGCCACCCTCGGTTAGGGATACCCACTAAAACTAGCTAGGGGTATATGACCTAGCCTCTTCGCTGCCCTGGCAGGCGTGGGCCCCCTTCACGAGGCCTCTTCCATTGCCGGGGGACTCATCCCCCGGCATCGTCATGCTCTCTTTGGCGTGGGGCTGTCTGTAACGCGCCCCACGGGAAGAGAGATGAGCGCGCGCGGAACACTCGTGCTCTCATCTCGACGGCATATGCGGGTGAGTGAGAACCCCTATACCCCAAGGGTCCCCACCCGCGACGCCCCCCTTACGGTGACCGAAGGTCACTATCCGACCTCCGGCGTCGGCGCGTCCTCCTTTGGCGAGAGCGGAGCAGGGAATTACGCTCACGCTCCCGTTCCGCCTCCTCCTTCGCAAGCATGACGCGCTCGCAGAAGTAGGAGACGGTGTCTCATCCGGTTGAGCTCCCGACCATGGTGCGTACCACGGCCGGGAGCGAAAGGTCAAATCCGACGACGGCGACGAGGTCTCGGCGCTGCTCTGTCCAGGCAGTACATTCTTGGAGTGTGCGCAGCGCCGTATCCTCATCACCGGTGTCGCAATGATGGCACCCTGACGTCGGCTCACGGCCTAGGCGAGACAGGTACCTCCCGAAGCAGCCATGCAACGAGAGGACCTGTGTCAGCCGAAACGTCAGGGTGCCGTGTCTACGTCTTGTCCAATCTTGACTTTTTGGACAATAATAATAGATAATTGAACTACTAAAATATTATAGTTAACAAGGGTTATATAATAATTAATAATAATTAATGATATATCGATATATTAGTATAAAATATGTAGGACAACAAAAATGACATACGTATAACAACTCGAAATTCGACATTCTGACATATTTTTTTTGGTATAATCTATGGTAATATTATATACTTGTATTTAAATTAGTTTTGATAAGTGTGAATGTGGTCTGGAAGATAACACCGACGGCGACAAGACCTCCTATTGTATATATGATTTCATCTGCATATGCAATAAAGAACATTCATTCATTCATTCATTTATTCATTCATGATCGCACAACAAGCCCACAGCTGGCAAGTCACTGCACAGGATAGTGGAAAGTGGCGTGCTCAAGTTTCGGAGGCCAAGACTCACTTTGGGTCGCTGAGCCACGGAGTTAGTTAGTTTCATTCACCCCATCTCAATTATTTGGAGTCGGCACAATGTCTTTTCCTTTTCATTGCCAAAAGCTGGCAAGCAGACCGACGGCCCACCTGATGGAAAGTGGTCACCGTTACGTTTGCAATATGAGGCAGGTTGCCAACGCGTTGCAGATCATGACGAAATTTTATGACGCTCTTCTTAAATAATCCATGTCGTAGCGCAGACGGTAAACCGCGGTGGGAAGTTCTCTCCAAGTAGTGATTGTACGCGGAATAAACGTTCTAGTGAACTTTTTTTATTGCTGAAGCACAGCAGACAGGCTGACGGCCCAACTGTGATAGAAAGTGGTGACCGTCGTCGTGTATATAACATTAGAAACACCACGGGTGCTGTCAATGTGCTGCCGGGCTTGAAGGGAAGACTGGCCGAGTAATCCTGCCAGAGTAATTATTTCGTAATACTTAATTGATGTTTTTTTTAATTTTTATTGCAGGAGTTCAGCAGACAGACCGACGGCCCATTTGATGGAAAACGATTACCATCGCCTATGGACATTTGCAACACCAAAGGTGCTACAAATGCGCTGCTGCTCTCTTAAGTGAGTCTGGAACCTGGTCACTAATGCCGGAACACAACTCAAAGTTGTTATGGCGGCATGCTCTAGACCAGGGGTGGTAGCCATCCAGTCGGGCAAATGCCCTACCACCTGGCTGTGGGTTGTTTAGTCGCCTCTTACGACAGGCCGCCCGGCCGCAGGAAATTGTATTCTTTGTCCGTTCCTGCACGGATAAAAATGTATCGAATATTACTTCACATACTTTATTTTAATTTCATCGACAATAATTTGACATATTTCACGTCATAATTGTAATGTGTCTAAACGGCCATCACAGTGTGCCGTAGATATACTTTGTTTGTTTTTAATTTACACTTAAAGGTCCCATACACGATCCTGCATTGCAGTCTTGCAGGCGGCGGAGCTTCCAGGACTCAAGAGGCATTCTGCTCGGTGGTGTAGGAAGCAACGCAGGCTGAAAAAACGATAATAGTATTTTTAGGAATCGCTAAGACTACATCTTCAGTTATAAAGCAGTAGTAGTATTTTGGTTCTTCAATATATGAAGAACAGGCAAACATTCTAGACCATTTGTTGGAGAGGGAATGAATTATTGAATGAATTAATAAATAAAGGTTTTCTGTATTATAGTGTACTATTATGAATGACTTTTCTCTAATATGACAGATAATATATTTAAATTATTCGAAATAAAACTACAATAGAATAAAACCTTTTTTGTCGTGAACACCATTCAGCCTCAAGAGCCATTTACACGGAGAGATTGTCTTACGTTTTGGGGCGAAAAGTCGTATACTATTTTCGTAGGCGGCACTCTTTAGACAATAATACCAAAAAAACAAAAATTCGCCCACGAGTATGATAGACGATAATCGTAAGATAATTATTAACAAGAGTTATGTTTACACTACGACTCAAATCACATTGAGATATATTCAAAATAAAAAAACTTCGTTTAAAAAAATCGACTTCAAAAACTAAAAAGTATAAAATAACTTATTTCTAAAGCTATTATTATTAATATATATTATCTAAAACATCTTAAAGTCGGTGCTTAGTAATTTTCAAAATATAGTAATTTTTATGTTTTACTTTGCACCGACTTCAAGATATTTTAGATAATATATATTAATAATAATAGCTTTAGAAATAAGTTATTTTATACTTTTTTAGTTTTTGAAGTCGGTTTTTTAAACGAAGATTTTTTTATTTTATTTGTTACTTTTTAGTGTCTAGCTATGTATGGGTAGACTTACGAAAGGTGCCGCGCTCCTTAAAAAATATAAGTCCCAAGAAACGGGAACAAAAAAATGTTCTTAAAATGAAAATTACTGGGCCAAACTATATAAAATTTTTAGAGGACCAAATGGCAACTATTCCGCATCAAACTAAAGACGAATCACGTAAATCTGATCATAAATCTCATCGTAATCGGTGTACATATGGAACGGAATGGAAAATTTTTCATGAAAAATGTTCATAAAATAAAAACTACTGGGCCACAGTATGTCAAATTTTTAGGGAACCAAATGGCAGCTATTCCGCGTCGAACAAAAAAAGAATCACTTAAATCGGACCATAAATCTCGGAGTAATCGGTGAACATACATTAAAAAAAAAGATTCCGACGAATTGAGAACCTCCTCCTTTTTTTGAAGTCGGTTAAAAATCAATCACAAGACAAAAATTATTTATTGAGTGAAACATAATTCACAATTTTTGAAACTCATTGGTCCCCAAACTAGGTCGACCTGTACCTCGGGGACCTCCTTCCTAATCGGTACAATTCTGATTGTGAAATTATTTATTAAAGTGAAGAAATGAATGTATCATTTCAAAAGAAAATAATAATAAATAAATAATGGAATATTTAGCTACGATTTCTCGACGTGTCTTAACTATGTCACTGTAATTATGCGCATGTTTTTGTCTTAACTACACTGACGGACTCATAAACTGCAACAAAGTAATAGACAACTTTGAAATAAATATTTTAACCTAGTATGCAAACTTTCCATACAGATTTAAATTGAAACCTCTAGATTGGTGCGTGAACTTTAAAACAGCGTAGGGTCATATCCTTAAGTTTAAGTTTGTGTACTGGAAAGGACCTTAAGACTTTTTTTGAAGAAAAAACAGAAATTGAAAGAAAATTGGTTTAATTAAAAAATTGGTTTTAACAATAGACACAAACTTTATGCAAGGGTTTATTTATGTTTTAATAAGGTGTATTACCTCCACGTGCCCTTATTACGGATTCTAATCGGTTCCGCATAGATTTTATTAGGGTTATTAAAAGATCTTGCGGAATATTGTCCCGTTCTTCTGAAAGTGCTGTCCTTAGTGCTGCCACTGTCGTGGGCAAAGGGTTTCTCGCATATACAGCTCTTTTTAAATTCTCCCAAACATGCTCAATGGGATTAAGATCCGGGCTGCGTGCTGGCCAATTCATTGTACGTATCCCAACCTCTTCGCAATATTGTCGAACTTGTGCAGCAGCGTGCGGCCGGGCATTATCCTGCATTAAAGTAAAATTTTCGCCTATGAATCCCATGTAAGGCACCACGTGATCTTCTAAGATCTCTGTTATGTAGCGATGTGCAGTCAAACCCCCTCTATTACCGTTTTGACGGACCATGTCTATGAACACAAGTTCTGTTCGCCCGTTCATCGATATGCCACCCCAGACCATACACGAACCGCCTCTAAAAGGAACACGCTCCTCCATGCAACTTTGAGCATATCGCTCCCCACGTCGACGATAGACTCTTCTGCGACCATCTGCACCATATAAACATGTCCTACACTCGTCCGTGAACAATACGGAGGTCCATTGCTCTTCTGTCCAGTTCAGGTGATCACGCGCAAATCTTAAGCGAGCTTGTCTGTGAGCTACAGACAACTTCGGACCATTTGCTGGTCTAAAAGGGGTGATATCCGCTTCCTTTAACCTTATTCTTATTGTTCGTGCACTCACGTTTACTCCACGCACTTCATTAAGCTCTGTTTTGATGTTAACAGACGTGAGGAAACGATTTCGTAGGGAAGTTGTAACAATAAATCGGTCATCACGACCGGTGGTTGCTCGAGTCCTGCCTGTACCACGTCTCCTTCTGTAAGAACCTGTCTCCACAAACCTTCTGTATATTCTAGAAACTGTAGACTGGTTTAAATTTAAATTTCTACCAATCGTTCGTTGATCCAAGCCCTCCCGCATCAATGCTACAATTTGAGCCGCTTGTTCGGATGAAGTATCCATATTATGGTTCAAAAACTCTCGATGAGTTAAAAAACTAACCCAACAATTCTGCTGTTAACAATAATTCAATTGACAAAAGAATAAAAAATCAATGAGAATCAATATAAAACTTTGCTATAAATAACACGCAAATGTGATACTACGAGTAAATTTTCTTTTCCCGGCTATATTCATTTGTTTTACTGCAGTTCTATTTTTAAATTTTCCTTTTTTTTTGAGATTAAGAGGCAGTCTCTCCATATTTATATAATTTAATCTAAAAAGTTTGCATACTTATTTTAAAAAACATTTCAAAGTAATCCTGAACTTTGATGCAGTTTATGAGTCCGTCAGTTTATATCTTATACTAGCTGACCCGTGGCCACTTCGCTGGGCATTAGAAAAAAAAATACATGTTATTAATCACAATCAAATATACCCTATGTCACTCAGAAATAATGTAGCTTTCCACTGGTGAAAGAACTTTCAAAATCGGTTTGGTAGATCCAGAGATTACCTCCTACAACGTCACAAATTCACAAACTTTACCTCTTTATAATATTAGTCTTGTATGACATAATAAAACTACGTTTTAACGGTTCTAAGCGCGGTATTTCTTTTTATTTTTATTATTCCTTATTATTGTATAATAAAAATCAAATAAATATCTGCGCTGAAAACCGTTGAAACGTAGTTTTATTATGTATACAAGTCGCGAAAACTTAAGAAAATATTATTTGTATGATATTTTTTTAAATCATGTGAGTGTCGTACAAATCAGTTTGAACCGAATCGAATCCGAGTGATGATTATAGATTTTTCTAAAGCTGCCATCTCGGGATTCTTAAGTAATTAATGAATGGCCCTTAGTTACTTCTCTGTAACATTTCACGACACATTGGCGACAGTATGACAAACTATTAACATACATAAATTTTGTAACTGTCACCGTTGTTTGTTTCTCCCGTTTTAAGATATGCGTTTGACGTGGACAAATCGTTCGGATGTATAATGGGGCCTTAGTTTTGACACTGTTTTCAGAATATGACCGTTAGCGGGGCGGCCATGTTGTTTTTCAGAGTGCCTGGTCGGAAATTTATATGGAGCCGCGCGTGCTTTTTCTTTTAAATTAATGATAAGGTTTTTAGATAGAACTTAATGCATAGTAAATAATCAGGATCGCAAAACAACCTACAACCAGTTGGTAGGGTATTTGCCCGTCTGGAAGGCTACCATCTCTGGTCTAGGGTATGCACAATGCAACAACCTTGAGTTGTGTTTCGGCATTAGTAGCCATGTTCCAGCCTCCCTTTATACAGCGGCAGCAAATTGGTAGCACCTTTAATGTTACAAATGTTCGTGGCGTTTTCCATCAGGTTGAACGTCTGCCTGTCTGCTGAACTCATGCAATAAAAAAAGCAATTATTGATGTCAAAATCTGAATGAGATCGGAAACGAATTGAAGCAAGGAAGTTGATGGCCTCTGTGTTTGAATGGGGTAAGACTATGACAGCCGAGCTAACTGGAACGTAGAAGTTCCGGGTTTGATCACTGCCATAGTACATTTAGTAAACAAATTTTCCGTTGTTCACTATGGTCTGGGTGTCTGGGATTGGCTCCAGAATGGTCCAATGTACATAACTCATAACACAAGCGTAACTTTCTTAGCTTGGAGATATACAATATGTGTGTTTGTCTATAGATTACTTCTTTAATATAATTTATTAAAATTTTTACTCAGTTATTTATGACTTAAATAACAATAAGTATTGTTAAAACTTTAAAAAACATAGATAGGAGGATATAGATCAATAACATGCGAAGGCAGATTTATTTATTTATATATGGGGGAAACCTACAGCTATATACATTTAAATAGATAATTACAATTGACAGAAAGAAAGCAGAAAGCCAAAGACAGGTTTTTGTGACTATCTTAGTGATTAAAAGTGACATGAAGACAAAAAATGCACCGAGATAATTAGTCACTGTTGAAAAACTTAAGGCTTAGACACAGATGTGACAGACATATTTTTATTTATAAATATACTATTTGTGTCAGTGAAACTTCATTCTCAAATAAAAAAAACACCTAGCCATGGCAACATAGCATTCCATTACTTCAAAATTATTTGTTAGTTTCTTTTGATAGTTGAAGTACAGCAGACAGGCAGACGTCCCACCTGGAGCAAAGTGGTTACCATCGCCTATGGACGTTAGCAACACCAGAAATGTTACCAATGCATTGCCGGCCTTGAAAGAAATTTTATGACACCTTTAAAAAAACCCATATTGTAGCGCTTTTGGAAAGCCAGAACTCTGAGCTCATTCCAAGTCTCCACGGTGCGCCAAACAAACATTATAGAGAACAGGTGCATTCAAGAGCGAATTGGTTCAAGGAATGGCGAAGACGCAATAAAAAAAAACCGCGACTTCGGCGCCATCTGCTTGGTTTTATTTTTCTATCGTTCGAGAACAGTACATTTTTCTAAGAATGTGTATGCAAAATTTCATGATGATCGTTTTAATATTGTTAGTTAGTTGATGATAGTTAAGGCGTTAAATCGTGACAGAAAAACTCACATTCGCATTTAATCATAATCGTAATATTTATTTTGCCAGGATGTAGTACAGAAGTTGTTACAATGATATTTGAGGCTCTATACATTCTACCATTTTCGTGGTGGGCAAAAATAACTTTAAAACTAATTTTAATTTATCCTTCACATTATTTCAAAACTTTTGTCCAATTTATATTATATAATTTATTTAAGCATTATATACAGTGTCAAAAAATAATCCAATTTATATTATATAATTTATTTAGGCATTATATACAGTGTCAAAAAATAATAAGTTTTAAAATGTACAATATCTCTGCAATAAAAATGATGTCAATAAAATCATGTCGTATTAATTACAATTTATCTTGGATTTATTCGTCTACTGACGGCCTCTGTGGTTGGGAACGCAGAGGCTCCGAGTTCGATTCCTGGCATAGTAAATTTTGGAAACTATCGTTCTGTCATTAACTATGGTCTGGGTGTCTGGGATCGGCCGCAAAGTAGTCCGTTATATATTATTACCCATAACACAAGTGTAACTTGCTTTGCTTTATACAATGTGTGTGTTTGTCTGCCGATTATTATTATTATTATTGATTATTTGATTACTTAATAATACGCGTCTTGGTTCAAAAGATCTCTCAGTTTATTTTTAAAATACTATATCTAAACTCCGACCAAATTTCGGAACAATCTCACATGACCGCAGCCCATTTTAAATATGGCGACCAATAAATACAATATTAATGAGAATATGTGCGTACCTGCGTCATAAAATAAACAAGATCAACATTAACATACATACATTGATTATTAGATAGTGATATTGAATAGTGGAACCGATACTAATATATAAATGTGTAATGGCAAACTTTTGAATATCTTATGCCATCCATTGTTTTTCTTTATGATAAATAGTTTTTGGTTTGACAACGATCACGCATAATATTAGACCATGATGCGGTCGAATTAGGTACCTAGAAAATACCTATTCACACGAGACCAGTGGCGTAGCTTGCCTTAGACGGGCCCTGTATCAAAATGTGTTCGGGGCCCAGGGGCAGGAGAAAGTTTCTTATAAAATACATACATACATAACTTCACGCCAGTTCCTTTGCGGGGTAGGCACGTACAACAGAGCGCTATTTAGACTTATTCTTACACACCTCACTTGCTTCTTCGACATTCATAACTCTTGTCATGCACGCTCGTCTGCTCTTAAGGCTCCTGACATCACCTTCTGCTAGTACACGATCAATTCTTATAAAATAAACCAACAAATGCTCGAATTTAATTAAAATAATTATATATTGATTGTAAATCATTAGGTACTTATACTACGTAGTATTATATTGCATATAACTATATATTTTATCACCATATCTTGTATACATATACAAGATATGTATGTATGTATGTATATAACTTATGTGTACATTTGTATGTATAGTATAGTTATATATTTATTATTAAAATGTAAGTAATCGTACAATAATTATGTATACCACCGTCGCCACTCCTAATCAACAATATTCTTGCCACCGGTTGTCTGGAAGAGATCGCTTTGTAGCGATAAGACTGCCCTTTGTACACAATTAGAATAATACTAGTACATAAGTTTTCTGTAATGGTGTACAATAAAATAATAATAATAATAATCTTTATTTTCTTCCAAAAATACATACATACATAACTTCACGCCAGTTCCCTTGCGGGGTAGGCACGAACAACAGAGCGCCATTTAGGCTTATTCTTACACACCTCACTTGCTTCTTTGACATTCATAACTCTTGTCATGCACGCTCGTCTGTTCTTAAGGCTCCTAACATCACCTTCTGCTAGTACACGATCAATTTGATCATGGAAAGTGTGTCGTGGCCTTCCACGACTTCTGCATCCATCCACTTTTGCATTGTATATCTGTTTATTCATTCTTTCATCATGCATTCTTTCTACATGTCCGAACCACTGGAGCATTCCTTTCCTTACCTTCACCCCGACACTCTCTTTCAGACCAACTGTCTTTCTTACTTCGGTATTACGAACGCGGTCCGCGAGCGTCACTCCGCAGATTTTGCGCAGTGCTCGCATCTCGACCGCGTTTACTCTACTTTCATGCTCTTTCTTCCATACCCAACTCTCGCTTCCATACGTGAGCGTAGGTACCAGCACCGCGTTGTGTACGGCGAGCTGGGCTTTCTGGCTGAGGTTCTTAGCGCCTAGAAGTTTACCTAACGCTCCATTCACACTATTCCCCAAATTCACTCTTCTTTCTATATCAGCGGTGTACCTTCCATCCCTGCTAAAAGCACATCCAAGATATAAAAACTCATTCACTTGCTCCAGCATAACATCATCGACCATTATCCTTGCATTCGTTCTGGTTTATACAAGTAAAATACAAGTCAACTTAACACGTTAACAAGTCAAGTTGTTAAAATGCGTATTCTACTAAATCCACAATAGCTTCTCGTAATCGTCGCGGCGGAATAATAGTACAAAAAAATGGTATTACCAACCAAAAGCCAACCAAGCAAAAATGACGTTAGCGGAAATGATTATTGAAAGGCTATCAAAAATTTTAAACATTATTTCGCGATTTTTCGCTTATAAGCATTTCATAAAGATAGAATGGCTGCCATTAGAATTGAGAATGTCGAAATCAGGCAAACCTACGACAGAGACGATAGTGTCATAGCAGAATTGGACCCCAGAGCGCCTTGTCTTCCTATGATGTATTGATGTAGGTTGAACAGTTCAACCGCACTATGTTATATTATAACCACACTTCAACAGTTCACATGCACTTCCTCACAACACCAGCATGTAACAGATACACTCTACATTAGTATAAGTTTAGTATTAAAATAAAAATAAATGAATATAATAAGTTATTCTTAAGGTACACCACAACATAAAAATTACTAAATTAATGTCACACACAGTAACAATAATAAACAATAAGCGTGTATGGACTCTAAAATTCTTCATAAAATTAAGTAGTAAAAAAGGGTACGGAACTCGAGTCCGTAGAGATGTTATTAATAATAATAAAAAAAAGAACAGTTCAAAATTAATCCTATAGAATATTCATACACTGGCAACCCGGTGTCGATACTTTGGGCTTTGGAGCTTTGTATTGACAAGCTGATCGCGACCAATCAGCCTCTTGGCTCTGAGTGTCCCCAATGCTTCAATCTGGTATTTAGCTAAGCCGCCCAAAGGTGAGAACAGTCCCCCACACAAGATCTTACTTACTTACTTAAGCACTTGAAATTTTAACTAATTGTATTGGGACTGGTTGCAGATTGCTGCATAGATATAATAATTAATTTGATGAAATTATAAATATATATGAATGGAATTGCTTTAAAGGACTGACCGACTGATTGACTGACTGATGGACATTTTTTTTTAAATTTTATTATTGTTATTTTGAAGGTTTTTTTTTTAATTTAATTTTATAATAATAAGTTGTAAAAGTGTGTTGAAATTATGGATCTTTGTGTCTGAAATAAATTATTATTATTATTTATTTATCTCATTTTTTTTTTTTTTAATATACATATAAAGATATTTTTTATAAAAAAATAGATAACATTATTCTTTTATAAAAATATATCAAAGATAAAATACATATTCAATAAAAAAATATAAAATCTTGCATCTCATCGCC
Organism: Dendrolimus kikuchii; assembly: GCA_019925095.2. NCBI lineage: Eukaryota > Metazoa > Arthropoda > Insecta > Lepidoptera > Lasiocampidae > Dendrolimus > Dendrolimus kikuchii. Next base: position 36,256,743 of record CM034387.1, read on the forward strand.
AGCGGGGCCTGGGGTCCAAACTACCGATGGTTATGGCTCCAGAGACAGGAACCTCCTCACAATTCGTGCCGTGTCCAAGAGTGCTGCCTTCTGTATCTGGCCCTTCACCCAGCTTCCCAGCGAAAGCCTCTCTAGATGACGGTCGAGGCTTTTCGCTATAAGACCATTGACGCTAACAACTATCGGCACAATGCTCGTTGACTCCAGACGCCACATAGCCGTATCCTCGTGAGCAAGATCCAAGTATTTACTTAGTTTTTCTTTTTCTTTCTTCACGAGGTTATCGTCATGTGGGATACTGATGTCAACGAGTATTGCTCGCCGTGCAGATCGATCTATTATCACGATATCAGGCTTATTGGCTACAATAGTCCTGTCCGTGATAACAGTTATTATTATTATTATTATTAGTAAATAATAGATATATAGAAATATTTTTCATCATCTTTCAAAACGCTGAAGCTGGATGGAGATTTTGTACGAGAGTAGCAAGTTCTGACGCCATTTATTTAACGAGTCAAATAGAATATTGCTTAATCATTATTTTTATTACGATATTGTTACGAGTTGCAGGACTCGAATTAAAATGCCGTTGGAATTACTATAGAGTTTATTAGAACTATATACAAACACGTAGTTAGCGGCCAAATAAGTACTGATTGAAAAAACAAATTTAGGTTTGTTCATTACTAGACATCGGATTATATGCACTATCAAAATTGCAAAATATGCACTAAAAAGGGGCGAAATATGCACAATCAATAAACCATTTATTATTAGATTAATTAGAATTTAAGTTTATTTTCACATTGTATTTATATATTAAACAAACATATATGCATACATAACTCCACGCCAGTTCCCTTGCGGGGTAGGCACGAGCAACAGAGCGCCATTTAGGCTTACTCTTACACACCTTACTTGCTTCTTTGACATTCATAGCTCCTGTCATGCACGCTCGTCTGTTCTTAAGGCTCCTGACATCACCTTCTACTAGTACACGATCAATTTGATCATGGAAGGTGTGTCGTGGCCTTCCACGACTTCTGCATCCATCCACTTTTGCAAAATATCTGTTTTTCATACTTTCATCATGCATTCGCATCAGCATTGCCATTCAGATGAAAGACGCAACTTGTGACTTCCAGTCTGAATTTTTCGGTATATGCACCGCAAAGTATGACAACGGGTCAAAATCAATATTTATTATTAGATTGATTAAGAATTTAATTTTATTTTCACATTATATTTATATATTAAAAATAACTTAATATTAATTATAAATTATTATTATAATAATTTACTTATTATAATTCTTGTGGCAGTAAACAATAACATATTTTTCCAGGTTTTCTGCAGCAAACTTGTGACGTTTGTCACTTAATATTAATTTATAGGCTGAAAATGACCTTTCGACGTCAACTGACGTCACCGGACAGAACTTGAAATTTGGCGCCATTTCTGCAGAGACTTCTTCAGGTAGAGTTTGTCCGGTGCCGTTGATAAATGCGTCAATTTTCTTTATTCTTTCAAGACCGGGGTTTTTATACAAAACTGCATTTAATTTGCCACAAACCTGCGATAGTGAACTCGGAAGGGCGTTACTCTGTTCAATCATTTTTTCGTCGTGTCGTCGGCATAATACAAGACGCCTAACAAGTATAACTACCGAAATAAGCACTGTCAATGAAAAAGTACCAAAATATGCAATAACGCTATAAAAATAGATTTATATGCATTATGGATAGATTCATTCATTACACATGTACTAGGCAGAAATTCCAAGCAAGACGTCATTATGTTTGACTAACTCCGACTTACAGTCAAATTTTTGAATTTCGAATTATCGATAAATATGTCATAAAATGCCTACGCAGAGAAATAACATTAATCGAGTTACGATGTTTAAATAATTCGATATACCGAGTATTTGGGAGTTTAGTGGAAGGGAAGGGCATTTTTTGACTTAACAAGATTCGATTATAATATGTCTATCACAGTGTTCTTATTGTAACTTATTTTTACTCCTGAATATATTACTTTTAAACTATTACTACTATATTCTTTCTGACATAAAATATATGCATATATTTACTGATCTGCTACATAATGTATTTTAGTTTCAATGTCTTTGGTTTTTTATTATTATTACATATATTTATGTATCTTATGACGTATTGTCATCCGTGCAGGAACGGAGAAAGGATACAATTTCCTGCGGCCGGGCGGCCTGTCGTAAGAGACGACTTAACAACCCTTAGCCAGGTGGTAGGCCATTTGCCCGACTGGATGGCCACCACCCCTGATCTAGAGTATGTCGCCATAACAGCCTTGAGTTGTGTTCCGGCATTAGTGACCAGGTTCCAGTTTCCCTTAAAAGAGCAGCAGCGCATTTGTAGCAACTTTGCTGTTGCAAATGTCCATAGGCGATGGTAACCGCTTTCCAACAAGTGGGCCGTCTGCCTGTCTGCTGAACTCCTGCAATAAAATAAAAAATAAAAAAATCTACTTTACATACCACAATTCTACACTATTCTTTCTCCATTCTCTATGCCTATTTTCTTTATACAGCCGGCTGGTTACGTAGAGAACCAATATCTAGCCATGCCCCCTCCGCCAGATCCCGGTCGAATGGGAAGGCCCAAGAGATGCTGGCTTGACGTCGTGAAGGATGACATAATATCTACCAATAGTCTCACAATAGGGAGGGATAACGAAAATCTTACGAACTGGAGAAGAAAATGTTAAATACGGACCCCGGGCTTCGGCAGATGCTCCGAAAGCAATTCGAAGCTAGGATGATGATAAGGGTAGTACAATTTAAACTTTTTGTATTGTCGGTAGAGTAACTATAATTGTGAGCAACACCATAACACACATAATATTATTTTTAAACTTGCAACACTGTCGCTGATTTTTTGTTTATTCTTCTATTTTGGTTGTAGCCAAGTGTACACGTGTTTGCCTGTAAAAGTGATTTATTATAAGTTTCCACCAGTAACACTGTTTAACTTTTATATCTAGAACGACCAGGGTATCGGCCACACCATCAGCGTAAAATAAATCTAAGTTGTGCGACGAGCTGCGCACAGTAATTATAAAATCAAGAGTACTTTTAAATTGATCAACTATTCTTATATACATACGATAGCTGCACAAGAACTAGCTCCATCTAGCGGTGACTAGAAGTTTTAATTAATAGGGATGTGGACACATGTTACAATATTTTTACAAAGAACAGGCGTTAAAAAACAAAATTTTAACTTGAAGTTTTACGGGCAGATTGTTAATGTATTTGTTCATTTTGAAAACCTGCCCGTAAAACTTTAAGTTACAATTTTGTTGCGACTCATTTTGCCACTTATATGTTGCCATTTGTTTTTCCAAATTATGATTTGGTTAGGTTAGGTACATATTAATGAAATCATTCTTTATTTAAACATATTTTATTTCATCAAACAAAGAAACTGAATTCGATCCGGAACCAAAAAACGCATCCAGAGTATACTCTAAAATTATGCCGCCTCTCACCACGTCTAGTCTAAATTTATGCCGCTCCGCCACGCGGCCGTAACGCTTTTTCGTGACAGAAAAATCCTAAGACCCCGTCTATATAGAAGTTTCACTTCAATAACATCCTATCAACATCTAACTTTTTTAAAAACGGACCTTAAAGGGATTTTTAATAAAACTAAACATAAGCTAAACTAAATTATAAATAAGAACTATCATAAAAACTAAAAACAATAATATAAATAAAACTAATTATAAATTAATATCAACTAAAATTAAACTACAATATAAATATAACTCGACTTACAAATTATTATTTTTTTTTGATTTTATGGCTTGGCAGCTAGGCCTTTAAGCCAGATCTTAGATTCAATGTAGTTACTTCATTTTCGTAAACCTATGTGTAGCACAGCTGAACTGTAGGTTATCAGCTAGTGCCATTCAACGGAGTTCTTGTGACAACTCAAAAGGCCACATTTGACTTTACAGTTCACATTTCTCACAAAACACATGATTACTACTCAAAAACTATCAATACCCAACAACTATTGTTCATTTTAGAGTAATTTAACACATTTTTAGAAAATAAAACTGCACAGCACAACATCTCCTTTCAGTTCCCGCCAAAAACTCCTAGACTTACAAAATAAACTAACTTTTAAATAGTGTGGTGTATAATATTTTAAAAGCAGTGTTGCCACGAATAGTGGTTTGGCCGAATATCCAATCTTCGGCGTAAGTTATGTGCAATGCTCGTAGTAGGTTAGTACTAAAGCAATAATTTACAACGAATTCCCTTACGTTCTCGCAACTGATAGGTACACAAAAACAAAGACTATGTTTAAATGGTTTTAAGCGCGATTTTAAATGATTTTTGACATTTTAAAACTGGCCGAAACGTAATATAAAAAACTAATGAGGTGTCTTTGGGACACATGTTTGGAACGAAGTTCTCCTAAAATGTCTTAAAAATTCTCAAAACGTCTCAAAAAGTGTGTCGATAAGCATCGAAAACCATCGAAATTTTATCAAAAACCTATGTATAGAAAGAAATACATAAACAAACAAATAGTATCAAAAACAGCGTATATTATTACACTAATTGATATTTTAGATTTTATTTCATTGCATTAAAGTTGAAATTGTATAATAGCTTACTATAGCAAAAAGTGTCGTGACAACTTTTCGTAAGAATTTTTTCCGTCTAGCCCCCTTTCACAACGCGCGATAAGGAACTTCGTTCCAAAAATAAAAAAATAATTAAAATCGCATTTAACACTATTAAAACGCAGTTTAACTATCAATTTTTGATAGAAATGTTTTTTTTTACTGCAGGAGTTCAGCAGACAGGCAGATCTTGATGGAAAGCGGTTACCGTCGCTTATGAACATTTGCAACACCAAAGGTGCTATAAAAGCGCTGCTGCTCTCTTAAGGGAGACTGGAATCTGGTCACTAATACCGGAACACAACTCAAGTTTGTTATGGTGACATACTTTAGACCAGGGGTGGTAGCCATCCAGTCGGGAAAATGCCCTACCACCTGGCTGTGGGTTGTTAAGTCGCCTCTTACGACAGGCCGCCCCAACGCAGGAAATTATATTCTTTCTCCGTTCCTGCACGGATAAAAAGTGTATTTCAGTTGTTGTTTTTTTTTTTGTTAACTTCAATGTACAGACACCGGTACCTTTAGAATAGAAATACTGTAGATTAGAGAGACTGCAATATTCTTTATTGAAGTCATATTATTGTTACGTACGCGCGGGGATGCGCATTTGGATTGGAAGAAAACACCAGTTTGTAACTAAACGCTTTTATTGACTTACACAGCCGAACGTGACTCCTCTTCGCAGGGTCGCCTCTGCATGCACGACTAGCGACGCACTGTCCCGACGATAAGTTGTCTCACTCACAATACCGTCGCCGATATTGCGTAGACCACCTCCTGCTATTGCAGTGCTCACCTCCGAATTACCGCGTGAAGCCCGCTTCTGGATCTTCTTCCAAACTGCGCTACACTCCTCCTTCACTAAACTATCCACTAAACTTTTCACTGAATTCCGTATCGCACTTGTCGCTTCTCTGTCTTGAACTGAATTCAACTCTAAACTGGCCGGTAGGCGCGCCTTACGCTGCTTATATACCCGGAAGAATCTTCTGGAACCCATAATTTCGATCTTCTTTTCATTATTTTTTATTTACTATCTGTCCCTTTCTAAACATCTGTCTACCTCTGTCTTTTCCTTCCCGAACCTTCTATTCCCGAACTTTGGTTTATGATCCATCCCTTTCTAACATCTATTTTATCCGTGCAGGAACGGAGAAAGAATACAATTTCCTGCGGCCCGGCGGCCTGTCGTAAGAGGCGACTAAACAACCCACAGTCAGGTGGTAGAGTATTTGCTCGACTGGATGGCGACCACCCCTGGTCTAGAGTATGCCGCCATAACAATCTTGTATTGTGTTCCGGCATTGGTGACCAGGTTCCAGTCTCCTTTAAGAGAGCAGCAGCGCATTTGTAGCACCTTTGGTGTTGCAAATGTCCATAGGCGAACCATCGCCAGCGGTTACCAAACCGCTTTCCACTAAGTGGGCCGTCTGCCTGTCTGCTGAACTCCTGCAATAAAAAAATAAAATAAAAAAAATCTAGCTATCTCTGTCTTTTCCTTCTCGAACTTTGTATTCTAGAACTTTCGTTCACCGTCTATCCTTTTCTAAAATGTATCCGTTCTTGTCTTTGCCTTCCAGAATCTTCTACCTTTTTCTAAAAGTCTTGAGGCCGGCTTACGCTGCCAGAAAGTTCTACCCTCGCTCACCACATTATTTATGGATAAAAGGTTATACGTGCAACTCAATAAAGTGTTGTAATTTTGACGGGTCTATCTTGTTGAGTACATGAGTTCCTATGGCCACCTTCCGACTCCATCAATCAGATCAGCTCCGTGGTACCATATTATTGCATTGTCATGCGATATACAAATGCGTGTAAAATTTCAGCTCAATCGGAAACCGGGAAGTTGGTCAAATTTAACTTGCAAAACTCCACCCGAAGTTACATACATATACATAGGTACATCCATTACAAGTTAAATAAAAGCTTGTAAAAAATGCATTATAGTGGTCTTGTTCTGACCAGGGGCGTAGCTACCGCGGTATCAGCCGTGCCAATGATACGCGGCCCCCCAGGCTACAGGGGCCCCGAAAGTGTGTAAGCAAAATTCTTAAAATGTTTTCCACAATCTTTTATAAATTAATAAAATTTTTGAGAACAACTGCTGGGCCAAGAGCAACGGCTATCAGACTTGTCATTATTGTCTATGGAGGCAGGAAATCTAGAAAAACTGAAATCGTCTTCAACTATATATGATTTGATAAATAAGAAGACTGTATCTTTGATTGGAATTCTTTGTCTTACTTAGCTCGTAGGAGCAGAAAGTATAAGTAATAATTTATATCTATATCTATCTATATATATAAAAGAAAGTCATGTTAACCGATGTAAACCGATTTGGCTGAAAATTGGTGGGGAGGTAGCTTAGAACCAGGAGACGGACATGGGATACTTTTTACCCTGTTGAAACTGGTAGGTGGCGCTGAGATCGGATTCTAGAATTCTCCTAATCACCTGGATCGGATTGTTTTTGTGTTTGAGTGGGTCTCCGGATAATTTAAATCCACAACTGGAACCGGTAGGTGGTGCTGGGATCGGGTCCTAGATTTTTATTTTATCAGAGCAGGACAACGTCTGCCGGGGCCGCTAGTATCTATATAAAAATCAATTGCTGTTCGTTAGTCTCGCTAAAACTCGAGAACGGCTGGACTGATTTGGCTAATTTTGGTTTTGAAATATTTATAGAAGTCCAGAGAAGGTTTAAAAGGTGAGTAAATACAAAAAAAAGGCTTGGAATAGCGTTTTTATTTATTGATTCTGAGGCGGTACGAAGTTTGCCGGGTCAGCTAGTCTATATATAAAAAGAAAGTCGTGTTAGTTACACTATTTATAACTCAAGATCGGCTGTACCGATTTGGCTGAAAATTGGTGGGGAGGTAGCTTAGAACCAGGAAACGGACATAGGATACTTTATATCCCGTTGAAACAGGTAGGTGGCACTGAGATCAGGTTCTAGAATTCTCCTAATCACCTGGACCGATTTTAGTGATTTTGTTTTTGTGTGTTTGAGTGGGTCCCGGATGGTTTAAATTCACAATTGGAACCGGTAGGTGGCGTTGGGATCGGGTCTTAAGATTTTTATTTTTACAGAGCAGGACAACGTCTGCCGGGGCCGCTAGTTAATATATTATTATAAAGCTGAAGAGTTTGTTTGATTGAACGCGCTATTCTCAGGAACTACTGGTCCGATTTGAAAAATTCTTTCAGTGTTAGATAGCTCATTTGTCGAGGAATGTTATAGGTTATATATCATCACGCTAAGACCAATAGGAGCGGAGCACCAATGAAGAATGTTTCAAAATCGGGGTTTTTTTCCTTTTGAGAGCTTCCGCTGCGTGCGCTGCGTAAACCGTTAAAGTTTCACAAAAATCATCTATGACAGAATTGTTCCCCTTTAAAAATTCTAAAAAAAACCGACAGCATGTCTATCTTTTAAGGTTGACTCACTATAACCTTTTTTATGTTAATCAAATTTGTTCTAAAATAATGCATTATTTACGAAGTTGTTTTTATAAACATGATATTAATCCTTATCCAAATAAATACGTTATTCATCACAAGTATTTAATTTAAAACAAAATCGCCATGTACATCATTCGATTTCAATGAATATCTTAGGAGATATCGCAGTTTTAAAATAACATCGTAGCAAAATAATGATCAAGTACTGCGCGCGCATTTATGATGTGCAAGGCCGGCGGGCAGTCATTAAGATTCAAAAATATTTTCACCTTCTACGTAAACAAAGTCGCGGGTTAAAGTTAGCGTTAGCCCAAAGTAATAATTCCACGTGGACGAAGTCGCGAGCAGAAGCTAGTTGTTCGCTTCTAGTTCGCTTGACATGGCGCTCGTATTTGAGTGGCGTCTGTACGTCGTTGGCCGTGTTCGCTGTCATTGTCAAGCAATCCGCGTTTTTGGCGCCATTTACTGCGTCAAACAATCTGTCCAATCACAGAAAGTGCATCGGAGATACCAACGCGTATTTAACCGTTTCCAGAGCTACCATCCTTATAACAAAAACAAATATATCTATGTGTTTTGTGTGTAATTTTTTTTAATTAAAATGATAAGTTTTTGTGATATTAATGTGTAGCAGCGAGCGGTAGGGGTTAAATAATACTCCAGATAGCAGAGAGTAGCATTCACTACCGATTGCTGATGTAATCTGAAGCGAACTTACGTCGATAGGTAGGTGTGTGAGCGGGACAGATGATGTGCGAGCGAGATAGAGCAATTACTAATATCGGCGCTCCCGCGCTGCGCTAGTCAGTAGTTCGTAGTCCGCTACGATGACTAGACGTATGCAGTTTCGATAAATGTGATAATTTTTTTTCAAGATAATTTTATAAAATTACATCAATCTAAAAAGAATACGTCCAATGAGATTTGGACAATGTCAATTGACACCAGACGCCGTTTTCAGCATCCATGTGGGAACACAGTCTTATGTTTTCGTTGCATGTAAATGATTTTTGGACTAAATCCCTATTTTACGATGGCGTCAAGAATTAGTAATACAGTATGTTAAACAATTCAGTTCTATGCGAGTTTTCATTTTATATGACGGGTTCCGTTTCAATTCAAATATCTATATATATATATATATATATGAAACAAAGTCGTGTCAGTTACATCATTTATAACTTTTTTTTTATTTATGGGCAGACGGCCCACTTGATGGAAAGCGGTTACCATCGCCTATGGACATTTGCAACACCAAAGTTGCTACAAATGCGCTGCTGCTCTCTTAAGGGAGACTGGAACCTGGTCACTAATGCCGTAACACAACTCAAGGTTGTTATGGCGACATACTTTAGACCAGGGGTGGTAGCCGTCCAGTCGGGCAAATGCCCTACCACCTGGCTGTGGGTTGTTAAGTCGCCTCTTAGGACAGGCCGCCCCAACGCAAGAAATTGAACTCAAGAAAGGCTGGACAATTTTTTATGAATTTTGTGTTTTTGGAATTGTCTTCGTCCGGAATAGGATAATAAGTATTAAAATATGATATTCATCAATAAAAATAATATCATTATATAACATCAGTCTAGCAATTTATTTGTTATGATCGTTCTCGGGCGATATTAACATTTAAACTCATTTTCATTTGTCTGATTTTGGTCAAATTATTTGTGTGTGTGTGGTCCCAGTAGGTGGCGCCGCTGAACACCTCTTTAACGGTGGAACCGATTTTGATTAAATTTATTGAGTTTTTCAAGTAGATCCGAGAATGGTTTAAATTAACAATTGGTCCCGGTTGATGGCGCTACGATCGGTTTCTAGATTTTTTATTTTTTAAGGGCATGACAACGTCTGCCGGGTACATCTAGTGTTTAATAAAATTACGCTTTAACGGCTTTAAGTGCGGTAATTTATTTGATTTTTTACAATCCCGAAGTTTCGGCCGCTTTTCAACAGCTGTGATCACGGAAGACAAAGATGTCAAGTGTCAATGAATATTGTTAAAGTTTTATTTAGCCTACTGCCAACTTGTTCATTGTAATTATTTTGTTTTAATTTTGTTTATAATAATTATCTACTCTATGGTATATTTACATACATTTTATTACAGAAAACTTACGAACTAGTATTATTCTAATTGTGTATAAAGGGCGGTCTTATCGCTAAAAAGCGATCTCTTCAAAGACAACCCGTGGCAAGAATATCGCTGATTACAAATAGCGGTGGTGGTATACATTATTATTGTACGATTAGGTACTTACATTTTAATAATAAATATATAACTGTCAACGTGGCAGCCCAGTATTAAGTACTGAACGCATATCCAAAATGGCGGTGGTAGAATTGCTGGTATGGATAAGAAGGGAGACTAACCAGCGTGCCTTTAGGCTGCACTAACTATGCGTGCTGATCACCAAGTCGTGAGCCTTGCGGCAAATCTTCTGTCTTGTCTCCTTCTTGCGGCCTTCGATAATTAATTGTACACACGCGGCGCGGTATAACTGCACTTATATAGCAAGTTGTGGCGGAAAAGATATGCGGGTTGTCGTTCGAGGGTCGACAGCAGACTGACTCGTAAGAACGAGCAGTATTAGCACAGCGGTAAGTACGACAAGGATAGTCGAGTGGAATGGAAGATGGCGGCTGGGACAAGGTGATTGGATAACGCGGTTAGGAAAGCGGGTAGTTGTGGAAATAATTTCAAGGGGCAGGATTTTAAAATAAGCGGCGCGAACTATAACTATATACAAATATCCTCCTATAAGGGCCAAATTTAATATAATTTTCTTCCACAAGCTGCCAGCTGCCATCAAAATTGCCGTGCCAAAACTAAGAGAATTATATCGTCTCTTTTATTCTAATACAAATTCTATGTAGTCAGAGGGAGAAAGCATCAATTCAACGTTCATTTCAATTATCTGTATTTGACCACAAATTTGTGGTGCTTCTCAATTAGGTAACTGTGTGTCACAGTTCGGGCAACAAATCTGTGCTAGTTTAGCCTTAAAGGATATATACATAAGTTATATACATATACAAGATATATTGATAAAATGCAACTATTTAAACATAACATTTAAACATAACATTTAAACACATTAAATTAAAAAAAAAACGTGTAATATTAACTGGACTGTTACTACTGACGCCATCTGTGCGAAAACTAGAGAACTAATATTGATGTAAACATGTAAACAGAATGCTGCTTAGCTAAAAATACTCCGGATTTTATTGGTTAAGCACAGATAAATAATTCATTAATTGTTATTAGGTAGAAAACTACACGAGCTCTCCTAAAGCACAAGGCTTTTTGTTGGTTTTTAAATGATGTTATTGGTTTTTACCCATTTTTAAATGCTATTCCTGAGGATCTCTAATAAAGTTATTTTTTGCAAACTACGATCAAAACCATGACTATATTCACTTTGCTTTGTAAATTTATACATTTCAATGAATCAAAAATGTGTTCTGTGTTTATATTATTAAGGACTATTTTTGTGTAATAGATATCGTAATATAAGCTTTAGGTAATTCAATTATGGATGGTATAATACTGTATTAAGTTTGAGAAAAGTAAGGAAATTGTGAATTATTTTTTATGTTTTGTTTATTACATTTTATTACATGATTTCAGCAGACAGGCAGATGGGCTACCTAATGGAAAGCAGTTATCATCGCCTATGGAAATTTGTAACACCAGAGGTGCTACCATTGTGCTGCCGCTCGCTAAAGGGTGACTGGAAGCTGGCCACTAATGCCGGGTCACAACACAAGGTTGTAATGGCGGCATAGTCTAGACCAGACGCTATCACTGGCTATGGGTTGTGTTGTTCCCGGCCGCAGGAAATTGTATTCTTTCTCTGTTTCACGGATACAAATGTAAGAAATATGGTTAAATAAATTGATGAGCCACTCACCAACTCCAGTAGACATTTTTGCTTACATCGTTTTTCACTCTTTCGCTATAAATGTATAACATCTTGAGACATTACTATTTGTTGTCAATGCCAGTACAAGCCTGTACTGGCATTGACAACAAATAGTAAAGCCAAACAAAGATTAAAACAAATGGGGGCGCCACTTTCGCAAATTTGTCTAAACTCTAGCAACTCCAATATTACGTAAAGAGTAATTTTGTAACTTACTAATCATTTTTATTATTGCGACAAACATCGTGCAAGTATCCAGTTACTTTATTTACGACACACGAATTTTGTCAATATAACCTAACTTATGGTGCTTACTTTAATGATAATGATTACAATTTTCCAAGGAAAAACTTTAACACCTTGTGATAATTAAAAGAGCAATTATTTAATTAAGAGAAGCCAAACAAACCATTATAAACCCATTCTGTCGGAGGTTATTTGGTAAAAAGGATTGGGGGCGATGCTCAATTCGTTATAATAAATTACGTCACACGTTAGGGGCTTTGGTTGACGAAGTATGACATTGTGTGACGGGGTGGGAGGGTCCCTAGATTTCATAACATTACATTTCAAAATTCAATATATTTAAGCTAATTACGGAACTGCTGTTTTTAATTAAAAATTTCTTGAAGTAAAATTCACACTAGGGAAGGAGGATTTGCGTGAATGTGACCAACTGTGACAAGGACGGGGAGGGGTCAAAAATCTTCAAAATTCGTGTAACGTCATTTGTAGATGACCCCTAACAGGCAAGGAACTTCAAACTCCATATTATTCTGATATTGAGTCTTCATATAACATAATTGAATTGTGGGGTTTCGACTGATGACAATATTATATTTTTTAATATTTCAATTAAATTATAAATTAATTTTAATCATTAAAAATACTTCTGTATATCAAATTTTAGAGTAATCTTTTACATTTTTAGAAAGAAAAACGGCATAGTATATAGTCTCGTCAAAGACTAAAAAAGCGCGGGGAAAATCTTAGGTGGCAGAATGACATCTTATGTCTGTTTTTTTTTAATTTTGGTATTGCCACTTAGACAGTTGCGCGAACATTGTCTATCCTGTATGAAGGGTAGAGAGTAGAGATAATGAGTACCATCTCTGTCTATGAAAAAGTATCCGTCAAAACGCGGATAGTTAGGGTGGCTCTGCATAGGATAAATTTTAAAGGAAGCGCCAAAAATAATTAGAATAAACAAGAATGGAAAGATTTCCGTTATGTTTTTTATTACGAAAAAATCACAATAATTAAAATGTACATACACATTTTCTCACAGCATTATATTTACTAAATTATTTTATACTACATAAATAGATGAAGTTTTTGCATTTTATTAATTTTATGGCACTTCAACAATTTTTAATTCATATCGCAGTTTTTCGTACGCCAGCTCTATTGTGGTAGGTATTTGAAGCTCTATTCTCAACATACTGCTGTACCTTTTTCAACTTGCCTTGACTTGACTTCGATTTCATGGCGCTCTCTCGCATAACGCGGTACTGTATAAAAACTAAAAATCCATATAAAGAAAAGTTCAGTCTTTCATAACCCGCCATAGAGAGATATAGTGTGTTTTGAGTTTCAACTTTTATAAAAAAAAAAATGTATAAACATATAACTTTTTTATTATTTTTCATCTAACGTACTGTTCATAAACAATCATATAATCGGAGATTAAAAAAATTTAAAACGTATTCCAGAAACAGAGAGAGAAAGAAAAGCACGGCTATATATTATATTATATAATGTACAATCAGATGAAAGGTACCAAAAAGGCAGATGCTGAAAAATTTTACGGGTATGTATCAATTAATTACGATTTTAGATAGATAGTTAACACTTTATTGTACACCATTACAGAAAACTTACGAACTAGTATTATTCTAATTGTGTGCAAAGGGCGGTCTTATCGTTAAAAAGCGATCTCTTCCAGACAACCCGTGGCAGGAATATTGCTGATTACGAATAGCGATAGTGGTATATATAATTATTGTACGATTACTTACATTTTAATAATAAATATATATATATACATACATACGTAACTTCACGCCAGTTCCTTTGCGGGGCACGAACAACAGAGCCCTATTTAGGCTTATTCTTACAAACCTCACTTACTTCTTTGACATTCATAACTCTTCTCATGCACGCTCGTCTGTTCTTAAGGCTCCTGACATATAAATATATACTATACTATACAAATATACACATAAGTTATGTACATATATAAGATATGGTGATAAAATGCAACAATTTAAACATAATAAATATATAACTATATGCTATATAATATCTACTTATATAAAATTACATATCATTATATTACAGATAGCATTTCATGACGATGTTCTTGAATGTTATTAGAGATTTAGCTTATCTGACAGCAACAGGCAATGTATTTCAAAGTTGGACAGCCTTAACCGTGAAAGAATTATTGAAGAACGTTGTATTATGAATAGGAGTAATAAGTCGTTTTAATACAAATGCTTAGGCAAAAAAATACTATGTTAACTTAGATTACCTTTAACCATATAATAGCTTAATTTCGTATGAAGCTGAAGTAGCTTCCTATTCGTTTTCGCCGGAATACTCCCATTCTCACTTTCCTTTATAATATACTATTTAATCCTAATAATCCTCCTTACCATAAGGCACGTTTTGAATTCCTTCGCCTCTCCCTTCTCACAATTTGCGCTCAGATACATATCGTAGAAACCTGACACCTGCACACACTTCATCCTGTTATGATAACTCTTTTACAGTGCAGGCTGTCAAACTCTGAAATTCGGAACTCTACTATATTAAACATTTACTTATTTATCTATTGTTAATATAAAATGCTTGTTATATATAATATTACATATATACATACATACATAACTTCACGTCAGTTCCCTTGCGGGGTAGGCACGAACAACAGAGCACCATTTAGGCCCATTCTTACACACCTCACTTGCTTCTTTGACATTCATAACTCTTATCATGCACACTCGTCTGTTCTTAAGGCTCCTGACATCACCTTCTGCCAGTATACGATCAATTTGATCATGGAAGGTGTGTCGTGGCCTTCCACGACTTCTGCATCCATCCACTTTTGCATTGTTCATCTGTTTATTCTTTCATCATGCATTCTTTCCACATGCCCGAACCACCGGATGTTTCAACTAGTGCAAATGTCAATCAGGCCTTAAAAGTATATTTTAAATCATTTTTTAATGTTATATAGAATTTTTAAAACGAAATATAATATTTTGATACTACATAAAATTTAATTAGATTTTTTACATATTTAATAATAACAAAGAAACTATGTTAATATAGTCAGACACTTGCCCAGCAAAATATAGAGGCGAGTCGAAGCCAACCTGATTTGAAGTACGTAATACAACGAATGACATGTTGTTTCTGACGACGTAAGAATTTAGTGAATTGAAAAACGCAATTAAAACGCCATCTATTTTTCTTACCCGTCCCTTTCAAAGGAAACGAGGTAATTTATCGGGACAACAGGTATCCTAAGTGTTAACTCGGGTTATAAGCTAGCACCATGTCGAGTTTCATTTATATACGTTCAGTAGTTTCCAAAAAAGATGCGATCGTAGCGCCATCTTTTTCGCTATTTTCTTCTATCCTACAAAAACGACGACATTTATCGGGATAAAAAGTATCCTAAGTTACGCCCCGGGATATAAGCTAGCTCTATGTCGAGTTTCATTTAAATCCGTTAAGTAGTTTTTTAAGTAATGATCTAACAGACAGACAGACAAATATTCTATAAATTATGTTTTCGGAATGTGCTGGTCCGAATTAGGCTCCCTGATATTTTCACATTTTTAAACGCATTGCACAAACTCGAAGCATTTACAAATTTATTATAGCATATATATATAATGATTAATTTGTTTACGTGACCAAGGTCGAAATTTGATATTTTTGTGACAAGGAATAGTTATTCGAGACATGCGTGTAATCACTAATTTACTTAACGCTTACGCATGTCTGAGTCTGTCTGCGGAAAGAAAATTGTTATTATTATTATTTAGGTATATGGCTTGGCAGCTAGGCCTTTAAGCCAGATCTTAGATTACAATATAGTTTCTTCATTTCTTAAGCATATGTATAGCTCAGCTGAACTGTAGGTTATCAACTAAAGCCATTCATCGGAGTTCTTGTGAAAACTCGAAAGGCCACATTTGGCTATACAGTTCACATTTCTTGCAAAAACATAATTACTATTCAAAAACTATCAATATCCTACAACTATTGTTCATTTTAGAGTAATTTTACACATTTTTAGAAAATAAAACTGCACAGCACAACGTCCCCTTTCAGTTCCCGCCAAAAACTCCCCCTATTATATTCATTTTCTTTTGTTACAGATAAAATTGTCCAATTATTCAGAACATAACCTCAAAATGGACGATTGCACCACTAACAATATAACAAACAAAAACCAGTGTTCCTTAAACGTTAATAATAAAATAGAATCAATAACAATAATGTTTAATATGTTTTTTAATATTTGTAAATATATTTTCGATTGGATTTTAGAAAACGTCATTATTTTGACGTTAGCTGTCATTTTTTGTTTCATCGTCTATGTCATTTACAAGTGTTATTTTAATCCCGTTATATTGAAAAGGGTAAGTAGTGTCTGTGTCTACCTTTATTAAAAGCTTGAATGTCGGCGACCCAACCATGTGTGACGTGAACTTCTTAGTTACTCTCATGTTGTGTGCCCACTGTTGGGCAATGGTAAAATTCCGAATTCTGTCACTGGTTACGTTTCTTGTAAAAAGTGTTTTTTTTTTTACGAAATATTTTTTATTGTTTACGTCATTATACGAAAAAAAGTCCAAAATTCTCGGGGTAGTACGTTCCACTATACTGCGTACAACGGTCTGTTTTACTTTTGACAGGTCCGTGCAGGAACTGAAAAAGAATAATTTCAATTTCTTTCTGAATGGCCTGTCGTAAGAGGCGACAAAACAACCCACAGCCAGGTGGTAGGACATTTGCCCGTCTGGATGGGTACCACCTCCGGTCTAGAATATGTCGCCATAACTACCTTGAGTTGTGTTCCGGTATAAGTGGCCCGGTTCCAGTATCCCTTTAGCGAGCGGCAGCGCATTGGTAAAACCTTTTATGTTACAAATGTCCATTGGCGAAGGCAACCGCTTTCCATCAGGTGAGCCGCATCCGCTTTCCATCAACAATGTATGTATTAGCGCATTGGTAAAACCTTTTATGTTACAAATGTCCATGGGCGAAGACAACCGCTTTCCATCAGGTGAGCCGCATCCGCTTTCCATCAACAATGTATGTATTAGCGCATTGGTAAAACCTTTTATGTTACAAATGTCTATGGGCGAAGGCAACCGCTTTCCATCAGATGAGCCGCATCCGCTTTCCATCAACAATGTATGTATTAGCGCATTGGTAAAACCTTTTATGTTACAAATGTCCATGGGCGAAGGCAACCGCTTTCCATCAGGTGAGCCGCATCCGCTTTCCCTCAACAATGTATGTATTAGCGCATTGGTAAAACCTTTTATGTTACAAATGTCCATGGGCGAAGGCAACGGCTTTCCATCAGGTGAGCTGCATCCGCTTTCCATCAACAATGTATGTATTTCATTAATATGTTTTATTCTCTATGTACACTTTTGAAAGGATATATTGTGACGACCGAAAAGATAAGAGTCCGAGCGAGATAGAGACTTAGGTAGATCCTACAACGTTTTTCTGTAAAACGCAGCAAAGGAACATATGTGTCATTTTACAGGAACTGTCAGAAATAGGCTTTGAACATATTGAGAAGGGCCCAGATAGGCAAAGAAGAATCGCCCGTGTCCAAGCCGCTCGGCGATTGGGATCCAAAATACCCCCTCCCTTCCCAAACGGTTGGTTCGCGATTGCTGAAAGCCGGCACTTGAAGAAGGGTGACGTCTTAGCCGTTGACGCTCTTGGTAAGTTTCATGTATAGAAGAATAAATATATTTTTCAACACACTTGCTCATAAAGTGGCTCTATGGTCACCGCAATTAGGCACAGAATGACACCCATTATCAAACTGTGAGTAAAAAACATTATAACTCACTAGTGAGTTATAGATTTTTTTTTTAATTTTATTGGTTGAGTTGCTTTGTTCTTAAAAAAGTTTTTATTAAAAAAAAAAAAGATCGTGTTCTATAGAACAAATAAATTAATGTTCCTATTGCTTGCTCATTTCATGCAACTTCTTATTTAAATAGATAATTTTAACTCGTACGTGTTTAATAAATAAAACTTTCACTCATATATAACTTTTTTTTATCTACTAAATAAAATGAGTTTTTGTTGTTATTTTATTCACAAGTGTGTTGAAAAACGTCGTATGATACACGTGTGTATTGATGATTACCGTCCTCGGCTCTCTTAAGACCCTCGCCTACGGCTCGAGTCTCAATGGCGCCTCGGCGGTAATCACCAATGTTACACACTAGTACCATAATGTACTATTTCAACACACTTGCTCATAAAGTGGCTCTATGGTCACTGCAATTAGGCACAGAATGACACGCATTATCAAACTGTGAGTAAAAAACATTATAACTCACTAGTGAGTTATAGATTTTTTTTTTTAATTTTATTGGTTGAGTTGCTTAGTTCTTAAAAAAGTTTTTTTTCAAAAAATAAAGATTGTGTTCTATAGAACAAATAAATTAATGTTCCTATTGCTTGCTCATTTCATGCAACTTCTTATTTAAATAGATAATTTTAACTCGTACGTGTTTAATAAATAAAACTTTCACTCATATATAACTTTTTTTATCTACTAAATAAAATGAGCTTTTGTTGTTATTTTATTCACAAGTGTGTTGAAAAACGTCGTATGATACACGTGTGTATTGATGATTACCGTCCTCGGCTCTCTTAAGACCCTCGCCTACGGCTCGAGTCTCAATGGCGCCTCGGCGGTAATCACCAATGTTACACACTAGTACCATAATGTACTATTAAAAGTAGAATTGTCAATCCCCCCCCCCCCCCCAGGCAGTAACTTTAGTTTACTTATATACATACTTAATTCGGTTTTTTATACATAATAATAACAAAGAAACTAAGTTCATAAAATCTTGACAACTGCCCAGAAAAACATAGAGACGAGTCGAAGCCAACCTGATTTAAAGTAATACAACACAACGAATGGCATGTTGCATATGACAACGTAGGCATTTGTTGGTTAATTGCAAAAACTTGGTTGCAGCGCCATCTATTTAGCTAATCCGTCTATTCTATGGTAACGACATCATTTATAAGGATAAAAAGTATTCTAAGTATTGATTCGGGATATAAGCCATCTTTGTATCGAGTTTTGATCATATACATTCAGTAGTTTAAAAAAAGGATGCAATCGCAGCGCCATCTTTTTCTTTATTTTATCTTATTCGATATTCTATCCCGCGGAAATGACGTCATTTATCGAGGTAAAAAGTATCCAAGTTACGCCTCGAATACACCACTAAACGTGAACCCGCCTTCCACGTGCCCGCGCTTATGGTTGGAAGAATGAGATTAGAACGAAGTTACGCCAATGTTTATCCGGGCGTCAAAGCTGGAGTTTAATTACCCCGGGAAGCAGGTAAAGTAACTGACTTCACCAACAGAGGTTTAGTTCCACGACATCCCCAGATGCAATTGGACCCCTGTGACGGAATCATGGGAGGAGATTTTGCGCATATCTGCGCCTCCGGACATCGGACTGACGTCGGTACCCTCATGAGTCGCATGCGCACCTCTCTCCCTCTCTCGTTCGGCGGCCTCCTTGCGTGACATTACTGCCTCGCACAAGGCTGATGCCACCTCCCAAGAATCGTGACTGTGTAGCATAGCCTCGACCAGGCTACCCAGCGAATCGAGCGGCCTCGAGCTCAAATCTCTAAGGTGCATTCGACCAGCGTATAGAACGCAGTGTCTAGTGCGCCGCACTCCCGGCACTGAGCGGAAGGCAGACGACCCACAATCTGATGCAGATACTTATCGAAGCACCTGTACCCGGTAAGTATCTGCGTCATCGTGAAGGTCAGGGTCCCGTGTTTCCGCGTCACCCATCGCAGCAGGTGTGGACGCATGGCCTCCACTGTATCAGTGCCAGACTCAGGAGACTCTAAATCTCTTGACCAGGTTCGGATCATGGTCGCGGTTTCTTGGGTACTGACCACCTCTAACTCTGCCCGGCAATAAACCAGGCCTTAAGCACGGGCATCCTGTCGAGAGTTACAAACTTTGGCAAGTGCGTTCGCCTGGAAAAGCTAGGGCGGATCGTCTGTCACCGCCGTCCACAATAATGTACGGTATTTCCGAATGAACCTCAACACCAGGATCCGTTGTGCTCGGCACAACAAAGTCCTATAATGGCGGTGGAGTGCCTGGTTCGACACTGGTGCACCGTACAGGGCCATACTCCGAAGGATGCCGTAATAAAGCTTCCGAGCTGTCCCGCCTGGTCCCCCCCTCCCCACGGCGGAAGTCGGGCGAGGGTGCCGGGGACCTCACAAATTTGGGCACCAACTGCTCAAAGTGCGCTTTGATTACCCATTTCCCATCGAGAACAAGCCCCAGATACTTCATCTGGGGCTTAACACGAATATCTACCCCTTAAATTGTAACGGTCAAGTCCGCGGGGAGATTTTGGAAACGCTTATGGAACATGAGAGCCTACGTTTTAGCGGGAGAGACCCTCAAGCCCAGCCTACCTATACGCTGGACCACGGACGCCTACCCGGCGTTGGCGAGGTGCACGGATTCCGCAAATGACGCAGCGCGTGCCGCGAATGGGGTGTCGTCCGCAAAGCAGATTAATCCTATCGCGGGCATGACTGGCTCCCGAAAGATCTAGTCGTACGTAACCGACGTTCCACCGAATCGGCCTGAGGAGCAACCCTTGCGAGACGCCGCATGCGACGCGTATCCTACCTGACTAACTACCCTCCCAAAGGACGTATCTGTCCTGGAGGTACGCGCCTGTTGAGAACGTCTGTATCAGAGTCCCACACAAGCCGTGCGGTGCTTAATTTTGCCGCGTAAGTTCTAACCCCTAAAAAGGATCCGGTATTGTACAAAATGCATTCTCTTCAATAAAAAAGTATCTCATGATATAAAGAAAGAAAGAAAGAAAATATTTATTTCTAAAAATGCGACACTTTAACAGTGATTTATAATAATAATAATAGCATTGAAATTGTGTGCCGCAATTCGCGAAATGAGGTTGGCACTCAGTTTTGTGCTGTGCCGAAACATAGTCCGACACAGCACTGATTTTCAATGCCCACCTCTTTAATTACAAAGACAAGTGACCCACGGTAAAAGCAAGTTAAATAAAATTATATTATAAGCAACATATAAGAAAAAAAAAACAAAAAATAAGTACCTAAAAAATTCAAGCAACCTAAATAGAGCCCTTATTATATATACATGTTACATATGAAACAAACAAAAGTACAATGATCAAATGAAATCAAGCCAATTAACATAATATTTACATAATATTTAGACATTCGATGTTGCAACTTTATAAATAAATAAATATTACTTTATAAATAAATTTATGATTTATTAATTTGTACATACATACATACATACATACATACATACATACATACATAACTTCACGCCAGTTCCCTTGCGGAGTAGGCACCAACAACAGAGCGCCATTTAGGCCCATTCTTACACACCTCACTTGCTTCTTTGACATTCATAACTCTTGTCATGCACACTCGTCTGTTCTTAAGGCTCCTGACATTAATTTGTACAGTATATATTATATTTGTAGATCTATGCATGCAATAAATATATAAATATTTTGTAACTAATTAGTTACAAAATATTTCTGATTGATATCTGTCTCGCCGGGGGGACAAGGGGATCGCTCCCTTTCTAATATCCCGTAGCGGACTTATTTCGAGAAACAGTCAATTTCTTGTGTCATTGCGCCATCTATTATCGAGCAGCTGGACTAATATTGTAGTTTCCAACTTTTAACAACTACAGGTGAGAATCTATGCGTTTACCGCGGGGAGGATGGAGTCGCAAGGTGCGTAGACGCCTACTGCCCCCATCTGGGGGCACACCTGGCGGTGGGGGGCACCGTGTGCGGAAACTGCATCGAATGCCCCTTCCACAAGTGGAGGTTCGACGCGAACGGCGCCTGCGTCAGTGTGCCTGGCTTAGAGCATGGTAGGTTATATATAGTTGTTGATAGAGGTGTGTAAGTATTGTAAAAGCCAGCAATTTTTTTTTTGTTTCTTTTTTTAATTGCCTTCCTCCTTTTTATTATTACAAACTTTTTTATTTAACTTGCAATGGACGTATGTATATAAGTTAGGGTGGAATCTTATCAAGTTAAATTTGCCCAACTTCCCGGTTTCCGATTGAGCTGAAATTTTGCACGCATATGTATATCGCGTGACAATGCAATAATATGGTACCATGGAGCTGATCTGATGATAGAGTCAGAAGGTGGCCATAGGAACTTCTGTACTAAACAAGATAGACCCGTCGTGTTTGGGCTTGTTTTACTTGTCTTGGCTAGCACTCTGCGGCTACATGATATCCAGGATCTCAAAAGCTTGTATTTAAAACCTTTTTCAAAAAGATTATTTCATGAAAGAGCGTAGGTTTCATTTCGTTTCATATCATATATATATATATTCATATCGTTTTGTGTTTTATCTTATTTTCTAAGTAGGCAACAAAGGGATAAGGGGCATCTTTATTTTTTAATTCTTTCCTTTTCTCTTTTCTTTCAACTTTTTCTTTTAACGAAAGCTGAAAGCTTAATGCTGTAGCCATAGACGTGCGATCGTCACGGAGGCCTTTAACAAATGAAGAGCAAGCGCGTCCTCTTCGCCGAGCCTCCGAGTTTCTCTCCGCGCGCACCTCATTTCACATCGGCACGTCCAATCAGATTGCGCTTATTATTCATGGATTAAATTTGATATTTTGTTTAGCAGCTATTTAACTGTGTGATTTATTGCAAGATATTTATCAGAAATTTTTGACAAATAATCATGCATTATCGAACTGCAATTTTAACACAAGAAGTATTTTATTTCTACCGCAAGACTTCCCAAATACTAATACAATTATCATTAATTATAAAATTTCCTTATAACATGTACTACATTTCTATCTTGTTTTTTTGTTACATTTTCTGTTTTTAGTATTTATTTCTACTATTTTATTCTTAAGTACTATTTAATCCAGCGGTTGTCAGCAAAATAGTTTTCGACATAATGAGCCACGCCGAACTCATTATTATCTTGATTGCAGCCATTAGGCTAGGTTTAGCCCTTCAGCCCTTTATCTGTGCAGGAAAGGAGACAGAATGAGTACTAATTCCTGTGGCATGTCAGACAAAACAACCCACGGCCAGGTGGCTGGGCATTTACCCATCTGTATGGCTTCCACCCCTGGTCTAGAGATACCGCCATAACAACCTTGAGGTGTGTTCCGGTATTATTGACCATGTTTTAGTTTTTTACTACGAGTTCGGCAGCAAATTGGTTGTAATTGCACCTAGTGTTGCAAATGTCCATTGGGGGCTATCCGCAAATTACGTCACACAAATTTCATGATGACCCCTCCCCGATCCTTGTCACGGCTGGTCACATACGTGAGACTCCTCCCTCCCTAGTGTGACATCACATATTTTGCAATTTTACATCAAGAAATTATTAAATTAAAACAGCAGTTCGGTAATTGGCTTGAATATATTCGATTTTGAAATGAGACGTCACGAAATTTAGGATCCCCGCCCTCCCCTCGTCACATAATGTCACACTTCGTCAACCACCTCCCCCCCTAAAGTATGACGTAATTTTTGTATGTAATTTCGCCAAGGCTACACTGTTAATTTGACTTGAACAATAAATAAAAGAGTATATATGCGTGTGTGTGTCAAATACATGGTAGTGTGTGTAATGTTTTTTTTTATTGATTTAATGTATGTTTTATGCATATTTTTTTTAAATATTAGCATTTTGTACTCCTTCTCTATATAAACTATAAGTGTGCGAGATTTGATACTCCTCGCCCCTTATTATAGCGAATTGTGCATCGCCTCCAATCCTTTTTACCAAATAACCTCCGACATAATGCGTTTATAATTATTTGTTTCGCTTCTTCTAATTAAATAATTGCTCTATTAATTAATTATCACAAGGTGTTAAATTTTTCCCTTATAAAATTGTAATCATTATCATTAAAGTAAGCACCATAGGTTAGGTTATGTTGACATAATTCGTATGTCGTAAATAAAGCAACTTGATACTTGCACGATGTCTGACGCAATACTAAAAATTACTGGTAAGTATCACACCCCTAATATGTGACATAAGTTACGGATGGCCCCTAATACTGTCCTTTTCACAGCACCAAAAGGCGTTTCCGTCAAGACTTGGCACACGGTGGAAGCAGACGGCGCGGTCTGGGTGTGGCATGACGCCGAGAACCGAGATCCGATATGGATGGTGAAAG
The DNA here is from genome assembly GCA_019925095.2 of Dendrolimus kikuchii. NCBI lineage: Eukaryota > Metazoa > Arthropoda > Insecta > Lepidoptera > Lasiocampidae > Dendrolimus > Dendrolimus kikuchii. The sequence continues at coordinate 36,281,345 of CM034387.1, forward strand.
ATGCTGAGGAGTTGAAGGGATGGAAATTAAGAGGAAGAAACGAGTTTTATGTCAGCGCTCATGTACAAGTAAGCATTTTTTACTTCAAGCTAGTAAACAGGTAGGCAGCCTTATGGAAAATGTTTACTGACGCCTATGGACATTTGCAACACCAGGGGCCCAATTCTGCTATTAATTAGTATCTCAACAAAATTCCCGGACCCTATCGTCTCAATCATAGGTTTTCCTGATTTCGGTATTCTGTTAATTCCAATGGCGTGCCCGTGGCAGGTCATTCTCTCTTTTCTTTTACCATATCCCAATTATTTGAGCACATTATGTTTTTTCCTTCCGCATTCCTCTATTCTGATCTGTCACACCGCAAATCATCATATGATCCTTCACCAAATCTGCGTAGTGACGCTCGCGGAGCGCGTTCGTAATACCGAAGTAAGAAAGAGAGTTGGTCTGAAAGAGAGTGTCGGAGTGAAGGTAAGGAAAGGAATGCTCCGGTGGTTCGGGCATGTGGAAAGAATGCATGATGAAAGAATGACTAAACAGATACAATGCAAAAGTGGATGGATGCAGAAGTCGTGGAAGGCCACGATACACCTTCCATGATCAAATTGATCGTGTACTAGCAGAAGGTGATGTCAGGACCCTTAAGAACAGTTATGAATGTCAAAGAAGCAAGTGAGGTGTGTAAGAATGGGCCTAAATGGCGCTCTGTTGTTCGTGCCTACCCCGCAAGGGAACTGGCGTGAAGTTATGTATGTATGTATGTACCAAATCCAATGTTTTATTTTACTTTTTAAATAAACTATCATTTTATTTTTTCTTCATTCGAATTTAGTGTAACTCAAAAGTACCATCTAGAAATTTAAAGAACTATCGATTGAAACGCCATCTAGTGATAGTGACAGGAGTATAACACCAATTGAAATGCCTTATGCCATCTATCGGGTGAGGTAGTGGATATTTTATGTTCGGGAGGCTCATCTATTTTATCTATGAGCCCTCCGGCGCTGACACGTCCTCTTTTGGCGGGAGCGGAACAAAGATGTGCATTCACGGACCTGCTTCGCCTCCTCCGTTGCAAGCGTAATGTGCTTGCAGAAGGAGGTGTGCGGGATCCGTGTTCCAGCATTGCACAAGTAAGGCGAATGAATAGTCGCTAAGATATAGAAAGCGGCCTTACACAATATATAATAAAGTCGCTTTCCGTGACTATCTGTTTGAATATCCGCTAACTCCTCCTAAGCCACGGAACAGATTGTTAAACGGTTTTCACCATTATTTAAATGATTTTGCACTGGAGGTTTCTATAAAAAAATACCTTATTAACTTTTTTATGTAATTATAGTAGAGCTACTTCCACGATAGCCACGGGGAGGCTGGCATGGCGAGATCTTCGGCCAACACTATGTAATACATTATTTGTACATAATAATTTTTTCTTTACTTTGTATTTTTATAATATTAATAGGGATTATTGTTATTTAATATACAGTACAAGCGATTAGAGACTGTGTAACAAATCGCTGCTAGATGGGAGCGTGCCCAGAAGGCTGGCTGCATTGCCGCGCTGTGTGGCGATGCTAATTTGTTGGGCGAAATATGAGCCAGCCTTCCACGCACGCTCCCATCTAGCAGCGATTTGTTACACAGTCTCTAATCGCTTGTACTGTATATTAAATAACAATAATCCCTATTAATACATTATTTAATATTCTATATATGTTTTTGTCCGCGGGTTCGTTGGCGTTGATGCGATACCTCAGAAACCGTACAATTTTCTGACATAAAAAGTAGCCTATATACTATTTCAGACTATAATTTATCTCTGTGTCAAATTTCATCCAGATCCCTTCAGCCGTTCTGGCGTGATGGAGTTACAAACATCCATCAAAACTCTCGCATTTATAATACTTATTGTTAACGCCGACCTATTACGTCACCGCCTGTTTCTTTCTTTTTTCTTTCGCCGCATCCGTCACTATGTAATGTGACATATGACAAGCTGTTGCTGAGATACGGCCACACAATACCATGCAATATGGAGCACTTTAAAAAATTAGGCACTCGCGAAAACTAGAGAAAATTGCCTAAAAATTTCCAAACCTATTGGTATTTGGTAACTCATATGGTGACATTGAGAAATGTGGAATATATGGAGCAATATTCCCAAAGCGATTGCCTTATTTTTGGCAATTGCTTCACTTAACTTCTCCAGATCGCCATTACTGTTGCCAAGCAATTATAGCAGTGACAGGTAGATGTTAAATGATACTTCAGATGGCAGAGAGTAGTGTTCACTGTCGAGTGATGATGTGAACTGAAGTGAACTGATTTATTTCGGAAACGGTAGCCTCAAGTACAAATATTAACAAGTCGTACAGCTAGCACAATGTGTGAGCGGGACGGATGATGGGCGAGCGAGATAGAGCAACTATTAATAAGTGCGCTCCCGCGTTGCGCTAGCCACTCCCATAGGATAGACTAGGCGTGTTGCTGGGAAGTTTCTTTTATTTATTTAATTTGTTTGGGAAATATACAATAATTAATATTCTTAAATATACAACACAAAATTAATACGTATATCAATTAAGTTTCCACTAAAAAATAATTTATATAATAAAAATAAAAAATTGGCTCAAATAATTAATTACAACAACAAAAAAATACAATTATACGAAAAATTACATAAATAAAATGTCAATTTAATTTACATTAGGTCAATATTGAATAAAATTGAAAAAAAAGTAACAGTAATTACTAACAAAATAGAGATTAAAAAAAAATAAGTATTAAAAAATTCTTTCGCCGTTTCTCCTCTCTCACCCATAGCACGTTTCAAAACGGCAGTAAGATAGTGTAAACCGCCTCGAACCGCCGATCCCAGTCCGCCAGGATCCTTCTCCTCGGGCTTTATATTACCCGTCGCCCGTTCTCAATTAGTAAATTGCGTCGCCCTCTAGTCCGCATCGTTAGATTCATCCCCCTCTCATGGAAACAGTCCAGCCGAGGTAAAGCTCCCTAGGGAGCTCCCTCGAGTAAGTTGCCCTCCGGGCTCGAGCGCCTCTGCCTTGCGATGGCGTTCGCCTCGAAAACCACGGTAAACTTGTGAGGTCTTCCGACCAACAACACAAAGGCAAGTCAAATAAAAGAAAGCGCTAACCAGTAGTTCGTTGTCTACTGCGATGATTAGACGTAAGCAGCTCCCATACAATAATAGCACCTTATGATTACATATATCTTAAAACTTTCAGGAAATACCGGAGAATGGTGCAGACGTTGCTCATTTGAATGCAGTTCACTCGCCATCCTTGCTGTCAGATTTTGGAGAGAAATATCCGATACTATGTGACATTATTGGTGAGTTTTTTTTATTGCAGGAGATCAGCAGACAGCCAGACGGCCCTCTTGATGGAAAGCGGTTACCATCGCCTATGGACATTTGCAACAGTAAAGTTTCTACAAATGCGCTGCTGCTCTCTTAAGGGAAACTGGAACCTGGTCACTAATGCCGGAACACAACTCAAGGTTGTTATGACGGCTAGTTTAGACCAGGGGTGGTAGCCATCCAGTCGGGCAAATGCCCTACCAACCTGGCTGCGGGTTGTTAAGTCGCCTCTTACGACAGGCCGCCCGGGCGCAGGAAATTGTATTCATTCTCCGTTCCTGCACGGATATGATAATGAATTTTTTGCAAAACTGGCTAACGGGATGACGGCCCAGCTCATCGAAAGTGATTACTTTATTATTTATTTATTATTAAAAGTATCCTACAGTATTTTTATGAATTTAAGGCCTAACAATACATAATAATACATCTAAACCAAAAATAGATATTTACGATCTAGGAAAAGAACAGAAACATAAATACCAAGTTACACTACACCAAAATTAATTAATCAATCTATCTAATATTTTGACACTTCTAACGGGAAAACTAAATACATACATACATAACTTCACGCCAGTTCCCTTGCGGGGTAGGCAAGAGGAACAGAGCGCCATTCAGGCTTATTCTTACACACCTCACTTGCTTCTTTGACATTCATAACTCTTGTCATGCACGCTCGTCTGTTCTTAAGGCTCCTGACATCACCTTCTGCTAGTACACGATCAATTTGATCATGGAAGCTGTGACGTAGCCTTCCACAACTTCTGCATCCATCCACTTTTGCATTGTATAACTAAATACAACTAAATGATTAAATCTAAATGTAAACATTACTTTCCTTTTGAAGCTTATTAATAACTTTACTAACAACTGATGACTTAAATATTTGTTTAGAAGAATTGAAAATGTCTATATCACTAAAATATTTGTACAACGACGCAGATATTTATGCCCGTAGTTAGTTTTGGAAACAGGGGTAGCAATTTGTGCGTGTGAGGATGAATTACGAGGGTAACGCTGGTGGTAGGTTGATATTCAAAGACGAAGGTCATAACCGCCGCCATTCAGGACATTTGCAACACCAAATCGAAGCCAACGCGTTGCCAGCCTTTAGTGCGTGATAAAGAGTGTGGGATACGGGCATGAGATAGTGGGGTCAAACAGGAGGAATCGGATATGGGATTGGAACAGGAAGATGGAATAGCCGGAGGGGGAATAAGGGGACAGGTGCGCACGCGTCTCCGGAAGTGCAGGTATGCGTAAAATCTCCTCCTGTGATTCCGCTACAGGGGTCCTCCAGCACCTGGAAAGTGGAGGAACCAACCCCTGTTGACGAAGTGAATTTGCCTCTCCCGGAGCATTCTCAAGCACTGATGCGCAGGATTAGTGTGGACGTAACTACGTTCTAAGTCTCACGATATTCCTACCATTAGCGCACATGGAAGAAAGGGGGTTTTTGTGGAGTATTAGCCCATAGGTACCTTGCCGAAATGCTGGGCAGTTTAAATGAATCTTCCCGACGGGTCGGTCTCGGCATGAATTTGGACAAGACGAAAGTCATGTTCAATGAACACGTCATGCCGAGACCGGTAAACGTCGATGGCGTCCCTCTGGAAGCTGTGCAGGAATATGTCTACCTTGGACAGAACATACAGGTAGGCAGGCACAACTTCGAAGGGGAAGTCAATAGGAGGATTCAGTTGGGCTGGGCAGCATTCGGTAAACTTCGTCAAGTCTTCTCGTCGACCATTCCGCAATGCTTGAAGACAAAAGTCTTCGAGCAGTGCGTCCTCCCCGTCCTGACCTACGGGGCCGAGACATGGACACTTACGGCAGGATTGGTCCACAAGTTCCAAGTCGCTCAACGGGCTATGGAGCGAGCTATGTTGGGTGTTTCTCTTATGGATAAAATTAGAAATGAGGATATCCGTAAGAGAACCAAGGTAAAAGACATATAATATTTTCTTAAGTTTTCGCGACTTGTATACATAATAAAACTACGTTTTAACGGTTTTAAGCGCGGTAATTTTATTTGATTTTGGTTTTTCCGACGTTTCGGCCACTTTTCAGTGGCCGTGATCACGGAAGACAAAGATGTCAAGTGTCAACGAGTATTGTTAAAGTTTTATTTAGCCTACCGCCAACTTATTAATTTTAATTATTTAATTTTTAATTTTGTTTATGGTTATTATTTAATCTATGGGAGCCTAATCTAATTTACTACCGCTTCGCAACATGTTATGGCTTGAAGAGAAGAAGCGGCGCAAGAAACTCTTCAGCAAACATGCCTAGCTCTAATAATTTTATATAATATTAAAATGGGTGGAAGGAAAAATAAAAGTAATTATCAGTCAAGTTGGTTTGTGTTCCGTTGTACGCAGAAAGAGCTCACAGTGTCTTGAGGTCTGGCAGCTGGTTTTTGCTGGGTTTGGGTCTTAATAGTTTTGATAATTGGATCCCAAACAGGTGGTACTTGCCAACCATCTTCTCTATTGAAATTTGGGTGTTTTTTGATTTCAATAGCCTCACGCATCATTCTAGGTATGAAACGATTCTCTTTCGCGAGGATTTGTGGGTTATCGAATCTGATGTAGTGGTTGGGTTTATCCAGCGTGTGTTCACTGATCGCAGACTTCGTAGACCTTGTGTGTTTCATGTCAGCAATGTGTTCTTTTACTCGTGTTTTTATGCTCCTCTTTGTTTGCCCAATGTATGACAATCCACACTCACAATCAAGCTTGTAAACCCCTGCATCCTGGAGTGGGATATTGCATTTCACAGGTCTCAGAAATTGGGTAATCTTTTTCTGCGGCTTGAAATATGTTTTGATTGAAGCTCGCCTGAGGATGTGACCAATTCTGTCTGTGACCCCCTTGATGTAGGGTAGGGTAGCAGGGCACCGCTCAACTGAAGGTGGTTTGGGGCCTTTGTGACGTTGGTGTGGAGTCTTCAGCTGATTGCGTTGTAGAACTCGCTTGACATGCTGAAGCTCTCCAGCTATGTGGTTCTCGTCACAAATTTTCTGTGCTCTCTGAAACAAAGATTTGCCCACGGTAGCTAACTGACTAGGATGGTGGTGAGACGAACCATTAAGGTATTTATCTGTATGGGTAGGTTTCCTATACACCGTATGACCAAGAGTATTGTCAGGGTTCCTTAGGATGAGCACATCCAGAAAAGCTAATTTATTATTTGCCTCTAGTTCCATAGTAAATTTAATATTACTGCTAATGGAATTGAGATGATCTAGAAATGCAGAGACTTTATCGTTTTATGGAAGACTTCGAGCAGAAGGCACTGGATACCGCTCCGGCTAAGCCGAAGATGTATAAAAGGTACGTAGACGATACTTTTGCCGTCCTCCCAAACGATAAAGTCTCTGCATTTCTAGATCATCTCAATTCCATTAGCAGTAATATTAAATTTACTATGGAACTAGAGGCAAATAATAAATTAGCTTTTCTGGATGTGCTCATCCTAAGGAACCCTGACAATACTCTTGGTCATACGGTGTATAGGAAACCTACCCATACAGATAAATACCTTAATGGTTCGTCTCACCACCATCCTAGTCAGTTAGCTACCGTGGGCAAATCTTTGTTTCAGAGAGCACAGAAAATTTGTGACGAGAACCACATAGCTGGAGAGCTTCAGCATGTCAAGCGAGTTCTACAACGCAATCAGCTGAAGACTCCACACCAACGTCACAAAGGCCCCAAACCACCTTCAGTTGAGCGGTGCCCTGCTACCCTACCCTACATCAAGGGGGTCACAGACAGAATTGGTCACATCCTCAGGCGAGCTTCAATCAAAACATATTTCAAGCCGCAGAAAAAGATTACCCAATTTCTGAGACCTGTGAAATGCAATATCCCACTCCAGGATGCAGGGGTTTACAAGCTTGATTGTGAGTGTGGATTGTCATACATTGGGCAAACAAAGAGGAGCATAAAAACACGAGTAAAAGAACACATTGCTGACATGAAACACACAAGGTCTACGAAGTCTGCGATCAGTGAACACACGCTGGATAAACCCAACCACTACATCAGATTCGATAACCCACAAATCCTCGCGAAAGAGAATCGTTTCATACCTAGAATGATGCGTGAGGCTATTGAAATCAAAAAACACCCAAATTTCAATAGAGAAGATGGTTGGCAAGTACCACCTGTTTGGGATCCAATTATCAAAACTATTAAGACCCAAACCCAGCAAAAACCAGCTGCCAGACCTCAAGACACTGTGAGCTCTTTCTGCGTACAACGGAACACAAACCAACTTGACTGATAATTACTTTTATTTTTCCTTCCACCCATTTTAATATTATATAAAATTATTAGAGCTAGGCATGTTTGCTGAAGAGTTTCTTGCGCCGCTTCTTCTCTTCAAGCCATAACATGTTGCGAAGCGGTAGTAAATTAGATTAGGCTCCCATAGATTAAATAATAACCATAAACAAAATTAAAAATTAAATAATTAAAATTAATAAGTTGGCGGTAGGCTAAATAAAACTTTAACAATACTCGTTGACACTTGACATCTTTGTCTTCCGTGATCACGGCCACTGAAAAGTGGCCGAAACGTCGGAAAAACCAAAATCAAATAAAATTACCGCGCTTAAAACCGTTAAAACGTAGTTTTATTATGTAAAAGACATAGCTCGCAAAATTAGCAAGTTGAAGTGGCAGTGGGCCGGTCACATCCGCCGCAAGACCGATGGCCGATGGAGCAAACGAGTCCTGGAGTGGCCTATGCAAGGTCGCCGGCAGGCGCTGGCTGAGGAAATCAGAGGACAGGGATGAGTGGCGCCGTCTTGGGGAGGCCTAAGTCCAGCAGTGGACTGCAAATGGCTGACGTCGAATATAAAACTATCACATCATTACAAGATATTGAAATGTGAACTTTTACATTTGAACGTGAACATAACGCAGGTAAGAGCATATAATGTAAGAAAAGTATTAGAATAAAATACGAGTCGCACTCGGCACAATTGCTCGACCATTTCCAAAGATTTGTTTTGTAAAAGACTGAAGGCGTCTTCTCGAACGCGACGTACTCCTGTTGCGCTTTCTGTTTGACTACTACTACATTTTCTGAAACTCGCACAGCGCCGGGAAATCGCTGATTAAGGGAAGATTTATATTAGGCCGGGCCGTGTCCGGGGCGTGCCGTGTACGTGGCCCGGACGGGGCTAGAATTTGAAACGTCACATACATTTTGTATGAAGCTGTTTATATTACACAGTGCAGGATACGTGTCCCGTCCGGGCCCGGACAACGCTCGTCTACACCACTGTTGCACGGCTCCGCCCCGGCCCCTCCACGTCCCGTCGTAATACGAATACTCTTCCGTGCTGCGTACGGGCCAAGCATGGAAATGATTGAGATTTATTCACATCACTACGATATATTAAAGCGGCCGTGGCAACTTATCGCCCGTTTAGCACCCGGTGTAATATAAACGTGCAGCACGGAGTGGCTCCGCTCCGGCCCCGCCCCGGCCCGGACACGGACCGGTCTAATATAAATCTTCCCTTAACTTTCCTATCTCGTATTGTAAACTCACAGAAATTCAATTGTCCTGAATTACTTCAACAAAATAGATATATATAGTCCTCGACACTCTTTCCGTCATAGTCCCTACTTTGCTTTGAAATCGGTTGACACGAACTATCGCCGAAACAGTTTTCTGTATCGATCGTGTACTAGCTATAATAAATTAATTCGCAGCTATGATTTGGATATAACGGGTACCTACCTCAGTGTCTGGTTTTCGGAATAAACTCAAAGAATTATATTTTGAATTTTAGTGTGTAATGAGCAGGTTTCTTAGGGCGTTAGATTTTTTTTTTCATGTTTAAATTCCTTTCTTTTCTCTCTTTGTTTTTAGTTCTCTGATCTCTGATTACATATCTTAATGTATTTCTATCTGTGGTGACTTGTTAATAGCTCACTTTCACTAATGTGTTATTATTACAATGTGAATAGCTGAAGGTGATGTCAGGAGCCTTAAGAACAGACGAACGTGCATGACAAGAGTTATGAATGTCAAAGAGGCAAGTGAGATGTGTAAGAATAAGCCTAAATGGCACTCTGTTGTTCGTGCCTACCCCGCAAGGGAACTGGCCTGAAGTTATGTATGTATGTATGAATAGCTGATAGTCATCCAAAAATTGTAAAATAAAATAAAATAAAAAAATACTAAAATGAATTTCCATAAAATGCAATAAGATCATCACACCCGCGCCGCGCACGCCGCCTCGTCCCGCCCCGCCGCAGTCCTGTTGTATTACAGCCCGACGCGGCGGCGACTTGACGTGACCGCTAGCCGAGCGCCAAGCGCGACGGCTCTATGTGATATATTCTATAACTAATATATTATAAGTTGGTCTGAAAGAGAGTGTCGGGGTGAAGGTAAGGAAAGGAATGCTCCGGTGGTTCGGGCATCTGGAAAGAATGCATGATGAAAGAATGACTAAACAGATATGCAATGCAAAAGTGGATGGATGCAGAAGTCGTGGAAGGCCACGACACACCTTCCATGATGAAATTGATCGTGTACTAGCGGAGGGTGATGTCAGGAGCCTTAAGAACAGACGAGTGTGCATGACAAGAGTTATGAATGTCAAAGAAGCAAGTGAGGTGTGTAAGAATGGGCCTAAATGGCGCTCTGTCGTTCGTGCCTACCCCGCAAGGGAACTGGCGTGAAGTTATGTATGTATGTAATATATTACAATTGATCACGTCCCGTCAGCGTCGCGTTGCCGTCCCGCCCCGTCCGCTGCTAAAGCTGACCAAAGCTTAAATCATTTTTTTCCTCAAATAAAATATTTCGCGGCCATGTCTTATTCATCATCTTTTTCAGATAGGTCCAGGCCACGTGCGCCTCTTGATCCATTCTCCTTTGGGACCAGTGTTGGTAGTACAGTCAGTGACACCCCTCGGACCATTACTGCAGAAGGTGGTCCATAGAATGTACTCTCCAGCCTACAATGCACTGTTTGGAGCGTTTATGGTGTTTTCTGAAGCGGCTATGGTAAGATCAAACTCCACTTATATTAAGTTCCCTCAGAAATATGATCAAGATTGACAAATATTTCAAATGACCTATAATTTATAAATTCTATTAAAATAGCCCAACTAGCTATATTGATTCAATAGCTTACAATAAATGTGAAGTTTCATTATTATTAATGATGCAACAATATTTAAGTGATAGTGACTGACATAATCAGGTATACATATTATAGTTTAGTTAGTACATATTTGGGAAAATGTTTTATTGTAAATCGAGTAGGAATATTCAAAGCTTAGGAACTTAGTTTTATATAGAGAGACTAGCTGTGCCCGCGACGTCGTCCGCGTGGAATTTGCTTTCAAAACCCTCCGATTTTGAAACATTCTTCATTGGTGCACTGCTCCTATTGGTCTTAGCTTGATGATATATAGCCTATAGCCTTCCTCGATAAATGGGCTATCCAACATTGAAAGAATTTTTCAAATCAGACCAGTAGTTCCTGAGATTAGCGCGTTCAATCAAACAATATATTAGTATATATTTGGCAACAACACTAATACTTACATTTTAAATATCGCGATATCTATTGAATGAAACGTCCGAATTGAATAATTCAAAAACTTCTAGAGAGGTATTGAATTCGTCTTGAATATGGAGTAATTTATTTTGATAAGGATTAATACCAAGGTACAAAATAAAGAGCTTTTGAAGCGACGGCATTTTAATTATTTAATAAAATAAAAGAAAACACTTATTGTGAAATAACTACAATAGTTAGACATATGGTTACGCGATATTTTTTGTAGACAATTATATGTTCTGCAAAGTTGTAGTACAAAACAAACAAACAAATAAACTCTTCAGCTTTATAATATTAGTATAAATGTTTGTGAGCGCACCGGCTTATGTGAAAGCCGACAAGACGATCAGGGGCTTCAGGACCTGGTTCTCTCAGTTCTACAGCGAGAACAGCAAGACTTTCAAGGACGCTATGCAAAATCCTTTAGATTGGTGATTGAGTTGGTTCAAATGTTAATCATAAATGAGTGAATGATAACCCTAAACTTGGCATCAGTTAAAAACTTAATTATTTCAAACTATATACAATATTTGTTTAATCAATAATGAATTCATCGTTTTTCAATACTACGTTTTTTTACTGGGCCTTGCCTATAAGTCAATAATAATAGAGGTTTCAGGACCTGGTTCTCTCAGTTCTAAAGCGAGAACAGCAAGTCTTTAAAGGACGCAATGCAAAATCCTTTAGATTGGTGATTGAGTTGGTTCAAATGTTAATCATAAATGAGTGAATGATAACCCTAAACATACCATCAATTAAAACTTAATTATTACAAACTACATACAATATTAGTCGAAGCAATAATGAATTAATATTTTTAAAGTTACATGTTTTTACTGGGTCTTGCCTAAAAGACAATTAGACTAGAGGTTTCAGGACCTGGTTCTCTGAGTTCTACAGCTAGAACAGCAAGATTTTCAAGGACGCTATGCAAAATATCTTAGATTGGTAGTTGGTTGGAATGAATGAAATCATAAATTTTATTGTTCACCGTCAATTAAAAATATGTTCTTAGGGTCTAAACACTTAACGGCATTGCGGCGCTGCGCCGCAAAAACTCATTTCTGTACCTTACCATCGGTTGAATTTTGTCATTAAAAGTACAGTGTTTACATCAAATTTTAACCGATAGTAAGGTAAGAATAGAGAATGGATAAGATATAGGAACGAAACATAAGTCGGACTCTTAAAAAAAAAATTATATAAGCTATGGAGCTTGCATGACAGTGACAATACTTGACAATCAGTCAATATAATATGTCTGTATAGACAAGTATAATGTAACTTCATAAGAGTTTTTGGCGGCTAAAATGAACAATACATGTAGGATATTGATAGTTTTTGAGTATTAATTATGTGTTTTTGTGAGAAATGTGAACTGTACAGTCAAATGTGGCCTTTTGAGTTGTCACAAGAACTCCGTTGATTGGCTTCAGCTGATAACCTACAGTTCAGCTGAGCTATACATAGGCTTAAGAAAATGAAGAAAGTATATTGTAATCTAAGATCTGGCTTAAAGGCCTAGCTGCCAAGCCATAAACCTAACTAAATAAATGTAACTTCATAACTTCCCCTCCGTATAAGAAGCCACTCCTTACCTCTGCCTTACGTTGAGGGATATCGAGCCAACTCACCAGGCATACTGGAAGCTGGCTAGAGCTCTCAAATCAGACACCCTTACTGTCATACCCGCGCTAGAAAGAGCCGACAACACCGAGGCGTTCGATGACGAGGAGAAGGCCGAGTTAATTATAATTCTAGTGAGCATCTTCAATGCCGCCATAACAAACTGCTCCTTTCCCGCGATCTGGAAGGAAGCAGATGTCATCGGTATTCACAAGCCGGGAAAACCGGCTAATAAACCGTCTAGCTACCGTCCAATCAGCCTACTGAGCGCACTCAGCAAGCTTTACGAGAGGGTCATCCTCTCTCGACTTAGAGATTTTGCCTTCAGCAAACATCTAATACCCGATGAGCAATTTGGCTTCCGTGCCAGACACTCATGCGTCCAACAGGTGCACCGCATCACGGAGCACATATTATCTCACTTTGCCCATCGCCCCCGCCCTATAGGAACAGCCGCACTGTTTCTAGACGTAGCAAAAGCCTTCGACAAGGTCTGGCACAACGGCTTGATTTACAAGCTGTACCAGTTCGGTATGCCAGACAGACTCGTGCTCATCTTGCGAGACTTCCTCCTAGGTCGTAGCTTCCGTTTTCGAGTGGAGGGAACGCGCTCGTCCCCTCACCCACTCACAGCCGGTGTACCACAGGGCTCGGCCCTGTCGCCACTACTCTTCACGCTGTACACCAGCGACATCCCAAAAACTCCAGATGTGGAGTTGGCCCTCTTTGCGGATGACACCGCACTCTATACATCAGATCAAAACCGACAAATGGCTTGCATCCGGCTGCAGACAGCTGTCACAGAACTAGGCGAATGGTTTCGCAAATGGAGGATAGAGGTAAACCCGGAGAAAAGCGCAGCAATGTTCTTTTCCCCGGGCACGCTTCGCTCCCCCAAACGCGCTAGCCTTCGCCTAAAAACCATTTCGCTCTATGACCAACAAATCCCCTGGGCAAAGTACACCAAATATCTTGGTGTCACCCTAGATCGGAACTTGCGCTTCAACGAGCATATCACTATAGTCCGAAATAGAGCGCGATTTGTGATGGGTCGTTTAGCACCCATGATAGACAAACGAAGCAAAATGTCCCTCAGACACAAGCTTACTCTGTATAAAACATGCATCCTCCCGATCATGACGAAAGGCTCTTGTGCGACGACCGCGTAACGTCCTGACGGACAGAGTCGACGTTATTACGAAACGGCTGGCCCGGATCAGTCCGCCCACGGTTAGAACAGTAGGCTGGCAGGCACCGACAGACAGACACAGACGGCGGCGTCTCAGACGCCGCCAATCAAGATCTCTCCACGTCCCCGCGAGGGACGCTAGGAGACATAGCTCACCCCACAGGATAGACTAGGCGTGTTGCTGGGAAGTTTCTTTCGCCGTTTCTTCTCTCCCAGCCATAACACGTTGCGAAACGGCAGTAAGATAGCGTAGGCCACCGCAAACCACCGATCCCGGCCCGCCGTGATCCTTCCCTTCGGGCTTTATATTACCCGTCGCCCGTTCTCAATTAGTATTTTGTGTCGCCCTATGGTGGGCATCATTAAATTCATTCCCCATTCATGGCAACAGTCCAGCCGAGGTAAAACTCCTTAGGGAGCTCCCTCGAGCAAGTTGCCCCCCGGGCTCGAGCGCCTTCGCTTCGCGAAGGCACTCGCCCCAAAGACCCCGGTAAAGTTGTAAGGTCTTCGGACCAACAACATAAAGTCAAGTCCAATAAAAAAAACTTACATAGGTGGAATACAATATACTCTGTTTTTTAATTACCTGGACTAAAACGACAGCTGTGATCGAACCTTTTTTATTATTCGCAAGCTTGAAGCATAGTGTTGTAGTACGGCTCATTCGTAAGCAATCTAACGCATATATAAAAATCGTACAGTCCTATCTTTTTTCTGCTCCACCTACATCGCCAGATTAGTTAAGAATTTCTTTTAAGCTGGGTTGCCTGGAAGTGATTGCTTTTAGCGAGAAGGCCGCCTGTTGTTTTGCCAAGAAGTATTGTAATTATGCATTTTGTTTTTGTATTCGTTTGTTTTGGTGAGCAATAAAGTGTTATCTATCTATCTACCTGGTCTAAAGTATGTCGCCATAATAACCTTGAGTTGTGTTCCGGCATTAGTGACCAGGTTCCAGTGTCCCTTAAGAGAGCAGCAGCGCATTTGTAGCACTTTTGGTGTTGCAAATGTCCATAGGCGATGCTAACCGCTTTCCATCAAGTGGGCCGTCTGCCTGTCTGCTGAACTTCGGCAATAAAAAAAATATCTATTTATGTTTCAGACATATAGAAACAACACATCTTACTATAACCCTATAGTACGATATTGTCGTACATCTAATACCCTGTCTTCGGAACACCCACATTTGGACAAATTTCAAAAAGCACATACTAAGTTTAAAAAATACACAATTTTAAAATTACAAGTTTGTAATCAACATATATAACCTATCATTGTAAAAATAATTACCATTAGAACCTTCCTAGTACTTCCTAAACCATAACATAATATCTATTTCTAACTTTGTTGTGTATACTTTTTTGGGTTACAGTCTAACTCCATACTAATATATGTACCTACTTGTTATTTTAACTTTTAATTGATTGTTATTTGTTTGTATACCATATTAAATATAAATAAAATAAGGTGAGTTGAATAAACATACTCACCAATGTGAGTTAAATACTACAGAACCAACAACAACCAATACCAAAAGAGCCACGAACAGAGTTGAATTAACAACTCACCACTGTGAGTTGAATCAATGACTCGCACAACTCACTTATACTACAACACTATACTCCAAGCTTGCAACATAAAAGAGGTCGGAGTTTTTGGCGGGAACTGAAAGGGGACGTTGTGCTGTGCAGTTTTATTTTCTAAAAATGTGTAAGATTACTCTAAAATGAACAATAGTTGTAGGATATTGATAGTTTTTGAGTAGTAATTATGTGTTTTTGTGAGAAATGTGAAGTATATAGTCAAATGTGGCCTTTCGAGTTTTCACAAGAACTCCGTTGAATGTTGTGGATTGTAGCCTACAATACAACTGCGCCTGGCTTAAAGGTCTAGTTGCCAAGTCATAAACATATAAAAAAGGTCAATCCCAAATGTCATTTTAGTCCAGGTAATTATAAATCAGTATATATAAGTAAAGTTTTCTTTTATTCTATTAGTTGTAAATAATTGAAATTTATTTGGAAGTAAATGATATAAAATTTCCTTTATATTAGTATCGCCATGTAAAATGTTTGTGAAGAATTCGAGTGTGTATTTTGCTATGTGTTTGTTATAGATTAATAGGTATATTAAACTGATTTACTAAATGTAATGTCTTTAATTTATAATATATAATAAATGCCCATAAATGTCCTACTGCTGGGCTCGGACCTACCGCAATTTTTTTTTTTTTTTTTTTTATTATTTAGGGCAACGAACAATTACACCACTAAGAAAACTAAAAAATACAAACTATAGGTAAATATTACTCGTGGCGCAACCAGCGATGTTGCCCACAACTATAATAGAAAAATTAAGAAATAAATCCGTCTGTCTGTCAGTCGGTTACTACCCAGAGAATTACGAATTGAATGAAAGATTTGGTATACAGTCGTCAATAGACATAAAATTCCCTACAGTACTTAACTGATATCTGTTAGTGATGGGTAACAGGTACGTCCATTGACAACTCTATAACTCTATTGGGGAACAGGCAGTATACCCCGTCATGATTGACCAAGGCGGCTTGGTAGGTTTGACACATTATTATTATCTCGATGTGCAGGTTGCATCACGATGTTTTCCTTCGCCGTTGTTAGCACATGGTAATTGTAACAATAAGCACATTAGGTCAGAAAAACTGCCTAAGTGGTGCATGCGTTCCGGCCAGGACGCGTACGCTAACCACTACGCTACCACGACTTTCGCATATTATTTCGTAATATTAATACAGTTAATTTTTCCGCGTATTTCATAACTTCCATTGTTTGTATATTTAAAACTAATGCATCGCCACCCCGTGTGAGCTATCGACGCCGATGCTGCCCTCACGCGGACTTCCAGTGCAACTCGCCACACCGCAAGCGCCGCATCCACCTTCCTGTTTTTCGTCCATTTTTACAAGTCTAGGGTTTCCAAAATCTACAATTAGCTGATTGTAATACACCCAGATCCGACTGCAAGATTACTACGTTCATATGTTATTTAATTGAAACCTAGTTTTTATATATAATTATATATAGGGAATACATTTTTGCTGGGTTGCCTATAAAAATGTGGCCGCTAGTATTTTTAATTAAAATAATATTAGTTTGATATTTTGAAAAAAAAAATTTTTTATTTGTTTTTTACATTAATTACTAGCTATCCCGGCAGACGTTGTTGTGCCCTGTAGAAATAGAATTTAGAACCCGATTCCAGCGCCACCTACCGGGTCCAAATGTAAGCTATCCTATCTTTTAAGTCGGATCAAACTGCACACGGTGTGCACATTTGATTAAAATCGGTCAAGTAGTTTAGGAGTCCATCGCGGACAAACAACGTGACACGTAATTTATATATATTAAGAAGATATATCAAGTTAAAATTACTAAATATCTCTGCTCCTCGCAAGTCTACAACAAGCTACTAATTCTATATATAGTATGATATATCCTATTTTCGTATAGTATATAAAGGATTTTATTATTTTTCTCTTATTCTTAAAATGTTTCTTATAATTAATTGTCTTACCGCCACGGTTGTTTTAATATTTTCTTTAGTTTAGGGGGTTGCCTGGAAGAGATCGCTTTAAGCGGTAAGGCCGCCCTTTGTTCAATATTTACTGTACCTAGCTTTAAGAACGTAGTTTTAATTTTTGGTGAACAATAAAGTCTTTTCTTTCATTCATTCATTCAAGATAAAACTAATGTTTTACTGTGTATGATGGAATAGGGTTGCCGGTGTGAAAGTGGTAGCAAAGAGGGGTTTACGCTCATGTTTAAAAAAAAAACCACTTTAGTATATTAATACAGTTTTATTTCAGCTATCACTGCCATCAGGCCAGACAATGCCTTCGATCCAATCTAGATAACTAGACACCCTCGTGTATATTGATGGGTGGTCCTTTTCGCCGCACCCCTTTCCGACAGATGTCACTCCGACTAAGTAGTAGTTGCACTTGTTGTCACGTGACTCCACTTGTATTGGCCCGCCCGAGTCACCCTGGATAACAGTGTTATTTACTTCTCAAATATTAAAAGAGATCACCCAGTTTGGGCTAATTTTACATACATATATACATACATAACTTCACGCCAGTTCCCTTGCGGGGTAGGCACGAACAACAGAGCGCCATTCAGGCTTATTCTTACACACCTCACTTGCTTCTTTGACATTCATAACTCTTGTCATGCACGCTTGTCTGTTCTTAAGGCTCCTGACCTCACCTTCTGCTAATTTTAACCATTATAAACACGCTTTATTGTATCTATTTTTTTACAACATTTTGTTTATATTATAAATATATTAAACTAAAAATAAATTATATATACAAACTAAAATTAAACTATAAAATCTAGTGCCAGACCGCTGTTTTGGTCACGTGAGACATCCACCAGACGTTTGGCTATATATGCTAGTCGTAGATACCCAGCTCTCCGGCTAGTAAATTTTTATTTTATTTTATTTGGGGGGCTACAGGCTATCATTAATAATAACTAAAAATAAGCTAGATTAAGAGAAGCTATTAATAAGCCTCCACAGATAACAGTAAAAACAAAAAAAATATGAAAATTAAACAAATATAGCGCGCGACGCTATCCTAATGGGGCCTCACGGTGCCCCGGCGCCTGGCACGGCTGGCACGGTCACCCCCTCCTCTATCCCGCGTCCCCGAAAGAATCGCCAGCCGCCGTACGTTTAGTGGGAAAAATCACTCACCAAGAAGAAAAGAGTGATATATATCTTTGTATCAAAAAGATATATATCACTCTTTTATATCTTTACAGTAAACAGTGTCAGTGTCAATTGCAGACAAGATGAGTTATTATCTGTGAGTGATATACTGATAAACTGATATGGGAGTTTTTGGCGGGAACTCTAAGGGGACGTTGTGCTGTGCAGTTTTATTTTCTAAAAATGTGTAAAATTACTCTAAAATGAACAATAGTTGTAGGATATTGATAGTTTTTGAGTAGTAATTATGTGTTTTTGCGAGAAATGTGAACTATATAGCCAAATGTGGCCTTTCGAGTTTTCACAAGAACTCCGTTGAATGACGTCGATTGTAGCCTACAATACAACGGCGTCTGGCTTAAAGGCCTAGTTGCCAAGCCTTAAACTTAAAAAAAAAAACTGATATGAAAAAAAATATAAGCAAATGGAGTGAAAACGTATAATAAAATTAATAACATTAAAACAAAATTATACCCTAAAATTATAGAGTTACAATTTATTTTGGCTTGCTATTACATTCGGTTTCCTCGTTCATTTATTAAGTATGCGCAGTGCGCGGGCTAATCATTCTTTCTCTTTTCTGTCTAGTTTCTTCTCATTCGGATCTATAGTCATCGCGTGGAACAGGAATGAACTAAAGAGTTAAAGATATAAAGACATATTTTGAACGCAAGTGATATACAGATCTAATCACTCTTCGCGTCGGATATATATCTTTTGAGTTAATCACTCAGGAGTTACACACCGCTAGTTTAGTCGATTAAGAATGACCGTGAGCAATGCCCGTGCGCGCTGCCGCGTTTTCTATGTACTTATTTTAATGAAAGTATATGGTTACAGTTTATTCTCTTTTTTCATTTATGCACAAAAATCAAGACAAAGAAACAATAATAATGTGAAACTGATAAATCAGAGTTTGAGTAGAACTCGACCAACTTTGCGCTAAACAATGCTTCACTAATAGTAAATAGGTCTTACTTATTAAATTCATTTGCTGGTTTGATACAGATCGAATTACGTTGGTAAGCTGTGCGCGTCAATGGTGTGCGTAATAATTTCCTAGGGCGAACATTAGTAGGGGGAACATACGAATGTAGTTTCTCAATGAGATTTGCACAATCAATAAATGGTGGAGCCAGCCCGTAAAGGGATCGGCCGTCGTCCGTCAGGACTGGAGGTGAATGCGCGAATGCGTGCTGCGCACAGCCCGAGCAAGAGAAGTTCGAGGGTCGGACAGGGGTGTTTGGTGTTGCAAATGACCGAGGGAGGAGGGCACGTACGCGGACCCCATCCGCAGGAGGCGGACTGGCGGTCGCAGGCGTCGCTACGCGCATCTTCTCCTCCCATAATTACCGTCACAGGGGGCCGCTGTCACGGGGGCGACAGCGGACTTCTCCCCCCCTGCTGTACGAAGTGGGTCACTCTGCTCCCCGGGGTGACCCAGTTACAAGGTGTAGGGGCGTCATGGTGCAGTTACTCTGTACAAGATCCCATGACGCCCCGTAAAAGCGCTATAAATGGGGCGCAGGTTTAGGTTTAGTGGGTAGTTTGGCGGCCGTTTCTCGCGACAACTTCGTTTTAGAAGCCAGCGTGGAGGACCGGTCGCTGAGAGTCCCACACACCCTTGATGCAGGCCTTATGCCTGCATTTTGGTCCTTCCCCCGAAGGACCCGAGGATGGTGTCCAAAGACATTCCCCCTGCGTTATCAAAAAAAAAAAAATGGTGTTGCAAATGTCCATAGGCGATGGTAACCGCTTTCCATCAAGTGGGCCGTCTGCCTGTCTGCTGATCTCCTGCAATAAAAGAAAATAGTATTTCCTGACCATGTTCTTAAATGTTATTAGCGATTTTGTTAGTCTGACAGCAACAGGCAATGTATTCCAAAGTTGAACAGCCTTAACCGTGAAAGAATTATTGAAGAACGTTGTATTATGAATAGGAGTAACAAGTCTATGTTGACTGGAAGGGCGTCAATTGTGAGAGCAAGAAATAAATTCGAAGCGTTCTTTAAGGTACTGTGGAGTAGTAGGGATGAATAAAACTCCCTAATACTATAAAGCAATGAAAGGATGTGAGTATTCCGGCGAAAACAAATTGGCAACCACTTGAGTTTTTTTCGAAATTCAGAAACGTGCTCATACTTGCGTAACCCAAATATGAACCTTATAGAAAAGTTTTGGAGGCGCTCAACTTTATTAAGTTGTTCTTGAGTTCAATCTAGATAGCTGGCGTCGGCATAATCAAGTATAGGCAAAAGTAGCGACTCTGCAAGCCTAATTTTGGTGGCGATGGGCAGGAAGTCTTTCCAGTCTCCAGAATGATCTGGAGGAGGGAAACAACCGCCGACTCAACTCCGTTATATGGGGTCTCCAGGACAGCTCACTATCAAATATAACTCCAAGGTTTTTGACCTTATCACTGATAGGGATAAGCTTCCCATCAAAAAGAAAACTTGGTATAGAGGTCCAGTCAACTTTACACAACATCCGTGAGCTACTGATGATAATTACTTGAGTTTTCTTAGGATTCACAAGATACTAACTAACACTAACACATACTAAGTCACTTGCTAACAGGGCCGTGAGAGAAGGTCATGGATGTTAAAGTTTCTTACATAGCATGTATCATGTCCACCGTCGAGATCCCCAGCACATAGTTGCGTGTCCGTAAACCCGTCCCATGTGAGACCTCGTCCGCTGAATAATTTCTCGTCGCATAACTTGTTTTCTCTAAAAGGCACGAGCAATTTCATCAACACTTCCGACGGTTTTGGATGCTCTGAAACAACAAACGACGTTGTTAGTTCCTTCTTTTTTTAATTGCGAAGCCAAACAGGCAGACGGCCCAGCTAATGGAAAGTTACCGTCGGCTATAGGCGTTTGTAACACCAGTGGCGAAGCCAACGCGTTACCAGCATTTAGGATGGTATAAAGAGGATTACATATGGGGATTAGACAGGATGGGACCTGGGTTTGGAATAGGATAGCGAAGGTTGGATAAGGGAAGGGATAAATGATAGGGAGGGGAGTATTATTGCGCGTGCTAATGCGACTCCACGCGGACGCCGGCGGTTGGCTGGCATCCGGAGACGCAGGTATGCGCATGACCTCCCACCCTGAATAATACCGCTTCGGGGGGCCTTTACCTATCAAGGGAGCAAAGGATTCATCACCCCCGCTGACGAAGTGAATGTGTTCTGATTCCCGGGGCACATTCAGGCACTTTTTACGCTGGATCGGACTGGGCGTAACTACGTTCTAAGTCTCAGCCTTTCCTACATAAAAAGCGCGGGCCACATGGGAGGAGGGTGGTTTTAGTGGGTAGTGGTTGTTGCCCGTGCAACTTCTCTGAGTCTCCACACAAGCTGGTTGATTACTGTTTGGATTGCCCCTTATTAAAGGGTAAAGCCTCCATGATCAACTATGGTGTAAACCCTTGCAAAGGACCCAGTATTGTGCGTAAATAGCATTTACCCCGCCTTAAAAAAAAACGGAAGGGATAAATACACAGGGGGCCGCTGTTACGGGGGTGACAGTGGAATTACCCCCCCCCCCCTTGATGTACGATGTACGAAGTGGGTCACTGCTCCCCGGGGTGACCCGTCATGGTGCAGTTACTCTGCACGAGATCCCGTGACGCCTCGTAAAAGCGCTATAAATGGGCGCAGGTTTAGTGGGTAATTTAGTGGGCAGAGGATTCTCGCGACAGCTTCGCTTTAGCGAGCATGGAGAACCGGTCGCTGAGAGTCCGACAGACCCTCGATGCAGGCCTTATGCCTGCATTATGGCCCTTCCCCCGAAGGACACGAGGATGGTGTCCAAAGATATTCCCCTTGCGTAATTAAAAAAAAATTGTGCTGGGACACATAGTGTAAGTGAAACTTCAACAGACAAGTGAGAAAACGAATGGCAACGGATAAGTAGCAAAACGAATCGCAACAAAATTTTAACTTGAAGTTTTACGGGCAGATTTTCAAATTGGACAAGTACATTAACAATCTGCCCGTAAAACTTCAAGTTAAAATTTTGTTGCGATATTTTTTCATTTTGAAACAGTCGTAGAAGGCCACGACACACCTTTCATGATCAAATTGATCGTGTACTAGCAGAAGGTGATGTCAGGAGCCTTAAGAACAGACGAGCGTACATGACAAGAGCTATGAATGTCAAAGAAGCAAGTGTAAGAACAAGCCTGAATGGCGCTCTGTTGTTCGTGCCTACCCCGCAAGGAAACTGGCGTGAAGTTATGTATGTATGTATGTATGAAACAGTTTGCTTATCGCTAAACCCAGCTCCGCAGCAACAGTGGCGGTGAAAGCAATACTGGAGCACGTTTGTCCACCTTCCTTTAAATCGGGGAAAATTATAATTTGGCCAAAACAGTGTTGTTGTTGCTCTATTTAAGTACTTACTCAGATCAGTGACGCCCCACCCAGTAGCAGTTCCTTTGACGTAGTGTCCAACGCCATTTTGAGTCCAGAGACAAGCAGGTCTGATGGCCGGTGTGAAAGCCACTGTTCTCTCCAGCTCCAAGAGCGCTATATCATTATAAACCACTGGCGGAAGGTACTCTGGGTGCATGTGTATCTTACGGATTGGTATCTGAAGAAAATAGCATTCGATTATGTATCGAAAATTATTCAAAAAATTTTATTCAAACAAGTTCTACTAGAAAATATTTTTTGAAAGTCATCTTGACATAAGTTGTATTGCATGTGTTCAGCAGAGAGGCAAATGGCCCACCAGATGGAAAGCGGTTACCATTCTCTAGAGGTAGACTGGAACCCAGCCACTAATGCCGACACACAACTCAAGGTTGTTATGGCGGCATACTTTAGACGAAGGGTGGCAGCCATCCAGACGGGCAAATACCCTACCTGGCTGTGGGTTGTTTTGCCGCCTCTCACGACAGGCCCGGCCGCAAGAAATTGTATACCTTATATACACCGCGTCCTATCGTGTTTGCGGTGAGAAACTCTCCAGCAACTGTTCTACTTAAAATATTTTAGTTAACATGCAAGTACTATAAGGATACATTTAAATGATCGTTCTATACTATCCGTAGTTATTATATTGTATATAGTTACATATTTATTATGTTTAAATAGTTGCATTTTATCACCATATCTTGTATATGTATATAACTTATGTGTTAAACTCTGGGTCCGTGGGGTCCTAACGCTCTAAAACTTTATCGAGATGTTGCCGAGCGTTTAGTAGACCTCTCACGCGACCAAAAGGCTGGCGTCTATTTTGCTCAAATGGTAAGCATTGCTATTCAGCGTGGTAACGCCGCCAGCCTTTTGGGAACGTTCCCGGTAAGTGACAGTGGTTTGGGACCAATATTTTATCTATAATTTTGCTCTCCTTTTTTTATTTAGTTTTAGTATTTAATTTTAGGTTTTTATTTTATAGTTTATTTTTTAAAATAATTTTGGTTGTTACAATAAATGTATTAAGTATGTATTTTTTATTACTTATGTGTATATTTGTATATATAGTATAGTTATATATTTATTATTAAAATGTAAGTAATCGTACAATAATTATATGTATACCATCATCGCCACTCCTAATCAGCAATATTGTTGCCATGGGTTATCTGGAAGAGATCGCTTTTTAGCGATAAGACCGCCCTTTGTACATAATTAGTATAACACTAGTTCGTAAGTTTTCTGTAATGGTGTACAATAAAGTGTTATCTATCTATCTATCCGACCAAGTCAAATAGACGAATGCAAGATATGCGGTCGACCGTGTTGGGTATTGATTACAAAAAAAATGTAATAATACCAACATGATTACGGCCATTAATTTGTTCATCTAATTATATTATTTATCCGTGCAGGAACGGAGAAAGAATACAATATCGTAGGGCATTTGCCCGACTGGATGGCTACCACCCCTGGTCTAAAGTGTGTCGCCATAATAACCTTGTGTTGTGTTCCGGCATTAGTAACCAGGTTCCAGTCTCCCTTAATAGAGCAGCAGCGCATTTGTAGCAACTTTGGTGTTGCAAATGTCCATAGGCGATGGTAACCGCTTTCCATCAACTGAGCCGTCTGCCTGTCTGCTGATCTCCTGCAATAAAATATTTATATATATATATATATATATATATATATATATATATATATATATATATATATATTTTCTTTTTTTTCACTACTAATATTAATTTATGAGTCGATAACTGTTTTTTGTAATATATTTTTAAGCCTTTTTAAATATAAATAACTAAAAACGATTAATATTTTCTTAAGTTTTCGCGACTTGCATACATAATAAAACTACGTTTTAACGGTTTTAAGCGCGGTTATTTTATTTGATTTTGGTTTTTCCGACGTTTTTTTTTCCTTCCACCCATTTTAATATTATATAAAATTATTAGAGCTAGGCATGTTTGCTGAAGAGTTTCTTGCGCCGCTTCTTCTCTTCAAGCCATAACATGTTGCGAAGCGGTAGTAAATTAGATTAGGCTCCCATAGAGTAAATAATAACCACAAACAAAATTAAAATTAATAAGTTGGCGGTAGGCTAAATAAAACTTTAACAATACTCGTTGACACTTGACATCTTTGTCTTCCGTGATCACGGCCACTGAAAAGTGGCCGAAAATAATCGCGCTTAAAACCGTTAAAACGTAGTTTTATTATAAAAACGATTAGTAAGCTTATCACTTAAAGCGATCTCTTTTCGGCAACGCCTTAATTTCTTCAAATAAAGTTTTTCTTTCTTTCTTTTCTTTCTTTCTTAATGTAACGAAAATATTAAAACATGACAGAGGCGATGTAGACAACAAATAACACAAAACATTGCAAGTTATATTAAATAAGTTAATAAATAAAAAACTTAATTACATACTATATAAACACAATACATACAGAACAAGCAGCATTATTATACCGGAGAGGGCCAAAAATAGCCGTGTTTTTTCGAGCTATATTCAAATATGGCGCGCAGTGTTTAGAGCATTTTTAAACTCACGGGTGGTAACAGGTACACACACTTGGGGTCACGCGGTAGCACCTTATTTATAAAGACAAAATATACATACATACGTACATAACTTCACGCCAGTTCCCTTGCGGGGTAGGCACGAACAACAGAGCGCCATTCGGGCTTATTCTTACACACCTCACTTGCTTCTTTGACATTCATAGCTCTTGTCATGCACGCTCGTCTGTTCTTAAGGCTCCTGACATCACCTTCTGCTAGTACACGATCAATTTGATCATGGAAGGTGTGTCGTGGCCTTCCACGACTTCTGCATCCATCTACTTTTGCATTGTATATCTGTTTAGTCATTCTTTCATCATGCATTCTTTCCACATGCCCGCATATACAGCAACATTATTAAAAAATGTAATCTAAAAGGCCTCAATGTTATTAGTGCAAAAAAGACCATTGCTCTGTGGCTTCTTACATTAAACGATAAGGAAACTGACTCCTAATTGGTCATTCAAATATAAATCCTATCATACACACACAAACACATTGGCCAACACACAGTCGTACACATATGCACAATATAACGCGCGCAAGCGCACACCTTAAAACACACGAAGAGAATAAAATATTTGATTTGTAATATTATAATATACTAGTTGCCCGCGTGTAATTTGTTTTCAAAGCCCCCTCGATTTTGAAACATTTTTCATTGCTGCTCCGCTCCTATTGGTCTTAGCGTGATGATATATAGCTTACAGCCTTCCTCGATAAATGGGCTATCCAACACTGAAAGAATTTTTCAAATCAGACCAGTAGTTCCTGAGATTAGCGCGTTTAAACAAACAAACAAACTGTTCAGCTTTATATATTAGTATAAGATTGATAATACTATCAGGGCGTTCCACTAGTAACTCACAACGCCCAAAATGCTCAATTAGCCGTTCTCCACAAGGCGACCGCGATCGTTGTGGTCGTGGCGAAAACGTCACTAATGACGTGATCATTTTCGATCACACAACGCTCACAACGACCCATGTCAAGAGGTTGATCGAATAGGCGTTCCACTTGGGTTTACGATTGTAACGCTGGCAAACAAGTGGAACGCGTAAAATCGCGGTCGTGAACGTGGTCGTTGTGAGTCCCTAATGGAACGTAGCCTATGTTGGTTCCCCGCGATACAGGCTAGTCCTAGTGCGCTAACCAACGCAAGTGCCATTGTTATTAATACTGTAGTAAAAACTCTTGAAAACCATCCCATCCCATTTATCAAACACGTCTAAATCAGCCGGTTCAGCGACGGAAACAGCAGAATCACTCAAGCGGCGCAAATATGCAACCCCCTGCGAGAGTTATATGTTTGCTGTCGAGACGCTTGGACCGTGGGGTCCTGAGGCCATGAGCCTCTGCCAAAATTGATCGAAACGACTCATTGACTCTTCAGGCGATCACAGGGCTGGTGCTTATCTCGGCCAACGGATCAGTATGGCGATCCAGCGAGGAAACGTAGCCAGCCTTCTGGGCACCTTACCCATAGAAGACGATGATCTGGGCTCAGTATTCTATTTATAGTCTTGAGGGACTATGAGTAGAATACAATACAAATAAGTTAAGTTTTCTTGCATTGTATTCGATTATTGTTAATATTCAGTCTTGAAAATAATTTATTTTGTATTGTATTTTTGTTTTGTTAAATAAGCATATTTTCTTCAACAGAGATAAATATAAAACACTTTATCCGGGTAAGTGTTACAGTTTACACAGCATACATAGTTTACATGAATAAAACTGTTGCATGCAGAATGGGAATTTAGAAGTGCAGTTTTGATTTTCAGTTCAATACTATTGATAGGAGACCACAAAAAAAAAAGATGGATGGATTGTGGGAAGGATGACATGATGATATGCGGTGTGACAGAAGAGGTATGTCAGAATAGAAGAGTGTGGAAGGAAAAGACATATTGTGCCGACCCCAAGTAATTGGGATATGGTGAAAGAAAAGAGAGAGAGGAGACTATGCATTCTGTGCTACATATTGTTATGTTGTGCATAGTTGAGAAAGTGTAGTCAGTTGAGGAAGAGGGCCTTGGAGGCTGAGGAATTGCTGACAACATTTTTTAATAACGGTTGAAAAGTAAGTAGGAGTATTTGATTTTACGCGTTCGTTTAGTTACCTTGGTCGAGTAGTATGTCGCGATCAGCGAACAGCAAAGACGGCCCTAATGACAGATAACACTTTTTTTTTATAGTAGACCCGGGTGTCTCCGCCTTAGAGCATGGCAGAATTACTCTTTTCTTTTTAATTTTATTGCTCTTTATAGTAGTAGTAGTTGTATTCGCCACAAAGGCAGGCAAAGGAATCTTTAGTCCATACAGCCAATTCTGATGTTTAAGTCTTCGTATAATAGTCGCGCAGTTGTATTGTAGGCTACAACTAACGCCATTCAACGGAGTTCTTGTGAAAACTCAAAAGGCCACATTTGACTATACAGTTCACATTTCTCACAAAACACATAATTACTACTCAAAAACTATTAATATCCTAAAATTATTGTTCATTTTAGAATAATTTTACACAT
This sequence comes from Dendrolimus kikuchii, assembly GCA_019925095.2. NCBI lineage: Eukaryota > Metazoa > Arthropoda > Insecta > Lepidoptera > Lasiocampidae > Dendrolimus > Dendrolimus kikuchii. The sequence goes on from CM034387.1 coordinate 36,309,424, forward strand.
TTTTAGAAAATAAAACTGCACAGCATAACGTCTCCTTTCAGTTCCCGCCAAAAACTCCTTGCTCTTTATAGGTTTTTAATTTTTTTTTTTCTATCTCTTAGCTACTTTCAATTTATGCAAAACGCTACTACAACAGGTTTGTTGGTGTGTGATTACGGGTGGGATGTGTTCTGTGTTGAAATTTGGTCAGATGGTAATTTGCATACATGGATTGGTGGAATTTGGGGTTGGACTGGAAATTTGGAATTGGAAGTTGGGTTGGGTTGGGATGGGTTGGTTCGGTCTTTTTACTTTATTTATTATCTTTTCCTGTACAAACTCTTAAATACTATCTTACATTTCTTACATACTATTTCACAAATTTTTGATGGCCTAATTTATATAGACAGATAACACTTACATCTATACGCTTTGTTCCATCAGCAGGTGTTTGACCTATGTTAAGATCTCCCAGCCTCACGAGGGCCGCTCTCTGCGGACTTTTATCTTGTTCCGTCGACTGGTTGCAGTGGCCGGCCGTTAAGACAAATTTGTAGCTAATCAAGGATCCAGTGCAGAGGAACTTGTAGGTGTCCGCGTCCCTGTAGAAAATAGCCGCCTGAAAGGAGATATACTCATCAATGGTTTTACGTAATTTATTGGAAGGAAGTTCTTTATCGCAAGTTAATCGGTGGATTAGACAAAGTCTTAGGGAGCTCTTGCAAATTGATCTTCTATGAATGTTACTATTCTTTGCCCTCAATATATTGTATATACAAGTATTTATCTATCTATCATTTAAGAGCTATGCTCTTGTCGGTGGAGCCTCCTCCAATCTTCTCTATTATGGGACAGTTTTTTTTTTTATAGCAGGAGTTCAGCAGCCAGGCAGACGGCCCACTGGATGGAAAGCGGTTACCATCGCCTATGGACATTTGCAACACCATTTACTTCTACACGACACCCACTTTTTCTTTTATTTGATCCATGAATGCTCGTCTATATAAAAGACAATCTATACAGACAAATAAAATTGAAGTGTCTGTTTGTAATTGTTGTGGAATAAATACTTTTTGTTACAATTTTATAATACTGGCAGCAATTAATATAATAAGTTATTCGTAAGGTACACCACAATACAAAAACAAAAATAACCAAGAAGCGTGTATAAATTATAAAAATTCTTCGAAATTAAATTGTAAAAAAAGGTACGGAACTCGAGGCCGTAGACTTGTTAATAATAATAAAAAAAAAATACTGACAGCTCGGTTCTTGGCGTTGTTATAATTAAAAGACAATCGAGTTAGTTGCAATTCGAGCATAGGAAAAAATGGCGTTTTATTTCCTATAGTACCATTTTAATTTATACATAATTTTGGCACGTTCGGGTCCATCATAGTAATGTCAAAATAAAAAATATAAAAAAATCAGGAGCGGTAATTCGTACCAAGAGATTCCGAAAATGAAATTTTTACATTTTTTGTATGTTTGTCTGCCTGAATGTTCCGGCTAGTTTCTGAAACGGCTGGACTTTCACTGGCAGTTAGCTGATGTTGTATTTAGTAACTTACGCTAGTTTTTTTTTTTTAATTCACGCGGACGAAGTCGCTAGCTCAGATAGTAAAAAATAAAGTCAATTTCGCAAAAAGTCCTCTATGATACGAAGCTCCAACTCTTATCATGTAGGTTTTTGGCGCGGAGTTAAAAGGGGGCGTTATGATGTGCAGTTTCTAAATATGTGTGAAATTACTCCAAAATGAACAATAGTTGTAGGATATTGAAAGTTTTTCAGTGCTGTGCCTCTTAAACCTCTTAAACTACAATCAGCCATCTTGTAACCCCGAATTCAGATACCTTGGTTCACTACTGCAGAGTAATTGTGATATAGAGAGGGATGTAAGAAGAATTAATGTAGCATGGCTGAAGTGGAGACAGGTAACCGGTGTGACGTGCGACAAACTAATGCCACTGACACTAAACGGTCAAATATATAAGTCTGTCATACGACCAGTCATGCTATACGGGTCCGAATGTTGGGTCACTAAAGTGATAAACCACAAACGTCTTCACTCAGCTGAGGTGAGAATGTTGAGATGGATGTGTGGTGTTACAAGCATGGATAAGGTGAGAAATGAGTACATAAGGAAGAAGACTAAGTTGGTATGGGCATATAATGAGGAGGGATGAAAGTCACGTGAAAAAAGAATGTTAAACTACAAGATGGATGGGTAAAGATTGTAATAAAGATATGGGTGGATTCTGTGAAGGATGATATGATGATTTGTGGTGTGACAGAAGATGTATGTCAGACTAGAGGAGTGTGGAAGGAAAAGACATATTGTGCCGACCCCGATTAATAGGGATATGGTGAATGAAAAGGGACAGATTGATTTTTTTTATTGCAGGAGATCAGCAGACAGGCAGATGGCCCACTTGATGGAAAGCAGTTATAATCGCCTATGGACATTTGCAACACCAAAGTTGCTACAAATGCTGCTCTCTTAAGAGAGACTGGAACCTGGTCACTAATGCCGGAACACAACTCAAGGTTGTTATGGCGATATACTTTAGATCAGGGATGGTAGCCATCCAGTCGGGCAAATGCCCTACCACCTGGCTGTAGGTTTTTCCGGCCGCAGGAAATTGTATTCTTTCTCCGTTCCTGCACGGATGAAAATTTATTGCAGGAGATCAGCAGACAGGCAGACGGCCCACTTGATGGAAAGCGGTTACCATCGCCTATGGACATTTGCAACACCAAAGTTGCTACAAATGCGCTGCTGCTCTCTTAAGGGAGACTGGAACCTGGTCACTAATGCCGGAACACAACTCAAGGTTGTTATGGCGACATACTTTAGACCAGGGGTGGTAGCTATCCAGTCGGGCAAATGCCCTACCACCTGGCTGTGGGTTTTTAAGTCGCCTCTTACGACAGGCCGCCCGGCCGCAGGACATTGTATTCTTTCTCCGTTACTGCACGGATAATTGATAGCTTTTGAGTAATAATTATATAGTCAAATGTGGCCTTTCGAGTTTTCACAAGAACTCCGCTGAATGGCGCCAACCTATACGAAGACTTCTCTACATCAGACTTGGCTGTATGGACTAAGATTCCTTTGCCTGCCTTTGTGGCTAATTCTGCTACTCTTAAAATGTAAAAATCCTTGATAGAGTAATGCCTAGCGCACGCGTCCTAATCTCATAAGGAGCGGATTCGAATCCTGACCGGGACACATGCACCACTCAGACAGTTTTATGACCTAATGTGCTTATTGTTACAAATGCCACGTCCTAACAACGGTAAGGGAAAACATCGTTGTGAAACCTGCACATCGAAATAACTGATATGTCAAATTCGCCATGCCACCTTATACCACAACTATAGAAAGAAAGAAAGAAAAAAATATTTCTTTAGGACATGATACAAAAAAGTCTTACATGATAATATATCTAACAATTAATTGTGGTGTCCTAAAAAGGCTCTTACTCAGCATAATGCTAGTTTTACAACCAGCGCTGATCTTCCGCGAGTACCTCTAAGTCAGTGTTTTTTAATCTGTAGGTCGCCCCCCTAGGGTGGTCGCAGAGCCTTGCTCGGGGGGTCGTCGGCAAAATGGGAAAAGACAATTTAAATTTCTACCTCGTAATTAGGTACTTTCTAAGCCAGCAGCTTTTTACAGAGTATAAGGTCCTAATAACGAATATGAGTAACAAAATAGAGAAAAAACATAAACGTAGTATTTTAAATTAGTAACTTTTTGTCTGTCTAGTGACCCAAGAGGGTCGCCAAAATTTTTCAACATGTAAAGGGGTCGCGTGTTCATAAAGGTTGAAAAGCACTGCTCTAAGTTATGCCACGGCTTAGCTCCACAAAGCAAATTAAAAACAATAAACATTATAAATTATGCAATTAGTAGTGTATATAATATTCTATAATAGCTGACCAGGCAAACTTCGTACCGCCTCAGAATCAATAAATAAAAGAGCTGAATGATAATTACAGAATGTTTCAACTTTAGTAAAAAATGTGGTCGAAACTTAACCGGAACGAACATCAAACGTTTGACATTCAAAACCAAAAAAACTAAAAAAAAAACACTTTTAAATTTAATTTGATTTCGGAACGACTTTTAAATTTAATTGATTTCTAAACGACTGGACAAATGTCAAATGTTTGACAGGTAGGAATAGTTTCTAAGGGAAAGCGAAATTGTTGTTTTTACTACATTCCAAGCATATTTTTCATGTTTACTCACCTTTTAAACCTTCCCTGGACTTCCACAAATAATTCAAAATCAAAATCAGTCCAGCCGTTCACGAGTTATAGCAAGACTAACGAACAACAATTGATTTATACTCGTATATATATAGATATATTATATTCTTTCTTTTCTTTCTATATAAACACTGTTATAATTACAAATAAAAGAAAACTAACAAAACAAAATACATACTGTCCGTTCCCCAATAGTGGGAGGCCGAAGCCCAGCGGTGAGATGTTTATGGGCTGTTATTATCTTACCATGTGTGGGAACTCTTCGGGTTCTGTTTTCATACCGCCAATTATAAGCGCATTTCCAGCAAATTTGCATAAAGAATTATCTGTCAGTATTTTGACAGGTTCCACTGTAAGAGTGACGAATGATGCAGATTCTATCAACTTCTTGGTATATTCCTCGCATTCTGGAACAATACCATTGAGTTATATACGTCAAAAGGAAGGGTTGCACTGAAAATCAGCGTCGTGTCGGATATAATTCCGGCACAGCAATATGCTGAATGCAAACCTTGTTTGCTGAAAATGCGGCGTACAAATTCTTAATATATGCTCTGTATATAATAATGTATAAGGCATGTAATTACGTCGCTATTTCTTCAAATAAAGTTTTTCTTTCTTTCTTCTTTATTTGTACTACAGTACATTATACAAGAAAGAAAAAGACTTACATAAACTTATAATATAAAGAACGAGATATTTCTCATATGTATGTGGGAATGATGTATCTTGAACGCATGATGTGATGAATGTGAGACGATATTTCTGAACGAGCCCATAGTGTGAAAGAGAGAATAGCGACGAATGGACTAGTCATGGGAAAAATCACTCACCAAGAAGAAAAGAGTGATATATATCTTTTTGATACAAAGATATATATCACTCTTTTATATCTTTAACTCTTTCTCTTTACAGTGAATACTGTCAGTGTCAATTGCAGCCAACATGAGTTATTATCTGTGAGTGATATACTGAATACTGATAAACTGATATGAAAAAAATATAAAGAAATAGAGTGAAAAAAAATTACATTAAAACAAAATTACACCATAAAACTATAGTGTTGCGATTTATTTTGGCTTGTTATTATATTCGGTTTCCTTGTTCACTTACTACGCATGCGTAGTGCGCGGGCTAATCATTCTTTCTCTTTTCTTTCTAAATTCCTCTCATTCGGATCTGTAGTCATCGCGTGGAACACGAATGAACTAAAGAGTTAAAGATATAAAGACACACTTTGAACGCAAGTGATATACAGATCTAATCACTCTTTGCGTCGGATATATATCTTTTGAGTTACTCACTCAGGAGTTACACACCTCTAGAATGGACGACGTACGCATAAAGACGCTCACGAGTTTTATTTAAAATATTGTACCTACGGTGTTGATATTACAATTACTAAAATTAATTCTATTAATTGATTTTTTTTTTATTGCAGGAGATCAGCAGACAGGCAGACGGCCCACTTGATGGAAAGCGGTTACCATCGCCTATGGACATTTGCAACACCAAGTTGCTGCAAATGCGCTGCTGCTCTCTTAAGGGAAACTGGAACCTGGTCACTAATGCCGGAACACAACTCAAGGCTGTTATGGCGACATACTTTAGACCAGGGGTCGTAGCCATCCAGTCGGGCGAATGCCCTACCACCTGGCTGTGGGTTGTTAAGCCGCCTCTTACGACCGGCCGCCCGGCCGCAGGAAATTGTATTCTTTCTCCGTTCCTGAACGGATATTGTTATGATTAATGTTGTTATTTAGTTGTATGTTTGGGATGGTGTTGTTTGGCGATACACAACTCGTATATTTAAATAAATATGTATGTTTATTCTTTATATTTACGTATATATGAGTATATTATTATTTTTCTTTCTTTCTTCTCTTTCTTTCTATATTATATCTATTGCATACCTACCCCCATCCATACCGAGTTTCTGTCCATCCAAAGGTTGTCTGGAAGAAATCGCTCCCAGCGATAAGACCGCCCATTGTACTTATCATTACGATTGTATGTACGAATGTATTTTGTAATATTGTGTGCAATATGTCAGGAGCCTTAAGAACAGACGAGTGTGCATGACAAGAGTTATGAATGTCAAAGAAGCAAGTGAGGTGTGTAAGAATGGGCCTGAATGGCGCTCTGTTGTTCGTTTTTTTTTTTATTGGACTTGACTTTATGTTGTTGGTCCGAAGACCTTACAACTTTACCGGGGTCTTTGGGGCGAGTGCCTTTGCGAAGCGAAGGCGCTCGAGCCCGGGGGGCAACTTGCTCGAGGGAGCTCCCTAAGGAGTTTTACCTCGGCTGGACTGTTGCCATGAATGGGGAATGAATTTAATGATGCCCACCATAGGGCGACACAAAATACTAATTGAGAACGGGCGACGGGTAATATAAAGCCCGAGGGGAAGGATCACGGCGGGCCGGGATCGGTGGTTTGCGGTGGCCTACGCTATCTTACTGCCGTTTCGCAACGTGTTATGGCTGGGAGAGAAGAAACGGCGAAAGAACTGTTGTTCGTGCCTACCCCGCAAGGGAACTAGCGTGAAGTTATGTATGTATGTGTGTGTATGTGTGCAATAAAGTATATTCTATTCTAAAATGAACATACGCGCATCGCTGATAGTCAGAAACTTGTGAAGAGTTGTATTTCTTGCCAGCTACTACGTGTATTTATAGACATAATCATTTTTATAATGCTAAGTTTTTGATATTAGTATTTAAACTACCATTGATTTAAATTCACTTCGCGAATGTTATTGATAACTTACTTATGTTTGGGTCACTTATAATTTAGTGGAGGCTGCAACTGAAATACAGCGCTGTGCCAGCTCTTCATGACACAGCATACTGCTAAGTTGCCGGCCTCATTGTCGTGAATATTAAATTTTTCAAAATAATTGTGTTTTATAAAATACTTATGTCTTTATGTTTTGTATACGTTTAAATCCTGTTAATTTTAGTTTTTTTTTTTTAGTTTGATGTACATTCAGTCTCGCCAATAAATATTACTTTCTTCTTCTTCTTTAGTTTATTTGAAGAAATAGCGACGTAATTACATTCCCTATACATTGTTATACACATAGCACATTGTTACAACTCAGGTCCCGACAAAAACAAAATCCACCTGCTTAGTTGAAACAAAACACATTTTATTACCTGTCGGCATTTAAACTAATTGTAACACTTTTATGATCGTCTTCTTTTGTTTACTTATTGATTGGCCTACGTTTCTAGAAAACAGCCCATTGTTTTATTGTACGCTTTTATGTCCGTCTACGGCCGAGTCATTAGTCAGGTGTGGCGGATTAAGGCTACGTTCCATTAGGGACTCACAACGATCACGTTCACGACCGCGATTGTTCCCGTTCCACTTGCTTGCCGGCATTACAATCGTAAACCCAAGTGGAACGGTTATTCGACCCACCTCTTGACATGGGTCGTTGTGAGCGGTGTGTGATCGAAAACGATGACGTCATTAGTGACGTTTTCGCCACGACCACAACGATCGCGGTCGCCTTGTGGAACGGCTAACGGAGCGTTTTGGACGTTGTGAGCTACTAATGGAACGCCCTGTAAGTCGACTTAGATACGGGCACATTGCATTTGTGCAGTATAAAACGATAACCTGATTGAGGGGGAGGCAGCCGAGCGAGAACCACGATCGAAGCGAGACGTGTGTACATTCGTTAATCTTTTAGTGACGGACTTTGCGCGTTTTATTGAATTACGACCTTCTGCATTACGTTTGGATTTGTTGTGTTCAGTTATATTTATACCTGTGTTACATATAGTTATTATTTGTATAGTTCTAATAAACTGTATAATAATAATTCCAACGGCATTTTTAATTCGAGTCCCGCATCTCGTAACAATATTTTGAGATTTGTACGCCGCATTTTCATCAAACAATGTTCGCACTCGGCATATTGCTGTGCCGGAATTATATCCGACACAACGCTGATTTTCACGGCAAACCTTCCTTTTGGCGTAAGACCAAAACAACCCAATTTTGTTAAACTAATTCTAATTGTGTAATATTTAATTATTAATTAATTATTACTAGTGATATAAAATATAGTAGTATGCGTTTCTTTTTTTTTTTATTAAATGAGATCATATCAGGCAGACAGCCGGCTTGATGGAAAGCGGTTACCATCGCTTATGTACATTTGAAACACTCTCTAAAAGAACTGCAACCTGGCCACTAATGCCGGAATACAACTCAAGGTTATTACGGCGATATACTCTAGACTAGGAGTGGTAGCCATCCAGGCGGGCAAATATCCTACCAGCTGGCTGTGGGTTGTTTTGTTGCCTCTTACGACAGGCCGTTCAGGAAGAAATTGTATTCTTTCTGCGTTCCTGCACGGATAGATTTATAATAATAATAATAATCGGCAGACAAACACACACATTGTATATCCCCAAATTAAGCAAGTTACGCTTGTGTTATGGGTAATATACAACGGACTACTCTGGGGCCGATCCCAGCCACCCAGACCATTGTAATTAACGGAGAAAATACGTTTCCGAAATTTACTATACCAGGAATCGAACCCGGAGCCTCTGCGTTGAAGTGAGGTAGGCCGGCAAAGGCTTAGCCCGCTCAACCACAGAGGCCGTCAATTTATATTGGTGTACAATAAAAAGTATCGTATTGCGACGTATTGTGTCGCAAACCATCGCAACTACGTTGAGTTGTATCACATTGTATTGTATCGTATTGCATTGGATTTGAACAACTTACTCTTTTCGCAAATTCTTTTTGGTCTGTCCGATGAATCCCTGAAATAAGATAAACTCGTTTTAATTATTCTGGTATGTAAAAAAACCCTTATGATCTAACTTTCATGTCTGTGTATTTATTTATTGAAAAAAAAAAACCAACAGCGCATATCAAAATACAAACAACAATAAAAATTACTTATAACGTAGGGCTAATAACAGGTTTTTCTGAATTCATTTGTGAGCTAACGAGCGAACTAAAGTTTAAAAATGCAATAAATATATACATAAGTGAAAATAAGTATATATATTTTTTTTTTATTGCAGGAGTTCAGCAGACAGGCAGGCGGCCCACTTAGTGGAAAGCGGTTACCATCGCCTGTGGACATTTGCAACACCAAAGGTGCTACAAATGCGCTGCTGCTCTCTTAAAGGAGACTGGAACCTGGTCACTAATGCCGGAACACAACACAAGATTGTTATGGCGGCATACTCTAGACCAGGGGTGGTCGCCATCCAGTCGAGCAAATACTCTACCACCTGGCTGTGGGTTATTTAGTCGCCTCTTACGACAGGCCGCCGGGCCGCAGGAAATTGTATTCTTTCTCCGTTCCTGCACGGATAAAAATACGTAGAATGTGAATGTATGAATGTGTGTAAGTATATACTTACACACATTCATACATTCATGATACTAAATAATTAATATAAATCTAAATAAAATACATAGATAGATAGATATATATATACATCGAGGGTTGAAAGGCTATTTGTTTTAAGCGACATTTTGTGTGAGACTTAACACTATGGGTTTTTATATACTAATGTCTCAACTTAATGACGTATAAAGAACCTGATGTTTAGTTTCAATCTATAGATGTTATTTTTTTTAAGTACGATACATAGTTCGTTGGTGATGTGTTTTTCTGGGTCATTTGTAACTTCAAACTTTTCTCCCGACAATTTTTAAAAATGTCGTTTGAAACATATAGCCTTTCACCCATCGATATATATCGAGGGGTGAAAGGCTATTTGTTTTAAGCGACATTTTGTGGCAGAATTGTCTTGATGGTTTTCTTGTATCCTAATGTCTCAAACTTAAGGAATTATAGTGAACCTGATTTCCAATTAAAAACTACAGATTTTTTCTTTTTTAAATATAGTATGTAGTTTACTAATGAAGTCTTTTTGTGGGTCATTGAAACTTCAAACTCCTCTATCGACACCATTTCGCAAATATCGCTTAAAACAAATAACCTTTGACCCCTCGATATATATATATATATATATTTACTGTCCGATGAATCCCTGAAATAAGATAAACTCGTTTTAAGTATTCTGGTATTGGTATGTAAAAAAACCCTTATGATCTAACTTTCATGTCTGTGTATTTATTTATTGAAAAAAAAAACCAACAGCGCATATCAAAATACAAACAACAATAAAAATTACTTATAACATAGGGCTAATTAATAACAGGTTTTTCTGAATTCATTTGTGAGCTAACGAGCGAACTAAAGTTTAAAAATGCAATAAATATAATAATATACATACATACACACATACATACATTCATGATTATAATAACATATTGATATTAACTAAACATATTATGTTATATATATTTCAATTATTGTGTGTCGTGGAAGGCCACGACACACCTTCCATGATTAAATTGATCGTGTACTAGCAGAAGGTGATGTCAGGAGCCTTAAGAACAGACGAACTTGCATGACAAGAGTTATGAATGTCAAAGAGGCAAGTGAGGTGTGTAAGACTAAGCCTAAATGGCACTCTGTTGTTCGTGTCTACCCCGCAAGGGAACTGGCGTGAAGTTATGTATGTATGTATGTATGTATTTCAATTATTATTTTCCTCCAAATAACATGATTTTTTTATTAATTGCTACCAAAGGGTTGTTGCAATTCATTAACTCAATTCGTTTCTCGACAAAAAAAAGCTATATAAATATTTATTACAAACCTTACATTAAAGATTGAATTAAGGCTATAATATACATAAACATTAACAAACGACTATTAATTGTTTTATAATAATAATAAAAAAGAAAAAACCAAAGACATTGAAACTAAAATACATTATGTAGCAGATCACTGCCAACGGGGAGCGTGCCCAGAAGGCTGGCTGCATTGCCACGCTGTATGGCAATGCAGCGTGGCAATGCAGCTAACTAAACATATTACTTTGAGTATTATGCCTCGTTTATACACACTGCAATGACAGCTGAAGCCAACAGCGTTCTTATTTGTATAGAAAATTTCAAAGCTTTTAAGACGGAACCACCACAAATTTGTTGCCGAACTATCACACACGACTAATTGGGAAGCACCACAAATTTGTGGTCAAATACAAATAATTGAAACGGACGTTGAACTGATGCTTTCTCCCTCTAACTACATAGAATTTGTATTACAGTAAAAGAGAAGAAATAATTCTCTTGGTTTTCTCTTGATTATGGACAAAAATAATATTAAATTTGGCCCCTTATAACTTTGAATCAACATCTTGTTCTTTAGAAGATATTTTTGAAAATTACATACTTGTTTCATAAAGTATGTAAGTATTCACATTGCGCAGTTTGTTAGGAGATTTGGGCTTCATATAAAATTGCATTAGCTTTAATGATACTGTCAGTATTTTGTAAAAGAATTAAATAATTTTCAAATAAATACATTTACTAGGTATACATTTACCTTTAACCAGCTTTAAGAATAGAATAGAATAGAATATATTTATTGCGTAATGCATGTACAAAGATGTTACGGTTTTTATAGTATCAATGCATTCGGCCCATAATTGGGCGTGCAAAATTAAATTTGTAAGATTTTAAGAGAAATTCAAATTTTTGTAAAGCAATATTTATTAGACTTGACTCTCAACGAGGTATGCATATTTGCGCTGCTTAGGTGACTCAGCTGTTTCCGCCGCCGAACCGGCCGATCTAGACGTGTTTGGTAAATGGGATGCGGTCAACGTGTCCATGCAGGCCACATCCCATATCAAAGGTTTACCAGGGAATTACAGTCATTCCGTCAGGACGCCTACCATCATCACGTGCAATAAATACCCTTCGGGCACTTAGTGACGGCAAGCGCCTTCCGTAATAGATAAGAGATGTAGCTAAACACTATTTGTCCACAAATAGCTATATCTGATTATCACAATATAATCATGCTAATACATATTTTATTACAAAGACATGTATTTTGATATATACTGTGGTATATGTGTATATATATGACTATGTATATATGTATGTATTTGTATATTTAATTCTAGGGCGCTTGCCACCGCTAACGTGCCGGCTTTATTGGAGCCGAACGGTATTGCACGTGACGATGGTAGGCGTCCCGACGGAATGACTCTAATTCCCTGGCAGCGTGGCAAGCCTTTGGTGTGGGATGCGACTTGCGTAGACACGTTGGCCGCATCCCATTTACCAAACACGTCTAAATCGGCCGGTTCAGCGGCGGAAACAGCCGAATCACTCAAGCGGCGTAAATATGCAACCCTCTGTGAGAGTTATATGTTTGTGCCGTTTGCTATCGAGACGCTTGGACCGTGGGGTCCTGAGGCCATGAGCCTCTACCAAAATTTATCGAAACGACTCATTGACTCTTCGGGTGTTCACTGGACTGGTGCTTACCTCGGCCAACGGATCAGTATGGCGATCCAGCGAGGAAACGTAGCCAGCCTTCTGGGCACCTTACCCATAGTAGACGGTGATCTGGGCTCAGTATTCCACTTATAGTCTTGAGGGACTATGAGTAGAATACAATACAAATAAGTTAAGTTTTCTTGCATTGTATTCTTTAATTTTATTAGTAGATATTTCCCAAAAAAAAAAATCTTTAATTAGTTTGAGTATTTATGTATCTAATCTATTGCCTTTTTCTTGCACCTGGTTTGGTTGCCTGGAAGAGATCGATTTGAGCGATAAGGCCGCCCATTATATGGCCTAGAAAATATTGTAAATATGGTCTGTTTTTGTAATTGTATATTTTGAATAGAATAGAAACGAATAGATATACTTTATTGCATAAATTCAATAAGTTTAAGTACAGAAGACAGTAGGCGGTCTTATCATGAAAAACAATTTCTTCCAGTCAACCTTAGTATGGATTGGAAATAAAATTGTGTAACATGTGGGTTTTGCAATATAACTGGAATAAATATTTTGAAATGGCAAGTATAATAGACATAGAAATAAGACGAAAATATTTAAAAATACAAATATATTTAGGTGTGCAATAAAGTGTTCTCTCTCTCCCTCTTTGCCTCTCTCTCTCTCTCGCTCTCTCTAAATCAGTGTTTTTCAATCTGTGGGTCGCGACCCCTAGGGGGGTCGCAGAGCCTTGCTAAGGCAATTTAAATTTCTACCTCGTAATTAGGTACTTTCTAAGCTCAGCAGCTTTTTGCAGAGTATAAGGTCCTAATAACGAATATGAGTACCAAAATAGAGAAAAAACATAAACGTAATCTTTTAAATTACTAACTTTTTCTCTGTCTATGACCCAAGGGGGTCGCCTATTCAAAAAGGTTGAAAAGCACTGCTCTAAACCATTAACGGCGTTATCTTTTAACGCTGTAAACACGATGCATTTGGCCACAAACATTTACACTGACGCAAGTGGAGCAAGCGCATTACAGAAAGAAAAAATAGTATAATTAACTTACTCGCCTAGCTTTAGACCAACGCCATCTGTCTCCAAAGAGGAGTCTCTGCAGCAAATCAACAATCTTCCCGATTCATCGGTGCCACTGCAGTAGGTAGTTTTGTAACCATTCCTGTAAAAAAGAAGAGCCTGAGAGAAGACAGAAGAAAATGTAATTTTCTTGAATAAAACTACGTTTTATTTTTTTATTTTTTTTTATCGCAGGAGATCAGCAGACAGGCAGACGGCCCACTTGATGGAAAGCGGTTATCATCGCCTATGGACATTTGCAACACCAAGTTGCTGCAAATGCGCTGCTGCTCTCTTAAGGGAAACTGGAGCCTGGTCACTAATGCCGGAACACAACTCAAGGTTGTTATGGCGACATACTTTAGACCAGGGGTGGTAGCCATCCAGTCGGGCGAATGCCCTACCACCTGGCTGTGGGTTGTTAAGTCGCCTCTTACGACAGGCCGCCCGGCCGCAGGAAATTGTATTCTTTCTCCGTTCCTGCACGGATAAAACAGTTCTAAGCGCGGTAATTTATTTGTTTTTTATTATTCCGACATTTCGGTCAGTTTTCAATAGCCTTGATCAAAGAGTACATTGTTGACGCGTTCCTTTAGTATCTCAGAACGCCCAAAATGCTCCGTCTGCTGTTCCACATGGCGACGACGGTAGTTATGCTCGTGGCGAAAAGTCACTAATGACGTCATGATATTCACTCACGCAGCACTCACAACGACCCATGTCAATAGGTGGGTCGAATAGCCGTTCCACTTGAGTTTACGACTGTGACGCCGGCAAGCAAGTGGAACGGGAAAAATCGCGGTCGTGAACGTGGTCGTTGTGAGTCTCTTGGGGAACGTAACCTGTATATAGGGTTGATCACGGAAGACAAGGATGTCAGGTGTCCATGAGTATTGTTAAAGTTTTATTTAGCCTACAGCCAATTTGTTCTTTTTAATAATTTAGTTTTAATTTTTGTTTATGGTTATTATTTACTATATGGGACTCTAATCTAAATTATCAATAATAAATAAACATATAATAAATAACTAATAAACATGTTGTGGCTTGAAGAGAAGAAGCGGCGCAAGAAACTCTTCAGCAACATGTCTAGCTCTACTCATTTTATATAATATTAAAATAGGTAGGAAATTTATTTACAGTGTAAACTCTATGTAACGTCACTCGATTTAACGACAAACTCCCTTAAGCGTCGAAATCACTTAGTCACCGTTTAAGTTGCCGAAATTTTTAAGTCCTTCCTTTATCACCAAGATGCCTCATTACCGCAAAATAAAAGATAAAATAAGAAAATAAATAATACAACAAAATTACTGGTGCAGCAAAAGACGTCAGACAAAAATAACAGACTTCTCTCCATTTAACGACAACTCTCTATAACGCCATAAAATGCACAGTCCCTTCCGTGTCGTTATGTAGAGTTTGCACTGTATTTATATTCTTCGAGACTATCTTCTTAATAAAGACGTCTATAATAGAATAGGAATGCGTACATGTGTGTGTGCAGTTCACACATGTCTACTAAGCGTTGTAGATATAATTATGTTCCCCTGTGTATTCTCTGAAGTTTCACTTCTACTGCGTGTGAACTACTACACACATAAACACAATTTTTGAAGTGAAACATCTATATAAACGGGGGGTCTTAGGATTTTTCTGTCACGAAAAAGCGTTACGGCCGCGTGGAGGTGCGGCATACATTGAGACTAGACGTGGTGAGAGGCGGCATAATTTTAAAGTATACTATGAATCCAGTTTTTTTGTTTGATAAAATAAAATATGTTTAAATAAAAAATGCATTAATTAAAATGTACCTAACCTAACCAAATCATAATTTGCGGTGAACCTGCGAAAAATCGAAATGCGTGCTGGGTACACATAGTAGAAGTGAAACTGCCACGTGCAACGGATAAGTGGCCTGGCAGGTTTTCAAATTTATCCCGAATTTCAATTACAATTTTACGCCGCAATATAACAGTGGATGTATTAAATTTGGGACGTAGCTTGCATAGTTTTAAATTTTTTGTCAGCAGGGAAAATCGTCTCCCAGGGACGAAAAATTTGTTTTCGTCCCTGTGATCAAGTAACTCAAAAATACTTTCAGTGTATGAGCAATGAAAAGAATGTTTCCATTAAGCAAAACATCCTATATACAATACTAGCTGTCCCCGGACGTTGTTCTGCCCTGAAGAAATAAAATTTAGAACCCGATTGCAGCGCCACCTACCGGGTCCAAATGTAAGCTATCCTATCTTTCAACTCGGATCAAACTGCACACGGTGTGCAAATTTAATTAAAATCGGTCAAGTAGTTTAGGAGTCCATCGCGGATAATCAACGTGACACGTAATTTATATATATTAAGAAAGATTTAAAGTACTTCTCTTCCATGTGAGATCGCTTTGAGACACTCGGTTAAGAGTGGGTCGGTACCGAGTGCGCAATACTACGGTACTATTTAATAGTAGGTCGGTACCGAGTGCGCAATACTATAATACTATTTAATGGTAGATCGGTACCGAGGGCTCAATACTACGGTACTATTAATAGTGGGTCGGTACCGAGTGCGTAAGACTACGGTACTATTTAATAGTGGGTCGGTACCGAGTGCGCAATGCTATAGTACTATTTATACTTACTTTACATCCTTTTTGGCTGTGGAGCAATCTTCAAATTTTTGGCAATGTCCTTTCTCGTTGGTGTATTTTACGACACAATAATCCCCCACTGACGCTGAAAACATTATATATATATACTAATATTATACAGAGGTAATGTCTCTTGACTTACTGGACCGATTTTGAAAATACTTTCATCAGCAAAAAGGTACATTATTCCTAAGTAACACAGGCTATATTTGATTGTGATTAATAATATTTTTTTATGTTTAAATGTGTAATATCAATTCCCAGAAAAATGGACTGATACGTTGATCCTTCGTCGTGCGCTGACTAAATAATAAACAAATCCCAAAGTCAAACATTCGCTATGGTGGGCATTAACTTTAGAAAGGAGTGTTTTGCCAAGGGATATATATTGGCTAATCTGGAATAGAGCTCAATGAAGTGGGAACGGGAAGGAGTGCTTTTCCCATAGGTCATTGTAAGTCGGCTTATCTTAAGATTATCCGTGCAGGAACGGAGAAAGAATACTATTTCCTGCGGCCGGGCGGCCTGTCCTAAGAGGCGACTTAACAACCCACAGCCAGGTGGTAGGGCATTTGCCCTGGTCTAAAGTATGTCGCCATAACAACCTTGAGTTGTGTTCCGGCATTAGTGACCAGGTTCCAGTTTCCCTTAAGAGAGTAGCAGCGCATTTGTAGCAACTTTGCTGTTGCAAATGTCCATAGACGATGGTAACGGCTTTTCATCAAGTGGGCCGTCTGCCTGTCTGCTGAACTCCTGCAATAAAAAGAAAAGTAACGCAGTAGGCACGGATCATCAAGTAACAATAATAATGTATGTGCTAGTCATCATCATCCGAGCGTTAAATCCCGGTTGCGTTCGGAGGGTTCACTCCGACGCCTAAGGTCCGCTTTCCTACTTTTTCTACTCCATGTGCTAGCCTTACCCAATAATGTATGTGCTAATTTACTATACTTTAGACTGTAATCTGTTGTCCATGTATATCATTTTTATTTATATATATAGCTAGCCATGTGGTAGGGTATTGTCCCGACTGAATGGCTACCACCCCTGGTCTAGAGTATGCCGCCATAACAACCTTGTGTTGTGTTCTGGCATTAGTGACCAGGTTCCAGTCTCCCTTAAGAGAACAGTAGCGTATTTGTAGCCTTTGATGTTGCAAATGTCCATAGGCGATGCTAACCGCTTTCCATCAAGTCGGCCGTCTGCCTGTCTGCTGAACTCGAGCAATAAAAAATATATGTACAATATATATATATGTATATATATATATAAATGAATATATATATATATATATATATATATATATATATATATATATTCATTTTTCTTCTTGCATATAAATTACAGATAATTTAAGAATTTCCTTTGAGTCTGGTTGCCTGGAAGAGATCGCTTTTAGCGATAAGGCCGCCTTTTGTTTCACCAAGTAATTATTGTCTTGTTGTGCATTTTTGTTTTGGTGAACAATACAGTGTTGTCTATGCCTACGTCAATATAAAGTAGCAAATATCAGCAATATAAAATACCAATATAAACTACCACGCCACACCATATTATAAGCGTTCAATTTTGAAAATACTCCATCGTCGCAAGCTGCCCTTAGCGTGTCTTCTCTGTGGAGTTATAAAAAACAAAAACCCAGATTGCTTATATGTTTTTTTTATTTTATTTGAGTTTATGGCTTGGCAGCTAGGCCTTTAAGCCAGATCTTAGTTTACAATATTATAGTTTATTCTTTTTCTTAAGCCTATGTGTAACACAGCTGAACTGTAGGTTATCAACTGGTGCCATCCAACGGAGTTCTTGTGACAACTCAAAAGGCCACATTTGACTATACAGTTCATATTTCTCACAAAACACATAATTACTACTCAAAAACTATCAATATCCTACAACTATTGTTCATTTTAGAGTAATTTTACACATTTTTAGAAAATAAAACTGCACAGCACAACATCTCCTTTCAGTTCCCGCCAAAAACTCCATTGCTTATATGATAAGCTCTGCCGGGTATCAAGCCGTATAATACACAAACTACTATGGATACTACGTATGTAGAATGGTCACTTCACAAACATATGCGATACAACTCGTTTCGGAGCGCCGTATCACAGCTGGCTTTGGAAGGAGTTTGTGTTACGCAGCATCAAAATGCTGCAATAATATTTCACCGCCCCTTAGAAATCTGCAATCTGTCACTGAATTTCGATAAGAATTAAATATATTTTTAAAAGATCACCAACATTAACAATTACTAATAAAACTTAAAAATTTAATGATAATTGTAGTATTACAGCGCCATCTAGATGCAACAGGGGTATGGCGAAATAAACCTTTTCGCCTACTGGCTGGCAGGCTAGATTTTAAGTTTGTAATTGACAACTGTCAGTCATTACATTATATAGAGATAAAATTCGTCACTAAAATGTATATATTTAAATCCTTTTAAATCCATATATTAGACATAATTTCTTTCGGCTATGTAAATATTATATACCAAATTACATAACATCTTGTGTACATACATTTTAGCAATAAATTATTCATTCATTAATATTTTACAAATGAACGGGTTATTTATTTCTGCAACCACCCGTCAGGATCATTTAAATTACCATGAATTATGAGACAAACTGTGAATATTATTGCCAATTATTGAGACGCCTTTATAAACTAAATGAGTATAATTTTTATTAGCGACTAACAAAAAGAAACACTGCCATCTAGGATCAAGTAGGAAAACTACGTACCTTCCTTATTTTGTCCCTCTACGTCGATAAATGTCGATATGACGAGGAAAATCCAAAAAACCCGTTTAAGCATCATTTGAAATCTATTTTGGATGATGACGAACAGTTTAAGGAATTTGTAATTTATTTAACCATGGTTATGATGTTGCCTTTTTGATGCCTTTCAAACACTGTAATAAAAAAGAAAACAATTTTGAGGTAATTGTATTGATAATATATCTGTGCAGGAACGGATAAAGAATACAATTTCCTGCATTGGGGCGGCCTTTTGTAAGAGGCGGCATAACAACCCACAGCCAGGTGGTAGGGCATTTGCCCGAATGGATGGCTACCACTCCTGGTCTAGCGCATGCCGTCATAACAACCTTGAATTGTATGTTCCGGCATTAGTGGCCAGATTCCAGTTTCCCTTTAGAAAGGTGTATCACACTGGTTACACCTTTGGTGTTACAAATAAATGTCCATAGGCGATATTAAACACTTCTTTAAATATTAATTTGTTACATACATACATACATACATAACTTCACGCCAATTCCCTTGCGGGGTAAGCACGAACAACAGAGCGCCATTCAGGCTTATTCTTACACACCTCACTTGCTTCTTTGACATTCATAACTCTTGTCATGCACGCACGTCTGTTCGTAAGGCTTCTGACATCAAATTCTGCTAGTACACGATCAATTTGATCATGGAAGGTGTGTCGTGGCCTTCCACGACTTCTGCATCCATCCACATTAATTTGTTGTGGAGTGTAATTATTTTAATTATAAAAGAAAACTGCACGTGGGGAATATAACGACGATTTTTAATAGTAATGGGGGGAAAAACAGATAGAATACAAAAGAACTTCTATTTTCGAAATTTAAATATTTAGATGTTTGGTGACCAGTACCATGCCACACCAAATTAATAAAAACGTTTTGTTTGAGATTCCAACAGGCGATGGTAACCGCTTTACATACATACATACACACACGTGGGCCGTCTCCCTGTCTACTGAACTCATGCAATTAAAAATAAATATCAAAAATAGTTGCTTTTCTTTTACCAAACCTAATTCACAGTAATTACATTACTTAAATAGCCCTACGTGGTAAAGCCATGTTGAAATTATAATTTTAATTACAATTCTAAGCCTAAAGACACGCTTGCGGAACGTCCGCGCAGAAATTCGGCGACGGCAAGATCGGCGCTAATCTGTACGCGGCGGAAATTCCGCTAATGGGTTATAGGTTATTTTAAAATACATTGAGAGCGTATCCTTTATCTTTATAGTTTATACCGTTTGTATTGTCCGCAGGTTTAGAGAAAACGTTATTAATATTGTTACGTGCGAGCGGAGGTCCGCACTTGGGATTGGAAGGAAACACCGTTTGTTTTTATAAATGCTTTTATTGACTTACACAGCAGTACGTGATTCTTCTCCGCAAAGTTACCCTACACGCACAACTAACTAATAAAACGTCTGACTCACAATACCGTCGCTGATACTGCGTAGACAAACCACCTCCTTCTGTTATGTCAATATACCTCGCGTAGCTCGCTTCTGGATTTCCTCTTAAACTACGCTAAACTCCTCCTTCACTGAACTAAACTCGTCACTGTCTTCTATTTAACTCTTCTTCCAACTCTCTCGTATCATCACACTTGTCACTTTGCTGTCTTCAACTGAAGTAACACATAGGCGCGCCTTACGCTGCTTATATACCCGGAAGAATGTTCTGGAACCCATAATTTCCCCTTTCTAAACATCTATCTATCTCTGTCTTTTCCGTCCTGAACTGTATTCTAGAAATTCGATCTTCATCTATCCCTTTCTAAAATGTATCTGTCCTTGTCGTTTCCTTCCAGAATCTTCAACCTTCTAAAAGTCTTGAGACCGGCTTACGCTGCCAGAAGGTAATAAATAATTTATAATTTTTGTACACCTGTCATTTTTAATAAAACTGTGACGTTGGCAAAATGAATACCGAATGCGTTGAACCATTATACAGAAAAATTGAAATAGAGCGTAATTAACCGACCTTTAGCGCCGCCGAACGTTCCGGATGTGTGTCGTTAGGCTAGGGCCGGTTTCATCAGTGTGACACCACGCAAAGACAAATAGATTATTTTTTATTTTTTTCACACGACAGAATACAACCATAAATAAATCAAAATATTTTTAACACAATTTTAAAATCTAAGTCGTATTCCTAAACATATAAATACAGGAAATTTAATATATAGATATAGCGTTACATAAATAATAGTATACCATACAGTAGTTTAGATTCTATGACATATGTTTGTTGATAACAAAATATTAATAGATGCTAGTGAAATTTGTTGCTCTGATCAATCGCTTAAACTCTCCAGTGTTACCACTGAATATATCTAAAATGGGATTATCGCTAACCAGCTCATTATATAGACGACACATTCTGCTCATTGATTAGTTTAGATAACACTTTATTGTTCACCAAAATAAACAATTAGGAATACAATGCATAATTTACAATACTTTTTGGCACAACAAAAGGCGGCCTTATCGCTTAAAGCGATCTATTTCAGGCAACCTAGATAAAATTCGACATCCGTTCGTCTAGCAACGCTGACCAGCCCGCACTGATTTTTCGGGCGATAACGGGAATTCCACGGATGCGGTTGTATTTTTTCCTTCCCGAACTTCTATTCTAGAACGTTCGTTCATCATCTATCCCTTTCTAGCATCCATCTATCTCTGTCTTTTCCTTCCCGAACTTTCTATTCTAGAACTTTCGCTCATCATCTATCCCTTTGTAAAATGTCTCTGTCCTTGTCTTTTCCTTCCAGAATCTTCTACCTTTTTCTTAAACTTCTTAAATCAACTAGATTGTTCCACCATCTCTCGCCACATTATTGTTATTTTGAATATATATAAAAATGAATCGCAAAATGCGTTGGTAAGCGCATAACTCAACAACGCCTGGACCAATTTGGCCAATTATTTTTTTTTAATATTCGTTGAAGTCCAAGGATGCTTTTTACAGCGAGAAAAATTCGAATAATTGCCGGGAAAATCCTAAAAACAGCCGTTTTCTCTTTCCCATACAAACGTTTTCTAACTAAAATGTAGAATCAATTTGAACTTTATTGCTATACAATAAAGTTGCACAAAGTTCAAATTCAATCATATTTATCAAAACAGTGTGCGTGTGCGCGTTGGAGGATCTAATGTCGCGTGCCGAAACTAATACAAAAGAAATAATATCGCGAAGCCGACCAAATTTAAAATCTGTACTAATGATCTATAGCTCTTACATTTTGTGACTATTCAATTTGTTCGGCTTCGATATATTATTTCTTTTGTTTTAGTTTCGGCACGCGACATAAAATGCATCAATTTTCACGTCATTACTACAGTCAAACACAAACCACGTTACCAAAAGTGTTTTAGCGACATTTTCATTATTTTGAAACCCAATATAATTATTTGATGATAGATATTAGTTACAACTAATTAAGGTAGGTACAAAAAACTGCCACATTCCAATTCTTTTTGACAGAACGAAGTCTGTCGGGTCCGCTAGTTGTGAATAAAATAAAGTAGTATTTAAAAAAAAACAATAAAACCGTGTCATTTATCTGTCTTTTGTAAAGATTTACACTTTTTTTATCCTGTTTTGATAAAATTGGAGGAGTAACACGGTTTCATGTCTATGATTTGGAGGTGATTTCATGAATTTTTACAAGCTTTTATTTAACTTGCAATGGATGTATGTAAATGTATGTAAGTTCGGGTGGAATCTTGCAAATTAAATTTGACCAACTTCCCGGTTTCCGATTGAGCTGAAATTTTGCATGCATGTGGTTTAAAAGGTGAGTAAACATGAAAAAAATACTTGGAATACAGTAAAAACAACAAAATCGCTTTCTCTTAGAAACTATTCCTACCTGTCAAACATTTGATGTTCGTCCAGTCGTTTAGAAATCAATTAAATTTAAAAGTTAAGTTTTTATTTCGTTTTTTTGGTTTTGAATGTCGAATGTTTTGATGTTCGTTGCGGTTAAGTTTTGACCACATTTTTTACTAAAGTTGAAACATTCTGCAATTATCATTCGGCTTTTTTATTTATTGATTCTGAGGCGATACGAAGTTTGCCGGATCAGCTGGTATAGAATATTATATACACTACTAATTGCATAATTTATAATGTTTATTGTTTTTAATTTGCTTTGTGGAGCTAAGCCGTGGCATAACTTAGAGCAGTGCTTTTCAACCTTTATGAATACGCGACCCCTTTACATGTTGAAAAATTTTGGCGACCCCCTTGGGTCATAGACAGACAAAAAGTTAGTAATTTACATAACTACGTTGATGTTTTTCTCTATTGTTTTACAAGCTTTTATTTAACTTGCAATGGATGTATGTATGTGTGTATGTAAGTTCGGGTGGAATCTTGCAAATTAAATTTGACCAACTTCCCGGTTTCCGATTGAGCTGAAATTTTGCACGCATATGTATATTGCGTGACAATGCAATAATATGGTACCATGGAGCTGGTCTGATGATGGAGTCGGAAGGTGGCCATAGGAACTCCTGTACTAAACAAGACTGACCCGTCGTGTTTAGGCTCGTTTTACTCGTCTTGGCTAGCACTTTGCTGCTACATGATATCCAGGATCTCAAAAGCTTGTATTTAAAAGCCTTTTTAAAAAAGCGTATTTTCTAACTTGAAATAACCATAGAAAAATTATGCAAAAACCATGTCACGTACTATATCCCGTACCCGTACCGTATGTACCCGTAGATGTCCGAAAAGCTAAATCACTTTCCATATTTTAAAAAAATGTCAAAAACCATTATAATATATAACTTAGTTTATAATAAAGTATATATTTTTCTATTGTTCTTCTTAATTTAGCTGTTTACTATCGACATTGTACTATTCTTCCTTTTTTATTTTACTTCTTATTAATTTAATTATACCTAGACATAAGTTGTTAAAGTATTGTTACAACTCAGGTCCCGACAGAAACAAAACCCACCAGCATATCAGGAACAAAACACATTTTATTACCCGTCGGCATTTGAACTAATAACTAATAACATTGAAACTATTGTTTATTTATTTGTTTTTTTACAATTTAAATATTATATAAGTAGAATTAGTTTTTATTAATTATTATTCTTAGTTATTATCTAATTAACATAACTGGGTCATTTTGGTCTTACACCTAAAGGAAGGTTTGCACTGAAAATCAGCGTTGTGTCGGATATTATTCCGACACAGCAATATGCTGAGTGCAAACCTTGTTTGCTGAAAATGCGGCGTACAAATTCTCAAAATATGCTTTGTGTATAAAAATGTATAAGGAATGTAATTGCGTCGCAATTTCTTCAAATAAAGTTTTTCTTGGACAGTGGAGCGAGAACCACGATCGAAGCGAGACGTGTTTACGGGAATCTAATAAATGCCGGACTTTGCGCGTTTTATTGAATTACGACCTTCTGCATTACGTTTGGACTTGTTGTGTTCGGTAATATTTGTACCTGTGTTATACGTGTTTGTATAGTTCTAATAAACTCCAACGTAATTCCAACGGCATTTTTAATTCGAGTCTCGCAACTCGTAACAGAATCCTATCAACCAAACACATAACTAACAATAAAACTTATACACATACTCAAACCTACGCGCACTGCCATCGCATTGCATTACACGCACACTCCACAAACAAACCAAGACACACAAAGAGCCTAAAAATTAATAACCCAGGCACAGAAAAGAAAAAAACAACACACATGGCACTAGATAAGACTATATATAAGTATAGATATAAGGCCAACACTGCACATGCACTTCCTCACAACACCAGCATGTAACAGATACACTCTACATTAGTATAAGTTTAGTATTAAAATTAGAATAAATTAATATAATAAGTTATTCTTAAGGTACACCAAAACATAAAAATTACTACATATAATGTCACATACAGTAACAAAAATAAACAATAAGCGTGTATGGAGTCTCAAATTTTTCATAGAAATTAAGTAGTATAAAAGGGTACGGAACTCGAGTCCGTAGAGATATTAATAATAATAATTTAAAAAAAAACAATATCCTATCAGTCAGCTTGCCTGGAAGAGATCGCTTTAAGCGATAAGGCCAACTTTTGTTTTGCCGTTAAGTTGTTACATACATACATACATACATACATAACTTCACGCCAGTTCCCTTGCGGGGTAGGCACGGACAACAGAACGCCATTTAGGCCCATTCTTACATATCATATCATCTCACTTGCTTCTTTGACATTCATAACTCTTGTCATGCACACTCGTCTGTTCTTAAGGCTCCTGACATCACCCTCCGCTAGTACACGATCAATTTGATCATGGAAGGTGTGTCGTGGCCTTCCACGACTTCTGCATCCATCCACTTTTGCATTGTATATGTTAAGTTGTTGTAATTATTAATTCTGTAATTGCTTATTTGATGAACAATAAAGTGTTTTCTATTCTATTCTATATCGTGAAGATTTATGACAAACTTTTTGTTAAATTATTAATCAGTAAATAACTGAAAAGTTGTTTCGTTTGTGCGCCATTTTGGAGCTTTTGTGCGAACCGGCACTTAAAGGAAATTCTTTACTAAACTGGCGATGTAGGTGGAGTAGAAACAAGATAGAGACTCTACAATTTAATTATTATTCAAGAGGCAGGTTTAAACTTATCTTTGATTCGGTTCCTATTGTTTTTTTTTAAGTTCGCAACCGAAACTGCTCGTATTTCTCCAACGAATATTGTAGTTCTAACAAAATTTTTACCTTTTGCCGTAAGGAGGATGTTGCAGCCTCATTAGTTTGAAACGTGTTTTCGTATAGACTGTTATTAAAATATGGTTTTTTAGTATTTTTTTGTCGAGTTAAAATTATTGAGAAGTCGTAATACACGTATTAACGATCCATTGTGTATATATATATATATATATATATATATATATATATATATATATATATACTCCAGCGCCACCTACCGGGTCCAAATGTAAGCTATCCTATCTGTCAAGTCGGATCAAACTGCACACGGTATGCAAATTTGATTAAAATCGGTCAAATAGTTTAGGAGTCCATCGCGGACAAACAACGTGACACGTAATTTATTTATATATATATATATATATTGTTACGAGCGCGGGCCTCGAATTAAAATCCCGTTAGGATTACTATAGAATTTATTAGAACTATACAAACACGTATGACACAGGTACAAATATAACTGGACGCAACCATTACAAACTGCACAATTCAATAACACGCGCAAAGTCCGTCACTATATCGGTCACCGAATGTACTGTAATGTTTAATAAATATAAACTTAAAAATAAACCAGCTATTCTCGAACCAAATGGGCTATTGGATGAAGAAATATTATTTTAAGCAACCCTTTGAGCGAGGAGGCTGGATTATTATTTAAGTTCATGATTAAAATATTTAAAAATAGAGTTAGTTACAGTTAAGTTTAAAATTATATTTAAGTTTATCTAATATATTAAAAAATGTAAATTTGCCATCACCTATGAGGCTGATATCGTCATTGGTGACGAAAAGTCTCAATAAAAAATTAAATTAAAAAAAAAAAAAAAAACATGGCCTATGCCGCGACGATGGCAAGAGGCCAGATGTTGTTGTTGATTGTTGCCTTGGAAGATGGGACGCCCCTTAGTATAGGACGAAACTTGTGTTGATAATTTGGCGGCTTCCCATCTCCCAGTTGCAGCCGTGACAGCCGGGGCTGCTGCCGCACACCAAAAGGGCCTAAAACGGCGCAAATATGTGTCCATGGGTATATAAACAATAAATAATAAATAAATAAAAGAATTTTATTATCACCAAAAATATAACAAATTTTGCCTTAAAATTAAGACTAGATACTAAAACCTAGACTAGGCCGAGCCTGTATCCTAGGTGTTAGTTGCTTCCAGTGACGTAATTACTAAATTTTATAACAATTTAAATGTTCGACATTACAAATAAAAATTACAACAAAAAATTGGAGGTAGTTCTAAAATTGTTAATGTAGCGACTTGATAAACATGAACTTGAATTGTCTACAAAACGAGAATTCTGTATTCTGGGGACTTAGGAATATTTTTCTTCTAGTGAGTGTAGTGGGTTTTGGCGAGTACAAAGTTATTTTTATTATTTATATACTACTTATATTATTTATATACTTATGAACAATATATATATGATTATTGTACATATTTCGAATAATAAACATATTTAAAATATACTATAATAGACAGACACACATATTTATATGTGTGTCTGTCTATTATAGTATGTGTCTATTATGTGTGTGTATATATATATATATATATATATATATATCTTCTTCTTCTTCAGCCACTCTCAGTCCACTGCTGGACGTAGGCCTCCCCAAGTACGCACCACATATCCCGGTCTCCCGTCTTCCTCATCCTATATATATATATATATATATATATATATATATATATATATATATATATATATATATATATATATACATGTATATATTTAAAATTGATTATGATTTAGGTGAGAATTTCGAATAGTTTTTCAGTTTCTTGGTAAGTTTTTGTTTTTAGCCAATTTATTAATATTATTTTACATCTGTTTAAGTTAAGTGGATATATGTTTAGAAGTTTATTGAGTTTTTTGTATAGGTAAGGACCAAGATAAATAAGAAACTTGTTAATAAAAGAAGTTTTGGAAATGATAATTGGATATGGATATATTTGAGGCTTTCGGGGTTGAAACCTTGGAGCCGTGGGGGCCTGGAGCTCATCAGCTCTATCGAGACCTCTCAACGCGTCTAATTGAGGTCTCGCGTGACCAAAAGGCTGGCAGGCATCTAAGGCAACGCATCAGCGTTGCCATCCAACGTGGAAATGCCGACATCAACCTGGAGTCTCTTTTCTACTTATAAATTGTTATTTTATACAGTAATCCCCCCTATAACACGTAGATTGGTTCCGCGTTATAGGAGTATTCCCGTATAACGCGTTTTACGCCCCCATATAACGCGTAACGTATAAATTATTCACATTTAACTTTTTTCGCTAAAGAGAGTTTAAATCGAATATTAAGAAAAAACTATATTATGAAGGAAGTATGTACATTTAATTAAAATCAAACTAAACTAAAAACATTTTAAGTAACTTATGCAAATGAATTTAAAAAAAAACAGTTAATTTTAAATAAATTAACAGTTTTATGACATATTTATTCGCTGTCGGAACTATCTGAAATAACGTTCCACCGACATCGTATCGTGTCATGTGGGAAATCCCCGCGTTATATGGAGGAATGCCCGTGTTATACCGGGGGATTGAAATCGCGTAATATGATAATGGGTTCGTTATAAGAGTACCGTGTTATAGGGGGGATTACGTATTATATTTATAATATAGTTTATATTAAATTATGTTTATTAGTGTCACTTATGCATAATTTTGTTGTTTTGTTTCTTGAAACCCTCCTTGATATTATAACTTGGCTACGTCCGAGTGAATGTGACGGTTGTTGTGTTTATTATAATATAAATAATAACAGCCCATAAACGCCCCACTGTTGGGCTCGGGCCTCCCACTATAGGGGAACGGACACTATACCCGCCACGCTTGTCCAAGGCGGCTTGGCAGGTTTGACACGTTGGTTATCTCGATGAGCAGGTTTCATCACGATGTTTTCCTTCACCGTTGTTAGCATGTGGTAATTGTAACAATATGCACATTAGGTCAGAAAACTGCCTAAGTGGTGCATGTGTTCCGGCCGGGATCGAACCCGCGCCCTTTGAATTTGGGACCCGTGTGCGAGCCGTTACGCTACCTTAGTTTGGAGGGTAGAGCTAGGGACAATCATCTCATATAGGAAAATAGTTGAAGAAGTGTCAAGTTGTAAGCTGTAAATAACAGTTAAAAATCTTCCACAATGGCGCTGATGTAGACAAATGGTATAGTATCAATATACAATAATAGCTGTTGTAGACGAATCGAAGTATGCCGAGTAAAAAAAAATATCTTTGGCGACTAGAGTAGTTGGTGACAGTACACTGTTATAAAACGTCAACTATTGCCGTAGCAGAAAGTAATTTACTAAATATAACCTTAAACAATTGTTATGTGGAAACGTGAATAGTGATTTTATTTCGACAATTTTGAATAATACGCTTAGTGATTTTGTAATATTTAATCTTATAAAACTAAAATACTATAATAGTACTCTAATAATAACTTTTGACCCTTTCTTTAAAATTCACCCTGATGCCAAAGTGGCGCCACTCTAATTTAATGCATTTCGATGAACACTTCTTCATATACAGAGATGATTCTCCTTACCTCTACCCTCCATATAGTTACGCATACGCTTATTTAAAACGCTGTTATTTTGACACTACAAATAGACAGTTCAATTTTATTAATCTGTATACATTAAAAGATTTAAAAACCTTTCGTTAAACGAGATATCATAAAAAAGGGTTAATATTTTTACTACTGATCGAATCGACCATAGACAATAAATACACTAGAGTAGACGCTTGGTAAAAGAAACTGCACTTTTTTTTTAAATCTCGCCGATTAAATTTAAGTTCGACTAATGATCTTTTGTTGTTTAATTTTCAACACTGATTTTTTTTCATAAATATTAGTGTCACTTTATGCTACATTTCGTTGTTTTATTTTCTTGAACATCCTGATATTATAACTTAACTACGCCCGCGTCAATATGATGGTTAGTTAGTTCCACCTTCGCTAGATGGCGTTGCGGGTGTTTAAAATAAGGTACTCTGAATGAAAAAGTTAGGAATTTCGACCTAAGAATTATGACAAGTATCCACTTTATGACATGTTTACATAGCCTTTTTTAAAGCGCACGAAGCCACCAGAAAAGTCAATTAATAATAATTATACATATAGCACGCCACTTAAGTTTAATAGAGAATATACTCACCCAAAATAATGGTTCTGTTTTTTGCAAAACCAGAAACGAGAAAAAGGTTAACTTAAATATCAAAAACTTGTTTTATGTCACTTCGTAATAAGTATCTACTCTCTATTTCAAATTAAACACTACACATCACTAATGTTATAAATATTTATGTAAATTATATTGTTCAGTATAAAAAAGTAAAAATATATGGCGCAGATTACTAACGTACGTCCATCCACGATTGTTTTCGAGAAGCTACTAAAAATGTAAATAATATATTGGCTAAGTGGGCATTCGTTTACAAAAAGCCAACGGTTCTGTAGTAGGGGCAGATTTGCTATTATTTTGGGGAATTTATTTACAACAAAAACACAGTCTCGGGAAATAGAGCAGATTGACGCATGTCATGTAACCGTTGATCTTCTATCTATCTAAATAATGACAGCCCAAAAACGGCCCACTGCTGGGTTCGGTCCTCCCACTATTGGGGAACGGACTACATACCCACCACGCTTGTCCAAGGCGGCTTGGTAGGTTTGACACATAGGTTATCTCGATGAATGAATGAATGAATGAAAACACTGTATTGCTCACCAAAAAATAAAACTAAGTACAGTAAATGTTGAACAAACGGCGGCCTTAACGCTTCAAACGATCTCTTCCAGGCAACCCCCTAAACTAAAGAAAATACTAAGACAACAGTGGCACTGAAGACAATAAATAATAAGAAATATTCCAGGAATAAATAAAAAAAATAAGATATATCATACTATATATATAGAAACAGCAGCATGTTTTAGACTTGCGAGGACCAAAGATATTTAGTAACCATTACTTTAAAAGACAATAGGGATTTAGCTTGTCTGATATTGAGTGGCAGTGAGGTTCCATAAACGGTCAGCCTGTACAGTGAAAGAGTTATCAACGATGGAAGAAGTGTGTACAGGTGTCGTTAAGCAGAGATTATTACTAGAGTGCAAATAACGTGCCTGAGAAAGTTGTAGGACCTCGATGTGCAGGTTTCACCACGATGTATTCCTTCACCGTTGTTAGCACGTGGTAATTGTAACAATATGCACATTAGATCAGAATACTACCTAAGTGGTGCATGCCTTCCGGCCAGGTTCGAGCTCAGCTTTGAGGTTATGATGCGTGCGCTAGCCGTTACGCTACCACTACTTATTTCTTTTTAATTGATACTATAATAAATCTGTAAATGGTTCAAATT
The DNA here is from genome assembly GCA_019925095.2 of Dendrolimus kikuchii. NCBI lineage: Eukaryota > Metazoa > Arthropoda > Insecta > Lepidoptera > Lasiocampidae > Dendrolimus > Dendrolimus kikuchii. The sequence goes on from CM034387.1 coordinate 36,340,685, forward strand.
TGTACAATGCGTTTGAAAATGTAAAAAAAAACCGGGGTCTAACTCGGACCAGCAGATCCCGAAAATATTTATTTTAGAATATTTGTCTGTCTGGTAGACCATAACGTGAAAATTACTGAACGCATTTAATTGAAACTCGACATAGAATTAGCTTATATCCTGAGGCGTAACTTAGGATATTTTTTATCCCGCTAAATGACACCGTTTCCGTTTGATAGACGAAAATAGCAAAATAGATGGCGCTACAATCGCGTTAATCAATTCACTAATTCCTATGTTGTCACAAACAACATGTCATTCTTGTATTACATCAAATCAAGTTTGCTTCGACTCACCTCTATGTTTCGATGGGCAATTATCTAGAGTATAAGGACTTAGTTCCTTTGTTATCATTATATGAAATTACATTATATGTAAAAAACCGAATTAAGTTTTTATGTAAGTATATCAAGCTTCTTTGAGCTTTCTTCTTTGACGTAGACGCGACGTAGCCAGGGGGCAAACTCTAGTATACACAGTGATGGATTTACACTAGGGGCACTAGGGGTTAGTGTATAGGGCGGCATAATTTGGAGGGTCAGTAAAAAAAAATCAAGTTTCTGCTATAAAAATCTTTTTTTTTTTAAATTGACCAATTATTGGTTTCATACCAAATCTTAAAAATCGAGTTCTCATTGAATATTTACGTTTGGCTATTGATCTGATTTCCATAGACTCTCAACAGAAATGGGCCGACTATGGACTTGGCCGACCAGTGATGCCCTAAACCATTTACAAATTACTTTTTATATAAAAATTGAATTTCTTTGTGAATAAATTTTAATAAACTTAATGTACCAATTATGTTATATTGTTATATATATATATATATATATATATATATATATATATATATATATATATGTGTGTGTGTGTGTGTGTGTGTAAATATAATAATTAAATAAGTTACACATTTTCTTTGAGTAAGTCAGGTTGTCTGGAAGAGATCGTTTTTAGCGATAAGGTTGTAACTATTGTTTTGTTGTGCATTTTTGTAACTCGTGTTTTGGTGAACAATAAATTGTCATATCTATGTCATTTACAAAAACATTGTATTGCGTAATAAATAAATGATATAACACACATGTTTATAGTTAGTAAAAAAAATCTGTTTGCTCTAATGTTATGTATCAAATAATAAATCGCCAAAAACCGAACGACGTGCCTGTGGTGCTATCTAGACATATTAAATATTCTGCCCACGACTTCGTCCGCGTGGAAAAGTTAAAAAAAAGTAAGTTAAAAAAACCCCGATTTTGAAACATTCTTCATTGGTGCTCCGCTCCTATTAGTTTTAGCGTGATGATATATAACCTATAGCCTTCCTCGATAAATGGGCTATCTAAAACTGAAAGAATTTTAAAAATCAGACCTGTAGTTCCTGAGATTAGCGCGTACAACCAAACAAACTCTTCAGTTTTATATATTAGTATAAGATAAGACTATTTAGGAGTTACCCAAAATCACGAGCGATTATCAGTTTCAGGCTGGCGTGCATAGGGCATTTAACTGATAGTTAAAATAAAATAATGGCTGTTTAGCCATATAGTTTTGGCGATTAATTTATTTTAACCATTAGTTAAATGTCTATGCACACCAGTCTAAGTCTTCTCCCATAGAATCCATGGTTTCTGTCATTTAACCACTGAACCCTAAAATCTTGTTATGTGCTGCTTTTTCATTTCTCATAGTACCGTAAATCAATTTGAGATCGTGTTATGATAAAATAATATTTTTACAGTTTTGCAAATCGATGTGGTAGAGCTGTGCTGGAGTCATTTATCTTGACCACAGCTCTTAAGGTGCTCTTACACGGCCGATTTTTTGAGCAATAATTGCTTGGCAACAGTAATGAATCCGTTTGGAGCAATCGGAATAGATTTTTTTTTTATTGCAAGAGTTCAGCAGACAGGCAGACGGCCCACTGGATGGAGAGCGGTTACCATCGCCTATGGACATTTGCAACAACAAAGTTGCTACAAATGCGCTGCTGCTCTCTTAAGTGAGTCTGGAACCTGGTCACTAATGCCGGAACACAACTCAACGTTGTTATGGCGACATGCTCTAGACCAGGGTTGGTAGCCATCCTGTCGGGCAAATGCCCTACCACCTGGCTGTGGGTTGTTTTGTCGCCTCTTACGCCACTTCGCTCTTATACGCAACGGTTTTCTAGAACGTTTCTCTAGCGCACCGTGGGGGTTTGGAATGAGCTCCCAGCCGTGGTTTTCACACAGCGCTACAATATGGCTTTTTTTAAAAAGGATGTCATAAATTCTTTTTGAGACATCTCTGGTGGAGCAAACGTTCATAGGCGACGGTAACCGCTTTCCATCAGGTGGGCCGTCTGCCTGTCTGCTATACTCCAGCTATAACAAAAAAGTTTGAAAAAGAAAACAGAGGGGCTAATTTAAACAGAACAGAACAGAGTACAGTAACAGAGTAGATTTCCAAAATGTAAGCATTTTTGAAAATGTGAACAATCCTGTTGTGACGTCTAGCGACAGTTGAAATTCAGCAAAAATTTTAATGTGTGGATATTCGCGGCAACGTCGTTAATCGCCCCACGTCACTTTCCGAGTCAAGTCGTACGTACAAAGTAAATTAAAGTCAGTCCCGGGATGCTTTAGATCAACAATTGGAACCGGTAGGTGGCGCTGAGATCGGGTTCTACAATCCTCCTAATCACCTGGAGCATTTTTGGTGATTTTGTTTTTGTGTATTTGAGTGGGTTCCCGGATGGTTTAGATTCGCAATTAGAACCGGTAGGTGGCGCTGAGATCGGGTTCTAGAAATCCTCCTAATCACCTGGAGCGATTTTGGTGGTTTTGTTTTTCTGTGTTTGAGTGGGTTCCCGGATGGTTTAGATTCGCAATTAGAACCGGTAGGTGGCGCTGAGATCGGGTTCTAGAATCCTCCTAATCACCTGGAGCGATTTTGGTGATTTTGTTTTTGTGTGTTTGAGTGGGTTCCCGGATGGTTTAGATTCGCAATTAGAACCGGTAGGTGGCGCTGAGATCGGGTTCTGGAATCCTCCTAATCACCTGGACCGATTATGGTGATTTTTTTTATGTCATGAAACAAAGTCTTTTAGGAATTCAGAAAATATGGCGATACGAAGTTCGCCGGGTCAGCTAGTTATAGTTATAAAAATGTATAGGTATATACATAGACATACAAAACAAACAATAAACAGGTTATACAGTTAGGTAGCGCCCCTTCACAAGTCTGTTAAAGGAATAGATAGATTTATCAGATCGGACATCCGCCGGCAGAGCATTCCAGAGATGCACAACCTGAACAGAGATCAATCTTACGTAAATCTCCGTAGTATGTAACGGTGTCCTGAGTCTTAACCTCTCTGACGTTCTCAAAGTGCCGTTCTCTACCAATGTGCTGCCGCTCTCTAAAGAGAGACTGGAACTTAGCCACTAATGCCGTAACACAACTCAAGGATGTTATGGCGGCATACTCTAGATCCGGGGGTAAACACCCTACCACCTGGCTGTGGTTTGTTTTATCGCCTCTTACGCCCGTCACGACGCAGGAAACGGCACGGATAAAATTACATGTAGAATCCGTTTATTACGACCCCGCCTATATTGGCCAACCGTTTAATATGAAATAATTACACAGCTTAGTTTGGTTTTCATATTAAATTCTCCATAACAAAGTCAGATATAATGACCTCGCTTATAGTGACATATATCTTCTAAATGATGGTGGTTATCGCTGGTGGAAAGGCACCCTTAGGCTTGTAACAACGCCAACGTCCTCAAGGACTTCGGTATTGATTTTGAAAGAGATAGCGGGGATTCCATCGACATGGTCGTTTTGTTTTTTCAGGTGCATTATTATTTTATTGTGAATAAAGTAGTATTAAAAAAATATATGCGGGATGGTGGTTGGCAAGTAAAACAACACAACGAGTTTTTGATTATCAGCGATGGACGTGCTTTTATTTTAGTAATTTATTGATTAACACCGTACAATATTTTAAATATTACTCAGAACGTCTTTGTACTGCGTTATCCGTATGTCGTCCATTCCTCGTTTATTCTCTCTGCTTTCACACTATGGGCTCGTTCAGAAATATTGTCTTACATTCGTCACATCATGCGTTCAAGATACCTCAATCCCATATATATATATATATATATATATATATATATATATATATATATATATATATATATATATATATATATATATATATATATATATATATATATATACTAGCGACCCCGGCAGACGTTATCCTGCTCTGAACAAATAAAAATCTAGGACCCGATCCCAGCGCCACCTACCGGTTCCAATTGTGGATTTAAACCATCCCCGCGGACCCATTCAAACACACTAAAACAAAATCACCAAAATCTGTTCAGGTGATTAGGAGGATTCTAGTACCCAATCTCAGCGCCACCTACCGGTTCTAATTGCGAGTCTCAACCATCCGGGAACCCACTCAAACACACACATAAAATTTCATTAAAATCGGTAGCCATTCTCAAGTTATGCGTAAATACATTTCTACGATTTATTTTATTCATTTATAGGATTTATTACGTTTTCAAGTCATATGTATATATGTAAATATATACTTATGTATTTATTTACATGTGTATAAATATATATGTAAATATATACATATCTCTAAATACATCATCATAAAGCAATTACAACGAGCAAAATAAATTAATATTTCTTAAAGATTTTTCCTTATATTAAACTGTACAAAACGAAACTTTTTAAACGCAAAAAATAAACAATAACAAGTGGAAAATACGTGTTGAGAAAGTTGTATAGGGAAAACCTGTTTTCGAGAATGACCATGGAGTTTAACTCCAGCGATTCTCAACCTTTTTTACCCAGCGACGCACTAACATACTCTTTACAAATTCGCGACACCCTTGCATGCAAAATTGTTTATACCCGAAGTGAAAGATATTGGATCCTCACAATTTATACTGATGTGGGTAGTTTTGTAAGTGCCGCTGGCTCTCGGTTTCGCCGCCATTGCGTGGTGGCGAAGCTAATCTCCAACGCACGTGAGGTCAGTCCGGACGTTCTGTTTTCGCCGTCCTAAGGCTAAGTGAACGTTTCACATCCCATTCTTCAACATCTCATTGAACTTTATATACAAGCCATGCTTGCTCTTTGGTGTGAGTGTGCCATAATTTAAAGACCTAAGTCCCATCCGAGGACTTGTTAGCGCCGTGCACTCTCAGGAGCTGGCTAGCTGCCCTACTGAATGTGGATTCCAAGGTTAGTGTTGTTTATTGCCTCGTAGGTTTTAGTTCACGCATACCTTTCCCACTCATATATTCCCTTAAATATAACTCACAGTCCATTATACAACTACTCGAACCAGTGAAGCTGTGTGGGATCTGTGATCCAGCATTGCACAAAATATAGGCTTCATTTATTAAATTAAACATCATTAATTTAGTAAACGTATTTTTTATTGAGTAAAAACATAACATACGAGCCTTAAGAACAGACGAGCGTGCATGACAAGAGTTATGAATGTGAAAGAAGCAAGTGAGGTGTGTAAGAATAAGCCTAAATGGCGCTCTGTTGTTCGTGCCTACCCCGCAAGGGAACTGGCGTGAAGTTATGTATGTATGTATGTAAAAACATAACATACAAACACATAAAGTAAAATATAGAAATTTAAAATTAGTGTGCCATTTAATTTTGGTGACTTTTGCAAAGTTTAATGCTAGAACGAATTGTTGACAGACACAATCTCATCTCGCTGTTCACATCAAATAATCGAGAAGGGACAGGGCAGAATGGCAGCAGTTGTATATTTTCGATATTAAATAATATCAAATAAACACAATTACTCCAGATAAGCAATACCCCGGATCACTTTAGAAAAAAAATATCGCAATTGGAAATTCGCGACACATTTGACAGTTGCTTGTGACACACCAATGTGTCGCGACACAGTGGTTGAGAACCGCTGCTCTAAATAATATATTATACAATTACAATGCTGATATTAGATAGATCATAGGTGCCCGAAGTGTCTAAATGGACCCCTGGAGGTCCATGTCAGCGAAATCAAAATATGGGGGTCCAAAACCTGCAAATAGGGGTGCACAATAGTGAATTCTATTTAATCAAGCCGTATCGAAATTTTTTACTTTTTATAAATAGAATAATAAACAACGCAAAAATAATAATCAAAATCGATTCATAAACAAATATCATATATGTGTGTGCAGTTCACATGCAGTAGAAGTAAAACTTCAGAGAGCATACAGGCTCAAAGTAATTATATTTACATTTAGTAGACAAGAGTGAAGGAGGCTATGAAAAATGATCAAAATATAGGAAGTAGATTTAAAAATATTTTCCAGTAAAACTTAGTTTGAATATTGAAATTTACAAAATAAAATCCATTATTGTCATATAGGGTTTTTGAAATATACTGATTTTATTTGTATTGTTATAATGCTATTTAATATCTGCTATATGCCTGCTGTAACTCAGATAATTTGGTGTTAGTGAATGTGTTACACAGACATAACTAATCATATGGTAAGATGCATCATTGTTATTCATGATATTAAAGATTGATATGTAATATATGTATGAGGGTGGTCCGATAAGTACTTAGCCTACAAAAGAAAAACCAAAATTTTGGAAGTGGCAATTTATTTAGCCGGTGGTAGGGCATTTGCCCGACTGGATGGCTACCATGCCATCCTTGAGTTGTGTTCCGGCATTAGTGACCAGGTTCCAGTCTCCCTTAAGAGAGCAGCAGCGCATTTGTAGCACCTTTGGTGTTGCAAATGTCCATAGGCGATGGTTACCGCTTTCCATGAAGTGGGCCATCTGCCTGTCTGCTAACACGCAATAAAAAAAAAAAATATTTCTCAAAATAATCTCCTTTGAGTTCTATACACAACCTAGTACTGCTTTAACTTCTTTAACCCATCTACATTAATGTAGCTAATCATTTACAGCATTATTTTTAATGCTACAATACTCAGGCTTTACCTGCGATGTTATTGACTGTGGCCAAATACATCTTATTTATAAAATCAAAATGCACCGTTAGTGAATAGTTACATTAGTTTATATGTGTATGCTATGTATCAACATTTAGTGTCATTAACAATATGGCATTACAAACAATGCATTAAAGCCATCGCTATGTCTGTGTGAAATGGTCAATAACTATAACATTATCTCAGGTGAAGCAATAGCATAACACTATAAACAAGACACATTTGGAACAAGGAGCATTAAACAAATAAAACTAAATATATTGTCATTCTCATAGTATTATTGATTATCAATACAATAACTTATTAACTTGACTTAGAGTCAGTCAATTCCCTTCTCTGTTGCACCATTTCTCTTAAGTTATTTTCGCTGTCTTTTAAATTTTTCTCCAAATACTCTTTACTGTTCTCCAAGTCTGAGGAATTTTTCTTCAATTTCGACTGTCTGTCCTTCAAGTTCGATTTGATTTCTTCTAAATCTTTGAGCAGAAACATCCTTCCGACTGATTCATAAGTTTTTGTGTCGTTAGGTAGCTTTTTCATTTCATTTTCGGCTAATTCAGAGAATTGTAGTAGGCGTTTCAGTACATCAAGTTGAGCGTCTAAATTACGGATCTTCTTGCTTGTGTCGACCATTTTCACTTGTAATTCCATGAAGGCTTTCTTTAATTCAAGGTCTACAGGTTGTGGTTGAGACATTTTGTTTAATATTTCTATGAAAAATTATTACAAAAACGTACAGCTGCAAGCTTGTCGAGTAAAATTTAGGTTATGTTTTGTAGTTTTGACAATTCAGACACTGACAGTTGTTTTTTTTTAAGGTATGGCTACAATATGCAACTTGCATTTAATCTTGTCGCGAGTAAACGCGCTCTATACTACAATTAATATTGAGGAAAGTAATGAATACTGAAGAGCCATACACTTGATAACTTGAAATTGAAGATGCAAGATGAACGTAAAAGGGCACTAGTGTGTAAACACAGCCTTACCGGTTAGAGAACAAATCACAATAGTCATAAGGCCTCGTGCATAAAGACAACGTATACGCATCGATCGCTCATTCCCCAGCTAAACGCTATCATCAAAAGAATCGAAGCATCGGCAGAACGGAGTGCAAAAAAGCCTATTTGTTAGAGCTGTGTAATCAGCTTAAAAAGTAGAATTTTAAAGGGAGATTTTGTAGATTTTTGCGGACAAAATTAGTAAACTATGCAATTTGGTTTTATACCATATAGTATCACTATTTATGAGCAATAATTGCATGTTTAGAAAATCTCAACCGTTTAGAGAAATTGCAACACAATCAAAATCACCCACTTGGAAGTTCTAAGTTAAACATTCTGAAACGGAAAAATATAAAATAATTAATCACACTTTTTATCAAATAGGTACTTATATTTTTTTAAATATAAAAACTTTATAGTAACTTAATAAATGGCAACTCTAGTTATGGCGCGAACTTAGTTTTTTTGTTATCTAATATGAAATTGTTCCACATTTTGCTTTATTGCAAGAATGTAGAGTACCTATTAGGACAAAACTAAACACCAGTCGCTCTTCTAAATTCAGCATAATCTATGAATCCGTCGTTGTTAAAGTCAGCCTGCTCTAATGCTCCGTTCGCCATCTCCTCAAAATCCTTGTCTTGATAAACAATTCTTTGCTCCTTTGGTTCTTCGCCTGGACCTGCAAGTATTCTTAGACTAGCATAAGGCTAAGAAGCAAGTAATTCCAAGTTTGGAGATTGTGTAAATAAAACAATATAAATGCTGCGTGAAAAGGTTTAATACTGAATAATTTGTATTGTGGCTTTAAAAAGAACGTTTTTTTTTTATTGAAAAGTCAAATGAAATAACAAATCTCAATAACTACACCGATTTTTGGACCCTTTCTCTAAATAATGATGGTAAGGAAGAAAAGAGAGTCGGAAATGTACAGTTACGGCCTGGTCACGGACTTGGGCGTTGCAACGAGCGATGCGACTAGTAACCGAACAGAGCGAAGTCCATTCCAAGTATACCATATTCCTGAGTAGCGACAGCGGCGGCAACTAAACCAAGCGTTTGTAGACCCTTGACTTTGCCATTGCGCGCTGCGCATACTCTGTAGTTCGTCCCTACATTTGTTCCCGCCGCTCCAGGCACCGCTCGTCGCTACCTCGATTGGCTTTAGAATCTGCACCACGAAAGAAGTCTCACAGATGCGGCACTGGAATTGCTGTACTTTAGCACGCCAGAGTAATTATTTGATAGTCCTTAAATCGATGTAGGTAATTACTGAACAATAAATAAAAAATGTTCCATAATTAAAGCTGCAAATATATTTCCGGGCTACTTTACAAGCAAAATTCTATGAAATAGTGGAGCTGCCACTTTTAGTTCCTTTATTTTCCGTGGCACTTCTTTTGTTGCGGGGACTCTACACAAATATCCCTGATCGCTGAACGTGACGCATCGAGGTCTGCTTCATAGATCTTAATATTTTCTTTTTGTCACATTTAGCTGTCGCTCACATCGATAAGTCTATGGCCAGCCTATATAGTTACCGCTCACACGACAAAGTCGTGGCCAGGCCGTTAAGCCGTGGCTTAACTGTGGTGGCGGGCCTGTCCGGGTAGGGCACAGAGTCACTAAGCTAATGGATTAAGAATTAGATGAAAAATAATAAGGTTCTTCTTCTGCTGTAACTGAAACTTATAGGTAAGTAATACGCTCGATTTTCGCAAAATTTCAAATAGCATTTAATAAAAAAAGTATTGGAATTCCAGTGTTTGGAAATTTATTTAGTATTTCTAGCCTGCGGATTGTCTTTCGCTGCCAATTTAGCTTTATAATCGCTAATACGGTACTCTAAATAATCTATATACCCATCCTTATTCAAATCTGTGTGTTTCATGGCGTGTTCTAGAATCTTCTCCAACTGGTCGTCTGTGTAAACTTCATGATTCTTGTCTACTTGACCTAAAATTATTAAAAAAACATTTTAATAATTGAATTAATGTTGTATATGTGTAAGGTTGTATTTGAGATATAGATGTGGCAGCACCGGCAGTGAGGCCAATACAAAAACATGGAGGTTAATACATACAATATAATAAGTGAAATGTGGTTTTATTTAATATGTAAAGTAACATTACAGTATAAGACTGATTTATAGCCCGTAAGTTATCTGTGAAATGGCAAAAAATGGACTACAGCCACCATGTTGAAATTTCATACGAATTAGGGTTGTCAGTTAAAAAAAATCGTTAACGATTTTATTTTTTAACGCTAGACGGAGCACGAGCATTAAATGATTATCTTAGATTAATGCGATAAATTCAAATATCTTTGATGATTATTCATAGACTGGCAACACCGAAGCAAACACAGCCCCGCTCTTCATTTCACAGATAACTTGGGAACACTATTACTTAGTAAACTTTACGCACTACGATGCGTACGAACTTGAAAGACGCATTTAAGCTTTGCTCACATTTGCCCAACCGTTTATTTTAACGTTCAACAGTTTATATACAAATAAATAACTTGACTAGATTTATTTCAAGTATTTAAATTTAAGTAAACACTTACACGTACTTACCCTAGCTTCAAGTAGGGTTTGGTAAAAACACACACACTAAGATCACGTCAAATAGATCTTATCACAAAAACTGAAATAAAAATGTTGTAATATAAATGAAAGTTTGATCAAACAAATTGAACCTCAGACAACAAGTATTTTTTAAGATGCCTGCCTATTGTTTTTATTATGGCAATATTGTAATCATGCATTTTTTCTTTCGTAATTCGTTCATTTCGTGAGCAATGATGTTATGCAACACACAGAATCTGGACTCCTGTAATATTCCTGCTCCATTTGGGATAATGCACCAACATTATCCCAAATGGAGCATGAACATTACAGGACAGTTAGTGACAGTTTCACGCAGATGTAGCGATGTGTTTAATGCATTATTTGCGATGCGAAATATATATACACTAATGTAGCTAAGCATCATCAATAATTAACGTCGTTATTTTTAATGCTATAAATAAACAAGACACATCTAGCCACAGTCAGTTGCTGAAGACCGCGCGAAGCAGAAAGTTTTTTTGTTTTAGTATTTTGCAGTAGAAAAAGTAGGAAAGCGGACCCTGGGCGTCGGAGTGAACGCTCCGATCGCAACCGGGATTTAACACTCGGATGATGATGATGATCTAGGCACAGTCAAAAATTATAACATTATCCCAGACAAAGCCCAAACCTCTTCGCAACGACGTGAACGTTGTTTCGCTGGCACATATCAGTAATTCATAAAATTATTTTTATACAAGGATATGCCCGCGACTTCGCCCACGCTTGGCTTGAGGTTCCCGAGGGATTCCCAAAAAACATATATAACAGATTTGTCGTGAGTAAATGATGTCAATTTACCTAACCTCAAAAATGTGGTAATACGCAAACGAGGCACCGAAGTCTATTTAGGTAACCCCTTAAATAGGACAATATGGTATATTATAAAACACATAAAAATAAAAATATTATTTAATTAGAAATATAGTTTGTAACAAACATTTCAGACACACACACACACACACGACATAAAAAGACAAACAAAATGAGAATATTCATGATCCCAGAGACAAGCATTATATCGGTACCATAACGAATTAATTTTGATTTGATCGATGCTCAAGTATTGTAGCTCTAGCAGTATCGAGACGTCAATTTTTTTGACTGTCAACACTACGTACTGATCAAAGCGGAGTATGGCAACAACAGTGCAATAAGGGCGGCCGAACGATTCACATAAAAAATACGGTCGCGCACGCGAAATTCAAGTGACATCCCATCAAATCTCAATATTCGAATAAGGTGCTAGCTGCAGACTCAGATACGTACAGTGTTTATATCGTTACTGCTAGATATAGAACCTTGAGCGTCGAAAAGGATCAAAATTTTACCCAGAGTGGTGTTCGATCGCCTTTGCTGGGCAATCGAATGCTACAAGTATAAATAACATTATGGAACTTTTAGGCTACCTGTCCATTGAAGCGGAGCGGAGACACGGAGAAATATTAACCATGTATAAGAATTGCGTTAATAATTCTCCGTTTTTCTGTTATGCAGCCTCGCTCCGCTTCATTGGACAGGTAGCCTTATACGCCGCGTACACACAGGGCCCCGAGTCTGTAATTCAAATTTGGCAATCGACTTGAATTGGAACCGTAACTTTTGACGGTTTGGTAGTCTAGAAATCATCTCAACTCCATATTGTATCAATCTTATTTGACCGAAACTAATTTAATGTGAATTTTAGAGACTACTGATTAATGAGCATCTGTCAGTCGAATGGATCACGACTCGCATTGGCATGGTTTTTTTTTGGTAAAGTTACAGACTTGGTGCCCAGGCCCAATTACTGCCAACGATTGTTGGATGATTATTGGTTCGTTCGCTGGTAGTCCACCGTGTCAGGCATAGAAGGCATTACGATTAAAAGCGAGCGGTTTAGGAGTAAACTGAATACGAAAAACGCGTACGAACACATATAGCGGTTGGCATTTTTGCTTAATTTTATTTAATTATCACATGAAGCAGATAGAGAGGGAAGATGGCGGGGCTTGTTACCTCCTGGCGAGAGAAGAGGCCCGTTGGGGCCACTGCCTGTCATGGCGCGTTAAGTGGTCAGGCTGTTTACCCTGCCCGGATATAAAACGCAGGAAGATCAAAGGGATTTTAGTGGGTATCCTCTTCTCAGTTGTACATAACAATTCTTCAGGGATGCTATTACCACTCCAACGCTGCGAATTCCAAACACCCACGCCATTTCCCCTTACGGTAGATAGTTCACAATCGGATTTTCCCTCCACAAAAATATTGTATACATGTATTGAGTACATACCATAACTATAAATACAAATTATTATGAAATCATCGTATACTTGCATTAAATGTTTTAAAACCAACTTATATTAGATACGTGTAACCTATTTTTACGAGGGGAAATGCAATTGTGGACTGTCCACCGTTGAAATAGCGTGGTGGGGTGGTAGTAGCATCCCCAAAGAAATACTATGAGTCTATGACCACACGTGTCAAAGGTACCTACTCCCTCAATCACCTCGGTGTTTCTTCCCGCGCCATTGTCGGAGCAACGGGTTAACGGCCCAACAACTCTCGGGCGCTGGAATATGTGAAATCCAGCCATAACATTAAAGGAATCGAACCATTCGACCGTGCGATGAAGCACCTACATAGAACCAACTAGGGCAAACGAAGCCCAATCGTTGGCTTTCATCGAAACTGTCTGTACGCGGCTTTACAATCTATACTAAAATAAATCTATAGAAAGGACTTTATTTGAGATATTGCTCCAACACTGTTCGCGTTGATTTTGCCAATGTCACAATTAATTCTTTAAAGTAGGTGGTAAAAGAAATACAGAAAAATATAAACTACCTCCAATTTAAACAGTAATTTGGAAAAGATTTATATTTGTGGCCTTAAACTATCAGTGTAATGACACGTGATAGGATTGATAATATAAGCTAAGGGAAGTCAATAAAGTGGATAGATTAGGGAGATGAGAGAAGAGGAATAGGATAGAGAGGACGGAATCGAGGAGGCGAGACAGGGGAAGGAAATAAAGGGAATACGATAGAGAGATCAGAGCAGAGGAATGGGATAAACGTGATGGGAAAGAAAATAAAGAGAATGGGATAGAGATCAGACATGAGGAAGGGGATAGAGGGGATTTGAGATAGGGGGGTAGGAAATAAAGGGGATGGGGTAGTGGGAGAGGGAAGTAAGCTATCGGAATTCTAAATTTATAACTACCCCAAAAATGTTTGATACCAAACAAAAAAATGTGGGGGAAAAAATTATCCAATAATTTTTGTTTGGTATCAAAAAATATGAAGACCCTGCCATATTACTTTCTATTATACTCGTAAAAAAACTTGGGTCATCTTAATATATATAAATCTCGTGTCACAATGTTTGTCCTCAATGGACTCCTAAACTACTTGACCGATTTTAATCAAATTTGCACACCGTGTGCAGTTTGATCCAACTTAAAAGATAGGATACATTTGGACCCGGTAGGTGGCGCTGAGATCGGGTTCTAAATTTTATTTTTTCAGGGCAGAACAACGTCTGCCGGGACAGCTAGTATCATACTATAGTCTATTCCAAATAGGACGGCATGGGATAAATTACGTAAATACAGTGTTGGAATCTCCAACAAACAGTTTTTATTTACTTGGTGTGGCATAGTACTGGCCACTAAATATACTAAATGTTTGAATTTCGAACATAGATTTTCTTTTGTTTTTTTTATCTGTACATTTCTCCCTCTATTAAAAATCGTCATTATGTCACGCACGTGCAGTTTTCATTTATAATTAAAATATTTACAGTCCACAACAAATTAATGTTTAAAGAAGTGTTTAACATAGAGAAAAAAACATCGCGATGCTAAGTTTAAAATTATTTATTATTCAATAGTGTCGAGATTAAATGTATTTTTTAATCATTAAAATTAATATTTATTTCATAGGAAAGTTTACGATAACGCTACAAGTTACGTCTTATGGATGTGTCAGCCATACCGTCCTATATGAAATAGACTTTAGTTCTGTTCCAAAACCGATCTATTACACAAATCAGTTCCAAACATTACAATTGGACGGTGTTGAAAATAAATTTAAAACTACTTTACAATAATAACATTACTAGTCTGGCTAATGAAAGTAGTAGAAAAAAATCATCAGTATGGCAACTCCAAATTACCATAGAGTATTAATGCAAGACATAAACAGACTTGTTGGAACGAAGTTTTTTATCACACGTTAATCGGCGTATGGAGGCCGGACGAAAAATGTGTTAGCGAAAGCAAAACTGCTGAACACTGTATATTATTATACAATTTGGAACTTTAATGCATTAAATACAAATTATTTACATCACAATTTAAAAAAAAGCTACTACAGTATATTTCTTAATAATAAGTTTTAAGTATATTTAATAAGATAAAATATAAGTGTTTAAATATATTTATAATATTTCTACGATATTACTATCATTAGAAACATATGTAAATTAAAATTGTGAATTGTTTAGCATTTAAAAAAATATAAGGTAGTACATAATAATAACATCGAAACATTAGCAATTATAAGTAAAACTAAATCAATATTAAAGTAAGAATTGTATGTATGTAGATAACATAAGTTCATAAAATAACACCTATTTGTAATAAAACGTTTTAACGGTTTTGAGCTCGGTAGTTTATTTGATTTTTGTTATTCCGACGTCCGGCCACTTTCAACAATACTCATTGACACTCGACATCTTTGCCTTCCGTGATCACGGCTACTGAAAAGTGGCCCAAACGTCGAAGTAATAAAAATCAAATAAATTACCGCGCTTCAAATCGTTAAAACGTAGTTTTATTATGTATACAAGTCGCGAAAACTTAAGAAAATATAACCTACTAGCTGCGCCCGCGGCTTCACCCGCGTGGTGATGAAAAATCGTTACATTTTGGATAATTCACCCTATAAATTATAGCCTGTGTTATTCTGATGTGTAAGCTGTATTGTAAAGTTTCATCAAAATCCATTCAGTAGTTTTTGCCTGAAAGAGTAATAAACATACATCCATACATACATTCTTGCAAACTTTCGCGTTTATAATATTTATAGGATTTGTATAGCTATAGTGTTTTTATGCAATAAATTATTTGATTTCATCTCAATGCAATTAAATAAAATTTAAAATAATATCCATTACTTTAATATACGCTGTTTTGAAAATAATTGCCCCTAATTACTATACAATTTCTTCGCTGACCTCCGATGGCCTCCGATGACCTCCAATGGCCTTCAATGGCCTTCGAAACTTCGTTCCAACCAGGTGCCCCAAAGACACCTCACAATTTGTTTTTAAATTCAGCCTCTTCTATTGATTTTTCTTTAAATTGTAAATCATACAAAACAATAACTTCCACACATCACTTTTAATGGCTTTATTCATATTTTAAGCTCGTAAACACTGAAACGCAAATACACCAAATAACGAAAATGTCAAACTTGACATTTTTTAATGACATTGACATTTGTATTAGCGTTGCCATGTGAAAAGTTTGTGAATAATGCCAGTATTTATAATCAGCGCCACCAAAGAAATCTCACAGATGGCAGCAATGCCGTACTAAATAATGCCAGTAGGGGCGTAGCTACAAAAAATCCTAAAATGTTATCCACAATCTTTTACAGATTAATAACATTTTTGAGAATAACTGCTGGGCCAACAGGAACGGCTGTCATACTTGTCATTATTATCTATGGAGGCAGAAAATCTAGATAAACTGAAATCGTCTTCACCTATGTATGATTCGATAAATAAGTCTGCCGACAAAAAAGGCAAGAAAAATGTATCTTTGATTTGAATTGTTTGTCTAATTTATAATCAACTATCGGTCGGCCCGGCAGACGTTGTCCTGCTCTGAAAAAATAAAAATCTAAAACCCGACCCCAGCGCTACCTACCGGTTCCGATTGTAGATTTAAACCATCCCGGACCACCCACCCGCTCAAACATATAAAAACAAAATCATCAAAATCGGTCCAGGTGATCAGGAGGATTCTAGAACCTGACCTCAGCGCCACCTACCGGTTCCAACGGGATATAAAGTATCCTATGTCCGTCTCCTGGTTCTACGCTACCTCCCCACCAATTTTCAGCCAAATCAAATAACACGACTTTCTTATATATATATAGATATATAATTATTTTAATTCAATTCGAGCATTTTTTGTTTCTTTTATAAAAAAAAAACTTTACCCTTCCTTTGGGTTCCCCAACACATTTTGATACAAGGCCCGCCTAAGGCTAGCTACGCCACTGCCTGCCAGAGTAATTATTTGCTAATCCATAAATCGACGTACAGAAATTAGCTTCGAGACATTTTTGCGCTGTCAGCACATAAATAAACTTTTTTTAAATGTATATCGAAGTGATAACTTCTTACGGGAGGGTAAACCCCTTCGTTACGTAACGCGTTACGGCGCCAGTCTACCTGGCTTCCCTTTCTCTCACGCATACGGCAGCGGTAGGCAGGCTCCTCCTCTCTCACCCTAACCCACAGCGATAGCCGTATTTCCTCTAATTCAAGAATTGTGAATTAAATATATTTTATAATCAATAAAAGATTTTATTAATAAATAACCTTTCCTTACATTATCATATTAATATATGTAAAATGTAAGTAATAACCTAAGCTTTTCTCAAGTTAAACAATTTCAATATTAAATAGTTCAACTTAGATTAGTTTAAGTTATTACTTCTGTCGGGCGTCCAGAGACGCACACAATTTTATTTTATAGGCAGGTACTTAATATGAAGTTAATAATATTAAATGATATTAAGATAATAAATATTAATATTAAACATATTATTCAATACCGTATTTCAAGGAAATTCAAATTTCAAGTTTAGTAAATATACAAATACTACTACAAACGCAAAACGTCGCGAAGCTAATTTATCTGTATGTAATTGCTGAATAATAAATACAAAACTTTCTGGGTATTTTACGAACAAAATTCTATCAAATAGAGCCGCCATCAATTTCAGCTCCTTTATTTCCGTAGGACTTTTTTTATGGTGTTGCCAATATAAGAAAAAAGCGAAACATTCGAGACTTTTTGAGATATTACAAAAAAAAAAAAACTTCCTCGCATTTGAGCACATAAAGAAATATATACAACCATTAATTTACATTTCGTTCTGTTTATGCACTTTAGACAAGTGGCATTAGCGTTAAACGAATAGAATGGAAATAATATGGGAATGATATACGCTAAGTGTTACTCTAAGATCATACATAGTCCGTAGATGATCAATTATATCATGCATGCCTTGTTTATATAAACAGAATATAGCGTTAAGATATGAAATGGTTTAGTCTATATATTAAAAAAAAACATGTTTCATAATCTGTAATAAAACTGCGTTTGAACGATTTTAAGCGCGGTAATTTATTTAATTTTGGTTATTCCGACGTTTCGGCCACTTTTCAGTGACCGTGATCGCGGAAGACAAAGATATCAATTGTCATCGAGTATTGCCAACTTGTTCAACAGTCGTGTCAACAGTCGGAATAATCAAAATCAAATAAATTACCGCGCTTAAAACCGTTAAAACGTAGTTTTATTATGTGTATGCATTCGCGAAAACTTAAGAAAATATCATGTTTATAATCTATATTCAATTTTGCAGAGCAATAAAAAAAAGTGTTATGTCATTCCCATACATTTTCATCCTATTCGTTTAGCGCCATTGCCACTTGTCAAGAGGGCTAGAACAACACGTGTTTTGAAATTAAATAGACAACTATAAAAGATTAGCTATTTAATTTTCAAAACATTAAAAAATCGTCATTTATAAAATTGTTATCTTTTAAGGAATGTTGATAATCTCCAAAACTATTTTAACACAAAATTTATATCTGTGAAAAATTGCAAAATTTTATAAAAAATCTTTTACTTTACACCATTGATAGAAAATGGACAGTACAATTACAGTGTAAACTCCATATAACGTCACTCGATTTAACGACAAACGCCCTTAAGCGTCGAAATCACTTGATTTGGTTGGTTCAGCTTTACTTCCATACAATGTTACACTCTATATAGCATTACACCCACTCTCAATAACGACAACAATTAAGTAAAAAAAAGTACCGTTTAAGTTGCCAAAATGAGTAAAAACTGCGCAGCTGTGTACGTTCTTTTATCGCTTTATTATCCTAGCCCGTAATAAACTCGACTGTCGGCATGTGATGCATGTCGAAATTTCTAAGTACTTCTTTTATCACTAAGATGCAATATCGCAAGGTATGAATAAAATAAGTAACTAAAAAAATACAACGAAATTACTGGTGCAGCAAAAGACGTCAGACGAAAATATCATACTTGTCCCCATTTAACGACAACTCTCTATAACGCCATAAAATGCACAGTGTCCTTATATAGAGTTTACAGTGTACATGTATGAAATTTGTGACAATTTTGATCCGTAGTAAGACAAATAAATGAGTAGTAAGATATATGAAGCAGGTATTGCTTTAACGTGTTAAAATAGTATTGGGGATCAATGTCAAAATATTATGTCAAATATGACAGTGACAGATCGACAAATGTCAAACCGTGCGTTTGGATCAAGACCGCGATACATTACTGCTTCAATTTAAACGATTAATAATTAAGTTGGTCTTATTTTACAAATAAAGATCACGGGCAGTAAATATTCTTAATTTAGTAATGTAACTATAACTTCTTGCCAATTTTAAATCGTGACTCGTGTGAAACCATAGAACCTTATGGTTTTTTTTTATGTTTCATCCACACTGATGTGTATTGTACTAGCTGATACGTTAATTAGTGATCGATGATTTAAAACATTGTTAAGCCCCAAACAAATTACCGGACAACTACATCCGGTAATTTGTGTGGGGCTAAACATTGTTGGACGCAAATGACAGCTAGGTATCTGGATACTGTATATACAGTCGTAGAATGAAAATTCTCTTCAGTTTTCAAACTGATTCACGTAACGTTCCGCGAGCACCTGTTGCCTTTTCAAACTACGTCACAGAAAATTATAATTAACCATTTGACAAAAAATTTTAAGGTTACTTAGATCAAAGCTGTTCGATTGTCATCTGTCACGTCTGTCAAATTTGACACATAACACTAGTCTATGGTTACATCAGTTCAAAACTAATTGCCCTGTTTTTGACTCTTCTGCTGTGCTCTCACAAACTCCGGATAATCGATATAGCCGTCTTGATTATGGTCGTCCGTGTTTAGTATTGGATCGATTAAATTTGACAGTTCGTCGTCGATGAATATCTTCTCGCCGACAGGCGGCGACCCCGGCTGGGGCTGTTGTTTATGGCCTTGCTCTACTTTTGATGGGTGAAAAGACAATAGGCAATATGAGTATATGCGACATACTACACAAGTATGGAAGGTAGAGAGAAGCTGACCAATGTGTAAATAAATATTCGAGTGATTCTCGAACTACTTGACCATGATGTAATGTCCACAGGCTGTCAGAAAAAAACTTGAAAGTTACCAATCAAAATTTGAACTATTCCTCCTTGTATTATATATATTATATGCACGTGGTGTTTTTGTTTTGTGATCGTCTTGCCATCACTGTGACAATGGCAAAATTAATGCTGAAAGTACTGGAGCCTATATAATAATAATAGCAGCCCATAAATGTCCCACTGCTGGGCTCGGGCCTCCCACTATAGGGGAACGGACAGTATACCCGCCACGCTTGTCCAAGGCGGCTTGGCATGTTTGACACATCGGTTATCTCGATGTGCAGGTTGCATCACGATGTTTTCCTTCACCGTTATTAGCACGTGGTAATCGTAACAATATGCACATTAGGTCAGAAAACTGCCTAACCGGTGCATGCGTTCCGGCCAGGATCGAACCCGCGCCCTTTGGGTCTGGGACGTGTGCGCTAGCCATTACGCTACCACGACTTACGTATTGGAGCCTGAAGACCATGATTTAATAAAGAAAATTTTTGTTACTTGCCCTTCTACTCGGAAAGGCAAGTAACAAAAAAGGCATTTTGAATACGATACCACGCCATAGTAAAAAAAGTAACGACAACAAAAAAATCTATAATAAATAAGTATGTTGTATGTAATCTATAATAAATAAGTATAAGTAGTTGTATGAGCCAAATGAGTAACAAGAATTATTTTTTTTGTGGAAACTTAGTTGATATGTGTATTAAGTTATGTATTTTATATTGTAAGAATTATAATTATTGTATGTTTCCCAAATAAATTAAATAAATAAATAAATAATAATAACCGCCCATAAATGCTTCACTGCTGGACTCGGGCCTCCCATTATAGGGGAACGGACAGTATACCCGCCACACTTATCCAAGGGGGTTAGCAGGTTTGACACATCGGTTATCGCGATGTGCAGGCTGCATCGCGACGTTTTCCTTCACCGTTGTTGGCACGTGGTAATTGTAACAATATGCACATTTGGTCAGAAAACTGCCTAAGTGGTGCATGCGTTCCGGTCAGGATCGAACCCGCGCCTTTTGAGTTTGGGCCGCGTGCTCTAGCAATTACGCTACCACGACTTCACGACAAAAATATATTCTAATATAAAACAATGCTTTTAAAATCATATAATGTAATAGATTCTTTGAAAATAATAACAACAATCGAGTTAAACGTACTATGATATCATTGGGACAAGCAATTTTTTTATACATTCTATGAAGCGTAGGAAGTCTTCAATGACGCACTCTTTTGCTTGAAATATGCGTATATTGAAATATTATGCGATTTTACAATACTTTTATAAAATAGTTGTTGCGCGTACAATATTTCGTCGTCGTTCCGTTTTTGAATTTTCGAATCTTGGCGGTTGGCCGTAGACAAATAAACGTTTGTCATAGACAATTTTGATATTGCGCGTACACACCGGCGCGAGCGTACTGATTGCATACTCGGCTGGACCGGTGTGTACCTTCCACTCTAATTTCCGGTGTATTTGCTTATATCGTGTTTAATAAAACTAATTTGTTTTTTGTGTGTTTTTATATATTTATCGCTAATCTGAAACTTGTGAACCAAATCGGATAATATGATTAATGAGCTATTATTTATTCTCTTACAACAATGTGGTACACCAGCAAAATTACTATGGTCAAAAATTCTGAGAAACGCTCGTTCAATTTATAATGGATTCTTATCCATTCATCTGAGATAAGAGACCTTACTATTGATGAAAAGTTGACAAGAGAACTCTTCTTATCTCTACCTTCCATAGACACAATAAAGCATGAACATTAACCAAACCATCGAGTAAAACCAGCCGAATAATATTAACAGTCAATACGATTTCCCATAAGCAATTCTCCATTGGTGCTTTACGGCATGTGCTGTTATATTTCAAGGTAGTTAACTTAAGGTTAACACGTTCACAGCTGCACTGATTTATCTATACTTCCCATTACTGCCGTACGGGGCGTTATAGACCTTGTACTAAAACTGTTGTCGTGGTGGCACGATCCTTATTGAGCCCCGTAACATTTTAAGAACTGAAATCTTTTGGCTTATATACAAAATAGTTTATGAACTTTTGTTTTGAGTTCTGTGATACTAGGTCAAGGTAACACCGTATTCATTGCGCTGGATCGGCTGGGCGTAACTATGTTCTAAATCTCAGCCTTTCCAACACATACAAAGCGCAGGGTCGTCAGAGAGGAGGGGGTTTTTAGTGGGTATTGGGGTTGCTCGCTAGTGTAGCAACGCTCGGAGTCTTCCACACTATTCTGTGACGTCGATCGCGGACGGAGCGCTGCCAAGAGCATACTATTGCTGCAGTGTTATCGCCCCCGACCGACGCGTGTCGTTCCCCTAGCAACGATCCAGTTTGTGCGTAAATCGGTCAAGCATTTTCCCTCGCCTCAAAACAAAAAAAAAGGTAACACCGTATTCAGGTAGAAATATAACGTTACTCTGGTTTCATAGCACATCTTAGATATACATTCATCTTTTGAAGTTACGCCCTCCGCACAACAGAGAAGTCTATATTTGTCTTAACTGCACCGCAAGCGAGACACGTTCGGGGCGACTTAGACCCCGTTTCGCATTGAACGTGTTAAACGCTAAGTATTTCACTTTATTGATTGTCTGTTTGCGAGTCATCTCAAAAAATGCTTAAAGTTTAAAACGTAAAATTTGAGACACACATCCAATATTGAAATGGAGACCTAAAAACCAAATTAATTGCCTTGAATTAATTTTAAAGACTTTTCTGTTCGCTCAAGCGATTATTATTTTAACTTTGCACTGAGACTTCTTTTTCATAAAAAAATTACATTCATCAAAAGTCCATTAAACTTTTCATTTCCTATTTTTCACGGTACAAACCATACAAATCTCCTCGCCTCATTTGAAGTGATACATCGTACTGGTTCAGTACAAACTGTCATGTAAACTCTTACAAACTCGTGTTATAACCATGTCCTACCCAACACTACTTGTATGCCTCCTAGTAACACGTCATAAATCCTTTCTTCTTTTATTTACATTTCGTTGCAGATTTTTAAAAGCCATTAAGCTTTCAAGTTGAGTATTCAAAGGAATAGTGGGCGTGTTGCTAGGAGGCCATGTCTAATTTACAAATATATAAGGTCAGTCAGTCGGGGCTGAGTTAGTTGAGTTTCAACTGCGATCGAGGCGTTGCTAAGGGTATATTTAGAGCGGGGATTTCATATTGACGGACTTTACGCGTTTTGTGTATTTTCTGCCTTACGGTTTATATTTATTTCTTTCTGTAACTTACCATGCCAATGTATGAGGGACTTGATCAACTCGCATCCGTCCAACTTATTATTATTATCGGCGTCATGCATCTTGAAGTAATGAAACTGGAGCTCTTGTTCTGACATCTTCGACGTGTCGATCGGTACATCCATATGCTCTTGAATATGGCTGTAAAAGCGAAAGTACTTACATAAAACTACGTTTAAATGGTTTTAAATGCGACATTTTATTTGATGAAGTTTCTTGCGCCGCTCCTTCTCTTCAAGTTACAGCATGTTGCGAAGCGGTCGTAAATTGGATTAGGCTCCCATAGTTGCCGAAACGTCGTAATAGAAATCAAATAAAATGCTACGCTTAAAACCGCTAAAACGTAATTTTAATTATGTGTACTATAATAGTCTAATATTGTCAGGAAGAAATTACTTTAAGTGATAAGAGCACATATTGTTTTCTGTAATTAATCTTCTTGGAGTGTATCTTAATGCAATAAAGTATACTAGTGGTCGCCCGTGGTCGAAATTCGACCATAATAATTAATGTCAAAGACTATAGACTATACACTTCTATAATCACATATTTCGTCAAGGCAACAATAAACAAGAGAGTATATATGCGTGTGTGTGTCAAATACATGGTAGTGTGTGTAATTTTTTTTATTGATTTAATGTATTTTTTATGCATAATTTAAAAAAATATCATTCGTCGCTTCTTCTCTATATAAACCTTCTCTATATAAGTGTGCGAAATTTCATACTCCTCCGTCAGCGCAATTTTCGTAAAAAGGGGTACAAAGTTTTTGCATCACGTACATAGATTCCATTTTATTTCTAAATTCTAAAGTAAGTGAGTATTTAAAACAATATCCAACAAAAAAATCACATTGCTACTTACTCCCTCTCCTGGGCAATATTCGCTGGGTTCAGCAACTGGGGATCTGAAATCAATACACTTTACTTTACTTTATTGCTGGAGTTCAGCAGACAGGCAGACGGCCCACTTAATGGAAAGCGGTTACCATCGCCTATGGACATTTGCAACATCAAAGGTGCTACAAATGCGCTGCTGCTCTCTTAAGGGTTACTGGAACCTGGTCACTGATGCCGGAACACAACTCAAGGTTGTTATGGCGACATGCTTTAGAACCAGGGGTGGTAGCCATCCAGTCGAGCAAATGTCCTACCACCTGGCTGTGGGTTATTTAGTCGCCTCTTACGACAGGCCGCCAGGCCGCAGGAAATTGTATTCTTTCTCCGTTCCTGCACGGATAAAACACAAATAATTCAAAACTTTTTTTTTTTATAAATAAATCTTTTTATTGGAAGCGTTTGATTGATTATATGAAAATATTCAATAAATAAAATTCTCGTGTCACAGTTTTCGTTGCCATACTCCTCCGAAACGGCTTGACCGATTTTGATGAAATTTTTTGTGCTTATCCGGTATCTATGAGAATCGGCCAACATCTATTTTTCATCCCCCTAAATGTTAGGGGTAGTCCACCCCTAAATTTTATTTTTTATTTTTTAGACAACATTTTTAATTTCTATTTTTTTATGATTTAGTATTAAAAAATACATACAACCCTAAATTTTCATCCTTCTACCACCAACCCCTATTTTTTAATAGCGATATAAGTACTCTAATAATTTTCTACTGTGTTTGTTGAAGTTGTTTCGAGTTTAGATTAACATTTGGTCCCGGTAGATGACGCTGCAATCGGGTTCTAGAATTTTATTTTTTAAAGGCAGGACAACGTCTGCCGGGTAAAGCTAGTATTTAATAAATATAGTTACGTATTTGCTGTGCTAAGAGTAGTGTTGGGCAGTACATGATTTTAAAATGAGTTTGTAAGAGTAACATGACATTTTGTACTGAACCAGTACAATGTATCACTTCAAATGAGGCGAGGACCTATGTACGGTTGGTATCGCGGCAGCACATTTGAAGCGATAAGGCCGGTGAGGCGGTGAGCGTCGTTCCCTCATTTGTCCTGTTCAAAACTAATTCAGAAATGTTCGTTAAGAATCGGATGTGCTCGATCTCGGTCACCTCATTTTACTAGCAGTCGTACTATGACATTGTCATGTTGTCCCTCTCTGCCATGTCAATACCCGTAGAGGCGTTATTGTACTGTTGTAGCATAAGCCTCGTTCCGTCCTTACTCTTACTTTTGAGTAGTAGCGCGACAAAAATTTTGAAGTAGTACATTTCAAATTTTACGCCGTATCAGTACAAATGTATTTTGTACGGGACAATTGTACTGGCTCACACGTATACTGCTCATCACTAGCTAAGAGACATTGTGCGTCGAAATTAATACTACTTTTGTTTTTTAAGAATACCTATACCCTTTCCAAGCATTTATTTTACTTTTGACAGCTCGATGACGGATCAATTAGTAATGTCCTAATGTGTTACCGACTCAATTTGTTGCAATAAGCGACTTCATTTATAAATAAGTTTTAATCAATTTAACTTATCTATATATTTCTGCTAGAAAATAATATATTGTGTAATAAATATAGCCACATTTCAATGAATATATTTTATATATATTAAACTAGCTGTCGCGGCAAACGTTGTCCAGCCCTGAAAAAATAAAAATCTAGGCCCCGTTTCTAGTGCCACCTACCGGTTCCAATTCTGAATCTAAGCCAGCCGGGGACCCACTCAAACACACACAAAAAGTTTAATCAAAATCGGTAAAGTCGTTCTCAAGTTATGTGCGTACATACATTACTACGATTCATTTTTACATATAAGAGAAGGTAAGCCATTTTTTTAAATCGATTACTTTCGATTTATTTACGTATAGTGTTGACACGGTTTAATAGTCTATGGGTTACATGACTCACAGAACATCACTATTACGTCCCCCACAACATTAAAGCACGACAATTATATCGTTTGTTTCATATGGGCTTTACTGTCAAGAAATATCCAACTTGATAGACGTGCAAGCGTCAAAAGTAAAACAAACGCTTGGAAACAGTATAATACGAGTAAAGCAGGGGCATAAGACTAAACACAGCGATTGGCAACACCAGATCCTCACTTCACACATCTGGTATACACGAGTAAAACTTACAGCTATAACTATAAGACCAGGCTAATAAAGTGGCGCTAATTCTTCAGATGACCAATAGATGTCGCTGTACTATTTTATAGCACGGTAGATATTGAAAATTAAGTTGTATACTAATAATGTTGAACAAACTGATTTAATAACGAAATCCGTTCAGTAGTTTAAAGTATTTTTGTATGGTGACTATAGAGCTCGCTTGCGTGCTCTATATGGAGCCTTTGTTTAATAAGTTATAGAGATCGAGTTATAACAATTTAAATATCTGTTACTCCTGTTACTGTTATCCAAAAATAACAGCATTGATTATCTGTTATTACATAATGTATTGTGATTTACTTGTTATTGGAACGAAGTTCTATTACGCGACTTGCGGTGCATACCTACTGTTGCCAACTTAGCGCTTTCAGGGTTAGATTTTTATCTCTATACACACAGTTATTTTTCAGCGGTTGGCACCTTATTTCGCGCTTTTTTTAAATTATGCAACTCTTCACTGAAATATCGCCGTGTATTGCGTATATTATCGTCAAAAGACCATGTGTTTATAATAAAATAAACTAAAGTATCTAGTCTTATTATTTTATTTTCAGCGCTTTTTCCAAATCCTTGCCAATCTAGCGCTTATTAAGAGTTCACACAGCATGTATTCTCTAAACAAAGTTGGCAACACAAAAGCCGCGTCTGATTCTAAGCGTGCACATTGTTTCCAGACGCGTCCCGTAATGAGTGCGCATCTTAAATGGTTTACATTCTGTTACCTTATAAATATTAGGTGCGTGTCGTTCTAGCCTGTATAACTCCTTGAAGTGTAAATGAGACAGTGATATGAATAATAGGTGCATCTCTTTTTAGCTTACTTTGAACGAGAGATAAATTAACAGAACGGTTAGGTAGCTAATGTTTATGTTTGATTTGTTATGTGCCTGTTATCGGGGGAACAGGTATTGTGTTCTACAAATAACAAATGTTATCTGTTGTCTGTGAATATCTGTTATTAGTAACTGTTAGCATAAATATGCCTCACGCCTATTTGACAGCTCAGACGAATCAATTGGTAATGCCCTAATGCGTTACAGACTCGATTTGTTATAAAAATCGACTCCATTTACAAATATGTTTTAATCAATTTAACTTATTTTTATATATTTTTGCTGAAAAATACTATATCGTGTAATAAATATACCCACATTTCAATGAACATATTTTGCATATGCGGGCGCGATGCGATGGCCGGGAGAAGGCAAAGGGACGTGGAGAAAGAAGCAAGGAAGGACTTACCTCGCCACCAGTCCGCCGCCACACTGCGCTCGTCCCCCGGGGGTTCACACACTCACTAGGATTATGCTTTGATAATTAAATGTGGCTATAACAGTTTATTTCTTTACTATATGTGTTCCAACAATTTATACCGTATTTTTATATATAGTGCGGTGACAGCAGTGACAAAACCCTTAATGTTTTCCTATTGCGCATTCTTCTTTTAAAAGTTTACTCTTTTCTTGATGGCGAGGATGGGGAGGAAGAATTTACAAAGAGGTGTTCCTCGGCGCAACCAGCATATATTAAATAAGCCATTTTTGTAATAAAGTAAAAAAAAATGTATTAAAGTAGAACGTGTTTTATTTTCAAATCGATTACTTTCGATTTATCTACGTATAGTTTCGATGGCTTAATTGTCTGTGGGTTACATGACTCGCATAACATCACCCGTAACAATAAAGTACGACAATTATGTCATTTGTTTCATGTGGGCTTTACTGTCAAGAAATATGTAACATGATAGACGTGCAAACGTCAAAAGTTAAATTATATATTTAATCCCTATTAATATTATGATAAAAGAATGACTAAACAGATATACAATGCAAAAGTGGATGGATGCAGAAGTCGTGGAAGGCCACGACACACCTTCCATGATCAAATTGATCGTGTACTAGCAGAAGGTGATGTCAGGAGCCTTAAGAACAGACGAGCTTGCATGACAAGAGTTATGAATGTCAAAGAGGCAAGTGAGGCGTGTAAGAATAAGCCTAAATGGCACTCTGTTGTTCGTGCCTACCCCGCAAGGGAACTGGCGTGAAGTTATGTATGTATGTATGTATGTAATATTATAGATGCGAAAGTAACTCTGTCTGTCTGTTCCGTTTTCACGTAAAAACTACTGGACCGATTTGGCTGAAACTCAGTATATATATATATATATATATATATATATATATATATATATATATATATATATATATATATATATATATATATATATATATATATATATATATATATATATATATATATATATATATATATATATATATATATATATTTATATATATTCGATGCCGAGACTGAATATAGGATACTTTTTATCCCGGAAAATGCGATAGTTTCCGGGATAAAAGTATATTTGTCTCTCTGTTTGTTATCCTTTTATGGAAAGACTATTGGACCGATTTGGCTGATACTCGGTACATATGTAATTTGAATACCGAGGGTGGCCAAGGGATACTTTTCATCCCGGATACTGGGATAGATTTTTTAAAGCTTATCCCGGAAACTAGGATAGGTTTTTTATTTGTGGTTTGCCATTTTCGTCATTTTGTTTATTTTGGTCAATTTGGTCGTTTAGGTAGTTTTGGTAGTTTTGTTTGGCAGTTTTGGTACTTGTATTACATAAAATGATTAGAGATTAGCCTATTATTGTTTTATTGTGATACCGGCAATATCAATACTTAATTAGGTGCATAAGTTGTATAATAAGCTGTTTAAGTAATTACAGTTTTTTTAACTATCCCACGGGAACTCTTTAATTTTTCGGAATCAAAAGTATCCTATATACCAGGGACTTAAGCTACCACCATATAAAATTTCATTTAAATCGGACCAGTCGTTTCGGAGATTAGCCCGTACAAACAGACAAACAGAGAAACAAAAAATCTAAATTAGTTTTATTTCACTTCTTACATCCCCCTGACTCGGTTTTTAGCATTTTTTTTCATTGTACAGAAATTCGACCTCTACAGTTTTATTATATATATATATATATATATATATATATATATATATATATATATATATATATATATATATATATATATATTGTTATGAAAGTGGGACTCGAATTAAGATCCCGTTGGAATGACTATAGAATTTATTAGAACTATACAAACACGTATGACACAGGTACAAATATAACTGGACGCAACCAGTACAAACTGCACAATTCAATAACACGCGCAAAGTCCGTCACTATATCGCTCATCGAATGTACCTCTTGCTCGTATCGTAATCCTCGCTTGACTGCCTCACCCCTCCGTTCGGGCATTTTATTCTGTACAAATACAATATGCATCGACGCAAAACGATAAATTCTAAGAATTAGTTCGACACACCTGCCTAATGACTGCCATAAAACAAGTACAATAACAATAGAATGTTTTCCTAATTACAAGTTGTAAACACAAAGTAAACAAAAGAAGTCCAAATGCGGGAAAGCAGGCAGATGTGCATTCACTTTTTGTCAGCATGTGACAATATAGATATAGATAAAAACTTTTGAATTTGCATGTGAATGTGTGTACGCATCACAGCATTTATATAGCAATGTCTCACCTCCATGTGACCCGTGTTGCGCTTGCACTGGTTGGACAGGCGCCTGTTGGTACTGCTGCTGAGGCTGTTGCTGCTGGTACTGCTGTTGCTGAGGTGGAGGCGGCTGGTACTGCTGCTGTTGGGGAGGTGGTGGGGGCTGGAACAACAAAACAACTGTAATACTTGCAACAACCCAGAAGGTTTTTTTGGTAATAAAGCAGCTACTGGTCACTACACTTATAATCAGAGAACCTTAATATTGTTACAACTTAGACCCCGACAAAGACAAATTCCACGTACAGATCTGTAAAAAGCACATTTTATTTATTACTTGTCGGCATTTGAACTAGTTGTAATCCTTTTATGATCGTCTTTTTTTGTTCACTTATTTATTGGTATACGTTTCTAAGTTATTGTGGAGAACAGCCTATTTTCTATTGTACTCGCTCATTAGCATCATTAGCCAGGTGTCGCCTATTACAATTACAAGTTAATTCTAGGAAACTGTGTCGACCTTGCCGGGCGGGCACATTATGCATTTGTGAAGTATAAAACGACGGCCTGATGGAGAGGGCAGTCAGTCGAGCTATAACTACGACACGGGCGTGACGTGTGTACATTCGGGAATCTAATAGTGACGGACTATGCGCGTTTTATTGAATTAGGACCTTCTGCATAACGTTAGGATTTTTTTGTGTTCAGTTAAATTTGTACCAGTCTTATAAGGTTTTGTATAGTTCTAATAAACTCTATAATAATTCTAACGGCATTTTAATTCGAGTCCCGCTAACTCGTAACAATATTTTCTTAAGTTTTCGCGACTTGTATACAAGACATAATAAAACTACATTTTAACGGTTTTAAGCGTGATAATTTATTAGATTTTTGTTATTCCGACGTTTCGGCCACTTTTCAGTGGCCGTGATCACGGAAGATAAAGATGTCAAGTGTCAACGAGTATTGTTAAAGTTTATTTAGCCTACCGCCAACTTGTTCATTTTAATTATTTAGTTTAAATTTTCTTTATGGTTATTATTTACTCTATGGGAGCCTAATCTAATTTACCACCGCTTCGCAATATGTTGTGGCTTGAAGAGAAGAAGCGGCGCAAGGAACTTTTCAGCAAACAAACAGCTGTAATAATTTTATAAATTAATATTATTAAAATGGATGGAAGGAAAAATAACACCTTAGTGTTTTAGTACAATTCATACACTCTGACTCTACACAAACATTTTTAGAACACCTCGCCATTCCTCCAACAATTTTATAGTATAAGAAAATTTGTAAATTGGCACAACCGACAGCGGATTGAAGTCATTGATAAACTATTTTAAATAAAAGGGTTATAAATTACAAGAATTTAATATATTATTGTTTGGAAATTTTAGATAACATTTTGTATAGAAAATATTATATTTAAAGTTTTACGTGTAATAAAATAAATCGAACATGGTAAAAATCTATCACGTCTGCCAACATGAAAATAAAATGTAATGAATACCGTTTGAATTATATAAACAAATTGGCAACAGCTTTTTACTTTAACAAGTCAAATTAACAGTGTAGCCTTGGAGAATTCTATGATAATAGAAGTATAGTCTTTGACAACGGAACCTTAATAATGTTCAAACTTACAATTTAAATTAATTATGGTCGAATTTTGACCACTGGGCGACCACTAGTAGAAAATTAATTTAGTTCAAGTTTACAATTTAGCAATATGGGCAAACAAATAAAATACAAAATACTTTAATCGAATACATTGCAAGAAAACTTAACTTATTTGTATTGTATTCTACTCATAGTCCCTCAAGACTATAAGTAGAATACTGAGCGCAGATCGCCGTCTTCTATGGGTAAGGTGCCCAGAAGGCTGGCTACGTTTCCTCGCTGTATCGCCATACTGATCCGTTGGCCGAGGTAAGCACCAGCCCTCTGATCACCCGAAGAGTCAATGAGTCGTTTCGATAAATTTTGGTAGAGGCTCATGGCCTCAGGACCCCACGGTCCAAGCGTCTCGACAGCAAACGGCACAAACATATAACTCTCGCAGGGGGTTGCATATTTGCGCCGCTTGAGTGATTCGGCTGTTTCCGCCGCTGAACCGGCTGATTTAGACGTGTCTGGTAAATGGGATGCGGCCAACGTGTCTACGCAAGTCGCAGCCCACACCAAAGGCTTGCCACGCTGCCAGATAAATAAAATAGTCCTTATTATTGTAGTTATTTTGCTTACCTGATTCATCTGAGGAGGTGGTGGCGGTTGGTAATTCTGTAAATTTTAATATAAATTTAATATTAAATCATCTATCTACACTATATCCTTCGCTGTGCAGGCTGTCTGCCTTTGGAACTCTACCCGTAGATGTCAGAAAAGCTAAATCACTTGTCATATTTAAAAAGCATGACAAGAGTTATGAATGTCAAAGAGGCAAGTGAGGTATGTAAGAATAAGCCTAAATGGCACTCTGTTGTTCGTGCCTACCCCGCAAGGGAACTAGCGTGAAGTTATGTATGTATGTATGTATGTATATTTAAAAAACTATCAAAAACCACTAGCTTAGTTTCAAATAAAGTATATATTTTTCTATTTGTCTTAATTTAGCTGTTTACTGTCCACATTGTACGGTTCTTCCTTTTTTGTTTTACTTCTTATTAATTTAATTATACCTAGACATAAGTCGTTAAAAGTATCCTCTCAGTCAGGTTGTCTGGAACAGATCGCTTTAAGCGATAAGGCCGCCTTTTGTTTTGCCGTTGCCTTGCCTTGCAGGGTAGGCACGAACAACAGAGCGCCATTTAGGCTTATTCTTACACACCTCACTTGCTTCTTTGACATTCATGACTCTTGTCATGCACAATCGTCTGTTCTTAAGGCTCCTGACATCACCTTCTGCTAGTACACGATCAATTTGTTCATGGAAGGTGTGTCGTGTCCTTCCACGACTTCTGCATCCATCGACTTTTGCATTGTATATCTGTTTAGTCATTCTTTCATCATGCATTCTTTCCACATGCCCGAACCACCGGAGCATTCCTTTCCTTACCTTCACCTCGACACTCTCAGACCAACTCTCTTTCTTACTTCGGTATTACGAACGCGGTCCGCGAGCGTCACTCCGCAGATTTTGCGCAGTGCTCGCATCTCGACCGCGTTTACTCTACTTTCATGCTCTCTCTTCCATACCCAACTCTCGCTTCCATACGTTAGCGTAGGTACCAGCACCGCGTTGTGTATGGCAAGCTGGGCCGGGCCTTCTGGCTGAGGTTCTTAGCGCCTAGAAGTTTACCTAACGCTCCATTCACACTATTCCCTAAAACTAAAATAACATGGATAAATTCGCTTTGTTTATGCTTCACTGACCTTAACTACAGATAAAATAGTATATGGCCAGAACGCAAAAAAAAATGATCAATTTCTAGACATTTTGCTCGAGTTGTACGACTATTGTAATAAGCGCTTAATATACCTATAATTGTACACTCTTTTCAATCACATATTTGATTAGCAAGATAACAAGTTTAACGACTTATAACCTACTTATGATGTGTTTATAATTGTAATTCACATTATTGCAACACTGCAGTATTGATTGCGAAATCAGTGTTTCATTGTTATTAGGTATTGTTTTTTTTTTTCTGAAGTATAAGACTTCGTCCGCGTGGAGTAGTTAAAAAAAACCGATTTTGAAACATTCTTCATTGGTGCTCCGCTCCTATTGGTCTTAGAGTGATGATATATAGCCTATAGCCTTCCTCGATAAATGGGCTATCTGACACTGAAAGAATTTTTCAAATGAGACCAGTATAGTTCCTGAGATTAGGGCGTTCAAGCAAACCAACAAACTCTTCAGCTTTATTTAAGATACTAAGTATAAGATAAGATTGTTTACTAAAACCCTAATCGTAGAAGAGCCCAAGCGGGGATTTTGGGATTTACTCAAGCGTGGCAGAATAACATAAGGGGGAAAAGCATGCACTCTATTATATGCCCCCACCATACATGAACTCTTCATATAGGGTCGCGCGTTTAGGGCAGCCGATCAGAATAGTAAAAAAAAAACGATCGTTCAAAAACTCAAGCGCGTCAGATTAAGACAAGGTGAGTAAATCACATGCACAAAGTCTACAGTTCAAAAGTCTGACAATCTGCGCGTGACATAAGGAAATAGACACACACATGGCAATAGATAGGACTATATATAAGTATAGATATAAGGCCAACACTGCACATGCACATCCTCACAACACCAGCATGTAACAGATACACTCTACATTAGTATAAGTTTAGTATTAAAATTAGAATAAATTAATATAATAAGTTATTCTTAAGGTACACCACAACATAAAAATCACAAAAATAAACAATAAGTGTGTATGGACTCTAAAATTTTTCATAGAAATTAAGTAGTTAAAGAAGGGTATGGAACTCGAGTCCGTAGAGATGTAATAATAATAAAAAAAATAAAAATTAAGGAAATAGGAGTCACAAAGTTGCAAAAAAAAACGCCTCTTGGGCTCCCCTACTATAACTAAGATTAGAAATCGAAATGTGAGTTTGCCTGTTTGTAATGCTTCGACGCCGCTACTATGCAACAGATCGTTATGAAATATTGAAGAGAATTGAATACACTTTATTGTTCACCACATACATGAAATAAACAATTTACATAAGTCACATTAAACAGTAAAAGTAAGAACAATGGGCGGCCTTATCGCTTATAGCGATCTCTTCCAAGCAACCCCGTGTCCAAAGAGACATTACAAGAAGAAATATATAATATTTGGTGGTTTAACTGAATTAAAACTAATTCGATCGTAATTAAATATAATGAAAGAAAAAACAAAATAAAAATAATAAAGTTTTTTTATTGCAGAAGTTCAGCAGACAGGCAGACGGCCCACTTGATGGAAAACGGTTACCATCGGCTATGGACATTTGCAACACCAAAGTTGGTACAAATGCGCTGCTGCTCTCTTAAGGGAGACTGGAACTTGGTCACTAATGCCGGAACACAATACAAGGTTGTTATGGCGGCATATTCTAGACCAGGGGTGGTCGCCATCCAGTCGGGCAAATGCCCTACCACCTAGCTGTGGGTTGTGAAGTCGCCTCTTACGACAGGCCGCCCGGCCGCAGGAAATTGTATTCTTTCTCCATTCCTGCACGGATACCTCATTAGATGCTAATACCATTCTTATCTTCTTACCTGATAATTTTGAGGAGGCACTCCAGGTGCTACCTTCTGTTGGTACTGCTGCGATAGACAGCAGTGGAACAATGCTGCTAATAACAGTAAGCGCATCATGTTCTCTGAAAACAATAGTATAGTCTTTATTGAACACATATTACAAGATTTTTTTTATAGCTGGAGTACAGCAGATATGCAGACGGTGCACCTGATGGAAAGTAGTTACCATCGCCTATGAACATTTCTACCATGCTACCAATGTGCTGCCACTCTCTAAAAGGCCACTGGAATCTGTCCACTGATGCCAGAAAACAACTCAAGGTTGTTATGGCTGCACACTCTAAACCGGGGTTGGTAGCCGTCCAGGAAACACAGGAAATTGTATTCTTTCCCTGTTCCTGCATTGATGTGATTGAAACCTTACTGCCGCAGGGGAAATGTGCGGGTGAAAGTACAATTTCCCCCATTGGAGTGGCATTAGTGCTTCATGGAGGTGCTAGTACCACCCCAACGTGGCAAATTGTGTTTGTAGTGAGTCGGGGATATCCACTAAAACACCCTGTTGTTCCATTCTTCACCCTTATTCCAGGGCCGCAAAATATGGCTACAACACGAAGCCCTGGCAGACGCTGGCCCATCAGCCTCATCTGTAGCCAAAGGAACTATGTCCCTGGTGTCTTGCATCTCATATTGCATGTGACGGTTTGTAACACTCCCCACAGGAGAAGGGAATACGCATGGAACACCGACACCCCCCCCCCCAACTCGAAGGTATTGACACAATTCAACCACTGGTCAGATCCCTTCTTACAAATTAGCCAGGGCTAGGTTGTTCATCAACTCACCACCTGGGTCAAAGTTATTGAATGATGGCTTTTTTCAAAATATTAAATCTGTCTTTCCGGATACATATAACCTGGGTGTCTTTAAGTCCCGTGTGAATAGGTACCTTCTAGGCAAGCGTGCTCCATTTTAGACTATATCTTCGCCCCACATAGGGCAAGATTGTGGTCAAATGCGAACCTATACTACAATAAAATAAAAAAATCACATGTTTATGGGTTTGGAATCATTCAATGGCTGTTAGTTAGCGGGTCTTCCACCCATTAGCCAAATTGCCACCCAGCCGTTTTTTAGCCTGCTATTGAAGCTCCATTAGCTAAATGAATTAGGTATTTTACTTGTAGGCAAAACTAGCACATGCCAGCATAATTTCCAGGTATTTGTATGTGAAATGCAACACTAGTACCAAAAAATGAAAATTGAAACCACCATCTTTTCCGTTATGTTTAGTCCCTGTTCCCATCTAACACTGGGAAGTGGTTTAAGGTCTTCTTGAGAACCTGAAGCTTGCGCCTTCCAAGCAACTCATAGGGATGATCTAAGTTAGCATCCACTTAAAGTGACCGAAATTTACCAGTGAACAATCTTTTTAATGGGATTTCAGCTCAAAAGATCATACCCAGTGACAAAGACATAAATCTCAAGGATCCTCAGCTTATATTTCGTAGAAGACAACATCTCATAGTACATTAAACATGAGTTCTACTTTCAACTCCTTACTTCATATATCATCTAATCCTTTTTCCTAAATAGGCTAGCAATAGGCCAGGCCAGTCCCACATAGCAATTTCTAGCAGACAATCTACGGATATATAAAAACATGGTTGAGAAGGTGAATATAATAATATCTAAGAAATATAAACCAGAATGTAATCTCAATTGTTATATATAGGACAAACCATCATTTATCAGAAAATGACTAAAAGCTATAATTTCTACTATAATTTATTCATTGACAACCCACTCTAAATGTTACCTTATACATCTTTAGAAATTAAGTATAAATAAAAGTTACTATTCATTATATTACAAAGAAAAATACAATTGCCTAACTTTTTCTAATAAACAGAATTATAGCATATCTCACTTAAATAATTTCACTCACAAGACATATACCTCAGCAATAAGTTGGATAAAACAGTTTAAAGAATTTTCTAAACCATAAACTCCATATTTTATCCTTCTTACCTCAACCTGTAAGTAAATTAAACGTAATAATATACTATAACCTAAGCCGAACGCATATGCAAACTAAAAAATCGAATGTATTCAAGTAAAAGTCTCACTTCTTCAAGTTTTTTGATGTTAAAACTTTGTAACATAACAGAAACTGTGAACTTAATTATTACCTGATAATACACCGATACGTGGTTGTCACACTATAATAACCTTATCAAATCTGTTCTTAGATAATTTCTGAATTATTGAAAACGTGTATTTGTTATAGAAAATGATTTAAAACCAAATTGTAAGAATTTGCTTCGCAAGCTACACGTCACAGGTGTTGTTCATTTGACAGTTCGATTACGTTTCGTTGTTGCTCTATAAACATCAGGAATTGCAACATTTTGTTATAATTTACACATTCAGCCAATAGTTTTTGTAATTATAAACTAAAAAACAATTTAGTTTATAATTACAAAAACCTCTACTCATAAATGCCTTTTTGTTAAAGTATTTAAATAAATATGTTTTGTATTAATGACTATAATGATAAATTTAAAGATACGTTTTGTTACTGCTACATAACTTTCAGAGGTTTTAGCGGGCATTTGAAAGGTAATGTTATTGTTTTGTAATTATTGCAATGCTACCGTTCAAACAAGTAATCATATCTTCTTTAATTGTATTTCGTTAATAGCTATACTTATGATGATCGATTCCTTCCTCAAAATCTAAAAACACCCTGGAGAAATCCCATTGAAGACTTATTAAGAAACCACTGAAACCAGGATACGTATAAAATTCTTTATGCCGGCTGTACACTCTCGTCGAGGACGGCGAGGCTGGGCGAGCGTGAGAGTGTACAGGGTACACTCGCGAACAAAGAATATATTTCTCTCTTACGAGAGCTCGCGAACCTCGCAGTCACTTGCGGGCTCTCCACTCCGAGTCGCTTTTTTGAACGCGAGTCAAAGGGCCTAGCTTACACTAACGAGGCAGCGCAAGTGCATCATTGTACACTCTCGCGTCATTCAGTTGAGCGCATGCTTTCTAACCGTACGGATGTTTTGTTGCCCTAGATATGCAATTTGTGTTATACACAATTAATGAGAATATATCGTATGATATATGTGCACGTAATTATAATAACTGATAGCGCATAGGGTAACAGCTGCCGTAACTTTTAACGCGTCCATCTTTTCGGTGTTCGCAAAGTGTGCTGAATAAACGAGTGTACAGGGTCGAGCTCGTCCCTTGACCACTCGCG
This sequence comes from Dendrolimus kikuchii, assembly GCA_019925095.2. Classification (NCBI taxonomy): domain Eukaryota; kingdom Metazoa; phylum Arthropoda; class Insecta; order Lepidoptera; family Lasiocampidae; genus Dendrolimus; species Dendrolimus kikuchii. Next base: position 36,379,255 of record CM034387.1, read on the forward strand.
CGAGAGTGTACACCAGGCGCTATAAAATTTTGACAATTGATTAAAATACCATGATTTTCTTACAAGATAAATTTAGGAATATTTTGGCTGCTATTCAGATAGGTACAGGAATAGGTATCAGATAGGTACAGGAATTTTAAGTAGTGGATGGGCGTAGTCAGTAGAGGATACGGTATACTTACACTTTCTACAACTGCTATAATCCGAAGTGTTTGAAATATTAATTTTTGGTAAACATAAAGTCACCTATTTATCACTAATATTGTGAAGGGTGGTGAAAGGTCGCGACCAGTGACTGAAAAAGTGACTAAATTAAGGTTATCTTCAGACCAAAGCTCATGAGCCGAGCGAGTGTAGTAAGCGTCCCGCGGCAGCAGCCATTATGTGCCAATTTACTATTTATTAACCGACTTCAAACATGCAGAGGTTCTCAATTCGTTTATATGTTTTTTTTTCTTTTCGTATTTTCGTTACTCGATTTCTGCGTCAATTGTAAACCGATTTGCAAACTGTTTTCTTTACTCGTAAGTGTGTAGTCCCGAGGTTGTCCCATGGTCACCAAGTCAGGATCTGAACCCAGGGATATCGAGCATAACCCGTATTAAAGAACGGAGTGGGTCTAAATTCTTGGAAAAAGCTTATATACGCATAAAGGTATTACATTTTCTACAGGCGCTTAAATTTTTATACGCATGTTATGCGATTTCTCCATCAATTGTGGATTGATTTTGATTTTTTTATTCGTAAATACTCCCGGGGCGATTCCATGGTCACCAAGTCGAGTGTAACCCTTATTAAAAAACGCCGAGATTACATTTCTGTGGTATTACATTTTCTACAGGCGCTCAATTTTTTTGTAGGCACGTTATGCGATTTCTCCGTCAAATGTTGACCGATTTTCAAAATATATTTTTTAACTCGCGGATGATCCCATTGTCACCAAGTCAGAATTTGATTTGTGGATCGCAAAGAAATCAAAGCCATAAGCTTGTTGAAGAGCATATACACTGAAGAGTGAGATGACAAATTTTTATACGTGTGTCAGTTGTACAATTTCCACAGGTGCTTATATATTTTTTCTAAAGGTATTGAAATATTTACACAACTAAAAAGTATTTTTTTTTTAACAAAAACAAAACCAACCTCACACTAAAAACAAAAAAAAAAAACTTAACCGACTTCTTTTTACAACATCTAGAAGTCGTTGTCATGTTTAGGGCTGGCCTAAATTTCATGATGTCACATTTCGAAATCTACGACGTCGACATTTAAGTATCAAAATACGAAATTTGAACTATTAACGAAGTGCTTCAAAATATTTCAACTCTATCTATATGCGCAGTGTTTGAATTATTAGAAAATAATTTTAATGATTATAAAACTAATTACGGAACTGCTGTTTGCATTTAATGATTTCTTGATGCAAAATTGCAAAGTATGTGATGTCATACTAGGTAGGGATGAGCCTCACGAATGTGACCATCTGTGACAAGGACGGAGGAAGAGTCAATAAATCACGAAGTACGTGTGACCTAGTGCCTAGGAACAAAGGTTCTAGCATAAACAGACTGCTTTGACGATTGGTAGACTGTTTTTTTGCCGGAATGAATTTGAAAAGAAAAAAAATGGTTTATAAATAAAACAAGATATGTATAAACTGTATATTTATTCAAATACTTTTCTTTGGACATAAAACTACATTTAGACCTATTTCTAGTAAATAAAAATAGACTCGTATAAATAGTACTACACTAATAGAATTCACCACAAAGATAGGCAAAGGAATCTTAGTCCATACAGCCAATTCTGATGTACAAGTCTCATTAGTGACGTTTTCGCCACGACCACAACGACCGCGGTCGCCTCCTGGTATGGCTAACGAAGACTTTTGGGCGTTGTGAGCTGCTGAAGGAACGCGCTGCTAGTGTTACCTTATTTTAAAACATTTTTAATTGCACGCTCATTAGAAAATTTGAGAGCGCGCCGAGTAAATAGATCCTACTTAACATTACTGCGCCGCGGTGTGCAGTGCTATTATTGATACGGTAGTTTGCCGTAATATACGGCGATTTATTTTTTCATTTACAAGATATAAACTTGCTAAGAGGTCTTGCAAATACTCATAGAATTAAGTTTCTACTATTAGTTATGTACCTAGAAAGAATATTAGGTACCTAGTTTTGATTATGTAAAATTGTAGCCATTAATACATTATAATATTTAAATTTATATATTTCGACATAATTTTATCAGGTCAATAAATGGACCTTATCCAAACGTTGTCCATTACAGTAAATAGTTGTTTAATTTCGAATTTGGTATTTTATTATCACCTAAATAATTTGAATTAAACAATTGCTTGTGACCACGGACACTGCAACGTGTTTGAATCGACAAGAAATGACAAAAAAAAAGGTTAAAATATACGCGATGAATCCGTTCATAGTTGTTTAATTCAATTTGTCACAATCGCGAAAATCTACGCAATTATTATGTAATTTCTATTGCGGTCCGCGACACCATAACTAACACGTGTTAGTGGCCCTTATGAAAAAAAGGTTGAGTACCAGTGTTATAGTTATTGACTGTGGCTAAATGCGTCTTATTTATAGCGTTAAAACGAACGCTGCTAACAGCTACGTTCCATTAGAGACTCACAAAGACCACATTCACGACCGCGATTTTTCTCGTTTCACTTGCTTGCCGGCGTTACAATCGTAAATCCAAGTGGAACGGTTATTCGACCCACGTCTTGAATTGGTCGTTGTGAGCGTTGTGTGATCGAAAATGATGACATAATTAGTGACGTTTTCGTCACGACCACAACGACCGCGGTCGCCATGTAAAACGGCTAACGGAGCATTTTAGGCATTATGAGCAGCAACTAATGGAACGCGCTATAGTATATATTAAATAAGTCATGTATCAATATTTAACGTCATGATATCGCATCACAAATTACTCATAAAACCTATCGCTACATCCGTGTTAGAAGGTCATTAACTATAAAATTATCCTAGATGGAGCAGTTACATTTAATTTTGTCCGCATCCCCATTCTTTCGTATAGTCTTAAAACCTTATCATATAGCATCAAAAACTTTATATCATACGTAAATTTTTCGTATATTAAATATCGCTACGCACGTTAATCTAGAGATTACCCCCTACAACGTCACAAACTTTACCTCTTTATAATCTAATATATAAAATTCTCGTGTCACAGTTTTCGTTGCCATACTCCTCCGAAACGGCTTGACCGATTTTGATGAAATTTTTTGTGCTTATCCGGTATCTATGAGAATCGGCCAACATCTATTTTTCATCCCCCTAAATGTTAGGGGTAGTCCACCCCTAAATTTTTTATTTTATTTTTTAGACAACATTTTTAATTTCTATTTTTTTATGATACAGCATTAAAAAATACATACAACCCTAAATTTTCACCCCTCTACGATCAACCCCTATTTTTTATTTGTTTATTATAAACTTTAATTTTTTGGCAAGAATTTTAATCTTATTTTGTCATGACTTAGAATAAAAAAGAATATATTACTATTTTAGATTCACAACTAGAACCGGTAGGTGGCGCTGAGATCGGGTTCTGGAATCCTCCTGATCACCTGGAGCGATTTTGGTGATTTTGTTTTTGTGTGTTTGAGTGGGTACCCGGATGGTTTAGATTCGCAATTAGAACCGGTACGTGGCTCTGGGATCGGGTTCTTGAATTTTATTTTTTAAAGGCAGGACAACGTCTGCCGGGACCGCTAGTATTAGTATAGAAGTATAGATAGTATAGATATATGGTATTTGGTACCATCGCGGGAGTTTTTGATATATACCTAACCTACATCATTTCATTCATCGCCATGTGAAGACCAAATAAACGATTTTTCGTTCTTTCTTTCTTCTGTCATATCGTTCATGCTTACCTCACATATACTTCTCAAAGCTCTCATTTCAACTGCGTTTATCCTACTTTCATGCTTCTTCTGCCACATCAAGTTTCATTGCTATACATTAGTGTTGGTACCAACACCCCTTGATGGACAGGCAATCATGCTTTAGAGACAGGACAGTACTTTACTACTATTTAAAAACTAGTAAATCGTATTTATTCTAAAAGTTTGTTGTTTTTTTATGATAGATTCCTATATCTTACCGACCGATCATTTGCCTTACTATGAGTTAAAATTTGACAGAAGTCTCCATACGAGTAATCTTTCAACCGTTAGTATAGTCCCCGGCATGATTCTTGAGCGGTCACTTTTTCGTATGAACAGTGAAATTTCGATCCTTTTTCGATGTATGACGTACTGTCTCTTTCGTATAAAGAGACAAAAGCATAATATTGTTACGAGTTGCAGGACTCGAATTAAAATTTCCGTTGGAATTATTATAGAGTGTATTAGAACTATACAAACACGTATAACACAGGTTCAAATATAACTGAACACGACCAGTCCAAACGTAAAACACGATTCAATAACACGCGCAAAGTCCGTCACTAAATTGTTTACCGAACGGATACAAGTCTTGCTCCGCTTGTAGTTATCGCTCGACTGCCTCGTCCATCAATCGAGGCATTGCTTTATACTGCACGGATGCAATATGTCTGCTCAGCCGCGTGACCGAATTTCCTAGAATCACACCTGGCTAATGACTGCCATAAAAGATTACAATACACAATGGGCTGTTTTTCTAATCACAAATTTTAAACACAAAGTAAACAAAAGAAGTCCAAATTCCGAAAAGGTAATAAAATGTGTACTGGCATGCAGGTGTGAATTTGTCTTTTGTCGGCACCTAGGTCGTAACAATATTGTTGATATGTCGATAAATCTCATTATATTGGCTACGATCAATGTGCAAAGGGATTCCTACTGTTCCGTCGACCGCTCAAGACTCGTGCCTAGAACTATAAGACAAGTGAACGAATAGTAAGATATAGGACCGACCATCATTACTCACTACACTCAGTGAAGTTAACAGACGACTAGAGAGGACTTGAAACTCGTTATGAGATTTCTAATAGAGAGAAATTGACATTTTTATAATTTGAAAAATGTTCTAATATATATATATATATATATCTACAGTCTTGTGCTTACTCAGTCATCCAAGGTTACGTTCCATTAGGGAGTCATAACAACCACGTTCGCGACCGCGATTATTCCCGTTCCACTTGCTTGCCAGCGTTACAATTGTAAATCCAAGTGAAACGGCTATTCGACCCACCTCTTGACATGGGTCGTTGTGAGCGTTGTGATCGAAAATGATGACGTTTTCGCCACGACCACAACGACCGCGGTGGCCTTGTGGAACGGCTGAGCATTTTGGGCGTTGTGAGCTACTAATAGAACGCTCTGCAAGTGAGCGCTCTAATTAGTAACTGTTGGAACTTTTTAGAATGTTTTTCAAAATTTAAACTTTTGATGTATCTAATGCGATACTTATGGTTTTCAAATTTCACTTGTGAAAAAATGTCTGTAAGAGCAAGTCAAATATAATGGTTTTTAGATGCGAAATTTAATTTAAATTTTATTCGCTATATTATATTAAAAAAACCGCAACAAATACAATCCATTCACTGAACTAGTTCACTTTAATAGTACTGTTCAATCACATCATCTGATTTAGATCAAATATATAATTTTGAATTCGTGCTACCGATTAGTTGTGTTCAAAAGTAACTAGATGGCGTTAGACGTTTTGTAATCCGAATGGTACCGCCATGTAAACCTCCTTTCGACCTATTCATACTTTTCTTCGACATATTTAAATTTTTCCTTGAAATCTGACGGCGCGTTCCCTTTCGCACGTCACGTCAATCATTCATCTCATGTCAAGATAAAATAAAATAAATTACATCGCACCGCAAATGTAAATATATATATAAAATAACATAACATAAAATACCTATATCGCGCCCGCAACCCTAATTAAATATAAATAATATATGTATTACATAAATAACCCGCTCCGCATCAAATTGTAAAATATAATAAAAATATATAATATAAATTATAATAAATAAAGTGAAGTGAAGTGGACTGAGGGCAGAGGAGCAGCCGCATTTCATCCCCATTAACCAGGTAAGTGCGTGCTTATCTTCCGATTCCCATCAAAATTGTCCCACACTTCTTTATCCCGCAAATTTGACACAGTTCGCTTTCCGCTAAACCCAGCGCCGCCGCACCACCGCATAAGGTCGACTTATTCTAATACATTTAAAATATTTGATCCTACCCACATGACAGTTCTATAATATAGACTTTGTTCTGCCACAGCTCTGTGTTACGAGTTTTATTTTAAATTATAAATCCTTTATTTAGTTCGCAAAAATATAATTAACAGTGTTAATGTGTTTATAGTAGTATTTAATTTCTAAGTTTTTGTTTGTAGTGTAATTTATTTATAATTTAATTTTTTCACTAGAATTTTATAGAAACAATTAATAGTGAAAATTAAACGAGCTATTTCAAACAAGTAAGATTCGGTTGTTAAAACTTCGATGTTTACATACATACATATTATCACGCCTGTTTCCCACAGGGGTTAGGCAGAGACTATGGATCTCCACTAGTGACGATCCTCCGGCCTTCTTTGTTAGAATTAAATCTCGCTCCCTAATATTTCATCGCTCATGAACTACACACGACTGTCAGATCGCAAACTCGTGCGCTGATTTGTGGACGGCTCCTACATTTTACTATTCATTCACTTGCCTTATCATCGGTTGAACATTACTTGTATGGAGTTTATGTCAAATTTTAACTGATAGTAAGACAAATGAACTAATAGGCTGATCAACGTTTGGTAATGTGAAACGTTTCTTTTAGTACTAAGGAACCGGTTCCTAATAGTTCATTGTTCATGAACTATACAAGATTAACTTCTATTCTTTTATCCGTGCAGGAACGGAGAAAGAATACAATTTCCTGCGGCCGGACGGCCTGTCGTAAGAGGCGACTTAACAACCCACAGCCAGGTGGTAGCGCATTTGCCCGACTGGATGGCTACCACCCCTGGTCTAAAGTATGTCGCCATAACAACGTTGAGTTGTGTTCCGGTATTAGTAACGAGGTTCCAGTTTCCCTTAAGAGAGCAGCAGCGCATTTGTAGCAACTTTGCTGTTGCAAATGTCCATAGGCGATGGTAACCGCTTTCCATCAAGTGGGCCGTCTGCCTGTCTGCTGATCTCCTGCAATAAAAAAAAAATATGGCAGCACTTGCCAGTGGCTGTAAGTGTGTCAAATATTCAAATAAGTTGAATTTATATACGCCTATTATTTTCTATACTTATATTTCTTGAACTATGTCTTAATATTATGCAATAAAGTATATTGTATTTTACTCGCGCTGCCCACGCCCTTGGCCACTTTGTTCCTAACTGATATAAAAGCGGGCGTATAAACGACGCATTAAAATAGTTTTTACTAAATGTCATACTTAATAGTCTTGTGTAGTTCATGAGCGATGTAGGAACCGGTTCCCTCTAATGTACTGAAAGAAACATTTCACATTACTCAACGTTAATCGTCCTATTAGACCAGTTTTGTATAGTTCATGAACAATAAACTTTTAAGCCAAATTTTGGCTTCGTTCATTTCTGCTTTTCAATTTGTATTGAAATGTGACATCATTATTTATTAAAACATAACGACCTTAATAGTTAAAAAGGTTTCACAAGTAACTTTTTTAACTGGTTTTTCTTTCATTTATTTCAGTGTAAAAAGTTCCAAATTTTACTCTTTTTATTTATACCCAACAATATTTTTAGGATATTGAACTAGATTTGTGAAGTGAACACAGAGTTAGATAGTCTTACGTGTCCCATAGAGAAATTCAAAAATAGGGCATTGAAGTGTATTACTAACACAATAGGCTAAGGATAAGGTGCTTAAATTGTCACTTTAGTCATAAGACTGTTATGACATTGTAATTTAATGATATAAATAAATAAATTATACTTTAGATACAAATTTGTTCTTGAAAATACTCCATAACAAGCAACATTGAATAACAAATAAGCAGATGATAAGTTAAAAAAAATCACATACGAGACATTTAAGTTCGTTTATTTTCAAAGTTGATAAGGCCTCATTCTATCAAAATTGGAAGACAGACTTGAAAGAAAGAAAGAATTTATTTGCTACGAAAGCGACAATACATGGGTGCAGAAATATTTATACATACATTTTTAATAATAAAATTTAATATATTGTACACCGCATTTCCTACAAATGAGGTCGGCAACTCAGCTTTATGCTGTGTTGGAGTTTCCTCCAGCACAGCGCTGATTTTCAGTGCCGACCCCGCCTCATTGATTTATATATATATATATATATATATAATATATATATATATGTATATAATATATATATATATGTATATATAATATATATATATATTATATGTATATATATAATATATATATATATATATATATATATATATATTATATGTATATATATATATATATATATATTTATTTTTTATAGCAGGAGTTCAGCAGACAGGCAGACGGCCCACTTGATGATAAGCGGTTACCATCGCCTATGGACATTTGCAACACCAAAGGTGCTACAAATGCGTTGCTGCTCTCTTAAGGGAGACTGGAACCTGGTCACTAATACCGGAACACAACTCAAGGTTGTTATGGCGACATACTTTAGACCAGGGGTGGTAGCCATCCAGTCGGGCAAATGCCCTACCACCTGGCTGTGGGTTGTTTGGTCGCCTCTTGCGAGAGGCCGCCCGGCCGCAGGAAATTGTATTCTTTCTCCGTTCCTGCACGGATATATATATATATATATATATATATATATACATTAGACCACACCATAATCAATCTGCACAAGTAACAGGAAATATAATAAGACAGAGTAACACAGTATATGAAAACATATACGACAAACACGCGCACACAAAATAAAAAGAATCATTATCCTATATGAATCGTATATTTTCGGCATTAGGAACGGTTAGAATGACTGACCGATATAAAATGGAAAAATTCCAATGACCGAATAGTACCATGGTAGAACAATATTAAGGTGAACTAGTTCACTGACCGAATTGTACTAAAAAGGAACGCTCACTTGACTTTTTTTTATGGCTTGGCAGCTAGGCCTTTAAGCCAGATCTTAGATTCAATGTAGTTTCTTCATTTTCTTAAACCTATGTGTAGCACAGCTGAACTGTAGGTTACCAGCTAGTGCCATTCAACGGAGTTCTTGTGACAACTCAAAAGGCCACATTTGACTTTACAGTTCACATTTCTCACAAAACGTATAATTACTACTCAAAAACTATCAATATCCTACAACTATTGTTCATTTTAGAGTAATTTTACTTTTACACATTTTAATTTTACACATTTTTAGAAAATAAAACTGCACAGCACAACATCTCTTTTCAGTTCCCGCCAAAAACTCCTCGCTCACTTGACTGAATGAATAAACGTACTAGTGTTGGGTAGGACGTCATTTTAAAATGAGTTTGTAAGAGTAACATGACATCTTGTACTGAACAATGTACCACTTCAAATGAGATGAGATTTGTATGGTTTGTACCGCGGCAGTACATTTGAAGCGATGAGGCCGGTGAAGCTGTGAGCGTCATTCGCTCATTTGTCCCGTACAAAACTCTAGTTCGGAAATGTTCGTTAAGAATCGGATGTAATCGGCCTCGGTCACCTCATTTTACTAGCAATCGTACATGTCATGTTGTCCCTCTTTCTCACGTGAATATCCGTAGAGGCGTTATTGTATTGTTGTCCTAGTTCCGTCATTCCTCCTACATTGACGCGTTAGTAGTAGCGGGACAAAAATTTTGAAGTAGTACAAATTTAAATTTTGAGCTGTATCAGTACAAATGTACAACCTCACACGTGTACTACCCATCACTAGAACGAATAAGCACAAAACTAATACTTAGTGTAGTTCATGTAAATATCCATATTAAAGTATTAAGAAACTATTTAAGGCAACATCTTTTTAATGATCGTAACCTTTTTACGTTTCCCATGACCGTCTTCTTGGACGACTAAACCTTCAAAATCCCTCGCTAAACTTTTAATACACTCCACTTCACTATTAGTCAAACCTAACGGCAAATCAAATCTCGAATAATCGTTCCTTCCCGCCAAATCTTGACACATGTCACGGACGCCATTTTGAAAGTCCTCGTCTACGTCGTAGGCTAAGGCACTAACAGATTCAGCCTTGAACGCTTTCTGCCACATAGCCTTTTCGTCTTTGGCAAATTTTTTATTTTTCTCATCTATATCTGCTAAAGTTCTACCTATATCTTTATTGTTAGGTTCCAGTTTCAACGCTTTTTTGTAATAAAATATCGCCAAATCGGTTTTACCTAACATTTCATAAGCTCTACCGTAATAAAACAAACTTTTACAATGTGTTTCAATATCAATGATTTTATCGATATTCTCGCACATGTAAATTACGTATTTTGGTTTATTTAATTTATAATAACACACAGCTAGGTTGACATAAGTGACTAATTTTAACTTTTTAATTTCATCCTCTTCCTCTTTACTCTGTAGATGGCATAGAGCAAGGACGGTGATTGCTTGCTGGTAGTTCTTTATGGCACTTTTGTATTTTCTATTTTTAAACGAATCTCTTGCGTCTGCGCGTATTGTTTTAACCGTTCTCAATGTCACTTCGAATTTGGATTGTTCTTCTGAAGGCAGATCGTTGAACCTGAAAGGATAAGATTTATAAAGCTGACACTACACGGTTCAACGAAACTAAAGCAGCTTCGTTGAAAGGCGCAGAAGTGAATCGATACGAGATCAGTATTATTATTATTTTAATTGTATGTCTCTAGAGACCACAGGCCATAAAAATGGGCCGAACTTTTGGAGGGCTTGCATGGAGCCATAGGAAGGCCAACACGTAGAGGCGTCTTGACAACTTTAATGTAAATGTGGCGTGACACTGACCGGCGATTATCCCTGTCTACACCATATAATAATGTACCCAAGGACAATCCCCGGCCAGTGTAGGACTATTGAGGTGAACTGCTAGTGGTACTGGGGGGGTCTGGGAATATGGGGACTATAGCGTCTGCCCGTCGCAATGTTCGGGGAACATGAAATGGGTAGACGGTGACTAGCACTATTATTATTATTATGTTAATATTATAAATGAGAAAATAGATCTTGCCCGTCTGTTACGCGGAAAAACTACTGCACCGAATTAGCTGAAACTCGGTATATATAGATTACAGGACACTATCGTTTTAGTGAAAACTATGCTAGAATAAGCTAATTGTTATTCACCCTGATAGCTCTAAACCGATCCCGGGAAAATTCCCGCGGGATTCCCAGGATAGAACCGTACAACACTTTATTTAAAAAAATTTGCTTCAAAATCAGATTTTTTCACTCTGTCCACTTTAAACTATTCCCAGGATAATTCCCGCAGGATACCCGGGGAAAAAAAGTAGCGCAGATTTTAAGTCCAAGAATTTGCTATCGATCAGCGAAATCCGCATAGAATTCGGCCCAGTAGTTTTTACGTGAATCTCGAACAAACAGACAAGAGATTTGAAAATTGGATCGTGTTCTCCATCGTTTATATAGTCTATTCCAGTTGTCTTTTTAAATAGCTACAATGTACAGACACGGCATGTTTAGAATTTTATAATATTATGGATAGATTACTGTTTTGCTTGTCTCACGGTATACCCGCCACGCTTGTATACGGCGGCTTGGCAGGTTTGACACATCGGTTATCTCGATGTATAGGTTTCATGACGATGTTTTCGTTCATCGTTGTTTGCACGTAATTGTATAATTTGTAACAGTATCCTGAATGGCGCTGTTGTTCGTGCCTACCTCGCAAGGGAACTGGCGTGAAGTTATGTATGTATGTATGTATGTAACAGTATCCACATTAGGTCAGAAAACTGTCTAAGCCGTACACGCGTTCCGGCCAAAATTCGAACCCGCGCCCTTTGAATTAGGGACGCGTGCGCTACCACAACTTCTAAAAAGTTGGTTTTCAGTTAATATGTTAATAAAAAAAAAATGTCTGTGCAGTTCACACGCAGTAGAAGTGAAAGTTCAGAAAGTATACTCACAGATAATTCTTCTCTAACTTTTATCAACAGAAATACAATTCCTTTAACCCACATCCGTCAACATATTATAATTCAAAAAATTCAATCTAAATTAAACTTTAACCCACTAGCAAAAAAATAATAAATTAAACTCAATATAATGGACTGTACGATTATTATTATTGAACTATTTACATAAATTGAATTATCCATAGAATAAGTAACTGCGCGAGAGAGTCAAGTGAGAATGGTGTAAGAGTGGTAAGTCGCAAGTAGCAAGTAAGTTTTGCGGCCTCCAAAGCCGCTCCTATATCCCGCATTCCGGCCAACACCTAGCTGCTAACTGCGCGAGCTATGGGCGTCGACGGTATGCGGGGCGCGGAGAGCAATTGTGCTCCGGCTACATAAAATTCAATGCACTTTTACGCACAATTTCCTTTGATCTACGTATAAGAGAACATCTGCCTTAATTATATTATATAGATAGAAATAAGATTCATTTGACTTTTTTAAAATTTTATGTAAAATGAAAATTAACACTAACGGATAAAGAGAATTGTGTTTTATTTCGAATGAAATAAGTTTCAATTTTATATGTTTATCTCTTATTCGTTTCATCGATTTTCAAATCACCACGATTCTAAAGAAGTTTGACTTCAAAAATTAAAATCTTCGTTAATCTCAATAGTTTTTTTTTTTCGAAAACATAAAGACAGAAAGAAAAATTTTATTTGAAGAGATAGCGACGTAATTACATTCCTTATAGATTATTATTATACACAGAGCATATTTTGAGAATGTGTACGCCGCATTTTCAGCAAACAAGGTTTGCACTCAGCATATTGCTGTGCCGGAATTATATCCGACACATCGTTGATTTTCAGTACAAACTTTCTTTTTGGAGTAAGACCAAAACGACCCAATTTCGTTAATTAAATAATAATACATAATTAATAAAACTAATTCTACTTATGTAATATTTAATTGGTAAAACAAATAAATAAATTTTAATAAAACCAACAACAAAATACTTTTGTTACTTCAAAATTAAAATAAATTCTCGTGTAAAAACTTGTATGGAATCATTTCGCATACAATTCGATAGAGTGCTTGCCGAGTATTACCACATTCTGTGTGCCATTCCCGGAGCACGTTCAGGCACTTTTTGCGCTGGATCGGACTGGGCGTAACTACGTTCTAAGTCTCAGCCTTTCCTACATAAAAAGCGCGGGGCACATGGGAGGAGGGTGGTTTTAGTGGGTAGTGGTTGTTGCCCGTGCAACTCCTCGGAGTCTCCACACAAGCTGGTTGATTACTGTTTGGATTGTCCCTTATTAAAGGGTAAAGCCTCCATTATCAGCTATGGTCTAATCCCTTGCAAAGGACCCGGTATCGTGCGTAAATAGCATTTACCCCGCCTTAAAAAAAAACTGTGTACCACGTCACTGACATGAGGCAACATGTGACATTTAACTTCATAACCTATAAAATATTGAATGTGTTATTTTATGTAAAAGTGGATGGATGCAGAAGTCGTGGAAGGCCACGACACACCTTCCATGATCAAATTGATCGTGTACTAGCACAAGGTGATGTCAGGAGCCTTAAGAACAGATGAGCTTGCATGACAAGAGTTATGAATGTCAAAGAGGCAAGTGAGGTGTGTAAGAATAAGCCTAAATGGCACTCTGTTGTTCGTGCCTACCCCGCGAGGGAACTGGCGTGAAGTTATGTATGTATGTATGTGTTATTTTACTGTGGAGATATGAAATGTTTAATATATTTTATTTTCCCACTCTATATATTATATAAGCCGTGCTCAAGACTGACTCGCGTTACAAGTAAGTTGTCTTCTTCTGAGTTTATTGTTTATTACATACATACATACATAACTTCACGCCAGTTCCCTTGCCGGGTAGGCATGAACAACAGAGCGCTATTCAGGCTTATTCTTATACACTTCACTTGCTTATTTGACATTCATAACTCTTGTCATGCACGCTCGTCTGTTCTTAAGGCTCCTGACATCACCTTCTGCTAGTACATGATCAATTTGATCATGGAAGGTGTGTCGTGGCCTTCCACGACTTCTGCATCCATCCACTTTTGCATTGTATATCTGTTTAGTCATTCTTTCTTGTTTATTGAAAGTAAAAATATAAATTGCAATTTTGAGAAGGATAATTGCAGTGATTTTGGGTGAGAACTACACACATCTGGCAACCCTAGTTGTATTTTGTCATACGGCCCCGAATCGATTGAAAACTCACCTAACAGCAGCCTGCACATCCTTAACGTCATAGACTCCGAATTTTGAGCCACTAAAGTGATAAACCACAAACATCTCCACTCAGCTGAGATGAGAATGTTGAGATGGATGTGTCGTGTTACAAGTTACAAGTGACAAATGAGTACATAAGGGGATCTTTGAAAGTTGCACCCGAGACTGAAAAATTGAGAGGAAGAACACTAAGTTGGTGTGGGCATATAATGAAGTTACGATACGAGCAAAACGTACATTCGACAAGTGATATAGTGACGGACTTTGCTCGTGTTATTGAATCGTGCAGTGTATACTGTTTGTATGCAGTTATATTTGTACCTGTTTTATACGTGTTTGTACAGTTCTAATAAACTCTATAGTCATTTTAATTCGAGTTCTGCGTAACTCGTAACAATATGATGATTTGTGGTGTGACAGAAGATGTATGTCAGAATAGAGGAGCGTGGAAGGAAAAGACATATTGTGCCGATCCCGATTAATTCGGATATGGCGAAAGAAAAGAGAGAGAGACAGTGTGACTAATAACTATAGACATATTACTATAACCTAACTATTACGCAGACGTTCCGAGTTCGATTCCTGGCGTGCTAAATTTCTTAAAACCAATTTTCCGTTGTTTTATGATCTAGGTGTCTGGAATCGGCCCAAGAGTCGTCCGTTATATATTACCCACAACACAAGCGTAACTTGCTTTGCTTGGAGTTACACAATTTGTGTATTTGTGTGCCATACTGTCATATAGTGCTATCTTTTGGTCATGTTTTGCCAGGTGGTAGGGCATGTGCCCGACTGGATGGCTACCACCCCTGGTCTAAATTATGTCGCCATAACAATCTTGAGTTGTGTTCCGGCATTAGTGACCAGGTTCCAGTCTCCCTTAAGAGAGCAGCAGCGCATTTGTAGCAACTTTGGTGTTGCAAATGTCCATAGGAGATGGTAACCGCTTTCCATCGAGTGGGCCGTCTGCCTGTCTGTTGATCTTCTGCAATAAAAAAAAATTAAGTGTTACACAAGAAATAGACGGTTAAACTTTAGACTGTCAGTGTCACTGAATATTAAGTAGTGGGGGGGGGGGGGAAGGCGGAAGGGTGAGAGGGGAGGAGTACTTCCCCATTCTGCAACCCCAATGTCTAGGAGACATGTAGTTTTTGAGATATTTTTTTTTAATCGTTCGTTTCGTTGTATTGCGACGATGGTGAGCAGTCTGTTCTGGCACTGACGCTTTGGTTTCAAGTCTAACATAACATAACCTAAACCAAGTCACCGTTCTAGTCACTGGTCACGACTTTCGACTATAGCCCACAAGCCATGCGAGCGTGCCATGGCAGCGGTCAGCGAGTGTCACAAACGATTTTTTTTTTTTTTTTTTTATTACAGGAGATCAGCAGACAGGCAGAAGGCCCACTTGATAGAAAGCGGTTACCATTACCTATGGAGATTTGCAACAGCAAAGTTGCTACAAATGCGCTGCTGCTCTCTTAAGGGAAACTGGAACCTGGTCACTAATGCCGGAACACAACTCAAGATTGTTATGGCGACATACTTTAGACCAGGGGTGGTAGCCATCCAGTCGGGCAAATGCCCTACCACCTGGCTGTGGGTTGTTAAGTCGCCTCTTACGACAGGCCGCCCGGCCGCAGGAAATTGTATTCTTTCTCCGTTCCTGCACGGATAAAATAAATTAAAATTTGTAACCATCGTCGCAATATATAAGCAAAAAAAACCTATTTTTTGGAATTACTATAGAACTTATTAGAACTATACAAACACGTATAACACAGGTACAAATATAACCGGACGCAATAAGTCCCAATGTAATGCACAATTCAATAACACGCGCAAAGTCCGTCACTAAATGTACGCACGTCTTGCCTCGCCTGTGTTATCGCTTTGACTGCCTCACCCCTCCGTTCGTGCATTCCTTTTACCCTGTACAAATACAATACGTCTCGACACAATACTTGACCGCATAACAATAATTTCCACGAATTAGTTCGACACACCTGTCTAATGACTGCCATAAAAGATTACGATACACAATGGACTGTTTTTCAAGAATAAGCCTGAATGGCGCTCTGTTGTTCGTGCCTACCCCGCAAGGGAACTAGCGTGAAGTTATGTATGTATTTTTGTTATTCCCATTATTCATTCAAAACTTGTTTGTGGACCCTAAAAACTTGTTTCCTAACCCAAATGACAGGTCTAGTGGTTATATGTATGGAGTATGTGACCCCTAAACTCAAATCACTCTTAATCTCATGCCACTCTGTGTCAAAGCGCAGCCAAATAAACTTACGAGAGGCGATCCGTTGTTCATTGTAAGAGACGAATCAAATGGGATTTTAGCTTTCTCCCAATACGCTGCATAGTGTATTGTCACCTCAGAGTCCACGGGTATCAGGGGGCCTTCGCCTGAAAATTGGTCAAGAATCCCGTAGAGCCACCAGTCTAGCGATGCCTCAAATGGTTATCGTTTGATCATATGTATTTAGGCTACGTTCCATTAGAGACTCACAACGACCACGTTCACGACCGCGATTTTTCCCGTTCCATTTGCTTGCCGGCGTTACAATCGTAAACCCAAGTGGAACGGCTATTCGACCCACCTCTTGACACGGGTCGTCGTGAGCGTTGTGTGATCGAAAATGATGACGTCGTTTAGACGTAGATGCCAGGTGGTAGGGCATTTGCCCGACTGGATGGCTACCACCCCTGGTCTAAAGTATGTCGCCATAACATCCTTGAGTTGTGTTCCGGCATTAGTGACCAGATTCCAGTTTCCCTTAAGAGAGCAGCAGCGCACTTGTAGCATCTTTGGTGTTGCAAATGTCTATAGGCGATGGTAACCGCTTTCCTTCAAATGGGCCGTCTGCCTGTCTGCTGATCTCCGGCAATAAAATAAAAAAAATAGATTAGTGACGTTTTCGCCACGACCACAACGACCGCAGTCGCCTTGTGGGACGGCTAACGGAGCATTTTGGGCGTTGTGAGCCACTAATGGAACGCGCTGTTAGTACTTTCTTAAGTTTTCGCGACTATAGTCTTTGCAAGAAATGCATTTGCATGTTTGCATATGCCAATGCATATAAATCTATTTCTATAGCGTTATTGCATATTTTGGTTATTTTTCATTGACAGTGCCTATTTCGGTAGTTATACGTGGTAGGCGTCTTGTATTATGCCGACGACGCGTAGGAAAAAATGATTGAACAGAGTAACGCCCTTCCGAGTTCACTATCGCAAAAGGTTTGTGGCAAATTAAATGCAGTTTTGTATAAAAAAACCGCGGTCTTGAAAGAATAAAGAAAATTGACGCATTTATCAACGGCACCGGACAAACTCTACCCGAAGAAGTCTCCGCAGAAATGGCGCCAAATGTCAAGTTCTGTCCGGTGACGTCAGTTGACGTCGAAAGGCCATTTTCAGCCTATAAATTAATATTAAAGAAAACCTGGAGAAAAATATGTTATTGTTTACTGCCACAAGAATTATAATAAGTAGACTGAGAGCGGTCTAGAACTAGATTTTATACTTTAATTTTAGTTTGTATATATAGTTTATTTTTAGTTTAATTTATTATATAGTTTAATTCATTTATAATTAGATACATATTTATTTTTAAGTATTTAGTTCATAATTTAGTAATTATATAGTTTATGGGTTTTTGTTCTGTGTTGTGTAATACGTATTAAGGTAGGTATTCCATAATTGTATTAGTGAGTTACAAAACTAAGTAGTGCTGCCATCTTGTATGTGATATTACATTTGTTTAATATATAAATATAATATGAAAATAAACTTAAATTCTAATTAATCTAATAATAAATGGTTTATTGATTGTGCATATTTCGCCCCTTTTTAGTGCATATTTTGCCATTTTGATAATGCATATAATCCGATGTCTAGTTATAACTTACATAACACGTAGAACATATTACATCCGCTAGCATTTCGCTTACACAATCATATAAATATAAGTAGAATTGTTCATTGGGCCGGCCTTTGATATTGCTTTTTTTTTAATATGTTCATATGAAGTTCACAATACGACGGTTTTTAACAAAGTCTCGCAACCGCGACGACGCCGCTGCAGTTCGAGCGTCCACCGCGTTAGAGGGAGGGAGATAGACATATATACACATTGCTATAGTCAGAGAGAGAAGAGTATAGTATGTAATGTATGAAAGTGTAAAGCCTGGCAACATCGCTTGAAATTCTCGCTTAAACAATAAACAGTAAGGGCCTTACTTATAATAGTTTGTTAAATTTAAAGAAATTGCTCAGCAACTGATTAGTAAAAACTTTACCAATAAACTCATCTTTAGTCGAATATTTTGGGTACAACTAGCACAACCTACGTTAATCATTCAAATTTCGTTTACTTGTGCTCCTCTTAGGTAAACAGCAGGTAATACACGTTTATAAGTGAAAAAAAAGATATTCATTGCTTAGGGTCTGATTCTGATTCTCTTACTTAAGAGATAGCTAATCGTTTCTTAACGAGATTATCATAAGTAAGGCCGTAAGAGATAGGAACGCGTGCGCTAGCCATTACGCTACGACGACTTATTTATATATTTTTGCTACAAATATCATACCATATAATAAATATACCCACATTTCAATGAACATACGACTCACAGAACATCACTATTACGTCACCCACAACAATAAAGTACGACAATTATGTCATTCGTTTCATATGGGCTTTACTGTCAAAAATATGTAACTTGTTAAACGTGCAAACGTCAAAAGTAAAATAAACGTTCGGAAACAGTACCTACAGTACACATAATTGTTAATTAATTTAATCTTGAAAAATAGAAATTTAATATAAGCTACAATATCAAACTGAAACCAACTTAAAAAATATAACTAAATACTAAAAATAAAGTAACTTATAAATATAAATTAAACACTATGTAACAAATCGCTGCCAGATGGGAGCGTGCCCAGAATGCGAACACATAAGGCCACAGCACACTAGCTACTTTTAGCATCGGCGATTTTGCGACTGCATCGATGCTGCATCGCATTTTAGCGACTGCATCGATGCTGCATCGCATTTTAGCGACTCTGCGTTCGATCGCGATATCAAAATCTCGCATCATGTTGCATCATTCGCGAGTATTTTTTTTTATTGCCGGAGATCAGCAGACAGGCAGACAGCCCACTTGATGGAAAGCGGTTACCATCGCCTATGGACATTTGCAACACCAAAGTAGCTACGAATGCGCTGCTGCTCTCTTAAGGGAGACTGGAACCTGGTCACTAATGCCGGAACACATTTCAAGGTTGTTATGGCGACATACTTTAGACCAGGACTGGTAGCCATGCAGTCGGGCAAATGCCCTACCACCTGGCTGTGGGTTGTTTTGTCGCCTCTTACGACAGGCCGCCCGGCCGCAGGAAATTGTATTCTTTCTCCGTTCCTGCACGGATAAAATAAAGTGTATGTATATAAAGTCGGGAATGATGCAGCATGACGCGCGATTTTGATACCGCGATCGAACGCAGAGTCGCTAAAATGCGACGCAGCATCGATGCAATCGCAAAATCGCCGATCGTCGATGCTAAAAGTAGCTAGTGTGCTGTGGCCCATAATTACAACTACGTTTTAACTGTTTTAAGCACGGCATTTTATTTTTATTTCGATCTTTTTTCAACAGCCGCGATCACGGAGACAAAGAATTCAGCTGTTGTTCACGACAAAAATTATGTCATACTCATATTAGAAAAAAGTCATTCACAATAATACATTATATTACAGAAAAGTTTTATTTCTTTAATTATCGGTAATTAATAATACATTCCCACTCCACCAACCGTCAGTGGGTAACTTTAAAGTAGCCTACCCCCAAAATAAACCAAACGAGCATTATCAACATCAGTCTTAATCACACAAGCATCAATTATTTAGCTTGAAAACCTACAATCTGTGTTAACCTGCCGATTATCTATCTATATATATAAAAGAAAGTCGTGTTAGTTACACTGTTTATAACTCAAGAACGGCTGTACCGATTTGGCTGAAAATTGGCGGGGAGGTAGCTTAGAACCAGGAGACGGACATAGGATACTTTTTATCCCGTTGGAACCGGTAGGTGGCGCTGAAGTCGGGTTCTAGAATCCTCCCAATCACCTGGAGCGATTTTGGTTTTTGTGTGTTTGAGTGGGTTCCCGGATGGTTTAGATTCGCAATTGGAACCGGTAGGTGGTGCTGGGATCGGGTTCTAGAATCCTCCCAATCACCTGGAGCGATTTTGGTTTTTGTGTGTTTGAGTGGGTTCCCGGATGGTTTAGATTCGCAATTGGAACCGGTAGGTGGCGCTGGGATCAGGTTCTAGAATCCTCCCAATCACCTGGAGCGATTTTGGTTTTTGTGTGTTTGAGTGGGTTCCCGGATGGTTTAGATTCGCAATTGGAACCGGTAGGTGGCGCTGGGATCAGGTTCTAGAATCCTCCCAATCACCTGGAGCGATTTTGGTTTTTGTGTGTTTGAATGGGTTCCCGGATGGTTTAGATTCGCAATTGGAACCGGTAGGTGGCGCTGGGATCGGGTTCTAGAATCCTAATTACCTGGAGCGATTTTGGATTTTTGTGTGTTTGAGTGGGTTCCCGGATGGTTTAGATTCGCAATTGTAACGGGTAGGTGGCGCTGGGATCAGGTTCTAGAATCCTCCCAATCACCTGGAGCGATTTTGGTTTTTGTGTGTTTGAGTGGGTTCCCGGATGGTTTAGATTCGCAATTGGAACCGGTAGGTGGCGCTGGGATCGGGTTCTAGAATCCTAATTACCTGGAGCGATTTTGGTTTTTTGTATGTTTGAGTGGGTTCCCGGATGGTTTAGATTCGCAATTGGAACCGGTAGGTGGCGCTGGGATCGGGTCCTAGATTTTTATTTTTTCAGAGCAGAACAACGTCTGCCGGGGCCGCTAGTTACATAAGAAATAACTTACTATCTTCCTCAATGATAAGTATCTTGACGTGTCCACCGGAAACACAGTCGGCCATCTTCTCTGAGAGCTGCTCAAAGGAATGGTACTCCGGAGATGCAAGCATCATTTTATCAGTCTTTTCTTCGATTTGTTTCAATACATCTTCCGTATCACTGTTGAATAGAAGGAAGCAAGTTACAACTACATCAGACTTCTATAATTAATTCGAGTCTCTGCTTTCCTATTTTCTGCTTCTTTTAGTAGGGGAGCCCAAGCGGGGATTTTGGGATTTACTCAAGCGTGGCAGAATAACATAAGGGGGAAGCCTTGCACTCTATTATGTACCCCCGCCATACATGAACTCTTCATATAGGGTCGTGCGTTTAGGGCAGCATAGTAAAAAAAACTCAAGCACGTCAGATTAAGACAAGGTGAGTTAATTACATGCAGAAAAGTCTACATTTTAATAATCTGACAATTTGCGCGTGACATAAGGAAATAAAGTCACAAAGTTGCAAAAGAAGTCACCTGGACATTGCTATTATTATTATTTGTATGTCTCAAGACCACAGGCCATAAAAATGGCCCGGACATTTGGAGGGCTTGCGTGGGGCCATGGGAAGGCCAACACGTAGAGGCCCCTTGACAAATTTAATGTAAATGTGGCGTGACACTGACCGGCGATTCTCCCTGTCTACACCATATAACAATGCACCCAAGGACAAGCCCCGGCCAGTGTATGACTATTGTAGGAAATGAGGACAAAAAGTACCGGGCTATTGGGGTGAACTGCTAGTGGTACTAGGAGTCTGGGAATATGGGGACTATGGCGTCTGCCCGTCGCAATGTTCAGGGAACATGGAAAAATGGGCAAACGGTGACTCGCCACTCCCTGCATGGGCCCCAAAAGATGCCATAGAAGACAGGGGCAACATGGGTGTGAGTGGCTAAGGGGTTTAGAGAGGTGGGCTGCAGGTTCACCGTAGCTACTTCTGACGTAACGCCATTTATCACTTCCACCCCTGGAGCTTGAGTCTTAGCTCTAGCGATCTCCACTCCGTGCCGGCTGGTTAAGGCAAGCACGGAGGCGGGAGTCTTGCTTTGGCCCCCGGAGTCAGGTACGAGTTGTCGCTACTCACCTAAGGCTTTGCCACTTCGTGTAGTAAGAAGACTCGGGCGCCTAAAAGCGTGAGCTGCAAATCGACAATAGACAGGCAAAATACAAAGATGCGAATACCACCTTTGTTCTTTTCAGATTGTCATTCATCTGTTCTTTCTGATGCTAACAATGTAACTATCTTCCATCCTATTTATTTACACGTATTTGTTGTTGCACGAGTATTTTATTTTAATTTTGAAGTAAGTTTTATTAAAATTTTATTTATTTCTTTATTTTACTAATTAAATATTGTATAAGTAGAATTAGTTTTATTATTAATTATTATTATTATTTAACAAAATTGGGTCGTTTTGTTATTACGCCAAAAGGAAGGTTTGCACTGAAGAAAATCAGCGTCGTGTCGGATATAATTCCGGCACAGCAATATGGCGAGTGCAAACTTTGTTTGCTGAAAATGCGGCGTACAAATTCTCAAAATATGCTCTGTATATAATAATGTAATTACGTCGCTATTTGTTCAAATAAAGTTTTTCTTTCTTTCTATATAAAGCGAAATCGCTTTAACGCTTTACTGCAGTAGAAATGTGACTTTGTTTGCCTTATCGACAACAGAATGAATTAGCGTTCGGGCACAATCTCTCTCGCGCACGTGCACCGCGTATGATCGGCCCGCGGCCTGCAGCCACTGGTGGAAGACTGTATATCAAAATGGATAAATCTTTTAAAGAAAAAAAAAAAAGAAAATCTGTTTGCCAGGTGGTAGGGCGTTTGCCCGACTGGATGGCTACCACCCCTGGTTTAAAGTATGTCGCCATAACCTTGAGTTGTGTTCCGACATTAGTAACCAGGTTCCAGTCTCCCTTAAGAGAGCAGCAACGCATTTGTAGCAACTTTGGTGTTGCAAATGTCCATAGGCGATGGTAACCGCTTTTCATCAAGTGGGCCGTCTGCCTGCCTGCTGATCTCCTGCAATAAAAAAAAAGAAAAACACGAAGTTCTGACTGAATTACTAAAACATTTTCAAATGCATAAAATATGGGGAAAAATCTGTCCAATTCTGGATGCCCCTGGAAGAACTGTATGTTAGAAATAAGTAGTGGAAATTTATTTTGACCGATTATCAACATATGCATTTATTTTTTGTTTGCACTTCAAAGTCTTCAAAGAACACATCAACAAAGTGTCTTCTCCTTAATAAAGACAATAAGTAACGTGTTATTGGATATATTCTTAGTTTAAGTTATATCTAGTTATTTTAGGACAGATTTAAATTACTTATTAGTCTTATTTTCTAGATTAGACTGTAATTTTAATGTTGTATCACTAAGGTACATCATTAAAGAAAAAAAAACTTCAATGTCTGTTTAGTTTTTTTTTTAATATTTTTACTTTAAAGTTACGCAAGCACTGTAATAGCTTTAGAAATAATATATTAAGCGCTAGTAAATATTGTACTTCTACTGGTAGGCGTATACAAGATTACTATTCTCACTCTTCGGTGTTAGCATTCGTCAACAAGGGCAGTTCTCGATTTCCATGCGATCCACTCATCAGAATCTGACTAGGTAATCATGAGAACACCTCGGGTATATACTCTTAGGAGTAAAGAAAAAAAATGAAAATCGGTTCATAATAGATGGAGAAATCGCATATACGCATTAAAAAAAATAAGCGCCTGTAGAAAATGTAATACCTACATGCGTAAACTAGCTTTTTTTACAATAATTTAGGCGCACAGCAATCTTGAATAAGTAATAGTTACCATTTTTTTTTATTGTCTGAAGTAGGCAAGCAGGCAGACGGCCCACCTGATGGAAAGTGGTTACCGTCGCCTATAGACGTTTGCAGGGGTGTCGCCAACGCGTTGCCGACCTCTAAAAATTTTATAATGCCCTTCTTAAAAAACCCCATACCATAACGCAAGGGGAAAACCGTGGCGGGAAGTTACCTCCAGATCATCGTTGTACGCGGAAAAAATGTTCTAGAGAACCATTGCGTAGTTGAGCGTGGAGGCTCTAAGAAATGGGGGTGAACATTCCGTCGTTGGCGAGCTATGTGGTTGTAGAAGTGAGGCGTTGACACCAGATCAAACAATTCCTCGGAACATTCCCCGTTATACAGGCGGTAGAATACGCAGAAGGATGCAGTCTCTCTAAAGGCTAAGCGTTTCTAAACCACCTGATAGTATGGGATACTCGACGATACTAACAGTGCGACGCTGGATAGAGTTGAGGGGTTCAGTCTGGTAAGCGGGTGCCCCGGCCGAAAGATGTGAGCAGTACTCCATATGCGGTCTGACTTGCGCTTTGTAGAGTGCAGTGTCGTTGCCGCGGGGTGAAGTACTGCTTGGGCCGGTTTAACACACCAAGCTTTTTAGAGGCAAGTTTGGCCTTGCCTCTAAAAAGAACTGACACTGATCCCGAAATTGTACATTGTTCGTTATGTCGACCCTAAGGATCCCAATACTGTTAGAGATTGTGAGGGATGTTCCTTGGAATTGTGGCGCATTGATAAATGGGGTTTTTTTTACCATGCTAGGAATCAAACCTAGAGACTCAGCATCACAGTGAGTTCAGCCGGCAAAGACTTAGCCCGCTCAACTACAGAGGCCGTCATATATTTATTCTATGTAATTTCTTATTACTCAATAATATATTCCTGTAAAGTAGTTAGTCTCAAAGGCAAAATCAATGCCAAAGGCGTTCGAGCCAGCAGCAACAAGAATAGAACAGAATAGAAACATGAGGCATCTGCCTATTTACCGTGTGTACAAAAAAATAATAATAGAGATATAACCTGTCACTGTCATCGCCCATATCTGGATATAAGTCATCATCGGCATTCAAGAAGGCACCCACACTCTTCTTCTTGAAGTCCATGTCAATGTGGAACTCATTCTCAGAGTTCAAAAGTTCCCTGTGAAATAATCAGAACTATTATTTTGCTTTTTTTTATGTAATAATCTGAAGTAAGTCTTCACTTAAGTAACCACTTTCCATCAAGTGGGCCGTCTGCCTTTTTGCTGATCTCCTGCAATAAAAAAAAACTACAGTGCACAAATTTTGTGATTTTTTACCCCTCCCCAGTCCAAATAGCTGGTCAGATTCATTATTTTTTACTAACTTTGTAGGGGTCGTCAATGTTGATGGGTGGTACAGCATTGGTAGCCTTCCAAAGTTCCAACACCAAATAACACTCACAAAAATAGACGGAGTTGATAAGTTTATTAGCAAATATGAAACTAGTAAGCAAGTTTTATAAATTTTTTATATAATATTAACAGCAACAAAACACACAACAAAAATATAATTAATCCAATTCGTAAGACAGTATGTACGCATGACTCTTGACAAGGTCATTGCGCTGCACTACCAATCGAATGAATCGGGTGTGTCTTCACGGGCTATACCTGTCACGTTATGTAGGTGCACCCAACCGCAGGCTGCGCACGTGCATCCCTGTTGTTTGAGTATTTACGACATGCTGAGACAATGATGTGATTATTTAATGTGGCAGAAGGCCACAACTTAAACACTAATGCTAATACAGATAGAGTTGAAAATATTTTGAAATTTTATAATTATTAATTTTAATATAACCTGACCGCATTAGAAGTACACAATTGGCAAGACACTGCGCAGGATGGGGGGAAATGGCGTGTTCTCGTTTCGGAGGCCAAGACTCACGTAGGGTCGCTGAGCCAACGGAGTTAGTTAGCTTTTTGGTTAATTATTTTGGTCATGTCAAGTACATTACATTTGCAGACTAATCCCAAAATTAAACAAGTAATTGTGTTTTTATCACAATTAGATAAATCATGTCACTAAAATTGTACATTATTTCTCTTGATGTGATGCACATATTTAACATAATTATATATATAAACCATATTTAAAGTCTGAATACAAAAAGTGCGTAATTTTCTCCTTCCGCATTCATGCATATTTACCATAAATACTAACATTGAATAATTGTAAGGCACTGTATTCTACACTGTATGCAAAAGTGGATGGATGCAGAAGTCGTGGAAGGCCACGACACACCTTCCATGATCAAATTGATCGTGTACTAGCAGAAGGTGATGTCAGGAGCCTTAAGAACAGACGAGTGTGCATGACAAGAGTTATGAATGTCAAAGAGGCAAGTGAGGTTTGTAAGAATAAGCCTAAATGGCACTCTCTTGTTCGTGCCTACCCCGCAAGGGAACTGGCGTGAAGTTATGTATGTATGTATGTATGTATGTATGTACTGTATTCTACTTAGTCTTGAGGGGCTATGGGTATAATACAATATAACTAAGGTAATTGAAATTATATCATTGTAATAAAAAACAATGACAATTAAGCTCAGTAATTGTATCATATTAAGCAATGTATATCTTACAAATATTTTTTTGGCAAAATCAATAGTGAAGGCGCTAGACCTATGGCTCCAAAAAGAAAAGAGGACTTAAATAATTTTCCCAATAATTAGTTACTTAATTGTGCATTTTTAACAAAGAATGAAATAATTCATCATAATTATATTTCATAACTTATAAGGAAAGACAATCCTAAGAACTTACCTGAGATTAATTCCTTTAGACAATTGTACCGGCTTATTAAACACGTTCATTTTGTTAAATTTAATTTTAAAAAATTGTAGAAATTTGCACTGCAAAACCACTTTTAGTTTCACGAAAAATAAAATATATACATTAACAAGTACAAAACTTTTTTGGAGGTTTCTTATTCTTTCTAACAGAGATTATAAATTAAAAAAGAAACTATTTACAAATACAAAACTTCAATGTTCAATCGAGATTTTGTAAAATTTATTTTATAACTTGGTATAGTAGGCCTTTGAGCTAATTTCTATTTTATGTGATATGCTATTTTAAATGTTTAATATAAAAATTGTGTAATTTGCGTTAAGAAAGTTAAATCTTTATGTGCTTTTTTTAAGAATTTAGCCATCTGGTATCAATCAAAATCTAGAATTTGGCTAAGACTGAGTTAACAATTGTAAAAACTATTTCGAAAGACTTTGTAGCCAAAAATGTAAACGCATAAAAAAAAAATTCATCCTAAATGTCAGTGTCATTTTGAGTGGAGGGATCTATTTGAATTGGGCCATGAGTTTCTCTCTGTGTTTTACACTTTGTTTTTAGTTATTGATATTGTGCAAAATGCATAGCAGATCTGCGCCGGGGTATAAATCACAGTATTGATATTTCTTGTTCTATTTATAGTTTCATCTAGGCACCTGGTATCCTAGTAACGACATTAAAACCCATTTTCGCTTACGTCCTTGGATCATTCCGTTTTCCCAGTTTGCTGTCGGTTACTTTAAAGTTGCAGAAGTTGAAATTTTAATTGCCGATTAATCATGTACGCTCAGTAAGTATTTTTGAAATATATTTATTATATTTTGTTCTTTTACATTAATTTCCTTATTTTTTTATTGTTAATTAAGACTCCTACTGATATTATTGCATACTTTGCGTGTTATTTCTTTGTTCTTGTGGAATGTAGTAAAATTTTTGGTAATAATCATTTATCTACATTTATACATAATTATGAATGACTACAATGAAAGATGTAGTGACTCATATATCCTGAATTTTTTCTACCTTCAAGTTTGTGCAATATAGTATTTACTATTTTGGCTGCGCTTTTACATAGAGTGGACACTAGACCTGTTATTTGGGCTAGGAAACATGTTTTTAGGGTCCACCAACAAGTTTTGAATGAATAATGAGAAAAACAAAAAGGGTGGGGTATAGTTATACAGCACATTTATATATTATGAACAAATCCGAACTTTTTAAATGTAGGTTAGAAGGCTAAGCGAAGGTGGACTTGAAGCGAAGCGGAGTACCCGCTTGAGCCTTTGTGGTTATTTTTTATAGAATATAGAAGTTAGTTTTACATCACAAATAATAAATAAATGTGCCGAATATCTATACTGCACCCCATATGCTTAATATATAAACACTAAAACTGTTTTAGAGTTAATAAAAAAGTATTGAATTAGTTCATTGATTTTAAATATGTAAATAGTTTTTGTTTTGCTTATATATTACGATGATGGTTACAAATTGGTTGTAACATTCCCTGACTGCTGCCACATCATGCTCGCCTGGCTTGTGGCCTTTAGTTGAAAGTCATGAGCAGTGACTAGAATGGTGATTTAGGTTATGCTATATTAGACTACAAACCAAAATTCACAACCCGTCTGAGTGTGCCAGAACATACTGGTCATCATTGTCGCAATATAATGAAAAAAATTAATATCTCAAGAACTACATGTCTCTTAGACATGGCGGTTGCAGAAGGGTGAAGTACTCGTCCCCCCATTGTATAACAGTCACACGAGCACAGTTACGGTTTGTTACTGAATGGCACCAAAAAACCAGGTATGGTAAGTTATTCATATAGAGTTAGACTAAGTTTGAAGGCTTCTTTATGGTTCTTAGAGAAGCGTACAAATCTGCAAACTTACTCTTAACTCAATTTGTATAAGAGCAAAAGTTTTTGGTCTGAAATTAATAAGTGACACTTTGTTGTGCTGATGTGTGATTACTTTTAAGCATAATGATTGCTAAGGAATATTCTATGCAGGTACCATTTCTATCCAGAAATCCTTGCGAATTAGTGACTTGAAACTAGGAAAATGAATCCTGGGTTCCAATAGACGCTGAACTCAACTGGGAACCCCATTGGAATTAAATGAGATAGATATATAAAAACTTCATCATGAATAACAGCTTTATCATTCTTTTTTATAGCTCAATGGCTGAACCTAACCCAAACCAACTAATGACATGCCCTTACAACAAGGCGCATCAAGTAGAGCACTATAGAATGTCTTTCCACCTGCAGAAATGTCGGTTGCAGTACCCAAATAGCCAGAAAGGAACATGCATGTATGATGCAACACATGTAATACCCGATGTTGAGATGAATGTAAGTATGTTTTTTTTCAGGAAGTTACACTACAGTTTAACCTCTATATAACAAATCTGAAGGAGATTAGAAAATATTCACTATATCAAGAGATTTGTTGCAATGAGGTTTGTTATGTACAGGTTAGTTTGGTCTTAGTTTTGATTTAACATGCTTAAAGGAAACTTAAAGAGTAAAACACATTATTATGAATGCAGTTTAATATTGTATTACCTTACACCACTAGATATTAGTTTATTATTAATTTTGAATTCCTGAATTGTCATAAGGTAAAAGGAATATGTTTGAACTTGTTGATACACAAATTCTTGTTAGATGTATTGATAGAATGCTTTATGCAAAGGTTGTAGGGTGACAAAAACAGAGGTTAAATATAATTTCTAATCTTTCTATTTATGTTTTGCATTGACTGAAAATTCGTTACAAAGAGGTTTTTACAAAAATGTATTTGTAATGTAGAGGTATATTTTGTATTAACTTTTACAGCCGACTAAGGGATTTCCAAGAATTTGTTAAATCCTAAAAATCGTTACATTCAGGTTCATTATAGTAAGGTATTATGTACTAACTAAATTAAATATTATTATTAGTATTAAGTAATACTGTATTAACTACTGTAGGGAAATCTGGTTTTTAACCTCACAGATGGCAACACTGATGTATCCTTGGCGTCACGTGGGAAGCGCCCTCTTAAAAATGACAAATATGAGTAAAACTATTTTTATATATATAGCTATATTTATGTATTAGTATGTGGAAAGTAGAGGAAGAGGGGTCTTGACATATACTACGAGTTGTCACCTTGGGGGGGATAAAATATTGAATAAATGGGTATATTCCCTAATCAAAATAATGATTCCAGCATCACTCTACTCCGTAAGTAAGTGATGTTAAATAAAAAAATAAAAATAGCCTTTGTTGCTGAAGAAAACCTGTAACTCCAGCAAATAAAACAAATAATTTTTTTTTGAACGGCGCCCAGACTGACCTAGGCACAGAGGAACACATATGTTGTGGCGCGACGCAGACCAAAGACTGTTTTGGGGTGCACGGGCGATAACCGCAACACACCCGCATCCCGCTCAACCCCTTCTGTTGTCCTACGCGCGTAATAGCTAATAAAATATTTTAAAATTTTAAATAGTTGCTAATTTATTGTACATAATTTTCTATAAATCATTATTATTTCAAACATAGTAACAATTGTATTTTTAACTCAATTCAAATTGGTATAGGTATATAATAAGAAGAATAATTTATTTAACGGAGGAGAAACCTCCAATGTGACGTCAGCAATACTGACGTCACGATTGTCAGCTTTTTGGTGACGACCCATATTTGAGTCCTCGAAATAGAATTTCAAGAGAACTCGGTATCGTACAATCCAAGAGCGTTACGACACCTCAGAGAGGTCCGTCTTGTTCGGCGGGTGGAGCAATAATGCCCCACGCCGGCCGAACCTTCCGCTTTTATAGCCGTGAACAATCAACTGACCGTCATTTTCTTTTTATATTTTAGAATGTCTTTACGACGGATCGATTCAGACTGATCGTTGAGACGCGGAAGTGCGGGGTAAATTACTTTTTCGGGGAATCATCGTTCGTTACGCGGTGGCGTGAACATCCTGGGGCCCGGGGAAAAGGTGACGGCTCCCATTTATAGTGCTGACTAAGTGCTGTTGTCGTCGGGGGGAAGACGAGCAATCTTTGTGACTGGTCTCGTTAAGCTGCCATCCTTGGTGCTGAGTTCTACGACTCGGACGACGTCATCCTTTCCGGGCAGAATCTTCTTTATTCTTCCCATCTTCCACTGGAGTCTGGGAAGATTATCCTCCTTTATGAGTACCAGCTCACCAATCTTGGGTCGACTGGTTTCCGTAGTCCATTTAGATCGGGATTGGAGAGTGTGCAGGTAGGATTTCGACCACAAGGTCCAAAATCGCTGAGCCAACGCTTGCACTAAGCGAAAACGTCGTAGGGTTGATGGAGGAGAGGATTCATGGGAATGTTCGGGTAATGCGGTAAGTGGGCGACCTATAAGGAAATGACCAGCGGTTAGGACTTCGAAGTCTGTAGGGTCTGAAGACAGAGGGCAGAGTGGTCGAGAGTTGAGAACGGCCTCAATACGGGCTAAGAGTGTAGAAAATTCTTCAAAGGTCAGATGCTGCTCACCTAATACGCGATAGAGTAATTGCTTAGTAGATTTCACGGCTGCCTCGTGCAGACCGCCAAAAGAAGGAGCTGAGGGCGGATTGAGCAACCATGTGATCTGCTGTGTGGCTAGCTTGTGCGTAATTCTATCATCATTGGCCTTTAAGAAGTTTTGTACTTCTATGAGCTGATTTCTTGCGCCGACATAGTTTGTACCGCAATCAGAGCGAATTAGGGTAGGGATTCCGCGCCGACTAACGAACCTTTGCAGTGCCGCAAAAAAGGCGTCCGTAGAAAGTTCCGAGACAGCCTCTAAGTGCACTGCCTTGGTGGCGAGACAAACGAAAACACAAAAGTAGCCTTTGAGAAGTTTGGCATTGCGTAGAGTACTTGATTTAATTAGGAATGGTCCGGCAAAATCCGTGGACACTTGACTAAACACCGGTTGTGGGCTGACTCGATCAGCCGGTAGGTCGGCCATAAAAGGGGGATTCGGCTGAGCTCGATGCCTAAAACAGCGTACACATTTAAAGACACGGTGACGAATGACTCGCCTTCCAGATAAAATCCAGTATTGTTGACGGAGTAGTGCGTGTAGTGTATCTGCGCCCGGGTGGCAGTGTATAGTGTGGAAATGATCTATAATTAGGTCCACAAGGGGGCTTGAACTGGGTAAGATGAGGGGATGTTGTGTGTCATATCTAAGGGCTGAGTTGGACAAGCGCCCTCCTACTCTAAGAAGACCATCCTTGAGAAAGGGCGAGAGGCGTTGTATTCGCACTGTACATAATTTGTTAGTTTGCAGTCGGTGGATGTCTTCAGCGAACATATTTTGTTGGACTGAGCGTACCCAGTGTAAGAGCGCTTTCTTACGTTCGTCTACGGTAATGGGACCAACGATGCGAGAGTGAGAAGATACCAAGCAATTGTGTGCAAAACGTTTAATACATGCGGTTACGCCTACAAGTGTGTCTAAGGAGCTGAATCTCGTGAGTAAATCCGTGTCTAGATCAGGAACCGCGATGTGAGCTACCATTTTTCTTGGTTTTAGACCAGGCAGTACGTGATGACCCAAAGCAGGGGGCATCGTGGGCCAGGTATCAGGTGGGGCCTTGAGCCAAGTAGGCGACCACCATAGGTCATAGGCTAAGAGTTCCTGTGCTGATATTCCCCTGCTAGCACAGTCGGCAGGGTTAAGAGCTGAGGGTACATGTCTCCAAGTAGGGTTACATGGATTGGCTGCAATGGCAGAGACTCGATTGGCCTCAAAGACCTGTAGGGATTGAGAAGGAGTTTTAAGCCAGGCGAGTACGATAGTACTGTCTGACCAACAAAAGTGTTGCTGAATGGTAATGTGGGCAGAAAGTTGAACAGAGACGCGAGAAATGAGCAGCGAAGTGAGGTGTGCAGCTGAAAGTTCCAGCTTTGGTATAGTCTGTCGGGTTTTAATGGGGGCTACCTTGGATTTAGAAACAAGTAGTCTGACGTGTACCTGACCCGTGATATTCGTTTCATGAAGATAGACTGCGGCTGCATATCCGGATTCGGATGCATCGGCAAAACCGTGTAGGGTGTAGGTGGAATCTTTGCTGGTGCAAATTGTTCTGGGGAGTCGAAGAGCAGAGAGTAGAGGTAAGTCTTCAAAAATGTGCTGAAATTGAAATGTGACATCATTGGGAGCCGATTCATCCCAGTCTAACTTTAGAGTCCATAGGTGCTGAATGAGCAGTTTTGCGCGGAAAATAACTGGGCTGATCCATCCACTAGGATCGTATAAACGAGCGATGGTACTGAGTATTGACCTTTTGGTAAATTTTTCCAGTGTAGGTACCGAAATGTGATATGTAAATTCGTCCGTTTGTGGTATCCATTGCATACCAAGTACCTTGATTGCATTGGAGTCGGGTACAACATCAAAATCCTTGGGTATGTCACATTGATCATCCGGGAAGCGTTCTAAAAGCTGACGAGAGTTTGAGGTCCACTTTCGCAAATGAAATCCCCCTAGGGCTAGTAACTCAATGAGTTCAGTCTGCAGAGCTATTGCCTTGTCAACTGAATCATGCCCAGTCAGAATGTCATCCACGAATATGGAGTGCGTAAGAACCTGTGCAGCCTGGGGAAAACGGTGACCTTCATCAGTGACCAGCTGTATAATAGATCGATTGGCGAGGAAGGGGCTGGGTCGTAGGCCATACGTGACAGTGGACAGGGCGTAAGTGAGCAGAGGTTGATCTGGAGAAGAGCGCCATAGAATGAGTTGGAACCGTCTGTGGTCTGGGTGAACTAGTATATTTCTAAACATCATCTGGATGTCTGTACTAAAGACCACTTTGTGAGTACGAAAATTTAGAATGATGTCAGTAATATCACGTTGGAGCGGTGGGCCAGTGTGCAGACAGTCATTAAGACTGACACCATTAGAGCTCTTACAGCTGCCATCAAAAACCGTGCGAAGTTTTTCAGAGTTGGCTTTGAAGATGCCATGATGCGGGACGTAAAAATGGTCTTTTCCTTTGAATGTGCTGGGGTGACAAAGAGCCATGTGGCCCATGTCAATGTATTCCTTCATGAAGTCGATATATTTTGAGCGGAGGGTAGGATCTCTTTGGAGTTTGCGCTCCAAATTAAGGAATCGTCGTAGTGCAATAGCGTGGGTTGCACCGAGCTTAGGTGCCTTTGTAAGAAAGGGAAGGGATACTATGTATCGCCCTGTGGGATCACGTGTGGTGGTAGAACGAAAGTTCTCCTCACACTCGTCAGAGGTTGAGTTGTCCTTTGATTGCACTTCTTCGACTTCCCAGAATCTCTCCAGAGCGGAGTGTATTTCTTTATTTGAGTGTTGGGGTTGTAAACAGTCAATATTTACTAGTGCTGAATTAACTTGAGGCTCAGGCTTTGTGTAGTTTGGATTGATAGGACCTAAAAGAGCGAAATTGAAGATCGTGCCGAAGGCTATTGGCCTGCCGGGGCCCAAAAAAATTTTGTTACCATCCAAAATTTGGCCCAAGACATCAGAACCTAAAATCAAGTCAATAGCGGCTGGAAAACGATAAGACGAGTCTGCTAGGGGAAGCTGTGTCGAGTCGAGGAGTGGAACAACGTCAGGTAACATTGTTAATGGTAAAAGACCTGTCAAATCTGGTAGAATGTATGCCTTTGCGCTAATTACTGGGACTTCGGTGTGAATAGGGCGGAATGTGATGGTAGTTGAAGAACTAGAGTTTTGAGTCTGTTGATTACCGACTCCTGTAATTTTTAGTTCTGTGTGCTCGACAGGCAAACGTAATTTTTGTGTCATAGTTTTAGTTAACAAGGTTAGCATGGAACCGCTGTCTAATAATGCTCTTGCCTTATGAAATACTCCAAAAAATAAATAGTGTAATTTAACTGCACCTGACAAATTACCGGCAGTGTCCGTAAGGCTTTTGAAAATTGTTATGAAAGATGGCCAATCCTCAAGCTTGGAAGAAAATTTGGGTAGATCTATTTTGGGCAGAACAGTAGACGTGGAGAATGTGGGCGAGCTTGGTTTGATGCTTGAGCTGATGGTGATGTTTGCCACCAAAATTTTTTCATATGCTTCTATAGCCGAGGTGTAGTAGTCAAAGTACCATTTTTCCACTTTGTCGTCAAGGTCTTTAGAGTCCAAGATCTCATAATATACTGTATCCAACTTGCCCTTTATATCGTCCAATTTTGTAAAGCGCCCTATGAAATCGTTTACACTATACTTTTTGTCTCCTTTTAATATAAGGTTAGCTATCTCTAATAGGAAAGTTATGTACTTATGGGTTTGCATAAAGATGGCAGATTGCGATTTGGTAGGCATGACGATGAGAAGTGAATAAAAATGATTAGGAAAAAAAAATATATATCAAACTGTCGTGTGCGCTGAGTCTTAATAAACACGAAGCTATATATAAGCTATAAAAGTTGCACGGCAAGCTAACTTCCCCCCGACGACAACAGCACTTAGTCAGCACTATAAATGGGAGCCGTCACCTTTTCCCCGGGCCCCAGGATGTTCACGCCACCGCGTAACGAACGATGATTCCCCGAAAAAGTAATTTACCCCGCACTTCCGCGTCTCAACGATCAGTCTGAATCGATCCGTCGTAAAGACATTCACGCATCGCGCGCGCATTTGAGATATCCACCCAATTGCAATACTAATCGGGTTCCAAGAGCTTGGTGATAAGTGGCAAGTGAATCTAGTTGTGAAGCGGGAGATATATAACAAGAGAACACGCACTGCTGCTCCTGTATCGCAGACGCTCCGGTTACTCAGCTCATATTATTACGGGTGAGTCCATTTATCTCCATTCCCTCTTACCCTTGCACCCTTGAAATCTGGCAATCGGCCAGATCATATGATCTGGCCGATTGCCATCTCTATTTTTAGTTCCACTTGTTGGAGTGCCCGAAGAGGTATATGTTAGACACCAAGATGTATGTGATGGAACCTTATGAGACCCCTGCAGTTACGGTATTGCCCGCACCACCCGTCCTGCCCACTGAAGAGAATTGGGATAATGTCAGTGATTTTCTATTTACCTTTTTTAAGAAACATACAATACTTAATATTCTTTAACTTTTTTTAAGACGGAACCACCACAAATCTTGAGTGTCACACACGGCTAATTGGGAAGCACCACAAATTTGTGGTCAAATACAGATAATTGAAACGAACGTTGAACTGATGCTTTCTCCCTCTACATAGAATTTGTAATAGAGTAAAAGAGACAATATAATTCTTTTAGTTTTGGAGTGGCGATTCTGATGGCAGCTTTGGACAAAAATAATATTTATTTACTTTGTACCCTCAAAAGGGTTAATATATAAATAATAATCGTGGTAGCGTAATGGCTAGCGCGCGCGGCCCATACTCAAAGGGCGCGGGTTCAATCCTGGCCGGAACGCGTGCACCGCTTGGCCAGTTTTGTGATCTAAAGTGCATATTGTTGCTAACAAGGTGAAGGAATACATACGTGATGCAACCTACACATCGAGATAACCGATGTGTCAAACCTGCCAAGCCGCCTTAGACGACCGTGGCGGGTATACTGTCCGTTCCCCCTATAATGGGAGGCCCGAGCCCAGCAGTGGGACATTTATGGGCTGGTATTATTATACATATAATATATAATACAAAATTGATACATATATCAATTATTACTCAATTCCTCTGTCAATTGTGGACTGATTTTAATTTTTTTTATCAAGAGAATATACATATATACTTCTGAGGTGGTCCCATTGTCACCAAGTCAGGATTTGGTGAGTGGATTCCAGTCGTGGAAGGCCACGACACACCTTCCATGATGAAATTGATCGTGTACTAGCAGAAGGTGATGTCAGGAGCCTTAAGAACAGACGAGCTTGCATGACAAGAGCTATGAATGTCAAAGAAGCAAGTGAGGTGTGTAAGAATAAGCCTGAATGGCGCTCTCTTGTTCGTGCCTACCCCGCAAGGGAACTGGCGTGAAGTTATGTATGTATGTATGATTCCAGGGAAATGGAGAGCAACCCTCAAATATCATAGGCACGTACAATATGTTTCATATTTAATACTAGGATATGCCCGTGACTTCGTCCACGCTTGACTTGAAATTTCCGTCGGATTCGCGGGACAAGAAGTATAGCAGAATTTAAAAAAAATAATGTAAACTATTGTTTTAGTGGAAAAATTGTCGGAGTAAGCTAATTTTTATGCGTCCGAAAAACTTATAACCGCTCCTGGGAAAATTCTCGCGGGTTTCCCGGGATAAGAATCACAATTTGCTATCAATCTGCACCACCTGTTTCTATCCATGCAGGAACGGAGAAAGAATACAATTTCCTGCGTTGGGGCGGCCTGTCTTAAGAGGCGACTTAACAACCCACAGCCAGGTGGTAGGGCATTTGCCCTGGTCTAAAGTATGTCGCCATAACAACCTTGAGTTGTGTTCCGGCATTAGTGACCAGGTTCCAGTCTCCCTTAGGAGAGCAGCAGCGCATTTGTAGCAACTTTGGTGTTGCAAATGTCTATAGGCGATAGTAACCGCTTTCCATCAAGTGGGCCATCTGCCTGTCTGCTGATCTCCTGCAATAAAAAATAAAAAAAACCTATTTCGCCTGATTCAATTTCTTTCATTTAGGTTGCCTGGAAGAGATCGCTTTGAGCGATAAGGCCCCTTATTGTATTGCCTAGAAAGTATTGTAAATATGGTCTGTTTTTGTAATTGTTATTTTGGTGTGCAATAAAGTGTTATCTCTCTCTCTCTTTCTCTCTCAATCAGTGAAAAAATCAGATTGGAATGCGATTTTTTTTTTAATCTGGCCATTTTAAGTCATTCCCAGAAAATTGTAGCAGGATACCCAGTATAGAAAGTCCCGTAGATTCTAAGTGTAGGAATTTGCTGTCGATCAGCGAAAACCGCATAGAAATCGGCCAAGTAGTTTTTACGTAAATCCCGAACAAACATACAAGAAATCTAAAAAAAAATACATCCTGTTCTCTGTCGTTTATATAGTGTATTCCAGTTGGATTTTTTTTTTATATGGCTTCAATGTACAGACACTTGTTTAGAAATTTATAATGTTATAGATTTTTATTTTATTTGCGTAACTAAAAAACTGAAAAAAAAATAGCAGACCCCAAATAATTGGGATAAGGAGAAACGAGAGAGAAAAATGGAAGAACTAGGCATGATGCTGAAGAATTTCTTAAGCCGTTTCTTCTCTTCAAGCCACAACAGTCTGCGAAGTGGTGGTAAAGTAGATTAAGCTCCCATAGAGTAAATAAAAACTAAAACTAAATAACTAAAATAAACCAGTTGAAGGCTAAATAATAACTTTAACATTACTCATTGACGCTGGACATCTTTGTCTTCCGATGTCACGACCGAAACGTTGGAATACTAAAAACTCAAATACTGCGCTTAAAACCATTAGAGCGTAGTTTTATTACATATCAATTCGATTCTTAACATACGTTTTACTTTTACAGGATAATGTAACAACCTACGTCCCGGATCTGAGCAAAAAAAATGATATCTTGTGGAAGGCGAAAGGCCTTACTCCGTCTGAACGTAGGAAGGTGCGGATGGAAGGCGTCAAGAACTATCGGCCATCTCAAAATGATGAAGGGCCGACCACAGCTACATAAATTTAAAAAAAAATTATCTACCTCAAATATGACGGTATGGCTGACATCTCATAGAATGTGACTTGTAGCAATATTTCACCTATAAATTACATACAAATTTTGACTAAACAGGTTAGATCTATCTATCTTTTCATTCAGACAGAAAAAGATTTGATAAATAAATAAGCTTTCTTAAAAAGGTTTTTAAAAAAGCTTTTGAGATCCTGGATATCATGTAGCCGCAGAGTGCTAGCCAAGACAAGTGAAACGAGCCCAAACACGACTGGTCTATCGTGTTTAGTGCAGGAGTTCCTATGGCCACCTTCCGACTCCATCATCGGATCAGCTCCATGGTACCATATTATTGCATACACGCGATATACATATGCGTGCAAAATTTCAGCTCAATCGGAAACCGGGAAGTTGGTCAAATTTAACTTGCAAGATTCCACCTGAATTTACATACCATCCATTGAAAGTTAAAGTAAGGCTTGTAATAAAAAGGTAAGTCGTTTTAAAAAGTTATGGGGAGAGATTTTTCTTATGATGCAGATGCAGTTAATAGATCGATTATTACTAATACTCAGAAATAATTGAATATCAACTCACGATATGCAGAGCGTCACATCTCTAGACTTACCAAATCAATCAATGTCATCTGTCACTTGTCATCCATACCGTCCATTTTGAAATAGAGAATACATTTTTAAGTTAAGTAGCATTTGTCTAAATGGAGTTCATTATGGCTACATTCCACTTGAGGCCTTCTAAACCACGCTAGTGACCGCGATTTTACCCGTTCCACTTATTTGTGGGCGTTACAATTGTAAACTTAAGGGGAACGGGTTATTCAACCCACCTATTGACATATTGACATAGGTAGTTGCAAAGGCTGCGTGGGCGAAAGTCACGACGTCATTATTGACGTTTTTGCAACGACCATAACGATGTGGTCGCTATGTGAAACGGCTGAAGGAGCATTTTGGACGTTGTTAGCTTCAAGAGAACGCGCCCTATGTCGCTCGTGCGTTACCAGATTTTTAAAGTTAGAAATTGACAGATTCAGTATTTTCTTAAGTTTTCAAGAATATATATTACATTTCACAAATCATTTTCTTATGCCGCTTCTTCTCTTCGAGCCACGTATTACGAAGCGATGTTACATTTCATTTGGCTAACATAGAGTAAATAACAACCATAAACAAGAGTAAATTGTTTTAATAATATTTATAGGTTGACAGAATTTACTTACGGCAAATCTGTATTACATGAATTTCGACCATATTATATATATTACATATTACTATATGTAGAAATCAATTGCTATTTTTGGGAAGAAGTTCTTTTACGCGGCTTACAAGAGTGAACTGGCAGAGATCGTCACGTAAGGTAAAATCGTTGTACTTCCTCCAGACCACATCTTTAACGTAATTTTGACTAAACGATTTCAAATTTTAATGCAACGAAATAGATCTAAAATACAATAATATCAGTGTAAGAGACGGTGTTTTGAAATTGGAAGGTCTTGTAATCGCCCTTATTCGGGCGCTGTCATCGCGGACGTTGACATGTTTTTATGGAAGTTCTATTTGATATTTAATTTTTCAGCAAATAAACATTTTTCTTTTTAATGTAAGGAAATTAGTTCCTTACAGGGTACTCCGACTGCAGTTTTTTTTTATTATATAGATTTGTTTTATTAAGCTTGCGATTTTTAGTTTTATTGGTTTGTGTAATACAGGTTGGTCGTAAGTGAATTATTCTGTTTTCGAAAATGTAGTAATGTGCGAGTGAGATAGCGAACTAGGTTTAGGTACCCCTTAAAGAGAACCTATAGACTCACTGCCTCACATAGATGGCGTTATATATAACACTATTGCAGGGATTTTGTGTAGTTTAATTGTAATTGAAACTATTCAATATCCGAAATAAAAAAATCGAATCCGTATTCATCGTATATAAAAATTACAAACAATTTCGGATTACATCAATTTATATTAAAAATAATTGTAAATTTATAT
The DNA here is from genome assembly GCA_019925095.2 of Dendrolimus kikuchii. Lineage (NCBI taxonomy): Eukaryota > Metazoa > Arthropoda > Insecta > Lepidoptera > Lasiocampidae > Dendrolimus > Dendrolimus kikuchii. Next base: position 36,419,935 of record CM034387.1, read on the forward strand.
ATAAAGAAAACCCTGTCGTCCGTGATCACGGCCACTAAAAAGTGGCCGAAACAAAGATTAAATAAATTACCACGCTTAAAACCGTTAAAATTTAGTTTTATTATGTACTAGCTGTGCCCGAGACGCCGTCCGCGTGGAATTTGTTTTCAAGGCCCCCCCGATTTTGAAATACTTTTCATTGCTGCTCCGCTCCTATTGGTCTTAGCGTGATGATATATAGCCTATAGCCTTCCTCGATAAATGGGCTATCCAACATTGAAAGAATTTTTCAAATCAGACCAGTAGTTCCTGAGATTAGCGCGTTTAAACAAACAAACAAACTCTTCGGCTTTATATATTAGTATAAGATACAAGTCGCGAAAACAAGAAAATATTATAATTTCAAAATAAATGTATTCCATCTTTATCACAAAACAAATCCTGTATATGGTAATTGGAATAGCTTCTAGAAGCACAAAACGCCGAAATTTAATCTAATGGGATTACTTTGTACGTATCTTTTTGAATTCTCACAGTATTTTTTCAGTTATCTTTAAATTTTAAAAATTGTGCCAAATTTTTCAATGTCCACTTCGACCCACTACTTGAGATAGGTGGTTGTGAGCTCGGCGTGAGCAAAGTATTTTGAGCGTTTGTGAGTGTCTAGCGGAACGCGGCCGTAGTTGTGCGTTCTGTGAGTTATCTAATACTTAGCATACGTGGTATCCATAGTAGTTTGTAGCGATGTGACGAGTTGGATTTTTTCTGACTCGAGTAACTCGATGTATTATGGCCATTGACTCGAATCACGACTCGAGTTGACTCGACTCGTGCCATCAGTTTTCGTTCATAATTCCGACCATAGCCGACCCGAACCCGAAGTCGCCCGACGAACCGACGAATCCAAATATTATAAAGCGATTTGAACGGACGTGCAGGAGTTACGAGTAACGGATTCATTTTATTCAATTCAATCCAATTCGGAAATGCTCGGTGCCGCCCGACGCAACTCTGTACACAGAGAATTGAAGACGTTAGTGGATGAAGGTGATATGTCGCATATTCGGTTTTTTGCTTTTTTGCGTAGATGAAGGTGATAAGTCGATACCAAATGACTACAGACCTTATACCATTGATATAAGGCACATTAAAAAAAACAAAGTTGAAAAAGGTGAAAGGCGACTTATCTCAAAAAATAAAAGTAAAACTTTTATCTCGATTTACTCAGAATTGGAATTATGCGACTTATCACCTTCATCCACTCATGTCTTCAATTCTCTTACTATATTGTAGTGATTCGAGTTACTAATAACTGAACTCGAGTTGACTCGTTCGTGGTTTGATTCGAGCAACTCGAGTCAAATAGCTCGACTCGGACATCGCTAGTGGTTTGTGTACTTAGCCTATAAATAATATGACTGTTGAATCCCTGATAATTAAATATTTAGTATTGAGAAATAATGTCATCTATTAGAGAATATGTGGTTACTTTATTGTAGGTATTCGTAAATAGTAATAAATGTTTTATATAGTCTATAGAATATAGAGACAAGGAAACGATATTCATGTTAACAAAATGTTTGCCCAAATTAGACATGGACCCGCAGCCGCCTCTTGCGCGCGTCGCGTACTCTAGTAATACGCTGATTGAGTCGTAAACAATATGTATAATATTTTAATATTTATAGGGAACTATCTCTACACGGCAGACGTTGTCTTGCCTTTAAATAAGCTTTTTTAAAAAGGTTTTTAAATACAAGCTTTTGAGATCCTGGATATCATGTAGCAGCAGAGTGCTAGCCAAGACAAGTTAAACGAGCCCAAACGCGACGGGTCTATCTTGTTTAGTAGAGGAGTTCCTATGGCCACCTTCCGACTACATCATCAGATCAGCTCCATGGTACCATATTATTGCACCGTCACGCGATATACAGATGCGTGCAAAATTTCAGCTCAATCGGAAACCGGGAAGTTGGTCAAATTTAACTTGTAAGATCCCACCCGAACTTACATACATCCATAGCAAGTTAAAAAAGTTCAGCGCCACCTACTGGGTCCAAACGAGAATCTAGACCATCCCGGCATCCACTTGAACACACACAAAAATAATTTCACCTAAATCCTGGAACCTGATTGCAGCGCCATCTACCTGGTTCAAATTTGAATCTAAACCATCCCAGGACCCACTTAACACAAAAATAATTCACCTAAATCAGACAAATGAAAACGAGTTTAAATGCAATCACCATTGCCGAAATCGGCCGGGAAAGATCATAACAAATGGCTAGACTGATGTTGTGACTGATGTTTTTTTAATGATAAATATCATATTTTAATTCTTATTATCCTATTCCGGACGAAGACACTTCCAAAAACACAAAAATCTTCTTGAGTTATAAATGGTGTAACTAACACGACTTTCTTTTATATATATAGATTTAAAAATGACTGACCTCTCTAAAACCATTAGTTAAATTGTAAGCTTAATACAGAACAAATGGAACAAATTATTGCTTCAATACTAAACCCAAGAAATGCTGGCTTGACGTCGTGAAGTATTACACGCGTACCAATAGTCTCGGTAGTAAAAAAGTAGGAAAGTGGACCCTGAGCTTGGAGGCAGACGCCCTGAACGCTACCGGGATTTAACGCTAAGATGATGATGATGATGACGACGACTTAAAAGTCTGAAATTGTCACGCCGCCACTACACCGTTTTCAATGCGATGCTCATGTCTGTCCAGCCCATCTAGACAAGTGGTGTTGGGAATTGGGAATGTCATAATCCTTAGCACCACGACATGTCATTCCCATACATTTTCTATTCTATTATTTCGATTCGTTTAGCGCTAATGCCACTTGTCGGGGGGTCCAGATAAAAAATTAAGGTCGTCGTTTTTTTCACTAGTATACTCACCACCGGCAGTAGTTCAATTTTAGGCCTATAAAAGATTATCCTCCTTGTCTCTATATTCCAATATAGCATACGCTATGACTCATGGCAGTCGCGGCTATAAATTAATTATGGACTAGAGCTGTGCCGTGTTATACGCACTGTCGATGGTATGATTAATGTCATGGAAAAACGTTCTATAAAAATAGTATGATGTATATATACGTCTTTAAATAAATCGGATTTTGGATTTATATAAACAGAATATTGATTTAAAACTATTCACAAAATTGTTTCCCCCCGGTTTTGCCCTTACTCGTATATCAAAGTTTTTTGTGGCTAATGTAAAATTTTGATATATTGAATTAGGAGGTTTTAATAGTCGACAGTCGATATTGAAAAAACAACGCAATATCATCGATGTCTTTCCCACATTTTATAGCCGGATATAGCCGCGACTTTCTAAGTCCTAGCGTTTGCTATATTTAGTGTAACTATTAAAATGTTAATTAACAATATGTTAAGAATATCTTTGTTTAGAATATTTGTTTTAAGTTGATTGTTAAGCTCTCAGAACAATAATTAAGTTATAGAAACCGCCCTAAAATACACGATGAGCAACGACTCCTTTATTCATATAATGTAATATACACGAGTAAGAGTGAGACAGTAATATGTCATAGGTTACTATTGTTTCGTATGGGTCACAAATATAAATCGTTTTGTTCTAATTATTCTAGTACATTAAAAATGTGTACCATCCATGACTTTTATTTGTAAAGTAAGACAAACTTGATACCTAATCCTTTGCAGTTCATGAACTATGTACTATTTTCGGAACCGGTTCCCTACACCGAATTAAAAGAAATGTTTCATATTACCAACGTTTATTTAGCCTATTAGTTCACTTGGTCAGTGCTCAGAGCGTTACTAAACGATCTGGCAATCTTGTGTACTTCATGAACGACGTACTATTGGGAACCAGATTTCTAGACTATACTGATGGCTGGTTCCAATATCTTACTATTCATTCGGTTGCCTTACACCATCGGTTGAATTTTGACATTACTTGTAGCTCCATAGCTTATGTCAATTTTTTACCAATTGTAAGGCAAATGAATGAAACGGCCATGGGAACGAGCCATAAATATAGGTTCCAAGATAGTGATGTGTCATAAAATACTATTTCTGTGTACTAATTATTTAGACGTGTCAATTTCAACAAGCAATTCTCCTAAAGCGGCCACTAGTACACCTCCAGCATGGACATGTCAGCTTGATTACTTTTGACAAGTGTAAAATATGTGTTTCTATGATTTAATTGATGATTTAATTTAATAAAATAATTGTAAAAATCTCTGTTTTGTTTCTTTTTAAGTATCCGCAGATAGAGGGAAAAATGTTATTAATAACGGTCATCGTATTAGTTAAGTCTGACATCGATACATCGAAGGTTGAAAAGTTACGTTTCAAACAACATTTTATGAGAGACAACATAATGAATTTTTATCCAATTTTTTTTTATTAGCACATGTAGCACATGGCTACTTTTTATTTTAGGAAAAAAATTATAGTTCCCGTGGTATAACATTAACGCATGCGAAGCTACAGGCAAAAGCCAGTTAGTATATATGTTATCTGTGAATGTTGAACGTCATTTTTTTAAAGAAGCTTTGAATCTTTTTGATTATATCAGCCCCATCGTACCTTTTCTTAATTTATATAGTTTTTAACGTCATTAACAATGGCTACGTTCCACACGAGACTCGAAACGACCGCAATTTTTCCAGTTCCACGTGCTTGCGGGCGTTACAATCATAAACTAGTGAAACGGATTATGGAGCGTTGATGTCATTAACAACAAAATACATAAATGTCATTGGTTGATTTGAAAATCGCACCTTTTTAATGACAAGCGATAGAGAGGATTTATGGCAGATCACCACTAAGCCAACGGAAGCGCACAATGAAGGCGACATCGGTGAGGTGAGCCGCGGGACGTGTGGCGCACCGGTTCTCGCATACGTAGTATCCATAGTAGTTTGTGGTTCTCGCCGCGATCACTCTCTCGTCTCACTGCGTTGTGATACCGTCGGACAAAAACGTGTGTCTACCTACTGTCCTTTGTTATAATTCGTGGTGTGTAAATATATTATTGTAAATCGAAAACCAGCCTTTGAGTTATATCAGTTACACGAGCAATACTACAGATTAATGCTCTGTGGTCAACCCATATTGTGAGCACTGTATAATTTAAAATAATTACGTCATTAGTGACGTTTTTGCCACTACAACAACGATCGTATCCGGATCTGGAACAGCTGATGGAGCATTGTAGGCTACTAGAGGAATGTGCCCAATGTCACATCATAAATAACTCATTAAATCCTTGCTATATCTGCATGACCCAGTCATTAACCCAGGCGTATTAAAGCTATTATAAAAAGAATAAAATACACATCTATAACATTCTCACAATAAAATTAAATTTTTAATAAAATACAGAAATAAAGCAATATTTATTTCAAACTATTTATATAATCACTGTCCATTTTCTCAAACTTCTCTTTCATTTCATCTGGAACCTCTACAGAAGATAAATCATCCGCACCAACTTCTACTTCCTTCTGTATTAAGATATCCACTACGTTCTCACATGCAAGCAAATTCCTCGGATCCTTCTCCCATTTATGAAACTCTCTTAATATGTAATACACTCCGTTTTCTCTTAACACTTCTCTACCAGAACTTTTCATGCAGAATTTGTTCAATGTCTCCAAAATTATTTTACGTATATCAACATCCGATTCTCTCTTCTTTTCTTTAGGTAAGTATTGTAGTGATATTGGTAGTGCATCCATTTCTTCGTCTATGTACTCTTCGTTACCCATTATAGGCTTTAATAAGTATGTAAGTAAATCTAAATCATTGCTAAGAAGGAAATCATGAAGTTCTGTATCAAAAGATAGATTACGTACAGTTCCAAGTGCTCCACCTCTTCTTATAACAGACTCCTCGTAATTGCAAAAAGGTAGTAATTTTATTAAAGGAATGTACGGAGATTCTTCTACTAACCACTTTCTAACTCTGCTGTTACATGATAGGTTACTAAATAATGGCGATAGGTAGTTCAAATTTGAACCCTTTTTGTTAAATGTTGTGTTAACGAATACATTCATTAAATCATTTAAATGTGGAAATAAAACGTCCAGGCACTGTTCTAGAATGTTTTCATGGCGCGTGATGTTTGAGAGGATCATACAAACAGCGTCGGCGTCTTTCTTTTCAGAATCCAAAATATAACCTATAAATTTTTGTACGCAGTTTATCTCGTCTTGATAGTTCTGTTTGATCACCAATTCTGCACCTTTAACGTTGGCTGTGATGTTAACTAACGCTAGTAAAGCGTTTTTAGCGATTTCAGCAACTTTGTCGTCGGTTAAATTGATGAAACTTCGTAAGATTTGTTCGTGGCTCAGTAACGTTTGCAGTCCTTCGTCCGTGCCTGATAATCCTACTAAATGTTCCAAAGATATATGTTTTAAGTCAATTCTAGTTTCGGGTTTAAGGAATTGTAACATCTCTTCAAGTGGATCTTTAGCCATTTTTACTTAGAATTACAAATTTGGAAAGATTAGAAACTTTCACAACAAAAACGTACAACATGTACGTCAAAATATTTGTCAAACGTCAAATGGGTACGTCAAAGTAATTTTTTATAGGATTTATGGCTCTGTACCAAAGATGTTTAAGTAAATTTTATGATAAAATAGAAATTAATTAAAAGACTGAAACTGTGTGCATATTATAAGTCGCGACTGACAGACGTGGCTGACGGGCGTGACTTACAGCGTATCTCTAGATAAGGAAAATCCATTGACGTGTGCACATTATAAGCCGTAATTCGCGGACATGACCTTGAGCGTTCGGACGTCCTAAGTCCTAAAGCAATCTGTTACGTTTCTAGCTACAAGGCTTTTTGAACTATAGTAAACTATTTATTTTCAGTGTTGCCAGTATCGTTATAGAAACGCGACACATATGTCAACTCTTAAAAACCGCAAGTTTTTAGCGGGAACTCAAAAGTGATGGGGTAATTTTAATTTATAAAAATGTATAATATTATTTTAAAATGAACGGTAGTTGTGAGATATTGATAGTTTTAAACCGACTTAAAAAAAATCGAAATGGTTCTATATAAATTTTATTGCTATTAGATTTAGGTTCTGAAAATCAGCATAAAAATCATTGAAATTACTCAAAAGATGTGTGTATAGTTTTAAGGTTTTCAGCCATAACCTTTTGTTTCAGATCCGATTTTAATAATTCTTTTTGTGTGGGATCTAGTAGAATTTCAAGATAGTATCATATTAATTTTATAGTTTCATACGTAAGTGAAAAATAAAATAATTGTAGCAAAATAAAAACAGTCTTCAATAGTAACATAAAACCAAAAAATATTTTTATCTACATCTTATTCTTTAAAAATAAAAAACAAAGTCAATTTTTCAAAATGCACCGACTTCAATAAATTGTAGAAAAAAATACTTAATGCTTTTATGTTACTCTTGAAGTCGGTTTCTTGGTAGAGAACATATAATGGATCTTATATTTCTATAATTGGCCTTATCGTAAAAATATGGAAAATGAACTTAAATTGTTAATTTCTTTAAGATTATTTTAAAGAAATAAATAGTTAAAACCTTTGATCACGTAATATAAAATATTTTTCAATGCGCCTGAAGTATATTAATAATGTTTATGGCACATTACTTATCTATACTAATATTATAAAGCTGAAGAGTTTGTTTGTTTGTTTAAACGCGCTAATCTCAGGAACCGCTGGTCCGATTTGAAAAATTCTTTCAGTGTAGAACAGTACATTTATCGAGGAAGGCTATAGGCTATATTATAATTTCAAAAAAATTAGGGATACTTACTAAAAGTCCAATAATGTAACCCAAGGTGTAAAAAAATGATCCGAAAAAATCCTTACACGGCGTGCGCTGCGAAAGCTATTGATTATAGAACAAAACCATGTACTACCACTTTGCAGAACATATAATTGTCTACGAAAAATATTGCGTAACCATATGTCTAACTATTGTAGTTATCTCACAATAAGTGTTCTCTTTTATTTTTTTAAATAATGAAAATGCCGTCTCTTCAAAAACTCTTTATTTTGTACCCTGGTATTAATCCTTATCAAAATAAATTACTCCATATTCAAGACGAATTCAATACCTTTCTAGAACTTTTTGAATTATTCAATTCGAACGTTTCATTTAAAAGACATCGCGATATTTAAAATGTACCTATGTATTAGTGTTGTAGCCAAATATACTAATATATTGTTTGATTGAACGCGCTAATCTCAGGAACTACTGGACTGATTTGAAAAATTCTTTCAGTGTTGGATAGCCCATTTATCGAGGAAGGCTATAGGCTATATATCATCACGCTAAGACCAATAGGAGCGGAGCACTAATGAAGAACGTTTCAAAATCGGAGGGTTTTGAAAGCAAATTCTACGCGGCCGACATCGCGGGCACAGCTAGTATATAATATCTTACTATCATTGTCACTGAGCAGTGTATTTTAAAGTTTTTATGTTATATTTTAAACATTATGTAGATTTAGGGTGACCAGAGATATCTGACTTCTACAATTTTACCAAAATTAGGCCTTCATTTTGGATATAGAAGTTTATAACGTAGAATTGAAGAAAATGAGTACCTAATCTTAGCAAAATTTCATAAAATCTCAACAGAATTTAGCGTTGTCAAGTTATCTCTCGCAATATTCTTGCAACACATTCAATCATTGTGATAGAACTTTGAGTTTAACTAAAATCTCTTTGAACAAATGAATTCTTGACCCATAAAACAAAGTTTACAAAGATTTCATAAGTTTGGCAAAACGGCTTCTAAATTCCCAATTTGGTTATTGAATTGGATGTACAAAATATAATTGCTGCATTGCCCAAATATAAGCTCACTATGTTTGGAGTAAATCTTTTACATTTTGTAAAAATTTTACACCAAATATTGTGAGCTTATATTTAGGCAATGCAGAGAGGGCCTAATTTACAAAATAAATTTAATTATATACATAAGGAACGAAGTTGAAAGTAGGCCAAGTGCGTGTTGTTCTAAACACAATAAAAGTTCTGTAAAAGTGACCAATATATTTGTCATTTGCACACAAAAATTGTTAGGAATTTATGACGACGTTGCGTGTTGTATTATTTGCTATAACCTCATTAAATCTTAGTAAAATAATTATATATACCAAACAAAAGTGTGTGTGCTGAGAAATTCTCGCAACTTCTTCTCCTTAAACAGGAATAACACGTTACGAAGTGGTGTACATAAAGTAGGAAGTAGACTTCATTTTTAACTTCAAAAATGTTCTTCACTGGAATTCAGTTTCAATAGGAACTGTTCAATTTGAGATAATCTAAAGCATTGTTTCTCAACCTTTTTTACGTCGCGACCCAAGAAAAAACCAGTCTTGCGGCCAGTTCACTACAAAGTTATATTTTAAAGAATAGTTAACTTATACGTTAGATTTGTAAATATGTCTTATTTTTTAATAGACTTCAACCCCCTTTAATAGCAAACGCGACCCCTATGTTTAAAATGGGACTTCAATACATACATACATACATAACTTCACGCCAGTTTCCTTGCGGGGTAGGCACGAACAACAGAGCGCCATTTAGGCTTATTCTTACACACCTCACTTGCTTCTTTGACATAACTCTTGTCATGCACGCTCGTCTGTTCTTAAGGCTCCTGACATCACCTTCTGCTAGTACACGATCAATTTGATCATGGAAGGTGTGTCGTGGCCTTCCACGACTTCTGCATCCATCCACTTTTGCATTGCATATCTGTTTAGTCATTCTTTCATCATGCATTCTTTCCACATGCCCGAACCACCGGAGCGTTCCTTTCCTTACCTTCACCCCGACACTCTCTTTCAGACCAACTCTCTTTCTTACTTCGGTATTACGAACGCGGTCCGCGAGCGTCACTCCGCAGATTTTGCGCAGTGCTCGCATCTTGACCGCGTTTACTCTACTTTCATGCTCTCTCTTCCATACCCAACTCTTGGGTAACTTTAGGTTAATGGTTTAGGGACCTCAATGTTTATATTATAGAGGCTACGTTCCACTTTTGACTTACACGCCCAAAATGCTCCTTCCACATAGGTACCGCGGTCGTTATGGTCACCGCGAAAACGATACAGTTCATGACGTCATAATTTTCGCTCACGCAGCGCTTAGAACCACCCATGTCAAGAGGTAGGTCCAAGTGGGCGTTGACCACAGATCATTAATTCTCTCAATCGAAACGTTGACTAAGGAATGATTTTCAAATCATTCATACATCCAGCAATCTCATTTGTGTATTAATGACATCAATACTCCATATCCATTACACATGAGTTTATGATTGTAACTTCCGTAAGCAAGTGGAACGGGAAAAATCGCGTTCGTGAGCGTGGTGGTTGTGATTCTCAAATGGAATGCACCCAATGTTACCAGCTCGAGACACTCGAGTCAAGAGAGAAAAGAGCTAGGAAACTGATAGGCAATAACGGACTATTCGACGAGAGGCTTCAGAGCTTAAATCATAGACGTAAAGTCGCTAGTTTGTCGGTATTCTATAGGATATTTTCGGGGAGTGTGCCACGGAATTACATAAACTGGTTTCTTGCTCACCATTTTACCACCGGACAAGTAGACGTATGCGCTCATGCCACTGATATATGATGGAAATACCAATAAAGCGGACGAAACGCTATGCTTCCACTTTTAACATACGCACCGCTGAAGAATGGAACTCTTTACCGTCATCTGTTTCTCCCGAAGAATACAATCTAGGTATTTTCAAGTCTCGCGTGAATATGTATCGTCTAGGTAAGCATGCTCCACCTTAGACTGCATTTCCGCATCAAACGTGAACCTATTCTATATAAAAAAAAAAACTTTTGCATCTCGGGTCGCCCGACAGAAGAGATAACTTAAACTAATCTAAGTTACATACATACATACATACATACATAACTTCACGCCAGTTCCCTCGCGGGGTAGGCACGAACAACAGAGTGCCATTTAGGCTTATTCTTACACACCTCACTTGCCTCTTTGACATTCATAACTCTTGTCATGCAAGCTCGTCTGTTCTTAAGGCTCCTGACATCACCTTCTGCTAGTACACGATCAATTTGATCAAGGAAGGTGTGTCGTGGCCTAATCTAAGTTATTTTCGTAATATTGTCGTTGGATTCGAAACATAGAAATGGAACTTGAATTTTCTGAATAAAATTATATTTTTTTAAATTTTTTGTTTATTGCTGAAGCACAGCAGACAGGCTACTACTACTACCCTCAACTGTGATGGAAATTGGTTACTGTCGTCTATGGACATCAATAATACCAGAGGTCCTAGGAGAATGGATTAATTAGATTTATTTAAAACCCCACATTGAGAAACGATGCCCTGAAGCATTTATATACCAAGCGTGGCACTAACAAAAGTTCATCTGGCCACATAGCCGATTTAAAATGACAAAAACATTAATCGGATTATTTTTATTTTGGCCACACGATAGGTTCAATCCATTCGATGTAAGAGGAAACTCTAGTGTATATAGCAGGTGTGTCTTTGTCACCACAACTTTTCCCTAATGACGTCACACCCATAACGTAGAAGATACATTTGTTTTCACTCGACGTCACTTGCAATGGACCTCCTGAGTCGCCCTGTAAAAAGTATTAAGATGTTTATTGTGGGATGAATTACAGTATAAAAATACATTCACCCGTGGCTTCGTTCGCGTATTTTTTTTTTGTAAAGTTGCTAATTGGCCCACCTAAGATGCCATTCGCAAATTATGTCACACGAATTTCATGATGTTTTGACACCGCCCCCGTGTTTATCACAGCTGGTCACATTCTTGAGAAACCTTTCTCCCTAGTGTAACATCACATATTTTGCAATTGTACATCAAGAAATTATTAAATTAAAAAAGCAATTTCGTAACTACTTTTATTTCCATTTCAATTGTTTCTTAATAATTTAAACATTATACTCATACTGATAAGAGTTGGAAATATTCTAAACTTTTTCGTTATTAGGTCAAATTTCGTATTTTAAAGCTTAATTTTTTTTTATTGCAGGAGTTCAGCACACTGGCAGACGGCCCACTTGATGGAAAGCGGTTACCATCTACCAGCGGTCCCGTGCCTATAGATATTTGCAACACCTAGTGCGAAGCCAAGTAGTTGCCAGCCTATAGGATGATGGCCTAGAGGGATAGGAGGGCAGAGGATAGTATTTAGGGGGTGGGATGGAGGGGTCAGACAATAAATAAAAAATGGAATAGAAGGATGGGATATAAGACTGGAATGGGAATGGGATATGGGACTGGAATAGGGGATCAGATAAAAGTGACTCACTTGACAGGTGTCCTGACCGCCGCCCAAGTATCCTGCACATATTTGTGAATCAGTAAAACCAACAAAGTGCGTGTTTCCTGGGAGTAAGGAATCACAAAAATCATTGTCAAAAAGGTCGAGTGCTGCTTTTTTGAGGATTTTCGAAGGCGTGCTGGACGGTCCTTAAAAGAAGAAAAAACAGATAAAGAAAAGATTTATTGTCGTAACACACGTACGTAACGTACCCACACAAAAATACACAAAAAAAAATTAAGTACATAACAATCACGCCACCGAGGCAGGGGATAAAGGATCTACGACTAACATCTTGTGGACCCAATTGTCAACCTCAGCTGCCCGCGGTACCCCTGCCGTTAGCAAACGAGGCCCTGGCGACCGATCGATGGCGGTATAACTATCGCAAGAAAGCCGACCTATAAAAATCCCCTGGTCGGAGACGGGTAGCAGCGTCTCCGATACAAATAGATCGGTACTGCGGTCATCAACTCGCATGCCAAGCGTAGTAACTATGGCATTTATCCCCTATGAGAAAGCACCACAGAAAACGGTCCTCAGGTCCCGGTGACCCTGCTATTCCCGGCTACGGCAGCGGTCGCGGTAACGGCGGGGCGGAGGGTCCTAACAGTCTTCGGGTTACGGGAGGCTCCCAACTCACGAAATTGACCTTGGCGACGTATAACGGATGGACGATTAGGCTGGACAGTCACCTTATAGAACTGGAAGTAGAGCTAAGTCGAATTAACTGGCACATCAGCAGACCCGATAGACGATGGAGTAGACGAGTCGTGGAGTGGAGACCGTGTCGTGGTAAACGTAGTGTCAGATGCCCTCCAGCCCGATAGACCGACGACCTGTGCAAGGTCGCCGGTAGGTGCTGAATGAGGAAGTCAGAGGACAGGGATGAGTGGTGCCAACTTGGGGAGGCCTTCGTCCAGCAGTGGACTGCGAATGGTTGCCGACGACAGAATCAGTAGTTCGTCTTCCAATGAAGAATTATCGTCAAAATACATGGTGACAGTAGTGGTACCGCGTAGACCACGGATTCCCAAAGTGGTCGATATCGACCCCCTGGGGTCGAAATAGATGGCGCTGAAATCGGATTTTTTTTTTCAATTCACTAGCAACACGAATGACATGTTTATGACCTACGTTCTCATAAACAACATGTTATTCGTTGTATTACGTCAAATCAGATTAGCTTTGACTAGTTTTTATGTTTTACTGGGCAGTTGTCTAAACTGGACTTAGTTTCTTTTTTATTATTATATGTAAAAAAACCGTATTAAGTTTTTGTGTAAGTAAAATAAAGCTACTGCCTATGGTTGGACACGCGCGCAGCTGTGGGGAAAACTCTAATATAGAATAAGTACTTACGACTATTTGTAATCCCCCATCCTGTAACTATGGCCTTAGTGTACTCTCCGACGCCATCTTGGTGCCAGAGACAAGCGGGTCTTATTCCAGAGCTGAATGGTACGTCCGATATTAATTCCAACAAAGCGATATCGTGGTATGGTCTCGGAGAATCGTAATCTGGGTAAACGTATTTTTCACGTATTCCCACCTGGGCAAAAAGGCCTATATTTAAATTTTGGAAAAACAGTTTTGTTCTATAGGTGAATGGTAAAAATTAGCATTAGCCTCGTGTTTACTCGTGGTCCGTCCCTATATCTTACCGACCATTCATATGCCTTATTATTGGTTAAAATTTGATAAAGCTCCATATAGGTAATGTCAAGTGAACGAATGTTAAGATATAGGCACTGGCCATCAATCGCCAAGAGGGCGGCTGTTTGCAACTGATTCAACTGAACCACAGATTAGGTGTTAGTTATTACGAACTGAACAATAAGCACGCATGCCACCGCGTGCCTTACCGCCGCTGGGTGCCAAACTTTGGCAGACGTTGTCCTGCCTTAGAAAATAAAATTCTAGAACCCGATCCCAGAGCCACCTACCGGTTCTAATTGCGAATCTAAACCATCCCGGTACCCACTCAAACACACAAAAACAAAATCGCTCCAGGTGATTAGGAGGATTCCAGAACCCGATCTCAGCGCCACCTACCGGTTCTAATTGTGAATCTAAAAGAGTAATATATATTTTTTTTATTCTAGGTCATGACAAAATAAGATTAAAAATCTTGCCAAAAGATTTTAAAGTTTATAATTAACAAATAAAAAATAGGGGTTGATCGTAGAGGGGTGAAAATTTAGGGTTGTATGTATTTTTGTATGTTGTATCATAAAAAAATAGAAATTAAAAATTTTGTCTAAAAAATAAAATAAAAAAATTAGGGGTGGACTACCCGCGGTAGCTACGCCCCTACCACTTACCTACCTCATCGCGATGTCACACGGTCCAATCAGACTGTGTTGTAAAATGGAACGCATTGTTTTGTGAAGCGTCAATGTCAAAAATGAAGGAAAGGACTTCTACAGCAAAATGGCTGACGATGAATTGTGTGGGTTTTATTTGGTGGTCCTTAAATAACTGTTTTAAGTAAAATATAGTATCTTAATAATTTAATAGCGTGCTTCTCAACACTGTGTTTAATATTATGATTGGTTGTTCTTATATTTTATTGAAGTTTATATATTAATTACATATAATCGAATTCAATAAAGTAAAACTTGTTTGTATTGTATTCTACCCATAGTCTCTCAAGACTAAGTAGAATACTGAGCCTAGATTACCGTCTTCTATGGGTAAGGCGCCCAGAAAGCTGACTACGTTTCCTCGCTGGATCGCCATACTGATCCGTTGCCCGAGGTAGAGGCACCAGCCCTCTGATGTCGCCGGCCTTCAGCTGGCACCCGGAGAGGCAGGTACGCGCATTACTTCCCTCGCTGAGTTAGGTTCCGTTTACCGCGGGGGGCCTTTAGCTTGCTAGGAGAGCAAAGGACCTTCTACCCCCGCACAACGAAGTAGGGTGTGTTCTACCAGGGCACTCTCCAGGCACTTTATTGCGCTGGATCGGCTGGGCGTAACTATGTTCTAAATCTCAGCCTTTCCAACACAAACAGAAGCGCAGGGTCGACAGGGAGGAGGGGGTTTTTTAGTGGGTATTGGGGTTGCTCGCTCGTGCAGCAACACTCGGAGTCTTCCACACTATTCTTTGACGTTGATCGCGGACGGAGCACTGCCAAGAGCATACTATTGCTGCAGTGTTATCGCCCCCGACCGACGCGTGTCGTTCCCCTAGCAACGACCCAGTTTGTGCGTAAATCGGTTAAGCATTTTCCCTCGCCTCTAAAAAAAAAACCAGCCCTCTGATCACCTGAAGAGTCAAGGAGTCGTTTTGATAAATTTTGGTAGAGGCTCATGGCCTCAGGACTCCACGGTCCAAGCGTCTCGACAACAAACGGCACAAACATATAACTCTCACTGAGGGTTGCATATTTGAGCCGCTTGAGTGATTCAGCTGTTTCCACCGCCGAAATGGCTGACCTAGACGTGTTTGGTAAATGGGATGCGGCCAACGTATTTACGCAAGTTTATTATAAAATATTATTCGGCAATTTTGATCCAATAAACATGCAATCTGGAAATGCAATGCAAATGGCATACAAACAAGTATTTTATTTATCTTCAAGTAAGTACCAACAATTAATGAAATACTAGTAAAGTTCCTTAAGTTTATTTTAGTACAGTCTGGGAAGACAAGAGTATGGTACTGTCAATCACTTGCTGCCGATGGGTTATAGAGGGTAGAGGTAAGGAGTACCAGTCTACCGCGGGGGGCCTTTAGCTTGCTAGGAGAGCAAAGGACCTTCTACCCCCGTACAACGAAGTGGGGTGTGTTCTCCCAGGGCACACTCCAGGCACTTTATTGCGCTGGATCGGCTGGGCGTAACTATGTTCTAAATCTCAGCCTTTCCAGCACAAACAAAAGCGCAGGGTCGACAGAGAGGAGGGGGTTTTTAGTGGGTATTGGGGTTGCTCGCTCGTGCAGCAACGCTCGGAGTCTTCCACACTATTCTGTGACGTCGATCGCGGACGGAGCGCTGCCAAGAGCATACTATTGCTGCAGAGTTATCGCCCCCGACCGACGCGTGTCGTTCCCCTAGCAACGACCCAGTTTGTGCGTAAATCGGTTAAGCATTTTCCCTCGCCTCAAAAAAAAAAGGAGTACCAGTCTGTGTTGAAGAAGTATCCTTCATAACGCGTATAATAAGGATGGCGCTGCGATAGCTTAAGATAAATTTTAAAGGAAGCTCCAAAAGTAATTTGTTTTTATTAATAAAGCTTATTGCCAGTCATTTTACTCGAGCGGTGGACTATACGTAGCGAGCCTTTAACGCCCTGCACGTACAATATAATAATGTTTTCAGAATGCTGTTGGGGTTGCCGCGGCACTGTAGTGCGTCTGGGATGTTTGCGGAGGCCCGCACAGATGGTTTTAAGGCGATTATCCGTAAAAAATCCGGTTCGCTGATGCAACGCTTGCGCGGCAGCACCAACAGCCTTCTGAAGGCTATTGCGGTCAGATTTGACTGCCCCTTCCAAGAATATTGACTACCCAGTCATCTGCTCAAATAAGTGGCTTAAAAAAAAATGTGTTAAATACTCGTAGAATAAATATTACTAACACTACTAACATTAATCTATAAGATAATTGTAACTAACACACTAACTAAATATGGACCCCGATCTGAAATAAAGTTTTACAATAATTTAATCACTCTACAGGTTTTCTCACAGGATTGTATTTAATCAATTATTTTAGGCTACGTAAATAGTTTAGGTTTTTTATACTGGCATTTTATGGCACTTTATCAATTTTAAATTCATATTGTAGTTTCTCGTACGCCAGCGCTAAGGTGGTACGTATTTGAACTCCTATTTGCAAGGTACTGGTGGACACTTTTATCGACTTCTTCCCACATAAAATGGTAGGTACTCCTCACCTTTACTCTCCATACCATAGGGCAATAAAATGTATAAATAGGACAGCGCACACGTCTCTAACTGTCACACAGGCTTAATGGTGGTGTCGATATTGAATAAGGGTAAGCCTAAGTAGTAGTAGTTGTATTCGCCACAAAGGCAGGCAAAGGAATCTTTAGTCCATACAGCCAATTCTGATGTTTAAGTCTTCGTTTATTAGTCGCGCAGTTGTATTGTAGGCTACAACTAACGCCATTCAACGGAGTTCTTGTGAAAACTCGAAAGGTCACATTTGACTATAAAGTTCACATTTCTCGCAAAAACACATAATTACTACTCAAAAACTATCAATATCCTACAACTATTGTTCATTTTAGAGTAATTTTATACATTTTTAGAAAATAAAACTGCACAGCACAACGTCTCCTTTCAGTTCCCGCCAAAAACTCAGGGTAAGCCTAAGATAAATGACTCACCGCACATGACGAGGCGATCAGGAAGCGGGAAACCGCCTCCATGATCGCCGTCTGGTCTCAAGAGCTCGACAACCCTGCGGCCTATAGCGGCTACACGGTGGATGCAATCAGGCCACAGCTGACGGAATGGGTCAACCGTACCAGCGGCACCCTGACCTTCAGGACGACACAGATACTTACCGGACACGGATGTTTCGATAAGTATCTGTGTCGCATTGTGGGCTGCTTGCCTTCCCCGGACTGCCGCCAGTGCGGCGCGCCCGACACGGCGTTACACACGCTTGTCGAGTGCGCCGCATGGGCGCCGCAGCGTATCGAACTTGAGACGCACGTAGGTCCAGTCGACTCGCTCTGCGACTTGGTCAAGGCCATGCTGCAGAGCAGCGACAATTGGGGGGCTGCGGTTACTTTTTGCGAGACAGTAATGTCACTCAAGGAGGCCGCAGAACGAGACAGGGAGAGAAGTCCTGCAGCGCGTGCCAATGCGTCTTCTCGAGGTCGCCGGCCTTCAGCTGGCACCCGGAGAGGCAGGTACGCGCATTACTTCCCTCCCTGAGTTAGGTTCCGTTTACCGCGGGGGGCCTTTAGCTTGCTAGGAAGAGCAAAGGACCTTCTACCCCCGCACAACGAAGTGGGGTGTGTTCTCCCAGGGCACACTCCAGGCACTTTATTGCGCTGGATCGGCTGGGCGTAACTATGTTCTAAATCTCAGCCTTTCCAACACATTCAAAGCGCAGGGTCGTCAGGGAGGAGGGGGTTTTTAGTGGGTATTGGGGTTGCTCGCCCGTGCAGCAACGCTCGGAGTCTTCCACACTATTCTGTGACGTCGATCGCGGACGGAGCGCTGCCAAGAGCATACTATTGCTGCAGTGTTATCGCCCCCGACCGACGCGTGTCGTTCCCCTAGCAACGACCCAGTTTGTGCGTAAATCGGTTAAGCATTTTCCCTCGCCTCAAAACCAAAAAAAAAAATAAAAATAAAAAAAAATACTCACCGCACATGTCTTTCTCTAATGCACACCCATGATTTATGGCATGGCGTTTTCGGTAAAATCATTTCATTTCATCAGGCATTTTAGAAAGAGTTAAGCCTAGAGTCTGGCCAGCGAGTTGCGGCACAACTGAATACTGGCAAATTCAAAATATTTTCAACAATTTTCAACATTGAATATAACATATAACATTAGAAACCCAATTTGGTACTTTTGTGTTTTTATATTTAATGTAACTAACCTCGTTTCGGTTTCATTGCTTATCGAAAATTTTCCACAAAAATAACACGCGAGTTGTGACTATTAGTTTGACAGAAATGGTGTTGCCATAGGACGAATCTGAATAACTAGTTTGTGACACGACTCGCTGGCCAGACTTTATAAATTACAAGAATTATTTATTATTCATAGAAAGCTTTTTTTAACGCGCTTTTTCTATAGTAATACTTACATCTCTGGGCGTAGCGCCATCATTCACACTGGGGTCCAAATTGTGGTCCCCAAGCCTCACGATCTCTGGCGCAATACTGCCTGTGCAGCAATGAGCTGCAGTCAGTACAAATTTCTCACTTATCAAAGTACCACCGCAAAGGAATGAATAGGTGTCGAAATTAACATAGCCTATTGCTGCCTGAAAAAATATTTTATTTATTTAAAGATGGAAAACCTTCAGTTAAAGCACATGAATACGCATTTATAATTGTTATCAGACTAGAGTTGCCAACCGTCCGGTTTTCCCAGGACATGTCCTAGATTTTGTAGCGTCCTGGGATGTCCTGGATAGTTTTTAAACAGCGTCCTGTATTTTTAAAGCGCCCTGATAAGGTCATGTACTTTAAAATTCGCGGGCTTCTTTTAGAATTCTTACGTTACAGCCAGCCTCACCGAAACGTATTCGCGCTGCCGCACGTTTTATATTTTAATAACTCGTTTTGAACTCGTATAATTTTATTCAAATACTTTTATTATTAAAAAATATGATTATTATCATTACTTGAATTTCATTTAACCTATTTTGACTACATATGAATTCAACTATTAGAACTCTATTACTGAAGGTCCTGGTATTCCAACTTCAAATCCTAGTTTTTTAAATTTGGAGGTGGCAACCCTATATCAGACAGCCATTTTTTTGGACCATAACGTTAGTAGCACCAAAGGCGCTACCAATGTGCTGCCGCTTTCTTAAGGGAAACTGGAAACTCGCCACTAATGCCGGAATACAACACAAGGTTGTTATGGCGGCATACTCGGATGAAATTACAGGGTTTCGCGCATAATATGTTGTTAAGCAACACGTTTATTGTTGTTGTACGCGTATTTGTTGGACGCATTGGAGTCAACTTAACGGCGAATTATAGCATAGATAATACACCATATACTTATATAGTGTTGTGTTGTTTAATTCTAACTTTATTACAATTAGTTCTACAACCCTAAATTTTCTGTGTCTATATAAGGTTTATGAAGACATTATAATCGTAGGTTAATCTTTGTTACTCTAATATATTTTTTTTTATTGCAGGAGATCAGCAGACAGGCAGACGGCCCACTTGATGGAAAGCGGTTACCATCGCCTATGGACATTTGCAACACCAAAGTTGCTACAAATGCGCTGCTGCTCTCTTAAGGGAGACTGGAACCTGGTTACTACTGCCGGAACACAACTCAAGGTTGTTATGGCGACATACTTTAGACCAGGGGTGGTAGCCATCCAGTCGGGCAAATGCCGTACCACCTGGCTGTGGGTTGTTAAGTCGCCTCTTACGGCAGGCCGCCCGGCCGCAGGAAATTGTATTCTTACTCCGTTCCTGCACGGATAAATAAATAATCATGTTTTTAATCTATGTATAAATAAATTATTAATTAAAATATTATTGTACTTTTGTAGTGAAATCAAAAATCTGCTGTTATCTGAATTTGCATAAACTATGTTTGAATAGTGATGGGTATTAGGAGTATCATAGAGTATTAAGAAATTGTAATCATTCTTTTCCGTTTTTCTTTATTTATTTGGGGGGTATATTTTATCTTCGCATATTAGTCGTGGTAGCGTAATGGCTAACGCACGCGTCCCGAACTCAAAGGGCGCGGGTTCGATCCTGGCCGGAACGCATGCATCACTTAGGCAGTTTTCGGACCTAATGTGAATATTGTTACAATTACCATGTGCTAAGAACGGTGAAGGAAAACATCGTGATGCAACCTGCACATCGAGATAACCGATGTGTCAAACCTGCCAAGCCGCCTTGGACAAGCGTGGCGGGTATACTGTCTATTCCCCTATAATGGGAGGCCCTAGCCCAGCAGTGGGACATTTATGGGCTGTTATTATATATATCAATTTTAATTGCGTGTTTTATTTTAGTCTTTAAATACTTCCTACTTGTTATACTTCTATACTGTCGCTCTGTCTATAGAAATATAATCATTTTTGCGTCTCATTTTTAATGCTGGTTGACCTCTCGTAAGAGAGTAATATGTTCCTTGTGATTGACATATACTAATGAGGTATAACCCCTGTTGCCGAAGTGAGTCTGCTCTGCTTCCCGGGGCATTCTCAAGCACTGATGCGCAAGATCAGCGTGGGCGTAACTGCGTTCTAAGTCTCACGCTCTTCCTACCATAAGCGCGGGGCAGATAGGAGGAAGGGGGTTTTAGTGGAGTTTTAGCTCATGGGTTACTTCTCTAAAAGAGAGGTACCTTGCTGAGTCTCCACAAGTGCCGGCAATCAATCTATTTTCTGCGCTAACTTCAGTGGATAACTCTCATTGCTTTGTTCTAATCCCAGTAAAGGACCCGGTAGTGTACTAAATGTGATTCTCCTACATCAAAAAAAAAACTACTAATGAGGTATGTAATTTTAACTGCCAGTAATTTAACTTATAGAGTCAAGAGGCTGGCGATGATAGCCTTTTCGATGCTCCGCTTGAAAGTCTTGATCAACGCCACAGACTTGTAAGTGTTTCAGAACTACACGACTTAGTTTTCCCATCTCCTTTTTTTTAACGAGGGGAAATCCATTTGAGGACTACCCACCGCGGGGGAATCTGGGGAGTGGGAGATTCGCCACGATGCAGTGGCACTAACACCGCAAGTAAGAAACGGTGTTACCACTGGCGATGAATAGTACACGTGTGAGGCAGTACATTTGTCCCGTACAAAATAGATTTGTACTGATACGGCAAGAAATTTAAATTTTTACTACTTCAAAAGTTTATCCCGCAATTATTCACGCGTCAAATTTAAGAGGAAGGACGGAATAAGGACAACAGTACAATTACGCCTCTACGGATATTCACATCACAAAGAGGGACAACATGACATGTACGACTGCTAGTAAAGCTCGTAGAACTTTTAAATTTTGCTGCCCCCATTAGGATTCCGCGTTATTATATCAAGCCCTTTGTACCGCCATTACGCAAAACAGCTCTTGGTTTTAACTCGCCTATTCCTCGTTTATGCAGGTTATATAATAAAATGAACAGTATAGACATACATCATGACTCCTTATTCAAATTTAAGAAATACATTCACTCAGTATTAATAAATAAAAGTTAAGTCTAGCGTTTTACCCTGTTTTTTTGTTGTTGTGTATTTTCTTTATATTAAGTAAGCTATGTTTGCCTGTAAGAGACTGTACATTTAGCATAAGACCATTAACATGTATATTTAATTAAGCATATCAATGTATCAGTTGTTGGCAAACTTAACAAATAAAATAAAAAAATGAGGAACCGAGGCCGATCACATCCGATTCTTAACGAACATTTCCGAACTTAGAAGTTTTATACGGGACAAACGAGGGAATGACGCTCACCGCCTCACCGGCCTCATCGCTTCAAATGTGCTGCCGTGGTACAAACCATACAAATCTCCTCGCCTCATTTGACCAGTACATTGTACTGATTCAGTACAAAATGTCATGTTACTCTTACAAACTCTAATTACCACCCCAGTCAGAAGTACCCACTAGAACTAAAAAAATAATAATAAATAATTAAAATGTACAAGTTGGCGATTACTCGTTAACTCTTTACTCATTTGTCTACCGTGATCGCGGCTACTGACCTAAAAATTCGGAATATAAACTAACACGCTTAAAATCGTTGAGGCAATTTAAAGGCACTTACGGTTTACTGTACTTTATTCCGGCACACAACTTGTACGTATACACAACAAGAAATTATTTTAAAACTACTTTTTCAACGGAGGAGGCGAGCACAGTATAGTACGCGCCACGTAAAAAGAACGGTGGCTCTGAACCTGCGCAGTGAGCGTTTTATCGATCAAATTGGTGGTATGAAGGGGGCGTGTACAATCCCCAACGTTGGGATTGCACCTAAGCGGACTGTATTATTGCGAATTGTTTGCGAAAAACCATTAGTTGGCCAGTGAGAATAAATCTTACAACGAGTAGGTCAACTCACCTTGCAAAGATCGGGTTCGAGTCCACTGGTCGGCGCCGACTCCTTTCTTCGTGAACACAATTTTGTTTAAAACGAGTAATTTCACAACACTCGTGACGACGATGCAGCACTGATGCACTGGTTGGCGACAATTGCGAATATTTTACACAAAATACGAAACGAGTCTCTTATGAGGTGGATTTAACAACGAACGACTTCCGACATATGTCCGTACACGACGAGCGCAGCGAGTGACTCTCGCCGCAATTTCTACCCTCACTGGCTCACGCGTCAAATAAAAATATATACTAATCTATTTCAAACAAAATTGTCGCTAATTTATCAAATACAAAATGAACTTGAACTGTTTAATGTTATTTAATGCTAATTTATATTAAATTAGTAATAAAGGAAACGGTTTGTATAGGGCGAGACGGGAATTTCAGCCAATTCCAAAGTACTAAGTAGCTAGTAAAGTACCTAATAAGATTCTACAATAAAACAATTACTCATAAAACATTACCCTAGTACTTTAGGATACGAATGTACACCTGCGCAGACACATCCCCTCCACTACCGCTCAGCGTTCTTTTTACGTGGCGCGAACTATACAATGTCTCACAGCGAGCAGGCAAAGTAAGTAACTCACTTCACACTACGAAATCGCCCAGCCTACCTCCTTTACAAACATTTAAGATTAATTCGTCGAGTACACCCGGTGACGCAAGTTTGGTTTTCTGCATACATGAATCTCACCCGGGTGCACTCGCACATTAAAAACATTTATTTGTTATAAAAAGTGAAGTGCCTACACCGTTAAAACGTAGTTATTGGTGGTAGTTGCTTCTTTCAAATAAAACTCGATGTGGACTGTATCACTTATTATTGGCATTATTTACAATTAAACTATGTATAGAAAAAAAATACAGAGAGTGCGTATTGTTGTTATTGTATGTGAGTAATGTGAAGCGAATGAGCAAGTGAGTGGGCATTGTTTTTTTTATTGGACTTGACTTTATGTTGTTGGTCCGAAGACCTTACAAAGCGAAGGCGCTCGAGCCCGGGGGGGGGGGGGGGGGCAACTTGTTCGAGTGAGCTCCCTAAGGAGTTTTACGTCGGCTGGACTGTTGCCATGAGAGGGGGATGAATTTAATGATGCCCACCATAGAGCGACACAAAGCACTAATCGAGAACGGGCGACGGGTAATATAAAGCTCGAGGGGAAGGATCCCGGCGGGCCGGGATCGGTGGTTCGCGGCGGCCTACGCTATCTTACTGCCGTTTCGCAACGTGTTATAGCTGGGAGAGAAGAAACGGCGAAAGAAACTTCCCAGCAACACGTCTAGTCTATCCTGTGGCTATGTCTCTTAGCGTCCCTTGCGGGGACGTGGAGAGATCTTGATTGCCGGCGTCTAAGACGCCGCCGTCTGTCGGTGCCTGCCAGCCTACCGTCCTAACCGTGGGCGGACTGATCCGGGCCAGCCGTTTCGTAATAACGTCGACTCTGTCCGTCAGGACGTTACGCGGTCGTCGAACAAGAGCCTTTCGACGAGGCTTATAATCGGACGCGGACACGACGAGCGGATTTCGATGGTGCGGCGCGAGATCGAAATACTTACGGAGTGGGCATTATCGGCCTCCAAGCCGCTTATATATCCCAAGTTCCGTCCGACGCCTAGCTGCTAACTATACGAGCTATGGGCGTCGGCGGTATGCGGGGCGTGAAGAGGTGTGCTCAGGGGGGTGCTCTCTGTCCGCAATAGTTTTATCAGTATGAATACTAACCATATGGGGGAATTCTTCCACTTCGGCAACACTGCCTCCGATAATTAGTTGAATTCGTGAATACTTGTATTTACATTTTGATGTTTTGTACTGGTATAATTTACGTCCTTCTTCTGTTTGCAATGGCAAGACTGAAAGTATCTTCGTCACATCTTGACTGTATTCTTCACATTCTAAAATATATTATCAAGCCTTTAGGGGCCATACATAAATTACATCACACGGCGAGGGGTAAGAAGGGGGTCGATGAACAGCGCGTTCCATTCGTAGCTTACAACGCGTAAAATGCTCCGTTAGCCGTTCCACAAGGCGACCGCGGTCGTTGTGGTCGTGGCGAAAACGTCACTAATGACGTCATAATTTTGATTACACAACACTCACAACGACCCATGTCAAGAGATGGGTCGAATAACCATTCCACTTGGGTTTACGATTGTAACTTGCTTGTTTTGCTCTTTAGTTTGAAATCAGTTTTGTTTTTGTTAAGAAAATATACTTTCTACTCTTTAGTTGCTTGATAAGCTTTAGAAATAATATTTCAAGCGCCTGTAGAAATTGTGCAACTGATACGCGTATACAAGTTTTGCTTTTCCAAGAGTGTAAGCGCTCGGCACTCTTCAACAAGGGTTGCCGTCGATTTTCCTGGAACTCATCAGATCATCATTTCACTTCACACTTCAGGAGTATACTCTTTCGAATAATGAAAAAAGTTGTAAATCGGTCCACAATTGATGGAGAAATCACGTAATAAAACAGAGAAATTGAGTATTACCTCCTCCTATTGAAACTCGGTTAAAAACAGTACTCACTTATTTCGCTGACTCTCTTGTTAGTTTCTTTGGCGATTTCCCAAACACGGCTCCCGCTGTAAAATACAGACGAGTACAAATTTTTACTGTGGTTGAAGATTTTAATATACTATAATTTGTAATTTATTTTTAGTTATATACTAGCGGCCCCGGCAGACGTTGTCCTGCTGTGAAAAAATAAAAATCTAGGACCCGATCCCAGCGCGACCTACCGGTTCCAATTGTGGATTTAAACCATCCGGGTACACACTCGAACACGCAAAAACAAAATCACCAAAATCGGTCTAGGCGATTAGGAGGATTCTAGGACACGATCTCAGCGCCACCTACTGGTTTCAACAGGATAAAAAGTATCCTATGTCCGTCTCCTGGTTCTAAGCTACCTCCCCACCAATTTTCAGCCAAATCAGTACAGCCGTTCTTGAGTTATAAATAGTGTAACTAACACGACTTTGTTTTATATAAGATTTGCGGCGTTTGGGGTGGAAACTCTGGGTCCGTGGGGTCCTAACGCCCTAAAACTTTATCGAGATGTCGCCGAACGTTTGGTAGCTCTCACGCGACCAAAAGGCTAGCGTCTATTTTGCTTAAAGGTCAAGGCATTGCTATTCAACGTGGTAACGCCGCCAGCCTTTTGGGAACGTTCCCGGCAAGTGACAGTGGTTTGGGACTAATATTTTATCTATAATTATGCCCTCTTTCTTTATTTAGTTCTAGTTTTTAATTTTAGGTTTCTTTCGTATAGTGTAGTTTAATTTAAAAATAATTGTAGAATTTACTGTAATAGTTTTTTTGTGCAAACTTTTAGATTACTAAAATTAAACTATTTAAAATAAAATCAAACAATAAAAATAAACTATATAATAGGTTGGGGAAAAAGCCTTTTCGCATATAGTATGTATGAACTTGTAATAAGATCTTTTCGGCTATACCATTTGTATCTGGCTGGTTTTGGTATAATTAAAAAGTTTTAATTTTAAAGAAGACAATTCCAAATTCAAATTAGGAAAATGTGTGATTTTCATTTGTTTTTCTTATTGTTAAAATGAGTGAATCTAATATAGAAATTCGATACATTTTAAAATTTTACTACAAAAAAGGTAAAAATGCAACACAAGCCGCGAAAAAAATTTGTGATGTTTATGGACCTAATGCAGTATCTGTGAGAGTAGCGCAAATTTGGTTTAGGCGTTTTCAATCCAGAAATTTTGATATCAAAGATGCACGTCGCTCTGGTCGCCCTGTTACGGACAAAATTGATGCCATTTTTGAAAAAATGCAGCAAGATCGGTATATTAGTAGTTACGATGTAGCTGGAGAACTGGGTGTTGACCACAAAACGGTTTTGGCGCATTTGAAAAAAGCTGAGTACACAAAAAAAGCTCGATATTTGGGTGCCTCATGAGCTCACTGAAAGAAACCTAATGAACCGTGTACTCAATAGTGATTCTTTATTACGACGTAATGAAACCGAACCATTTATGAAGAAGCTGATAACTGGTGATGAAAAGTGGATCACGTACGACAAGAACGTGCGAAAAAGATCGTGGTCAAAAGCCGGTCAGGCTTCACAGACTGTGGCGAAACCCGGGTTAACTCGCAACAAGGTGATGATGTGTGTATAGTGGGATTGGAAGGGCATTATTCATTATGAGCTGTTACCGCCAGGCAGGACCATCGATTCTGAACTGTACTGCGAACAACTGATGAGATTAAAGCAAAAAGTTGAGAGAAAGCGGCCGCAATTAATCAACAGAAGGGGTGTGGTTTTTCACCGTGATAACGCTAGACCTCACGCATCATTAACCACTCAGAAAAAATTACGAGAGTTTGGCTGGGAGGTGTTAACGCATCCGCCGTATAGTCCTGATCTTGCACCTTCAGATTTTCACCTGTTTCGGTCTCAGCAGAATTCCTTAGGCAGTGTCAGGTTAACATCACGAGAGGACTGCCAAAACCACTTGTCGCAGTTTTTTGATCAGAAGCCCCAAAATTTTTATAGTAATGGGATCACGTCCCTACCTACAAGATGGCAAAAAGTTATCCAACAAAATGGCACCTACATACTTTAGTCAAATGTAAATAAACTTTATAAAAAAACCTTTTTAATTTTTATATAAAATGCGAAGAAACTTTTTCCCCAACCATAACTACCAACGTTGTCATAAACAACATGTCATTCATTGCATTAATTCAAATCAGGTTGGCTTAGACTCGCTTCTATGTTTTACTGGCCAGTTGTGTAGACTCTATGGACTTCGTTTTGTTGTTATTGCAGTGAATTTAACAAAAAGCAATAAAGTTTTAGGTCTAAAAAATTAGAGAATATAACCTCCTTTAACGAAATATTATGTCATTTAATTTTATTGTAATAAAATCTCATTAGAAATCATCGTTCATATTTCAAAAGGTTTTTTTTTAGTTTACCATCCGTAGATATTTACAGTTGCTTTACCTTTTATTATACATTCTTTAAAACTTAAAAATATTAGTGTAGTGTTAGTCTTAGTTTATGGGCTTTTAGCTTATGTCACTTTTTCATCTGGGATAATGTTTTAATTATTGATAGTTTCACACAGATGTAGCGATGAGTTTAAAGCGTTATTTGTGATGTGATTACGTTAATGATGTTAAATATTGACAGATTTTTATTTTATTTTTAATAAGGATCACCAACAGTTTTGTACATTTCATCAGTTACTAGACTTATGACTAAGGTTTACAATGCGATGTAAAAACTAGTTATAGGTGAACACAACTTGCAGTATAATTTCTTCACTGTTATTTACTTAGACTCTAATAATAAATATAATAAAAATGTGTAGGGTATTGAAATTAGTCTGTCCGTCAGTCTGTCTAAGTGTCCTGTTGGGCTAAACGAATCTTTTTATAAAATGAATTTTTGGAGTCAAAGTGAATGTCAGATAACATAATGTTACAACTTGGCCAAAATTCCACGAAGCACACCGGCTTGCCATAAAGTAGGGTTTTATACCCCCCGCATTTGGAGTTCTTTTGTGTTTAAAATTTGCAATTAGACAATAGCCTATTGTTATTGTACTTGTGTATAGCCGTTCGCAGACATAATCCTGCAGGTGTGCAGAATTATGTTTTCTGGGTATAGCGTCGACAGAGGCGCAGGTGTGATTCGTGGAAATCATTGTTTACCCGGTCGTGACACATTGTAAGTTGAGTATAAAGGGATGCCCGAACGGAGAGATCGGCAGTCAAGCGATGATTACGATACTAGCAAGACGTGTGTAGTACTTTCGATTAGCGATATAGTGACGGATTTTGGGCGTGTTATAGAATCAGACAGTGTTACTGGTTGTATCCAGTATATTTGTACCTGTTTTATACATGTTTGTACAGTTCTAATAAACTCTATAGTAATTCCAACGGCATTTTAATTCGAGTCCTTTGAAGCTCGTAACAATAAATTAAGCGATTCAGTTAGATAAATTTTCATTGACAGTTTATATAATATAAAAAAAACCTAATTTGTGTTTTTATATAACTAACATAGAGGTATTCTATTTACTAAAATCAATCAATCAAAAAAATTTGCTTTTTATGACTAAATCAGTTCCTAACGAGCGCGCAAAGGCAGTTTGTAAACTTTTTTTATTTTTTTATTGCAGGACTTCAGCAGACAGGTAGACGGCCTACTTGATTGAAAGCGGTTACCATCGCCTATGGATATTTGCAACACCGAAGGTGTTGCTGCTACAAATGCGCTGCTGCTCTCTTAAAGGGGACTGGAACCTGGTCACTAATGCCGGAACACAGCTTAAGGTTGTTATGGCGACATACTTTAGACGAGGGGTGGTAGCCATCCAGTCGGGCAAATGCCCTACCACCTGGCTGTGGGTTGTTTTGTCGCCTCTTACGACAGGCCGCCCGGCCGCAGGAAATTGTATTCTTTCTCCGTTCCTGCACGGATAAAACTTAACTTTACAAGTTAACGACATTTTACGCTTTGATCTCCGTTTGCAATCCGTTTGGGCCTATCCACCACGGGGGGGGGGGGGGGGATACGCGGTGGGGAGTGTAGGATTCGCCACGTTGGGCTGTAGTACTATCACCGCAAGCAAGAAATGCTATTGCCACGACACGGTCCGCGGGATACACATGTTCCTGGATGTTCCGTCCTTGGACCTTGCGGGCGTGATGCGAAGGCCGGGCGAAGTCAAAGGGCCGTAAAACAAGAAGCAAGGGAAGAACTTTCCTGGCCACCATTTCACCGCCACACTGCACTCGTCCCCCGGAGGACACACTCACTAGGATTTGCTTATGAGCATTAAATTAAATTATAATAGCTTATTTCTATTTTTGTTTATATTCCAACAATCGTATTTCTATATTGCGGTGACAGCACTGACACTAAGTTGAATGTGGGAGTTTTTGGCGGGAACTGAAAGGGAACGTTGTGTTGTGTAGTTTATATTTTCTAAAAATGTGTAAAATTACTCTAAAATGAACAATAGTTGTAGGATATTGATAGTTTTTGAGTAGTAATTATGTGTTTTTGTAAGAAATGTGAACTGTATAGTCAAATGTGACTTTTCGAGTTTTCACAAGAACTCCGTTGAATGGTGTGTATTGTAGCCTACAATACAATTGCGCCTGGCTTAAAGGCCTAGTTGCCAAGCCATAAACTTAAAAAAAGTTGAATGTGTCTTGTTTTGCGCATTCTACATTTAAAAGTTTTATTCTTGATGGCGAGGATGGGGAGGAAGAATTTATAAGACTCCGCTCCGCGACGGAGAAAGGACCAGAGATAACTTACTTGACATCTTTCGTATTACCCGCTTGAAAAATATTGTTGCCATCAGTACAGCAAATAAGTACACCGCTAAAAGGATCGGCGTCTGAGCAGATTGTCGGCAGTATGCCGTTTTGCCTGAAATAAAAAAAAAATTACGTTATGGCATGGAAGCAGACAACTAAAAACCAACTTCAACATGTAGAAAGAATTCGGTTAAATATTTATTTTTTGCTTTTTAGATGGAAGTCGGTTTTGTTTTTGTTAAAAAAAAAATTATAGTTGCGCAAATATTTGACTAGCTTTAAAATAATATTGTTACGTGCGAGCGGGGGTACGCACCAGTGTCGTAAATAGGGCGGTGTCACCGGTGCACAGGGCGTAGACTCTGGGATGCGCAAGAATGGCCAGACCAGGCAGGACTATTATTTTTTCAGTTTGCTCCTGATAAGTTCTCGCTGCGCCCCTAGTGCTCTATTCCGACACAGACGTACCTACATGCCAGTATCATCAGAAACGTCTGTTAAATTAGACAAAACATCGCGCTCATTTTTTTGGCAGCACACGAGCGTATTTGTGTTCTAGTTCTTTAAAAAAAATTGATTTTTCTTCCAAAATATTATATAATTGGTCCACCAACACCAAGGTCCTTGTGCGTTATTCTATCATCCTGAATGAAATAAAGTATGCCTATACATAGCATTGCTCTAGCTAGGGTACCTATGATATCTAAAAAAACAAGGGCGCAGTTATAGAAGCTCTTATAGGGCGCACAAAAGGCTATTTACGGGTGGTATGCACTTAGGATTGTATGGAAACACCAGTTGTCTTAACTAAACGCTTTTATTAACTTACACAGCAGTACGTGATTCTTCTCCGCAGGTTGCCCATACACGCACTGTCCCGACGATAAGAGGCCTCATCACAATACCGTCGCCGATATTGCGTAGACCACCTTCTGCTGCTGCGGTGTTCACCTCTGAATTTACCGCGCGTAGCTCGCTTGTGGACCTCCATTTAAACTCTGCTAAACTCCTTCGCTGAGGTACCCACTAAACTCGTCACTGTCTTCTATTAAACTTCTCTTCCAACTCTTTCGTATAGCACTTGTCGCTTCGCTGTTTTGAACTGAACTCTCTGAACTACTCGGTAGGCGCGCCTTACGCTGCTTATATACTCGGAAGCATCTTCTGGAACCCACAATTTCGATCTTCTCTTCGTTATTCTTTTATTTACTAGCTAAACATCTATCTATCTCTGTCTTTTCCTTCCTGAACCTTCTATTCTAGAACTTTCGTTCAACATCTAACCCTTTCTAAGATGTATCTGTCCGTGTCTGTTCCTTCCAGAATCTTCTACCTTTTTCTAAAACTTATAGCGGGCACTTGCAGTAATAAAGACTCGTTTGTACTGTATACTTGTTATAATTAATAAGTTGTCATTACATCGATTTCTTTCACTAACTTAAACTATAAAACGGTTATTAAAGATACGCGTGGCGCGCAGGCCAGCGCGTGAGCTCTACCTACACGAGCATGCTTGTCAAGGCTTCAAAATAAACTAACCAGCTTGGTGGGCGGCCGCGACAGGCGACCTGAACGCCGTGGGGGTGGGGAAAGAGGCGCCGCAGTGGTAACACGGAGTCTTCGCCGATTATACTTCCTGCGCACGTATACACTTGCCGCGCTATAAACTTCTTAAAACAACTAGATAGTTCCACCATCACTCACCACAATATTAACCGCCTGTAGAAATTATACTACTGGCACGCGTATACACAAGTTTGCTATTTCAATCGTCGGTGATAATAAAGTTAATATATTTTTTTTTTATTGCAGGAGATCAGCAGACAGGCAGACGGCCCACTTAATGGAAAGCGGTTACCATCGCCTATGGACATTTGCAACACCAAAGTTGCTACAAATGCGCTGCTGCTCTCTTAAGGGAGACTGGAACCTGGTCACTAATGCCGGAACACAACTCAAGGTTGTTATGGCGACATACTTTAGACCAGGGGTGGTAGCCATCCAGTCGGGCAAATGCCCTACCACCTGGCAATATTAATTAATGTTATTATTAATAATTAATGATGACTTGTTGTCTATAAAGAACATTCATTGCTATGTGGACGCCAGTCGCGCCAGCGTCCCTCGGTCGCTAGTAGAAGAGAGTCGTGTGAGACTTGTGTCAGAAGTAGAGATCTAGAGCGTGTCTCTGAACGACAAAATCTTGTCCATTTTAACCCAACGAAGACACAAGTCTGCGCATTCTCAGTCAAAAAACTTGAGAGGTGTCAAGGGACACCCGGATGGAACGAAGAATCCTTTCGATTAATTAGTGAAGGAATTGTAATAATTTTTTTTTTTTTAAGTTATAATAATATTTTTTTTATTATTAACAAATATAATGTTATATAAACTTATTATTAACAAATATAACAAATTAAGTTGTCTCTCTCTCTCTATAAGAGAGAGAGAGAGAGACAGACAGAGAAACATGCGACGCCGCACAGCTTACAATAGCTTACTATAGCAAAAAGTGTCGTGACAACTTTTCGTAAGAATTTTTTCCGTCTAGCCCCCTTTCACAACGCGCGATAAGGAACTTCGTTCCAAAAACCCCATTTGTCAATGCGCCACAATTCCAAGGAACACCCTCCTCATGATCTGTAATATATATAGGGTATAGGGTCGACATAACGAACGACGTACAATTTCGGGGTCATCTGGAGGGCAAGGCCAAACTTGCCTCTAAAAAGCTTGGTGTGCTAAACCAGTCCAAGCACAAAGCGCAAATCCGACCGCATATGGAGTACTGCGCAGTGCGGTTGAGGCAGCAGCTTACCAGACTTCGGCTGGGCGTAACTATGTTCTAAATCTCAGCCTTTCCAACCCATACAAAGCGCAGGGTCGTCAGGGAGGAGGGGGTTTTTAGTGGGTATTGGGGTTGCTCGCCCGTGCAGCAACGCTCGGAGTCTTCCACACTATTCTGTGACGTCGATCGCGGACGGAGCGCTGCCAAGAGCATACTATTGCTGCAGTGTTATCGCCCCCGACCGACGCGTGTCGTTCCCCTAGCAACGACCCAGTTTGTGCGTAAATCGGTTAAGCATTTTCCCTCGCCTCAAAAAAAAAAGCAGCTTACCAGACTGACCCCCTCGTCTCAATCCAGCGTCGCGCTGTACATAATCGTCGACGATCCCATACTAACAGGCGGTTTAGAACCGCTTAGCCTTCGAAGAGACTTTGCGTCCCTCTACGTATTCTATCGCCTGTACAACAGGGAGTGTTCCGAGGAATTGTTTGATCTGGTGCTAACACCTCATTTTTACAACCGTTCGCTAGCAACGCAATATTCACCCCCACTTTCTTGAGCGCTCAACTACGCTACGAAAATGGACTCCAAAACACTCACCTAGATTGTATTTTAGCTGATTCGCACTCGGTTGCTTTCTTGCAACGTCCCAGTGTATTTGTGTAAGTGAAAACACATTCGTCGCCTTCTGCAAAAAAGTGATCATTAGCATGCTTAATCCCATACTAACATTATCCAAAAAAAGGGAACTCTACAGGAGAGCAAAAAACCTCGGTGACCATCCCTACTTTACGCCAAGACCCTCTCTAGTTTTTACGTAGTCTATGATATTATACATTTCTAAAATGCCGTGTCTATACATTGAAGCCATAAAAAAAAGAACATCTGGAATAGACTAAACGCTTTACTGCAGTTGCTTTTACTGAGCTAGTCTCTGTTCCGGATTCCGCCGTGACACTGCCAGTTGTCGTTGAGGTTGTTGCTATCTCTGTCGCACTCTTCTTGCTCGCCTGCGCAGCATCCTTTTCTATTCTGCTTCTCGTATTCGGCATACTTCAGTTCTTCCAATACGGCTCGAAGCTGACCAGACGATGTTGGTGTTGCAGTGGACTGTTGGACTGTAGAGGGTTGGTCGTTGGTTCGGGTAACTGAGCTTCCGAAATGAAACCACCGAAAACGATGTTACGGGAGGCTTGCAACTTCGTTGGCGTCTATATAAACTATGGGGAATACGACGCAATTTTTTTTTAGATTTCTTATCTGTTTGTTCGGAATTTGCGTAAAAACGACTTCAAATCTGCGCTACTTTCTATCCTGGGCATCCCGCGGGATTTTTTTTGGAAATTATTTAAAAGGGCTAGATTAGAAAAAAAAATAGAATTTCAATGTGATATTTTCACTGATTGATAGCATATGTAATAAAATGTATTTATCCCGCGGGCCATTCAAGTCAAGTGTGAACGAAGCGGCGGGCATATGCTAGTACTAGCAGTGCCCGCGACGTCGTTCGCGTGGAATTTGTTTTCAAGACCCCGCGATTTTGAAACATTCTTCATTGGTGCTCCGCTCCTATTGGTCTTAGCGTGATGATATTATATCATCAGGTTATATAACCTATAGCCTTCCTCGATAAATGGGCTATCTAAAACTGAAAG
The DNA here is from genome assembly GCA_019925095.2 of Dendrolimus kikuchii. Taxonomy (NCBI): domain Eukaryota; kingdom Metazoa; phylum Arthropoda; class Insecta; order Lepidoptera; family Lasiocampidae; genus Dendrolimus; species Dendrolimus kikuchii. The sequence continues at coordinate 36,454,871 of CM034387.1, forward strand.
AATTTTTCAAATCAGACCAGTAGTTCCTGAGATTAGTGCGTTCAAACAAACTCTTCAGCTTTATATATTAGTACTAGCGGCCCCGGCAAACGTTGTCCTGCTCTGAAAAAAAAATTTGGGACCCGATCCCAGCGCCACCTACCGGTTCCAATTGTGAATCTAAACCATCCGGGAACCCACTCAAACACACAAAAACAAAATCACCAAAATCGCTTCAGGTGATTAGGAGGATTCCAGAATCTGATCTCAGCGCCACCTACCGGTTCTAATTGTGAATCTAAAGGAGTAATATATTTATTTTTATTCTAAGTCATGACAAAATAAGATTAAAAATCTTGCCAAAAGAAATAAAGTTTATAATTAACAAATAAAAAATAGGGGTTGATCGTAGAAGGGTGAAAATTGAGGATTGTATGTATTTTTGTATGTTGTATCATAAAAAAATAGAAATTAAAAATTTTGTCTAAAAAATAATAAAAAAATTTAGGGGTGGACTACCCCTTTTTTTTTTTTTTACAAGGGGAAATCCGTTTGCGGACCCCCCGCCGGGGTGACTTCGGCGGGGGAGTGTGGGACTCGCCGGCTAGAGGAGCCGGAATACCCACTAAAACCCCTTAGTGCCACCTGACGCCATGAGCCGGGGTCACGGGATATGCGTGAGCTTTTCTTCCGCGACCCCGGCTGGGGGTGGACTACCCCTAACATTTAGGGGGATGAAAAATAGATGTTGGCCGATTCTCATAGGTACCGGATAAGCACAAAAAATTTCATCAAAATCGGTCAAGCCGTTTCGGAGGAGTATGGCAACGAAAACTGTGACACGAGAATTTTATATATTAGATAAGAAGTATAAGATATGATAATGTTAGTGACTACGTCACTCTGATGTAGCCAAAGGTCTAATGCTTTATTTGTGATGCAATATTGTAATCAATTGTTAATGACGTTAAAAATTATCAGATAACGTATATATATACCTACACTAATGTAGTTAATCATTAACGGCGTTATTTTTAACGCTAAACAAGGAGCCATCGAAGTGTGACATTTTGTGACAAGTTGTGGGAGGGGTCCTAAATTTTGGGGCGTCACATTTCAAAATCTAATATATTTAAGCTTTAATACACGAAATTTGAACTATTTACGGAAATCTTCAAAATAATTTCCAACTTCGTATGTGCAGTGGTTCAATTATTAAAAAAAATATTTACATACATACATAACTTCACGCCAGTTCCCTTGCGGGGTATGCACGAACGACAGAGCGCTATTTAGGCTTATTCTTACACACCTCACTTTCTTCTTTGACATTGATAGCTCTTGTCATGCACGCTCGTCTGTTCTTAAGACTCCTGACATCACCTTCTGCTAGTACACGATCAATTTGATCATGGAAGGTGTGTCGTGGCCTTCCACGACTTCTGCATCCATCCACTTTTGCATTGTATATCTGTTTAATTATTCTTTCATCATGCATTCATTCAAAAACATTATTTAAATGGAAATAAACCTATAATTATACAACTGCTGTTTTAATTTAATATTTTCTTGGTGTAAAATGAAGAAGGGAGGAGTCACACGAATGTGACCATAAGATCGGGGGAGGGGTCAAAAAATAATGAAATTCGTGTGACGTCATTTTCGCATTATCTCAGATGGAGGAGGGAACAGGAGTTTTTGGCGGGAATTGAAAGGGGAAGTTGTGCTGTGCAGTTTTATTTTCTAAAAATGTGTAAAATCACTCTAAAATGAACAATAGTTGTAGGATATTGATAGTTTTTGAGTAGTAATTATGTGTTTTTGTGAGAAATGTGAACTGTATAGTCAAATGTGGCCTTTCAGGTTTCCACAAGAACTCCAATGAATGGTGTGTAGCCTACAATACAACTGCATACAACATACATACATAACTTCACGCCAGTCCCTTGCGGGGTAGGCACGAACAACAGAGTGCCATTTAGGCTTACAATACAACTGCGCCTGGCTTAAAGGCCTAGTTGCCAAGCCATAAACTTAAAAAAAAGGAGGGAACATGGCAGTGACTCGCGTATACTTTTGTTGTAAGAGGAAACATCAAATACCTATGTCCTTTTTTCAACATTTTATTTTTTTGAACCACGGTCCCATTAGATTGTTTTACACTTTTTTCGGAATTACCCCGTGGCAGTCTGACTAATGAAAGCAGAGTCGGAAAAACGCGGCGAATTTAAACAAATTCCAATATGGCAACTCCGAAGTATCATAGAGTATTTGGGTCAAACAAAAAAAGTTTTACATGACTACAGGTGAAAACTATATGGAACTATACGTTTATATGTTTTGATACGCAAACATGGATTGCTATATGAAAAGTTGTGTAATATCTACATGTTTCTATAATTATAGACAACCCCTGGTCTAGAGTATGCCGCCATAACAACCTTGTGTTGTGTTCCGGCATTAGTGGCCAGGTTCCAGTCTCCCTTAAGAGGGCAGCAGCGCATTTGTAGCGCCTTTGGTGTTGCAAATGTCCATAGGCGATGGTAACCGCTATCCATCAAGTGGGCAGTCTGCCTGTTTGCTAAACTCGTGCAATAAAAAAAAAAGTATAATAAAAAAATACATGAACAAATAATGTACTGGAGTTTATGTAACTTGAACACTATCTTTCGCTTTTGTTTTTGAGCCGTTTATACAATATGTAAACAATCTTGGCGTAAGCCTGTAGAGATGAGAGCAGGAGTGTTCCGCGCGCGCTCATCTCTCCTCCCGTGGGGCGCGTTTCAGACCGCCCCACGCCTAGAGAGTCCCCCGGCAATGGAAGAGGCCTCGTGAGGGGGCCCCACGCCTGCCAGCGCTGCGGAGAGGCTAGGTCATATACCCGTAGCCCTGGCATAAGGCGAAGGACGGAACACCCAGGGGTTTTAGTGCCACCCTCGATCTGGCGAATCCCACACACGGGTCGCGAATTAGCCCCCCAAGTCCTCAAGCGGATTTCCTCTGGCTAAAAAAAGTCTATAGATATCTGTGCGCATGCGTCTCGCGGTTACCGACGGCAGTCGGGGCCCCGGAGACGCAGATATGCGCAAGATCTCCCTCTAGCATCTAGTTTGCCTTTCCCGGGGCATTCTCAAGCACTGATGCGCCAGGATCAGCGTGGGCGTAACTACGTTCTAAGTCTCACGCTCATCCTGCCATAAGCGCGGGGCACATGGGACGAGGGTGGTTTTAGTGGCGAATTAAGTTGTCGAGTCTCCACACAAGCCGGCGATTTGACTCTGGTGTCCATTCGTGGTGTCACCTCTCGTCGCTTTGGTCTAATCCCTAGTCAAGGACCGGGTAGTGTGCGAAATGCATTGCCCCCGACTCAAAAAAAAGTCTATAGATATCCGATACATGAATGTTAAGTAGTTCTTTTTTTTTTGTTTAATAAAGGAACAGACGAGTGTGCATGACAAGAGTTATGAATGTCAAAGAAGCAAGTGAGGTGTGTAAGAATGGACCTAAATGGCGCTCTGTTGTTCGTGCCTACCCCGCAAGGGAACTGGCGTGAAGTTATGTATGTATGTATGTATTTAAAATGGATATTAGTTAGTCAGTTTAACAAAAGCCAAAGGTTAACTAACTCTAAACAGGCCCTAACTCAGCAAATCCAATTCGATTTGTGCAGGTACCGGCATAAATCGAAATGCACGATGTATCATTAGAAAGGTATTTTCGTGCAGAATAAGGAAAACCGTTGCGCCCGTCCTGGTTCACTATCCGATCGAAGTATTTTTATATTTTTTTTATTGCAGGAGTTCAGCAGACGGCCCACTTGACGGAAAGCGGTTACCATCGCCTATGGACATTTGCAACACCAAAGGTGCTACAAATACGCTGCTGCTGTCTTAAGGGAGACTGGAACCTGGTCACTGATGTCGGAACACAACTCAAGGTTGTTATGGCGACATACTTTAGACGAGGGGTGGCTGTGGGTGGTTTTGTCGCCTCTTACGACAGGCCGCCCGGCGGCAGGAAATTGTATTCTTTCTCCGTTCCTGCACGGATAATTAAGTAAATTTCAAAACGGACGATATACGGGTTTGGCGTCATAATATTTTTTTGCCAACGATGTCTGACTCATCTTTATTGCTACCAAAACGCTCATCATCTTTTGTATTTCTTTTTTCGGTTTTGTGCCTTATATACTAATATTAGTACAGTCGACACTCGATCATTTGACACTTAAGTGCCCAGAGAAAAAAAAACAATTTTTTTAAGAATTCAAAATAACAAGAGTTTACAACCAAGAGCGAGGAAGGAAAAATCAAGTAAATAAGAGTTTGATTAAAGTCGTGATTTATTATTTTAAATATTTGTATAATTATTCACAAATGAATGTTCATTTTGAATATAAATCAGTAATATTCTGTTAAATGACTTCAGAGTATAACTGTCCAATGAATTTTAGATAGTGGTGAGAGCTGAGAAGAAATCGTCTTTTGTGTTTGTTCTGAGGGCGTAGAAGCGCAGGGCAGCGCTTCAAATTATAAAGAGTAGGGAAGCCAGGACAAAATTCAAATTATTGCATGTTAACGGGCAAGATACTATTTGTTCAACTTCAAATTACTGACTGATATTGATTATATTCAATTTATTGAACATTCTGCAAGGGACAGGAAAAAAAACAAATTATCGAAAGATTCAAATTAACGAGTGTCAAATTAGGGGCCACCCACAAATTACGTCACGAATTTCATGATTTTTGACCCCTCCCCGTCCTTGCCACAACTAGTCCCATTCGTGAGAGTCATTCCTCCTTAGTGTGACGTCACATATTTTGCATCAAAAAATCAGTAAATTAAAACAGCCGATCCTTAATTAGTTTTATTTCATTTAAATTGAAGTCGTGGTAGCGTAATGGGTAGCGTACGCGTTCCAAACTCAAAGGGCGCGGGTTCGATCGTGACCGGAACGCATGCACCACTTAAGCAGTTTTCTGTCCTAATGTGCATATTGTTACAATTACCACGTGCTAACAACGGCGAAGGAAAATATCGTGATGCAACCTGCACACCGATGTGTCATACCTACCAAGCCGCCTTGGACAAGCGTGACCGGTATACTGCCCGTTCCCTTATAATGGGAGGCCCGAGCCCAGCAGTGGGACATTTATGGGCTGTTATTATTATATATATAAAATATATTTTATTATAAATTAAATTATTTTTTAATAACTTAAATTATTTTTCAATAATTTAAATATGCTCATACAGATAAGATTTGGAATTATTTTGACATTTTTCGTTAATACTTCGAATTTCGCGTTTTAAAGCGTAAATATATTAGATACTAGAGTTTACCCCGCGGCTGCGCCGCGGGTCAACCTCTAGTGCATGTCTCTTGTTTAAAGAGCAAGTAGTACAGGTTACATTGTATTATTTTTTTATGTATTTGCCCCCGAAAGATTCACTTAAAAAACGGAACAGACAGACAGACAGAGTTACTTTCGCATTTATAATATTAATAGGGATTAATAGGGACATTAAATATTAATAGGGATAGGGGTTAATTTTTATTATACCTATAAACTTGAGAAATGATTAGTTTCTCACTAACACTTTCATTTTAGTTTTATTTTTGGGATAAAAAGTATGGCCAAAGTGACCAAAATGGCCTAAATGGCCCAAAATTACCGAATTGACTGAAATGGCCAAAATGACCAAAAAGGCCAAAATGATCAAAAAGGCTAAAATGACCGACATGGCCAAAATGATCAAAAAGGCCAAAAAGACCGACATGGCCAAAATGATCAAAAAGGCCAAAATTACCGACATGGCCAAAATGGCTAAAATGACCAAAAAGGCCAAAATGGCCAAAATGGCTAAAATGACCAAAAAGGCCAAAATGAGCGAAATGGCCAAAAAGGCCAAAATGACCAAAAAGGCCAAAATGACCAAAAAGGCCAAAATGACCGAAATGGCCAAAAAGGCCAAAATACTAAAATGGCCAAAATGACCAAAAAGGCCAAAATTACCGACATGGCCAAAATGGCTAAAATGACCAAAAAGGCCAAAATGACCGAAATGGCCAAAATGATCAAAAATGCTAAAATGACCGACATGGCCAAAATGATCAAAAAGGCCAAATTACCGACATGGCCAAAATGATCAAAAAGGCCAAAATTACCGACATGGCCAAAATGGCTAAAATGACCAAAAAGACCAAAATGGCCGAAATGGCCAAAATGGCTAAAATGACCAAAAAGGCCAAAATGAGCGAAATGGCCAAAAAGGACAAAATGACCAAAAAGGCCAAAATGACCGAAATGGCCAAAAAGGCCAAAATACTAAAATGGCCAAAATGACCAAAAAGGCCAAAATTACCGACATGGCCAAAATGGCTAAAATGACCAAAAAGGCCAAAATGAGCGAAATGGCCAAAAAGGCCAAAATACTAAAATAGCCAGAATGACCAAAAAGGCCAAAATTACCGACATGGCCAAAATGGCTAAAATGACCAAAAAGGCCAAAATGACCGACATGGCCAAAAAGGCCAAAATGACCAAAAAGGCCACAATGACCGAAATGGCCAAAAAGGCCAAAATACTAAAATGGCCAAAATGACCAAAAAGGCCAAAATTACCGACATGGCCAAAATGGCTAAAATGACCAAAAAGGCCAAAATGACCGAAATGGCCAAAAAGGCCAAAATGACCAAAATGGCCAAAATGACCGAAATGGCCAAAATGACCGAAATGGCCAAAAAGGCCAAAAAGGCCAAAATTACTAAAATGGCCAAAATGACCAAAAAGGTTAAAATGACCGACATGATCAAAATGACTGAAATGACCAAAAAGGCTAATTGACCGAAATAGCCAAAATGACCAAAATGGCCAAAATGACTAAAATTACCAAAATGACCAAAAAGGCCAAAATGACCAACATGGCGAAAATCACCAAAAAGGCCAAAATTACTGAAATGACCAAAAAGGCCAAATGACCGAAATGGCCAAAATGGCCAAAATAACCGAAATGGCTAAAATGACCAAAATCACCAACATGACCAAAAAGGCCAAAATGAACAAAAAGGCCAAAATGACTGAAATTGCCAAAAAGGCGAAATGACCGAAATGGCCAAAATGACCAAAATGGCCAAAATAATCGAAATGGCTAAAATGACCAAAATGACTAAAATGGCCAAAATGACCAAAATTTCCAAATTAACCAAAATAAATAAAATGGCCTAAATGGCCAAAATGACCGAAAAGGCCAAAATGAAAAGTATCCCATGTCCACCCTCGGTATTTAATTCACATACGTACCGAATTTCAGCCAAATCGGCCCATTAGTTTTTCCGTAAAAGCATAACAAACAAATAGACAAATATATTTTTATCCCGGAAACTATCCCATTTTCCGGGATAAAAAGTATCCTATGTTCATTCTCGGCATCGAAAATATATATATACTGAGTTTCAGCCAAATCGGTCCAGTAGTTTTTACGTGAAAACGGAACAGACAGACAGACAGACAGACAGACAGACAGACAGACAGACAGACAGAGTTACTTTCGCATTTATAATATTAATAGGGATTTGTTGTAATAAATTTATTGACTACTAATTTTATGAACAAACAAAACGACTATATATAAATTATATACACACAGACTATACAAAAAAAATTAACTAAATACTTAAAAATAAACTAAATTATAAATAAATTAATATAAAGTATGTAACAAATCGTTTCCAGAAGGAAGCGTGCCCAGAAGGCTGGCTGCATTGCCACGCTGTATGGCAAAAAAAATAGATTTTTAAATGTGACGTCATGAAATTAGGACCCCTCCCACCCTATCACACTTTTTTTTTTTGTTTTGAGCCGAGGGAAAATGCTTAACCGATTTACGCACAAACTGGGTCGTTGCTAGGGGAACGACACGCGTCGGTCGGGGGCGATAACACTGCAGCAATAGTATGCTCTTGGCAGCGCTCCGTCCGCGATCGACGTCACAGAATAGCGTGGAAGACTCCGAGCGTTGCTGCACGGGCGAGCAACCCCAATACCCACTAAAAACCCCCTCCTCCCTGACGACCCTGCGCTTTGAATGTGTTGGAAAGGCTGAGATTTAGAACATAGTTACGCCCAGCCGATCCAGCGCAATAAAGTGCCTGGAGTGTGCCCTGGGAGAACACACCCCACTTCGTTGTGCGGGGGTAGAAGGTCCTTTGCTCTTCCTAGCAAGCTAAAGGCCCCCCGCGGTAAACGGAACCTAACTCAGGGAGGGAAGTAATGCGCGTACCTGCCTCTCCGGGTGCCAGCTGAAGGCCGGCGACCTCGAGAAGAACCGTATCACACTTTGTCGACCCCCGTTAACGTGTGTGTGTTTTAATGGCCCCTTATCGATAGTCGACTGTATTAATATCATTAATACTTCCTTTGTATTACTGTGGCATGAAATTCTTCTTCCAACGACCGTGTTTTATGCAAATGAACAAAATTTGAATATAAATTAATTTTTTTACTAACCTTTGTCTTGTGTGATTCCAATGTAAATTATTGCAGAAAATACAAAATAGTATATCCACATTTTAGTTAAGCCCAAGCTTCATAATCTGTACGATCTGTAACAAAATCTATAAGTTAGATATGTAGATAACTCCTTATTGTGCGCTGTAGAAGATGCTGTATCTCACGTGAGTGGTGGCTTAGGATTTTACGAAATTAAAACAGTATAGTAATATAGCGGCGCGCATGCGCGTATAACCAAGTGCGTCGTGTGCAGGTGGATGTTACCGGTCAACTGACTGGGGTAGGGGGATGTACTAAGTTATATAGGGAGAGAGGTGCGCATGCGTCCCGCGGGTACCGACGCCAGTCGGGGTCCCGGAGGCGCAGATATGCGCATGACTTCCCTCCTTGAAAATACCGCTGCCCTCTAGCATTTAGGGAGCAGAGGAGTCTTGACGAAGTGAGTTTGCCTCTCCCGGGGCATTCTCAAGCGCTGATGCGCTAGGATCAGCGTGGGCGTAACTACGTTCTAAGTCTCACGCTCTTCCTGCCATAAGCGCGGGGCACATGGGAGGAGGGTGGTTTTAGTGGAGTATTGAGTCTTCGAGTCTCCACGCAAGCCGGCGATTTGAATCTGGTGCGCCCATTGGTGTCACCTCTCGTCGCTTAGGTCTAGTCCCTAGTAAAAGACCCGGTAGTGTGCGAAACGCATTTACCTTGCATCAAAAAAAAAATACTAAGTTATATGCGCAAGTCGCGGTGCTCCTTTTATTGAACGTAAGTATATGTACATATTATCTAAGTTCATATTTATATATCAATTTACATACATACATACATAACTTCACGCCAGTTCCCTTGCGGGGTAGGCACGAACAACAGAACGCCATTCAGGCTTATTCTTACACACCTCATTTGCTTCTTTGACATTCATAACTCTTGTCATGCACGCTCGTCTGTTCTTAAGGCTCCTGACATCACCTTCTGCTAGTACACGACTAATTTGTTCATGGAAGGTGTGTCGTGGCCTTCCACGACTTCTGCATCCATCCACTTTTGCATTGTATATCTGTTTAGTCATTCTTTCATCATGCATTCTTTCCACATGCCCGAACCACCGGAGCATTCCTTTCCTTACCTTCACCCCGACACTCTCCTTCAGACCAACTCTCTTTCTTACTTCGGTATTAGGAACGCGGTCCGCGAGCGTCACTCCGCAGATTTTGCGCAGTGCTCGCATCTCGACCGCGTTTACTCTACTTTCATGCTCTCTCTTCCATACCCAACTCTCGCTTCCATACGTGAGCGTAGGTACCAGCACCGCGTTGTATAACAATTTATTTTTAATAATCCCTAATAATATTATAAATGCGTAAGTAACTAACTCATGTCTGTCTGTCTGGTCCGTTTTCACGAAAAAATTATTGGACCGATTCGGCTGAGACTCAGTATATATTATATAGCTTCTGCCCGCGACTTCGTCCGTGTGGAATAGTTAAAAAATAGTAAGTTAAAAAAAAACCCGTTTTTAAACATTCTTCATTGGTGCTCCGCCCCTATTGGTCTTAGGGTGGTGATATATAGCCTATAGCCTTCCTAGATAAATGGCTATCCAACACTGAAAGAATTTTTCAAATCCGACCAGACAATTCCTGAGATTAGCTCGTTCAATCAAACAAACAAATTCTTCAGCTTTATATATTAGTATAAGATAATATATGGTTCAGGTCCTGATTGGCACGTGTCGTCTACAATACTCCGTCACATAAAACTTATAGTCTAATATTCTAAATATTGTTGCGAACCGATAATACTCCTTTACACGTGTTTTATTGCCTATTGGAATTTTAATTGTATGGAGGAGTTCCGCAAACAGGCGGACGGCCCACTTGATGGAAAGCGGTTACCGTCGCCTATAGACATTTGCAACACCAAAGGTGCTACAAATGCGCTGCTGCTCTCTTAAGGGTAACTGGAACCTGGTCGCTAATGCCGGAACACAACTCAAGGTTATCATGGCGACACACTTTAGACCAGAGGTATTTGACCCCTATTCGGTTTTTCGGCCTATTCGACCACTTATTTTTTATTTTTATTTAACAAAATTGGGTCGTTTTGGTCTTACGCCAAAAGGAAGGTTTGCACTGAAAATCAGCGTCGTGTCGGATATAATTCCGGCACAGCAATATGCTGAATGCAAAGGTTGTTTGCTCAAAATGCGGCGTACAAATTCTCAAATTGTGCTCTATGTATAATAATGTATAAGGAATGTATTTACGTCGTTATTTCTTCAAATAAAGTTTTTCTTTCTTTCACTTTTTAATACTCTGTCCTATTCGGCCGAATACCAAATACAAAATCGTGACGTATAATATGCAAATTATACATACTCATGATATGCCCGCGACTTCGTACACGCTTTACTTGAAATTCCCGCGGGATTCCCTGGATAAAAAGTATCACAGAGCTTAAGTCTAAGAATTAGCTGTCGATTTGATCGCAGCGAAAATCACATCAATATTGGCTCAGTAATTTTTACATGAACCCCGAACAAATAGACAAGTTATCTAAAAAAAATGCATAGTGTTTTTTTTTTATTGCAGGAGTTCAGCAGACAGGCAGACGGTCCACTTGATGGAAAGCGGTTACCATCGCCTATGGACATTTGCAACGCCAAAGGTGCTACAAATGCGCTGCTGCTCTCTTAAGGGAGACTGGAACCGGGGCACTAATGCCGGAACACAACTCAAGGTTGTTATGGCGGCATACTCTAGACCAGGGGTGGTAGCCATCCAGTCGTGCAAATGCCCTACCACCTAGCTGTGGGTTGTTTTGTCGCCTCTTACGACAGGCCGCTCGGCCCCAGGAAATTGTATTCTTTCTCCGTTCCTGCACGGATAATTAGTGTTCTTCGTCGTTTATATAATTTATTCCAGTTGTTTTATTTAAATAGCTTTAATATACAGACACGGCATGTTTAGAATGTTATAATATTATAGACATATATATCTATACTAATATTATAAAGTGGTGAAGTTTGTGAGTTAGTGACGTTGTAGGGGGTAATCTCTGGATCTACTAAACCGATTTTAAAAATTCTTTTACTGTTCGAAAGCTACGTTAACAGGGAGTGTCATAGGCTATATAACATGACGGTATATACCACGGGAGCGGGGCAGAGCGCGGTTGAAACTGCGCCGGGCCGCTAGTAAATATATTTTTGTTTTTTTTTTAACTTGTATATTAATTTATTATACAGCATTTATTTTATATTTCACAAAAAATAGTTTACAACTCGCTTATATGTATAGAAACAATAAAATTTTGCGCAGTCTCCTATTTATTATTGTAATATTTAAAGCTGAAAGCAAGTTTTTATTAAAACAATATTTCATATATACAAATAAACAAACATAAACAGACGTGCTTGCATGACAAGAGTTATGATTGTCAAAGAGGCAAGTGAGGTGTGTAAGAATAAGCCTAAATGGCACTCTGTTGTTCGTGCCTACCCCGCAAGGGAACTGGCGTGAAGTTATGTATGTATGTATGTATGTATGTATGTATGTAAATAAACAAATATATAATAAAATACTATAAATAAACTAAGTCTAACTAACTTTTTGTTTGGCACCGACTTTTTGGTTGTAGGTTGGTTTGCTTTTGTTTTAAAAAATGTTTTCTACTTTTAGTTGCTTGATAGATTATTATTACATACATACATACATACATAACTTCACGCCAGTTCCCTTGCGGGGTAGGCACGAACAACAGAGCGCCATTTAGGCCCATTCCTACACACCTCACTTGCTTCTTTAACATTCATAGCTCTTGTCATGCGCGCTCGTCTGTTCTTAAGGCTCCTGACATCACCTTCTGCTAGTACACGATCAATTTGATCATGGAAGTTGTGTCGTGGCCTTCCACGACTTCTGCATCCATCCACTTTTGCATTGTATATCTGTTTAGTCATTCTTTCATCATGCATTCTTTCCACATGCCCGAACCACCGGAGCATTCCTTTCCTTACCTTCACCCCGACACTTTCTTTCAGACCAACTCTCTTATTATTAGCTTTAGCAATAATATATTAGGCACTTGTAGAAATTGTACTACGGGCACACATATTGTCGCGTATACGAGTTTGCCTTTCGGTCAGAGTAGGCACTCTTCAACAAGGTTTGCTCTCGATTTCCGTGTAATCCACTCATCAGATCCTCATTTCGTGACAATGGGACCACTTCAGGAGAATACTCTTTCGAATAAAAAAAAAATTGAAAATCGGCATCGACCGAACGATGGAGAAATCGCGTAACAAACATACAAAAACAAAATTGCAAACCCCATTTTGGAAGTTGGTTAAAAAAATTAAGCAAACGCAGTCCGTTCACAATGGAGGATAAAGAACACAAACGGACAGACACCAGAATAACCCCTTTTATTTTTACCTTGAGAGAGAGAATAGAATAAAAAAAAAAATTATTGCAGGAGTGCAGCAGACAGGCAGTCGGTCCACTTTATAGAAAGCGGTTACCATCGCCCATAGACATTTACAACACCGAAGGTGGTACAAACGCGCTGCTGCTCTCTAAGGGTCACTGGAACCTGGTCACTAATGCCGGAACACAACTCAAGGTTTTTATGGCGACATGCTTTAGACCAGGGGTGGTAGCCATCCAGTCGGGCAAATGCCCTACCACCTGGCAAAATAGAATAGAATAATAATTTATTGCTAGAAATGTATGTGTACATACCCGTTTTTTTTTGTGGTTATAGTCTTACAGTCTCAATACATTTCGACTTATTAGGCGTGCAATTTCCAGATCTTATAACTATATCTACATTGAAATCAATTTACAATAATCCCTATTTAATATTATAAATGCGAAAGTAACTCTGTCTGTCTGTCTGTCTGTCTGTCTGTTCCGTTTTCACGGAAAAACTTCTGGACCGATTTGGCTGAAACTCAGTATATATATATTTTCGATGCCGAGAATGAGCATAGGATATTTTTTATCCCGAAAAATGGGATAGTTTCCGGGATAAAAATATATTTGTCTTTTTGTTTGTTATCCTTTTATGGAAAGACTATTGGACCGATTTGGCTGAAACTCGGTACATATATAATTTGAATACCGAGAGTGCCCAAGGGATACTTTTTATCCCGCATAATGGGATAGATTTATGTAAAGTTTATCCCGGAAATCTGTCTTGTGATTTTGTCCATTTCGTCCACTGGGTCCACCGGGTCCACCGGGTCCACCGGGTCCACCGGGTCCACCGGGTCCACCGGGTCCACCGGGTCCACCGGGTCCACCGGGTCCACCGGGTCCACCGGGTCCACCGGGTCCACCGGGTCCACCGGGTCCACCGGGTCCACCGGGTCCACCGGGTCCACCGGGTCCACCGGGTCCACCGGGTCCACCGGGTCCACCGGGTCCACCGGGTCCACCGGGTCCACCGGGTCCACCGGGTCCACCGGGTCCACCGGGTCCACCGGGTCCACCGGGTCCACCGGGTCCACCGGGTCCACCGGGTCCACCGGGTCCACCGGGTCCACCGGGTCCACCGGGTCCACCGGGTCCACCGGGTCCACCGGGTCCACCGGGTCCACCGGGTCCACCGGGTCCACCGGGTCCACCGGGTCCACCGGGTCCACCGGGTCCACCGGGTCCACCGGGTCCACCGGGTCCACCGGGTCCACCGGGTCCACCGGGTCCACCGGGTCCACCGGGTCCACCGGGTCCACCGGGTCCACCGGGTCCACCGGGTCCACCGGGTCCACCGGGTCCACCGGGTCCACCGGGTCCACCGGGTCCACCGGGTCCACCGGGTCCACCGGGTCCACCGGGTCCACCGGGTCCACCGGGTCCACCGGGTCCACCGGGTCCACCGGGTCCACCGGGTCCACCGGGTCCACCGGGTCCACCGGGTCCACCGGGTCCACCGGGTCCACCGGGTCCACCGGGTCCACCGGGTCCACCGGGTCCACCGGGTCCACCGGGTCCACCGGGTCCACCGGGTCCACCGGGTCCACCGGGTCCACCGGGTCCACCGGGTCCACCGGGTCCACCGGGTCCACCGGGTCCACCGGGTCCACCGGGTCCACCGGGTCCACCGGGTCCACCGGGTCCACCGGGTCCACCGGGTCCACCGGGTCCACCGGGTCCACCGGGTCCACCGGGTCCACCGGGTCCACCGGGTCCACCGGGTCCACCGGGTCCACCGGGTCCACCGGGTCCACCGGGTCCACCGGGTCCACCGGGTCCACCGGGTCCACTGGGTCCACTGGGTGGGTCCACTGGGTGGGTCCACTGGGTCCACTGGGTCCACTGGGTCCACTGGGTCCACTGGGTCCACTGGGTCCACTTGGACCATGTTATCTATTTTGTCATTTTTGTCAAGTTTTGTCATTTATGTAGTTTACATATAGACGGGGGTGGTATAGTTTGCGATATAAAATGAAGTGAATCTTTCGGGGGCAAATACATACAAATTTAATACAATGTAACCTGTACCACTTGCTTTTTAAACAAGAGATACGCACTAGAGGTTGACCCGCGGCGCAGCCGCGGGGTAATCTCTAGTAATCAAATAAATTAGGTAATATTAAATATCAAGCAAAGCATTAATTAAATAAGAATACATTAATTTAATAATCACTAGAATTTATCACTTAAATAGTCCTCGATTTTATAATAGCACGAGATATATAGATTTAATAGCAGAGATAACACGAGAGAGAGAGCGAGATAACACTATATTGTACACCATTACAAAAATACAGAAAAACTTATAGCCTAAAAATATTGTAAATGTGTACAATGAGCGGTCTCAATGAGCGGTCTCAATGAGCGGTCTCAATGAGCGGTCTCAATGAACGGTCTCAATGAGCGGTCTCAATGAGCGGTCTCAATGAGCGGTCTCAATGAGCGGTTTCAATGAGCGGTCTCAATGAGCGGTTTCAATGAGCGGTCTCAATGAACGGTCTCAATGAGCGGTCTCAATGAGCGGTCTCAATGAGCGGTCTCAATGAGCGGTCTCAATGAGCGGTCTCAATGAACGGTCTCAATGAGCGGTTTCAATGAGCGGTCTCAATGAGCGGTTTCAATGAGCGGTCTCAATGAACGGTCTCAATGAGCGGTCTCAATGAGCGGTCTCAATGAGCGGTCTCAATGAACGGTCTCAATGAGCGGTTTCAATGAGCGGTCTCAATGAACGGTCTCAATGAGCGGTTTCAATGAGCGGTCTCAATGAGCGGTCTCAATGAGCGGTCTCAATGAGCGGTCTCAATGAGCGGTCTCAATGAGCGGTCTCAATGAACGGTCTCAATGAGCCGTTTCAATGAGCGGTCTCAATGAGCGGTTTCAATGAGCGGTCTCAATGAGCGGTCTCAATGAACGGTCTCAATGAGCGGTCTCAATGAACGGTTTCAATGAGCGGTCTCAATGAGCGGTCTCAATGAGCGGTCTCAATGAGCGGTCTCAATGAGCGGTCTCAATGAGCGGTCTCAATGAGCGATCTCAATGAGCGGTCACAATGAACGGTCTCAATGAGCGGCCTCAATGAGCGGTCTCAATGAGCGGTCTCAATGAGCGGTCTCAATGAGCGGTCTCAATGAGCGGTCTCAATGAGCGGTCTCAATGAGCGGTCTCAATGAGCGGTCTCAATGAGCGGTCTCAATGAGCGGTCTCAATGAACGGTCTCAATGAGCGGTTTCAATGAGCGGTCTCAATGAGCGGTTTCAATGAGCGGTCTCAATGAACGGTCTCAATGAGCGGTCTCAATGAGCGGTCTCAATGAGCGGTCTCAATGAACGGTCTCAATGAGCGGTTTCAATGAGCGGTCTCAATGAACGGTCTCAATGAGCGGTCTCAATGAGCGGTCTCAATGAGCGGTCTCAATGAGCGGTCTCAATGAGCGGTCTCAATGAGCGGTCTCAATGAGCGGTCTCAATGAGCGGTCTCAATGAGCGGTCTCAATGAGCGGTCTCAATGAGCGGTCTCAATGAACGGTCTCAATGAGCGGTTTCAATGAGCGGTCTCAATGAGCGGTTTCAATGAGCGGTCTCAATGAACGGTCTCAATGAGCGGTCTCAATGAGCGGTCTCAATGAGCGGTCTCAATGAACGGTCTCAATGAGCGGTTTCAATGAGCGGTCTCAATGAACGGTCTCAATGAGCGGTCTCAATGAGCGGTCTCAATGAACGGTCTCAATGAGCGGTCTCAATGAACGGTTTCAATGAGCGGTCTCAATGAGCGGTCTCAATGAGCGGTCTCAATGAGCGGTCTCAATGAGCGGTCTCAATGAGCGGTCTCAATGAGCGGTCTCAATGAGCGGTCTCAATGAGCGGTCTCAATGAGCGATCTCAATGAGCGGTCACAATGAACGGTCTCAATGAGCGGCCTCAATGAGCGGTCTCAATGAACGGTCTCAATGAGCGGTCTCAATGAGCGGTCTCAATGAGCGGTCTCAATGAGCGGTCTCAATGAGACGTCTCAATGAGCGGTCTCAATGAGCGGTCTCAATGAGCGGTCTCAATGAGCGGTCTCAATGAGCGGTCTCAATGAGCGGTCTCAATGAGCGGTCTCAATGAGCGGTCTCAATGAGCGGTCTCAATGAGCGGTCTCAATGAGCGGTCTCAATGAGCGGTCTTATCGCTAAGAAGCGATCTCTTCCAGACAACCCGTGGCAGGAATAAAACAGCAATTTGTCATAGGTGGTGTCTTGTTAATATATTAAATTTAAAGTCTTATGCGTATTCTGAATGTATATTTTATTGCTTTTTGTGTACTTAATTTATATATATTATTTATTTGTAATATTTATGTTAGACGTATGTAAGGCGAGTGACATGTGTGATTTGTAATAATATTATGTAGTAATGAAATGAGGTTGTAATGATTGAAAAAAATCTGTTTATCGCAGACAGGTGGTATAATACATTAATATTATACGATATGTAATTAGTTACATTCCGGCCTTCTTTGTCACTTCTTTTTTGAGGGCACGCTAAGTCCATAATTTTTTGTACCAATTTTCAATTTTCTGATTAGCACTTATTAGGCCTATATCACGATTTTGCAAATCTAAGCTCTTAGGCATGGCACATTTCGAATGAGGCAACTCGGTGTTTGTTCAGGAAAGATAGATTAGATTTTGTATTTGAATTGATAATTTTGATCTATTAAAATAATCCAATTTTTTTTATAAAGATTACGAAAATAATCTTTTTTCTTTTTCTTCCAGTTTTTATGGCAATTTTTCGATATTTTCGAAATTTCCTTTAAGGGCACTGTGTGCCCCCACGTGCCGCCAGAAAAAAAGCTTTGCTTACGTTATATTTTTATCAATAATATACATACATACAATACAATAAACTTGAGCGCCTCCAAAATTTTTGTATAAGGTTCATATTTAGACTACGCAAATATGACCATGTCTCTGAATTCCGAAAAAAACTCAAGTGGTTGCCAATTCGATTTCACCGGAATACTCACGTCCTTGCTTTACTCTATAGTATTTTATTTGTCCCTAATACTCCTGATTACCTTAAACAAAATTTTGAATTTCTTTCGTGCTCTCGTAATTTACGCCCTTCTACTAAACTTAAATTGAACACTCCTGCGCATAACTCAACTTTTTATAACAATTCTTTTACTGTTAAGGTTATACAGCTCTGGAACGCGCTTCCTGTTACAATCAGACAAGCAAAATCGCTAGCGATATTTAAAACTATGATCAAAAAATACTACCTGTCGATGGAATATAATATTTAAATTCACTTATAAACATTTATATATTTTGTAGATATGTATTTGTATGGTATGTATATTAAGTATATATCTATGTAATATATAATATTTCTGCATATATATATGTATATATATATAATGTATGTATTTATTATTAAAATGTAAGTATTTTGTACTATATGTTACGTATACCACCATCGCCATTATCATCTCAATTCATTTCTGGGGTTGTCTGGAAGAGATCGCTTTTTAGCGATAAGACCGCCCTTTGTACATAACTAGATATAATTTTAGTCTTTAAGTTCATATTTGTATTGGTGTACAATAAAGAGTTATCTATCTATCTATACATAACTTCACGCCAGTTCCCTTGCGGGGTAGGCACAAACAACAGAGCGCTATTTAGGCTTATTCTTACACACCTCAATTGCTTCTTTGACATTCATAACTCTTGTCATGCACGCTCGTCTGTTCTTAAGGCACCTGATAAATCAATAATATAAATATATAAAATATTATATAAGTGAGAATTATACTTATACGCCTATTAATATTACATACATAAATATACGTACAAATATGAAACATGACTATGTTGCAGGTAGTGCTTTTTTGTCACGTTCTTAAATATTGTTAATGATTTAGCTTGTCTAATAGTAACGGGTAGCTCCTTCCAGAGTCGAATAGTCTGTACAGTAAAAGAATTATTGAAATAAAAGAAAAACTTCGTTTAAAAAAACCGACTTAAAAAACTAAAAAGTATAAAATAACTTAATAAAGATTTTTGACTAAGATTTTATTTAGTTTATTAAGAGACAAAATAATGTAAAATTTATACATCTTGAAGTCGGTGCCGAGCAAACTATAAAAATTACCCCATATACTTTTTTTTTTAAATTCCGTATAGGTTCGCGTTTGACCATTATCTCGCTCGATTTGAGCGGATACACTGTTATAACAACAAACTGTTGCAAAATATTGTAATTTCAACCGACTTCAAGATAAATTTTATATAATTTTGTCTCTTAATAAACTAAATAAATTCTTAGTCAAAAATCTTTATTAAGTTATTTTATACTTTTTAGTTTTTGAAGTCGGTTTTTTAAACGAAGTTTTTTTATTTGTTACTTTTTACTGTCTAGGGTATGCCTATGGGTAGGCCTAAGAAAGGTGCCGCGCGCCTTATAAAATGAAAACTACTGGGTCAAACTATGTTAAATTATTAGAGGACCAAATGGCAACTATTACGCATCAAACTAAAGAAGAATCACGTAAATCGGATCATAAATCTCAGTGTAATCGGTGTACATACATAAAAAAAATACCAATCAAAACTGAGAACCTCCTCGTTTTTGAAGTCGGTTAAAAGCTGAATAATATTTGGGAGTATTAAGTCCAAGATTTCCTTCTGTTTCCAAAAACATAAAAAGTTATAAAACTCAACGATCCAAAATATTCTTTAATGGTTTTGAATTCGTTTTGATACAAAGTAACTAGCTTAGCTGTTGTTTTTTAATTTTTGAATGTGGCCATGAAATTTATAATTGAGAACAAACACATTTATCAAAATTTTCCTTATCTCACTGAGGCGGTTATATGAAATTAAATTAATTTTTTATTTTTGCCCAAATTGACAGATGAATTGGACACGTTAGTATCGTTTCGTCTAAGATGGTCATTATATTACTATCAAATCGTCTTAAAATTATTTCGTCTAATTAGTGTTTCGTCCAGAAGGCAACTAGTCTATCTTAAATGCCAGGTGGTAGGGCATTTGCCCGACTGGATGGCTAGCACCCCTGGTCTAGAGTATGCCGCCAAAACAACCTTGATTTGTGTTCCGGCATTAGTGACCAGGTTCCAGTCTCCCTTAAGAGAGCAGCAGCGCATTTGTAGCACATTGATATTGCAAATGTCCGTAGACGATGGTAACCGCTCTCCATCAAGTGGGCCGTCTGCCTGTCTGCTGAACTCCTGCAATAAAAAAAAAAAAATCTAAACCTTAATCCAAATGAATAAGAAAACATTGTTTGTCAACATGCCTATATTAAACACTCTAATAATTATACCCGTCTTGTTTTTGTTTCTAACCTGTTAACTTCCAGAACCAACAGTTTTTATAAGATTGTAGAGGGGCATTTTTGGTGTGCATAAATAAAAAAGGGAGAATAAACTGAAAATACTTTAGTCACAATACAAGTACATAGAAAATGCGGCAGCGCACACAGGCATTACTCACGGTCATTCTTAATCGACTAAACGATAGGGATGCAAACAAAACATCGATGTTTTCAAAAATCGAAGTATCGTCCATAAAAATCGATGTTTTAACATCGATATTGAAACCAAAACATCGACGATACATCGTTGTTCAAGATCGATGTTTTATGAACGATGTTTTATCCTACATAGACATAACCCGCCATCTTGCGCTCTATCTGTGATCTACACAGATTTTCTTTATATTATTTTTTTCATAAATTTTCTTATTGCCAGTAATAATTTATAATATAAAAGTTGATTGTTATACTTATTTCTTCCATTACTATTAAAAATGACAATCTTCCTTAGATGTAAACTTATTTTAAATGGTGATAGGGATATGTTAGCTTATGCCTACGCTGTTGAATAGTACCTAAGTACGGTACTGAATGTTGGATAAAGCAAAAGACATATAAATAGAATTTTTTTTTTTTTTTTTTTGGTTTTGAGCCGAGGGAAAATGCTTAACCGATTTACGCACAAACTGGGTCGTTGCTAGGGGAACGACACGCGTCGGTCGGGGGCGATAACACTGCAGCAATAGTATGCTCTTGGCAGCGCTCCGTCCGCGATCGACGTCACAGAATAGTGTGGAAGACTCCGAGCGTTGCTGCACGGGCGAGCAACCCCAATATCCACTAAAAACCCCCTCCTCCCTGACGACCCTGCGCTTTGAATGTGTTGGAAAGGCTGAGATTTAGAACATAGTTACGCCCAGCCGAAAATAGAATAAACATAACATAAGGTGTGCTAAGGTGGTTTTGGGCGATACATCGATGTTAAAAAAAAAACGATGTTTTATTTGCGTCGCAGGAACAAGCGTCAAAAGTTTATGTAAATGATGATAAAAAAACATCGATACTTCGTTCATAAACATCGATATTTTCAACATCGATGTTTCACTTTTGAAAACATCGATGTTTTTTATGAGCGATGTTGCATCCCTACTAAACGACGGGGCAGCCGGCGGTTCCTACGAGGACGCGGGTTAGAAGAGGGGGTGGCCGTACCGCCCGCGCAAAGCGCCGGGGCATCGTGAGGCTCCATTGGGATAGCGTCGCGCGCTATAAGATGCAATTTTTATCACGTGTTAACGGATTAACGATTAACGTTAACTTGCGTTAAATTTTCTGAAATGTAACGCTTTAACTTTGAACGAAGTTAACTTTTTCAGAAACAGATTAGCGATTAACGAAGTTAACTATTTGATTAACGGTGCCCAGTTAAGACTGGAACTGTAGTAATATATCATTTTATTAGCTATCCAGGGAGCAAAGGATTCATCACCCCGTCGACGAAGTGGATGTGTTCTGATTCCCGGGGAACATTCAGGCATTTTTTGCGCTGGATCGGACTGGGCGTAACTACGTTCTAAGTCTCAGCCTTTCCTATAAAAAGCGCGGGGCACATGTGAGGAGGGTGGTTTTAGAGGGTATTGGTTGTTGCCCGTGCAACTTCTCGGAGTCTCCACACAAGCCGGTTGATTACTGTTTGGATTGCCCCTTCTGGGGGAAGGCCTCCATGATCAACTATGGTCTAATCCCTTGCAAAGGACCCGGTATTGTGCGTAAACAGCATTTCCCCCGCCTTAAAAAAAAACAATAAAAAATATCAT
Source organism: Dendrolimus kikuchii (assembly GCA_019925095.2). Lineage (NCBI taxonomy): Eukaryota > Metazoa > Arthropoda > Insecta > Lepidoptera > Lasiocampidae > Dendrolimus > Dendrolimus kikuchii. The sequence continues at coordinate 36,476,976 of CM034387.1, forward strand.
TTTATCTGACTAGCTGTGCCCTTCTGCTTGAGTGCCGCCGGGACTTTCCAGTATATAAAAGTCCTCTGTGGCTCTAGGGTTTTTTTTTTCTTTTTGTTAATTTAATTTATTTTCAATAAAAATTTACAAGATTATATTAACCATTACATTGCCAAACTGCAGCGCAGTTTGTCGGCAGCGTTCTCGTGGATTGCATTTAATTACACCTTATAACTTCTACTTTATATACTGAAGTACATTTTTTTTAAATAAATTGTAATATAAATTCATTGAAATTTTTGAGTTAACCATTTTTTGTATTATACCTTGCTTTAATTACTACCGTTATCTAAAGTACATATACGCCAAACTCCTTGTAAAATAGTTTAAAACGTCTGCATTGAGTCCTTGATAACAGTACCATATATCACCGCCTACATACACCACCACTTATCATACACACACACATATATATATATATATATATATATATATATATATATATATATATATATATTCTATTTACGCACAATTCTGGGTCCTTTGCAAGGGATTAGACCATAGTTGATCATGGAGGCCTTCCCCCAGAAGGGGCAATCTAAACAGTAATCAACCGGTTTGTGTGGAGACTCCGAGAAGTTGCACGGCCAACAACCAATACCCACTAAAACCACTCTCCTCCCGTGTGCCCCGCGCTTTTTATGTAGGAAAGGCTGAGACTTAGAACGTAGTTACGCCCAGTCCGATCCAACGCCAAAAGTGCCTGAATGTGCCCCGGGAATCAGAACACATCCACTTCGTCGACGGGGGTGATGAATCCTTTGCTCCCTTGATAGCTAAAGGCCCCCCGAAGCGGTATTATTCACGGTGACACGGCACCATCTTTTTTTTTTGAGGCGAGGGAATATGCTTAACCGATTTACGCACAAACTGGGCCGTTGCTAGGGGAACGACACGCGTCGGTCGGGGGCGATAACACTGCAGCAATAGTATGCTCTTGGCAGTGCTCCGTCCGCGATCGACGTCACAGAATAGTGTGGAAGACTCCGAGCGTTGCTACACGAGCGAGCAACCCCAATACCCACTAAAAACCCCCTCCTCCCTGTTGACCCTGCGCTTTTGTTTGTGTTTGAAAGGCTGAGATTTAGAACATAGTTACGCCCAGTCGATCCAGCGCAATAAAGTACCTGGAGTGTGTCCTGGGAGAACACACACCACTTCGTTGTGCGGGGGTAGAAGTTCCATTGCTCTTGCCAACAATTGCCAACCATATTGTATCCTACTTTATTTTTGGTAAATATACTTTTGCATAATAATAAAGTACTGTGGAAACCCAATTAACCGGACTGATTGTTGTCGTAAGGTATCCGGATAATTGAATATTTACCTCGTTCGCGTACACGTGTTTATTCGAAATAATAAATTAAACTTCTCCATTAAATTAGACAAATATTACACACATACGCATGAATATGAGCTATATATTAAAATACATACATACATACATAACTTCACGCCAGTTCCCTTGCGGGGTAGGCACGAACAACAGAGTGCTATTTAGGCTTATTCTTACACACCTCACTTGCCTCTTTGACATTCATAACTCTTGACATGCAAGCTCGTCTGTTCTTAAGGCTCCTGACATCACCTTCTGCTAGTACACGATCAATTTGATCATGGAAGGTGCGTCGTGGCCTTCCACGAGTTCTGCATCCATCCACTTTTGCATTGTATATCTGTTTAGTCATTCTTTCCACATGCCCGAACCACCGGAGCATTCCTTTCCTTACCTTCACCCCGACACTCTCTTTCAGACCAACTCTCTTTCTTACTTCGGTATTACGAACGCGGTCCGCGAGCGTCACTCCGCAGACTTTGCGCAGTGCTCGCATCTCGACCGCGTTTACTCTACTTTCATGCTCTCTCTTCCATACCCAACTCTCGCATCCATATATTAAAATAAATACTTTAATACCAATATCTACTCTGATGCGTAAAATGAAACACTCATATGGCTAATTACTGAACTATTATCGATCCAGCATTCACTGAAAGAGTTTATTCAGTAATGAATCTAAAATGGCGAGATGTAAGGAACAGGACAGCTATAAATTTAATAAAAAATGAATTGTTTGTTTATTTAAATTGGAATGTAAAGATAGCTTCCCAAAATTTAAGGACAATGAATAGTTGTTAATGTGTGCTAGAAGTACACAAAAATAGTGTCTCCAAGAGAAGGAATAAATAAAATTTTGAATAATACTCTTTTTTCTTCCAAATACTTTATTTTGTAGGACAACCTTTTCATGCGTTTATTTTTTTTCATATTGTTACGATTTGGGCCACCTGCATATTTGTAAACAAAGCACATTTATTACCCGCCGGCGTTTGAGCTAATAACATTAAAACTATTTATGACTGTATTCTTTTGTTTACTTTGTGTTTAAAATTTGTGATTGGGAAAAATAGCCCATTGTGTATTGTAATCTTTTATGGTAGTCATTAGACAGATGTGACGAGCTGATTCTAAGAAATTCGATCTACGCGGTCGGGCAGCCATATTGTATCGGTGCAGCATAAAGCAATGGTCTAATGGAGAGATCGGCAGTCTAGCGATAGGCACAAGCGGGACAAGACGTGGGTACATTCGATAATCTATATAGTGACGGATTTGTGTGTATTATTGAATCGTGCATCACGCTTGCACTGGTTGCGCCCAGTTATATTTGTACCTGTCTTATACGTGTTTGTATAGTTCTAATAAATTCTAGAGTAATTCCAACGGCATTTTTAATTCGAGTCCTGTAACTCGTAACAATATATTGACAATGTCATTCTTATGTTAGCTACTCGAAATTATTTTCGGTATTTTATAGAAAAACCAGGAATTAAATAATTTATCTTGATACAAAGCCTATCTTCTTCATTGCACCAATGCGCCAGAATTTTTTCCCTACTTAAAAAATGTAATACGTAATTTTTCTCAAAAATCGTTATCAACCCTATCTGTGGCCGAGACAGAGCGCTTACGTAAACCACCGACATACCGCCAACATGATTCTTTTCACATAGGCCGCCGGGTTGTGTCGGCAGGATGTGTCGGCGGGATGTGTCGGCGGGATGTGTCGGCGGGATGTGTCGGCGGGATGTGTCGGCGGGATGTGTCGGCGGGATGTGTCGGCGGGATGTGTCGGCGGGATGTGTCGGCGGGTCAGCGGCTTTGGTGTGTATTGCGCTTAATTATTGCGATTTGTTTTATTTATTTATTTATTTAAGGCACACCAACAGCACACACATTATTATGTTACATTACAAATCCTTTAATATAAAAGTTCTGATGTGTGGACCCATTAAAGGAGTGCACAGCATTTACAATTCGAATGTCAATTACTAGTATCTTAATTAATTAATGTCAATATTATGCATGTGTCAAGTACAAATATAGTTAAAAGTTAATGAATGAATAATGTTGTCAAAATTAATAATGTAAAGCAAAAAAAAATAAAAAATGCAAAAAGAATTAAATTAAAAATAAATATGTAACTAAGTACAAGTGCAAACATGAACGGCCTATCAATTATTTTATGGTCACAGCTGATGTCAACACTTTATTTTTAAACCAATTATATGTTTTGTGAAAAATATCGAGATCATCAATTTTTGAGTTTAAACGGTTGTATGTATTGCACATTCTTGTTATAGGGCTGCTAAGGCCTAAGTTTGTTTTAGTTAATTACATCTCTATATCTCTTCTCTATAAATATTATAAACGCGAAAGTTTATAAGAATGGATGTATAGATGTATGGATGAATGTTTGTTACTCTTTCACGCAAAAACTACTGAATGGATTTTGATGAAACTTTACAGTAATATAGCTTATACACCAGAATAATACATAGGCTATCATTTATAAAGATATAGTGTGAATGATCCAAAATATGATGATTTCCCAACACCACGCGGGTGAAACCGCGGGCGCAGCTAGTAAACTATAAGTGTGCGAAATTTCATACTCTTCCGTCGGCGCAATTTGCAGAAAAAGGGGTGCAAAGTTTTCGCTTCACGTATTGTAAAATAACATAACACAAAATGTTGACGACGACGAACACAATGTATGAAACTCACCGACCTGTCTAAACAGGCGATAAGAACATAGGTATAATTTGCTAAGCCTCAATAGATCATGTAGACGCGACCGTTAGGTGCAGGAAAGAGACGGGTCGGAATGAGATAGATATAGTTTTATTTTTTAACCGTTATTAATTTGAAATTAAATAAATAAATTATAAGAATTAAATATATAAAATGTAATAAGCCTTAACTCACTAGGGAATAAATGTTGTAGCGTTTTGCCTTTTATTGAAAGTAGGACCCCTATTAGATCCTGGTAAAAGAGACCGGGCTACGGGCGTGCAGAACGCCGCCTGGAGCCCGGGACTCAACATGAAAAGGGAACCGGGTTACAGGCGTGCAGAACGCCGCCTGGAACCCGGGACCCAAAAGGGTAGCGGAAACCGGGCTACGGGACTGCAGAACGCAACCGGAGCCCGGGATCCGTGAGGTATGCCTGCACTACTGCCTACTCCGAACGCGAGTAAGCCATAATGATAGTGCAGCCAGAGGTCCGCGCTCGACAGCGCATGTTTTTGTAATGAGGTAACGGTAAGTTTTTTTTTTTTATTGGACTTGACTATGTTGTTGGTCCGAAGACCTTACAACTTTACCGGGGTTTTTGGGGCGAGTGCCTTCGCGAAGCGAAGGCGCTCGAGCCCGGGGGGGCAACTTGCTCGAGGGAGCTCCCTAAGGAGTTTTACCTCGGCTGAACTGTTGCCATGAGAGGGGGATGAATTTAATGATGGCCACCATAGGGCGATATACGCCGGTAACGGTAAGAGCGCTCAGCGCTTTATATTTATACTAATGAAGCGGGGGGCGAGGTAAATACCCATTACGACGTCCCGCTAACAAAAACCATGGGTCACAACTGTGTAAGGACTCTCGGATTAGACTAAGATCTAGGGTGTACCAAAATGTATGATAGTGATAAGTTAAGATAAGGCTTAATATATGTAAAATTAAGGAAATAAAGTAAAGGGGGTGTTACGACGAAGCGAGGGGTCGGCGGAGGCAGCGTCTATAAATATGGGACGCCTTCAAGGCGCATTTGGTAGTTCGTGGTAGTTCGTGACAAGCAATAGTTCGTGGTAGTTCGAGACAAGCAGTAGTTCGCAGTAGTTCGTTTTGTAGTTCGTTAAGTTTAGTTCGTAGTTCGAAAGAAGAAGCTCCCTCCCGCCGACGCCAACGAAGTTGAAGCCTCCCGTAGCATCGTTTTCGGTTGTTTTCATTTCGGAAAATCGGTTACCCGAACCAGCGACCAACCCTCTACAGTCCTACAGTCCACTGCAACACCAACACAAAATATATCACTCCTGCAACATATCATAAATGTAGATACATACATACATACATAACTTCACGCCAGTTCCCTTGCGGGGTAAGCACGAACAACAGAGCGCCATTTAGGCTTATTCTTACACACCTCACTTGCTTCTTTGACATTCATAACTCTTGTCATGCACGCTCGTCTGTTCTTAAGGCTCCTGACATCACCTTCTGCTAGTACACGATCAATTTGATCCTGGAAGGTGTGTCGTGGCCTTCCACGACTTCTGCATCCATCCACTTTTGCATTGTATATCTGTTTAGTCATTCTTTCATCATGCATTCTTTCCACATGCCCGAACCACCGGAGCATTCCTTTCCTTACCTTCACCCCGACACTCTCTTTCTTACTTCGGTATTACGAACGCGGTCCGCGAGCGTCACTCCGCAGATTTTGCGCAGTGCACGCATCTCGACCGCGTTTACTCTACTTTCATGCTCTCTCTTCCATAAATGTATATAGGCAATTTATAATTAACCCGCTCCGCACCGCAAATATTAAATATAATAAATGTTTATTATGTATATGTGCACAATATAAAATACAATAAATACATACACATCAAACTAAATACTATAAACATAAAACTACAAGTGAACTGAAGTGAAAGTGTAACCAGGCAACTCTCCTTCCCACCTAAATTGCCCAAAACTTCCTTTTTTTTACAAACTTGGCATAGTCCATTGTTATCATCAAGTCCAGCGCCGCCGCAACAACTATTGTTGCCAATAAGCCTGACATTCATAACATACATGGGATGCATACGTTTAGTCATCGCAGCGGACAACGAACTACTTACGTAGTATCCATAGTAGTATGTGGAACTACTGACTAGCGCTTTTTTTTTGGACTTGACTTTATGTTGTTGGTCCGAAGACCTTACAACTTTACCGGGGTCATTGGGGCGAGTGCTCGAGCCCGGGGGGCAACTTGCTCGAGGGAGCTCCATAAGGAGTTTTACCTCGGTTGGACTGTTGCCTTGAAGGGGGGATGAATCTAATGATGCCACCATAGGGCGACACAATGCACTAATTGAGAACGGCCGACAGGTAATATAAAGCCCGAGGGGAAGGATCTCGGCCGACCGGGATCGGCGATTCGCGGCGACCTACGCTATCTTACTGCCGTTTCGCAACGTGTTATGGCTGGGAGAGAAGAAACGGCGACAGAAACTTCCCAGCAACATGCCTAGTCTATCCTATGGGGGGCTAAGTCTCCTGGCGTCCCTCGCGGGGACGTGGAGAGATCGTGATTGGCGGCATCTGAAACGCCGCCGTCTGTGTCTGTCTGTCCGTGCCTGCCAGCCTGCCGTCCTAACCGCGGGCGGGCTGATCCGAGCCAGCCGTTTTGTAATAACGTCGACCCTGTCCGGGAGGATGTTACGCGGTCGTCGCACGAGAGCCTTTCGCCGAGGCTTATAATCGGACGCGCCACTGACTAACGCAGCGTGGGAGCGCAGATATTGATAGTTGCTCTATTTCGTCGCACATCATCCGTCCCGCTCACACACTGTGCTATACATTGTACTATCAGTACGACTTGTTAATATTTGTACTTAAGGTGACCGTTTCCAAAATAAATCAGTTCACATCAGCACTCGACAGGGAATACTACTCTCCGCCATCTGAAGTATTCTTTAACCTCTACCTCTCGCTGCTACACAGATCGATCAGTGAGACGTACGGTGCTCGTTAATGTAAAGTATTCCACGTGACTGTAATGTCGTAAAAGCTGAAACTTATAAATTAACGAAATACAGACGTCAACGGTCACCGTACCTATAGTGGTGTCCATCAACGGTTTAGTAGCGGAGAACCTCGACCGACATCTAGAGAAGCTCTCGCGCGGTCAATGGGTGAAGGGCCAGATACAGAAGGCAGTTCTCCTGAACACGGCACTAGTCATAGGAAAATCACTCACCAAGAAGAAAAGAGTGATACAAAGATATATATCACTCTTTTATATCTTAAACTCTTTATTTTACAGTGATTAATGTCAGTGTCAATTGCAGACAAGATGAGTTATTATCTGTGAGTGATATACTGATAAACAAATAGAGTGAAAACATATTATAAAATTAATTACATTAAAACAAAATTACACCATAAAACTAAAGTGTTACGATTTATTTTGGCTTGCTATTATATTCGGTTTTCTCGTTCACTTACTACGCATGCGCAGTGCGCGAGCTAATCATTCTTTCACTTTTCTTTCTAGTTTCTTCTCATTCGGATCTATAGTCATCGCGTGGAACAGGAATGAATTAAAGAGTTAAAGGTATAAAGACACAATTTGAACGCAAGTGATATACAGATCTAATCACTCTTCGCGTCGCATATATATCTTTTGAGTTAATCACTCAGGAGTTACACACCGCTACACGGCACGCATTGTGAAGAAGTTCTTGTCTCTGGAGCCGTAACCGCCGGTAGCCTGGACCCTAGGCCCCGCTGCCGATGGACGTCATCTTATAATATTGTTACGTGCGAGCGGGGGTTCGCACTTAGCTCATTGGACGAAAACACCAGTTTTTACCTAAACGCTTTTATTGACTTACACAGCCGTACGCAATTCTTCTGCGTAGGGTCGTCCCTACACGCACAACTAACGACGCACTGTCCCGACAATAAGTTGCCTCATCACAATATCTTTGCCGATATTGCGGAAACCACCTCCTGCTACTGCAGTGCTCACCTCCAAATTTACCGCGTGTAGCTCGCTTCTGGATCTTCCCTTAAACTACGCTACACTTCTTCTTCACTGAACTGCCCACTAAACTTTTCACTAAATTCACCACTAAACTCGTCACTGTATTCTATTAAACTTTTCTTCCAACTCTTTGATATCGCACTTGTCGCTTCGCTGTTTTGAACTGAACTCAACTCTAAACTGCCCGGTAGGCGCGCCTTACGCTGCTTAAATACCCGGAAGAATCTTCTGGAACCCATAATTTCGGTCTTCTTTTCGTTATTCTTTTATTTACTATGTCTCTTTCTAAACATGTATCTATCTCTGTCTTTTCCTTCCCGAACCTTCTGATGAAATCAAACTATTAAGGAAAGGTAATAATTGCACTGCGAGAGTTATTTTATTAACAGATTAAATCCACCATTACATTTCGAAGGCAAAATGTTGTGACCAAAGTCAAAAATCAATTGTTTGTTGGTATTGCCAACACCTATTCCAGAACTTTCATTTATCATCCATCCCTTTCTAACATCTATCTCTGTCATTTCCTTCCCGAACTTTCTGTTCTAGAACTTTCGTTCATCCTCTATCTCTTTCTAAAATGTATCCGTCCTTGTCTTTTCCTTCTAGAATCTTCTACCTCTTTCTAAAAGTCTCGAGACCGGCTTACGCTGCTAGAAAGTTCTAACCTCGATCGCCACAATATTATATGATATGCAATTCTAGTGATTACTCACAGTGCAATTACAAATGTCAATATGTTGACATTTATGTTGTTCAATGTTCGCAAGGATTGTGTCATCAGCGCCTTATTGAGCAAGTTTATCCTGCCGTTTGATTGATGAGTTGAATGGTGTTAAAATATTTTTAAGGCCGACATTAGACGGTTCATTTGTGTCTTTCACTTTGAATCAATCAACTGAAGTAATCCGTATAAACAAAAATTTGAATCATTCAATGTTATTTAATACCTTTGTGTATTTTCAGTTCTGTGCTTTACAATTGAATTGATTCAATTTGATTCATCACCATGTCAGCATTATTAAATATATATATAATATTATAAAATTGTAAAAGAGTACAATTGGTACAATTGAATTGATCGTGTACTAGGAGAAGGTGATGTCAGGACCCTTAAGAACAGACGAGCGGGCATGACAAGAGTTATGAATGTCAAAGAAGCAAGTGAGGGGTGTAAGAATAAGCCTGAATGGCGCTTTGCTGCTCGTGCCTACCCCGCAAGGGAACTGGCGTGAAGTTATGTATGTATGTATGTAAAAGAGTAGTCTTTTGTTTGTTACATTTTTTGTGTCTGTCTGCTTGTTCGGGATTTACGTAAAAACTGCGGGGCCGATTTTGATGCGGTTTTCGCTGATCGATAGCAAATTGCCGGATTTAAAATCTGCGGTACTTTATATCTCGAGATTCCCATAGGATTTCTTTTTATGAGCGGTTCAAATTGACCAAATTGACAAAATCTAATTCCGATGCAATATTATCAATGATCGATGGGAAATTCTCTGACATAAAACCAGTGATATATCCTATCCTGGGCATTACTTACCTGAGTTTTTACGGGAACCTTCAGAATTCATGTACATCCTAAAAAATCCATTGCCCAGCTAGAAATACCCCCATGGGGCACCGTGAAAAATAGCACCCTATTATCTATGCACTGTAACTAGACTTCAAATCGTAAATATCTAATGAGGACTCGATTTTTAAGATTCAGCATGAAACCAGTAACTTCCCAATTTTTGAAAATTATTGATTTCTATAGTAGAAAGTTGAAAACTTTTTTGCTGGCACTCCAAATTTTGCCGCCCTCGAAAATTTCGCCGCCATGGGCACTAGCCCCTAGTGCCCCTAGTGTAAATCCATCACTGCTCTTTGTTTCCTAATATTAGCAATATAACTGTAATCTTTGTTACCTGTCCAATGTGAATGAAGTCGCGGGCAAATGCTAGTAAAATATTCTTACATACCGACAAAGAAATGCGCACACTTGCTTGTCGTAAAGCGCAGTTTATTGCCTTCCCGGATTTAGGAATTCTTTCGTTTACTTTCTGTTTAGAATTTGTAATTAAGAAAAACATGCTATTGTTTTTCTATTTGTTTTATGGCCGTCATTAGTGTCGAACTAATCCTTATTGTTATTGTTTTCGACTTTGTTGGCCGTTCGCAGGTGTGCAAATTACATTTTCTTGGAAGAAACCAGCCCACGAGCTTCCATTGTGTATTGTACAGTTTACTATAAAACAATGCCCGAACGGAGGGGTGGGGCAGTCGAGCGAGGATTACGATACGAGTAAGACGTACATTCGACAAGCGATATAGTGACGGACTTTGCGCGTGTTATTAAATTGTGCAGTTGTACTAGTAGTGTCTAGTTATATTTGTACCTATGTTATACGTGTTTGTATAGTTCTAATAAATTCTATAGTAATTCCAACGGCATTTTAATTCGAGTCCCACACTCGTAACAATATAAAATATTAACAGCCTTAAACGTATCACTGCTGGGTTCCGGCTTCCCACTATAGGCGAACGCCACGCAAATGATATACCCTTTTTTATATAGGGGAAATCCGTTTGAGCACCATAGGCCACGCGAGGGGTCGCGGCTCCTGTGTAGGATTCGCCAGGTCGGGCTGGCACTAGCACCTCACGTGTGAAATGCTATTGCCACGCCGGTATAACCCCTGTCCGTTCCTCGAGCGTCCTTCGTCCGGGCTGTGGGCTCGCTCGCGCATTCACCTCCAGCCCGGACGGACGACGGCCGGCCACTTTGCCGAACTCACCTCGAGGTGAGAGGGGGCGCGGGGATCGGTGCGCGTCCCTCCTCTCCGGCCTATGTGCGGGCGGGTCCGGTTTCCCCGCCGGTCGGCCGTAGCCTACGGCGGCTGGAGGTCGTCGTGGCTCTGGCGGGAGGGGAGCGTGGTGGACTGCTCCCTCTCCCGCTGCGCCTCCTTCGTGGACATGACGGTCTCGCTGAAGGAGGCGGCTGCGTCCCACATGCAATTAATATACCCGCCACGGTCGATGTCTAGATTGCATCACGATGTTTACCTTCACCGTTGTTAGCACGTGATAATTATAACACTATGCACATTTAAAAAAAAAATCGTCAAAAATATTTTACATTTTGTGTAAAATAAGAAAACGATATTGGATAATAAGAATTCCTGTTATAAAACCGCTATATAATTATTAAAAGTCTATTAATATATTAGAAAGAAGAAAGAAAGAAAGAAAGAAATCAGTGAAGTGAAGAAAACAAACGAGTAAAATAAACACAAGGTATCAGAAGATTAGTATATATTATATTATTATGTCTTTCAAGACCACGGGCCATAAAAATGCCCCAGACATTTGAAGGGCTTGCGTGGGGCCATGAGAAGGCCAACACGTAGAGGCCCTTTGACAAATTTAATGTAAATGTGGCGTAACACTGACCGGCGATTATCCCTTATTAATAATGCCCCCAAGGACAAGCCCCGGCCAGTGTAGGACTATTGCGGGAAATGAGGACAAGAAGTACCGGGCTATTGGGGTGAACTGCTAGTGGTACTGGGGGTCTGGGAATATGGGGACTATGGCGTCTGCCCGTCGCAATGTTCAGGGAACACGGAAAAATGGGCAGACGGTGACTCATCACTCCCTGCATGGGCCCCAAAAAATGCCATAAAGACAGGGGCAATATACTTCATGATCATACTTCTGACGTGACGCCATTTATCACTTCTACCCCTGGAGCTTGAGTCTTAGCTCTAGCGATTTCCACTCCGTGCCGGCTGGTTAAGGCAAGCACGGAGGTGGGGGCCTTGTCTCGGCCCCCGGAGTCAGGTACGCGGTGTCGCTACTCACCCAAGGCTTCGCCACAAAGCCCCCCTGCGGGTTTATTATATTGATTATTAACATATAAGAATCTTGTAATATGAATGCAATGTGAAATGTGAACTATGAAATGTAATATGAAATATGAATAACCGTATATTATTATTTTTTAGTTACTAATATATTATAAGAACGCCTTAAGAACAGACGAGCGTGCATGACATGAATTATGAATGTCAAAGAAGCAAGTGAGGTGTGTAAGAATAAGCTTAAATGGCGCTCTGTCGTTCGTGCCTACCCCGCAAGGGAACTGGCGTGAAGTTATGTATGTAATATATTATACTAGCTTTGCCCGCGACGTCGTCCGCGTGGAATTTGTTTTCAACCCCCCCCCCCTCAATTTTGAAACATTCTTCATTAGTGCTCCTCTCCTATTGGTCTTAGCGTGATGATATATAACCTATAGCCTTCCTCGATAAATGGGCTATCTAACACTGAAAGAATTTTTCAAATCAGACCAGTAGTTCCTGAGATTAGCGCGTTCAAACAAGCAAACTTTTCAGCTTTATATATTACTATAAAATATAGTATATACTGTATAGGGGACACTGCAGCAGGCATTATGTTAATAAATAAATAATATCAGAGCTCACCATAAACTCTTTATAGCGGTCTTGCTTTTGTACAAAAACATTGCAAAGCGGAAAGTATCCAGTAATTGGCGAAAATCATATTAAACACAGTTTATTGTCTATGTTATATATATTTTAAGCTGTTGAATATATAATAAAAAATAAATAAATGAGTAACATTAACATATAAAATATATGTAATCCAGTAGAATAAGAATGTCTTAGATCATTAGATTTTTTTTGTAGAAAAGTAAGTTCTCACATTCTTTCATTGCTTTATAGTATTTTATTCATCCCTAATACTCCACAGTACCTTAAAGAACGCTTCGAATTTATTTCTTGCTCTCACAATTTACGCCCTTCCAGTCAACATAGACTTATTACTCCTATTCATAATACAACGTTCTTCAATAATTCTTTCACGGTTAAGGCTGTCCAACTTTGGAATTCATTGCCTGTTGCTGTCAGACGAGCAAAATCCCTAATAACATTTAAGAACTTAGTCAGGAAATTCTATCTGCAATATAATGATATGTAATTTTATGTTTAAATAGTTGCATATTATCACCATATCTTGTATATGTATATAACTTATGTGTATATTTGTATATATAGTATAGTTATATATTTATTATTAAAATGTAAGTAATCGTACAATAATTACGTATACCACCGTCGCCACTCCTAATCAGAATATTCTTGCCACGGGTTGTCTGGAAGAGATCGCTTTTTAGCGATAACACCACCCTTTGTACCCAACTAGACTAATACTAGTTCGTAAATTTTTCTATAATGGTGTACAATAAAGTGTTATCTAAGTTCAGTGGTGAGAAAAAAGTGTAGCGATTTGCCTCTGACCAAACCCTTGTCGGAGACACTAGTGTTGTCTATGAAAAAAAAACAGCACTTTAGGTTAGAAAACTGCCTAAGTAGTACATGCATTCCCTCCAGTATTCGAACCCGCGCCCTTTGAGTTTGAGCCCAGCCATTACACAACCACGTCTTATCAATAAACATTTCAATTTGTAAAGTTTTTAATATCGAAATTAAATACGCAAAAAACGTGTGAACGCTAAATACAAAAACATGTGAACTATAATACCTATTATACTATACGGTATACAAGTTTTTATGCAATAAATTATTTCATTTGATTTCCTACTAGTCTACAACAAATACTGACCAGTCCATGCCTCTCTGCTTGTCGCCGCCAGTGCTAAAACACCTCTTACACAACCACTACAAGCGTAATTTTTTTCTAATATATTATAACACATTAAACAATGATAACGGAAGGGAGCTACAGCCACAAACTTGAACACATATCCGTGTCTGCGACGGATTCAAAATAGTTACTGCATGCTCGTTTAAAATATAATACAAAAACCGGTCTCGTATTCCTTGTTTAGTAATCTTAAGCCGTGTATACAAAGTTTATGAAAAAAATTCGAGCGAAAATAAACCGTCTAGAGCTGTGGTTCCCAAATTTATTTTGTATACTGTCATTGATACTTTTTCACCTACTTTAAAACCACTATAACGTCAAATTAAATTAATTGATTATTGTGAGCTGTATTAGCTGAGATTAAACATTCATTCTAAACGAGACTTTTACTATAGCCCGCAAGAGTTAACTTGATACCTAAGCGCAGTAAGTTGTACACAACGGCGCTGAGGTCTCAAGTTAACTCTTACGGGCTACACCTGCCAATGAGAATGATTATTGAAACGCAACTTTATAGTATTCAGACAGAGTATATTTTAATCAAAATAAAACAAATCGATTATCGATTCTTATATAAAAACTAATGATGTAATAATGATGAATCTGATGCTGTTTTTCCTCTACACAACGCCCCCATTTTTTTTCTGGGTCTCTTACCGCCCACATGGGGGTGTTATCGCCCACTTTGGAAAAGGATGGTCTAAAGTAACTAAAAAGCTAATGACGGAGTTAGAGGCTGGTAACGCTGCTACGAAAGCTGAAGCTCTCAAACGGTGCAAATGTGGAACCGGGGTTACATATTTATGCCCCTTGGAGTTGAAATATTAGACTAATTAATATATATATCTTTTATAAATATGTTTGTACGTATTTAATTTGTAATGTAATTTAAGTATGTGTATTTAATTTATAAAATATGTAGTTTAAGTATGTTTGTTTATAATATACCTAGTAATCTGTATCACCTACATCGCCAGATTAGGTTAAACTATTCCTTAAGTTAGGTTGCCTAGAAGAGATTATTTGTTACATAGTCTTATACTATTTATAACTTAGTTTATTTTTACTATTTAATTGTTAGTTTAGTTACTAAATTATGTTATTGACATATTAAAAGCAAGAAATAAATATTTTCTACAACATCTTAAAGTCGGTGCGAAGTAGAAAAGTAAATTTGTTGTTGTTTTTATGGTCTTATTCGCCACGTCCTTTTGCCTTCTCCCGGCCATCCCATCGTACCTGCAGTCAGGCTTATGTGTTCCTACCCTATATTCTATGTATTTATATTTCAGACAAACAAAATACATAAAACTAACCCCGAGCTCTCAGAGTGAAGCCGGTTCAGTAGAAGTGAGTGTCAGCCCCCGGGGGCCCGAGATATCCCTCTTAGACCTTCCCCCAGGGTCCGAAGGGATGCTTAAATACATCACACAGCGACATAAAAACAATGTATATGCCTTAAAATAAATATTTTTATTTATTTATTTTCTTTATTTTATTCCGATTGTGTACATTCAGCTTTACAATGATAATATCAAGTAGGTAATACTTTATAAATGTATGTCTAATACATTGGTTGTTTTTGTTTAAACATGCAAATTGCATATAGTATTTGGAGTCGTAATGGTTTTATGGTTAAAGTAATCGGGTGTCATTTTAACTCATTTTAATGACGTGGGTGCGAATACTGTCTAAGAAATTGGCACCTCTTAGGAATTCTGATGTAATTTGTATACTTATATTTACGATAACCAGTTGCTGATCAAGGAAAAATAATATTAAAAAATAATAATCGATCTGTACAAAATATAAGGCTGCACGCGAACGGACTACCGAGAGCCACCGATGGCCAGCGTTAAGAGCCACCTAAATAGAATTCGCTACCTCGTTCGCATATTACCACATTTTAAATAAATTCACAGAACGTATATACGACAAATACGTATTACACAAAACTTACCAAAAAAATTTATTAATGTTTCACAAAAAAAATCGTTATGATTTCGTATACATTTCTATATATAAAAAATAATTCCTATGAAAAAAAAAAACTTTTTATTATGTATGAAATCTTGTTTGAATCAAAAAGTTTCTGTGAAACATTCGTATTTTTTTTTAATGCAGGAGTTCAGCAGACAGGCAGACGGCCCATTTGATGGAAAACGGTTACCATCGCCTATGGACATTTGCAACACCAAAGGTGCTACAAATGCGCTGCTGATCTCTTAATGGAGACTGGAACCTGGTCACTAATGCCGGAACACAACTCAAGTTTGTTATGGCGACATACTTTAGACCAGGGGTGGTAGCCATTCAGTCGGGAAAATGCCCTACCACTTGGCTGTGGGTTGTTAAGTCGCCTCTTACGGCCGCCCGACCGCAGGAAATTGTATTCTTTCTCCGTTCCTGCACGGATAGAATTTTTAAGTTTTTTGAGATATATATTTATCGAATATAAATTCTATGAATTTATATCTTTAAAATACGTGATTGACTATATTATTCGTGTAGGAACGGAGAAAGAATACAATTTCCTGCGGCCGGGCGGCCTGTCGTAAGATGTGACAAAAAAACCCACAGCCAGGTGGTAAGATATTTGCCCGACTAGATGGCTACCACTCCTGGTCTAGATTATGCCGCCATAACAACCCTTAAGAGAGCAGCAGCACATTTGTAGCACTTTTGGTGTTGCAAATGTCCATAGGTGATGGTAACCGCTTTCTATCAAGTGGGCCGTCTGCCTGTCTGCTGAACTCCTGCAATAAAATAACAAAAAGGGAGGTAGTGAACTCTATTTAGGTAGATCCATAAGCCTTTGACACGTTTTTTCATACATTTTGTAGGGTCTCTGTTGTCGGCGGCCAGTTTGCGCGCAGCCTAACTCGCAATGAGTTCTATCTAATCACTGCTGGCGTCATCAGTCCGTTCTTGTTATTACAGAAATCTCAATTAAAATTTTAAACCGCCATCTTATTTTAACTTAAATCTACACTATAATAAATCTGTAAATGGTTCGAGTCTGTACAATGCGTTTAGAAATGTGAAATAAATCAGGAGGGATAATTCTGACAAGGAGATCCCGAAAATCCAATGTCTGGAATTTTTGTCTGTCTCTTAGAGTATCACATAAAAATTACTAAACTAGGATACTTTTTATCCCTATAAATGACGTCGTTTGCGTGGAATAGACGAACATATGGAAAAAAATGGCGCTGCGAACGCATCTTTTTTGGAAACTAATGAACGTATATGAGTGAAACTCGGCATGAGGCTGGCTTATAACCCGAACCAACACTTGGGATATGTTTTATCCCGGTAAAAGGTGTCGTTTACTTGGAATATACGGATTAGTAAACTAGATGGCGCTTCAATTGCGAAATAGACAACCATCGCTGTAATTCAATAACAAATACGTTGTCATGTTTTTTTTTATTCTATTCATTCATTCATTGTTATTTTTACAAAATTTTCCGCCTAAACATTTCTACTTCTTATTTCTACTTTATATACATACATACATAACTTCACGCCAGTTCCCTTGCGGGGTAGGCACGAACAACAGAGCGCCATTTAGGCTTATTCTTACACACCTCACTTGCTTCTTTGACATTCATAACTCTTGTCATGCACGCTCGTCTGTTCTTAAGGCTCCTGGCTCCTACTTTATATAATACTACTATTTATATTATTGCATATTTTATAACTACTATTCTTTTATATTCTATTTACTATCTGCACATTTCCCGTTGTCGGAGTTTTTGGCGGGAACTGAAAGGAGATGTTGTGCTGTGCAATTTTATTTTCTAAAAATGTGTAAAATTACTCTAAAATGAACAATAGTTGTAGGATTTTGATAGTTTTTGAGTACTAATTATGTGTTTTGTAAGAAATGTGAACTGTATAGTCAAATGTGGCCTTTTGAGTTGTCACAAGAACTCCGTTGAATGGCACCAGCTGATAACCTACAGTTCAGCTGTGCTACACATAGGTTTAAGAAAATGAAAAAACTACATTGAATCTAAGATCTGGCTTAAAGGCCTAGCTGCCAAGCCATAAAATCCAAAAAAAAAATCCCGTTGTCATGTTTCCCATATTGCGTATTAGGTACTTCAAATCAGGTTGGCTGCGACTTTTCTTCATTTTTTGCTGTGCAGTTAGGTATATATAAGTATGTACACTATATTGGCTTAGTTTCTTTGTAATTGTAGTGAATTGAACAAGAAACTATTAAGTATTGAAGGTTTATATATCTGTATATATATAAAAGAAAGTCGTGTTAGTTACACTATTTATAACTCAAGAACGGCTGTACCAATTTGACTGAAAATTGGTGGGGAGGTAGCTTAGAACCCAAAGACGGACATAGGATACTTTTTATCCCGTTGGAACCGGTACGTGGCGCTGAGATCGGGTTCTAGAATCCTCCTAATCACCTGGACCGATTTTGCTGATTATGTTTTTGTGTGTTTGAGTGGGTCCCCGGATGGTTTAAATCCACAATTGGAACCGGTAGGTGGCGCTGGGATCGGGTCCTAGATTTTTATTTTTTCAGAGCAGGACAACGTCTGTCGGGGCCGCTAGTAATATATATAAAACTCCTAATTATTTTTTTATTTACGTAACATAGAACTACTATCTCGCTAGGACTTTTCAAGCGGCTTAGCCGCGGGGAAAACTCTAGTCGATTATACATTAAAAGTCTTATAATACAGACTAGTGGTCGCGCAGTGGTCGAAATTCGATTATCCCTATTAATCCCTATTAATATTATAAATGCGAAAGTAACTCTGTCTGTCTGTCTGTCTGTTCCGTTTTCACGGAAAAACTACTGGACCGATTTGGCTGAAAATCGGTATTTATGTAATTTTCATATCCAGGGTGGACAAGGGATATTTTTCATCCCGGATAATGGGATAGATTTATGTAAAGGTTATCCCAAAAGTGGGATAGGCTTTGGTTGGTTTTGTGATTTGCCATTTTCATCATTTTGGTTATTTTGTCCTTTTTACTCTTTTTGAACTTTTTTGCTCTTTTGCCCTTTTTGCTCTTTTGCTCTTTTGCTCTTTTGCTCTTTTGCTCTTTTGCTCTTTTGCTCTTTTGCTCTTTTGCTCTTTTGCTCTTTTGCTCTTTTGCTCTTTTGCTCTTTTGCTCTTTTGCTCTTTTGCTCTTTTGCTCTTTTGCTCTTTGGCTCTTTTGCTCTTTTGCTCTTTTGCTCTTTTGCTCTTTTGCTCTTTTGCTCTTTTGCTCTTTTGCTTCTTTGCTCTTTTTGCTCTTTTGGCTGTTTTTGCTTTTTTGCTCTTTTTGTCTTTTTGCTCTTTTGCTCTTTTGCTCTTTTGCTCTTTTGCTCTTTTGCTCTTTTGCTCTTTTGCTCTTTTGCTCTTTTGCTCTTTTGCTCTTTTGCTCTTTTGCTCTTTTGCTCTTTTGCTCTTTTGCTCTTTTGCTCTTTTGCTCTTTTGCTCTTTTGCTCTTTTGCTCTTTTGCTCTTTTGCTCTTTTGCTCTTTTGCTCTTTTGCTCTTTTGCTCTTTTGCTCTTTTGCTCTTTTGCTCTTTTGCTCTTTTGCTCTTTTGCTCTTTTGCTCTTTTGCTCTTTTGCTCTTTTGCTCTTTTGCTCTTTTGCTCTTTTGCTCTTTTGCTCTTTTGCTCTTTTGCTCTTTTGCTCTTTTGCTCTTTTGCTCTTTTGCTCTTTTGCTCTTTTGCTCTTTTGCTCTTTTGCTCTTTTGCTCTTTTGCTCTTTTGCTCTTTTGCTCTTTTGCTCTTTTGCTCTTTTGCTCTTTTGCTCTTTTGCTCTTTTGCTCTTTTGCTCTTTTGCTCTTTTGCTCTTTTGCTCTTTTGCTCTTTTGCTCTTTTGCTCTTTTGCTCTTTTGCTCTTTTGCTCTTTTGCTCTTTTGCTCTTTTGCTCTTTTGCTCTTTTGCTCTTTTGCTCTTTTGCTCTTTTGCTCTTTTGCTCTTTTGCTCTTTTGCTCTTTTGCTCTTTTGCTCTTTTGCTCTTTTGCTCTTTTGCTCTTTTGCTCTTTTGCTCTTTTGCTCTTTTGCTCTTTTGCTCTTTTGCTCTTTTGCTCTTTTGCTCTTTTGCTCTTTTGCTCTTTTGCTCTTTTGCTCTTTTGCTCTTTTGCTCTTTTGCTCTTTTGCTCTTTTGCTCTTTTGCTCTTTTGCTCTTTTGCTCTTTTGCTCTTTTGCTCTTTTGCTCTTTTGCTCTTTTGCTCTTTTGCTCTTTTGCTCTTTTGCTCTTTTGCTCTTTTGCTCTTTTGCTCTTTTGCTCTTTTGCTCTTTTGCTCTTTTGCTCTTTTGCTCTTTTGCTCTTTTGCTCTTTTGCTCTTTTGCTCTTTTGCTCTTTTGCTCTTTTGCTCTTTTGCTCTTTTGCTCTTTTGCTCTTTTGCTCTTTTGCTCTTTTGCTCTTTTGCTCTTTTGCTCTTTTGCTCTTTTGCTCTTTTGCTCTTTTGCTCTTTTGCTCTTTTGCTCTTTTGCTCTTTTGCTCTTTTGCTCTTTTGCTCTTTTGCTCTTTTGCTCTTTTGCTCTTTTGCTCTTTTGCTCTTTTGCTCTTTTGCTCTTTTGCTCTTTTGCTCTTTTGCTCTTTTGCTCTTTTGCTCTTTTGCTCTTTTGCTCTTTTGCTCTTTTGCTCTTTTGCTCTTTTGCTCTTTTGCTCTTTTGCTCTTTTGCTCTTTTGCTCTTTTGCTCTTTTGCTCTTTTGCTCTTTTGCTCTTTTGCTCTTTTGCTCTTTTGCTCTTTTGCTCTTTTGCTCTTTTGCTCTTTTGCTCTTTTGCTCTTTTGCTCTTTTGCTCTTTTAGCTTTTTTTTGTCCTTTTTGCTGATTTTGTCCTTTTTGCTGATTTTGTCCTTTTTGTTATTTTTGTAGTTTTCATTGACGGGGGATAGATAAACAAAACTAGGACTGTTTGTAATAGAAGATGAAAGTTTGGATGAGACCAATCATTTCTCAAGTTCATAGATATAAAAATCCATCGTCTATAAAAATGCGATAGTAACTCGATATGTTTTGCTGTTGAGTTTTCGGAAAACACTGGGAATACTGGATCGTTTTTATTGTAATTTTGTTTAAATGTAGTTTTAATGCCGAAAATGGACATATATACTCATGCCAGGAGATCGGATAGTTTGCGATATAAAATTAAGTGATTTTCGGGTGCAAATGGCACTAACATAAAAATGTTGTACAATGTAACCTGTATTAACGCCTGATCTTTAAACATGAAGCAGGAACTAGAGGTTAACTCGCGGCGCAGCCGCGGGGTAAACTCTAGTAATTAGATAATTTGAATTAAAAATTTGAACATTATTAACGTGTTGTTTTCAAAGACTGTATATACTTCTATAATCACAGATCTCGCCAAGGTTACACTGTTGTTAATTTGACTTCAACAATAAACAAGAGTATATATGCGTGTGTGTGTCAAATAGACGGTAATGTGTGTAATGTTTTTTTTATTGATTTAACGTATTTTTATGCACAATTTTTTAAAAAAATTAGCATTCTGCACTTCTTCTCTATATAAACTATAAGTGTGCGAAATATCATACTCCTCCGTCCGCGCAATTTTCGTAAAAAGGGGTACAAAGTTTTTGCTACACGTATTAATATAATGATAATAAACTCAATGATGAAGAGCAAGGAGCTGCATGACAGATACTAGTAGGCTTTTACAGGGCCTAATGTGGACCTACCAGTGTCGGTGAACTCGCTACGTTTCGTTGAACTATTTGGGGAGACCGAAGGTTTTGTCTGTGCAATTATGGACGAGGTTATCAAGGCGAACAACTACCGGAAGTACAATATATAGGACGGCACGCTTGACATTTGTCGGGCGAGTCATCGCCCTAGTGAGTCTCTCAGACATATCACTTCCGGTTGTTCTCGTCTTGCTAACTGCGAGTACTTGCACAGGCACAACCTTGCCAGGTGGTAGGGCATTTGCCCGACTGGATAGCTATCAACCCTGGTCTAAAGTATGTCGCCATAACAACCTTGAGTTGTGTTCCGGCATTAGTGACCAGGTTCCAGTCTCCCTTAAGAGAGCAGCAGCGCATTTGTAGCACCTTTGGTATTGCAAATGTCCATAGGCAATGGTAACCGCTTTCCATCAAGTGGGCCGTCCGACTGTTTGCTGATCTCCTGCAAAAAAAAACCTACAAGGCGTTCCATTAGTAGCTCACAACGCCCAAAATGCTCCGTTAGCCGTTCCACAAGGCGACCGCGGTCGAAATGGTCGTGGCTAAAACGTCACTAATGACGTCATAATTTTCGATCACACCACGCTCACAACGACCCATGTCAGGAGGTAGGTCGAATAACCGTTCCACTTGGGTTTACGATTGTATTGCCGGCAAGCAAGTGGAATGGGACATATCGTGGTCGTTGTGAGTCTCTAATGGAACGTAGACCCAGTGGCCAGGTTCATCCACCAGCAACTTGCTTTTGCTTGGGCCTCCCTGTTTCATAGGGGAACAGACAGTATACCCGCCACGTTTGCCCAAGGCGGATTGGCGGGTTTGGCACATCGTTTATCTCGATGTGCAGATTTCATCACGATGGTTTTCATTTACCGTTAGCACGTGGTAGTTGTAACAATACGTACATTAGGTCAGAAAACTGTCCAAGTGGTGCACGGTTCCCGGCAAGGTTCGAACCCGCGCCCTTTGAGTTTGGGACGCGAATACAAATCACAAAACTACTACGGTTTAACGATCTAAAGCTTACTCTTTAATTAATCATAATAAATTTCATCACTTAAGCCATCGGGTTCCGTGGTGTAGTGGTTATCACATCTGCTTTACACGCAGAAGGCCGCCAGTTCGATCCTGGCCGGAATCATATTTTTGTCTTTGCAATCTTTTTTCTTTTATTGAATTCGTAAAAACGATGTGTTTTTATAATAAAACAAAAACTTTAAATTATTTTGATTTCGATCGTTAAATAACAAAAACTCAACAGCGCCAGGTAATAAAAAAAATGCTGGCATTTGAATTATAACAAAATATGCAGTAACTAACTCGTATTGTTATGGCTTCTAAAGAGAAAAAAATCGATTTTAATTAACATAAATTATACTAAGTACTGTAATAAACGCAAACAGCATAACAATGGAGCAAAAAACCAATAAAATCTTGAAAATCTTGTGAACGTTGTTAGATCTATTTATTATCAGGCGTCGTATAGTTTTTAAATTTTACAATATGTTATTATTATTTATAATCTAGTCACTTATATGTTATAAACATGTCCCTGATTTTTATATAATCAAACTAAAATTAAAACTACAAAGAAATACGGCGTGTTAATAATTAATTGTACTAGCGACATCTATTATTAAATAGAATATCAATCACATAACATTTTATCTCGGTGTTTGTTGCTATCAAATTAAGTAATTTATTGCATAAAAACATAGTAGTTTTACAAACAGGTCTTGTTATTTTATAGTGGTCACATGTTTTCTGCCGGTTGGGCGTACAAATTTTTGAAACTTATACTATTTGTTGCTACTTTGTTCTTATCTAATTTAGCTATAATTATTTTGAATTAATTTGTTCTCAGACATTTTTGGTTTAGAATTGCTTTTTAGAAAGAAATTTAATTCTTAAATTAAAATAAAACGCTTGTTGGCTGTCCCAACTTTACATTCGTAACAGTGCCATCTACTGTCAAATAGATAAAGTAACTCCTTCGAGTAATGGTTATCTGAAGAATTAAATTAAACATTTGCCACTAGATGTCTCTGTATCAATTTTTTCAATTTATTTCGAATCTGGAAGAAAAGGCTAATTAATGATAAATTATAAAGGTATCTAATATGAAGTTCAAACTGTGCGTTAGCCGTCACACACAAAAAGGATAGATGATTGAGAGCGATGTGCTACCTACTTTATATTAGGCAAAAAACGAAAAAGGAAAAGAAAAGAAATACTAAAAAGAAAAATCTCCATTTTAACCAACAATGGAGGAGAAGGCAATTAAAAAAAAAACCTCCGATGAACATGAGTCGTTCGCGCCGCGAGCGGTTCTAAAGACCTTACACCCATATCATGGCCGACGCCGGACGCGGTATTAAGGCAAGATGCGACACGAGCGCCTCCTATACTCTATACATTATTATGAATTTCTGTTCACTAGAGTGAAACATAACTGTAATTATTCCATTTTGACCGCGCGTCTACTAGAGAACGCCAGGGTATTGATTGCACACGCAGCGCTATTTGGGCTATAGCCTTTGGATGGATGGTGTGGAAGTTATTTCTTCGCAAACGGATCTATTGTCTTTGCCCAACCCTATTAGAAACAGGCGTGATATTATATATATATTATCGTGATAAAATTTATCGTAAATTCTTTGCATTTCATACTCGATTTTTTTGTCATCAGCAGGTGGGAGGTTAGTCATTAATATTAGTAGATAAGGCTTACTAGTATCAGATATTGTATTGATTAATCCGGGACACCTGCACAAATTGCTTGTCTAGTCATAGACTTCAAAATTGTATAGACAGAACAATGTATTTACTACGGAAAGCGTGAAAGTGATAACAGCTGGAAAGTGCAGGTGTTAGTATCAATGCAGTGAAAGTTGGCTATGGTAGAAGAAAATGCAGTTGAAACGAGAGCTTTGAAAAGTATATGTAAGATAAGGGAACGTTGTAGATTGAAAGAGGATGTAGTGACAAGAGTTGAAGAAGTCATGTCAAGGTAGTTCGGGCATGTAGAGAGAATGGATGAAAGCAGAATCACAAAACAAGTATATGATAGCAATGTCACTAGTACAGTCTGTGCCGGTAGTCCGAGACATATTCACCATGAACAAATTGAAGATATTTTGAAGAAAAGTCAAATAAAATGCAGTTTAAATAAGCGTGTATGTATGAATTAATGACAGTTGATGAAGCGAAATGTGTTTGCCAGGATCGTAGCAGATTCATCGTCTCTGTCTACCCCAATGGGAAACAGACGTGACAATATGTATGTATGTGTATGTAGAACAATAATTCTATTAAGCCATTGAGTTATAATTGAAAGAATATTAGGTACTAAGATTAATAATTGGGGGACGAACAGCCAATAAAACAAACAATATTATATTGATTTCAGATGGTAACCGCTTTCCACCAAGTGGGCCGTCTGCCTGTCTGCTGATCTCCTGCAAAAAAAAAAAAGTTCCGGTTACGGATATGAAATTGTTTCGGATTATTTTTTGACAGCCCACTTGATGGAAAGCGGTTACCATCGCCTAAGAACATTTGCAACACCAAATTTGCTACAACTGCTTTCTTAAGGGAGACTGGAACCTGGTCACTAATGCCGGAACATAACTCAAGGTTGGTATGGCGACATACTTTAGACCAGCGGTGGTAGCCATCCAGTCTGACAAATGCCCTACCGCCTGGCAAAATTATTTTTAGAATATCATTTGGTACTCCAATTAGTCATATAAGTAATTATTATAACTAATCACCTGTCGACTGCAAAAATAAAATCAAATTAAAGTTTATTATGATTTTGTTAAATTAAAATGTTCTTTATTAAATAAACAAAGAAGAATTATTTAGACTCCGCTCCTATCCGAAATTATTTGAATTTATTTATCAGATTCGATTACACTAACGGGTAGAATTTCCCCACAATTTCCACACAAAGTCACAAACACACAACTAACAACAGAACTTACAGAGATACTCACATCAACGCGCACTACCACCGCATTGCACTACACGCACACTTCACAAACAAATCAAGACACACAAAGAGCCTAAAAAATAATAACCCAGACGCAGAAAGGAAAAAAATAACACACATGGCACTAGTTAGGATAATATATATAGGTATAGACATAAGACACACACTGCACATCCACTCCCTCACAACACCAGCATGTAACAGATACACTCTACATTAGTATAAGTTTAGTATTAAAATTACAATAAATTAATATGATAAGGAATGCTCCGGTGGTTCGGGCATGTGGAAAGAATGACTAAACAGATATACAATGCAAAAGTGGATGGATGCAGAAGTCGTGGAAGGCCACGACACACCTTCCATGATCAAATTGATCGTGTACTAGCAGAGGGTGATGTCAGGAGCCTTAAGAACAGACGAGCGTGCATGACAAGAGCTATGAATGTCAAAGAAGCAAGTGAGGTGTGTAAGAATAAGCCTAAATGGCGCTCTGTTGTTCGTGCCTACCCCGCAAGGGAACTGGCGTGAAGTTATGTATGTATGTATGTAATATAATAAGTTATTCATAAGGTACACCACAACACAAATATCATTGAATAAATGTCACACAGAAACAAAAATAACCAAGAAGCGTGTATACATTCCAAAAATATTTCTTCGAAATTAATTTGTAAAAAAGGGTACGGACCTCGAGTCCGTAGACTTCTTAAAAAGAGGGTAGAATTTTTTATTTCGGATATCCAATAGTTTCGGTTACGGTTACGGATATAATTTTATTTCGGATATCCTCTAGTATTGATTACGCTTACGGATAGAATTTTATTTCAGATATCCAACAGTTTTGGTTACGGATAGAATTTTTATTTCGGATACCCTCTAGTTTCGGTTACGGTTATGCATATCATTTTATTTCTGATATCCGACAGTTTCAGTTACGGATAGAATTTTAATTCGGATATCCGACAATTTCAGTTACGGATAGAATTTTAATTCGGATATCCGACAATTTCAGTTACGGATGGAAATTTATTTCAGATATCCGCTAGTTTTGGTTACGGTAACGGTTAGAATTTTATTTCGGATATCCGATAATTTCGATTACGGTTACGCTTAGAATTTTATTTCGGATATCCGATAATTTCGGTTATGGAGCTCCATAACATCCCTGCTACGTATTACCACCCACAAAGACGTGGCGGGCTCCAGACTGAGTAGGTACAGCGGGTCTAAACTATTCTTACGAAATATGATTATCAATAATTTAGATAACATATAACTTATCGACCGATAAAAAATAATGATTTCATTCTGGATATACATAACAGCTTAACGTTGCGTGTGCCTGAAGTAAATTATATTTTATTAAAAAAAAAATGTTTTCTAATAATTTTTTACTAATTTTAGGTAAGTTTTAAGAACTATGCTAATTTCTTTTCAATTTTCGACAGTCGAAAATCGTAGGTACATTTTTTTATAATCGCAAGACCAATACGGTATTGTGTAACCCCAAATTAAGCAAGTTACGCTTGTGTTATGGGTAATATACAACGGACTGCTCTGGGGCCGATTCCAGACACCCAGATCATAGTAAATAACGGATTGCAGCTCTGCGTTGCAGTGAGCTAGGCTAGTATATTTGTTGTTTGTATGTGATAACCATTTCTACAAATATGTTACCACGAAGGTGATATCAGGAGCCTTAAGAACAGACGAGCGTGCATGACAAGAGTTATGAATGTCAAAGAGGCAAGTGAGGTGTGTAAGAATAAGCCTGAATGGCGCTCTGCTGTTCGTGCCTATTCCGCAAGGGAACTGGCGTGAAGTTATGTATGTATGTTACGACGATCCTGACGAACAACTTTCGCTTCATCGAATTTCATTAATCTCTTCTTTGTATGCACTTTTATTTGAGATAATTGTTACCTGACCTCTCTTTAATACTTCTGATATTTGATTCTGATGCGTATGTCGCGGCCTACCGTTACAAACTTTGCCATGCAACAATAATCAAATAAAAACAATTAATTCCTTATTCTTTCTTGTACACAAAAAGTTACATACAAAATTATACAATAGTGATGGTACAATAATGTACAGAAAGTGTTGTCTTCCAGCAAGCCTTTGAGTCTAGCGAGAAGGGGAGAAGCAAAAGGCAGAGTTGTATACACTAAGATATTTATAATTTAACTATGTAATATATAATATAAACGGATTAACGGAAATAAATTATATACAAGATACATACATACATATATAATGTCAAATATAAATATATAAGGATAATTTAAGCTAGATAGTGCACTTTGACTTGTATATTTATTATTGTATGTCTTTCAAGACCAGGGCCATAAAAATGGCCAGGACATTTGGAAGGTACACCGCTGATTTAGAAAGAAGAGTGAATTTGGGGAATAGTTTAAATGGAGCGTTAGGTAATCTTCTAGGCGCTAAGAACCTCAGCCAGAAGGCCCAGCTCGCCGTACACAACGCGGTGCTGGTACCTACGCTCACGTATGGAAGCGAGAGTTGGGTATGGAAGAAAGAGCATGAAAGTAGAGTAAACGCGGTCGAGATGCGAGCACTGCGCAAAATCTGCGGAGTGACGCTCGCGGACCGCGTTCGTAATACCGAAGTAAGAGAAAGGAGTTGGTCTGAAAGAGAGTGTCGGGGTGAAGGTAAGGAAAGGAATGCTCCGGTGGTTCGGGCATGTGGAAAGAATGCATGATAAAAGAATGACTAAACAGATATACAATGCAAAAGTGGATGGATGCAGAAGTCGTGAAAGGCCACGACACACCTTCCATGATCAAATTGATCGTGTACTAGCAGAAGGTGATGTCAGGAGCCTTAAGAACAGATGAGCTTGCATGACAAGAGTTATGAATGTCAAAGAGGCAAGTGAGGTGTGTAAGAATAAGCCAAAATGGCACTCTGTTGGTCGTGCCTACCCCGCAAGGGAACTGGCGTGAAGTTATGTATGTATGTATGTATGTATGTACATTTGGAGGGCTTGCGTGGGGCCATCGGGAGGCCAACACGTAGAGGCCCCTTGACAAATTCAATGTAAATGTGGCGGGACATTGACCGGCGATTATCCCTGTCTTACGCCATATAAAAATGCACCCAAGGAAAAGCCCCGGCCAGTGTAGGACTATTGCGGGAAATGAGGACAAAAAGTACCGGGCTATTGGGGTGAACTGCTAGTGGTGCTGGGGGTCTGGGAATATGGGGACTATGGCTTTCGTCGGCCCGTCGCAATGTTCAAGGAACACCGAAAAATGGGCCGACTGTGACTCGCCACTCCAGTAATATTGTAATTTATTGCATAAAAACATGATAGCTATACAAATAACTGTTGGTGTTGTTTAAATGTTTACATACATACATACATACATACATAACTTCACGCCAGTTCCCTTGCGGGGTAGGCACGAACAACAGAGTGCCATTTAGGCTTATTCTTACACACCTCACTTGCCTCTTTGACATTCATAACTCTTGTCATGCAAGCTCGTCTGTTCTTAAGGCTTAATGTTTAAATGTTTAATAATGATCAATTGTTTTTTGCCATTTTGGTGTACAATTTTTTGAAACTTGTATAGATACATACTGTTCTTACTTTAATATTTATTTAGTTTTAATTATTATTGAAAGAAACAAAGAAGAAAGACAAAACATTTATTTAGAACTACAGCACAAATGAGAATACAATACACAAAATAAATAAATAAATGTACAAAGTAACATGCATTAAAAAAAACCAAGCAAGTGTAGCTCTAAATTGGTCCTAGCTCAGTATGTTGCCGGTTAAGTTAACCAGCGCTGATCTTCCGCCATTATTACTAACGTTTCAATGTCCTAACCTTCAAAACAAAATACTAAACAATACACAATTTATATTTCCATATCCTCTTTCTTTCTTCTTCTTTCTAATTATATTGATATGATACAAATATTATAAATCTATTTAAACACTTAAACTATTTTATTAAACTTAAGCGCCATTCACACGGGGAGAGTTTGTCGCATATTTTGGGGCGATAATCGTATACTATATACGTAGGCGATATTCGTTTGACAATAATCGTATTGACATGTTTACATTTAACCAAAAAAATAAAAACTCGCCTACGAGCATTGAGATATTTGCCTTCGATTTCTTGACTTGTCTAAATTAGAACTCGTGTCACATTTTTTCAAGTTCATGCGAGTATCGTACAAATCAGTTTGGATTTGATTGCGAGACATGCCTTTTGAGCTCGGTATTTCGTATTTTGTTTACACAGAGATGTCAGTATTCAATGACTAGGCGATTATCACCCTTTTACGTGCGATATCGTACGATTAGTTTACATGATAATTTTGTTTTTCTTGCCTTCGACTATAGTGTCTTGGAGGCAAGAAACTCTCTCCATGTAAACGGCCCCTTATTTGTGAAAAAGGTTTCATATATGAGTTTTTTAACTGTTTATTTGTTATTTTTTTTGGATTTTATGGCTTGGCAGCTAGGCCTTTAGGCCAGATCTTAGATTCAATGTAGTTTCTACATTTTGTTAAACCTATGTGTAGCACAGCTGAACTGTAGGTTATCAACTGGTGCCATTTAATGGAGTTCTTGTGACAACTCAAAAGGCCTCATTTGACTTTACTGTTTACATTTCTCACAAAACACATAATTACTACTCAAAAACTATCAATATCCTACAACTATTGTTCATTTTAGAGTAATTTTACACATTTTTAGAAAATAAAACTGCACAGCACAACATCACCTTTCAGTTTCCGCCAAAAAGTCTGTTTATTTGTTATTTAACGGTGTTCCTCAGATTATATAAAAACCGGCCATAAATGCGCGTCAGTCAGTCTTTTCTATGCCTCTCTATGATGGTATATTACGATGATAATGATATATTAAAAAGAAAGAAAGAACGAAATATATTATATTTAGGACCAATACTAAGTTAATATAAATAGAAATATAAACAAAATAAGTCCTAAACTGGACCCAGGCTCAGCATAAGGCTAGCCAACAAGGACTAGTGTTGTTCTTCCGTCTAGGACCATAAAGTGAAGTCACGGTGGACAATATAACACATATAACAACAACAATATATATATATATATATATATATATATATATATATATATATATATATATATATATATATATATATATTTATTTATTTTTTATTGCAGGAGTTCAGCAGACAGGCAGACGGCCCACTTGATGGAAAGCGGTTACCATCGCCTATGGACATTTGCAACACCAAAGGTGCTACAAATGCGCTGCTGCTCTCTTAAGGGAGACTGGAACCTGGCCACTAATGCCGGAACACAACTCAAGGTTGTTATGGCGACATACTTTAGACCAGGGGTGGTAGCCATCCAGTCGGGTAAATGCCCTACCACCTGGTTGTGGGTTGTTATGTCGCCTCTTACGACAGCCCGCCCGGCCGCGGGAAATTGTATTCTTTCTCCGTTCCTGCACGGATAAAACATATATAAAATCACATACTTCATGATGACATTGATGATTACGATGATCTATGTACCCTGATTATTATTAATCTATCCTCAGGTTTCATAGTTCACATTCAAACGACCTTGGCTGTATGGAGTTGTATTCAAGATTCTGATTGCTCTGTGCAGAGTGGAAGTATTTGCTTGAATGGCAACTGCCGGTGTCCCACTGGCCAACAGAGCGTGCTGAGTGGAAGTCGATGTGCTGATGGTAAGTCTTTCTAATATAGTGTTACAACTTAGCCAAAATTCCACGAAGCACACCGGCCGGCCACAAAACACAGTTTTATAGCCCACCGCATTTGGAGTTCTTTTGTTTACTTCGTGTTTAAAACATGCAATTAGACAATAGCCTATTGTTATCGTACTGGTTTATGGCCGTTCGCAGGCATAATTAGGCAGGTGTGCAGAATTATGTTTTCTGGGAATTGCGTCGACAGAAGCGCAGGTGTGATTCGTGGAAGTCATTGTTTACCCGGTCGTGACACATTGTAAGCTGAGTATAAAGGAATGCCCGAACGGAAAGATCGGCAGTCAAGCGACGATTATGATACTAGCAAGACGTGTGTAGTACTTTCGATTAGCGATATAGTGTCGGACTTTGCGCGTGTTATTGAATCGTGCAGTGTTACTGGTTGTATCCAGTATATTTGTACCTGTTTCATACGTGTTTGTATAGTTCTAATAAACTGTATAGTAATTCCAACGGCATTTTATTTCGAGACCCACACTCGTAACAATACCTACATACTATGAGGACAGTAAGAATATCCGAAGATCGTCTTTATCCGTGCAGGAACGGAGAAAGAATGTAGTTCTGAATGGCTACCATTCCTAGTCTAGAGCATGACGCCATAACAAACTTGAGTTGTGTTTCGGAATTAGTGGCCAAGTTCCAGTCAGCCTTTAGACAGCGGCAGCACATTGGTAGCGCATTCGGTGTTGCAAATGTCTATAGGTGATGATAATCGCTTTCCATCAGGTCCTCTCCCTATCGGCTAAACTCGTGCAATAAAAAAACTATTGGTACTAGATTGTATAGTTTAATTTTGGAGATGAACTGATTATTGATTGAATCCACTGGTGAGATCTGCGGAGCAATAAAGGATGGAAATATGAACCTTGGATCGTGTTTCTTTATATTTTTGTTGTTTACTTTTACCGACCGGTTATAACAGTAGCAATGGTTTTCTAGAAACGTTTTTTTTACGCACCATGAGGATTTGGAATGAGATCCCAGCTGTGGTTATCCTACCACGCTACGATATAAAGTTTTTCAACGAGGGTCTCATAAAACTTCTTCGAGGGCGGCAGCATATTGGTAATATCTCTAGTGTTGCAAATTTAAGAACATATTGTTATATTTTCTTAAGTTTTCGCGACTTGTATACATACTTTCAACTTCAGTTTGAAATCAAAAAACACCCAAATTTCAATAGAGAAGATGGTTGGCAAGTACCACCTGTTTGGGATCCAATTATCAAAACTATTAAGCCCCAAACCCAGCAAAAACCAGCTGCCAGACCTCAAGACACTGTAAGCTCTTTCTGCGTACAACGGAACACAAACCAACTTGACTGATAATTACTTTTATTTTTCCTTCCACCCATTTTAATATTATATAAAATTATTAGAGCTAGGCATGTTTGCTGAAGAGTTTTTTGCGCCGCTTCTTCTCTTCAAGCCATAACATGTTGCGAAGCGGTAGTAAATTAGATTAGGCTCCCATAAAGTAAATAATAACCATAAACAAAATTAAAAATAAAATTAAATAATTAAAATTAATAAGTTGGCGGTAGGCTA
This sequence comes from Dendrolimus kikuchii, assembly GCA_019925095.2. Classification (NCBI taxonomy): domain Eukaryota; kingdom Metazoa; phylum Arthropoda; class Insecta; order Lepidoptera; family Lasiocampidae; genus Dendrolimus; species Dendrolimus kikuchii. Next base: position 36,509,786 of record CM034387.1, read on the forward strand.
AATAAAACTTTAACAATACTCGTTGACACTTGACATCTTTGTCTACCGTGATCACGGCCACTGAAAAGTGGCCGAAACGTCGGAAAAACCAAAATCAAATAAAATTACCGCGCTTAAAACCGTTAAAACGTAGTTTTATTAACATATTGTTAATTAAAATGCCGTTAGAATTACTATAGAGTTTATTAGAACTATACAAGCACGTATAACACAAGTACAAATATAACCGAACACAACAAGTCCAAACGTAATGCAGAAGGTCGTAATTCCATAACACGCGCAAAGTCCGTCACTAAAAGATTCCCGATTGTAGTACACACGTCTTGCTTCGCTCGTGGTTATCGCTCGACTGCCTCATCCCTCCATCGGGCCATTGCTTTATACTGCACAGATGCAATATGTTTGTCCGGTGGCGTGGACTGAATTTCCTAGAATCAGTTTGTACTTTAAATCCGTAAACCTGGCTGATGACTGCCATAAAAGATTACAATACAACAATGGGCTGTTTTCTATTCACAAAGTAAACAAAAGAAGTCCAAATGCCGAAAGGTAATAAAATGTGTTTTTACAGGTATGCAGATGTGAATTTGTTTTTGTCGGCGTCTAGGTCGTAACAATATCTTAGCCTAATGTGCCCCTCAAAATACAGGCCTGTCCTAGTTTCATGGCAAACTGTCAACATACAGTCGCAAATAATGAACCTACCATAAATATATTTATGGCGATCCAGCGAGGAAACGTAGCCAGCCTTCTGGGCACCTTACCCATAGAAGACGATGATCTGGGCTCAGTATTCTACTTATAGTCTTGAGGGACTATGAGTAGAATACAATACAAATAAGTTAAGTTTTCTTGCATTGTATTCGATTATATAAAATTAATATATTTTATATTCTAATATATTGTATTCGCCCAAAGAATTAGCGTATGTATTCAGCGAGATAATGCTGCCAGCCTTCTAGGCATACTGTCCAGCGACATCGCTGGTTGTTGCTATCTCTGGTTGGGCTGGACTGATTGTAGTTTATAGTGTTTTAATTTAGTGTATATTTTGTTAGGGTTTTTTTTTAAATTTGTATATGTAGTTTATGTTAAGACCATGCAAAATGACATATGTTGATACACAAAATACTGAAATAAAGTAAATATATTGTATTGTAAACATTGCAAGCAAATGTCCATAGGCGACGGTAACCACGTTCCATCAGGTGAGCCGTGAGCCTCTCTGCTGTACTCTAGTAATAAAACACACACTAATTTTATTACTAAGTATTTTTTTTTTATTGCAGGAGTTCAGCAGACAGCAGGCAGACGGCCCATCTGATGGAAAGCGGTTACCATCGCCTATGGACATTTGCAACACCAAAGGTGCTACAAATGCGCTGCTGCTCTCTTAAGGGAGGTTGGAACCTGGTCACTAATACCGGAACACAACTCAAGGTTGTTATGACGGCATACTCTAGATCAGGGGTGGTAGCCATCCAGTCGGGCGAATGCCCTACTACCTGGCTGTGGGTTGTTTTGTCGCCTCTTACGACAGGCCGCCCCAACGCAGGAAATTGTATTCTTTCTCCATTCCTGCACGGATAAACATATTTTTCTTTCAGTGGCTCCATACTTCACGTCTTCGTGCTTGGAAGATCACCAGTGCTCGAGGATCTTTGGGCCAATTGTATGTAGAGATGCGAATAGCACACGAGGTAAGTACGTTCATAATTTTTACCTATAAGACTAATTTGGAGCGTGGGGTCCTCAAGCCAAGCTTCTAGAAGGAGCCCTCAAAATGCTTAAACAACTCTTTTTTTGGTTTACATTAAATAGGCTTGCGTTTGACCACGATCACGTCCAATGCTGGACGATGATGAGGTCGATGGAGCACGCTTACCTAGACAGTATCTATTCAAACGAGACTTGAAGATATCCGGATTGTACTTTTCGGGAAACACGGACTCTGGTGGTACATTCCACAACTCTGCCGTACGTAGAAGAAACGTGGAGGCGAAACCTTTTATTCGCACTGGTTGCGTTCCACTGTGAAACGATTTTTTTTTTATTGCAGAAGTTCAGCAGACAGGCAGACGGTCCACTCGATGGAAAGCGGCTACCATCGCCTATGGACATTTGCAACACCAAAGGTGCTACAAATGCGCTGCTGCTCTCTTAAGGGAGACTGGAACCTGGTCACTAATGCCGGAACACAACTCAAGGTTGTTATGGCGACATACTTTAGACCCAGGGGTGGTAGCCATCCAGTCGGGCAAATGCCCTACCACTTGGCAAACTAGAAATACAAGTACTTTGACAATAACAAACACTTAGTTGAGTGTGAACCGGTGGTAGGGCATTTGCCCTACCACCTAGAACATGCCGCCATAACTAACTTAAGTTGTGTTCCCGCATTAGTGGTCAGACTCCAGCCCCATCTACAAGTCCGGCACCACATTGATAGCACCTTTAGTGTTGTAAATATTTATAGGCGACGGTAAACACTTTCCATCACAGTTGGGCCGTCAGCCTGTCTGCTGTACTCCAGCAATAAAAAATAAAAATAACTGCTAAGCACTTACCCAAATTGTTAATGTTCCAGCCGGCGCGTGCTTCTGCCAACCAGGCCACCACTACTTCCTCGGACGCTGCTGGCCTAGCATTGACTACGGAGAATTTTGCACCAGGGACGAGGAATGTATAGGCGTACTTAAAGACCCTTACAATATGAAGTGTGAGCAGAGGTGTACATGCGCTGATGGATATTACACTAGACAAAGAGGAGAGTGTAGGAAAATTGGTGCAGGTAAGCTGAGTTTTAGAGTTCTGTAGGTATTGCTTGGCAAGTCATTCATAATGTTCAAGTAAGAAACCCTTGGAACAGGTTACATATTTGAGCCGTTTGGGGTGGAGACTTTGGGCCCATGGGGCCAAGTGCCCACAAATTATTTCAAAAAATTTAAAAACGCCTAGTCTACAAAACAGGAGAACGGAATCCTGGAGATTACCTCGTTCAAAGGATTAGCCTTTGTATCCAGCGAGGTAATGCTGCCAGCCTTCTAGGTACACTGCCCAGCGACAGTGGTCTGGTGGGACTGGACGGGCTTTAATATAGGTTTTATTTTAATTTAAGTTTTTTTACTATTGTATATGCTTTGTGCATTACTTTGATGTGCTTTTAGCAGGGATGGAAGGTACACCGCTGATATAGAAAGAAGAGTGAATTTGGGGAATAGTGTGAATGGAGCGTTAGGTAAACTTCTAGGCGCTAAGAACCTCAGCCAGAAGGCCCAGCTCGCCATACACAACGCGGTGCTGGTACCTACGCTCACGTATGGATGCGAGAGTTGGTTATGGAAGAGAGAGCATGAAAGTAGAGTAAACGCGGTCGAGATGCGAGCACTGCGCAAAATCTGCGGAGTGACGCTCGCGGACCGCGTTCGTAATACCGAAGTAAAAAAGAGAGTTGGTCTGAAAGAGAGTGTCGGGGTGAAGGTAAGGAAAGGAATGCTCCGGTGGTTCGGGCATGTGGAAAGAATGCATGATGAAAGAATGACAAAACAGATATACAATGCAAAAGTGGATGGATGCAGAAGTCGTGGAAGGCCACGACACACCTTCCATGATCAAATTGATCGTGTACTAGCAGAAGGTGATGTCAGGAGCCTTAAGAACAGACGAGCTTGCATGACAAGAGTTATGAATGTCAAAGAGGCAAGTGAGGTGTGTAAGAATAAGCCTAAATGGCACTCTGTTGTTCGTGCCTACCCCGCAAGGGAACTGGCGTGAAGTTATGTATGTATGTGTGTATAAATATATAAAAGTCACTATATTAGATTCATAATTGTCTCTCTTTTTGAACTGAAACTTCTTTAGAATCGATGCGATTTGAAAATCGACGAAACGATAAAGCGACACTAAAATGAGATAAACACATAAAATACAACCTTATTTAATTCGAAATAAAACACATTTCCCTTTACCTTTTCAAATGAATTTCAGCTCTATCAGTGTATACTTAAGGCAGATATTTTTTTATACTTAGATCGAAGGAAATTATATGGAACCGTGCATTGAATTTTGAACTTTATCGTAGTGATTTAGTAAGTAATTCAGATTGATTGAAACAAAAGTATTCTATAGGCTAAAAACTAAAAAGTATAAAATAACTTATTTCTAAAGCTATTATTATTAATATATATTATCTAAAACATCTTGAAGTCGGTGCAAAGTAAATCATAAAAATTACTATATTTTGAAAATTACTAAGCACCCACTTTAAGATGTTTTGGATAATATATATTAATAATAATAGCTTTAGAAATAAGTTATTTTATACTTTTTAGTTTTTGAAGTCGGTTTTTTTTTTTTTTTGTTACTTTGTAGTGTCTAGCTATATATGGGTAGACCTACGAAAGGTGCCGCGCTCCTTAAAAAATATAGGTCCCAAGAAAGGGGAACAAAAAAATGTTCGTAAAATGAAAACTACTGAGCCAAACTATGTAAAATTTTTAAGGGACCATATGGCAACTATTCCGCATCAAACTAAACAAGAATCACCTAAATTGGATCATAAATCAGCGTAATCGGTGTATATATGGAACGGAATGGAAAATTTTTCATAAAATTGTTCATAAAATAAAAACTACTAGGCCAAACTATGTCAAATTTTTAGAGGACCAAATGGCAGCTATTCCGCGTCGAATAAAAAAAGAATCACGTAAATCGGATAATAAATCTCGGAGTAATCAGTGAACAGACATAAAAAAAAACAAACAAAAAAAAGATTCCGATGAATTGAGAATCTCCTCCTTTTTTGAAGTCGGTTAAAAATTAATATTGTACTGATTGTATCATTTTAAATTGACTTGCATAATTTTGAAGTAGTCTTAAGTATGTTACAATTTGCATGCCTGACCGGCAAAGACATGTCAGCCTTATAAGCAACAAAATATGATCTATGTATACACCATGTTTTCGGAGCAAATAAATGATTGATTGATTGTTCTGTGTTATATGTTGACGGATGTAGGCTATAGGAATTGTATTTATATTAATAAAAATTTGAGAAGAATTATCTGTGAGTGTATATTCTTTGAAGTTGCGCTCCTGGAGGTTTTGGCGGGAACCGAAAGGGGACGTTGTGCTGTGCAGTTTTATTTTCTAAAAATGTGTAAAATCACTCTAAAATGAACAATAGTTGTAGGATTATGTGTTTCTGTGAGCAATGTGAACTGTATAGTTAAATGTGGCCTTTCGAGTTTTCACGAGAACTCCGTTGAATGGTGTGGATTGTAGCCTACAATACAAATGCGCCTGGCTTAAAGGCCTAGTTGCCAAGCCATAAACTTAAAAAAAAAAGTTTCGCTTCTTCGTGTGAACTGCACACACACACACAATACTTTTTCCATTAATCCATAAATCTTTATTTGCGAAAACATAGTTAAATGTATCTGGTAAGTTTTATCATTCGCATGAAGTGCAAATGTTTAAAATTGTGGAGGTAGTAGAGTCAGTGGAGGTGGTGATTGTATGGTGTTCTCGGAGTGTGAGAGAAATTAAACCAGGTTTTATATTTTAACTATTTTCCGGTATATTGTCCACACATTAATGTACATGTATATATATTACATACACAAGTTACACGTACGAGCGGATGCATTACTCAACTCATAACCGATCTGTCGCAATACTCCGGTCAGACTAGCGAATGCACGTCGTATTTGCCCGAACGCGAAAACTGCTGACAAAGCGATTATGTGTCGCCACAAAATAAATAAATAACATTCATTTATATCAAAATATATTAAAATTATTAAATGCTTTCGTAAAAAAATAAAATTAAGACATTCAAACTAAAATACATTATGTAGCAGATCACTGCCAACGGGGAGCGTGCCCAGAAGGCTGGCTGCATTGCCACGCTGTATGGCAATACTTATTTGTTGTGCAAAATATGAGCCAGCCTCCTGATCACGGGTAGTGTCAAAGAGTTTCTTACATATGTCTTTAAAGAAACTCTTTGCCGACGGACCCCACGTGCCTAATGTTTCAACCCCAAACGGCACAAATATGTAACCCGTCTATCCTATGGAAACGACATCATTTATCGGGATACAAAGTATCGTAAATGTTCATTCGGGATATAAGCCAGCTCTGTGTCGAGTTTCATTCATAAACGTTGAAATAGTTTTTAAAAAGAATGTGGTCGCAGCGCCATCTTTTCCATGTTTTCGTCTATACCGCGGAAACGACGTCATTGGTCGGGATAGAAAGTATCCTAAGTTACGCCCCGGGATATGAGCTTCCTCTGTGTCAAGTTCCATTTAAATCCGTTCAGTAGTTTTTACGGGATACTCTAAGAAACAGACAGACAAAAATTCTAAAAAAAAGTATATATTCGGAATCTGCTAGTCTGCAGACTACAATATCTACATTAATGCAAGCGAAGCTGCTGGCAATTGCTACGCTTTTATTTACTGTCGCTTTTCAGTCAAATAAATACTTTCTGTCAAAAATCAGATTTTGTTAGTTGAGCAACGCGGACCGCGTTCATAATACCAAAGTAAGAAAGAGAGTGTCGGGGTGAAGGTAAGAAAAGGAATGCTCCGGTGGTTCGGGCATGTGGAAAGAATGCATGATGAAAGAACGACTAAACAGATATACAATGTAAAAGTGGATGGATGCAGAAGTCGTGGAAGGCCACGACACACCTTCCATGATCAAATTGATCGTGTACTAGCAGAAGGTGATGTCAGGAGCCTTAAGAACAGACGAACGTGCATGACAAGAGCTATGAATGTCTGGTTAGGCGCCTTATATTATCTACCTTTCTCCTCCTTTCTGCAAATCCGTACGCTGGATAGAGACAGGTGGTGCCACATGTCGGCTAACCACAACTCGTGCCGGCGGGCGGCCCCAGTACGTCGACGGCCTTGCGAGCACCGCACGCGCACAAGTGATTTGCTTAGAACACTTTTACCTTAAACCCGCTCCTGTTGTTGGTGTGAATATACGCAACCCCAAGAAGACGTGCTTTACGACGAGGATTGGGGATCCGCAGGTGAATACCGCTTATTCTACCCGGCTGTGGATTTTGCCTCCTTCCATCACCAACAAATTCTACCTTTGTCACCCGCACCACCAATGTCAAAGAAGCAAGTGAGGTGTGTAAGAATAAGCCTGAATGGCGCGCTGTTGTTCGTGCCTACTCCGCAAGGGAACTGGCGTGAAGTTATGTAATGTATGTTAGTTGAACAACTATTCATCTATTTCCAGCTGTTGGTGACGGCTGCGTCATTGATGAAGATTGCCAGTTCGAAGGTGGTGTCTGCAACGCGAGGGAATTCATGTGCTATGACATCAATGCACCTTGTAAGTAATTCTTGTTGTTTCTTATCCTAATAAAACTACGTTTTAACGGTTTTAAGCGCGGTTATTTAGACATTTAGAATTTAGACCTCAAGACACACACAACACAAACCAACGTGATTGATATTGTTACTGGTGCGGGACACGTATGAAAATGCCGTTGGAATTACTATAGAATTTATTAGAACTATGTACACGTCTTGCTCGTATCGTAGTCGCCGCTTGACTGCGTCACCCCTCTGTTTGGGCATTGTTTTATACTAAACTATTCAATACAACAATCGACCGCGTGGACTGAATTTTTCCAAGAAAACGTAAGCCGCACACCTGCGGCCATAAACGAGTACAATAACAATAGGATGTTTTATTTCTAATTACAAATTTTAAACACAAAGCAAACAAAAGACGTCCAAATGCGGGAAAGGTAATAAACCGCAGGTGTGCCTTCGCTTTGTCGGCATGTAATAATATTTTCTTTTATTTTCCTTCCCCCTATTTTAATATTGTATAAAATTATTAGAGCTAGGCATGTTTGCTGAAGAGTTTCTTGCGCTGCTTCTTCTCTTCAAGCAACAACAGCTTGCGAAGCGGTGATAAATTAGCTTAAGCTCCCATAGATTAAATAATAACCATAACAAAATTAAAACTAAATAATTAAAATAATCAAGTTGGCGGTAGGCTAAATAAAACTTTAACAATACTCATTGAAACTTAACATCTTTGTTTTCCGTGATTATGGCTGCTGAAAAGGGGCCGAAACGTCGGAATAATAAAAATCAAATACATTACCGCACTTACATACATACATAACTACACGCCAGTTCCCTTGCGGGGTAGGCACGAACAACAGAGTGCCATTTAGGCTTATTCTTACACACCTCACTTGCCTCTTTGACATTCATAACTCTTAATTCATAATTCATTACCGCACTTAAAACCGTTAAAACGTAGTTTTATCATGTATACAAGTTGCGAAAACTGTCTTATCTTCTTCAGAGAGCTCTAGCCCATGTTGCGCCCGTGTGCAATCAATATGCGACAATGAGCTCACATTTATACAACAAAATCGATCACACATCATCAAGATAGTTTCGCTAAGTAATTTCGAAATAAAGCACAAATTGGATAATTGGCTATTTACATTAAATTATAACAAAACAGAAGAATTCTTACGGATTGGATAGGAAACACCATAATATTTTCTTAAGTTTTCGCGACTTGTATACATAATAAAACTACGTTTTAACGGTAAATAAAACTTAGGCTAAATAGGTAAGTAGGCTAAATAAAACTTTAACAATACTCGTTGACACTTGACATCTTTGTCTTCCGTGATCACGGCCACTGAAAAGTGGCCGAAACGCCGGAAAAACCAAAATCAAATAAAATTACCGCGCTTAAAACCGTTAAAACGTAGTTTAATTAGGAAACACCATACACTCAGCACCGCACGCACAAACATACACACTTACACACGTTTAGTTAGCACTAACTTTATTTAACTTTGTTATTATATAAGTACACAATGCAGCAGCGAACACTAGTAGCTCAAAAAATACAGTTAATACTAATTTTGAAGCTAGTAGAATCAAAAATTATAATTTAGTTTCTAATACCGCTAATTTTTATGTCTTTCATGTGGTAATTAAGATTGTTACTTATTTTTTAATCAAATAAACTATTATGTAATACTAGCGGCCCGGCGCGGTTTCACCCGCGCTCTGTCCCGCTCCCGTGGTATATAGCGTGTTATATAGCCTATGACACTCCCTGTTCACGTAGCTTTCCAACAGTAAAAGAATTTTTAAAATCAGCTTAGTAAATCCAGAGATTACCCCGTACAACGTCACAAACTCACAAACTTTACCTCTTTATAATATTAGTATATATATATAAAATTCTCGTATCGCGGTGTTAGTTACCAAACACCTCCGAAACGGCTGAACCGATTTGTATGAAATTTTGTGTGCGTATCGGTTAGGTCTGAGAATTGCCTAAAATCTATTTTTCATACCCCTAAATCATAAGGGCGATCCACCCCTAAATATATTTCTTATTTTCTTAAGTTTTCGCGACTTGTATACATAATAAAACTACGTTTTAACGGTTTTAAGCGCGGTAATTTCATTTGATTTTGGTTTTTCCGACGTTTCGGCCACTTTTCAGTGGCCGTTATCACGGAAGACAAAGATGTCAAGTGTCAACGAGTATTGTTAAAGTTTTATTTAGCCTACCGCCAACTTGTTAATTTTAATTATTTAATTTTAATTTTGTTTATGGTTATTATTTACTCTATGGCAGCCTAATCTAATTTACTACAAAATTAAAATCAAATAAAATTACCGCGCTTAAAACCATTAAAACTTACATACATAACTTCACGCCAGTTCCCTTGCGGGGTAGGCACGAACAACAGAGCGCCATTTAGGCTTATTCTTACAAACCTCACTTGCTTCTTTGACATTCATAACTCTTTCTTGTCATGCACGCTCGTCTGTTCTTAAGGCTCCTGACAAAACGTTAAAACGTAGTTTTATTATATTTTTTATTTTTTTGATTTGTCATTAAAAAATACATACAACCCTAAATTTTCACCTTTCTTCCACCAACCCCTATTTTGCAATAGCGATATTAGTACTTTAATAATTTTCTACTCTCGGCTGTCGATAATCGATCAGTTATTCCTGCCAGGCGTCTATCGGTGTCACTTCTCACCCCGTACACAGCGCGGAGCAGGGATGAGAACGTAACCGGTGCTGCAATCTGGTTCTAGATTTTTATCTTTTAAGGGCAGGACAGTCTGTTGGGTACAGCTAGTTATTGATCTGACGGCCTCTGTGCTTGAGCGGGCTAAGCCTTTGCCGGCGTAGCTCACTGCAATGCAGAGGCTCCGGGTTCGATTCCTGGTATAGTAAATTTCGGAAACGTATTTTCTCCGTTATTTACTATGGTCTGGGAGTCTGGGATCGGCCCCAGAGTAGTCCGTTGTATATTACCCATAACACAAGCGTAACTTGCTTAATTTGGGGATATACAATATGTGTGTTTGTCTGCCGATTATTTTTTATTTTTATTTATTGATAAAAAAGACCCTGGCGCCCTCTAGTAGGTGCGCGGTCAAAATGTAATAATTACAGTTATATTTCCACCAGTGAACGAAATTAGAGTGCAAATGGTGCAATTTTAAATGATGTCGGGAAGCAATAGGTAGTTACACGTTCAGAAATAGAACTCTCATAGAGGCCGTGTTAAAATAGCAATTGCATAGATACTGCTGTTTCATTTTCCCTTATGACACAGTTTGGTGTGTGGAATAGAGAGGGATATACTGTTAAGGTTTCGAACATACGATGGTTATCTGTCAAATGTTCGTATTTCGATTATTATCAGTGATGGGACAATCATATTATATTATCGATGAGATTGAGAAGAGCCAGACGTCCGCCATAACACAGGCGCGGGGTCTTTAAGAGCGCTGGCGCCGTGAGTGATGGATGCTCTTTGAAGGTGTCGCGAGCGCAGTTCGGCGCCCCTTAAGCCTTTGCGCCTGTGTGCGCTGCACATCCAGCTTCATAGTTGAAGCCGAACACAATTGTGTTTCGGTATTAGGGACCAGGTTCCAGTCTTCCTTTAGAGAGTGGCAGCACATTGGTAGCACCTTTGTCGTTGCAAATGTCCATAGGCGACGGTAACCGCTTCCTATTGGGTGGCTACTGAACTCATGCAATCCCTATTAATATTATAAATGCGAAAGTAACTCTGTCTGTTCCGTTTTCACGGAAAAACTACTGGACCGATTTGGCTGCAACTCAGTATATATATTTCCGATGCCGAGGATGAACATAGGATACTTTTTATCCCGAAAAATAGGATAGTTCCCGGGATAAAAACATATTTGTCTCTCTGTTTGTTATCCTTTTATGGAAAGACTATTGGACTTGGAGGGTAGTCAAGGGATACTTTTTATCCCGGATAATAGGATAGATTTATGTAAAGGTTATCCCAGAAACTAGGATAGGTTTTGTGATTTTGTCCATGTCGTCCACTTGGTTCACTGGGTCCACTGGGTCCATTGGGTCCACTTAGTCCACTTGGTCGACTGGGTCCACTGGGTCCACATGGTCCATGTTATCTATCATGTTTTGTCATTTATGTAGTTTACAGATAGACGGGGGATGGTATAGATTGCGATATAAAATGAAGTGAATCTTCCAGGGGCAAATACATAAAAGTTTAATACAATGTAACCTGTACGGCCTGCTCTTTAAACAAGAGATACGCACCAGAGGTTGACCCGCGGCGTAAACCCTGGTAAAAAATAATGATTATAATAACTTATTTTTACAGCAGAACAAGTCACAACTACCTCGTCTCAAATCCAAAGAGCATCCAAGACTGAAAAAATCATATCTAAGCAGAGTAGACAAGCGTGTGATATCACAAACCTCTGCAGCTCACCCTTCGAATGCTCCACCTTCGGAGTCTGTGTCTGCCCAGTTGGATATTACAGCAGCGACGATGGCAACTATTGCTTAGCTGGTAATGAATGAATTAATGAAAACTCTTTACTGTTCAGCATAACTTACATACATACATAACTTCACGCCAGTTCCCTTGCGGGGTAGGCACGAACAACAAAGCGCCATTTAGGCTTATTCTTACACACCTCACTTGCTTCTTTGACATTTATATCTCTTGTCATGCACGCTCGTCTGTTCTTAAGGCTCCTGACATCACCCTCTGCTAGTACACGATCAATTTGATCATGGAAGGTGTGTCGTGGCCTTCCACGACTTCTGCATCCATCCACTTTTGCATTGTATATCTGTTTAGTCATTCTTTCCACAGGCCCGAACCACCGGAGCATTCCTTTCCTTACCTTCACCCCGACACTCTCTTTCAGACCAACTCTCTTACTTCGGTATTACGAACGCGGTCCGCGAGCGTCACTCCGCAGATTTTGCGCAGTGCTCGCATCTCGACCGCGTTTACTCTACTTTCGTGCTCTCTCTTCCATACGTGAGCGTAGGTACCAGCACCGCGTTGTGTATGGCGAGGTTCTTCTGGCTGGGGTTCTTAAACAGCATAACTTAAACCTAGACAATTTATGAATACGTTTCCATTAAAACAATGGGCGGCCTTATCGCTTATAGCAATCTCTTCCAGGCAACCCAGTGTCCAGCGAGACATTAAAAGAAAAATTTTATAATTTTTGGTGGTTTAAGTTTTTTTTTTTAAGTAAATTAAAGCTAATAGTAATGGTAATATATGTTATTTAATAATGTTGCTGGGTGGGCATTTGTTTGAAATAAAAAGGGAAGAGGTTAAATTTTAAGAATTAAAGAATTTATTGTTCTCCAGTTTTTTTTTTTATTGCAGATCAGCAGACAGGCAGACGGCCCACTTGACGGAAAGCGGTTACCATCGCCTATGGACATTTGCAACACCAAAGGTGCTACAAATACGCTGCTGCTCTCTTAAGGGAAAATAGAACCTCGTCACTAATGAGAATAGAGAATTTTATAATGAAATATAAAGAGGCTATATTTAGCTAGACGTGTTGCTGGGGAGTTTCTTGCCGCTTCTTCTCCTTTACAGCATCAACACGTTGCGAAGCGGTGTACATAGAATAGGAAGTAAAAATTAAATTTTAACTTACATGTATGACCTTCAAAAAGTGTTCTCCAGTGGAACTTATTTTGAATAAAAACTTTTGAATTTGATTGCCGGAACACAACTCAAGGTTATTATGGCGACATACTTTAGACCAGGGGTGGTAGCCATCCAGTCGGGCAAATGCCCTACCACCTGGCTGTGGGTTGTTAAGTCGCCTCTTACGACAGGCCGCCCGGCCGCAGCAAATTGTATTCTTTCTCCGTTTCTGCACGGATAAAAGTTCAGTTATTTACTTGTAGTCTTAATTAGTATAATAAATATACTAAAATAAATTGAAAATACTGGAACGAGTTACCTATTAGCTGGAAAACCAGCCAATACATCCTCACCGTGCTTTAAGTATAATTCAGCTTCAGTAGCATTATTTTTCTATATCATATAATAATTCCTAATGTTATAATATAAGCATTATTAGGCATGTATTGCATTCTTATATGTATGTATATACTATTACGAATTTCTGGGATGTGAATGTAAAATGGCGTCGGAATTATCACAAAGTTTATTAGCAGTACACACATGTAATTCACAGTTCTTACAAGAGCATATGAAATCAGATAAATCACGCAAATCCGTTGTTATAAGATACTCGCTCCGGAACTACACTAGTAGCTCCTCGATCGCAGTTAAAACACAGCTAACTCAGTCCCTGACTGACCGACGTGCCCATGAGTCCTTGGAATTCTTGACTTGCCCGCTTAATGGCTTCTAAGAATGCGCATGAAATGCAAACAATAGAAAGAAGGATTTATGACATCTTATCGGGAGGCTTACAAAGGCTTTAGCGCGAACAATAATTTACTCTAATTCGAAGGGGGTAATAAAACACATGCAAAGAACCGGTTCGCAATTACACATTTATGTTGTTTTGTACTTATATGTACTATGTTTATTTATCATTCATCATTATGTATTATGTGCACCACTGTTAGTATTAAAAATCTATGAATCCCTGCCAAGGGTTGCCTAGGAAAGATCGCTTTTTAGTAACGCCAGGTGGTAGGGCACTTGCCCGACTGGATGGCTAACACCCCTGGTCTAAAGTATGTCGCCATAACAACCTTGAGTTGTGTTCCGGCATTAGTGACCAGGTTCCAGTCTCCCTTAAGAGAGCAGCAGCGCATTTGTAGCACCTTTGGTGTTGCAAATGTCTATAGGCGATGGTAACCGCTTTCCATCAAGTGAGCCGTCTGCCTGTCTGCTGAACTCCTGCAAAAAAAAAATAAGGCCACCCATTGTACTACCTTTTATCTTCTTCTACTCGTGCTTGTCTATGCTTTGATGTAAATTTGTACAATAAAGAGTTATCTATCTATATGAATTTATTGACAATTCTTTTCAGAACTTGGCTCTCCGTCCATTGAGGAACAATGCGTCGGCCTGTTCGCTGAAGTCAGGAATGGAGTGTGCACTTGCCATGTGAACTTCTACTTTGAGGAGAATATGAGGGACTGTGTCAAAGGTAATAAACAGAATGAACGTGAATGAATGAATTGAATGAAAGGGGTTTGGCGTATATGTACTAAAGGGGTTTGGCGTATATGTACTTTAGATAACGGTGGTAATTAAAGCAAGGTATAATACAAAAAATGGGTTACTCAAAAATTTCAATTTATATTATAATTTATTTTAACTAAATATATTATAATATATTTAGTTATTGTAAGAATTGTATCGGTGTAAGAATGCACCTAAATGGCGCTCTGTTGTACGTGACTACGCCGCAAGGGAACTGGCGTGAAGTTATGTATGTATGTATGTATTTAGTTATTATAATTCTTAAAGCTACGTTTCCTCTAATCCAATATTATGTTCATTAATAACAATAATAATTTATTTAAAAAAAAATGTACTTCAGTATATAAAGTAGAAGTTATAAGGTGTAATTAAATGCAATCCACGAGAACGCTGCCGACAAACTGCGCTGCAGTTTGGCAATGTAATGGTTAATATAATCTTGTAAATTTTTACTGAAAATAAATTGAAAAAAAAGGAATGGAAATAATATAATAATATGTAATATAATATCAGTCCATAAATGGCCCACTGCCGGGCTCGGGTCTCCCATTATAAGGGGAACGGACAGTACACCCATCTGATCAGGGATTATAATATAAAAATGGCGATACGCATGGGAGACAAGACGGTGGTCCAACACCTAATGGAGGGCCAATAATCCATCCATCATCATCAACACCAATTGAAAAATTTTCATGTCACAACAACTAAACAATAAATTATAACACCACACAAAGTCACAAACACATAACTAAAAATAAAACTTATACACATACTCAAACCTACGCGCACTACCATCGCATTGCATTACACGCACACTCCACAAACAAACCAAGACACACAAAGAGCCTAACAATTAATAACCCAGGCACAGAAAAGAAAAAACCAACACACATGGCACTAGGTAGGACTATATATAAGTATAGATATAAGGCCAACACTGCACATGCACTTCCTCACAACACCAGCATGTAACAGATACACTCCACATTAGTATAAGTTTAGTATTAAAATTAGAATAAATTAATATAATAAGTTATTCTTAAGGTACACCACAACATAAAAATTACTAAATTAATGTCACACACAGTAACAAAAATAAACAATAAGCGTGTATGGAGTCTAAAATTTTTCATGGAAATTCTCGAGTCCGTAGAGATATTAACAATAATAAAAAAAAGTACACCCATCACGCTTGTCCAAGGCGGCTTGGCTGGTTTGACACATGGGTTATCTCGATGTGCAGGTTGCATCACGATGTTTTCCTTCACCGTTGTTAGCACGTGGGAACTGTAATGAAGGGAGTGACCCTACCGGTTGGAGGAGCAGGATGGAATGCTCCTCCGTCTCAAAGGAAGGTCTTCCAGCTAGCGGTGTGTAACTCCTGAGTGTTTAACTCAAAATATATATATCCGACGCGAAGGGTGATTAGATCTGTATATCACTTGCGTTCAAAATGTGTCTTTATATCTTTAACTCTTTAGTTCATTCCTGTTCCACGCGATGACTATAGATCCGAATGAGAAGAAACTAGAATGAAAAGAGAAAGAATGATTAGCCCGCGCACTGCGCATGGATAGTATTATTGCCGCTGCCTACACCTTCGGGTAATGAAGGCGTGAAGATATACATACATACATATATAACTTCACGCCAGTTCCCTTGCGGGGTAGGCACGAACAACAGAGCGCCATTTCGGCTTATTCTTACACACCTCACTTGCTTCTTTGACATTCATAACTCTTGTCATGCACGCTCGTCTGTTCTTAAGGCTCCTGACATCATCCTCCGCTAGTACACGATCAATTTGATCATGAAAGGTGTGTCGTGGCCTTCCACGACTTCTGCATCCATCCACTCTTGCCTTGTATATCGTGAAGATATAGATAGATAGATTATAAGAATCTTCTATACTGTGTAATTTAGTCCAAATTGAGCCGTAGGATAGTTTTTATTTCGAATTATGGACTAAATATTTTTAACTACAAAAATATTTAATAAAAGTCAAAGGCCATCAAAATGGCGTGTATGTTATTTAAATAAATGTCAGATATTTTGCGTTGCCACAGGTACGCGTGTCGGCTCTGCTAGTATATCACTCACAGATAATAACTCATCTTGTCTGCAATTGAGACTGACACTATTCACTGTAAAGATAAATAGCTAAAGATATAAAAGAGTGATATATATCTTTGTATCAAAAAGATATATATCACTCTTTTCTTCTTGGTGAGTGATTTTTCCGATGAGTACTTCCAGCGAGGCTAATGTTGTTCCTCGCAGGCCTAGGCCCCATTTGTTATAGTTGAAAATTTGTATATATTCTTTGTATGTTTCGGGGAACGTTTGTGACATCTATTATTGCACAGCGCCATCTATTGGCTTCTAAGTGTTCCACTACAGTAACAATATGCACATTAGATCAGAAAACTGACTAAGTGGTGCATGCGTTCCGGCCAGGATCGAACCCGCGCCCTTTGAATCTGGGACGCGTGCGCTAGCCATTACGCTACCACGACATCAATATAGTCTTCACCATTTTGTTTTCCTTGTCCACGCATTTTTTAATTTTTTTTTTATTCAAACTTCTCATGTGCCTTAAGGAACATACGAAAAAAAGAATTGCCCGTCGAGCCGTTCTCGAATTTTTATTCATTCATTCATTAATTAAATTTGATCGACTTCCCGGTTTCCGATTGAGCTGAAATTCTGCACGTATGTGTATATCGCGTGACAATGCAATAATATGGTACCATGGAGCTGATCTGATGATGGAGTCGGAAGGTGGCCATAGGAACTCCTGTACTAAACAAGATAGACCCGTCGTGTTTGGGCTCGTTTAACTTGTCTTGGCTAGCACTCTGCGGCTACATGATATCCAGAATCTCAAAAGCTTGTATTTAAAAACATTTTTAAAAAAGCTTATTTTTACATAACGTTCCATTTTATCATAAGAGTGTATTTAATTCTTTTTACAAAGTTTCCACGGACAAGGGAATTAAATCACTAAATAATCACTAAAAAATGAAAAATAAACAATAGTTTAAAAAAACCTAAAAAAATACGATTTTTGGAAAATCCAACTAAAAAATAGAAAATAAATTTGAATTAAAAATAGTGTAATAAAAAAATATTTTATTGTAAAAAAAAGCGTGGAGTGTATGGTATCAATAGTTTGAAAAGCACCCCAAATTTATTAAAATTTATTTTCTATTTTTTAGTTGGATTTTCTAAAAAGCATTATTTTTTATTTTTAAGTATTTTTTAAACTATTATTTTTGTTATGAATGTGAAAGAAGCAAGTGAGGTGTGTAAGAATAAGCCTAAATGGCGCTCTGTTGTTCGTGCCTACCCCGCAAGGGAACTGGCGTGAATTTATGTATGTATGTATTATTTTTGTATTTTCCAAAAAGTTTATTGTACAATAAAGTATAATCTATTGTATTCTTAATGACCATTTCAGCGACAACAAGTATAACCGACTCTTGCGTGACGGATTCCAATTGCCACACCTTCGGAACGGCTGCAAGATGTGGTGATCCACAGCTGCCCTGGGGCTTGAGGAACTGCGAATGTATCCCGGAGCTCGCCGTATGGGATGCCAATAGGAAAATGTGCAGACTGTTCGCTGGTTAGTTCTTTTTTATATTGCTGGAGTACAGCAGACAGGCTGACGGCCCAACTGTGATGGAAAGTGGTTACCGTCGCCTTAAATATTACAAATTAACAAAATGTAACAAAATGCTGCTACGACCGTAGCTATCGGCTACGTACTAGACGACATACTACAAGTAGTGTTATAAATTTGTCTTGCGTCCTAAAGTACCGGGGTTTAATTATTTTCTAGCATTTTCCCGGCGGCTATGCCTCGTGAAATTCCAGTTAGTAGCTCTATGTTACTTAAATGAAAACTTAATTTTTTGTTTCTTAATATTTTCTTAAGTTTTCGCGACTTGTATACATAATAAACTACGCTTTAACGGTTTTAAGCGCGGTAATTTTATTTGATTTTGGTTTTTCCGACGTTTCGGCCGCTTTTCAGTGGCCGTGATCACGGAAGGCAAAGATGTCAAGTGTCAACGAGTATTGTTAAAGTTTTATTTAGCCTACCGCCAACTTGTTAATTTTAATTTTGTTTATGGTTATTATTTACTCTATGGCAGCCTAATCTAATTTACTACCGCTTCGCAACAGGTTAGGGCTTGAAAAGAAGAAGCGGCGCAATAAACTCTTCAGCAAACATGCCTAGCTCTAATAATTTTATATAATATTAAAATGGGTGGAAGGAAAAATAAAAGTAATTATCAGTCAAGTTGGTTTGTGTTCCGTTGTACGCAGAAAGAGCTCACAGTGTCTTGAGGTCTGGCAGCTGGTTTTTGCTGGGTTTGGGTCTTAATAGTTTTGATGATTGGATCCCAAACAGGTGGTACTTGCCAACCGTCTTCTCTATTAGAATTTGGGTGTTTTTTTATTTCAATAGCCTCACGCATCATTCTAGGTATGAAACGATTCTCTTTCTTTTTGTTTCTTGTTAAGTTCACTATAATAACAAAGAAACCAAATCCATATAGTCTACACAACTGCCCACCAAAACATAGAGGTTAGTCGAAGATCACCTGATTTGAAGTAATACATATAACAAAATATATAATACATATATACATAACTTCACGCCAGCTCCCTTGCGGGGTAGGCACGAACAACAGAGCGCCATTCAGGCTTATTCTTACACACCTCGCTTGCTTCTTTGACATTCATAACTCTTGTCATGCACGCTCGTCTGTTCTTAAGGCTCCTGACATCACCTTCTGCTAGTACACGATCAATTTGATCGTGGAAGGTGTGTCGTGGCCTTCCACGACTTCTGCATCCATCCACTTTTGCATTGTATATCTGTTTAGTCATTCTTTCCACATGCCCGAACCACTATAATATATAATAATAATACATAATATATTATGTTGCCCCTGTCTTCTATGGGTGTTTTTGGGGTCCATGCAGGGAGTGGCCCGTGGTCTACAAAGACTTACATAATATATATGGTATATAATACCATATATATTAAAGCAGAAGGTGATGTCAGGAGCCTTAAGAACAGACGAGCTTGCATGACAAGAGTTATGAATGTCAAAGAGGCAAGTGAGGTGTGTAAGAATAAGCCTAAATGGCACTCTGTTGTTCGTGCATACCCCGCAAGGGAACTGGCGTGAACTTATGTATGTATGTATGTATATAATACATGTGTATGTACGTATATATTTTTATAGCTATACCTAGCCATTATATTATAATAATACTTGACAATATATTATTGCATATTATATATATAATTGTTATAATTTATAATATACTAGCTGTCCCGGCAGACGTTGTTCTGCCCTGAAGAAATAAAATTTAGAACCCGATTCCAGCGCCACCTACCGGGTCCAAATGTAGGCTATCCTATCTTTCAAGTCGGATCAAACTGCACACGGTGTGCAAATTTGATTAAAATCGGTCAAGTAGTTTAGGAGTCCATCGCCGACAAACAACGTAACACGTAATATATTAAGATATTATTGTACTGCACGCCAACAAATAACTTTTTATAAATTCTTGTCCATCCAAAGGTTGCCGCCCATTGTTATTATCTTATAGTTAAAAAAATAATAGTACATTATGGTACTAGTGTGTAACATTGGTGATTACCGCCGAGGCGCCATTGAGACTCGAGCCGTAGGCGAGGGTCTTAAGAGAGCCGAGGACGGTAATCATCAATACACACGTGTATCATACGACGTTTTTCAACACACTTGTGAATAAAATAACAACAAAAACTCATTTTATTTAGTAGATAAAAAAAGTTATATATGAGTGAAAGTTTTATTTATTAAACACGTACGAGTTAAAATTATCTATTTAAATAAGAAGTTGCATGAAATGAGCAAGCAATAGGAACATTAATTTATTTGTTCTATAGAACACGATCTTTTTTTTTTTAATAAAAACTTTTTTAAGAACAAAGCAACTCAAACAATAAAATAAAAAAAAAATCTATAACTCACTAGTGAGTTATAATGTTTTTTACTCACAGTTTAATAATGGGTGTCATTCTGTGCCTAATTGCGGTGACCATAGAGCCACTTTATGAGCAAGTGTGTTGAAAAATGTATTACTTTTCTTATGTTGGTGTACAATAAAGAGTATTGTTGTTGTTGTAATATAATCAGTGACATGCTGTTTATGACAACGTAGGTATTTGTCAGTGAATTGAAAGAACGCGATTGCAGCGCCATCTATTTTGCTAATCCGTTTATTTACGGAAACGGCGTCTTTTATCGGGATAAAATGTATGCCAAGTGTTAACTCGGGTTATAAGCCAGCACTATGTCGAGTTTTATTCATATACATTCAGTAGTATCTAATAAAGATGCGATCGCAGCGCCACCTTTTTCGCTATTTTCGTGCATCACACGGAAATGAGGTCATTTATCGGGATAAAAAATATCCTTAGTTACGACCCGGGATATAAGCTAGCTTTGTATCGAGTTTCATTTAAATCTGTTCACTAGTTTTCCCGTGATGCTCTAACTAACAGACAGACAGACGGAAAGATGCATTAATATAATCTATATATATATAATTGAAATCCACGTATATAGTCATGACTATATCTCAGGAACTATAATACCTATAGACTTGAAATTTGGCATGGACCTTCCTTTCGCCAAGTAGAGGTCAGTTAAGAACGGATTCTACGGCACGCGAAGCGGGCGGGTATCAGCTATCAGCTAGTATATAATAGAATTGCATTAAAATATTTAGATCTATGTGTTTATCTCTTTTTAGTGTCGTTTTTTCGTTTCATCGAGTTTCAAAATCACAACGATTCTAAAGAAGTTTCACTACAAAATTCTAAAAATTGTCCGAATTATCTCCCTCGATTTTTTCACATTTTTATTTTGACATTACAAACAGACACTTCAATTTTATTTCTCTGTATAGAAATTTTTCTTCTATGTACTCAGGATGCCCTGTCTCTTTCTTTCACCAGGTATTGGCGAGGCGTGTGAGGTGGACAGTGACTGTTTGGCCGGCGAACTAGAGATCCAGTGCATCGCTGATGCAACCGGGCAAGGGTACTGCACATGTCCGGAAGGTTTGCTTGCAGTAGATGGCCTGTGTCTGACCACAGGCTTGGGTAAGTTAAAAAAAAAAATTGACATATCATTTATAATATTATAAAGTTCTAAACATGCCGTGTCTGTAAATTTTTTTATAGCTGGAGTACAGCAGCCAGGTCAACCTGATGGAAAGCGATTACCGTCGCCTATGGACATCTGCAACATCAGAGATGTCACAAACGCGCTGCCGGCCTCGAAGAAATTTCATGACATCCGTTTTAAAAAACCCCATATTTCGCTGTGGGAAACCCTCGGCTGGGAGCTCATTCCACGTTGCGCAAGAGAAACTTTTCCGGGAAACGTTGCGTACATGAGCGAAGCGGCTCATGGAAGTGGGGATGAGCATTGAAGCTATTTAAAAAAAAAAACAACTCGATTAGACTATAATGTAAACGATGGAGAACATGATGCAATTTTATTGAGATTTCTTGTCTGTTTATTCGGGATTCACGTAAAAACTACTGGGCTGATGTCGATACGGTGTTCGCTGATCAACAGCTAATTTATACACTTAAAACCTGCGCTACTTTTTATCCCGAGAATCCCGCGAGAATTTAACCGGGAGCGATTTTAAGTTGTTGTTGTAAAAATCAGCCGATTACGATACGACTTATAACTAAAACAATATTTTACCTTCTTTTCCAAACGCTGTGGTATTTAGGTCCCGTGAATCCCGCGGGATTATTCCCGGAAAGTGTATAAATTAGTCAGATTTCATATAAATATTATCTGATTCGATACCATATCACTAGAACGACAGCATACGTGTTTCTTCCATATAAAGCCATATAAGGCCAACACTGCACATGCACTTCCTCACAACACCAGCATGTAACAGATACACTCTGCATTAGTATAAGTTTAGTATTAAAAATAGAATAAATTAATATATTATCCGTGCAGGAACGGAGAAAGAATACAATTTCCTGCGTTGGGGCGGCCTGTCGTAAGAGGCGACAAAACAACCCACAGCCAGGTGGTAGGGCATTTGCCCGACTGGATGGCTACCATCCCTGGTCTAAAGTATATCGCCATAACAACTATGAGTTGTGTTCCGGCATTAGGGATCAGGTACCAGTCTCACTTAAGAGAGCAGCAGCGCATTTGTAGCACCTTTGGTGTTGCAATAGTCTATAGGCGATGGTAACCGCTTTCCATCAAGTGGGCCGTCTGCCTGTCTGCTGAGCTCCTGCAATAAAAAAAAGAGAGAGTCAATTAAGTTGAATATCTCAATATTTTTTTCAGAATTGGGTGACTCGTGTCAAGCGGACGCAGAGTGTACTGGAACGCCAAACACGGTGTGCTCTTCTGGGAGGTGCTCTTGCGGCAGCGGCTACCAGGAGGCCGAAGGAGTATGCGCACCGAGTAAGTAACCTGCCCATTTTTTAATCTACACTAATACCAGCATCTACCCGCGATTCCGTCCGCGTGGAATAGTTTCAAAAAAACCCGATTTTGAAACATTCTTCATTGGCGCTCCGTTTCTTTGGTCTTAGCGTGATGATATATTATAGCCTATAGCCTTCCTCGATAAATGGGCTATCTAATTTGGAGCACCATATATGAATTTCGTTTAGCGATATGGAGAAGTCTATGACGACTTTTACCGGAAACGACTCCCATATAGAGGTAAAGTTTGTGAGTTTGGATGTTCGGGGCAATCTCCGATACTACTGAACCGATTTTGAAAGTTCTTTTACTAGTGGTAAGCTACATTATTCCCGAGTAACATAAGCTATATTTGATGGTGCTTAATAATATTTTTAAATTTTTTAATGACCCCCGGTAAAGTGGGCGCGACAACGCCTGTCAAATATGTAACAGCAATAACGTCCTACGCAAGAATTGCTCACATCTTCTTACGAGGCACTGCGACTGATTGCCGTATTTGTAAATTAATTAAAAGTTACCAAACTTAATTAGACGTGTTTTTTTTCTATTGCCTGAAGTAGACAAACAGGCAGACGGCCCACCTGATGGAAAGTGGTTACCGTCGCCTATAGACATTTGCAACACCAGGGATGTCGCCAACGCGTTGCCGACCTCTAAGAAATTTTATAATGCCCTTAAAAACCGCATATCGTAACGCAAGGGGAAACCGTGGCTGGAAGTTCCCTCCAGACCATCATTGGAATAAATGCTCTAGAGAACCGTTGCGTAGTTGAGCGTGGGAGCTTTAGGAAATGGGGTGAACATCCCGTCGTTGGCGAACTGTGCGGTTGTTGAAGTGAGGCGTTAGCACCAGATCTAGCAATTCCTCGGCGTGTGTGTGCGTGGTGCTTTTGTATTTTTTAATGACGCCCAGCGAAGAGGCCACGGCTCTGCTAGTTCTTGGTTATGATCATAGTTTTATTCTTTACTAACTTCTACCCGCGACTTCGTCCGCGTGGAATAGTTACTATGGGCTAAACTTTAACCCGCGACTTTGTTTACGTAGAAACGCACGCAGCGGAAGCTTTCAAAAGGACAAAAAACCCCGATTTTGAAACATTCTTCATCGGTGCTCCGCTCCTATTGGAATTCTCCTCGTCCAATATTGCGTCTCTCTTAGGTGGCATTGTAAAAATAAACATTATTTTCTATCCCGGACGAGCCACCAAAAATGTAGGATAATAAATAATTTGCCAATCCCCAAACACTTATATTAATTATATCACAATACGGTAAAAGAAAAATTACAATACTATATGTAAACAACTCATTGCTACCACTAACCACTATCCTAAATACAGAGCGATCCATTTGTAGCTCACAACGCCCAAAATGCTTAGTTAGCCGTTCCACAAAGCGACCACGGTCGTGGCGTGGCGAAACCGTCACTAATGACGTCATCATTGTCGATCACACAACGCTCACAACGACCCATGTCAAAGAGTGGGTCGAATAGCCGTTCCACTTTGGTTTACGATTGTAACTCAAGGAAGCAAGTGCAAGTGTGAAGTCGTTGTGAGTTCCTAATGGAAAGCAGCCTATTTGATGACAATGTCCTTGTAATAAATGCAGGTACCTCACACTCTCTCACCACAGATGTCGCCACTCAGTTACTGTTTTTATAGACAATGTCAATCAAAAATTAAATTAGATTACGCTCCCATAGAGTAAATAATAACCATAAACAAAATTAAAACTAAATAATTAAAATGAACAAGTTGGCGCTAGGCTAAATAAAACTTTCACAATACTCGTTGACACTTGACATCTTTGTCTTCCGTGATCACGGCCACTGAAAAGTGGCCGAAACGTCAGAACAACCAAAATCAAATAAATTACCGCGCTTAAAACCGTTAAAACGTATTTTTATTATGTATACAAGTCGCGAAAACTTAAGAAAATATTATCAATCAAAAATTTCAATCAACATCATTGAGTTATATGTATGTAGGAATAGTATTTGTTATTATAAAATAACCATATGACGGAAGTAGTCAATAACCGGATAGTGTTCTTTCATGTAGTAATCGGAAGTTGTTTAACCGGATGTCAATGTAGAAGCATTTATTATTAAGCTAACGGATATCGGAAATGGAGTAAACGGATGTTGGAAGTTAATATGTATGACGGAAGTTGGTTTTATGAAGGAAGTGTAACTGAAGTGGCGCCACAGCATTACCGGATAGTGTCACTTTTTAAATATGCGGTGTTCGGGCAGAGGAGGGGCAGTCTTAAACCGACAGTCTACGAGTCTACAACCAAGTCTCCAACCGACAGTCTACATTGGTAGTCTTGGACGAGGAGCACATAATATAATGTGGTCGATAATTACTGCTTGATAATCTCAGTATTCAATTTGATCAGGGCAAGTGTGTCGTGGCCTTCGACGACTTCTGCATCCATCCACTTTTGCATTGGATGCTATACTACTTGCTAGTTGTATCTAGTTATTAAAATCTAGTGTATTTTACAGTATCTATTGTGCGTATATTATAATATCGTAATATGTGAATTGAATTCAATGGTGTAATGGCAACATTTGATTAGTTAACATTTTCATTGACTACTTTTTGTACTATTTTAGTCTCCGATTTTATGCTTACCTATTAGATTTGTTCTGCGCTGTTTTCCTAGGTGACGTCCACTTCCAGGGTGCTGGCCAGGTTGTAGCGCTCTCTTATGTAAAGGGGGCATTTGAATAGGGCATGTAGGGGGGTTTCTGGAGTTCCGGGTTCACAGGGACACGAAAAGTTCTAACTTAATGAAAGTGGGGCGAGCGTGCCATAGACTGACTTGTGTATTTGCTGCAGCGCTTTAAAACACTAGTTAAGCCGTCCTACCTAACTATTAAAACATGCAGCGTTTTACATTTATTTTCTAGCACAATGATTGAGTGCTGGCACGTCAAACCTGTCAGCCACGACTTTCAGGATGTTATTAGAGAGAATTGAACAACTTCTTTTCACTTCTGATGGAAAATTATTTTTATTACAGTCATTGGTGGCATTTGCGTCTCGGACAGTGACTGTGTCATTGCGAACACGGTATGTCAAACTGGCACTGACGTATCGACCTGTCAGTGTGACAATCGATTTGTGGAATACGATGACGAATGTTGGCCTGGTGAGTTGATTTATATTTTTATAGGTCCCATATCTAAAGTTTAGAAATATGAAGGTGGAAATAAAGGAGCATTCAGCATGGTGAAGCCATGCAGGTATAATATTGATTACAACTCTTAACGTCAGCTGGATGTATAGGTTTGCATTTGACCACTGTCTCTGCTGATGTTGAGTGATGACGCGGTCTAGGATGGAGCACGCTTATTGGTCGCGCGCATTTAATTATATTAAAAACTAGCTGATGCCCGCGACTTCGTCCGCGTGGTATTTATTATTCCTTCACCGTGACTTCACTTTATGGTCCCAGACGAAAGAACAGCGCTAGTCCTCGTTGGATAGCATTATGCTGAGCCTGGGTCTAATTTAGGACTCTGTCAATGCGGGGATAAGGTGGATCGCTTAGGACACCATGGATTATCCTGCAGCAGAAGCGCCGGTAGAATTTCTCGTCACGCGGCACTGAACGACATTATCCGCCGGGCTCTTGTCACCGCCGGGGTACCTGCCGTTCTGGAACCAAACGGCTTGTGCCGCGACGATGGCAGGAGACCGGATGGGATGACGTTAGTACCTTGGAAGATGGGCCGCCCCTTAGTGTGGGATGCTACTTGCGGTGACACTCTGGCGGCGTCCCATCTTTCAAGTACGTCCGCTACCGCCGGTTCTGCTGTAGCCGAACAGGAGGCCCTCAAGCGCCGCAAATACGCCGCTATCGGCAATAGTTACACATTTGGGGCGTTTGGGGTGGAAACTCTTGGTCCGTGGGGTCCTAACGCTCTAAAACTTTATCGAGATGTTGCCGAGCGCTTAGTAGAGCTCTCACGCGACCAAAAGGCTGGCGTCTATTTTGCTCAAAGGGTAAGCATTGCTATTCAGCGT
Source organism: Dendrolimus kikuchii (assembly GCA_019925095.2). Lineage (NCBI taxonomy): Eukaryota > Metazoa > Arthropoda > Insecta > Lepidoptera > Lasiocampidae > Dendrolimus > Dendrolimus kikuchii. The sequence goes on from CM034387.1 coordinate 36,536,931, forward strand.
GGTAACGCCGCCAGCCTTTTGAGAACGTTCCCGGTAAGTGACAGTGGTTTGGGACCAATATTTTATCTATAATTTTGCTCTCCTTTTTTTATTTAGTTTTAGTATTTAATTTTAGGTTTCAATTGTTTAATGAAATCTGCATTATCGAGCTGCCACATTTAGGACTTATTATTTTGTTTCTATTTCTATTTATTAGTTTTTGTTCTAAATAAAACATTTTTCTTTCTTTCTTTCTTTTCTTCAATTAAAATTTTATAGATATAGATTTATAGTTTTATTGTATGTATGTTATGATGATACCGGCAATATCAATACTTAATTAGGTGTATAAGTTGTATAATAATAAAACTGCACAGCACAACATCACCTTTTAGTTAACTCAGCGTCATAAAACTAGAATTAGAAAATAAATATATAGCACTTATATAAGTAACAAAAATATCAATAGAAAATTAAGTCAAGATCTAAATGTAACGGTAGAATAAACTACTAGAAATAACCTACACTGTGTCCTAGTATATATAACTGTTTCGATGTATAGTAAAAACAAAACAGAAATCACTCGGGCATATCTCGTTCGCCTGAGGATAAAGGAGAAAAAAAAATAAAAAAATAAAAAAAATATATACATGGTTTGAATTTAATATCTTTATATTGACAGTTGTCGATGGTTTCGGTTCGCGCTGCAACGTGACGTTGCAATGCATCGACTCTATGGGCGACGCCAGCTCATGCACCAACGGGTACTGCGTGTGTCTATCTGGATATCATTATAGAGACGGGACATGTTGGCTGGAGACAGGTAAGGTGTTTCTACGCAGTTCTTTTTTAAAGTGAAACTCATTTATTCGAAATATGTATTTATTTTAGAATAAGCTAGTGGTCGCCTGTGGCCTCCTGTGAGCCATAACTCTTGACAGACACTTTAAAAAATGCTGAGTTTTATATATATTATCAAGTATAATATTTTAGCCTCAGCCTGAAGGCCCAGCTCGCCATACACAACGTGGTGCTGGTACCTACGCTCACGTATGGAAGAGAGAGCATGCAAGTAGAGTAAACGCGGTTGAAATGCGAGCACTGCGCAAAATCTGCGGAGTGACGCTCGCGGACCGCGTTCGTAATACCGAAGTAAGAAAGAGAGTTGGTCTGAAAGAGAGTGCCGGGGTGAAGGTAAGAAAAGGAATGCTCCGGTGGTTCGGGCATGTGGAAAGAATGCATGATGAAAGAATGACTAAACAGATATACAATGCAAAAGTGAATGGATGCAGAAGTCGTGGAAGGCCACGACACACCTTCCATGATCAAATTGATCGTGTACTAGCAGAAGGTGATGTCAGGAGCCTTAAGAACAGACGAGTGTGCATGACAAGAGTTATGAATGTCAAAGAAGCAAGTGAGGTGTGTAAGAATGGGCCTAAATGGCGCTCTGTTGTTCGTGCCTACCCCGCAAGGGAACTAGCGTGAAGTTATGTATGTATGTATAATATTTTAAAATATTTTCCAATGAGCCAGACAAATCTGACGGGCCAAACATCTATCCATGGTTATTTGCCACCTTTGATAGCTGCTACCTGAAAAACGGCCCCGCTTTCAGCTTAGCGACTATCCATTCCTTTCTAAGTTTATATTAAACTACCGATCCTAAAAATTTCATCTTTCCTAAAATCACGTAAGTCTGGGGTGACTGGGATCTCTATCTATATTATAATCATATAATATATGAAATATGACGTCACGAAATTTAGAATCCCTCCCAAACACTTGTCACAGTTTGTTTCACTTCTACTACCTGAGGACTACACAACCACATTTTTTATGGATGTGTATAGGTTTGCGTTTGACCACTGTCTCACCTAATGTTGACGCAGTCTAGGATGGAGCTTCGGCTGGGCGTAACTATGTTCTAAATCTCAGCCTTTCCAACACATACAAAGCGCAGGGTCGACAGGGAGGAGGGGGTTTTTAGTGGGTATTGGGGTTGCTCGCTCGTGTAGCAACGCTCGGAGTCTTCCACACTATTCTGTGACGTCGATCGCGGACGGAGCGCTGCCAAGAGCATACTATTGCTGCAGTGTTATCGCCCCCGACCGACGCGTGTCGTTCCCCTAGCAACGACCCAGTTTGTGCGTAAATCGGTTAAGCATTTTCCCTCGCCTCAAAACGAAAAAAAAAAAGTCTAGGATGGAGGACTGGGCGTAAATATGTTCTAAGTCTCAGCCTTTCCTTCATAAAAAGCGCGGGGCACATGGGAGGAGGGTGGTTTTAGTGGGTAGTGGGTGTTGCCCGTGCAACTTCTCTGAGTCTCCACACAAGCTGGCTTGATTATTGTTCGGATTGCCCCTTGTCAAAGGGGAAAGGCTTCATGATCAACTATGGTCTAATCCCTTGCAAAGGACCCAGTAATGTGCGTAAATAGCATTTCCCCCGCCTTAAAAAAAAAAGTCTAGGATGGAACACGCTTACGTAGAAGATGCATATTCGCTCGTGACTTGAAGACTTCAAAATTGCTTTGGAATCGGTGTTAGGCTCATGACTGTCAATAAGAACGCGTTCCGTTAGTAGCTCACAACGCCCAAAATGCTCCGTCAGCCGTTCTACTAGGCGACCACAGTCGTTATGGTCGTGGCGAAAACTTCACTAAAGACGTCATCATTTTCGGTCACAGCGTTCACAACGATCCATATTTTAAGAGGCGGGTCGAAGTGGGCGTTGATCACAGAGCATTAATTCTCTCTAAAAAGGCGCGATTTTCAAACCAGCCAATGATATTTCTGCATTTCGTTGTTTATGTCATCAACGCCCCATAATTCGTTCCATTAGAGTTTATGAATAATGATTGTAACGTCCGCAAGCAAGTGGAGCCGGAACAATCGCGGTCTTGAACGCGGCCGTTGTGAGTCTCTTGTAGAACGTAGTGTTGGGACAGGATGGAGGAGCGAGATGGAATGCTCCTCCGTCTCAAAGGAAGATCTTCCAGCGAGGCTAATGTTGTTCCTCGCAGGCCTAGGCCCAACTGTTATAGTTGAAAATTTGTATATATTCTTTGTATGTTTCGGGAAACGTTTGTGACATCAATTATTGCACAGCGCCATCTATTGGCTTGTAAGTGTTCCACTACAGTAGCCTAGCCTAAGTAATCTTGTAAGATTCCACTTTCGAATAAATACAAACAATCTCATTTTTATATGTAGGTCAATATATAGTATGATATATCTTATTTCTGTATAGTATATAATGTATATTATTATTTATGTTATTTACTTTTTACTTATTTTTGGAATGTTTCTTATTATTTATTGTCTTACCGCCACAGTTGTCTTCATATTTTCCTTAGTTTAGGGGGTTGCCTGGAAGAGATCGCTTTAAGCGATAAGGCCTCCCTTTGTTCAACATTTACTGTACTTAATTTTAAGAACGTAGTTTTTGGTGAACAGTAAAGTGTTTTCATTCCTTCATTCATTCAATCAGTACCATGTATATACAAATAAATGATTTAATTTGTTACAGGTTTATTTGAATCATGCACTAGCCATAGCCAGTGCTACCTCGGCGACATCTCCGATCGTGTCGTCTGCAGGAATAGTCTCTGCCAGTGTGACTTCAACTATCCCTATTCTGAGGAGCTGCATACTTGCTGTAAGTAAAGTTCTTGTCCGTTTGAGTATGTGAAAAGTACTTAACGCATTTAAGGCTTGTAGCAACGCCGACGTCCTTGAGGATTTTTCGGCACTAATTTTTCTGGCGATAGCGGCAATTTCATAGGCGCGGTAATTCTTCAGGTGCATTATTATTTTATTGTGAATAAAATAAAATATTATTTTAAAAAAAACAACAAAACCAAATTGTTCATCTCTCTTGTATGAACATGTACATATTTTTTAATGTCCTGTTTTGATAAAAAATATGTATTTTATTTTTAATGTATTTTTATAAAAGAATATTTCATCTATTTAAAAAATAGTCTAATATTTTTTTAAGTGTAACATTTTTGAGAATAAGTAAATACAGAGTAATAATAATAGCATCACGTCAGAAGCATTTTTTGGGGCCCATACAGGGAGTGATGAATCAGCGTCTGCCCATTTTTCCATGTTCCCCGAACATTATGGGCAGTCGCCGTAGTCCCCATATTCCCAGACCCCTAGTACCACTAGCAGTTCACCCCAATAGCCCGGTACGTTTTGTCATCATTTCCCACAATAATCGTACACTGGCCGGGGCTTGTCCTTGGCTGCATTATTATATGGTGTAGACAGGAATAATCGCCGGTCAGCGTCACGCCACATTTAGATTAAATTTGTCAAGGGGCCTCTACGTGTTAACCTCCCCATGGCCCCACGCAAGCCCTTCAAAAGGCCGGGGCATTTTTATGGCCCGTGGTCTTTAAAGACATACAATATAATAATAATAATCGGCAGACAAACTCACATATTGTACATCCCCAAATTAAGCAAGTTACGCTTGTGTTATGGGTAATATACAACGAACTACTCTGGGGACGATCCCAAACACCCAGACCATAGAAAATAACGGAGTAAATACGTTTCCGAAATGTATTATACCAGGAATCGAACCTGGAGCCTCTGCGTTGCAGTGAGGTAGGCAAATAATAAAAATCAAAACAGTGAAATGGTTTCATGTCAATAATTTTGAGGTGATTTGGTGAATTTTTTTCTTAACTTAAAATAACTAGAAAATTATGAAAAAACCACATTTCCTATTATATTGTGGAGATTTATCATGATTTTTTTTTTGGAAAATTATTGATCAGTTGATCACCAACGAAAAGTTGTTTCGATATTTTGCGGCAATTGGAGCCTTAAACGAAATTCGTCTCAGAGTCACAGAGCTAGTTTATATACCGGATTAACAGTAAGAACACTTATTTAAAAATTTATTATATTGTTTATTCATTACATACTTATACTTACTAGTATTTACACCATACAATATTTTAAAAAAATCAAGAGACAAGTGGAAAAACGAATCGCAACAAAATTTTAACTCGATGTCTTACGGAGATTGTTAATGTACTTGTCTAATTTGAAAACCTGACCGTAATACTTCAAGTGAAAATTTTCTTGCGATTCATTTGGCCTCTTGAAGTTGCATTTCTACTATGTTTTACTGCAAATTATGATTTTGTTAGGTTAAGTACATTTTGATTAATGCATTTTTTTATTTAAACATATTTTATTTCAACAAACAAAAGCACTGTATTCGATCCGGAAGCAAAAAACGCATCCATAGTCTACTCTAAAATTATGCCGCCCCTCCACGCGGCCGTAACGCTTTTTCGTGACAGAGAAATCCTAAGACCCAACGTCTATATAGAAGTTTCACTTCAATAAAATGAAACTACTAATTACATATTTATTGATAGTATACTTACTGGTCTCTAGGAAATGAAGGGAATGGCCGATTGAATCGTTTAGAAATAAGAAGGTACATAACAAAATTAATTTGACGGCCTCTGTGGTTGAGCGGGCTAAGCCTCTGCCGGCCTACCTCACTGCAACACAGAGGCTCCGGGTTCGATTCCTGGTATAGTAAATTTCGGAAACGTATTTTCTTCGTTATTTACTATGGTCTGGGTGTCTGGGATCGGCCCCAGAGTAGTCCGTTGTATATTACCCATAACACAAGCGTAACTTGCTTAATTTGGGGATATACAATGTGTGTGTTTGTCTGCCGATTATTATTATTTATTACTTATTAACCTCAAAAATCAAACATGACAAGAACAAAATATGCAACTAAATAAATGTAACATTTGCTCTTCAGTCGTTTAGTTATAAAAAAAGTGACAAACAGAGTTAATTTAGCATTTACAATAATTAATATTTTTTTAATTTGTTTACAGTGTCTACCGGGTCGTCTGCAACATCAATATTCGTCAGTTTCACGTCAATATCTGCTTCGATATTATTAGTTATTCTAAGTTAAAAATGTTATAATTGTAGTTTAATTATAGTTATTTATTCAATATTTTTCACTGTTATTTATTTTAATTTTTCTTTTAGCCGCGCAGGAATGGAGACATGATACAATTTCCTGCGTTGGGGGGCCTGTCGAAAGAGGCGACAAAACAGCCCACAGCCAGGTGGTAGGGTATTTACCCGCCTGGATGGCTACCACCCTGGTCTAGAGTATGCTGCCATAACATCCTTGAGTTGTGTTCCGGCATTAGTGGTCAGGTTCCTGTTTCCTTTTAACAGCAGCATATTTTCGTGACATTATTATTTTACCATATATGGTTGCTTGTTAGGCTTCAACATGTCTGATGACATTGATAGCACTTTTTATTACAAGCTTTTATTTAACTTGCAATGGATGTATGTAAGTTCGGGTGAGATCTTGCAAATTAAATTTGACCAACTTCCCCGTTTCCGATTGAGCTGAAATTGTGCACACATATATATATTGCGTGACAATGAAATAATATGGTACCATGGAGCTGATCTGATGGTGGAGTCGGAAGGTGGCCATAGGAATTCCTATACTAAACAAGGTAAACGTCGTGTTTGGGTTCGTTTTACTTGTCTTGGCTAGCACTCTGCTGCTACATGAAATCCAGGATCTATAAATATTGTATTTAAAACCTTTTTTAAAAAAGCTTATGGTGTTACAAATGTCCGTAAGTGATCGTAACCGCGTTCCATCAGATGAGCCGTCTGCATGTCTGCTGAAGTCATGCAATAAAAAAAATAAAAAAACTCGTGCTTTGTAAGTGTCGGTGGCACGATCATCGTGCACTCAAAATAAGTTCACACTTCTTTCGTGGTATGTACGTGGAAGAGCCACGGTGGAATCATCTTAAAAGAAATTCTTAATTTCTATGTCATTGTAGGTGGAGCACAGAATGAGATAGGACTGATCAATTTATTATATATATTTAAGTAGCGGTCGCGGCAGGTGATGTCCTGCCCTGAAAAAATAGAAATCTAGAACCCGATCCCAGCGCCATCTACCGGTTCCAATTGTTAATGAAAGGGTGGGACTTAAATTACGGCGCCATCTATTTGATGCTTTTGTAATTTAGTTGATAGCATAAATGCAAGGCTCATACATACCGACATTTTCATTTAAAAAAAAGATTCTTAATTAATATGAAGCCTATCCTGTCCTAAGTTGGCACAAATCCAGCATGATGAGAAACAAATCATCAAAATCGGTAGAGTAGTTTCGGAGTTCATCGCGGTCAAACACTGTTGACAGGGAATTTCTATATGTATATGTAGATTAACTAATTGAATATATATAATTAAGCCACACTGAAAAGACATTTGTTCATAGTTTATTCATAAGTAGACAATAGTTTTGGAGTTAAATGACACATTCAAACAAACCGTTGAAAATGACATTATAAAGATTTTTGAGTTTTTGTCATGTCGCCACTGAATCCAAAAAACTAAGTGAAGAGGATATTTAATTGAAAGACGAAAAGTGCGTTATCTACTTTATTTATTATAAATTATGAACAGTGCTTAATATTTAAAAAATATTTAAATCTATTTACAATATATTTCATCTAATGTCTAATGGACGTAAATATTTCATTATAGGCACTTAAACAACATTAAAATTACGCTATCAATCAACCGTCAATATAAGTTCAAATTGACGTCACTACTCTTTGGCATGGAAGAAGAATACTTGAGATAGCAACTTCAGTATTTTCATGTGGTAGTAAATTCCACTTTGCTTGCTAAATGTCATTAATATCGATATATTGTCATCTTTCGTATATCTTGGAAACTTATTGTTTTAATTCTGATGCGGTTTTTAAATATAATTAAAAAATAACTGTATTAAATTTAAAAAAATGTTCTCCGGTGTAACTTAGAAAAACTGTTAAATTACTTAAAGTAATTTTTATTACGTATTTTATTAAGTAATATTTTTATTACTTTTGACTGAATGGGTCTAAATATACTTTTTATAAAGTAATAGAGCATCAATAGATAATTTTTGTGATTTTTTATATTAAATACAAAGACATGAATGTTTTTTGGCGCTCTTTGTTTCACTATGAAAATATGGAAGCTTTTTCTACATAGAAGCTTTTACAAAGCTATTTATTTTATTGCATGATTGATAGTCTAAGTACTCTTCTTCCATATATGTCACTAATGCAAATTTGACCCTATTTCGATATAATATTGACTATCTATTATTTACTATATCCTTAAGCTTGATCGTGCAATTTACTTTTAAGATATTGTTAATTAAAAGCAAAAAAAGGGTATGATTATTCTAAAAATGTACTCTAAATGATACGGAAACTTCAAGCACGACTGATCAAACAGGGTTTCAAAGGTGCACAAGGCTACTTTTCAAACGTTTGAACAGAGTTTGATTAAACTATATCAATCTTACAATTTTAAATTTATACAAAGATATAACTGTTACTAGTATAAAATTGGTCTAATTAAAAATACTTAACGTTACTTATGAATGCCAAATTCAAAATGTTATCCTCCACGTACTTTAATAGAAATTAAAAATGTTATAGATACAATATTTTTCATTTTAGAAAGATTGTTTGATTGATAAGATTGTTAACAAATGACACTAGAAATAAAATGAATATTTATAAATAAATATTCCACTGTCAATCATACGTCAATATAAGCTCAATACGAGGTAATACACCGTCAAGGCATCACTAAAGTACTGTGCCTGTATTATGCTTCTATTATAAACTAATTGGCTCATATGTCTTTGTTTGAATTTGTGATAATTGAACTAATGTAAATACGCTTCTGCTTCTTAAACAGCGATAACACGTTGCAAAGCGGTGTCCATATATCAACATACATGTTCAGACAAACAAAGTAGATCAAGCCCCCAGCTCTCAAAGTGAACCCGACAATAATTTTAGAGAAGGAAGCCGATCACGCCGCAGTGCGTTATTATAACTTACGACCTTACTTGTAATAATCACGTTAAGAAACTATTAGGCATCTCTTAAGTATGAGAATCGGAATCAAACCCTAATCAATGAAAAACCTTTTTTTTGTCCACTTATAAACGTGTATTACCCGTTCTTTACCTAAGAGGAGTACAGATAAACAAAATTTGAATGATTAACGTAGGTTGTACCCAAAATATTCGACTAAAGAGGAGTGTATGGGTAAGATTTTCACTAATCAGTTGCTGAGCAGTTTCTTTAAATTTAAAAAACGAATTTGACGGCCTCTGTGGTTGAGCGGGCTAAGCCTTTGCCGGCGTACCTCACTGCAACGCAGAGGTTCCGGGTTCGATTCCTGGTATAGTAAATTTCGGAAACGTATTTTCTCCGTTATTTACTATGGTCTGGGTGTCTGGGATCGGCCCCAGAGTAGTCCGTTGTATATTACCCATAACACAAGCGTAACTTGCTTAATTTGGGGATATAGAATGTGTGTGTTTGTCTGCCGATTAAAAAAAAAAAAAAAAAAAAAAAAAACGATTATAAGTAAGGCTGTTCGGAATACAGATATTGAGCGCCGGTTTTCAATTGTTACGCGGTACTCCTTTTTATCGCATCGAAAAGCGGGTATGTCGGTGATTTGCTTGAAGACGCCCGGTGATTGCTCTCGCGCAATATATTTAATATTTGAGTTTATTGAGAATTTTGAATTATTACCAATGTGTGGAACATTATAAAAGTGACTATAATTTAATATACTCCAGGAGCAAGTGGTTGTGACGAAATAGGACGAGGCGCGGGTGTATTTGTACAGACATTTTGTCCAACCTCCGTAGTGTTTCCCTTAGTAGTAGTTTAGTAGGATATTTTATATATTTCCTCTCAAGGGGCGCCCTCCCTTAAAATACTGACAGATTAGTGTTCCCCCTTGTCCCTATTCCCACCACCGCCGGCTGGAGTAGCAGGTAAGTACCTAGAATATAAGTACCAGAATTTACCTTGTGGGTTTGTGCCCTCGGCTTACCGATCCCGCCGTGTACGGTACAAAGGCCCTTAGTATTTAATAATTAAATTACTACAGATAAAGGTGGAATAGTTTGCAGTAGATGCATTACTATTACACAGATGCAAACCACTTGTGTACTACATAAGTTTACGCACACAAGTTTGTAAAACCTGCTTCACTTTCATTAGTCGTTCCTGTTGCATTATTTGAAATAAGGCTACGTTGATATGCTTTTTGACAAAATCAATTTCCGGACAACTTATTTAGGGCCGATTTTTCAATCGTCAGATAAAAGTTATCTATCGAATAATTTATAATCTGACTGAATGTAAAAGTGAAACAGCTCAATTGTTTCGTTCATGCAAATGTATATTATAGTTGTATATATATATAGGTATTATTTAATTGTACATCACACCTTCCATGATCAAATTGATCGTGTACTAGCAGAAGGTGATGTCAGGAGCCTTAAGAACAGACGAGCTTGCATGACAAGAGTTATGAATGTCAAAGAGGCAAGTGAGGTCTGTAAGAATAAGCCTAAATGGCACTCTGTTGTTCGTGCCTACCCCGCAAGGGAACTGGCGTGAAGTTATGTTTGTATGTATGTATGTATGTATTTAATTGTGATTTTTATCGTAATCATTAATCTAAATACATCTTTCAAAAACTAAAATAAACTAAGTTATAAAGTACAAGCGATTATATATTTTATTCATGTTGTAATTTTTGATGAATAAATTTTATCTGATGATTGAAAAATCCGCCTTAAACAACTATTAAAAGAAAGAACTATTATTAAAGTATTTTTGAAAATTTAAAATTTAAAAGATTTTTTTATAAATACGCTTAAAGTTATTTGGAGGTCAGATTTTGCAATCGTTCTGTTATCGTATTTAATTTTTCAAGTTTAATCATAAAGAATAGGGGTGCGGAAATTTAATAATAAATTCTAAAGATTTTACATATAAAAGAAACAATAATTAATGTGCTATATAACTCTTTTTTACTTGAACAGTCGCCGTATGAAAAGGTTCGCCAGTTTTCCAATTGATTCGTTTCACGCCCCGCGAGCACATGTTACCTTTTCAAACTAAGTCACAAAACAATCTATGCCCCAAAAGATTATGTTTAACTGTTTGACAATAAAGTTTAAAGTCGTTTAGATCAAAGCTGTTTGTTTTTCTATGTTGTCTAAAAGGATTGGTTAGAGATGTAAAACCTTTTTATAGGTTTTAATATTTATGATATTTAGTATTAAAATTAGAATAAATTAATATAATAAGTTATTCTTAAGGTACACCACAACATAAAAATCAATAAATGAATGTCACACACAGTAACAAAAATAAACAATAAGCGTGTATGAACTCTAAAAACTTTCATAGAAATTAAGTTGTAAAAAAGGGTACGAAACTCGAGTCCGTAGAGTTGTAAAAAAAATATATATACTAGCGGTCCCGGCAGTCGACGTCCTGCCTTGAAAAAAAAATTAGAAACCGATTGCAATGCCACCTATCGGATCCAATTGTGAATCTAAACCATCCTCGAATCCACTTGAACACACACAAAAAAATTCATTCAAATCGGTCCAGCTGTTTAAGAGGAGTTCACTGTCAACACACGTACAGAAGAATTATATATATATATATATATAAGATATATATATGTATGTATATACATATATATATATATATATATAAACATATATATATATATAAACATATATATATATATATATATATATATATATATATATATATATATATATTTGTTTGTGATAAGCGTAGTGATTATAGCCTCTTTATGTCTGATGATGAAAACTTCTTAATCTTAGTGTCTGACATTGTCGACAGTGCAATTTTCTTTTGTCACGTTTCTATCTTCTAATATATAAAATTGAATCGTAGAAATTTATATAAGCGCATAACTTGAGAACGACTTTACCGATTTTGATGAAATATTTTATGTGTGTTCGAGTGGGTCCCCGGATGGTTTATACTCACAATAGGAACCGGTAGGTGGCGCTGAGATCGGGTCCTAGGTTTTTATTTTTCCAGGGCAGGACAACGTCTGCCCTGACCGCTAGTATTTTATAAACGAAACAATATGTAACATTTAATAAAATGCTGGCGGTGCTATTTCTTGTACGCGTGCAAACAAAAGTCGACTTTAAGGTGGCGAACCTTTTCATACCGCGACTGTACAAACTTGATAACGTCATTGGTAGGTACACTCGTAAAAACGTGTGTGTCAGCTCTAACGCATGACTGGAGTTTACTCCTTAAGTACGAATGTTTTCGAATATACACTAATGGATATTATTTTAGATCTTATTTCATTGCGTTAAAGTTGGAAATTGCATAATAACAAGGGCGCTTACAAGACCTAATTTCAAAAAACCATATCTTACAAATCAAATTATTTATTTGCTCAAAAACATGGTAAGTAAGAACATTAGATGACAATGTTCTGCCCTTTCAGGTATGCAAATGGTGACTACAACACCTTAAAAATCAACAGAGTCCAGTACAACCATTGTTTTTATATTTATATATGACTATATTAATTTGGCATAAGGCAGAAATCGTATTATTATATTTTGTCATGCCATATCAAAAATTACTCTAAGATAATCTGTAAATCCGTAAGCTCATAGCAAAAAGAAGCGGAAAAATGTCTATATTTCAGAGATAATGTCATAACAATAATAGCTGCAATGTACACCCCAATAGCCCGATACTTTTTGTCCTCATTTCCCACAATAGTTCTACACTGGCCGGGGCTTGTCCTTGGGTGCATTATTATGCCGGAGGTCCGAGCTAGACCTTCATCCACCGTAAGCGGGCGGCGCGGGTGAGGCGGGTGAGGTATAGGGGTTCTCACTCACCCCCACATGCCGTCGAGATAAGAGCGCGAGTGTTCCGCGCGCGCTCGTCTCTTTTCCCGTGGGGCGCGTTACAGACCGCCCCACGCACGAATGAGACCAAGAAGTAGCCGGGGGACACGTCCCCTGGCATAGGAAGAGGCCCAGTGAGGGGGGCCCACGCCTGCCAGGGCACTGCGGAGTCGGGCAGCCCATTTCCCGTAGCCCTGGCATAAGGAGCAGGACGGAACACCCAGGGGTTTTAGTGGGTATCGTGGCAATAGCGTGGCTCCGATTCTGACCGGGCACGCTAGTGCCACCCCCGATCTGGCGAATCCCACATACTCACACAGGTCGCGAACATCCCCCCAGGCTTCTGTGCCTGTCGCGGCTTAGTCCTCAAACGGATTACCCTAGGCCAAAAAAAAAAAAAAATGGGTGCATTACTATATGGTCTGGACAGGGGTAAGCGCCGGTCAGTGTCCCGCCACATTTACATTAAATTTGTCATTAACGCTTGTATTATTTCTTTCCACATTTCCATACCGAGTATCATAAATGACAATCGATTCTTAAGGAGTATACTTCTAAATCTAGGAGGCTGCATCATTTTGTAAGATGACAGTACATCAGTTGACTTGACAGTCAACTACCTTATTATGTATAGGGATCAACTTTCATATTAACGATTGCATAATCTATGATTTGTACTAACACTAGGTGAATATAAAAGGATGATAGGAAGTGCCTTAATATACTAAGATTTTCCTTATGCAAGTCACGATGACGACGGCGAAGAGTGAAGTCTTTAAGATGTCCGAATCTGAAACGTAAACACAGATGATATAAGATATAATGACACCCAGAAATAGCGATTAGCAATACACGTGTAAGCCAGTACATTTGTCCCGTACGACAAACAGACAAGAATTTAAAAAAAATTTACATCGTGTTCTCTATCGTTTATATAGTCTATTCCAGCTGTTTTTTTTTTAAATTGCTCCAACGACATGTTTAGAATTTCATAGTATTACTAGCGGCCCCGGCAGACTTTGTCCTGCCTTTAAAAAATAAAATCATAGAACCCGATCCCAAAGCCACCTATCGGTTCTAATTGCGAATCTAAACCATCGGGGTACCCACTCAAACACACAAAAAAAAATCACCGAAATCGCTCCAGGTGATTAGGAGCATTCCAGAACCCGATCCCAGAGCCACCTACCGGTTCTAATTGCGAATCTAAAGTTTTTTAAATTCTAAGTAATGACAAAATAAGATTAAAAATCTTGCCAAAAAATTAAAGTTTATAATTAACAAATAAAAAATAGGGGTTGATCTTAGAGGGGTGAAAATTTAGGGTTGTATGTATTTTTTAATGTTGTATCCTAAAAAAATAAAAAAAATAAAAATTATCTAAAAATTAAAAAAAAAATTTAGGGGTGCACTACCCCTAACATTTAGGGGGATGAAAAATAGATGTTGGCCGATTCTCATAGATACCGGATAAGCACAAAAAATTTCATCAAAATCGGTCAAGCCGTTTCGGAGGACTATGGCAACGAAAACTGTGACACGAGAATTTTATATATTAGATAGATATATCTCGCAATGTGCTAATGTTTTTACTTTCTTTCATATCATTGAAGTTCATGATATGAGAGCTTCATACACGTCTACTCATCGCAATGTAGAACGAACTACTGGCTAGCGCTTTTTTTTTATTGGACTTGACTTTATGTTGTTGGTCCGAAGACCTTACAACTTTACCGGGGTTTTTGGGGCGAGTGCCTTCGCGAGGCGAAGGCTCGCTAAGGAGTTTTACCTCGGCTGGACTGTTGCCATGAGAGGGGGATGAATTTAATGATGCCCACCATAGGGCGACACAAAGCACGAATTGAGAACGGGCGACGGGTAATATAAAGCCCGAGGGGAAGGATCCCGGCGGGCCTGGATCGGTGGTTCGCGGCGGCCTACGCTATCTTACTGCCGTTTCGCAACGTGTTATGACTGGGAGAGAAGAAACGGCAGTGGCTAGCGCAACACGGGAGCGCACATATTAATAGTTGCTCTATCTCGCTCGCACATCATCCGTCCCGCTCACACGTTGTGCTATATATTGTACTATCTGTACGACTCGTTAATATTTATACTTAAGATTACCGTTTCCAAAATAAATGAGTTCACTTCAGTTCACATCAGCACTCGACAATGATTACTACGCTCTGCCATCTGAAGTATCATTTAACCTCTACCTCTCGCTGCTACAATGACATTTTTGTGTGCTTTGCACTATTGTGTAAAATTTCATAGAATGCACTTGCTAGATTTTGAATTCACTACTGATCGCTAAAAGCAGGAGAAACTTATTTCATAAATTGATAAGCATACCACTGCAAGCGTGATCCTTCTCTTTGAACCCGGTCTCCATGTCGCAGAGGCAGATCTTGTCCAGGTTGGAGAAGACTTGCAGGTGAGGGGGGGAGGTCGCCGTGACGTTCGGGGGGCCGCAGATTAAACCGTCGTTACACTCATCACTGTTCGAACATACGTGGTATAGATCTGCAAAGAAATAGAAAGAATGTGATTCAATATACTTTTGTGCCGCGATAATGGGAAGAGACCCGATGGAATGGCTTTGGTGCCCTGGAGGATGGGTCGCCCTTTAGTATGGGATGTGTCTTGCGTCGACACTCTGGCGGCGTTCCATCTTTCAGCCACTAGCATATCTGCTGGTACAGGTGCTGCACAACAGGAGGCCCTAAAACGTCGCAAATATTCCGCCATCGGAAATGGTTACATATTTGCGGCTTTTGGGGTCGAGACCCTGAGACCATGGGGGCCTGAGGCGCGCAAACTTTATCGAGACATAGCGAAACGCCTGGTAGACGTCGCACATTTTTTTAATTTTAATTTATTGCAGGAGTTCAGCAGACAGGTGGTAGGGTATTTGCCCGACTGGATGGCTACCACCCCTGGTCTAGAGCATGCCGCCATAACAACCTTGAGTTGTGTTCCCGAATTGGTGGCCAGGTTTCAGCCCCATCTACGAGTCTGGCAGCACATTGGTGTTGCAAATGTTTATAAGCGACGGTAACCACTTTCCATCACAGTGGGCCGTCAGCCTGTCTGCTGATCTCCGGCAATAAAAAAAAAAAGAGACAGGCAGACGGCCCACTTGATGGAAAACGGTTACCATCGCCTATGGACATTTGTAACACCAAAGGTGCTACAAATGCGCTGCTGCTCTCTTAAGGGAGACTGGAACCTGGTCACTAATGCCGGAACACAACACAAGGTTGTTATGGTGGCGTACTCTAGACCAGAGGTGGTCGCCATCCAGTCGGGCAAATGCCCTACCACCTGGCTGTGGGTTGTTTTATCGCCTCTTACGACAGGCCGCCTGGCCGCAGGAAATTGTATTCTTTCTCCGTTCCTGCACAGATGAGAGACATGACTAAAAGACTGGTATGTGCCTCGGACAACGCATTAGCGTTGCGATACAGCGAGGTAATGTGGCCAGTCTCTTCGGCACGCTTCTAACTGACATACATTATATTTTAGTTTAATTTTACACTTTGGCTGCATACCATTTACCAAACACGTCTAGATCAGCCGATTCAGCGGCGGAAACAGCCGAATCACTCAAGCGGCGCAAATATGCAACCCTCAGTGAGAGTTGTATGTTTGTGCCGTTTGCAGTCGAGACGCTTGGACCGTGGGGTCCTAAGGCCATGAGCCTCTAGCAAAATTTATCGAAACGACTCATTGACTCTTCGGGTGATCAGAGGCCTGGTGCTTACCTCGGCCAACGGATCAGTATGGCGATCCAACGAGGAAACGTAGCCAGCCTTCTGGGCACCTTACCCATAGAAGACGATGATCTAGGCTCAGTATTCTACTTATAGTCTTGAGGGACTATGAGTATAATACAATACAAATAAGTTAAGTTTTCTTGCATTGTATTCGATTATATGTAATAAAAAAAAAAGTTGTAGAAAATTTAATTTTCTACAATTAAATACAAAAAAAAATTAATTTGTGTATATTGTTTTATTTAATTAGGAAATTATTAGAAAATAATATCTATCTATCAAAAAAGCATAAGCAAAAAAAAACTAAACTGACTTTAATAACAATTAAATATTAAAAATAAACTCTTTAGCTTTTAGCAATCTCTTCCAGACAAACTTTGGGTGGCCAAGATCTAATTGATTGATAGCGTTGGGGCGCAGTTAAACTAGATAACGAATATCTCCAAGGTGTGCCCCGCTTGGGCACAGCAGCGTCGAGATCTCGTCGGCATAACCGGCCTTGATCTTACGCTCCCGGCCGTTGTTCGTTTCATGGGCGAGAGCTTCGCCGAATAGGACACCGTCTCCTGCGAGCGTGGAAACTTCATTACAATTGTTTTGATTTATCCGTGCAGGAGCGGAGAAAGAATACAAACTCGTGCGGCCAGGCGGCCTGTCGTAAGATGCGACAAAATAACCCACAGCCAGGTGGTAGGGCATTTGCCCGTCTTGATAGCTACCACCCCTGGTCTAGAGCATGCCGCCATAACAACCTGGAGTTGTGTTCCCGACTTAGTGACCAGGTTTCAGCCCCCTCTACGAGTCCGGCAGCACATTGCTAGCAGCTTTAGTGTTGCAAATGTTTATAAGCGACGGTAACCACTGTCCATCACAGTGGGCCGTCAGCCAGTAGGCAGTACTCCAGGAATAAAAAGAAAAAGAAGGAAGTAGAGCGGCATGAGCGTACCAGCTTATTCCGCTCCCGCTAAAGAGGACGCGTCGATGTTGGACGCCAAAATTGTATATACAGGATGTTTCAAGCAGTTGTTTCGTTTGCTGAAACATCATGTATACTTTATTTTTAGGATACGCTTCACTCCAAGGTTTTATTTATTTGTATTTCTCTGAAGGTCAAGGTCCATAAAAATGGACCAGACTCTTGCAGGGCTTGCGTGGGGCCATGGGAACGCCAAGACATAGAGGCCCCTTGACCAATTTAATGTAAATGTGGCGTGAAACTGACCCGCGATATCCGATTATTTGTTATTATCAGGGGCGTAGCTACCGCCGTATCAGCCGTATGAATGATACGGGGCCCCCAGGCTACAGGGGTCTCTATAGTGTGTAAGCCAAAATTCCTAAAATGTTATCCACATTCCTTTATAGATTAATAACATATTTGAGAAGAACTGCTGGGCCAACAGGAACAGCTATTACATTTGTCTTTATTGTCTATACATACATACATACATACATAACTTCACGCCAGTTCCCTTGCGGGGTAGGCACGAACAACAGAGTGACATTTAGGCTTATTCTTACACACCTCACTTGCCTCTTTGACATTCATAACTCTTGTCATGCAAGCTCGTCTGTTCTTAAGGCTCCTGACATCACCTTCTGCTAGTACACGATCAATTTGATCATTGTCTATAGAGGCAGAAAATCTAGAAAAAACTGATATCGACTTCGTATTCCGGCGAAATCGAATTGGCAACCACTTGAGTTTTTTTCGGAATTCAGAGACATGGTCATATTTGCGTAGTCCAAATATGAACCTTATGCAAAAATTTTGGAGGCGCTCAAGTTTATTAAGTTGTTCTTGGGTTAAATTTAGATAGCTGGCGTCAGCATAATCAAGGATAGGAAGTAATAAGGACTCAGCTAGCTTAATTTTGGTGGTAATAAATTCCTCAAACTTCTAAGGGATTTAAGATTTTAAGCTTGCCCAAAAGGCTAGAAAAGTGTATTTTTGATTTGAATTGTTTGTCTAACTTAGTTCCTAGGAGCATTAAGTAAAAGTAATAACTTATAATCAATATATAATTATTTTAATTCCCCGACACGTTTTGATATAGGGCCCGTCTAAGGCAAACTACGCCACTGGTAGCTGGCCTTAGACGGTACACCACATTCCTGACTTCAGTTATTATTTTGTTATATCCTTTCTAAGTCCTAATATTACAATTACTTCCAGCAAGTAAATTAGTGTATAAACGTAAGTATAGTAAGTGGTTTGCGCTACTTCAAGCAATAAAAGCAGAACGCTAGTCGAACAAGCTTTCATGTTACTTAGTATGAAAGATTTAATCTTTTTCACTTGTGTGTGTAATTTGATGAAAAAATAAGTAATATAATTGCTTCGAATGATGTTTATAGCTGCTTATTAAAAGTTTATAACCTTGGTGACGGAAACAGGCTTAGTTCGTCCGTGCTGAAACGGAGAAAGAATACAATTTCCTGCGTTGGGGCGGCCTGTCGTGTCGACAACACAACACACATTCCAATGGTTTTTTTTTTGTTTTTGAGGCGAGGGAAAATGCTTAACCGATTTACGCACAAACTGACTATTTATTTTGATAATAATACAGACAAAGAGTTTTTTTTTTGTGTGTTTATAGCTTGACAACTAGACCTTTAAGCCAGGCGCGCTACAATCGACGTCGTATAACGGAACTCTTGTGAAAACTCGAAAGGCCACATTTGACTATACTGTATAGTCAAATGTGGCCTTTTTTATTGCGACAGATCGGTTATGAGTTGAGTAACGCAATCGCTCGTACGTGTAACTTAGTACATACATACATACATAACTTCACGCCAGTTGCATAGTAACTTAGTGTATGTAATATATATACATGTACATGAATGTGTGGACAATATACCTGAAAATAGTTAAAATATAAAACCTGGTTGAATTTCTCTCACACTCCGAGAACACCATACAATCACCACCTCCACTGACTCCACTACCTCCACAATTTTAAACATTTGCACTTCATGCGAATGATAAAACTTACCAGATACATTTAACTATGTTTTCGCAAATAAAGATTTATGGATTAATGGAAAAGTATTGTGTGTGTGTGTGTGTGTGTGCAGTTCACACGAAGAAGCGAAACTTTTTTTTTTAAGTTTATGGCTTAGCAACTAGGCCTTTAAGCCAGGCGCATTTGTATTGTAGGCTACAATCCACACCATTCAACGGAGTTCTCGTGAAAACTCGAAAAGCCACATTTAACTATACAGCTCACATTTCTCACAAAACACATAATTACAATTCAAAAACTATCAATATCCTACAACTATTGTTCATTTTAGAGTAATTTTACACATTTTTAGAAAATAAAACTGCACAGCACAACATCTCCTTTCAGTTCCCGCCAAAAACTCACAGACAAAGTGTCATTTAAATTGACCACAGATAAAAATATTGCTAATTACAAGTCTTAACTTATACACTTATTTTCGGGTAAATAAATTGCAACACCAGACCTGTTACTAATGTAGATAGATAGATAACACTTTATTTCTCACCAAAATAAATAAATACAAAAACAAAATGCATAATTACAATACTTCTTGGCAAAACAACAGGCGGCCTTATCGCTAAACGCGATCTCTTCCAGGCAACCTAGGTTAAAAGAAATTCTTAACTAAGCTGGCGATACATCCTACAGGTGGAGCAGAAAAAAGATAGGACTGCACAATTAAAATACTTACACTAGTTTTTAAATTTAATACATTTTTTTTTATTGCAGAAGTACAGCAGACAGGCAGACGGCCCGCTTGATGGAAAGCGGTTACCATCGCCTATGGACATTTGCAACACCAAAGGTGCTACAAATGCGCTGCTGCTCTCTTAAAGGAGACTGGAACCTGGTCACTAATGCCGGAACATAACACAAGTTGTTATGGCGGCATACTCTAGACCAGGGGTGGTCGCCATCCAGTCGAGCAAATACCCTACCACCTGGCTGTGGGTTGTTTAGTCGCCTGTTACGACAGGCCGCCAGGCCGCAGGAAATTGTATTCTTTCTCCGTTCCTGCACGGATAAAAAACATACATAGATCCAGACACATTTACAGAATACCAATATAGACCTATATACGAAAAAATCTAAATAAATATATTAATTAACTAGCTGACTCGGCGAACTTGGTACTGCCATATTTTCTGAATTCCTAAAAGACTTTGTTTCATGACATAAAAACAAAATCACCATAATCGGTCCAGGTGATTAGGAGGATTCTAGAAACCGATCTCAGCGCCACCTACCGGTTCTAATTGCGAATTTAAACCATCCGAAAACCCATTCAAACACACAAAAATAAAATCACCATTATCGGTCCAGGTGATTAGGAGGATTCTATAACCCGATTTCAACGCCATCTACCGGTTCCAATTGCGAATCTAAACCATCCGGGAACCCACTCAAACACACAAAAACAAAATCACTAAAATCGCTCCCGGTGATTAGGAGGATTCTAGAACCCCGATCTCAGCGCCACCTACCGATTCCAATTGTAGATATAAACCATCCCGGGACCCACTCAAACACACACACAACATTTCATCAAAATCGGTAACGTCGTTCTCAAGTCATGCGCTTACCAACACATTTTGCGATTCATTTTTATATATAAGAAGAAGAAGATGTTCTACCGGCTTTGAAAGAATGTTATGTCACTTTTTAAACAACCCCACAGTGTAGCGATAAAGGAAAACCAGCTGCTAGTCCATTCCAAACTTCCACGGTGCGCAAGAAACCTTTGTTGATAACCATTGCGTACATGAGCGAAGTGGGTCAAGGTGAGGCTGAACACCCATCCAACAGTAAGCACGTCGAGTGGTGCAGTAGTATAAAAAAAGACGCAAGCTGCATTCGGAACAGTTCCTCGGAACATACCTAATTGTACAGACGGTAGAATTTGCAAAGGGACGAAGGCTCTCCAAAGGTCAAGTGTAACTAAGCCAGCTGTGAATATAGGATCATCATATATCTGTGCAGGAACGGAGAAAGAATTCAATTTCCTGCGGCCGGGCGGCCTGTCGTAAGAGGTGACTAAACAACCCACAGCCAGGTGGTAGGGCTTTGCCCGACTAGATGGCTACCACCCCTGGTCTAGAGTATGTCGCCATAACCACCTTGAGTTGTGTTCCGGCATTAGTGACCAGGTTCCAGTCTCCCTTAAGAGAGCAGCAGCGCATTTGTAGCACCTTTGGTTTTGCAAATGTCTATAGGCGATGGTAACCGCTTTTCATCAAGTGGGCCGTTTGCCTGTCTGCTGAACTCCTGCAATAAAAATAAAAAAATACAGTCCTCCTTGACGTATCCGTCAACGGCGAACCTTGTCAAGTCCGGCTATGTGAGGGCAAGTGGCTAGCGAAACCAAATTTGGTTTTAAAAGTTCTTTTGCAAGGAGCGCAATACAGCCGTCCTGATGAGTCATATGTGTAACTGTAGGAGATTTTAGGGCGGTTCTTTTTGATAAGGCGTTGCTCGGCAGAGTGCTCTACGCGCTGCGTTTCGAAGGCAGCAACAGCTTTATGAATAGAACTACGCGATATAATAATAAACGCGAACGGCTCGACGTTGAATACAGTTCAAGGGATTAAGCTGATAGATAAAACAAAAGGTTTGTAGCACCGCGTTGTGTAGTATTGCTTAAACTGATTTACACTCTCAGCTTCTTAGAAACAAGTTTTGCCTTGCCTTCAAGATGGCTCCTGAACTGTACATCCATTACAATGTTGACATCGAGTATCCTGATGCTCTTAGGAGATGGTATGAGGTGTTCTTTAAAACAGTAATGCTTGTACGAATAGGGTTTTCTTGGTTGATAATACTCAGACCTGTATCTTCGTGGGGTTATAATGGTCAAGATTTTGACTCTCCTGTTCAGAGTCTCTCGCTAAGCTCAATCTCTACTACAAACTTTCTTCTACAAAACATCGGGGGACGTCTGCACCACTAATGTTCTGCACGACGCCGTCATACGAATAGCAATGAATGTTGTCAACGGACAATACATTTTTTCTGTTCGTACAGGTTCGCGTTTGA
The DNA here is from genome assembly GCA_019925095.2 of Dendrolimus kikuchii. Classification (NCBI taxonomy): domain Eukaryota; kingdom Metazoa; phylum Arthropoda; class Insecta; order Lepidoptera; family Lasiocampidae; genus Dendrolimus; species Dendrolimus kikuchii. Next base: position 36,559,576 of record CM034387.1, read on the forward strand.
CCACTGTCTCATCTGATGTTGACTAACGACGCGATCTAGAATAGAGCACGCTCACTTAAAAGATACATATTAAGTCCTGACTTGAAGATTCCTAGATTGTATCTGTCAGGAAAAATAGACCCCGGCAAATTATTCCATTCTTCGGCAGTGTGGCACCAGAAAAGAAGAAACGAAGCGCTTTATCGTGACTGGAGGTTCTTTCAACATGTACCGATGATGCAAAAGAGTGCGTCTGGTTGTTCTAGGGTAAAACAGGGATGAGGAAACCAGTTCGTGCAGTTCTAACGAACACTGCGAGATATTCAATAGTAGACTAACAGTCTAGCAACCTTGAGTCTATGCTTCAGACTCCGAAATCGAGCATTAAAAAGACAGTCCTTGCCGACCAGAGTCTCATTTGACTCTTAGAAATCATTGATGTACAAGATTTTTTTTTATTGCAGGAGTTCAGCAAACAGGCAGACGGCCCACTTGATGGAAAGACATTTGCAACGCCAAAGGTGCTACAAATGCGCTGCTGCTCTCTTAAGGGGGACTGAAACCTGGTCACTAATGCCGGAACACAACTCAAGATTGTTATGGCGATATACTCTAGACCAGAACTTGTAGCCATCCAGTCGAGCAAATACCCTACCACCTGGCTGTGGGTTGTTTTGTCGCCTCTTACGACAGGCCGCTCGGCCGCAGGAAGTTGTATTATTTCTCCGTTCCTGCACGGATAGATGAACAGCCTCGGCGGCGATGATAAATAATAACTATAAAATTGATCCTACAGGCGAACTCGTGAAGCGAAGTAAGTTAAAAGTCAACATTTCCATTCCATCAAGATATGGCAAGGTTAAAAGATTTATGTTTAAATAACGTGCTCTACTCTTTAATCTTTATAAAGGACCGCACGCAATTCTTAAAAGTTGATAGTAAAATGGCTCGGTGAAAGGTCATGTTTAGTCGGTGCTGCCGGGCCGCTACATAAATTCCAGTTTTGTTACCGACTTCAAAAAGGAGGAGCTTCTCAATTCGCCTGTATGTTACACATACATACATACATAACTTCACGCCAGTTCCCTTGCGGGGTAGGCACGAACAACAGAGCGCCATTTAGGCTTATTCTTACAAACCTGACTTGCTTCTTTGACATTCATAACTCTTGCCATGCATGCTCGTCTGTTCTTAAGGCTCCTGGCATCACCTTCTGCTAGTACACGATCAATTTGATCATGGAAGGTGTGTCGTAGCCTTCCACGACTTCTGCATCCATCCACTTTTGCATTGTATATCTGTTTTGTCATTCTTTCATCATGCATTCTTTCCACATGCGCGAACCACCGGAGCATTCCTTTCCTTATCTTCACCCCACTCTCTTTCAGACCAACTCTCTTTCTTAATTCGGTATTACGAGCGCGGTCCGCGAGCGTCACTCCGCAGATTTTGCGCAGTGCTCGCATCTCAACCGCGTATACTCTACTTTCATGCTCTCTTTTCCATACCCAAGTCTCGCTTCCATACGTGAACGTAGGTACCAGCACCGCGTTGTGTATGGCAAGCTGGGCCTTCTGGCTGAGGTTCTTAGCGCCTAGAAGTTTACCTAACGCTCCATTCACACTATTCCCCAAATTCACTCTTCTTTCTATATCAGCGATGTACCTTCCATCCCTGCTAAAAGCACATCCAAGATATACAAACTCATTCACTTGCTCGAGCATAACATCATCGACCATTATCCTTGGAATCGTTCTGGTTTCTTCTCTTTCAAACACCATAACCTTTGTTTTCTTCGGTGCCTGTATGTTGTTTTGTTTTATGTGTTTGTAACGGGATTTCTCCGTCAATTGTGGACCGATTCTCTTTTTTTTTATTCAAAATATTATACGCCTGAAGTAGTCCCATTGTCACCAAGTCAGGATCTAATGATTGGACCGCAAGGAAGCCGAGAGCAAACTTGTTAAAGAGTGCCTACACTCATCGAGATGACAAACTTGTGCCTGCGGGTGGTGCATGCCAATAGTACAATTTCGACTAATAAAAAGAAGATAACGCCTTTTTTATTTAATCTAGTTCTGCTCAATTTACGGCTTAAAGTTCAATGTACGGCTGTGAGGCCTGCACACTGATATTTAAGGAGGAGAACCAATTGTTGGTCACGAAGAGGAAGGTTCTCAGGAAAATCTTGGGACCAACAATAAGAGGAGATGGTGGGTCCGAACCAACTCCGAAATACAAGACCTCAAGACCAAGAAGAGGAAGAAGGCTGAGCCCAACATAATTGAGGAGATAAAATCTCACCGTACCCGCTGGCTCCGTCATGTAGAACAGATAGAGAAGGATCAGGGAGTGAAGAAAGCATTCTTGGGGCGACTAGTCGTTCGGCGACCAGTTGGTCGTCCCAAGTATCGCTGGAAGGATAGAGTGGAAGCTGACCTGACCGCACTATAAGCCCACAACTGGCAAGACACTGCGCAGGACAGAGGAAAGTAGCGCGCTCTCGTTTCGGAGGCCAAGAGTCACTTTAGGTCGCTGAGCCAACGGACTTGGAAGTTCCGCTCAAGAAACATGTAAAGTAGTACGCGTACATGGACTTTCGCTTCCGTTCCCATATCATACTGACCATTCATTTGCCGTCTTATCGGTTAAAATTTGACATAAGCTCCATACAAGCAATGTCAAAATTCTACCGATGCCCATTTCCCCTGTATCTTACTATTCATTCGTTTTTTTTTCATTTCTTGAGTTCAGCAAACAGCAGACGGCCCATAAGATGGGAAGCAGTTTCCATCGCCTATGGACATTTGTAACACCAAAGGTGCTACCAATGCACTGCCGCTCTCCAAACGGAGACTGGGACCTGGCCACTAATGCCGGAACACAACTCAAGGTTGCTATTGCGGCATACTCTACAATACCTCACCTATGGACATTTGCAATACCAGACTTGGAACTTATGGCTGAACACAACTCAAGGTTGCTATTGCGGCATACTCTAGACCAGGGATGGAAGCCATCCACACGGGCAAACACCCAACCACTTGGCTATGAGTTGTGTTGTCGCCTCTAACTTCAGGCCACCTCAACGCAGGAAATTGTATTCTTCTCAACTCAAGGTTGTTATGGCAACATACAAACCAGGGGTGGTAGCCATCTAGGCAGGCAAAAACTCTACTACCTGACATCTCGCTTGCCTTACCATAGGTTAAATTTTGACATTACTTGTATAGAGATTTAACCGATAGTAAGACAAATGAGCGGTCAATAAGGTACAGAAAGCAGTCGTGGATGTACTATCTTGCGTCATGTTTCATCGACCAATTTATTGATGTATAATTTAGCACAATTAAAGACCAAATACATGAACGTGATGCTATAAAGGTAATAGATATCATCGGCGCTAGAGCTGCCTATTATGAACATTTTTCTATATCATCAAAAATGCCCAATCTCATAAACGTGTAAATATAATATTTAATGATGATTAGAATATTGGAGTCCACATCACTTAAACGATAAGGTTTCTGTATACATAGTCAAGTTAAATTAGGAACAATGAAGAAATTAATATTTAAGTCGTGCGCAGAAGGTTTGCCAATGATAACCCATGCTGCTTAGACAAGCCCCGGTCCCAGTCGTAGGAAGCGGGAGGGGTGATCATAGACAAACCTTCTGTGCACGACCTATACTGCAAGAGCACAACAACTCATTTTGTACTCCCTTCTCGGGCGATTGAGCCATAGGCTCTTCTCGCCAGTGATGCGTCACTATCCAACGGGGTAAACATCATCGACGCACCCCACAGTTACTTAAATCCCCACAGACTACTCACTTTTAGTAGCCGCCTCGCACTGCCCGTTCAACGGCGGTGAGTTGTCTCCACAGAGGCATCTGGTAGTTGAGTCGTAGTGCGTCCTAACACAGGAACTGCTGCTGATGCCGGCGCATTCCGTCTGCTTGTAGCACGCTCGCGCTGCATAAAAAAGAAATTACATCAATCTATACTAATATTATAAAGACGTAAAGTTTGTGAGTTTGGATGTTCGGTGTAATCTCCAGTACTATCGAACCGATTTTGAAAATTCTTTCACCAGTGGAAAGCTACATCATCCCCGAGTGCCATAGGCTATATTTGATTGGGATCAATAATATTTTTTTAACTTTTGATGACCCTCGGTGAATTAATTAAAGGTTACAAAATTTAATTAAACCTTGATTTGCGTACGTACGTGCGGACGTGTGTGCGTGCATGCGTGCTTTTGTATATTTTAATGACGCCTAAGAAGTAGGGACGGATATTATAATAATAATAAAGAAGTAACCATCTTGGAGAAACTGAGGGTTTTGTCTTTGCAACTATGGGGGAAGTTATTAAGACGAATAACTATCGGAAGTATATCCTGTAGACCGCCGTAGACACCTGTCGCCCTGGTGAATACCTTATGCATATTGTTTCCAGTTGTTCACATCTTTCTAACGGCGAATGAGTACTTGCACAGAGATAACCTAGTAGCCAGAACACTTCGGCTGGGTGTAACTATGTTCTAAATCTCAGCCTTTCCAACACAGAAAGCGCAGGGTCGTCAGGGAGGAGGGGGTTTTTAGTGGGTATTGGGGTTGCTCGCTCGTGTAGCAACGCTCGGAGTCTTCCACACTATTCTGTGACGTCGATCGCGGACGGAGCACTGCCAAGAGCATACTATTGCTGCAGTGTTATCGCCCCCGACCGACGCGTGTCGTTCCCCTAGCAACGACCCAGTTTGTGCGTAAATCGGTTAAGCATTTTCCCTCGCCTCAAAACAAAAAAAAAAAAATAAGTAGCCAGGACACCAGCAACTTGCTCTTCAATACGTCTTGTGGAAACAGAAGTGCCTTCTTACCAATACTCTCCGAAGCCAGTTCTCGAAACCAGTCGTGCCACGCTCTATTGGGATCGATCAATTATCACGGACAGGACTATTGTAGCCAATAAGCCTGATGTCGTGATAGTAGATCGATATGCGCGACGAGCAATAATCGTTGACATCAGTATCCCGTATGACGATAACCTTGGCTTTGGCTAGGAAGCAGGGTGCTCGGCTAGATACAGAAGGCAGCACTCTTGGACACGGCACTAATTGTAAGGCGATCGCTGTCTTTGGAGCTTTACCATCGGTAGTTTGGACCCTGAGGCCCAATTTTTTTTCTGATATTTTCATTTACGTAATGACAAATGGACCTTGTTATGCAAAACAGAACCAATCCACAAACATGCCAAAATTGGGTTAAGGATGCAGAAGACTTTCAAAATGCACCTTCTATCGACTCAATCAAAATCATAACGAGAAAATATAATATACAATATTCTAAATGTTTTTTCCAAAATATAGACATATTTTTTTTTCGCAAAATTTTAATAAAAACGGCTTTTTCTCAAAACTGTCAGTATGTGGGTTGGTTCCATTTTGCATAAGTAGGTCCAAATGTAAATAATTTATAATATAAATAATATCAGCCCATAAATGACCCACTGCTGGGCTTGGGCCTCCCATTATAGGGGGGGATCGGACAGTTTACCCGCCACGCTTGTCCAAGGCGTCTTGGCAGGTTTGACACATCGGGTATCTCGATGTGCAGGTTGCTTCACGATGTTTTTCCTTCACCGTTGTTAGCACGCGGTAATTGTAACAATATGGACATTACATCAGAAAACTGACTAAGTGGTGCATGCGTTCCTGTCAGGATCGAACCCGCGCCCTACCACGACTTACTGCTAAACCGGTAAATAATTTAATATCGAATAAATGTGTGAATAATAATAATAATAATTATCGGCAGACAAACACACATTGTATATCCCCAAATTAAGCAAGTTACTCTTGTGTTATGGGTAATACACAACGGACTACTCTAGGGCCGATCTCAGACACCCAGACCATAGTAAATAACGGAGAAGATTCGTCTCCTAAATTTACCATGCCACGAATCAAACCTGGGGCCATCGCGTTGCGGTGAGGTAGGCCTGCAAAGGCTTAGCCCGCTCAACCACAGAGCCGCCAATTAGGACTGATATATATTAGATTAGGTAAGAAGCGAATTGCTAAACAGGCCAGTTGCAAATATCATCGTTTGATACGGTATGCAGTCAAAATAGTAGAAAAAGTAGATAAAAGAAATAAGAGCCAATAAAAATGTTGCTAATATATTATAAAATATATTTGTTAACATAAAATAGGAAATTAAAATGTATAATAGGGTTAGATTTAAGAAATAGACATATATAGAATAGACATTAAAATGTATAAGATAGTTAAGATTTGTAAAAGGCTAAAAAAGAGACATGTAAAAGAATAGCTCTGTCTTGTACAATGACGGAGGAGAAGGCGAAAAAAAAAAAAAAAAAAAAACATCGTTTGAACAGTTTGCCAGTTAATGCCCGGTTCCTATATTTTACCGACGACTGTCTGTAAAAGTAACTAATTGATTTTGAAGCTACCAATAACCGATGGTGGACAGAACTTGAGCTACTGAGCTTTTGTGAGTTAAATATAATGCGGATAAGAAGCAATCAGTAGTAAATTCACCTAGAAGCTCGATGCGAACCGGGGACAACAAAACTACATACTATACAGAATCAGAAAATTTGACATCAATGTAAATAGATTTGAAAGCTTCATTAACTCTGCAATCGCAAAAGTTTGATCTTTAAAGAAAATAGTAAGACGGACGCAGACAGAGACATTATAAAATATATACATACATAACTTCACGCCAGTTCCCTTGCGGGGTAGGCACGAACAACAGAGCGCCATTCAGGCTTATTCTTACACACCTCACTTGCTTCTTTGACATTCATAAACTCTTGTCATGCACGCTCGTCTGTTCTTAAGGCTCCTGACCTAATATAAATAGAGATACGGAAAAAAGCTAAACTAACTTAAAAATAAGATTAAATACAAAAATTAACTAAGTAATAAATAGTAAGATAATCCTATAAATAAACCTAGCTTAAAAATAAAAAATAAAAAAACCTGTATCAAAGCCCGTCCAGCCCCACCAGACCACTGTCGCTGGGCATTGTACCTAGAAGGCTGGCAGCATTACCTCGCTGGATACAGAGGCTAATCCTTTGAGCGAGGTAAGCTCCAGCCTTTCGGTCTCTTGTTGTATCGACCAGACGTTTTTTAATATTTTTAAAATTTTGTGTTTTATATTTAAGAATATTAATTATTATATGTTTCCCAAACAAATTAAATAAATAAAATCGCACGAGATTATGCATTAAATTATCATAATCCATGAGTGGCTTGATGTGTTGCAATGCGAGGCTCAAAAATTAACCAGCCTTTAGTTAATTAATACATTTTAATAACAAAATGCGCGTGATGACAATATCTCATTATCAGCAAAATTAAATCAGCAGACAGAGCAATATTGCGATGAAGTAAGATTTTAAAATCAATTAATAATCTTACGATGCGGCGATATACACTTCTCAATATTAATAATTAAAATATTGCAAATATTTAACAAGATGCTTAATACTCAACAAACAAAAGCGCGGCGCGAAAGTTAAGCCAGCAAATAACAATTAATATTTACAATTATTACAATAATGTAAGCGAACTAATATGAAGAACACCTGAACCTGAACACCTGTATACAACTACATTTATGCAAGAATAAATATTTCATTTCAGAAACATGGTCCTCAAACGGTAAGCCATAAGTATTTCTACCGTAAAGGTTGTGAGAAGTACGGTAAGTATCACTCTGTACCTGCGGAACGGTTATTGGTAAAGTTGAGCTTGTGAAACTCTTTGAGATCAGTATTTTAATTCTATGAATATTTTCGCATACATATACATACGTACATACATAACATAACTTCACGCCAGTTCCCTTGCGGGGTAGGCACGAACAACAGAGCGCCATTTAGGCTTGTTCTTACACACCTCACTCGCTTCTTTGACATTCATAGCTCTTGTCATGCACGCTCGTCTGTTCTTAAGGCTCCTTACATCACCTTCTGCTAGTACACGATCAATTTGACCATGGAAGGTGTGTCGTGGCCTTCCACGACTTCTGCATCCATCCACTTTTGCATTGTATATCTGTTTAGTCATTCTTTCCACATGCCCGAACCACCGGAGCATTCCTTTCCTTACCTTGACCCCGACACTCTCTTTTAGACCAACTCTCTTTCTTACTTCGGTATTACGAACGCGGTCCGCGAGCGTCACTCCGCAGATTTTGCGCAGACTCTACTTTCATGCTCTCTCTTCCATACCCAACTCTCGCTTCCATACGTGAGCGTAGGTACCAGCACCGCGTTGTGTATGGCGAGCTGGGCCTTCTGGCTGAGGTTCTTAGCGCCTAGAAGTTTACCTAACGCTCCATTCACACTATTCCCCAAATTCACTCTTCTTTCTATATCAGCGGTGTACCTTCCATCCCTGCTAAAAGCACATCCAAGATATACAAACTCATTCACTTGCTCCAGCATAACATCATCGACCATTATCCTTCGCAAATTGTGTACTGAATATTATAAAAACAGACATATCTTCGGCGACAATGACAAGAGGCTGGACGGAATGTCACTTATTCCTTGGAAGATGGGGAGGCCGCTTGTGTTGACACTCTGGCGGCATCACATCTTCCAGTGACTAAGTCAGGGGCTGGCAACGCTGCTTCAACAGCTGAAGATCTTAAACAGCGCAAATATGGAAACCTAGGATGGGGTAACATATTTATGCCGTTTGGAGTTATAACTTTATGTCCGTGGGGTCCATCGGCAAAGGGTTTCTTCAAAGTAAGAAACTCCTTGATACCACCCGTGATCAGAAGGCTGGTTCGTATTTCGCGCAACGGATCAGTATTGCCATACAGCATGGTAATGCAGCCTTCTGGGCACGCTTCCCTCTGGCAGCGATTTGTTACATACTTTATATTATTTTATCTATAATTTAATTTTTGTATGTCTTTCAAGACCACGGGCCATAAAAATGGCCCGGACTTTTGGAGGGCTTGCGTGGGGCCGGAAGGCCAACACGTAGAGGCCCCTTGACAAATTTAATGTAAATGTGGCGTGACACTGACAGGCGATTATCCCTGTGTACACTATATTGTAATGCACCCAAAGACAAGCCCCGGCCAATGTACGACTGTTGTGGGAAATGAGGACAAAAAGTACCGGGCTATTGGGGTGAACTGCTAGTGGTACAAGGGGTCTGGGAAAATGGGGACTATGGCGTCTGCCCGTCGCAATGTTCGGGGAACATGGAAAAATGGGCAGACGGTGACTCGCCACTCCCTGCATGGGCCCCTAAAAATGCCATAGAAGGCAGGGGCAACATGGGTGTGAGTGGCTAAGGGGTGTAGAGAGGTGGACTGCAGGTTCACCGTAGCTACTTCTGACGTAATGCCATTTATCACTTCCACCCCTGGAGCTTGAGTCTTAGCTCTAGCGATCTCCACTCCGTGCCGGCTGGTTAAGGCAAGCACGGAGGTGGGGGCCTTGCCTTGGCCCCCGGAGTCAGGTACGAGGTGTGGCTACTCACCTAAGGCTTCGCCACAAAGCCCCCCTGCGGGTTAATTTAATGTATTATTGTTATTATTATTTAATTTTATTTTCTTTCATTGTAAAATCAGCTAAAAAAATATAGCATTTTTTTGAAAATACAATATCTCTAGGGCAACAATATATTTTTTAATTTAGTTGACCTGTGTCATTTGTTTTTTTATGTCTTTTAATTTGGATAATACAACCAAAGCGATTCATAAAAAACGTTAACTTGAACTATTCAATACCATAACGTCGGGACGTTAATTGGCGTCGATTGTAGCCTACATTTCAACTGTGCTACTATACGAAGATTTATATGTCAGAATTGGCTGTATGGACTAAGATTCCTTTGCCTGCCTTTGTGACAAATTCTACTACTACTCACTCAAAATTTGCCGCCCCTAGGAGTTTTTGGCGGGAACTGAAAGGAGACGTTGTGCTGTGCAGTTTTATTTTCTAAAAATGTGTAAAATTACTCTAAAATGAACAATAGTTGTAGGATATTGATAGTTTTTGAGTAGTAATTATGTGTTTTGTGAGAAATGTGAACTGTATAGTCAAATGTGGCCTTTTGAGTTTTCACAAGAACTCCGTTGAATGGCGTTAGTTGTAGCCTACAATACAACTGGGCGACTATTATACGAAGACTTAAACATCAGAATTGGCTGTATGGACTAGATTCCTTTGCCTGCCTTTGTGGCGAATACAACTACTACTACTTGCCGCCCTTACTTAACCTACAAATTAATAAAGATTGAATGGTAGATGTAATTACTATTACTTGTTATATAATATATATAGCCATTCAATATAATTTTATATACAGTACTAATATTGCTATTAAAAATAGGGGTTGGTGCTAGAGAGTGAAAATTTAGGGTTGTATATATTTTTTTATTGCCGAATCATAAAAAAAATAAAAAAATTGTCCAAAAAATAAAAAATTGGGGTGGGCCACCCTTATCACTTAGGGGTATGAAAAATAGTTTACGTCCTAATTTCAGTACCTACTAAACATACACACAGAATTTGATAACAATCGGTCGAGCCGTTTCCGAGGAGTTTTGTTACAAACACTGTGACACGAGAATTTTATATATTACATGAAAATAATTCACATAAACAGGTAAATAAATTCTTTTCGATTACAGATCGTGCAAATTCAACTTTTGTTATTACATCTTTCGATCCACAATTTTCGCTTATCACACTGTTCCAATCACACTGTTCATACTTATATAAATATACTTTTGAAATACTTGGCCGCCGTACGGCGTCGCGTGTTACGATATGCAAATGAAAATACCGGAGTTGGTTCAGCGAATGACAATGTTTTATATTAAAAGAAAAAGCTAAAGGTCACGCTGGAATCGTAATACTGGAGGCCTATGATTTTTAGGTTATTTCCATAGATATTTACCAACTTCTATATTGCTACGAATTTGTGGGATATGATTTGAAAATGCAGTTGCAAATTATCACAAAGATTATTACACGCAATTCACAGTTCTTAGCATATGGCCTGAGTGCCCGCTCTATTCAAGCGTGCAGCGGGGCGGAGTATACAGCATTCGTGTCAAACACATGGAAACACTAGCGGGTGTCTTTAGTGGGGGCCGACTGACGCGGCGGCTCCAGCGGACATGTTTGCGTTGAGCGACGCGTTGAACTAAGGATCGTTGCACGCCCCACTCCTATACACGCTCGGTTCGGGCGTGCACTGAGACTGTAGATAAACTAATGTAAATATATCTAAACGCTGTTGAGTGTGCCTAGTGCCAGCCAAGATGTGCGGCGGGTGCAGCGGGCTCTTGTGCGTCCAGTGGGGCGTTGAGTACATTTTTAAACCAGTGAACGATGAACGCCGAGCGTGCATTCAGGCTACTCAGCTGAATGCTCCATTACCCGCAGCCCGCTCCGCCCGACGCTTTACCACTCAGGCCGTACACTTACAAACCAAACTTAACCAACCCGTAAAACAGAAAATCGTAATGACATAAATCGCGCGCAAAGTCCGTCGTTATAAGATACTCGTTCCGAAAGTACACTAGACAACGTCTTGGTCGCAGTTGCAACTCAACTAACTCAGTCCCCGACGGACTGATCTTATATATTTGTAAATTAGACATGGCCCCCTAGCAAAAAGTCCACTAATTTTTTGAATTGTTAACTTGTAAACTTAACGTAATGTATTGAGTATATTAGATACGGTTACATTTTTAATACTAACTGAATGTAATAAACCAGGACTATTAATTAAGGAGACTAGACCTAACTACATGAGATCGAGATTTGGCGCATGTAAACACATAAATCCTAAATATAATAACGTATATGGGACAAAGCTCGAGGAATATATGACACCAATCATTGTAATTGATCTCCCAGAGGACCTGCAATCAATGTACAAAAATAACCATAAATCGACCAAATTTAATCTGAAAAGATTTTATGTTGATTCCCAAAGCGGACCATCAGTTCCACGTGTGCAGACCTGGTACTAAAACATAACCATATACTAGGATGATGATAACTCCACTTTTATTATTAAATCAGAAATAAATACTTGAATGATGATAACAATCTCTCGCCTCTGCTCCTATTTTTGATATAACATTAATATTGTGTAAATTCATTTTTTAAATGTCACTATGTATCGTAAACCTAATGTATTCTACACGACTCTGCGACACGAATAAACCCATGAAGTTTCTGTGCCACAATCGGATATATTTTTATGTATATGAATGTAGGCATATTGGAAAAAAAACTTTAAAAAAACGGCTTCTAATAATGTGCAACGAAATGCAAACAAAACAGAAGAATTTTTAACGTCTTACTGAGACGCATATAAAAGGATTATCGCGATCAATAGATCACTTAAATTCGAAGGGGTAATAAAACACCTGTAAAGGATTAGTAACCGTTCGCAACAGTATCTAGAGACTCGTTGTACTCCACCTGTGGTCAGCCTGCTATTGAGAGTGGACTCCTTGGCATACTACATAGTAGTCTTCAGTAGTTCAGGAACGATGCACTATAAAGAACTGGTTCCCTCCAATATACTAATAGACGGTTCCTATAATCATCTTACCGACCATGCATTTGCCTTACTATCGGTTAAAATTTTACGTAAGCTCCATACAATTAATGCCAAAATTCAACCGGTGGTAAGGCAAGCGAATGAATAGTAAGATCTAGGAACCGGCCATTGGTCACAGTTCGCTAGTCAGCGATCCGACTTGTGTAGTTCATGAATGATGAACTATTAGGAATAGCGATTCATTGATATTGTTTAAAGATATAGTCCCCGGCACGATTCTTGAGTGGTCACTTTTTCCTATTAACAGTGAAATTTCGATCCCTTTCCGAAGTATGAGGTATTTTCCCTTTAGAATACAGAGACAAAAACATAATAATGTCGATATGTAGATAAATCTCATTAAATTGACTACTACCAATGCACAAAGCCATCCCTAGTGTTCCGCGGACCGCTCAAGATTCGTGCCGGGTATTATAATAATCGAAATTTAATTTTAATATGTATTATGACTCCGTGTGCTTGTTTAAATATTCTAAATTAAATAGATATTCTAAATAGAATAGAATATACATACATACATACATAACTTTACGCCAGTTCCCTTGCGGGGTAGGCACGAACAACAGAGCGCCATTTAGGCCCATTCTTACACACCTCACCTGCTTCTTTGACATTCATAACTCTTGTCATGCACACTCGTCTGTTCTTAAGGCTCCTGACATCACCAGAATAGAATATATATATTAATTAATACGTAAAGCAAAAACTTTGTACCCCTTTTTACGAAAATTGCGCGGACGGAGGAGTATGAAATTTCGCACACTTATAGTTTATATAGAGTAGGAGCGACGAATGCTAATATTTTTTTTAAATTATCCATAAAAATACATTAAATCAATAAAAAAACATTACATACACTACCATGTATTTGACACACACGCGTATATACTCTTTTGTTTATTGTTCAAGTCAAATTAAAAGTGTAGCCTTGGCAAAATCTGTGATTATAGAAGTATAGTCTTTGACATTAATTATTATGGTTAAATTTCGAACACGGGCGACCACTAGTACAATTCATTGTACAAACATGCTACATAAAATCAAGAAGTACTACAATCGGTGGTCTTATCGCCTATGGCAACTACTTCCAGACAACCTTTGGAGTATAAGAAGGACAACAAAAGTCGGCAGTTGCTAAACCAACACTCGTACAATAATTTAGTTTATTACATACATACATACATACATACATACATAACTTCACGCTAGTTCCCTTGCGGGGTAGGCACGAACAACAGAGTGCCATTTAGGCTTATTCTTACACACCTCACTTGCCTCTTTGACATTCATAACTCTTGTCATGCAAGCTCGTCTGTTCTTAAGGCTCCTGACATCATCTTCTGCTAGTACAAGATCAATTTGATCATGGAAGGTGTGTCGTGGCCTTCCACGACTTCTGCATCCATCCACTTTTGCATTGTATATCTGTTTAGTCATTCTTTCATCATGCATTCTTTCTTTAGTTTATTAATTACTTATTATTCTGTAAACAAGAGATCCAGCGCTTTCAAGATAAACAAATATAGATTGTTGATACATACATTGATGGTTTGATACATAGATTTATCGTTCACCAACATACGAATTACAAAAAAAAAAGTGTGCGTCTCGGGACGCCCGACAGAAGTTATAACTAATCTAAGTTGAACTATTTAATATTGAAATTGTTTAACTTGAGAAAAGCTTAGGTTATTACTTAAATTTTACATATATTAATATGTTAATGTAAGGAAACGGTTATTTATTAATTTAAAAAAATTTTGATTATAAAATATATTTTATTTTTAGTTACAATTCTTGAATATGTCCATTGGGATATTGTGTATGTACATTATTAGTATCATTATTTCATCTAATTACCGAAATACGGGTAGCGCTGTGGATTAGAGTGACATAGGAGGAGCCTGCCTACCGCTGCGTGAGAGAAAGGGAAGCCAGACAGGCTGGCGTCGTAACGCGTTACGTAACGAAGCGGTTTACCCTCCCATAAGAAGTTATCACTTCAAAATGAACAACAAGACAATAGTTACATACTTGGTAAACAAAAGGCGGCCTTATTACTAAAAGCGATCTCTTCCAGACAACCTGCCTCACTGAAAGGAAATTCTTAACTTATCCAATTATTACAAATTAATGAAAATAGAATAAGAAAATGGAACAACAATTAATGACATACACGGACAGCAGATTACAATTTAAGAGAGAGTAAATTAGAAGAAGCTGTGGACAAGGACTGCGCAAAACTAAATTTTCTGGCACTTTTGCATCTTTATGCAAAAGGCCTACATCCAGAAATGGAGAAATGTGAAAAAATATAAATAAATTATGTATAATATTACATGTATAATGATCAAGTAATAAAGATTGTTTTTATTTTTATTTATTTATTTATAAACTTGCACATACATTGTTACGTAAGGTTTGATGACAGATGTGAGAAGAAAAGCTTCACCTTAGTTTTTATTACTACAGACTATTGTAGTGGAACACTTACAAGCCAACAGATGGCACTGTGCAATAAATGAGATCGCAAACGTTTCCCGAAACGTACAAAGAATATATACAAATTTTCAACAATAACAGATGGGCCTAGGTCTGCGAGGAACAACAATAGCCTCGCTGGAAGATCATCCTTTGAGACAGAGGAGCATTCTATCTCGCTCCTACAACCCTATACGGGGCTTTCGCTATAATTATAGTGATGGATTGGATTGACATTACCATTAGTCTAAAGAAGTAAAGTTAAGGTGCTTTAGTTGTATCTTAACCTTAGCTTATCAGCACTCCACAATTTCCTTAATCCAAACGGCTCTGACATTTGAATATAAATTGGTTCCAGCCACTGTCCGGCTACGGAAGATCCAATCACTGTTGACCCCTGACCTGACCTTTTACTACGCCGTCTTTTACATAAAACATTAGGCCAGTAAGGGCCGAGGTAGATCAAGATAAATTAGGCGCTATAAATTGGCCAATGCCGTTTGTAGAACCATGCTGTACAGGCCCGGATGTAGGGGAAGGCGGGAGGTGGCACTAGTCCTTGATAGCGAAGCAGAAAACTAATGTTTGAAGAAGAAAGTCTTTGAAAATCGTTTGGGAACTTGTTACCGTGTGGGCCGAGGAAGTGTGGGACTCGCCAGCGTGGTTGTGCCCTAGTAAAGGTAAGTTGCTATTGACCGAAATACCTACTTTACTTCCATTCGCCTATATCCAAGGCCTCAGAAAATGCTATTACCTACTCCACTTGTGCCCTGGCAGGCACAAGCCGAAATGGCCTCATCCGTTGACACTGCAGGGCACAATACCCCACAAAGACAGAATGGGCGAACACTAGACAACTCTGCTCCCTTACCTGACAGCTTAGCCCTGCTTGCCTTGATATATGGTGCCTAGACGTGTACTCTGACGATAGGACTGATCAATGGAAATTTGATGCCGCTCAGCGGGCTGCAGAACCAACTATGTGAGTTACTCTTATAGATAAAATCCGAAACGCGGATAATTCGCTATGTTCTTATTTGTTTATAGGTTTATTAGACGTAACGTCTCAGTTTCAGCCAGTTGTGGTTAGCTAAAGTTCAGCCGTATAATATATCTAACGAAATCACCGATTTTAAATCCCTGAAATACCAGTGGGCTCGTCAAAGAGACGAATTCTGTAGCGGAGATCTTGTCAATCGAAGTGTAAGCGCCCCCGGGCCTGATAAACTGAGGACTTGCGCAATGTCACTTCTGGGAGTAAGCTGAGGAAAGCGAAGAAACGTCTACGGCGCAAACCTGGATCGGATTACATTCTACAGTGGACTGCAATTAGATAATGATGTACGACTATTAGAGAGCAAACAGTGAGATGGTTTCAAACTCATGTCTAGTTTTTTCTTAAGGTGCCTCATAGCTTCAACATAATTAAAACCACACGTGTGGACTAGATAAGTACCATTCACGCATAGCTTAAGAAATTATATCAAAATTTCTTAAAACTTACATGATATTGACCCTGCCTCTTTATGACATCACAAAAATAAGCGCACGCAATGGAAACATAAAAGAATTGTATTAACTGTACCTTGTACTACCAGTCGAGTATTATTGCTTGTCAAACCTTGAGACTTGATTATCGTGTAGCAGCAACAACACGATGCATGGACGAGGATATTCATACAAGATATACCTACAATCCACAAGAACTCTTCCTTTTTGCTCGTGGTAGAGTCATGCTGAACCATAATCTTGATTAGAGCTCTTACGGCCGGCTTTATCGGTGTAATACCACGCTCTAAAGTCATTTCCTGTGACACAAACACGGGTCTTGGATACAGAGGAAGACCAAAGGCGCCGCCTAGTGCCGCGCGCTTCGAGTGCGATTGGAACTCTTGCACCAAACGACAAACGGAATCTCCTCCATTAAAGGAGGTGGCCGAACAAACTACACACTAAACCTACCCGGATCCCTATGAGAGCATATATCTAGAATGTCAGGGATGTATAACGCAGTTAAGCTCTTTTGACATCCTATTGCGACGATTTGGTACTAAACTTCGGGAAGCAGGGCCGTACCACTTCGTACAGTATAGGTGATTCCACCAACACCCCTGTTAACAGTGGCCCTCTACCACGGATGATGGGAAACCGGATACAAAACATTGTTTTCGGACCCCCGTCTAATTAAATAGACGACAGTCGAAAACTGTCCGCACCGTCCTCTCCCTCACTCTCTGGCAACCCCCTTCTATAAATCATTAAAATGACTCACAAAAAGGAGTCCCCTGCCAGTGAGGATCGCTGTGAATTGCTCTCCAACGAGTCTACCGGCCCTAACTTTGCCTGGAGTAGCTTGAGCGAACCGTGTTTCGTGCGATGAGTGAGAGCATGGGCGTACCCGGCTTTTGACCAAGAGGGCCTTTTGAAAAATTTCTTAAGCCGTGTCTCTCGCGCTTGATTTGCTCTACACACATTAAGTATATATAGTGTGTAGACGAAACACCCGCAGGAGATCATCCTTTATAAATAGTAAAATAAATAAACATAAATAATCGAATAAACAAACATGAGGCATCGCATGAATGCAACATGACCGGCTACGTACCGCGGTTTTTTTTTAAGTTAACGCATAGTATTGTGGCGGACGAGGGTAGAACCTTCTGACAGCATAAGCCGGTCTCAAGACTTTTAGAAAAAGATAAAAGACAAGGACAGATACATTTTAGAAAGGGATAGATGATCAATAAAAAAATTACGAAAAGAAGATCGAAATTATGGGTTCGAGATGATTCTTCCGGGTATGGAAACATCATAAGGCGCGCCTACGGGGTAGTTCAGTTGAAGACAGCAAAGCGACAAGTGCGATACGAGAGACTTGGAAGAAGAGTTAAGTAGAAGACAGTGACGAGTTCAGTGAAGAGTTTAGTGGGAGCAGTTCAGTGAAAAGTTTAGAGGTGAGTTTTAGGAAGGGGTTACATATTTGTGCCGTTTGGGGTTGAAACATTAGGCCCGTGGGGTCCGTCGGCAAAGAGTTTCTTTAAAGACATATGTAAGAACCTCTTGGACACTACCCGTGATCAGAAGGCTGGCTCATATTTTGCACAACAAATAAGTATTACCATACAGTGTGGCAATGCAGCCAGCCTTCTGGGTTCGCTCCCCCTTGGCAGTGATCTGCTACATAATGTATTTTAGTTTCAATGTCTTTGGTTTTTCTTTTACGTTTGTTTATCCGTGCAGGAACGGAGAAAGAATACAATTTCCTGCGGCCAGGCGGCCTGTCGTAAGAGGCGACAAAACAACCCACAGCCAGGTGGTAGGGCATTTGCCCGACTGGATGGCTACCACCCCTGGTCTAAAGTATGTCGCTTTAACAACCTTGAGTTGTGTTCCGGCATTAGTGACCAGGTTCCAGTTTCCCTTAAGAGAGCAGCAGCGCATTTGTAGCAACTTTGCTGTTGCAAATGTCCATAGGCGATGGTAACCGCTTTTCATGAAGTGGGCCGTCTGCCTGTCTGCTGATCTCCTGCAATAAAAAAATAAAAATAAAAATACTAATTCAACAACTTTGATCTAAGTCCATAACGGTTAAATTAATAATATTAATTAATAAACTATTAATTATACGAACTGACGTCCCCAAAGAACATCATGGGGGAGACAAGGTGACTAAAAAAAACCTCATCAAAAATAGGCAAAGCTTTGAAAACCTGTGTTCGTAATGTAGCCCCGAGCTGGATACAATAGCAATTGTTGGAAAGAAGTTATTAATATCATGTAAGGCGTATTCAAACACATACAATCAATATGTCAAAATCTACATAATACAGCAGTATGATGGATTGCGCCATAATGGTTTGGGGTGAATGAAAAATCTATATGAGTTCATAGTTTGGCTAACGATAGTAGATACTCGAACTATTCACAAACTTTAGATAGTAATGTTAATACAAATAACAATTTCATTTTACCAAAATGTTGTAGTCATACTATTACTGTCACATACCGCGAGCGCGTTCCTCTAGTATCTCACAACGCCCAAAATGCTCCGTCTGCCGTTCGACATGGCGACTTGGTTGGTTGGTCATGGCGAAAACGTCACTGGTGACGTCATTATTTTCGATCACACAGCGCTCACAACGACCTATGTCAAAAGCTGGGTAGAAGTAGACGTTGACCACAATGCATTAATTCTATCAATTTCTCTATCGATAGACAATGAAAAAGGCGCAATTTTCAAATCAACTAATGACATTTGTGTATTTCGTCGCTAATGATGACAACGCTCCATAATCGGTTCGGAACGGGAAACATAGCGGTCGTGACCGTGGTCATGGGCCATGGGTAGGCCTACGAAAGGTGCCGCGCGCCTTCAAAAATATAGGTCCCAAAAACGGGAACAGAAAATTTTCATAAATAAATGTTCGTAAAATGAAAACTACTAAGCCAAACTATGTTAATTTTTTAGGGGACCAAATGACAACTATTCAGCATCAAACTAAAGATGAATCACGTAAACCGGATCATAAATCTCAGAGTAATCGGTGTACATACATAAAAAAAAATACCAATCAAGTTGAGAACCTCCTTTTTGAAGTTTGTTAAAAACCACCTCCTAACTTTTATCCTCTCCTGTACATACCTTAGCAAGCGGAAGAAAGGAGACAGCATGCGACGCCAACAGCATCGCAACAGTGGTCATCTTATAAAATTCACCCTTTTGCTAACGAACTGCAGCGCGTACGCATCGTTTGAATATTGTTAACAATTTTTCGTATCGTATTTTCCTATATTCTTATATATCATCAAATTAGCTGAATTCGTGAAATTTGAACATTCGTGCGTGTCGTGCTACTAAGAAACAAGGAGACATCATCGCTTCACTACATAAAGGTACTATGCAATCCTTCCTTTATATAAGCCTGTATTTCCCTGTGTTCTATGCAGCTATATTTTGCATCATTGTGGTTTTACATCATAATTAGCAATTCGCGTAACCAGTTTCGCGAGTTTTTGCTTAAAATATATATAAACATAGAGTAGAATACTAAAATCAGGCAAACCTACAATTAAAACGATAGTGTCTGGCGATTTAGACGAGATAGCAATAGCATAATTGGGCCCCTGGTTTGCAGCTGGCCTAAGAATGGCATGCAATTTTAATAGTATAATTGAATGTCTCGCCTTACCAGGCGGAATCGTCGGCTCTAGTTCCTTAGGTGTAATCGTTTTGGTTTTTCCAAACGTTGTTAACGCCCCAGAAGACTCTCCAGTCCATCCAAGTATAAGCAGTGGCAACATTGCAACCGCCGCCTGCGTTCTAGACCACATCTCAAATCTCCAACGTATTTAACAATACAATAATAGTTTGAAAAAAATATTGAATTATTTTGGTATTTTCTTAAGTTTTAACGGTTTTAAAAGCGCGGCATTTTATTTCATTTTTATACCGATGTTTCGGCCACTTTCCAGTAACCACAGAAGACGAAGGTGGTCAAGTGTCAATGAGTAATGATTGAAGTTATTATTTAGCCTACATACATTATATAAAATTATTAAAGCTAGGTATGTTGCTGAAGACTTTCTTGCGTCGCTTCTTCTCTTCAAGCCACAACAGACCGCGGACAGAGAGCACTGGGCGCAACTGAAGGAGGTCTTTATCCGGACGGACGTCCAAAACAAAATTGACAAATTAAAAAAAATACTGACATTTTAAAATATTATTGTAAGATATGTTCATTACGGACCAAAAATACTTTTTTTTATTTATTTATGTTGCTTAAGAGATTCTTGCGTCGCTTCTTCTCTTGAAGCCACAGTATGTTGCGAAGCGATAGTAAAAAAAAATGATGTTTATGGCTTGGGGACTAGGCCTTTAAGCCAGGCCTTAATTATGTGGTAAATTAAATTAGCCTCCCATAGAGTAAATAATAACCATAATAAAAAATTAAAATTAACAAGTTAGGTAGTCTAAATAATAAGTTTAACATTACTCATTGACGCTTGACATCTTTGTATTCCGTGATCACGGCCACTAAAAAGTGACTGAAACGTCGAGATGAAAATCAAATCAAATTCCGCTCTTTTAAAACCGTTAAAACGTATTTTTAATCAAATATTTTACTATACATATTTATGTTTATAAATCATTTTTAATAACTAAGTGCTTATATAACGACTAGTTGCTGGTGAAAATAGCATAATAACACATTGTTAATAGGGTTTTTTTGGAAAGTAGCTACAAGTAATTGGCGTTATATATGCCTGTTTTGAGTGAATGTACCCTTTGTTGTCTAAATGTTTAAAAAGTTGCATTACATGTTGTGTTTAAGAGGCTACTTAAATGAAGTTCGCTGGGCATTACCACGTTTTTGAAAATATAAATTAATAGAAATTACTTACGACAAAATCTGTAACATAAATCTCAACAATTAAATTACGAATGTGTCGCGTTTTGATTTAGGTTTTCATATACACTTCTATGTCGTAATTGTGTTACAAAAAAATGTAGTTACAAAGTCGATATATAAAAATAAAATTTATTATATACCTTGTCTGAATTAAAATGATTTTTTGTGAAATATTCGTAATACAGTAGGACCTCTTTAAGTCGAATCTCGATATGTTGAAAATCTCCCAAAATCGAAAAAAAATTGTGTTCCCTTCCCTTCAAGCCCCAAAACCGCGGTTGTTCGAAATCTGAACCCTCTATAAGTCGAAATAGTTAGCGAGTCCCTATAAGCAAATTCAGTACTTATTTTCCTTCTATAACTCCAAAAAATAAATTAGAAAATGTTTTTTCACCTCCATAATTTGTTGGATTTTTATTTGTTTCACTTCTCTAACTCAAAATCAGTTAGAATAAATCTTAACCTCTACAAGTCGAATGATTCCTTACAAAATTGTGAAATTAATACAATAAACGAATCTTTTAAACATGCAGTTGTTTTATTATTAGTAGAATAATTTACAAAAAGGAAATATTAATTTGGTATCTTAGACAGAAAATAGAATTTAGTCTTCTAAACAGGAAGTTGCTAAGCAACGATAAATATCGTAAAGACATAAGGCTTGTGTGGAGGTTGTATGTCTTCACAAAAATTCGCTCAAGTCGAAATCCTTCATAAGTCGAAAAGTCTATAATTCGAAGTTTTTTGGCGTCTCCCTTCTAGTTCGAATTACAGAGGTTTTACTGTATTATTGTTGAGATTTGTGTAATTTCTGCCAATTTATATCTTGAAAAATGGAGTAAAAGAAAGCGAGATAGCAAACTCCATTTAGGAATATCCTTAAGGAATGTGTGTTAATTTTGTGTATTAGTGCAGTTTATGTCTTGGGGCGCGTTCCTTTAGTATCTCACAACGCCCTAAATGCTCCGTCTGCCGTTCCACAAGGCGACCGCTGTCGTCCAGTCGTGGCGTAAATGTCACTAATGACGTCATTATTTTCGATCATTCTCTCACAACGACCACACGTGGGCCTTGACCACAGAGTATTTATTCTCTCTATCAATTGATATTGAAAAATGCGCGATTTTCAAATCAATCACAGATAGTTGTGTATTTCGTCGTTAATGACATCAACGCTCCATAATCCGTTCCACTAGAGTTTAATTGTAACGCCCGCAAGCAGGTGGAACGGGAAAAATTGCGGTCGTGACCGTGGTCGTGTGAGTCTCTTGTGGAACGCAGCTTTGGAGTGTTTTAATTTATAGGTGTTTTCTTAATGGTATCTGTTGCAGATTGTGTTTTGAAAAGTCAGTAATATTTTTCTATCAAATCGCCAATTATAGTGTATTGAGATTATTCCTGTAACTTAAATGTTTAAAAAGGATATTCTTAAATTAAATAAAATAAATATTCAAAAGCATGTTTTGCTTGATTCTTCAAATGACTGACGCCTTTTTTGTTTTGACATGATTGTCACGCAGCACACGCGCTGAAGTAACGCAGTCTAAGTATAGCGACACCTGCAACACCAACGCCCCGCGCGGAATATTCGGCTAAATACGCTCACAATTTTTTTGAAGTTATATATAACACCTCAACGGAAATTCAGCCCGATTCTGATTAGCGCCGACTCTTCCGTCGCGGAACGTTCCGCAGGTATGTCGCTGGGCTAAAGTATAAAAAAGTGTAAAGAAAAGCAGAAGACACCTAAATAATGACCACAATTGGTATTATAAAATGAGAATAGACAGTATTTTCTTAGATAGAGATGGGTAACTATTATAAAAGTCAGCTAATTAACGGTTGGTCACAAAATCGCCATGGATAAGTTATCAACCATTTCGCCAAATGGCTAATGGTTGTCGAATAAAACCGAAAACTGAAAAATTGACGGTTTAACTGTTAACTGTCAGGTGCCGGTTGGCGAGTCATTTACCCATTAACCAAAAAGCTATCAGCTTGTTTTTTAGACGGCTAATGAACAAACAATAGCCAGATGGTAATGTTTTTCATATTTTGGATAGTTACCTACCGCTCCTTCTAGGTTAAAATATGTTCGTAATTTTTTAATAAATTTTACGAATATTAGAATATTAAAAATTAGTACTAGTACCTTAAAGAATATTACTGCAAGTATAACAACTCAAGAAAATTCTTATTAGTAAAAACAAGAAGTAAAAAATTCATAACAAGTATATATTAATACTATTTATTATTTATAAAAAGCGATAATACATAACTATGAAGCGAACTAAACAATCTAAATAAAGCAGCATCCAGACTACGTTATATAACCAAACTTTTTTAATTATAACATGCCATTTTT
Organism: Dendrolimus kikuchii; assembly: GCA_019925095.2. Taxonomy (NCBI): domain Eukaryota; kingdom Metazoa; phylum Arthropoda; class Insecta; order Lepidoptera; family Lasiocampidae; genus Dendrolimus; species Dendrolimus kikuchii. The sequence continues at coordinate 36,583,464 of CM034387.1, forward strand.
TATTTCTGTTTAATCTCGACCTTGTAAATACTAAAGAGGCCCATATACAATCCTGAAGTGCAGTCCTGCAGTGGGTGAAGCTTACGGGACTCAAGAGGCATGCTGCTCCGTGTTGCCGGACGCAATGCAGGCTGCAACAACATTCACAGTCCTACATTACGCGGCGGACTGCCATGCAAAACAGTGAATGGGAGGCCCAAAACCATTAGCTAATGATATATTTATGTCATCATCTTGAACGAAAATTAAAGCAGTTATTGCAAAACAGCTGAATAACGGTAATAATAAATTTTCACGCTGCTTTTATTTAAAATACTGCTTTAATTTTAATTATAGCTAAATTTACTTCAAGCAATTATTGTAAAAGAGTATACAGCTTTATTACACTAATAGCTTTAATTTTCATTGACGATAATGACATAAATATATTTTTAGTTGTTGTACCGCTTTAAAATTTGACAGTTTTACAATACCTGCTTTAATTTTATTTTCTAATTTTAGAAATTATATAACGTTATCTGGACGCAACTTTAAAAACAAAATATCTTACCAGGCGATGCGGTCGTCGTCGCAGGTTTTGGCGGGTCTGTATTCGCTTTCCCAAACGACGATATACCGAAACAATCAGCTGACTGTATTTTTAACCAGCCAGTTACTATAATCGCTATTAATAACGCTATTTTATTGTTCCACATAGTTACAACACTCTCTGCGTATCAATATTAATTAAAACACGATATTCGCAGAACAATTTTATACTGTATAGCAATTATTATATTGTGTGTATTGACAATTGAATTGCTATGTATTGTACTGATTGTGTCAAAGTTCCTTTCAAGGTTAGCTTAAAAGCATTTGCAAATTATTGTAATTGTTAAAGTCCAATCATTGTAAGTATTCTGATTGTATGTATATAGTATTTTTATGTATTCATCAAGTTCTATAGATTATTTTGTGTTAGTACATAACAGAGGGCAATATAAAACATGTTAGTAAGTGATAAATATAATAATTATTTTTATTCAGTAATTAATGGTATTATGAGTTTCATTTTCTATAATATAAATACTACCTTGAAATAAAAGAGTTGTTTTTTTGTGTATGAAAATAATGCGGTGCAGTATGGCATGAATTATATCAAATAACAAAAATGCGGCAACACTCAATGGATACCATATTGTCAAATAAGGAACGAACATAAAACAATTATAAAGCTTCAAAGTATATATTATGAAATTTGTACATGTGCACTAGATCTTAGCCGTACTGAAAATTTTAATTATTTAAATTATTTCTTGCAGGGTTTTGCTGTTATTAAATTATAATTAAAAGTAAAAATAGCTCTCAATCCTAACCTCTTTCCATCACTATATCTGATATACCTGATGAAAAAATATGTCTTGTCTCTCTAATATGGAAATATTAGGGAGGTGGGCTGCAGGTTCACCGAAGCTCCTTCCAACGTTATGCCATTTATCACTTCCACCCCTGGAGCTTGAGTCTTAGCTCTAGCGATCTCCACTCCGTGGCGACTCACTAAGGCAAGCACGGAAGCGGAGGCCTAGCCTTGGCATCCGGGAGTCAGGTCCGAGGTGTCGCTACCCCCCAACGCTTCGTCACAAAACCCCCAGCGGGTACAAACTTTTTTATTATTAGTCAGATTAGTTAAGAATTTCTTTTAAGCTAGGTTGCCTGGAAGATATCGCTTTTAGCGATAAGGCCGCCTGTTGTTTTGCTAAGAAATATGGTAATCATGCATATTGTTTTTGTAATTGTTTATTTTGGTGAGTAATAAAGTGTTATCTTATCTTCTTTATATTTCTATTTCAGTTCGACTAAGATCATGCATTACAAACATAATATTATATAATAACTTTCTCATCGCTATCAAAACGGGTTATTTTGCAATTAATTACCATTGCAACAGCCAAATAGACAAAATAACTCGTTTTTTGTAATCACCATTATATCAACAGCCATTATTTAAAACGGTTATAACGGTTATCAAAACGCAATAACGTTATTGGAATTAGCATATATTTTGTCCATCCCTAGGTTATAAAGACGCGTTTTAAAAAATTTAAATGTTTAAAAAATATGAATGAGCTCTATTAGGTACTTACTTAGTTTACGTTACACATGTATTAAACTCGTAAAATAGCGAAAAAATATAGCACAAAGTTATTATTTTAAAATAATTTTCTTGTTAAAGATAAGCATTAAAAAATAAATATTTTTTGGTAAAAAAATTATTGCTAATTATTGTATTTATTTATATGCAGTAAATTAGCTGATTATCTATAATAAAATTAAAAGTATTTCGAGAATCCAATTAATAAAGTATTCAAAAGTGATATTAAATATGTATAACATGATAAAATGGCTTATAAAAATAGTAACTATTACTACAAAAATACATGTATAATTATGAAAAAGGTGTATGAAAAAGGTGTATGGAAAAAATTGTGTTTTAATATTTTAAAATTGTGTATTCATTTATTTACAAGACTTTAAATTTGATAATAAAGTAGGTGGGTATTTTTTAAATTTAGCTTTTGTTCTTCGCTTACCCGACGGTGTAGTTGGTGAAGGTCTGGCAAACGGCGATTCAGTTTTGATAACTCCAAACGCGGGACTAAACGCTCCGAGAGTTATATCAAATGTGCCAATAAGAATAGTAAATACACATAAAGTCTTGATTTTCCACATTTTTTCTATATTTTCTTAATTATGTTGGAAATAAATTCCGTATAGAATGCGCTGAATTTCAGAAAAGCATTAACACATAAACATTTAATTATAAATAATGTTTATAACATATTTTTATTATAATTAAATTGCACTCAAGTATATCTAGGACGTCACAATAGTCAACAAAACAATGCTGTTACGTTATATACAGTGTATATTGTTGGTTAAAAAAATAATTGTGTAAAAAATTATTTAGAAAATTATTACAATATAAAATAAATATATCATTTACAAATTTACATTTAAATACAATAAATATATAAAGCTCATTCATAATTTAATGTAAATTTTAAAATAAATGCACTGATGTAATTGATGCAAATTTATTTTTACGTTTGCTTCATTTTATAAACAATTAAAACAAAATTATTTATAATGGGACAAAACACTAAGTTTGTTTAATTAAACAATTCATTTTTCCCTGTAATAATAAAGAACAAATATTTAATAATAGAAAAATAGTACTAGGTTTCATAATCAATAAATGGAGTTAGTCATATTTTTAGCGTATTACTATAATTTTGAAGATATAATTCACAGATGGAATACAGGTATCGATTCCCACGTTTTGTAGGCTCCATGAAGTTCACAATAGTTTCATGGGTCAAAGTATAATGCTCTCCTACTTCCCAGTAAACGTTCAAGAGCTTTCAATAAACCAGTTGAATATTTACGACTAAAGGTTTTCTAGACGACCGCACCGAATGAGAATAATGCAATCGCTACCAGGTTCTCTTGGTAATTATAATAAAAATTACTTTGTTAAACGTTGTATAAATTACATTAAAAAAGAAGAGGAATATTAATAATTACGAAGTAAAGATATGTTGCAGGGGAGTTTGTTGCACCGCTTCTTCTTCTAATTGCTTTGGAAGCGGTGGTAAACTCATGACTTTCAATAAGTAATGTGTAAGATTCCATTTTGAAATAAATACACTAATTTTCATCGCAGAATTTACTTACAACAAATCTGTATTCTATGAATCTCAATAAGGATATGACGAATGTTTCGCAGAAACTTGATTTTCATTCATATACATTTCTGTATATCATGTTATGGAAATATTATTTTCCATAATCAAGGTAACACATTAAGGTATTTGAATTCTCATTCCTAGTACAATTTTTTCATTATTTTAAATATATAGAGGTTCGAAGTGCTCAAAGTGAATGTTATATAGAAGTTTTCAGTAATAATAATTTTAAATACAATAATATAAAATTTACGATATTTTGAAACACTTTGAGAAAAACATTAGAACCTCTTAGGGTGCAGTTTTACGACAATCGTGCTATTACAACAACAAGACACATAGCATATCAGAAGTTCTATAAAGTCTGCTCAAATATAAACAGATAATTTCTTATATGGATGGTCCAATATTGATATTATGAATAATACTACTTTACATTATTATTATATAACATTTTTTCGGTTTTTATGAGTTTTTTCGAGTTTTTACAGTAAGTTTAAAAACGATAAAAAGAATCAGGAGGACTAATTTAATAGTAGATTCCGAAAATGCAACTCCTAGAGTTTTTGCCTAATTCTGATTGAAATGAAACTCGCCACAAAGCTAGTTTATATTCCAATTCAACGTTTAGGATACATTTTATCCCGATAAATGACGTCGCATTATAGACGCAAATAGCCAAAAATATGGCATTGTAGTTGCGTTTTTTATGCAGTTGTTGCACTAAAAAACACGTCGTCACAGTGACGCGAATAATGTTTCACTGATGGTGCGACACACATACATCTGTACAGATAAATAAAATTGAAGTGTCTGTTTGTAATGTCAAAATAAAAATGTAAAAAAATCACGAGATTCCGAAAATGTAATTTTTAGAGTTTTTGTCCATTTGTCTGTCTGTTTGGATGTTCCGGCTAATCTTTGAAACGACTGGACCGATGCACTATAACGCTACTGTCCACTCGCTGCTGTAATACAACACGGAGCTGTGGGCGCGCACTGCCGACTGGGAGAGTGCCTTCCGCATGGAGAAAAGGGCCGTACGCGCAACAGTACGCGTGCGTAGATACAAGTCAGCAACACCGCATTTTAAAAAACTTGGTATACACACTACCCAGTATACTTTTAGACCAAGTTGCTGTTTACGTGCGACAGAACCAGTGGCGTAGCTTGCCTTAGACAGACCCTCTATCTCTCATGGGAATCTGTCGTGGGATGTTCATGACCTATGATATGACCTAATTTTTTGGAACGAAGTTCCTTATCGCGCGTTGTGAAAGGGGGCTAGACGGAAAAAATTCTTACGAAAAGTTGTCACGACACTTTTTGCTATAGTAAGCTATTGTAAGCTGTGCGGCGTCGCATGTTTCTCTGTCTGTCTGTCTGTCTCTCTCTCTCAATTCCAATTACAATTCCTTCACTAATTAATCGAAAGGAACTTCGTTCCATCCGGGTGTCCCTTGACACCTCTCAAGTTTTTTTATTTGTGTCTATAATTATTATAGTACTTATAGAAATTGACATGTAACTTTGTTATGAATAAAAGATTTCTTTTTTTATATTGAGTTACATTAAGTTTAAACGCTTCTCTAAGGTTCTTAAAGACGCTTTCGAACTTACTCTAGCTCAATATTGATAACATCGTAAATCCCTTGACCTAATGTTTGAGTAGACTTTAAAAAAACTCCATTGATATTACGGACAATCAAACAGAACACAACAATCAATACAATTTAATACGAAAACTTCGAACAAAAAGTGAATTACATTCCACAACTTGGGCACCGACTTGTGTTTTCACTCAAAAACGTCATTCCAAGTGCTACAGTATGAGGTATTTTAACAACGCGCATTCAGATTGCTTATATGTATTACGATGTTGAAATACTTTTGTGAATTTCATAAATATGCCTGTATGTTATTTTGTTAGAACTCTAGGAAATGTGGCTACTTTCTATTGCAGTTTTGGAATTATTGAACTTAGGTTAAAGGTATTGTTTGCTTTATTATTTAGGTAGCTTGTTTAGAAAAATGTTTTCAAGAAGCTTTTTTATTTAGTGTTACCTATATACTCTATGAAAATATAAATTGCACAACCTTTTAGTGTTGCCATTTGTTATTCAAATTGTTTAGTGCCATCTCGCAACACCTTGTCGTAGATAGGTATTTACATACATACATACATAACTTCACTTCATACTTCATAACTCTTGTCATGCACGCTCGTCTGTTCTTAAAACTCCTGACATCACCCTCTGCTAGTACACGATCAATTTGATCATGGAAGGTGTGTCGTGGCCTTCCACGACTTCTGCATCCATCCACTTTTGCATTGTATATCTGTTTAGTCATTCTTTCATCATGCATTCTTTCCACATGCCCGAACCACCGGAGCATTCCTTTGCTTACCTTCACCCCGACACTTTCTTTCAGACCAATTCTTTTTCTTAATTCGGTATTACGAACGCGATCCGCGAGCGTCACTCCGCAGATTTTGCGCAGTGCTCGCATCACAACCGCGTTTACTCTACTTTCATGTTCTCTCTCTTCCATACCCAACTCTCGCTTCCATACGTGAGCGTAGGTACCAGTACCGCGTTGTGTATGGCGAGCTGGGCCTTCTGGCTGAGGTTTAAATTATACTATAAATAAGACTAAACCTACAATTTAATATAAATCTGTTTTTTCTTTTACAATTTTGTCATCGCCGGGGTATTGGCCATTCGAAAACCGAATGGACTGTACCGCAACAATGGCAAGAGACCGGACGCCATGTCTTTGATGCGCTTGAAGATGGGACCATTCTTAGCGTAGGACATCACGTGCGTTAACACTTTGGCTGCGTACTATCTATCAGACTAGTGTGTTAGTAGGAATGGTTGTAAAATGAGTTTGTAAGAGTAACATGACATTTTTCACTGTTCCAGTACAATGTACCACTTCAAATGAGGCCAAGAAATTTTAACGGTTTGTTCCGCGGTAGTACATTAGAAGCGATGAGGCCGGTGTTTGTGTTTTATATTTAATAATGAACACAACAACAACTTAGGATGTAAGGATAGTGACATATATGGCCGCATAATGACAGATATAGACCAGGAGCATGTGCCTTGTCATTGCGCTGTGTATCAATACTTTTTGTAATTAAATTCTCACTAATAACATGAAGTTGCAAACTTTCAGAAATAAAAGTAACTCGTAACATAGTCTGCAATCACAGGTGGCGCCATCAGCCCCTTCTTGATTTTAAAGATCTCGATTATAATTAAAAAATACTGATCTGATATCCTAGGGACCTATATCTTGTCAACCGTTCCTTTGCCATTCTATCGGTTAAAATTTGACATAACCTTCATACTTAAGCAACGTCAACAATCCACCGATAGTAGAGCAAGTGAATGAATAGTAATATATAGGAACCGGCCGAAAATCAAGAATTCTCGATACACTGTATAAACTTTTTGTATATTTACGATCGTTCAAGTTAAGCTAGAATAGTATTGTGTTATAATGTCTTTTTTTTTTATTGCAGGAGTTCAGCAGACAGGCAGACGGCCCACTTGATGGAAAGCGGTTACCATCGCCTATGGACATTTGAAACACTAAAGGTGCTACAAATGCGCTGCTGCTCTCTTAAGGGAGACTGGAACCTGGTCACTAAATACCGGAACACAACTCAAGGTTGTTATGGCGACATGCTTTAGACCAGACCAGACCTTTATGTCTATTGTAAAAGAGAAAATATTGGATTTTGTTAACGTTTCTGTATTTGGAAATTGTCTACGTCTTAATGAACATAAATTACAGTTCTTTATTTTATTGAAATAATTTAAAAAGTTGCCTAAACAATTAAATTTTGCATATTTTATATAGTCAAAGTGGAGACGTCCGTCAGTAGGGTAATGTCGTATACCTCTCGTTTTTTACCTTTTTTTGCCAGAATGTAAAGTCAAATACAATTTGATTAATTTAATTAAATAGTGTCTTAGCTTTATTAATCGATGTATTGTCATTATTGATATTCAGACACGGAAATAACGCGAGGTGTATGGAATCCCCTACTGACGGACTTCGCCATCTTGACTATACTTATATTATTATTATCTTAAAGTTTTAAATTTGATTACAGTGATACCGCGAAGCGCGTTGTAAAAACCTCATAACTGTAGTAACACAGTGCAATGTCCCATCATATTAAAAAACAATTTACCAGGCAACGGTGTAGGTTTTACAGTTGGTGGCTTCGTATTTGATACTCCAAATGTACTTAAAGCTTGCGAAGAGTCGCCGAGCATTGATGCTAGCAGCAACGGGAGCAACATAACAGCCGCCTGCCGCCGACGCATCTCGAAACGTGAAATATTTATTTACAAAAATAAATCCTCAAAAAAAAACGAAATGAATAAAGCACTAAAAGGAAAAAAGGTTTACTTAATAATAAAAAAAACGTTATAAACTTTACACTCTATGGTTGGTCTTTTAGATGTTACGTTATATATCTTTGTCTATGGTAAAACTGTGTTGTCAATTTTGACAATTCTCAAAAGGCGATTTGAAGATGAACGAATGATTGAAACTGACCTATACACAAGATGAAATAATTATGTATTAAGGCTACGTTCAACGTGTGCCTCACAACGACCACGCTCACGACCGTGATTTTATATCGTAAAGTCAAGTTGAACGGATTATTCGACTCCACCTATTGACATGGGTCGACGTGAGCGCTGCCTGATCGAAAATTATGACGTCATTAGTTACGTTTTCGCCATGATCGAGACGACCGCGATCGCTATATGGAACGTTTGAAGGAGCATTCTGAACGTTGTGAGCTACAAGAGGAACGCGCCCTATCTCAGAACCATAGATAATACAATATATTTTATATTATAAAGCGCAGAACCTCGAACCCGAACCCGAACCTCAGTTAGACGTCTCTACGAAGAAAGTCGGTCTTACTATTCATTCGCTTGTCTTACAGACAGTTGAATTATGACATTACTTGTATGAAGCTGTCAATTTTTAATCGATAGTAAGGCAAATGAACGGTCGGCAAGATATAGAAATCGGCCATAAAACCCACAAAGGAAGCCGCTTGATGGCTAAGCCAGTCTAATCCGCCCACACATTTAGATGACTATATATTATGACAGTAATTAAACAAGCAAATTATTAAACCCGGAACCTTTATGAAAAAATCGTCTTGTTTATAGGCCGTAAGGTTAGTCATTAGTATAAGAATACTACATAAAAGTTTTACATGCTAAAAATATGAAATTAATTATTGAAAATTAGATAAATTCCAAAATTGAGAAATAAATGTTACAATTAGTGCTAAAAAGGATATATAAACATAAGAGTACTAGACGTGACAAATGCCTAGGAAAAAATGTAACTGAAAACGAGTTCATTTTTATATGGCAACACAAGTCTCTCTTCCCGCCTTTTAAATTCAAATTCAAGTTTTCAGTTGACGCTTTAGGTGTTCGGAGGGCTGGTTCCCACGTGGGACAAGATATTATTATGGCAAAATAGCGATGTAACGTAGCCAGCCTTCTGGGAACTTAACCCTTTGACTTTGGTGACACAAATGTAGGCTCATAGTAAATAAAATTTGAAGTCCAAAAGTGGGAGAAGGGTGACTCCTGGTCGTCTCTAGATTTATATTTTATTATATACATTTCTATTATTTTTACACCAAATTAGCGAATGATCACAAAGTTATTATAACTTTGCACAACTAATAATTCCTCCCGATGTACCTGCAGATAGGATTGCCAGGTATGTTAAGAAAAAAACCGAACAGAGTTTTTAATTATTTTACGAGATTTTATTTAACTTGCAATGGATGTACTTATGTATAAGTATATATAAGTAAGTTCGAGTGGAATCTTGCAAGTTAAATTTGACCAACTTCCCGGTTTCCGATTGAACTGAAATTTTGCACGCATGTGTATATTATTATTTTTATTTTTTTATTGCAGGAGTTCAGCAGACAGGCAGACGGCCCACTTGATGGAAAGCGGTTACCATCGCCTATGGACATTTGCAACACCAAAGGTGCAACAAATGCGCTGTTGCTCACTTATGGGAGACTGGAACCTGGTCACTAATGCCGGGACACAACTCAAGGTTGTTATGGTGACATACTTTAGACCAGGGGTGGTAGCCATCCAGTCGGGCAAATGCCCTACCACCTGGCTGTGGGTTGTTTTGTCGCCTCTTACGATAGGCCGCCCCACGCCGCCCCCCAGGAAATTGTATTCTTTCTCCATTCCTGCACGGATAGAGTATATCGCGTGACAATGCAATAATATGGTACCATGGAACTGATCTGATGATGGAGTGGGAAGGTGGCCATTGGAACTCCTGTACTAAACAAGATAGACGTCGTGTTTGGGCTGGTTTTACTTGTCTTGGCTAGCACTTTGCTGCTACATACCATACAGCCCTTTTAAAAAAGCTTATTTATTAACATATAAATTTACCGAAAACTAACTTTTTAGTTACTAAATGTGCAGCGAATGCTAAATTAAGAGCCAGTCTACTTTTTCTTATATAGTACTCAATGTCACTGCTTTTAATGAAGTTTTGTTGCCTGAGTTATATTAAAGAAAACTCACAATTCACTTTTAACAGTATTTACAGATAGACAGAAGTTCGCCAGATAATTAACGAACTTGCTTTAAAACCGGACAGCGTACGATTCGTGTAAGCGGGACAGAGCTAAAACGTCATATCAAGCAACACTATGCCGTTTCTGATAATATAGATTATTTACATGTCGGAAACCGGTCGGCATATTTCTGCGCAAATGAAATCTACCCATCGGATATATTAGTTGTGTAAAATTATAAAGCTTTCTATATTTAAAATAATAGCCTGAGTCACAATGTACTCGTGTAGAACAAACCGGCATTATAAAGTTACATTTTTTACTTGGCGATTGACATTCCTAGAACAATAACCAATGATATAGAAACCGTGCTAAAATAGATGCTGAGGAACAGCTCTTGTATTCATATACTACATACGAGTGTGAGTGAAACAGTATACGCTCAGGTTTCTATTGTTTAGGACGAGTCACGAATATAAATTGATGTTTTAATTCATAAAATTTTGTTCTAAATATGCTGCTAAATTAACAATATTATCCACATTCGTTATTTGTAAAGTAATAATATAAGGTATCTATATTTCCAACAAACGCATAACATAACCTTTGGTTTAAACCTCTGTTGACAATTCATGATTTAATATAAACAGTTTATTACACTTCTAACTGCTGGGCTCGGATCTACCATTTTAATAGCTTAATGGTTAGTACACGCGTCCCGGAATCATAAGGTGCGGGTTCAAATCCTGACCGTAAAGCACCACTAAGACAGTTTCTGACCTATGTGTATTTTGTTATAATTACCACATGCTGACGATGAAAGAAAACACCAATGAAACTTGCACATCGACATAATCGATGTGTCAAACCCGCCAATCCACCTTGGACAAGTGTGGTGGCGGGCGTACCCCCTCAATGATTGACAACCGATTAATTTATTCAAAATATTAATAAATACTTATTAATATTTGTTTAAAATGGAAAATATCAAAATTTCTGAATATCTTAAATAAATTGAATGTGCCAATCTTTTGGTGCCAACAAAGGTATGGTTTTTATTAATTAAATTTAGTTTGAATTAAAATAAAGTGATCTATCGCTGTCTTGCTTCAAAGTAGTGACAACTTTATAAATAACGAATGCACAACTTTCTATACATCTCTTTCTAACACGCTTTCAACACCATAAGTGAAAATAGTACGGATATAATCTATAGCTGTTTTTATACGGTTTCTATATCTTTATTCGTTGATTGTTAGAGTTGCTATTATTATTAAATGATAAATATAGTGCATAAAAGCGGGTGTGCGTTACGCTTTAAGTGGTTATAATTTTTAAATGCTTTTTTAAACATGTTTTAATATGTAAGTCGTGGTATTTATATATCATCAGTGTTTTGTATTTTTTTTTTGTTTGTATATTTTGATAAATCAGCATTGGCCCTTTGTATATATGTATACAAGGATGTTGTATACACTATGAAAGTTAAGAAAATTAATTTTTAACCGACTTTAAAAAAGGCAAATGTATATCAATCTTTTTCACTTGGCCCTTGAAGTTTCACTTCTACAGTGTCCCAGCGCACATTTCGATTTTTCGCAGCTTTACTGCAAATTATGATTTGGTTAGGTTAGGTAGTTATTTTAATTAATGCATTTTTTATTTAAACATATTTTATTTTATCAATCAAATTTTATCAACCCAAAAAACATCCATAGTCTACTCTAACATTATGCCGCCTCTCACCACGCGATATAGCTTCTACTGCCTCCACGCGGCCGTAACGCTTTTTCGTGACAGAAAAAATCCTAATACCCTCCGTCTATATAGAAGCTTCACTTCAATTTTTTTTTAAATCGGCAGACAATAACACCCATTGTACATAACCAAGCTAAACAAGTTACGCCTGTGTTTCGGGTAATATATAACGGACCACTATGGGGCTGATCCCAGATACCCAGACCATAGTAAATAACAGAAAGTTCGCTTCTGAATTTTACCATGCTAGAAATCGAACCCGGAGCCTCTGCGTTCCAGCTATTTCGGCCGGTTAAATTAAAACCCGTTCAACCACAGAGGCCGTCATGAAATGGATATGTTCTACAGTATCTTGAAGTTGGTGCGAAGTAAAACATGGCGCCGACTTCAAGATGTTCTAGAAAATGATTATTCTTTTCTTTTTAGTTACTTTTGAAATCCGTTTCTAATTTGTTGTTTTTTTTTTTATTTTTTACGTTTAAGCAAAATCGCTTCTGAAACAATAAAGTTATTGCTAAACATACATATCTATATAAAAAATTATACGGTGAATTAGATAACCTCCTATTTTTGAAGTTGGTTAAAAATAGAATAAATACAAGAAAAATCTATTGAAACCTAATATATGAAATACAAGGACCAACACTATATATGTACTATTAAATTAAATATTTAATAGTAATGTATATTATTTGTTAAATATTTTTTTAAGAAGTAATTATTATTATTATTTTTGTTACTTAAAGTGCTTTGTTACAATTTTATTTACTGTGCCACAACTCGTCCGAGCAGACGAAAGTTCCGCGGTGTACTAAAGAGAATCGCGTTTCTTTAGTAAAATGATCTTGTATACAGTATGTTCACTTTCTGTTATTATACTTTAAAATATTTTGATAAAGATTTTCTAGAGAACATTTGAAATATATTTAGTATGTGAATGTGATTTTACCTTTTATGTCAAACTGTTTTTTGTCGAGTGAAAATTATTCAGAGTAATGCACGTATAAATATCCATTGTTGTGTTTATTGAGTTTATTTAGTTGAAATAACACAAAAAGCAGGATATTTCTATTTAAAATAATTATATCTCTCTTCAACGACCACAACAACATATAATCGAATACAATGCAAGAAAACTTAACTTATTTGTATTGTATCCTACCCATAGTCCCTCAAGACTATAAGTAGAATATTGAGCCTAGATCACCGTCTTCTATGGGTAAGGTGCCCAGAAGGCTGGCTACGTTTCCTCGCTGGATCGCCATACTGATCCGTTGGCCGAGGTAAGCACCAGCCCTCTGATCAAAGATATTTGAACATTTAAATTTTACTAAACAATCAAATTCAACGTTTATCTAAAATAATAAAAATTAAACATTTATATTATTTTGTATGTATAGCTTTATTTATAGTATAGTTTATTTATTTTTAAGGTTTTATTTGTATGTATGTTTAGCTTGTAGACCTACTAATATTTAAAACAAGACTATCTAATTTATTTTTGAAAACAGGCAACTCTGAGTTATGTATAGTGTAGTATCCCTTTTTAAGCAAGCTATTTTTCAGAATATTTAATATGTTTTTGCCTTACTACTTAAATTAACTCGTGTTTTTCGTGTTTATGAAATAGAATTCACTAATAGACAATAATTGAACTTTGTTATGTAGTAATAGAGTTTAAACTTCGTATTAACTTGATACATTATGCACCTTTAAAATACTCCACCAACTTTAGAAAACGAAAATTAAACAAATAAATATTTAAATAATTAGCAGACAAAACACAAATATTGTATGTCCCCAAATTAAGCAAGTTACGCTTGTGTTATGGGTAATATACAACGAAACAATTCTGGGGCGGATCCCAGATACCCCGACTATAGTAAATAACCGAGAATATTCCCGAAATATACCATACCATACCTATATTAATATATTTGTTAATATTGTATATATTATATTAATACTAGCGGCCCCGGCAGACGTTGTCCTGCTCTGAAAAAATAAAAATCTAAGACCCGATCCCAGCTCCATCTACCGGATCTAGTTGTGGATTTAAACCATCCGGGGACCCACTCAAATACACAAAAACAAAATCACCAAAATCAGTCCAGGTGATTAGGAGGATTCTAGAACTCGATCTCAGCGCCACCTACTGGTTCTAATTGTGAATCTAAACCATCCGGGAACCCACTCAAACACACAAAAACAAAATCACCAAAATAGCTCCAGGTGATTAGGAGGATTCTAGAACCCTATCTCAGCGCCACCTACCGGTACCAGCGGGATGACAAACTTATCCTAGTTTTTCTAATTATTTTTCTCCTATTATTACTATTATTTATTTTATCTTTAATTATTTGAATGTTGATTCCTTATTTTTTTAATTTAGTTAGTTTTAATTTAGGTTTATTATTTTTTTGTATCCTATGTCTGTCTCCTGGTTCTAAGCTACTTCCTCACCAGTTTTCAGCCAAATCGGTACAGCCGTTCATGAGTTATAAATAGTGTAACTAACACGACTTTCTTTTATTATATTGTGTTATTGCTATTATTAATATGTGTTATTGTCTATTCTCTTTTTATTTATCTTAATTACATGTATTTGATTTGCACACCACCGTCATACACTCTCGATTCCTTTTATACAATCCACAGCCCGGGTCGACTGGAAGAGATCGCTCTAAAGCGATAAGGCCGCCCTTTGTTCCTGCCTTGACACAAAATGACTGTAAACGATTTACTTTATGTCTATGTGGTGAACAACAAAGTATTTTCTATCTATCTATCTTTCAAACATTAAAATAAACAATAATATACCAATGTTTATAGATGAATACATGCATACATTTATATATCATTAATGAGATTAGATTAATCTGGTTCTATGAGGTGGTCACGTTGTGTACATTTATAAAAAGTATCCCAATTGATTTTGGCTGTCGCCTCACCTAATCACTTTATCCAATTTATTAAATAAGAAATAATATAGTTTATAATGTAAGGTGAACAAAAAACTTTTCATCATATAAACATTTTTTGTATTCAAAGACTTTACATATGGTTTTCTATGGTACAATAACGACACTAAAATCATCGGTAAGCCATCATTTAGGCAAAAAATTAATAAACAATACAATTAATTAGGTACGAAATACGTGCATTATATCGCTAGAAATAATGTTCAATTTTAGCGTGACGACTTACCTACTAATTATAATAAAAACACAATTATTTTAATTTTGGGATTAGTCTGCAAATGTAACATATATGACATGATCAAAATAATTAATAATTATAAAATCAAATATTACGGCATTGCTAAAAAATCACGACATTTTGTAATTTGTAAGTAAAACCTCAGATTAATAATATTGAGAGACAAAGTTTTTACCTCACTTTGCTAAATGTCAGGCAAAGGAACTAAATCCGTACAGCATGAATATCAATATTATTCAATCAAACTGAACATCTTTGAATGACATAAAAATACGGAATTTTAGATTTTTCACATTATTGTGATTAAGATCATTATTATATTTTTGTAGTTTGTATATATAATTACCGACAACATGCAATACTAATGTTAGACAAACAATATATAGGTGTGAGGGGTGTTCGAAGGTTATGGCAAGGACAGTGGGTTAGGTTAGGTTATCTTTAGACCAAAGCCCGCGAGCCGAGGGAGCGAAGCGAGCGTGCCGCGGTGGCGCCCGGCGAGTGGCAGAACCGACTGGTTTACATTTATTCGTTGATAATTTAAAAAAAAGTTAAAGTCGGTTCTGCCACTCGCCGGCCGCTGCCGCGGCACGCTCGCTTCGCTCGCTCGGCTCGTGGGCTTTGGTCTAAAGATAACCTAACCTAACCCACTGTCCTTGTCACTGGTTACACCTTCGACCTTACACATATACTTTGTTCTGCTTACATTGGTATTGCATGTAGTCAGTATTTATATATACAAACTAGAAAAATATATTAATTATCTTAGTTACAATAATGTGAAAAATCTAAAATTCCATACTTTCATGTCATTCAATGATCTTCAGATTGATTGAAAAATATTGATATTCATGCTGTATGGATTTAGTGTTTTTGCCTAACAAGTAGCAAAGTGGCAGAACCGACTGCTTACCATAAATTATGGTTAAAGTCGATTCTGCCTGCGGCTTTGGTCTGAAGCTAACCTAACCTAACCCACTGACCTTCTCATTGGTCGCAACCTTCAACCGCTCCTCACAACCTATTTTTTGTGTTGCTAACATTGGCATTGCATATTTGAGCTCTAGTGTGAAGCTAACCCAACCTAAAGAGTGGCAAGCAAAGGAAATAAATCCAAACAGCCTATTTTTTATTAAGAATACATCAGACAACGCTGTATGGATTTATTTCCTTTGCCTGCCACTCTGATGAACTAAATTACAACAAAAAGATTTGTCTTTAGCAGTGTGGTTTACTTTATGTAGCATGGCGGTTTTATCTGGGAAGTGTTTTGTAGTTTTTAACCTAATAAAATGTGCTTTAAAATTTAATAAAGTAAGATATTGATTGTTTTTAAGTTAACTTATGTGTTTGTGCTCAAAATCATAAGTGTTTAGCAACGTGCCCTATTACTTTACAATAATAATATTAGCATAGTAGGCAGTCTGTGTATATTCTAAGGTAATTGTATTGTTTATTAATTATGTGCCTAAATGAAGGCTTTCCGACAATTTTAATTTCGTTATTGTACCATAGCAAACCATAATTATAATCTTGTATATAAAAAAAACGCATAATTTTCGGGTTCCGCCTTTATGTAAAAATTACATATCACACAGGCTACGTTCCATTAGGGACTCACAACGACGACGTTCACGACCGCGATTTTTCCCGTTCCACTTGCTTACCGGCGTTACAGTCGTAAACCCAAGTGGAACACGGTTATTCGACCCACCTCTTGACATGGGTCGTTGTGAGCGTTGTGTGATCGAAAATGATGACTTCATTAGTGACTTTTTTTTGGTCGGTGTGGTCGGTGTGGTCGGTGTGGTCGATGTGGTCGATGTGGTCGATGTGGTCGATGTGGTCGATGTGGTCGATGTGGTCGATGTGGTCGATGTGGTCGATGTGGTCGATGTGGTCGATGTGGTCGATGTGGTCGATGTGGTCGATGTGGTCGATGTGGTCGATGTGGTCGATGTGGTCGATGTGGTCGATGTGGTCGATGTGGTCGTTGTGGTCGATGTGGTCGATGTGGTCGATGTGGTAGATGTGGTAGATGTGGTCGATGTGGTCGATGTGGTCGATGTGGTCGTTGTGGTCGATGTGGTCGATGTGGTCGATGTGGTCGATGTGGTCGATGTGGTCGATGTGGTCGATGTGGGCGATGTGGTCGATGTGGTCGATGTGGTCGATGTGGTCGATGTGGTCGATGTGGTCGATGTGGTCGATGTTGTCGATGTGGTCGATGTGGTCGATGTGGTCGATGTGGTCGATGTGGTCGATGTGGTCGATGTGGTCGATGTGGTCGATGTGGTCGATGTGGTCGATGTGGTCGATGTGGTCGATGTGGTCGATGTGGTCGTTGTGGTCGATGTGGTCGATGTGGTCGATGTGGTCGATGTGGTCGATGTGGTCGATGTGGTCGATGTGGTCGATGTGGTCGATGTGGTCGATGTGTTCGATGTGGTCGATGTTGTCGATGTGGTCGATGTGGTCGATGTGGTCGATGTGGTCGATGTGGTCGATGTGGTCGATGTGGTCGATGTGGTCGATGTGGTCGATGTGGTCGATGTGGTCGATGTGGTCGATGTGGTCGATGTGGTCGATGTGGTCGATGTGGTCGATGTGGTCGATGTGGTCGATGTGGTCGATGTGGTCGTTGTGGTCGATGTGGTCGATGTGGTCGATGTGGTCGATGTGGTAGATGTGGTAGATGTGGTCGATGTGGTCGATGTGGTCGTTGTGGTCGATGTGGTCGATGTGGTCGATGTGGGCGATGTGGTCGATGTGGTCGATGCGGTCCATTTGGTCATTTTGGTGTACACATGTAGTTTTAATACTGAAAATTGGCATAGATACTTTTCATCCGGGAGATGGGATAGTTTGCGATATAAAATAAAGTGAATCTTCCGGGGCAAATAGCTGTAACATAAAAATTTAATACAATGTAACCTGTCTTGTAACCTCTTTAAACAAGAGGCACACACTGGTGGTTGACTCGCGGCGCAGCCGCGGGATAAACTCTAGTAAACACGTTAAATAAGCTGAGCCGTCTTACGCGTCGGCGTTGCCTAGCTGATGGATATCTTGATCTCCTTAATAGCTGATTAGGCGTTTTGAGAGCTTTTTATAGAGTCTCTCCGTGCAGGAACGGAAAAAGAATACTAAATCCTGCAGCCTGGCAGCCTGTCCTAAGAGGCGACAAAACTACCCACAGCCAGGTGGCAGGGTATTTGCCCGATTGGGTGGCTACTAGACCCCTGCTCTAGAGTATGCCGCCATAAAAACTTTGAGTTGTATTCTGGCATCAGTGGCCAGGTTCCAGTTTATCCTTCAAGGCTGGCAGCACCTCTGGTATTACTAATATCTATTGGCGACGGTAACCACTTTCCATCGCAGTTGGGCCGTCAGCCTGTCAACTGTGCTTCAGCAATAAAAAAAAGTTTTAAGGTCTTATTCATAGAGAGCTAGAATAATTTTGAACGCTTCTTTAAGAACCACAAAAAAGCGTTCAAACTTTCTATGGATAAGACCTTTAAAGTTTATGGACCCCACCGATAGGTTTTTGTACCTGGTGGGTATTTTATTTTCGTGTTATTTTCACGTGTTTCGAAAACAAATTAGTTTTCCGAACCCGAAACATAGCATGCTGATAATTGCTCGATGTTAACCGAGTATTTCCTATTATGGGAAACAACGCTACGTTTGTATATACCATCATTCGTAGCAGTGGTATAGGTTATAACTAGAGTTACCAGATGTTCGGTTATCGACCGGATAGTCCGGTTTTCTTTGTTTGTCCGGTCAAGAAAACTGGTAGGTACCTTTGGCAGTAAAAAGTGAATTATGTGTCTTATTTAGATAGATAGATAATTCTTTATTACACACCAAAACATAAACAAACAGAAGTAGAAAAAGTTAAAAGATGGTACAATCGGCGGGCTTATCGCTAAGAAGCGATCTTTTCCAGGCAACCCTTGGCAGGGATTGATAGATTTTTAATATATAATCATATATATGTATATACACATACATATATATTTATCCGTGCAGGAACGGAGGAAGAATACGATTTCCTGCGTTGGGGCGGCCTGTCGTAAGAGGCGACTAAACAACCCACAGCCAGGTGGTAGGGCACTTGCCCGACTAGATGGCTACCACCCCTAGTCTAGAGCATGTCGCCATAACAACTTTGAGTTGTGTTCCGGCATTAGTGACCAGGTTCCAGACTCACTTAACAGAGTAACAGCGCATTTGTAGCACCTTTGGTGTTGCAAATGTCCATAGGCGATAGTAACCGTTTTCCATCCAGTGGGCCGTCTGCCTGTCTGCTGAGCTCCTGCGATAAAAAAATTATGGGAGCTAGATACATAGAGAAATTCGAACCGTTCCTTGAGGTAACGAGAAGTAATGGATAGAAACAATATACTATAAAGAAGAGTAAGAATGTGAATATTCCCACGAAGATTGATGGGTAACCAGAATTTTTACACTGTATAACTTTTACGTTATACAACTGCTAGTTCCACTGAATTCGTAAATGCCATCTCGGGCAATAAAACTTTATTAAAAGCAGTAAACATCGATTACTAAATATATAAGGAAGTACATTGGCTCTTAATTTATCATTCGATGCATATCTACTAACCAAAAAGTTAGTTTTCAGTCAATTTATATATTAATAAAAATAATATGTCCGGTTTTTTTCGAACACATCTGGCAACCCTAGTTATAACAAAGATGACTTAGACTTATGTTCCTGCTCCATCGGGGACAATGTTAGTTTTAATGACTTAGGCCGAATGCATTTTATTTATAGCGTTAAAAATAATGAAGTTTTTTTATTTCAAAGCTGTCAAACCGGCTGATGGCCCACTTAATGGAAAGCGGTTACCATCGCCTATGGACATTTGCAACACCAAAGGTGCTACAAATGCGCTGCTGCTCTCTTAAGGGAGACTGGAACCTGGTCACTAATGCCGGAACACAACTCAAGGTTGTTATGGCGGCATGCTTTAGACCAGGGGTTGTAGCCATCCAGTCAGGCAAATGCCCTACCACCTGACTAACAAATGCCATCTATGGTTACCAACGGTATTATAATATATACTCGTATATTATTGTTACGAATTTGTAGGTTGTGAATTCGAAAATGTCGTTGGAATTATCACAAGTTTATTAGAAGTAACGTACTTCACAGTTAGTACAAGTATGGCCGAATACAACAAAACCAAACCGTAGGGCTGAAAATATTTATCACATAAATCGCGCAAAGTTCGTCGTTATAAGATACTGGCTCCAAAAATGCACGCAAGTGCGATTTATGCCATTACGACTTTCTACTTAACGGTTTAGACTCGTTGTATTCGGTTGTGTTTGTAAGATCTGTGATTTACGTTTGTGTACTTTCTAACAAAGAGTTTTTAGCGGGAACTGAAAGGAGACGCAGTGCTGTGCAGTTTTATTTTTTTCAACACACTTGCTCATAAAGTGGCTCTATGGTCACCGCAATTAGGCACAGAATGACACCCATAATCAAACTGTGACTAAAAAACATTATAACTCACTAGTGAGTTATAGATTTTTTGTAAAATTTTATTGGTTGAGTTGCTTTGTTCTTAAAAAAGTTTTTATTCAAAAAAGAAAGATCGTGTTCTATAGAACAAATAAATTAATGTTCCTATTGCTCGCTCATTTCATGCAACTTCTTATTTAAATAGATAATTTTAACTCGTACGTGTTTAATAAATAAAACTTTCACTCATATATAACTTTTTTTTATCTACTAAATAAAATGAGTTTTTGTTGCTATTTTATTCACAAGTGTGTTGAAAAACGTCGTATGATACACGTGTGTATTGATGATTACCGTCCTCGGCTCTCTTAAGACCCTCGCCTACGGCTCGAGTCTCAATGGCGCCTCGGCGGTAATCACCAATGTTACACACTAGTACCATAATGTACTATTAAAAATGTGTAATATTACTCTAAAATTAACAATAGTTGTAGGATATTGATAGTTTTTGAATAGTAATTATGTGTTTTGTGAGAAATGTGAACTGTATAGTCAAATGTGGCCTTTTGAGTTGTCACAAGAACTCCGTTGAATGGCACTAGCTGATTACCTCCAGTTCAGCTGTCCTACACATAGGCTTAAGAAAATGAAGAAACTATATTGTAAACTAAGATCTGGCTTAAAGGCCTAGCTGCCAAGCTATAAACTTAAATAAAATAATAATACTTTCTAATAAATATTGTGATAATTCTAAAGGCATTTGAAATTCGAATCCCACAAATCCTAACAATATTTTGATACTTGTCATGTTCATCATATGTATCTGCGAAAGCGATCTCTTTAGGCCCTCACTCTTTGGTATTCTAAATAATATCATCTATTAAATTCAGTTTTATTTAACTGAAATTTTCAAGTATCAAAAACACAAAAAATATAACCAATAAATTTGAACACAACGAGCATACTTACCTTTACCCTTTCACCTTACACGAAAGCAAGGCATAAGTTCCTTTGTTCTTTGCTTTTGTTGAGAAACACTAGGCTTTAGTACGGAAGTTGCTTGTATTCTGTATCAAAATGTGTTGGGGCGCCCGAAGGAAGGGTAAAGTTTTTTTTTATAAAAGAAACAAAAAGTGCTTGAATTGAATTAAAATAATTTATTATAAGTTATTACTTATACTTAATGCTCCTCGAAAGATACACTTTTCTCGCCTTTCTTTCGGAAAACTTGTTTATCAAATCATCCATAGCTGGAGATTATTTAAATTTTTCTAGATTTCCGTTCCTATTGGTCCAGCAGTTATTCTCTAAAATGTTATTAATCTATAAAAGATTGTGGAATTTTTGCTTACACAGTTTCGGGCCTGTAGCCTGGGGGCCCCGTATCATTGATACGGTTGATACGGCGGTAGATACGTCCCTGAATAAGGGTCAAATACCTGAGAATACATAACTTCACGCCAGTTCCCTTGCAGGGTAGGCACAAACAACAGAGCGCCATTAAGGCTTATTCTTACACACCTCACTTGCTTCTTTGACATTCATAACTCTTGTCATGCACGCTCGTCTGTTCTTAAGGCTCCTGACATCACCTTCTGCTAGTACACAATCAATGTACGGTTACACCGTACAGAATGTATATAATTGTGTTATATATTTATTTTTAACAATTGTTCTGTCCCATTATAATCAAGAGTTAAGAGCCAGTTATTTAATTTTAACTTACACTCTTGGTATATAATCATAAATTCGTAAAATTTTGTTAACTTTGTTGTATAAAAATATACTTAATTAGCATACCTGGTGTTATAAGTAAGCTGTATGCGAGTGAATATTAGTGCAGACTGTCTTTTCTCCTTTTTTTTTTAATGGTACGTTATGGGGTATCACATTTTGTTGCCGCAATGGGAATACATTTCGTACAAATCGGGCGCTGGGGGATTAGACCTTAGCCCCTGGCCACAGCTAAGAGCGGTGCGGATTGCGACGCGTCGTGTGGCGCGGCAAGCGGTGAGCGGCAAAAACAAATGGTAGACAACCTATGAAGTATGCCACAGCTACTAGCGACGCGCACTGCGGCGCGGCAAGAGGCGCGCGGCACGCGGCGACGACGACCTACGCGATGTGCGAGTGAAACAAATGTGCTAGTCAATATCGGGGCGGCCACAGCTTAGAGCGGCGCGCGCGGCGGCATCGGTGGACGCATTGAAGCATCGCGCGACCGAAACAAATAATTTTGTTCTTATCGCGCGTTGAGCCAATAAATAATGGATATGGAACAAATCATTAGTGAAATACTGAGTAGACCAGCAATATGGATGTCAAAACATCCACATCATAAATATAGGCATGTTGTAAAAAAAATGTGGGACGAAATAAAACAACAGTTTCCTGGTAGTAGTGGTAAGGCAATATCGTGCCACTTTTGATAGGGGCATTTTAGCCGTTCTCTAAATACGTGCACCGCTGACGCCGCCGCGGTCGCAACTAGTTTAGCTGTGGCATACCACCGCAAATCACGCCGCCCGCCGCGCCTCCCAACGCACCGCCAGAAACTGTGTTACGCGCCGCACGGCTTGTGTGGGACTCTGATACAGACGTTACATCTACACTAAACCTGAACCTGCCTCCCTCGTGCCCGCGTTTGTAGTAAGAAGAACATGAGACTTAGAACGTAGTTACACCCATGCTCATCCGAGCATCAAGGCCTGAGTCACTCCGGGATGCAGAGTGACCCGCTTCACCAAGAGGTGAGTTCCACCGCATCCCCAAATGCTGATGGACTCTTGTGATGGAATCACGGGAGGAGATTTTGCGCTATCTGCGCCTCCGGATTTCTTTTTGCGCGTTATGCCAGGGTTACGAGAAAGCGTAATCTCGACCAACTCAAGCAATTGGCGACAACGTGACTTGTGACCGCTTTCCACTAGGTGGAAATTTTATCCGTGCAGGAACGGAGAAAGAATACAATTTCCTGCGGCCGGGCGGCCTGTCGTAAGAGGCGACAAAACAACCCACAGCCAGGTGGTAGGGCATTTGTCCGACTGGATGGCGACCACCCTTGGTCTAGAGTATGCCGCCATAACAACGTTGAGTTGTGTTCCGGCATTAGTGACCAGGTTCCAGTCTTCCTAAAGAGAGCAGCAGCGCATTTGTAGCACCTTTGGTGTTGCAAATGTCCATAGGCGATGGTAACCGCTTTCAGTTGAGTGGGCCGTCTGCCTGTCTGCTGAACTCCTGCAATAAAAAATAAATAAAAAAAGGTGGTCCGTCGGCCTGTATGTTCTACTAGATTAGACCATACGGACAGACAAAGTAAAGTGTAATATGTTAACAATTTATTACAGAAAAGTTCACAGAAAACACAACATGACCTATTAATAAACCTCTCAATAGTAGTATTAAACTTTCGTCTCGTAATAATAAGGTATAATTTTCCTTAAGAAAATACATTTTCTTTTAGATTTTCTTTCGTCCTTGTAGAGGCGTGCGTGATCGCGCTTGGGTTGTTAATTAGATTTTGGAATTTTAGCTTAACATTTATTACTATAAAGTTAAACGGGCAACAGCTAGTGTACTTACTAGCTGTTGCCCGCGGCTTCGCCTGCGTTATTGATCCCACGGGAACCGTACATTTTTCCGGGATCCCTGTGCCAAATTTCATCCAGATCTGTTCTGCCGTTCTGGCGTGATTGAGTTTTTTTTTAATTACAGGAATTCAGCAGACAGACAGACGGCTTGATGGAAAGCGGTTACCATCGCCTACGGACATTTTCAACACCAAAGGTGCTACAAATGCACTGCTGCTCTCTTAAGGGAGACTTTAACCTGATGACTAATGCCGGAACACAACTCAAGGCTGTTATGGCGGCATACTCTAGACCAGGGGTGGTAGCCAGTCGGGCAAATACTCTACCATCTGGCAAAACAGTACAAACAACAAACTGAGTAACAAACATTCATCTAAACTTTCACATTTATAAAATTAGTACCTACTATGTCCCGGCAGACGTTGTCCTGCCCTGAAGAAATAAAATTTAGAACCCGATTGCAGCGCCACCTACCGGGTCCAATTGTGAATCTAAACCATCCTCTAATCCACTTGAACACACACAAAAAAATTCATTCAAATCGGTCCAGCCGTTTAGGAGGAGTTCACTGTCAACACACGTACAGAAGAATTAATAAGTTTAAGATGTAAACAATACTGTTGCGAGCCGATAATAATCCTTTGCAACACGTGTTTTATTACACCTGGGAATTTAGATTATCTGTAACACTTTTTATGATTGTCTTATTATTATTCACTGTCCTTTGTTCGCGTTAATTTTCTAAGAAACAAGATTGCAATTTACAACGCTGAGGCGGCCTATCTTAAGAGGCGACAAAACAACTCACAGCCAGGTGGAATGGAATTTGCCTGTCTGAATGGATACCACACTTGGTTTAGAGTATGTCGCCATAAAAACCTTGAGCTGTGTTCCGGCATCAGTGGCCAGGTTCGAGTCTCCCTTTAGAGAGCGGCAGCACATTGATAGCTTCTTTGGTGTTGCAAATGTCCATAAGCGACAGCAACCGCTTTCCAACAGGTTGGCCGTATTCCTGTCTGCTAAAGTCATGCAATATAAAAAATTAACACCTGCTATTTTATAAAATCATTATTTTAGAATTTATTGAAACGTGTCATCCATCCAGTTGTCAGTTGTTATTTTTTTTCATTGTACTATATTAAAATGGCTGCCGATGACATGTCACTTTTGCCGCCTTTACACATTATTAAAATTGATACCTGTTTAAAATGTCTGCATTGTCATTACGAAAAGTACTATTGATTTTTTATTTGTTTGGATGTATAGAAATAACAAAAATATATTATTAAAAATCGTTATTAACGACCAGTTCCTATGACTTGCTATTTATTCATTCTCCTGCTTAACTATTGGTTGATTTTGTTGGAGATTTAGTGGACTGTCGGGGGTTGGTCGCTGGTTCAATATTCTGAAATTTCCGAAATAAAACCACCGAAAATAATACTACAGGAGGCTTCAACTTCGTAGGCGTCGGCGGGAGGGAGCTTCTTTCCTTTGTTGGCTGCTTAGCGCGAACTACTGCTTGTCACGAACTACGTTTGCGCTTTTTTTTGGAGCTAGACCCAGCTGAATAGCCGCAAATGGCTGTTTAGGCGATACCATACTTTGGGGGCTTCCCGACTCCGTGGGAGCGGAGGCGTTCAGCCCGGAAGCAGCGCGCTCGAGGAGGCACCTCCTGTGAGGTTCGACCTCGGCCTGACCGCTGCGGGGGATTGATTCTATATTGAGATTTAGCCGTAAAAGGCTGAATGAGCGCCTTCAAGGCGCCCTATATTTATACAAGCTGCCTCCGCCGGCCCCCCACTTCGTTGTAACACCCCCTTTAATTTATTTCTTTAAATTTTACATTAACCAAGCCTTGTTCTATTTTATTGTTATTACAAATTTCAGTACATCATAGATCCTAGCCTATCCTGAGGGTCCTTACATTATTATGACCCATGGTTTCCGTATGCTGGATGTTGTAATGGGCATTCTCCTTGCCCCCCGCTTCACTGCTATAAATATAAAGCGCCGAGCGCTCTTACAGTTACCTTACCCACGTTGCGAAACGGCAGTAAGATAGCGTAGGCCGGCGCGAACCGCCGATCCGGGCCCGCCGGGATCCTTCCCCTCGGGCTTTATATTACCCTTTCTCAATTAGTGCTTTGTGTCGCCCTATAGTGGGCATCATTAAATTCATCCCCCTCTCATGGCAACAGTCCAGCCGAGGTAAAACTCCTTAGGGAGCTCCCTCAAGCAAGTTGCCCCCCCGGGCTCCAGCTCCAGAAGTGAAGACACTCGCCCCAAAAACCCCAGGAAAGTTGTAAGGTCCTCGGACCAGCAACATAAAGTCAAGTCTAATAAAAAAAAATTACAGTTACCTTATTACAAAACCATGCGCTGTCGCGCGCGGACCTCGCCCTGCACTAACATTATGACCTACTCGTTTATGGAGTAGGCAGTAGTGCAGGCATACCTCACGGATCCCGAGCTTCGGTTGCGTTCTGCATTCCCGTAGCCCGGTTTCCGCCACCCTTTGGGTCCCGGGTTCCAGGCTGCGTTCTGCACGCCTGTAACCCGGTCCCCTTTTCATTTTGAGTCCCGGGCTCCAGGCTGCGTTCTGAACGCCCGTAGCCCGGTCTCATTTACCAGGATCTATTAGGGGTCCTACTTTTAATGAAAGACAAACGCTATAACATTTATTTCCTAGCAACTTAAGGCTATTATACAATTAAGCTCTTAAAACTAATTAATTAAATTTTAAAACAATAATACATAACTTTATACATGAGCTATATCCGTCTCAGTCCGACCCGTCTCTTTCCTGCGCTTAACGGTCGCTTCTACATTATCTACGAGGCTTAGCAAATTATACCTATGTTCTTATCGCCTGTTTAGACGGGTCGCTGAATTTCTCACATCGATGTTGACGTCGTCAACAGATTTTTTTGTATGAGTCCAGCCGATAGGCAGACGGCCCGATGAGTAAAAGCGTTTACCATCGTGCATGGACATTTGTAACATCAAAGATGCTAGCAATGTGCTACCGCTCTCTAAAGGGAGACTGGAACCTGAACTGGTTATGGTGACATACCTTAGAGCAGGGGTAGAAACCATCCACTACACATCCACGTCATGCTCCACTCCACGAATGCACGAGGAAAGCTACAGTACGAGAGGAATGGCGACGAATTGTGAAGCTTGCCAACACCCCTGTCATGAGGACCACGACCACTCTGCCAAGAGTGTGACAACGGAGAAGAAGAAGCCATCCAGACGGGCAAACACCCTACCACTTGGCACACATTACTTGCGCGGAGATTAAAGCTGCTTTACATCAATCCAACTACCGACTTCAAAGAAGGAAGACAGTGCTGAATTCATACTAGCTTTATGTAAATCGATTTAAAGTCTTTACAATGCTGACTTCAATATTCCCGACTAAATCTTTTGAAATATGTCCGCTCCCTCAATAGAGGAATCAATGTAAATGCAAGACAAATCAATGGTTCATAGAGTCATGCTGAAATCATTATCATGAGTACAGCTACTGCAGAGAGCTAATTATGATATAGAGAAGGATGTAAGAAGAATAAATGTAGCATGGCTAAAGTGGACACTAATAACGGGTGTGACATGTGACAAACTAATGACTCACAACGACCACATTCATGACCGCGATTGTTCCCGTTCGACTTGCTTGCGGATGTTACAATCATAAACTCTAGTGGAACAGATTATGGGGCGTTGATGTCATAAACGACGATATATACAAATGTCATTGATTAATTTGAAAATCGCGCCTTTTTCAATGTCAAGAGATAGAAAGAATTAATGCATTTTATATCGTATTTTTTCGCCTAACTTTCTCAAAAGTACTATAGTATATTTTTAAGTTTAAAAAACAAAAATACTATATTTTCTTCGAAAAAAGGTGGCAGCCCAAACCTACACGTTGCCTTTCTCAAGGAAATTTTACGACGTCCTGAAAAAAAGGTCTACACAATAACCTTTGCTGTCCTTTAAAGGTTATTACCCCGAAATATATTAATTAAAACACTTACAACACGTATTTCCTCGCGTGCTGCGATAGTCATCTATAATGAACTCGAGGAAGTTGAAAAACAGCAAGTTTGATTATTAAGTACCTACTATAAGACTTTAATTGAAATTTGGACCTTGCTTATTACTGATCATGTAAGGGCAGTGACGCGCCAAGCATCTTCCGCGCCGTCGTCATCCTGTAGAATAGTACTGATAAGCACCTAAAGTTGTAATAAAGATTTTTATTTAAATATCTTGACAGCGTCTGTCAGGCTTTGGCGCCCTTGTGCGCGCTGTGTGAAACGCGCTGCATATGGGCATATGCAGCGCGTTCCATTAGTAACTCACAACGACCATGTTCACGAGCGCGATTATCCCCGTTTCGCTTGCTTGCCGGCGTTACAATCGTAAACCCAAGTGGAACGGTTATTCGACTCACCTCTTGACAAAGGTCGCTGTGAGCGTTATGTGGTCGAAAATGATGACGTCACTATTGACGTTTTCGCCACGACCACAACGACCGCAGTCGCCTTGTTGAATGACTAATAGAGCATTTTGGGCGTTGTGTGCTACTAGTGGAACGCGCTGAGAGACGGCGCCTCCCTGGGTGTTGCCATGAAAAAGAATACTACAAGAATGATAATAGCCCAGTAAAAAAGGTACTTGTAAAAAATACGCCATATTCAGATGGCGCCATGATCGAAATACCCGAGGAGCTTTTTTTACTGTGATTGTAATTCCTTAGTATTCTTTTCCATGGTGTTGCAAACGTCTATAGGCGACGGTGACCACTTTCAATGAGCTGGACCGTGTGCCTCTTAGCAAGTTTCACAATAAAAAATGGGATGACAATCGCCCAGTGATTCAAGACCTTTAACGTTGAATAGATATCTTAAGACGCGGACATTCGAACTGATGAAACTTTTGTAACAAGTTTTAAAATACAAAAATAAAGGTCTATATACAAGTTTATATCTTATTGGCTTTTATTTTGAGATGATATACTAATTTAGAATAATAGTGCGGCTTCATATGAGATAGCGTTATGGATGTAGACGTATTCAATGCGTTTAATGCATTATTTGAGATACGACATTGTTAATGAGATTAAATAGTGATAAATAAGTAACGGTGTTATTTTTTTACACTTTAAATTGATAATAGACGCCTTCGGTCACAGTCTAAATATTTAATACTAATGCAGATGAAGCCGCACCATAAGGACGTATGTAACATGAAGAAACATGAAAATAGCAAATGCAGTAATTACTTGTAAGTATAGCTCTATATACAATTAGTTATTTTGTGGCATGAAAATTACTTAGCATTAAAGATAATTATGGCATTTATGATAATCATGTAATCTTTGTTTATATTTTTAAAATGGCTAGTAAGGTACTAGTAACTCCATGCTATGGTATATGACAAATGTGATGATTACGAGCGCTCTCTGTCTCTTGGTTAGATTTTACAACATTTATTTCGTTAAATTTTCTATTTGCCCATAGATGTCACTTATACGATAAAAGCCTTACACAATTTCATTGTACATTTATTTTATTAATTTAAGAGACCCTCGTAGCTTAGAGGTACCGTCCTATAACATGGATATTACGGCATTAATCGCGCCCCTAAATTTTAACAAAGAGAGACGATGAACAATAAATAAGCCGTGAAAAATACTTTGTTACCAGGCCAGAAAATATTAAAAATAACAACTAGTAGCTAATGTCAATTGTCATGATAGAAGTACAATGACAACTGTCAAAATATCGGTCACCAAATTTTGCTATGGCGTCTCGTCGTCTTATTATATTTTTCTGCTTTCTTTTGATTTAAAAATTGAATAAAATGGTTAATTGTGCAGTTATTACGTGCAAAAGGCGTTCACTCACGTCTAATTTAAAAGATCATGGCGTTTCCTACCACACGTAAGTACATTTTAAACAATATTGACCGTCTGTTTACTTAGTCTAACTAATCGATCCACAAAATGTCCTAAAGACCTAAAATTTAGGTACTGTGTTCTTTTTATCACAGTGGTGCAGTAATTTTTGTATTGGTCTAGCTTATTGTTGGTATAGCTTGGTAAGATTCTATAATTATTTTGGCTTTTCTGATATATACTGTGGTCTGTATGTTTCTGTGATTGGATTCAGTTTGTATTATTTGTATTGCGATTTTATAACTTTTTGCTATCTAATGAATGAAAACTCTTTACTGTGCACCATAAATATAATTAGGTTACAACAATTAAGTTGAAAAAGTGTGGTTTTATGATGTAAAACTGTATTTAAACACTTTTAATTATGAAAGTGAAGGTATTACATATATTAAAAAATTTCGCGGTTATTATATAATAATATGTGGGGGGACACATAGGGTGTCAGGGGTGACATAGGTTGTCATTGTCCATTAATTCCTAGCAGCCCTGTACCCTTGTGTCATTGCCTACCTTAAATAGTTTGAATGTATATTGTGTGAATGAATGACATTAGGCTGCGATTTGACCCAGAGTGGCATAAGATTAAGGGTAATTTGAATTTAGGAGTATACATATGCTTTATATACAGCCACTAAACCTGTTATTTGGGTTTGAAAACAAGTTTTTAGGGTCCACAAACAAGTTTTGAATGAATAATGCGAAAAGCAAAAATACATTAGATAAACAAGGTTATATCACTTTTATTGATAACAAAGTGTGATTTGTGTTTAGGAATACACTTACACTTAATATATAAACACTAAAACTGTTTTTGACTTTAGTAAACAAAATAATAAAACTATGTTTTAATCGTTTTAAGCATGGTAATTTTATTTGATTTTGGTTTTTCTGATCACATGCCTTGAAATGTCAGAAACACCAAAATCAAATAAAATTACCATGCTTAACACCCATTCAAACATAGTTTTATTATGTATACAAGTCGCGGAAACTTAAGAAAATATTTAAATAAACAAGTTTTGAATTCGTTTAATGTATTTTAAATATGAAAATAGTTTTTTTTGGTTATATATTGCAACAATGGTTACAAATCGGTAGTCACAATCGCTGACCGCTGCCATGGCATGCTCGCTTGGTTTGTGATCTTTAGTCAAAGGTCATGACCAGCGACTAGAATGGTGACTTAGGTTAGGTTAGACTAAACAAGACCGAACAGACTAGTCACCATCATCGCAATATAACGAAACAAACGAAAGAAAAAATTAATATCTCAAGAACCACATATCTGCTAGACATGGGAGTTGCAGAAGAGAGAAATATTCCTCCCCCCATGCCTGCTCTGCCTCTCCCTCTGCCTAAAATTAGGTGACCATTGACCACTAAGGTAAAGTTATACTTACACTGTTCTGTAATGATGATTATGCAAATAGAACGTAGGTACTTATACTTATACATATATATATATATATATATATATACACATACATACATACTAGCGGCCCCGGCAGATGTTGTCCTGCCTTTAAAAAATAAAATTGTAGAACCTGATCCCAGAGTCACCTACCGGTCCTAATTGCGGATCTAAACCATCCGGGTACCCACTCAAACACACAAAAAGCAAAATCACCAAAATCGCTCCAGGTGATTAGGAGGATTCCAGAACCCGATCTCAGTGCCATCTACCGGTTCTAATTGTGAATCTAAACCATCCGGGAACCCACTCATCCCTACTCCGTGATGTTTTCTGGATGAGAGTCGAGAACAGTAGACATCTAGTGGGGAAAACTGATCGATTGATAGTTAAATGAAAAAAAAAATATCAAAATGGAAAAATAGGGGTTGATAGTAGAGAGGTGGAAAATTAAGAGTAATATAATTTTTTTATTCTAAGTCATGACAAAATAAGATTAAAAATCTTGCCAAAAAAAAAAGTTTATAATCAACAAATAAAAAATAGTAGTTGATCGTAGAGGGGTGAAAATTTATGGTTGTATGTATTTTTTAATGCTGTATCCTAAAAAAAAAAATTAGAAAAAAAAATATCCAAAAATTAATAAAAATAATTAGGGGTGGACTGCCCTTAACATTTAGGGGGATGAAAAATAGATGTTGTCCAATTCTCAGACCTACCCAATATGCACACAAAATTTCATGAGAATCGGTCAAGCCGTTTCGGAGGAGTATGGTAACTAACACTCTGACACGAGAATTTTATATATTAGATATATATATACCACTCACTAAACACAAACTTACACATCGTGTTATCAAAATGTGTAAGTGTAATATGCATATTTGGCCAGAAATCTGTCTAAGCAAGTGACAATTTTGAGCTAGAATTCATAAACATTTGACAAACAAGTGAATGAAAAAACAAAACAAAAATGCAAGTACAGTATAGCTGCCCTAATCTCTATTTACAGGTTCCCAAAAAATTCGCCTATAAGAGAGCAATGGATAAAGTTCTGCGGGCAGAGCAAAAGTTGGCAGCCAACAAAGACTAGTGTCATATGCTCAGAACATTTTACGTTAGAGAGCTTTGAAAATACATCTGACCGACGCAAGTTGGTGGATAATGCTGTGCCAACTGTGAAGTTTTTCTTTTGCAAGGTTACTTATTTGTAATGTAATTTTTATTATTGCAGGAAGGAGAAAGAATACAATTTCCTGCATTGGGGCGACCTGTCGTAAGAGGTCGACGAAACAACCCATAGCCAGTATGGCATATTCGCCTGTCTGGATGGCTACCACTCCTGGTCTAGATTATGCCGCCATAACAACCTCGAGTTGTATTCTGGCATCAGTGGCCAGGTTCCAGTCTCCTTTTTGAGAATTAAGCACATTGGTAGCAACACCAAATATGTTATAAATGCGCTGCTATTCTCCACACAACTCAAGGTTGTTTTGGCGGCTTACTCTAGAGCGAGGATGGTAATCTTCCAGATAGGCAAATACCCTACCACCTGGCTGTGGGTTATTTTGTCGCCTCTTACGACAGGCCGCCCCAACTTAGGAAATTGTATTCTTTCAATTGGTAAGTGTTCCACTACATATCTTGTTGCTGACCGCTTGCTGAAACTTTATAAGCCGTTCAAAGCAAAATGAACTAGACGAATAAAAAACGGATGAAGGAGGTATTTCGCTAACCGTACATATCAAATAGTCCACCACTTATTTTCTTGTGTCCTGGTGTAATTATTCCATTGCATATAAAAGGTATTTGTTTCAGACAATATCACGTCCAATTTTTTTTCATTGCTAAGGTTCTTATAGATTGTTGTCTTCTATTTTTCCAGGGAGGTTTCCGGAACAAGGCATTCATTACTATTACAAGTTCGCCATTAAATGTGTCTAATCACACACCAGCTAAGATGAAGGTATGTAGTATTTAAGATTCTGTAGTCATTCTAGCAAAACTGAACTTTTAACTACTTGCATCGCCAGTATTAGGGTCAGCTACAAATTACGTCACACGAATTTCATGATTTTTTGACCTCTCCCCTGTCCATGTCACATCTGGTCACAGCTGGTCACATTCGGGGGACTCCTACTTTCCCATTGTGTAAAATTTACAATAAACTAGCACTAAAAATTAAGGAACTCAACATCAAAAGCTTTGAAATAAAATTACGACAATTATTAATAAATAAACCACATTATTACACAATACATTAGTATCTTACTGACCCAAATGCTGATACAGGAGGCTGATTTTGTGACATGAGAAATCCCAATTATTACATACATACATAACTTCAGCCCAGTTCCCTTGCGAGGTAGGCACGAACAACAGAGCGCCATTTAGGCCCATTCTTACACACCTCACTTGCTTCTTTGACATTCATAACTCTTGTCATGCACACTCCTCTGTTCTTAAGGCTCCTGACAATTATTGTAATAATTATTATTATAAATTCTATTTAGAAGGGTGAAGGTAAGGAGAGGAATGCTCTGGTGGTTCGGGCATGTGGAAAGAATGCATGATGAAAGAATGACTAAACAGATATACAATGCAAAAGTGGATGGATGCAGAAGTCGTGGAAGGCCACGACACACCTTCCATGATCAAATTGATTGTGTACTAGCAGAAGGTGATGTCAGGAGCCTTAAGAACAGACGAGTGTGCATAACAAGAGCTATGAATGTCAAAGAAGCGAGTGAGGTGTGTAAGAATAAGCCTAAATGGCGCTCTGTTGGTCGTGCCTACCCCGCAAGGGAACTGGCGTGAAGTTACGTATGTATGTATCATATTCAAACCTGTATACACAAAATAAATGACTTTGACTTTGTGAGACATTACATATTATGCAATTTTATATCAAGAAATTATTAAATTAAAACAGCAGTTCCTTAATGAGTTTTATTTCCATTTAAATTCTTTTTGAATAATTTATTGACGAAGGAACATTATGACATATATTCTTTTACTGTCGAAATATAATATCTACGCCCTATGAAGGACAATCTCCCTCCTGACCTTCCTCGTCCCATTAATATTCACTTCTTGCTAACATCAGTGTCAATGCAACAGCCCCGTATTAGGAACTGAACGCATATCCAAATGGTGGTGGTAGGATTGCTGGTATGGATTGAACTAACCTGCTATACTAACCTAGGTGTATTTTTATGTCTATTAAGTATAATTCTTGCTTATGTAATATTTTACATACTTATATGTTTATTAATGAATAAAATATAATGTAAGATGAAGTGTAATTCTTGCTTATATAATATTTTACATACTTATATGTTTATTAATGAATAAAATATATGTAAGTAACTGCATATCCTCTAATATTTATGCATACCACCTTTGACGAATATAATCTGATTTATTCCTGCCACGGGTTATCTGGAAGAGAGCGCTTCTTAGCGATAAGACCGCCCGTTGTGCACGTTTAGAATATTTTTAGGCTATACGTTTTTCTGTGCTTCTATAATGGTGTACAATAAAGTGTTATCTATCTATCTGTCTATTATATTTAATGCAACTTCTTAATTTCAATGAAGAGGTTGCATTAATCGCAAACACTGAGTGTTGCGGAGATAACCCGAGGAATGATAAGCTTTTGGATAATGAGTGTATTTAATGGAAAAATGGTAAAAAATACAATGCAATTATTACATGTGGCAGATGGGCAGAATATTAATTATTAACTTAACTTCAAATCAATTAAAAAACATATATAAAAATTTGCGCATAAAAGGAGTAGTACGCAACACTGAGCTATTGAAATACAAACTAAATAGTTATAATGAATATTGGCTTAGAATTCATTGTTACATGTCTTGTGTCGTCGACCTATCCTATTGTATCCGTGCAGGAACGGAGAAAGAATACAATTTCCTGCGGCCGGGCGGCCTGTCGTAAGAGGCGACTTAACAACCCACAGCCAGGTGATGGGGCATTTGCCCAACTGGATGGCTACCACCCTTGGTCTAGAGCAAGCCGCCATAACAACTTACAACATAACAACTTTGAGTTGTGTTCCGGCAATAGTGACCAGGTTCCAGACTCACTTAACAGAGCAGCAGCGCATTTGTAGCACCGCGATGGTAACCGCTTTCCATTCCAGTGGGCCGTCTGCCTGTCTGCTGAACACCAGCAATAAAAAAAAATAAAAAAAATCTAAGTGGGTTTTTTTTTTAATAATTCTAATTTTATTTCAAAATACAGGATGGCGATGTAAGTGACTTGGACACTATGTTGGAATCATCTCCTATGCTTCAGGTAATGGATTTTGTTAATAATGTCATTGAAAACACTTTACACCACATCATTGTGGCAGAAACACTACACACTTTTTATCCGTGCAGGAGCGGAGAAAGAATACAAATTCCTGCGTTGGGGTGGCCTGTCGTAAGAGGCGACAAAACAACCCACAGCCAGGTCTAAAGTATGTCACCATAACAACCTTGAGTTGTGTTCTGGCATTAGCGACCAGGTTCCAGTCTTCCTTAAAGAGAGCAGCAGCACCTTTATAGCACCTTTGGTGTTGCAAATGTCCATAGGCGACGGTAACCGCTTTCCATCAAGTGGGCCGTCTGCCTGTCTGCTGAACTCATGCCACAAAAAAAAAAAACCAAGATTAAATAATATGTAAACACTTACACAAAATGCAGAATAACCCACTACAATTATTGTAAAAAATACGAATGTAATAAAAATGATTCTTTAACTCACTCCTCTCCTATTTTTATAATCTGTCCAAGAATGTATAAAAGTGTATCCATTACCTTTTTTTTTTTTACATACAT
Organism: Dendrolimus kikuchii; assembly: GCA_019925095.2. Taxonomy (NCBI): domain Eukaryota; kingdom Metazoa; phylum Arthropoda; class Insecta; order Lepidoptera; family Lasiocampidae; genus Dendrolimus; species Dendrolimus kikuchii. Next base: position 36,620,098 of record CM034387.1, read on the forward strand.
ACATACATAACTTCACGCCAGTTCCCTTGCGGGGTAGGCACGAGGAACAGAGCGCCATTTAGGCCCATTCTTACACACCTCACTTGCTTCTTTGACATTCATAACTCTTGTCATGCACACTCGTCTGTTCTTAAGGACTTCTTTTTTTTTTTTTTATTCCAGATATGCAGAATATGCTTGGCGACAGGTCAGAAGCTGTATGACATGCAAATGTCCGATTTGTCACAGTATTACAACCAACTGACTGGTTTTAATGTGAGTTCATTATTATTATTATTTCACATATCGTTCATTTGGTGGAACAAGGACGTCATTGTCATTTTATTAAAATTGAGTTTAATATCTCAAAACTCCCGTAATAAGTGTCTCCATCCATTTGGAGCAACATGACGGTGTTGTATCTATAATATATATATATAGTATAATCACAACTCTACCACCATTGTTTACAAATTGATTCAAGAACTCCAAAAAAAAAAACACATTATATGCTCTTCTGAAAAAATGCAAAAGTGGTAATTACGTCGATGTTCTACCAAATGAGCGATATATATCTATTTATTCTTTTTTCAGTTTTTTAATAAATATATATATATATATATATATATATACTAGCTGTCCCGGCAGACGTTGTTCTGCCCTGAAGAAATAAGATTTAGAACCCGACTCCAGCGCCACCTACCGGGTCCAAATGTAAGCTATCCTATCTTTCATGTCGGATCAAATAAAAAATCAACTTGCTAAAAAGGGGATACTACACTATTGAAGAATACTTAAATGACAAAAAATCATTTACATAGCAGCTCGCTCCGATGTCTTATACTAAATTTTGTATAACTTTTTTTTATCTTGACATGCTTGTAAGGAATTTGTGGAGACATATTGCAGCATAACATATTAGTACGTCATGTCATTATTATAACTATAACATTATTTTTCTTTTCATTTATTGTCTTTGTCTTATCGAGTACGCATAGTTTGCTACAACTCCATTAATTCTTCAAAAAGTAATTCTGTAACATACTTCTGTACAAAACTTATAAAAAAAAGGATTTGAGATATAAATAGAATATGAAATATAAACAAAATCAATATTTAGCTAGACGTGTTGCTGGGGAGTTTCTTGCCGCTTCTTCTCCTTTACAGCATCAACACGTTGCGAAGCGGTGTACATAGAATATGAAGTAAATTTTAACTTACATGTATGACCTTCATAAAGTGTTCTCCAGTGGAACTTATTTTGAATAAAAACTTTTGAATTTGAAAACTGCACACGGTGTGCAAATTTGATTAAAATCGGTCAAGTAGTTTAGGAGTCTATCGCGGGCAAACAACGTGACACGTAATTTATATACATTAAGATCATAGATACATATAAAAAAAAAAAGATGACTTCCGACTTGTTATTATTATAGCGTATGTGTTTATGGCCCGAACTTTTGGGGGGCTAGCGTGGCGCCATGGGAAGGCCAACACGTAGAGGCCTCTTGACAAATTTAATGTAAATATGGCGTGACACTGACCGGCGATTATCCCTGTCTACACCTATAATAATGCACCCAAGGACAAGCCCCGGCCAGTGTAGGACTATTGTGGGAAATGAGGACAAGAAGTACCGGGCTATTGGCGTGAACTGCTAGTGGCACTAGGGGTCTAGGAATTGGCTGTTGAATGTTTCACTTTAACGTAAATGATTAAAGTTAGATAAATAGATAACTAGTTATTGCTCACCAAAATAAGAGAACGACCCACAGCCAGGTGGTAGGGCGTTTGACCGACTGGATGGCTACCACCCCTGGTCTAAAGTATGTCGTCATAACAACCTTGAGTTGTGTTCCGGCATTAGTGACCAGGTTCCAGTCTCCTTTAAGAGAGCAGCAGCGCATTTGTAGCACCTTTGGTGTTGTAAATGTCCATAGGCGATGCTAACCGCTTTCCATCAAGTAGGCCGTCTGCCTGTCTGCTCAACTCCTGCAATAAAAAATAAAAAAAGTTGGTCCTGCCATATGGTACTACGAACATTGGTGGCTGCCTACGTCTCAGCACAAAATTCTCCCGGAACGTTCAGTTTGATTTCAGCTAATACTCCTGGGTTCGATAATTTATCTCTTAACAATTTAAATAAATAGGAGACCAGTGCAAACTTTTGTCTGGATGCCAAATTGTTATATCCAACCATGTCTAAGACAAACAAGGTGGGGTAATTAAAAGGATAAAATGGGTAACCGAGGGAGGAGGACGCGTACGCGGACCCCGTCCGCAGGAGGCGGACTTCTCCTGCCATGATTACCGTCGCAGGGGGCCGCTGTCACGGGGGTGACAGCGAACTTCCCCCCCTGCTGTACGAAATGGGTCACTCTGCTCCCCGGGGTGGCCCAGTTACAGAGCGTAGGGGCGTCATGGTGCAGTTACTCTGTACGAGATCCCATGACGCCCCGTAAAAGCTCTATAAATGGGGCGCAGGTTTAGGTTTAGTGGGTAGTTTGGCGGCCGTTTCTCGCGACAACTTCGTTTTAGAAGCGAGCGTGGAGGATCCTCGATGCAGGCCTTATGCCTGCATTTTGGCCCTTCCCCCGAAGGACCCGAGGATGGCGTGGTACACATAATACACTATACATATATATATATACAAATTCAGTCGTCATAGCATATAATATAATAGGCAGTCCTTGTGAATTCAGTCACAGTACAGATAAAAATGTCAATTTGTTGACATATCTTGTTCAATGTTCGCAAGGCCCGTGTCATCGGCGCCTTATTAAGCAAGTTGGTCCTGCCATATGGTACTACGAACATTGGTGGCTGCCTACGTCTCAGCACAAAATTCTACTCCTGGGTTCGATAATTTACCTCTTAACAATTTAAATAAATAGGAGACCAGTGCAAACTTTCGTCTGGATGCCAAATTGTTATATCCAACCATGCCTAAGACAAACAAGGTGGGGTACATTCAAGGATCAAATGGGTAAACACCATAAAGTCTTAGGTATAAAAATCTAGTAAATTTATTTTGTATGCGCTCCAACATGAGACTATATTTAATAATAAATAATCGGCAGACAAACACACCTATTGTATATCCCCAAATTAAGCAAGTTACGCTTGTGTTATGGGTAATATACAACGGACTACCCTGGGGCCCGATCCCAGACACCCAGACCATAGTAAATAACGGAGAAAATACATCTCCGAAATTTACTATACCAGGAATCGAACCCAGAACCTCTGGGTTGCAGTGAGCTACGCCGGCAAAGGCTTAGCCCGCTCAACCACAGAGGCCGTCGAATTATATTTAGTTATAATTATTTATTTATTATTTAGTTTAGTTAGTTAGATATTTAGTTTCATGTGGAGCCCAGATGATTGCGTTTAGGAGTTCACATTGTAATTGTGATTCCAGTTGATGAACGAAGAAGAATACCCTCAGATGCTCTGTTGGGAATGTGTGTACCGGCTAAAGAACTATATGAAGTTTAGAAAAAAGGCAGTATGTAGTCATGAGCTGATGACCGAAGTATTACAGACTTTTGAAAGGGTGAGTAGTTAAAAAAATCGAAATGTGTGAACGAACTTTTATCTGTTTTATCTGTGCAGGAACGGAGAAAGAATACAATTTCCTGCGGCCGGGCGGCCTGTCGTAAGAGGCGACTTAACAACCCACAGCCAGGTGGTAGGGCATTTGCCCGACTGGATGGCTACCACCCCTCGTCTAAAGTATGTCGCCATAACAACCTTGAGTTGTGTTCCGGCATTAGTGACCAGGTTCCGGTTTCCCTTAAGAGCGCAGCAGCGCATTTGTAGCCCCTTTGGTGTTGCAAATGTCCATAGGCGATGGTAACCGCTTTCCATCAAGTGGGCCGTCTGCCTGTCTGCTGAACTCCTGCAATAAAAAAAATTAAAAAAAAAAAAAAAAATGAAATTTCAGACTCCTCCGTCCGCGCAAGTTTCGTAAAAAGGGGTACAAAGTGTTTGCTTCTGTATTAATATAATGGTGATGAATAAATATTAAATTACTAGACATTCGGCCGAATATTTGTGGCGTTTCTATAAATAACTATTATAGGAGAAATGGACAGAAATAATGTTTTTTTGAAGTGAAACTTCAATATAGACGGGGTCTTAGGATTTTTCTGTCACGAAAAAGCGTTACGGCCGCTTGGAGGAGCGGCATAAATTTAGACTAGACGTGGGGAGAGGCGGCATAATTTTAGAGCAGACTATGGATACGTTTTTTGGTTCCGGATCGAATTCAGTTTTGTTGTTTGATAAAATATATATATATATATATATATATATTATACATATTCTCTAAAATTATGCCGCCTCTCACCACGTCTAGTCTAAATATATGCCGCTCCTCCACGCGGCCGTGACGCTTTTTCGTGACAGAAAATTCTAAGACCCCCATATATATAGAAGTTTCACTTCAAAAAAATATATATATATACTTTATTTTTTTAGCTAACAACCCAAAATCTATCATCAATAGACAGACATAAACACGATTTGATATCTAAATTAGAGATACAAAATATAGATATACATATGATAGAAAGTCAAGAAACAGAATTGCCTATAGTACATAAACCTGTAATCGACCCTCTGTCAGATTTCGTCTACGAAGAGGACGACGCCATATCCTTGACAGATTCAGACGAAGAAGAATTTCTTAACGAGTACAAGGATCTATTGAAACTAGAAAATGATAATTTAGGAACTAAAAATAAGGAAACTAATTTGAGTACTGAAAAGGGTGAACTTAAAACTGAAATTAAAGTGGAAGTAGTTAAATGTGAAAAGGTTGATGTCACTCTGACAGGTGATCACAACTTTGACAGCGAGAGAAACTTTGACAGTGATTACAACTTTGACAGCAACAGACACTTTGACAATGATTTTGATGACGTCAACGACTTTGCTGTCAAGAATGAGGATGTATTGAATTTTGATAATTCGTCCAATGGTAGTATGGATGCAGCGTTGTCGGAGCTGAAGTCTGAGAAGGCTTCGAGTGTTGGTAAAATTAAGAAAGCTGTGAAGGCAGCTGCGAAGAACTTGAAAGGTCCTAAGAAAGTTCAAAAGGTATTTAACACTTATCCCTATTATTAATATTATGAATGCGAAAGTAACTCTGTCTGTCTGTCTGTTCTGTTTTCATGGAAAACTACGGGACTGATTTTAACTGAAACTCAGTATATATATATATTTTCGACGCCGAGGATGAACATAGGATACTTTTTATCCCCAAAAATGGGATAGTTTCCGGGATAAAATAATGGGATACTTTCCGGCCCTCTTAATATTATACAGAAGAATGTTTCTGAGGTTAGTTGGATATATACATTTGAATACCACACACTATCTATACTAATATTAAAAAGAGGAAAGATTTGTATGTTTGTAACGAATAAATTCAATAATTACTGGACCGATTTCAAAAATTCTTTCACCAATAGAATGCTACATTATCCCAGATTAATATAGACTATATTTATTACTAGAAAAAATTAGGGATTCCTACTGAAACTTTAATAATGTTACCCAAGGGGTAAATAAAATTAGTTTTTGAGTAGTCCGATGGTTTAGATTCACAATTAGACCCGGCAGGTGGCGCTGGATTCGGTTTCTAGTTTTTTATTTTTTCAAGGCAGGACAACGTCTTCTGGGACTGCTAGTTACAAATAAATGTACAACTCTTGCTGGCACATGCTAGTATGTACTACGTAAACTACTTTTTGCACTACTCTAATTCTCTTTCCAGAAGCAAGTGAAGAAAGAGAGAAAGATAAACCTGAAGAGAGTTCCCAAGATGTCTAGGAAGGAAAGAAGCGAGTTGTATTTTGACAAAAATTTGATAGAAATAGTCAACATCAAAGTGGAGGATGCGATTGCATTGGTTCTGAAGCGAAGGGATTCTGAACATTTCAAAGATTCCGATTTCAAGTGTTTCGAGTGTTTCAAGGGATTCTGTGATAAAGGAGTGTACGACACGCATCTGGAGTACCATAGTCTGGTGAGTGCTTATGTCTCACTAGATGGATTGATAGACAACACTTTATCGTACACCATAGCATAGATAAACAGAAATAGAAAACCACAAGAGATAGTACAACGGGCGGCCTTATCGCTAAAAAGCGATCTCTTCCAAGCAACAATAGAAAGGGATTAATGGATTTGTAATATTGATGATGACGCAGTTTATAAATAATGACAAGTATACACAATACATATAAGTACAAAAGCAATATAAACATATATACATATATATATATATACACATAAGCAGGGTTGGGCAGTATTTGAAATACTTGTAATTGAAATACGTAATTGAAATAATACATTTCACAAAATACATTTAGCTACCTTATTGATGGGTGTGTTCTTCAGAAAATAGCGCTCGATAGCTTTCATAAGTTTCATAAGAAAATGGTGACCGCTAAATATTAGGTAAGTTCTGCAGTACTGGCCATTTAAAAGAAATATTTTTGTTTCGCTAAGATATATAATTTCAAATTAATTTTACTTTGAAAACATGAAATTCTTTTTTTAAAATTAGTCATTTGTTTATTGATAAGTGTTATGTTTTCTTCGCATTTGAATCTTTTTCATCATCATGGATAGTTAAAAATTCGAGTAATTATGGAATAAGAGTACCGTCGTGGCAGCAACGCGGCAAGAGCGACAAGCAACATCAACAACCTTTATGAGCGAACACTACAATGAACGTACCACTTGTTATTGGTTTTCCCGCTTCCATTCTGGAAATTTCGACCTTTCTTTATAGCTGGAGCACAACAGACAGGCTGACGGCCCACCTGATGGAAAGCGGTTACTGTCGCTTATGGACATTTGCAACACCAGAGATTTCATCAACCCGCTGCCAGCCTCGAAGAAATTTTATGACACCCTTTTTGAAGAACTCCATATCGTAGCGCTGTGGAAAAACCTCGGCTGGGAGCTCATTCCAAATCCCCACGGTATGCAGGAAAAAGGTTCTACAGAACCGTTGCGTACATGAGCGAAGCGGCTTAAGGAAGTGGGGGTGAAATCCCAACACATGGTGAGCGGTTCGGTGGTAGAAAGAGGACGAATACACCATTCTATACAGTTCTTCCGAATACACTCCGTTATACAGTCAGTAGAATACGTAGAGAGAGCGAAGTCTCTCATAAGGCCAAGCGTATCTAGACCATCTGTGAGTATGGGATCATCAACAACGTGAACAGCTCGACGTTGAATACTGTCTAGGGGATCGAGTTGGTAGCCAGGTGCTCCAGCCCAAAAGTGTGAGCAGTACTCCATATGCGGGCTCACCTGGGTTTTACAAAGCACAAAGCGTTGCCGCGGTGTGAAGTACTGCTTGGACCGGTTTAACATTCCCAGCTTCTTAGAGGCAAGTTTTGCCTTGCCTTCAAGATGGCCCCTCAACATCGTTCGCGATGTCAACACTGAGGATCCCAATACTCTTGGAGGTGGTAAGGGGAGTTCCTTGGAACTGAAGCGATTGCTCGAATGGAGTTTTTTTGGCAGATAATACGCAGACCTATGTCTTCTTGGGGTTGAAATGGACAAGGTTTTGTCTCCCCCATTCAGAGACTCTCTCTAAGGAATACTCTACTCAGATACAAGTCTAACCCAACTTTCCTCCACAAATGATCGAGGGACGTTTGCACGACCAGAGTACTGCGCATCGCCTGTGCTGTCATTCGCATTGGAATGAATGTTGCGAATAGACAACATATCAATGATATGTAAGATGAACAACGTTGGCGATAGCACACAACCCTGGGGCACACCAGCGTTGATGGGCTTGAAACTTGAGCAACAACCGTCGACAACGACTTGAATGCTGCGCTCATCAAAAGAGATGGATAGCCAGGTGCAAGGCCCTTCGGGTATTTCATACGATGGCCGCTCCGATAGAAGAGCCCTGTGCCAGACCCGGTCGAAGGCCTTAGCAATATCTAGAATTCTAGACTAACTGCCAGTGCTTCCTCTTTGCTCTCAATGGCTTCAGCCCAACGGTGGGTTAGGTAAACCAAGAGATCTTGAGCTGAGCGACTGTGGCGGAAGCCGTATTGCCGATCGTTTAGCAGCTGGTAATCTTCGACGTAACACAGGAGCTGCGCGTTGATAATGCGCTCCATCACTATTGAGAGTAAAAAGGTTATTGCTATAGGCCTATTCGACGTGTCTGTTACGTACCCTTTTTTGGGGACAAGGTGCACGTGGGCAATCTTCCACGAAGCGAGGACACAACCCTTGTAGTAAGAGAGAGTGAAACGTCGGGCAAGGACTGGCTGGGGACAGCTCAGCTAAACACGTCTGCAGCACAATGGCAGAAATGCCATCAGGGCCAGAAGACTTTTTGACGTCGAGGGAGAAGAGAGCACATCGGACTGCTTTTTGAGTAAAGCGCACCTCCAACATTCTAGACTCACACAGGGATTGTAGGTGGAGTTTCTCCTATGTCTCAAGAGTTGAATTGGCCGCAAAGATTTCACCCAGAAGATTGACTTTATCTTTGGCGGCGTGTACCAGACGGTCGTCCACTGTGCGCAGAGGTGGAAGAGACGCCCGACAAAAGTTTCCTTGGACAGCTGAGTGAATCCATGGGCGAGAGCAAAATCGTAGGCAGTAGTTCCTGACAGATCAATTCTCGAGGAACCCAACCACTCAACGTAATGAGCATTAAAATTTCGATTATGACTACCTCTGCTAAAGGATACTGCCCAAAAACTTTGTCGATCACCTCATGAACGAGTTCAAAAAAGCAAGCTGTTTTAGTCTTTGTGCATTCCCTGCCATGGGACCGATATACGCACGCATAGATTCGGGTGGAACCACCAAAATCTACGCGTACCTACAAGATGGAAATATCCCTATCTTCAAGGCCGTGGAGATTAGAATAAAAAAATATAATAAAATTAGGTTAACTTATTTCAGAAAAAACGGCAATTTCATAGGCAAGGGACCTAATAATGATTATTATTTGATTTTTGTGAGTATTTTATTTACATAACCTAACACCTGACGGTATTTTGTATTTTGTAATTTGTATTTTGTATTTTAAATACATATAGTTGAAATGCTGTATTTTGTATTTTATATTTTAAATACCCGACTTAAAAGTAGAAAGTGGGATAGGTTTTCGTTTTTTTTTTGTGATTTGCCATTTTCGTTATTTTGGTCATTTCTGTAATTTTGATCGTTTTTGTCCTTTTTGTTCTTTTTGTCCTTTTAGTCCTTTTTGCTCTTTTTGTCCCTTTTGCTCTTTTTGTTCTTTTAGTCCTTTTTGCCCTTTTGCTCTTTTTGTCCTTTTTGATCTTTTTGATTTTTTGTCCTTTTTGCTCCTTTTGTCCTTTTTGCTCTTATTATCCTTTTGGTCATTCATGTAATTTTCATAAACGGGGGATAGATAAATATAGCTAGGACGGTTTGAAATAAAGGATGAGACCAATCATATCTCAAGTTTATAGATATAAAAATTCATCGTGTGTAAAAAATGCGATAGTAACTAGATATATCTTTCTTTTAAGTTTTCATGGAATACTGCTAGGATATACTGGATCGGATTTGCTGTAATTTTGTTTAAATGAAGTTTTAATAAAGACAGTGGACATGAATACACTATTCGTGCCAGGAGATAGGATAGTTTGCAATATAAACTGAAATTAATTTTTCAAGTGCAAATAGCATTAACATAAAAATCTTGTACAATGCAACCTGTATTAACGTTTGCTCTTTAAACAAGAAGTACGCATATATATAACAGTGTTACGAATTATTATACACAAACCTTAGATTCAATTAGAAAAAAAATGTGTAACATGCTTGCAATATAACTAGAATAAAATAGTATGTATATAAAATTATGAAATGGCAACTATAATACATATAGAAATAAGACAAACATGAGTGTATTATGTTATATATGACTATTATAGGGTCCCAGTCGCTGGCAAATGTCAAATTCTCAATCCAATCCGTGCGTCTTCAATGCAATTCCGCTGCGTACTGTCATTTCGACGCGATATCCTGTGCTAGCTGGAAAGTCGTTATATTTTGGATAATTCACACTATATAAACTAAAGCCTATATGTTATTCTGATGTGTAAGTTATACTATTGTACATACATACATACATACATAACTTCACGCCAGTTCCCTTGCGGGGTAGGCACGAACAACAGAGTGCCATTTAGGCTTATTCTTACACACCTCACTTGCCTCTTTGACATTCATAACTCTTGTCATGCAAGCTCGTCTGTTCTTAAGGCTCCTGACATCACCTTCTGCTAGTACACGATCAATTCGATCATGGAAGGTGTGCCGTGGCCTTCCACGACTTCTGCATCCATCCACTTTTGCATTGTATATCTGTTTAGTCATTCTTTCATCATGCATTGTATTATGTATTGCATAACTACTATTGTAGTTTCATCAAAATCCATTGAGTAGTTTTTACGTGAAAGACAACTTACATACTTTATTACAAACATGCAAACTCCCAAAAACTCTCCTTAAACCAAACCCCCCCCCCCCCACCACCACCACCACCACCACCACCACCCCCAATAAAGGCATGTATAGATATTTACTAACCGAACCTAACTCCCCTCCTCCTCAGGACCCTTACGTAATTAATGAACGGCCCCTTGCTCACAGAAACGCGGGGAGTTCCAGTGTCACGTGTGCAAAGTGAGATTTCCCAAGAAACTTAGCGTAAGGAAACATCTGAACAACCACCTGTTGAACTATAGTTGTAAGCTGTGCGGATTCACGACCAAGTCGAGGTACAGTGAATACTATGATTGTTTTAGTAGTTAACCGACTGACTGACACGTACATCGTGTATATGCTAAGTAATTGGAGTTTTTGGCGGGAACTGACAGGAGATGTTGTGCTGTGCAGTGTTATTTTCTAAAAATGTGTAAAATCACTCTAAAATGAACAATAGTTGTAGGATATTGATGGTTTTTGAGTAGTAATTATGTGTTTTTGCAAGAAATGTGAACTATATAGCCAAATGTGGCCTTTCGAGTTTTCACAAAAACTCCGTGGAATGACGTCGATTGTAGCCTACAATACAACGGCGCCTGGCTTAAAGGCCCAGTTGCCAAGCCTTAAACATTAAAAAAAAACTGCTAAGTACTTTACGCTTGTTATGAGTAATATATTGTAATCTTATGTATATACTAGCGGTCCCGGCAGACGTTGTCCTGCCTTTAAAAAATAAAAATGTAGAACCCGATCCCAGAGCCACCTAGCGGTTCTAATTGCGAATCTAAACCATCCGGGTACCCACTCAAACACATAAAAACAAAATCACCAAAATCGCTCCATGTGATTAGGAGGATTCCAGAACCCGATCTCAGCGCCACCTACCGGTTCTAATTGTGAATCTAAACCATCCGGGAACCCACTCATGCCTACTCCGTGATGTTTGCTGGATGAGAGGTGACAACGGTAGACATCTAGCGGGGATAACTGATCGATTGATAGTTTTAAAAAAAATCGCGATGGAAAAATAGGGGTTGATAGTAGGGAGGTGGAAAATTAAGAGTAATATAAAAGTCATGACAAAATAAGATTAAAAATCTTGCCAAAAAAATTAAAGTAAAAAATAGGGGTTGATCGTAGAGGGGTGAAAATTTAGGGTTGTATGTATTTTTTAATGCTGTATCCTAAAAAAATAAAAAATAAATGTAGGGGTGGACTACCCTTAACATTTAGGGGGATGAAAAATAAATGTTGTCCGATTCTCACACCTACCCAATATGCAAACAAAATTTCATGAGAATCGGTCAAGCCGTTTCGGAGGAGTATGGGAACGAACATTGTGACACGAGAATTTTATATATAAGAAGATATAAAAATCATTTGCCGTTCGTTAAGTCTCGCTAAAACTCGAGAACGGCTGGACTGGTTTGGCTAATTTTGGTTTTGAATTATTTGTGAGTAAATATGAAAAAATTTGTGAGTAAATATGAAAAAAATGCTTGAAATATAGTAAAAACAACAATTTCGCTTTCCCTTAGAAACTAGTCCTACCTGTCGAACATTTGATGTTCGTCCCGTCGTTTAGAAATCAATTAAATTTAAAAGTCGTTCAGAAATCAAATTAATTTTAGAAGTGAAGTTTTTTTTTTTTTGAATGTCAAACGTTTGATGTTCGTTCCGGTTAAGTTTTGACCACATTTTTTACTAATGTTGTTATTGATTCTGAGGCGGTACGAAGTTTACCGGGTCATCTAGTACTAATATATAAATCTGAAGAGTTTGTTTTGGTTGTTTGAACGTGCTAATCTCAGGAACTACTGGTCTGATTTGAAAAATTATTTCAGTGTTAGTTAGCCCATTTACCGAGGAAGACTATAGGCTATATATCATCACGCTAAGAACAATCGGAGCTCAATGAAGAATGTTTCAAAAATCGGGGTTTTTTTAAACTATTCAACACGGACGGAGTCGCGGGCAGAAGATAGTTGGTTATAATTTAATGAATGATTTTTCGAAAAAAAAATATAGCTCGAAAAATGGTTCTGAAATTGTATAACTGACTAGCTGAGCCCGCGACGTCGTCCACATGGAATTTGTTTTCAAAACCCCCCCGATTTTGAAACATTGTTGCTCCGCTCCTATTGGTCTTAACGTGATGACATATAGCCTATAGCCTTCCTCGATAAATGGGCTATCTAACACTGAAATAATTTTTCAAATCAGACCAGTAGTTCCTGAGATTAGCGCGTTCAAACAAACAAACTCTTTAGCTTTATATATTAGTATAAGAATAAGATATAAGATTCAGGTTTCAATGCTTTCTTTAAAGGATTGGTGCCAAAAGACACTCGGAATACCACAAAAAGGGCACTTTGTATAAATGTCCGCACTGCGATCAAAAGTTTGAGTGAGTATTATTTTGAGTTATTCTGAGGAGCTTTTAAGGTGATGTTGTCGTGTAACGGCCGTGTGCGAGTCGGAATTCTATACAAGCTTAATATGTTTTCACTTCTCATATTCTGAAAGTACGCTTGTAGTTGCCTGATCACAGGAATGAAAACAGCACTTATTTATTTTCATTTTATTGCAGCAGTTCAGCAGACAGGCAGACGGCCCACTTGATGGAAAGCGGTTACCATCGCCTATGGACATTTGCAACACCAAAGTTGCTACAAATGCGCTGCTGCTCTCTTAAGGGAGGCTGGAACCTGGCCACTGATGCCGGAACACAACTCAAGGTTGTTATGGCGACATGCTCTAGACCAGGGGTGGTAGCCATCCAGTCGGGCAAATGCCCTACCACCTGGCTGTGGGTTGTTTTGTCGCCTCTTACGACAGGCCGCCCCAACGCAGGAAATCGTATTATATTAATTCCTTACATTGGAAATCAAAAGCAGAGTGTGATCCTCCGGTGAAAGGTATATTTAGGCAGTCGAACTATCTCATGCCTAAATAGGTCGAAGTTCACCCCACGTGTAACAGTCTACTATTTTTGAGGTTTCTTTCAGGAAACACACATCGTATTTGGGTCACATAAGAAAGAAACACCCATCGGACATAGTGTGTGTGCTTTGCGGTTGTTCTTTTGTCAGTATCAAGGGTCTTGATCACCATAAGAAGTTGAAACATCGGTTCGACGACAGAGAGGCGAGTATAATAATAATAATTGGAACTAAGTTCCTTATCGCACGTTACTCGGTGGATGGAATGTGAAAAAGAGTAACCAAAACGAAAAACGCTGACCGCTATAAATTATTAGAAAAAGTAGGAAAGCGGACCCTAGGCGTCGGAGTGAACGCTCCGAACGCAACAGGGATTTAACGCTCGGATGATGATGATGATGATGATGCTGAACAAACAGACAAGAAATCATCGGGTTCTCAATCGTTTATATAGTCTATTCCAGCTGTTGTTTTTTTTTAATAGCTTCAATGTACAGACACGGCGTGTTTAGAATTTTATAATATTATAACATAATATATGCTCTCAGAAAAACAAACATTATTACGGAGTTGGTTCTAAAATATTAGTAAGGTTCCGGCCTCACTGTTTTTAAAATGATATTACTCTTTTGTAGGTTAAAGATGACGGGCCCTTATGTGTGGAATGCAACGTCAGATTTATATCCGAGGATGCTCTCATAATGCACAATCATAAAAGACACAATGATAATGAGTAAGTGTCAAACTCGGAGAAATAACTAAATATATATTAACACTTAAATCTATGTATCCCTGTCTCATATACCAGCTTCAGGGTCCGAAGTCAAATGACTGAATTATAACGTTTAATCGTATATATACCCAAGAGTATATATCCATTTCATATAAATCCTATATAAACAGAGTGAGACAACCACCAAACACACGTCGTAGCGCTGCGAGAGCGCGACGGCGACTGACGGAACATACATATTATGCGCTAAAAAGGAGCATGAGTGAAAGCCGAGTAACAGCTCTCTTATTCGTATGAAATAATACTGTATGCACGAGTGTGAGTGAGACAGATATATGACCATAGGTTTCTATTGTTTTGGACGCGTCACAAGTTACTGTCTATATGTGTATTATAGTTTGAATTCATGTTTTTAACCGACTTTAAAAAAGGAGGGCTTCTCAATTCGACGTTTGTTACGCGATTTCTCCGCCAATTGTGGATCAAATTTTGAATTTTTTTGGAACAAAGTTCTTTATCGCACGTTACTTGGCGGATGGGAGCTAGACGAAAAAAGTGTAACCGACACGAAAAATGCTGACCGTTTCAGTATATTTGTTTCACCTCCCTGAAGTTAGCGTTGTCTCAACCAATCAAATGATCGTATGGCTATTCGTCAGTTAAATATCATTCGAAAAATCCATAGTCATCTACGGGACAGATAAGATTTTATTCCTTAGGCAGTTATCCAACGATTTCTCTGAGTATTGAAAATTGTTCCTTAAACAAATAACTTTTTCTGAGATTTAAGTATTTATTGACTTATTATCATTGACATTAGTAATATAATTCAATCACATCATCTATTTTTATATCAAATCTACAATTTTTAATTCATGCTACTGATTAGTTGTGTTCAAAAGTAACTAGATGGCGTTAGACGTTTTGTAGTCCGCATAAGGTCGACTTATTCTAACACATTTAAAATATTTGATCCTACCCACATGACAGTTCTATAATATAGACTTTGTTCTGCCACAGCTCTGTGTTACGAGTTTTATTTTAAATTATAAATACTTTGTTTAGCTTGCGAAAATATGAAAGAAAGAAGAAAGAATTATTTTATTTAGGACAAATAAACATGTTAACAATACTCAGTAAAATAAAAGATAACTGCATCAATATAAGTCCTAAAATTGGACCCAGACTCAGCGTAATGCTAGCTGCTAAGGCCAGCGCTGTTCTTCCGCCTGGGACCAGCAGGTGGAGTCACGGAGGACAATACAACACAAATAATATATCAAAACGGGTTATTACACATACTTACATCGAAATGATAATAATAAACATATATACATAGATATATAAACATAGTGAGATACGTGAACAAAAAACAAGTATGTAAATAAAATAAACAGATTATTGTTAATGTTATCATAGGTATTAGTAAAAATGGTCATAAAGCACTTGTATCATGCCTTAAGTTACTTTGTGCCTTTTGATGTTCGCAAAGGAATTTCTTTAGTGTGACCCTAAAGAGTGACACTGATGAGGCGTTTCTTATAGGTGGAGGAATGTTATTCCAGCACTTTGTTGCTGCATAACGGAAACTACCTCTGAATACAGCTGTTCTGTAACGTTCCATTGTAATCTGTATTGCACACTGACGACTTTCAATTTTCCTTCTATTGGACGCCCATGAGAGCTTCTCGTATAAGTAAGCCGGAGATTTGTGCTTTATAACTCCAAAGAGGAGGCACGCCAAGTGGAGCTTGCGGCGATGCTTCATCTTTAACATTGAATATTTATTCAAATAGGATGTCACATGAGCCCTTGATGGAATATTGAAGATCATTAATAGTGGAAATCAAACCAGCTATTTCGAGCAATAATTTTGGTTAACAAAAAACAAGAGTTAACATTAGTGTCAGCACCTTTGGATGCCAATCTAGTTCTAGCCTTTTATATACTGTGTAGCCGCAGGAACGGAGGATATCCAAAATGATAGTTTTTGTATTAATTCGTTCTTTCACAATAATCGTTATGCAGGTATATTTGAACGTATCGAAAGAAGTGACATAATGGCTACGTTCCATAAAGGACTCACAACGACCACGATTTTTCCCGTTCCACTTGGAGACGCAATCGGGCAATCTCCGCGGGTGGGGGGGGTTATGTGCTCAATGTATGGCCATCCCGTATTCCTCAATTAAGAACTGATGCCCGGAGAATATAGAACCTTGCACTTACCTCGCAGTCAGCCACCAGCCCACGACAGCGCTGGTTCAGGGTTCTGCCGTTGCTTTCTCACGTGGCGATAAAGGTGGCCAAGTCCTTCTACACGAGCCCCGGGGCGCAAGGGACGCAGATACACTGATCACTTAAGTTTATTTATGGTTGAGGCGAAACCGTAAACCAAGTGGAACGGCTATTTATCCGTGCAGGAACGGAGAAAGAATACAGTTTCCTGCGGCCCGGCGGCCTGTCGTAAGAGGCGACTAAACAACCCACAGCTAGGTGGTAGAGTATTTGCTCGACTGGATGGCGACCACCCCTGGTCTAGAGTATGCCGCGATAACAACCTTGTGTTGTGTTCCGGCATTAGTGACCAGGTTCCAGTCTCCTTTAAGAGAGCAGCAGCGCATTTGTAGCACCTTTGGTGTTGCAAAAGTCTATAGGCGATGGTAACCGCTTTCCACCAAGTGGGCCGTCTGCCTGTCTGCTGAACTCCTGCAATAAAAAAAAAAATATATATATATTTAACCCACCTCTTGTCATGGGTCATTGTGACCGTTGTGTGGTCGAAAATAATGAAGTCATTAGTGACGTTTTCGCCACCGCGGTCGGCTTATGGAAAGGTTAACGGAGCATTTTGGGCGTTGTGAGTTACTGATGGAACGCCCTGTAAAAGTTAGTAATGTGACATTTTATCTGTCACTGTCAATGTGACGTGTACGTATGTTGAATGTCGTTGTTGTCGATGGCTACTATCCACAAAGCCAAACGTGTTGGAGCCAGAACCGAAATACGCGTATGAATTCTGTATTATGCTAATGAATGATTGATGAGTGCCGCTCGCGGACCGCGTTCGTAATACCGAAGTAAGAAAGAGAGCTGGTCTGAAAGAGAGTGTCGGGGTGAAGGTAAGGAAAGGAATGCTCCGGGGGTTCGGGCATGTGGAAAGAATGACTAAACAGATATGCAATGCAAAAGTGGATAGATGCAGAAGTCGTGGAAGGCCACGACACCTTCCATGATCAAATTGATCGTGTACTAGCAGAGGGTGATGTCAGGAGCCTTAAGAACAGACGAGCGTGCATGACAAGAGCTATGAATGTCAAAGAAGCAAGTGAGGCGTGTAAGAATAAGCCTAAATGGCGCTCTGTTGTTCGTGCCTACCCCGCAAGGGAACTGGCGTGAAGTTATGTATATATGTATGTAATGATTGATTGTTATCTGTTGTATTGTCCAAATAAATTAATCATACTTCCGAGGTGATCCCATCATCGTCAAGTCAAGATCTGATGAGTGGATCCCTGGGAAATTGATGATCCAATTATAATGACCCACTTCCTCCACTGCCCTATCCCATTCCTGTAGTCTGATCCCTGTATCTTATCCTCTTTATCCCCAATCCAAAATGTTGGCAACGCGTTGACTTCGCCATTAATGTAAAATGTTACCACGAGCTGGGTTGTATGCCTGTTTGCCGACTTCGCAGTAAAAAAATACGGTGTTAAAATATTTTTTTCAGTATAAGTGATAAAAGTGATAACGAAGTGCCAGAGAAAAGTAATATAGTGTCAGATAAGCAAGAGAAGAGTAAAATGGAAAAAGAGAAGAAGAGAGAGAAGAGACTGCCGCCTGGTAAGGCCAAGAGGAAGATCAAGAGGCCACTGAAATGTGAACAGGTAATTATTAATTTCATATATATATATACCCAAGATATAATTAATTATGCCCCATCTGTTTCTAAGCTCCTGGACATCGTAACATGTCTTGCTTGTCTATGCAGGTTTGGTGAGTTTCATAGATTAGTAATTTGTTAAGTTTTTTGGACACTAACTTAATTTGTTACCGCTTCAAGGTTTTCGAAATCCCTATTAATATTATAAATGCAAAAGTAACTCTGTCTGTCTGTCTGTTCCGTTGTCACGGAAAAACTATTGGACCTATTTGGTTGAAACTCAGTATATATGTATTTTTTTCGTTGCCGAGGATGAACATAGGGTACTTTTTATCCCGAAAAATGGGATAGTTTCCGGGATGAAAATATTTTTGTCTCTCTGTTTGTTATCCTTTTATGGAGAAACTATTGGACCGATTTGGCTGAAACTCGGTACTTGTGTAATTTTAATACCGAGGGTGGCCAAGGGATACCTTTTATCTCGGATAATGGGATAGATTTATGTAAAGGTTATCCCGGAAACTAGGATAGTTTTGGGATTTTGTCCATTTCCTCCACTTGGTCCATTCCGTCCATGTTGTCAATTTTGTCATTTTTGTTAAGTTTTGTCATTTATGTAGTTTACAGATAGACGGGGGATGGTATAGTTTGCGATATAAAATGAATCTTCCGGAGGCAAATACATAAAAAATTAATACAATGTAAACTGTACCACCTGCTCTTTAAATAAGATATACGCAGTAGAGGTTGACCCGGAGCGTGGCTGCGGGGTAAACTCTAGTGAACTATGTGACTGTAAATCTCTGTTTTATCCCGGTATGTAACGGAGATGAACATTGGGATATTTTTTATACTGAATATGGGATAGCTTTTCCGTAATACGAAGATTCGAAGTTCAAAAAATCGAAGATATATTTACTAATAATGACGAAATTTAGTATATTATATAAACATGCGACAACGGAGATGACAGTTGGGATACTTTTTATACTGAATATGGGATATCTTTTCCGTAATACGAAGATTCTAAGTTAAAAAAAGCGAAGTTGAATTTATAAATTTGGTATATTACGTGAACTTGTATAACGGACATGAACATTGGGATACTTTCTATCCCGAAAAGCGTGCTCCATTTACGAAAGAAAAAGGCATGGTACAAATTATTTTTAATACGCTTTTAATTTTTCTCTTCACAGTGTGGCTTAGAACTGTCAACGATAAGGGCGTACTATTGGCATTTTCGAAAAGAACACCCGGACAAGACTCGAACCCAGTACTTTTTGGGCAACAATAAGTATATGTGCGAGATTTGTGGTAGATTCTTTCAAGTGAGTGACAATTTTTTTTTATATATTATTTATTTGTTCAAATTATGGTTTGTCTGTAATGCTTGATATACATTATCATTAGTTAAGTAGTGACTTAAAATATAATATATATATATATATATATATATATATACAATAAATGACTTTAAAAAAATGTTGAAAACCCTTTATAGTTCGAGTCTGACACGTATGCGGTTTTTTACAGAAAGCCGATATACTGGAGGACCACATATTCACTCATACCGGTGTGAAAATTTACAAGTGCGACAGATGCGGGAAGGAATTCAACACTAATTTGTCGTACGTATTGATTTAATTAAAATTACTATCTTAATTAAAGTGTGTTAAATTTAATTAACATTAGTTAATTTAATTAAAGTGTATTAATTTAATTAACATGTGTTAATTGAATTAAAAAGTGTTAATTTAATATTTTCTTAAGTTTTAGCGACTAGTATACATAATAAAACTATCATTGACACTTGACATCTTTGTCTTCCGTGATCACGGCTACTGAATAGTGGCCGAAACGTCGGAGTAATAAAAATCAAATAAATTAAATAAATAATAACCGGCAGACAAACACACGTATTATATATTCCCAAAATAAGCAAGTTACGCTTGAGTTATGGGTAATATACAACGGACTACTCTGGGGCCGATCCCAGACCATAGTAAATAATGGAGAAAATACGTTTCCGAAATTTACTATACCAGGAATCGAACCCGGAACCTCTGCGTTGCAGTGAGGTAGGCCGGCAAAGGCTTAGCCCGTTCCACCACAAATTACCGCGCTGAAAACCGTTAAAACGTAATATAACTACATACATACATACATAACTTCACGCCAGTTCCCTTGCGGGGTAGGCACGAACAACAGAGCGTCATTCAGGCTTATTCTTACACACCTCACTTGCTTCTTTGACATTCATTCATTTTATTAAGTGTTAATTTGATTTTGGGTTTTCCGACGTTTCGGCCACTTTTCAGTGGCCGTGACCGTTAAAGTTTTATTTAGCCTACCGCCAACATATTAATTTTAATTATTTAATTTCAATTTTGTTTATGGTTATTATTTACTCTATGGGAGCCTAATCTAATTTACTACCGCTTCGCAACATGTTATGGCTTGAAGAGAAGAAGCGGCGCAAGAAACTCTTCAGTAAACATGCCTAGCTCTGAACTCATGCAATTTAAAAAAAAAAGCTGATTTACATTGATTCAGCTACTAACTTCAAAATCGAAGGGAGCTGCACGGATAAGCTTTAATAGCTAGATGCCACTTTATTATACACTAATACAAAAAAATTAACTTACAGACTAAAATTATATCTAGTTATGAATTGAGTTTATTTAATTACTTACATTTTTTTAAATAAAAACCCCCTTGAGGGTCCAAAATTTTTTTTTTCCTCTGCCAGCTGCCATCAAAATTGTCGCGCCAAAACCAAGAGAATTATATCGTCTCCTTTACTCTGATACAAATTCTATGTAGTTAGAGGGAGAAGGCATCAGTTCAACGTTCGTTTCGATTATCTGTATTTGAGCACAAATTTGTGGTGCTTCCCAATTAGCCGTGTGTGGACAGTTCGAGATCAGATTGGTGGTGGTTCCGTCTTAATGGGATAATTACACAAATGATATATATATATATACTTAATCTTAATATATATAAATTACGTGTCACGTTGTTTGTCCGCGATGGACTCCTAAACTACTTGACCGATTTCAATCGATTCGACGGCCTCTGTGGTTAGGCGGGCTAAGCCTTTGCCGGCCTACCTCGCTGCAACGCAGACGCTCCGGGTTCGATTCCTGGTATAGTAAATTTCGGAAACGTATTTTCTCCTTTATTTACTATGGTCTGGGTGTCTGGGATCGGCCCCAGAGTACTACGTTGTATATTACCCATAACACAAGCGTAACTTGCTTAATATGCAATGTGTGTGTTTGTCTGCGGATTAATCAAATTTGCACACCGTGTGCAGTTTGATCCAACTTGAAGGATGGGACAGCTCACAGCCGTTGGAACCGGTAGGTGGCGCTGAGATCGGGTTCTAAATTATATTTCCTCAGGGCAGGACAACGTCTCCGGGGACAGGTAGTAATCTTTATAATTTTTTTTTTTTTATCGTCGTAGGTTAACAATACATATGAAAATACACGAGCTCCCTCCCGCCGACGCCAACGAAGTTGAAGCCTCCCGTAGCATCGTTTTCGGTTGTTTTCATTTCGGAAAATCGGTTACCCGAACCAGCGACCAACCCTCTACAGTCCTACAGTCCACCATACATACATACATAACTTCACGCCAGTTCCCTTGCGGGGTAAGCACGAACAACAGAGCGCCATTTAGGCTTATTCTTACACACCTCACTTGCTTCTTTGACATTCATAACTCTTGTCATGCACGCTCGTCTGTTCTTAAGGCTCCTGACATCACCCTCCGCTAGTACACGATCAATTTGATCATGGAAGGTGTGTCGTGGCCTTCCACGACTTCTGCATCCATCCACTTTTGCATTGTATATCTGTTTAGTCATTCTTTCATCGTGCATTCTTTCCACATGCCCGAACCACCGGAGCATTCCTTTCCTTTGCAATAATATAGTGTTACTTTTTTATGTTTAAGGCTTGGCAACTAGGCCTTTAAGCCAGGCGCAGTTGTATTGTAGGCTACGATCCACACCGTTCAACGGAGTGCTTGTGAAAACTCGAAAGGCCACATTTGGCTATACAGTTCACATTTCTCACAAAACGCATGATTACTACTCAAAAACTATCAATATCCTACAAGTATTGTTCATTTTAGAGTGATTTTACACATTTTTAGAAAATAAAACTGCACAGCACGGCGTCTCCTTTCAGTTCCCGCCAAAAACTCCTATAGTGTTACTATGTTCTTGCAAATCTATACTAATATTATAAAGCTGAAGAGTTGGTTTGTTTGTCTAAACGCGCTAATCTCAGGAACCTCTGGTCCGATTTGAAAAATTCTTTCAGTGTTGAATAGTACATTTATCGAGGAAGGCTATAGGTTATATTATATTTTCAAAAAAATTAGGGATCCTTACTAAAAGTCCAATAATGTAACCCAAGGTGTAAAAAAAATGACCCGAAAAAATCCTTACAAGGCGTGCGCTGCGAAAACTATTGATTATAAAACAAAACAATGTACTACCACTTTGCAGAACATATAATTGTCTACAAAAAATATCGCGTAACCATATGTCTAACTATTGTAGTTATCTCACAATAAGTGTTTTCTTTTATTTTTTTAAATAATTAAAATGCCGTCGCTTCAAAAACTCTTTATTTTGTACCTTGGTATTAATCCTTATCAAAATAAATTACTCCATATTCAAGACGAATTCAATACCTTTCTAGAACTTTTTGAATTATTCAATTCGGACGTTTCATTCAAAAGATATCGCGATATTTAAAATGTAAGTATTAATGTTGTAGCCAAATATAGTAATCTTGTTTGATTGAACGCGCTAATCTCAGGAACTACTGGTCTGATTTGAAATATTCTTGCAGTGTTGGATAGCCCATTTATCGAGGAAGGCTATAGGCTATATATCATCACGCTAAGACCAATAGGACCAATTTTTCAAAATCGGAAGGTTTTGAAAGAAAATGCCACGCGGACGACGTCGCGGGCACAGCTAGTGATATATATAACAGTACTATGGTAGTAAGGGTATGTAATGAGGAGGGATGAAAGTCACGTGACAAAAAGATTGTTAAACTGCAAGATTGATGAGTGCGAATATAAAGGTAGACCATAAAAGAGATGGACGGATTGTGTGAATGATGACATGATTGTACTTAATTTTTATCCCGGAAACTATCCCATTTTCCGCAATGAAAAGTATTTTATCCTGGGTATTGAATCTACATGTATACCAAATATTATCCAAATAGGGTAATATGGATAATTAAGGGGGGAAATAGGGATAATTAATAGGGCAACGGAGATGATTCATAGAAAAATCAGTATAATGTATGGTGATGTAGGGATAATTAATATGAAAGTATGGATAATTAATGGGGAAATAGGGATAATTAATAGGAAAATATGGATCATTAATGTGGTAATAGGGATAATTATTAGGGTAACAGAGATGATTAATAGAAAAATCAGTATAATATATGGGGATCTAGGGATAATTAATATGAAAGTATGGATAATTAATGCGGAAATAGGGATAATTAATAGGAAGATATGGATCATTAAAGTGGTAATAGGGATAATTATTAGGGTAACAGAGATGATCAACAGAAAAATCATATAATGTATCGGGATGTACAGATAATTAATGGGGAAATAGCTAATTGGAAAATAAGGATACATCTGTAAAAGTACAGTACATTCTACCATAAATTGTACAAAGTAACTTACATACATACATAACTTCACGCCAGTTCCCTTGCGGGGTAGGCACGAACAACAGAGTGCCATTTAGGCTTATTCTTACACACCTCACTTGCCTCTTTGACAATACCAAAGTAACATGTGTATTATATTTCAGCTTCACACCGGCCTAAGGCCGTTCGCATGCGATCTATGTGGAAAATGTTTCCCGACCAACAGCGAGAGGAAAACTCATGTGGAGCATGCGCACTTCAAGAAACCTTGGCCCAAACGGAATAGGGCGAAGGATAACGTCGAGGGGAGACGGGTGAGTTCGCTATATGTATGTTCCGCGACAGCTCGAGGTGGCAGTGTTCTAGTGGTGTGACGTCATGTACCAAGGGCCCAATTCTACTATTACTATCTCATCAACATTGCCGGACACTATCGTCTCAATCGTAGGTTTATCTGATATTCTGTGAATTCCAATTCAGTGCAAGTGGTATGCCCCCCCCCCCCCCCCCCGTCTCTCTTTCACCATATCCCTATTAATCGGGGTCGGCACAATATGTCTTTTTCTTCCACACTCCTCGACTCTGACATACATCTTCTGTCACACCACATATCATCATATAATCGTTCACACAATCCATCCATCTTTTTTTCTTGGTCTATCTTTACATTTAATAATAATAATAATAATCGGCAGACAAACACACACATTGTATATCCCCAAATTAAGCAAGTTACGTTATGGGTAATATACAACGGACTACTCTGGGGCCGATCCCAGACACCCAGACCATAGTAAATAACGGAGAAAATACGTTTCCGAAATTTACTATACCAGGAATCGAACCCGGAACCTCTGCGTTGCAGTGAGGTACGCCGGCAAAAGCTTAGCCCGCTCAACCACAGAGGCCGTCAAATTTGTACCGATCCCTTTCATCCCTCCTCGTTATATGCCTATACCAACTTAATCTTCTTCCTCTCAATTTCTCAGTCACGGTTGCAACTTATTTATAAGTGAAATAAATTGTTAGAAACATTTCTATAATCGCTTCTACTAAATCCACAATATGTTATTACCATTAATATTGAAAAACTACCAACAATGTGCGTGTTTTCGATTATAATTTTTTATAAAGTTCGAGTGGATGGATGCAGAAGTCGTGGAAGGCAACGACACACCTTCCATGATCAAATTGATCGTGTACTAGCGGAGGGTGATGTCAGGAGCCTTAAGAACAGACGAGCTTGCATGACAAGAGCTATGAATGTCAAAGAGGCAAGTGAGGTGTGTAAGAATAAGCCTGAATGGCGCTCTGTTGTTCGTGCCTACCCCGCAAGGGAACTGGCGTGAAGTTATGTATGTATGTATAAAGTTCGAGTGACATGACACGGGCGCTCCATTGGTATTGACAGAATATCGAAATCAGGCAAACCTACGATTGAGACGATAGTGTCCGGCGGTTATGACGAGATGGTTTTAGGGATGCCCCGACTAGTGATGAGTAGTACACGTGTGAGGCAGTACATTTGTCCCGTACAAAATAGATTTGCACTAATCTGTCCCGCTATTACTCACGCGTCAAATGTAAGAGGAAGGACGAAACGAGGACAACAGTACAATAACGCCTCTATGGATATTCACATGGCAAAGAGAGACGGCATGACATGTACGACTGCTAGTAAAATGAGGTGACCGAGTCCGATCACATCCGATTCTTAACGAACATTTCCGAACTAGAAGTTTTGTACGGGACAAATGAGCGAATGACGCTCACTGCCTCACCGACTTCATCGCTTCGAATGTACAAATGTCCTCGCCTCACTTTTAAGTGATACATTGTACTGGTTCTGTACAAAATGTCGTGTTACTCTTACAAACTCGTTTCAAAATCATGTCCTACCCAACTCTAGAGGACCGAGATGGAATGCTCCTCCTTCTCAAAGGAAGATCTTCCAGCGAGGCCATTGTTGGAAATTTGTATATATTCTTTGTACGTGTCGACAGTCGTTTGCGAGTTCAATTATTGCACAGCGCCATCTATTGGCATGTATATGTTCCACTACATAGTAATAGTAGAACGGCTTCTGTAAATAAATGTTACACTTACATTTATTTATTATTTGTTTATTTATTAACTTACAAACATCGCCATTATTACAGTTGTCGCCAATACAATGGCGTGGTACACATTGTTGGTTATGGACCGGGAAATAATGCAGCACATATTATCAATATTAGCAGTTTTATTTCAACACGCATATACGCGTAGCGGATACTTGGATACGTAATAAACAACAGACGCTAAGACGTATTATAATATGATTTAAATATAGAAGAAGCTACAAAAAGGTTCTATGTGCTATTCTGATGTGTGAGCTATATTACTGCAAAGTTTTATCAAAATCCATTCAGTAGTTTTTGCGTGAAAGAGTAACAAACGTACATCCATACATACATTCTTACAAACTTTCGCGTTTGTAATATTTATAGGATACGCAGTTCTTATGAATACAGTCACAGTACAAATAAAGATGTCAATTTGTTGACAGATATTTTATATAAATCTTTTCAGCGGCAGATGGTGCCGAACGCTTCAACGGAAGTGATGCAACCCCAATGGGGCACCGGAAGCGAGTCGAACGGCGACGACGACGAAAGTCAAGTGCCCAAAATGTATATGTACATGTAAATAGACAGACAATAATAGTTCAAAATACGTCGTGGTAGAGCTATGCTGGAATCATCGTCTTGATTGTAGCTCTTGGGGCCGGGTTAAGAGCTCGCTCGATGTGATACTAAGCGAACACAATATTCAAGGGAATCGTTAACCTTGTGCTTTCTTTCCAAGCATTTATTTTACTTTTGACAGCTCGATGAAGGATCGATCAATCAATAACTTTACTGTAATTGAAACTGATGCTTTCTCCCTCTAACTACATAGAATTTGTGTTAGAGTAAAAGAGACGATATAATTTTCTTGATGGCAGCTTTGGACAAAAATGATATTAACTTCGTACCCTCAAAAAGGTTTTTCTTTTTAACTATGGCTGCAACGCTTTTGGCATTGATGTTGCCAACTTCAAAGTAGAAAAGATAGGTGCTTTATTCAATGCAAATCAGCAAACAAGATTTTGGTCGATGATTTGTACGAGTTTTTGCAAATCTGTGGACAACACAAACATAAACTTAAACTGGAGTTCTTGGCGGGAACTGAAAGGAGACATTGTGCTGTGCAGTTTTATTTTCTAAAAATGTGTAAAATTACTCTAAAATGAACAATAGTTGTAGGATATTGATAGTTTTTGCGAGAAATGTGAACTATATAGCCAAATATGGCCTTTCGAGTTTTCACAAGAACTCCGTTGAATGACGTCGATTGTAGACTACAATACAACGGCGTCTGGCTTAAAGGCCTAGTTGCCAAGCCTTAAACATAAAATAAAATAAAGTTAAACTAACTACATTAAACATAGATGTTATTTATTAAGCATTAAAAACTTACACAGGACATACACAAAATTACTATGAGCTAATGTTAATAAAAAGTTTACATTGTTGGGGCGGGGGTAGTTATGAGGAAGGATGTCATATAGGGGTATGGAAAGTTTCAGGCAGTTATAAAATATGTGATGAACTGATCCCTCATCCAAGCCGCACTCACAGAGAGAACTGTCAGCCTCATTCCTCTGCTTAACGGCAAGGGAGCACTCGGCATCCCGCCAAGCGGGAGAGGGAGTTTTATTACAGGCTGAGTTTTTAAAAGGAACCGATGAATTAGCAGCAGTAAAGTAGTATACCGATTATAGATAGTAAAGACATTGTCATTTGTAACAGAAGGTAGGATATCTAATTTCTCTTGAACCACAACTGAAAATTTGCCCCAGTTAGCCTGATGAACTCGAATTTTTAAGAGAGGAGGTAATAGGGCTTGGAGTGGAGAAGTCAAGAAAAGAAATTAAGATGGGAAGATGATCACTCTCAAAGGAATTAATCATAATTGACCAAGAAAGTAGATTAATAAGAGAAGGAGAACATAAAGATAGGTCCAGCACTCATATTTTGTGTCGGTGAAACTCAAACAGTGTGGGAACCGTCATTTAATATACACAAATCAGCCTTATCCAATAAATCCAGAAAGAAAGTAGATACAGGGTCGCATACAGGTGAACCCCACAGGGTATGGCGTAAATTAAAATGTCCTAAAACTATTAGTGGTTTTGGAAGAGACAAAAGAATGGATGATAGTTCTAGGATGAGATTAGCATTAGGGTGAGAAATATAGACTGATACGAAGGTTCTGTTTTAACTTTGTGCAGCTATAATGTTGATGTTGGAGGAGTGGGCAGGGATAGAAAATATTACGTTTTACAAACAGGGCACATCCTACCCAACCATCTGCTCTATCATCACGGAGACATGAATACCCAGGCAACCTAAATAGGGAGCCAGGGATTAGCCAGGTCTCCGAGATGGCAAAAACACCAGGTTTATATCTGTTACTCAAAAAAATAAGATCTGGTTTTTTATTTTTAATGCTTCTACAATTCCACTGAATGAAGTTCTTGGGCATATTTTAAATGAGAGTTAATTAAAGAAGATGTGAGAGTTTGAAGAGTTTGAAGGACGCTGTTCGGTATTAATTCCCCAAACTTGGAGAACATATTGACTACTGTCAGAGTTAGTAGCTCAGCTAGGTTTTCATTGGGTAAAATAATGTTAGATGATTGGTCAGAAATAACACAACCATTGGGAAATGACGAAGGGGGTGTGGATGTAATGTCATTGTGGGCTTGATGATCAAATGATTTAGCTAGTTGAGGCTTAGGCCTACGCTTCACAAAAACAGGTGTTTTATATGATACAGTGGAGGGTGATGTGTACAGGAGAGGATCTGCAAAAGTAAACTGGTTTTTTTCGGAAGGGAAGCATTAACAATATCTACAAAAGACTTTCGAACCCGCGGGTATCTGGCCGCAGCTTCCGTAAAACTAATATTGTCTCTGGACATATCTATTTTTATTGACTTTTGACGGAAGTGTTCTGGGCAGTTAGGCTCAGTGGCAGCATGATTTCCTGAGCAGTAAAGGCTTGAAACATTTTCGTCTTTGATATTACAAGTAAGGTAATCATGTGGTCCAGCACAGCGTGAACAGCGAGGAGCTGATTTGCACTGATCCCGGACATGGTCAAATCTACAGCATTTGTGACACTATAGTTGGGAGAGCATATATTTCCACTGGGGTGGACATGCCATAACAGTAAATATATTTGGGAAGGGATTGACCAAGAAAGGTGAGAATCACAGTTCCAGTGGGTTCCCATACTGTGTTACCATCTACTTTTTTCTTTTTGTTTAATCATCTAGCCTTGATTACATATGAAGAACTAGAGCGACATTCAATAGATTGCACTAACTCTTCTAAAGGCCACTCTACAGGAATCTGTAGAGAATCTAACGAGGAATGGACGCTGTCAATTTACGGGACGAAAGGACAGGATTTGAAGCAAAAGTGTTGGCATCCCTAAAATTTTTTGAAAATGACAGTCTTTGTTTATACCTATGCTCTAGATTTCGTCTACACCAGGTTATTATTGTAGATAGATAAGTTGAGCTATTTTTAAAGTTCTCATATTGTTAGATGTTGAAGTTACATCATTCTCTGTGCGTGTGACGTGAACGATAAAGGGGGCTGAGTCTTGTTCAGAATATGATCTTATTATCTGTAATACACAATCCGCGGTCGCCTTCTGGGACGGCTACCGGAGCATTTTGGGCGTTGTGAGCTACTAATGGAACGCGTTGTTTGTGGTTTATTTCATGTGGGTTTTACTGTCAAGAAATATGTTATTTGATAAAAATGCAAATGTCAATAGTAAAATAAACGCTTGGAAACAGTATAGTCGTGTTTCGTGTGATGAATGAGTGTTCCGATGACCCACTTCCCCCCTCTCCTCGACTCTCCTCTCTCCCATTCCTCACCTAGGGATGTGATGTTATACCTCCTAGATTGGAATAGGCCGATCCTCTCTGCGTAATCGCCCCTATCTCATCACCTCTATTACCCTATCCCGTCTCCTCTATCCTATCTCTCTTGTCTCACCACTCTTGTTCCATCCTGGATGCCGACAACGCATTAGCTTCAATCTAGAATCTACATTTTGAAGTGATAACTTCTTATGGGAGGGTAAACCGCGTCGTGTAACGCGTTACGGCGCCAGTCAATCTGGCTTCCCTTTCTCTCACGTTAGATAAGTTTAATTAGCACTTCTGTCGGGCATCCCGAGACGAACACCGTCTGTTTTTTAAATGAGAATCTGTAAATAGTCCAAATGTAATTGTGTACACAAGTGAATAAATAAAAGTAAATATTTCAAATGTTTTTTATTTATTCCTTAACAGCAAGTTCGATATTTCTAAAATTATAGTATTTAGTATAGAACTGAGTTACAATACCCCACATAGTATTTTTTTTTTCAGTAATAAAAGTAACAAGATCATATAAACAACTACAATGCCAAACTACAGCGCAGTTTGTCAGCAGAGTTCTCATGGATCGTATTAAATTATACCTTATAGCGTCTGTTTTATATACTAAGTACACTTTTTTTTAGTGTAAATTATAATATAAATTAATTTGAATGATTGTGTTGGCGCCACTTATTTCCCAATTACCAATTGTGTCTTGGGTTTATAGCGTCTTGCAACCCCGCATGTTGCCGCGGCTCGCGCTGCGCGTGGGTCAGTACGTTGCCAAACGCCACGCTACCGCAACGCACGTAACGATCATCGCACCCGCCTTTATAAAGAAACATATTAGCTATCGAAGAATTATGCGTCCAGTTAATTATTTTATCCGTGCAGGAATGGAGAAAGAATACAATTTCCTGCAGCCAGGCGGCCTGTCGTAAGAGGTGACAAAACAATCCACAGCCAGGTTGTAGGGCATTTGCCCGACTGGATGGCTACCACCCCTGGTCTAAAGTATGTCACCATAACAACGTTGAGTTGTGTTCCGGCATTAGCGACCAGGTTCCAGTCTCCTTTAAGAGAGCAGCAGCGCATTTGTAGCACCTTTGGTGTTGCAAATGTCTATAGGCGATGGTAACCGCTTTCCATCTAGTGGGCCGTCTGCCTGTCTGCTGAAATCTAGCAATTAAAAAAAAAACTAGGGTTTAAGTGGTCAGTGAATCTGCGTCCCTTGCGCCCTGGGGCTCGTGTGGGAGAACCTTGCCACCTGTGTCGCCCCATGATAAGCAGCGGCAGACCCCCAGAACCAATGCTGTCGTGGGCTGGTGGCTGAATGCAAGGTAAGTGCAGAATTCTATATTCTCCGGGCACCAGTTCTTAATTGGGGAATAAGGGATCGACATACATTCAACACATAGCCCCCCATCCGCGGAGATTGCTTGACTGCGTCTCCAGATTGGATTAACCAATTTTTACCAAGGGTAGAGGTAAGAAGAACCATTTCTGTATATGAAGAAGTTTCCATCAAAATGCATTAAATTAGGGGGGCACCACTTTGGCATCAGGGTGTGAATTTTAAAGAAAGCATCAAAAGTTATTAGAGTCGTATTATAATGTTTTAGTTTTATAAAATTAAATATAACAAAATCACTAAGCGTTTTATTCAAAATTCACGAAATAAAATCACTATTCACGTTTCCACATAACAATTCTTTGAGGTTATATTTAGTAAATTACGTTGTACTACGTAAATAGTAGACGTTTTATAACAGTGTACTGTCACCAACTACTCTAGTCGCCAAAGATAGTTTTTTTTTTTACTCGGCATACTTCGATTCGTCTACAACAGCTACATTCGTACCATACTTCATACGTCTACTTCAGCGCAATGTGGACGGTTTTTGAACTGTTATTTACAGCTTACACACTTCTTCAACTATTTTCCTATATAAGATGATTCTCCTTACCCCTACCCTCCAGTTTTGGAAAATTATAAAAAAAATAATTACAATACTCTGATTATTTACAACCACAAAGGTACTCCGTACTGAAACAGTTTCCCTCCAAAATGTCTGTTAGTAGATTTTTTCAAATGTGATACCAAGTTCATTTTTGTGCGTATACTGTTTATGTGGTTTTTATTCCCGACTTGTATGCCGATCTATAATCACAAAACCATATTTATACGGCTTCTCCCCGGTGTGTTTCCGATGGTGAGATTTCAAACGAAACTTGGTACCACACTAATAATATTTATATTGACATATCACACAAAACGTTCTTTTTCTTTTGTGTGTGCAATCTTTATCGTTTTATAATCGCCCCTTGCGTGGTGATCTATAATCGCAAAAATCACATTTGTACAGTTTATCCCCAGTGTGTGTACGAAGGTGAGCACAGAAACTACTATGGATACTACGTATGAGCAGTGGAAGGAAGTGCTTTTCACAAACTACTATGGATACTACGTATGTGCTTTTTTATGTCATAATATGACAGCAATCAGAATTTATTATTATTATTTATGTTTAAGGCTTGGCAACTAGGCCTTTAAGCCAGGCGCAGTTGTATTGTAGGCTACAATCCACACCATTCATCGGAGTTCACATTTCTCACAAAAACACATAATTACTACTCAAAAACTATCAATATCCTACAACTATTGTTCATTTTAGAGTAATTTTACACATTTTTAGAAAATAAAACTGCACAGCACAACATCTCCTTTCAGTTCCCGCCAAAAACTCCTCAGCAATCAGAATTGTTTTTCCTTTTTTCTTTTTTGTTAGTGATGTGACGCGCAACTAGTGCTGTGCATATAGTGCCGCCTCATATGTATGTACTATTTATTATATATACTAAATAGTAATGATCACTAACTACTATGGATACTACGTATGTAATGATAAAATGTGATTGTGAGGTGAGGTGTCTTTTTTTATGTTAATGGCTTGGCAACTAGGCCTTTAAGCCAGATGTGAAGTGTCTATTGTCACTGAAATGACTTCATTGGCTGCGTTTCACTACAGACTCACAAGGACCACGTTCACTACCGCGATTTTTCCCATTCCACTTGCTTGCCGGCGTTACAATCGTAAACACAAGTGGAACGGTTATTCGACCCACCTCTTGACATGGGTCATTGTGAGCGTTAAGTGATCTAAAATTATGACGTCATTAGTGACCATTTCGCCACGACCACAACGACCGCGGTCGCCTTGTGGAACGGCCAACGGAGCATTTTAGGCGTTATGAGCTACAAATGGAACGCGCTGATTGAAAATATTCTGAAGTTTGGCCATACGCCATACCACACAGAACCACAGAGTTTTTGGCGGGGACTGAAAGGGAACGTTGTGCTGTGCAGTTTTATTTTCTAAAAATGTGTAAAATTACTCTAAAATGAACAATAGTTGTAGGATATTGTTAGTTTTTGAGTATTAATTATGAGTTTTTGTGAGAAATGTGAACTGTATAGTCAAATGTGACCTTTTGAGTACTCACAAGAACTCCGTTGAATGGTGTGGATTGTAGCTTACAATACAACTGCGCCTGGCTTAAAAGCCTAGTTGCCAAGCCTTAAACATTAAAAAAAAACAACCACAGACGTCGGTATGTACAGACAGGTCCAAAGAAAGCTATCGAACGATATTTAGCTTTGGTTATCGCATGTTCGTTGGCCTTTAAAAATAGTACATTTGGAGATTGCACTTCCAACATATAAATGTTAGAATGGAATTCACCACTGATTAAAAATTGTCTAAATTGTCTAACTTGTCTAAATGCAAGTGAGTGTATGGTATGATATAGGAACCTAGAATATATTTAATATCTATCTAATTTTTCGATTGTTTCAACTCAAGTCACATTATCAGATTGCCTAACCTGGTACATAATTATCTTATATGCTGGTATACACTATGATATGAAATTTTTGTAAATCTTGATAATTCTACTTATGTTTTGAGTGGCAAAACGAATCGCAACAAAATTTTTACTTGAAGTTTTACAGGCAGGTTTTCAAATTGGACAAGTACATAAACAATCTGCTCGTAAAACTTCAAGTTAAAATTTTGTTGCGATTCGTTTTTCCATGTGTCCGTTGAAGTTTCACTTCTACTATGTGTCCAAGCACACATTTTGGTTTTTTGCAGGTTTACTGCAAATTGTGATTTGGTTAGGTTAGGTACATTTTAATGAATGCATTTTTTATTTAAACATATTTTATTTTATCAAACAAAAAAACTGAATTCGATCCGGAACCAAAAACCGCATCCATAGTCTGCTCTAAAATTATGCCGCCTCTCACCACGTCTAGTCTAAATTTATGCCGCTCCTCCAAGCGGTCGTAACGCTTTTTCGTGAAATAAAAATCCTAAGACCCACCGTCTATATCACGCCCCCCTCTCTTCCCGCGTTGGGCCCTTACCAAGCTCGATCCGGAGCAGGCCGAGGAGTGGGCACTCACGGAAAGCTGGGCCTACCCAGTCGAATTCGAGAACCTGGAGTCGCAGGCAGAGCACATGCGCAAGACCCTGACGAGGGTTTGCGACGCGGCGATGCCTCGCGTCTCCAAGCGGCAGCCTCCGTGCAAGCAGGTCCACTGGTGGACCGAGGAGCTGGGCGAGATGCGAAAGGCAGTTCGCATCATCAGCCACAGGCTCAAACGCTGCAGGGCGCGCCGTCCTCCGGACTACGTCGCGGAAAATGGACTCGTGGGCGAGTTTAGGGAGGCCAGAAAGGCCCTTTCGATTGCAATACTGCAAGCGAAAGCCCGGGCTCGGGCCGAGCTCCTCGAGACGCTCGATCGGGACCCTTGGGGGCGTCCGTACCGTGGGGCCCGCAACACGTTGCGGCCTTGCACATCCACGGTCACGGAAACGCTCGAACCCGAGGTGCTCCGGTCGGTTATCGACGGGCTCTTCCCGGATCCGGGAAACTTCACTCCCCCCAGTATGGGTCCACCCGTTCCCGACACTCCCACGGACGAGGAGCCTCCATCCATCTCCGAGGGGGAACTAGACGTTGCCCTGGACCGGCTCCGGGGCAGGAAGACGGCACCGGGACCCGACGGGGTTCCAGGTCGACTCCTCTTCCTGGCCGCTAAACATCTACGCGGCCAGCTGCGGGAACTGTTCGAAGCCTGTATTCGCGCAGGTCGGCTCCCGTCGCAATGGAAGGAGGGTCGTTTGTGCCTGATTCCCAAGGGAGGTCGGCCTCCCAACGATCCGTCCGCCTTCAGGCCCATAGTGCTGCTGAACGAGGTCGCTAAGGTCTTCGAAAAGATCTTGGCGGAGCGGCTCGTGAAGCATCTCGACGCTGTGGAGCCGGGGCTTTCAGAAACGCAGTTGGGGTTTCGGCGGAGGCGCTCCACGATGGACGCCTTCGAGACGCTGCGAACGTCAACGGACGAAGCCGTCCAAGCGAAGGATGTCGTTCTTGCGGTGTCGCTAGACATAGCGAACGCCTTTAACAGCCTCCCTCATGAGACGATCAGGGAGGGGCTCCGCGCGCATGGAGTCCCCCCGTACCTCACGAGGCTGTTGGGCGCGTACCTGCAGGATCGACATATCCTTTGGGAGGGCGGTGAGTCCGGCAATCCCGAGGTAGGTCGTCGACGCGTCGCGTGCGGCGTTCCACAGGGGTCGGTCCTCGGGCCGATTCTTTGGAACGTAGGTTATGACTGGATCCTTCGGGTTCCGGTCCTACCCGGGGTAGGGCTGATCTGCTTTGCGGATGACACCCTACTCACGGCACGCGCTGCGTCATTTGCGGAATCCGTGGACGTCGCTAACGCCGGGTTGGCGATTGTCGTAGATCGAATAGCTAGGCTGGGCTTGAGGGTCTCCCCCGCGAAAACGGAGGCCATCATATTCCATAGGAAATTTCGCAATCCCCCCGCGGATTTGACCGTTTCGGTCCAAGGGGTGGCCATTAGAGTAGGGCCCCAGATGAAATATCTGGGGCTAGTTCTCGATGGGAAATGGCTGTTCAAAGCGTACTTTGAGCAGCTAGTTCCCAAACTCGTCAAATCCGCGGGCGCACTCTCGAGGCTGCTTCCCAACGTAGGGGGCCCGGGAGGTGCGACGCGGAAACTTTACTCTGGCATCCTGAGGAGTATGGCACTGTACGGTGCACCCGTCTGATCCATTGCACTTCACCGCCACAACAGAACCCTGCTGCAACGGGCGCAGCAGGTTCTGGCCGTGAGGACCATACGGGGGTATCGCACAGTGTCGCGGACGGCGGCCACCCTCCTGGCAGGCGATCCGCCCTGGCATCTCCAGGCGGACGTCCTGACAGTGGTGCGCCGCACCCGGCAGGATGCCCTAGCTAGAGGCCTGACCTTCTGTCAGGTCGAAATCGAGGCGATCAGGAAGCGGGAAACCGCCTCCATGATCGCCGTCTGGTCTCAAGAGCTCGACAACCCTGCGGCCTATGGCGGCTACACGGTGGATGCAATCAGGCCACAGCTGACGGAATGGGTCAACCGCACCAGCGGCACCCTGACCTTCAGGACGACACAGATACTTACCGGACACGGATGTTTCGATAAGTATCTGTGTCGCATTGTGGGCTGCTTGCCTTCCCCGGACTGCCGCCAGTGCGGCGCGCCCAACACGGCGTTACACACGCTTGTCGAGTGCGCCGCATGGGCGCCGCAGCGTTTCGAACTTGAGACGCACGTAGGTCCAGTCGACTCGCTCTGCGACTTGGTCAAGGCCATGCTGCAGAGCAGCGACAATTGGGGGGCTGCGGTTACTTTTTGCGAGACAGTAATGTCACTCAAGGAGGCCGCAGAACGAGACAGGGAGAGAAGTCCTGCAGCGCGTGCCAATGCGTCTTCTCGAGGTCGCCGGCCTTCAGCTGGCACCCGGAGAGGCAGGTACGCGCATTACTTCCCTCCCTGAGTTAGGTTCCGTTTACCGCGGGGGGCCTTTAGCTTGCTAGGAAGAGCAAAGGACCTTCTACCCCCGCACAACGAAGTGGGGTGTGTTCTCCCAAGGCACACTCCAGGCACTTTATTGCGCTGGATCGGCTGGGGGTAACTATGTTCTAAATCTCAGCCTTTCCAACACATTCAAAGCGCAGGGTCGTCAGGGAGGAGGGGGTTTTTAGTGGGTATTGGGGTTGCTCGCCCGTGCAGCAACGCTCGGAGTCTTCCACACTATTCTGTGACGTCGATCGCGGACGGAGCGCTGCCAAGAGCATACTATTGCTGCAGTGTTATCGCCCCCGACCGACGCGTGTCGTTCCCCTAGCAACGACCCAGTTTGTGCGTAAATCGGTTAAGCATTTTCCCTCGCCTCAAAACCAAAAAAAAAAATAGATTTATGTATGGCTTAAAACTATATAATAAAAGAAAACTTACCTTTTAGTGTATTCTATCTATAATCCCTTAAGATTACAAGTAGAATGCTGAGCCTAAGTCATTAAAGTCAATGGGGTTCTCAAAAGGCTGGTTATTTTACTTCGTTGGATTGCCATACTGATTGAATAATCAATTCAAATTATTTATTAAATTCTTTTTCCTTGATACACACAAGAGATGGTAAGATTCACTTTCAGTCATAAAAAATCTGTCCTACCATTCTTACTTGACTTGAATTATGTGCTGGAAAATCTTGGAAAAATTGTAGATGGCAGAGATGAAAAAATGCTTTCCACCAAACTGTTGCTCTACACCACTTTCAGCATCTATGAGAGACCAGATCATTTGTCATCAGGTGGACAGTATGCTTACTCGCAAATAATGTCTATTATATTGTAATTAAGGAAATGTTGTGGAGTGAAAGAAAATATGATAATAAGAGTAGAAAAAGAAGTGTTTTTTTAATTTATTGCAGGAGTTCAGCAGACAAGCTGACGGCTCACTTGATGGAAAGCGGTTAGCATCGCCTATGGACATTTGCAACACCAAAGGTACTATAAATGCGCTGCTGCTCTTTTGAGGGAGGGTGGAATGTGGTCACTAGGAACACAACTCAAGGTTGTTATGGCGACATACTTTACTCCAGGAGTGGTAGCCATCCAGTTGGGCAGATGACCTACCACCTGGCTGTGGGTTGTTTTGTCGCCTCTCATGACAGGCCGCCCGACCGCAGGAAACTATATCCTTTCTCCGTTCCTACACAGATAAAAAGATGTGTATATCGTTATGAATATATATAGGGATATAAATTCAAAATGCCTTTGGAATGATCACAAAGTTTATTAGAAGTTCACTCATGTAATTAACAGTTCTTATAAGTACAACCGAATACAACAAAACCAAACCGTAAACCATAGAATCATGTATTTATCATTAAAGAGCTTGTCGGTGGAGCCTCCTCCAATCTTCTCTATTATGGGCCAGTTGTATTACTTTTACTTTTTACTTCCGTTCTTTCTCTGTTCCTGCATGAATAGCATGGATAGTCTTAAGGTGATTTGAGCATATAGAGATGAAAGATAACAGTAGAATCACAAAACAAGTGTATCCCCCTGGCCACAACCAAGAGCGGTGCGGATTGCGGCGCGTTGCGAGGCGCGGCAAGCGGTGAGCGGCGAAAACAAATGGTAGACAACGTATGAAGTATGCCACAGCTACCGGCGACACGCACTGCGGCGCGACTTGCGGTGCGGCAAGTGGCGCGCGGCACGCGGCGGCGACGAGCTGCGCGATGTGCGAGTGAAACAAATGTATTAGCCAATATCGAGGCGGCCACAGCTCAGAGCGGTGTTGAGCCAACAAATAATGGATTTCGAACAATTCATTTGTGAAATACTGAGTAGACCAGCAATATGGACGTCAAAACATCCACATCATAAATATAGGCATGTTGTTTAGGCATAAATATAGGCATATAGGCTTCTCTGGTTAACTGGGTGCGCTCCTATTCTTGACTGAATGATATCTTCAGCTAAGAACGCACTTGTTTCAAGTCAATATAGTGCCACTTTTGAGAGGGGCATTTTAGCCGTTCTCTAAATACGTGCATCGCTGACGCCGCCGCGGTCGAAACTAGTCTAGCTGTGGCATACCACCGCAAATCACACCGCCCACGGCGCTTCGAAATTGTGGCCAGGCCCTATGACAGCATTATAAGTGGTACACTTGGTGCCGGTAGGCTGCAACATACACACTATGATCAAAAAGCAGAAGTGTTAAAGAAAAGTGAAATAAGCATCTGAAGTAAAAATGTTTGTATGAAGAAATGTGTAGCTGGTTCGTGCTTTTGGGTAATGTTTGGACTCTTTACAAAGCGAAATGGTGATTTTGTGCCAGAAATAAAACGACACCATAGAGCATTAAAAACAGAAAATATTATATTCTTTTTGGTAGGGTTATAACACCGACATTGACAATAAAGGAACATATACACTCTCGGTAGTGGTGGCGCCAGATATTCGCGTTGGTAACAAATTAATGATAGTAGATGTAGCGAAAGATATTTGTCAGGAACTTTGCAAGTGGTCGATCCATTGAAATGTATTAAACGTTATCACTTGGTACTAAATATTATTTGCAGGTTTCCTAATGAACCGACTCTGCGTAAAGTGTGGCAGCAAGCACTTGGCAAAGCTGATTGGACACCAAAGGAGCGTAGCACAATATGTTCTGCACATTTCCTTCCAGAGGATTTGTATGAAACAAAAAGTGGGCTCAGAAAAGTCAGAAATGGGGCTGTGCCCATCATAGTAAAGGTAATTCATAATTTAGGTCTGATTTTTCAATAATCAGACAAAAGATATTCCATGGATACAACATGCACAAATTAAACATTCGATTTTTGCAAATACAACATATAATGTAGTTTTAATTATGTGCACTAGTTGTGAAAAAAGAAAAAACCAAAATCTATGTTTATTAAGAGATTAGTTTGTG
Organism: Dendrolimus kikuchii; assembly: GCA_019925095.2. NCBI lineage: Eukaryota > Metazoa > Arthropoda > Insecta > Lepidoptera > Lasiocampidae > Dendrolimus > Dendrolimus kikuchii. The sequence continues at coordinate 36,659,696 of CM034387.1, forward strand.
TACAGTTGGGGTATGAAAATGTTCACCAGTTTTGAAATTGATTCAGTTCATATCCATGCAGGAATGGAGAATACAAGTTTCTGCGGCCGGGGGCCGCGTCGTAAGAGGCGACAAAATAACCCACAGCCAGGCGGTAGGGCATTTGCCCGACTGGATGGCTAGCACCTCTGGTCTAGAGTATGCCGCCATAACAACCATGAGTTGTGTTCCGGCATTAGTGACCAGGTTCCAGTCTCCCTTAAGAGAGCAGCAGCGCATTTGCAGCACGTTTGCTGTTGCAAATGTCCATAGGTGATGCTAACCGCTTTCCATCAAGTGGGCTGTCTGCCTGTCTGCTGAATCCCTGCAATAAAAAATACTTTAAAAAAGTTAATTTCCGCAAGCATGTGTTACCTTTTCAAACTAAATCACAGAACAGACTGGTTCCACAATTTATGTTTAACTATTTGACAATAAAGTTTAACATTACTTAGAGCAAAGTTGTTTGATTTTCTATCTATAAGTAGTCTAAGAAGGTTGTTTAAACATGTAAAAACTTTTTATTGTATTTAATATTTATGTTACGCATAGTGATTATATCCTCTTTGTTTCTTAATGAATCTCAGTGTCTGTCATTGTCAACATTGCAATTTTCTTTTTTCAGGTTTTTATATTTTATAAATGTAACATTTATTAAATTGTTGGCAATATTGTATCTTATACTCATGCAAGCAAAAGCCAACTTCAATGTGAGAAACATTTTCATTCCTCAGCTGTACATTGTCATACATAAGTATGTACTGACAATGCATATTTTCTTAAACTACTAAAATATTAACAATGATATATCTGCCCAGAGGTGGAAATAATAAATGGCCTAAGTCCAAGGAGCTTCAGTGGACATGCAGCCCATCTCTCCGCAGCCCTAAGCCACTCACACTCATGTTGCTCTTCTCGCCAATTTTGTATGACATTTTTTTGGTGCCCTGCATGAGCAGTCACGTGTGGCGAGTCACTGTCTGCCCATTTTATCCATGTTCCCTGAACGAACAGACACTATAGTCCCCAATCCCTAGTTCCACTAGTAGTTCATCTCTATAGCCCTGTTTGGATACATGCAGACAGGGATAATCATTAGCCAGCGACACACCACGTTTATGTGAAATTTGTCAAGAGCCTTCTATGTTGGCCTTCCCATGGCCCCACACAAGCCCCCCAATAATTGGGCCATTTTTATGGCCCATAGTCCTCAGAGACTGCTAATAAAGATAATTGTGTCTCCCGAATTCTGAGGTCTTTATAATCTGAATAAGCCCCCCTCTAAGTCATGTTGTAATAATAATAAATAAACGACTATGGTAATAATACATACATACATAACTTAACGCCAGTTCCCTTGCGGGGTAGGCACGAACAACAGAGCGCCATTCAGGCTTATTCTTACGCACCTCGCTTGCTTCTTTGACATTCAAAGCTCTTGTCATGCAGGCTCGTCTGTTCTTAAGGCTCCTGACATTACCTTCTGCTAGTACTATGGTAATAATGATAACTTTAATAATACTAGTGGACGCCCATGGTCGAAATTCGACCATAATAATTAATGTCAGAGACTACTTCTATAATCACACATTTCGCCAAGGCTACGCTGTTAATTCGACTTGAACAATAAACAAGAGTTATATATGCATATGTATGTCAAATACATGGTAGTGTATGTAATGTTTTTGTAATTGATTTAATGAATTTATTACGCATAATTTTTAAAAAATATTTGCACTCGTCGTTTCTTCTCTATATAAACTATAAGAGTGCGAAATTTCATACTCCTCCGTCCGCGCAATGTTCGTAAAAAGGGGTGCAAAGTTTTTGCTTCACGTATTAATGAATACTGTAATCTTCTATTTAATCATTATGAAGTGAGCAACTAATGTAGTCATAATAATTGTACAGGGTGGTCTGGAGGAGATCTCCATTGGCGACAAGACCGCCCATTGTACTTCAATCTATGTGCAATAATGTTATTCATTCATTCTCTACTGTACCTTCCTATGATTTTTTTCAGAATACAGCAAACAGTGACTATGATGAACCAGGAAATCTAATGGTGAGTATGACGTATGTTTGTTTGTAGATACATACATAACTTCACGCCAGTTCCCTTGCGGGGTAGGCACGAACAACAGAGCGCCATTCAGGCTTATACACCTCACTTGCTTCTTTGACATACATAACTCTTGTCATGCACGCTCGTCTGTTCTTAAGGCTCCTGACATCACCTTCTGTAATGAATATGTCTGTTTGTAATGAAACAAAAAACTTCTTTTTACTAAATGCCCATGTATTCACCATTTTTTACAAGCTTTTTATTAACTTGCAATGGATTTGCCTATAAATTTTAATTTAAATATATATATATATATATATATATATATATATATATATACAATGCAAAAGTGGATGGATGCAGAAGTCGTGGAAGGCCATGACACACCTTCCATGATCAAATTGATCGTGTACTAGCAGAAGGTGATGTCAGGAGCCTTAAGAACAGACGAGCTTGCATGACAAGAGTTATGAATGTCAAAGAAGCAAGAGAGGTGTGCAAGATTAAGCCTAAATGGCACTCTGTTGTTCGTGCCTACCCCGCAAGGGAACTGGCGTGAAGTTATGTATGTATGTATGTATTATTTTATGTAACTGCAAGAAAGTACTGCGTACTACAGCAGTTGTCTGTGATACTAGATTGTTGTATATTATTGTTTTCTGTACACCTAATTTGTCTATCTATCTGTCTACATATATAAATAGAAATGAATCGTAGAAATGTATGTACGCGCATAACTTGAGAACGAATTGATGGAATTTTTGTGTGTATTTGACTGGGTCCCCGGATGGCTTAGATTCACAATTGGAACCCGTAGGTAGCGCTGGGATCGGTTTCTAGGATCCTTTTAATCTCCTGGACTGATTTTCATGACTTTTAGTGTGTTTGAGTGGGTCCCCGGACGATTTAGACTTACAATTGGAACCGGTAGGTGGCGCTGGACTCGGGTCCTAGAATTTTATTTTTTCAGGGCAGGACAACGTCTGCCGGGACTATTAGTGTTTTAATTTAAAAAAAACTCTGATTCTTTAATGTAACCTTATTATTGGTGTTACTTGTAGTTCTCCACACATTATAGTTTTTAATATCAGTTGAAGTATTGGGTCCCAGGCGGCGCATACCTCTAGTGTTTGCCGTCCGGGCCCATAGACAAGCGCTGTCATCTCAACCGAATCAGAATGATCGACGCGTCATGACTTTGCACTTTTCTGTCCACCCCACAGCAATAATACTACAGTGCAATTGTATTAGAATAATACTAAAGTTTAATTGATGTACTTTTGATATTACTTCAATTATTTGAGTTAAAACTATCACCCGAGCAGGAACGGAGAAAGAATACAATTTCCTGTATGAGGCGACAAAACTACTAACACCTCTGGTCTTGAGTATGTCGCCATAACAACCTTGAGTTGTATTCTGACATTAGTGGCCAGGTTACTTCCCTTTAGAGAGTGGCAACACATTGGTAGCGCCTTTGATGTTACAAATGTCTATAGGCGATGGTGACCGCTTCCCATCAGGTGGGCCGTCTGCCTGTCTGCTGAACTTATGCAATAATAAAACTCAATTTTACAAGCTTTTATTTAACTTGCAATGGATGTACCTATGTATGCATGTATGTAAGTTCGGGTGGAATCTTGCAAGTTAAATTTGACCATACATACATAACTTCACGCCAGTTCCCTTGCGGGGTAGGCACGAACAACAGAGCGCCATTTGGGCTTATTCTTACACACCTCACTTGCTTCTTTGACATTCATAACTCTTGTGATGCACGCTCGTCTGTTCTTAAGGCTCCTGACATCACCTTCTGCTAGTACACGAGCAATTTGATCATGGAAGGTGTGTCGTGGGCTTCCACGACTTCTGCATCCATCCACTTTTGCATTTTATATTTGTTTATTCATTCTTTCATCATGCATTATTTCCACATGTTCAAACCACCGGAGCATTCCTTTCTTACCTTCACCCCGACACTCTCTTTCAGAGCAACTATCTTTCTTACTTCGGTATTACGAACGCGGTCCGCGAGCGTCACTCCGCAGATTTTGCGCAGTGCTCGCATCTCGACCGCGTTTACTCTACTTTCATGCTCTTTCTTCCATACCCAACTCTCGCTTCCATACGTGAGCGTAGGTACCAGCACCGCGTTGTGTACGGCGAGCTGGGCCTTCTGGCTGAGGTTCTTAGCGCCTAGAAGTTTACCTAACGCTCCATTCAAACTATTCTAAATTTGACCAACTTCCCGGTTTCCGATTGAGCTGAAATTTTGTACACATATATCGCGTGACAATGCAATAATATGGTACCATGGAGCTGATCTGATGATGGAGTCGGAGGGTGGCCATAGGAACTCCTGTACTAAACAAGACAGACCCGTCGTGTTTGGGCTCGTTTTACTTGTCTTGGTTAGCACTCTGCTGCTACATGATATTCAGGATCTCAAATGCTTGCATTTATCTACATGACTAGTTTTTACTATGAAACACTATCATACAAACATGAAAGTTTCATTTCAAAACAATACATAACAAATACAAGCAAATTCCTGAATAATCTATTTATACTATATTAAATCTGAAAGAGTGTCGGGGTGAAGGTAAGGAAAGGAATGCTCCGGTGGTTCGGGCATGTGGAAAGAATGCATGATGAAAGAATGACTAAGCAGATTTACAATGCAAAAGTGGATGGATGCAGAAGTCGTGGAAGGCCACGACACACCTTCCATGATCAAATTGATCGTGTGCTAACAGAAGGTGATGTCAGGAGCCTTAAGAACAGACGAGCGTGCATGACAAGAGCTATGAATGTCAAAGAAGCAAGTGAGGTGTGTAAGAATAAGCCTGAATGGCGCTCTGTTGTTCGTGCCTACCCCGCAAGGGAACTGGCGTGAAGTTATGTATGTATGGAAATCTGTAAATGGTACGAGTTTGTACAATGCGTTTAAAAATGTGTAAAAAATCAGTGGCGCTAATTCGGACCCGGAGATTCCGAAAATGCTAATTTTGGAATCTGTCTGTCAGTTGGAGCGTCACATGAAAACTACTGAACGGATTTAAATGAAACTCAACATAGAGCTAGCTTATATCCTTTTCATCACGATAAATGACGTCGTTAGTTAGTAAATAGCGAAAAGATGGCGCTGCGATCGCATCTTTTTTGGAAACTACTGAACGTATATGAATGACACTCGACACAGTGCTGGCTTATAACCCGAGTTAACACTTACGATACATTTTATCCCGACAAAAGTCGTCGTTGCCTAAAATTAAACGTATTGGTAAAATAGATGGCGCTGCAATCACATTTTTTCAGTACACTAACGTCTATCTATGAATGAATGAATAAATGAAAACTCTTTGTTGTTCACCATAACTTTAAAAAAAAATTTGGTGGCTTAACTAAATTGAAACTAATTCAATCGTAATTGAAGAAACAAATTACAATAATAAATTAATAAACTATCTACGTTGTCATAAACAACGTCATTCATTATATTACCTACGAGTTTTTGGCGGGAACTGAAAGGAGACGTTGTGCTGTGCAGTTTTATTTTCTAAAAATGTGTAAAATTACTCTAAAATGAACAATAGTTGTAGGATATTGATAGTTTTTGAGTAGTAATTATGTGTTTTGCGAGAAATGTGAACTGTATAGTCAAATGTGGCCTTTTGAGTTTTCACAAGAACTCCGTTGAATGGCGTTAGTTGTAGCCTACAATACAACTGCGCGACTATTATACGAAGACTTAAACATCAGAATTGGCTGTATGGACTAGATTCCTTTGCCTGCCTTTGTGGCGAATACAACTACTACTACTTATATTACCTACTTCAAATCAGGTTGGCTTCGACTCACCTCTATATTTTGCTGGGCAGTTGTTGTTAATAGACTATCTGACAAAATAAGTGTTGCTTTCACATTAACATCAGCAAATGTGTTCATCAAACAATACATAAATCGCTCCGGATGCAAGCTTTACAGCGCTTTTACGACCGCTGCTGGCAATCGGTGCAAAAATTAATTGAATCGACCAATTTCAGTGTGCAATCGACTTAAAGTTTAATTAGTCACGTGGCCTCTGTCACGTGACATGACTTACGGCATATTGCTTGTGTACGGATAACTTCGGCTCTCGTAAATCGCGAAGTCTTGCGATCGTAAATTATTTTTAAGTAAACACTCCGCGTTCTTTTAAATATCGACTAGGTAATTAATTTTTGATGTTATAAGTTTATTTGTATGGACGTTTTAGTTTTGTGTTAATGCTATATGAGTTAATCAATTTTTAGTAGTAAAGCTTTAAGCGATTTAAAGCGCTGTAATTGTAAATAGACTGTTAAATATATATTTTTTTAAATTTAGAATCGGTACTTAATTCTTTGACAACGTAATTTTGAATTTAGAATGGTTTATTTTATGGCCTGGTGACAACGATAATTTAAAGGACATGTCTTAATTTGTATTCACACCTTTGTTTATTAAAAACTAGCTGACCCGGCAAACTTCGTACCGCCTCAGAGTCAATAAATAAAGTTGATTTCTGAACGACGGGACGAACATCACACGTTTGACATTATCCGTGCCGGAACGGAGAAAGAGTACAATTTCCTGCGGCCTGTCGTAAGAGGCGACTAAACAACCCACAGCCAGGTGGTAGTGTATTTGCTCGACTGGATGGCGACCACCCCTGGTCTAGAGTATGCCGCCATAACAACCTTGTTTTGTGTTCCGGCATTAGTGACCAGGTTCCAATCTCCTTTAAGAGAGCAGCAGCGCATTTGTAGCACCTTTGGTGTTGCAAATGTCCATAGGCGATGGTAACCGCTTTCCATCAAGTGGGCCGTCTGCCTATCTGCTGAACTCCTGCAATAAAAAAAATAAAAAAAAATTAAAACCAAAAAAATGAAAAAACTTCACTTTTAAATTTAATTTGATTTCTGAACGACTTTTAAATTTAATTGATTTTTAAACGACGGGACTAACATCAAATATTTGACAGGTAAGAATAGTTTCCAAGGGAAAGCGAAATTGTTGTTTTTACCATATTTCAAGCATTTTTTTCATATTTACTCACCTGTTAAACCTTCCCTGGACTTCCACAAATAATTCAAAACCAAAATTAGCCAAATCAGTCCGGCCGTTCTCGAGTTTTAGCGAGACTAACGAACAGCAATTGATTTTTATATATATAGTAATTTTTATGTTTCACTTCGCACCGACTTGTAGATGTTGTAGAAGGCGTTTACTTCTTATTTTCTGTTAAGATTTTTATTTTGAAAAATTTTGATTTTTTTTTTAACTTTTCAGTTGACACTAAATAATATAAAATCAATAGACAGAGAGAATAATTTCTTAATAACAAATTTAAATATTAAAATATATGAAGCAGATCATTCAGACTATACATTAATTTATGAAGAAAAGATCCCAGAAATAATAACCGAAGACATAAGTGTTAAGGATGAAGTGGATAACGAGATATATTTGACGGAGAACGATGATGATTCTCATCGCGATGCGGTTGTGTACAGCGACGATAACTTCTCATCAGACGATAGTTTACCGTTAGAGAAGCAGAGGAAGAAGAGAAAGAAGAAGATTGAGAAGAAAGAAGTGGTCAAAGTTAGGAAAAAACAGGTCAGTGTAATCTTATACTAATATATAAAGCTGAAGGGTTTGTTTGTATTGAACGCGCTAATCTCGGGAACTACTGGTCTGATTTGAAAAATTCTTTCAATGTTAGATAGCCCATTTATTGACGAAGGCTATAGGCTATATATCATCATGCTAAGACCAATAGGAGCGAAGCACCAATTAAGAATGTTTAAAAATGGGGGCTTTTTTTAACTACATTTTTTTTAGACTATTCCACGCGGACGAAGTCGCCGGCAGAAGCTAGTTCTTAATACGCCCGTGCTCGAAATTCGACCATAATAATTAATGTCAAAGACTATACTTCTATAATCACAGATTTCGCCAAGGCTACACTGTTAATTTGACTTGAACAATAAACAAAAGAGTATATATGCGTGTGTGGTGTGTCCAATACATGGTAGTGTGTGTAATGCTTTTTTTTATTGATTTAATGTATTTTTTATGCATAATTTTTTTTAAATATTAGCATTTTGTACTCCTTCTCTATATAAACTATAAGTGTGCGAAATTTCATACTCCTCCGTCTGTGTATTTTTCGTAAAAAGAGGTACAGAGTTTTTGCTTCACGTATTATTAGTATATAGATTATTTGGCATGAATTTAGATAATAATTTCACAAGTACCACTCTGGATGTGCTAGAGCCATGCTAGAATCATTCTTGATCACAGCTCTTGGGACCAGCTCGATCGGTGTGCATTCCACGCAAGCACAGAATATCCAAATAAAACGGTTGGCATTGAACTAATCGTAATTTTTGCAATGAGGGTTCCGATGGCCCCCTTTCTTTTCTATTTATTTTCTATCCTAATCCTACTGTTTGAACTTTTATCCTCTACCTGCTGTCCTATCCCCCTTAACATAACCTCCCTATCCTATACCTTGTATCCCATCCTCGTTGTCCTATCTCCTCTATCCCATTCCCTTTATCCTATTCCTCGTATCTCATCTCCTGTATTCTATCTACATACATACATACATAACTTCACGCCAGTTCCCTTGCGGGGTAGGCACGAACAATAGAGCGCCATTCAGGCTTATTCTTACACACCTCACTCGCTATTTTGACATTCATAACTCTTGTCATGCACGCTCGTCTGTTCTTAAGGCTCCTGACATCACCCTCTGCTAGTACACGATCAATTTGATCATGGAAGGTGTGTCGTGGCCTTCCACGACTTCTGCATCCATCCGCTTTTGAATTGTATATCTGTTTAGTTATTCTTTCCACATGCCCGAACCACCGGAGCATTCCTTTCCTTACCTTCACCCCGACACTCTCTTTCTTACCTCCGTATTACGAACGCGGTCCGCGAGCGTCACTCCGCAGATTTTGCGCAGTGCTCGCATCTCGACCGCGTTTACTCTACTTTCATGCTAAGGAGTCTGTCTGGATGTCTAAGGAGATATTACTAGGAAATTAAATAATATTCGGTGGCTTAGCTAAATTGAAACATTTTCAGCAAAAGAAGATCCCAGCAGAGCCCAAAGTCGACAGGCGTCGCAAACCATTCCTAAATGACGATTTAAATGAAACGCTGTTCACAATAATGGATCTGTCCTTCGAAGAGCAGATCGCAGAGATCGAGAAGAGAAGGGAGAGTGCTAATTATAAGAATTCAGTTTTCAAGTGCGAGGAGTGTTTCAAGGGCTTTCTGGACGAGCATGCATATACTACACATATGACAAGGCACACAGATGTGAGTATATTGATTTATCTATGTACTTATTTATCCTAGTGGTCGAAATTCGACCATAATTAATTATAAGTTTGAACATTATTAAGGTTCTGTCAAACAAACAAACTCTTCAGCTTTATATCTTATACTAATATGTAAAGCTGAAGAGTTTGTTTATTCGCTTGAATGCGCTAACCTCAGGAAACGCTGGTCTGATTTGAAAAATTCTTTCAGTGTTAGATAGCCCATTGATCGAGGAAGGCTATAGGCTATATTACATCACGCTAAGACCAATAGGAGCGGAGCACCAGTGAAGAATGTATCAAAATCGGGGCCTTTTTTAAATAACTTTTTTTTTGAAGTGATAACTTCTCTAAACTGCTTCGTTACGTAACGCGTTACGGCGCCAGTCTGTCTGGCTTCCCTTTCTCTCGCGTTAGATTAGTTTAAGTTATCACTTCTGTCGGGCGTCCCGTGACGCACACCGTCTTTTTTTTTAACTATTTCACTCGGACGAAGTCGCGGGCAGAAGCTAGTATTAGTATAAGATTATTTTTCAACACACTTGCTCATAAAGTGGCTCTATGGTCACCGCAATTAGGCACAGCATGACACCCATAACCAAACTGTGAGTAAAAAACATTATAACTCACTAGTGAGTTATAGTTTTTTTTTTAAATTTTATTGGTTGAGTTGCTTTGTTCTTAAAAAAGTTTTTATTCGCAAAAAAAGATCGTGTTCTATAGAACAAACAAATTAATGTTCCTATTGCTTGCTCATTTCATGCAACTTCTTATTTAAATAGATAATTTTAACTCGTACGTGTTTAATAAATAAAAGTTTCACTCATATCTAACTTTTTTTATCTACTAAATAAAATGAGTTTTTGTTGTTATGTTATTCACAAGTGTGTTGAAAAACGTCGTATGATACACGTATGTATTGACGATTACCGTCCTCGGCTCTCTTAAGACCCTCGCCTACGGCTCGAGTCTCAATGGCGCCTCGGCGGTAATCACCAATGTTACACACTAGTACCATAATGTACTATTTTTCGTTGCTTTTAATAATGTGTTATTTAATTTTGTAGCAATGCGGCGAACACGAGTGCGAGATATGCAAAACGCATTTCAAACACCCGCACGCCCTGCGCAAGCACATAACGGCGCACCACACGCAGCGGTTCAGCTGCAACCAGTGCTCGTATGTCACCACTCACCGCCAGACGGCGAGGCTGCACGAGAGGTGGCACAAGGGCACCAAGTACCGGTGTCCGCATTGTCAAGATGAGTTTGTGTGAGTATGTGGCCCTTCAGTCAAACGGGATGACGTAACACTTATAATACAATGTAAACTCTATATAACGACAGACATAAAATGTATGTCGCTATAGAGAGTTGTCGTTAAATGGAGTATCCGTGTAGGAACGGAGATAGAATACAATTACCTGCGTTGGGGCGGCCTGTCGTAAGAGGCGACAAAACAACCCACAGCCAGGTGGTAAGGCATTTGCCCGACTGGATGGCTATCACCCCTGGTCTAGAGTATGCCGCCATAACAATCTTGAGTTGTGTTCCGGCATTAGTGACCAGGTTTCAGTCTCCCTTAAGTGTGCAGCTTTGGTGTTGCAAATGTCCATAGGCGATGGTAACCGCTTTCCATCAAGTGGGCCGTGTGCCTGTCTGGTGAACTCCTGCAATAAAAAAAATAAAAAAAATATATACTTTTTTCACCTATGTATATATTTAAACTTTAGTTCGCTCGTTTGCTCACAATTAAACTCGGAAAAACCTGTTATTAGGTCTACATTATAAGTTTTTTTTATTGTATTATTAATATGTGCTATTGGTTTTTTTCAATAAATAAATAAATAAATAAGGTAACTTATAATACATTGTAAACTCTATATAACGACACTGAAGGGACAGTGCATTTTATGGCGCTATAGAGAGTTGTCGTTAAATGGAGAGAAGTAACAGACTTTTGTCTGACGTCTCTTGCTGCGTCAGTAATTTTGTTGTATTTTTTTAACTTATTTTATTAATATCTTGCGTTATTGAGGCATCTTGGTGATAAAGGAAGTATGATGATGAGATGCCGGCAGTCAAGATTTTACTAATTTGGTAACTTAAAAAGTATTTTTTATTACTCAATTGTTGGCATTATTGAGAATCGGTGTAATGCTATATATATATGTGTATCATTGTATAGAAGACAAGCTAAAAAATGTCTTAGGATTTTAAGTTATAAAGTGGTCTTGGGCGCAGTCTAACAAGCTACACTGAATGACTCGCAAAATTAAAGTCACTCCTTTACATGTTCGTCGCACACAACATGATTTGCATAAATTACTGCATGGTGAATTGGATTCGTCTTATTTATTAAGTATCTTGACCCTTAACATGAAACATAATAAACGTGTACATAACAAAACATTCATCTTGAAAGTTTGTAAAAACAACACATCATATACTATAATCCGTTGATAAGAATGTGTCGTGTCTACAACGAACTCTCTACAAAAAACAATCAATTAGATATATTCAATGCAAAACCTTTAGCTTTTAAAACAATGATAATTCCTATGCTGAAAGATCACACCTCTTCACTTGTTTAGTAATTTATTTAATGCTCTATTTTTCCTAATTTATTACCTTATAATGCATCACTAAAACTAATGTCCTAGATTTAAGCAATTATTATTGAATCATTAGTAAATTTAAATAATTTAGTAATAAATAAATATTAATAAATCTAGCTAGTTACGAAAGCAAGTTTTAATCTTATTTTTGCAAAATATAACATTTAAATCTTACATTTTCTCTTTAAGACACAGGAAGGGACTAACACCTAAAAAACAGGCTCGGCCTAGTTTAGGTGTTAGTTAGCGAATTAGCTTAATCATTAAAAAAAAGATCTATATATTGTATTTGTGGCTTTTATATGTAATTTTGGTGTCAATAAATATATATAAAAAAAAAATTACTGACATTATCCACATAATTTTGTTTGCTAAAATATAATTTTAAGATTGATGTGTCAGCACGCTTGGATTTCAATCTAGATGCAATAATTTACAAACTATATTATATAAATAAATTACTGATTGTTATCTGTTGTGTTGTCCAAATAAATAAATAAATAAACTAAAGCTAAGTGATTTCGACGCTTAAGGGAGTTTGTCGTTAAATTGAGTGACGTTACATGGAGTTTACACTGTATTTTGTTATAATGTTTCTCTTACACTTCATAAAGATTTAGAGTAATACCCCAGTCGTGGTATTCCTATAGCACTACGATTTGGGGAAACTACAAAGATGTAATTAATCCCTTTAATTTGTTTCATTTGATATTTTTCTTGGTTTTCTGGTCTGGGTGTCTGGGCACTGATTACAGACTAGTCCTATCTTTATTATGCTTAATACAAGCGTAACTTGCTTAGCTTGGCGATATACAGGGAGATTGTCTACCGATTATTATTAATGTATTGTCAAGTGAATGAGATGTCTGATAAATAAAAATCAATATTTGTTTGTTTGTCCTCAATGCGGCTGCTAAACCATTGGTCAGAGGAGTTTTTGGCGGGAACTGAAAGGAGATGTTGTGCTGTGCAGTTTTACATACATACATAGATAACTTCACGCCAGTTCCCTTGCGGGGTAGGCATGAACAACAGAGCGCCATTTAGGCTTATTCTTACACACCTCACTTGCTTCTTTGACATTCATAGCTCTTGTCATGCACGCTCGTCTGTTCTTTAGGCTCCTGACATCACCCTCTGCTAGTACACGATCAATTTGATCATGGAAGGTGTGTCGTGGCCTTCCACGACTTCTGCATCCATCCACTTTTGCATTGTATATCTGTTTAGTCAGTCTGTGCAGTTTTATTTTCTAAAAATGTGTAAATGACTCTAAAATGAACAATAGTTGTAGGATATTCATAGTTTTTGAGTAGTAATTATGTGTTTTTGCGAGAAATGTGAACTGTTCAGTCAAATGTGGCTTTTCGAGTTGTCACAAGAACTCCGCTGAATGGCTTTAGTTGATAACCTACAGTTCAGCTGAGTTATACATAGGCTTAAGAAAACGAAGAAACTATATTGTAATCTAAGAACTGGCTTAAACGTCTATCTGCCAAGCCATAAACTTAAATTATAAAACCATTGGTCAGATTGTGAAACTTTGGTAGGGTGTTCTGGCTGAGATATCTCTATATGTAAAATTCTTCTGTTCGTATGCATGTCACTAAATAATTGAACCGATTTTAATTAAAAAAATTATGTGTTCAAACGGGGTCCCGGGATGGTTTAAATTCACAATTGGGGCCGGTAGGTGGCCCCGATGAACTCCTAAACAGCGAGAACGATTGTGATGAAATTTTTTTGTATGTGTTCAAGTGGATTAGAGAATGGTGCAGATTAACAATCGGGTCCGGTAGGTGGCGATGCAAGCGAGTTCCGAGATTTCGAAGGATTTTTTTTGTGTGTTTGAACGTGTCCCGGGATGGTTTAGATTCATAATTGGACCCAGTATATGGCGCTGCAATCGGCTTCTAGATTTTTATTTTTTAAGGGCAGGACAATAGCTGCTGGGTATATACTAGCTTCTGTCTGCGGCTTCGTCCGCGTGGAATAGGTTAAAAAAAATAAGTTAAAAAAGCCCCCCAGATTTTGAAACATTCTTCATTGGTGCTCCGCTCCTATTGGTCTTAGTGTGATGAGATATAGCCTATAGCCTTCCTCGATAAATGGGCTATCTAACACTGGAAAACTTTTCAAATCAGACCAGTAGTTCCTGAGATAAGCGCGTTCAAACAAACAAATTTTTCAGCTTTGTATATTAGTATAAGATTTCAGCAAATTCACGACGTACATGGGTCACATAAGGATAAAGCATCCGTCGGACTTTGTCTGCGAGTTGTGCGGGTACTCCTTCGTCAGCGCAAAAGGAATAGAATTGCACAAGAAGTTGAAGCACAGGCTGGACGATGCGCAGGTTAGTTTACGGCCATAGAGTACACATTCTACTCGCAGAAGTTAAGAGAACAAAAAACGCCCGACAGAAGTTTTTTTTTTTTTTTTTTTTTATTACAGGAGTTCAGCAGACTGGCAGACGGCCCACTTGATGGAAAGCGGTTACCATCGCCTATGGACATTTGCAACGCCAAAGGTGCTACAAATGCGCTGCTGCTCTCTTAAGGGAGACTGGATCCTGGTCACTAATGCCGGAACACAACACAAGGTTGTTATGGCGGCATACTCTAGATCAGGGGTGGTCGCCATCCAGTCGAGCAAATACCCTGCCACCAGGCTGTGGGTTGTTTAGTCGCCTCTTACGACAGGCCGCCGGGCCGCAGGAAATTGTATTCTTTCTCCGTTCCTGCACGGATAATATTTTTTTATTGCAGGAGATCAGCAGACAGGCAGACGGCCCACTTGATGGAAAGCGGTTACCACGAAATTTATCATATCAATGACTGGGAACCAAATACACTGAACACACACCCGAATATGGCTATGTTCCATTAGAGACTCACAACGACCACGTTCACGACCGGGATTTTTTCCGTTCCACTTGCTTGCCGGCGTTACAATCGTAAACCCAAGTGGAACGGTTATAAGACCCACCTTCTCTGACATGGGTCGTTGTGAGCGTCGTGTGATCGAAAATGATGAGTTCATTAGTGACGTTTTCGCCACGACCATAACGACCGCCTTCAGCGCGTTCCACTAGTAGCTCACAACGCCCAAAATACTCAGTCGATTCACAAGGCGACCGCGGTCGTTGTGGTCGTGGCGGAAACGTCCCTAATGACGTCATCATTTTCGATCACACAACGCTCACAACGACCCAAGTCAAGAGGTGATCGAATAGCCGTTCCACTTGGGTTTACGATTGTAACGCCAACCAGCAAGTGGAACGTAGCCCTTGTGTAATGGCAGACGGAGCATTTATTTTTTATTGCTGGACATCAGCAGACAGGCAGACAGCCCACTTGATGGAAAGCGGTTACCATCGCCTATGGACATTTGCAACACCAAAGGTGCTACAAATGCGTTGCTGCTCTCTTAAGGGAGACTGGAACCTGGTCACTAATGCCGGAACACAACACAAGGTTGTTATGGCGGCATGCTTTAGACCAGGGGTGGTAGTCATCCAGTCGGGCAAGGTTATAACTTAAACTAATCAAGTTGAACTATTTAATATTGAAATTGTTTGATTTGAGAAAGGCTTAGGTTATTGCTTAAATTTTATGTGTAAGGAAAGGTTATTTATTAATCAAATCTTTTATTGATTATAAAATATATTTTGTTCTTAATTACAATTCTTGAATATGTACACTAGAATATTGTGTATGTACATTATTAGTATTATTATTTAATCTAATTACCAAAGTATGGCTAGCGCTGTGGGTTAGAGTAAGAGGCGCCGTAACGCGTTACGTAACGAAGCGGTTGACCCACCCACAAGAAGTTGTCACTTCAAAAATGATTTTGAAAATTTATTATTCTGTATACCGAACACGAGCTATAGGTCACTTTCTCCCTTTGTACAATAATGTGCTATTTTCCATACCCGAAGATACCGGAAGACGGTCCTTACTGCGACCCTTGCAACGTCCGCTTCGTATCCCAAGAGGCTTACCGACGCCACCTCAACGTCTCCGGGCGGCATTCCTCGGACAAGAGAGAGGCGAACAAGGGAAAGACTCGCCGCCCGAGGGAGACGAAGAGTAAAGAGAGAAAGAGAGAGCTCGAGCTGGAGGAGAAGAGGGTCTACCCGAGTCAGATCAGGCGGGCAGAAGGGCCGATACCTTGCGAACAGGTCGGTTGGGAGTGAAGACCAGTTAACGGGGGGTTGTCCCAGTGTATTCGTTATACAGGGTGGAATGTTTCAAATAGGCATTCAGTGGTGAAAACTAAACTATAACATATAGAGAAAAACACTCAAAGGGATCTAAAATAATAGTAATAATCGACAGACAAACACACATATTGTAATAAAACTAAGTTTTAACGGTTTTAAGCGCGGTAATTCATTTGATTTTGGTTATTCCGACGCTTCGGCTCGTTCGTTTCGGTTTCGTTTAACAAATATCAAATAAATTACCGCGCTTAAAACCGTTAAAACGTAGTTTTATTATATATACAAGTCGCGAAAATATTAAGAAAATAACACATATTGTATATGTAACTAGCTGACCCGTGCCGACTTCGCTGGGCATCAGAAAAAAAAAAACGATCACAAGCAAATATACCCCATGTCACTCGGGAATAATGTAGCTTTGCACTGGTGAAAGAATTTTCAAAATCGGTTTAGTAGATCCAGAGATTACCCCCTACAATGTCACAAACTCACAAACTTTACCTTTTTATAACATTAGTTTAGTATAGATATGCAACGTACTACTCTGGGGCTGATCCCAGATACCCAGACCATAGTAAATGACAGAAAAAAAGTCGTTTCCGAAATTTACACAATTACACCGCTCATCCAGAGGCTTTTGATAGAATAAAACATTTTAAAAATCAGTCATTTCTCTTCTTTGCCGGCCCCCTAACTTTGTACCCCCCCCCCCCCCCATTTCTTTACAGCTTAATATCTTTGCCGCCCCCTAAATTTGTAGCCTCCTATCTTTGCCGCCCCCTAACTTTGCAGCCGCTGTCTTTACCGCCCCCTAATTTTGCCGTCGCCTATCATTGTCGCCCCATATCTTTGCCGCCCCCCAAACTTTGTAAACCCCCCCCCCCCCCCCCCCCTATCTTTACGGCTTACTATCTTTGCCGCTCCCTAAATTTGTAGCCTCCTAACTTTGCCGTCGCCTATCATTGTTGTCGCCTATCATTGCCGCCCCCCTAACTTTGTACCCCCCCCCCCCCCCCCCGCTATCTTTACAGCCTACTATCTTTGCCGCCCCCTAAATTTGTAGCCTCCTATCTTTGCCGTCCCCTAACTTCGCAGCACTTATCTTTGCCGCCCCCTAACTTTGCCGTCGCCTGTCATTGTCGCCCCCTATCTTTGCCGCCCCCGTAACTTTGTATCTGTCGCCCCCTATCTTTGCCGCCCCCGTAACTTTGTACACCCCCCCCCCCCCCCCCCCCCCCGCTATCTTTACAGCCTACTATCTTTGCCGCCCCCTAAATTTGTAGCCTCCTATCTTTGCCGCCCCCTAACTTCGCAGCACCTATCTTCGCCGCCCCCTAACTTTGCAGCCTTCCAACTTGCCCGACCCGGTGCCGCCTATACGGGGCCCTTAGCAACGTTGCTGATTTTCCTTTCCCAGTGTGGCCTCCAGTTGGAAGACTCGAGGGCGTACCACGGCCACTTCCGGCGGATGCACCCGGACAAGAACCGCACCAACTACCCGTCCATGAAGTCGCCTTGCATGTGCGAAGTCTGCGGGCGGATGTTCCAGGTATACGCGAGTTTTGTGCGTTTGATTTTTAGGAGTAATCTATCTATATATGAGAGTTATGAATGTCAAGGAAGCAAGTGAGGTGTGTAAGAGTGGGCCTAAATGGCGCTCTGTTGTCCTTGCCTACCCCGCAAGGGAACCGGCGTGAAGTTATGTATGTATGTGTATATATTATATATATAAATCAATTGCAAAGAGAGTGTCGGGGTGAAGGTGAGGAAAGGAATGCTCCGGTGGTTCGGGCATGTGGAAAGAATGACTAAACAGATATACAATGCAAAAGTGGATGGATGCAGAAGTCGTGGAAGGCCACGACACACCTTCCATGATCAAATTGATCGTGTACTAGCGGAGGGTGATGTCAGGAGCCTTAAGAACAGACGAGTGTGCATGACAAGAGTTATGAATGTCAAAGAGGCAAGTGAGGTGTGTAAGAATAAGCCTAAATGGCACTCTGTTGTTCGTGCCTACCCCGCAAGGGAACTGGCGTGAAGTTATGTATGTATGTATAAATCAATTGCCGTCCGTTAGTCTCGCTAAAACTCGAGAACGGCTGTGACTGATTTGGCCAATTTTGGTTGTGAATTAGTTGTGTAAGTTCAGGGAAGGTTTAAAAGATGAGTAAATATGAAAAAAATGCTTGGAATATAGTAAATACAATAATTTCGCCTTCTCTTAGAAACTATTCCCACCTGTCAAATATTTGATGTTCATGCCGTCGTTCAGAAATCAACGTTTTTTATTTATTAATTCTGAGGCGGTACGAAGTTTGCCGGGCAGCTAGTAATATTATAAAATTCTAAAAGGTCGTGTTTGTAAATTGAAGTTATTTAAAAAAACAACAACAACAAATAACACTTTATGGGAGCTCTGCATACGTCTAGACATCACAGCGGACGACGAACTACTGGCTAGCGCACCGCGGGAGCCCACATATTAATAGTTGCTCTATCGCGCTCGCACATCATCCGTCCCGCTCACACATTGTGCTAGCTGTACGACTTGTTAATATTTGTACCTTAAGGTTACCGTTTAAAAAAAGTTGAGTTTAGCTAGTTCTTATATAAAATCCGCAATCACTTAGTTGCCAACCCAATAATAATAATAAATGATCACATAACGTTCAGAGTTACGCGTTGCTGAAGGACCACACGTGGGTGCACACCGGTGAGCGTCCTTTCAAGTGCGACTCGTGCGACAAGTCGTTCCGGATGAAGCAGCGGCTGGTCGCGCACCGGCGTGTGCATAGCCAGTTGAAGCGCACATACGTGTGCACGGTCTGCGGGAAGCACTTCTCGACGCACAGCAACCGGCAGAGGCATATGTTTGTAAGTATTATTAGACACATACACACAACATTTACCCCTCTATTATTTGGTGCAAAGCAGTTAGCGTTTCTTCAAGTGCGACAAGTCGTTCCGGATGAAGCAGCGGCTGGTCGCGCAGCGGCGTGTACATAGCCAGCTGAAGCGCACATACGTGTGCACGGTCTGCGGGAAGCACTTCTCAACGCACAGCAACCGGCAGAGGCATATGTTTCTGAGTATTATTACAGACACACACGCGCACACACACACACACACACACACACACACACACACACACACACACACACACACACACACACACACCACTTCTCCCTACTTCTAACCTTAGGTACACACCAGTGAGCGTTTCATCGAGTGTGACTCGTGTGACAAGTCGTTTCGGATGAAGCAGCGACTGGTCGCGCACCGGCGTGTGCACAGTCAGTTGAAATGCACTTTCGTGTGCACGGTGTGCCGGAAGCACTTCTCGACTCACAGCAACGGGCAGAGGTATATGTTTGTGAATATTATTAAATACACACACACCACTTCTTCCTACCTCTAACCTTGGGTACACACCAGTGAGCGTTTCATCGAGTGTGACTCGTGTGACAAGTCGTTTCGGATGAAGCAGCGACTGGTCGCGCACCGGCGTGTGCACAGTCAGTTGAAATGCACTTTCGTGTGCACGGTGTGCCGGAAGCACTTCTCGACTCACAGCAACCGGCAGAGGTATATGTTTGTGAGTACTATTAGACACACACAACATTTACCCCTCCCTCTATTCTTTGGTGCAAAGCAGTTAGCGTTTCTTCAAGTGCGACAAGTCCTTCCGGATGAAGCAGCGGCTGGTCGCGCACCGGCGTGTGCATAGCCAGCTGAAGCGCACATACGTGTGCACGGTCTGCGGGAAGCAATTCTCAACGCACAGCAACCGGCAGAGGTTTCTAAGTATTATTACATACACACACACACACACACACACCATTTCTCCCTACCTCGAACCTTGGGTACACACCAGTGAACGGTTCTCGCGAGTGCGATTCGTATGACAAGTCGTTTCGGATTTGTGGGACTTGCGTCCCACACAGTGTTGCAGTTTTTAAAGATGTACTAATTTAGGAGAAAAATAATAGATTACGCTGAGCCAGATGCAATTTATGTATTCCCTAACACGATGACAGAAGGAAGAAAAAATAGTTACAGTCAATGGAATATTTAAATACTTTTCTAGAAGTCGCCAGTGCTTTAATTTATTAAACAGCGTTTAGTCGCGCACCGGCGTGTGCACAGTCAGCTGAAATGCACCTACGTGTGCACGGTGTGCGGGAAGCACAGCAACAGACAGAGGCATATGTTTGTGGGTATTACTACACACACGCATACGTAGTAGAGCTTTGCTGGAATCATTATCTAGGTTACACCTCTTGGGGCCTCGTCACGCTATGCCACAGATGGTGATAAGAACAATAGAATCATTTCTTGTTTCTTCTTTCAGCAATCAACATATACACACACCAAAAGCCAATTTTATATCAAACCCAATTGTATAAATTAATAATATAATAAAATTCCAAATATGCCGAGTCTGTACATTGAAGTTATTAAAAAAAAACAACTGGAATAGACTATAAACGACGGAGAACAACGATTTCTTTATTTGTTCGGGATTCACGTATAAACTGCTAGGCCGATTTCGATGTGGTTTTCGCTGATCGACAGCTAATTCTTAGACTCAAACTCCGCGCTACTTTTGACCCTGCGAATCCCGCAGAAATTTTTCTGGGATTGATTTATAATGTCTAGGTTAAAATAAAAGCGTGTGCGTCTCGGAACGCCCGACGGAAGTGATAACTTAGCCTGCCTACCGCTGCCGTGTGCGTGCGAGAAAGGCAAGCCAGACAGACTGCCGTCGTAACGCGTTACGTAACGAAGCGGTTTACCCTCCCATAAGAAGTCGTCTCTTTAAAAAATATCTAATTCCAATGTGATTTTTTTTCTGATCGATAGCAAATTTAATGTCATAAAATGTGTAATATTTTTTATTCCGGGAATTCCGCGAGAGTTTTTGCGAGCGGTTTGAAGTTGTTCGGATGCATAAAAAATAGCTTACTCCGACTTTTCGACTTCTTACATTGCTTTTTTAATAGTACATTATGGTACTAGTGTGTAACATTGGTGATTACCGCCGAGGCGCCATTGAGACTCGAGCCGTAGGCGAGGGTCTTAAGAGAGCCGAGGACAGTAATCATCAATACACACGTGTATCATACGACGTTTTTCAACACACTTGTGAATAAAATAACAACAAAAACTCATTTTATTTAGTAGATAAAAAAGTTATATATGAGTGAAAGTTTTATTTGTTAAACACGTACGAGTTAAATTTATCTATTTAAATAAGAAGTTGCATGAAATGAGCAAGCAATAGGAACATTAATTTATTTGTTCTATAGAACACGATCTTTTTTTTTCTAATAAAAACTTTTTTAAGAACAAAGCAACTCAACCGATAAAATTTAAAAAAAAACTATAACTCACTAGTGAGTTATAATGTTTTTTAGTCACAGTTTGATTATGGGTGTCATTCTGTGCCTAATTGCGGTGACTACAGAGCCACTTTATGAGCAAGTGTGTTGAAAATGCTGTTTTAAACGAAGTCGCGGTCATAGCCTACTTATTTTATATAGCTGTAGAACAAAATCCTCACACTGCAAATTATTTTCCTACCTTTCAGTCCGGTTTGTTATTACTCGTAAAACTTGTTTTTTTTTGTTTTACTATAATTTTTGAGTTTTCGTTCGTAGATCCACACCGGTCTGAAGCCGTTCAAGTGCGAGATGTGCGGCAAGGGGTTCAAGCACGCGAGCGAGAAGCGCGCGCACATCACGTACGTGCACCTCAAGAAGCCGTGGCCCAAGCGGACCAGGGCCAAGAGGCGGCCGGACGGAAGGGCGGTGAGATATTCTGCTGAATATTAATCAATTGTGTGCGCAAGAGTGACTGGGCGAGTGTATTGAGGCGGGGTTAGAGTGAATGAGGTGGTGAGATTGAGCGTATCTCAGACTGAGTGAGTTGGTGAGAAAACGTATGTATATGGAAGTGAGTGAGTTAATGACAGTGCGCATGTGTCAGAGTGAGGTGGTGAGAGTAAGTGTGTGTGTGTGTGTGTAGAGGCTGAGAGTACGTGTGTGTGTGTGTAGGTGTGTGTAGAGGGGCTGAGAATGAGTGAGTCGATGAGTGTGTGTCAGAGTGAGTGAGTTGGTGAGAGACAGTATGTATATAGAAGTGAGTGAGTTGATGACAGTGCGCATGTGTCAAAGTGAGGTGGTGACAGTATGTGTGTGTGTGTCTATGTGTGAGTGTGTGTGTGTAGAGTGGCTGAGAGTGAGTGAGTTGATGAGAGTGTGTGTCAGAGTGAGTGAGTTGATGAAAATGCGCATGTGTCAGAGTGAGGCGGTGAGAGTACGTGTGTTTGTGTGTGAGTGAGAGTGAGTGAGTTGATTTGAGTGTGTGTCAGAATGAGTGAATTGGTGAGGGACCGTATGTATGTGTAGGGAAGCGAGTGAGTTGTTTTTTTATTTATTTTCTTAATTAGATTTGTTGTTATTTTTAGTGTATTGAGGCGGGGTTAGAGTGAATGAGGTGGTGAGATTGAGCGTATCTCAGACTGAGTGAGTTGGTGAGAAAACGTATGTATATGGAAGTGAGTGAGTTAATGACAGTGCGCATGTGTCAGAGTGAGGTGGTGAGAGTAAGTGTGTGTGTGTGTGTGTAGAGGCTGAGAGTACGTGTGTGTGTGTAGGTGTGTGTAGAGGGGCTGAGAATGAGTGAGTCGATGAGTGTGTGTCAGAGTGAGTGAGTTGGTGAGAGACAGTATGTATATAGAAGTGAGTGAGTTGATGACAGTGCGCATGTGTCAAAGTGAGGTGGTGACAGTATGTGTGTGTGTGTCTATGTGTGAGTGTGTGTGTGTAGAGTGGCTGAGAGTGAGTGAGTTGATGAGAGTGTGTGTCAGAGTGAGTGAGTTGATGAAAATGCGCATGTGTCAGAGTGAGGCGGTGAGAGTACGTGTGTTTGTGTGTGAGTGAGAGTGAGTGAGTTGATTTGAGTGTGTGTCAGAATGAGTGAATTGGTGAGGGACCGTATGTATGTGTAGGGAAGCGAGTGAGTTGTTTTTTTATTTATTTTCTTAATTAGATTTGTTGTTATTTTTAGGGCCAAATGCAGCCACCGCCGTCCCTACCGACGAGTGGTAGCGAGATGGATATACAGCCAATATGGCCGCCTTGCGATCCCAAATTAAACGAAATCAACTCGATAATGGACGATAAACCCTTGTATTATAATTTGAAACAAGTAATATAGTGTACTATTAGGATTTTGCAAGTCTTGTATATAATACGTATTAACGGATTTTAGCGCGTCTGTGAAGAAATACTAGGAATAAAATTGCTTTGTAAGAGATGTAACTTAAAAAAATCCTTAACCCTTAAATGCATCATTTTTTGTTTGGAAAATTCGAAGATAATTTTTAAAGAGATACGGTTAGAAGCTGCTTGAAATATAAATGAAAAAATCCAGGTAAGGTACTTATTTTGAGTAATTTGTATGTTTACTATTGACAACAATATGCCTTTTTGGGTTATTTTTTAATATAAATTGATTGCATATACTTACGACAAAGGAGACGGGGAATTTTTGGGGCCGAAGAAATGTAATGAGTTGAAATATGGCTTGAAATAGCGTTAAATGTACTTTATAAATCACATCACAAATTGTTTTGTATGGATACATACATACATACATAACTTCACGCCAGTTCCCTTGCGGGGTAGGCACGATCAACAGAGTGCCATTTTGTATGGATCTCATTATATAATAATGTATTTAGTATACAAACGTATAGAAGAATCGGTAAAAATGCAATCGTTTATAAAGACGTATATTTGAAAATGCTTCTAAGCGTCCCCTGTACACGACACTGCCACCGCGTTCCCGCCGCGCCGCCAAACTTGGCCCTCCTTATAGCGAACGCAGTACTTACGAATTACTGTTTCGAGAAAAACGTGATAAACATCTTTAGATACCTAAAGAACATGTCCACGATATGTAACTTTCTATTATATCTAAAACAAAAATTGGAAAATCAATCTTCACGCGTAGTTTTCCACGCGGTAGCAGCTTTATGTTACTTACGAATAAACTAAATTATGTTTTTATAATGCCTTTTTATATATATATTAGATTTAAAAAAAATTAGTATAACAAAAAACTAAAAAAATAGGCTTTTATAGAAAATCCAACTAATATAAAATAAATTTGATATAAAAATACTGTAAGAAAAATGATTTTATTGTAAAAAAAAAGCGTGGGGTGCATGGTATCAATAGTTATAAATATTTTATGAACAGATATGAATATTTTATGAACAGATATGAATAGAAGGGTTATTTTGATAATATCCTGAAAAGCACCCCACGCTTTTTTTTACAATAAAATCATTTTTTCTTACACTATTTTTAATTGATCAAATTGATCGTGTACTAGCAGAAGGTGATGTCAGGAGCCTTAAGAACAGACGAGCGTGCGTGACAAGAGCTATGAATGTCAAAGAAGCGAGTGAGGTGTGTAAGAATAAGCCTGAATGGCGCTCTGTTGTTCGTGCCTACCCCGCAAGGGAACTGGCGTGAAGTTTTGTATGTATGTATGTATGTACTCTTATTACTAATAAAACAAGCGTAACTTGCTTACCTTGGGAAAGTACGATTCGTGTTATTTGTCTGTTGACAAATGTTGCTTGTGGCACAAAAATTTACGAAATAGGAGGGCCTGGTGTTATAGGTGACAAAACAACCCACAACTAGGTGGTATGGTATTTGCAAGACTGGATGGCTACCACCCCTGGTCTAGAGTATGCCGCCGTAACAACCTTGAGTTGTGTGCCGGTATTAGTGGCCAGTCTCCCTTAAGAGAGCAGCAGCGCATTGGTAGCGTAGCACCTTTATTGTTTCAAATGTCTATAGGTGATAGTAACCGTTTCCACATGCAATAAAAAAAGGAACGCAGTGAGGGCGCGGTAGCGGTGCCGTTCACCGCCACGAATCTATTCCTTCACTTAGCGGGGTTGCATTCCCATGTGTTCTTTAATTATCTTTAGTACATTCCAAAAAGAATGTAAAAATCGTAAGAATCCATATGTGAAATGCAATAAAGATCTGAAAATATATATATATCTGTATTCATAATAGTTATACGAGGTTTATCGGCTGGTTAAAATGATATTGACGAGTGTTATTCATAATTGCATTAATAAATTTAAAAAGCTAATACTATAAAGAGGTAAAGTTTGTAAGGTTGTTTGTTGGAAGAAATCTCTTGAACTACTGAACCGATTTTGAAAATTGTTTCACCAACGGAAAGCTACATTATTCCCGAGTGCTATAGTAGGCTATATTCGAGTGATTAATAATATTTTTTAATACGACTAGTGAAACGGATTTTATCCGTGCAGGAACGGAGAAAGAATACAATGTCCTGCGGCCTGGCGGCCTGTCGTAAGAGGCGACTAAACAACCCACAACCAGGTGGTAGGGCATTTGCCCGACTGGATGGCTACCACCTCTAGTATAAAGTGTTGAGTTGTGTTCCGGCATTAGTGACGAGGTTCCAGTTTCCCTTAAGAGAGCAGCAGCGCATTTGTAGCACCTTTCGTGTTGCAAATGTCCATAGGCGATGGTAACCGCTTTCCATCACGTGGGCCGTCTGCCTGTCTGCTGAACTACTGCAATAAAAAAAAAAAAAAAAAGACGGGCACGGCGCGGCAATCATAGATAACATACAACTTCTTTTTAAGGAGCCTATATACCTCGTATAATTATTATGAATGAGGTGGTTAGTCTTGTGCGTGCGTGTTTTGTATATTTGTAATGCAAATGTATTTATTGATTATTTTGTTATTATGAAATAGAATGAAGTGTGTAATATTTGAAGTGTATTTTTTTTTTTTTTGATATGCCTTCTCACTGTTATGTCATATTGCCAACGTCTAGTACACGCATTTTGGTGGGCGTGTGTTTGCAATTTGAAACAAATAACGAGACATTCTTCAGGATCAGGAAATAAAACAATTGATACAAGTTAATATCTTATATATCAAACAGTTTCATGCACAACATTAAATAAAAAAATCAAATGGCCGTGTACGAGTCTTGGCTCAAATAGAGTCCCAAAAGTTTCGTTATCAAATGGTCTTTCTTCAACTACTTTGTAAATAAATGCAAAAAGTTAAGAAAATAATGTCTTATATAAAAACAAGTGACTGGTGGCACCAACTGTGATTACAGAATGTGTTATGAATTACGTTTTGTACTCGACGATTCAGCGCGTTCCACTAGTGGCTCTCAACGCTCAAAATGCTCCCGTTAGCGGTTTCACAAGGCGACCGCGGTCGTTGTGGTCGAGGCCAAAACGACACTGATGACGTCATCGTTTTCGATCACAACGACTAATGTATGGTGGGTCGAATAACCATTCCACTTGGGTTTACCATTATAACACCGGCAAACAAGTGGAACAGCAAAATCGGGGTCGTTGTGAGTCTCTAATGGAACGTAGCCATCTCATGCCGATCTTATACGGATCAACCAAATTGATATATGAATGAATGAATGAATGGAAAATATTGTTCAGCATAACTTAAACCTAGACATTTAATATGAATACACTTCCATTAGAACACTGGGCGGCCTCATCGCTTATAGCGACCTCTTCTAGCCAACCGGGTTTCCAAAAAGGCATTAAAAGAAAAATTAGTAATACATATTTGGTGATTTAACTAATTTACTAATTTGACTGAAAGTCACTTAACTGAATGTACACGACGTTATTTGATGCCATTCCTCACTTTGGTTGATTCGTCTAATTTGAAAGACATTTTAATACTACACAGACAGGCACTGAAATGATACCATAAAGCTTTCTTGTTCACCATTAGCCATAAAAAAGGAATCAATTAAAAACTTTTCCAAAACTCTATTAATAAATAACTCAAAACACACTTAAATCAATATAAAAGTCGTTAACTATTAAGCATTATACCCCGTCCAAGCATACGAGTATATTACTTTTGACCTTTGCACGCTCATCAAGGGCGCGTTCCTCTTGTAACTCGCAACGCCCATAATGCTCCTTCAGCCGTTCCACATAGCGACCGTGGTCGTTATTGTCGTGGCGAAAACGTCACTAATGACGTCATAATTTGCGATCTCACAGCGATTATAACGACCTATGTCAAGAGGTGGGTCGAAGTGGGCGTTGACCACAAATCATGAACTCTCTGTGCGATTTTCAAATCAACCAATGACATTTGTGTATTTCGTTGTTAATGACATCAACGCTCCATAATCCGTTCCACTTGTGTTTGTGATTGTAACGCCCATAGACACGTGGAACGGATAAATCGCGGTTGTTGTGAGTCTCCTGTGGAACGTAGCCCAAATTGCGCATTATTTGACAGTAAATGTCACAATTGTCATACTTGATTGCTCCAGATAACGACATACCGTATGTTGCACTAAGCGGTCACATCCTCCATTTTCCCGTACCACTTACTGCCGAACGTCACAATCATACATATATATAAGTATAATGCGTTATGACGCGTTATATACGTTGTTGACGTAAACATTACAAATGGCTACTTTGAAACTAACACAAAGGCTTCAATAGATTGTTATAATTTTTAAAATTTAATAACAGACATTAATAATCTTGATTTATAAACAAATATATTACATTTCAAATCTTGTTAGCGATAATCAGAATAGCTTTCAAGAATTTCGAAACGCCTAAATCTAATCTAATTGAGTTGTATGTACTTTTGCGAACTCCGAACGTATTTTTTTCTCTGGTCATCTTTAAATTTTTGCACCCTCCTCAACGTTCACTTTGTTCATCTTTTGAGATGGGTCGTTGTGAGCTCAGCGTGAACGAAAATTATGACATTAATAGTCAGATCGTTATATAGAACGACTGAAGGAGCATTTTGAGCGTTGTGAATTTCCAATGCAACGCGCCTATAGTAGTGCCGTTCTGTATATGGAGCGTAGAGGTAAGAACCATCTCTGTATATAAAGAAATGTCCAATGAAATGCATTAAATTAGGGTGGCGCCACTTTGGCATCAGGGTGAATTTTAAAGAAAACGCCAAAAGTTATTAGAGTGGTATTATAGTGTTTTAGTTTTATAAAATTAAATATAACAAAATCACTAAGCGTTTTATTCAAAATTCACGAAATAAAATCACTATTCACGTTTCCACATGACAATTCTTTAAGGTTATATTTAGTAAATTACTTTGTACTACGTAAATAGTTGACATTTTATAACAGTGTACTATCACCAACTACTCTAGTCGCCAAAGATATTAATCTTCTTAACTCGGCATACTTCGATTCGTCTACAACAGCTACATTCATACCATACCCTTTGTCTACATCAGCGCCATTGTGGACGGTTCTTGAACTGTTTATTTACAACTTACAACTGGACACTTCTTCAACTATTTTCCTATATGATTCTCCTTACCTCTACCTTCTATACGTTTTTTTTTTAATTTAAGACTTGGCAACTAGGCCTTTGAGCCAGATGCCGTTGTATTGTAGGCTACAATCGACGTCATTCAACGGAGTTCTTGTGAAAACTCGAAAGGCCACATTTGGCTATTTAGTTCACATTTCTCGCAAAAACTATCAATATCCTACAACTGTTGTTCATTTTAGAGTGATTTTACACATTTCTAGAAAATAAAACTGCACAGCACAACGCCCCCTTTCAGTTCCCGCCAGAAACTCAACAACATTTAAGATTAACTCGTCGAGTACACCCGGTGAGGCAAGTTTGGTTTTCTGCATACATGAAATTCACCCGGGTGCACTCGCACATTAAAAATATTTATTTATTATAAAAAGTGAAGTGCCTACAAAGGAAAATAGCACATTACTGTACAAAGGGAGAAAGTGACCTATAGCTTGTGTTCGGTATACAGAATCGTAAATTATCAAAATCATTTTTGAAGTGTCAAGAGCCTTAAGAACAGACGAGCGTGCATGACAAGAGCCATGAATGTCAATGTCAGTTCCCGCCAAAAACTCCTTCCATACGTTCTGTGCTATCTAGCATAGACAATAAATAAGTAAAATAAACGCTTGGACGTAGTATAAAATCATAAACACGAAATTGAATCTTAAAACTAAAACAACAAATAAGTGTAAATAAAAGAATTAAGCCGTGAGTTGTTCTCTAGCTTCGTGCTGTAGTTCTTCTTCTTCGTCGAACACGGCGTCGTCGTCTTCGATATTCGCTTCCTGATAATAGAGTATTTTATTTGATATAGATAATTTTATGTATATGTGTATGATTTTTTTATCGCAGGAGTTCAGCAGACAGGCAGACGGCCCACTTGATGGAAAGCGGTTACCATCGCCTATGGACATTTGCAACACCAAAGGCGCTACAAATGCGCTGCTGCTCTCTTAAGGGAGACTGGAACCTGGTCACTAATGCCGGAACAAAACCCAAGATTGTTATGGCGACATAGACCAGGGGTGGTAGCCATCCAGTCGGGCAAATGCCCTACCACCTGGCTGTGGGTTGTTTAGTCGCCTCTTACGACAGGCCGCCCGGCCAGCCAGGTAGTACAACCTTGAGTTGTGTTCCGGCATTAGTGGCCAGGTTCCAGCCCCATCTACGAATCCGGCAGCACATTGGTAGCACATTTAGTGTTGCAAATGTTTACAGCCGACGGTAACCACTTTCCATCACAGTCACGTCAGCTTGTCTGATATACCCCAGCAATAAAAATAAAAAACTTAAAGTAGCCGATGTTACTCATTATTACATCAGATATCTGCCAGTAAAAGTCCCGTCAAGATCGGTCCAGCCGTTTTAAAAATTAACCGGAACATCCAGACAGACAAACGAAAATTCTAAAAATTGCATTATCGGTATCTCCTGGTCAAATTATCCCCGTTGTCGCGGCACGATGTACTAAAAGAAGGTACACACCGGTCCAGACGGGTATGAAATCAGTACGCTCGCGCCGGTGTGTACACGCAATATCAAAATTGCCTATGACAAACGCTCCTTGTCTACGGCCAACCGCCAATATTCGAAATTCAAGAACGGAACGACGACGAAAATTTGTACGCGCAAGAAAATTTAATGTAAACTCGCAAAATATTAAAATACATACATACATACATACATAACTTCACGCCAGTTCCCTTGCGGGGTAGGCACGAACAACAGAGTGCCATTTAGGCTTATTCTTACACACCTCACTTGCCTCTTTGACATTCATAACTCTTGTCATGCAAGCTCGTCTGTTCTTAAGGCTCCTGACATCACCTTCTGCTAGTACACGATCAATTTGATCATGGAAGGTGTGTCGTGGCCTTCCACGACTTCTGCATCCATCCACTTTTGCATTGTACATCTGTTTAGTCATTCTTTCCAGATGCCCGAACCACCGGAGCATTCCTTTCCTTACCTTCACCCCGACACTCTCTTTCAGACCAACTCTCTTTCTTACTTCGGTATTACGAACGCGGTCCGCGAGCGTCACTCCGCAGATTTTGCGCAGACTCTACTTTCATGCTCTCTCTTCCATACCCAACTCTCGCTTCCATACGCGAACGTAGGTACCAGCACCGCTTTGTGTATGGCGAGCTGGGCCTTCTGGCTGAGGTTCTTAGCGCCTAGAAGTTTACCTAACGCTCCATTCACACTATTCCCCAAATTCACTCTTCTTTCTATATCAGCGGTGTACCTTCCATCCCTGCTAAAAGCACATCCAAGATATACAAACTCATTCACTCCACCAAATATCATCGACTATTATCCTTGCATTCGTTCTGGTTTCTTCTCTTTCAAACACCATAACCTTTGTTTTCTTCGCATTCAAATGTAAGCCTCTCGCCTGACAGTCATCTTTCATCATATTAAAATATACGCATTTATCAAGCAAAGGGTGCTTCATTGAAGAATTCCTACGCTTCACCCGTAATTATTCTCACGTTTTTATTTTGATATTACAAACAGACACTTCAATTTATTTATCTGTAACGATTTCATTCGTTTCAGCAATAAATTATTTTAAGCGTAGGCCAGACGTTCAGTTCATAATGTGATTTCATCAGTGAGATAAATACTGATGGATTACATTCCGTCGACGGAATGAACAGACAAGGCTAGACGTTCAGTGTTTATTAGGTCAATGTTGTAACGTGTTTCGTACAATTCAGACTGTATAATCTGATCCCTCGTAATAGACTGGGACGAGCTCGGCGCCGAATTAGGTTGAGGCGAGCTCGGCACTGAATTAGGCTGAAACCAACTCGGCACAAAATTAGGCTGAGAGGAGCTTGGTGCACAATTAGGTTGAAACGACCTCGGCACCGAATTAGACTGAGAGGAGCTCCGCACCGAATTAGACTGAGACCAACTCAGCACTGAATTAGGCTGAGACCTGCTCGGTGCACAATTAGGCTGAGACAAGCTCGGCACAAAATTAGGCTGAGAGGAGCTCGGCACCGAAATAGACTGAGACGAGCTCGGCACCGAATTAGGCTGAGATCAACTCAGCACTGAATTAGGCTGAGACCTGCTTGGTGCACAATTAGGCTGAGACGAGCTCAGCACAGAATTAAGCTGAGAGGAGCTCGGCACCGAATTAGACTGAGACGAGCTCGGCACTGAATTAGGCTGAGACGAGCTCGGCACAGAATTAGACTGAGACGAGCTCGGCACCGAATTAGACTGAGACGAGCTCGGCACCGAATTAGGCTGAGACCAACTCGGCACTGAATTAGGCTGAGACCTGTTTGTTGCACAATTAGGCTGAGATGAGCTTGGGACCGAATTAAGCTGAGATGAGTTCGGCACCTAAATAGGGTGAGACGTTCTGAAATCTACAAATCCATGCAAAATACTGACGTCCTTCAATACCTGGTGTATTTTACTTACTTACATGATCAGTAACCACCACAGTATTTGATAAATACTGATGAATCACATAATAAACTAAACTCTAACCTTCGCCTTACTCGTGTTTCTATGCTCCTCTTCGTTTGCCCAATATATGATAACATGTCCACAGGCGAGCTTCAATCAAAACATATTTCAAGACACATATAAAAAAACCCCAATTTCTGAGACCTGTGAAATGCAATATCCCGCTCCAGGATGCAGGTGTCTACAAGCTCGACTGTGAGTGTGGATTGTCATACGTTGGTCAAACAAAGAGGAGCATAAAAACACGGGTAAAAGAACAACCTAACATGAAACACACAAGGTCTACGAAGTCTGCGATCAGTGAATACACGCTGGATAAACCCAACCACTATATCAGATGCGATAACCCCCAAATCCTCGCGAAAGAGAATCGTTTCATACCTAGAATGATGCGTGAGGCTATTGAAATAAAAAAACACCCAAATTTCAATAGCGAAGTTGGTTGGCAATTACCACCTGTTTGGGATCCGATCATCAAAACTATTAAGATCCAAACCCAGCAAAAACCAGTAAACACACGCTGGATAAACCCAATTACTAGGGGATGCAGGGGAATGCCGGTCACTTAAGAAAGATCTCTTATACTTATTCTAAATAACTTTATATTAAAAGTGGGACAAAATAATACAATTGTTTATTTCTTATGTTATTCAGTAATCAATATTTTAACACTAAACGTAAGAAACTTTCCATAATAATGGGTAAATAAACCAAAATAAAAATATGACAGGCGTTCTTGGGCGCCATTACCCGACTATGGGTAATACCGCTCCTATAAAAGCATATTCACGCCAATAGCTATGTGTATGACAAAAACAATTTAAATATATACTTATGTGTTAATTAATTATAGCTAAATACAACAAATAATTATCTAAATCAATAGTATTAACAATAAAAAATATTCAAATATTAAAGCTATTACCAGTAAAAACGTTCGACCAACAATTTTGCTAGTGTGATCGAAAACAAACAAACGTACTTCTCTTTCTCTTGCTGCTAGCGGATTTTTAAAACTAGTAATTATAATAAAACTACGTTTTAACGGTTTTAAGCGCGGTAATCTATTTAATTTTTATTATTCTGACGTTTCGTACGACGTTAAAACGTAGTTTTGTTATGTATACAAGTCGCGAAAACTTAAGAAAATATGAAACTAGTAACTGTTTGCTTTCATATCATACTTCCCACGTTTTAACCTGTGTCCCGTAATCCAACGCACTGAGTTTGCCAAGTTATACTTGTGAGCGGCATTACCCCTGTTTCCCCTAAATCTCACAGACGCGACAAACTACAAATCCTAGCAATTTAAAATCGTTTCATACCTAAACCTAAATATAAAATAGCATAATAATATGTAGTATTTGTAATAATTTTGGGTGATACCTGATATTGTTGATATTCTGAAATAAGGTCGGCCATATTGCTCGCAGCTTCAGTGAACTCCATCTCATCCATTCCCTCTCCAGTATACCAATGAAGGAAAGCCTGGGAACGTGTTAAATAATGTATGTATTATAATAATAACAAGTACCCGCAGAGGGGCTTTGTGGTGAAGCCTTAGGTGAGTGGCGACACCTCGTACCTGACTCCGGGGGCCAAGACAAGGCCCCCACCTCCGTGCTTGCCTTAACCAGCCGGCACGTAGTGGAGATCGCTAGAGCTAAGACTCCAGCTCCAGGGGTGGAAGTGATAAATGGCATCACGTCAGAAGTAGCTTTGGTGAACCTGCAGCCCACCTCTCTACACCCCTTAGCCACTCACACCCATGTTGCCCCTGTCTTTATGGTATTTTTTGCGGCCCATGCAGGGAGTGGCGAGTCATCGTCTGCCCATTTTTCCATGTTCCCCGAACATTGCGACGGGCAGACGTCATAGTCCCCATATTCCCAGACCCCCTAGTACCACTAGCAGTTCCCCCCAATAGCCCGGTACTTTTTGTCCTCATTTCCCACAATAGTCCTACACTGGCCGGGGTTGGTGTAGACAGGGATAATCGCCGGTCAGTGTCACGCCACATTTACATTAAATTTGTCAAGAGGCCTCTACGTGTTGGCCTTCCCATGGCCCCACGCAAGCCCTCCAAAAGTCCGGGCCATCTCTATAACCCGTGGTCTCGAAACACATACAAATCTTAATATATATATAAATTACGCGTCACGTTGTTTGTAAGCGATGGATTCCTAAACTACTTGACCGATTTTAATCAAATTTTCACACCGTGCGCAGTTTGATCCGACTTGAAAGATAGGATAGCCTACATTTGGACCCGGTAGGTGGCGCTGTAATCGGGTTCTAAATTTTACTTCTTCAGGGCAGAACAACGTCTGCCAGGACAGCTAGTAATAATATATTGATTTGTAAACGACGCGGTACAATAAATGCGATCTTTCGTATTAGAGAATGTCCTGTCATTACCCATTCATTGGGCGTACAAGTATTTGAATTTAATTTAAATAAATATACTGAAATTGAGAATAGATGCACTACAAACTTCATCCGTGCAGGAACGGAGAAAGAATACAATTTCCTGCGTTGGGGCGGCCTGTCGTAAGAGGCGACCTTACAACCCACAGCCAGGTGGTAGGGCACTTGCCCGACTGGATGGCTACCACCCCTGGTCTAAAGTATGTCGCCATAACAACCTTCGAGTTGTGTTCCGGCATTAGTGACCAGGTTCCAGTTTCCCTTAAGAGAGCAGCAGCGCATTTGTAGCAACTTTGCTCTTGCAAATGTCCATAGGCGACGGTAACCGCTTTCCATCAAGTGGGCCATTTGCCTGTATGCTGATCTCCTGCAATAAAAAAAAAAAAAAAATACACATATCGCCTGTCCCTATTAACATAGTCAGATCTGCAAATCAGCAACTTTACAGACGAGCGCTCTGAACTTTGAATTGCTTATATTTTTTTTACTACAAGAATTAAATTTTCAAAAATAGTACATTATGGTACTAGTGTGTAACATTGGTGATTACCGCCGAGGCGCCATTGAGAGTCGAGCCGCAGGCGAGGGTCTTAAGAGAGCCGAGGACGGTAATCATCAATACACAAGTGTATCATACGACGTTTTTCAACACACTTGTGAATAAAATAACAACAAAAACTCATTTTATTTAGTAGATAAAAAAAAGTTATATATGAGTGAAAGTTTTATTTATTAAACACGTACGAGTTAAAATTATCTATTTAAATAAGAAGTTGCATGACATGAGCAAGCAATAGGAACATTAATTTATTTGTTCTATAGAACACGATCTTTTTTTTTTAATAAAAACTTTTTTAAGAACAAAGCAACTCAACCAATAAAAAATTAAAAAAAATCTATAACTCACTAGTGAGTTATAATGTTTTTTACTCACAGTTTGGTTATGGGTGTCATTCTGTGCCTAATTGCGATGACCATAGAGCCACTTTATGAGCAAGTGTGTTGAAATAGTACATTATGGTACTAGTGTGTAACATTGGTGATTACCGCCGAGGCGCCATTGAGACTCGAGCCGTAGGCGAGGGTCTTAAGAGAGCCGAGGACGGTAATCATCAATACACACGTGTATCATACGACGTTTTTCAACACACTTGTGAATAAAATAACAACAAAAACTCATTTTATTTAGTAGATAAAAAAAGTTATATATGAGTGAAAGTTTTATTTATTAAACACGTACGAGTTAAAATTATCTATTTAAATAAGAAGTTGCATGAAATGAGCAAGCAATAGGAACATTAATTTATTTGTTCTATAGAACACGATCTTTTTTTTTTAATAAAAACTTTTTTAAGAACAAAGCAACTCAACCAATAAAATTTAAAAAAAAATCTATAACTCACTAGTGAGTTATAATGTTTTTAGTCACAGTTTGATTATGGGTGTCATTCTGTGCCTAATTGCGGTGACCATAAAGCCACTTTATGAGCAAGTGTGTTGAAAAAAACATTATATGTTAATATATGTACGAGAGCTTATTTGCAATGCAATTAAATAACATTTTTACTTATCTAAATGTTTGAAAAGCTAGTAATGGCTTTGTTATCCGTACATGGGTCATCATGATTTATCGGATCTGTCACATCCAACAAAGTGACATGGACAAACGTATTTATTCTTTGTAAGAAGTGCCACATACAACATTGTCATTAGTAAATCCTGTTTAAGTTTATGTCGTATTTAAATTGATATTATAAATTAAATCCAATTTTTAATCAATTTGTTTCACAAATAACAAATAATCAAACATAATTGTCAATTTATTTTTTGGCATAAAATTTGTTAAAATCATTAATTATAAAGTCTACCTGTATGAATGGCACTTAATAATCACATTTCAGGTTTCATTAGCTTAGATAATCAGTCTTAGTAATTTCTTTCTTACAAAAATATACCCCGCATACCCCCCTCGCGGCCCGCTAATAACGTCGCGAGTTAACATTCGTCATTGTTAATGGGAGATGGCGGCATATATGACATTGTTAATGTGGCTATTTTAAAAACTATGAGGAAAAATTGCCTTTTTGTTGCTGCTATTGAAAAACAATGCTTTTTTAGGCGTCATTAGTGAAATAAAACCAAAATATCGAAAATTGCATATCCTACATTGTTAATAGGGACAGGCGATATTTACAAGTAAAAGATGGGGGGAGCGTTCCCAGAACGCTGCTCGCATTACCCCGTTGTATGGCAACGCTTATTCGTCGCCCTAAATATAGGCCGGCCCTTTGGTCACGCGAGAGTTCTTCCAATCGCCTTGAAGGCTCTCGATAAAGTTGATAAGCCTCACGTCCTCACGACCCCAAAGCCTCAACCCCGAAAGCTACAAATATGTATTTGGAAGATGGGAAGCTGCCAACGTATCAACACGCTGAAATTAAAATTTAATTTAGGTGAACAAACAAACCCACCCTCCTCCTAAACATGGCGGTGAATTGTTCCGATATCCTCTTGAAGATCTCCTGGATGGCCGTCGAGTTGCCGATGAAGGTGGCCGACATCTTCAATCCGCGCGGCGGGATGTCACAGACGGACACCTTCATGTTATTAGGGATCCACTCCACGAAGTAACTGTTAAAAGGACGCGTACAATACCTTTTCATTAGCAAGAGACACTTAGACGATTTCATAAAGTACTGCATCGATATAGTCAGCATTGTAATAAAACGTAATAAAGATAAATAAATACATGTTAAATATATATTATAAGAATATATATAAAAACTGTAAAATATGAAGTAGCAAAAATAGAAACCATAAAAGTGTAAATATATAGTATAAATGAAAGTTAGATAGAAAAATAGAATGTAACAAGAAAACTGGAAAAAGTAAAATAAATAATAGAGTAAAAAACAGAAATAAAAATTGTCGATAACAAAGAAAATAATGTAGAAGTAAACTAGAATTAAGATCTTGTATATCGTAGAAATAATAAGTAACATATAAGAAAAATGTAATCCATAGAATATAAGAATAAATGTAATAGTAATAAGAGGTAAATAAAGATAAAAAAGTATAAAAAGAATAAAGAATATAAAAAGCAAATAAAAAGAATAAAAAATAACAAAAATAAAGAAAAGTAAAACCCTGACATATCGTGTTTGTCAGGATCGAGGAATATTGAAAAAAAAAAACCTCTTCATTTAAACAATCAAACGGATAAAATGTATATCATTTAAGACAAAGAACGTTTTGGGAACGTTCCCGCTAAGTGACAGTGGTTTGGGAGCAATATTGTAT
The DNA here is from genome assembly GCA_019925095.2 of Dendrolimus kikuchii. Lineage (NCBI taxonomy): Eukaryota > Metazoa > Arthropoda > Insecta > Lepidoptera > Lasiocampidae > Dendrolimus > Dendrolimus kikuchii. The sequence goes on from CM034387.1 coordinate 36,697,643, forward strand.
CTATAATTTTGCTCTCCGTTTTTATTTAGGGCCGCTTGCATGACGTTCCTTAAACTGATTTAAGAAACACTAAACGTATTCAACACCCTTAAATACGATTAGCGTCTTGCACAACGCAAAATTTACCGGTAAATACGTTTAAAGAACTGTCAAAGTTAATCATCCAAAAATGGGTATTTAACTGCCTTAAACGCGTTTAAGGACAAAAAAATGTCGAGTAACCTCTTTTCATAAATTAATATATACTATTCTTTATGAAATTTTCACTTATTAAAAAGTCATTTAAAGATTGTCACTCGTATATTATTTGCTTTAATTATTTATCTCAATGCTAAATACCCATAAAATCCAAAATAAAACAACACAGCAAAAAATCATTCTTCAGGTTGCCGCCAAAAATTCCGAAGTGAAAACCTAACCGAACGAACGAAATTTCAAATGTCAAGTTGACATTGGCCAACTAAAATCCCTTTTTACGCAAGAAATAACTAACATTAAGGGCCGCTTGCATGACGTTCCTTAAATTGATTTAAGAAACACTAAACGTATTCAACACCCTTAAATACGATTAGCGTCTTGCACAACGCAAAATTTACCGGTAAATAGGTTTGAAGAACTGTCAAAGTTAATCGTCCAAAAATGGGTATTTAACTGCCTTAAACGCGTTTAAGGACAAAACATGTCGAGTAACCTCTTTTCATAGATTAATATACACTATTCTTTATGAAATTGTAAGTTATTAAAAAGTCAATTACATATTGTCACTCGTATATAATTTGATTTAATTATTTATCTCAATGCTAAATACCCCATAAAATCGAAAATAAAACAAAACAGCAAAAAATCATTCTTCAGGTTGCCGCCAAAAGTTCCGAAGTGAAAACCTAACCGAACGAACGAAATTTCAAATGTCAAGTTGACATTGGCCAACTAAAATCCCTTTTTACGCAAGAAATAACTAACATTAAAGCTAAATTTCGCGTGTTTGTCCGAAAATATGGATCGCCGCGTGAAACGGAACACATCTGGCTGTTTTACCGACGGCATAAATACATTTAGCTAAATAACACGGGAGACCGCTTCATGCAAGACATCTTAAATACGTTTTGTGTAAAACGTGTTTAAGCAGTTTAATATGATTAACTAAATTTGATTTAAAGACGATCGTCGTGCAGGCGGGCCTAAAGCTAAATTTCGCGTGTTTGTCCGAAAAGATGGATCGCCGCGTGAAACGGAAACACCTGGCTGTTTTACCGACGGTATAAATACATTTAGCTAAATAACACAGGAGACCGCTTCATGCAAGACATCTTAAATACGTTTAGTGTAAAACGTGTTTAAGCAGTTTAATATGATTAACTAAATTTGATTTAAAGACGATCGTCGTGCAAGCGGGCCTTAGTTTTAGTATTTAATTTTAGGTTTCTATTTTATAGTTTAGTTTAATTTATTTCCAGAGGTGTTGTTATCTATACGAAGAAATTACATTGAAACTAGCGGCCCCGGCAGACGTTGTCCTGCCTTTAAAAAATAAAATTCTAGAACCCGATCCCAGAGCCACCTACCGGTTCTAATTGCGAATCTAAACCATCCGGGTACCCACTCAAACACACAAAAACAAAATCACCAAAATCGCTCCCGGTGATTAGGAGGATTACAGAACCCGATCTCAGCGCCACCTACCGGTTCTAATTGTGAATCTAAAAGAGTAATATAATTTTTATTATTCTAAGTCATGACAAAATAAGATTAAAAATAGGGGTTGATCGTAGAGGGGTGAAAATTTAGGGTTGTATGTATTTTTGTATGTTGTATCATAAAAAAATAGAAATTAAAAATTTTGTCTAAAAAATAAATAAAAAAATTTAGGGGTGGACTACCCCTAACATTTAGGGTGGACTACCCCTAACATTTAGGGGGATGAAAAATAGATGTTGGCCGATTCTCATAGATACCGGATGAGCACAAAAAATTTCATCAAAATCGGTCAAGCCGTTTCGGAGGAGTATGGCAACGAAAACTGTGACACGAGAATTTTATATATTAGATAACATTAAATAATTTGAAAGACAAAGAAATGTTAAAATTCTGTCTCTCGTTTCTTTCCCGATATCCAAGTTATTTGGGATCTAATTCCCAATAAGCCTCTGTATCCAGTGTGGTAATGCTGCCAGCCTTCTAGGTACAATGCCCAGCGACAGTGGTCTGGTGGGGCTGGACGGGCTTTGATACAGGTTTTTTTTAAAGCTAGGTTTATTTATGGGATTTTTTTTGTTTTTTTTTTATTATTATATATATCTCTACAGACTCGAGTTCCGTACCCTTTTTTAATACTTAATTTCTATGAAAAATTTGAGACCCCGTACACGCTTATTGTCTATTTTTGTTAGTGTATGTGACATTATATGTAGTAATTTTTCTGTTTTTGTGTACCTTAAGAATAACTTATTATATAAATTTATTCTAATTTTAATACTAAACTTATACTAATGTGGAGTGTATCTGTTACATGCTGGCGTTGTGAGGAAGTGCATGTGCAGTGTTGGCCTTATATCTATACTTATATATAGTCCTATCTAGTGCCATGTGTGTTGTTTTTTTCTTTTCTGTGCCTGGGTTATTAATTTCTAGGCTCTTTGTGTGTCTTGGTTTGTTTGTGGAGTGTGCGTGTAATGCAATGCGATGGTAGTGCGCGTAGGTTTGAGTATGTGTATAAGTTTTATTGTTACTTATGTGTTTGTGACTTTATGTGGTGTTATAATTTATTGTTTAGTTGTTGTTATTTATAGGATTGTCTTACTATTTATTACTTAGTTTATTTTTGTATTTAATCTTATTTTTAAGTTAGCTTTTTTCGCTTAATGATATTCACAACACCAAACGTGAATAATTGATAATATACCACTTTAAATTCCCAATTATTTATTATATTCTGACGTACGTCCTCTGTCATATCACAAATCATCATATTCACACAATTCATCCATTTTTTTTGGTCTACCTTTATATTTATACCCATCCGTGTTGTAGTTTAACATACCGTTACGACCGAGGTGCCGACAAAGGCACATTCACACCTGCATACATGTAGAAACACATTTTATCACCCTTTCGGCATTTGGACTTCTTTTGTTTACTTTGTGTTTAAAAAATGTGATTAGAAAAACAGCCAGGTGTGATTCTCGGCAATTCGGTCACGCGGCCGAGCAGACATGTTGCATGCGTGCAGTATAAAGCAATGCCTCGATTGATGGACGAGGCAGTCGAGCGATAACCACAAGCGGAGCAAGACTTCAGTGTGTGTATTCAGTGACAATTCGACCCGGTGGGTGGCGCTGGCATCGGGTTCTAGGATTTTGATCAAACTTTATGTCTGTTTGAGTAGGTCCCGGGGTGGTTTAGATTCACAATTAGACCCGGTGGGTGGCGCTGGAATCGGGTTCTAGATTTTTATTTATACAGGGCAGGATAACGTTTGCTGGGATCGCTAGTAAATATTTTCTATTGTTTATCCCTATTTTACTGGTCACTTACCTGGAGTTCTTGTTCTGGACCGCCAGCACTTGGTCGTCGACCTCCCTCATGGACATGCGGCCCCTGAACATGGTGGCAACAGTCAAGTATCTGCCGTGGCGTGGATCGGCTGCAGTCATCATGTTGCCAGCATTGAACATCTAAAGCACAGATTTACCAACTTATTTGAAAATACAAATGGACCTACTTATGCAAAACAGAACCATTCCACAAACATGCCAAAATTGAGTGAAGGATGCAGAAGACTTTCAAAATGCACCTTCTATCGACTCAATAAAAATCATAACGAGAAAATATAATATACAATATTATAAATGTTTTTTCCAAAATATAGACATATTTTTTTGTACGCAAAATTGTAATAAAAACGGCTTTTTCTCAAAACTGTCAGTATGTGAGTTGGTTCCATTTTGCATAAGTAGGTCCAAATGAATGTATATTCAGGCTATGGCTACGTTCCATTAGAGACTCACAACGACCACGTTCACGACCGCGATTTACCCGTTCCACTTACTTGCCGGGGTCGTAACCGTGAACTCAAGTGGAACGGTTATCCGACCCACCTCTTGACATGGCTCATTGTGAGCGTTGTGTGATCGAAAGTGATGTCGTCATTAGTGACGTTTCGCCACGAGCACAACGACCGCGGTCGCCTTGTGGAACGGCTAACGGAATATTTTGGGCGTTGTAAGCTACTAGTGGAACGCGCTGTTTGTAGGAGGTTCATTGAAACGTCACTCTCACACTGTCAAGAGCGATATGTTGTCAATGTCACTCTCGCGGAGGGTCATGACTAAGAAAGCGAAGTATATATATAGTCCTCCTTGACGTATCCGTCAACGGCGAACCTTGTCATGTCCGGCTATGCGAGCGCAGGTGACTAGCGAACCCAAATTTGGTTTTGAAAAGTCTTTTGCAAGGAGCGCAATATAGCCGTCCTGATGAGTCGTATGTGTAGTTGTAGGAGATTTTAGGGCGATTCTTTTTGATAATGAATCAAGTGGCCATAAGAAAGAGAGAGGATATATAACCTCATGTAGAGAATGGTCGCCAGCGCATTATGTTCGACGAACCGCGATTCATTAATCAAAGTGAATTATGACGTAATCAGTATTAATATCAAGAGAGATGATTGTTCATTAAGCAATAGAAATATTATTTTGAAGTTTTCAGGTCTTCAAATCGGATAAGTACATGAACCTGCCCGTAAAACTTCAAGTTAATTTTTTGTTGCGATTCGTTTTTCCACTTGTCCGTTGAAGTTTCACTTCTACTGTGTCCCAGTACACATTTCGATAATTTTTTAATGATACTTTACATATTATATATTATTATATAAATATACATACACACATACATACAGGGCTTTCTTTGTGGGGGCACGTGGGGGCAAGCAGTGCCCTTAAAGGAAATTTCGAAAATCGTGATATAAGCCTAATGAGTGCTAATCAGAAAATTGAAAATGTGTTTCAAATATTTGGACGAAGGTTAAGTGAACCTGGTACGTACTATGAAAAGACTTTGGAAGCGGTAAATAACTTTCATTTTTTGGAGTGGAGCTACAAACAAAAAATTTTAAACATAACTTTCGAGAATTACTGTGCCCCCCAAAAAAAGAAGTGACAAAAAGTATATGTGCGTGCGTGCGTGTGTGCGTGCGTGTGCGTGTGTGTGAGTGCGCGCGTGCGTGCGTGTGCGTGGATATGTGTGTGTGTGCGTGTGTGTGTGTGCGTGCGTGCGTGCGTGCGTGCGTGTGTGTGTGTGTGTGTGTGTGTGTGTGTGTGTGTAATTCACACGGAATTTCACTCGGAATCTTCAATAAGATTCCGAGTGAAATGTTAGATCTGCCTTTCACTAAATTTAAAATTAAATTAAAAAGCATCTTGCTACAAAAGGGATACTACACTATTGAAGAATACTTAAATGACAAAAATTCATTTACATAGCACCTAGCCCCAACCTCTTATACTAAATTTTGTCTAACGTCTTTTTATATTTTTATTTTATTTTGCCATGCTTGTAAGGAATTTGTGGAGACATATTGCAGCATAACATTTTAGCACGTCATGTCATTATTATTATAACTATAATATTATTTTTCTTTCCTTTTATTGTCTTGGTCTTATAGAGTATGCATTGTTTGCTACAACTCCATTAATTCTTCAAAAAGTAATTCTGTAACGTACTTCTGTACAAAACTTATAAAAAAAAAGGATTTGAGATATAAATAGAATATGAAATATAAAGACAAACAATATTTAGCTAGACGTGTTGCTGGGGAGTTTCTTGTCGCTTCTTCTCCTCTACAGCATCAACACGTTGCGAAGCGGTGTACATAGAATAGGAAGTTAAAAATTAAATTTTAACTTACATGTATGACCTTCAAAAAGTGTTCTCCAGTGGAACTCATTTTGAATAAAAACTTTTGAATTTGAATTTGTGTGTGTGTGTGTGTGCGTGTGTGCGCCTTTGGTGTTACAAAAGAAGAAGAAAAAAAGAATATTCATTAATTTCAATTTTAATCAGTATTGGTAGAATTGTTTAAATTATGTATTCTTTATATCGCTACATCCAATATTACGTACACACTAAATTATAAGCTCGTACAATGAATAAATTTATGAAATTTTATTAAAAATACAATTCATTCATTATAATATGAACGGAATATTTCATCTTACTTGGCTCATTAGTTCCGCGACAGTTTGTGCACGATAGTTGAAGGAGTTCCTCGCCGTCAACGGAGCAAAACCTGGAATTAATGTGAGACAGATAAGTAATAAATTCTAAAATTAACTAATAATAAAATGTATATTTACAATGTTTTCTTTGTAAAACAAGTTGCGGCTTCACTATTTAAGACAACCTGATATGTCGTTTTATTTTAATATCGCGCGACGTGGAGTGTGTAAACGACATTCGGTTTTATGCACACAATATCGCGTGATCAATTAAATAATTAGAATGTTTTGCAGATGTAGTAAATAAGCAATTAAATGCAGATTTTAATACTAAAAAATGACTTTGGTAGCACAAAAAAATAGGAATAATGTTATACATAGTTCTAGGTTTTAAACGGATAATTTCTAATCGAATTAAAATATAGTTTTTTGTGGGTTTCTTAACCCTTTACGACGAGCGACGTCGTTTTGTGCATTAATACACATTACAACGCGACAAACAACATAAATAATTTTATTTCGGATGTATTTAAAAATATAAGAGTTGCAGGACTCGAATTAAAATGCCGTTCGAATTATCATAGAGTTTATTAGAATTTATTAGAACTATACAAACACGTATACTACAGGTACAAATATAACTGAATACAACCAATCCAAACGTAATGCACAATTCAATAACACGCGCGAAGTCCGTCACTAAATAGATTACCGAATGTACACAGGTCTTACTTCGCTTGTGGTTATCGCTATACTGCCGATCTCTCCATTGGGCCATTGATTTATACTGCACCAATACAATATGTTCGCCCGACCGCGTAACCCAATTTCTTATAATCAGTTGGACACGCCTGGCTAATGATTGCCATAAAAGATTACAATACACAATGGGCTGTTTTCTAATCACAAATTTAAACACAAAGTAAACAAAAGAAGTCCAAATGCGGAAAGGTAATAAAGTGTGCTTTTATGGTATGCAGGTGTGAATCCACTTTTGTCGGCGTGTAGGTCGTAACAATATGAATCAATAATTTAATAATCTATAATTGAGCACTGAATATATTATACTCATGGACTTGGCACGATGAAGTGTAGTCACGGGAATAGCACCATACTGACAGCTAGTGTTTTCAAATGATCATTAAGCTGACTAAAAATCCGGAAGCATATTATAACATATATTAATATCAATTTAATATACAATGTGTTTAAAAAACTTAATTGCACACGTATTAATAAAGAAACTGTTACGGATCTGGCATGAAAAAGTGCAGTCTTGGGAATGGCACCATACTGACTGCAAGTTTCCTCAAATCAGCATTAAGCTGACCAAGGAACTGGACGCATGAAGTCACATGTATTAATATCACGCGACGTCGCGTGGTGTGAAGTTTCTTCAAGTCACTTGCATTAATCCAGTCGCATAGATTAATATCTTATCACGCGACGTCACGTACGACTTGTACGTAATTCAGTATAAAGTACATCGTAAAGAACTATATTGTACACGCATAAACTCTTACAGACCTGGCATGAAGAAGTGCAGCCTCGGGAATGGTACCATATTCACTGCCAGCTTCCTCAAGTCAGCATTGAGCTGACCAGGGAACCGGAGGCACGTGGTCACACCGGACATGGTTAACTGCAAATGAAGGGATGCATATGTTGTAAAAAGCCGTAGCGCACGCGTCCCAAACTCAAAGGGCGCGAGTTCGATTCCTGGCCAGAAAGCGTGCACCAATATTGTTACAATTACCACGTACTAACGCTGAAGGAAAACATCGTGATGAAACCTACACATCGAGATAACCGTTCTTGGACAAGCGTAGCGGGTATACCGTCCGTTCCCCATATAATAGGTAGACCCAAGCAAGACCAGAAGTGAGATGTCTATGGGCTGTTATTTATATGTTACAACAAATTTTAAAATTATATATACATACATTGTATATCTGTTTAGTCATTCTTTCATCATGCATTCTTTCCACATGCCCCAACCACCGGAGCATTCCCTTCCTTACCTTCACCCCGACACTCTCTTTCAGAGCAACTCTCTTTCTTACTTCGGTATTACGAAGCGATCCGGTCCGCGAGCGTCACTCCGCAGATTTTGCGCAGTGCTCGCATCTCGACCGCGTTTACTCTACTTTCATGCTCTCTCTTCCATACCCAACTCTCGCTTCCATACGTGAGCGTAGGTACCAGCACCGCGTTGTGTATGGCGAGCTGGGCCTTCTGGCTGAGGTTCTTAGCGCCTAGAAGTTTACCTAACGCTCCATTCAAACTATTCCCCAAATTTACTCTTATTTCTATATCAGCAGTGTACCTTCCATCCCTGCTAAAAGCACATCCAAGATATACAAACTCATTCACTTGCTCTAGCAAAACATCATCGACCACCCTTGCATTCGTTCTGGTTTCTTCTCTTTCAAACACCATAACCTTTGTTTTCTTCGCATTCAGATTATAAAATTATATATGTAGTTATAATAGATGCTACATATATAAGATATACATATAAAAGATGGCACAACATGCTGCGAAGCGGTGGTAATTTATATTAGGCTCCTATAGAGTAAATAATAACCATAAACAAAATTTGAAAAGAACAACTTTACATATTGATTGACACATGACATCTTTGTCTTTCGTGATCACGGCTACTGAAAAGAGGCCGAAACGCAGAGACTGAGGGTTCGATTCCTGCCATGGTAAATTTCGGAAACGATCTTTTTGTTATTTACTACGGTCTGGGTGTCTGGAATCAACTCCAGAGTGGTCCGTTTTATATTACCCAAACACAAGCGTAACTTGCTTAGCTTAGGGATACACAATGGGTGTGTTTGTCGGCCGATTATCTATCTAGATATATATTATAAAGAAACGAATAACCTCATAAACTACTGAACCGATTTCAAATAATCTTTCAACATTCGAATGCTTTTTTTTTTTGAGGCGAGGGAAAATGCTTAACCGATTTACGCACAAACTGCGTCGTTGCTAGGGGAACGCGTCGGTCGGGGGCGATAACTCTTTTTTTTTTATTATTAAGTCGGCAGACAGACACACATATTGTATATCCCCAAATTAAGCAAGTTACGCTTGTGTTATGGGTAATATACAACGGACTACTCTGGGGCCGATCCCAGACACCCAGACTATAGTAAATAACGGAGAAAATACGTTTCCGAAATTTACTATACCAGGAATCGAACCCGGAGCCTCTGCGTTGTAGTGAGGTAGGCCGGCAAAGGCTTAGCCCGCTCAACCACAGAGGCCGTCAACGATAACTCTGCCGATAACTCTGCAGCAATAGTATGCTCTTGGCACTGCTCCGTCCGCGATTGACGTCACAGAAGAGTGTGGAAGACCCCGAGCAATGCTGCACGAGCGAGCAACCCCAATACCCATTAAAAACCCCCTCCTCCCTGACGACCCTGCGCTTTGAATGTGTTGGAAAGGCTGAGATTTAGAACATAGTTACGCCCAGCCGAAGCAACATTCGAATGCTACATTAGCCCTGATTAATATAGGCTATATAAAAATTAGGCATCCCTATTAAAACTTCAATAATGTAACACATCAGTCTAAACAAAATACTTGGCGCTGGAATCGGGTTCTAGGATTTTGATGAAATTTTATGTGTGTTTGAGTGGGTCCCGAAGTGGTTTAGATTCACAATTAGACCCGGTAGGTGTCGCTGGAATCTAGTTCTACGATTTGATCAAATTTTATGTACGTTTAAGTGCGTACCGAAGTGGTTTAGATTCACTATTAGACCCGGTAGGTGGCGCTGGAATCGGTTTCTAAGATTTTGATGAAATTTTGTGTGTTTGAGTGGGTCCCGAAGTGGTTTAGATTCACAATTAGATCCGGTAGGTGGCGCTGGAATCGGGTTCTAGTATTTGATCAAATTTTATGTATGTTTAAGTCGGTCCCGGCTGGTTTAGATTCACAATTAGACTGGTAGGTGGCGCTGGAATCGAGTTCTAGGATTTTGATGAAATTTTATGTGCGTTTCAGTGGGTCCCGGGGTGGTTTTGATTCATAATTAGATCCGGTAGGTGGCGCTGGTAGATGGATTGTAAATTTTATTTTTTCACGGCAGGACAAACGTCTGCCGAGGCCGCTAGTTATTATTATATACAGAGAGATGGGCATGCCGATTACGAAATGCTTCTACGAAAAGGCCTACAGAACCCGGAAAAAACTTACCGATATCAGATGATTGAGATCGCCGTAACTCGGGCTGCTGAGGCGTAGGGTTTTGAAGCAAATATTATATAGTGCTTCGTTGTCTATACAAAATGTCATGTCGGTGTTCTCCACCAACTGATGGACGGACAGAGTCGCGTTGTACGGCTCTAGTACTACTTCGCTGACCTAGAATATTTAAAATTTGTATTGACACTAGCATTAGCCCGTGAGTTCGTCTACGTTGGATGGTTAGCATATGTCACCAGATCTGAATCTTGAATTTTTCGAGGGGGGGGCAAAATCCGACACCCCCCCCCCCCCCCCCCCATGTGAATGCGGATTACCAGGCTGACCGTTAGTTATCTAAATAGTGCAACAACCTCGAGTTGTGTTCCGGCATCGGTGACCAAGTTCCACGTTCCATCAAGTGGATCGTCAACCTAACTGCTATATTCAAAGAGTTTTACGACCTTACCTTAGGCGATGGTACGACGCTGAATGTGTTCATAATCCTGTCAGGGAACTCCTCACGTATTTTGCTGAGGAGCAAAGTGCCCATACCGGAGCCCGTCCCACCTCCCAGGGAATGGGTTAGCTGGAAACCTGAAAAAAAAATATTTTTTGGAGTTTGTTGGAGTTTATGGGAGCTGCATACGTCCAGTCATAGCAGCGGACAACGTACTACTGACTAGCGCAACGCGGGAGCGCACATATTAATAGTTGCTCTTTTCTAGTTTTTTTTAATAGCTTTAATGTACGAACACGGTATTTTTAGAATTTTATAATATTAGTGGTCGCCCGTGGTCGAAATTCGGCAATAATAATTAGTTAAAATCATAAGTTTAAACATTAAGGTTCTTATGTCAAAGACTTCTATATAGGTAATCATAGATTTCGCCAAGGCTACGCTGTTCATATGACTTTGACAATAAACAAAGGATTATATATGCGTGTCTGTGTCAAATGTGTTTATCCGTGCAGGAACGGAGAAAGAATACAATTTCCTGCGGCCCGGCGGCCTGTCGTAAGAGGCGACTAAACAACCCACAGCCAGGTAGTAGAGTATTTGCTCGACTGGATGGCCACTACCCCTGGTCTAGAGTATGCCGCCATAACAATCTTGTATTGTGTTCCGGCATTAGTGACCAGGTTCCAGTCTCCTTTAAGAGAGCAGCAGCGCATTTGTAGCACCTTTGGTGTTGCAAATGTCCATAGGCGATGGTAACCGCTTTCCACTAAGTGGGCCGTCTGCCTGTCTGCTGAACTCCTGCAATAAAAAAAAAAAAAAAAAAAAAAAACATGGTAGTTTGTATAATGTTTATTTTATTGATTTAATGTATTTTTTATGAATTTTTTTTTAAATTAGCTATCTGCGCTCCTTTTCTATATAAACTATAAGTGTGCGAAATTTAATACTCCTCCATCAGCGCCATTTTCGTAAAAAGGGGTACAAAGTTTTTCCTGTGTTTTTCCTTCAGATATTAATTTTGTAATATTATACATACATACATGACTTCACGCCAGTTCCCTTGCGGGGTAGGAACGAACAACAGAGCGCCATTTAGGCTTATTCTTACACACCTCACTTGCTTCTTTGACATTCATAACTCTTGTCATGCACGCTCGTCTGTTCTTAAGGCTCCTGACATCATCTTTTGCTAGTACACGATCAATTTGATCATGGAAGGTGTGTCGTGGCCTTCCACGACTTCTGCATCCATCCACTTTTGCATTGTATATCTGTTTAGTCATTCTTTCATCATGCATTCTTTTCACATGCCCGAACCACCGGAGCATTCCTTTCCTTACCTTGACCCCGACACTCTCTTTCAGACCAACTCTCTTTCTTACTTCGGTATTACGAACGCGGTCCGCGAGCGTCACTCCGCAGATTTTGCGCAGTGCTCGCATCTCGACCGCGTTTACTCTACTTTCATGCTCTCTCTTCCATACCCAACTCTCGCTTCCATACGTGAGCGTAGGTACCAGCACCGCGTTGTGTATGGCGAGTTGGGCCTTCTGGCTGAGGTTCTTAGCGCCTAGAAGTTTACCTAACGCTCCATTCACACTATTCCCCAAATTCACTCTTCTTTCTATACCAGCGGTGTACCTTCCATCCCTGCTAAAAGCACATCCAAGATATACAAACTCATTCACTGTAATATTATAGACTTCGTCATTAGCAAACTGTACGAAACCCCAACTCAAAGAAGCCTCACCTTGCAAGCAGTCGCATCCTTCGGCCTCCTTTCTAATTACATCCAGAACTGAATCCACCAATTCAGCACCTTCGGTATAGTGCCCTTTCGCCCAGTTGTTACCTGTTAAAAATAAAAAAGTTAAAAAAAAATCTATTCTAATAAATTAAAAAAATATATATTGCGAACCTGGCGAAGAGGAACATACCTGCTCCACTCTGACCGAAGACAAAGTTGTCTGGTCTGAACAGTTGTCCGTAAGGACCAGACCTGACCGCATCCATGGTCCCTGGCTCCAAATCGACCAATACTGCACGAGGTACATATTTACCTGGAAAACACATCTTGGTTATTACAAATATTTTTTGAAGTGAAATTTCTATATAGAGGGCAGAAGGTATATCGCGTGAGAAGCCGCATAATTTTAGAGTATACAATGGATGTTTTTTTTTGGTTCCAAATCGAATTCAATTTTTTTGTTTGATAAAATAAAATATGTTAGATAAAAAATGCATTCATTAAAATGTACCTAACCTAACCAAATCACAATTTGCAGTAAACCTGCGAAAAATCGAAATATATGCTGGGACACATAGTAGAATAAATCGCAACAAAATCTGGCACGTTTTCAAATTGGACAAGTACATTAACAATCTGCCCACATAACTAACAATAAAACTTATTCACATACTCAAACCAACGCGCACTACCATCGCATTGCATTACACGCACACTCCACAAACAAACCAAGACACACAAAAGAGCCTAAAACTTAATAACCCAGGCACAGAAAAGAAAAAAACAACACACATGGCACTAGATAGAACTATATATAAGTATAGATATAAGGCCAACACTGCACATGCACTTCCTCACAACACCAGCATGTAACAGATACACTCTACATTAGTATAAGTTTAGTATTAAAATTAGAATAAATTAATATAATAAGTTATTCTTAAGGTACACCACAACATAAAAATTACTAAATTAATGTCACACACAGTAACAAAAATCAACAATAAGCGTGTATGGACTCTAAAATTTTTCATAGAAATTAAGTAATAAAAAAGGGTACGGAACTCGAGTCCGTAGAGATGTTAATAATAAAAAATAAAAAAATTAACAATCTGCCCGTAAAACTTCAAGTTAAAATTTTGTTGCGATTCGTTTTGCCACTTGGCCGATGCCATTCGTGTCTCCACTTGTCCGTTGCGATTCGTTTTTCCACTTGTCTGTTGAAGTTTCACTTCTACTATGTGTCCCAGCACACATTTCGATATTTTTTTTATTATAATTTATATACATATTTTTTTATGGATGGAGGTTTGCGTTTGACCACTCTCTCACCTGATGTTGAGTGATGACGCAGTCTAGGATGGATCACGCTTACGTAGAAGATACCTATTCACTCGTGACTTGAAGACTTCAAGATTGTATTTGTCAGGAAAAAAAGTCTCCGGCAAATTATTCCACTCTTCGGCAGTGTGCACCAGAAAAGATGAAGCGAATCGCTTGGTTCTGACTGGTGGTGTTTCCACCGTATAACGGTGGCGCAAGCCGTTGCGTCTGGTTGTCCGATGGCAAAATGGGGATGGAAGAATCAGCTCGTGCAATTCTAAGGAACACTCCCCGAAATGTTTCCGATGGAAGACAGTTAGCCCCGCGACCTTGCGTCTATACTCTAGACTTTGTCGAGCATAAAAAAGATGGTCATTGCCGAGCACTTCAATAAAATAAAATATAGTCAAGATTGCGAAGTTCATCAATAGGGTAAATTCATACACCGTTCTTTTTTTAAATGTTTAAATGGAATTTAACGCCAAGTACAATTCGAAGACACAATTCAATAGTGCCTTAGCTTCACTGACTGATTTATTATCGTCGTAACTATTCAAACGCGGAAATAATGAGAGATGTTTGGAATGTATCTTTATTATTATAAATAAGTCACTTTCCACATTTGTGTGTTTGTATAACCACTACTTCTGACCACCATCAGATTAGTTGAATTTTTCAGGTGAGCCTTCAAGGCCAAATCCTAAACTATGCGCGCGGCAATGCAGCCAGCCTTGTGGGCACGCTCCCATCTGTCAGCGATTTGTTACACACTCTATAATCGCTTGTACTATTTATAACTCAGTTTATTTTTAGTTTTTAATTGTATTTTTTAATTACGGTCTATATTCTATATTTCAAAATTATTATTAGTGGCCAGTCCTACGCCTTACTAACATTAAAAACTCTTTGTTGAGATTCCATCAATTATAATGTCATCAGTTAAACTATGCTAAATAGCGAAAAATAGTAAAAGCAGTCTCGAGGCCTATTTTGACGAAAACTAAAGTGGTATCATTACATTTTCGTACAACAATTACCCTTGTCAATAATCGAATCGGTTGGTTTTGAAAAAATAAACACACCTGTATTATACCAAATAATAGCGTAGCTTGTAAGGGTTAATTTCTGTGAAGGAATGTCAAGCGGCAAAGTAAGGGTTGTTTTTGAACAAAATGTTCTATTTTTTTTATTTTTTTATTGCAGGAGATCAGCAGACAGGCAGACGGCTCACTTGATGGAAAGCAGTTACCATCGCCTATGGACATTTGCAACACCAAAGTTGCTACAAATGCGCTGCTGCTCTCTTAAGGGAGACTGGAACCTGGTCACTAATGCCGGAACACAACTCAAGGTTGTTATGGCGACATGCTTTAGACCAGGGGTGGCAGCCATCCAGTCGGGCAAATGCCCTACCACCTGGCTGTGGGTTGTTAAGTCGCCTCTTACAACATGCCGCCCCGCCGCAGGAAATTGTATTCTTTCTCCGTTCCTGCACGGATAGAATTTTCCATACATGCAATATATACTATACCTGATGAGGCTTCATTGTAGTACACGTTGATTCTCTCAAGCTGCAGGGTGCTCTCGCCATTGTAATACCCATTCGGATCCACACCATGCTCGTCAGATATTATTTCCCAGAACTGGAAAGATAATCTAATTTAGTAAATTGCAATATTACAAATAATACATTAATACTCAAATGCGGTGTAAATTTCATGTAACGTCACTCGACTTAACGACAATCTCCCTTAAGCGTCGAAATCACTTTGCTTTGGTTGGTTTAGCTTGTCTTCCAAGAGACGCAGGTATGCGCATGACTTCCCACCCTGAATAATACCGCTTCGGGGGGCCTTTAGCTATCAAGGGAGCAAAGGATTCATCACCCCCGCTGACGAAGTGGATATGTTCTGATTCCCGGGGCACATTCAGGCACTTTTGCGCTGGATCGGACTGGGCGTAACTACGTTCTAAGTCTCAGCCTTTCCTACATAAAAAGCGCGGGGCACATGGGAGGAGGGTGGTTTTAGTGGGTAGTGGTTGTTGCCCGTGCAACTTCTCTGAGTCTCCACACAAGCTGGCTTGATTACTGTTTGGATTGCCCCTTATTAAAGGGTAAAGCCTCCATGATCAACTATTGTCTAATCCCTTGCAAAGGACCCAGTATTGTGCGGAAATAACATTTCCCGCGCTTAAAAAAAAAAAGCTTGTCTTCCATAACCCGCCTCCATCTGCGAACAAGCCATGTTTGCGAAGGAGGAGGCGGAGCGGGAGCGTGAGCATACCTCCTTGCTCCGCTCCCGTCAAAGGAGGACGCGCCGGCGCCGGAGGGCGGATTTCGACCTCCGGCCACCGTAAGCGGGCGGCGCGGGTGTGGTCCCTTGGGGTATAGTGGTTCTCACTCACCAGCAAATGCCGCCGAAATGAGAGCGCGAGTGTTCCGCGCGCGCTCATCTCTTCCCGTGGGGCACGTTACAAACCGCCCTACGCCCGGAATAGACCTAGATGATGCCGGGGGACAAAGGAAGTCCCCCGGCAACGGAAGAGGCCTGTGAGTGAGGCCCACGCCTGCCAGGGCGCGCAGAGTTGGGAATCTCGTATACCCGTAGCCCTGGCATAAGGCGCAGGACGGAACACCCAGAGGTTTTAGTGGGTATCCCTAACTAGGGAGTGGCAATAGCATGGCTCCAGTTTTGACTGGACATGCTAGTGCCACCCCCGATCTGGCGAATCCCACACTAGGTCGCGAATTATCCCCCCAAGGTTCTGGCCTTGTCGCGGCTTAGTCCTCAACCGGTTTTCCCCTAGTAAAAAAAAAGCTTGTCTTCCATACAATGATACACTCTATATAGCATTACACCCACTCTTAATAACGACAACAATTAAGTAATAAAAAAGACTAAAAAACTAAAAAGTATAAAATAACTTATTTCTAAAGCTATTATTATTAATATATAATATTATCTAAAACATCTTAAAGTCGGTGCTTAGTAATTTTCAAAATATAGTAATGTTTATGTTTTACTTTTTTTATTTTATTTGTTACTTTTTAGTGTCTAGCTACGTATGGATAGACCTACGAAAGGTGCCTCGCTCCTTAAAAAATATAGGTCCCAAGAAACGGGAACAAAAAAATGTTCGTAAACTGAAAACTACTGGGCCAAACTATGTTAAATTTTTAGGGAACCAAATGGCAACTATTCCGCATCAAACTAAACAAGAATCACGTAAATCGGTAAGCGTAATCGGTGTACATATGGAACGGAATGGAAAATTTTTCATAAAAAATGTTCATAAAATGAAAACTACTGGGCCAAACTATGTTAAATTTTTAGGCAGCCAAATGGCAGCTACTCCGGGTCGAACAAAAAAAGAATCACGTAAATCGGATCATAACTCTCAGAGTAATCGGTGTACTTATGGAACGGAATGGAATTTTTTTTAATAAAAAATGTTCATAAATAGAAAACTACTGGGCCAAACTGTGTCAAATTTTTAGGGGACCAAATGGAAGCTATACCGCGTCGAATAAAAAAAATAACGTAAATCGGATCATAACTCTCAGAGTAATCGGTGTACATATGGAACGGAATGGAATTTTTTTTATAAAAAATGTTCATAAATAGAAAACTACTGGGCCAAACTGTGTCAAATTTTTAGGGGACCAAATGGCACCTATTCCGCGTCGAACCAAAAAAAAAATAACGTAAATCGGATCATAAATCTCGGAGTAATCGGTGAACATATATAAAAAAAGATCCCGACGAATTGAGAACCTCCTCCTTTTTTGAAGTCGGTTAAAAAGTACCTTTTAAGTTGCCAAAATTAATAAAAGAAACTAAGCAGCTGTGTAGGTTCTTTTATCGCTTTATTATCCTAGCCCGTAATAAACTCGACTGTCGGCATCATGCATGCCGAAATTTCTAAGAAATTCCCAATATCGAAATTTCTATGTACTTGCTTTATCATAAAGATGCCTCAATATCGCTTGATATGAATAAGATAAGTAAAAAAAAATGCGACAAAATTACTGATGCAGATGACTTCTCTCCATTTAAGGACAATTCTCTATGAGACCCCGGGGCCGTGGGGCCTGGAACTCATGAAATCTATCGAGAACTCTCAGCGCGTCTAATGGGGATTGTTCACTTTTTTTCAATTTAGCTTTTTGAAAAACCATTTCGAGGAATAGTGTTCCTAATCATTTCTGTCTAGTTAAAATTCCAAAAAACGTACAATCCCCTTGTATTTTGAAAGAAATGCGTTTGACCTTTATTTGACCTTACTAAATCATATGACGTCATTTACGTCTGGTGAAATGCATATGAATACCGAAGCCATTCAGTTTCAAAATACAAAAGGACCGACATTTTCCTTTTTATGTCATTGTTATGTCATACAACATCAACATAAACAAACATTTTATTCGACGTACTCCAGAATAAAATTAAGTATATATTATCTCTTCAGACCAATATTTCTTAAATATCTGTAAAGAGAATACTTACATATGGTCTCTAACTAAAAGTCAAAAAAAAGTGCATTATATAAACGAGCGTCTTCGTAAATGGCGATTGGAACATGTGGAAATCTTTTCAAGAGATACGATCCAAAAAATAACCTGTTTACTGATGAGAAGATCATCACGGTGGAAGAAAATTTAACTGGCAAAACAATACACCTTGCGCCAGAAGTTAGAAGGACGTCCAAAATCACATATTGGAAACAATGATTTAAGCATTAAGTGATACTTTATTCGCTGGATAGCAGTGGATTTTCCAACAGGGCTCTGTACCCTCCCATGAAGCTAATTCAATCCAACATTGGTTGCAAGCCAATTTGTCAGACTTTGTTCAGAGCATAGGTTGGCCTTCATCGAGTTCTGACTTGAATTCTTTGGAGTATTCTTTATGAACTGCATTGGAGCTAATGGCATACAAAAAGTTCACCAGAACCTGAATTATCTCAAGCGAGCCCAAATCAATAAATGGACACTGATTGAAAAAAATAATACCACCATAGAAGAATGGCCTATATCTTTAAAGCTTAATTAATTGAAAACAAGGATGGCTATTTTAAATAACTTATTTTTATATATACATAAATCTAGATGTTATTAGTTATAATTCATGTAAACAATATATGAATATTTAACATTCCTCCAAAAATATTTTAGCTTTACTTTGACTGATGTCTTAAGAGTTCACATTACGAGTTATAAGAATAAGATGGTTTCTATACTGAAAGCAAACTATTGTGAGTTATAAATTTGTATGTGTCATATATTTATATGAATTGATTAATAAAATATATCTTTTGACTTATTATTTTGCAAGATGAAATAATAAATAACTTTTAGCAGTTAAACTTGTTTATTTACTTAAACACTTATTAATAATAATTTAGGACATATTATATAATCTTTTCAGAAATGTTCAGTTTTATCTTTTTCTTTTTTCTGCAGGCTAGCATTTGGTTTTTTCTATACATAAAGTTTTCATGTAAACTGCAGTGGATAAGTCATAAAATTCTATGATCAAGCATAACCCTTGCTTATGTAGAAAAGTTGTTGCTAATTTTTTCTGAACCTGAAAAAAAAAGATATAAAGTGTCTATTTAATTACTTGCATAGTCCTTATTTAACTCATAATTTTTCATATTAGTAACTATGTTACACATCAAAATCATATTATTAAGAGATTTACAATCATTAAGGTATTTGTCACAAATCTTCATATTCCATGAAATCCTTCAAGCCATAGATGTGCTTAATTAATCACTTTTAAGCCAGAAAGTGAATATATTTAAAACTACTGGAGAGTTTCATATTTTCCGGTAATTTTTTGTATAAGATCAGATCCATAACATACGTTAGCAATCAAACACACTATCTAACCGCCAGGGCAGTGGTGCAATGTCTGTTACTTTATTTGTATGTATTTATATGAGATACTTTACTTGTATTATAGATTATTAAGAAAGTAATATAGGTTGCTGATTTATTTATTGTACCAAATTATCAAATAAGTAATTAATATTATTTTAATCAGTTTCTAATGAATGAGTGAGACATGTAGCTATTTTTCTATAAATAGGTGCACATTTTAGATGAATTTTGACTTCAACACAAAGTATACTTACATCAATCATATATTAACTAATAATTAACATTACTGATTTCTTATATAGATGAAATTTACAGACAGGAATAGTAATATACTACACAGGTTATAAAAGGAAAGAAGGAAGGAAGATCTATGGACGAACATGTTGAATTTAGAAACCTTCACAAAACTACTTACATCAGAATTTTAGCTCCTCTAATTTCTCCAATATGTACTACGAGTATAGCTATGTACTCTAATAACATTACATGTTAGGTAGGTTTAGCGTATCAGCCTTTACAAACTTAACACTCCTATTTGAAGATCCGGCCATGTTTAGAAAGAGAAAATATTTAATACATTTTCATTAATAAAACAGTTCACTTTTTTGTCGGATGACTTTAGAAGATTTTTCTAAGGACGAAATTAATTGTAATGAATAATATTAGAATTTAGAAATGCTGCATTAACCGCCGATCTAAAGCCTAAATACCTAATGTTGCCAGGTTGCTAATAGTGAAATTACTAAAATTTGTAATTCTTATAGGTACACACGTGTGTGTAGGAAACTAACTCCCAACATATTGACTTAAAAAAGACCTTATCGAACATCGCCATGATTTTTAAATTGAAAACTTCGGTAGATACTTCTAGGATGGGGAAAATGCACTAAATTCGCACGACCGTCACGCTCAGATACCAAGTTTTTATCTCTGAAGTGCAGTCCTAACGACTGATATTTTTTTTAAAGGTCTGACTAATAATACTGCCCCCCTCCCCCTCAATTGAAACTGACAATACAACCTTTTTATTTTAACTGGATCGACAACATCATTGGATAATGAGACTATGTCTAGGTATCAGACATTAAAAATGATAACCCAAATGTGATACCAAATCAAAGTATTTTAGTGGTCGAATGAGCTTTATCTGTTGTAATCGCCGAAAGAATACTTTATTACAAATTAATAAAGGTAATGACATCGCAATGGTGTCTAATAGGTAATTTATAGCTGATTATCAATCCATGGTATTCAGTCTAACTGTACATTATTCAGTTTAAGTTATATTATATTGATTTTTGACTAAAGGTCACTTTAAATAACTTAACAGTAACTTTAGAAAATAATAAATGTTGAACACCAAAATATATAAAATAAATCTACCGATAAAATTGCTAAGCTGGCCACACTAAAATGATCACGATGTGTCATAATGAATAATGACAGTAACATTTAAATAGTAGCACAGATTAATATGATTATTTACTTTTTATAGGCAAAGGAATTAATGTAAAGTTGTCCCCAATGACGTCATCGGATAATTTGTTTAAAAACCGAATTAAAAAAAAACTAACTCTTAAAACACAAAAATATTCAAATTAGTATCTTAAAATACCCTATTTTACATAATAAAAATATAAAATCAGAGGGTAATTTTTTTTGAACAATCCCCATTGCGGTCTCGCGTGACCAAAAGGCTGTCTTGCGTCGTGGAAATTCTGCCAACATTTTGGGTACACTCCCCGTCGACAGCGATTTGGGGGTCAATTTTTTGCTTGTAGATTTATGTTATTTTGTAAGTATAGTTTAATTTGTAATTGCCGTTTGCTGTCGAGACGCTTGGACCGTGGGGTCCTGAGACCATGAGCCTCCATCAAAATTTATCGAAACGACTCATTGACTCTTCGGGTGATCAGAGGGCTGGTGCTTACCTCGACCAACGGATCAGTATGGCGATCCAGCGAGGAAACGTAGCCAGCCTTCTGGGCACCTTACCCATAGAAGACGGTGATCTGGGCTCAGTATTCTACTTATAGTCTTGAGGGACTATGAGTAGAATACAATACAAATAAGTTAAGTTTTCTTGCATTGTATTCGATTATATGTTATTTGTAATTATTAGCTACGTTTTGTAAAAAAATTGTTTAAATTGATAAGTCGTCGTAAAATCGTAATGAGTCATGGTATCCGGATTATCGCATTATAGGTGCGGCATGGCGCGAAGCGAATAAGGCCCTCTTCACACGCAGGGTCACCGTAATAACGGCGATCGTTTATTCGACCGTAAGGGTAAATGTGTTCTGTGATTCCAACTTCGAAAACTTCAACAGACCAGTGGAAAAACCAATCGCAACGGACAAGTGGAAAAACGAATGGCAGCGGATAAGTGGAAAAACGAATCGCAACAGACAAGTGGCAAAACGAATCGCAATAAAATTTTAACATGAAGTTTTACGGGTAGATTTTAAAATTGGACAAGTACATTAACAATCTGTTAGGTACATTTTAATGAATGCATTTTTTATTTAAACATTTCTTTTTTATCAAACAAAAAAACTGAATTCGATCCAGAACCAAAAGAAACATCCAGTCTACTCTAAAATTATGCCACCTTTCACCTCGTGACAGAAAAAATCCTAATAATATAGAATATTAGAGTAATATTAGAATACTTCCGTCTATATAGAAGTTTCACTTTAAAAGTATTCACAGAACGATACGTTTTCCTATTACAAAATGGAAACCAGCAACCCTAAATTCTACCTGAAAGACAAATTTTTACAAAAATTAAAGTTTCCATTTTTTTATTATTGCAATTTTCATTCCGCAATGCTTGAAGATGAAAATCTTCGAGCATTCGGGTCTCTTGCCATCGCTGCGGCACAAGCCGTTCGGTTCTAGAACGGCAGGTACCTACCCCGGCGGTGACAAGAGCCCGACGGATTATGTCATTAAGTGCTGCATGACGCGGAATTCTTCGTTTCTGAATTTTTTATTATTAGTATTTAATTTGATCAAATTGAGCGTGTACTAGCGGAGGGTGATGTCAGGAGCCTTAAGAACAGACGAGCGTGCATGACAAGAGTTATGAATGTCAAAGAAGCAAGTGAGGTGTGTAAGAATAAGCCTAAATGGCGAGTGGCATACAATTAATAATTTGAGGTTTAATTACAAAATATGGTGATGATTTTTTAGCAAGGCCGTAATAGTTGATTTTATAATTATTAATTATTTTGGACATGTCATTTGCAGACTACTTCCGAAATTAAATAAGTAATTGTATATTTATAACAACTACGTAAGTCGTAACGCTAAAATTAACCATTATTTCTATTGATATGACGCAGGTATTTAACGTCATTAATTGTATTGTTAAATAATTTTTTTGCCTAAATGACGGATTTCCGATGATTTTAGTGTCGTTATTATAAAATAACAAAGTATATTTATAGTCTTTAAATACAAAAAAACGCATATTTTCGCGTTCCGCGTTTATTTATGCACAATCACCCATTTCTCACCAACACGTGTTGACAACACAAAAGTTGGCAAATTTTCTTTAGTGGAGACCTAGCTTAATGTACTACGTAGTGAAGGCGTCCGTAACTAGCTTTTTTTTTTGAGGCGGGGGAAATGCATTTCGTACAGTACCGGGTCCTTTACTAGGGATTAGATCAAAGCGAAGAGAGGTGAGACCACGAATGGGCTCCAGAATCAAATCGCCGGCTTGTGTGGAGACTCGACAACTCAATACTCCACTAAAACCGCCCTCCTCCATGTGCCCCGCGCTTATGGCAGGAAGAGCGTGAGGCTTAGCACGCCCACGCTGATCCTAGCGCATGAGTGCTTGAGAATGCCCCGGGAAAGGCAAACCAACTTCGTCAATAGGGATGAAGATTTTTCTGCTCCCTAGATGCTAGAGGGCTCCTGCAGCGGTATTACGGGAGTCCGTAACTAGCTAATTTGAACCTTGTTATGGTCCATAGACAAGAACTTGGTTAATCTGCGCCGGGCTCTTGTTGATATTTTACTTCTTTGAGTGAAAAGTTACTATGAAAAAATGTGTACTAAGATACTGTTCAAGCCACTCATTAAACTCAAATAAAAGTCAAGGGATGACTTTCACATGTAATTTTGATATATTCTCGATAAAACATCTTATTTTCATTTATGGGTAGTTTGAAAATTTTCTTCTTTTGAGTTTGTTAAACACTGTGTTTATTGCTTAACTGAACGTAATTATCATGAACTATTTTTGAAATGGGGATTGTTCAAAAAAAATTACCCTCTGATTTTATATTTTTATTATGTAAAATAGGGTATTTTAAGATACTAATTTGAATATTTTTGTGTTTTAAGAGTTAGTTTTTTTTAATTCGATTTTTAAAAAAAATATCCGATGACGTCATTGGGGACAACTTTACATTAATTCCTTTGCCTATAAAAAGAAAATAATCATATTAATCTGTGCTACTATTTAAATGTTACTGTCATTATTCATTATGACACATCGTGATCATTTTAGTGTGGCCAGCTTAGCAATTTTATCGGTAGATTTATTTTATATATTTTGGTGTTCAACATTTATTATTTTCTAAAGTTACCGTTAAGTTATTTAAAGTGACCTTTAGTGAAAAATCAATATAATATAACTTAAACTGAATAATGTACAGTTAGACTGAATACCATTAATTGATAATCAGGCATAAATTACCTATTAGACACCATTGCGCTGTCATTACTTTTCTTAATTTGTAATAAAGTATTCTTTCCGCGATTACAACAGATAAAGCTCATTCGACCACTAAAATACTTTGATTTGGTATCACATTTGGGTTATCATTTTTAATGTGTGATACCTAAACATAGTCTCATTATCCAATGATGTTGTCAATCCAGTTAAAATAAAAAGGTTGTATTGTCAGTTTCAATTGAGGGGGGGGGGGGAGTATTATTAGTCAGACCTTTAAAAAAATATCAGTCGTTAGGACTGCACTTTAGAGATAAAAACTTGGTATCTGAGCGTGACGGTCGTGCGAATTCAGTGCATTTTCCCCATCCTAGAAGTATCTACCGAAGTTTTCAATTTAAAAATCATGGCGATGTTCGATAAGGTCTTTTTTAAGTCAATATGTTGGGACTTACTTTCCTACACACACGTGTGTACCTACAAGAATTACAAATTTTAGTAATTTCACTATTAGCAACCTGGCAACATTGGGTATTTAGGCTTTAGATCGGCGGTTAATGCAGCATTTCTAAATACTAATATTATTCATTACAATTAATTTCGTCCTTAGAAAAATCTTCTAAAGTCATCCGACAAAAAAGTGAATTGTTTTATTAATGAAAATGTATTAAATATTTTCTCTTTCTAAACATGGCCGGATCTTCAAATAAGAGTGTTAATTTTGTAAAGGCTGATACGCTAAACCTACCTAACATGTAATGTTATTAGAGTACATAGCTATACTCGTAGTACATATTGGAGAAATAAGAGGAGCTAAAATCCTGATGTAAGTAGTTTTGTGAAGGTTTCTAAATTCAACATGTTCGTCCATAGATCTTCCTTACTTCTTTCCTTTTAGGACCTGTGTAGTATATTACTATTCCTGTCTGTAAATTTCATCCATATAAGAAATTAGTATTGTTAATTATTAGTTAATATATGATTGATGTAAGTATACTTTGTGTTGAAGTCAAAATTCATCTAAAATGTGCACCTATTTATAGAAAAATAGCTACATGTCTCACTCATTCATTAGAAACTGATTAAAACAATATTAATTACTTGTTTGATAATTTGGTACAATCAATAAATCAGCAACCTATATTACTTTCTTAATAATCTATAATACAAGTAAAGTATCTCATATAAATACATACAAATAAAGGAACAGACATTGCACCACTGCCCTGGCGGTTAGATAGTGTGTTTGATTGCTAATGTATGTTATGGATCTGATCTTATACAACAAATTACCGGAAAATATGAAACTCTCCAGTAGTTTTAAATATATTCACTAATCGCTTAAAAGTGATTAATTAAGCACATCTATGGCTTGAAGAATTTCATGGAATATGAAGATTTGTGACAAATACCTTAATGATTGTAAATCTCTTAATAATATGATTTTGATGTGTAACATAGTTACTAATATGAAAAATTATGAGTTAAATAAGGACTATGCGAGTAATTAAATAGACACTTTATATCTTTTTTTTTTTCAGGTTCAGAAAAAATTAGCAACAAATTTTCTGCATAAGCAAGGGTTATGCTTGATCATAGAATTTTATGACTTATCCACTGCAGTTTACATGAAAACTTTATGTATAGAAAAAACCAAATGCTAGCTAGCCTGCAGAAAAAAGAAAAAGATAAAACTGAACATTTCTGAAAAGATTATATAATATGTCCTAAATTATTATTAATAAGTGTTTAAGTAAATAAACAAGTTGTAACTGCTAAAAGTTATTTATTATTTCATCTTGCAAAATAATAAGTCAAAAGATATATTTTATTAATCAATTCATATAAATATATGGCACATACAAATTTATAACTCACAATAGTTTGCTTTCAGTATAGAAACCATCTTATTCTTATAACTCGTAATGTAAACTCTTAAGACATCAGTCAAAGTAAAGCTAAAATATTTTTTGAGGAATGTTAAATATTCATATATTGTTTACATGAATTATAACTAATAACATCTAGATTTATGTATATATAAAAATAAGTTATTTAAAATAGCCATCCTTGTTTTCAATTAATTAAGCTTTAAAGATATAGGCCATTCTTCTATGGTGGTACTAATCTTTTCAATCAGTTTCCATTTATTGATTTGGGCTCGCTTGAGATAAATTCAGGTTCTGGTGAACTTTTTGTATGCCATTAGCTCCAATGCAGTTCATAAAGAATACTCCAAAGAATTCAAGTCAGAACTCGACGAAGGCCAACCTATGCTCTGAACAAAGTCTGACAAATTGGCTTGCAACCAATGTTGGATTGAATTAGCTTCATGGGAGGGTACAGAGTCCTGTTGGAAAATCCACTGCTATCCAGCGAATAAAGTATCACTTAATGCTTAAATCATTGTTTCCAATATGTGATTTTGGACGTCCTTCTAACTTCTGGCGCAAGGTGTATTGTTTTGCCAGTTAAATTTTCTTCCACCGTGATGATCTTCTCATCAGTAAACAGATTATTTTTTGGATCGTATCTCTTGAAAAGATTTCGACATCGTTCCAATCGCCATTTACGAAGACGCTCATTTATATAACGCACTTTTCTTTGACTTTTAGTTAGAGACCATATGTAAGTATACTCTTTACAGATATTTAAGAAATATTGATCTGAAGAGATAATATATACATAATTTTATTCTGGAGTACGTCGAATAAAATGTTTGTTTATGTTGATGTTGTATGACATAACAATGACATAAAAAGGAAAATGTCGGTCCTTTTGTATTTTGAAACTGAATGGCTACGGTATTCATATGCATTTCACCAGACGTAAATGACGTCATAGGATTTAGTAAGGTCAAATAAAGGTCAAACGCATTTCTTTCAAAATACAAGAGGATTGTACGTTTTTTGGAATTTTAACTAGACAGAAATGATTAGGAACACTATTCCTCGAAATGGTTTTTCAAAAAGCTAAATTGAAAAAAAGTGAACAATCCCCATTAAACTAAATACTTAAAAATAAACTAAGTTATAAATAATTATTTTAATTAAATTTTATCAACCGTCTCGACGAGTCATCGCTGCGGCCATGTTTAGGGCTAAAAACTATACTCTAAGCGATTTAGAGCTGCATGCTTTAATAGTTTGGTTAGGCGGCATAACCACAGACTATGAGACTACTATGGATACTATACTACGTAGGCATAAAGCATTGCAGTAAATACATGAGTCAGTCCATAGCACGCTCGCCCCGCGCAGGCCCCCGCTTTAATCAAGTTCAAACTTTTTTGATTTGAATGGCTTCTCTAATGCGTAGTAAAGTCTATGAATTTAATATGATGGCAGCCAAAAGCTATTGAACCCCAAATACATTAAAACTAAATGAATACTAGACCTTCGATCCAATTTGATTTCCACATTGTCCAGCTTGCACATGTACAATTTCAGGCATTTTCAAAGTGAATTTTACGAAAAAACTTAACAATTTAACAGAATTTATCACTGATATAAACTAAGAACTCTTTAAAACCGTAAATTTAATACTATAATGATGTAACCAGGCAAGTTTTTATCAATTTTTTTATCTCTAGTTATTTTTTTTAGATAGCCATTGCATTGATAAAGTTTGATAAGGTATTATGATAACAGCTAGGGTTGTCGATCTCAGGTGTCGATTTCTATTGATACTGATAAAGTACCAATGTTAAAATAATAGTTACACATTCACAGTCGCATTACGCACACAAACTTGAGACTACTATAGAATACTACGTACCTAATTACGATTTACGCAGCAATGAAATGACGGATAGCGAGCGACTGGGCCCCTTAAGTCTGTAACTCTCATACATTGGCAGGCAAAGTGTGCAAATCCATACATACTACTAGTATTTTTTTTTTATTGCAGGAGTTCAGCAGACAGGCAGACGGCCCACTTAATGGAAAGCGGTTACCATCGCCTATGGACAATTGCAACACCAAAGGTGCTACAAATGCGCTGCTGCTCTCTTAAAGGAGACTGGAACCTGGTCACTAATGCCGGAACACAACACAAGGTTGTTATGGCGGCATACTCTAGACCAGGGGTGGTCGCCATCCAGTCGAGCAAATACTCTACCACCTGGCTGTGGGTTGTTTAGTCGCCTCTTACGACAGGCCGCCGAGCCGCAGGAAATTGTATTCTTTCTCCGTTCCTGCACGGATAAAAGTATTAGGTCAAATATTATATTTTATAGAATAAACATTAAACTGTCTCTAAACAAACAGTTCTTGTGGCAACTAAATAAGTTAAAAATTATATATTTCGCACGGACACAAAGACCTTCTAACTATTTTTAATTTTAATCTATCTATACTTTATTAAAGGATGTAGCAGGGTTTATAAGTAAAAACTGCCCCCGCGGCCTTTTCTACTTTTATTGTGGGGATCGTTTTGTTATCAAATAAATTTTTTTTTAAATTATTATCTTAAGTATTTTTCGAATACTTTGTTTTTGTACAATAGTAAAATAAAAAATAACTCATGTCGAAGTTTTTTAACAATTCTTGGGAGCAAAAGGCAGGCTTTGGTGAATTATTTTTATTTGATAACAAAACGATCCCCATAGTAAACGTAGAAAATGCCACGGGGGCAGTTTTTACTTAGAAACCCTGCTATACCCAATTTGTAATTGATTCGAATTTGTACAATGCGTTTAAAAACTTTAAAAAATCAGAGGGGTTAATTCGGGCAAGCAAATACCGAAAATACAATTTTTGTGTCGGTCTGTCAGGGCATCACTTGAAAAATACTGAACGGATTTAAATTAAACTCAACATAGAGCTATACTTATATCCCGGGTCGTAATTTAGGTTATTTTTGATCCCGATAAACTAAAAAAAAAATTGACATGTAATGTAAACTGCCTTTTCCACACTTGACATTGGCAGCAGTATTGGTCGTTTGGTAAACAAACGAATCTACTGCCAAAAAACTAAAGAAAGAAACCATCCAGCAATAGTTACAAAATCGTAAAATTATTATAGTTGATCACTTAATTTGTAAAAAATTCAACTTGAACAACCTTTACTCGAATAAAAATAGATATTATAAAAATGCTCTTTACAAATAAATGATAATTAGACACGTAAATAACAGTCAGAAAACATGAAATTTCTTAACATAATTCTTTCAATTTTACTATTAATACTTACGATATGTGGAGATTATATTGTTTTTAAATCGAAATACTCAGATTCTCAATTGTTTAGAGGATTTGCAGACAGTTTAGTTCATGCGAGCATTGGCTGCGTGTCTGCTATAACGTTTTTCAGTAATGGCTTGAATATTCCGCTTTCGTCGTGTATTTGTAATGTTTCGATATGCACAGTGTTGTCGTCTTTTATTGACGTTGATCATTTTATTGTGGCCAGGACTTTTAATTTCAAGGTTAGTAGTATATTACATTTCTTTATAATAACCAATAAGCCCATAAACATCTCACAGATTTTCATTGTACATCTAGTGAAAGAAGGTATAAAATTTCGCTCTTGTCTAATACATTACATACATAACTTTACGCCAGTTCCCTTGCGGGGTAGGCACGAACAACAGAGCGCCGTTTAGGCTTATTCTTACACACCTCACTTGCTTCTTTGACATTCATAATTCTTGTCATGCACACTCGTCTGTTCTTAAAGCTCCTGACATCACCTTCTGCTAGTACACAATCAATTTGATCATGGAAGGTGTGTGTAGTGGCCTTCCATGACTTCTGCATCCATCCACTTTTGAATTGTATATCTGTTTAGTCATTCTTTCATCATGCATTCTTTCCACATGCCCAAACCACCAGACCATTCCTTTCCTTATCTTCGCCCCGACACTCTCTTTCAGACACTCTCACTCTAATACAGTAGCATCTCAATAACTCGAATGTCAGGGGAAATGCAAAAAACTTCGACTTAACAAGAAGTTCGAGATATGAAGTATTTGATGGCTAAAATTTCGACTTTAGAAGGCATGTTTCAAGACACATGTTGCTAGTTAGCAGTCAAATAAGTACTGATCGCAAAAATAAATTTAGGTTTGTTCATTACCTTATGGTACACAGCTTTGCGACTTAGAACGTTTAATTAATAGATTCATTAATTGCACATCTACTAGGCAGATACAATAGAATAAATGTACCCGACATGCCTTTTCGATTTGATTGGTTCGAGTTCAGGGAGTTCCAAGACATCATTATGTTTGACTAACTTCGACTTACAAGAGTCTGGTTTTTTAAATTTGAGTTATTGAGTATAAATATGTGCTAAAAAGCCTATGCAGGGGAATATTTGCATTTTGTTCGAGTTACAAAGTCTAAACAATTTGAGATACCGAGTCTGGGGGTTTAGTGGAAGGGAATGGCATTTTCTTTTCGACTTAACAAGATTAGAGTTATAGAGGTTCCGCTGTCGTATGAAAATATTGTAAAGTTGTGAGCGTATTTGACAAGGTTAAATTTTCAATACTAACAATGTAACAAACCAGAACTATTAGTTAAGAAGACTAGAACTAACTACATGCGACCAAGATCAGACTCATGTAAATATATTATTCTTAAATATAATAATGTGTATGGGACAAGACGCGAGGAATATATGATACCAATTATTATAAATGATCTCCCAAAGGACCTGCAATCCAAGTACAAAAATAACCACAAATCAATCAAATATAATCTTAAAAGATTCTATATTGATTCCCATTTGCCGACCTGGGACTAAAATGAGAACCATATACTAGAATGATGATAACTCTGTTTTTATTATTGTTGGGCGTGCTGGCGCAGGGGTCACCCTAAATGAAACACCCCTTAGCAAGTTAAATGTATTTATTTATAGGCGCTACAACAGCAACAGGTGCGATCAGCACAACTGTATCAAACGGAACGTTCGAGGTTAACCAACACAACTTAGCACTAGCCCTGGACGTTACACTGAATGTAGATAGCAGTAGTTATATTGATTACACCGATTAATACGAGTGGCACTAATCACAATCACTGGTGGTTGACAATATCCACGTAGACACACTAAGAGTCCGTTGGCTGTAGTCTTCCGAATGCTCCTTGACTTTCCTGGTCTTCTTAGTCTTCCTTGTGTGTATATACTGGCCAATGTGTGTATATATTCGACCGAACAACAATGCCGTAGGCTCACCCCATTCTTACTAAGGTACTACAAAAATGCAGAGGCTTAGCAGCTAACGGAGCGAGCTACATATCCATGGTAAGCGGGACATGGGCGTACAGGATTTCCAGGGGAGAGGTCAGGGGGATGATTCTGTCCGCAACAATTATCAAATCAGAACTGAACACTAGAATCATGATAACAATTACTCGCCTCTGCTCCTATTTTTGATATAACAATATTGTGTACACAACTCCCTGTGGCACATATAAACCCATGAGGTTTCTGTTGCCACAGTTCATATGTGGGGGGGGGTATAGATACACAGCACATTTATTTATTATGAATAAATCCAAACTTTTTTAATATAGGTTAGAGCGGAACACTCGCCTTTGTGGTTATTTTTTTTATAACCACCCAAAATTAATTTAATATCTCAAGTAATAAATAAATGTGCCATATATCTATACCACACCCCCTATGTGTTTCTAATTTATACGAATGTACGCATATTGGATAATAAATTTAAAAAAAAAAACAACTTTTTGGGCGTTATGATACTGGTAGTGTCATATCATTTGTATGAACTTGTTATTTGAAAGCATTACTTTCCATCGATATGTTAAAATAAATACCTTTTGTTTTTTCAGGAATTTGTATCCAAAAGAGGAATCTTTCACTGCACAAGTTTTTGTCTCCTCATTACTGGGATACTCTACATCATATATTATAATACGAGAAACCCAAATATACTCCTTTTGAAGTTTATGTTCTTAATAGCATATTCGTCACATCATATTCGAGATTCGAATCGAAGAGGCTTGTGGCTTTATCCGTATGGACATACACCAGCGATAGACTATTATTTGTCTGTTATCATAATATGTATTTTACCGCATATATATGTTTACTTGTATTCACATTTGAAACTTAATATGAAAACTTACGTAAATAATTATACAGTAGTATAAGCAAGATTTGGAAACTGGTAAAAAATGTTGAACCAATTACAGTAATCTATTATCAAGTACATAGGGTCTTTTTGATTTTATTCTCACTTTAAGCTCAATCAACCGGTTTTCGGTAACAAAAGTTGTGTTGAATAAACTAGTTTCTAATGTTTCTTGGCTGACACCTTCAAAGCGCAGCCATGTGGTATACACAAACACATATTGAGAGAGATAGAATTATATGTCTTGCAGAATAAACCAGTTTTTTGAATAATAATCGGACGTAGTTTAGCAGAAACGACCTAACATACAAAAGGTCGTTTTTGAGTTATTGATGTTTTAAGTTTAGACAAAAATTGCTGGTAAATTGGTATAAACAACTAATTTTTTTACCACAATGTGGGTTGAGTCCTTTCTGCTAAACTACGTCCAATTCAGGTTTATATAATTCTCTTGTTTAAGGTTTACACTTCAGATGTAAACCTTAATATATATTAATATGTGAAGCAAGAACTTTGTACCCCTTTTTACAAAATATGCGCGGATGGAGGAGTAAGAAATTTGGCACACATAGTTTATATAGAGGAGTGCAGAATGCTAATATATTTTTTTTAATTATGCATAAAAAATACATGAAATCAATAAAAAACATCACACACTACCATGTACTTGACACACACATGCATATATACTCTTTTGTTTATTGTTAAAGTCAAATTAAAGTGTAGCCTTGGTGAAATCTGTGATTATAGAAGTATAGTCTTTGACAACAGAACCTTAATAATGTTCAAACATACATACATACATACATAACTTCACGCCAGTTCCCTTGCAGATAACACAAACAACAGAGTGCCATTTAGGCTTATTCTTACACACCTCACTTGCCTCTTTGACATGTTCAAACTTATAATTTAAATTAATTATTATGGTCGAAAAACAAAAATAACATACTTGACTGTTATATATTCTGTCTATATTATTCTAGCTATATAATTCCCACATATACCTATATAATATAAATATATTTAATTACCTTTATAATAATTACATATTTTTATATAAATTTATTTCTTGTTACATTCAATATAGAGAGAGTCGGGGTGAAGGTAAGGAAAGGAATGCTCCGGTGGTTCGGGCATGTGGAAAGAATGCATGATGAAAGAATGACTAAACAGATATACAATGCAAAAGTGGATGGATGCAGAAGTCGTAGAAGGCCACAACACACCATCCATGATCAAATTGATCGTGTACTAGCAGAAGGTGATGTCAGGAGCCTTAAGAACAGACGAGCGTGCATGACAAGAGCTATGAATGGCAAAGAAGCAAGTGAGGTGTGTAAGAATAAGCCTAAATGGCGCTCTGTTGTTCGTGCCTACCCCGCAAGGGAACTGGCGTGAAGTTATGTATGTATGTACATTCAATATAAACATTTCCATATACAATATATTCTTATAAGACATTTGATTTATTTAACATTCTTTATTATATTTGTAGAATGGAAGACAAATTTTTTTTGGCAAACTCATTTTTCTGATATATGTAATGTTATTATTAGAAGTATTTAACACTTAAAAATTACCTACATGAAGGTAAATAGTATGTTGTTTGTGTTTCTTCTGGTTTGATGGAAGCTGGAACTGAAAATCAGTGCTGTGTTAGCTTCTGACACAGCATAGTGCTGTGTTTCCAGCCTCACTGTTGTAAATTTTATGTACATACATTTCTTAAACTGTATTTATTAGTAAAAATCCTTGCATTTTATGTATGTGTTTATTTGTGACAATAAATATTTTCTTTCTTTCAAATGAAATAGTTGACTAAGGCTGGTGTGCATGCATAGACATTTAACTGATGGTTGAAACAGACTAAACAGTGATTATTTTAACCTTTGGTTAAATGTATATGCACACCAGCCTAAAACCAGTTAACTTTAAACCGGTAACAAGCCTTGAGTATGTATCTTCAAAGAACAAGCCATCACCAGAAAACTCCATGGTAAAATATGTCAAAAAAATAATTTTCAACTCATGGAGATGCTGGCCACTAAAAAAAATATTGAAAATATAATATTTTCATTTCTCATATTCTGAAAGTACGCTTGGAATTGCCTGATCTCAGGAATTAAAACAGCACTTTTTGTCGCTGGGTAACAATTTTCCTTATGTCAAAAAATTTTATAACAAAACATGCGACTCCTGTCCCAACTTTTTTTACAGCCACTGTTAAATCGCGGCATATGTAACATCATTTTATACTTATAAATTACTTATCACACTAAATTATTATTTAATTTACAAAAGCTTAAGTTAAATATTTGCTATCATCAGTGACAAAAAATAGGTACTGGCTGGTAGAATGCCACAGAAAAAAAATTTACTTGACGTTCATCAGATTAAATATGGATTTAGCACCCGATTTCATTTAGCTAAGTAGTTCTTTTCTAATCAGTTGTTATTTACTTTCCTCATACTCGAAAATAAAAGCAGTCTTAACCTTGAGTGAACGGCCTATTTAGGTACGTACTCTAATTATTATCACCCTCGCTATATGCATCTCGTGCCTAAATAGGTCACTTACCTTTCCTGTAATAATCTACTCTTCAATAGAGTTTTTGGCGGGAACTGAAAGGAGATGTTGTGCTGTGTAGTTTTATTTTCTAAAAATTTGTAAAATTACTCTAAAATGAACAATAGTTGTAGGATATTGATAGTTTTTGAGTAGTAATTATGTGTTT
Source organism: Dendrolimus kikuchii (assembly GCA_019925095.2). NCBI lineage: Eukaryota > Metazoa > Arthropoda > Insecta > Lepidoptera > Lasiocampidae > Dendrolimus > Dendrolimus kikuchii. The sequence goes on from CM034387.1 coordinate 36,733,018, forward strand.
TTGTGAGAAATGTGAACTGTATAGTCAAATGTGGCCTTTCGAGTTTTCACAAGAACTCCGTTGAATGGTGTGGATAGTAGCTTATAATACAACTGCGCCTGGTTTAAAGGTCTAGTTGCCAAGCCTTAAACATTAAAAAAAACTCTTCAATAGCAAACAATTTTTTCTAAATTTAAAATCTTTCACAATCAGCTAAATAATTTAAATTCTAATCCTTGTTTATCCTAATACTCTTCTTTTAATTTTATTTTTATACCATCTGACCAGTGCCAACTTCGCTGGGTGTCAAACATTTTTACTACTATTACTGGCCTGTAGGTACTTGAGCGACACAAGCAAGAACTGCGTGTCACGGAGATGAATTTGCTACGATGGATCTGTGGAGTGACGCGGAAAGACCGGGTCAGAAACTCCCGCATCCGCGGCAGTCTTTATATCCGTGACATAGCAGACAAACTGCAAGTGTCGCTTATGTTGGTACCGCCACGTTTTACGGAGACCGGCTAATTATGGGGGGAACAAATGTCTAGCCATGCCGCCTCCGCCATGCAGGTCCTAGTCGAAGGGGAAGGCCCAAGAAATGTTGGCTTGACGTTGTGAAGGATGACATGCGTAGGTACCAATGGTCTCAAAACGGGGGATGCTGAAGACGGCGCGAAGTAGAGTAGAAAAAGTAGGAAAGCGAACCCTGGCGTCGGAGTGAACGCTCCGAACGCAACCGGGATTTAACGCTCGGATGATGATGATGATGCCCATCTGACCAGTGCCAACTTCGCTGGGTGTCAAACATTTTTACTATTTCACAATCAAATATTGGCGTATGTCACTCAGGAATGCAACTTTTTACTGGTGATAGCATTTTCACAACGGGCCATCTGTAAACATTGAGGTATAACATTATATGATCTAAGTAGGTAGGTATATAAAATTACCTACTTCACACGGAAAGTGGGGAAGGGGGTAGACTAATAATAATGTGACATTGTCCTACAAGGGTGGAGGGGAGGGGTCCTAAATTTCGTGACGTCTTATTTCAAAATGTAATAAGCTATAGAAAACGAAATTAGAACTATTTCTAATTCTATCTTTACGAGCAGTGTTTAATAATTAACTCTTATCTGTATGAACAGTGTATAAATGGATATAAAAGGAGTTTTTGGCGGGAACCATGGACTTCTATAATTCCTACTTCAGTGCTATGACTACGTTTCAATAGACACTCACAACGACCACGTTCACAAATCACAACCGCAATGTTTCCCGTTCCACTTGTTTGCTAGATGAATGGATATGACATTATAAATATACGTACTAGTATCCATAGTAGTTTGTGATTATAATAGACCTACCTACCTATTTATTTTATACGTACTTACGTAGTATCCATAGTAGTTTGCGTAGACAGAGAAATCTATTGTGATTGTAGTTTTAAGTTTTTAACAATACCACTATCATCAAATAATCATTTGATTTATCGTTTATTAGGTATGTTTATTGTAAATAATAATATTAAAATTTAATAATAAAATTCTCTTATTTAACTATTTATTTATTTTCATTTAATAATTAATTTGTACATAAATATATGATATGTATCACTATTCTTTTCAATTCCTTCTCTGAACCTCTCCTTTTCCCTTTATTTACGCGTTTTCTTGTATGTACATAAAAGTTTCCTCGTTTTAATGCTATAGTAAAAGTAAAAACCCTGTTTCCTGTATGATACTACTGCATACGTTGCATAAGTTCATCAAGATGATCAAGATTTGTTATTGGCTCAACGCTAACCGCGGAAGCCATATATGAAGAAAAAAAAAAAAAAAAAAACAATACCACTGTATTTTGTACGGGACAAATTTTAATGTACTTTTACGCATCACTAGTCAATATTATAATAAATTAAATTATTTTTAAAAAAGTGGTGTATTTCGTTAATTTTAATGGATTTTAAAATACAAGCAAATGTAGATACGATTTTCTTCGGCAAACTGTTTGTGTACAAGTAAAGTATCAATAGAGCCCTTTCTAACTGAAGATTGTTTGATGAAAAACATTTTGCCTATCTGTAACATTTTTATAGAATATTTTATAGTATGTTTCTGAAGTGAAGTGAACATTTTTGATTCATTTGTCTGTAACATGTGTTTTATCATATTTGATCAGAAATGAGCATGACAGATATGTGTAGGGTATGTTTGTGTGGTGATAGGCGTATGTACGCTTTAAAAAACACTGTATTACAAGAAATGTGGGAAAAGCTTACAAATGCTAAGGTGAGTTCATACAATTGCATTACTAGGAACTTTCTTTATTAAAACTCTAGTGAGGAGCTGCTATATAAGGGACGCGGCAAATTGAAACAGACATCTTTGCTCTGTAACAGACAATACAGGCCAAATAGGCATTAGGTATTTTGAATGTTTGTAGATATAAGCCAATTGTTTACTTCCTTATTCCTTGTAGTCCTAGATCAACAAATTTAGTGATACAAGAAATGTGGGAAAGGTAACAAATGCTAGGGTGAGTTCTTACTTACTTACTTTCCTAATTGAAACTTTGGTAAGTGGTTGGTATATAGATGTGGACGTAAAAGACACGGTAAATAGAAATGACACCTTTGTTCCATCAATTTATTGATGTATAATTTAGCATAATTAAAGATTACTTTATGAATGTGATGCTATATATGTAAATACAGATGATAGATATTGGTGTTAGAGCTGCCAATAAGATTGGCCATTTGTCTAAATCATCGAAAATGTGCAATATCATAAACATCTATCTGTCTATTTATCCGTGCAGGAACGGAGAAAGAATACAATATCCTGCGGCTGGGCGGCCTGTTGTAAGAGGCGACTTAACAATCCACAGCCAGGTGGTAGGGCATTTGCCCAACTGGATGGCTACCACCCCTGGTCTAAAGTATGTCGTCATAACAACCTTGAGTTGTGTTCCGGCATTAGTGACCAGGTTCCAGTCTCCCTTAAGAGAGCAGCAGCGCATTTGTAGCAACTTTGGTGTTGCAAATGTCCATAGGTGATGGTAACCATCCATCAAGTGGGTCGTCTGTCTGTCTGCTGATCTCCTGCAATAAAAATAAAAAAATGACATTAAATATAATATATAACATTGATTAGAATATGGGTATGCACATCCATCACATGAAAAATAAGGTTTCTGTATATATAGTGTGGACTCGTCTAAGTTAAATTATGAACAAAGTAGAAATTAATATACTGCACGAGTACAACAACTTGTCCTCTTATTTGGTACTCCCCTCATGGAGATTGAGCCATGGGCTCTCGCTAGTGGTGCGCCATCATTTCCAAATGGGTAACCCGCATGACACAAAACTGGACTTTAATCCCCACAGTTAACATTAATTGATTGTAGATATATGACACTTGTTTCCTTCTCACCTTTGCAGTGGGATATAGTTATTGGGTGCATTTATTTATTTGGTTAACCAACAATTACTTGCACTAATACAAAGGATGTACATAGCTTTGTAAAAAAAGACAGAACAAATGCAGTAATCACTTTTAGGCAAACACTACATGCAATTTGATATTTTGTAGTTTGAAAAAATTATAATATAATTAATTTAAAGAACAAAGAAAAAAAATTATGAGGCTTAAATAGCTATTAAGTTCCAAACATAAAAAAAGAGAAGTTAATTAGCAATGTGAGATGCAATAATTCCATGAAATTTGTAGCATGAATTTGCTTGTAGATCACTATAAGATTTACATAGTCTAGGTATGGGAGAGTTGGCACCAAGAATGATGTGACATAAAGGCAGACACAGGGGTGTGATATGTGGTATGTTCAAGTGCATCTAGTTAGTACTTTAAAACTAAAGCTATTAAGCAAATCTGGACAGTTAATCAATCTATTTAATGGTTTAAATAAAAATTGTGTATCTAAAATATCCCTGCTTTTGTTAAAAGAAAATAATTTAAAATGCAGCAGCCTATCCCTATATCAGAATGATCTTCGCGCCCGTTCTATCCAAGATACCAAAGACCTTTTTTCCTTATTCTCTCTAGCCTCAAAGAGTGTGTTGCATAATACTATTGTGCACAGATCTGCACATTTTAAAAGTGGTTAATTATCTGTTTTTTTTTTTTATAACCTCCCAAAATTTACTTTATATATCAAAAATGCACCCTATAACTACACCACACCTTATCTGTGTACCCTTGAAAATTTATTGATTATCATCCCTTGAGTTTTTGGCGGAAACTGAAAGGAGATGTTGTGCTGTGCAGTTTTATTTTCTAAAAATGTGTAAAATTTCTTTAAAATGAACAATAGTTGTAGGATATTGATAGTTTTTGAGTAGTAATTATGTGTTTTTGCGAGAAATGTGAACTATATAACTAAATGTGGCCTTTCGAGTTTTCACAAGAACTCTGTTGAAGGACGTCGATTGTAGCCTATAATACAACAGCGCCTGGCTTAAAGGCCTAGTTGCCAAGCCTTAAACATAAAATAAAATTATTGATTATCATTGGATTTGTTAAGTAACTACATTTTCTTCATCAGAGACAAAAATAAAACTTTTTATTCTTCAAAGTGTGCTTACACGGGAGATGGATGAAATGAGATGGAGAGGGATTTACATGAAATAGTGGTTGCCCATATTTGAAATTGGACCATAATAATTAATGTCAAAGACTATACTTCTATAATCACAGATTTCGTCAAGGCTACACTGTTTATTTGACTTTAACAGTAAACCAAAGAGTATATATGAATGTGTGTCAAATACATGGTAGTGTGTGTAATGATTTTTTATTGATTTAATGTATCTTTTATGTATAATAAAAAAAAATATTATCATTCTTTACTCCTCTATATAAATTACTAAGTGTGCGAAATTTCATACTCCTCCATCTGCGCAATTTTCGTAAAACGGGGTACAATGTTTTTGCTTTACATATTAATATATAAATAATAACTATTGCATGGAAAATGCCAAATTAAAGTTCTGTTTTGGATTTCAGTTCAATACTAATGATGGGAAACCATGTCTTGTGTGCTATGTATGTTCTGCGCAGCTGAGAAAGTGTAGTCAATTGAGGACGAGGGCCTTGAAGGCTGAGGAGCTGCTCACAGCGTTTTTTAATAACGGTTTGGTAGTAAGTAATAGTACCTATTTGATTGTTTATTTTAATTTACTTGTGAATGGTATGGCTAGGCCCTGGACTGCTGCTTAGATATTTGGTGCATGAATTAATGGTGATTTGAGTTTAGGGTATACTTTTGATTTATTAAATAGCCACTAAATATGTTGCTGGGGTGCGAAAAAAGTTTTTGGGACCTGCAAACAAGGTTTGAAATAATTATTATGAAATTAAAATACAAAAACCAAGAAACAAAATTGTGTCACTTTCGATAATAACAAAGCATGATTTGAGTTTATGAATATACACATGATTTATTTATAACTGCACCTGCCCACTACTAAAAATTCATGCATCAAATATCTATAGATTTACCAGCGGCTGTGAGTCTTTATTTTAATTAAGTTTTTATATTAAATGTATGTCTATGATATTTTTGCTATATTAACACAAGAACCAAGGTTTTGAGAAATACTTTATCATACTGTGGTGCTCTAAATAGTTTTAATGCAGAGGGAGTTTTTGGCGGGAACTGAAAGGAGAGGTTGTGCTGTGCAGTTTTATTTTTTAAAAATGTGTAAATTTACTCTAAAATGGACAATAGTTGTTGGATATTGATCGTTTTTGAGTAGTAATTATGTGTTTTTGTGAGAAATGTAAACTGTATAGTCAAATGTGGCCTTCCGAGTTGTCACAAGAACTCCATTGAATGGCTTTAGTTGATAACCTACAGTTCAGCTGAGCTCTACATAGGCTTAAGAAAATGAAGAAACTATATTGTAATCTAAGATCTGGCTTAAAGGCCTAGCTGCCAAGCTATAAACCTGTGCTTTTTACACAATATTTATAACAATAAACACACAAATCTACTAAAATATACATTAACTTATTCCATCCGTGCAATGTACTTTTATATTTCAGCAATCACAGGAAACAATATCCTTGATAACCAGTCTGACAAATGACCTGGATTCTATGTGTTTTATTAAAGAACTTTTCCAATTTGAATGTAAACCATCTGAAACAGATACTGTGAAAGAAATAAAAGAAGAATATGAAGAGCATGTTCAAGAAGAGATTGACATTGACATCAAAGAAGAAGAAGGCAAGTGGCCAATTTAGACTAACATGATTTTATACTTTTTTTTATATTTTTTACATGACGGCCTCTGTGGTTGAGCGGGCTAAGCCATTGCCGGCGTACCTCACTGCAACACAGAGGTTCCGGGTTCGATTCCTGGTATAGTAAATTTCGGAAACGTATTTCTCCGTTATTTACTATGGCCTGGGTGTCTGGGATCGGCCCCAGAGTAGTCCGTTGTATATTACCCATAACACAAACGTAACTTGCTTAATTTGGGGATATACAATGTGTGTGTTTGTCTGCCGATTATTATTATTATTATTTCACATATTTGATAACACTTAGAACCATATCCTTTGAGAATTGCACATAAATACCAGTTATACATATTGCCTGGAATGTGAATCCTACATCCATTTCTGGTGTCCGTAGTACATACATGTACAGATCACATCAAATTCAAATTTATTTAACCTAACTTCTCATTACATGAGAAAACTATAACAAAAGATTGTGCTAAGGTATGTTACTGTGGTTGTCACATTGAGAGTGAGATATGGCTTCTAAATAACCCTACATTAGGCAAAGCCTGTATCCCAGGGATCATATAATTTTATACATACATAAAATAAAATATTATTCAATACAAATTTATGATTATAGAAGTATGAGCCATTGAGTATGTTGTATGTGTGTATGTATTTGTGTATACAAGACTCAATACACAGTAGTTCTTCTATTTGCAAGTATATACATACATAACTTCACACCAGCTCCCTTGCGGGGTAGACACAAACAACAGAGCGCCATTTAGGCTTATTCTTACACACCTCACTTGCTTCTTTGACATTTATAACTCTTGTCATGCACGCTCGTCTGTTTTAAGGCTCCTGACATCACTTTCTGCTAGTACACGATCAATTTGATCATGAAAGGTGTGTCATGGCCTTCCACGACTTCTGCATCCATCCACTTTTGCATTTGCAAGTAACTAACAGATATTTTTGTCATCTTTTTTCCTGTTTTGATGTTATCCTAAGAATTTTATCTATGCTTAGGTTAGTTAGCCTTACTGTTATATATAAAAGATTACCTGAATATGTGAAATCACTCTGCAAAAGATGTTTTAATTTGAGGGATAAGAATATTCATATCTCGACATTTTTTTTAATAATAATAATAATAATATTTATTTAATCCAGACTAGGTCCATAGCAAATTACATTATTGGTATTATAATATTAAAATATACTTATGTCACTATGTAGTTTCATCCAATGTTCTATCAATGGTCCATTTATTTGAAGCAGAGCAGTGACTTTATTTTGGGAGTTATAAAATCTTTCTCTTGTGTTCGCTACTCTTTGTCGTATTAGTGCCGCAAAACCGGGGAGTCTGGTTTCTGTGAACATCTCTGAAGCGCTACAGAATTTAGGTAACCGTAACATTATGCGTAGGGCATTATTATATTGTACTCTTAATGCACTATATTCCGCTTTTGTGTATTTGCACCAAAGTTCACATGTATAAATAGTAGTACAGTATGTTTTAAACAATATCATTTTCACATTGTCACTACATCTTGCAAACCTCCTAGCCAACATGTTGGATCGCACGCTTAAAGCACGGCGTTGTCTATCTAGGTCCATTCCGTCTGTTATGTATTTATGTTCTTATAGGTTTGCGTTTGACTGCTGCCTCGCCTGATGTTGAGTGATGACGCAGTCTACGATGTAGCACGCTTACTTGGAAGAGACCTATTCACTCGTGACTTGAAGACCCCCTATTTTGGCTGTTTGGATTTATGTCCCGTGATAATTGATGAATTTTCAATGTGAACTTCAACTTCAGTAGATACATTCTAGTACAATAGGGGAGCAGCTTCTTCATCATTATTTTAGTATAGATTGCATGCACATCATTGTATGTCATTTCTTTTATGTCTAACACACACACATTCTTTTTATTTTTATTGCGTGAGTTCAGCAGACAGGCAGACGACCCGCTTGATGGAAAGCGGTTACCATCGCCTATGGACATTTAAAACACCACAGGTGCTACAAATGCGCTCCTGCTCTCTTAAGGTAGATTGGAACCTGGCCACTAATGCCGGAACACAACTCAAGGTTGTTTTGGCGTCATACTCTAGACCAGGGGTGGTGGCCATCCAGTCGGGCATATACCCTACCACCTGGCTGTGGGTTATTTTGTCGCCGCTTACGACAGGCTGCCCGGCCGCAGGAAATTGTATTCTTTCTCTGTTCCTGCACGGATGAAAAACAAATTTGACTGTTTATAGCAAGTGGTTTTCGAGAAAAGTTGTGGCCCATCATACATAGGGGGTCCATCCACAAATGACGTCACATGAATTTCATGATTTTTGACCCCTCCACTATCCTTTTCACAGCTAGTCACTCGTCAGACTCCTTCCTCTCTATTGTGATGTCACATATTTTGCATCAAGATATTATTAAATTAAAACAGCAGCTCCTTAATTACTTTTATTTCCATTTAAATTATTATGTAATGATTTAAACACTATGCTAATACAGATACAGTTGGAAATATTTTGAAGTATTTCATTAATGGTTTTAATTCCTTGTTTTAAAGCTTAATTATGTAGCAGCGAAAGGTTGAGGTTAATGATACTTTAGATGTCAGAAATTAGTACTCACTGTCGAGTGCTGAAGTGAACTGAACTAATTTATTTCGGAAATGGTAACCTTAAGTACAAATAATAAAAAGTCCGCACAGCTAGTAGAATATATACTTCTCTTCTAATGACCCTTCGGTTTGCGCTGATGCAACACCTGACGTGATACGGCAAGGTATGGAATACTATATTCCATACTCTGACAAAATCGCGTCAGTGCAAGCTCGACCCTGGTTCAGTGCAGAATGCAAACATTTGAATCGCATAAGCATAAAGCGTGGGTAGAATGCTCGCAACTGCAAAGCAAAAGATGTAAAGTTGAAGAAGAAAGCATTCAATAAGGTTGCCAAATCATGCAAAAAGGTTTTACGGAAGGCTCGTTTCGACCACATATCATGGATCGGGAACAAACTTGCCTCATATCCAGCTGGCAGTCAGACATTTTGGTCCTTGGCGAAATCGGTCGAATCGAACTTCTGCCGCACCTCGCTTCCTCCACTGCTGAGACCTGATGAGTCACTAGCTCACACTGCAGAAGAAAAAGCCAATCTGCTTGTAACTCTTTTCGCAGAATCTTCTCGTTTAGGTACTAACGGTGTACCACATCTGCCTCATAGTGGTACCTCGATGGCTGAGATATATATTCCACAGACAGAGGTACGAAAGACACTGAAAGCTCTAGACATGAATAAAGCAAGCGGCCCAGATGGAATCCCGGCTATAGTTCTTAAAACTTGTGCGCTTGCACTCACTCCAATACTGACACGCCTCTACCGTCTATCTCTAAAAACAGGACTGGTTCCAAAATTTTGGAAGCAAGCTAACGTGCAACCTGTGCCCAAAAAGGGTAGTCGCGCTGACCCTGTCAACTAGAGGCCCATTTCAATAACCTCCATACTCTGTAAGAGTATGGAGCGAATATTGAACGTCAAGCTTCTGGCGTACTTAAAATCAAACGACCTGCTTAGTGATCTTCAATACGCCTTTCGCCGAAATCGCTCAACAGAAGATTTTCTAGCGTACGCCACACACATCTGTGGTGAAGCCATCGATAAGAATGGAGAGGCACTTGACGTTTCTCTTGATATCTTGTAGGCATTTGCCACGGTCTGGCACGACAGCCTTATTAGAAAACTTCCACTATACGGATTGCCTGACAATCTCTGTCCTAGGATATCGGATTTCTTAAGGGAACAATCGATAAGAGTGGTTGTTGGTGGCTACTCTTCCGATCACATGGCAATCAGTTCCGGAGTTCCTCATGGATCTGTTCTCTCCGCAACTCTCTTTGTGCTGCATATTAACGATCTACTTAAATCCGACGTTTTTGGCTACGCAAACGACAGCACGGTTGTGAAGAGATATATGTGCAATGCGCGAGATAATAGGGCCCAGATCCAGTTGCATAGAGAGACGATGGTCGATCGGCTGAACGTATCCTTGCAAGCAGCCTCCGAATGGGGTGATGCAAACTTGGTTACGTTCAACGCGTCCAAAACTCAGGCGTGTCTAGTCTATTATCCGCAAAACGAAGTCTATTTGATTTGACGCCCATTACATTCACTGATAGACTCCAGCTTCTGGGCATCTCTTTGACTCCAACACTCAATTTTGGCACGTACATAGACTCTTTAGCGCAAGTGGCGGCCAAAAAGCTGGGCGTACTCGCAAAGGTGAGACAGTACTTCACGTCGGAACAACTGCTGAACTTGTACCAAGCACAAGTTCGGTCCTGCATGGAGTACAATTCTCATCTTTGGGACAGGTCAGGCACATACCAGCTGGAGTTGTCGGAATCAATTGAGAAAAAAAACAGGAAGCTGGTCGGCAATGATCGTCTTTTTTATGCTCGACTTCATAGTCTAGAGCATAGACGCAAGGTCGCGGGGCTGACTGTCTTCTATCGGATACATTTCAGGGAGTGTTCCTTAGAATTGCACGAGCTGATTCCTCCATCCCCATTTTACCATCGGAGAACCAGACGCACCGGTTTGCGCCACCGACCGTCAGAACCAAGCGTTTCGCTTCATCTTTTCTGGTGCGCACAGCCGAAGAGTGGGATAATTTGTCGGAGTCTGTTTTTCCTGACAAATACAATCTTGAAGTCTTCAAGTCACGAGTGAAAAGGCATCTTCTAAGAAAGCGTGCTCCATCCTGGACTGCGTCATCACTCAACATCAGGTGAGACAGCGGTCAAACGTAAACCTGTACTTAAATAAAAATAAAGTTAAAAAAATAGCAGTGTGTGAGCGGGACGGATGATGTGCGAGCGACATAGAGCAAATATTAATGACATCAATATGCACATACCGGATCCGGTACAAACATAACGGATCCGGTGACAACCCGCAACGCGCGATTAGTTTGGCAAAATAATCGCGCGTTGCACGAATAGGTACTTTAAACGCGTGTTGCTTGTTTGTGTGAGTCGTTTGATGCTGATAATGCATTTACTATGCCAAAGAAAATAAAACATGTGACTAGAAATGAAAAAATCTTGAAAGAATTAACCAAGATAATAAGCTCTAACGATATTGTGAAACTCGTGGACGAAATAGTAGAGAAGAACTTAGAATCACAATCACTGAAAAAAGACTTGACATTACAGGCAGAATTACAATTACAGAACCAACAAGAAGTAGCGTCTTATACAATACAAACTGGAAAAAGAAGTTTTTTGATAAAATAATAAAGAACAAAATGATGGTATTTGAAAGTGAAGGAGTTCGAGTAAAATAATTGTCTGCTATTCATGATTATTTGCTGACAATTAAGCAGATAAGTGTAGAAGCTGAGAGAGCCTTCTCGGCTGCAGGCTATATTTGTAGCACTATTAGAAGTCGATTGGCAGATGACACAATCAGCATAATTTGTTTCCTAAGATCATTTTTCAAACCAAAAATTGATTGTTTGTTTAAACATTAAAAAGTATAAATATTATAATTATTGTGATAGTTGTGCTATTCATTTGATAGATTCGGTAGTCTGTCATATAAAAGAATAAAACTGAGTAGCATTCTAAAATAGGTAGCTAATTATTGATATTATTGCGATCGCAGGTAAGATTAATTAGTATGTTATGTTTAATTTTATAATTTTGAATTCTACTTTACTTTAAAATCTAAGAACACTGAACCACAAGTTACATTACATTAAAGATTTTACACTGTTTTTCTTTTGAGATTTTATTTAATTTGCCTTTTTATAATAATTCGTCATTTTATTTGTTCTAACTCTAAGAATTTCATTGCTTTTCCTTTTTAAAATTAGTCTTGGTAAAGTTGTATTTCATATATGCATATCACGTTGGAACGAAAGAGGAAAGTAAAGTTATCCAGGTCAAATCAAGCCGGCCGGATTGACGTAAATCCAGTCCGGATCCGGCCGGATTGCAATCCCTCTCCCGCGTTGCGCTAGCCAGTAGTTAGTTGTCCGCTGCGATGACTAGATGTATGCAGCTCCCATAATTATATTAGGTTTTCCAAATGTGACTTCACGAAATTTAGGACTCCTCCCATATCCCCAATCGTCCAATCCCCCCCCTATACAGAACTGACAGATGGTTGGTCTGGCATTACGAAATTTACAAGGGGTTCCATATTGCTGGTACAGAGTTCCAAAACAGTGACTACTGCCTCTTGTTACCTAATCTAAAAGTGCCAATTTTCACGATGTCACATTGTACTTGCAAACATGCAAACTAATCTAGTAAATACAAGATTTCTCCTAGAATTATGAAATGAGTGTATGAAAATAGTTGACATGAAATAATTTTCTCAGATTGTACAGGTTCATGCCTGGAAGAAAAAGTAGATGTTGATGATTTTGAGTCAAGCACAGTTTCGAGCGATGATACACCTCTAACAAGAACCATGATTCTGAAGGACATATTGGAAAGGGAAGTTCGAATTATTTTGGAGAAGATTGATATGGGTAAGAGCTATCACTTTCGTTCTAATCGACATTGTTTTAAATTATCTTTGCATCCCGGGCATCTATTAATGTTTGTCATTGTCATCACCGAGCATTCAGTACGAATTTGTGTAAGATGTGACATAGTATTGAAGTAATTATATGAGTTTGTAGAAAAAGGTACAAATATTACCATTTGAGTGCTGTGACTGTCCAATGTTGCATATATTAGCAATGTTATGTTAGTTGTTGTGCACTTCCGCTCTCTTACTTTTCCTTCTAATCCCATTTATCTCTTCTCCTTCATCACACAGCAAGCTGCATGTACATGGTAAAAACGTCAGAAGTCATATTTTCGATTTTCATTTCCTTATTCTTTCATTCTTCATGTGTCACATTCTGTAATGCGTTTATCATTGTATATTCATTCATACTTTTCTATTTATCTTAAAAGTAATAAACTTTGGTTTCGGTCACTGTTTGCCGCTATGGGTGCTGTTTCCATGAATGCCTGAGTTAGTTAAGATGGTGCCCATCATACTTTTAATTTCTCTCTTTAGGATTAATGCAAGAAAAATATAAAACAACTTTAGACCTTTAGACCTAGGTCTAAAGTTATTTTATATTAGTCTATTCCATTAAAATAAGGTTACAGTTAAAACAGTTTAATACAGATAACAAAATTTTTAATAATTTTTGCTGTAAGAAAAATTTTACACCAAAATAGAGGACTAGTTGTTAGAAACAAACATACTAATGAGGACTCCACTGTTTTCGGAAAAGGTTAATAAAAATAAATACAATTGATTCACAATCTAGTTAGTTACATTGTCCTTGCATTGCTTTCAGAGACACCAGCGAGAAAACACATATCGAACGAAGTACCGCGAAAAGCGAAGCGAATTAAGCTTGACGAAACAACTAAGGACAAAAATGGTTTAGTTAATGCTGTTTTAAAAAGTCTTCCAAATAACAAGTGCAAAGCATCTGTTACAAGTTCTTCTAAAAAAACATCTGCCTATACAAATGTGCAAAATTTTAAAAGCATACCAGATACAAAACCAATACTTAATTTCACTCTAGTGGATAAGATTGCACCAAATATTAATACTCTACCAAAAGATAATGATCAAACCGAAAACATTATTGTACAAAACAATAAGGCACTCTCTTCCAACCTTTGTTACAATAATGTTGAAAATGAAATATTCAAGCGAAGTCTTCCCAAGAGTGCAGATACTTCAATAGATGCATATGGTCAAGGAAATACATCAAATGTTTTTAATAGGAAGGGACCAGAAAATAAGCAATTGTGTCATACATATCAACACAAGTATGTCACAAAGAGTGAGTTAAATAGTCACCCTTCTAAGTACATTGGGGTGCAAGTGTATGCACTTGATGTATCTGATTATGGATTTTCAATAAAAGCTAATTCAGATAACCATTTAAAGTATAAACACGCAAAGGAAAGGAACTTCTCATGTCATATATGTCAATTCAAATGCACTGCAAAAAGCATATTGAATAAACATCTTCGCACGCACACTAGCAAGAAACCGTACATGTGTAATTTATGTAATTATAGGTGTGTTCAGAAGAATAGGTTAATTACTCATATAAAGTATAAACATACCAAAGAAAAGAACTTGTCATGTCATATATGTCAATACAAATGCATTGAAAAAAGCATGTTAACTAAACATCTTCGCACGCACACTGGCGAGAAGCCGTACTATTGTGATTTTTGTGCTTTTAGATGCTCACTAAAAGAGAATTTAAAAAGACATATAAGATATAAACACACAAATGAAAGGAACTTCTCATGTCATATGTGTCAGTTCAAATGTGTTGAAAAAGTTAAATTAAAAAGACACCATCTTCAACACACTGGCGAGAAACCGTACATTTGTGATTTATGTGATTATAGAAGTTCCAGAAAAGATATTTTAAAGAATCATATAAAGCATAATCACATGAAGGAAAAGACCTAAGAAGAAGAATTACTATGAAATTGGTGAAATGTGTTCTAGAAATGTTAATAATGATTTTGTACAATATTGGTTGTCAGTTTCTTCATACAATTTAGCCAGTACACGTTTATAGAATTTATGCCAGTGTAGTATGGATCTATATTTGGCTTGTTTCAGAGTCACGTTACGCCGGCGTGAGTGATAATACGGGCACAAACTAGCTGTTACCTTGTACCGTTTCAAAGTGGCTATGTTCCATAACGGACTCTCAACGACCATGATCACGACCGTGTTTTTTATTTTTTTCTTATTAATATTTTTTTAAGGCAGGAGTTCAGCAGACAGGCAGACGGCCCACTTGATGGAAATAAGTTACCATCGCCTATGGACATTTGCAACACCAAAGGTGCTACAAATGCGATGCAGCTCTCTTAAGGGAGACTGGAACCTGGTCACTACTACAGGAACACAACTCTAGGCTGTTAGGGCGGCATACTTTAGACCAGGGATGGTAACCATCCACTCGTGCATATACCCTACCACCTGGCTGTGGGTTCTTTTGTCACCTCTTACGACAGGCCACCCGGCCGCAGGTAGTTGTATTCTTTCTCCGTTCCTGCACGTATGTTCCCGTTCCCCTAGTTTGCAGCCTTTAATAATCATAAACTCCAGTGGAACACATTGGGTTGCGGGCTGGCAGAGTGAAACAAGTTTTCTTTGTAATACACAGTGGATATTTATTAGTGGTTTTATACTTATTATTTTGGAAACACTTTTACATAGACACAGCGAGACAGCGGTAACTTCACAAAAAACAGAGATAAAACATAGACCGACCATTGACACTGTCTTTTTCCTTTTTAGTTTATGGCTTGGTTGCCAGATTAATATCTAACACTCCCCCTTAATCTGTCAACCTCATGCCTTATGTTTAATTTGTATAACACTATTCTTATTGATTGAATAACCTCTTACAATACACTATGTTGAATCACTTGATTCAATTACAAGAGCCCACATGTTATTTTTAGACAAAGAATCATACTCGGATTCCATCACACTTTTTCACTGATCACAATAGTCTCTCATCACTGACCACTAAGTAGAAGAAATAGGAAGAAATAGGCACTTACCACTGCCATACATGGAGCATAGTCAGCAAAGAACTGTGTTTGCTTACACACTCGGGTTGGCAAGAAATTCGATACATTTTAAAATTTTACTACAAAAAAGGTAAAAATGCAACACAAGCCATGCAGTATCTGGGAGAGTAGCGCAAATTTGGTTTAAGCGTTTTCAATCCGGAATTTTTTATATCAAAGATGCACGTCGCTCTGGTCGCCCTGTTACGGACAAAATTGATGACATTTTTTGAAAAAGTGGAGCAAGATCGGCATATTAGTAGTTACGATGTAGCTGGAAAACTGGAAATTGACCACAAAACGGTTTTGGCGCATTTGAAAAAAAGCTGGGTACACCAAAAAGCTCGATATTTGGGTGCTTCATGAGTTCACTGAAAGAAACCTAATGAACCGTGTACTCATTTGTGATTCTTTATTACTACGTAATGAAAGCAAACCATTTTTGAAGAAGCTGATACCTGGTGATGAAAAGTGGATCACGTACGACAAGAACGTGCGAAAAAGATCGTGGTCAAAGGCCAGTCGGGCTTCACAGACTGTGGCGAAACCCGGGTTAACTCGCAACAAGGTGATGCTGTGTGTATGGTGGGATTGGAGGGGCATTATTCATTATGAGCTGCATTGTGAGCTGTTACCGCCAGGCAGGACCATCCTTTCTGAACTGTACTGCGAACAACTGATGAGATTAAAGCAAAAAGTTGAGAGAAAGCGGCCGGAATTAATCAACAGAAGGGGTGTGGTTTTTCACCACGATAACGCTAGACCTCACACATCTTTAGCCACTCAGCAAAAATTACGAGAGTTTGGCTGGGAGGTGTTAATGCATCTGCCGTATAGTCCTGACCTTGCACCTTCAGATTTTCACCTGTTTCGGTCTCTGCAGAATTCCTTAGGCAGTGTCAGGTTAACATCACGAGAGGACTGCCAAAATCACTTGTCGCAGTTTTTTGATCAGAAACCCCAAATTCTTTATAGCGATGGGATCACGTCCCTACCCTACAAGATGGCAAAAAGTTATCCAACAAAATGGCACCTACATACTTTAGTCAAATGTAAATAAACTTTATAAAAAACCTTTTGAATTTTTATATAAAATGCGAAGAAACTTTTTCCCCAACCTAATATTTATTATATTTAAATATTTGCATTTCATCACTACCTATATCTTGTGCATTGAGATATAACATGTCTAGAGAGAGCATTGCTAACAAACAACATCGCCAAAAACGGCATCAAAAATGCGAAGCGTTGCTAAATTCACTGTGCGTTTTCGGGATATCAGGAAAAAATAATGCCCCATTTTTTATAATTTAATATTTTTTTATGTAACTGAAAAGTTTAAATGATCGTTATGATTTAATCGCTTTGTGTGTTATAATTTAATATTACTCAGAGGTTTTAGTTTTTTTTTTAAATAAAGTATTAGCAACAAAAGTTGTGTGTCTTGGAACGAACCATAAAAGTCTGTTAATTACCAATACTAATTCTAAAAATATTATTCATAATGGCAAATTATTTTTGTGTCACACATCATGTTCACGAAGGTTATTAGATGACTATTTATAACCCAAAGATTATCCTGCGCTAAAAGTCGGTGAAATCATTTGTAATAGTAGACTTGGAACGATTCGATAGCTTCATATTGGGTAGTAGGCTTTATGTGTAATCCAAAGTTTATATCAGTAGTACGAACGACGGGGTAGGTACACGGGATAGTTTAATGCAGAGACAAGAGCAACTAAACCACTTGAAAAGAGCTATTATAAAAATAAAAATATTCATATCCAAGTTTTTATTCAAACTAGTTCAGTTTGATTATTTTAGGAACTAAAATTTGTTTTTTATCATGTTAATATATTAAATTATTTCTTTATTAGGAATTAATGGAGATGCAGCTAACAGAATATAGACAAAATTAATATATTAATTAGGATAATAAAGAGTTATCTATAATATTACTAGCGGCCCGGCGCGGATTCACCCGCGGTCTGTCTCGCTCCCGTGGTATAAAGCGTCATGTTATATGGCCTATGACACTCCCTGTTAACGTAGCTTTCAAACAGTAAAGGAATTTTTAAAATCGGTTTAGTAGATCCTGAGATTACCCCCTACAACGTCACAAACTTACAAACTTTACCTCTTTATAATATAGTACAGATAACTCCGACCGAAGCTTTAAACGATATTCAGTTTTTTTTACATCCTCTTTGACGATGTTTGCAGCACGCATTCTGTCAATTCTATGCATAAGGTTACATTAAAAAGTTTATATTGTCCTAAGCGCTAAGGTTAGATTAGAAATAATTTTATATGGTGGTTTAGTATTCTTAAATTTTCTAATTATCATTCACACACACACCTTACATCTTATCGGTCACGATCATATATAATTATTTTGAGTACTTTATTTCAATACAACTGTGCCGTTGATAAAAAAATATAAAAAACATAGTGTACTTCCTTTCAAAATCCATCTCTTTGTCCAACAATATGCTACAATTGGATTCGTGAAGTCTAAAACGTAATATAAACTAGTTTAAGAAAACCGGACACACAAACATTACATGTCTGTTTTCTATAGATTCTTTCAATTAATCATATTTCATAAATAAAAAAAATCGTAACAAAAGTCCCCAAATTTTGGAAAATAAGTCACGCTTCTCACCTGAGACAACATCAATCAATTCGATAACCTTTAAAATGTAAAAGTTAAATTTAATGTTTTTACAAAGAAATCATGAGAAAAATGTTAAGTTTTCCGATTAAATGACATCTTATCCTTATCCTTTCCTGTTTTAAAATAATTCAGACACATTTTAATAGCGCAGGCCGGCATAATGTTTTTTTTTTTTTGCGCGAGCTCTAACCAGTAAAGTAATCGAAACGACTAACAGGCGTGGGAAGCCACTGAAGCCAGTGCACCAATTGTGGTGCACTTGTTTTGGGCCGTTTTTGTACAATTGATGCGTGATCTAGACGTTTATATGATCTAAGGTTGTATCCTAATGGCTACTTTCCGTTAGAGACACGCAACTACAACGTTCACAACCGCAATGTTTCCCATTCCACTTGTTTGCTAACGTCACAATCGTAAACTCAAGTGCAACGGTTATTTAACCCACCTGTTGACACGGGTCGTTGTGAGCACTCCGTGAGCGAAAATGATGACGTCAGTATTGACGTTTTCGGCACCACGGTGGTTTTACTTTTTTATTTCTCCTTTAAAATAAGTAAAAACTGTTTTGAGGATTTTTCAAAAAGCTTATTTTCGAGAGTTTTCGAAAAAAGATTGGGAGTTATTTGTCATGGTCATCTGGCAACACTTGTGGGCGTTTTAAGCTACTCATGGAGCGCCCTTTATGGATACAACATTTACAAACTACTATGGGTACTACATATTACAATAGATCTACTAGTCATGGGAAAAATCACTCGCCAAGAAGAAAAGAGTGATATATATCTTTTTGATGCAAAGATATATATCACTCTTTTATATCTTTAACTATTTATCTTTACAGTGAATAGTGTCAGTGTCAATTGCAGACAAGATGAGTTATTACCTGTGACTGTGAGTGATATACTAGCAGAGCCGACACGCGTACCTGTGGCTACGCAAAATATTTGACATTTATTTAAGAAATAACGTACACGCCATTTTGATGGCCTTTGACTTTTAGTAAATATTTTTGTAATCAAAAATATTTAGTCCATAATTCGAAATAAAAACTATCCTATGGCTCAATTTGGACTAAATTACACAGTGTAGAAGATTCTTAACATCTATCTATCTATATATTCACGCCTTCATTACCCGAAGGTGAGGGCAGCGGCAATAATGCCTCGTACGCAGAATTATTTTTAAACACTACTATATAACTATTTATTGCAGAGAATGCAAGTTTCTTTCCTAAAACAAAACTGATATGAAAAAAATACAGAGTGCAAAAAATATAATAAAATTAATTACATTAAAACAAAATTACACCATAAAACTATAGTGTTACGATTTATTTTGGCTTGCTATTATATTCGGTTTCCTCGTTCACTTACTACGCATGCGCAGTGCGCGGGCTAGACATTCTTTCTCTTTTCTTTCTAGTATCTTTTATTCGCTTCTACAATCTGTCGCGTGTATTACGAATGAACCAAGAGTGGTGGATATTGAGACTTATTTCGAACGCAATTACGTTTGATCTAATCACTCTTCGCGTCAAATATATAGCTTTTGAGTTAATCAAAAGCAAGGAACACTTTACGACCTAGAAGATTGTGGATCATAAAGCTTATACACAAACAGTACACACCATAGAGTACTTTATATATACGGGTACACACCGCTAAGATCAGTGTTGTCGATTTGGCATTTTTAATGCTAACCTAAAATATTTTTAAAAATGTTCGGCATGAAAAAATTTAAGCATATTGCATATTTTAGCATTTTCTGCTAATAAGCGTATCTTTCGACGTTTTAAGTACTATTAATGGCAAATTTTTTATATGATTGAAAAATTGTTCACTAGCCCGGATCGATATTTAAGCTGTGCACAAGCTCACGATAAGCCCATAGCCAAACGCCCTTTTTAAAATAATTGTGATTGTGTAACGCTGTTATGAGCCTTGGACTTTCGTGGAAACAGAAGCATAAAAGATTTTGTTTACATTCGGATTCGGATCTTACAACACTTTCAGGTGCACGTTGGTACCAACACTTGTATTGTGATAGCTTTAAATTAAACGTTTGTTCTTATGTCCTGTGTGCGCGCTTGAAAAGTAGTTTTCGATTGACTCTGGAGAGATAATATGCCTCCAAGATATGAACAACATGATCGAGAAGAGTGGGAGAAGATGAGCGAGTTTAAACACTGGCTAACACGAGCTAAAGAAGATTCGACCAAAGCTTACTGCAAATACTGTAAGTGCAACATTATAGCCAAAGTATAGAGTTGTGATGCCAATGACTATTGATTTTGAAGTTGGCCCTTCAACATCACAAGCACAAGCTCACGACGATGATGATATTGATGATCTACAAATATTATTTGATTTATCTTCATGATTAAATATACTTAAAAATTGCACTGCGTTTTTAATTACACTACCTACTTACAATTATTTTCGTTTTTAATTCATTTAAACAAGAGTTGGTATTTGGCATTTTTATTAGCATATTAAAGTTTGATCTAGCACATTTTTAGCATTATTACCGCCAAAGTCTAGCATTTTTTCCATTTTCAAATTAATGAATAAACCTACTGAACGAACCCCGAACGCGCGGCGCGCAGGCCGGCGCGTGAGTTCCTACATACATGCGTACGTCACAAGGTTGCAGGATTAACTGAGTAGCTTGGCCGGCGGGCGGGTCGGGCGACCCGAACGCCGCGAGGGTGGAGCGGGGGCCCGCATCGGGGATACGATGTTCCCAACACGTATACTTCCAGCGCTTTTACATACTTGCCGCGCTATAGTCTCCCCCTCCAAGTCCTCGGACACCCCGGGAGAGGACTTGGCTTTGGAAGGCCTACCCCTCCTCCTACTCTGAATTACGGCAGAATCTCCTTGATATAAAGTGAGAGCACTAGCGTGGTACTTAGTAGTGTTTCCATTATTATCTACTACTTTATAGGTGGTAGGACTAACTAACTCAGCTATTTTGAACGGTCCCAGTCGTCTGGGCGCAAACTTACGAGTAACCCCTTTGTCAACATTACTGGAAACGTGGGCCGAAACCAAAACTAAATCACCAATTTTGTAGCTTGGTGCGGGTTGACGCCCCCTATCGGCGTAAATCTTCCTCCGACGCTGTTGATTAGTGATTCGCGTAGCATCGCCCGTATCTATACGATGCAGCGCAAAAGAAGTTGGCGCTCCCCCTGGAGTAAAAATGTCCTCTTGATCATTCAGGAGTTCCGAGAGCCGTTGACGTTGATCCGACCCAAAATGGGAACCTACCTCTGGTTCAAATCTCATCGTAAAATATCGCGGTATATGACTAAAAGTATAACGAGAATTTTTAAAGTCAAGTACCACACCTGCGTCTAATAAAAAATTCATACCTAACAAGGTATCAGTTGCACCAGGCAAAATGATAAAAAGAGTGGGAACGACAGGCCCCTGCGGCACCCTTACATCCACCTTAGCTACATCTACTACAAGATTTTTACATGAACCATCAGCTAACTTAACACTAGTACACGTTTTATCGAACTTATGACCGTGTTTCACTAAATGTGCACGTAAACTTTCACTAGCAACCGATTGCTTTGCACCAGTATCAAACAACGCACTTCCACGAGCACCATAAATCTCCAATTCCACTACGGGTCTCTGACGCGGGTCAATGACCTCGCTTCCAATAGCGGCAATTGACTGGAAAGCGGAAATAGAAGCAGACGATTCCTGTTTATTCTTACAAGTAGAGCAATTAGCTCGTATAACACCAGGCGTGCCGCATCCAAAGCATGTTACTGAAGGTGTCAAACTGTCTTCTTCTTTCTTAATGTTACTAGGAAACGACTTCTTAGATAACAGCTTCGGGCACTCCTCTTTCAAATGGCCGAATTGCTTACAATAATAGCAACGAGCTCTACTTGCTTTACTGGACGAAGCTGGTACTGCTGGATATGCTGTGTCTACAATCGGAGTCACTGATTCCTTATTCTTTCTAAGCTGTGACTGCTGAGAGCTACGGCCTTCATCTAAAATATCTTCAATAGAACGGGCCTGTTCCAATAGCTCAGAGAAAGACATAAAAGATTTACGACATATCTTCTCCCTTATTCTCTTATGCAGTAGCCCATACACCATGTCGAGCTGAGCTTCCTGAGAGATAGCAGTCGACGGCAACTGTGCTAACAATGCTCTTATTTTGCAGACGAAAATATCGGTAGGCTCATCGCCTTGTTCCCGTTCAAATATTTTCCGGTAAACCCTGTGTGGCGGCAAACGAGGACCATAAGTTTGCTTTAATAATTCTATGGCATCAGGCCAACTATTAACAGATGCTTTCACACCTTGCCACCAGGTTGCTGCAAGACCAGACAAAAGCATTGGTAAGCCTCGCAAGGCTATGTGATCTTCTATACCGACGCATTCCTTATATATTTCTATAGCGTCGACAAAAGCTAAAACGTCGCTCCCTTTTGCACCGTCGAAGCGCGATGAGCAATTTGCAAAGTTACCAGACAAGGCACTCGTAACAGGCGCAGGCGGTGAAGCTGGAGCGCGTATCAAAGACAAAAGATACGCCAAGTGTTGATCCGTCATAACTATTGGAGTTCCCGGTTGAACAGACGGCGCCGGCGACTGCGCAAACGGCGCAGCAGAGGTGGAGGCCCCGCTAGGGCCCGCAGTAGGCGGTGGAGGCGCGCCCGGCGGCACATGAGCCACGCCGGACGCGGACAAGAGAGTCTCAGACTCTCCAGCGATACCCCTATCCACAGAGGGTATATGCTGATCCATCCCGTCACTGGTTGCACCAGACCGTGTAAGCACCATAATGCCTAATCGGAAAACTCTATGTTTCCACGGTGATAAATTGTCCGATCACCAAGACAAACGGAAAACACAATATAGTTCAACACAAAATAATTGTTCATCGTAGCCTAAATAAACAATAACTTCAACTATAAAAGATAACTTGAAAATAAAGTTCTAAGTTCAAAACAGTCTGACACTAAAAGTCTTAAATTGGAAAACAACACTGTCTGTACACAAAACACAATGTTCCAATTAACGAAAAAAAAAAGTCTTTGTATAAAATTATTCTTCCAAAATTATTCCAACTAGTAGGTAAGTACAGTCCTGTATAAATAAGTCCAAAAGTACTTACGGAACCATCGTACGTATGTACTTACATATATGAAAATAAACACTAATTTCTAGTTCTTTATACTTATAGTCACTTTATATAAAACAATAAATTAAATTTAAATCAAAATGTCACGTAAAACAAACACAAATAAACATTTGAACCGTTTTAGGGTACCTAGGTTTATTCAAAGTACTAACTTAAGTTATAAACAAGTATGCAAAAGTACGAACAAGTTTGAATAAAAACGAATGAGTCCGAACAAGTTCAAACAAGTCCAAACACGTCGAGCACTCACACTCGTACGAACGTGTATTTCACTCACAAGTCCTATAGAAACCTATTCAGAACACGTTAGGTCATTAGGTACTAAATCACGAACCTACAGTTTAGTTCTAGACTTACGATAGCCACCTAAACGTCGCGTTGAGTACTAACTCAGAACAAACGCGGAACAAACGTATCGGCACACACAGGTATCGCAAAGTTTATAACTAGAACACACTAAAACTGATTTAAAACACTATATTTCGTGCCACACGTTGGGCTGCCAATTATTATAGCGGGCACTTGAAATAATAAAGCTTGATTGGTAAACTTGTTTTAATGAATAAACCTACTGAACGAACCCCGAACGCGCGGCGCGCAGGCCGGCGCGTGAGTTCCTACATACATGCGTACGTCACAAGGTTGCAGGATTAACTGAGTAGCTTGGCCGGCGGGCGGGTCGGGCGACCCGAACGCCGCGAGGGTGGAGCGGGGGCCCGCATCGGGGATACGATGTTCCCAACACGTATACTTCCAGCGCTTTTACAATGTCCCGTTCCTTTCATCTCGCCATTTTAGATTCATTACTTAATAAACTCTTTCAGGCAAAGCTAGATCGATAATAGTTCAGTAATTATCCATATAAGTATTGCATTCTATGCATCAGAGTAAATATTGGTAATAGAGTATTATCACATACTATATTTTTATTCAAAAGTGTAAAGTTATTTACCAAAACTAATAGGATATGTTATTATAAATTATGGTTGGCAACCCTAGTGGAGGGGGAGGGTAGGGAGGAATACTTCTGCAATCCCTTTGTCAAGAAAATGTATAGTTCTTGAGATATTAGACATATTTATTTATTATGAACAGAGCTAAACTTTTTAAAATAGGTTAGAAGGCTTTAGACTTCATGTTTATTTTTTTCCTAACCACCCAAAATTCACTTTATATTTCAAATATGTACCCTATAACTATACCGCACCCTGTCTATGTACCCTTGAAAAATGATTGATAATCTCTGGATTTGTTAACTTTGTTTTTTTTTTTTTTTTTAATTACCCTTATCTATATTATTAACTAACATTTTCTTCATCAGGGACAAAGATAAAACTTTGTATTCTTCAAAGAGCTTACAGGGGAGATGGATGAGATTAGATGGATTTACATGAATAATAACTATTGCATGAAAAATGCCAATTTAATGTTCTGTTTTGTATTTCAGTTCAATACTAATGATGGGAAACCATGCCTAGTATGCTACATATGTTGTGCACAACTGAGAAAGTGTAGTCAGTTGAGGAAGAGGGCCTTGAAGGCTGAGGAGCTGCTCCCAGGGTTTTTTAATAATGGTTTGGAAGTAAGTAATAGTATTTGATTATTTATTTTAAGTTTTTATATTGTTACAACCTAGGCGCAAAGACAAATTCCACATCCAGATTTGTAGAAACACATTTATTACCAGTTGGCATTTAAACTAATAACATTGAAACTATTGTAATCCTTTTATGATTGTCTTCTTGTGTTCACTTAGGCATACCTTTCTTATTATTGTTAAGAATAGCTTATTGTCCATTTTACTCGCTCATTAGCACCATTAGCCAGGTGTTGCGAATTCATTTCAATTTGTGTTGTATAAAATGATGGCCTGATGGAGAGGGGGTGGCAGTCAAGTGATGATTACGATACGAGAGTGACATATGTTAATCAGGGATCTATTAGTGACAGACTTTGCGCGTTTTATTTAATTACGATCTTCTGCATTACGTTTGTATTTCTTGTGTTCGGTTATATATGTACCTGTGTTATATGTGTTTGTGTAGTTCTAACAAAGGGTGGGGTATAGATACACGGCACATTTATTTATTACGAAATATAAAAATAATTTTGGGTGGTTATAAAAAAAAATAACCACGAAGGCTTTCGCAATATATAAATATAAAAACTTTTTATTTTGTATGTTATATTGTAGCTGTTCTTGTTCCTTTAAATAAATAAAATAAAATAAAAATCCGACAAAAAAAAAAAAAAAAAAAACCGAAAATAACTGACATTTATTTAGATCTAAATTGTAATCTATTTTCTTTTTCTTTTAATGCGCCATCACTAATAATAAAAGTGTGCGTAACATGCATTCTTAGAAACCATAAAGCTTAAAAAATTAGGATTCCAAGGGCAAATGGTCATGTTGTTAGGCTATTTTACGAATATAATAGGTCTTTACCTATAAAAATGCCCTTCTGCAGTTCTGGCCATTTCAAATCAAAATAATTTTTGTCTGGCTGAGAATTTCAAATTAATTTTATTTAAAAAACATATTATTCTATTTTCGAAATTAGTTAATTCTCGAACTGGTCAGTTTTGATCATGATGCACATGGTTTTATAAGAACTTGGAATTTCAACAATAAAATGGTTTATGACATCTTATGGGCAGGTGGGCTGTAATAAAAAGGGGATTTGAGAATTACCATGAAAAATTAAATAGTTTAAATTCCAAGGGGTAATAAAACACGTGTTGCAAAAGATTAGTGTTGGTTCCCAACAGTATTGATGTGAATAGTCCTTTGCAGGTTTTATTACCCCTTTGAATTTGAATGGTCTATTGTTCGCCCTAATCTCTTTGTTTCCGCGGCCCTAAGACGTCATGAAACTGTCTTTTGTTTGTATTTCACTCAAATCCATGGGAGCCATAAAGCTTATTGGCCCTGTCTAATTTACAAATGGATAGGGTTGGTCAGTCGAGGAATGAGTCATTAGACTTTTGAGTGCGATTGAGGCGTCACTTAGGCTTCATTTCATTAGAGACTCGTTTGCTTGCGGGCGTTACAATCGTAAGCCCAAGTGGATTGTTTATTCGACCCACCCCTTGACATGGGTCGTTGTGAGCGTTGTGTGATCGAAAATGATGACGTTTTCGCCACGACCACAACGACCGCGGTCGCCTTGTGGAATGGCTAACTGAGCATTTTGGGCGTTGTGTGCTCCTAATTGAACGCCCTGCTAGTGTAATTTCGGACCGAGTATTTTACTACAACGTACTTTACGCGATTTAAGTGATTACGATTTAATGAAATACAATAAAAAGTGCCGCCACCAAATAAGCATTCCTCTCCCTGGTATCGGGCAGCAGCAATACCAAAATGGATAGCAGGCTATAGAAAGGATTCTGTTCAATTCTTAATGGGCGAAATACCATTTGTTAAACTGTGGCGTGAAAGCCAAGTTGGGAAACCATCACACATATACATCCCTAATATGGAGCAATATGGCAGTAAAAAGTAAAACAACTGACCCATAATAGAGAAGATTAGAGTAGGCTCCACTGACAAGAGCATAGCTCTCAAATGATAACTAGAGGATTTTATGCTTTACGGTTTGGATTTGTTGTATTGGGTTGTACTTATAAGAACTGTTAATTACATGAGTGAACTTCTAATAAACTTTGTGATAATTCCAAAGGCATTTTGAATTTATATCCCAGAAATTCAAAACGATATACACATATCTTTATTGGTATAGGAACGGAGAAAGGATACAGTTTCCTGCGGTCGGGCGGCCTGTCATGAGAGGCGACAAAACAACCCACAGCCAGGTGGTAGGTCATCTGGCCAACTGGATGACTACCACCCCTAGTGTAAAGCATGTCGCCATAACAACCTTGAGTTGTGTTCCGGCATTAGTGACCAGGTTCCAGTCTACCTTAAGAGAGCAGCAGCGCACTTGTAGCACCTTTGGGGATGCAAAAGTTCATAGGCGATGATAACTGCTTTCCATCAAGTGGGCCGTCTGCTGAACTCTTGCAATAAAAAAAACTTAATATACCTACACTATGATTATCCAAATTTTGTTGACTACTTTAGTTACTATCTTGACACAATATACCATGCAATTGTCACAGTGCCTTTCTTTATTCATTATGTCAAGCATGTCTTCTTACTTGTACCCTGCCTTATTATTGTGTTTTTATTACCTCAGAAATATATCTAAAAACGGCATCTTGTGCGATCTAAACTATACACGGTTAGGTTGAAGAAATAGTTCCGGTCTCGGTCCGTAATTAGGGCTGTGTTAAGGGAGAGATTGTTATATCAAAATTGGCCCTTGGTAATCCTAATTCCACATTATTATGATGCCTGAGCATTAGCGTCACTGCAACACAGAGGTTCCAGATTCGATACCTGATATGGAAAATTTCGGAAATGAATTTTCTCCCTTATTTACTGTGGTCTGGATGTCTGGGGCCGATGTATGTTACCCATAACTAAAGCGTAACTGGCTTAATTTGGGGATATACAATATGTGTGTTAGTCTGCCGAATTATTACGAGTATTATTATATATTTGTAGGTCTTTGAAGGCCAACACGTAGAGGCCCCTTGACAAATTTAATGTAAATGTGGCGTGACACTGACTGGCGATTATCCCTATCTACAACATATAGTGATGCACTCAAGGACAAGCTCCGGTCAGTGTAGGACTATTGCGGTAAATGAGGACAAAAAGAACCGGGCTATTGGGGTGAACTGCTATTGGTACTAGGGGTCTGGGAATACGGGGACTATGGCGTCTATCTGTCGCAATCTTCAGGGAACGTGGAAAAGTGGGCAGATGGTGACTCGCCACTCCTAGGCCCCAAAAAATTCCATAGAAGACAGGGGCAACATGGGTGTGAGTGGCTAAGGGG
Organism: Dendrolimus kikuchii; assembly: GCA_019925095.2. NCBI lineage: Eukaryota > Metazoa > Arthropoda > Insecta > Lepidoptera > Lasiocampidae > Dendrolimus > Dendrolimus kikuchii. Next base: position 36,761,673 of record CM034387.1, read on the forward strand.
TGTCGAGAGGTGGGCTGCAGGTTCATCGAAGCTACTTCTGACATGATGCCATTTATCACTTCCACCCCTGGAGCTTGAGTCTTAGCTCTAGCGATCTCCACTCCCTGCCTAAGTACTGGCTAAGGCAATTATTATCCAAGTCTTTATTCATATACATTTTTTTTTAGAAACACTACAAACTTTTTTTTAAACATTTAAAATACAATACTTGATAATAAAAAAGTCTTGCAGCTCTCCGGCAGCGGGGTTTGGAGTCCGAACTACCGGTGGTTAGGGCTCTAGAGACAGGAAACTCCTCACAATCCGTGCCGTGTCCAAGAGTGCTCTACCTTTTGTATCTGACCCTTTGCCCTTATTATTATTAGACTATCAAGTCTTAACACTAACCTATCACACATTAATATTTCAGCAAACACAGGAAGCATTATCAGCAATGGCCTCTGAGACAGACTTGGATTATTCATATGTCACTAAACAATTGTACCAAGGTGAATGTAAAGAATTTGAAAAGGATATTATAGTAGAGATAAAAAAAGAAATCGAATCAGAAAGTGAAGAGGACAATGCAGTAGAGATTGAAATTGACATCAAAGAAGAGAAAGATGGTAGGTTGTCAGTATGTAACCCTAATTTACAGTCGTGGTATGAAAATGTTCGCTAGTATTCAAATTGATTCATTTCACGTTCCGCGAGCACATGTTACCTTTTTGAATCTAAGACACAGAACACACTGTTGCACAGAAAATTATGTTTTAACTGTTTGACAATTAAATGTAAAATTTCTAAGGTCAAAGTTCTTTGATTATCTATCTTGTCTAAAAAGATTGTCTAGAGATGTAAATCCTTTGTATTAGTTTTAATGTTTATGTAAAGCGTAGTGATTATATTGTTACATGTCGGCAAAGTGAATGCACACCCGGTTTATTACCTTTCCCGCATTTGAACTTCTTTTGTTTAATTTGTGTTTATATTTTGCAATTAGACAATAGCCTATTGTTATTGTAGTTGTTTATGGCCGTAGGTGTGCGGATTAGAGTTTCTCGGAAACTTGAGTCCACGCGGTGTTTTGTTGTATTTGTACAGGATAAAAGGAATGACCGAACGGATGGGTGAGGCAGTCAAGCGAGGTTTACGATAAGAGCAAGACATACATTCGATAAGCTATATAGTGACGGACTTTGCGCGTGTTATTGAATTATGCAGTTTGTACTGGTTGCGGCCAGTTATATTTGTACCTGTGTTATACCCGTTTGTATAGTTCTAATAAATTCTGCAGTAATTCCAACGGCATTTTAATTCGAGTCCCGTACTCGTAACAATATTCTCTTTGTTTCTTATTGTTAATCTCAGCGTCTGTCATTGTCAACATTTAAATTTTCTTTTTTTTAAAAGACTTCAAAAAGGAGGTTCTTGATTCGTCTATATGCTATTTCTTTCTTGTATTTTCGTTACTCGAAAAAATTTTGAAATCGGTTCACAATTTACGGACATTGTGAACCGATTTTCATTTTTTTTCTTTTAATCGAAAGGTCTGCCGAATTGGTCCTATTGTCGCATGTAATCTGTTGAGTAGATTCCAAGGAATTAGAGAAACGAACATTTATAACACATTCTCAACTTTAAACCGGTTTTATTTTATTTTCTTTACTCATAAGTTTATACACCCGTGGTTGCGGCGGCGCTGGATTTAGCGATAAGCGGACTGCTTCAATTTTGCGGGAAAAGAAGTGTGGGACAATTTTGATGGGAATTTGAGAACGAGCACGCACTTACCAGATTAATGGGAATGAAACACGTCTGTTCCTCTGCCCTCAGTCCACTTCACTGCACTTTACAATTTCACCTTTGTTAATTTATATTATACTTTATTTATATTAATAAGCTGTGCGGGTGATATTACATGTATATAAGCGGTGCGGCGCGAAGCGATATTATAATGTATTTTGTATTTATTTAATATAAATTTATTTTATAATTCACATTTACATTATTTTCGGGGCGAATTAATTTAATTTGTGTTTTATGATATGATAATGAATGATTGACGTGACGTGCGAAACGGGAACGCGCCGTCAGATTTAAAGGAAGAATTTAAATAACAAAGAAAAGTTTGTATATGTCGAAAGGTTTTTTTTTTTTTTCTCCTTTTTGCTCAGGCGAACGAGATATGCCCGAGAGATTTCTTTTTTATTTTTGCTGTTTTTAATTTACATTTTTGGGCTGATTTTACTACTACTTACTATTTTTGGGTAAATAATTGTTCAACTAAGGTAAGTATTGGATGGGGAGGGATTGGTTGGCGAATGGGTGATAGGATGAAAGGAAATTTGGATAGGAGGTATGACTGTGTGGTGATGGATGGTTGGTGGGATGTACCTTTATTTATTGATTTATTATTAGTGTTACATGGGTTGTTTTATACTATATTACAATTTTGAATTTCTTACTTTGCTATTACAAGATCTTATTTGAACTATTAGCCAAATTTTTCCTAGTTTCTAGTTTACATACATGTTTTTTATTTTTTATATTTATTGTATTTATATGTGCACTGCGCAAAATCTGCGGAGTGACGCTCGCGGACCGCGTTCGTAATACCGAAGTAAGAAAGAGAGTTGGTCTGAAAGAGAGTGTCGGGGTGAAGGTAAGGAAAGGAATGCTCCGGTGGTTCGGGCATGTGGAAAGAATGCATGATGAAAGAATGACTAAACAGATATACAATGCAAAAGTGGATGGATGCAGAAGTCGTGGAAGGCCACAACACACCGTCCATGATCAAATTGATCGTGTACTAGCAGAAGGTGATGTCAGGAGCCTTAAGAACAGACGAGCTTGCATGACAAGAGTTATGAATGTCAAAGAGGCAAGTGAGGTGTGTAAGAATAAGCCTAAATGGCACTCTGTTGTTCGTGCCTAACCCGCAAGGGAACTGGCGTGAAGTTATGTATGTATGTATGTATTTATATGTCTTAATTAAAAACAATTTTGAATTTTTCTTATTTTACCCTATTTAATTTATTATAATACATTTATATTCACTAGTTTAGTTTTATAAGTAGTTGTATCCTATTTTATATTGTATGTCTATTTCTTATTTTTGACGCAAATATTTGAGTCCAGCTCCTGACAAGCCGTTAGTAGGTGTGTCCTTATGTTCTTATTACTATTTTTATTTATATATATTATGCTTTACATACTTTTGTTTGGCACTGTTAGTAAATATACGCAGTATATTTCTGCAGTGTCATGTAGTTTTACAATGTTATTTTTATCCTTATTTTATTACTGTTCAATATATATTGCTATTATTGCTTTTATGTTTTTTTTTATTTTTTTTTTATTGCAGGAGTTCAGCAGTCAGGCAGACGGCCCACTGGATGGAAAGCGGTTACCATCGCCTATGGACATTTGCAACACCAAAGGTGCTACAAATGCACTGCTGCTCTCTTAAAGGAGACTGGAACCTGGTCACTAATGCCGGAACACAACTCAAGGTTGTTATGGCGACATACTCTAGACCAGGGGTGGTAGCCATCCAGTCGGGCAAATGCCCTACCACCTGGCTGTGGGTTGTTTGGTCGCCTCTTACGACAAGCCGCCCGGCCGCAGGAAATTGTATTCTTTCTCCGTTCCTGAACGGATAGATATGTGCCGAAAGAAGGTTACTTGGCGATACCACCCGTGATTGTGTCATAGTTACTAAGTCAGGGTTCCGGTGAATGGATTCAAGGAAAATCGAGAGTAAGCATTAGTTATCAAAGAACGTTCTGCGCCTATATTATTGGAGAAAAGTAGTATACGTGTGTAGCTATTACATTTTTACAGGCGCTCAACTTTTTAAACGCACGTAACGTCTCCATCATTTGCGGGTCCTTTTTGATTTTTTTCTTTATTCGTAAGTATGTATATACCCGAGGCGGTTCCATGGTCATTCAAGTCAAGATCTGATGAGTGGATCCCAGAGAAATTAACAGTAACCCTTATTAAAAAACGCCGAGATCCTACATTTTTCGAAAAAAAAGAACTTGAGAGGTGTCAAGGGACACCCGGATGGAACGAAATTCCTTTCGATTAATTAGTGAAGGAATTGTAATTGAGAGAGAGAGACAGACAGACAGACAGACAGAGAAACATGCGACGCCGCACAGCTTACAATAGCTTACTATAGGAAAAAGTGTCGTGACAACTTTTCGTAAGAATTTTTTCCGTCTAGCCCCCTTTCACAACGCGCGATAAGGAACTTCGTTCCAAAATGCTTGTATACGCGTGCCAGTATTACACTTTCAATAGGCGCCTAATATTTTGTGTAGGCATGTTACGCGATTTCTCCGTCAATTGTGGACCAATTTGCAAATATTTTTTTTTAACTTCCAAGATGGCCCCATAGTCATTGGCAGGATCTGATTTGTCGATCGCAAGGAAATCGAGAGCAACCCTTGTTGAAGAACGTATACACCGAAGAGTGAGATGGCAAATTTGTAACGCGTGCCAGTTTTACAATTTCTACAGGCACTAAAACAAACTGCTGGTACCTACGCTCGCGTATGGAAGCGAGAGTTGGGTATGGAAGAGAGAGCATGAAAGTAGAGTAAACGCGGTCGAGATGCGAGCACTGCGCAAAATCTGCGGAGTGACGCTCGCGGACCGCGTTCGTAATACCGAAGTAAGAAAGAGAGTTGGTCTGAAAGAGAGTGTCGGAGTAAAGGTAAGGAAAGGAATGCTCCGGTGGTTCGGGCATGTGGAAAGAATGCATGATGAAAGAATGACTAAACAGATATACAATGCAAAAGTGGATGGATGCAGAAGTCGTGGAAGGCCACGACACACCTTCCATGATCAAATTGATCGTGTACTAGCAGAAGGTGATGTCAGGAGCCTTAAGAACAGACGAGCTTGCATGACAAGAGTTATGAATGTCAAAGAGGCAAGTGAGGTGTGTAAGAATAAGCCTAAATGGCACTCTGTTGTTCGTGCCTACCCCGCAAGGGAACTGGCGTGAAGTTATGTATGTACTAAAACAAACCCCAAGCCAAGTAAAACACAAAAAGCAACAATAAAATTGCAAAATGCTTTGACTTCAAAGGTTGTAGAATGTATTTATTATTTGCTTTTTAGTTTCAAGTCGGTTTGGTTATTGTTAAAAAAATATCAATAATCTTATTGTTCTCGCAAATTGGCAAACTAAGCTCATGAAATGTAAGAATTCTCCCAGAATAAGGTAACATGAAAATATTCTCATATTATACAGATGCGCTTCAGGAAGACAAACTAGACCTCGCTGATACTAAGCCAAGAGCACTATCTGCTCATAATGAGCATATAAAAAAAGAAGTTCTAATTATTCTAGAGAAGATCGATACAGGTGAGTGTTTTAATATCCATTTTGTACGATTCCGGGCAAGTGGAGTAAGTAGGTGGTAGGGCATTTGCCCGACTGGATGGCTACCACCACTGGTCTAAAGCATGTCGCCATAACAACCTTGAATTGTGTTCCGGCATTAGTGACCAGGTTCCAGTTTCCCTTAAGTGAGCAGCAGCGCATTTGTAGCAACTTTGCTGTTGCAAATGTCCATAGGCGATGGTAACCGCTTTCCATTAAGTGGGCCGTCTGCCTGTCTGCTGATCTCCTGCAATAAAAAAAAAGTAAGTATATTTGTGGGATGAAAGCCAAAGCTCTAAAACCTCATTGTATAATCTCATAGACGAAATATTGTAATATTATATTTATCCCTACTGTTGGCGACAGAGAAACTCCTTTAAAATTATGCTTTTTCTTTGCTTGACAATTGTGACATGGTCTGTTAAATATGGAAAAATTCTAATATACGTTTGCAAAACTGTTTTCATTATTCCACCTCGTCCGCTATACTTACTATAATAAATTTGTAAATGGTTCGAGTTTGTACAATGCGTTTGAAAATGAAAAAAAAAATGAGGGGGAATAAATAATTCAGACCTAGGGATATTAAAACTGCAATTTTTGGACTTTTTTCTGTTTGTCTTACTGTCTGTCTGTTAGAGCATCGCGTGAAAACCGCTGTATAAATTAAAATGCAACTCGATATAGAGCTAGCTTATATCCCGGGGCGTAAATTAGGAGACTTCTATCCCTAGTTAATACTTAGAATACATTTGGTACCGATAAATGTTGTCGTTTCAATAGAATATATGGATTAGCTAAATAGATGGCGCTTCAATCGCGTTTTTTTTTTCAAATCAGCTTGGCTTCCACTCGCCTGCTATGTTTTGCTGGGCAGCTGTTTAGACTTTATGGACTTAGTTTCTTTGTTATTGTATTCTGCTAGTACACGATCAATTTGATCATGGAAGGTGTGTATATATACACATAATATATTATGTATATATATATATATATATATATATATATACCTACTGGTACCTGTGTCAAATAAGGCGGGAACAGACGTCAGGGTGCCACCACTGCGTCGGTGGCGACGAAGACACGGCGCTGCACACCCTCCAGGTGTGTCGGCGGATTTGTCCATCCCGGCCGTGGTTAACGCCATGGTCCGGAGCGCCGACGCGTGGGACGCAGTCGCCTCCTTCTGCGAGACTGTCATGTCCGCGAAAGAGGCCGCGAAGCGGGAGAGGGAGCACTCCGCCACTCTCCCCTCCCGCTAGAGCTGGCGGCGGCGTTGGAGGGTCGTCCACGACGACCTCCAGCCGCCGTAGGCTACGGCCGTGCGGGCGCCCGGCGGGGAAACCGGATCCGCCCGCACAAAGGCTGGAGAGGAGGGACGCGCTCTGATCCGCACGCCCTCTCTCACCTCGCAGTGAGCTAGAGGAGCCGGAAAGACCCAGATCTCCTGGTAACAAATGGTGAGGCGAGCTCACAAGGGGCCGGCCGCCGTCCGTCCAGGCTGGTGGTGAATACGCGAGCGAGCCCACAGCCCGGACAAAGGACGTTCAGGATCGGACAAGAGTTTTAGTGGGTATCCCTAACCGCGGCGTGGCAATAGCATCTCACACGTCACACGTGGGGTTCTAGTGCCACCCCGACCTTCCCCCTCACGCGGCTCACGGTCCTCAAACGGATTTCCCCTGTATAAAAAAAATGGTTAAAGGGTTTCTGTGATACACTATTATACTGAATTTCGGTTATAACGACGATGAAGGAACCACTGTGATTCAGCGTTATACCCAGAAGTCGCTATATACAATGGTAGAAGTAAACAATATTTATTACTAGCCAATACATTTAGCCGTAAAATACGCGTATTTAGTGCCATATCTGGTGAATAAGGTGGTTGCTCGATGGTATTGTAAAAATTCGTTCACAATGATGGCCTTGTGCGAAGGCATTATCGTGGTGCAAAATCCAAGATTTTTCTGTCCACAAATTTGCCTTTTTCGTTGAATTTGCTCTCTTAAACGCCATATAATGCTAAAATAATATACTTTTCAACACACTTGCTCATAAAGTGGCTCTATGGTCACCGCAATTAGGCACAGAATGACACCCATTATCAAACCGTGAGTAAAAAACATTATAACTCACTAGTGAGTTATAGATTTTTTTTTTAATTTTATTGGTTGAGTTGCTTTGTTCTTAAAAAAATTTTATTAAAAAAAAAAAGATCGTGTTCTATAGAACAAATAAATTAATGTTCCTATTGCTTGCTCATTTCATGCAACTTCTTATTTAAATAGATAATTTTAACTCGTACGTGTTTAATAAATAAAACTTTCACTCATATATAACTTTTTTTTATCTACTAAATAAAATGAGTTTTTGTTGTTATTTTATTCACAAGTGTGTTGAAAAACGTCGTATGATACACGTGTGTATTGATGATTACCGTCCTCGGCTCTCTTAAGACCCTCGCCTACGGCTCGAGTCTCAATGGCGCCTCGGTGGTAATCACCAATGTTACACACTAGTACCATAATGTACTATTATTCACCGTTTGACCTTCCGGTAAGAGTTGCGAGTGCACTACACCGCGATAGTCAAAAAAACGATCAACATGACTTTGACTTTTAGTCGACTTTGGCGTGGTTTTTTCGGTTTCGCTGCAGTTGGAAGGCGCCACTCCGTAGCTTGTTGACTCGTTTGCATGTCAAACTCGTAAACCTAAATCTCGTCACCAGTAACAATGCGTTTCTTGGGTTGGAATTGACTCGTTCTAGCATGTCCTCAGCGACTCTTATGCGAGGTATTTCGGGACTAGCCAAGCGGCATGTTTCATACCCAAGTGATTATTTAAAATGATACAGAATGACTCGTAAGACAGAGAAAATTCAGCAGCTATTTCTCTTAAATTGAATGAGGATTTTCAGTCACTATTTCCTTAGTTTTTGCGATGTTAACCTCAGTTGAAGACGTTATTGGCCTACCAGAGCAAGGCAAATCTTCCAGCATATCTCGACCGTTTTTGAACTCTTTGTACCACTCATAAGCACGTGTTTTTCATTAAGTCCATTGCTGGGCACCGTTAATCAAACACTTCTTTGATTAACTTCGTTAATGGCTAATCCGTTCCTGAAAAAGTTAACTTCGTTAAAAGTTAAAGCGTTACATATCACGTTACGTTTAACGCAAGTTAACGTTAATCGTTAATCCGTAACACGTGATAAAAAATGCATCTTCTTATAAAAGCTTGGTTCTGGAAGTTAGCAGGTTAGAAACAAAAAAAAGACGGGTAATAAGAATGATGACAAACAATGGTTTTTCATTCATTTGGATTAAGGTTTAGAATTTATTTTATTTAAGATAGACTAGTTGCGTTTTGGACGAAACACTAATTAGACGAACTAATTTTAAGATGATTTGATAGTAATATAATGATTAATTGATATTTAGACGAATTGCTACATAGACAAGTTAGAATGATATTAACAGCCGGAAACTATATGCCTGAAGGATTCACCTGGGGATGGCAGGTCCGACAGATGTCTAAGGTGCCATCTTTCAGGATATATATAGTTACTCATCTTAATAACTTCGTCCATCATTGCAAAGACAAAACCTTCGGTTTCCCCAAATAGGTTCCAGAACCGTAGCCAGTTTACCGACGCTGACAGGTCTACATCGGGCCCTGTTCAGGCCCGATAAAACCTCCCATGCAGCTCCTTGCTCTTCCATATGTTGCAGTCAAAGGCGCTCAGTAGTGCCAGATTGTACGAATTATCTTAAACCAACGAGAGCGTGATAAGACCTTTGTCTACTGCCACAACATCTCCTTATGCAAGTTCACTTTTTCTGAAGGAAATATTCCTTGAGATTGTTCACCTCCCGATTGATGCATACTATGTTTCATCAGCAGGCAACGGACCCTTCGATACAGAGCGTCCAAATGGTATGCCGTGTTAACATATATCATCGGGGCCCATCACGTAGATGTTACCTTCTCTGGTCCAGCATTTAGATAAACCGAATTTCTTTCTCGCAGCCATGAATATGTCGTGACGAGTTTTCGTCAGAAACTCTGACATGGTAATTCCGGAATCTTTCAACTTGGTTTTAAGTAATCAGATTTTGTCGCGATCACTTACATCCTGGAATTTGACCACTATGGGTCTGCATTTCTGGCTTTGTACAGGCCGCCCCAGCCTATTATAGCGTCTAATACCATCCATTGTGAAGTCTGAGACGCCGAGTCGCTTTTTGATAACTACTGAAGTTATATAATAGATAACGATATATTTTCGGTTCTTACTTTGTTCAAACCATGGAAAAGTAACATTTTTCTTCGACTTTGCATTTCTAACCGATCCATTGTACTGGAAAGCATTTCTATCTGCTTTTGAAGTCCATTTAATGCCTGCATCATAAAGGACTTAAAGGATGTGAACTCAGCAGCTAAGCCCTCGACAGTAGCCGGATTGGTGGTTTTCTGTAACTGAGATTCAATTGCAGTAGTCTTATTGCGAAATAATTCCATAATTTCTACCATAGTATCGTGAATAGACTCCATAATTTAAGTGACTTGCGTATCTTTGTGTTCAACGGTCAAGCACAGGAAATAACACTCACTGACAAGGAGATGCACTTATTTTCTCACTTTATACATAAATAGTGATAATTAAATAATGATTTATAATGATTTAAGTTAAAATTTCAAGAGCAAATATTTATACGTGTCGTTTAACCAACTACCCGCTATTTTTTTAATATATACTGAAACATGAGAACTTTTCTTTTTCAACTTTAATTATTTTGAATTTGAAACACGTATATTATTTTAAACACTTCTTTCGATTTTGCGCCATTTCACATATTTTTTCGTATTCATTATCAAATTACAATATGGAATGGGGTGTTAAAGAATAGGATTGCAGTGATCGCGTGGCACAAACAGTATGGAGCCGTCGGTCATATTCCAGACACTTCGAAAGCTTAGTATCAGCCGTATGTTCGTATATCGTATTATCAACAGATACAACAACACTTCGTCTGTCGAAGACCAGAAAAGATCCGGGCGGCCGCGTGCTGTTAGAACTACAAAGGCTGTTAATGCTGTTTAAAGCCAGAATTCGACGAAACCCCATTAAGAAGCAAAAAATCTTATCGCGAGAAATGAAGACTCCCGCTAGGAGTCTGTCGCGTATTATAAAACAAGACCTGGAGCTCGGTGCTTATCGTCGATATACAGGACATGCCCTAAATCAATCTTTACAATTAAAGAGAGTGGATCGATCAAAACTCCTTCTGTCGCGATAAACAGGGGAAAGGCACTGAAATATCCTCTTTACCGATGAAAAAATGTTCAGGATTGAAGAACACTACAATAAGCAAAATGATAAAGTCATCGCTCACAGTTCTAAAGAAGCTGCTCAAGTGGTCGGAAAGGTACAATGTGGTCATCATCCTACGTCAGTGAAGGTTTGGTGGGGCGTGTCTTATCGAGGAGTCACAAAACTACATTTTTGTGAAAAAGGAGTGAAAACTTCAGCCAAAGTGTATCAAGATACAGTTTTGGATCATGTTGTGAAACCTTTCAGCAATACACTTTTTTAAAATATACTGTAGACTTTCCAACAAGACTCTGCACCTATTCACAAGGCACGAACTACCCAAGCCTGGCTTGAAACCAACGTTCCGGACTTTATAAGAGCTGAAGACTGGCCCTCATCTAGCCTAGACCTCAACCCTTTAGACTTCAAATTATGGTTAGTTTTAAATGACTTGACCTATTCTAAACGACACGGCGACATTGAGTCTCTTAAAAAATCTTTGGAGCAAGCAGTGGCGAAATTTCCCTTGGATAAAATGCGTAAATCCATAGATTCGTGGCCAAACATAAAAGTCAAAGGTGGTCATTTCGAATACAATATTTTTTTATTTTTTGCTGAGTCTAATATATGATGATGATGATGATAATGATGTAGCTTTTTGTTCCGAGCTAGTTCCTTTTCGTTTAGTCTCGTGCTTTATAAAATGTCTCTTAGCTCGGTGTGTCGCTTGACATAGGCCACCTCCAACTGCTTCCATTGCTCTCTGTCTGCCGGGACTCTTGTCCAATACGGTCCCAGGGCCAGACGGAGATCATCTTCCCATCTTCTTAGCAAACGTTTCCGTAGTCTTGCACCGTCCCTTGGATATCATAACGTGACCTGTTGGCTCCATTTGTTCGCTCTGCACCGTAATTTGTGTCTTGTCCAGCCCCATTTTAGGTGGTCTTTTCGGAGGAGTGTGTCAGGAGCTTTCGAATTCTGTCGTATCTCTGTTGAGGTGATTTTGTCGCTGAGTTTTATTCTCAACATACTCCTTTCCATCGAACTTTGCCACTTGGCAATTTTTTTGTTTTGATAAATGTGTAGGTATAAATTTTGATAATATTACATTACTTCATTTAAAAAAAGGCATATTCATTTGTAACAGAACTTATGGCTGGACTAGGTAGATAACAAAGATATGTGTTGCAGAAAAGTTCTTAGTAGTTTTGTTTTTAAAAAATTGAATGCTGAACAAAAAAGGTCTAAAGTAATTTTAAATCAGTCTACTCCTTTAAAATAAGGTACTATCTATCAAACATACTAATAAGGACCCTACTGTTCTCGATAAAGGTGAATAAAAAGAAATAAAATTGATTCACAATCTAGTTATTTACGTTTGTCCTTGTATTGCTTTCAGAGACACCAATGAGAAAACGCATATCGAATGAAGTACCGCAAAAAGCGAAGCGAATTAAGCTTGACGAAACAACTAAAGACAAAAATGGTTTAGCTAATGCTGTTTTAAAAAGTCTGCCAAATAACAAGTGCAAAGCATCTGTTAGAAGTTCTTCTAAAAAATTATCTGTCTTTACGAATGTCAAAAATTTTAAAAGCAAACCAAATACAAAACTAATACCTAATTTCACTCTAGTGGATAAGATTTCATCAAAAATTAATACTCTACCAAAAGATAATGATCAAACTGAAAACATTGTACTAAACAATAAGACACTCTCTTCCAACCTTTGTTACAATGATGCTGAAAATGAAATATTCGAGCGAAGTCTTCCGAAGAGTGCAGATGCGGTTGCTACGAGTACTTCAATAGATGCATGTGGTCAAGGAAATACATCTAATGTTTTTAATAGGAAGGGACCAGAAAATAAGCAATTGTGTCATACATATCAACAAAAGTGTGTCCCAAAGAGTGAGTTAAATAGTCACCCTCCTGAGCACATTGGGGTGCAACTGTACGCACGTGATGTGTCTGATTATGGATTTACAGTAAAAGCTAATTCAGATAACCATTTAAAGTATAAACACGCAAAGGAAAGGAACTTCTCATGTCATATATGTCAATACAAATGCACTGCAAAAAGCATATTGAATAAACATCTTCGCACGCACACTGGCGAGAAACCGTACATGTGTCATTTATGTAAATATAGATGTGTTCAGAAAAATACGCTAATTACTCATATAAAGTATAAACACACCAAAGAGAAGAACTTCTCATGTCATATATGTCAGTACAAATGTGTTGAAAAAGGTAATTTAAATAGACACCTACTTAAACACACTGGCAAGAAACCGTACATTTGTGATTTATGTGATTATAGATGTGTTCAGAAAAATGCGTTAATTATTCACATAAAGTATAAACACACCAAAGAGAAGAACTTCTCATGTCATATATGTCAGTACAAATGTGTTGAGAAAGGTAATTTAAATAGACACCTTCTTAAACACACCGGCGAGAAACCGCACATTTGTGATTGAGGTGATTATAGATATGCCCACAAAAATATTTTAAATATTCATGTAAAGCATAAACATACAAGGGAAAACATCTATGAAGATAAATTATTATAAAATTGGTGAAATGAGTACTAGCAATGTTAATAATGATTTTGTACAATATCGGTTGTCAGTTTCTTCATACAATTCAGCCGGTAAACGTTTATAGAATTTATGCCAGTGTAGTATGGATCTATGTTTCAGAGTCACGTTACACTGATGCGGGTGGTAATGCGAGCCACAAGCTAGCTGTTATCTAGTACTATTTCAAAGTGGCTATGTTCCATAAGAGACTCACAAGGACCACGGTCGTGAAGACAGCATTTTTTTTCATAGCAGGAGTTCAGCAGACAAGCAGACGGCCCACTTGATGGAAAGAGGTTACCATCGCTTATGGACATTTGCAACACTAAAGGTGCGACAAATGCGCTGCAGCTCTCTTAAGGGAGACTGGAACCTGGTCACTAATACTGGAACACAACTCTAGGCTGTTATAGCGGCATACTCTAGACCAGGGGTGGTAGCCATCCAGTCGTGCAAAAACCTTACCACCTGGCTGTGGGTTCTTTTATCGCCTCTTATGACAGGCCGCCCGGCCGCAGGGAGTTGTATTCTTTCTCCGTTCCTACACGAATGTACCGCTTCCTCTAGCTTTTAGGCTTTAAAATCATAAGCTCCAGTGGAACGGGTTATGAAGCGTTGATGTCATTAACGACGAAATACACTAATCTCATTGGTTGATTTGAAAATCGCGCCTTTTTTAATGTCAATAGATAGAGATAATTCATGCTCTGTGGTCAACTATGGCCCTCGACTCAGTTCTTGGTGTTGGCAACACCAACAAACAATTGAAATTTGACTTTTGTCACAATAGAAAATTTTCCCTTCGAAATGTAATGGTGCAATCTTAGTAAATTTATTAAATATCTCTCGTTGTACAATTCCTACCCTTTCCTTAATAGTTTGATTTAATCACTTGGCATGGGTCTTTGTGAGCGCTGATAGATGATACACTATATATAAGATAGATGCGCAACTCTCGATTCAATTTTGCATTTTTACACTTATACCCTCGTATAGATGGAGACGCAAGCGAAAGCGCGAAAGTTGGAACCAGTATGTGTTTCTATTATCCTACGCAAACTGTAATAAACCAAATAATAATAGTATTGCACATATACATACATACATAACTTCACGCCAGTTCCCTTGCGGGGTAGGCACGAAAAACAGAGCGCCATTTAGCCTTATTCTTACACGCCTCACTTGCTTCTTTGACATTCATAACTCTTGTCACAACTATTGCACATATATTGTGCAATTATCTATTCTCAAAGTATAGTTATATTAATAAACTCTTAGTTTAAATAATGCTTATTTACATTACTATGTATTTGTAGAAATACAAAACTCAATAAAACATAAACAGATATTTACTGCGAATGGTATTTTTCAAATTTTGATTTTTAGTGTAATGAAGTTGCATCGCTGTAGTCACGCTGATCGCACGCGCCTGCACGCACTATCTCGCGTCAAAATGCGGGTGAACCGCGTCATACTAAACTCTTCAGAGTAGCGCGCGTTAAAGCGTCAGCGTTATAGTTTAGTTCAAACCCTATATGACAAATTTTGTACTTAATAGATTATAATAATAATAATAATCGGCAGACAAACACACACATTGTATATCCCCAAATTAAGCAAGTTACGCTTGTGTTATGGGTAACATACAACGGACTACTCTGGGGCCGATCCCAGACACCCAGACCATAGTAAATAACGGAGAAAATACGTTTCCGAAATTTACTATACCAGGAATCGAACCCGGAACCTCTGCGTTGCAGTGAGGTACGCCGACAAAGGCTTAGCCCACTCAACCATAGAGGCCGTCAAAATAGATTGTACTACAGCTTAGACGAATGTATTAATGATAATACAATAAAATAAGTATAACAGGTTAGTATTTATGTAGTCAATAAATAAAACTACGAAAAGTAATCTACTGTACATTTTTATTATTCCTTGCCTCCAAAAATCGAATGCACACACTCTAATGTCAAAAAACCATAAATCAGGCCTCCTGTCACGTTTCCTCTCCCCGCCTCCTTATATCATAAACTTAACGGCTTGGCTTGCCTATGTTTTACGTAAGATATGACATTGAAATTTTCTCATTTAATTCTTAACACGTTTTTAATAATTTTAACAATTCTTTTTTATTTATTTGACATGTCTATTTACTGAAATTAGGTTAGAAACATTGGTGTAGGGTTATAGCTAGCTTTAGTAAGTATTTGCATGTCTTGTAACTGACAAAATACTGGAGACTATATTATGTAATATTTATTCATGTACCTATGTTTTTGCAAATAAAGATTGATTGATTGCTACAGTGGAAGGAGAATATGAAAGCAATTAATTTGTCCAATAACAGAGTGATTCTTCGAAATGTATTAAATATATTTGTTTGGTTTATTTTTTAACGTAAAGAAACCAATTGTTGAATATGTTATATTCAATAAGCTAAATTTGATTTTCTCTTACTAAAATGTTTTAAGAAAAAAGGCACTCTTATATCTTCAATAATTAAGAAGATATTTACAAAATTAAATTTATTCGTGTTCAGACTAATGACATTGAGTACTGGGAACGATTATAAATAATCGACAACAATGATGCTATGTTGTAAAGGCTGTCCAACTTTGGAATACATTGCCTGTTGCTGTCAGACAAGCAAAATCTCTAATAACATTTAAGAACATGCTCAGGAAATACTATCTGCAATATAATATGTAATTTTACGTAATTAGTATTATATGGCATATAGCTTTATGTTTATTATATTTAAATAGTTGCAATTTATTACTATACGTAGTATCCATAGTAGTTTGTGATCACTATATTTTGTGTTATTGTGGTGTGTGTGTGTTGTATATAAGACTTAAAAAACCTAGTGTATTTATTAACTTACAAACGTTTTAGAGTTATTTAGTAGGATAGTTGTTCTTGTCATGTTTCTCTTTAAGTTAATAATTAATTTGGTCATGTACCCTCTTATTTCTAAACTATACAATCGGCCATTTCCTTAATTGAATAATAATGTTATATTTCTACTAGTAGTGTATCATACTTCAATTCATTCGTTCATTTTATTAATTCAATTTATTCGTTCGTTCATTTGCGTTTATAATTTATTATGCCGTCTCTACTTGTATACGTCGTATCCTAGAGGCTTCTTTCCGTTAGAGTCACAACGACCACGTTCACAACCGTAATGTTTCCCGTACCATTTGTTTGCTGGGGTCACAATCGTAAACTCAATTGGAACTGTTACTTAATCCACCGCGAGCACTGAAGTAGGAAACCTATGGAAATGAAACGTCAATAAAAAATGCGTGCCACTGTGACGTCATCTGGCCACTAAACATGGCGGTTTTAGTGCTGTCCAGAAGATTTTAATGTTATTAGGTTTTATCGATAAACGTCCTTGGCTCATTTTATTTTCAATATTATTGAGTATTAATTATTTGTAGAATTTATACTTTAATAGGAAGTAAGTATATTGTTATGTGCAAAGATACTTTGATTTAGATGTGTGAAATCTAAGACAAGTTCGTGTTTCAAATTTATCAAGTAAACGATATGACGATTTTTAAAAGTTGCTACACTGATTTGATAAAGTTGTCGTTTGACAACACAGTGACCACAAAACATAAACATATGGCGTAGTACAGTGCCATCTGCCCATCTCTAGCATGCTAAATTTTATCGTCGTTTCATATGTTGCCGTCTCGCTCGCACTTGCGTATATGCCGGAAAGGGATGGAAGCTTTATGTCGGCGATAAAACGTTAGCATGCTAGCTAGCTATGCTGTTTTGGATATCAAAATAAGAGTACGTGTTTTTCCTATGAAAAACACGTACTCTTATTTTGATATCCAAAACAGATTAATTAGATTGTAATAGAGAGGTAAGTAGTCTAAACTGCTTACCTCTCTATTACAATCTATTTTAATTGTGTTGCTGACTCTAAAGTCCGTAACACATTACCGCAACGCACCTCAAGATAGGTGCGCTGCACCATAAGTGAGAGTGATTCAAATTTTAAACTTATTAAGGGCCGCGTGATAAAAAAAAACAAAACACCTTCAGAACATTTGTTTAATAAAAAACGTCATTCCTTATGACTTCCGCTCTAAAATCACTTAATTATTAAAAATTTAACGAATTTACAATAGTTTTTATTAAAGTAAAACTAATAAAGGCATAAGTTTATAATATGAGTTTTATTTGTACCTTAGATGTTTTACATGGAATAGAAAATTCAAAGAAGTGACACCATCAGTTTTGGTTTATTCCTCTAAAGACGTCAAAGCATATTACTTTTATCTAAGTAGGTTCGATAGCTTCACTATAAAGAGTCTATATATACAAAATCTAACATTTTCTCTTGAAGCTAAAGAACAGCAGAATCCTTAAATGTGCAGCATTTACCAAGGTAGAGGTGTCAGTACCGGCCAAAACAGGAATTGTTGCCAACTGGTTTTCTTTTAATATGCCAGTTTTATGTTGGCTGGCATGTCGCTGCAAAATATTGAAATATTAGTTTAGAATAATTGTGTCCACAGTATTTTTTTCATAAAATTTGCTTAAATTATGACATTATCATTCAAATTGGGCAAATACATTTCTTGGATGGAATCACAGCCACAAAACCCATAAGTTTTTCTAAAATAGTTATATAGAATGAGAATGACATAGACTACAACTAGTAACTAGCATATCAGTAATAAGGTAGCAGCAACAAGTATATCAAAGGCTAAAAGTGAAAGTACAAATTTCAATTATACGAGCAGTCTCCATGAGGGTGAGAGGCACGAGAAGACATATTAAGGCCTTCGACTGCGAAGACGGAGCAGGAATTATATAACAAGCCCACAGTCCAACGACTATCCTGCTGATTATCGTCCCACCATACAAAACTTGTATATTAATTTTGATCCTTTTATAGCACGTTTTGTTATAAAATAATATGTATGTATTAAAATATGTACATAATTAAAAAAAAAGTATATCAATACTAACTATAAAAGTATATACAGTATTAACTTACTCTTACAAATTTGAAGGGCACGGCATCATCTCGTAGTCGAGTCACATCCAGAGTTTTGTTGAAACATTTATCATCAAAATGTAGCGAGCAAATATAAATATATTTTGCATTTGGCTTTATATTTTCCATTCCAATGGCTTCCAGGCACTTTTTCTTTATACGCTCATTTCTTGGGATCCTATAAAATATGTTTTAATTATTATTTTTGTATGTTTTAAGCGGGGTAGCATGATAAAATAAGAAATTTTATATAAGCAATCATATTATATCGATATCAAAGTCGATAAATAATGTACAACCCCAGCTAATAAATTAACATTATTTAAGCGTAAAAATATAGTTAAATAAGTTAAATCCATTCATGACCTATAACTGCACATAAGAACCTTGCTAATTATAATGAAAATCTTCCTTTATTTTCCCGGAAACATTAACAATAAGCAATAAATTTTAATGTTATTTACAGCGTACCTGTGTATGGTTAAAGATGACTGATTTGGTGTTTTTCTTATGCCGCACCCTATTACACTGCACACGGACATATCTGCGACGTAATTATTTATATTTGGCTTCAATTATTTTAAATCACAAGCAAAATATTGAAAGATAATTAGTTATTTTGATTTATACCACGACTTTTTGACAAGACAAGTACCGGGTGCACTGACTGATAATGACATTTGGTGCACTAAACATGGCGGATTTTCGGCCTCATTAGGTATTTACGTATATTCATGTTCCACTTTATGTACGCACTGAAATACTGTTATATTGTTTTCCTGCGAGTTACAGTGCTGAGTAAGAACGAGATAGATATATGTTTATGTGTGTGTCTTCAAAATGGATGCTATTTGTATAAGCAATTGTACGTATAGAACAATATGTCGCGTCCCTATTATAAAAAGTTTGGGAATTAACTGACATTGTCTTCTGGCAACACTGTTAGGGTCTTTTAACACAACACTATAGTTGTGTTTTTGGCGCGAACTGAAAGGAGACGTTGTACTGTGCAGTTTTATTTTCTAAAAATGTGTAAAGTTACTCAAAAATGAACAATAGTTGTACGATATTTATAGTTTTTGAGTAGTAATTATGTGTTTTTGCGAGAAATGTGAACTATATAGCCAAATGTGGCTTTTCGAGTTTTCACAAGAACTCCGTTGAATGTCGTCGATTGTTGCCTATAATACAACGGCGCCTGGCTTAAAGGCCTAGTTACCAAGCCTTAATATATAAAAAAAACTATAGTTTTAGCTACTTACGAGGCGCCATTTATGGATAAAATATATTTTAATATACGTAGTATCCATAGTAGTTGTGGATCTTACTCTTAGTAGTTTGTGGACCTACCTATTTATTGTAGTTATCACAATACAACTGTATTTTGTACGGGACAAATTTTAATGTACTTTTACTCGTCACTAATCAATATTATAATAAATTAAATTACTTTTTAAAAGTGGTGTTTTTCGCTAATTTTAAATGGATTAAAATACAAGCAAATGTAGATACGATTTTCTTCGGCAAACTGTTTGTGTACGAGTAATTATCATGAAAGCCCTTTCTAACATACGTAGTATCCACAGTAGTTTGTGTTTCTAACTGAAGATTGTTTTGGTGAAAAAATTTTGCCTATCTGTAACATTTTTAAACTTTTTATAGTATGTTTGTAAAGTGAAGTGAAAATTTTTGATTCATTTGTCTGTAACATGTTCGATCGTATTTAATGATCAGAAATGAGCATGACAGATACGTGTAGGGTGTGTTTGTGCGGTGATAGGCGTATGTACGCTATAAGCAACACTGTATTACAAGAAATGTGGGAAAAGCTAACAAATTGTAAGGTGAGTTCATGCAATTGCATTACTAGGAACTTTCTTTGTTAAAACTCTGGTGAAGTGCTGCTATATAAGAGACGCGGCAAATTGAAACAGACATCTTTGCTCTGTAAAGACAATACAGGCCAAAAAGTCATTAGGTATTAGGCTTGTTCCTGCTCGATCACTAAGTGGAGCGATCCGTACTAGTACAATTTGTCAGATGTCCTAATTTGGTCTTTTAGTACATTTAGTACAGTTTAGAACACTGAACGAATAAGAATTATATTTTGATTTTCCTTCATACTTAGCAGGCTCAGGACTGTCATTCTAATCAGTATTTTAGTGCATTTAGTACAGTTTAGTACACTGAATGACTAGTGAATTATATTTTGATTTTCCTTCATAATTTGCAGGCTTAATACTGTCATTTTAAGCAATACCCGTTTATTTTTTACATAAGTTATTTAGATATTAAAATATCTGTGATATTATTTTCTTAATGCATTATATTAACATGGAACAACGCCGAGTTTTCCTTGACATGGGTTTGCTGTATGATATGATGCATAGTTGTTTCGATTGTCCTGCTATAATGCAAAAAATGTCATATTGTGCCCCAATGCGTCGGACAAGACACACACAATTGCTGCTTACTACATGCCATAGTACTAACTACGGACAGAACTCTGTTTTCTCCAGAATTGGTGATACCTATAACCGTAATTTTAATGATACTGATCCTTTTTTGGGAACAAAGACTATATTCTTGAGAAAAGTATTACAGAGTGTGCTTGATAAAGGCTGATGAAATCTGTGTACCTATGACATATACAATTTTTGGTTTTTTAATTTTATTAATAAACTAATTTATCTATATATGTAATTATGTATTCTATCACGAATATATAATATTATATTGTTTAGCTTTTTATATAAGTATTACTGTATTATATATTACACATTAATAGTACATTATGGTACTAGTGTGTAACATTAGTGATTACCGCCGAGGCGCCATTGAGACTCGAGCCGTAGGCGAGGGTCTTAAGAGAGCCGAGGACGGTAATCATCAATACACACGTGTATCGTACGTTTTTTAACACACTTGTGAATAAAATAACAACAAAAACTCATTTTATTTAGTACATATAAAAAAGTTATATATGAGTGAAAGTTTTATTTATTAAACACATAGGGAGTTAAAATTATCTATTTAAATAAGAAGTTGCATGAAATGAGCAAGCAATAGGAACATTAATTTATTTGTTCTATAGAACACGATCTTTTTTTTTAATAAAAACTTTTTTAAGAACAAAGCAACTCAACCAATAACATTTTACAAAAAATCTATAACTCACTAGTGAGTTATAATGTTTTTTAGTCACAGTTTGATTATGGGTGTCATTCTGTGCCTAATTGTGGTGACCATAGATCCACTTTATGAGCAAGTGTGTTGAAAATTTATATTATGTTTAGTTTTTATGCATGCCATGGTCTCCAGTAATTGAAGGAGCACATTGATTAAAATTTTAAGGTTATGTGTATGTTACATATCTGTTATGTGTATCCTTTGTTGGAGATTCTAATAAAATAAAATAAATAAATAAATATAAGATATCAAAATTTTATAGGTATTTGTCAGGTTTTTTAGAATCGGAATGTAACCATATAGTCGCCACTTATTTAGTCAGAGTCAGCTGCGTTCCGAGTTTTTTGTGCTGCAGTTCGTAGTATATTACCAGTGACAAAGAATACATTGCGAATTCAGACTATTCTATATGATCACGAACGACCATGTACTAAATGAATGATGTCCTAAAACGGAGAAGGAATAGTTTGTTCAATTCAGTATCAGGAATTTATTCCTTTTAGTACATAGTACATGTACTACACAGGCCTATTGGGTATGTTGAATGCTTGTAGACATAAGCCAATTGTTTGCTTCCTTCTTGTTTGTAGTCCTAGAAAAACAAGTCTAGTGTTACAAAAAATGTGGGAAAAGTTAACAAAGGGTGCAGTATAGATATATGGCACCTTGCGATCTATTTTTGAGAAAAATAATGTATTACATTTTTTAAGTAGGGAAAAAATAAAGTATTTGTTACAATTGTAGTTATTTCTTCTCTTGTCTCTTCTCTCTTTTTGTGTGCTTCTAGCACACACTAATAACATTTCATTATCCTTAAATTTTTGGATGCTTTAAGCTTTGGAAGAATCATTCCATTTCCAATTTAAATAAACATACAATTCGTTTTTTTATTAAATTTATAGATGTCCCGTTCCTTTCATCTCACCATTTTAGATTCATTAGTTAATAAACTCTTTCAGGGAAAGCTAGATCGATAATAGTTCAGTAATTATCCATATAAGTATTTCATTCTATGCATCAGAGTAAATATTGGTAATAGAGTATTCTCACATACTATATTTTTATTCAAAAGTGTAGTTATTTACCAAAACTAAAGTAGGATGTGTTATTGTAAAGTATGGTTGGCAACCCTAGTGGAGGGAGAGGGTACGGAGGAATACTTATGCAATCTCTTTGTCAAGAAAATGTATAGTTCTTGAGATAATAGACATATTTGTTTATTATGAACAGAGCTAAACTTTTTAAAATAGGTTAGAAGGCTTTAGACTTCATGTTCATTTGTTTCCTAACCACCCAAAATTCACTTTATATGTCAAAAATGTGCCCTATAACTATACCGCACCCTATCTGTGTACCCTTGAAAAATGATTGATAATCTCTGGATTTGTTAACTTTGTTTTTTTTTAACTACCCTTTTCTACATTACTAAGCAACATTTTCTTCATCAGGGACAAATATAAAACTTTTTATTCTTCAAAGAGCTTACAGGGGAGATGGATGAGATGAGATGGATTTACATTAATAATAACTATTGCATGAAAAATGCCAATTTCATGTTCTGTTTTGTATTTCAGTTCAGTACTAATGATGGGAAATCATCCCTTGTGTGCTACATATGTTGTGCGCAGCTGAGAAAGTGTAGTCAGTTGAGAAAGAGAGCCGTGAAGGCTGAGGAGCTGCTCACAGTGTTCTTTAATAATGGTTTGGAAGTAAGTAGTAGTATTTGATTATTTATTTACAACCTTCTGCATTACATTTGGATTTGTTGTTTGGTTATATTTGTACCTGTGTTATACATATTTGTATAGTTCTAATAAACTATCGTAATTCTAATGGCATTTTAATTGGAGTCCTGCTAAACTCGTAACAATATATAATATATGTCTGATATTTTTATAATATAAAGATTAGAACCAATTTGCTTGTGAATCATATGACTAGGCTCTGAGCTGCTGCTTAGATGTTCTGTGCATGAATTAACGGTGATTCGAGTTTACAGTATACTTTTAACTTATTATATAGCCACTAAACATGTTGCTGGAGTGCAAAAAGGTTTTTAGCACCTAAGTTTTGAAAGAATTATGATGACATTAAAATACATAACAAAGATTTAAAATTGTGTCACTTTTCATAATAACAAAGCATGATTTGAGCTTATGAATGTACACATGATTTATTTATAACTGCACTATTAAAAATTTATTCAATTCAATTATTTAATGTATGTATAAGACAATGTGGATGGCTTCAATATTATTATCTGATCTTATTGTAAGTTTTTATTTTGTATGTTATATTGTAGCTGTTCTTGTTCCTTTAAATAAATAAAATGAAATAAAAATATTTGAAGAAATAGTAAGCACATCTTCATAGAATAAACAACATTTATTTGGATCTAAATTGTCATCTATTTTCTTTTTCTTTTAATGCACTAATAATAAAATAGTCTGTAACACGCATTCTTAGAAACCATAAAGCTTGAAAAATTAGAATTCCAATGGTCATGTTGCTGGCTATTTTACGAATATAATAGGTCTTTACCTATAAAAATGCCCTTCTGCAGTTCTGGTCATTTCAAATCAAAATAATTTTTGTTTGACTGAGAATTTCAAATTAATTTTATTTTAAAAACATATCATTCTATTTTCAAAATTAGTTAATTCTCGAACTGGTCAGTTTTGATCATGAAACACATGGTTTTATAAGAACTTGGAATTTCAACAATAACATTGTTAATGATGTCTTGTGCACATGCAGGCCATAGCAAAGAGAATTAGCTTGAACAATTAAATAATTTAAATTCCAAGTGGTAATAAAACACGTGTTACAAAGTATTAGTGTCCTTTCCCAACAGTGTTGATGCGAACCCGTCCTTTGCAAATTTTATTTTCCCCTTTGAATTTGAATGATCTTTTGTTCCCTCTAATCTCTTTGTTTTCGCCGCCGTAAAACGTCATAAAACATTATTTTGTTTGTATTTCATGCAAATTCTTGGAAGCCATTATAATGATTCGAAGGCATGGTGGGCGTGTTGCTACGAGGCCATGTCTAATTTACAAATGGATATGGTTGGTCAGACGAGGACTGAGTTGGTCGACTTTTGAGTGCGATCGAGGCGTTACCTAGGCTACGTTCCGTTACTCACAACGACCGCGATATTCCCGTTCCATTTGCTTGCCGGCGTTACAATCGTAAATGATCATCGAATAATGATGACGTCATTAGTGACATTTTCGCCACGTCCACAACGACCGCGATCGCTTTCTGGACCGGCTAACAGAGCATTTTGGGCGTTGTGAGCTCCTAATGGAACGCCCTGCTAGTGCATTTTCGGAGCGTGGATCTTACTACGACGTACTTTGCGCGATTTAGGTGATTACGATTTTATGAATTTTACGATTTGATCAAATACAAAAACAAACGCCGCCACCAAAGAAGCGTTCTTCTCCCTGGTATCGGGCAGCAGCAATATCAGTGTCTATGGATAGAAGGCTTTAGAAAGGCTTCTGTTCAATTCTTAACGGGCGAAATACTGTTTGTTAAACTGCAGTGTGAAAGGCAAGTTGGGAAACCACTGCAAATACATGCCTAATGTGCAGCAATATGGAAGTAAAAAATAAAAGTAATACAACTGACCCATAATAGAGAAGGTTGGAGGAGGCTCCACCGACAAGAGCGTAGCTCTTAAATGATAGATAGACGATTTTATGTTTTACGGTTTGGTGTTATTGTATTCGGTTGAGCTTGTAAGAAGCTTTTTTTTTAACAACTTTACAGACTCGAGTTCCATACCCTTTTTTACAACTTAATTTCTAAGTTTTTAGACGCTTATTGGTTATTTTTGTTATTGTGTGTGACATTAATTCAGTGATATTTGTGTTGTGGTGTACCTTACGAATAACTTATTATATTAATTTAGTCTAATTTTATTACTAAACGTATACTAACGTAGAGTGTATCTGTTACATGCTGGTGTAGTGTGTGCCTTATGTCTATATACCTATATATATTATCCTGACTAGTGCCATGTGTGTTGTTTTCCTTTCTGTGTCTGGGTTATTAATTATTAGGCTCTTTGTGTGGCTTGGTTTCTTTGTGAAGTGTGCATGTAATGCAATGCGGTGGTAGTGCGCGTTGGTGTGAGTATGTGTGTAAGTTTTGTTGTTAATTGTGTGTTTGTGACTTTGTGCCGGAAACTCTTAATTACGTGCGTGGAATAATAATATATACATAAACTTAGTGATAATTCCAAAGGCATTTTGAATTTACATCCAATAAATTCGTAACGACATGTACATCTTTTTATCTGTGCAGGAACAAAAAAAAGAATACAACTTCCTGCGGCCGGGCGGCCTGTCGTGAGAGGCGAAAAAACAACCCACAGTCAGGTAGTAGGGTATTTGCTCGACTGGATGGCGACTACCCCTGCTCTAGAGTATGCCGCAATAACAACGTTGTGTTGTGTTCCGGCATTGGTGACAGTTCTGGAACCTGTTTCTCTTAAGAGAGCAGTAGCGTATTAGTAGCACCTTTGGTGATACAAAAGTCCATAGGCGATGATAACCGCTTTCCATCAAGTGGGCCGTCTGCTGAACTCTTGTAATCAAAAAAACTTAATATACCCTACGCTATGATTATCCAAATTTTACTGACTACCTTAGTTACTATGTTGACACAATATGCCATGCAGTCTTCACAGTGCCTTTCTTTACTTATTATGTCACGCACGTCTTCTTACTTGTACCTAGGGGATTGCAATCCGGAAAACTGGATCCGGTAATCCGGCATCAATATGCACTTACCAGATCCGGTACGAACATAACGGATCCGGTGATTACATATTTTGTCGAAATAATCGCATATTGCACGAATAGGTATTTTAAACGCGTGGTGCTTGTGCGTGCGAGTCGTTTGACGCTGATAATGCATTTACTATGCCAAAGAAAAAAGACATGAAAAAAAAATCTTGTAAATAATTAACCAAGATAATAGCTCTAACGATAACTCTGATCTGACTCTGACTGATGTGGAACTCGTGGAAGAAATAGTAGAGAAGAATTAGAATTAGATTCACAATCACTGAAAAAAGACTTGACATTACAGGCAGAATTACAATTACAGATCCAACAAGAAGTAGCGTCTTATACAATACAAACTGGAAAAAGAAGTTATTTGATAAAATAATAAAGAACGAAATGATGGCATTTGAATGTTGACGACGACAAACACAATGTATGAAACTCACCGACCCGTCTCAATAGGCGATAAGAACATAGGTATAATTTGCTAAGCCTCATAGACTATGTAGACGCGACCGTTAGGCGCAGGAAAGAGACGGGTCGGACTGAGATAGATATAGTTTATTTTTAACCGTTATTAATTTGAAATTAAATAAATAAATTATAAGAATAAGAATTGAATATAAAATGTAATAAGCCTTAACTCACTAGGAAATAAATGTTGTAGCGTTGTGCCTTTTATTGAAAGTAGGACCCTATTAGATCCCGGTAAATGAGACCGGGCTACGGGCGTGCAGAACGCCGCCTGGAGCCCGGGACTCAGCATGTAAAGGGAACCGGGTTACAGGCGTGCAGAACGCCGCCTGGAACCCGGGACCCAAAAGGGTAGCGGAAACCGGGCTACGGGACTGCAGAACGCAACCGGAGCCCGGGATCCGTGAGGTATGCCTGCACTACTGCCTACTCCGAACGCGAGTAGGCCATAATGATAGTGCAGGCAGAGGTCCGCGCTCGACAGCGCACGTTTTTGTAATGAGGTAATGGTAAGGGCGCTCAGCGCTTTATATTTATACTAATGAAGCGGGGGGCGAGGTAAACGCCCATTACGACGTCCCGCTAACAAAAACTATGGGTCACAACTGTGTAAGGACCCTCGAAATATACTAAGATCTAGGGTGTACTAAAATGTATGATAGTAATAAGTTGAGATAAGGCTTAATGTATGTAAAATTAAGGAAATAAAGTAAAGGGGGTGTTACGACGAAGCGAGGGGTCGGCGGAGGCAGCCTCTATAAATATAGGACGCCTTTGGGGCGCATCATTTGTTAGTTCGTTTTGTAGTTCGTGAGTAGTTCGTTAGTTCGTTCGCAGTTCATAAGAAGAAGCTCCCTCCCGCCGACGCCAACGAAGTCGAAGCCTCCCGTAGCATCGTTTTCGGTTGTTTTCATTTCGGAAAATCGGTTACCCGAACCAGCGACCAACCCTCTACAGTCCTACAGTCCACTGCAACACCAACAAATATTATAAATAATAATTATTGTGATTGTTGTGCTATTCATTTGATAGATTCGGTAGTCTGTCATATATAAGAATAAAACTGAGTAGCATTCTAAAATAGGTAGCTAATTATTGATATTATTGTGATCGCAGTTAAGATTAATTATTATGTTATGTTTACATACATACATACATACATAACTTCATGCCAGTTCCCTTGCGGGGTAGGCACGAACAACATGTTATGTTTAGTTTTATAATTTTGATTTCTACTTTATCTTTAAAATCTAAAAACACTGAACCATAAGTTACATTACATTAAAGATAAAGACACTGTTTTTCTTTTGAGAATTTATTTAATTTGATTTTTTTTTATAATAATTTTAGATTTTATTTGTTTTCACACTAAGAGTTTCATTGTTTCTTTTTTAAATTTAGTCATAACAAGTTGATTTCTTATATGTATCGTTTTATTTTTGCACTTCATTAACGTCCATGTTGGAACGAAACAGGACAGTTAAGTTATCCAGGTCAAATCAATCCGGCCTCTGGCCGGATTGAGGCAAATCCGGTCGGATCCGGCCGGATTGAAAATGAGACCGGATTGCAATCCCTACTTATACCCTGCCTTATTATTGAGTTTTTATTGCCTCATAAATATATCTAAAAACGATATAACTTAACTTTATTAACTATACGGTTAGGTTGAAAAAAATAATATAGTTCCGTCCTCTATCCCTAATTAGGGCCGTGTTAAGGGAGAGATCGTAATAGCAAGATTGGGCCCTTGGTAATCCTAATCCCACATCATTATGATGCCTTAGCATTAGCGTCACTGCAACAAAGAGGTTCCAGATTCGATACCTGATATTGCAAATTTCGGAAATTAATTTTCTCCGTTATTTACTATGGTCTGGATGTCTAGGGCTGATGTATGTTACCCATAACTCAAGCGTAACTTGCTTAATTTGGGTATATATAATATGTGTGTTGGTCTGCCGAATTATTACGAGTATTATTATTATTATCCAAGTCTTTATTCATGTACAATTTTTTTTTACAAACTAAAAACTTTTTTACATTCAAATACAATACTTGATAAAAAAAAATTTTGCAGCTCGCCGGCAGCCGCGCATGGAGTCCGAACTACCGGTGGTTAGGGCTCCAGAGACAGGAACCTCCTCACAATCCGTGCCGTGTCCAAGAGTGCTCTACCTTTTGTATCTGACCCTTATTATTAAGCTACCAAGTCTAAACATTAACCTATCCCACATTAATATTACAGCAAACACAGGAAGCATTATCAGCAATGGCCTCTGAAACAGACTTGGATTATTCATATGTCACTAAACAATTGTACCAAGATGAATGTAAACAATTTGAAGAGGATATTGTACTAGACATAAAAGAAGAAAAGGAATCAGAAAGTGAAGCGGACAATGCAGCAGAGATTGAAATTGACATCAAAGAAGAGAAAGATGGTAAGTTGTCAGTTGTAACACTAATGTAGTCGTGGTACGACAATGTTCGCCAGTATTCAAATTGATTCATTTCACGTTCCGCGAGCACATGTTACCTTTTCAATCTAAGACAAAACAGACTGTTCCACAGAAAATTATGTTTTAACTATTTGACAATTAACTTTAAAATTTCCAAGATCAAAGTTGTTTGATTATCTGTCTTGTCTAAAAAGATTGTCTAGAGATGTAAATCCTTTTTATTAGTTTTAATATTTATGTAAAGCGTAGTGATTATATCCTCTTTGTTTCTTATTGTTAATCTCAGCGTCTGTCATTGTCAACATTCAAATATATTTTTTTTACCGATACCTTCAAAAAGGAGGTTCTCGATTCATCTATATGTTGCTTTTTTTGATTTTCTTTGAATGATTGTAAATTGTGAACCCATTTTAAAAAATTTCTTTCAGTCGAAAGGTCTCCCGAATTGATCCCGTTGTCACATGTAAGGATCTGTTGATTACATACATACATACATAACTTCACGTCAGTTCCCTTACGGGGTAGGCACGAACAACAGAGCGCCATTTAGGCTTATTCTTACACACCTCACTTGCTTCTTTCACATTCATAACCCTTGTCATGCACGCTCGTCTGTTCTTAAGGCTCCTGACATCACCTTCTGCTAGTACACGATAAATTTGATCATAGAAGGTGTGTCGTGGCCTTCCACGACTTCTGCATCCATCCACTTCTGCATTGTATATCTGTTTAGTCATTCTTTCATCATGCATTCTTTCCACATGCCCGAACCATCGGAGCATTCCTTTCCTTACCTTCACCCCGACACTCTCTTTCAGACCATTTCTGTTGATTACATTCCAAGAAATTCGAGAAACTCACGAAAATTAATAACACACTCCTTCGTAACACGATATCTCTAACGATTTAAATTTTTTCCTTTACTCGATAAGTCTATACTTCCATGGTTGTGTTATGGTTACTAAGTCAGGGTCCGGTAAGTGGATTCCAAGAAACATAAAGAGTAAACATTACTTGTAAAGAACTTCGTGCGCCTATATTCTTGGAAAAAAGTAGCATGCGCGTGTAGCTATTACATTTATTACAGGCGCTTAACTTTTTAAACGCATGTTACGTGTTTCTCCATCATTTGTGTATCGATTTTGATGTTTTTTTCCTTTTTTCGTTAGGATGTATATTCCTGAGGCATTCCATAGTCATTCAAGTGAAGATCTGATGAGTGGATACCAGGGAAATCAACAGTAACCCTTATAAAAAAATGTCAAGAGGCGACATTTTTAGAAAAAAAAAAACGCTTGTATACGCGTGCCAGCATTATACACTTTTTTGTAGGCATTTTACGCGATTTCTCCGACAAATGTGGACCAATTCGCAAATTGTTTTTTTTTTTTTGTTTAACTCTCAAGATAATCCCATAGTCATAGGCAGGATCTGATTTGTGGATCGCAAGGAAATCGAGATCAACCCTTGTTGAAGAGCACATACATCGACGAGTGAGATGGAAAATTTGTAACGCGTGCCAGCTTAACAATTTGTGCAGACACTAAAAGAAACCCCAAGTCAAGTAAGACACAAAAACCAACAATAGAATTGCAAAATTCTCCGACTTCAAGATGTTGTAGAATGTATTTATTATTTGACAAATAAATTTAATTTGATTTGATTTGCTTTTAAGTTTGAAGTGGGTTTGGTTATTGTTAAAAAATATAAATAATCTTATTGTCCTCGCCAATTGGCAAACTAATCTCATGAAATGTAAGAATTCTCCCCGAATAAGGTAATAACCGTATGTGTATGGCGTTGAGGAAATCATAGTTGACAATAGAAATGTGTTTCAGATTATTCGGATCCGCTTCAGGAAGACAAACTAGACCTCCCTGATCCTAAGCCAAGCGCACTATCTGCTCATAATGAGCTCGTAAAAAAAGAAGTTCAAATTATTTTGGAGAAGATTGATACAGGTGAGTGTTTTAATATCCATTTTGTATGATTCTGGACAAGTGGAGTAAGTAAGTGTATGTCTGGGAAGAAAGGAAACTGTTGTAAAACCTCATTGTATAATCTCATAGACGATATATTGTAATATTCTATTTATCTCTACTATAATAAATTTGTAAATGGTTCGAGTTTGTACAATGCGTTTGAAAATGTAAAAAATCAGGGGCCATAATTCAGACCGGGAGATATCAAAAATGCAATTTTTGGATTTTTGTCTGTTTGTCTTTCTGTCTGTTAGAGCATCACGTAAATAGACGAAAATAAGGAAGAAGATGACGCTGCGATCGCATCTTTTTTGAAAACTACTGAACATATATGAATGAAACTTGACATAGTGCTGGCGTATAAGCCGATTTAATACTTAGAATACATTTAGTTCCGATAAATGTTGTCGTTTCAATAGAACATAAGGATTAGCTAAATAGATGGCGCTTCAATCGTGTTTTTCAAATCAGCTTGGCTTCCACTCGCCTCTATGTTTTGCCGGGCAGCTGTTTAGACTGTATGGACTTAGTTTATTTGTTATTGTAGTGAATTTAACAAGAAACAGTAGTTTTAGGTGTAATATATATAAAATGTTTTATGTATATATAAAAAACCTAATTTAGTTTTTATGTAAGTAACATAGAGTTACCACTATAACGAAATCTCTAGCATAGAATATAATTTTGAGTTTAGTACTTCAATAAAAAAATATGCTGAAAAGAAAAGAAGACGACCATAAAAGAATTTCAATATTATTAGTTCAAATGCCGACCGGTAATAAACCGACATCTCCAAGGATTACTGCACTAACTTAATTTTAGGTATTTTCTGTTTTAAGAGAAAAGTACTAATTAATTTCTAAATATTATGTTCCTAAAATTTCATAAAAAAATATTGAGAATCTAAAACCTTTTTAGTTTCTTAATATTTTTTTATGGAATTTTAGGAATTTTATCCGTGCAGGAACGGAGAAAGAATACAATTTCCTGCGGCCGGGCGGCCTGTCGTAAGAGGCGACTTAACAACCCACAGCCAGGTGGTAGGGTATTTGCCCGACTGGATGGCTACCACCCCTGGTCTAAAGTATGTCGCCATAACAACCTTGAGTTGTGTTCCGGCATTAGTGACCAGGTTCCAGTCTCCTTTAAGAGAGCAGCAGCGCATTTGTAGCCCCTTTGGTGTTGCAAATGTCCATAGGCGATGGTAACCGCTTTCCATCAAGCGGGCCGTCTGCCTGTCTGCTGCTCTCCTGCAATAAAAAAAAAAAAAAAGAATATAATATTAAGAAATTAATGAGTGCTTTTCCCTTAAAAGCAGAAACTACCTAAAATTAAGTTGGCGTAGTATTCCTTGGAGGTATCGAAATGTGCTTTGTTTCAGATATTTAGGTGGATTTTGTTTTTGTCGGAACTCGAGTTGTAACATTATGTTATTTGTCGTGCACGTCCGTCCTATCACTTTTCCTTCTAATCCCATTTATCTCTTCTCCTTCATAACAAAACAAGCTGCTTCTACATGGCATAAATTTCAGGAAGTCATGTTTTCGATTTAAATTTCCTTAATCTTTCATTCTTCATGCGCCACTTTCTGTAATGCGTCTATCATTGTATTTTTGATTCACACTTTTATATTTATTTTACATACATACATAACTTCACGCCAGTTCCCTTGCGGGGTAGGCACGAACAACAGAGCGCCATTTAGGCTTATTCTTACACACCTCACTTGTTTCTTTGACATTCTAACTCTTGTCATGCACGCTCGTCTGTTCTTCAGGCTCCTGACATCACCTTCTGCTAGTACACGATCAATTTGATCATGGAAGGTGTGTCGTGGCCTTCCACGACTTCTGCATCCATCCACTTTTGCATTGTATATCTGTTTATTCCTTCTTTCATCATGCATTCTTTCCACATGCCCGAACCACCGGAGCATTCCTTTCCTTACCTTCACCCCGACACTCTCTTTCAGACCAACTCTCTTTCTTACTTCGGTATTACGAACGCGGTCCGCGAGCGTCTTTATATTTATCTTAAAGGTAATAAACTTTGCCTTCGGTCACAATTTGCCGCTATGGGTTCTGTTTCCATGTATGCCTGAGTTAGTTGAATGGTTGGACAAGATGGTGCCCGCCATACTTTTAATTTGCTCCCTTTGGATTAATGCAAGAAAAATTGCTTTTATTTCTTAATTATTATGGATAACAAAGATATGTGCTGCAAAAAAGTTTTGTTTAAAAAAAAAAATGCTGAACATAAAAGGGTCTTAAGTTATTTTATATCAGTCAGTTAAAATAAGGTTACAGTTAAAGCAGTTTAGTACAGATAATAAAAAACTTATTATTTTTTGCTGTAAGAAAAATGTTACAACAAAATAGAGAAGTAGTTGTTAGAAACAAACTTACTAATGAGGACTCCACTGTTCTGGGAAAAGGTGAATAAAAAGAAATAAAATTGATTCACAATCTAGTTAGTCACATTGTCCTTGCATTGCTTTCAGAGACACCAGCGAGAAAACGCATGTCGAACGATGTACCGCAAAAGGCGAAGCGAATTAAACTTGAAACAACTAAGTACAAAAATGAGTTAGCCAATGCTGTTTTAAAAAGTCTTCCAAATAACAAGTGCAAAGCATCTGTTAGAAGTTCTTCTAAAAAAACATCTGTCTATACAAATGTGCAAAATTCTAAAAGCAAACCAGATACAAAACCAGTACCTAATTGCACTCTAGCGGATAAGATTTCACCAAAAATTTATACTCTACCAAAAGATAATGATCAAACCGAAAACATTATTTTACAAAACAATAAGACATTCTCTTCCAACCTTTGTTACAATGATGCTGAAAATGCGGTTGCTACGAGTACTTCAATAGATGGATGTGGTCAAGCAAATACATCAAATGTTGTTAATAGGAAGGAACCAGAAAATAAGCAATTGTGTCATACATATCAACACAAGTATGTCCCAAAGAGTGAGTTAAATAGTCACCCTCCTGAGGACATTGGGGTGCAACTGTACGCACGTGATGTGTCTGATTGTGGATTATCAATAAAAGCTAATTCAGATAACCATTTAAAGTATAAACACGCAAAGGAAAAGAACTTCTCATGTCATGTATGTCAATACAAATGTGTTAAAAATAGCGATTTAATTAGACACCTTCGTACACACACTAGGGAGAAACCATACATATGTGATTTTTGTGATTATAGATGTTCCAGAAAAGGTTATTTAAAAAGTCATGTAATGTACAAACACAGCAAAGAAAAGAAATTCTCATGTCAAACATGTCAATACAAATGCATTAATAAAAGCATATTGAATAGACATCTTCGCAAACACACTGGCGAGAAACCGTTCATTTGTGATTTATGTGATTTTAGATGTTCCAGAAACAGTTATTTAAAAAGTCATATAATGTACAAACACAGCAAAGAAAAGAACTTCTCATGTCACATATGCCAATACAAATGCACTGCAAAAAGCCTATTGAATAAACATCTTCACACGCACACTGGCGAGAAATCGTACATTTGTGATTTATGTGATTTTAGATGTGTTCGGAAAAATGTGTTAATTACTCATATAAAGTATAAACACACCAAAGAAAAAAACTTCTCATGTCATATATGTCAGTACAAATGTGTTGAAAATCGTAATTTAAATAGACACCTTCTTAAACACACCAGAGAGAAACAGCACATGATTGATTGATGTGATTCTAGATGTGCCTACAAAGATATTGTAATGTTGCGGACATTATTAATAATTACAATCAAGAATCTATAGTGGTTACACTGAATTACGGTTTTGTTACTTAGTATTCATTGATACTATAATAATATGCCTTCTGAGTTGACATCTTTTTAAAACAATTTCTAAATACAAAATATTGTGCATTGCTTATACTTACGTCTGCCATCTACAAATGCATACATACATAACTTCACGCCAGTTCCCTTGCGGGGTAGGCACGAACAACAGAGTGCCAATTAGGCTTATTCTTACACACCTCACTTGCCTCTACAAATAATAAATATTTAATAAATAATACCAAGGACTAACAACGATTTGGGGAGTTGAAGTAATTATATAAAGGAGGCGTATGAATACTTTGAGATAACACCACAAACTAATTATATATAAAAAAATATATAATCACCTAGCAGCCCCGGCAGACATTGTCCTGCTTTGAAAAAATATAGGACCCGATCCCAGTGCCACCTACCTACCAGTTCCAATTGTGGATTTAAACCATCCGAGGACCCACTCAAACACACAAAAACCAAATCACCAAAATCGCTCCCGGTGATTAGGAGGAATTTAAAACCCGATCTCACTGCCACCTACCGGTTCTAGTTGCGAATCTAATCCATCCGGCAACCCACTCAAACACACAAAAACAAAATTGCTCCAGGTGATTAGGAGGGTTCTAGAACCCGATCTCAGCAACATCTACCGGTTCCAATGGGTTAAAAAGTATCTTATATCTCCTGGTTCTAAGCTACCTGCCCACCAATTTTCAGCCAAATCGGTACAGCCGTTCTTGAGTTATAAATAGTGAAACCAACACGATTTTCTTTTGTATATATAAATAGATAATATAGATATTAAAAAATCTATGTATTCATGCATAAAAAAAGCTATGTATTCGTGCAACTTCCTTAAATATGAACAACATAATACGGGCAACATTGAATTATTTTTTATGTAATTACTGTGTTGTTATTCATTATTTGGTATGGAAGAATTATTGAGATATAAGGGAAGAATGTATAAAATTTTGAAATTTGTCAAACGTGCAATGAAGTTGTATATATAAATATTAAAAGGAAAATAAAATTTTTCAAAGAGAATGGTGTTTTCTTTACTCTGAATATATACACCACAGAACACTAGTACTCTCTAATGAGAGCTTACAAACTACAGTGGCTACGTTCTAAACGGACCTGTCATGTTAGATAGTAGCCCAATAAACGTAATACAGATGTCGCTAAATCTGGTATTTCAAAACAAAAGTTAGTACATTTACGCAATATAATTTGTCTATATTCTGTATTATATATAGCTAAAATAGATTGTTATTAAATGACACTGACATATAGACATTTAATTATTACTATTACATTTCTCAATAAATCGTAGTACGTAAATGAATAGACAGTTATTTGTTGAAACATCCATATCGTTATGGTTAAAAAATTATGACATTAATCAATATTGTACATATCAGGTATATCAAGAACTTATAAACTTTTTAGAATACAAAAACTATTTGATACACCATTTATACTGAAAGTTGGTATTTCAGCGTACCAAGCAGACTTTTAGTTGTTACGCTAAACATAATAAACTGGAAGGGACTCACAACGACTACGTTTACACGGTTATTCGATCCATCTCTTGACATGGGTCGTTGTGAGAGTTGCGGAACGAGTTTTTGGCGGGAACTGAAAGATGTTGTGCTGTGCAGTTTTATTTTCTAAAAATGTGTAAAATCACTCTAAAATGAACAATAGTTGTAGGATATTGATAGTTTTTGAGTAATAATTATGTGTTTTGTTAGAAATGTGAACTGTATAGCCAAATGTGTCCTTTTGAGTTGTCACAAGAACTCCGTTTAATGGCACTAGCAGATTACCTACAGTTCAGCTATGCTACACATAGGCTTAAGAAAGTGAAGAAACTATATTGTAAACTAAGATTAGGCCTAAAGGCCTAGCTGCCAAGACATAAACTGAAATAAGTAAAATTCATGGAACGGGGAACGAAGAATTTTGGGCCAGTGTTGCCAGATGGAGTTTTTCAACGTTGAGGAGGGGACACATTTGGTGGGCAAAATTAAGTCGAGAGAAATTTTGGAGACTTTTTAAGTACCAATAATTCATCCACAAACACGATTCTCGTAACTACAATTATATCCAAAATCCCGTTCCACTTTTTTGCTGGCGTCACAATCGTAAACACAAGTGGAACGGTTACTTAACCCACCTATTGGCACGGGTCGTTGTGAGCACTCCGTGAGTGAAAATGATGACGTCAGTAGTTACGTTTTCGCAACGACGGTAATTTTGCTTTTTTATTTCTGCTTTAAAATAAGTAAAACTGTTTTGGGAATTTTTTCGAAAAGCTTATTCTTGGGTTTCTTGAAAAAAAAATGGGGCAAAAATGACATGGTCATCTGGCAGCACTGGCGTTGTAAGCTACTGTCAGTAGCTTCATCAGTAGCCCACAGCCCAGTAGCACAATACGTAGTATCCATAGTAGTTTGTGCAGTATAGCATACGTAGTATCCATAGTAGTTTGTCATGGATACTACATATTTTAAATAGATCTGATCTACCTATTTATTGTTGTTATAGTATCCGTGTAGTTTGTGTTTGTGGTTGTTATAACAATGCAACTGTATTTTGTACGGGACAAATTTTAACGTACTTTTACTCATTACTCATCAATATTATAATAAATGAAATTACTTTTAAAAAGTGGTGTTTTTCGATAATTTTAAATGGATTTTAAAATACAAGCAAATGTAGATACGATTTTCTTCGGCAAACTGTTTGTGTACGAGTGAAGTATCATGAAAGCCCTTTCTATCTGAAGATTGTTTTGGTGAAAAATATTTTGCCTATCTCTAACATTTTTATATAAGTTTTTGTAGCTTCTGAAGTAATCTGAAGTGAAGTGAACATTTTTGATTCATTTGTCTGCAACATGTTTGTTCATATTTGATCAGGAATGAGCTTGACAGTTCGTGCAGAATGTGTTTGTGCGGTGATGGGCGACGTCTAGTAGGCGTATGTTCGCTATAAGCAACACTGTATTACAAGTTGAAAAGCTAAGAAATTGTAAGGTGAGTTCACACAATTGCATTACTAGGAACTTTCTTCGTTAGAACTCTGGTGAGGAGCCGCTATATATAAGTTGGGGTAAATTGAAACAAACATCTTTGCTCTGTAATAGACAATACAGGCCAAATAGTCATTAGGTATGTTGAACTTTTGTACACATAAGCCAATTGTTTGCTTCCTTCTTCTTTGTAGTCCTAGAAAAACAAGTCTAGTGTTACACAAAATGGGCGAAAAGTTACCAAGTGATAAAATGATTTCTCATGCTTACTTACTTTCCTAATTATAACTTTGGTAAGTGGCTGGTATATAGATGTGGTGGGTGCGGTATAGATATACGGCACCTTGATTTCAAATATTTGGGGGGGCCGGAGGTTAGGGTTGCCAACTATTTTTGAGAATATTAATGTATTACATCTTTTAAGTAGGGAAATAATAAAGTATACACTAACAACATTTCATTATCCTTAAATTTTTGGAAGCTTTAAGCTTTAGAAGAATCTTTATATTCCCAATGTAAATAAACATATAATTCATTTTGTTATTAAATTTATAGATGTCCTGTTCCTTCCTTCTCGCCACTTTAGATTCATTACCAAATAAACTTTTTCAGTAAAAGTTGGATTGATAATAGTTCAGTAATTATCCATATAAGTATTTCATTTGACGCATCAGAGTAAATGTTGGTAATAGAGTATATTCACATACATTGTTTCTATACAAAAGTATAAAATATATTTAGTAAAAATAAAGTAGGATTTGTTATTATAACATATGGTTGGCAACCTTAGTGGAGAGGGAGGGTAGGGAGGAATACTTCTGCAATCCCTATGTCAAGAAAATGTATGGTCCTTGAGATATTAGGTATATTTATTTATTATGAACAGAGCCGAATTTTGTAAAATAGGTTAGCAGGGTTTAGTCTTCATGTTTATTTTTTCCCTAACCACCCAAAATTCACTTTATGTATCAAAAATGAACCCTATAACTAACTATACTGTACCCTATCTCAGTACCCTTGAAAAATGATTGACAACTCAGCATTATGCTGTGTCAAGAGGAGCTGACACAGCACTGATTTTCAGTTGCAGCCTCCACTAAATTATAAGTGACCCAAATGTGTTCTCATTAACATTCCTGAATTTAAATCAATGGTAGTGTAATAATAGTTTGGAGGTAAGTAGTAGTGTTTCATTATTTATTTAAGTTAAGTTTTTATATTGTTACAACCTAGGCGCCGACAAAGACAAATTCCACATACAGATTTGTAGAAACACATTTATTACCAGTCACATTCGAACTAATAACATTGGAAACTATTGTCATCATTTTATGATCGTCTTCTTTTTTTCACATATTTATTGGCATTCCTGGCATACCTAATTCTTGTTGAGAATAGCCCATTTTCCATTATACTCGCTCATTTGCATCATTAGCAACTCATATGTTGCAGATTCATTTCCATTTGTGTAGTATAGAATGACGGCCTGATGGAGAGGGGGAGGCAGTCAAGCGACAATTACGATATGAGTGTGACGTGTGTACAATCGGGGATCTAATAGTGACAGACTTTGTGCGTTTTATTGAATTACGACCTTCTGCATTACGTTTGGATTTATTGTGTTCGGTTATATTTGTACCTGTGTTATATGTGTTTGTATAGTTCTAATAAACCCGATAGTAATTCTAACGGCATTTTAATTCGAGTTCTGATAAACTCGTAACAATATACAATGTAAGGCTCTGATATTTTTATAATATAAAAATTAGAACCAATTTGCTTGTGAATCATATGACTAGGCCCTGAGCTGCTGCTTAGATGTTCGGTGCATGAATTAATGGTGATTCGAGTTTATGGTATACTTTTAACTTATTATATAGCCACTAAATATGTTGCTGGGGTGTGAAAAAGGTTTTTGAAAGTTTTGAAATAATTATGATGACATTAAAATACATAACAAAGATTTAAAATTGTATCACTTTTGATAATAACATAGCGTGATTTGATTTTATGAATGTACACAGGGTTTATTTATAACTGCACCTGCCCACTGTTAAAAATTCTTGCATAAAATATCGATAGATTTACCACCAGCTGTGAGTCGTGAGTCTTTATTTTAATTGCGTTTATATATTTTATGTATGTCTGTGATATTTTTGCTATATTAACAGAAGAATCAAGGTTTTCGAGAAATACTTTGTCATACTGTGGTGCTCTAAATAGATTTAATGCACAGGTTTAAAAAAAATCTAAAATCATTGTATTTTGGATAATTCACACTCTGTATCTGTATAAATTATAGCGTATGTGTTATTCTGATGTATAAACTATATTATTGTAAAGTTTAATCAAGATCCATTCAGTAGTTTTTGTGTGAAAGAGTAACAAACATACATATATACATTCCTACAAACTTTCGCATTTATAATATTTATAAATTATAGGATTATTTATTTATTACACATTATATTATATTAATAATCTTGTGAATGTTTTCATATGGACAACGTCCATGGCTTGAATATTATTATCTGATCATATTGTAACTTTTTACTTTGTATGTTATATTGTAGCTGTTCTTGTTCCTTTAAATAAATAAAATAAAAATCCGACAAAAAATCCGAAAATAACCGACATTTATTTAGATCTAAATTGTAATGTATTTTCTTTTTTCTTTTAATGCGTCATCACTAATTATAAAAGAGTCCGTAACAAGCATTCTTAGAAACCATAAAGCTCAAAAAATTAGGATTCCAAGGACAAATGGTCATGTTTCTAGGCTATTTTACGAATATAATAGATCTTTACCTATAAAAATGCCCTTCTGCAGTTCTGGCCATTTCAAATCAAAATAATTTTTGTTTGGCTGAGAATTTCAAATAAATTTTATTTAAAAAACATATTCTATTTTCAAAATTAGTTAATTCTCGAATTGGTCAGTTTTGATTACGAAACACATGGTTTTTTAAGAACTTGGAATTTCAACAATAAAATAGTTTATGACGTCTTACGCGCAGGCGGGCTGTAACAAAAGGGGGATCAGAGAATTACCATGAACAATTAATAACTTAAATTCCAAGAGGTAATAAACATGTTTTGCTAAGTATTAGTGTCGGGTCGCAACAATATAGATGCGAACCGGTCCTTTGCAGATGTTATTACCCCTTTGAAATTGAATGATCTTTTGTTCCCTCTAATCTCTTTGTTTTCGGCGCCGTAAGACGTCATAAAACATTCTTTTGTTTGTATTTCATCCAAATTCATGGAAGCCATTATAATGATTCGAAGGCATGGTGGGCGTGTTGCTACGAGGCCATGTCTAATTTACAAATGGATAGGGTTGGTCAGTCGAGGAATGAGTTGGTCGACTTTTGAGTGCGATCGAGGCGTTACCTAGGCTACGTTCCATTACTCACAACGACTGCGATATTCCCGTCCCATTTGCTTGCCAGCGGTACAATCGTAAACCCAAGTGGAACGGTTATTCGACCCACCCCTTGACATGGGTCGTTGTGAGCGTTGTGTGATCGAAAATGATGACGTCATTAGTGACGCTTTCGCCACGACCACAACGACCGCGATCGCCTTCTGGAACGGCTAACAGAGCATTTTGGGCGTTGTGAGCTCCTAATGGAATGCCCTGCCAGTGCATTTTCGGGGCTAGTATCTTACTATGACGTACTTTACGCCATTTAAGTCATTACGATTTTATTAATTTTACGATTTGGTGAAATACAATAAAAAGCGCAGCCACCAAATAAGCGTTCTTCTCCCTGGTATCGGGCAGCAGCAATACCAGAATGGACAGAAGGCTGTAGAAAGGCTTCTGTTCAATTCTTAACGGGCCAAATACCGTTTGTTAAACTGCAGCGTGAAAGGCAAGTTGGGAAACCACCGCAAATACATGCCTAATGTGGAGCAATATGGAAGTAAAAAATAAAAGTAATACACCTGACCCATAATAGGGAAGATTGGAGGAGGCTCCACCGACAAGAGCATACCTCTCAAATGATAAATAGACGATTTTATGGTTTACGGTTTGGTTTTGTTGTATTCGGTTGTACTTGTAAGAACTTTTAATTACGTACGTGACGGTGCGTGTACTTCTAATAAATTTTGTGATAATTCCAAAGGCAATTTGAATTTACATCCCATAAATTTCTAATGATATATACATCTTTTTATCCGTGTAGGAACGGAGAAAGAATACAATTTCCTGCGGCCGGGCGGCCTGTCGTAAGAGGCGAAAAAACAACCCACAGCCAGGTGGTGGTAGGGTATTTGCTCGACTAGATGGCGACTACCCCTGGTCTAGAGTATGCTGCAATAACAACCTTGTGTTGTGTTCCGGCATTAGGGACCAGGTTCCAGTCTACCTTAAGAGAGCAGCAGCGCATTTATAGCAAGCACCTTTGGTGATGCAGAAGTCCATAGGCGATGATAATCGCTTTCCAACAAGTGTGCCGTCTGCTGAACTCTTGCAATAAAAAAAAACTTAATATACCTGCACTATGATTATCCAAATTTTACTGACTACTTTAGTTACTATGTTGACACATCACACAATGTACCATGAAATATTTCACAGTGCTTTTTTTTACTCATTATGTCACGCGTGTCTTCTTACTTGTACCCTGCCTTATTATTGAGTTTTTATTACCTCAGAATTATATCTAAAAACGGCATCTTGTGCGATCTTAACTATACGGTTAGGTTGAAAAAATAATCCAGTTGCAGCCCCCGTCCGTAATTAGGGCCGCGTTAAGGGAGAGATTGTTATAGCAAAATTGGGCCCTTGATAATTCTAAATTCACATCATTATGATGCCTTAGCATTAGCGTCACTGCAACACAGGTTCCAGATTCGATACCTGATATGGCAAATTTCGGAAATGAATTTCCCCCTTATTTACTATGGTCTGGATGTCTGTGGCCGATGTATGTTACCCATAACTCAAGCGTAACTTGTTTAATTTGAGGATATACAATATGTGTGTTAATCTGCCGAATTATTACGAGTAT
The DNA here is from genome assembly GCA_019925095.2 of Dendrolimus kikuchii. Classification (NCBI taxonomy): domain Eukaryota; kingdom Metazoa; phylum Arthropoda; class Insecta; order Lepidoptera; family Lasiocampidae; genus Dendrolimus; species Dendrolimus kikuchii. The sequence continues at coordinate 36,804,762 of CM034387.1, forward strand.
TATTATTATTATCCAAGTCTTTATTCACATACAATTTTTGTTTAGAAACACTACTAACTTTTATTAAACGTTCAAATACAATACTTGATAAAAGAAAAACTTGCAGCTCGCCAGCAGCGGGGCCTGCAGTCCACACTACCGGTGGTTAGGCTTCCAGAGACAGGAACCTCCTCACAATCTGTGCCGTGTCCAAGAGTGCTCTACCTTTTGTATCTGACCCTTTACCCTTATTATTATTAAGCTACCAAGTCTAAACATTAACCTATCCCACATTAATATTACAGCAAACACAGGAAGCATCATCAGCAATGGCCTCTGAAACAGACTTGGATTATTCATATGTCACTAAACAATTGTGCCAAGGTGAATGTAAAGAATTTGAAAAGGATATTATAGTTGAGATAAAAATAGAAAACGAATCAGAAAGTGAAGAGGTCAATGCAGTAGAGATTGAAATTGACATCAAAGAAGAGAAAGATGGTAGGTTGTCAGTATGTATAGTCGTGGTATGAAAATGTTCGCCAGTATTCAAATTGATTCATTTCACGTTCCGTGAGCACATGTTACCATTTCAAACTAAGACACAGAACAGACTGTTCCACAGAAAATCATGTTTTAACTGTTTGACAATTAAGTTTAACATCTCTAAGATCAGTTTTGAAAATCGGTTCGCAATTTACTAATATTATGAACCAATTTTCAAAAAAAACTTTTATTCGAAAGGTCTCCCGAATTGGTCCCATTGTTGCATGTAATCTGTTGAATAGATTCCAAGGAATTAGAGAAACGAAAATTTACAACACTCTCAACTCTAAACTATTTTTTTTTCTTTACTCGTAAGTCTAATCTCCCGTGGTTGTGTCATGGTTACTAAGTCAGGAACCGGTGAGTGGATCCCAGGGAAATCAACAGTAACCCCTATAAAAAAATGCCAAGAGCCTACAATTTTTGAAAGAAAAAAACGCTTGTATACCCTTGCCGGTATTATTTTCTACAGGCGCCTAATATTTGTTGTAGGCATGTTACGCGATTTCTCCGTCAGTTGTGGACCAATTTGCAAATTGTTTTTTTTAAACTCTCAAGATGGTGCCATAGTCATAGTCAGGATCTGATTTGTGGATCGCAAGGAAATCGAGAGCAACCCTTGTTGAAGAGCACATACATCGACGAGTGAGATGGCAAATTTGTAACGCGTGCCAGCTTAACAATTTGTGCAGACACTAATAGAAACCCCAAGCCAAGTAAGACACAAAAAGCAACAATAAAATTGCATAATTCTCCGACTTCAACATGTTGTAGAATGTTTTTATTTGCTTTTTAGTTTGAAGTCGGTTTGGTTATTGTTTAAAAATATCAATAATCTTATTGTCCTCGCAAATTAGCAAACTAAGCTCATGAAATGTAAGAATTCTCCCAGAATAAGGTAAAAAGTCATAGTTGACAATAAAAATGTTTTTCAGATTATTCAGATCCGCTTCTGGAAGACAAACTAGACCTCGCTGATACTAAGCCAAGCGCACTATCCGCTCATACTAAGCTTGTAAAAAAAGAAGTTCAAATGATTTTGGAGAAGATTGATACAGGTGAGTGTTTTAATATCCATTCTGTATGATTCTGGGTAAGTGGAGTAAGTAAGTGTATTTGTGGGATGAAAGACAACTGTTGCAAAACCTCATTGTATAATCTCATAGAGGAAATATTGTAATATTCTATTTATCTCTACTATAATAAATCTATAAATGGTTCGAGTTTGTACAATGCGTTTGAAAATGTAAAAAAAATTTAGGGGGGAAAATTTAGACCAGGAGATATCAGAAATGGAATTTTTTGCTTTTTGTCTGTCTTTCTGCCTGATAGAGCATCACGTGAAAACCGCTGTATAAATTTAAATGCAATTCGATAAATAATGTGATAGACGAAAATTGCGAAAAGATGGCCCTGCAATCGCATCTTTTTTGAAAACTACTGAACATATATGAAAGAAATTTGACAGTGCTGTAGTATAAGCCGAGTTAACACTTAAAATATATTTAATTCCCATAAATAATGTCGTTTCAATAGAATAGATGGATTAGATAAATAGATGGTGCTTCAATCGCGATTTTTCTAATCAGCTTGGCTTCCTCTCGCCTTTGTTTTGCTGGGCAGCTGATTAGACTGTATGCACTTAGTTTACTTGTTATTGTAGTGAATTTAACAAGAAACAGTAAAGTTTTAGGTCTAATATATATAAAATGGTTTATATATATATATATATATATATGTAAAAAACCTAATTTAGTTTTTATGTAAGTAACATAGAGCTATATTTCGATGCAAACTTTATGGTAGCTACGATATTAGCTGCAAGCAAAGACGTCCGTAGGTACAGTCAAGTTGAGATTGATTAGGGCTGATTATTTATTTACTATATTTACCAACTTTAAAATAGGAGGATGATCTATTCTTGTAAATATTTTTTATGTATGTTCAACCAAACTTTTTTGTTTCTAAACCAATTTTCAGGATTCTTCTTGCTTGAGATTCAGTAGTATCAGGCTAATTTATATAAATCATTAGTTTTTATTGGGCACCATATACGTAACTTAAAATTCAAAATACATATTTTTTTAGAATTGTTTTATTATATCCTTTAGAGTATTCACAAAATTATTAATTATTATTTCAAAAGTATGTCTTACCTGTAGTCTATAGTTTGATTTGTGGAAAAGTAATGTTCAAAGTGCTGACGGCTGTTTCGTACTTATGAAGTACGAGAGGATTCAAATAAAAATATTTGTTATTTATGATACTAGTGCGGTAATCTGACTTTTGCAAACCAGTTGAAAAAACTAACAACCGCCCGTGTGTCATACGTTTTTCAACACATTGGCGAGACAACAGCACAATAGGTAATGAAACAAGCAAATATCAGTCAGAAAGTAGCATTTTTTTATAGTTTTTGTTATGAAAATGCCACGCATTTACAATGGCGATGGGGGTAGGGGAATGAAATAGGAAGATTGGATTAGGAATGTAGGATAGGGAGTGGCAAGTGGGCCACCGGAACTCTCATTCATTGTTTGAAACACAATTAGCGCAGGACTAACCATTTCAAGCTAATATTCTGTATGAGCATGATATCTCACCAGTCAAGATGGCCCTAAAAGCTGGAATTAATATAATAATTCCAACATAGCTCTGTCACTTATAAAATGACTGTATAATGTTTTCCCTCTATCCTCGTCAGCCTACCGCACTCCTCTACTGGACATAGGACTCCCCGAGTCTGCGTCATAATTATAAAACTGTTTTATTTCAGGAGGAGCCATTTTCTACAGAAATGTTCCTCCCTTCGTCTTCGCTTGAACAAGATTCCTTCTCAGTGATACATTCAGACATGGACGATACATTTGTCTGTCAACGTGTTGATAATAACGTCAACTGTTTGTACTCCTCTATTCTTTTTACTTTCGCAAACCTGCCTAGTCATTTCTTTCCGTTTGTTTTCTTACCATGTGTACGGAAGCTTGAAAACAACAATAATTTAACTAAGTATGAAAATGAAAAAAAATTAATTGAATAATAACAAGACAATTAATTAAGAACAAACTTTTGCGCTCTATTGTACTTAGCTTAGACGCGCGTGTATGTGTGCTGTGTATGGACGTAGCTCAATACTACTACAGCTACGTCGTAATGACCGCAGGGCTGCCCGTGTGCTTGCTAGATGAGTTGGAAAAAAGCGCTAGATTCTGTTGCATGATCAAAATTACAAAAAATATCCAGCAAGTTTGTTTCTTACCACGTAAACTGAAGGATTTCGTAGAAGCAAAGATCAACCACTTTTCTTGTCTTTTGACTACAAAATCCTAAAAATCTAGTATATAGGGTCGGACAGTCCTCAGAAAAGGAATTTATATTGTAGTGATGCTAATGAGATTTTAATCAACTGGTATGACGTGATATATAATAACTACTTTTGGGTTATTTAAATGTAATCTACATTAAACAAAATTTAATTAAATATTTGCATATCATAAAAAGCGTACGATTTCGCGCTGGAAGTTGTTTAATAAAAATGGGAGCTGGGTTGCCCTAAAACGCGCTATATCTAGCTGTGAAAACGCTAAAGTGGCAGCCCTGATAGACCGAGCGCCGGGTGAGTCGCGTAAACTAGAAAGCGAGCGAGGATATGCCTTGTCCTCCGGCGACCTCGTCCCTCTAACAACTAAAATCGCGTTCTGCGCATCGGAAAGTGCGATATTCCGAGCCGCCATAAAGTTCGCATCGAACTATACCACTATAACGAAAACTCTAGCATAGAATATAATTTTGAGTTCTGTACTTCAATAAAAAAAAGGCCGAGTGTAGCACAGTCTTTTCTTCTAAGACTTTTCCAACAAAAACACCAGCTTTATAGATTGCCAAACACGATGAACTGTTAGAAATCACGTAAACTTTGATGCCAAGAGAGCATTTTTTAGGTACAAGTATGTTGAGCAACATTCCAGCGGTTAAAGGGTTTATGTGATACACTATTATACTGAATTTCGGTTATATCGACGATGAAGGAACCATCGCGATTCTGACGTTATACTCGGAAGACGGTATATACAATGGTAGAAGTAAACAATATTTATTACTAGCCAAAATACTTTTACCCGTAAAGTACGCATATTTAGAGCCATATCCGGTGAATAAGGTGATTGCTCGATGGTATTTATTAAGTTTTTGGTCCAAAATTCGTTCACAATGATGGCCTTGTGCGAAGGCGCATAATCATGGTGCAAAATCCAAGAATTTTCTGGCCACAAATCTGGTCTTTTTCATTAAATTTGCTCTCTTAAACGCCGTATAACGCTCAAATAATATAATTTATTTACCGTTTGACATTCCGGTAAGAATTGCGAGTCCACCACACCGCGATAGTCAAAGAAAACAATCAACATGACTTTGACTTTTAATTGATTTTGGCGTGGTTTTTTCAGTTTCGTTGTAGTTGGAAGGCGCCACTCCGTAGCTTATTGACTAGTTTGCATGTCAAACTCATAAACCTAAATCTCGGAACCAGTAACAATGAGTTCCATGAATGTTGGGTCGGAATTGACTCGTTCTAGCATGTCCTCAGCGACTCCTATGCCATTGAGTTTTTGGAGAAAAGTCAGGTCTTTCGGGACTAGCCGAGCGGCATGTTTCATACATGATACGGATCGACTCGTGAGAGAGATACAGAAAATTTAGCAGCTATTTCTTTTAACCTTGAATGAGGATTTTCAGTCACTATTTCCTTAATTTTTGCGATGTTAACCTCAGTTGAAGACGTTGTTGGCCTACCAGGGCGAGGCAATTCTTCCAGCATATCTCGACCGCTTTTGAACTCTTTGTACCACTCATAAGCACGTGTTTTTGATTAAGTCCATTCCTGGGCACAGTTAATCAAATAGTTCTTTGATTAACTTCGTTAATGGCTAATCCGTCATTGAAAAAGTTAACTTCGTTAAATGTTAAAGCATTACATTTCACGTTACGTTTAACGCAAGTTAACGTTAATTGTTAATCCGTTAACACGTGATAAAAATTGCATCTTATAAAAACTGTTGGTTCTGGAAGTTAGCAGGTTAGAAACAAAAAAAAAACGGGTGTAATTATTAGTGTTTAATATAGGTATTTTGACAAACAATGTTTTTTATTAATTTGGATTAAGATTTAGAATTTATTTTATTAAGATAGACTAGTTGCGTTCTGGCCGAAATACTAATTAGACGAACTAATTTTAAGACGATTTGATAGTAATATAATGACCAATTGCTATTTAGACGAATTGCTACATAGACAAGTTAGAAAGATATACACAGCCCGAAACTATGTGCCTGAGGAATTCACTTGGGGATGGCACGTCCGACAGATGTCTAAGGTGCCTTCCTACAGGATATATTTCCGGTAGTTACTCATTTCAATAACTTTGTCCATTATTGCAAAGAAAAAACATTAGGTTTCCCCAAATAGGTTACAGAACCGTAGCTAGTTTACCGATGCTGACAGGTCTACATCGGGCCCTGTTCAGGCCCGATAAAACCTCCCATGCAGCTCTCTGCTCTTCCATATATTGCAGTCAGTGGTGCTTAGTGTCAGATTGTATCAATTCTCTTTAACCAACGAGAGCGTGATAAGGCCTTCGTCTACTGCCGCAACATATCCGTATGCAAACTCACTTTTTCTGAAGGAAATATTCCTTGAGATTGTTCACCTCGCGATTGATGCATACCATGTTTCATCAACAGGCAACGGACCCTTCGATACAGAACGTCCAATATTGTTTGAGTCCACTTGAGTATGCCAACACGGGCATAACCCAGCTGTTGAAAGCTCTAACCTTATATCCACCCGAGAGGTGTGGTTAAAACTTTCTTCAAGCTGCAAAAAAATCGTAGCAGCGAAAGGTAGAGAGAGGTTTAATGATACTTCAGATAGCAGAAATTAGTATTCACTGTCGAGTGCTGATGTGAACTGAAGTAATTTATTTTGGAAACGGTAACCTTAAGTACAGATATTAAACAAGTTCGTATGGCTAGTACAACATATATCACAGTATGATACAGCTAGTACAATATATATACAGATACAGCAACTATTAATGTATGCGCTCCCGAGTCACGCTAGCCAGTAGTTCGTTGTTATCGTTGTTATTACTGGTAGGTTACAGGTTTTCAAAAAAGTGACTACTGCCTCTTGTTACCTAATCTAAAACTGACAATTTTCACGATGTCACATTGTACTTGCAAACATAAACTGATCTAGTAAATATAAGATTTCTCCTAGAATTAGGAAGGAGTGTTTGCACGTAGACCGACCTGCACATGAAAATAATTGACATGAAATAATTTTCTCAGATTCTACAGATTCATGCCTGGAGGAAAAAGTAGATGTTGCTGATTTTGAGTCAAGCACATTTTCTAGCGATGATACACCTCTAACAAGCACTATGATTCTGAAGAACATATTGCAAAGAGAAGTTCGAATTATTTTGGAGAAGATTGATATAGGTAAGAGCTATCATTTTAAATTTTCTTTGTGTCCCAAGCATCTATTAATGTTTGTCATTGTCATCATCAAGCATTTAGTACGAAATTTTAAAAGATGTCACATAGTGTTGAAGTAATTGTATGAGTTTGTAGAAAAGGGTACAAATATTATTACCAATTGACTGCTATGACTGTCCAACGTTGCATATATTAGCATATGTTATGTTAGTTTTTGTGCACTTTCGCCCTCTCACTTTTCTTGTAATCCCATTTATCTCTTCTCCTTCATCACATAGCAAGCTGCTTGTACATGGCAAAATCTTCAGGAAGTCATATTTTCGATTTTCATTTCCTTATTCTTTAATTCTTCATGTGCCACTTTCTGTAATACATCTATCATTGTATTTTCCTTCACGCTTTTATATTTATCGTAAAGGTAATAAACTTTGCTGCTATGGGTTCTGTTTCCATGTATGCCTGAATTAGTTAAGCCCACCATACTTTTAATTTCCTCCTGAGGATTAATGCAAGAAAAATCGCTTTTATTTCTTAATTATAATAGCTAACAAAGATATGTGCTGCAGAAAAATTCTAAGGAGTTTTGTTTAAAAAAAATTGAATGATGAAGAAAAAAGGTCTAAAGTTATTTTATATCAGTCTACTCCATTAAAATAAGGTTACAGTTACAACAGTTTAGTACAGATAATAAAAAACTGAATATTTTTTGCTGTAAGAAATATTTTACACCAAAATAGAGAAGTAGTTGTTAGAAACAAACATACTAATGAGGACTCCACTGTTCTCGGAAAGGGTGAATAAAATTGATTCACAATCTAGTTAGTCACATTGTCCTTGCATTGCTTTCAGAGACACCAGCGAGAAAACGCATGTCGAACGAAGTACCACAAAAAGCGAAGCGAATTAAACTTCAGGAAACAACTAAGTACAAAAATGAGTTAGCTAATGCTGTTTTAAAAAGTCTTCCAAATAACAAGTGCAAAGCATCTGTTAGAAGTACTTCAAAAAAAACATCTGTCTATACAAATGTGCAAAATTCTACAAGCAAACCAGATACAAAACCAATACCTAATGACACTCTAGTTGATAAAATTGCACAAAAAAATAATTCTCTACTAAAAGATAATGATCAAACCGAAAACATTGTTGTACAAAACAATAAGACACTCTCTTCCAACCTTTGTTACAATGATGCTGAAAATGAAGTATTGAAGCGAAGTGTTCCGAAGCGTGCAGATGCGGTTGCTACGAGTATTTCATTAGATGCACGTGGTCAAGAAAATACATCAAATGTTTTTAATAGGAAGGGATCAGAAAATAAGCAATTATGTCATACATATCAACAAAAGTGTGTCCCAAAGAGTGAGTTAAATAGTCACCCTCCTGAGCACATTGGGGTGCAACTGTACGCATGTGATGTGTCTGATTATGGATTTTCAGTAAAAGCTAATTCAGATAACCATTTAAAGTATAAACACGCGAAGGAAAAGAGCTTCTCATGTCATATATGTCAATTCAAATGCACTGCAAAAAGCATATTGAACAAACATCTTTGCAAACACATAGGCGAGAAACCGTACATTTGTGATTTATGTGATTATAGATGTTCCAGAAACAGTTATTTAAAAAGTCATATAATGTATAAACACACCAAAGAAAAGAAATTCTCATGTCATATATGTCAATACAAATGCATTGAAAAAGGCATGTTGAATAAACATCTCAGCAAACACACTGGCGAGAAACCGTACATTTGTGATTTATGTGATTTTAGATGTTCCAGAAAAAGTTATTTAAGAAGACATACAATGTGTAAACACGCAAAGGAAAAGAACTTCTCATGTCATATATGTCAATACAAATGCATTGCAAAAAGCATGTTGAATAGACATCTTCGCAAGCACACTGGCGAGAAACCGTACATTTGTGATTTTTGTGATTATAGATGTTCAGTAAAAACTAATTTGAAAATACATATAATGTCTAAACACACCAAAGAAAAGAACTTCTCATGTCATATATGTCAATACAAATGTGTTTCAAAAAACAAATTGAATACACACCTTGGCATACACACAGAGGGAAACAGGGAGAAACTATACATATGCGATTTGTGTGATTATCGATGTGTTCAGAAAAATGCGTTAATTGTTCATATAAAGTATAAACACACCAAAGAGAAGAACTTCTCATGTCATATATGTCAGTTCAAATGTGTTGAAAAAGGTAATTTAAATAGACACCTTCTTAAACACACCGGCGAGAAACCGCACGTTTGTGATTTCTGTGATTATAGATGTTCCAGCAAAAGTGATTTAAAAAGACATGTAACATGTAAACACACCAAAGAGAAGAACTTCTCATGTCATATATGTCAGTTCAAATGTGTTGTCCAAAGCGTATTGAATATACATCTTCGCAAACACACCGGCGAGAAACCGTACATTTGTAATTTATGTGATTATAGATGTTCGATCAAAAGACTTTTAAAAAGACATATGATGTATAAACACACCAAAGAAAATAACTTCTCATGTCATATATGTCAGTTCAAATGTGTTAAAAAAAGTCACTTAAATAAACACCTTCTTCAACACACCGGCTAGAAAGGGTACATGTGTGATTGATGTGATTATAGATGTGCTCACAAAGATATTTTAAATATTTATACAAAGCATAAACATACAAAGGAAATCACATGAGAAGATAAATTGTATTAAATTGGTGAAATGAGTTCTACCAATGTTAATAATGTTTTTGTCCAACATTGGTTGACAGTTTCTTTATACAATTCAGCCGCTACACGTTTATAGAATTTATGCCAGCGTAGTATGTTACGCCGGGGCAGGTAGTTATGCGGGCCACGAGCTAGCTGTTACCTTGTACCATTTCAAAGTGGAGATGTTCCATAAGGGACTCAGGCACTTACGACAGGCCGCCCGGCCGCAGGAAGTTGTGTTCTTTCTCCGTTCCTGCACGGATGTTCTCGTTCCACTAGCTTGCAGGCTTTAAAATCATAAATTCTAGTAGAACGGATTATGGAGTGTTGATGTCATTAACGACGAAATACACTAATTTCATTGGTTGATTTGAAAATCGCGGCTTTTTAATGTCAATATAGAGATAATAAATGCTCTGTGGTCAACGCCCACTTCGACCCAGCTCTTGGCATGGGTCTTTATGAGCGCTGATAGATGATACACTATACATAAGATAGATGCGCAACTCTCATTCAATTTTGCATTTTTACGTTTATACCCTCGTACAGATGGAAACGCAAGCGAAGGCGCGAAAGTTGGAACCAGTATGTGTTTCTATTATCTTATGCAAACTCTAATAAACCAAATAATAATAGCATTGCACATATAATGTGCAATTATCTATCCTCAAAGTAGTTATATTAATAAACTCTTAGTTGAAATAATGCTTATTTACATTAATATGTAACTACAAGACACACAAAACTCTATAAAACATAAACAGATATTTACTGCAAGTGTTACTTTTCAAATTTTTATTTTTAATGTACTGAAGTTGCAGCGCTATGTTCACGCTGATCGCACGCGCCTCCACGCACTATCTCGCGTCAGAATGCCGGCGAATCGTGTCATACTAAACTCATTTCAGAGTTGCACGCGTTTTAGCCTGAGCATTTATAGTTTAGTTCAAACCTTATATGACATCTTTTTACTTAATAGATTATACTACAACGTAGACAAATATATTAATGATAAAACAATAAAATAACATAATGAACATTGAAATTTTCAAATTTAATACTTAACATGTTTTTAATAATATAGTACCTACTGAATTTAATTTAGAAACATTAGTGTATATAGCTTTATAACTAATAAAGTAACTGACAAATCATACTGAAAACTTTATATTACGTAATATTTATTCTTGTACCTATGTTTTTACAAATAAAGATTGATTGATTGCTACAGTGGAAGGAGAATATGAAAATAATTATATTGTCCAGTAAAGGAGTGATTCTCAGAAATGCATTATTTTATTTGGTTTTTACTAGGGAAGGACCAAATGTGGTTCGAACCGAATACGAACTTCGGCCAAACATTCGGTTAAAACAAAAGATTTGGCCGAACTTCGGTTTGATTTTGCCATGTTTTCTCAAGAGCAACACGTCGTGACCTTTTGACGTCGTGGTTTGATACCGCCGTAAATGTTAAGTAAACCGAATTTCGGCCGTATGGTAAAGTTCTACTCAAGATGCAGAAATTCGTTAAACCAAATGTAAAAGGAATTTCGGCCCATCCCTAGTTTTTACGGTTTCTTTATTAACTTACGTGCGTGATATATTCAATACGCAAATAATGTCCTCTTACTTAAATGTTTTATAAAAAAAGGCACTCTTGTATCTTCAATAATTAATAAGACATTTACAAAATTAAATTTATTCGCGTTGAGACTAATGACATTGAGTACTAGGAATGATTATAAATAATCGACAACAATGATGCTATGTTGTAAAGGCTGTCCAACTTTGGAATACATTGCCTGTTGCTGTCAGACCAGCAAAATCTCTAATAACATTTAAGAACCTACTCAGAAAATACTATTTGCAATATAATGATTTGTAATTTTACGTAATTAGTATTATATGGCATATAGCGATATGTTTATTATATTTAAATAGTTACATTTCATCACTATATCTTGTGTTATGTGGTGTGTGTGTGTGTTGTATATAAGACATAAAAAACCTAGTTTATTTATTAACTTACAAACATTGTGTTAGTTATTTAGTAGCATAGTTGTGATTCTCATGTTTCTTTTTAAAGTTAATAATTAATTTTGTTATGTACCTTCTTACTTCTAAACTATACAATCGGCCATTTCCTTAATTGAATAATAATGTTATATTTTTATTTATTCCGTGATTAGCAACTGTTTTATATACAGTAAGTAGTTCTCTATAATTTAACATAATTTTATGTATTAACGTTTATCTCTGTGCGATAATTGTGTACATATTATAATTCAAAATCTCTCAATTGTATATAGACGGTATTCACTACATTTTATTTTTATGTTGGCAGATATGATAGATTTATACTGTGTTCGGCCTATTTTATTACATGTAAAACTTTAAGTATAATATTTTATACAATATCTTATATAAAATATTATCTAAAATTTCCAAACAATAATGTATTAAACTCTTGTCATGCGTAACTCTTTAATTAAAATAGTTTGTTCAATGACTTCAATTGGCTATCGGTGGTGCCACAATGCTAAGTTTCATATACTGTAAAATTGTTAGAGGGATGGCTAGGTGTTCTAAAAATGCTTGTGGAGTGTGAAAAGTCAGTGTATAATATATGTTAAAAGTAGTTAAAACCGTAAGGTTCTATGATAATAAAGTATTGTGACCAGTTGCGGTTCTTTTACTACCATAAACCCTTTTGAGTTGTTGCAAGTAATACAATCGCTATCATAGCAGTTGTCACCAATATGTTGTGGACGATAATCAAGATCATAAGTTATATATATATATATATATACATATATAATGGTGATACTGAACTACAGTTTTGTTACTTAGTATTCATTGATACTATAACATGACATCTTTTTAACACGATTTCTAAAAATAAAATATTGTAAATTGTCTTGTACTGTACTTATGTCTGCCATTTACAAATAACAAATATTTAATAAAGAATACCAACCACTGGCAACAATTTGGGCAGTTTAAGTAATATGTAAAGAAAGCGAACAAATACATTGAGATAACACCACAAACTAATTATATATCAAAAAATATAATCAATATTAAAAAATCGAAATATTCCTGCAACTTCCTAAAATATGAACAACATAAAATGGGCAACATTGAAATATTTATTAAGTAATTGCTGTGTTGTTATTTATTATTTGATATGGAAGGATTATTGAGATATAAGGGAAGAATGTATAAAATTTTGAAATTTGGCAAACGTGCAACGAAGTTGTATATATAAATATTAAAATAAAAATAAAATCGTTTTTCAAAGAGAATAGTGTTTTCTTTACTCTGAATATATACACCACAGAACACTAGTACTCTCTAATGAGAGATATACAAAGACTACAGTGGCTACGTTCCGAAGGGAACTGAGATGTTAGATAGTAGCCCAATAAACGTGTTACAGATGTCGCTAAATCTGGTATTTCAAAACAAAAGTTGGTACATTTACGCAATATCATTTGTCTGTATTCTGTACATGGACCTCTATAATAGGTTTCCTACTTCAGTGATTCTGTACTATATATAGCTAAAATAGAATGTTATTAAATGACACTGACAAATAGATATTTAATTATTACTATCACATTTCTCAATAAATCGTAGTACGTAAATGAATAGATACTTAATTGTTGAAACATCATTATCGTTATGGTTAAAAAATTATGATATTAATCACTATTATACATATCAGGTATATCAAGAACTTATAACATTTTTAGAATACCAAAACTATTTGATACACCATTTATACTGAAAGTTGGTATTTCAGCGTACCAAGCAGACTTAGTTGTTACGCTAAACATAATAAACTGGAAGGGACTCACAACGACTACGTTCACACGGTTATTCGATCCATCTCTTGACATGGGTCGTTGTGAGAGTTGCGGAAGGAGTTTTTGGCGGGAACTCAAAGATGAAAAGAAAAGTGAAAGCTGTGCTGTGCAGTTTTATTTTCTAAAAATCTGTAAAATTACTCTAAAATGAACAATAGCTGTAGGATATTGATAGTTTTTGAGTAGTAATTATGTGTTTTGTTAGAAATGTGAACTGTATTGCCAAATGTGTCCTTTTGAGTTGTCACAAGAACTCCGTTGAATACCACTAGCTGATTACCCTACAGTTTAACTATGCTACACATAGGCTTAAGAAAGTGAAGAAACTATATTGTAAACTAAGATTTGGCTTAAAGGCCTAGCTGCCAAGACATAAACTGAAATAAATAAGAATTGTGGAACGGGAAACGAATAATTTTGGGCCAGTGTTGCCAGATGGGGGGTATCCTGTAAATTTTTGGGTTATTTTCGACGTTGAGAGGGGGTTAAGATTCTTTGGGGGAACATTTAGTGGGCAAAATTAAGTTGAGTTAAATTTTGTAGATTTTTTAAGTACCAATAATTCATCCACAAACACGATTCTCGTAAGTGCAATTATTATATCTAAGATATATTATACTGCTACTTTATCTTAGAATTATATTCTACTAGTGAATCATACTTCAATTCAATCGTTCATTTTAGTAATTCAATTTATTCATTCGATCATTTACGTTATTAATTTATTGTGCCGTATCTATTTGTATACGTCGTATCCCAGAGGCTACTTTCCGTTAGAGACTCACAACAACCACGTTCACAACCGCAATGTTTCCCGTTGCACTTGTTTACTGGCGTCACAATCGTAAACACAAGTGGAACGGTTACTTAAGCCACCTACTGCCACGGGTCATTGTGAGCACTCCGTGAGTCAAAATGATGACGTCAGTAGTGACGTTTTCGCAACAACTGTGATTTTGATTTTTTATTTCTCCTTTAAAATAAGTAAAACTGTTTTAGGATTTTTTTCAAAAAGCTTATTCTTGGGGTTTCTTAAAAAAAATTGGGGCTTAATTGACATGGTCATCTGGCAACACTGGCGTTGTAAGCTACTGTCAGTAGCTTAGTAGCTTCATCAGATACGTAGTATCCATAGTAGTTTGTGGTAGCACATATCCATAGTAGTTTGTGCATTAGCATACGTAGTATCCATAGTAGTTTGTGTCAGTAGCCTAAAGCCTACTGATGAAGCTGCTTTTATGGATACAAAATATTTTAATAGATCTACCTATTTATAGTTGATATAACAATACAACTGTATTTTCTACGGGACAAGTTTTAACGTACTTTTACTCATCATTAATCAATATTATAATAAATTAAATTACTTTTAATAGAGTGGTTTTTCGCAAATTTTAAATGGATTTTAAAATACAAGCAAATGTAGATACGATTTTCTTCGACAAACTGTTTGTGTACGAGTGAAGTATCATCAAAGCCCTTTCTAACTGAAGATTGTTTTGGTGAAAAATATTTTGCCTATGTGTAACATTTTTATAGAAGTTTTTGTAGCTTCTGAAGTAATCTGAAGTGAAGTGAACATTTTTGATTCATTTGTCTGCAACATGTTTGATCATTTTGATCAGAAATGGGCATGACAGATATACGTGCAGGGTGTGTTTGTGCGGTGATAGGCGACGCCTAGTAGGTGTATGGGGTAAACTTTACAATAGTTTAATACACATCTTTACTCTGTAATAGACAATACAGGCCAAATAGTCATTAGGTATGTTGAACTTTGTACACATAAGCCAATTGTTTGCTCCCTTCTTCTTTGTAGTCTTAGAAAAACAAGTCTAGTGTTACAAAAAATGTGAGAAAAGTTATCGGGTGCGGTATAGGTATACGGCACCTTGATTTCAAATATTTAGGAGGCCGGAGGTTAGGGTTGCCAAGTATTTTTGAGAAAATTAATGTATTACATTTTTTAAGTAGGGAAATAATAAAGTATTTGGAAGAAAAAATCTCTTGTCTCTTCTAGAGAGAAGCACACAAAAACAGTTTTGTGTGCTTCTAGCACAAACTAAACACATTTCACTATCCTTAAATTTTTGGAAGCTTTCGAAGAATCTTTACATTCCCAATTTAAATAAACATATAATTCATTTTTTTTGTTAAATTTATAGATGTCCTGTTCCTTTCTTCTCGCCATTTTAGATTCATTACCGATTAAACTCTTTCAGTGAAAGCCGGATTGTTAATAGTTCAGTAATTATCCATATAAGTATTTCATTTTACGCATCAGAGTAAATGTTGGAAATAGAGTATATTCACATACTTCGTTTTTATACAAAGGTATAAAATATATTTACCAAAAATAAAGTAGGATATGTTATTATAAAGTATGGTTGGCAACCCTAGTGGAGGAGGAGGGTAGGGAGGAATACTTCTGCAATCCCTATGTCAAGAAAATGTATAGTCCTTGAGATATTAGACATATTTATTTATTATGAACAGAGCCGAACTTATAAAATAGGTTAGCAGGCTTTAGTCTTCATGTAAATTTTTTCCTAATCACCCAAAATTCACTTTATATATCAATATGTGCCCTATAACTATACTGCACCCTATCTGTGTACCCTTGAAAAATGATTGATAATATCTGGATTTGTTAACTTTGTTTTTCTTTAACTACCATTTTCTACATTACTAACTAACATTTTCTTCATCAGGGCAAAGATAAAACTTTTTATTCTTCAAAGTGTGCTTACAGGGGAGATGGATGAAATGAGATGGATTTACATTTATAATAACTATTGCATGAAAATTGTCAATTTCACTTTCTGTTATGTATTTTAGTTCAGTACTAATGATGATAAACCATGCCTTGTATGCTACATATGTTGTGCGCAGCTGAGAACACTTTATTAGTCAGTTGAGGAAGAGGGCCTAGAAGGCTGAGGAGCTGCGCACAGGGTTTTTTTAATAATAGTTTGGAAGTAGTAGTGTTTGATTATTTATTTAAGTTTTTAAATTGTTACAACCTAAGCGCCGACAAAGACAAATTCCACATACAGATTTGTAGAAACACATTTGAACTAATAACATTGAAAATATTGTAATCCTTTTATGATCTTCTTCTTTTGTTCACTTATATATTGGCATATCTTACTAATTATTGTTCAGAATAGCCTATTGTCAATTGTACTCGCTCATTAGCATCATTAGCCAGGTGTTGCTGATTCATTTCCATTTGTGTAGTATAAAACGACGGCCTGATGGAGAGAGGGCGGCAGTCAAGCGACGATTACGATACGAGCGTGACGTGTGTACAATCAGGGATCTAATAGTGACAGACTTTGCACATTTTATTGAATTACGACCTTCTGCATTATGTTTGGATTTGTTGTGTTCGGTCATATTTGTACCTGTGTTATACGTGTATGTATAGTTGTATTAAATTCTATAGTAATTCAAACGACATTTTAATTTGAATCCTACTAAACTCATTACAATATATAATGTATGTCTCTGATATTTTTATAATATAAAGATTAGAACCGATTTGCTTGTGAATCATATGACTAGGCCCTGGACTGCTGCCTAGATGTTCCTTGCATGAATTAATGGTAATTTGAGTTCAGGCTATACTTTTGACTTATTATATAGCCACTAAATATGTTGCTGGGGTGTGAAAAAGATTTCTGGAACCTAAGTTTTAAAATAATTATGATGACATTTAAATACTTAGCAAAGATTTAAAATTGTGTCACTTTTGATAATAACAAAGCATGATTTGAGTTTATGAATGTACACATGATTTATTTATAACTGCACCTGCCCACTATTAAAAATTCATGCATCAGATATATATATAGATTTACCACCAGCTGTGAGTCTTTATTTTAATTGCGTTTATATATTTTATGTATGTCTATGATATTTTTGCTATATTAACAGAATAACCAAGGTTTTCGAGAAATACTTTCTCATACTGTAGTGCTGTAAATAGATGTAATGCACAGGTTTTTAAAAAATCGAAAATCATTGTATTTTGGATAATTCATACTATATATTTTTATAAATTATAGCCCTTTTGTTATTCTGATGTGTAAACTATATTATTGTAAAGTTTCATCAAAATCCATTCAGTAGTTTTTGCGTGAAAGAGTAACAAACATACATCCATACATACATCCCTACAAACTTTCGCGTTTATAATATTTATAAATTATAGGATTATTTATTTATTACATATTATATTATTATTGTGGAAGGCCACGACACACCTTCCATGATCAAATTGATCGTGTACTAGCGGAGGGTGATGTCAGGAGCCTTAAGAACAGACAAGCGTGCATGACAAGAGCTATGAATGTCAAAGAAGCAAGTGAGGTGTGTAAGAATAAGCCTGAATGGCGCTCTGTTGTTCATACCTACCCCGCAAGGAACTGACGTGAAGTTATGTATGTATGTACATATGTATATTATATTAATAATCTTGTGAATATTTTCATATGGACAATGTTGATGGCTTCAATATTATTATCTGATCTTACTGTAACTTTTTACTTTGTATGTTATAGTGTAGCTGTTCTTGTTCCTTTAAATAAATAAAATAAAATAAAAATCCTACAAAAATATCCGAAAATAACTGACATTTATTTAGATCTAAATTGTAATCTGTTTTCTTTTTATTTTAATGCGTCATCACTAATAATAAAAAAGTCCATAACATGCATTCTTAGAAACCATAAAGCTTAAAAAATTAGGATTCCAAGGGCAAATGGTCATATTGTTAGGCTATTTTACGAATATAATAGGTCTTTACCTATAAAAATGCCCTTCTGCAGTTCTGGCCATTTCAAATGAAAATAATTTTTGCTTGGCTGAGAATTTCAAATTAATTTTATTTAAAAAACATATTCTATTTTCGAAATTAGTTAATTCTCGAACTGGTCGGTTTTGATCATGATACACATGGTTTTATAAGAACTTGGAATTTCAACAATAAAATGGTTTATGACATCTTATGGGCAGGTGGGCTGTAATAAAAAGGGCATTTGAGAATTACCGTGAACAATTAAATAGTTTAAATTCCAAGGGGTAATAAAACACATGTTGCAAAAGATTAGTGTTGGTTCCCAACAGTATTGATGTGAATGGTCCTTTGCAGGTTTTATTAACCCTTTGAATTTGAATGGTCTATTGTTCGCCCTAATCTCTATGTTTCCGCCGCCGTAAGACGTCATAAAACCGTCTTTTTTTTTTGTACTTCACGCAAATCCATGACAGCCATAAAGCTTATTGGCCCTGTCTAATTTACAAATGAATAGGGTTGGTCAGTCAAGGAATGAGGCGGTCGACTTTTGAGTGCGATTGTGGCGTCACCTAAGCTTCATTTTATTAGAGACTTGCTTGCTTTCCGGCGTTACAATCGTAAACCCAAGTGGAATGTTTATTCGACCCACTCCTTGACATAGGTCGTTGTGAGCGTTGTGTGATCGAAAATGATGACGTCATTAGTGACGTTTTCGCCACGACCACAACGACCGCGGTCGCCTTGTGGAACGGCTAACGAAGCATTTTGGGTGCTGTGGGCGAGTATTTTACTACGACGTACTTTACGCGATTTAAGTGATTACGATTTTATGAATATAACGATTTGGTGAAATACAATAAAAAGCGCCGCCACCAAATAAGCATTCCTCTCCCTGGTATCGGGCAGCAGCAATACCAGAATGGATAGCAGGCTATAGAAAGGATTCTGTTCAATTCTTAACGGGCGAAATACCGTTTGTTAAACTGCAGTGTGAAGGGCAACTTGAGAAATCACCGCAAATACATGCCTAATGTGGAGCAATATAGAAGTAAAAATTAAAAGTAATACAACTGGCCCATAATAGAGAAGATTTGAGGAGGCTCCACCGACAAGAGAATAGCTCTTAAATGATAAATAGACGATTTTATGGTTTACTGTTTGGTTTTGTTGTATTCGGTTGTACTTGTAAGAACTGATAATTGCGTGCGTGGACTTCTAATAAACTTTGTGATAATTCCAAAGCCATTTTAAATTTACATCCCATAAATTCGTAACGTTATGTACATCTTTTTATCCGTGTTGGAACGGAGAAAGAATACAATTTCCTACGGCCGGACGGCCTGACGTGAGAGGCGAAAAAAACCACAGCCAGGTGGTAGGGTATTTGCTCGACTAGATGCCGACTGCCCCTGGTCTAGAGTATGCCGCAATAACAACCTTGTGTTGTGTTCCGGCATTAGTGACCAGGTTCCAGTCTACCTTAAGAGAGCCGCAGCGCATTTGTAGCAAGCACCTTTGGTGATGCAGAAGTCCATAGGCGATGATAACTGCTTTCCATCAAGTGGGCCGTCCTGCTGAACTCTTGCAATAAAATAAACTGAATACACCTACACTATGATTATCCAAATTTTGCTGACTACTTTAGTTACTATGTTGACACAATATACCATGCAATATTCACAGTGCCTTTCTTTACTCATTATGTCACGCATGTCTTCTTACTTGTACCCTGCCTTATTATTGAGTTTTTATTACCTCAGAATTATATCTAAAAACGGCATCTTGTGCGATCTTAACTATATGGTTAGGTTGAAAAAATAATCTAGTTCCGGCCTCCGTCCATAATTAGGGCCGTGTTAAGGGAGAGATTGTTATAGCAAAATTGGGGCCTTGACAATCCTAAATCCACATCATTATGATGCCTTAGCATTAGCGTCACTACAACACGGTTTCCAGATGCGATACCTGATATGGCAAATTTCGGAAATGAATTTCCGCCTTATTGACTATGGTCCGGATGTCTGAGGCAGATGTATTTTACCCATAACTCAAGCATAACTTGCTTAAATTGTTGATTTACAATATGTGTGTTGGTCTACCGAATTATTACGAGTATTATTATTATTATCCAAGTCATTATTCATCTAGTCGTGGAAGGCCACGACACACCTTCCATGATCAAATTGATCGTGTACTAGCAGAAGGTGATGTCAGGAGCCTTAAGAACAGACGAGCTTGCATGACAAGAGTTATGAATGTCAAAGAGGCAAGTGAGGTGTGTAAGAATAAGCCTAAATGGCACTCTGTTGTATATGCCTACCCCGCGAGGGAACTGGCGTGAAGTTATGTATGTATGTATGTATGTATGTATTATTCATCTACAATTTTTTTAGAAACACTAAAAACTTTTTTTGTAAACATTCAAAATACAATACTTGATAAAAAAAATCTTGCAGCTCGCCGGCAGGGGGGCCTGGAGTCCGAACTACCGGTGGTTAGGGCTCCAGAGACAGGAACCTCCTCACAATCTGTGCCGTGTCCAAGAGTGCTCTACCTTTTGTATGTGACCCTTTATCTGACATCTGACTTTTATTATTATTAAGCTTCCAAGTCTAAACATTAACCTATCGGACATTAATATTACAGCAAACACAGGAAGCATTATCAGCAATGGCCTCTGAAACAGACTTGGATTATTCATATGTCACTAAACAATTGTGCCAAGGTGAATGTAAAGAATTTGAAAAGGATATTATAGTTGAGATAAAAAAAGAAATCGAATCAGAAGGTGAAGAGGACAATGCAGTAGAGATTGAAATTGACATCAAAGAAGAGAAATATGGTAGGTTGTCAGTATGTAACACTAATGTACAGTCGTGGTATGAAAATGTTCGCCAGTATTCAAATTGATTCATTTCACGTTCCGCGAGCACATGTTACCTTTTCAAACT
This sequence comes from Dendrolimus kikuchii, assembly GCA_019925095.2. NCBI lineage: Eukaryota > Metazoa > Arthropoda > Insecta > Lepidoptera > Lasiocampidae > Dendrolimus > Dendrolimus kikuchii. Next base: position 36,826,124 of record CM034387.1, read on the forward strand.
AAGACACAGAACAGACCGTTCCACAGAAAATCATGTTTTAACTGTTTGACAATTAAGTTTAACATTTCTAAGATCAAAATTCTTGATTATCTATCTTGTCTTAAAAGATTGTCTAGAGATGTAAATCCTTTTTATTAGTTTTAAGCGTAGTGATTATATCCTCTTTGTTTCTTATTCTTAATCTCAGCGTCAGTCATTGTCAACATTCAAATTTTCTTTTTTTCAACCGAGACCTTCAAATCGGTTCACAATTTACGAATATTATGAACCAATTTTCAAAAAATTTCTTTTAATCGAAAGGTCTCCCGAACTGGTCCCATTGTCGCATGTAGTCTGTTGAATAGATTCCAAGGAATTAGAGAAACGAAAATTTATAACATACTCTCAACTCTAAACCATTTTTTTTTACTCATAAGTCTATACTCCCGTGGTTATGTCGTGGTTACTAAGTCAGGAACCGGTGAGTGGATCCCAGGGAAATCAAGAGTAACCCATATAAAAAAATGCCAACAGCCTACAATTTTCGAAAAAAAAACCGCTTGTATACCTGTGCCGGTATTACACTTTCTACAGGCGCCTCATATTTTTTGTAGGCATGTTACGCTATTTCTCCGGCAATTGTAGACCAATTTGCAAATTGTTTTTTTTAACTCTCAAGATGGTCCCATAGTCATAGGCAGGATCTGATGTGTGGATCGCAAGGAAATCGAGAGCAACCCTTGTAGAAGTTACAAATTCTGCAGATACTAAAAGAAACCCCAAGCCAAGTAAGACACAAAAAGCAACGATAAAATTGCAAAATTCTCCGACTTCAAGATGTAGAATGTATTTATTATTTGCTTTTTAGTTTGAAGTCGGTTTGGTTATTGTAAAAAAAATATCAATAATCTTATTGTTCTCGCAAATTGGCAAACTAAGCTCATGAAATGTAAGAATTCTCCCAGAATAAGGTAAAAAGCGTATGTGAATGGCGTTGAGGAAGTCATAGTTGACAATAAAAATGTTTTTCAGATTATTCAGATCTGCTTCAGGAAGACAAACTAGACCTCGCTGATACTAAGCCAAGCGCACTATCCTCTGATACTGAGCTTGTAAAAAAAGAAGTTCAAATGATTTTGGAGAAGATTGATACAGGTGAGTATTTTAATATACATTTTGTATGATTCTGCTCAAGTGGAATAAGTAAGTGTATTTGTGGGATGAAAGACAACTGTTGTAAAACCTCATTGTATAATCTCATAGAGGAAATATTGTAATATTCTATTCATCTCTACTATGATAAATCTGTAAATGGTTCGAGTTTGTACAATGCGTTTGAAAATGTAAAAAAATGAGGGGGGGAAATTCAGACCAGGAGATATCAAAAATGCAATTTTTGGCTTTTTGTCTGTCTTTCTGTCTGTTAGAGCATCACGTGAAAACCGCTGTATAAATTTAAATACAACTCGATATAGAGCTAGCTTATATCCCGGGGCGTAAATTAGGAGACTTTTTAGCCGATGAATGATGTGTTAGACGAAAATAGGGATGAAGATGGCGCTGCGATCGCATCTTTTTTGAAAAGTACTGAACATATATGAATGAAACAATCAACAACAATCCCTTCTAATAAAGATCTATTAAAAAGAATACAGACAGGTTTAGTTAAGCTGCTTGCACATTTTACTATGAAGATAGGCGGTATATGATCAGGATCACCGGATTTTGATAGATCTAATGATTTCAGCAGCTTTAAAACATTACTTTCTGACACTTTAATTGAATTGATATAATTTACACAAGTGGTTAAACTAGGATCGCCCGAGGCATCGGTGTTATTATTATCTGTTGTGCCGAAAGTGGAGTGAAAATACTTAACGAACAGGTTGCTAATGTCCGTACCATTATCCGCAGACGTATCCTGGTAGTAAATAATATTAGGTAATTTAGAAGTATTTTTTTTACTTTTTATGTAAGACCAAAAGAACTTTGGGTTGGTTTTTATAGACTCTTCTATATATTTTATATAATTATCGAAACAAAGTTTTTTCTAAGTCTATAGCTCTGCTGCGTAACAGTGAGACAGAATGATAGTCAGATAAGTTTCCATATAATTTGTACTTACGATGGTACTTCTGTTTTTCTTTTAAAACTTTAATTAGGGCTGAACTATACCATACTAGATGCGATGTATGTCGTAACGATTTTTTGGGAACGTACTGATCTCTTATTTCATATAATTTAATGTAAAAAATATTAACAGCCTTTAGCAATGAATCAGAATTCAGAAGATTCTCCCATTGTACAAGGTCTAAAGTAGACCTAATTGATTAATAATCTCCCTTATTGAAAAGATACTTAATACCGGTATTTTCTTCTAGTGTGTGTATTTCTAAAAAGTTAGCTTGTATAACTAAGGGCTCTAATCCCATTTATCTTGTTTCCTTCACACTTTTATATATATCTTAAAGGTAATAAACTTTGCCGCTATGGGTTCTGTTTCCATGCATGCCTGAGTTAGTTAAGATGGTGTCTACCATACTTTTAATTTCCTCCTTAGGATTAATGCACGAAAAAAATTCTAAGGAGTTTTGTTTAAAAAAGTGAATAATGAACAAAAAAGGTCTAAAGTTATTTTATATCAGTCTACTCCATTAAAATAAGGTTACAATTAAAACAGTTTAGTACAGATAATAAAAACTTATTATTTTTTTGCTGTAAGAAAAATTTTACACCAAAATAGGGAAGTAGTTGTTAGAAACAAACATACTAATGAGGACTCCGCTGTTCTCGGAAAGGGTGAATAAAAAGAAATGAAATTGATTCACAACATAGTTAGTCACATTGTCCTTGCATTGCTTTCAGAGACACCAGCGAGAAAACGCATGTCGAACGAAGTATCGCAAAAGGCGAAGCGAATTAAACTGGACGAAACAACTAAGTACAAAAATGAGTTAGCCAATGCTGTTTTAAAAAGTCTTCCAAATAACAAGTGCAAAGAATCTGTTAGAAATTCTTCTAAAAAAACATCAGTGTATACAAATGTGCAAAATTCTACAAGCGAACCAGATACAAAACCAATACCTAATTACACTCTAGTTGATAAAATAGCACAAAAAATTAATTCTCTACCAAAAGATAATGATCAAACCGAAAACATTGTTGTACAAAACAATAAGACAATCTCTTCCAACCTTTGTTACAATGATGCTGAAAATGAAATATTCGAGCGAAGTCTTCCGAAGCGTGCAGATGCGGTTGCTACGAGTACTTCAATAGATGCATATGGTCAAGGAAATACATCAAATGTTTTTAACAGGAAGGGACCAGAAAATAAGCAATTGTGTCATACATATCAACACAAGTATGTCCCAAAGAGTGAGTTAAATAGTCACCCTCCTGAGCACATTGGGGTGCAACTGTACACACGTGATGTGTCTGATTATGGATTTTCAATAAAAGCTAATTCAGATAACCATTTAAAGTATAAACACGCAAAGGAAAAGAAATACACATGTCATATATGTGAATACAAATGTGTTAAAAAGAACGATTTAATTAGACACATTCGTACACATACTCGGGAGAAACCGTACATTTGTGATTTATGTGATTTTAGATGTTCCACAAAAAGTTATTTAAAAAGTCATATAATGTATAAACACACCAAAGAAAAGAAATTCTCATGTCATATATGTCAATATAAATGCATTGAAAAAAGCATATTGAATAAACATCTCAGCAAACACACTGGCGAGAAACCATACATTTGTGATTTATGTGATTTTAAATGTTCCACAAAAAGTTATTTAAAAAGTCATATAATGTATAAACACACCAAAGAAAAGACATTCTCATGTCATTTATGTCAATACAAATGTATTGCAAAAAGCACGTTGAATAAACATCTTCGCAAGCACACTGGCGAGAAACCGTACATGTGTAATTTTTGTGATTATAGATGTTCCAGGAAAAGTAATTTAAAAAGTCATGTAATGTGTAAACACACCAAAGAAAAGAACATCTCATGTCATATATGCCAATACAAATGCATTTCAAAAAGCATGTTGAATAAACATCTTCGCAAGCACACTGGCGAGAAACCGTACATTTGTGATTTTTGTGATTATAGATGTTCACAAAAAAATAATTTGAAAATACATATAATGTATCAACACGCCAAAGAAAAGAACTTCTCATGCCATATATGTCAATACAAATGCGTTTCAAAAAACAAATTGAATATACACCTTGGCATACACACAGAGGGAAACAAGGAGAAACTACACATGTGCGATTTATGTGATTATAGATGTGTTAAAAAAAATGCGTTAAATGTTCATATGAAGTATAAACACACCAAAGAAAAGAACTTCTCATGTCATATATGTCAGTACAAATGTGTTGAAAAGGGTAAATTAAATAGACACCTTCTTAAACACACCAGCTAGAAAACAGCACATTTGTAATTTTTGTGATTTTAGATGTTCCAGCAAAAGTGATTTAAAAAGACATGTAATGTGTAAACACGCAAAGGAAAAGAAATTCTCATATCATATATGTAAATACAAATGCATTGCAAAAAGCAAATTGAATGAACATCTTCGCAAACACACTGGCGAGAAACCATACATTTGTGATTTTAGATGTTCCAGAAAAAGTGATTTAAAAAGACATGTAATGTGTAAACACGCAAAGGAAAAGAAATTCTCATGTCACATATGTCAATACAAATGCATTGCAAAAAGCAAATTTAATGAACATCTTCGCAAGCACACCAGCGAGAAACTGCACATTTGTGATTTTTGTGATTATAGATGTTCCAACAAAAGTGATTTTATAAGACATGTAACATGTAAACACACCAAAGAGAAGGACTTCTCATGTCATATATGTCAGTTCAAATGTGTTAAAAAAAGTGTATTGAATATATAATTTCGCAAACACACTGGCAAGAAGCCGTACATTTGTGATTTATGTAATTATAGATGTTCGATCAAAAGACTTTTAAAAAGACATATATTCTATAAACACACCATAGAAAATAACTTCTCATGTCATATATGTCAGTTCAAATGTGTTAAAAAAACTCACTTAAATGAACACCTTTCTAAATACACCGGCGAGAAACAGTACATGTGTGATTGATGTGATTGTATATGTGCCCACAAAGATATTTTAAATATTCATACAAAGCATAAAGACACGAAGGAAAAGACCTAAGAAGAAGAATTATTATGAAATTGGTGAAATGAGTTCTAGCATTCTTAATAATGATTTTGTCCAATATTGGTTGTCAGTTTCTTCATACAATTCAGCTGGTACACGTTTATAGAATTTATGCCAGTGTAGTATGGATCTATATTCGGCTGGTTTCAGAGTCCACGTTATGCCGGGGCGGGTGGTTATGTGGGCCACAAGCTAGCTGTTACCTTGTACCATTTCAAAGTGAATATGTTCCATAAGGGACTCAGGCACTTACGACAGGCCGCCCGGCCGCAGGAGGTTGTGTTCTTTCTCCGTTCCTGCACGGATGTTCCCGTTCCACTAGCTTGCAGGCTTTAAAATCATTAACTTCAGTAGAACGGATTATGGAGCGTTGATGTCATTAACGACGAAATACACTAATGTCATTGGTTGATTTGAAAATCGCGCCCTTTTTAATGTCAATAGATAGAGATAATTAATGCTCTGTGCTCAACGCCCATTTCGATCGAGCTCTTGGCATCGGTCTTTATGAGCGCTGATAGATGATACACTATACATACGATAGATGCGCAACTCTCATTCAATTTTGCATTTTTACGCTTATACCCTCGTATAGATGATGGAAACGCAAGCGAAGGCGCGGAAGTTGGAACCAGTATGTGTTTCTATTATCTTATGCGAACTCTAATAAACCAAATAATAATAGCATTGCACATGTAATTTCACGTACACGCTGATTGCACGCGCCTGCACGCACTATCTCGCGTCGAAATGCCGGCGAACCGCGTCATACTAAACTCCTTTCAGAGTTGCGCGCATTCTAGCCTCAGCGTCTATAGTTTAGTTCAAACCCTTTTTACTTAATAGGTTATACTACAGCGTAGACGAGAAAATTAATGATAAAACAATAAAATAAGATAATTAACATTGAAATTTTCAAATTGAATACTTAACATGTTTTTAATAATATAGTATATCTACTGAAATTAATTTAGAAACATTAGTTTATATAGCTTCATAACTAATTAAGTAACTGACGAAACATACTGGAATCTTTATATTTCGTAACATTTATTCACCTATGTTTTTACAAATAAATATTGATTGATTGATTACTACAGGGGAAGCAGAATATGAAAGCAATTAAATTGTCCAGTAAAAGAGTGAATCTTCGAAATGTATTATTTTATTTGGTTTTTATTTATGGTTTCTTTATTAACCTACGTGCATGATATATTCAATAAGCTAAATTTAATGTTTTCTTACTTAAATGTTTTATGAAAAAAGACACTATTATATCTTCAATAATTAAGAAGACATTTACAAAATTACACACCTTCCATGATCAAATTGATCGTGTACTAGCGGAGGGTGATGTCAGGAGCCTTAAGAACAGACGAGTGTGCATGACAAGAGTCATGAATGTCAAAGAAGCAAGTGAGGTGTGTAAGAATGGTCCTAAATGGCGCTCTGTTGTTCGTGCCTACCCTGTAAGGGAACTGGCGTGAAGTTATGTATGTATGTATGTATGTATTTACAAAATTTAATTTATTCGTGTTGAGACTAATGACATTGAGTACTAGGAATAACTATAAATAATCGACAACAATGATGCTATGTTATTAAGGCTGTCCAACTTTGGAATACATTGCCTGTTGCTGTCAAACAAGCAAAATCTCTTAATAACATTTAAGAACATACTCAGAAAATACTATCTGCAATATAATGATATGTAATTTTACGTAGTTCGTATTATATGGCATATAGCTATATGTTTATTATATTTAAATAGTTACATTTCATCACTATATCTTGTGTTATGTGGTGTGTGTGTTGTATATAAGACTTAAAAAACCTAGTTTATTTATTAACTTACAAACATTGTGTTAGTTATTTAGTAGCATAGTTGTTCTTGTCATGTTTCTTTTTAAAGTTAATAATTAATTTTGTTATGTACCTTCTTATTTCTAAACTATACTGTCATTTCCTTAATTGAATAATAATGTTATATTTTTATTTATTCCGTAATTAGCACCTGTTTTATATACAGTAAGTAGTTCTCTATAATTTAACGTAATTGTATGTATTAATGTTTGTCTCTGTGTGATAATTGTGTACAGATAGATTATAATACAAAAGCTCTCAATTGTGTATAGACGGTATTCACTATATTTTATTTTATGTTGGCAGACATGATAGATTTATACTGTGTTCGGCCTATTTTATTACAAGTAAAACTTAAGCATAATATTTTATACAATATTTTATATAAAATATTATCTAAAATTTCCAAACAATAATGTATTAAACTCTATTGGTTGTGCCAATATGCTAAGTTTCATCTTATAATAATATATAAAGTTGAAGGGTTTATTTTTTTGAACGCGCTAATCTCAGGACCTACTGGTCTGATTTGAAAAATTCTTTCAGTGTTAGATAGCTCATTTATCGAGGAAGGCTATAGGCTATATATCATCAGGCTAAGACCAATAGGAGCGGAACAACAATTAAAAATGTTTCAAAATGGGGGGGGGGGGGCTTTGAAAACAAATTCCACCCGGACGACGTCGCGGGCACAGCTAGTAAAACAAAATCGCTCCAGGTGATTAGGAGGATTCTAGAACCCGATCTCAGCGACACCTACCAGTTCCAATGGGTTACAAAGTATCCTCTGTCCGTCCCCTGGTTCAAATCGATACAGCCGTTCTTGAGTTATAAATAGTGTAACTAACACGACTTTCTTTTGTATATATAAATAGATAATATAGATATTAAAAAATCTATGTATTCGTGCAGCTTCCTTAAATATGAACAACATAAAACGGGCAACATTGAATTATTTTCTATGTAATTACTGTTGTTATTTATTATTTGATATGGAAGAATTATTGAGATATAAGGGAAGAATGTATAAAATTTTGGCAAACGTGCAACGAAGTTGTATATATAAATATTAAAAGGAAAATAAAATTGTTTTCAAAGAGAATGGTGTTTTCTTTACTCTGAATATATACACCACAGAACACTAGTACTCTCTAATGAGAGCTATACAGACTACAGTGGCTACTTTCCGAAGGGACCTGTGATGTTAGATAGTAGCCCAATAAACGTGTTACAGATGTCGCTAAATCTGGCATTTCAAAACAAAAGTTAGTACATTTACGCAAAATCATTTGTCGGTATTCTGTATTATATATAGCTAAAACACAATGTTATTAAATGACACTGACAAATATACATTTAATTACATATTACTATCATATTTCTCAATAAATCGTAGCGTGTAAATGAATTGTTGATAATTTATGACATACATACATACATAACTTCACGCCAGTTCCCTTGCGGGGTAGGCACGGGATAGGTGGGTAGGTAGTAGGGTAGGTATAATTTATGACATTAATCAATATTGTACATATCAGGTATATCAAGAAGTTATAAAAAATTTATACATACATACATAACTTCACGCCTTGTACATATCAGGTATATCAAGAACTTATAAAAATTTTATACATACATACATAACTTCACGCCAGTTATGAAATATAAATTATAAAACTTTATAATACCTACAAAAGCTATTTCATACACCATTTATACCGAAAGTTGGTATTTCAGCTTACCAACCAGACTTAATTGTTACGCTAACCATAATAAATTGTACGCATACCAGAAATTGTTACGTCTAACATCACTGGAAGGGACTCGCAACGACTACGTTCACACGGTTATTCGATCCATCTCTTGACATGGGTCGTTGTGAGAGTTGTGGAAGGAGTTTTTGGCGGGAACTGAAAGATGTTGTGCTGTGCAGTTTTATTTTCTAAAAATGTGTAAAATTATTTTAAAATGAACAATAGTTGTAGGATATTGATAGTATTTTGGTAATAATTATGTATTTTGTGAGAAATATGAACTGAATAGCCAAATGTGTCATTTTGAGTTGTCACAAGAACTCCGTTGAATGGCACTAACTGATTACCTACAGTTCAGCTAAACTACACATAGGCTTAAGAAAGTGAAACTATATTGTAAACTAAGATTTGGCTCAAAAGCCTAGCTGCCAAGCCATAGACTTAAATAAACAATAGTTGTGGAATGGGTAACGAAGAATTTTGGGCCAGTCCTGTCAGATGGGGGATTTCCTGTAAATTCTTGTTTTTTTCGACGTTTAGGGGGAGATTCGGGAGTTAAGATTCTTTGGGGTGACATTTAGTGGACAAAATTAAGTTAAGAACAGACGAGCATGCATGACAAGAGTTATGAATGTCAAAGAAGCAAGTGAGGTGTGTAAGAATAAGCGTAAATGGCGCTCTGTTGTTCGTGCCTACCTCGCAAGGGAACTGGCGTGAAGTTATGTATGTATGTATGTAAAATTAAGTTGAGAGAAATTTTGTAGATTTTTTATGTACCAATAATTCATCCACAAACACGATTCTCGTAAGTACAATTATTATATCCAAGATATAATATACTACTACTTTATCTTAGAATTATATTCTACTAGTAAGTCATACTTCAATTCAATCGTTCATTTTAATCATTGAATTTATTCGTTCGTTTATTTACGTTATTAATTTATTGTGCTGTCTCTACTTGTGTACGTCGTATCCCAGAGGCTACTTTCCGTTAGAGACTCACAACGACCACGTTCACAACCGCAATGTTTCCCGTTCCACTTGTTTGCTGGCGTCACAATCGTAAACACAAGTGGAGCGGTTACTTAACCCACTTATTGGCACGGGTCGTTGTGAGCACTCCGTGAGTGAAAATGATGACGTCCGTAGTGACGTTTTCGCAACGAAGGTGATTTTGCTTTTTTATTTGTCCTTTAAAATAAGTAAAACTGTTTTGCAAATTTTTTCAAAAAGCATATTTTTGGAACTTCTTGAAAAAAATTGGGGCATAATTGACATGGTCGTCTGGCAACACTGGCATTGTAAGCTACTGTCAAGTGTCAGTCTGTGTCAGTAGCTTAGTAGCTTCATCGGTAGTATCCATAGTAGTTTGTCGTAGCTTCATCCCAGTAGCACAATACGTAGTATCCATAGTAATTTGTGCAGTAGTATACGTAGTAACCAAGTATCCATAGTAGTTTTTGCAGTAGCCTAAAGCCTACCGATGAAGCGGCCTTTATGGATACAACATATTTTAATAGATCTACCTATTTATTGTTGTTATAACAATACAACTGTATTTTGTACGGAACAAATTTTAACGTACTTTTATCAATATATAATAAATTAGATTACTTTTGAAAAAGTGGTGTTATTCGCTAATTTTAAATGGATTTTAAAATACAAGCAAATGAAAATACGTTTTTCTTCGGCAAACTGTTTGTGTACGAGTGAAGTATCATGAAAGCCCTTTCTAACTGAAGATTGTTTTGGTGAAAAATATTTTGCCTATCTGTAACATTTTTATAGAAGTTTTTGTAGCTTCTGAAGTAATCTGAAGTGAAGTGAACATTTTTGATTCATTTGTCTGCAACATGTTTGTTCATATTTGAACAGAAATGAGCTTGACAGTTCGTGCAGAATGTGTTTGTGCGGTGATGGGCGACGTCTAGTAGGCGTATGTTCGCTATAAGCAACACTGTATTACAAGTTGAAAAGCTAAGAAATTGTAAGGTGAGTTCACACAATTGCATTACTAGGAACTTTCTTCGTTAAAACTCTGGTGAGGAGCCGCTATATATGAGACGGGGCAAATTGAAACAAACATCTTTGCTCTGTAATAGACAATACAGGCCAAATAGTCATTAGGTATGTTGAACTTTTGTAGACATAAGCCAATTATTTGCTTCCTGTTTCTTTGTAGTCCTAGAAAAACAAGTCTAGTGTTACTAAAAATGTGAGAAAAGTTAACAAAGGGTGTGGTATAGATATACGGCACCTTGATTTCAAATATTTGGGGGCCCCGAGGTTAGGGTTGACAACTAGTTTTGAGAATAATAATATATTACATTTTTTAAGTAGGGAAGTAATAAAGTATTTGGAGGAAAAAAAATCTCTTGTCTCTTCTCTCTTTTTGTGTACTTCTAGCACACACTAACAACATTTCATTATCCTTAAATTTTTGGATGCTTTGGAAGAGTTTTTACATTCCCAATTTAAATAAACATATAATTCATTTTTTTATTAAATTTGTAGATGTCCAGTTCCTATCTGCTCGCCATTTTAGATTCATTACCGAATAAACTCTTTCAGTGAAAGCTGTATTGATAATAGTTCAGTAATTATCCATATAAGTATTTCATTTTACGCATCAGAGTAAATGTTGGAAATAGAGTATATTCACATACTTTGTTTTTGTGCAAAAGTATAAAGTATATTTACCAAAAATAAAGTAGGATATGTTATTATAAAGTATTGTTGGCAACCCTAGTGGAGGGGGAGGGTAGGGAGGAATACTCTTGCAATCCCTATGTCAAAAAAGTCCTTAAGATAATAGGTATATTTTTTATTATGAACAGAGCCTAACTTTTTAAAATAGGTTAGCAGGCTTTAGACTTCATGTTTATTTTTTTTCTACATACATACATACATAACTTCATGGCAGTTCCCTTGCAGGGTAGGCACGAACAACAGAGTGCCATTTAGGCTTATTCTTACACACCTCACTTGCCTTTTTGACATTCATAACTCTCGTCATGCAAGCTCGTCTGTTCTTAAGGCTCCTGACATCACCTTTTTTTCTAACCACCCAAAATTCACTTTATGTATCAAAAATGCGCCCTATAACTATACTGCACCTTATCTGTGTACCCTTGAAAAATGATTGATAATCTCTGGATTTGTTAACTTTGTTTTTTTTTAACTACCATTTTCTACATTACTAACTAACATTTTCTTCATCAGGGCAAAGATAAAACTTTTAATTCTTCAAAGTGTGCTTACAGGGGATGGATGAGATGAGATGTATTTACATTTATAATAAGTATTGCATGAAAAATGGCAATTTCATGTTCTATTTTGTATTTCAGTTTAGTACTAATGACGGGAAACCATGCCTTGTATGCTACATATGTTGTGCGCAGCTGAGAACACTTTCTCAGTCAGTTGAAGAAGAAGGTGTTGAAGGCTGAGGAGCTGCTCCCAGGGTTTTAATAATAGTTTGGAAGTAAGTTAAGTTTTTATTACAACCTAGGTGCCGACAAAGTCAAATTCCACATACAGATTTGTAGAAACACATTTATTACCAGTCACATTTGAACTAATAACATTGGAAACTATTGTCATCATTTTATGATCGTCTTCTTTTGTTCACATATTTATTGGCATACCTGGCATACCTAATTATTGTTGAGAATAGCCTATTTTCCATTATACTCGCTCATTAGCATCATTAGCTACGTGTTGCGGATTCATTTCTATTTGTGTAATATAGAATGACAGCCTGATGGAGAGGGGGAGGCAGTCAAGCGACAATTACGCTATGAGTGTGACATGTGTACAATCGGGGATCTAATAGTGACAGATTGCGCGTTTTATTGAATTACGACCTTCTGCATTACTGTTGCATTTGTTGTGTTCGGTTATATTTGTACCTGTGCTATATGTGTTTGTATAGTTCTAATAAACTCTATAGTAATTGTAAAGACATTTTAATTTGAGTCCTGCTAAACTCGTAACAATATATAATTTAAGTCTCTGATATTTTTATAATATAAAGATTATAACCAATTTGCTTGTGAATCATATGACCAGGCCCTGAGCTGTTGCTTAGATGTTCGGTGCATGAATCAATGGTCATTTGAGTTCAGGATACTTTTGACTTATTATAGACACTAAATATGTTGCTCTAAGTTTTGAAATAATTATGATGACATTAAAATACATAACAAAGATTTAAAATGGTGTCACTTTTCATAATAACAAAGCATGAGTTTATGAATGTACACATGATTTTTTAATAACTGCACCTGCCCACTAATAAAAATTCATACATCAAATATCTATAGATTTACCACCTACTGTCAGTCTTTATTTTAATTGAGTTTTTATATTTAACATATGTCTATGATATTTTTGCTATATTAACAGAAGAACCAAGGTTTTTGAAAAATACTTTGTCATACTGTGGTGCTGTAATAGATTTAATGCACAGGTTTTTTTAAAATCTAAAATCATTGTATTTTTGATAATTCACACTATATATCTTTATAAATTATATATAGCCTGTGTGTTATTCTGATGTGTAAGCTATATTATTGTAAAGTTTTATCAAGATTCATGCAGTAGTTTTTGCGTGAAAGAGTAACAAACATACATACATTCCTACAAACTTTCGCATTTATAATATTATAGAATTATAATTACATATTATATTATATTAATAATCTTGTGAATATTTTCATATGGACAACGTCGATGGCTTCAATATCATTATCTGATCCTATTGTAAGTTTTTATTTTGTTTGTTATATTGTAGCTGTTCTTGTTCCTTTAAATAAATAAAATAAAATATAAATCTTTGAAGAAATAATAAGCATGTCTTCCTAAAATAACCGACATTTATTTGGATCTAAATTGTAATCTATTTTCTTTTTCTTTTAATGCCTCATCACTAATAATAAAACAGTCCATAACACGCATTCTTAGAAAGCATAAAGTTTAAAAAATTAGGATTCCAAAGGCAAATGGTCATGTTGCTAGGTTGTTTTACGAATATAATAGGTCTTTACCTATAAAAATGCCCTTCTGCAGTTCTGGCCATTTCAAATCAAAATAATTTTTGTCTGGCTGAGAATTTCAAATGAATTTTATTTTAAAAACATATTATTCTATTTTCAAAATTACTTAATTCTCGAACTGGTCAGTTTTGATTAGGATACACATGGTTTTTTAAGAAATTGGAATTTGAACAATAAAATGATTTATGACGTCTTATGGGCAGGCGGGATATAACAAAAAGGGGATTCGAGAATTAGCTTGAACAATTAAATAGTTTAAATTCCAAGGGGTAATAAAACACGTGTTTTCCATTCCAGTCCTTTGCAGGTTTTATTACCCCTTTGAATTTGAATGGTCTATTGTTCGCCCTAATCTCTTATGTTTCCGCCGCAGTAAAACGTCATAAAACCGTCTTTTTTTTGTATTTCACGCAAAGCCATGGCAGCCTTAAAGCTTATTGGCCCTGTCTAATTTACAAATGGATAGGGTTGGTCAGTCGAGGAATGAGGCGGTCGACTTTTGAGTGCGATTGTGGCGTCACCAAGGCTTCATTTCATTAGAGACTCGCTTGCTTTCCGGCGTTACAATCGTAAACCCAAGTGGAACGGTTATTCGACCCACCCATTGACATAGGTCGTTGTGAGTGTTGTGTGATCGAAAATGGTGACGTCATTAGTGACGTTTTCGCCACGACCGCAACGACCGCGGTCACCTTGTGGAACGGCTAACGAAGCATTTTGGGTGCTGTGAGCGAGTATTTTACTACGACATACTTTACGCGATTTAAGTGATTACGATTTTATGAATTTTACAATTTGGTGAAATATAATAAAAAGCGCCGCCACCAAATAAGCATTCCTCTCCCTGGTATCAGGCCGCAGCAATACCAGAATGGATAGAAGGCTATAGAAAGGATTCTGTTCAATTCTTAACGGGCGAAATACCGTTTGTTAAACTGCAGTGTGAAAGGCAAGTTGGGAAACCACCTCAAATACGTGCCTAATGTGGAGCAATATGGAAGTAAAAAGTAAAAGTAATACAACTAGCCTATAATAGAGAAGATTTGAGGAGGCTCCACCGACAAGAGCATAGCTCTTAAATGATAAATACACGATTTTTATAGTTTACAGTTTGGTTTTGTTGTAGTCGGTCTACCGAATTATTACGGGTATTATTATTATTATCCAAGTCATTATTCATATACAATTTTTTTTAGAAACACTATAAAATCTTTTTTTTAAACATTCAAAATACAATACTCGATAAAAAAAATCTTGCAGCTCGCCGGCAGCGGGGCCTGGAGTCCAAACTACCAGTGGTTAGGGCTCCAGAGACAGGAACCTCCTCACAATCTGTGCCGTGTCCAAGAGTGCTCTACCTTTTGTATGTGTACCTTTTGTGCTGAACCTTTAACCTTATTATTATTAAGCTACCAAGTCTAAACATTAACCTATCAGACATTAATATTACAGCAAACACAGGAAGCATTATCAGCAATGGCCTCTGAAACAGACTTGGATTATTCATATGTCACTAAACAATTGTGCCATGGTGAATGTAAAGAGTTTGAAAAGGATATTGTAGTTGAGATAAAAAAAGAAAACGAATCAGAAGGTGAAGAGGACAATGCAGTAGAGATTGAAATTGACATCAAAGAAGAGAAATATGGTAGGTTGTCAGTATGTAACACTAATGTACAGTCGTGGTATGAAAATGTTCGCCAGTATTCAAATTGATTCATTTCACGTTCCGTGAGCACGTGTTACCTTTTCAAACTAAGACACAGAACAGATTGTTCCACAGAAAGTCATGTTTTAACTGTTTGACAATTAAGTTTAACATTTCTAAGATCAAAGTTCTTTGATTATCTATCTTGTCTAAAAAGATTGTCTAGAGATGTAAATCCATTTTATTAGTTTTAATGATTATGTTCTTATTGTCAATCTCAACGTCTGTCATTGTCAACATTTAAATTTTCGTTTTTTCAACCGAGACCTTCAAAGAGGAGGTTAATTTTTTGTTTTCCGTTACTCGAAAAATTTTTGAAAATCGGGACACAATTTACGAATATTATGAACCAATTTTCAAAAAATTTGTTTTAATCGAAAGGTCTTCCGAATTCGTCACATTGTCGCATGTAATCTGTTGAATAGATTCCAAGGAATTAGAGAAACTAAAATTTATAACACACTCTCTACTCTAAACCGTTTTTTTCTTTATTCGCAAGTATACTATACTCCCGTGGTTGTGTCATGGTTACTAAGTCAGGATCCGGTGAGTGGATCCCAGGGAAATCACAGAAACAGTAACCCACAGAAAAAAATGCCAACAGCCTACAATTTTCGATGAAAAAAAAACGCTTGTATACCTGTGCCGGTATTATACTTCCTACAGGCGTCTAATATTTTTTGTAGGCATGTTACGCGATTTCTCAATCAGTTGTGGACCAATTTGCAAATTGTTGTTTTTTTTGACTCTCAAGATGGTGCCGTAGTCATAGGCAGGATCTGATTTGTGGATCGCAAGGAAATCGAAAGCAAACCTTTGTTGAAGAGCACATACATCGAAGAGTAAGATGGCAAATTTGTAACGCGTGCCAGTTTAACAATTTGTGCAGACACTAATAGAAACCCCAAGCCAAGTAAGACACAAAAAGCAGCAATAAAATTGCAAAATTCTCCGACTTCAAGATGGTGTAGAATGTTTTTATTATTTGCTTTTTAGTCTGAAGTCGGTTTGGTTATTATTAAAAAATATCAATAATCTTATTGTCGTCGCAAATTGGCAAACTAATCTCATGAAATGTAAGAATTCTCCCAGAATAAGGTAAAAAGCGTATGTGAATGGCGTTGAGGAAGTCAAAGTTGACAATAAAAATGTTTTTCAGATTATTCAGATTCGCTTCTGGAAGACAAACTAGAACTCGCTGACACTAAGCCAAGCGTACTATCTGCTCATAAAGAGCTTGTAAAAAAAGAAGTTCAAATGATTTTGGAGAAGATTGATACAGGTGAGTGTTTTAATATCCATTTTGTAAGATTCTGGGCAATTGGAGTAAGTAAATGTATATATCTGGGATGAAAGAAAACTATTGTAAAACCTCATTGTATAATCTCATAGACGATATATTGTAATATTCTATTTTACTATACTATAATAAATTTGACAAGAGTTATGAATGTCAAAGAAGCAAATGAGGTATGTAAGAATAAGCCTAAATGGCGCTCTGTTGGTCGTGCCTACCCCGCAAGGGAACTGGCGTGAAGTTATGTATGTATGTATTTATGTATAATAAATTTGTAAATTGTTCGAGTTTGTACAATGCGTTTGAAAATCTAAAAAATCATGGTATTCCCCATTATTTTTTATATTTTCAAACAGACCAAGGAGATATCAAAAATGCATTTTTTGCATTTTTGTCTGTTTCTCTTTTTGTCTGTTAGAGCATCACGTGAAAACCGCTGTATAAATTTAAATGCAACTCGATATAGAGCTAGCTTATATCCCGAGGCGTAAATTAGAAGACTTTTTAGCCGATAAATGATGTGATAGACTAAAATAGGGAAAAAGATGACGCTGCGATCGCATGTTTTTTGAAAAGTACTGAACATATATGAATGAAACTTGACGCAGTGCTGGCGTATAAGCAAATTAACACTTAGAATATATTTAATTCCGATAAATGATGTCGTTTCAATAGAATAGATGGATTAGCTAAATAGATGCCGCGTCAATCGCGATTTTGTCAAATCAGCTTGGCTTCCACTCGCCTCTATGTTTTGCTGGGCAGCTGTTTAGTCTGATAACTAAACTAAAAAACTTCAGGAAGTCATATTTTTGATTTTTATTTCCTTATTCTTTCATTCTTCATGTGCCACTTTCTGTAATACGTCTATCATTGTATTTTTCTTCACGTTTTTATATTTATCTTAAAGGTAATAAACTTTGCCGCTATGGGTTCTGTTTCCATGCATGCCTGAGTTAGTTAAGATGGTGCCCACCATACTTTTAATTTCTTCCTTAGGCTTAATGTAAGACAAATCGCTTTTATTTCTTAATTATTATAGCTAACAAAGATATGTGCTGCAGAAAAATTTTAAGGAGTTTTGTTTAAAAAATATTGATTGATGAACAAAAAAGGTCTAAAGTTATTTTATATCAGTCTACTCCATTAAAATAAGGTTACAGTTAAAACAGTTTAGTACAGATAATAAAAAACGTATTATTTTTTTGCTGTTATTTTTTTCACCAAAATAGAGAAGTACTTTTTAGAAACAAACATACTAATGAGGACTCCACTGTTCTCGGAAAAGGTGAATAAAAAGAAATAAAATTGATTCACAATCTAGTTAGTCACATTGTCCTTTCATTGCTTTCAGAGACACCAGCAAGAAAACGCGTGTCGAATGAAGTACCGCAAAAGGTGAAGCGAATTAAACTTGACGAAACAACTAAGTACAAAAATGAGTTAGCCAATGCTGTTTTAAAAAATCTTCCAAATAACAAGTGCAAAGCATCTGTTAGAAGTTCTTCTAAAAAAACATCAGTCTATACAAATGTGCAAAAATCTAAAAGCAAACCAGATACAAAACCAATACCAAATTGCACACTAGTGGATAAGATTGCACGAAAAATTAATACTCTACCAAAAGATAATGATCAAACCGAAAACATTGTTGCACAAAATAATAAGACACTCTCTTCCAACCTTTGTTACAATGATGCTGAAAATAAAATATTCATGCGAAGTCTTCCGAAGAGTGCAGATGCGGTTGCTACGAGTACTTCAATAGATGCATATGGTCAAGGAAATACATTAAATGTTTTTAATAGGAAGGGACCAGAAAATAAGCAATTGTGTCATACATATCAACACAAGTGTGTCACAAAGAGTGAGTTAAATAGTCACCCTTCTAAGTACATTGGGGTGCAAGTGTACGCACTTGATGTATCTGATTATGGATTTTCAATAAAAGCTAATTCAGATAACCATTTAAAGTATAAACAAGCAAAGGAAAAGAACTTCTCATGTCATATATGTCAATACAAATGTATTGAAAAAAGCATATTGAATAAACATCTCAGCAAACACACTGGCGAGAAACCGTACATTTGTGATTTATGTGATTATAGATGTTCCAGAAACAGTTATTTAAAAAGTCATATAATGTATAAACACACCAAAGAAAAGAAATTCTCATGTCATATATGTCAATATAAATGCATTGATAAAAGCATGTTGAACAAACATCTCAGCAAACACACTGGCGAGAAACCATACATTTGTGATTTATGTGATTTTAGATGTTCCACAAAAAGTTATTTAAGAAGACATATAATGTGTAAACACGCAAAGGAAAAGAAATTCTCATGTCATATATGTCAATACAAATGCATTGCAAAAAGCATATTGAATAGACATCTTCGCAAGCACACTGGCGAGAAACCGTACATTTGTGATTTTTGTGATTATAGATGTTCACAAAAAAATCATTTGAAAATACATATAATGTATAAACACACTAAAGAAAAAAACTTCTCATGTCATATATGTCAATACAAATGCGTTTCAAAAAACAATTTGAATACACACCTTGGCATACACACAGAGGGATACAGGGAGAAACTATACATGTGCGATTTATGTGATTATCGATGTGTTCAGAAAAATGCGTTAATTGTTCATATAAAGTATAAACACACCAAAGAGAAAAACTTCTCATGTCATATATGTCAGTTCAAATGTGTTGAAAAAGGTAATTTAAATAGACACCTTCTTAAACACACCGGCGAGAAACCGCACGTTTGTGATTTTTGTGATTATAGATGTTCCAGCAAAAGTGATTTAAAAAGACATGTAACATGTAAACACACCAAAGAGAAGAACTTCTCATGTCATATATGTCAGTTCAAATGTGTTGTCAAAAGCGTATTGAACATACATCTTCGCAAACACACCGGCGAGAAACCGTACATTTGTAATTTATGTGATTATAGATGTTCGATCAAAAGACTTTTAAAAAGACATATGATGTATAAACACACCAAAGAAAATAACTTCTCATGTCATATATGTCAGTTCAAATGTGTTAAAAAAAGTCACTTAAATAAACACCTTCTTAAACACACCGGCTAGAAATGGTGCATGTGTAAGTGATGTGATTATAGATGTGCCCACAAAGATATTTTAAATATTTATACAAAGCATAAACATACAAAGGAAATCACATGAGAAGAAAAATTATTATGAAGTTGGTGAAATGAGGTCTACCAATGTTAATAATGTTTTTGTCCAATATTGGGAATCGTATATAGGAGTCGATAGTGTTTCTGCTGAGATGATCAGATATGGTGGAACCTGCACCCGGGACGCTTTCCTGTCCTTATACAACTTATGCTGGAGGACGGGAAAGGTTCCCAAGGACTGGAGGCGCGCTGTCATCGTGCCCTGGTATAAAGGCAAGGGGTCACGTATGGCGTGCGCCAGCTACAAGGCCATCAGTTTGATCAGCACAGCACAGCATCTAAAGTGTATGCGAGGATTATTGAAAAGAGAATGAGAGTGGTATCCGATTGGATTACTGTGGGATGCACAAGGGGGCTTCAGAAATGGAAGGGGGGGATGTATGTATCAAGTTTTCTCGCTCCGTAATATCGTAGAGAAGCAGTTGGCTATGGGCCGGAAGGTCTTCTGCGGTTTTGTGGATCTAGAGAAAGCATTTGACGGGCTTGTGCGGAAGGACCTCTGGGACATATTGCCCAGATATGGGATTAATGGCCAATTGATGCGTCCTGTGCACTCCACTTACGAGGACTGTATGGCATGCGTGCGGGTGGATGGCAGCCTGCCGCCCTAGTTTGATGTCAATATTGGCGTCCGGCAAGGATGCGTGCTGTCGGCTTTGCTGTTCATCCTATACCTGGACGATTGTCTTCAGAGAATAAGATTGATGAATGTTGGGGTGCGGATGAGTGATCTAGTTGTAAGCACCTTGCTTTATGCGAATGATGCCGTGCTTTTAGACGAATGGCCATCAGAACTGCAGACACTAGTCACAATAATGAAAGATGACTGTCAGGCGAGAGGCTTACATTTGAATGCGAAGAAAACAAAGGTTATGGTGTTTGAAAGAGAAGAAACCAGAACGAATGCAAGGGTAATGGTCGATGATGTTATGCTAGTGCAAGTGAATGAGTTTGTATATCTTGGATGTGCTTTTAGCAGGGATGGAAGGTACACCGCTGATATAGAAAGAAGAATGAATTTGGGGAATAGTGTGAATGGAGCGTTAGGTAAACTTCTAGGTGCTAAGAACCTCAGCCAAAAGGCCCAGCTTGCCGTACACAATGCGGTGCTGGTACCTACGCTCACGTATGGAAGCGAGAGTTGGGTATAGAAGAGAGCACGAAAGTAGAGTAAACGCGGTTAAGATGCGAGCACTGCGCAAAATCTGCGGAGTGACGCTCCCGGACCGCGTTCGTAATACCGAAGTAAGAAAGAGAGTTGGTCTGAAAGAGAGTGTCGGGGTGAAGGTAAGGAAAGGAATGCTCCGGTGGTTCGGGCATGTGGAAAGAATGTATAATGAAAGAATGACTAAACACATATACAATGCAAAAGTGGATGGATGCAGAAGTCGTGGAAGGCCACGACACACCTTCCATGATCAAATTGATCGTGTACTAGCAGAAGGTGAAGTCAGGAGCCTTAAGAACAGACGAGCGTGCATGACAAGAGTTATGAATGTCAAAGAAGCAAGTGAGGTGTGTAAGAATAAGCCCGAATGGCGCTCTGTTGTTCGTGCCTACCCCGCAAGGTAACTGGCGTGAAGTTATGTATGTTGTCCAGTATTGGTTGTCAGTTTCTTCATATAATTTAACCAGTACACGTTTATAGAATTTATGCCGGTGTAGTATGGATCTATATTCGGCTGGTTTTGGAGTCATGTTACGCCGCCGCGGATGGTAATGTGGGCCACAAGCTAGCTGTTACCTTGTACCGTCTCAAAGTGTCTATGTTCCATAAGGGACTCTCAACGACCACGATCACGACCGCGTTTGTTATTTTTTTCTTATTAATTTTTTTGTAGCAGGAGTTCAGCAGACAGGCAGACGGCCCACTTGACGGAAAGAGGTTATCATCGCCTATGGACATTTGCAGCACCAAAGGTCCTACAAACGCGCTGCAGCTTTCTTATGGGAGACTCGAACCTGGTCACTAATACCGGAACTCAACTCTAGGCAGTTATGATGGCATACTCTAGACTAGGGTTGGTAGCCAGCCATACGTGCAAATACCCTACCACCTGGCTGTGGGTTCTTTCGTCGCTTCTTACGACAGGCCGCCCGGCCACAGAAAGTTGTGTTCTTTCTCCGTTCCTGCACGGATGTTCCCATTTCACTAGCTTGTAGAACGGATTATGGAGTGTTGATGTCATTAACGACGAAATACACTAATGTCATCGGTTGATTTGAAAATCGCGCCCTTTTTAATGTCAATAGATAGAGATGATTACTGCTTTGTGGTCAAAGCCCACTTCGACCCAGCTCTTGGCATGGGTCTTTATAAGTGCTGATAGATGATACACTATACATAACATAGATACGCAAGTCTCATTCAATTTTGCATTCTTACGCTTATATCCTCGTATAGATGGAAACGCAAGCGAAGGCGCGAAAGTTGGAACCAGTATGTGTTTCTATTATCTTATGCAAAGTCTAAACCATATTATAATAGCATTGCACATATAATGATGTGCAATTATCTATTCTCAAAGTAGTTATATTAAGAAACTCGTCGTTGAAATAATGCTTATTTACATTACTATGTAACTACAATACACACAAAACTTTACAAAACATGAACAGATATTTACTGCGAGTGGTACTTTTCAAATTTTGATTTTTAATATACTGAAGTTGCATCGCTATGTTCACGCTGATCGCACGCGCCTGCACGCACTATCTCGCGTCAGAATGTCGGCGAACCGCGTCATACTAAACTCGTTTCAGAGTTACGCGCGTTGTAGCGTTATAGTTTAGTTCAAACCCTATATGTCAACATTTTTACTTATTAGATTATACTATAGCGTAGACGAATATATTAATGATAATACAATAAAATAAGATAATGACATTGAAATTTTCAAATTTAATACTTAACATGTTTTTAATAGTATATATAGTACTATTTACTGAAATTAATTTAGAAACTTTAGCGTATGTATTTTCATAACTAATTAAGTAACTGACAAATCATACTGAAAACTTTATATTACGTAATACTTATTCATGTACCTATGTTTTTACAAATAAAGATTGATTGCTGATTGCTACAGTGAAAGGAGAATATAAAAATAATTAAATTGTCCAGTAAAAGAGTGATTCTTAGAAATGTATTATTTTATTTGGTTTTTTACTAGGGATGGACCAAATGTGGTTCGAACCGAATACGAAATTCGGCCGAACATTCGGTTAAAACAAAAGATTTGGCCGAACTTCGGTTTGATTTCGCCATGTTTTCTCAAGCAACACGTCGTGACCTATTGACGTCGTGTCTTGATACCGCCGTAAATGTTAAGTAGGAGTAGGTGGATTAAAGAATAGATTTTTAGATTGGAAAGAAATATTACCTTTTCATAATTCTATATTCATAAAGTTTAATTCCTAAAAAGAGATTTTAGTCACAATTAAAGTTGTAATTGCTGATGTCCCTTAGAATTGTTTTTCCACATATTCAAATTACGCATTATAATTAAGCAATTGCGCTACTTACTGATGTTTCTTAGAGGAATAATAAGTATTTAATTAGGCAAAGCCTCAATCAAGAACTAATGAAATTTATGTTTTATCACATTGCACGTTAAGATTTACATATTCCTAACTAAAATTAATGACCATGGGTAGATAGATGCCAATTTTTATATTACGGTTATGATTTCTATTAAATTAAGTCAAAATAGTACAAGTAGGTATTTCACTTTTTTCTTGCACCGAATGTTCGGCATTTAAACCGAATTTCGGCCGTATGGTGAAGTTCTGCTCAAGCTGCAGAAATTCGTTAAACCAAATGTAAAACGAATTTCGGCCCATCCCTAGTTTTTACATACATACATAAAGGTTAGGTGGAGTTTTTGGCGGGAACTGAAAGGAGATGTTGTGCTGTGCAGTTTTATTTTCTAAAAATGTGTAAAATTACTCTAAAATGAACAATAGTTGTAGGATATTGATAGTTTTTGAGTAGTAATTATGTGTTTTGTAAGAAATGTGAACTGTAAAGTCAAATGTGGCCTTTTGAGTTGTCACAAGAACCCCGTTGAATGGCACTAGCTGATAACCTACAGTTCAGCTGTGCTACACATAGGTTTAAGAAAATGAAGTAACTACATTGAATCTAAGATCTGGCTTAAAGGCCTAGCTGCCAAGCCATAAAATCCACAAAAAAAAATACATAACTAAATGTGATACCAAATCGAAGTATTTTAATGGTCGAACGTTTTAATCGCAAAAAGAATATTTTATTACAAATAAAGAAAGTAATGTGATTGCGATGTCTAATAGAATAACTGGATTTTTTGCCTGGTAATCAATGGATGGTATTAAATTATAGCTGCATATTATCCAATATAAGGTCTGTAAGATTGATTTTTCACTAAAGGTCACTTTAAATAATTTACCGATAACTTTAGAAAATAATAATGGTTGAACACGAAAAATTATAAACATAGCGACAAAATTGCTAAGCTGACCATACTAAAATGATCACGATATGTAATGAGTACTGACGGTGACATTTAAATAGTAGTACAGATTAGTTCATCATCATCATCATCAGTACAGATTACTATGATTAGCAGGTTTTATTAGTTTAAATTTATAGGCAAAGGAATTTAAAAAAAAACTAACACTTAAATCACAAAAATATTCAAATTAGTATCTTAAAATACCCTATTTTACGCAACAAAAATATAAAATCAGAAGGTAATTTTTTTTTAACAATCCCAATTGTTATTATTTTGAAATTAATTTGAAGATGACCACGGCTATGACTAAAAATATTGGTATAAAAAATAATTATACTTAATTATGATTGTTTGAAATTAGTCTAAGTTTTTTCAATAAATAAACGAATTTGATTGAAAATTGTTTTTTTGTCAAAACAGATTTTGGGTACACATGTACCGATTTTAGCTGGCAACTCTACCGATCTTGCTCTATGACCAAGGAATATATTACTCTCTTCTCTATGAGAATACGTACTATCCATAGTAGTTTGTGCTAAGAGGTTTGTTCGAGTCGAGATTACTGTATACGTAGTATCCATAGTAGTTTGTGATCACTGTCGCAAACTACTATTGATCACTGTCATTGTTCTGTTTGTACAGAAGAATTAAACATCAGAATTGGCTGTATGACTAGATTCCTTTGCCTGCCTTTGTGGCTAATACAACATGTAGTATCCATAGTAGTTTGTGACTACTACTCTGTTTGTAGGGGACAAATTTTAATGTACATTTACTCATTACTAATCAATATTATAATAAATTAAATTACTTTTAAAAAATGAGTGCCTTTCGCTAATTTTAAATGGATTTTAAAATGTAAGCAAATGTAGATACGATTTTCTTCGGCAGACTGTGTACTAGTGAAGTATCATGAAAGCCCTTTCTAACTGAAGATTGTTTGCATGAAAAACATTTTGCCTATCTGTAACATTTTTGTAGAAGATTTTAAAGTGAAGTGAACATTTTTGATTCATTTGTCTGTAATATGTTTGATCGTATTTAATGATCAGAAATGAACATGGCAGATACGTGTAGGGTATGTTTGTGCGGTGATAGGCGTATGTACGCTATAAGCAACACTGTGTTACAAGAAATGTGGGAAAAGCTTACAAATGCTAAGGTGAGTTCATACAATTGCATTACTAAGAACTTTCTTTATTAAAACTGGTGAGGAGCTCCTATGTAAGAGATGCGGCAAATTGAAACCGACATCTTTGCTTTGTAATAGACAATACAGTCCAAATAGTCATTAGGTAATGTTGAACTTTTGTAGACATCCGACAATTGTTTGCTTCCTTCTTTGTAGTACGCTTGTTCTTGCTCGGTCACTGAACAGAGCTATCCGTCCTAGTACAATTTGTCAGATGTCCTTATTCAGTCTTTTAGTACATTTGGTACAGTTTAGTACATTGAATGAATAAGAATTATATTTTGATTTTCCTTCATACTTTGCAGTCTTAGGACTGGCATTCTATTCAATAATTTAGTGCATTTAGTATAGTTTGGTACACTGAATGAATAGTGAATTATATTTTGATTTTCCTTTATACTTTGCAGGCTTAGAACTGTCATTCTAATCAATACCCATTTATTTTTTACATAAGTCATTTAGATATTAAAATATCTGTGATATTTTTTTCTTAATGCATTATATAAGATATTATATCACATTTTTATAGGTATTTGTCGGGTTATTTTAGAATCAGAATGTAACCATATTGTTGCTGCTCATTCAGACAGAGTCAGCCGTGTTATGTGTTTGTTGTGCAACAGTTCGTAGTATAGTACCAGTGACAAAGAATACACCGCGAATTCAGACTATTCTATATGATCACAAATGAAGAAGTACTAAATAAATGATGTCCTAAAATGGAGAAGGAATAGTTCGTTCAGTTCAGTGTCAGGAATTTATTCCTTTTAGTACATAATATACATGTACTACACAAGCTTACTTTGTAGTCCTAGACAAGTCTAGTGTTACAAAAAATATTTGAAAAGTTAACAAATGATAAAGTGAGTTCTCATGCTTACTTACTTACCTAATTAAAACTTTGATAAGTGGCTGGTATATAGATGTGGTGGGTGGGGTATAGATATAAGGCACCTTGTTTTCATATATTTGGGGAGCTGGAGGTTAGGGTTGCCAACTATTTTTGAGAAAATTAATGTATTACATTTTTTAAGTAGGCAAATAATAAAGTATTTGAAAGAAAAAAATCTCTTGTCTCTTCCCTCTTTTTGTGTGCTTCTAGCACACACTAACAACATTTCACTATCCTTAAATTTTTGGAAGCTTTCAGCTTTGGAAGAATCTTAACATTCCCAATTAAAATAAACATTTAATTCATTTTTTTTATTAAATTTATAGATGTCCTGTTCTTTTCTTCTCGCCATTTAAGATTCATTACTGAATAAACTCTTTCAGGCAAAAGCTAGATTGATAATAGTTCAGTAGTTATCCATATAAGTATTTCATTTTAAGCAACAGAGTAAATATTGCAAATAGAGTATTTTCACATACTTTATTTTTATGCAAAAGTATAAAGTATATTTACCAATTTTTGCCAGGTGGTAGGGCATTTGCCCGACTGGATGGCTACCACCCCTGGTCTAAAGTATGTCGCCATAACAACCTTGAGTTCTATTCCGGCATTAGTAACCAGGTTCCAGTCTCCTTTAAGAGAGCAGCAGCGCATTTGTAGCAACTTTGGTGTTGCAAATGTCCATAGGCGATTGTAACCGCTTTCCATCAAGTGGGCCGTCTGACTGTCTGCTGATCTCCTGCAATAAAAAAGGAAAAAAAAAACCAAAAATGCAGTAGGATATGTTTTTATAAAGTATGGTTGGCAACCCTAGTGGAGGGGGAGGGTAGGGAGGAATACTTCTGCAATCTTTATGTCACGAAAATGTATAGTCCTTGAGATATTAGGCATATTTATTTATTATGAACAGAGCCGAACTTTTTAAAATAGGTTAGTCTTAATCTTTATGTTTATTTTTTTT
The DNA here is from genome assembly GCA_019925095.2 of Dendrolimus kikuchii. Taxonomy (NCBI): domain Eukaryota; kingdom Metazoa; phylum Arthropoda; class Insecta; order Lepidoptera; family Lasiocampidae; genus Dendrolimus; species Dendrolimus kikuchii. The sequence goes on from CM034387.1 coordinate 36,853,773, forward strand.
CCTAACCACCCAAAATTCACTTTATATGTCAAAAATGCGCCCTATAACTATACCCTATCTGTGTACCCTTGAAAAATGATTGATAATCTCTGGATTTGTTAACTTTGTTTTTTTTTAACTACCATTTTCTACATTACTAACTAACATTTTCTTCATCAGGGACAAAGATAAAACTTTTTTTCTTCATAGTGTGCTTACATGGGAGATGGATGAGATCAGATGGATTTACAATTTATAATAACTATTGCATGAAAAATGACAATTTAATGTTCTGTTTTGTATTTCAGTTCAATACTAATGATGGGAAACCATGCCTTGTGTGCTACATATGTTGTGCGCAGCTGAGAAAGTGTAGTCAGTTGAGGATGAGGGCCGTGAAGGCTGAGGAGCTGCTCACAGCATTTTTCAATAATGGTTTGGAAGTAAGTAGTAGTATTTTATTATTTAAGTTAAGTTTTTATACTGTTACAACCTAGGCGCCGACAAAGACAAATTCCACATCCAGATTTGTAGAAGCACATTCGGAATTTGAACTACAGTAGAAACTGGATTAAACTGACTAATTATTGTTGTTAGGCATTTGGATAATTGAAAATCCGGATAATCAAATTTATGCAGAAAAGAGGGTTTTATGCATATGTATTACATAATGTTATGTGTTTATTAAAAATAACTAATAAATATTAACGAAAATCAATGTTTATTACGAAATTATTAAGAGATAAATTTTTCAGCATATGATGTAGGCATTTATTTTTGTATGTACATACATATTTTCCTAGATTGTTTCTACATACTAAAATATACAATACAAATAATCTTACCTTAATTATGAAATTAAATATTTAGCTATGTACATACCTACATATGTATAATTGGTTAACAATATGTATTTGGTAATTTTAATTGGGTTTAAAATATTTGGTAATTGTCATTTGACATAAGCCACTTATTCTTTTCATTGCTGTTATATCACAAATCCTTGTTTAAAGTCTTCCTTTCAATCAAATCCCACGCATCAACAACCATGTAACAACACTCCTTTAAATTCATTTCTTTAAAAAATGATAAAATGACTTCTACATTGTCTCATCAACAGATAACAGCCTACATAAAAGTTGTTTTCTATAAAGTCATTTCAATGTTTCAACATTGACCTATTGGTTGTAGCAAGGAGGCACATTAAGTGGCAAAAATTTTACTTTAATGCCAGTTCTGACACGTTTGTGCTTGTACAAATTCGACTTGTAGTTATTTAATATATTGGTAGCGGTCGGTAGTCCGGATAATCGCGAATCCGTATAACTGAGGGCGGGATAATTGAGTCTCTACTGTAATAACTAATAACATTGAAACTATTGTAATCCTTTTATGATCGTCTTCTTTTGTTCACCTATTTATTGGCATACCTTTCCAATTATTGTTGAGAATAGCCTACTGTCCATTGTACTCGCTCATTAGTGTCATTAGCCAGGTGTTGCGGATTCATTTCCATTTGTGTAGTATAAAACGACGGCCTGATGGAGACGGAGCGACAGTCAAGCGACGATTACAATACGAGCGTGACATGCGTACAATCGGGGATATAATAGTGACAGACTGCGCGTTTTATGGAATTACGACCTGCATTATGTTTGGATTTGTTGTGTTCGGTTATATTGGTACCTGTGTCATGACGAAACCCGTTAGGGCCTCGTCGAAGATTGGCGTGCCTAGGAGGCGAAGTGAAGACATATTAACCATTTTAATTTTGGGAGCTATTGATTGTATTTTTGACAGTATTTCTGTTTCGCTGTCAGTTTTATTTATGTAACATTCACATTTATCAAAGTTTATTTCCAGACCTATGCTCTGGAGATCTGCTTTTAAATTAATTAAATCGTCTAGAACCGTATTCACTTCGCCTCCCAGAGTGCCATCATCTAGATACCAAACATTGAATTTGGATTTCAAACGGGTAATGATTGGATGGATAGCTAAACTAAAAACGGCTGGCCCTAAGGGGTCGCCTTGTTGACAATCAGTCTGAGAATATAATTGTCTTGTAAAATTAATTTTGATTATGCCTGTAACACTGCCAAAGAAAGTGGTAACAATCAGGAATTTGTCTTTGACCTGTGACAGCAAGGCGGACCGATCAACTCAGTTGAAGGCATTTTTCATATCCACCTTCAGCACCAAATCTCCACCATTGTGACTGAGGAAAAAAAAGCGTGGACAGCGGCCTCACATCCGCCCCGCGAACCAAAGCCTAGTTCATTTGGCTGAAAATATGTTTTTAGGCTAACCGCCTTCTTTTTGCAACAACATTTGGCTGCCAGGCGGCGGTAAACCATTCACACAGCAATGGGCCTTATGCCCCCTTCTTATTTTTTTAAGGTGCAGAGATTGGCATCATAAAGGATGCCAGTTACTTCATTAATAACTTTACCTGCAAGCATAAAATTAATTGATGCCGTCAGGTCCTTCAAAAGTGACTCCCCAGCTTCGCCACAGCCCCCACCTATTAAATCTTTGACATGTTGAGGCGTCAAGCCATCCAAGCCCCCTGCAGAGCCACTCTGGAAGGACCCAATAGCATTGCTGACATCCTCTACGGTGACAGTCAATGCATTCTCGGAATTCGGTGGATCTCATAAAACAGTATTTGGTGAGAAAGGTGGATGTTTGTCATGAAGAGCAGTGAGTGTATCGTTACAATTTGGCACTACTGCATCTGTAGCAAATAGTAAACGGGCTGCTCCTCTGATATCCCCGTCGCTAATCTTTCTTTCTATGATGTGATAAATAGTCGAATCTTTGCTGGAATAATTCGAGGAGTAGCTTTGAGGGTTAGGTATATTAATATTTTCGGAGTTTTGGTCTAATAATGCGCAATTATTTTTTATTTTCTGTGTTAAAGATATATTTTTATTTTGTATTCTATTTATATGTAGTATGAAATATGGAAAAAATAATAATTGCTCCCAGCTTGAAACGCAATTTTGAGTAAAAACATATGTAATCGATTTTGATAAGGTATATCATACCGTTAAGCGTGCACCGCGAGGGATTCTTTTGAGGATTGGGTGCTGTTTTTTAATTTTGATAGTAGTTCCCAAAAATGTTCTTCAACAACTGGTGAATTATGAGAAATGCTTGTGTTTATAGTCGGTGCTGAGTTATTACTATTGATTCTATGCTTTTTGCCACAATGAATTTTGAGACCGTGGTTTCCTTTAAAGAAGCGGGGCTGTGAACAATGTGGACATTGGATGATGTCATTTTGTGATGCAGTAGGTCGATCAGTTGTTGATGTTGAGGCTACTGGAGCTGCTTGAGGGCCCCAGTCCATTACTTAACATAATTACACGCAATAAAACTACGTTTTAACGGTTTAAAGCGCGGTAATTTTATTTGATTTTGGTTTTTCCGACATTTCGGCCACTTTTCAGTGGCCGTGATCACGGAAGACAAAGATGTCAAGTGTCAACGAGTATTGTTAAAGTTTTATTTAGCCTACCGCCAACTTGTTAATTTTAATTTTGTTGCCTAGCTTAGCTAGGCATGTTTGCTGAAGAGTTTCTTGCGCCGCTTCTTCTCTTCAAACCATAACATGTTGCGGAGCGGTAGTAAATTAGATTAGGCTCCCATAGAGTAAATAATAACCATAAACAAAATTAAAATTAAATAATTAAAATTAACAAGTTGGCGGTAGGCTAAATAAAACTTTAACAATACTCGTTGACACTTGACATCGTTGTCTTCCGTGATCACGGCCACTGAAAAGTTGCCGAAACGTCGGAAAAACCAAAATCAAATAAAATTACCGCGCTTAAAACCGTTAAAACGTAGTTTTATTATGTATACAAGTCGCGAAAACTTAAGAAAATATTATAATTAAACGCTATAAAAAAGGGAATGTTAAAATTATAAGAACTAAATGTATCACAGGACAAACTTTATGAAACAAATTATGTTATTTATAAAACTAAAACTATCTAAATGTCTAATATATAAATCTAATAAAATATAGCTTATATGATTAAGAACTTATAGTAAAGATTAAAAAAAACTAACATCTTTAGGCTACGTTGGTACTAACTATACACATATAAGTAATTTTGATGATGCTTTCTAAAAAGGTTAATTAAACTGTGGTATGTTACGATTCGAACACTGTGACCTTTGATTATATAACTTCGCTGTGACGGATATAAGGGCTGCAAATAGTAGTTGCTTGGGTTCGGGTTTCTAGTTCAAATGAATCCGGAGTCCAAAAATGATGCAGTAGGGTGCTTGTCAAGTATATTGCGAGGAATCTTGTTATACAATCGAACAGCTAAAAGGCTGGAAAATGAGAGCATCATCCACCGATCTATTGCTTCGATTTCTGATAATTACCAGTAAGCGGGGACTTGGCCAGACGACTAAATAATTTCTGTTTCATCCTTTACATTGAAATTTTGTATAATAATCATAACTTTGAATCAATTTACAAAAGAAAATTAATATAAATTATTGTAATAATTTTTTTGTGACAAGTTTTCAACTTGACATCAATCAATCTCAAATATATATAATATATAAATATATTATATTATTTTAATGATCTTGTGAATGCCTTAAGAGCAGACGAGCGTGCATGACAAGAGTTATGAATGTCAAAGAAGCAAGTGAGGTGTGTTAGAATAAGCCTGAATGGCGCTCTGTTGTTCGTGCCTACCCCGCAAGGGAACTGGCGTGAAGTTATGTATGTATGTATGTATCTTGTGAATGTTTTCATATGGACAATGTCGATGGCTTCAATATTATTACCTGATCTTAATGGATTTTTTTATTTTGTATGTTATATTGTAGCTGTTCTTGTCCCTTTAAATAAATAAAATAGAATAAAAATCTTTGGAGAAATAATAAGCACATCTTCATAAAATAACCGACATTTATTTGGATCTAAATTGTAATCTATTTTCTTTTTCTTTTAATGCGCCATCACTAATAATAAAAGAGTCCTCAACACGCATTCTTGGAAACCCATAAAGCTTAAAAAATTAAGGATTCCAAGGGCAAACGGTCATGTTGCTAGGCTATTTTACGAATATAATCGGTCTTTACATATAAAAATGCCCAATACAGTTCTGTGTTCAATCTGTGTGTTGGTCTGCCGAATTATTACGAGTATTATGATTATTATCCAAGTCTTTATTCATATACAAAATTTTTCTTTTTTAGAAACACTATAAAAACTTTTTTTTAAACATTCAAAATACAATACTTGATTGTAAACGCATGAGCCTGCTGAGACTCCGGTTATAAATTTGTGGACTGTACTTTGATTGATGAATAATGAACGTTTTATATAGATGTATAATGTTATTGCTTTACTGGTATTACTTAATTATATGTGTATGGTGGAGTGGAGTGGAGGATCGTTAGCAAAAGGCTCTTAAGATGTGTGACACCGGCCGATCCGCTGCGTCGCCCCCGCCGCAGCTGCCGCCCCGCGCCAACCGGTCTAGTTGCTGACTGCAGCCGTAACACTTGATAACAAAAATAATCTTGCATCTCGCAGGCAGCGGGGCCTGGAGTCCGAACTACCGGTGGTTAGAGCTCCAAAGACAGGAACCTCCTCACAATCCGTGCCGTGTCCAAGAGTCCTCTACCTTCTGTATCTGACCCTTTACCCTTATTATTATTAAGTTACCAAGTCTAAACATTAACCTATCCCACATTAATATTTCAGCAAACGCAGGAAGCATTATCAGCAATGGCTTCTGAAACAGACTTGGATTATTCATATGTCACTAAACAATTGTACCAAGGTGAATGTAAAGAGTTTGAAAAGGATATTATAGTAGAGATAAAAAAAGAAAAGGAATCAGAAAGTGAAGAGGACAATGCAGTAGAGATTGAAATTGACATCAAAGAAGAGAAAGATGGTAGGTTGTTAGTATGTAACACTAATGTACAGTTGTGGTATGAAAATGTTTGCTAGTTTTCAAATTGCTTCATTTCACGTTCTACAATTATCTTGTCTAAAAAGATTCTCTAGATATGTAAATCCTTTTTGTTAGTTTTAATGATTTTGTTAAGCGTAGTGATTATATCCTCTTCGTTTCTTATTCTTAATCTCAGCGTCTGTCATTGTCAACATTCAAATTTTATTTTTTTAACCGAGACCTTCAAAAAAGGAGGAGGTCCGCGATTCGTCTGTATGTTGTTGGTTTTTTTTATTTTCGTTACTCTAAATTTTTTTGAAAATCGGTTCACAACTTACGGATATTGTGAACCAACTTTCAAAATTTTTCTCTTCTAATCTGTTGAGTAGATTCCAAGGAATTAGAGAAACGAAAATTGATAACACACTCTCAACTCTAAAGTTAAGGTTTCAAGTCGGTTTGGTTATTGTTAAAAAATATCAATAATCTTATTGTCCTCGCAGATTGGCAAACTAATCTAATGAAATGTAAGAATTCTCCCAGAATAAGGTGATAAGCGTATGTGAATGGCGTTGAGGAAGTCATAGTTGACAATAAAAATGTTTTTCAGATTATTCAGATCCGCTTCAGGAAGACAAACTAGACCTCGCTGATATTAAGCCAAGCGTACTATCTGCTCATAATGAGCTTGTAAAAAAAGAAGATCAAATGATTTTGGAGAACATTGATACAGGTGAGTATTTTAATATCCATTTTGTATGATTCTGGGCAAGTGGAGTAAGTAAGTGCATGTCTGGGATGAAAGACAACTGTTGTAAAACCCTGTTGTATAATCTCATAGACGATATTGTTACAAGTTGGGTCAAATACAATACCTGTATTTTATTATCTGCCGCGGCTTTTAAGCCGATAAGGTCGAAATTGTTTTATGACTATCTTTTGTTTTCTTTGTGTTTAAAATTTGCAATTAGACAATAGTCTGTTGTTATTGTACTTGTATATGGCCGTTCGCTGGCATAATTATGCAGGTGTGCAAAATATGTTTTCTGGGAATTGCACCGACAGTGGCCAGGTGTAATTCTTGGAAATCATTGTTTACACGGTCGTGACATATTGTAAGCTGAGTATAAAGGAATGCCAGAACGGAGAGATCGGCAGTCAAGCGACGATTACGATATGAGCAAGACGTACATTCGACTACCGATATAGTGACGGACTTTGCGCGTGTTATTGAATCATGCAGTTTGTATAGTTCTAATAAATTCTATAGTAATTGCAACGGCATTTTAATTCGAGTCCTGCGTAACTCATAACAATATATTGTAATATTCTATTTATCTCTACTATAATAAATTTGTAAATGGTTATTCAAACCACGAGATATCCAAAGTGCATTTTTTTTATTTTTGTCTTTTTGTCTGTCTGTCTGTCTATTAGAGCATCACGTGTAAACCGCTGTATAAATTTAAATGCAACTCGATATAGAGCTAGCTTATATTCTGGGGCGTAAATTAGGAGAATTTTTATCCCGATAAATGATGTCATAGACGATAATAGGGAAGAAGATGGCGCTGGGATCGCATCTTTTTTGAGTACTACTGAACATATATGAATGAAACTCGACATAATGCTGGCGTATAAGCCAAGTTAACACTTAGAATACATTTAATTCCGATAAATAATGTCGTTTCAATAGAATAGATGGATTAGTTAAATAGATAGCGCTTCAATCGCATTTTTTCAAATCATCTTGGCTTCGCCTCTATGTTTTGCTAGGCAGCTGTTTATGTATGGACTTACTTTCTTTGTTATTGTAGTGAATTTAACAAGAAACAGTAAAGTTTTAGGTCTAATATATTAGGTTGGGAAAAAAGTTTCTTCGCATTTTATATAAAAATTCAAAAGGTATTTTTATAAAGTTTATTTACATTGACTAAAGTATGAAGGTGCCATTTTTTTGGATACCTTTTTGCCATCATGTAGGTAGGGACGTGATCCCATTGCTATAAAAATTTTGGGGCTTCTGATAAAAAACTGCGTCAAGTGGTTTTGGCAGTCCTCTCGTGATGTTAACCTGAGGAGCGTGAGCATGTGAGCCTAAGGAATTCTGCAGAGACGGAAACAGGTGAAAATCTGAAGGTGCAAGGTCAGGACTATACGGCGGATGCATTAACACCTCCCAGCCAAACTCTCGTAATTTTTGCTGAGTGGCTAAAGATGTGTGAGGTCTAGCGTTATCATGGTGAAAAGCACACCCCTTCTGTTAATTAATTCCGGCCGCTTTCTCTCAACTTTTTGCTTTAATCTCATCAGTTGTTCGCAGTACAGTTCAAAATCGATGATCCTGCCTGGCGGTAACAGCTCATAATGAATAATGCCCTTCCAATCCTACCATACACACAGCATCACCTTGTTGCCAGTTAACCCGGGTTTCGCCGCAGTCTGTAAAGCCTGACCGGCCTTTGACCACGATCTTTTTCGCACGTTCTTGTCGTACGTGATCCATTTTTCATCACCAGTTATCAGCTTCTTCAAAAATGGTTCGGTTTCATTACGTCGTAATAAAGAATCACAAATGAGTACACGGTTCACTAGATTTTTTTCAGTGAGCTCATGAGGCACCCAAATATCGAACTTTTTTGTGTACCCAGCTTTTTTCTAATGCGCCTAAACCGTTTTGTGGTCAATTCCCAGTTCTCCAGCTACATCGTAACTACTAATATGCCGATCTTGCTCCACTTTTTCAAAAATGGCATCAATTTCGTCCGTAACAGGGCGACCAGAGCGACGTGCATCTTTGATATCAAAATTTCCGGATTGAAAACGCTTAAACCAAATTTGCGCTACTCTCACAGATACTGCAGTAGGTCCATAAACATCACAAATTTTTTTCGCGGCTTGTGTTGCTTTTTTACCTTTTTTGTAGTAAAATTTTAAAATGTATCGAATTTCTTCATTAGATTCACTCATTTGAACAATAAGAAAAACAAGTGAAAATCACACATTTTCCTAATTTGAATTTGGAATTGTCTTCTTAAAATTAAAACTTTTTAATGATACCAAAACCAACCAGATACAAATGGTATAGCCAAAGAGATCTTATTACAAGTCCATACATACTATATGCGAAAAGACTTTTCCCCAACCTATTATTATTGGTTCAAACGCCGACGGATAATAAATGTGCTTTGTTTCAGATATGCAGGTGGATTTTATTTTTGTCGGGGCCCGAGTTGTAACATTATGTTAGTTGTCGTGCACTTCCGCCCTCTCACTTTTCCTTCTAATCCCATTTATCTCTTCTCCTTCATAACACAGCAAGCTTGTACATGGCATAAATTTCAGGAAGTCATATTTTCGATTTTCTTTTCCTTATTCTTTCATTCTTCATGCGCCATTTTCTGTAATGCGTCTATTATTGTATTTCTCATTCACACTTTTATATTTATCTTAAAGGTAATAAACTTTGCCGCTATGTGTTCTGTTTCTATGAATGCCTGAGTTAGTTAAGATGGTGCCCACCATACTTTTAATATCCTCCTCAGGATTAATACAAGAAAAATCGCTTTTATTTCTTAATTAATATAGATAAGAAAGATATATGCTGCAGAAAAGTACTTAGTAGGTTTGTTTTTAAAAAATTGAATGCTGAACAAAAAAGGTCTAAAGTTGTTTTAAATTTAGTTTAGTACAGGTAACAAAAAATTTAACAAATTTGCTGTAAGAATATTTGTACACCAAAATAGAGGAGTAGTTGTTAGAATCATACATACAAATATGGACCCCACTGTTCTCGGAAAAGGTGAATAAAAAGAAATAAAATTAATTCATAATCTAGTTAGTCACGTTGTCCTTGTATTGCTTTCAGAGACACCATCGAGAAAACGCATGTCGAACGAAGTACCGCAAAAAGCGAAGCGAATTAAGCTTGTCGAAACAACTAAGGATAAAAACGGTTTAGCTAATGCTGTTTCAAAAAGTCTACCAAATAACAAGTGCAAAGCATCTGTTAGAAGTTCTTCTAAAAAAACAGCTGTCTATAAAAATGTGCAAAATTCTAAAAGCAAACCAGATACAAAACCAATACCTAATTGCACTCCAGTGGATAAGATTGCACCAAAAATTAATACTCTACCAAAAGTTAATGATCAAACCGAAAACATTATTGTACAAAACAATAAGACACTCTCTTCCAACCTTTGTTACAATGATGCTGAAATTGAAATATTCAAACTGAGTCTTCCGAAGAGTGCAGATGTCGTTGCACACGCAAAAAAGAAGAACTTCTCATGTCGTATATCTCAACACAAGTGTGTTGTAAAAGACAATTTGAATACACACCTTGGCATACACACAGGGGAGAAACCATACATGTGCGATTTGTGTGGTTATAGATGTGTTCAGAAAAATGCGTTAATTATTCACATAAAGTATAAACACACCAAAGAGAAGAACTTCTCATGTCATATATGTCAGTACAAATGCGTTGAGAAAGGTACTTTAAATAGACACCTTCTTAAACACACCAGCGAGAAACCGCACGTTTGTGATTTTTGTGATTATAGATGTTCCAGAAAAAGTTATTTAAAAAGACATATAACATATAAACACACGAAAGAGAAGAACTTCTCATGTCATATATGTCAGTACAAGTGTTCGGAAAAGAAATATTTAAATAGACACCTTTTTAAACACACCGGCGAGAAACCGTACATTTGTAATTTATGTGATTACGGATGTGTCCAGAAGAATATGTTAATTAGTCATATAAAGTATAAGCACACCAAAGAGAAGAACTTCTCGTGTCATATATGTCAGTACAAATGTGTTGAAAAAAGTAATTTAAATAAACACCTTCTCAAACACACCGGCGAGAAGCCGTACATTTGTGATTTATGTGGTTATAGATGTGTCCAGAAAAATATGTTAGTTAGTCATACAAAGCATAAACATACAAAGGAAAAGACCTAAGAAGAAGAATTATTATGAAATTGGTGAAATGAGTTCTAGCAATGTTAATAATGATTTTGTACAATATTGGTTGTCAGTTTCTTCATACAATTCAGCCAGTACACGTTTATAGAATTTATTCCAGTGGATCTATATGAGGTTGGGTTCAGAGTCACGTTACGCAGGCGCAGGTGGTAAGTAGCTGTTATAGTTCGATGCAAACTTTATGGCGGCTACGATATTAGCTGCAAGCAAAGGCGTGCGCAGGTACAGTCAAGTTGAAATTAATTAGGGCTAATTATGTATGTACTATTTTTACCAACTTTAAAATAGGAGGATGTTCAATTCATGTCAATATTTTTTTATGTTTTGTTTCCTAATCGATTTTTATGATTCTTTTTGCTTTAGATTCAGTAGCATCAGGATAGTTTATATAAATCATTAGTTTTTATTGTGCAACATATACGTAACTTAAAATTCAAAATAAATATTTTTTCTAGAACTGTTTTATTATATCTTTTAGAGTATTCACAAAATTGTTAATTATTATTTCAAAAGTATGTCTTACCTATAGTCTCTAGTTTGATTTGTGTGTGGAAAAGTAATGTTCAAAGTGCTGACGGCTGTTTGGTATTTTATGAAGTATGAGAGGGTTCAAATAAAAATGTTTGTTATTTATGATACTAGTGCGGTAAGTTGACTTTTACAAACCAGTGTTTTTAAACACTAACAACCGCCCGTGTGTTATACGTTTTTCAACACATTTGCGAGTCAACAACACAATAGATAATGAAACAAAAAATATAAATATCAAACAGAAAGTCGCATTTTTTTCTCGTTTTTGTTATGAAAATGGTACACATTTATAATGGCGATGGGGTAGGGGAATGAAATAGGAAGATTGGAAACGTCGGAAAAACCAAAATCAAATAAAATTACCGCGCTTAAAACCGTTAAAACGTAGTTTTATTATATATACAAGTCGCGAAAACTTAAAAAAAATATTATAGGAAGATTGGATTAGGAATGTAGGATAGGGAGTGGCAAGTGGGCCATCGGAACTCTGTCATTGTTTGAAACACAATTAGCTCAGGATTAACCATTTCAAGCTGATATTCTGTAAGAGCGTGATATCTCATCAGTCAAGCCGGCTCTAAAAGCTGAAATTAAAATAATGATTCCAACATAGCTCTCTCATTTATAAAAAAAGCTGTATAATGTTTTCCCTCTATCGTCGTCAGCCTACCGCACTCCATTGGTGGACATACGAATCTCCGAGTCGGCGTTACATAAAACTGTTTTAATTCCGGAGAAGCCATTTTCTACAGAACTGTTGCTTTCTTCGTCTTCGCTTGAACAGGATTCCTTCTCAGTGATAGATTCAGACATGAATGATACGTTCGTCTGTCAACGGATAATAACGTCAAATTCTTGTACTCTCCTATTTAATTCCAAAATTCAGACAATTTTTTTTTTCTTTCATTGTAGTGCTCTTTGGTGGCGATTATTACACAAATAGTGCTTAATGGGAGGCGAGGGCCAGGAGTACCATCATACAGGGTTTACCTAGTTTGGGCTCCAGTCCTTTCCATTTAATTAAGTTTATCAAATTTTGGTACACTTTAAATTTTGTTTTTATTTTTATGGGAAGTAAATTAATAAATTATTATTATTAAAAACAACAATAAATTTAACTAAATATAAAAATGAAAAATCGTAATGGAATAATAATAAAACAATTAATAAACAACAAACTTTTGCGCTCTATTGTACTTAGCTTAGACGCACGCGTGTGTGTGTTGTGTACGGACGAAACTCAATACTACTACGTCGTAATGACCGCAGGGCTGCCCGTGTGCGCTTGCGAAATGAGTTGGAAAAAAGCGCTAGATTCTGTTACATGATCAAAATTACAAAAAATATCCAGCAAGTGCGTGTCGTACCATGGAAACTAAAAGGATTTCGTAGAAGCAATCCGTGCAGGAACGGAGAAAGAATATAATTTCCTGCGGCCGAGCGGCCTGTCGTAAGAGGCGACTTAACAACCCACAGCCAGGTGGTAGGGCATTAGCCCGACTGGATGGCTACCACGCCCGGTCTAGAGTATGCCGCCAGAACAACCTTGAGTTGTGTTCCGGCATTAGTGGCCAGGTTCCAGTCTCCCTTAAGAGAGCAGCAGCGCATTTGTAGCACTTTTGGTGTTGCAAATGTCCATAGGCGATGGTAACCGCTTTCCATCAAGTTGGCCGTCTGCCTGTCTGCTGAACTCCGGCAATAAAAAAAAGCAAAGATCAACCACTTCTTGTCGTTTGACTAGGATAGTCTAAAAATCTAGTATATAAGGTTGGACAATCCTCAAAAAAGGAATTTATATTGTAGTGATGCTAATGAGATTTTAATCAACTGCTATGACATGGTATATACTACCTTTGGGTTATTTAAATTTAATACATACATAACTTCACGCCAGTTCCCTTGCGGGGTAGGCACGAACAACAGAGTGCCATTTAGGCTTATTCTTACACACCTCACTTGCTTCTTTGACATTCATAACTCTTGTCATACACGCTCGTCTGTTCTTAAGGCTCCTGACATCACCTTCTGCTAGTACACGATCAATTTGATCATGGAAGGTGTGTCGTGGCCTTCCACGACTTCTGCATCCATCCACCATATTATTTATATCTATATATATTAATACGTGAATTCATCATAAAAAGCGCAAGATTTCGCGTTGGAAGTTGTTTAATAAAAATGGGAGCTGGGTTGTCCTAAAAAGCGCTACATCTAGCTCCGAAAGTACTAAAGTGGCAGCCCTGATGAGCCGAGTGCCGGGGAAGTCCCGTAAGCGAGACAGCGAGTGAGAAAGCGAGCGAGGATATACCTCGTCCTTCTAACACCTAAAATCGCGTTCTGCGCATCAGAAAGTGCGATGTTCCAAGCCGCCATAAAGTTTGCATCGAACGATACGTTGTACCGTTTTAAAGTGGCTATGTTCCATAAGAGACTCGACGACCACGTTCACGACCGCGACTTCCCGTTCCACAAGCTTGCAGGCGTTAAAATCATAAACTAGTGGAACAGATTATGCAGTGTTGATGTCTTTAACGACGTAATAGACAATGTCATTGATTGATTTGAAATCGCGCCTTTTTTAATGTCAATAGTATAGTATCTTTCAAACATCGCTATCATTACAGTTGTCTAGTTTTTGGCGGGAACTGAAAGGAGACATTGTGCTGTGCAGTTTTATTTTCTAAAAATGTATAAAATTACTCTAAAATGGACAATAGTTGTAGGATATCGATAGTTTTTGAGTAGTTATTGTGTGTTTTTGTGAGAAATGTGAACTGTATAGTCAAATGTGGCCTTTTGAGTTGTCACAAGAACTCCGTTGTATGGCAGTAGCTGATTACCTACAGTTCAGCTGTGCTACACATGGGCTTAAGAAAATGAAGAAACTATGTTGTAAACTAAGATCTGGCTTAAAGGCCTAGCTGCCAAGCCATAAACTTAAATAAAATAAAAATTACACTTGTCGAGTTTTTGGCGGAACTGAAAGGGGATGTTGTGCTGTGCAGTTTTATTTTCCAAAAATGTGTAAAATCACTCTAAAATGAACAATGGTTGTAGGATATCGATAGTTTTTGAGTAGTTATTATGTGTTTTTGTAAGAAATGTGAACTGTATAGTCAAATGTGGCCTTTCGAGTTTTCACAAGAACTCCGTTGAACGGTGTGGATTCTAGCCTACAATACAACTGCGCCTGGCTCAAAGGCCTAGTTGCCAAGCCTTAAACATAAAAAAAAATTACAGTTGTCACCAATACGTTGCGGATATTAATAATAATTATAATCAGGGTTGTAAATATATATTATGTACATAATGGTAACAATGTATTACAATTTTGTTACTTAGTACTTAGTATTAGTATTCATTGATACTATAATATGCCCTATGTGTTAACATCTTTTTAACATGATTTCTAAATATAAAATATTGTGCATTGTCTTATGTCTGCCATAGACAAATAATAAGTATTTAATAAAAAATACCAACCACTGGCAACAATTTAGGGAGTTTAAGTAATATGTAAAAAAAGCAAACATATACTTTGAGATAAGACCACAAACTAATTATATATCAAGAAATATAATCAATATTATAAAATCTAAGTATTCGTGCAAGTTCCTTAAATATGAACAACATAAAACGGGTATTGTTGAACTATTGAAGTGAAACTTCTATATAGATGGGGGGTTTTAGCATTTTTCTGTCACGAAAAAGCGTTACGGCCGCGTGGAGCAGCGGCATAAATTTGGACTAGTGGTGAGAGGCGGTATAATTTTAGAGTAGACTATGGATGCGTTTTTTGGTTCCGGATTGAATTCAGTTTCTTTTTTGTTTGATAAAATATGTTTAAATAAAAAATGCATTAATTAAAATGTATCTAACCTAACCAAATCATAATTTGCAGTAAACCTGCGAAAAATCGATATGTCTGCTGGGAGACATAGTAGAAGTGAAACTTCAGCGGACAAGTGGTAAAACGAATCGCAACAAAATTTTAACTTGAAGTTTTACAGAATGCATGATGAAAGAATGACTAAAGAGATATACAATGCAAAAGTGGATGGATGCAGAAGTCGTGAAAGGCCACGACACACCTTCCATGATCAAATTGATCGTGTACCAGCAGAAGGTGATATCAGGAGCCTTAAGAACAGACAAGCGTGCATGACAAGAGTTATGAATGTCAAAGAAGCAAGTGAGGTGTGTAAGAATAAGCCTAAATGGCACTCTGTTGTTCGTGCCTACCCCGCAATGGGACTGGCTTGAAGTTATGTATGTTTTACAGCCAAGTTTTCAAATTGGAAAAGTACATTAACATTCTGCCCGTAAAACTTCAAGTTAAAATTTTGTTGCGATTCGTTTTGCCACTTGTCCGCTGAAGTTTCACTTCTACTATGTCTCCCAGCAGACATATCGATTTTTCTTAAGTTATTACTGTGTTGTTATTTATTATTTGGTACGGAAGAATATATATAATGTTGAATTTTGGCAAACATGCAGCAACATTGTGTATAAATATTAAAAGAAAAATAAAATTTGTTTTTAAAGAAGAATGGTGTTTTCTTTACTCTGAATACTATAACCATTTAGATATAACACGTTTATATGATCTGAGTGTAACACTACTATGGATACAACCACAGCTGGGCACCGTTAATCAAATAGTTAACTTCGTTAATCGCTAATCCGTTACTGAAAATGTTAACGCAAGTTAACGTTAACCGTTTATCCGTTAACACGTGATAAAAATTGCATCTTATAAAAACTGTTGGTTCTGAAAGTTAACAGGTTAGAAACAAAAAAAAGACGTGTAATTATTACAGTGTTTAATATAGTAATATAGGTATGTTGACAAAGAATGTCTTTTCATCAATTTGGATTAAGGTTTAGAATTTATTTTATTAAAGATAGACTAGTTGCGTTGATGAATTAATCTTAAGACTGTTTGATAGTACTATAATGACCAATTGCTATTTAGACGAATTGCTACATAGAGGAGCCTTAAGAGCAGACGAGCGTGCATGACAAAAGAGTTATGAATGTCAAAGAAGCAAGTGAGGTGTGTAAGAATAAGCCTAAATGGCGCTCTGTTGTACGTGCCTACCCCGCAAGGGAACTGGCGTGAAGTTATGTATGTATGCTACATAGACCACTTACATCTTAGACGAAACGATACTAACCCTTCCAATTTATTTGTCTATTTAGTCATCTGGCATAATATGAATATTACCCGTCATGAACATTAATATGTTGAAGTTCTCGTCTGAAAGCGAGGTTCGTTTCAGCTGTAGTATATCCTTGCCCGTGTAGAAAAGACGTTCAACTGCAGCGCTTGAGGGTATAACAGTATTATATTTAATAAACAGATTTGCGAATGTCTGTTCCACGAGGAATGCCGCATCATCATGTAACGAGTCTTCCCATTTTATGTGTAGTCACATTTTGACGAGACTGAGCTTTACTCTTTAAAGATTTATTGCTGCATTAACGGTTAACGGATTTTGGACAATTTAACGGAAGTTAACGAGTCCCTTAACATATTTTTAGTTTAACTCAAAAATTAATCCGTTACTCGAAATGTTAACTTCGTTAATTAACGGATTAACGAGTCAATGCCCAGCTATGGATACAACATATTACTATGGGTCCGTTCCAGAAGGGACTCACGACAGCGATTTTTCTCGTTCCACTTGCTTGCGGACGTTACGAACACATTAGTAAAACGGAATAGGACGTTGATGTCAAAAACGACGAAATTCGCAAATGTCATTGGTTTATTTCAAAATCGCGCTTTTTTTATTGTTCAGAGACGGAGAGAATTAATGCTCTGTGGTTAACGCCCAATTCCAGCGCGTTCCATACGTAGCTCACAACGCTCAAAATGCTGCGTTAGTTGTTCCACAAGGCGACCGTGGTCGTGGCGAAAACCTCTCTAATGACGTCCTCATTCTCGATCACACAACGATCCATGTCAATAGGTGGGTCGAATAATCGTTCCACTTAGGTTCACGATTGTAACGCCGTCAAGCAAGTGGAACGGAAAAAATCCCGGTCGTGAGCGTCGTCGTTGTCTTTGATGGAACGTAGCCTTCGACTCACCCATAGTCCATAGTCTGTGAGTTTGTGGTCTGTGATGAGTACGTTGGAGTCAAGAAGCTTAACGTCCCAAGAGACTCAACTTACGCCCTGGAATATTCCACACTCTGGATTTATCGCACTCTCCGGCAGAAACATCTCCCTCCTTGGTAGCCTAAGGTATGTGACTCATTGCCCCATATATACCAAAAGAAAAGTTCTTAAGACATGCATCGACTTTATACAGTTCTAATACTCATCAACCCTGTATATGTGCCTTTTTATAGTAAATCCAGGCAACGGAGATTTCTTCTATTCCATCGGGCTTGTTGGCTAACTGTCGTGTCAATGAGAAGCAATTCGTACCACCTGACCCAGCCATCCATTTTGGGTGATTGCCAAAATGTTATTATTATAAAATGAAGTTGATAGTTTTGTTACCAAAATTGACGTACGGAGCTTGTAGATGGGGGAGGCAAATTTATTGATGATTGATGTATAAGTTTTTGGTTCAGTCGTACAGCCAGATTTGAAGATTGAATGGGTGACGCCTGTCTTCATAAAGGTTGGAAGCAAACCACGATCGACGGCTTCAAGGAATTGATAAGCCAAGCAACCATGCGAGTTTTTGAACCACTTGAACCAAAAGTTATGCAATCCGTCCGGCCCTAGGCTTTTCCAGTTGTGTGCCGAACGAATT
Organism: Dendrolimus kikuchii; assembly: GCA_019925095.2. NCBI lineage: Eukaryota > Metazoa > Arthropoda > Insecta > Lepidoptera > Lasiocampidae > Dendrolimus > Dendrolimus kikuchii. Next base: position 36,871,989 of record CM034387.1, read on the forward strand.
GCATTACCAACCAACATCAATAGTAATCTCCCAACCTCTAAAAACCATTTTCTCTTCAATTTGGAAGGTCCTATTCAAGAAATCTTATCTCTCTATCTTATCCGTGCAGGAACGGAGAAAGAATACAATTTCCTGCGGCCGGGCGGCCTGTCGTAAGAGGCGACTAAACAACCCACAGCCAGGTGGTAGGGCATTTGCCCGACTGGATGGCTACTACCCCTGGTCTATAGTATGCCGCCATAACAACTTTGAGTTGTGTTCCGGCATTAGTGACCAGGTTCCAGTCTCTCTTAAGAGAGCAGCAGCGCATTCGTAGCACCTTTGGTGTGTTGCAAATGTCCATAGGCGATGGTAACCGCTTTTTATCAAGTGGGCCGTCTGCCTGTCTGCTGAGCTCCTGCAATAAAAAAATAAGAAAAAAAAATATTTATCCGCTCGACTTTTTGCTTCCAGAAGTCTATACGTTCCGTGGCTCCGGCCTTAAATTCGCTTAGACTGACGTCACTACCAGCGAATGCCTAAGCCATGAAAAGCGTAACGCGATGGCGACAATTGCCAGTCCGGAAGCAGATTAGTTTGGCTATGAGGACTCTGGCCCTATCGATACGCATTAGGTAAGCAAGTTTGCCACTTACGCTTGCTTGGTCGGGTAGGCTGTGTATTTGGTAACTTTACATCAGGAACCCAGACAGCAACGACCTCGCAATACAGGATCGAGTATAATATAAATTATTTCTACATCCTTGTCGCTTGTGTTGTGGCTTTCCTAGCAAATAAATTCTTCGTTTCAAATGGAATGTGTCTGTCTACAAGGTGTGATGGCATAATATCAATATGTAAGTGGCAACACTAGAGGTGCGCAAATTGGTTTTGTTATCCTGGTAACACAAACAGGTCATGGAAATTGCAATATATGTGTGGCAACACCAATAGTCTTCTTGAATACGCATCCGTGTAAACAATTTCGCAGCAGAACCTAATCCACAAATATATATACAATCGCATAATTTAGCGATCAAATAATTAAACCAAACTAATAAAACTTGCTTATATATGAAGTTCACATTTATTTATTAGAAGTACTTAAACAGATGATAAGGGCTTATTTCTAAGTTAAATAACTCCGTAACTAATTTAAAAATCAATATATTAAAAACTGTAATAAATTATTAATATTATATAATTATAATTCTAAAAGCGGTCTTATAAACGTAATACTTAACAAGTCCTAGCAGGTTATATCAGCTTTCTGTTAAAATATCAGGACATTCTTGCAATAATTAACTGTTGTTAACGGTTTTAAGCGTAGCTATCTTATTTCTTGACATCTTTGTTTTCCATGATAATAACTACTGAAAGGTGGCCGAAACTTTGTAATAAATATAATCCTAGCAAAAAGCTGTGCTTTAGGAGGGCTCGGTAAAGTTTTCTACCTAGTAATAATTAATTAATTACTGTTTATTTATTTGTAATGAAGAACAAACCGCCTATTTTTAAATAAACGACATTCTTTCTGCTTACTGCTGTTTTAGAATAGATGGCGGTATGAAAACAATAATCTTCTACTTTTTTAAATGTATAAAATATATTTATGTGATAGATATGCATAGATTGCGGGTCGTTTCGCTCGCCCTGATAAAGATGCTGCGCTTAAAACCGTTAAAACGTAGTTTTATTTGTGTACCAGTCGCGAAAGCTTAAGAAAATACAGTTCCTAAAACTTCAATCAGACTTCTTCTGTTGTCAAGTCTATGCCCACCAAAGTTTGGCTAAAGAAAGTATTTTATATAAAGCTCGCAATTTAATAATAATAATAATCGTCAAACAAACGCACTTATTATATATCCCCAAATTAAGCAAGTTACGCTTGTGTTACGGGTAATATACAACGGACTACACTGGAGCCGGTCCCAGACACCCAGACCGTAGTAAATAACGGAGAAAATTACTATACCGGGGTTGTCTGGAAGAGATCGCTTTTTAGCGATAAGACCGCCCTTTGTACATAACTAGATATAACTTTAATAAGTTCATGTTTGTATTGGTGTACAATAAAGAGTTATCTATCTATCTATCTATACCAGGAATCGAACCTGGAGCCTCTGCGTTGCAGTGAGGTAGGCCGGCAGAGGCTTAGCCCGCTCAACCACAGAGGCCGTTAACTTATCTGTGAAATTAAAAACATTGCTGTTCTCTCCGGTGTTATCAAACTATAAATATTTACACTGTCCCAGAAAAAAATCGACCAAACTGACCCCAGAATCAGAGCCTTTTGGTTCATACACCGTTCAACATTTTAAGGGTGTATGGACTAAACTGACCCTAGATTCTGTCTTGGTCCATACACCCTTCATCATTCTAGGGAGGTCTAGACCAAACTGACCCCAGATTCAGTGTTGGCCCATACACCCTTCAACATTTTAAGGATGTATAGGCCCATACACCCTTCAACATTTTAAGGGTGTATGGACTAAACTGGCCCCAGATTCAGTCTTGGTCCATACACCCTTCATCATTCTAGGGAGGTCTAGACCAAACTGACCCCAGATTCAGTCTTGGTCCATACACCCTTCATCATTTTAGGGAGGTATAGACCAAACTGACCCCAGATTCAGTGTTGGCCCATACACCCATGAACATTTTAAGGGTGTATGGACTAAACTGACCCCAGATTCAGTCTTGGTCCATACACCCTTCAGCATTTTAGGGAGGTCTAGACCAAACTGACCCCAGATTCAGTGTTGGCCCATACACCCTTCAACATTTTAAGGGTGTATGGACTAAACTGACCCCAGATTTAGTCTTGGTCCATACACCCTTCATCATTTTAGGGAGGTATAGACCAAACTGACCCCAGATTCAGTGTTGACCCATACACCGTTCAACATTTTAAGGGTGTATGGACTAAACTGACCCCAGAATCAGTCTTGGTCCATACACCCTTCATCATTTTAGGGAGGTCTAGACCAAACTGACCCTAGATTCAGTGTTGGCCCATACACCGTTCAACATTTTAAGGGTGTATGGATTAAACTGACCCCAGATTCAGTCTTGGTCCATACACCCTTCATCATTTTAGGGAGGTATAGACCAAACTGACCCCAGATTCAGTGTTGACCCATACACCGTTCAACATTTTAAGGGTGTATGGACTAAACTGACCCCAGATTCAGTCTTGGTCCATACACCCTTCATCATTTTAGGGAGGTCTAGACCAAACTGACCCTAGATTCAGTGTTGGCCCATACACCGTTCAACATTTTAAGGGTGTATGGACTAAACTGACCCCAGATTCAGTCTTGGTCCATACACCCTTCATCATTTTAGGGAGGTCTAGACCAAACTGACCCAAGATTCAGTATTGGCCCATACACCGTTCAACATTTTAAGGGTGTATGGACTAAACTGACCCCAGATTCAGTCTTGGTCCATACACCCTTCATCATTTTAGGGAGGTCTAGACCAAACTGACCCCAGATTCAGTGTTGGCCCATACACCGTTCAACATTTTAAGGGTGTATGGACTAAACTGACCCCAGATTCAGTCTTGGTCCATACACCCTTCACCATTTTAGGGAGGTATAGACCAAAGTGACCCCAGATTCAGTGTTGGCCCATACACCCTTCAACATTTTAAGGGTCTATGGACTAAACTGACCCCAGATTCAGTCTTGGTCCATACACCCTTCATCATTTTAGGGAGGTCTAGACCAAAGTGACCCCTGATTCAGTCTTGGTCCATACAACCTTCATCATTTTAGGGAGGTATAGACCAAACTGACCCCAGATTCAGTGTTGGCCCATACACCCTTCAACATTTTAAGGGTGTATGGACTAAACTGACCCCAGATTCAGTCTTGGTCCATACACCCTTCATCATTTTAGGGAGGTATAGACTAAACTGACCGCAGATTCAGTGTTGGCCCATGCACCCTTCAACATTTTAAGGGTGTATATCCGCCCCAGTTTCGCACGAGTATCCGTGTGAAACCGGGTCGGACCGCTAGTAAATAATAACCATATTACTTGGGATGTTTCGATTTCATATGATGATAGTAACTAGAAGCAAACGAACATTTGTAATCGCAAATTTTGCATGCATATGGTGTCTCCCCGGTATGCATGACCATGTGTTTTTTCAAATAGCCCTTTTCAGCACATTTGTACTGGCATACACTACAAGCGAAATCCTTCTCTTTTGTGTGTTTGAATTTCATATGCCTTTTCAAACCACCCCTTCGTGCAGATTTATAATCGCATAGCTCACATGCATACTGTTTGTCCCCGGTGTGTATACAGAGGTGTTCATTTAAGCTATATTCGTAGTATGTTTGGTACGGACAGAAAGGGCAGCAGAATGATTTCTGCCCTCCGTTTGCGTGTTTTTTTAGATGTCTATTCAATGTATCTTTTCTTGACGCTTTGAAGTCACACGAATCACATTGAAAATTGTAATCGAACTCATTAGTGTGAGTAAGAAGGTGCTTTTTTAAGCCACTCAATGTAACAAATTTATACTCGCATATATGACACGAGTAGTTCTTCTCGAATGTATGTTTACGCTTTATATGTAATTCTACACCACGTTTAATTGCACATCTAAAACCACAATAATCACATTGGTACGGTTTCGCTTCGCTGTGTAACAGAATGTGTACATGCAACGAGCTTCTCCTAACACACTTGTATCCACATATATGACACGTGTGGTTCTTTTTGAATGTGTGTTTACGCTTTGTGTGTAAATTAACACCACGTTTATCGGAGCTTCTATAATCACAATAATCACATTTGTACGGCTTCTCCCCGGTGTGCGTTCTGCGATGAATAACCAATAGGGATTTCATAGCACATTTGTAACCACAAAAATCGCATAAGTATTTTTTCTTTGGTTGTATCTTTACACCATGTTGTTTATTTTTATAACACGAGAAGTTATTTTCTTCGCTATGCATCTTTATCTTATGACTCTCTAACGCGGTTTCTTCTGAACATCTATAAATACATAAATCACATTTGTATGGTCCCTCCCCCTGCTCTTGAAGGTGAGAATTTAATTGCGATTTAGTAATAGATCCATTATCAGATGTATGACACAAAACGTTCTTTCCCGTTGTGTGTTTATGCTTTAGGTGGCCAGTTAACTGGACTTTTTGTATACATTTATAATCACACATATCGCATTGGAACGGTTTCTCCCCAGTGTGTGTGTAAATGTGTCTCTTCAATAATGCTTTATTGTAACATTTGTACGGACACATATGACATGACTTCCCTTCTCTAGGTTGCTTCCTTTTGGGAATTTTTGATGTGTTTCTTGCGAATGAAGTACTTGGTATTGGATTGCAGATTCCAGTTTCAGCATCAGGTGAAGGTTTTCTGTTCTCTGTTGTGTCGCCGAGCTTCCTACGCTTCGCATTTTGGGCGACTTCGTTTACTTTATGTTTTGTCACTTGATCTGAAAGAACAAGCAATGTTTGTAAATCAAATTCAAATAAGTTCAACTGGAGAAGCTCTTGTGATAGTCAAATATACGTTCTGTCAAAAAATGATCGGGAATTGATGATTTGATTATGGTTCCAAATTATTTTTTTGTTGTTGTGCCAATGTACATCTGTGTTTCATTTTGGCGCGGAGTTTGAGTTGCAGCGGTCATTTAGATTAAATACAGTGCTGTTTTTAGTAATATCATGTCTAGTGTGTATTGCGGATTGCATAATGGACAAAAATATTGAACAGAGTTTGTCTTAAATTTTGGATCGCCAATGGAATTTCGTGTTCAGAGACACTGAAAATCTTACAGAAGACTTATGGTGAATTGACTTAACTTAATCAAAAACACGTACTTATGAGTGGTACAAAGCGTTCAAAAGCGGTCGAGATATGCTGGAAGAGTTGCCTCCCCCCCGGCCTAAGCCAACAACGTCTTCAAGTGAGGTTAACATAGCAAAAATTAAGGAAGTAGTGACTGAAAATCCTCATTCAAGTTTAAGAGAAATAGCCGCTGAATTTTCTGTCTCATGAGTCGAGCCGTATCATTTTAAATAATCATGGATATGAAACATGCCACTCGGCTAGTCCCGAAAGACCTGACTTTTCTCCAAAAACTCAATCGCATAAGAGTCGCTGAGGACATGCTAGAACAAGACAATTCCGACCCAACATTCATGAAACACATTGTTACTGGTGACGAAATTTAGGTTTACGAGTTTGACATGCAAACTAGTCAATAAGCTACGGGGTGGCGCCTTCCAACTGTAGCGAAACCGAAAAAACCCCGCCAAAGTCGATTAAAAGTCAAAATCATGTTGATTGTTTTCTTTGACTATCGCGGTGTGGTGCACTTGCAATTCTTACCGGAAGGTCAAACGGTAAATAAAGTATATTGTTACGAGATTAGCGGGACTCGAATTAAAATGCCGTTGGAATTATTACAGAGTTAATTAGAACTATACAAACACGTATAACACAGGTACAAATATAACCAAACGTGATGTAGAAAGTCGTAATTCAATAAAACGCGCAAAGTCCGTCACTATGAGATTCTCGTGATGTACATATGTCTCGCCTTGATCGTGGTTCTCTCTCGACTGCCACCACCCTCGATCAGGCCATCGTTTTATACTGCACGAATTCAATGTGTCCGCCCGCCACCGTGGAGCGAACTTCCTAGAATCAGCTTTTATTTTAAAATCCGTAACACCTGGCTAACGAACACAACCGCAAACGGCTGTAAACGATTACAATAAAACAATAGGCCGCTTCCTAGCAACGTATGCCAATAAATAAGTAAACAAAACAAGACGATCATAAAAGAATTGCAATAGTTTCAATGTTATTAGTTCAAATGCCGACGGGAAATAAATGTGCTTCTACAAATCTGTACGTGGAACCTGTCTTTGTCGGTGCCTAGGTTGTAACAATATTATTTGACCGTTATACGGCGTTTAAGAGAGCAAATTCAACGAAAAGGATGGTATGGATGTTTGTAGTTCTAACAGAACGCGTCCGCCCGAATCTTTTCTGGTCTTCGACAAACGAAGTTTGGAATATGATCGACGGCTCCATACCCACTTTGTGCAAGGCGATCACTGCAATCCTATTTTCTTTAACATCCCATTCCATATTGTAATTTGATAATGAACACGAAAAAAGATGTGAAATAAAAAAAAGAAAAATCAATCGCAATATCAAAAGAAGTTTTGTAAATGATACATTTTCCAAATTCCAAATAATTAAAAAGTTGAAAAAAAAGAAAAGTTTTTATGTAACAGTATTTATGGCCAGACTAGTTATACACTTACTTACAACACTTGCCCAGAATCATACAAAATGGATATTAAAATACTCACCTGGATCGATCTTCTGCAAAATAATTCGAACTTCTTTTTTTATATGCTCATCATGAGCAGATAGTGCGCCTGGCTTAGTATCAGCGAGGTCTAGTTTGTCTTCCTGAAGCGAATCTGAATAATCTGAGAATAATTTTATGTTACCTTAATCTGGGAGAAATGCTACATTTCATGAGAATAATTTACAAATTTGCGAGGACAAGAAGACTTATTAATATTTTTTAACAAAAATAAAACAGACTTCAAACCATAAAGAAAAAAATAAATACATTTTACAACATCTTGAAGTCAGTGTCAAGTGTCACATAATGAATGAATGAATGTACTTTATTGCATACTTAAGTTACACATATATATACAATAGGAGGTATTATTGATATCTTCCGAACCTTTACAATGATTAAAAATAATTGAAATTTATTTATTTATTATATTTAGTTTTATGGCTTGGCAGCTAGGCCTTTAAGCCAGATCTTAATTTTTTTATTTTATTGCAGGAGATCAGCAGACAGGCAGACGGCCCACTTAATGGAAAGCGGTTATCATCGCCTATGGACATTTGCAACACCAAAGTTGCTAGAAATGCGCTGCTGCTCTCTTAAGGGAGACTGGAACCTGGTCGCTAATGCCGGAACACAACTCAAGGTTGTTATGGCGACATACTTTAGACCAGGGGTGGTAGCCATCCACTCGGGCAAATGGCCTAGCACCTGGCTGTGGGTTGTTAAGTCGCCTCTTACGACAGGCCGCCCCAACGCAGGAAATTGTATTCTTTCTCCGTTCCTGAACGAATAGATTACAATTTACAATATAGTTTCTTCATTTTCTTAAGCCTATGTCTAGCACAGCTGAACTGTATAGGTTATCAGCTGGTGTCATACAACGGAATTCTTGTGACAACTCAAAAGGCCACATTTGACTATACAGTTCACATTTCTCACAAAAACACATAATTACCACTCAAAAACTATCAATATCCTACAACTATTGTTCATTTTGGGGTAATTTTACACATTTTTAGAAAATAAAACTGCACAGCACAACATCTCCTTTCAGTTCCCGCCAAAAACTCTGAATAATTGAGATAAAATATACTTAACATAGATAATTTTTTTTATCTAATATTGATATAATTAATATAAGAATTACTGTATTTTGTAAATTTGTTGTTTTTAGTGTGAAATAGGTTTTGTTTTTGTCAAAAAAATAATTTTTTTTTTACTCTACTTGCGCAAATACTTCATTCAATAGCTATAGAAATAATATATTAAGCGCCTGTAGAAATAGTACAACTGGCATGCATATACAAATTTGCCATCTCACTCTTTGGTGTATGTGGTCTTTAACAAGGGTTGCTCTCGATTTCCTTGCGATCCACAAATCAGATCCTGCCTTCATAGGCAGTCCCATAGTCATCTATGGGACCATCTTGGGAGTTAAAAATAAACAATTTGCAAATTGGTCCACAATTGACGGAGAAATCGCGTAACAGGCTTACAAAAAATATTAGGCGCCTGTAGAAAGTGTAATACCGGCACGCGTATACAAGCGTTTTTTTTTCGAATAATGTAGGCTTTTGGCATTTTTTTATATTTATTTATTTATTTATATTAATTCATTAACAAAAAATATTTATGTCTGAAATATAATACGTAGTCATAATTACAATTATAAAAAAATAAAAAAATCTAATTTACAATAAACATTATTAATTTTACAAAAATATGTCACTATGAAGGCATTTTTATATAATTATATTATTATTTAAGCACAGAAATAATCGTCAACTGAATAATATGCTTGTTCAAGAAGGAATGCTTTGACATATAAGGGATACTGTTGATTTCCCTGGGATCCATTCATCAGATCTTGTCTTGAATGACCATGGAATCGTCTCGAATTAAAATGCCGTTGGAATTACTATAAAATTTATTAGAACTATACAAATACGTATAACATAGGTACAAATATAACTAGACACTACTAGTACAAACTGCACGATTCAATAACACGCGCAGAGTCCGTCACTATATCGCTTGTCGAATGTACGTCTTACTCGTATCGTAATCCTCGCTGGACTGCCCCACCCGTTCGGGCATTGTTTTATAGTAAACTGGACAAAACACAACCACTTGCGTGGGGTGGCTTCTTCCAAGAAAATGTAATTTGCACACCCGCGAGCGGCCAACGAAGTCGAAAACAATAACAATAATTCGACACTAATGATGGCCATAAACAAGTAGAAAAACAATAGTATGTTTTTCTTAATTACAAATTTTAAACACAAAGTAAACAAAAAAATTCTAAATCCGGGAAGGCAATAAAAAACCTCCAGAGGATATAATAACTATCGACGAGGATATAATAACTACGCTTAAAACTAATAAAAAGGATTTACATCTCTAGACAATCTTTTTGGACAAGATAGATAATCAAAGAACTTTGATCTTAGAAATGTTAAACTTAATTGTCAAACAGTTAAAACATGATTTTCTGTGGAACAGTCTGTTCTGTGTCTTAGTTTGAAAAGGTAACATGTGCTCGCGGAACGTGAAATGAATCAATTTGAATACTGGCGAACATTTTCATACCACGACTGTACATTAGTGTTACATACTGACAACCTACCATATTTCTCTTCTTTGATGTCAATTTCAATCTCTACTGCATTGTCCTCTTCACTTTCTGATTCGATTTCTTTTTTTATCTCAACTATAATATCCTTTTCAAACTCTTTACATTCACCTTGGTACAATTGCTTAGTGACATATGAATAATCCAAGTCTCTTTCAGAGGCTATTGCTGATAATGCTTCCTGTGTTTGCTGTAATATTAATGTGGGATAGGTTAATGTTTAGACTTGGTAGCTTAATAATAATAGGGCTAAAGGGTCAGATACAAGAGGTAGAGCACTCTTGGACAGGCATGGAAACGTCGCTAATGACGTCATCCTTTCCGATCACACAACGCTCACAACGACCCATGTCAAGGGGTGGGTCGAATAACCGTCGCATTTGGGTTCACGATTGTAACGCCGGCAAGCAAGTGGAACGAGAAAATCGCGGTTGTTATCAAATCAAATAATTTATTGCATAAGAACATGGTTATACAAATAGGTTATTTTACTTTACTATAGGTTTTAATTATTATCGCTTGGTTTAAAAAAACGGGGTGGACTGTAGGTACTGATTTTGGGAAAAGCGTGTTTGCCTTACTTGGTTTATGTTGCTGCGATCTTCTTGAATTCTTGGGCCGGCCCGTGTTCTTTTTCCTTACTAGATGAATTTAGCCACATACAATGACAAACACACTGATTGGAGCACGGAAAGGCAGATTTAGTTATTATTTGTAATATTTTTTAACTTGCGGGAGCGAGCAGCGGGAATTAGTCTCAGCGCGGGCGCGGGAAGAGAGAGGGCGGGAAACGCCAAAAGTCATTAAAAAACAAGACGTCACTGTCAATGACAATTTGAGTTTTTTTTTACGCGGTAAAGCTTTGGCCTTAACATCGCTAATGTTTCAATCTTTTAATTATGTATACCTATCCTTAAATTTAACAAAATACTGAATGATATACAATTTAAATTTAGATATGTTTGATATTTATATAGTAGAAGTCTATATATATAAAATTGGTGGGGAGGTAGCTTAGAACCAGGAGACGGACTTAGGATACTTATATCCCGTTGGAACCGGTAGGTGGCGCTGAGTTCGGGTTCTAGAATCCTCCTAATCACCTGGACCGATTTTGGTGATTTTGTTTTTGTGTGTTTGAGTGGGTTCCCGGATGGTTTAGATTCGCAATTAGAACCGGTAGGTGGCGCTGAGATCGGGTACTAGAATCCTCCTAATCACCTGGACTGATTTTGGTGAATTTTATTTTTGTGTGTTTGAGTGGGTCTCCGGATGTTTCAAATCCACAATTGGAACCGGTAGGTGGCGCTGGGATCGGGTCCTAGATTTTTATTTTTTCAAAGCAGGACAACGTCTTTCGGGGTCGCTAGTTATAAATATATTTAAACACTTAACATTCTAACTTATCACCTAGATTTAAAACTTATCATCAAGGAACTCGTTACACTGTAGCAGCTTTTTCTTATTAGTACTTTATTATTTATTAGAATGTTGTGAGTCTCTAATGGAAAAGCTGGAACATCCAGACAGACTGACAATTTTTTTTTATTGAATTTTTGACATAAGTTATAAATTTTCATGCCAAAACAGAGAGAAACATGTGAATTAGCAAAGAAACCAATTGAAAATTGATCCAAATAATGTATATACTTTAATATGCATTAAGCAAAAAAGCTCCAGTGGATGCCTATCTCACTTCGCCAGAATGCTCATCTGCTCAATTTACTATATTGTACATTGTTTATACCTTATACCCTCCTTATCTTAAGGAATGTTTCAACTTCCTTCATATGTCACATACACTCAATTTGCGCTCCACTAATAATCTCCTCTTAATGGCACCTACACTCTTCAACATTTTATTCCAACTCCTTCGCCATGCAGGCTGTATTACTTTGGAACTCTTTGCCCACTGACATCCACCATATTCAAAAATTCACTCCGGAATTTAAAATTTTGAATTTAGAATTATATACTGTTATTAAATTAGTCATATCATGAATTTTATGTTGTGATTGAGTTCAATTTTATTTATCTGTGTAGATTTTCTAGTAATTATCAGGATTTAACCCTTAAGACTATTATCGATATATCAAAAAGCCGCAAGACTAACACTCATAATAAACCAAGAAAATATACCCATTTCATACAAATCCTATATAAACAGAGTGAGATAACAACATAAGAAAGATCACGTGCACAAACACGATGTGAACTCTCATCGCGGACACTTATGTGCTATTAGTGAGCTAAAGAGTTGAGGTGTTGTCGACTCTAGCTTTGGGTATTAATATTTTTGATTGTTGGTAACACTGCGCATCAAGTTATCCTTAATGGGGTATAAGAATATTGTTGTATTACAAAAAAACTAAATTAGCTTACTTCGAAACGGTTACTAATTATAGATGTTAGCAATTCCTCAGCCTTTACAGCTCTTCTCATCAATTGGTGTGCTTTTCTCAGATGTGCACAGCATATGAAGCACACAGTGATAGGTTTCCCATCGTTAATATTGTACTGAAATACGAAACGGAATGGTTATTTTGTTATTTCCCAATGAATAATTACCAACGAAAGTTTTATCTGGGCAGGAACAGAGAAAACACACAATTTCCTGCAACTGGGTGGCCTGTCGGAAGAAGCAACAAAACCACCCACAGCCAGGTGGTGGGGTATTTGCCCAACTGGATAACTACCAGCCCTAGTCTAGAGTATGCCGCCATAACAACCTTAAGTAGTGTTCTGCAATTAGTGACCAGGTTCGAGTCATCCTTAAAAGAGCAGTAAAACATTTGTAGCATCTCTGGTGTTGCAATGTCCATATGGGATGGTAACTGCTTTCCATCTAGTGGGCTATCTTTCGCCTTGCGGAACTCATGCAATGAAAAATATAAAAAAAGTTGTGCATCTAGGAACGTATATACTAGACATTTTAATTTATATTAAAATGACTACAGATTTTAGTATTTATAAGTCTGTGTACCAATCTATTCTGAAAAAAAAGTGCTATTAAGGAAGTCTGACAGAAGTGATAACTTAAACTAATCAAAGTTGAACTATTTAAAATTGAAATTGTTTAACTATAGAAAAGCTTAGCTAAGTAATAACTTAAATTTAATGTACAGATATATTAATATTAATTTATTAATAAAATCTTTTATTGATTATAAAATATATTTCATTCTTAGTTACAATTCTTGAATATATATAAAATTTTGTGTATGTACATTATTAGTATCATTATTTAATCTAATTACCGAATTACGGCTAGCGCTGTAAGTTAGAGTGAGAGAGGAGGAGCCTGCCTACCGCTGGCATACGAGTGAGAGAAAGGCAAGCCAGACAGACTGGCGCCGTAATGCATTACATATCGAAGCAGTTTACCCTCCCATAAGAAGTTATCACTTCAAAAATTATTCATAATGAAAAATGATTTTTGTATTTATGCAGCAAGTTGATGCAGGTTATTGGATTAGTTATGCCCCAAAGATTATCCCAAACTAAAAGTCAGTGAAATCAGTTGTAATAATGTACTTGCGAATGATTCAATGGGTTCACACTGGGCATTGGGTGTTATGTGTAGTCCAAGTAAATAAAAAAAATAAAATAAATGTCTTTATGAGTACTATTCACATGCAGTAGAAGAATCAAAGTGTGACAAGGGGTGGGTTTCTAAATTTCGTGACATCAATTTCATATAGGTATTATATTGTTATAGTATATTTAAGCTTTAAAACACGTACACAAGTATTAACTTAAAACTTCAAAAGGAAGAAAGAAAGAAAAAGACTATTTGAAGAAAATGGTGACATGATTACATGTTTACATATTATTATCATACGAATAGCATATTTCACAAGAAAATCCAACTATCTGTATGAGCATCAGGTTTAAATGATTAAATATAATGTATTCTATCTCATTCTCTCGCAGGCTTTAGTCCTACAGATTTATATGTTTGTCTCTTTTTCGTTTTGTTGAATGTCGAGTCACTGCGATTCTAAAAAAAAATCACTTCAAAAGTCATAAGTTAGTCTCACCAAATTCAAGAGCGAGAGCTCTAACCACTAACCAGTAAAGTAGCTTAAATGGTATGTGAGACTTGAGTCCCACACAGAGTTGCAGTTTATTAAGCTGTAACTATTTTAGGCGAAAAATAATACATTAGCTGGAGTCAATAGCAATTTTATGTATTTTCTAATATAGAAAGAAGAAAAATTAAGTCAAAGTCAATACTTGAATACTTTTCCAAAAGTTCGCCAGTGCTTTGATTATAAAAAAAACCTTAGGTTTTAACATTTACTAACATGCGTGAGGAACAAAAGCACCAACTAAAGTGCAATTCATGCGTTACCTAGTCGTTTATATGATCTAAGGAACTCACCATACTATTCGTTAGCTTTTCCCATATTTCTTGTAATACAGTGTTGCTTATAGCAAATGTATTTCTATCAATGCACAAACAAACTCTACAAAAATTTCTCATTTTTATTATTTAAGTAGTCAAATGTTTATTGATAGGTAGAAATTGTTTCATAAAAAAAAATGCAATTAAAATCTCGTCTTTCAACTTCCATCCTCTGACAAGGCCTACAGACAGTGTTACCAGATGACAATGTCAATACCCCAAAATTTTTTGTTTCGCAAACATAAAATAAGCTTTTTGAAAAAAATACCAAAACAGTTTTTACTTATTTAAAAGGAAAAATAAAAAAAGCAAAACCAGCGTTGTGTCAAAAACCTCACTAATGAGGTCATCGTTTTCGCACACGGAACGATTTTTTTTTTTGAGGCGAGGGAAAATGCTTAACTGATTTACGCACAAACTAGGCCGTTGCGAGGGGAACGACACGCGTCAGTCGGGGGCGATAACACTGCAGCAATAGTATGCTCTTGGCAGTGCTCCGTCCGCGATCGACGTCACAGAATAGTGTGGAAGACTTTGGCGTTGCTGCACGGGCGAGCAACCCCAATACCCACTAAAAACCCCCTCCTCCCTGTCGACCCTGCGCTTTTGTTTGTGTTGGAAAGGCTGAGATTTAGAACATCCTTACGCCCAGCCGATCCAGAGCAATAAAGTGCTTGGAGTGTGCCCTGGGAAAACACACCCCACTTCGTTGTTCGGGGGTCGAATGTCCTTTGCTCTCCTAGCAAGCTAAAGGCCCCTCGCGGTAAACGGAACCTAACTCAGGGAAGGAAGTAATACGCGTACCTGCCTCTCCGGGTGCCAGCTGAAAGCCGGCGACCTCGAGAAGACGCATTGGCACGCGCTGCAGGACTTCTCTCCCTATCGCGTTCTGCGGCCTCCTTGAGTGACATTACTGTCTCACAAAAAGTAACCGCAACCCCCCAATTGTCGCCGCTCTGCAGCATGGCCTTGACCAGGTCGCAGAGCGAATCGACCGGACCTATGTGCGTCTTAAGTTCGAAACGCTGCGGTACCCATGCGGCGCATTCGACTAGCGTGTGTAGCGCCGTGTCGGGCGCGCCGCACTGACGGCAGTCCGGGGAAGGCACGCAGCCCACAATGCGATACAGATACTTATCGAAACATCCGTGTCCGGTAAGTATCTGCGTCGTTCTTAAGGTCAGGGTGCCGCTGGTGCGGTTGACCCATTCCGTCAGCTGTGGCCTGTGTGCATTCACCATGTAGCCGCCATAGGCCGCAGGGTTGTCGAACTCTTGAGACCAGACGGCGATCATGGAGGCGGTTTCCCGCTTCCTGATCGCCTCGATTTCGACCTGACAGAAGGTCAGGCCTCTAGCTAGGGCATCCTGCCGGGTGCGACGCACCTCTGCCAGGACGTTCGCCTGGAGATGCCAGGGCGGATCGCCTGCCAGGAGGGTGGCCGCCGTCCGCGACACTCGCACACGGAACGCTTACAACGACCCGTGTTAATAGGTGGGTTAAGTAACAGTTCCACTTGAGTTTACGATTGTGACGCCATCAAATAAGTGGAATGGGAAAAACTGCGTTTGTGAACGTGTTTGTTATGAGTCTCTAATGGAAAGTAGCCTACAGGATACGACGTTACGAGTAGAGATGGCATAATAAATAAATAACGTAAATCAACGAATGAATAAAATGAATTATTTAAATCAACTATTAAATTGAAGTATGATTCACTAGTAGAAAAGAATTCTAAGATGAAGTAATAATACTGTATTATGACTTAGATAAAATAATTGTAGTGATGAGAATTGTGTTTTTAGATAAATAATTGATACTTAAAAAATTACCAAAATTTCTCTAAACAAAATTTTTGCCCCCGAATGTGCCCTCAAAAAATCTTCACCCCGAATATCCCAACGTTGAAAAATCACGAATTTGCAGGTATCCCCCCCATCTGGTAACACTTTAAACAATTATATTATTTATTTTGGGTTTAAGGCTTGGTAGCTAGGCATTTCAGCCAGATCTTAGTTTACAATATAATTTCTTCATTTTCTTATGCCTATATGTAGCATAGCTGAACTGTACATGGACCTCTATAATAGGGACGCGACATATTGTTCCATACGTACAATTGCTTATACAAATAGCATCCATTTTGAAGGCACACACATAAACATATATCTATCTCGTTCTTACTCAGCACTGTAACTCGCAGGAAAACAATATAACAGTATTTCAGTGCGTACACAAAGTGAAACATGTATATACGTAAATACCTAATGAGGCCGAAAATCCGCCATGTTTAGTGCACCAAATGTCATTATCAGTCAGTGCACCCGGTACTTGTCTTGTCAAAAAGTCGTGGTATAAATCAAAATAACTAATTATCTTTCAATATTTTGCTTGTGATTTAAAATAATTGAAGCCAAATATAAATAATTACGTCGCAGATATGTCCGTGTGCAGTGTAATAGGGTGCGGCATAAGAAAAACACCAAATCAGTCGTCTTTAACCATACACAGGTACGCTGTAAATAACATTAAAAATATTGCTTATTGTTAATGTTTCCGGGAAAATAAAGGAAGATTTTCATTATAATTAGCAAGGTTCTTATGTGCAGTTATAGGTCATGAATGGATTTAACCTATTTAACTATATTTTTACGCTTAAATAATGTTAATTTATTAGCTGGGGTTGTACATTATTTATCGACTTTGATATCGATATAATATGATTGCTTATATAAAATTTCTTATTTTATCATGCTACCCCGCTTAAAACATACAAAAATAATAATTAAAACATATTTTATAGGATCCCAAGAAATGAGCGTATAAAGAAAAAGTGGCTTGAAGCCATTGGAATGGAAAATATAAAGCCAAATGCAAAATATATTTATATTTGCTCGCTACATTTTGATGATACATGTTTCAACAAAACTCTGGATGTGACTCGACTACGAGATGATGCCATGCCCATCAAATTTGTAAGAGTAAGTTAATACTGTATATACTTTTATAGTTAGTATTGATATACTTTTTTTAAATTATATACATATTTTAATACATACATATTATTTTATAACAAAACGTGCTATAAATGGATCAAAATTAATATACAAGATTTGTATGGTGGGACGATGATCAGCAGGATAGTCGTTGGACTGTCGGCTTATTATATCATTCCTGCTCCGTCTTCGCGGTCGAAGGCCTAAATATGTCTTCTCGTGCCTCTCACCCTCATGGAGACTGCTCGTATAATTGAAATTTGTACTTTCACTTTTAGCCTTTGATATACTTGTTGCTGCTACCTTATTACTGACATGCTAGTTACTAGTTGTAGTCTATGTCATTCTCATTATATATAATTATTTTAGAAAAACTTATGGGTTTTGTGGCTGTGATTCCATCCAAGAAATGTATTTGCTCAATTTGAATGATAATGTCATAATTTAAGCAAATTTTATGAAAAAAATACTGTGGACACAATTATTCTAAACTAATATTTCAATATTTTGCAGCGACATGCCAGCCAACATAAAACTGGCATATTAAAAGAAAACCAGTTGGAAACAATTCCTGTTTTGGCCGGTCCTGACACCTCTACCTTGGTATTAGCTGCACATTTAAGGACTCTGCTGTTCTTTAGCTTCAAGAGATGTTAGATTTTGTATATACAGACTCTTTATAGTGAAGCTATTGAACCTACTTAGATAAAAGTAATATGCTTTGTCATCTTTAGAGGAATAAACCAAAACTGATGGTGTCACTTCTTTGAATTTTGTATTCCATGTAAAACATCTAAGGTACAAATAAAACTCATATTATAAACTTATGCCTGTATTAGTTTTACTTTAATAAAAACTATTGTAAATTCGTTAAATTTTTAATAATTAAGTGATTTTAGAGCGGAAGTCATAAGGAATGACGTTTGTAATTAAATAAATGTTCTGTAGGTGTTTTGTTTTTTTTATCACGCGGCTCTTAATAAGTTTAAAATTTGAATCGCTCTCACTTATGGTGCAGCGCACCTATCTTGAAGTGCGTTGCGGTAATGTGTTACGGACTTTAGAGTCAGCAACACAATTAAAATAGATTGTAATAGAGAGGTAAGTAGTTTAGACTACTTACCTCTCTATTACAATCTAATTAATCTGTTTTGGATATCAAAATAACAGTACGTGTTTTTCATAGGAAAAACACGTACTCTTATTTTGATATCCAAAACAGCATAGCTAGCTAGCATGCTAACGTTTTATCGCCGACATAAAGCTTCCATCCCTTTCCGGCATATACGCAAGTGCGAGCGACACGGCAACATACGAAACGACGATAAAATTTAGCATGCTAGAGATGGGCAGATGGCACTGTACTACGCCATATGTTTATGTTTTGTGGTCACTGTGTTGTCAAACGACAACTTTATCAAATCAGTGTAGCAACTTTTAAAAATCATCATATCGTTTACTTGATAAATTTGAAACACGAACTTGTCTTAGATTTCACACATCTAAATCAAAAGATACTTTGAACATAACAATATACTTACTTCTTATTAAAGTATAAATTCTACAAATAATTAATACTCAATAATATTGAAAATACAATGAGCCAAGGACGTTTATCGATAAAACCTAATAACATTAAAATCTTCTGGGCAGCACTAAAACCGCCATGTTTAGTGGCCAGATGACGTCACAGTGGCACGCATTTTTTATTGACGTTTCATTTCCATAGGTTTCCTACTTCAGTGGAACTGTAGGATTTCAGCTAGTGTCATTCAATGGAGATCGTGTGACAACTCGAAAGGCCACATTTGACTATACAGTTCACATTTATCACAAAAACACATAATTACTACTCAAAAACTATGAATATCATACAACAATTGTTAATTTTAGGGTAATTTTACACATTTTTAGAAAATAAAACTGCACAACACAACATCTCCTTTCAGTTCCCGCCAAAAACTCCGTAAAGAACCAATTTTTTTAAGGCTTGGCAACTAGGCCTATAAGCCAGGCGCTGTTGCATTGTAGGCTACAATCAAAAATAAATAATTTTTACTTGGAAAATCTACAAGTTTACTATAAAAAACGGCGCAATGGGTTTTCGCAGTGACGGGGAAAGTGAAACCAGGATGGAAAAAAGAAAAGGAAGAATCTCAATATATTTGACATTATCGCAAGTGACGGCAGGTGTGGCCTCAGCACACTGAAGTAGGAAACCTATGGAAATGAAACGTCAATAAAAAATGCGTGCCACTGTGACGTCATCTGGCCACTAAACATGGCGGTTTTAGTGCTGCCCAGAAGATTTTAATCTTATTAGGTTTTATCGATAAAGGTCCTTGGCTCATTTTATTTTAAATATTATTGAGTATTAATTATTTGTAGAATTTATACTTTAATAGGAAGTAAGTATATTGTTATGTGCAAAGATACTTTGATTTAGATGTGTGAAATCTAAGACAAGTTCGTGTTTCAAATTTATCGAGTAAACGATATGACGATTTTTAAAAGTTGCTACACTGATTTGATAAAGTTGTCGTTTGACAACTCAGTGACCACAAAACATAAACATATGGCGTAGTACAGTGCCATCTGCCTATCTCTAGCATGCTAAATTTTATCGTCGTTTCATATGTTGCCGTCTCGCTCGCACTTGCGTATATGCCGGAAAGGGATGGAAGCTTTATGTCGGCGATAAAACGTTAGCATGCTAGCTCGCTATGCTGTTTTGGATATCAAAATAAGAGTACGTGTTTTTCATAGGAAAAACACGTACTCTTATTTTGATATCCAAAACAGATTAATTCGATTGTAATAGAGAGGTAAGTAGTCTAAACTACTTACCTCTCTATTACAATCTATTTTAATTGTGTTGCTGACTCTAAAGTCCGTAACACATTACCGCAACGCACCTCAAGATAGGTGCGCTGCACCATAAGTGAGAGTGATTCAAATTTTAAACTTATTAAGGGCCGCGTGATAAAAAAAAACAAAACACCTTCAGAACATTTTATTTAATAAAAAACGTCATTCCTTATGACTTCCGCTCTAAAATCACTTAATTATTAAAAATTTAACGAATTTACAATAGTTTTTATTAAAGTAAAACTAATAAAGGCATAAGTTTATAATATGAGTTTTATTTGTACCTTAGATGTTTTACATGGAATACAAAATTCAAAGAAGTGACACCATCAGTTTTGGTTTATTCCTCTAAAGATGTCAAAGCATATTACTTTTATCTAAGTCGGTTCAATAGCTTCATTTTTTGTATTCAAAGACTTTACATATGGTTTTCTATGGTACAATAACGACACTAAAATCATCGGTAAGCCATCATTTAGGCAAAAAATTAATAAACAATACAATTAATTAGGTACGAAATACGTGCATTATATCGCTAGAAATAATGTTCAATTTTAGCGTGACGACTTACCTACTAATTATAATAAAAACACAATTATTTTAATTTTGGGATTAGTCTGCAAATGTAACATATATGACATGATCAAAATAATTAATAATTATAAAATCAAATATTACGGCATTGCTAAAAAATCACGACATTTTGTAATTTGTAAGTAAAACCTCAGATTAATAATATTGAGAGACAAAGTTTTTACCTCACTTTGCTAAATGTCAGGCAAAGGAACTAAATCCGTACAGCATGAATATCAATATTATTCAATCAAACTGAACATCTTTGAATGACATAAAAATAAGGAATTTTAGATTTTTCACATTATTGTGATTAAGATCATTATTATATTTTTGTAGTTTGTATATATAATTACCGACAACATGCAATACTAATGTTAGACAAACAATATATAGGTGTGAGGGGTGTTCGAAGGTTATGGCAAGGACAGTGGGTTAGGTTAGGTTATCTTTAGACCAAAGCCCACGAGCCGAGCGAGCGAAGCGAGCGTGCCGCGGCAACGGCCGGCGAGTGGTAGAACCGACTTTAACTTTTATTAAAATTATCAACGAATAAATGGAAACCAGTCGGTTCTGCCACTCGCCGGCCGCTACCGCGGCACGCTCGCTTCGCTCGCTCGGCTCGTGGGCTTTGGTCTAAAGATAACCTAACCTAACCCACTGTCCTTGTCACTGGTTACACCTTCGACCACCCCTTACACCTATACTTTGTTCTGCTTACATTGGTATTGCATGTAGTCAGTATTTATATATACAAACTAGAAAAATATATTAATTATCTTAGTTACAATAATGTGAAAAATCTAAAATTCCATACTTTCATGTCATTCAATGATCTTCAGATTGATTGAAAAATATTGATATTCATGCTGTATGGATTTAGTGTTTTTGCCTAACAAGTAGCAAAGTGGCAGAACCGACTGCTTACCATTAATTATGGTTAAAGTCGATTCTGCCTGCGGCTTTGGTCTGAAGCTAACCTAACCTAACCCATTGACCTTCTCATTGGTCGCAACCTTCAACCGCTCCTCACAACCTATTTTTTGTGTTGCTAACATTGGCATTGCATATTTGAGCTCTAGTGTGAAGCTAACCCAACCTAAAGAGTGGCAAGCAAAGGAAATAAATCCAAACAGCCTATTTTTTATTAAGAATACATCAGACAACGCTGTATGGATTTATTTCCTTTGCCTGCCACTCTGATGAACTAAATTACAACAAAAAGATTTGTCTTTAGCAGTGTAGTTTACTTTATGTAGCATGGCGGTTTTATCTGGGAAGTGTTTTGTAGTTTTTAACCTAATAAAATGTGCTTTAAAATTTAATAAAGTAAGATATTGATTGTTTTTAAGTTAACTTATGTGTTTGTGCTCAAAATCATAAGTGTTTAGCAACGTGCCCTATTACTTTACAATAATAATATTAGCATAGTAGGCAGTCTGTGTATATTCTAAGGTAATTGTATTGTTTATTAATTATGTGCCTAAATGAAGGCTTTCCGACAATTTTAATTTCGTTATTGTACCATAGCAAACCATAATTATAATCTTGTATATAAAAAAAACGCATAATTTTCGGGTTCCGCCTTTATGCAAATTTAGACTGATAATGACATTTGGTGCACTAAACATGGCGGATTTTCG
This sequence comes from Dendrolimus kikuchii, assembly GCA_019925095.2. Lineage (NCBI taxonomy): Eukaryota > Metazoa > Arthropoda > Insecta > Lepidoptera > Lasiocampidae > Dendrolimus > Dendrolimus kikuchii. The sequence goes on from CM034387.1 coordinate 36,894,463, forward strand.
GCCTCATTAGGTATTTACGTATATTCATGTTCCACTTTATGTACGCACTGAAATACTGTTATATTGTTTTCCTGCAGTGCTGAGTAAGAACGAGATAGATATATGTTTAGTTACAGTGCTGAGTAAGAACGAGATAGATATATGTTTATGTGTGTGCCTTCAAAATGGATGCTATTTGTATAAGTTTAACATATACTACATTAATATAAGAGAATATATTCGGGCTTCACCTCAGATAATATTGTCGTGTTCAAACGTGTCTTATTACAACGTCAATAATGAATAAGCAACTTTTTTTAGAACTGGCAGCCCCAATTCGTATCGAATTATAACATGGCGGCCGTAGCTTCATTTTATGCAATTTCACAGATAAGTCAGGGTGATTATACGTGGTTGACCTTAATTTTAACAGTGCCACGTTGTAAACATGTCTAAAAACCTTTCTTCTGCCAAATTTAAGTAGTAAAATTTCCAAAGCAAATTTTTATTGCATATGAAAATTGAAGCTAGAATCATGTGAACATTTAAACCGAGTGGTGCATGCGTTGCGGCCAGGATCGAACCCGCGCTCTTTGAGTTTGGGAAGCGTACGATAGTCATTATGCTACCTTTAAACACTACAAATCAATATAATTTGACAAATATACAGTGTAAACTCTATATAACAACACTGAAGGCACTGAACATTGTATGGCGTTATAGAGAGTTGTCGTTAAATGGAGTGAAGTCTGTTATTTTTTTTCTGACGTCTTTTGCTGCACGAGTAATTTTGTTATATTTTTTTACTTGATTTATTCATATCTTGTGATATTGAGGTATCTTGTTGATAATGGATGTACTTAGAAATTTCGGCATGCATGATGCCGACAGTCGAGTTTATTACGGGCCAGGATAATAAAGCGATTAAAGAATGTACACAGCTGCGAAGTTTTTACTCATATTGCCAACTTTATAAGGTACTTTTTATTACTTAATTTTATTGAGAGGGGTGTAATGCTATATAGAGTGTAACATTATATGAAAGACAAACTAAAGCAACCGAAGCCAAGTGATTTCGACGGTTAAGAGTTTGTCGTTAAATCGAGTGACGTTACATGGAGTTTACACTATATATCTCATCTGGTTATCAGATGGGTGAAGATCGCTCTTCAACGTCTCTTGTCACTGCCGGCCCGTATTGTGTTTTCTTTAACATTATAGCTAATTGAACTAAATCCAGTGATGGCATCTCAGGCGATAAAACTTCTTTATTTTATTTTTATTGCAGGAATTCAGCAGACAGGCAGACGGTCCACTTGATGGTAAGCGGTTACTATCGCCTATGGACATTTGCAACACCAAAGATGCTACAAATGCGCTGCTGCTGTCTTAAGAGATACTGGAACCTGGTCACTGATGCCGGAACACAACTCAGGGTTGTTATGGCGAGATACTTTAGACCAGGGTTGGTAGCCATCCAGTCGGGAAAATGGCCTACCACCTGGCTGTGGGTTATTTTGTCGCCTTAAGAGGCGACAGGCCACCCGCCCGCGGTAAATTGTATTCTTTGTCCGTTCCTGCACGGATAAAATTATTAAAAGCAGCGGCATTGAGTGCTAAATAAACGAAAAAGTAGATTAGCTCCTTAATTTAGCATTCAATGCTTTACTACTACTAATTTACAGTAAATTTATATATGTTAATAAAAAAAAACTTATTAAGTTTTTTTTAACGTATCTGGCAACCCTATGTAAAATAAATCTATATATATAAAAGAAAGTCGTGTTAGTTACACTATTCATAACTCAAAAACGGCTGTACCGATTTGGCTGAAAATTGGCGGGGAGGTAGCTTAGAAACAGGAGACAGATATAGGATACTTTTTATCCCGTTGGAACCAGTAGGTGGCGCTGAGATTGGGTTATAGAATCCTCCTTATCACCTGGACTGATTTTGTTTTTGTGTGTTTGAGTGGGTTCCCGGATAGTTTAGATTCGCAATTAGAACCGGTAGGTGGCGCTGAGATCGGATTCTAGAATCTTCCTAATCACCTGGACCGATTTTGGTGATTTTGTTTTCGTGTGTTAGAGTGGGTCCCCGGATGGTTTAAATCCTCAATTGGAACCGGTAGGTGGCGATGGGATCGGGTCCTAGATTTTTAGTTTTTCAGAGAGGACAATGTCTGTCGGGGTCGCTAGTCTTATACTAATATATAAAGCTAAAGAATTCATTGTTTAAACGCGTTCAGGGTCTGATTTGAAAAAAAATTTCAGCGTTAGATAGCCCATTTATCGAGGAAGGCTATAGGCTATATATCATTACGCTAAGACCAATAGGAGCGGAGCACGAATGAAGAATGTTCCAAAAACGGGGGGTTTTGAAAACAAATTCCACGCGGACGACGTCGCGGGCACAGCTAGTAATAAATATAAAAATACGCGTGCGTCTCGGGACGCCCGACAGAAGTGATACTTGCATGAGAGTAAGAAAAGCCAGACAGATTTGCGCCCATAGATTATACACTACAGTAACGCGTTACGTAACGAAGCGTTTTACACTCCCCATAAGAAGTTATCACTTCAAAAAATTACTTGCGATGTCTTGATTTCATATGATAATAGTAACTAGAAGCAAATGAACATTTGTAATCGCAAATTTTGCATGCATATGGTGTCTCCCCGGTATGGACGACCATGTGCTTCTTCAAATAGCCCTTTTCAGCACATTTGTACTGGCATACGTCACATGAGAACTCCTTCTCTTTTGTGTGTTTGAATTTTATATGCCTTTTTAAACCACCCCTTTGTGCAGTTTTATAATCGCATATAGCACATGCATACCGTTTCTCCCCAGTGTGTATAAGAAGGTGTTGATTTAAGCTATATTCGTAGTCTGTTTTGTACGGACAGGAAGGACAACACAATAATTTCCGCCCTTCCTTTGTGTGTTGTTTTAAATGCCTGATCAATGAATCCTTGCGTGAAGTTTTGTAGTTACACAAATCACATTGAAAATTGGAATTGAACTGTTTACTGTGAGTAAGGAGGTGCATTTTTAAGCCACTCGTTGTAACAAATTTATATCCGCACATATGACACGAGTAGTTCTTCTCCTTTGTGTGTCTATGCTTTATATGCTTCTCTACACCACTTTTAGTTGAACATCTAAAATCACAATAATCACATTGGTACGGTTTGGGTTCACTGTGTAAAAGAACGTGTACATTCAACGAGCTTCTTCTAACACATTTGTGTTCACATATATGACACGAGTAGTTCTTTTCGAATGTGTGTCTACGCTTTGTATGTAAATCAACACCGCGTTTAATGGAACTTCTGTAATCACAATAATCACATTTGTACGGTTTCTCCCCGGTGTGCGTTCGACGATGAACAACCAATAGGGATTCAGTAGCACATTCGTAACCACAAAAATCACACAAGTATTGTTTCTTTGGTTGCATCTTTATAGCATGTTTGCGAAGGTGTCTATTTAAGCCGCTGTTAGAATAACATTTGTACTCGCATAAATGACACGAGAAGTTCTTTTCTTTGATATGCGTCTTTATCTTATGGCTCTCTAAGGCAGTTTCTATTGAACATCTATAATTACATAAATCGCATTTGTATGGTTCCTCCCCCTGCTCTTGAAGGTGATTATTTAATTCGGATTTAGTAATAGACTCATTGTCAGATGTATGACACAAAATGTTCTTTTCCGTTGTGTGTTTACGCTTTACATGGCCAGTTAAGTGGCTTTTTTGTATACATCTATATTCACACATATCACATTTGAACGGTTTCTCTCCAGTGTGAGTATAAATGTGTCTCATTAATAATGTTTTATTGAAACATTTGTACGGACACATATGACATGACTTCTCTTCTCTAGGTCGCTTCCTTTTAGGAATATGTGATGTGTTTCCTTCTAATGAAGTGCTCGGTATAACTGCATCTGCAATCTGCTGGAGATTTTGATTGCAGATTTCATTTTCAGCAGCAGGTGAAGATTTTCCGTTCTCTGTTGTGTCGTCGAGCTTCCTACGCTTCGCATTTTGGGAGACTTCGTTTACTTCGCGTTGTGTCACTTGAGCTAAAAGAAGAAGCAATTTTTTTAATTCAAATTCGAATAAGTTCCACCGGAGAAGCTCTTGTGAAAGTCATAAAAACATTCTGTCAAAAAAGTATCGGGAATGGATGATTTGTTAATATGGATGATTTGTTAATAGCTCCAGGTGTTTCCTCGCGGCTATGCCGCTTGAAAAACCGTAGGTTTGTATAGGTTTTTTTTTATATATATTAGACCTAAAACTATACTGTTTTTTGTTAAATTCACTACAATAACAAATAAACTAAGTCCATACAGTCTAAACAGCTGCCCGGCAAAACATAGAGGCGAGAGGAAGCCAAGCTGATTTGAAAAATGCGATTGAAGCGCTATCTATTTAGCTTATCCATCTATTCTATTGAAATGACATCATTTATCGGAATTCAATATATTCTAAGTGTTAGCTCGGATTATAAGCCAGCACTATGTCAAGTTTTGTTCATATACGTTCTGTAATTTCCAAAAAAGATGTGATCGCAGCGCCAGCTCTTTCGCAATTTTCGTCTATCACGTCATTTATTGGGATAAAAAGTATCCCAATTTACACCCCGGGATATAGCTCTAAATCGAGTTGCATTTAAATTTGTTCAGCGGTTTTCACGTGATGCTCTAACAGACAGACTGAAAGACAAACAGACAAAAATTCTAAATATTGTATTATTGACATCTCCTCATCTGAATTATCCCCCCTCATTTTTTTAACATTTTCAAAGGCATTGTACAAACTCGAACCATTTACAAATTTATTATAGCAGAGATGAATAAGAATATTACAATATATCGTCTATGAGATTTTACAACAGTTGTTTTTCATCCCACAAATACACTAACTTACTCCACTTGCCCAGAATCGTACAAAATGGATATTAAAACACTCACCCGTATCAAAGTTCTCCAAAATATTTGGAACTTCTTTTTTTACATGATTATTATGATCAGATAATACGCTTGGCTTGATATCAGCGAGGTCTAATTTGTCTTCCTCAAGCGAATCTGAGACAAAAATTGTATTACCTTATTCTTGCAGAAACCTTAAATTTCATGAGATTAGTTTACCATTTTGCGAGGACAATAAGATTATTCATATTTTTTAACAAAAACAAAACAGGCGTCAAACAAAAAAGGAAATAATAAATACATTTTACAACATCTTGAAGTCGGTGTCAAGTAAAACATGTGTTTGAGCTTCCAAAGTTCGCAGTGGGAATTCATTGGCGCTAATTTCTTGAGAATAACTAATTTATTTACTGTAAGATTACAAAGCAGTCCGTTAAAGTCGGTATTCAAAAGTGGTTCTATTCTATTCTTGGTCGGCGATGGCTCCTACGCTTTATGCGGCGTTGATTTTGCCAATGTCGAAGTGACTGTGCAAAAATGACAGGTGTAGGGCGATCATATACTAAATTATAATAATAGCTTTGAGCGATGAGGAACATTTTCTGAAAAGTGGTTTCTTTTTTTTTTATATATATTTTATTGGCTTTCGGCTTGTTCATGAGTGAACTGCCATTGACTGCCAGTGTCAAGTGTGAAAAAAACACAGCATCTTGAGAAGTAAGATAAATTTAAAGTAGATTTATATTAAAAAATTAATAATTGAAAAACCAGAAAAGTGGTTCAAAAATTGAAGTAACGTTCTTCTTATGTCACGTTGACATTTGATGTCGTTCTCCTTATGTCACGTTGACATTTGATGTTTAAAGCTATAGTCGCATTCGCGACAGCATAATAATTACTACATTTTGTGAATTTGTTTTTTTTTGTTTTTAGTGTGAAGTAGGTTGTTTTCGTTAAAATTTTTTTTTTTTTTTTACTTTTTAGTTACCCAAACACTTTATTAATAGTACAACTGGCACACGTTACAAATTAGCCATCTCACTCTTCGGTGTATATGCTTATCAACAAGGGTTGCTCCCGATTTCATTGCGATCCACAAATCAGATCCTGCCTACGACTATGGGACCATCTTGGAAGTTAAAAAACAAAACAACTTGCAAATCGCGCAACATGCTTACAAAAACTATTAGGTGCCTGTGCAAAGTGTAATACTGGCACGCGTATACAAGCGCTGTTTAGAAAAATGTAGGCTCTCGGTGTTTTTTAATAAAATTTACTGTTGATTCCTCTGGGATCCACTCATTAGATCTTGACTTGAATGACCATGGAATCGCCTTGAGAATATAAATATATCGGTCCACAAATGATGGAGTAATCACGTAACATGTGTTTTAAAAATTAATTCTATAACATACTTCTGTACAAAACTTATAAAAAAAAGGATTTGAGATATAAATAGAGTATGAAATGTAAAGAAAAACAATATTTAGCTAGACGTGTTGCTGGGGAGTTTCTTGCCGCTTCTTCTCCTTAACAGCATTAAAACGTTGCGAAGCGGTGTACATGGAATAGGAAGTAAAAAATAAATTTTAACTTACATGTATGACCTTCACAAAGTGTTCTCCAGTGGAACTTATTTTGAATAAAAACTTGAATTTGAATTTAAAAAGTTAAGCGCCTGTAAAAATTATAATAGCTACACGCGTATATTGTTTTCCAAGAATATAGGCGCACGACGTTCTTTAATAAGTAATGCTTACTCTCGATTTTCCTTGAACCCACTCACCGGATCCTGACTTTGTAACCATAATACAACCACGGAAGTAGACTTATCGAGTAATGAAAAAAAAATTAAAATCGGTTTAGAATTGACGGGTATATCGTGTTACAAAGAAGTCTGTTATAATTTTTTGTGAGTTTCTGTAATTCCTTGTACTCTACTCAACAGATCCTTAATACGACAATGGGACCCATTCGGGAGACTATTCGATTAAAGGAAAAAAATTGAAAATCGGTTCACAATTTACGGATCATTCAAGTAACGAACATACACAAAAAGCAACATACAGACGAATCGCGAACCGTCTACTTTTTAAATAGGTAAAAAAAAGGAAAATTAGAATGTTGAGAACGACAGACGCTGAGATTAACAATAAGAAACAAAGAGGATATAATCATTACGCTTAAAACATTAAAACTAAAATAAGCTTTTTTAAAAAGGTTTTTAAATACAAGCTTTTGAGATCCTGGTTATCATGTAGCAGCAGAGTGCTACCCAAGACGAGTAAAACGAGCCCAAACATAACGGATCTATCTTGTTTAGTACAGGAGTTCCTATGGCCACCTTCCGACTCCATCATCAGATCAGCTCCATGGTACCATATAATTGCATTGTCACGCGATATACGTATGCGTGCAAAATTTCAGCTCAATCGAAAACCGGGAAGTTGGTCAAATTTAACTTGCAATATTCCACCCGAACTTACATACATACATAGGTACATCCATTGCAAGTTAAATAAAAGCTTGTAAAACAATGATTTATATCTATAAACAATTTTTTTAGACAAGACAAGATAGATAATCAAACAACTTTGATCTTAGAAATTTTAAACTTAATTGTCAAACAGTTAAAACATGATTTTCTGTGGAACAGTCTGTTTTGTGACTTAGTTTGAAAAGGTAACATGTGCTCGCGGAACGTGAAATGAATCAATTTGAATACTGGCCAACATTTTCATATCACGACTATACGTTAATTAGTGTTACATACTAACAACCTACCATATTTCTCTTCTTTGATGTCAATTTCAATCTCTTCTGCATTGTCCTCTTCACTTTCTGATTCGTTTTCTTTTTTTATATCTACTACAATATCCTTAACAAATTGTTTACATTCACCTTGGTACAATTGTTTAATGACAAATGAATAATCCAAGTCTGTTTCAGAGGCTATTGCTGATAATGCTTCCTGGGTTTGCTGAAATATTAATGTGGGATAGGTTATATGTTCAGACTTGGTAGCTTAATAATAAATAAGGGCAAAGGGCCAGATACAGAAGATAGAGCACTCTTGGACACGGCACAGATTGTGAGGAGGTTCCTGTCTCTGAAGCCCCCCGGTAGTTCGAACCCCAGGACCCGCTGCCGGCGAGCTGCAAGATGTTTTTATCAAGTATTGTATTTTGAATTTAAAAAAAGTTTTATTAGTGTTTAAAAAAAAATATTTTTGAATATGGATAGACTTGGATAAAAATAATAATACTGGTAATAATTCGGCAGACGAACACACATATTGTAAATCCCCAAATTAAGCAAGTTACGCTTGAGTTATGGGTAACATACATCGGCCCCAGACATCCAGACCATAGTAAATAACGGAGAAAATTCATTTCAAAAATTGGCCATATCAGGTATCGAATCTGGAACCTGTGTTGCAGTGACGCTAATGCTAAGGCATCATAATGATGTGGAATTAGGATTATCAAGGGCCCAATTTTGCTATAACGATCTCTCGCTTAACACGGCCCTAATTATGGACGGAGGCCGGAACTAGATTAGTTTTTCAACCTAACCGTATAGTTAATAAAGTTAAGTTATATCGTTTTTAGATATATTACTGAAGTAAGAAAAACAAAATAATAAGGCAGGGTACAAGTAAGAAGACATGCGTGACATAATAAGTGAAGAAAGGCACTGTGAAGACTGCATGGCATATTGTGCCAATATAGTAACTGTCAGTAAAATTTGGATAATCATACTGTAGGTATATTAATTCTTTTTTATTGCAAGAGTTCAGCAGACTGCCCACTTGATGGAAAGCGGTTATCATCGCCTATGGACTTTTGTATCACCAAAAGAGCTACTATTAAGATAGACTGGAACCTGGTCACTAATGCCGGAACACAACACAAGGTTGTTATTGCGGCATACTCTAGAGCAGGGGTAGTCGCCATCCAGTCGAGCAAATACCCTACCACCTGGCTGTGGGTCGTTTTATCGCCTCTCATGACAGGCCGCCAGGCCGCAGGAAATTGTATTCTTTCTCCGTTCCTACACGGATAAAAAGATGTATATATCGTTACGACTTTATGGGATGTAAATGCAAAATGCCTTTGGAATTATCAGTAAGTTTATTAGAAGTCCACGCACTTAATTAACAGTTTCTTACAAGTACAACCGAATACAACAAAACCAAACCGTAAAGCATAAAATTGTCTATCTATCATATACGTTGTTCTTGTTGGTGGAGCCTCCTCAAATCTTCTTTATTATGGGCCAGTTGTATTACTTTTTACTTCCATATTGCACCTTATTAGGGATATATTTATGCGGTAATTTCCAAATTTGCCTTCCACACCGCAGTTTAACAAAACGGCATTTCTGCCTTTAATAATTGAACAGAAGCCTTTCTAGAGCCCTTCTCTTCAGCCTTCTATCCATACTGGTATTTCTGCTGCCCGATACCAGCGAGAGTTCTACAAGGCGACCGCGGTCATTGTGGTCGTGGCGAAAACGTCACTAATGACATAATATTTTCTTAAGTTTTCGCGACTTGTATACATAATAAAACTACGTTTTAACGGTTTTAAGCGCGGTAATTTTATTTGATTTTGGTTTTTCCGACGCTTCGGCCACTTTTCAGTGGCCGTGATCACGGAAGACAAAGATGTCAAGTGTCAACGAGTATTGTTAAAGTTTTATTTAGCCTACCGCCAACTTATTAATTTTAATTATTTAATTTTAATTTTGTTTATGGTTATTATTTAATCTATGGGAGCCTAATCTAATTTACTACCGCTTCGCAACATGTTATGGCTTGAAGAGAAGAAGCGGCGCAAGAAACTCTTCAGCAAACATGCCTAGCTCTAATAATTTTATATAATATTAAAATGGGTGGAAGGAAAAATAAAAGTAATTATCAGTCAAGTTGGTTTGTGTTCCGTTGTACGCAGAAAGAGCTCACAGTGTCTTGAGGTCTGGCAGCTGGTTTCTGCTGGCTTTGGGTCTTAATAGTTTTGATAATTGGATCCCAAACAGGTGGTACTTGCCAACCATCTTCTCTATTGAAATTTGGGTGTTTTTTGATTTCAATAGCCTCACGCATCATTCTAGGTATGAAACGATTCTCTTTCGCGAGGATTTGTGGGTTATCGAATCTGATGTAGTGATTGGGTTTATCCAGCGTGTGTTCACTGATCGCAGACTTCGTAGACCTTGTGTGTTTCATGTCAGCAATGTGTTCTTTTACTCGTGTTTTTATGCTCCTCTTTGTTTGCCCAATGTATGACAATCCACACTCACAATCAAGCTTGTAAAGTTTCCGTGATCACGGCCACTGAAAAGTGGCCGAAACGTCGGAAAAACCAAAATCAAATAAAATTACCGCGCTTAAAACCGTTAAAACGTAGTTTTATTATGTCACTAATGACGTTATAATTTTCGATCAAACAACGCTCACAACGACCCATGTCAAGAGGTGGGTCGAATAACCGTTCCACTTGGGTTTACGATTGTAAAGCCGGCAAGCAAGTGGAACGGGAATATCGCGGTCGTTGTGAGTCGTGGAACGTAGCCTAGGTAACGCCTCAATCCCCCTTAAAAGTCGACCAACTAATTTCTCGACTGCCCAACCCTATCCATTTGTAAATTAGACACGGCCTCCCAGCAACACGCCCACCATTCCTTTGAATTATTATAAACTTTATGGCTTCCATGAATTTGCGTGGAATACAAACAAAAGAAGGTTTTATGACATCTTACGGCGGCGGAAACAAAGGGATCAGCGCGAACAATAGACCATTCAAATTCAAAGGGGTAATAAAACCTGCAAAGGACCGGTTCGCATCAATATCGATGCCAATCGACACTAATCCTTCGCTACATGTGCTTTATTACTGCTTCGGAATTTAAATTATATGTAACCTTTTTATGATTTTTTGTAAGTTTAAGGCTTGGCAACTAGGCCTTTAAGCCAGACGCCGTTGTATTGTAGGCTACAATCGACGTCATTCAACGGAGTTCTTGTGAAAACTCGAAAGGCCACATTTGGCTATATAGTTCACATTTCTCGCAAAAACACATAATTACTACTCAAAAACTATCAATATCCTACAACTATTGTTCATTTTAGAGTAATTTTACACATTTTTAGAAAATAAAAATGCACAGGACAACGTTAACTTACAGTTCCCGCCAAAAACTCCCCTTTTTATGATTGTCTAAAGTGGTCACGCTAGTGGTGGCAAATATAACCATTAACCAATAAATTTACCGGTAAAAAAAAATAACACTTCTATTCGATAATTAAAATTAAGCAAAACGGTTAGAAATACCATTTAACAAATACACTGCGTGTAGTCGCGTAGGTGATTATTGGAAATTATATACATGCAAGTTTCAACTTTATATTACTCAACACAAGATTTATTTTCGCTTTGCAGATGTTTTCATTCGTAAATATTGAATTCTGATGATTTGATTGTGTGCTCTATGGCCCTCAAAATAGAGCACAATATTTAACTTGGTGTTTTTTACAGTTAATGATATTTTTGTTAGAAAATTAAAATGAAACGATATTTTTAAATTAGCGATCGCGGAGCTGACGTGATTGGTTGAATTTTTAAACGTAATATATTGTTTCGTAATTGATATTACGGCGGTTCAATGCATATTTTCTATTGTTTTGGTAAAGTTGTGTTTTTGTATTCCAAGAGATTTGTACTTTGTGTTTTGACTTTTTTTTTGTTTGTTTGAGACTTTGTTTACATTGTTCTTGTGAATTTTTAAATTTTATATCTAACTTAAAATGCCGAAAGTTCATTGAATCAAAAATAATGTAAGAAACTCAACCATTTGAGTTAACATTAGCAAAATTAATTTTTTCAACGAAAGGATTTACCGATATTTTCAACCAATAAAAATATCGGTAAAAAAAAAATATCAATTACCAATTAACAGATAAATAAATTCAACCGTTAACGCCATCTTTAGACTTCACGCTAGTTCTCTAATCCCCTTTTTGTTATGGCCCCCTGCGCGTAAGACTTCATAAACCATTTTATTGTTGAAATTCCAAGTTCTTCTAAATCCGTGTGTTTCGTGATAAAAACTGAACAGTTCGAGAATTAACTAATTTTGAAAATAGAATCATATGTTTTTAAAATAAAATTGAAATTAGAATTCTCAGCCAAATAAAAATTATTTTGATTTGAAATGGCCAGAACTGCAGAACGGCACTTTTATAGGTAAAGATTTGTAAAATAGCCTAGCAACATGTCCATTGGCCTTTGAGATCCGTCATTTGTAAGCTTTATTGTCTCTAAGAATGCGTGTTACGGACTCTTTTATCATTAGTGATGACGCATTAAAAGAAACAAAACATAGATGAAAACTTAGATCCAAATAAATGTCGGTTACTTTACGAAGACGTGCTTATTATTTCTTAAAATAATTTTTTACATCTTATTTATTTATTTCCAGTGGTTCGGGCATGTGGAAAGAATGACTAAACAGTTATACAATGCAAAAGTGGATGGATGCAGAAGTCGTGGAAGGCCACGACACACCTTCCATGGTCAAATTGATCGTGTACTAGCAGAAGGTGATGTCAGGAGCCTTAAGAACAGAGGAGCATGCATGACAAGAGTTATGAATGTCAAAGAGGCAAGTGAGTTGTGCGTGCCTACCCCGCAAGGGAACTAACGTGAAGTTATGTATGTATGTTATTTATTTAAAGGAACAAGAAACACCTAAAATATAACATACAAAATAAAAAAATATTGAAGCCAAGACATTGTCCATATGAAAACATTCGCAACATTATTAATATAATAAATAATACTAGTGGTATCCCAGTGGTCGAAATTCGACCATAATTAATTTAAATTATAAGTTTAAACATTATTAAGGTTCTGTTGTCAAAGACTATACTTCTATAATCACAGATTTCGCCAAGGCTACACTTTTAATTTGACTTTAACGATAAACAAAAGAGTATATATGCGTGTGTGTGTCAAATACATGGTACTGTGTGTAATGTTTTTTTTTATTGATAGAATGTATATTTTTTACAAAATTAAAAAAAAGCATTCTGCACTCCTATATACGGTAAGCGTGCGAAATTTCATACTCCGCCGTTAGCGCAATTTTCATAAAAAGGGGAAGTTTTTACTTCCGTATTGATATTATCTATACACATAATAAAACTGTAGAAGTTAAATTTCTGTACAATGAAAAAAATGCTAAAAACCGAGTCAGGGGGATGTAGGAGGTGATATAGAACTAATTTAGATTTTTTTCTTATTTTTTGTTTCTCTGTTTGTACAGGCTAATCTCCGAAACGACTGGACCGATTTAAATGAAATTTTGTATGGTGGTAGCTTATATCCCTGGGCAAAATATAGGATACTCTTGATCCCGAAAAATTAAAGAGTTCCCGTGGGATAGTTAAAAAAACTTTCCAGAAGCTAGTGACGGAATAATAATGTACAAGAAAGCGCGAATAATACATACCACCACAATGTGCATGCAAATAATAGAATGTACCTACGCTCACGTATGGAAGCGAGAGTTGGGTATGGAAGAGAGAGCATGAAAGTAGAGTAAACGCGGTCGAGATGCGAGCATTGCGCAAAATCTGCGGAGTGACGCTCGCGGACCGCGTTCGTAATACCGAAGTAAGAAAGAGAGTTGGTCTGAAAGAGAGTGTCGGGGTGAAGGTAAGGAAAGGAATGCTCCGGTGGTTCGGGCATGTGGGAAGAATGCATGATGAAAGAATGACTAAACAGATATACAATGCAAAAGTGTATGGATGCAGAAGTCGTGGAAGGCCCCGACACACCTTCTATGATCAAACTGATCGTGTACTAGCAGAAGGTGATGTCAGGAGCCTTAAGAACAGACGAGCGTGCATGATAAGAGTTATGAATGTCAAAGATGCAAGTGAGGTGTGTAAGAATAAGCCTAAATGGTGCTCTGTTGTTCGTGCCTACCCTGCAAGGGAAAAGATATGTATGTATGTATGTAAATAATAGAAAGGATTTACGACATCTTACTGGAGGCGAACAAAGGGAATCTAATCCTTTTGTAAGCCTCCAGTAACTGCGAACAAAAGAACACTCAAATTCCAAGGGATAATAAAACACCTGCAAAGGATTAGGGGCCATCCTAAAATTACGTCACGCATTTAGGAGGGGGGACGGGGTCGACGAACTGCAGGGTGCTAAATTTCATGAAGTCACATTTCAAAATCTTATACTAATATATAAAGCTGAAGAGTTTGCTTGAATGCGCTAATCTCAGGAAATACTGGTTTGATTTGAAAAATTCCTTCAGTGTTAGATAGCCCATTTATCGAGTAAGGCTATAGGCTATATGTCATCACGCTAATACCAATAGGAGCGAAGCACCAATGAAGAATGTTTCAAAATCGGGGTTTTTTTTAAAGTTACTTTTTATTTAACTTCCACGCGGACGAAGTCGCGGACAAAAGCCAGTATAATATATTTAAGCTTTAAAACATGAAATTTGAACTGTATGATTATCATAGGATATAAATGATTAAGGAATTAAAACTAATTACGTACTACTAATGTAATGATTTCTTGATGTAAACTTACAAAATATATTCACGGTAACTTGATGTGTTGTGTTACTAAATTCAAAACATTGACATTATTTAATATAAAATCTATTACAAAACATACATTAATTTTAATTTTTAGTCAGAACTTACTGTGCCCACGACTTAGTCTGTCTGAATGTTCCAACTTCTGACGGAAAAGCTGGAACATCGAGACTGACAAAAAATTTTAAAACAGAGATAAATGTATGAAATCTTTAGTTGTCATCGTAAATGTACTATGTATTAGCAAAGAAATAAATTGAAAATTGATACAAGTACTGTATATACTTATATATACATTAAGCAAAAAGCTTTTATGTTGACATTAAAAACAGACACATGTATTTGAAATAGCTTCTTTAATTTTTACTATTTGTTACACTTTTCACAAACTAAACAAAGGATTTATAATTTAAACAGTCTATATTATAGAAATGTCATATAGGTAGGTTCAAATATTTTAAATGTATGAGTATAAGTTGGCTTTATGCTAATTTGAAAATGTGTAACATCATCTTGTTAGTTTTGAACACAACTAATCAGTAGCAGGAATTCATTTTGTTTATTGCTAGAGTACAGAATAATTATAAAAATTATTAAATAATAGTTATGTCATTAGTTTTATATTGTGATTGACTTCAAATTTATTTATCTGTGTAGATTTTCTAGTAATTATCTCGATTTAAGGTGTTGTGGACTCTAGCTTTAGGTATTAATATTTTTGATTGTTGGTAACACTGCATGTCAAGTTATCGTGAATAGGGTATAAGAATAATGTTGTATTACAAAAAAACAAAATTAGCTTACTTCGAAACCGTTACTAATAAAAGATGTTAGTAATTCCTCAGCCTTTACAGCTCTTCTCATCAATTGATGTGACTTTCTCAGCTGTGCACAGCATATGAAGCACACAGTGATAGGTTTCCCATCATTAATATTGTACTGAAATATGAAACAGAATGTTTAGTTTGCTATTTCCCAAGGATGAATTACTAAAAAAATGTTATCCATGCAGGAACAGAGAAATAATACAATAATACAAAGTTACATACATAACTTCACGCCAGTTCCCTTGCAGGGTAGGCACGAACAACAGAGTGCCATTTAGGCTTATTCTTACACACCTCACTTGCCTCTTTGACATTCATAACTCTTGTCATGCAAGCTCGTCTGTTCTTAAGGCTCCTGACATCACCTTCTACTAGTACACGATCAATTTGATCATGGAAGGTGTGTCGTGGCCTTCCACAATAATACAAAGTTGACAAAGGTTATTAGACTAGTTATGCCCAAAAGATTATCCCAAGCTAAAAGTCAGTGAAATCAGTCGTAATAATGGACTTGGAACGGTTCAATGGGTTCATACTGGGCATTGGGTGTTATGTGTAATCCAAGTAAATATAAAAATAAAAAAACATGTTTATAGTGTAGTTTACACAGAGTAGAAGTGAAGCAAAGTCTGACAAGGGGTGGGAGGGATTCTTCGTGACGTCACATTTCATATAGGTATTATATTGTTATAGTATATTTAAGTTTTAAAACACGAAATATGAAGTATTAACATAAAACTTCAATTGGAAGGAAGAAAGAAAAAGACTATTTGAAGAAAATGGTGACATGATTACATATTATTATTATATTCTCCCCAAATTTTGGAAGCTAACTCCCATTTATCACCTGACAACAGCAGTCAATTCTATATATCGAAATTAAATTTCATATTTTCATAAAGAAATCATGAGAAAAGTGTTAAACTTACCGATGAAATGAGATCTTATGTTTATCCTTTCCTCTTTTAAAATAGTTCAGACACATTTTAATAGCGTAGGACGGCATAGTGATTTTTTTTACGAGAGCTCTAACCACTCCAATAAAGTAGTCAAAACAACAATAACACGCTTGAGGAGCAAATGCACCAATTTTATGCGTTATCTAGTTGTATATATGATCTAAGGAACTCACCATACTATTCGTTAGCTTTTCCCATATTTCTTGTAATACAGTGTTGCTTATAGCATATGTATTCCTATCAACGCACAAACAAACTCTACAAAGGTTTCTCATTCTCATTTCTTATTATTTAAATAGTCAAATGTTAATTGATAGGCAAAAATTGTTTCTTAGAAAAAACTGCAAATAAAACTTTGGCAATCAACATCCGTCCTTTCACAAACTACTATGGATACTAGTGTTCTGTGGATAATACGTATCTTTTTTTTTATGTTTAAGGCTTGGCAACTAGGCCTTTAAGCCAGGCGCCGTTGTATTGTAGGCATTTAACGGAGTTCTTGGGAAAGCTCGAAAGGCCACATTTGGCTATATAATTCACATTTCTCGCAAAAACATAATTACTACTCAAAAACTATCAATATTCTACAACTATTGTTCATTTTAGAGTAATTTTACACATTTTTAGAAAATAAAACTGCGAAGCACAATGTCCCCTTTCAGTTCCCGCCAAAAACTTACTTTTAATTTGTTTTTTAAATGTTTAAGGCTTGGCAACAAGGTTTTTAAAGCAAGCGCCGTTGTATTGTAGGCTACAATCGACGTCATTCAACGGAGTTCTTGTGAAAAATCGAAAGGTCACATTTGGCTATATAGTTCACATTTCTTGCAAAAACAAATAATTACTACTCAAAAACTATCAATATCCTACAACTATTGTTCATTTTAGAGTAAGTTAGACATTCTTAGAAAATAAAACTGCACAGCACAACGTCCCCTTTCAGTTCCCGCCAAAAAACTTTTTATTTTGTTTTTTTATTTTATGGCTTGGCAGCTAGGCCTTTCGGCCAGATTTTATATTCAATGTAGTTTCTTCATCTTCTTAAACCTATGTGTAGCACAGTTGAACTGTAGGTTATCAGCTAGTGCCATTCAACGGAGTTCTTGTGACAATTCAAAAGGCCACATTTGACTTTACAGTTCACATTTCTCACAAAACACATAATTACTACTCAAAAACTATCAATATCCTACAACTATTGTTCATTTTAGAGTAATTTTACACATTTTTAGAAAATAAAATTGCACAGCACAACATCTCCTTTTGGTTCCCTCCAAAAACTCCTTTTTAATTTGTTCTAAATAGGAAGAGACAGATAAAAAATATAATAAAAAGAAACTGATATAAGACCTCGATAGTTTGAAGAAAAACTGGACTTTTTGTGGCGGGAAGTCAAAATGGATGGAAACTATAATTTCCTTTTTATAATAAAAATTAATTTTTACTTGGTAAATCTACAAGTTTACTATCAAAAACGGCGCAATGGGTTCTCGCAGTGACGGGGAAGGTAAAACCTGGATGGAAGAGAGAAAAGGGGAAATAACGGTTCAGTTTCAGTAATTGGCAAAATTGAATTGAATAAATATAAGTTTATTAAATCCTCCAAACTCTAAAAGTGGCTTAAAAAGGCAAAATAGCTTGTAGACCATACTTAAAACGCCTTAAACTACACACTTTATCTATTACCAATTCATCTAGTCACAGTGTCGTCCGCAAAATGTTCTCCGTGGAGTACAGGATCAATTAAAGCATAAACTTTATTATAGACCGTTGCATCATAAGAAATCTCTCGTAAAAGAATAATATATACCTGGTCGTATACTTGTGGCACGATACGAACAATTTAATTTATTATTATAAAATAGAGCATGAAAGTAGAGTAAACGCGGTCGAGATGCGAGCACTGCGCAAAATCTGCAGAGTGACGCTCGCGGACCGCGTTCGTAATACCGAAGTAAGAAAGAGAGTTGGTCTGAAAGAGAGTGTCGGGGTGAAGGTAAGGAAAGGAATGTTCCGGTGGTTCGGGCATCTGGAAAGAATGCATGATGAAAGAATGCAATGCAAAAGTGGATGGATGCAGAAGTCGTGGAAGGCCACGACACACCTTCCATGATCAAATTGATCGTGTACTAGCAGAAGGTGATATCAGAAGCCTTAAGAACAGACGAGCTTGCATGACAAGAGTTATGAATGTCAAAGAGGCAAGTGAGGTGTGTAAGAATAAGCCTAAATGGCACTCTGTTGCTCGTGCCTACCCCGCAAGGGAACTGGCGTGAAGTTATGTATGTATGTATGTATTTTGATAAGTTTCCTTTATTTATATTAGTAGTAAGAAAAATTATTTAAGTTAAGTATCCACGATGGGTCAAATATTAATTAATCAATAAGGCAGATTTAGCACTAAAAATCGGCGTTGTGCTGGAGAAAATTCCTCGCAGCTTTATGCCGAGTTGCCTACTTCATTTTTAGGATATGACGCGTACAATATATTTGATCTTTACCTCGATGCAACGCAAAGCTTCCGGGTTCGATGGTGAGCTTCAGAAACGAGTTTTCTCCCGTTATTTATTATGGTCTGGGTGTCTAAGATCGGGCCCCGAGTAGTCCAGTGTATATTACTCATAACACAAGCGTAACTTGCTTAACTTAGAGATATATAATATATGTCTGTCTGTTTTACCTTCCGATTAAACTTTAGCCATAGACATACAAGAATAAATTATTTCTACATCCTAGTTGCTCGTGTTGTCACTTTTCTGGCAAAAAAAATCTTTCTTTCTTTCAAATGGAACATGTCAATATTAAAGTTTAACGAATAAAACCAGTGGTTATTAAAACAGTTTATATTTATTTATTTAAGTACTGAAAATAGATGTGGGCGCTAATTTTTCCTTAACTACTTAACTAATGTAAAAACAATATTCCTGGTGTTATTACCAATGTTGCATAATTACATTAAAATCTTTAAAAAAATTATAGGTACAAAAACTAAAATAAAGAAGAAATCTAAAACGAGTCTTATAATCGTAATACTTAACAAATCCTAACACGCAGTTTATTTCAGCTTTCTGTTAAAATATTAGAACATTCTTGAAATAATTAAAACTGTTTTAACAGTTTCCAGCGCGTCTTTTTATTTCTTAACGTCTTCACTGATCATGACTATTGAAAAGTGGCCGAAACTCAAATAAATATAATACAAAAAAATGCCGCGCGCTTGAAACCGTTAATACGTAGCTTTATTTGTGAACCAGTCGCGAAAACTTAAGAAATTACAATTCTCAAAACTATAATTCAGGACGTATTCTGTAGTCTTTGCCCACCAGAGGTTAGCTCGCAATTTTTCTGTGAAACGTTTCACTACTGGACTCTGTATATATGAATATACTACATTAATCTAAGAGAATGTATCATAACGTTCGGGCTTCATCTGAGATAATATTAT
This sequence comes from Dendrolimus kikuchii, assembly GCA_019925095.2. Classification (NCBI taxonomy): domain Eukaryota; kingdom Metazoa; phylum Arthropoda; class Insecta; order Lepidoptera; family Lasiocampidae; genus Dendrolimus; species Dendrolimus kikuchii. Next base: position 36,914,245 of record CM034387.1, read on the forward strand.
TGTGGTCAAACACGTCTTATTATAACGCCAATAATGAATAAGCAACTTTTTTTAGAACTGCCAGCCCCAATGCGTATTGAATTTCAACATGGCGGCCGTAGGCGTAGTATAACAAAAATAAAATAAATTACCGCGCTTCAAACCGTTAAAACGTAGCTTTATTAAATACAAAACGATTTTTTATTGTGAAGTTTTTCAATGTAACGTTCCGAAATTTAGGACCACTCCCACCCCTTTTCACACGTCGTCGACCTCGCTTCTTAACGTAAGGCGCAATTTATGAATGACTCCAAATCACAAAAACTTTTTTCTATTACAGTATAGGTTCACGTTTGACCATTATATCGCGCGATTTAAAGTTATCGCGAGATATTATCTAGAATGGAGCACGTTTTTTTTTTATTGCAGGAGATCAGCAGACAGGCAAATGGCCCATTTGATGGAAAGTGGTTACCATCGCCTATGGACATTTGCAACACCAAAGGTGCTACAAATGCGCTGCTGCTCTCTTAAGGGAAATTGGAACCTGGTCACTAATGCCGGAACACAACTCGAAGGTTGTTATGGCGACATACTTTAGACCAGGGGTGGTAGCCATCCAGTCGGGCAAATGCCCTACCACCTGGCTGTGGGTTGTTAAGTCGCCTCTTACGACAGGCCGCCCGACCGCAGGAAATTGTATTCTTTCTCCGTTCCTGCACGGATGTACGCGAAGCGGCAGTATGTGCACAGCACTAGTTGCGCGTCGCATCACTAACAAAAAAGGAAAAACAATCTGTCATATTATGACAGATATAAAAAGCACTTCCTTCCCGGCAAAAAACCACTTACCACCGTAATCATCAATACCATTATTGTATTTTAATGTGATCCTTTATAACGCTCTGCCTGTTGAATTAAAGTCTACTATCCATGTGTTCTGGATTTTCATTTATCCACTGTCGACCCGGAGGTGTCTAATACCTCCACACACGCTTACATAGAAGGTACATATTCTTGATCAAATCCAGGCTGAGGGTTTCGGGAAGAACAGCCTCCAGCATTGAGTTCCACTCCTTTGCGGTGCCTTATAATGAAGGTGGACACCAAGCGCTGTGTTCAAAGAGGTGCTATGTCTACCATATAACAGTGCCACATGATATTGAGTCTGGTTGGTCGATGATGGAAGGGAGGCAGTGGGATAAATAAAACAGTACCACTTCTTCGGAATCTTTCGCTCCATGTAGGAATGTCTACCTTGGAAAAAAAATTCAGGCAGGTAGGCACAACTTCGACAAAGAAGCGAGTAGTAGGATCTAGTCGAGTGGGCAGTATTCGATAAACTTCGTCAAGTCTTCGCGTTTACCATTCCGCAATACGAATCTTTGAACAGTGCGTCTTCGAGCCCAATTCTGCCATTTCAATACCTTGGCGTTGCAAAGATATTGCAAATTTTGACCTTGTATGGAGCTTATGAGAAATTTCATTTTAAAGCAAATAAACGTAAGATATTTAACCACCCATAAATCCACAATATTTTCGGATATCGTCGCGGCACAATTATAGTAGAAAAAATTGATATTACTATTAGTAGAAATGGCGTTAGCCGAAATAAATTTTTATATAGTGGCTTGCCACAGGAACGGCATTGGAATTAACAGAATACCGAACTACTATATATTTGATACGATAGTATCTATTGATTTTGAAGAGGTATTAATCGCAGAATTGGGCCCTTGGTATGACATGCGGTGCCAAAACGTGGACCCTGTAAGTGGGACTAGTCCGCAAATTTAATGTCGCTCAACGGTCTATGGTCAAAGCTAGGTTGGGTGTTTCTCTTTATGGATAGAATTAGAAACGAGGATATCCATATGAGAACCAAGGTAACCGACATAAGCTTGCAAAATTCGCAAATCGAACTGGCAGTGGGCTGGTCATGTTTATTACAGGATCGCCAGTATGCTTAGTGCGAGTGGTTCTACTACGCGATCATGTCCAAGTTAACGCAATTTTGTATGGCACCATTTATATTTCCATTCACGCTCACGAGAGGGTGCTAAGTCATACGCATACATAATTGCGTTAAATTGAACGTGATCGAGTAGTAGAACCACTCGCACTGAGCACACTGGAGTGAAGACCGCGTTCCTGTAAACGTGGCGTAAGACGCCCTACAGCCTGTTGGACCAACAAGCTGCACAATGTGACTGGCAGGGCCTGGATGAGGGAGGCGGGAGATCAGTGCGCATAGTGAGTTTTTACTACTCTACCACGTTAAAGTTCGCTCAATTTTGTATGGAAATGATTTAGGACCATCTCGTAAGCGTTCTAAGAAACATAAATCATGCCATACAAAATTGCGTTGCGTTGCGTGAGCGAGTAGTAAAAAGATCTCACACTAAGCACTCAGGATATGTATTAGATCAGACTTGAGGAGGTCTACCTCCCTCCCTTAGACCCCAACAGTGGATATTAATTGGCTGAAGACTTATCGGCTGATATCTTGTTGGCTTTAGTTTTAACAGTGCATGTCAACTAGAAGTCTTTAATTTTATTTATTGCATGAGTTCGCGTCTACAAAACTATCATTAGACCAATTTTGATGTACGGCTGTGAGGCCTGGGCACTGACACTTAAAGAGGAGAACCAATTGTTGGTCACACAAAGGAAGGTTCTTGGAAAAATCTTGGGCCCAAAGAGGAGATGGCAGATGGTGGGTCCGGGTCCGAACCAACTTTGAAATATAAGACCTCATGGCCGAGCCCAACATAATTGGGGACATAAAATCTCACCATCCAAGCTGGTTCGGTTAGGTTAGCATCAGGTAGTGTCACGCGGGTGACAGCGGACTACCCCCCTGCTGTACAAGTGGGTCACTCTGCTCCCCGGGGTGGCCTAGTTACAGAGCGTAGGGGCGTTACGATGAATTACTTTGTACAAGATCCCGTGACGTAAAAGGGTTATAAATGGGGCGCAGGTTTAGGTTTAGTGGGTAGTTTGGCGGCCAATTCTTACGACAGCTTCGCTTTAGAAGCAATCGTGGAGAACTGGTCGCTGAGAATACCACAGACCCTCGATGCAGGCCTCATGCCTGCATCCCTTCCCCCGAAGGGTCCGAGGATGGTGTCCAATAACATTCCCCCTGCGTTATAAAAAAAGGGATCTGGTGGTAAAAAAAGCAGACTTTTTGCAGTTGGTCGTTATTTGTTGTTTGGTGTCATCGTCAGATGGGTGAAGATCGCTTTTCAGCGTCTCTTATATTCGATGAGCCGAACTACGAATGAGCTGAACTAAATCTAAAGATGACTTCTCAAGCGATGAAACGGTATTAAAAGCAGTGGTATCGTGCTAAATACACGAAAAAGTATATTAGCTTTCAATCTAGCATTCAATGCAAACTGAGCATCAAAAAAGTTAATTTTCAGTCAATTTACATGTTAATAAAAAAAAACATGTCCAGTTTTGGAACATATCTGGCAACCCTATGTGAAATTAATATTAAAAAAAATTACTTGCGGTGTTTTGATTTCATATGATAATAGTAACTAGAAGCAAATGAACATTTGTAATCGCAAATTTTGCACGCATATGGTGTCTCCCCGGTATGGACGACCATGTGCTTTTTCAAATAGCCCTTTTCAGCACATTTGTACTGGCATACGTTACACGAGAACTCCTTTTCTTCTGTGTGTTTGAATTTAATATGCCTTTTTAAACCACCCCTTCGTACAGATTTATAATCGCATAGAGCACATGCATACTGTTTCTCCCCAGTGTGTATAAGAAGGTGTTGATTTAAGGTATTCTCGTAGACTGTTTGGTACGGACAGTAAAGACAATAAAAGAATTTCTGCCCTTCCTTCGTGTGATATTTTAAATGTGTAATCAATAAGTCCTTTCGTGAAGTTTTGTAGTTACATAAATCACATTGAATAACGGAATTGAACTGTTTAGTGTGAGTAAGAAGGTGTCTCCTTAAGCCACCCGTTGTAACAAATTTATATCCGCATATATGACACGAGTAGTTCTTTTCGAATGTGTGTTTACGCTTTATATGTATTTCTACACCACGTTTAATGGAACATCTATAATCACAATAATCACATTCGTACGGTTTCTCTCCGGTGTGCTTTCGTCTATGAATAACCAATAGCGATTCAGTAGCACATTTGTGACCACAGAAATCACATAAGCATTGTCTCTCTGGTTTTATTTGTATCTTAATGTCATGTTTGCGAAAGTGGCTATTTAAACCGCTGTTAGAATAACATTTGTACTCGCATAAATGACACGAGAACTTCTTTTCTTTGGTGTGTGTCTTCGTCTTATGACTTCCTAGTGCAGTTTCTTCTGAACATCTATAATCACATAGATCACATTTGTATGGTTGCTTCCCCTGCTCTTGGAGGTGACTATTAAGTCGGTATTTAGTAATAGATTCATTATCAGATGTTAGACGGATAATGTTCTTTTCCGTTGTGTGTTTCCGCATTACATGTCCAGTTAAGTAGGTTTTTCTTGAACATTTATAGTCACACATATCACATTTGAACGGTTTCTCTCCAGTGTGAGTATAAATGTGTCTCGTTAATAATGTTTTATTGAAACATTTGTACGGACACATATGACATGACTTCTCTTCTGTAGGTCGCTTCCTTTTAGGGATATTTGCTCTGTTTCCTCCTAATGAAGTGCTCGGTATAACCGTATTTTGATTTTGGTTGCAGATTTCATATTCAGCAGCAGGTGAAGCTTCTCCGTCCTCTGTTGTATCCTCGAGCTTCCATCGCTTCGCATTTTGGGAGACTTCGTTTACTTTCCATTGTGTCACTTGGGCTGAAAGCAAAAGCAATTAATTCAAATCCAAAAATTTCATTCTATTGTAACCCGTGCGGACCGTTGTATCCAACGGCCAAATAGGTTCGTGGAACACGAGGGGGAAGGGTAGAAGAGGCACTCCGACGCAAAGACGCGGCAGTCGACACTAGGCGTGGGAGAAATGTCACATTTTTGCGATTGGAACATTTGTATCTTGAACAGTAAAATGTTCCGGATCACTGATATGTTTCATTTGGAACATTTGGAACATTGAGTCAAAGATATAAAATCATGCTTGTCTTTGTTATGGTACGTCGCGGACTGAGGCTGAGAAACGGGCTGCGGTTTCGTTTGAAACATCGTGTCAAACTTGTCAAAGATAAAAATACAGATATATATATCGCTATTAATATTATAAATGCGAAAGTAACTCTCTCTGTCTGTCTGTTCCGTTTTCACGTAAAAACTACTAAACCGATTTGGCTGAAACTCAGTATATATATATTTTTTCGATGCCGAGAATGAACATAGGATGCTTTTTATCCCGGAAAATGGGATAGTTTCCGGGATAAAAGAATATTTGTCTTTTTGTTTGTTATCCTTTTCTGGAAAGACTATTGGACCGAGTTGGCTGAAACTCGGTACATATATAATTTGAAAACCGAGAGTGCCCAAGGGATACTTTTTATCCCGGGTAATGGAATACATTTTGGGATAGATTTATGTAAAGTTTATCCCGGAAACTAGGACAGGTTTTGTGATTTTGTCTATTTCGTACACTGGGTCCACTGGGTCCACTGAGTCCACTTGGACCATGTTATCTATTTTGTCATTTTTGTCAAGTTTTGTCATTTATGTAGTTTACATATAGACGGGTGTGGTATAGTTTGCGATATAAAATGAAGTGAATCTTTCGGGCGCAAATACATACAAATTTAATACAATGTAACCTATACCACTTGCTTTTTAAACAAGAGATACGCACTAGAGGTTGACCCGCGGCGCAGCCGCGGGGTAAACTCTAGTATATATATATATATATATATATATATATATATATATATATATATATATATATATATGTGTATATATATATGTATATATATATGTGTATATATATATGTATATATATATATATATATATATATATATATATATATATATATATATATATATATATATGTGTCGTGCCGCAGGCATATTGAGGCAGACGTTGTTAAGGTTGAAACAAAGATGAATATTCATAGTAATATTTGAAAAAATTACAAATTGTGAGATCTGCGCACTATTTTTGTGCTGTTGCTCTGCGATTCATTATGCTCTGGTCGGTCTCTCTCACACTTAAGCGACATGATCGCGCTGAACAGTCGGAGAGATCGCGATGTTCCAGATCCAAATGATGCATTTGAAACATTATTGATGTTCCAATCTTTTGGAACACCTACATGTTTCGGATCAGTAATGAGTTACACACGCCTAGTCGACACTCGTCAGTCCGCGTATAGCTCACGCAGCGGCGGGTCGCGTGCCTGATGTATTTGCCGTACCCTTATTCCCACCACATGTTTCGCGAGATATTACCGGAGGAGGCTTGCAGCCCCTCCGTGCATTTTTTCTAAAGTTTATGTACTAATTCCTATATTTGTTTTCGTGTGAATTTATATGAATGTTCTGTGTAAAACCAACGAAATAACGTGTGTTCTTTTGTGACGTATAGTTTTCTTCTGTTAATATTAGTTACCCTGACAATAATTCAAATTAAGTTCGACATAAGTATAAAACTAAATCACTTGTTATATTATGTACAGCGATTCGCAATATTTTATCACTGTTCTAAGAGAAGAAGCGGCAACAAACTCACGAATGACGCTAACCACTTTTCATCACAGTTCGGCCGTCAGCCTGTTTGCTATGCTTCAGCAATTTTTTTTTTAAGTTCCTACAAATTCCTCCGTAGTATTGCAACTGAGTCTACACACAAGGGCGAAGTCAACAAACAAACACACACGAGGGTTCCTTTATAATTTTATATTATCATAAAGTTTTCGTATCTTTGTTCAACATCCATAGACTGCCAGCAGTTATAATAATACATTTTTTTCATAAATGTTCAGTTAAGTAAAGGTTAAATCTAAAAATCAGTATTATTAAATAGATATTAGGCGATTATGTATGCGCAAATTGCGGTTATAAATGTTGTCTATTAATAAATACTAGGGTCGCCTGTGGTCGAAATTCGACCATAACAATTAATGTCAAAGACTATACTTCTATAATCACAGACTTCGCCAGGGCTACACTGTTAATTTTGACTTTAACAATAAACAAAAGAGTATATATGCATGTCTTTGTCAAATACATGTGTGTGTAATGTTTTTTTTTATTAATTTATTTTTTATGCATAATTTTAAAAAAATATTAGCATTCTGCACTCCTTCTCTATATAAACTAAAAGTGTGCGAAATTTCATACTCCTCGGTCCGCGCAATTTTCGTAAAAAGGGGTACAAAGTTTTTGCTTCACGTATTAATAAATTATTATATATATATAATATAGATTATGAGGTATTACTTCTACCATTGTAGTATTGCGACTTCCGGGTATGACGTCGGAATAATAATGGCCTCTTCATCGTCGTTTTGAGCAAAATTCAGTATACCAGTGTAGGGTTGCCAACCCCAAATTTAATCCAATATTTAAGGTTGGAATAACCAGGACAATTCAGTTTAAAAACAGAACGCAGTATTAGAGTAACGAGCATGTGACGGTGACGAATCGTGTGATAAGACTCAACTCCTTCAGCAGCGTCTTGTCTTCTCATTAATTTACGAATTTCTTTCTAAAAGTGTCTAAGGCTAAGGCTTTATAAGTCTCTGCCTGGGATTTTTTTTTAACAATTCTACGGACTCGAGTGTCGTACCCTTTTTGTATAACTTAATTTTGAAGAAAGTTTTAAGTATTTATACACGCTTCTTGATAATTTTTATTTTTGTGTGTGGCATTTATTCAATCAATTATGTGTGTATTTTTTTATTTTATTTTTATTGCAGGAGTTCAGCAGACAGCCAGACGGCCCACTGGATGGAAAGCGGTTACCATCGCCTATGGACATTTGCAACAGCAAAGGTGCTACAAATGCGCTGCTGCTCTCTTAAAGGAGACTGGAACCTGGTCACTAATGCCGGAACACAACTCAAAGTTATTATGGCGGCATACTCTAGACCAGGGGTGGTAGCCATCCAGTCGGGGAAATGCCCTACCACCTGGCTGTGGGTTGTTTAGTCGCCTCTTACGACAGGCCGCCCCAACGCAGGAAATTGTATTCTTTCTCCGTTCCTGCACGGATGCGTGTGTTGTGGTGTACCATACGAATAATTTTAATACTGAACTTATACTAATGTAGAGTGTATCTGTTACATGCTGGCGTCGTGAGGAAGTGCATGTGCAGTGTGTGCCTTATGTCTATACCTATATATATTATCCTAACTTAGCCCTGTCTGGGATTGTAATCTTTTCTTATGCTTGGTTGTATTCTGATGCTCCTCAATACCTATCGCATCTCTACTGACTATAGATATACTGTATTCACAAATACAACAAACACAGGACGCCGCTTAAAAACTATCCAGGACATCCCAGGACACAACAAAAATTAGGGCATGTTCTGGGAAGAACATTGGATACTTTTTATCCCGAGAAATGGGATAGTTTCCGGGGTTAAATATATTTGTCTCTCTGTTTGTTGTTTTTACCGAAAATATATGGACCGATTTGGCCAAATCTCGGTATGTCATTTCGGTATCAAGGATGAACATAGGATACTTTTTATCCCGGATAATGGGATAGACTGATGTAAAGGTTATACCAGAAAATAGGGTAAATTTTTGGGATTTGCCATTTTGGTCATTTCGGCCATTTTAGCCATTTCGGTCATTTTTGACATTTTGGGTAGTTTGGACATTTTGGTCATTTTGGACATTTTGAACATTTCGGTAATTTTTAACATTTTAGTTGTTTTGGTTATTTTGGACATTTTGGCAAATGGGATAGTTTGTGATATAAAATTAAGTGAATCTTCCAAGGGCAAAAGTATACAAATGTAATAATACAATGTAACCTGTATTAACGCTTGCTCTTTAAGCAAGAGGTACTGACTAGTTTGACCTGCGGCGCAGTCGTGGAGTAAACTCTAGTATATTATAAAGATATATATGAACGTGACATTACGAAATTTAGAATCCTTCCACCCCTTGTCAGACTTTGTATCACTTCTACTGCGTGTGAGTTGTACACTCACACATTTTTTTTATTGAAGCACATAATTCAAAATTATATTCTATACTGAAGAGTGTGCTATGATATTATAGTTGTGATTTAAGGCTCTTGAATAAATATAACTTCACTCTTAAACTGACTTTTTATTTTCACCTTTGTAAGTATCTTTTTGTCGTAAAAAATGTTCTCTCTTAACTGAATTCAAAAACCGTGTTTCTTTTACATTTTTGAATTCCCACCAATGAGAGCGAGTTTTATACCCATCTCTCATTGGTTAGTCGTATCCTTACGTCCTGGCTAACACGGGCATATAGGCATTGAATAACAATAACAAAAGTAGATCATTATGTAATTGATAAATTAAATTTAATTAAATAAATAAGAAAATTGAAATAGATATTTATATATAATTTATTTTACGATTAGAAATTATGATTTAAACCTGAATGGAAAACATAGCGTAGATCAAAAGAATGTTGTTGCTATGTTTTTCATAAGGTAGCACTTGCCAAACGTCAAAAGTCAAAGATTGACCTTGAACTTGACCTACTGTTGTTTATGAATATGAATTATATGAATATGATTATAATACAAGTTCGATTTAACATACGAAAGTTTCTGATAGACATGAAAATGAAATTCCATAAACGTATAAACAAATAATTGAGTTGGAAAACCGAGCGTGTGGTAATCAGGATCGTGGTATATTTTAAGCAAATATAATATAAAACTACAACTAAACGTGGTAAGTGCATCCACTACAATACAAATAAAATTACAAAATTTTGTCTACAACATTATACAATGAGTTAGTTAAACACTCACCTATATCAATCTTCTCCAAAATAATTAGAACTTCTTTTTTTATATGCTCATTATGAGCACATAGTGCGCTTGGCTTAGTATCAGCGAGGTCTAGTTTGTCTTCCTCAAGCGAATCTGAATAAGCTGAGAATATTTTTATGTTACCTTATTCTGGGAGAAATCTTACATTTCATGAAATTAGTTTACCAATTTGCGAGGACAATGGGATTAAAAAAAAATTTTTTTTTTACAACATCTTGAAGTTGGTACTTCTTGTAATTGTATTGTTGTTTTTTATGTTTTACTCGACTTGGGCGTATAAACGCTTTTTCTTTCGAAGAATGTAGCCATTCAGCGCTCTTCAACAAGGGTTACTCTCGATGTTCCTCATCAGATCCTGGCATTGTCACTATGTTCTATTAAAAAAATAATTGAAAATCGGTCCACAATTGACAGAGAAATCTCGTAACAGATATACAAAAAACAAACATTTGAGACGAATTGTAAAAACCTATAAGTACTAGCTGTTACCCGAGACTTCGGCCGCGTGGAATTCAATTTAATTTGCTATCAGGCGCGGCGACGGCGGCGGCTTGAACGCGGGCGTTATTTTTTTTAAATTTAATAGACCGTGTTACTCCTTATAACATCAGCTACATGCTTGGAAAGAGTATTACATACTGAAAACCTACCATCTTTCTCTTCTTTGATGTAAATTTCAATCTCTTGTGCATTATCCTCTTCGCTTTCTGATTCCTTTTCTTTTTTTATCTCTACTATAATATCCTTTTCAAATTCTTTACATTCACCTTGGTACAATTGTTTAGTGACATATGAATGATCCAAGTCTGTTTCAGAGGCTATTGCTGATAATGTTACCTGTGTTTGCTGAAATATTAATGTGGGATAGGTTAACGTTAGGACTTGGTAGCTTAATAAGAATAATGGTGAAGGGCCAGATAGGGAAGGCAGAGGACTTTTGGACACGGCGGCGATTGCGAGGAGGTTCCTGTCTCTGGGACCTTAACCACCAGTAGTTAGGACCCCAGGCCCCTGTGCCGGAGTGCTGCAAGTTTTTTTAATTAAAAGTATATTATGTATTGTAATAAACTTTAAACTTAAAGAAAAAATACATATTATTGTATATAATGTATTTTTTTTAATAAAAAAATATGAATAAATGCTGTAAGATTTTGTTTTTTATTAAATATGTATTTTATTTTGAAAAGAATAATGTCTTCTATTTTTTTATAAAAAAAGTCTATAATTATTTTGTAAATAAATAAACAGATATGACAATAATTTGGCAAACATACATATTGCATATCCCCAAATCAAGCAAGTTATGCTTGTGTTATGGTAACATAGAACAGACTTGTTTGGAGCCGATCCCGGACCTTAGTGAATAACGGAGAAACCCGGAGTGTCTATATTGCAGTGAGACTAATAAGTAAGAGTAAGAATGAGGTTAATAGTTAAGGCATCACAATGATATGGATTAAGGGTTACCAGGGGCCCAATCCTATTACTATCACTTCAAAATCAAGGGACAGTATCGTCTCAATCGTAGGTTTCATTTAGGTATTCTGTTAACTGCTATGGAGGGTGCCTGGATATGCTACTGTATCTTTATACATATTTATATAATTAATATGTGAAGAAAAAACTTTGTACCACTTTTTACAAAAATTGCGCGGACGGAGAAGTATGAAATTTCGCACACTTATAATATATATAGAGAAGAAGCGATGAATGCCCTTTTTTTTTTTAATTATGCATAAAAAATACATTAACGCATTAAAAAAACATTACACACACCACCATGTATTTGACATACACACGCATATATACTCTTTTATTTATTATTTTCTTGGCGAAATCTGTGACTGCAGAAGTAGTTTTTGACAACAAATAATTTTGGTCGAATTTCGACAACAGGAGACTACTAGTATTAGTAAAATAGCCTAGCAACATGCCCACTGATCCTTGGAATACTTAATTTGTAAGCTTTATGGCTTCTAAGAATGCGTGTCACCGACTCTTTTATCATAAGTGACGTATTAAGAAAAATATAGTTCAAATTATTAATCGCAATTTGGCGATTAGTCTCCCGTGTTTTCGTGCAGCTTCGGTGTAAGGACGATGAATAAGAACACCGAGTTTTCTTGATTAGGCTTTTACTGCTCTCCAAGTTACTTTGGTACATGTGGCACATTTATATCTTATATTAATGACAATGTTTATTTTAACCTTTTGTGATTAGCGACTGTCCGTGCGAGTGAATACAGAGCGAATGTGGGGTGGCAATGTTGCCAATCTTAAAAATATCTTTATATATGTGAAAATAACTAATAAAGGCGGATCGCCACAACAACATCTAATTCATAACAAAACTATATTTGCTATGAAGTAGATGCTGTGACTTAACAACTTCAATTTTATTTATCTGTGCAGATTTTCTAGTAATTATCGCGATTTAAGGTGTTGAGGACTTTAAGCTTTAGATGTTAATATTTTTATTGTTGGTAACCCTGGGCGTCAAGTTGTCTTAAAGAGGGAATAAAAATAATGTTGTATACAAAAAAAATTAGCTTACTTCAAAACCATTACTAATGAAAGATGTTCGTAACTCCTCAGCCTTTACAGCTCTTCTCATCAATTGGTGTGATTTTCTCAGCTGTGCACAGCATATGAAGCAGACAGTGCCTGGTTTCCCATCATTAATATTGAACTGAAATACAAAACAAAATGTTTAGTTTGGCATTTCCCAAGAAATGGTTTTTATTCATTTTTATCATCAGCATTCATCTTGATTACTTAAAGAGGTCGAATCGGGCCTAGCTGAGTTAGCAGCAAAATGTCAGAGTTACTAAACAAGAGTTACGTGTAGACACGCCTACGTGCTAGTCACTGTCAATACTCTTGCAGGAACATGTATTCATCAAGTATATATTGTTACGACCTAGACGCCGACAAAGACAAATTATGACCTGGAAATCTGTAGAAACATATTTTATTACCTTTCGGCATTGAGACTTCTTTTGTTTACTTTGTGTTTAAAAGTTGTGATTAGAAAACAGCCCACTGTGTATTGTAATCTTTTATGGCAGTCATTAGCCAGGTGTGTCGGATTTAAAGTACAGACTGATTCTAGGAAATTCGGTCCACGCGGCCGGGCAGACATATGCATCTGTGCAGTATAAAGAAATGCCTCGATTGAGGGACGAGGCAGTCGAGCGATAACCACGAGCGAAGCAAGACTTGTTGACATTCGGTAATCTGTTTAGTGACGGACTTTGCGCGAGTTATTGGATTACGATCTTATGCATTACGTTTGGATTTGTTGTGTTCGGTTATATTTGTACCTGTGTTATACGTGTTTGTATAGTTCTAATAAACTCCTTAATAATTCCAACGACATTTTAATTTGAGACTTGCAATTCGTGACAATATCAAATAAAACATATTGTGGACTTGACTTGATTCATGTTCTACTACCTCCAAAAACACTTACGACAAAATAGATTCAGAGATTAGACTTAGGGTCCTTTCAAGCTAGCGCAGAGTCAGTCAAAGCATCTATCTAAAAGTTGACAAAACAAATTCACCATTATCTCCACAATGTAATGCATATTATGCATTTGTGGACCCACTCAAACACACAAAATTAGTAAAATTGTTCTCAAATTATGTGTATATATACATTTCTATTATTCATTTTTCTTTATATAGATATATAATGCTACTGCTATTTAATAATAATATTTAGGAATTTATAATAAATGACCTAAACCTGTATTGGTAAACCGGTATTTTATTTATCTTGCCAGCTAGCCGAAGCACAACACTAAATTTCATCAGAATTGGTACATCAATTCCTCTCCTTGATTTCTTAATATCAACTTATTAACTCAATAACAATCACCCGTTATTGTAGGTATCACAACTTTAAATCGCAACATTTAGTTCTTTTTCTCCAAACCTTTCCATTTGAAATAGACTGTGATATTGGTTTGTATGCTAAGAGCGAGTTTGTCTCGGTCCACTATCCTTTCTTCCTACTTCTTTATTGCATCCTTTCTATCCCATTCCCTGATATTACTATAGTTGAGATATCCTTAAACAGCAATAACACATAGTGAAGTGGTGTATCTATATACACCACAATGTGTTATTGGAGAAGATTTGTTAAGATCAAACATTAAGTTAAAATTTATATCTACTTCTTATTAGAGGCTATCCATAAATTACATCACACATGAAAGGGGGAGGGTATCAATGGAGTGTGTTACAGTTATCTAGTAGCATAGTTGAAAAATACATTTAAATATTTTTGTTGTATTTGTCTTTGTTCAAAATATAATAAATATATGTGATCAATATCATTACTTTTTTTTTATGGCAATTGGTCATGCTTTAAGTTTAGCGATCATTTACTGCCAGTGTCAGGTGTAAACAAGGCAAGTTAAAAGTCGAATTTTGAATAAAAATATCATAGAGTAAGGTATATATAAATATATATTTTTTTTAAGTGAAATAAACCTTGTTAAGTTTTATTTTATCCACCACCTAAGGAGAAAAAATAACACATGAGACAATTACAAATAAGCAGGAGGGAAGCTAGAGGTTGGGGGATATTTTACAACATAATGTAGACACACACAAATATATTATACACATAATTATGTACTAGTATAAACATATTATAAATCACAATTTAATATTTACTATTGTATATATATTTTTAAGTTAGGTTTATTTATAGGATACTAGAGTTTACCCTGCGGCTGCGCCGCGGATTAACCTCTAGTTCCTGCTTCTTGTTTAAAGAGCAGGCGTTAATACAGGATACAGGTTACATTGTACAACTTTTTTATGTTAGTGCCATTTGCACCCGAAAATTTCACTTAATTTTATATCGCAAACTATCCGATCTCCTGGCATGAGTATATATGTCCATTTTCGTCATTAAAACTACATTTAAACAAAATTACAATAAAAACAATCCAGTATTCCCAGTGTTTTCCGAAAACTTAACAGAAAGACATATCGAATTACTATCGCATTTTTATATCTATGAACTTGAGAAATGATTGGTCTCATCCAAACTTTCATCCTCTATTTCGAACCGTCCTAGTTTTATTTATCTATCCCCCGTCAATGAAAACTACAAAAATGACAAAAAGGACAAAATCAGCAAAAAGGACAAAAAGAGCAACATGGACAAAAAGGATAAAGAAGAGCAAAAGAGCAAAAGAGCAAAAAGAGCAAAAAGGACAGAAAGAGTAAAACGGACAAAAAGGACAAAATAACCAAAATGATGAAAATGGCAAAAAACAAAACCAACCAAAACCTGTCTCACTTTTGGGATAACCTTTACATAAATCTATCCCATTATCCGGATGAAAAATATCCCTTGTCCACCCTCGTTATGAAAATTACATATGTACCGATTTTCAGCCAAATCGTTCCAGTCGTTTTTCTGTAAAAGCATAACAAAGAAACAGACAAATATATTTTTATCCCGGAAACTATCCCATTTTTCAGGATAAAAAGTATCCTATGTTCATCCTCGGCATCGAAAATTTATATATACTGAGTTTCAGCCAAATCGGTCCAGTAGTTTTTCCGTGAAAACGGAACAGACAGACAGACGGAGTTACTTTCGCATTTATAATATTAATAGGGATTTTAGTTTTTGTTAATAGATGTTAGACTTAGTTTATTTATAGTATTTAATTATACTTTTATTAATAGAAATATAATGTAAATTATAGGTAGATAGAAATGTTATACTAATCCATGAATGAACTCACCACATTATTCGTTAGCTTTTCCCACATCTCTTGTAACACAGTGTTGCTTATAGCATATGTATTCTTATCACCGCACAAACACACCCTACATAGATTCGTGATGCTCATTTCTTATTATTTAAAATAATCAAATGTTTATTGATAAGTAAATTGTTTCATAAAAAAAGTTTGCTAACAAAACCTTGACTTTCAGTTACCATCCTCTGAAAAGACCCACAGACTACTAAATACCCGTCAGGGTTGCCAACCTTTGAATATTTTTCCTCGTACAGGAACAGATAAAAATCTCGTATACTGGCTTTCGAATCTCGTATATTCATATTGTGCGTAAAATGTAATAAAACCAAGTAAAAGGCATTAAAATTAGGATATTTTACAAAATGAAATTACTTTTACAAGTTTGCTACAAATAAAATATCTCTATCTATTAAAAAAACTCTATCTATTATTATATTATTATAGGCTTAGTTTATCATCTCCAAATATGATATCAGGAACATCCTTACTGACGTCGTTTTCCTTTACTCTGGCGTATAACTTTTCTTTAGTCATACGACTATACATCTCCTTCGATGGTTCAAAATTGACGCAGTTTCCATCACGTGTTGGACCTTTTATACCCTCTGCAGCAAGAAGGGTGCCGTTCACAGTTTCCACAGTAAGTCGGTTTCGTATGTCTGTTTTTATTAAATTGACTTTACTAAAAACTCGCTCGCAATCGGCATTCGCATGGGGTAGGGATAATGTAGATAGAGCAAAACGAGCTAGCTCGCAAAAGTCTTCAGTTTTCAGTAAATGGGCCCAAAACTTATCTGGCTCACAAATTTCATTTAAACCTTTAGGATAACGAGCTTGAGCGTTCGGCAAGCTCCTCCATTGATCGTCGATAACTTGTTTTTTAGCGTTATCAGCTGGTGCGATTATACGCGGAACCACTTCAATAAGAGGCATAAGTGTTGGGAAGTGACTCCTGAAATTGTGGGAAAGCGCTGATGCTGGTTCAAAAACTTGTAATTTTGATAAGACAGGATCTTCCATGTTATATCACTTTTTAATTTCAATGGCAGCAATTTTGTAAAAATTTTTGCAGCATGAGAAGAACTGTGTTATATCTGCGGGCCGTTTTACCACATCTGGATGTTTTAGGAGCTCGTACACTTTGACGCCAAGATACAGTGCAGCGTCATGGAGCTGATGGCGTTTATTTTCAGGGTATATTTCACTTAGCTTCGGTCTCATGACATATTCGCGTTGCAAATAACGCAATAAGATTTCCTGATAGAGTTCACGAATTTTCCCATGTAGATTGTGAACAACCACTTTCTCGCTCTGAAACTCTTTATTGAATTTATTAAATAATGGGAGAGACCATTCAAGGAAACAGAAATAAAGTTTGTAGAATGGGTTGTTAAGTTTTTCGAGAATAAATACAGCTCGATTTCTTACATCGGCTTTTTCTCTATGTGTAGGATTTGTTGTGAAATCGATAAAAAACAGACGTAGAGCCTCCCATTGTTCTAATATCCTTTCAACCACTGCTAATAAAGAAAGCCATCTAGTCTGTGATGGTTTCAGTATTTTGTGAGGCTCCACTGCAGCAAACGACTGGAAGTTGCGAAAATCAAATTGCCTCTTATCACTGCGCTTAAAAAAGTTGTAAATATCTCGACCTAGTTGTTCTACACTTTCAGGCAGCTGTTTACATGCTTCGCTGGAACACAAATGGGCCGAGTGACAGACGCACTTTGTTATTATGATTCCTGGTAAATCACGTAATAGCCTTGTTTTTACGGAGTCGTGGTCACCCATCATAACGTTACAACCATCTGACCCAAATCCTATTACATTCGTCAATGGGACATTACGACTGGTTAATGAAATAATGAGAGCTCTGTATAAATTTTCGGCATTGGCTGTGGGAATACTATCAGTATTGGCTGTTTCCTTAAAAATTTTGTGCAACTCCCAAAATGCGCTACATATCTTTTGAGCTTCTTGGTCAAAGTAGCGCACCACAATGCAAGCAGTTTTTGTCGTTGAAACGTCTGTTGTCTCGTCCGTCATGACTGAAAAATGACTGGTTTGTAGTTTTTGGGCTAAATCGGCTTTATGACCCTCTCCAAGAATATTCTTTACCACTGCTGTTAGTTTGGTTCTTTTGAGAATTATTTCCTTTATTAATTTGGAATCTATTACAACTTCTTTTAATAAAGCTGTCAAATGGTCAGCAATCGAAAATGCAATATTATGCTCCGCAAAAAATGCAGCAAGTTTAATTTCTGCACGAGCTTTTTCTTTATTTTGTGGAGTTATTCCTCTCTGGAATCCAAGCGATGTTAATGTTTGTGTTTTTCCACTAGATCCAGGTTTGTTAGCCAAGTGTTTCTTGGTAGAGGCGTGAGTTTTTAAATTAGATATTTCAGCGACCATTGATGACCCTAGGCAAAATGCGCACTTAGCTATAGTAACATCATTGGTGTCTGGCAAAAGCCAGTCCTTAAAAGCAGGATCCTTTAACCACTGCTGTCTAAAATTTTGGGGACGATGCTGCGATAATGTGTTACCTTCCTTTTTGCTGGTCCATCCGCCTTTTTTGGGCAATTTTCTAGGCGGAGTCAGAGTAGGCGAACAATCACTGTCTTCGTTGCTATCACTCATTCTTATATTTCTACCGCAACTAAGCAACGAATGACGCAAAGAAAATACAAATACAGAACTAACACTAAATAACTTCTTCTTATTACAAAAAAAAGAACTACAATTAACTAGTGCACTCGTGACTATTGCTTTAACACGTAGGGGACAGTACAGATAGAGAGAGAGAACAGTAGATATTGTGACAGAGATGGCTAATGAGAAGATTGAAATATTTTATTTCTCGGGGATTTTCCCGTTATAGACCGTTCCTATTTATTTTATTCATTCATATTGTTCGTTCATATTTATTCCAGTGAGATGTAGATGTTAATGTATGTGTAGATGTTGACATAAATGTTCCCTGCAATGAAAATTATTTTTTAAAGTTTCATAAATCAAAATCTCGTACATAATTGTACGAGGCTAGTAACGTCCTCGTACCTCGTACGGAAGACCAGAAATCTCGTAATTGTACGAGAAACCTCGTACAGTTGGCAACGCTGATACCCGTATATATAAAGTACTCTGTGCTACTAAAGACGTAAAGAAAAGACGAGCTCCTTGCTAAGTACAGTAGCACAGATAATACACTATATATAAAATAGATGTATCTTTCTAAGAATAAAATATCAAAATACCTTTTACCACTCCCGGTAGATGGTACTACATTCCTATAAATACCACTGGGTCGTGTTTCAATCGAAATAAATGCCACTAGATAGTACTCTTTAAAAATTGAAATAAAGAAAATAAATTAATAATTAAAAAATGATATAATAAAGAATGAAAATAAAAATGATATGATAATTTGAACCACAAAAAATGTATGACACCAAATATAACCATCACTTGTGGTTTTCGTTTTGCTTCCAAGATCTCGTCGGCACGATGTCTTTATTCAATGGTATCTACATTTGAACTTGATATTGTTAAACCAAATTTAAATATAAGTAAGTATGAATTTCATAGCGCTACCTCAAGTGCGGTAAAAGAATACTACACATAATTTTTGTTGCCCGTGCCTCCATTGGTGGCACTAGTTCCCATTCCCACTGGGATGCTGATAGTCAGCGCAGTGCTTCGCCCCTACTAAATTGAAAAAAACGTCTGGGAACTAGAGGTACTAAAGGAGCACTGGCAACAAAATTAATAGATATTTCCATTTAGTGCACTTAAGATAGGACTGTGCAATATAGTTGAATAAAGACAAAGCGCTGACGAGCTAAATATAATAATAATAGAGAAAAATGTAAACCACAAGTGATGGTCATATTCGGTGAATCATTAACAGACATTTACATTAAAGTAATTTTTATGAAGCACTTTTTTTACTTCTGGTATAAATTATAAAGCGTTTTATTTTAGTTATTGAAACTATAATTTTATTGTCTTTACTCAACTTTAGAATGAGTTATAAGTGCCATCTAGCGGTATTTATAGAAATATAGAACCGACATTGGTACCATCTATCGGATAAGATGTTGGTAATTCTGATATTTTAAACCAGAGAGGCTCATCTATTATATATATAGAGTATTATCTATGACTAGTAGGCATGTACCACATCACAGCTCAACATTAAAAATCAATTAATATTAAAAATATTTATTCGAATCCGGTACTTGTTTTAAATAGTATTTTTATTTTACACAGACTTGTTTTTGTGAAACACGCAAAACAGTAGAAGAGGCTGCACCGGCACAAAGCGACTTTGATCAAGCAACTTAATTATCCCTTTTCCATATTCCCCTAACGTAAGCATACAACAGCTACAGGACCATTCACTATCCTGCATAACAATCCTACAGTGGGTGGAACTTGCAGGACTCTCGAGGGATTCTGTTCGGAGTTGTCGGATGCAAAATAGGCTGCGACAACATTTAAATTCCTGCATTACACGGCGGACTGCCATGAAGGATAGCAAACGGGCATCTCAACAGTACTAGCGACTAGCTGATTAAACGCTGCGGGGGAAAAGCGGCAGGAGTGTGGAATTCTGCACCTTGCAGTACCACTAGAACTCCCCCTATAAAGTTTTACTGTCACCAGAGTCGGAGATAGCTAGTAAAACGTCACGGCGATGTGTCCTTCGCTCTTATGGGCTACCACTTGTCAGGACCTTGGCAGGCGTTTTGTCGTTGGCCGCACAAACTACTATGGATACTATGTATGTTGGCAGTCTGTTGCCGAAGGAACCACGCCCTCGGCGTCCTCATACTCACATTGCGTAGGCCGATGTCTAACGCGTCCCACAGGGATGACGAGCGTGCATTGTTTTTCATATTTGGCCATATTGAAGCATTACCGCCATTCTATCGTAAGCGCCATTTGGACCTAAATATATTATTTGTTGCAAAAGGCATTTTAAACTCTTATTCTTTTTTAAGACTTCTAGTTTTAGTTAGATTAGACCCCACCGAAATAAAAACTGAGTTTTAAAACAAATTAATGGTTTAAAATGCCCTATGAAACAAAAAATATACTTCGGTCCAAATATCATACATACATGCATAACTTCACGCCCATTCCCTTGCGGGGTAGGCACGAACAACAGAGCGCCATTCAGGCTTATTCTTACACACCTCACTTGGCTCTTTGACATTCATAACTCTTGTCACGCACGTCCAAATAGCACTTACGATAAAATGGTGGTAAGGGCTCGATATAACCCTAAAAAAGATATTATCTAAAATACTTTACGTGGGACACCGAACATCAGAAAAAAACGTTGCATGATATCAAAACTTTTATTTAACTTTCAATATATAAACACAATTTCAATCATCAACTTTACGCGTCACTTTAACATCTACGCGTACACAAATCACAGTCGAATAATCAGATTCCAACAGACACCACACAACAAACCACCACAGCCACCGATTTACATATACGGTCGATTTTTTTTTTTTTTCTCACTTGATATACGGTCGATATATCAAGTGGTGCCATCTTTAAACAACGAATATTAATGTGAACAAGTTTTTCATAACAATACAACAACTATCAAGTTATACATCGTTTACAATTATTTACATCATTCCTTATTGAGCCTGTACCGCCATTTTATCGTAAGCGACATTTCGACCTAATTACATTTTTTGTTATAAAAGCTATTTTAAACTATAATTTTCTTTTAGGCTTTCAATTTTAATTAAATATGACCTCGCAGAATCAAGAACACATACGTTTTAGAACAAAATAATATTTTGAAATACCTTTTGCAACGAAAAATATACTGAGGTGCAAATGTCGCTTACAATAAAATGGCGGTAAAGGCTAAGTCTTGACTAGAACTATAGTTTCATAATCTATATTAGCTGCCATATATTTTAGGATCCTACAGTCAAAGATTATTTTTTCGCAAAAATGGCTACATGATCGAAGAAGTATTAAACAATCTGAAAACATCATGGCGATAGGTTTGAATAAGATACGTTCAGTTCGTTTTTTACGAATCTGTAGCCAAATGATAAAATCAATGGCTATTTGTCTTGTTTACACGATAAACACTGTTTTCTTTCATTTATCAATAAGTTTAAACTATTTTTTGGGTGATTTTTATTTAATTGAAACCACGCCATGGACCTAGGTTTCCTACTTCAGTGAACCACACACGTCTCATTCGGAAAATGTATATTTTTAGTCTTTTTAATTTCAAGTGGACTGTACTCACACAACATTTCTATTTCATCACAAATAACAAAAACTATAGCAAACACATTAAACAGTCCTATTTACGCTATCCTTTTACATAGTCGGCAGACAAACATACAAATGAAAGTATATACGGTACCTACTTAAATAAAAAAAAGAATTTTTTATTTGTCTGTCTGGATATTTTCAATTAATTCAGTTTGGGCCCGGGCGAGCGAGATATGCCCGAATCTACTACTTTTACTTATTTTTACAAATAATAGATTTTTTAAATTATTTCTATTATTCTATTACAGGGTTTTTCTTGCTAGAGGATACATTGTTTTACTACTACTATGGATATTGTTATAAAGTATATATAAATATATTAAGGTGATACCTTAGATCATATGACATATTAGAACTCAATGGGTGATATTCTCGAAGACTTAATAGTGTAAATAACACTATGACTATATTCTATTCTTTGTCTATGCTGTGGTTCCGGTGTCCATATTGCTTCCTTCCTTCGAATAACTGCGTTTTATTTGTAATGCTATAAAGTACATTTTTAGCGTAGTTGGTACCGGGTAGGATTAGTTTGGATTGGAGGTAATTTTTGAATAAGCAGTTGTACACCTTTCGTACAGGTTCCCTGAACCCAGGGCACCCCAAATAAAACGGTGGTTACCTCAAAGCAAGATCTTTATTTGAGAGCTAAGCTGTCTCCAATACTATTATATTTAAACCATAGCGCGATGTAAATCGACGCTAACGCCATTTAGGACTCCACAAAACAATCATTTTCAAACACAAAACTAATACCTACAATTGAACGTTACAAAGCCTCTGGTTGAATTCTTAACAGGAGTTGTTGGGAATGGTTGGGGCATTGGTTTAGGTATGTGCCGGGGGACAAAATAAGACCCTCGGCAATGGAGGAGGCCTGCGAGTGAACTTGAAAGAATATACGATAATTTCGTTCTAGTAGAGACAGGGGCGGATTTAGAAATATGACGTCTATAGGCTATTCAAATTTTACCGCCCGTACCGATAAATCGATACCCTAATTCACAATCATATTAATTAGATCATTTTTTTGTCAATTAAATTGTAACTTTATGATTTATGTAGATATTGCGAGACGTGTATAGTTTTGAATTAGACCTCCTTTTTACCGTAGTTTGAAGATTGTGTAAGACATAATATATAAAAAATTGGCCCCAAATTTGCCGCCCCTCTAAAATCTACCGCCCTGGGCTCCAGCCTACTCAGCCTATTGGCAAATCCACCACTGAGTAGAGGAGACGCTGAAGAGCGGCCTTCACCCATTTGATAATCAGATAACACATATTTGTAATAAAATTATATTGCTTTATTACCATGCCTATAATAGCTAGCCAATCGCAGTGTTCATAGGTATTGTAAATTAAATTAATTTTAATATTTTTTTTATTTTATTTTTTTATTGCAGGAGTTCAGCAGACAGGCAGACGGCCCACTTGATGGAAAGCGGTTACCATCGCCTATGAACATTTTTGCAACACCAAAGGTGCTACAAATGCGCTGCTGCTCTCTTAAGGGAGACTGGAACCTGGTCACTAATGCCGGAACACAACTCAAGGTTGTTATGGCGACATACTTTAAACCAGGGGTGGTAGCCATTCAGTCGGGCTAATGCCCTACCACCTGGCTGTGGGTTGTTTTGTCGCCTCTTACGACAGGCCGCCCGGCCGCAGGACATTGTATTCTTTCTCCGTTCTTGCACAGATTGAAGCATTTTCATAGCCTTCAGCTCAAACAAACTGAACTTTAGTTTCAACTGATAGTTTTTAACATTGAAAATATGCCTTGATAAGCTTGCCTACTTATTTCTGCTCATGGCTACCTGGGAAGCAGGTAAGTCAAAATTGGTAACTAATTGTTCTGTTCACCAATAAACATTGGTATCATAAAAAAGACAATTTAATTATAAAAATAACCGTATAGGCTTGCCTGCAAAAAAAAAAACGGTTCATGAATTATTATTATTGACAGGCTTTGAAGACTTCAAAAGTAACCATGAACACTTTTTGATTGGCAAGCCAGCTATCATACGCGTGTTTACAAATCAATATATAATATCAGCCCAAAATGTCACACTGCTGGGCTCTGGCCTCCCATTATGGGAGGGAACGGACACTATACCCGCCATGCTTGTCCAAGGTGGCTTGGCAGGTATGACACATCGGTTATCTCGATGTGCAGGTTGCATCACGATGTTTCCCTTTACCTTTGTTAGCACTGTTAGAGTTTGTATATCCAGACTCTTTATAGTGAAGCTATTGATTGAACCTACTTAGATAAAAGTAATATGCTTTGACATCTTTAGAGAAATAAACCAAAACTGATGGTGTCACTTCTTTGAATTTTGTATTCCATATAAAACATCTAAGGTACAAATAAAACTCATATTATAAACTTATGCCTTTATTGGTTTTACTTTAATAAGCACGTGGTAATTGTAACAATATGCACATTAGATCAGAAAACTGACCAAGTGGTGCATGCGTTTCGGCCAGGATCGAAGCCGCGCCCTTTAAGTTTGGGAAGCGTGCGCTAGCCATTACGCTATCACGACCTTTAAACACTACACATCAATATAATTTGATAAAAATTCAGTATAAACTCTATATAACGACACAGAAGGGACAGCACAGTATCGGGCGTTATAGAGAGGTGGCGTTAAATGGAGTAGTCTGTTATTTTTGCCTGACTTCTTTTGCTGCACCCGTGATTTTGATATATTTTTTACTTATTTTATTCATATCGTGCGATATTGAGGCATCTTGATGATAATAGATGTACTTAGAAATATCGGTATTTCGGAATTTTTTAGAAATTTCGGTATGCATGATGCCGGCAGTCGAGTTTATTACAGGCTAGGATAATAGTGATAAAAGAAATAAACAGCTGTGTAGTTTTTACTCATTTTGGCAACATAAAAGGTAATTTTTATTACTTAATTGTTGTCGTTATTGAGAATGGGTGTAATGCGAGTGTAACATTTTATGAAAGACAAGCTAAACCAACCAAAGCCAAGTGATTTCGACGGTTAAGAGAGTTTGTCGTTAAATCGAGTGACGTTACATGGAGTTTACACTATATATCTCATCTGGTTATCAGATGGGTGAAGATCGCTCTTCAGCGTCTCTCGTCACCGCCATGACGAGAACTAAATCCAGAGATGACATCTCAGGCGATATAACTTTATTAAAAGCAGTGGTATCGAGAGCTAAACAAATGAAAAAGTAGATTAGCTACTTAATTTAGCATTCAATGCAAATGTAGTCTCTAAAAAGTTAATTATCAGTAAATTTATATGTTAGTAAAAAAATAAAAATAAAACTTGTCCAGTCTTTTTTGGTACATATCTGGCAACCCTATGTGAAATAAATAATAAAAAACATTACTTGCGGTGTTTTGACTTCATATGATAATAGTAACTAGAAGCAAATGAACATTTGTAATCGCAAATTTTGCATGCATATGGTGTCTCCCCGGTATGGACGACCATGTGCTTTTTCAAATAGCCCTTTTCAGCACATTTGTACTGACATACGTTACATGAGAACTCCTTCTCTTCTGTGTGTTTGAATTTAATATGCCTTTTTAAACCACCCCTTCGTGCAGATTTATAATCGCATAGAGCACACGCATACTGTTTCTCCCCGGTGTGTATAGGAAGGTGTTGATTTAAGCTATATTCATAGTCAGTTTTGTAGGGACAGGAAGGACAATAAAAGAATTTCTGCCCTTCCTTTGTGTGATGTTTTAAATGTCTAATCAATGTATACTTTCGTGAAGTTTTGTAGTTACACAAATCACACTGAAAATCCGAATTGAACTGTTTAGTATGAATAAGAAGGTGCATTTTTAAACCACTTGTTGTAACAAATTTATATCCGCATATATCACACGAGTATTTCTTTTCGAATGTGTGTTTACGCTTTATATGTAATTCTACACCACGTTTAAGCGAACATCTAAAATCACAATAATCACATTGGAACGGTTTTGCTCCACTATGTAGACGAACGTGTACATTTAACGAGCTTCTTGTAACACATTTATAATCACATATATGACACGAGTAGTTCTTTTCGAATGTGTGTTTACCCTTTATATGTAATTCTACACCACGTTTAATGGAACTTCTATAATCACAATAATCACATTTGTACGGTTTCTCTCCGGTGTGCGTTCGACGATGAATAACCAATAGCGATTCAGTAGCACATTCATAACCACAAAAATCACACAAGTATTGTTTCTCTGGTTTTATTCGCGTCTTTACGGCATGTTTGCGAAAGTGTCTATTTAAACCGCTGTTAGAATAACATTTGTACTCGCATAAATGACACGAGAAGTTCTTTTCTTTGGCGTGTGTCTTCGTCTTATGACTCTCTAATGCAGTTTCTTCTGAACATCTATAATCACATAGATCACATTTGTATGGTTGCTTCCCTTGCTCTTGAAGGTGACTATTAAGTTGGGATTTAGTAATAGACTCATTATCAGATGTTAGACGCATAATGTTCTTTTCCGTTCTGTGTTTACGCATTACATGGCCAGTTAAGTTGCCTTTTCGCGAACATTTATAATCACACATGTCACATTTGAACGGTTTCTCTCCAGTGTGAGTATAAATGTGTCTCGTTAATAATGTTTTATTGAAACATTTGTACGGACACATATGACATGACTTCTCTTCTCTAGGTCGCTTCGTTTTAGGAA
The DNA here is from genome assembly GCA_019925095.2 of Dendrolimus kikuchii. Taxonomy (NCBI): domain Eukaryota; kingdom Metazoa; phylum Arthropoda; class Insecta; order Lepidoptera; family Lasiocampidae; genus Dendrolimus; species Dendrolimus kikuchii. The sequence goes on from CM034387.1 coordinate 36,940,989, forward strand.
TATTTGATCTGGTTCCTTCTAATGAAGTGCTCGGTATAACCACATTTTGATTTTGGTTACAGATTTCAGTTTCAGCAGCAGGTGAAGGTTCTCCATCATCTGTTGTACCGTCGAGCTTCCTTCGCTTCGCATTTTGGGACACTTCATTTACTTTCTGTTGTGGCACTTGAGCTGAAAGCCAAAAATTTCATTCAAATTAAGTTCGACATAAGTAAAAAACTAAATCACTTATTATATTATGTACAGCGCTTCGCAACATTTCATCACTGTTCAAAGAGAAGAAGCGGCACCGAACCCATGAATGACGGTAACCACTTTCCGTCACAGTTCTGCTATGCTTCAGCAATAAAAAAATAAAAAAGACGTTCCTACAAATTCCTCCGTAGTATTGCGACCCCAGTATACACACAAGGGCCAAGTCAATAAACAAACATACACGAGGGTTCATTCATATTATCATAAAGTTTTCTTATCTTTGTTCACATCCATACACTGCCAGCAGTTGTAATAATACATTTTTTTTCATAAATGTTCAGTTAAGTAAAGTTAAATCTAAAAATCAGTATTACTAAATAGATATTAGGCGATATGTACGCGCAAATTGCGGCTATAAGTGTTGTCTAGTAATAAATACTATAGGTCGCCCGTGGTCGAAATTCGACCATAATAATTAATGTCAAAGACTATACTTCTATAATAACAGACTTCGCCAAGGCTACACTGTTAATTTGACTTTAATAATAAACAAAAGAGTATATATGCATGTCTTTGTCAAATACATGGTAGTGTGTGTAATGTTTTTTTATTAATTTAATGTATTTTTTATGCATAATTTAAAAAAATATTAGCATTCTGCACTCCTTCTCTATATCAACTGAAAGTGTGCCAAATTTCATACTCCTCGGTCCGCGCAATTTTCGTAAAAAGGGCTACAAAGTTTTTGCTTCACGTATTAATAAATTATTATATATATTATACATATAGATTATGAGATGTTTACTTCTACCATTGTAGTATAGCGACTTCCGGGTATAACCTCGGAATCATAATGGCCTCTTCATCGTCGTTATGATCGAAATTCAGTATACCAAAGTAGGCTTATATATAAATATAATATAATATCAGACCATAAATGTCCCACCGCTGGACTCGGGCCTCCCATTATAGGGGGGAAAGGATAGTGGGTATACTAACCGCTCCCCGGATAGTATACCCGCCACGCTTGACCAAGGTGGCTTGGCAGGTTTGACACATAGGTTATCTGGATGTGCAGGTTGTATCACGATGTTTTCCTTCACCGTTGTTAGCAGGTGGTAATCGTAACAATATGCACATTAGATCAGAAAACTGACTAAGTGATGCATGCTTTCCGGCCAGGATTGAACCCGCGCCTTTTGAGTCCTGGGACGTGTGCGCTAGCCATTACGCTACCACGACTTGACAGTCATTGACATTTATTTATTTAATGTATTTAAGGCTTAGCAACTAGGCCTTTAAGCCAGGCGCAGTTGTATTGTAGGCTACAATCCACACCATTCAACGGAGTTCTTGTGAAAACTCGAAAGGCCACATTTGGCAATATAGTTCACATTTCTCGCAAAACACATAATTACTACTCAAAAACTATCAATATCCTACAACTATTGTTCATTTTAGATTAATTTTACACATTTTTAGAAAATAAAACTGCACAGCACAACATCTCCTTTGAGTTCCCGCCAAAAACTCCACAGTTATTGACAGTTCACAGTGTAGGGTTGCCAAACCCAAATTTAAAAAACTGGGATTTGAATTTTAGAAAACCAGGATAATTCAGTTTAAAAACAGGATAATACAGTACTAAAGTGAAAGGCATATGCTGACAAATTGTGTGATAAAATGCAGCCCCTTCAGCAACGACTTGTCTTCTCATTGATTGACGGTTTCTTTATAAAAGTGTCTAAGACTTTAGAAGTCCCTGTCTGGGATTGTAATCTTTTCTTATGCTTGGCTGTTTTCTGGTGCTCCTCAATATCTATCGCATTCTACTGACTATAGATATACTGTATTCACAAATCTGGCTTGAAGGCCTAGTTGTCAAGCCATAAATTTAAAAAAAAATGTATTCACAAATACAATAAACACAGGACACTGCTTAAATACTATCCAGGACATTCCAGGACACAACAAAAATTAGGGCATGTCCTGGGAAGAATATTGGATACTTTTTATCCCAACAAATGGGATAGTATCCGGGATAAAATATATTTGTCTCTCTGTTTCTATGTTTTGAAGGAAAAACTATGGACCGATTTGGCCGAAATCCCTATTAATATTATAAATGCGAAAGTAACTCCGTCTGTCTGTGTTTTCACGGAAAAACAAAAGGATTTTATCCATGCAGGAACAGAGCAAGAATACAATTTCCTACGTTGGGGCGGCCTGTCGTAAGAGGCGACCAAACAACCCATAGCCAGGTGGTAGGGCATTTGCCCGACTGGATGGCTACCACCCCTGGTCTACAGTATGTCGCCATAACAACCTTGAGTTGTGTTCCGACATTAGTGTCCAGGTTCCAGTCTCCCTTAAGAGAGCAGCAGCGCATTTGTAGCACCTTTGGTGTTGCAAATGTACATAGGCGATGATAACCGCTTTCCATCAAGTGGGCCGTCTGCCTGTCTGCTGAACTCCTGCAATAAATAATTTAAAAAATGTATATAAAAATTAAAATAAAAAAATAACATACTTTTGATTGATTTGGCCGAAACTCGGTATATATATATAATTTCGGTGTCGAGGATGAAAGTAGGACACTGTTTATCCCGAAAATGGGATAGTTTACTGGTTAAAAATATATTTGTCTCTCTGTTTGTTATGCTTTTACGGAAAAACTATGAAACCGATTTGACTGAAATACGGTATATATGTCATTTTAATATCAAGGGTGGACACAAGGGATACTTTTCACAGAAAATACGAGTTTTTTGGGATTTGCCATTTTGGTAATTTCGCCACTTTTGACATTTGGGCCATTTCGTTCAATTCCGTCATTTCGGCCATTTTTGTCATTTTGGTCATCTCGGCCATTTTAGCTATTTCGGTAATTTTTGACATTTTGAACATTTGGTCATTTTAGACATTTTGGTCGTTTTGGTCATAGTCATTTTGGTTATTTTGGACAATTTGGTCACTGTTCATTTTGGACATTTTGATCATTATTATCATTTTGGTCGTTTTTGTCATTTGTGTAGATTATGTAGTTTATAGATAGATAGACGGGGATATAGATAAATGAAACTAGAAAGGGTTGAAATAGGGGATGAAAGTTTGTATGGGAGACCAATCATTTCTCAAGTTTATAGATAAATAAACTAAGATATAATATATATATATATATATATATATATATATATATATATATATATATATATATAGATATCATCATCTATAAAAATGCGATAGTAACTCGATCTGTCTGTTAAGCGTTCACGGAAAAACTACTAGTAGTACCAGATCGGTTTTGCTGTAATTTAAAATTTTGTTTTAATGTAGTTTTAATACCGACAATGGATATATAAAAAATTTTATCCCGGGAGATGAGATAGTTTGTGATACAAAATGAAGTAAATCTTCCGGGGGCAAATACATAAAAATCTAATACTATATAACCTGTATTAAGGCCTGCTCTTTAAACAAGAGGTACGCACTATAGTTTACCTCTAAACTCCAGTATATTATAAAGATATAATATATATGCAATATGACGTCACGAAGTTTTTTATTTTTATTAATATTTCTACGGACTCGAGTTCCGTACCCTTTTTTACTACTTAATTTCTATGAAAAATTTGAGACTCCATACACGCTTATTGTTTATTTTTGTTAGTGTATGTGACAATGTAGTAATTTTTCTGTTTTGGTGTACCTTAAGAATAACTTATTATATTAATTTATTCTAATTTTAATAATAAACTTATACTAATGTAGAGTGTATCTGTTACATGCTGGTGTTGTGAGGAAGTGCATGTGCAGTGTTGGCCTTATATCTTTACTTATATATAGTCGTATCTAGTGCCATGTGTGTTGTTTTTTTATTTTCTGTGCCTGGGTTTTTAATTTTTAGGCTCTTTGTGTGTCTTGGTTTGTTTGTGGAGTGCGCGTGTAATGCGTCCGTCCTACGTCACGAAGTTAGGAATCCTCCCACCCCTTGTCACACTTTGTATCACTTCTTTTGCGTGTGAACACACACATTTTTTTATTGAAGTACAGAATTCAAATTTATATTATATACAAATAAAACTTAGAAAATGTTGTTTAAATACTATACTATTATAACTTAGGTTCCGACAAAAACAAATTCCACTCCTAATCTGTATAAAAAACACATTTTATTACCTGTCGGCATTTGAACTGATTGTAATTCTTCTACGATCGTCTTCTTTTGTTTACTTATTTATTGGCATACGTTTCTAGAGAACAGTCTATTGTTCTATTGCACTCGTTTACGGCCGCTTGCGGCTGAATCATTAGCCAGGTGTTGCAGTTGAGCTTCGACTACGATACGGGCGTGACGTGTGTACATTCGGGAATCTAATAGTGACGGACTTTGCGCAATTTTTGAATTACAACCTTCTGCATTACGTTTGGATTTGTTATGTGCGGTTATACTTGCACCTGTGTTATATGTGTTTGTATAGTTCTAATAAACTCTATAATAATTCTAACGGCTTTTTAATTCGAGCGCTGCTAACTCGTAAGAATACAATGAGGTTTTACAACAGTTTTGTTTTAATCCCAGATATACTGTTCGGAATACAGATATTGAGCGCCGGTTTTCGATTGTTACGCGGTACTCTTTTTTATTGCGTCGAAAAGCGGGTATGCCGGTGATTTCGGCTCGAAGACGCACGGTGATTGCTCTCGAGCAATATATTTAATATTAGATTATTTATTGCGAATTTCACGTATTTGCAAGTGTGTGGAACATTATAATAGTGAAGATAATATACACAGGGAGTTGTGTTGGAAAAGGACGAGGCGCGGGTGTATTTGGACAGACATTTATCTATCCCCGTAGTGTTTCCCTTGTAGTAGTAGATTAGTAGGATATTTTATATATTTCCTCTCACGGGACGCCCCTCCCTTAAAATACTGACAGATTAGTGTTCCCCCCTGTTCCTGTTCCCACCATCGCCGGCTGGAGTACCAGGTAAGTACCTAGTATTAAGTACCAAAATTTATCTTGTGAGTTTGTGCCGTCGGGTCACCGATCCCGCCGTGTACGGTACATATACATTTACTTACTCCACTTGCCCAGAATCATACAAAATGGATATTAAAACACTCACCTATATCAATCTTCTCCAAAACAATTCGAACTTCTTTTTTTATATGCTCATCATGAGCAGATAGTGCGCTTGGCTTAGTATCAGCGAGGTCTAGTTTGTCTTCCTCGAGCGAATCTGAATAATCTGAGAAAATTTTCATGTTACCTTATTGTGGGAGAAATCTTACATTTCATGAGGTTAGTTTATCATTTTGCGAGGACAAGAAGATTATTCATATTTTAGAAAACACAAACTGTTTGGGCCACTTCGTAATTTTCCTTAATTCAAAGAAAGGTGGACAAACGCGCTCCGGTTTGTTCTCACCCCCGCCCCACACCGCACCTCACCGCGGTCGCTCGCACGCGCTGGTTAAACCAAAAAATGCACCCCGCGACACACATCACTGGCTATTCTCACCTTTACGCAAAAAGAATAGTGTGAATGGAGCGTTAGGTAAACTTCTAGGCGCTAAGAACCTCAGCCAGAAGGCCCAGCTCGCCGTACACAACGCGGTGCTGGTACCTACGCTCACGTATGGAAGCGAGAGTTGGGTATGGAAGAAAGAGCATGAAAGTAGAGTAAACGCGGTCGAGATGCGAGCACTGCGCAAAATCTGCGGAGTGACGCTCGCGGACCGCGTTCGTAATACCGAAGTAAGAAAGACAGTTGGTCTGAAAGAGAGTGTCGGGGTGAAGGTAAGGAAAGGAATGCTCCGGTGGTTCGGACATGTAGAAAGAATGCATGATGAAAGAATGAATAAACAGATATACAATGCAAAAGTGGATGGATGCAGAAGTCGTGGAAGGCCACGACACACTTTCCATGATCAAATTGATCGTGTACTAGCAGAAGGTGATGTTAGGAGCCTTAAGAACAGACGAGCGTGCATGACAAGTTATGAATGTCAAAGAAGCAAGTGAGGTGTGTAAGAATAAGCCTAAATGGCGCTCTGTTGTTCGTGCCTACCCCGCAAGGGAACTGGCGTGAAGTTATGTATGTATGTATGTACGCAAAAACTAGTGTCGTGTGCGCAGCCTTCTTACTCACAATATTTCCATCGCGAGTGGTATACTGCACCTTCGAACAATCATATCAGGCCTGGTAAAAGCATCGTGGCGACGGGACAACCGTGAGTACCGTTTCGAACTGCTCAATTTTTTTTTTATTGCAGGAGATCAGCAGACAGGCAGACGGCCCACTCGATGGAAAGCGGTTACCATCGCCTATGGACATTTGCAACAGCAAAGACGCTACAAATGCGCTGCTGCTCTCTTAAGGGAGACTGGATCCTGGGCACTAATGCCGGAACACAACTCAAGGTTGTTATGGCGACATAATTTAGACCAGGGGTGGTAGCCATCCAGTCGGGCAAATGCCCTACCACCTGGCTGTGGGTTGTTTTGTGGCCTCTTACGACAGGCCGCCCGCCCGGCCGCAGGAAATTGTATTCTTTCCGTTCCTGCACGGATGATAATTAATAATCATTTTTTGAATCGTGGACAATTACGACGTGGCTACATTCTTTCACCGCCCTTCCGCATTTTTATTCAGGGCCTTTGGCCTCTACGCCCCCACACAAACAAAACCCGACTTCAAAAAATTAATATTTTCTACATCTTGAAGGTTGGTACTTCTTGAAATTTTATAGTTGTTTTTTATGTTTTACTCCACTTGGGTTATTTAGTGCCTGTAAAAATCGTAATACTTGCACGCGTATACAAGCTTTTTCTTTCGCAGAATGTAGCCATTCAGCGCTCTTCAACAAGGTTTACTCTCGATGTTCGTCATCAGATCCTGGCATGCTCACTATGGGACCAAGTCGGCAGTATACCCAGTATACATATAGACGAATTGGAAAAGCCTCCTCTTTTTGGAAGTCGGTTAAAAACATAAGTACTAGCTGTTAGCTGCGACTTCATACGCGCGGAGGCGGCCTACACGCGGGCGTTTATTTTTTTATATTTAATGGCTCGTGTTACTCCTTATAACATCAGCTACCTGCCAGTGAATTTCCCGTCAAAATCGGCCCAGGCGTTTCCGAGATTCGCCGGAGCAAACAGACAGACAAAAATTTTAAAAACTGATTTTTATATAGAACTACCGTATGTACTTTCCTATAAATTTAGTAAAAAACTGTTATTTTGACATCACAAACGGGCACTTCAAGGTTATTTATCTCTATAGATATACATTACCCAAGAGAAATAGTCCTAAATATAATAAAAAAAGTACATTATACTGTCTCCAAGCGTGTATTTTACTTTTGACCTTTGCACGTCTATCAAGTTACATATTTTTCGACAGTAAAGCCCACATGAAACAAATGACATAATTGTCATACTTCATTGTTTTGGGAAGCAGAAGGTGATGTCAGGAGTTTTAAGAACAGACGAGCGTGCATGACAAGAGCTATGAATGCTAAAGAAGCAAGTGAGGTGTGTAAGAATAAGCCTGAATGGCGCTCTGTTGCCCGTGCCTATCCCGCAAGGGAACTGGCGTGAAGTTATGTATGTATGTATTGTTTTGGATGACGTAATTGATGTTTTGTGAGTGAGGATGGAGACAGGAGGCAGTCTAGCGAGAACCTCAATCAAAGCGATAACACAAGCGAGACAAGACGTGTGTACATTTAGTGACGGACTTTGCGCGTGTTTTTTTTAATTTTTATTGCAGGAGTTCAGCAGACAGGCAGACGGCCCACTGGATGGAAAGCGGTTACCATCGCCTATGGACAAAGGTGCTACAAATGCGCTGCTGCTCTCTTAAGTGACTCTGGAACCTGGTTACTAATGCCGGAACACAACTCAAAGTTGTTATGGCGGCATGCTCTAGACCAGGGGTGGTAGCCGTCCAGTCGGGCAAATGCCCTACCACCTGTCTGTGGGTTGTTAAGTCGCCTCTTACGACAGGCCGCCCCAACGCAGGAAATTGTATTCTTTCTCCGTTCCTGCACGGATACAATGTTTTGTTTGTGTTATCGGATTCTGCATTACATTTGGACTTATTGCGTCCGGTTATATTTGTATCTGTGCTATACGTGTTTGTAATCGGCAGACAAACACACACATTGTATATCCCCAAATTAAGCAAGTTACGCTTGTACATACATACATACATACATATATAACTTCACGCCAGTTCCCTTGCGGGGTAGGCACGAACAACAGAGCGCCATTTAGGCCCATTCTTACACACCTCACTTGCTTCTTTGACATTCATAACTCTTGTCATGCACACCTCGTCTGTTCTTAAGGCTCCTGACATCACCTTCTGCTAGTACACGATCAATTTGATCATGGAAGGTGTGTCGTGGCCTTCCACGACTTCTGCATCCATCCACTTTTGCATTGTATATCTGTTTAGTCATTCTTTCATCATGCATTCTTTCCACATGCCCGAACCACCGGAGCATTCCTTTCCTTACCTTCACCCCGACACTGTTACGCTTGTGTTATGAGTAATATACAACGGACTGCTCCGGGGCCGATCCCAGATACCCAGACCATAGTAAATAACGGAGAAAATACGTTTCCGAAATTTACTATACCAGGAATCGAACCCGGAACCTCTGCGTTGCCGTGAGGTATGCCGGCAAAGGCTTAGCCCGCTCAACCACAGAGGCCGTCGTATAGTTCTAATAAATTCTATAGTCATTCCAACGGCATTTTTAATTCGAGTCCCGCACTCGTAACAACACATTTATAAAATTACATATAATCGAATACAATGCAAAAAAACTTATTCGTATTGTATTCTACCCATAGTCCCTCAAGACTATAAATAGAATACTGAGCCTAGATCACCGTCTATGGGTAAGGTTCCTCGCTGGATCGCCATATTATTCTGAGTATGGGGTATGGGATATATTACATACATACATAACTTCATGCCAGTTCCCTTGCGGGGTAGGCACGAACAACAGAGTGCCATTTAGGCCCATTCTTACACACCTCACTTGCCTCTTTGACATTCATAACTCTTGTCATGCACGCTCGTCTGTTCTTAAGGCTCCTGACATCACCCTCCGCTAGTACACGATCAATTATATAGGGATATATTAATTACACGATATAGTATTTCTTAGTTAAAGTTCGTCAGAACAGCATCGAAAGAAGTGCAATAGGATAGCAAGTTGAAAGACAAAATTAACTTATCGACAACCGATAAATTTCTAAGTTCAAAAATGCATCAAAAATAATGAAACAATTTAAATGGGACTGCGCCGGACACATAATGAGAGACAATAAAAATAAATGGACACGAGAAATAACCGAGTGGTACCCCAGAGACGGTAAAAGGAGAAGAGGACGACAATACAAGAGGTGGGAGGACGATTTTAAACAAACAGCAGGAACACTGTGGTCCAGAACCTGCAGAGACAAGATAAAATGGGCAGCAAACAGCTTGATCACTGAAGCTGTTCAGCCAGCGCCTGCCGGCGACCTTGCATAGGTCGTCGGCCCATCGGGCTGGAGGGCGTCCGACACTGCGTTTACCGAGACGCGGTCTCCACTCCAGGACTCTTTTGCTCCATCGGCCATCGGTCCTACGGCAGATGTGACCGGCCCACTGCCACTTCAACTTGCTAATTTTGCGAGCTATGTCGGTTACCTTGGTTCTCTTACGGATATCCTCATTTCTAATTTTATCTATAAGAGAAACACCCAACATAGCTCGCTCCATAGCCGTTGAGCGCCTTGGAACTTGTGGACCAATCCTGCCGTAAGAGTTTTTGTTGTTATTTTGTTCACAAGTGTGTTGAAAAACGTCGTATGATACACGTGTGTATTGATGATTACCGTCCTCGGCTCTCTTAAGACCCTTGCCTACGGCTCGAGTCTCAATGGCGCCTCGGCGGTAATCACCAATGTTACACACTAGTACCATAATGTACTATTATAATCTATAAATAAAGTCGATTTTTATAACAAATCGAGTCGGTGGCGCATTAGGACATTACTAATCGACCCGTCATCGAGCTGTCGAAAAGTAAAATAAATGCTTGGAAAGAGTATTACATACTGAAAACCTACCATCTTTCTCTTCTTTGATGTCAATTTCAATCTCTTCTGCATTGTCCTCTTCACTTTCTGATTCGTTTTCTTTTTTTATCTCTACTATAACATCCTTTTCAAACTCTTTACATTCACCTTGGTACAATTGTTTAGTGACATATGAATAATCCAAGTCCGTTTCAGAGGCTATTGCTGATAATGCTTCCTGGGTTTGCTGAAATATTAATGTGGGATAGGTGAATGTTAAGACTTGGTAATTTAATAATAATAAGGGTGAAGGGTCAGATACAGAAGACAGAGGACTCTAGGACACGGCACGGATTGTGAGCAGGTTCCTGTCTCTGGGGCCCTAACCACCGGTAGTTTGGACCCCAGGCCCCGCTGCCGGCGAGCTGCAAGATTTTATATTTTTTTTTAATCAAATATTGTATTTTGAATGTTAAAAAAAAGTTTTTAGAGTGTTTCTTAAGAAAATGAAAAATTCTTGAATCTATATATTAATACGTGAAGCAAAAACTTTGTACCCCTTTTTAGGAAAATTACGCGGACCTAGGAGTATGAAATTTAGCACACTTATAGTTTATATAGAGAAGAAGCGACGAATGCTAATATTTTTTTTTTAATTATGCATAAAAATACATTAATTCAACAAAAAAAAAAACTTGAGAGGTGTCAAGGGACACCCAGATGGAACGAAGTTCCTTTCGATTAATTAGTGAAGGAATTGTAATTGGAATTGAGAGAGAGAGACAGACAGACAGACAGAGAAACATGCGACGCCGCACAGCTTACAATAGCTTACTATAGCAAAAAGTGTCGTGACAACTTTTCGTAAGAATTTTTTCCGTCTAGCCCCCTTTCACAACGCGCGATAAGGAACTTCGTTCCAAAACTTCGTTCCAATACACACACACACACACACACACACACACACACACACACACACGCACGCACGCACACGCACACACACACACACGCATACGCACACGCACACACGCACACGCATACACACAGACACACAGACACACGCAGACACGCAGCACGCAGGCACGCAGCCTCGCAGGCACGCACACACACACACACACACACTACCATGTATTTGAAACACACACATTCATGTTCTATTGTTTATTATTTCCTTAACGAAATTTGTGATTATAGAAGTATAGTCTTTGACAACAAATTATTATGGTTGAATTTCGACCACGGGCGACCACTACCATTAGTAAAATAGCCTAGCAACATGCCCACTGATCCTTGGAATCCTTAATATAATAAGCTTTATGGCTTCTAAGAATGCGTGATGCGTTTTATCATGTGACTTATTAAAAGAAAAATATAGATGACATTTTAGATCCAAATATTGGTTTTCATAAGACGTGCTTATTTCTTAAAAGATTAGTGTAGGAGAAAATGCGAATAATACCCGAACAATGGGCATGCAAACAATAGGAAGGCTTTACAATGTCTTATGGAGGCGAACAAAGGGAATCTGATCCCTGTTTGTCAGGTAACTGTAAACAATGGATCACTCCAATATGAAAAGGTAATAAAACACCTACAAAGGATTAGGGGGCATCCATAAATAAAGACGCGTATTAAGGAGGTTGATAAAGTACATACATCTCTACAAAACTTATTAAAAAAAAAAAAGGATTTGAGATATAAATAGAATATGAAATATAAAGAAAAACATTATTTAGCTAGACGTGTTACTGAGGAGTTTCTTGCCCCTTCTTCTCCTTAACAGCATTAACACGTTGCGAAGCAGTGTACATAGAATAGGAAGTTAAAATTTTAACTTACATGTATGACATTCAAAAAGTGTTCTCCAGTGGAACTTATTTTGAATAAAAACTTTTGAATTTGAAGTGTAACAAGGGGTGGAAGGGTCCTAAATTTTGTGACGTAACATTTCAAAATCTTATATATCTAAGCTTTAAAACACGAAATTATATATATAACAATAAAACTTATACACATACTTAAATCTACGCGCACTACCATCGCATTGCATTACACGCACACTCCACAAACAAACCAAGACACACAAAGACCGTAAAAATTAATAATCCAGGCACAGAAAAGAAAAAAACAACACACATAGCACTAGATAAGACTATATATAAGTATAGATATAAGGCCAACACTGCACATGCAGTTCCTTACAACACCAGCATGTACACTCTACATTAGTATAAGTTTAGTATTAAAATTAGAATAAATTAATATAATAAGTTATTCTTAAGGTACACCAAAACAGAAAAATTACTACATATAATGTCACATACACTAACAAAAATAAACAATAAGCGTGTATGGAGTCTCAAATTTCTCATAGAAATTAAGTAGTAAAAAAGGGTACGGAACTCGAATCCCTAGAAATATAAATTATAATAAAAAAAAAACACGAAATTTGAACTATTAAGGAAATACTTCAAAATATTTCCAACTCTATCCGCATGAGGAAAGTGTTTAAATTATTAATGACAACAACAACTACAATTTTATTAGATGTGTAGATTTTCTAGTAACTATCGCGATTTAAGGTGTTGAGGACTCTAGCTTTAGATGTTAATATTTTTATTGTTGGTAACCCTGGGCGTCAAGTTGTCTTGAAGAGGGAATAAAAATAAAATTGTATACAAAAAAAAATAAGCTTACTTCAAAACCATTACTAATGAAAGATGTTAGTAATTCCTCAGCCTTTACAGCTCTTCTCATCAATTGGTGTGAATTTCTCAGCTGTGCACAGCATATGAAGCACACGGTGACTGGTTTCCCATCATTAATGTTGTACTGAAATACAAAACAGAATGTTTAGTTTGCCATTTCCCAAGAAATGGTTTTTATTCATTTTTATCATCATCTTCATCTTGATTGCTTAAAGTGGTCAATTCACACCTAGCTGAGTTAGCTGCACAATGTCAGAGTTACTAAACAATATTTACATGTAGACACACCTACGAACTAGGCACTGTCAATACACTTGCGGGAACATGTATTCATCAAGTAAAACATATTATCGACTTGACTTGTTCCGCGGCCGGCGAGTGCCAGAACCGACTGGTCACCATTTATTAATTGATAATTATTTAAATGATGGTTACAAATCGGTTGTGACATTTGCTGACCACTGTCATGCCACACTCGCTTTGCTCGCTCGGCTTGTGGGCTTTAGTCTGCGTTTTTAGACTGTTTTAAATGTTTTTTACATTGACCACTAGTTTTCTTCTCCATTTCTCGGCTTTAGAAATAAGGGTAAATTTGCATAAACGCGGAACCTGAAAATTATGCGTTTTTTGTATTTAAAGACTATAAATATGGTTTGCTATGGTGTAATAAGGACACTAAAATTATCGGAAACCCGTCATTTAGGTAAAAAATTAAAAAATAATACAATTAATTACGTTAAAAACCTGAGTGCGTTATATCAATAAAAATAATGGTCAATTTTAGCGTCACGACTCACCTAGTTGTGATAAAAACACAATCACTTATTTATTTTCGGGATTAATCTGCAAATGTAACATATGTGACATGACCAAAATAATTAATCATTATAAAATCAACTATTACGGCATTGCTAAAAAACCACCATATTTTGTAATTGGTAGGTGAAACCTCAGATTAATAATATTAAGAGACAAAGTTTTTACTTCACTTTGCTACTTGTTAGGCAAAGACACTAAATCCATACAGCATGAATATCAATATTATTCAATCAATCTGAAGATCATTGAATGACATGAAAGTATGGAATTTTAGATTTTTCACATTATTGTAACTAAGATAATTAATATATTTTTCTAGTTTGTATATATAAATACCGACTACATGCAATACCAATGTAAGCAGAACAAAGTATAGGTGTAAGGGGTGGTCGAAGGTGTAACCAGTGACAAGGACAGTGGGTTAGGTTAGGTTATCTTTAGACCAAAGCCCACGAGCCGAGCGAGCGAAGCGAGCGTGCCGCGGTAGCGGCCGGCGAGTGGCAGAACCGACTGGTTTCCATTTATTCGTTGATAATTTTAATAAAAGTTAAAGTCGGTTCTGCCGGCTTTGGTCTAAAGATAACCTAACCTAACCCACTGTCCTTGCCATAACCTTCGAACACCCCTCACACCTATATATTGTTTGTCTAACATTAGTATTGCATGTTGTCGGTAATTATATATACAAACTACAAAAATATAATAATTATCTTAATCACAATAATGTGAAAAATCTAAAATTCCGTATTTTTATGTCATTCAAAGATGTTCAGTTTGATTGAATAATATTGATATTCATGCTGTACGGATTTAGTTCCTTTGCCTGACATTTAGCAAAGTGAGGTAAAAACTTTGTCTCTCAATATTATTAATCTGAGGTTTTACTTACAAATTACAAAATGTCGTGATTTTTTAGCAATGCCGTAATATTTGATTTTATAATTATTAATTATTTTGATCATGTCATACATGTTACATTTGCAGATTAATCCCAAAATTAAAGTAATTGTGTTTTTATTATAATTAGTAGGTAAGTCGTCACGCTAAAATTGAACATTATTTCTATCGATATAATGCACGTATTTCGTAATTAATTGTAATGTGTATTAATTTTTTGTCTAAATGATGGCTTACCGATGATTTTAGTGTCGTTATTAAACCATAGCAAACCATATGTAAAGTCTTTGAATACAAAAAAATGCGTAATTTTCAGGTTCCGCGTTTATGCAAATTTACCGAAATAAGAAATAACTACACCATTTTGAAAAAAATTAGTCATGGTTCCAAAAAAAATCATATCTCAAAAACTACATGTCTCCTAGACATGGGGGTTGCAGAAGGGAGAAGTACTCCTCCCCTCCTCTCCCCTCCGCCCCCCCCCACTACTTAAAATTCAGTGACCACTGTTGTAAAGTTTAACCAAGTTTTTAATTTGACCACTTTAAATCATTCCCAGCAAAACTCCCGCAAGATTCCCAGGATTCACGCAAATTTTAAGTATAAGTATTCTCTGTTAAACAGCAAAAACAGCATCGTAATCGGCCCAACAGTTTTTATATGAAACCCGACCAAACGACATAAAATTTAAAAAAATGCCATAAGTAATCCATGAACTCACCGTACTATTCGTTAGCTTTTCCCACATTTCTTGTAACACAGTGTTGCTTATAGCATATGTATTCCTATCACCGCACAAACACACCCTACATAGACTCGTCATGCTCAGTTCTTATTATTTAAAACACAAACTACTATGGATACTACGTATATTTAAAATAATCAAATGTTTATTGATAAGTATTTTGTTTCATAAAAAAAAAACTGCTAATAAAACCTTGACTTTAAACTACCTTACCCTGTAGAGGCCCACAGACTACTAAAGACCCGTAAATACACAGAACTCTGTGCTAAAGACGAAGGAAACTAAGTACAAGTCATGAACCTCTTCAGGTACAAGCAAGAAGCACAAACTACTATGGATACTACGTATGTCTCCACGAACTACTATGGATACTAGGTAGTGTTGCCAGATGACCATGTAATTAACTCTAAACTTTTTCGAAAATTCCACTAAAATAAGGTTTTTGATAATAAAACCTCCAAAACAGATTTTACTTATTTTATAGGAGAAATAAAAAGCCATCGTGGCGAAAAGTAACTAATGACGTTATAATTTTCGCCTACAACGACCCATGTCAATAGGTGGGTCGAATAATCGTTCCAATGGGGATTGTTCAAAAAAAATTACCCTCTGATTTTATATTTTTATTATGTAAAATAGGGTATTTTAAGATACTAATTTGAATATTTTTGTGTTTTAAGAGTTAGTTTTTTTTAATTCGATTAAAAAAAAAATATCCAATGACGTCATTGGGGACAACTTTACATTAATTCCTTTGGCTATAAAAAGAAAATAATCATATTAATCTGTGCTACTATTTAAATGTTACTGTCATTATTCATTATGATACATCGTGATCATTTTAGTGTGGCCAGCTTAGCAATTTTATCGGTAGATTTATTTTATATATTTTGGTGTTCAACATTTATTATTTTCTACAGTTACCGTTAAGTTATTTAAAGTGACCTTTAGTGAAAAATCAATATAATGTAACTTAAACTAAATAATGTACAGTTAGACTGAATACCAGTAATTGATAATTAGGCATAAATTACCTCTTAGACACCATTGCGATGTCATTACTTTTCTTAATTTGTAATAAAGTATTCTTTCGGCGATTACAACAGATAAAGCTCATTCGACCACTAAAATACGTTGATTTGGTATCACATTTGGGTTATCATTTTTAATGTCTGATACCTAGACATGTTCTCATTATCCAATGATGTTGTCAATCCAGTTAAAATAAAATGGTTGTATTGTCAGTTTCAATTGAGGGGGGGGGGGAGTATTATTAGTCAGACCTTTAAAAAAAATATCAGTCGTTAGGACTGCACTTCAGAGATAAAAACTTGGTATCTGAGCGTGACGGTCGTGCGAATTCAGTGCATTTTCCCCATCCTAGAAGTATCTACCGAAGTTTTAATTTAAAAATCATGGCGATATTCGATAAGGCCTTTTTTAAGTCAATATGTTTGGGAGTTACATTCCTACACACACGTGTGTACCTGCAAGAATTACAAATTTTAGTAATTTCACTATTAGCAACCTGGCAACATTGGGTATTTAGGCTTTAGATCGGAGGTTAATGCAGCATTTCTAAATTCTAATATTATTCATTACAATTAATTTCGTCCTTAGAAAAATCTTCTAAAGTCATCCGACAAAAAAGTAAACTGTTTTATTAATGAAACTGTATTAAATATTTTCTCTTTCTAAACATGGCCGGATCTTCAAATAGGAGTGTTAATTTTGTAAAGGCTGATACGCTAAACCTACCTAACATGTAATGTTATTAGAGTACATAGCTATACTCGTAGTACATATTGGAGAAATAAGAGGAGCTAAAATCCTGATGTAAGTAGTTTTGTGAAGGTTTCTAAATTCAACATGTTCGTCCATAGATCTTCCTTCCTTCTTTCCTTTTAGAACCTGTGTAGTATATTACTATTCCTGTCTGTAAATTTCATCCATATAAGAAATCAGTAATGTTAATTATTAGTTAATATATGATTGATGTAAGTATACTTTGTGTTGAAGTCAAAATTCATCTAAAATGTGCACCTATTTATAGAAAAATAGCTACATGTCTCACTCATTCATTAGAAACTGATTAAAATAATATTAATTACTTATTTGATAATTTGGTACAATCAATAAATCAGCAACCTATATTACTTTCTTAATAATCTATAATACAAGTAAAGTATCTCATATAAATACATACAAATAAAGGAACAGACATTGCACCACTGCCCTGGCGGTTAGATAGTGTGTTTGATTGCTAATGTATGTTATGGATCTGATCTTATACAACAAATTACCGGAAAATATGATACTCTCCAGTAGTTTTAAATATATTCACTTGCCGGCTTAAAAGTGATTAATTAAGCACATCTATGGCTTGAAGAATTTCATGGAATATGAAGATTTGTGACAAATACCTTAATGATTGTAAATCTCTTAATAATATGATTTTGATGTGAACATAGTTACTAATATGAAAAATTATGAGTTAAATAAGGACTATGCGAGTAATTAAATAGACACTTTATATCTTTTTTTTTCAGGTTCAGAAAAAATTAGCAACAACTTTTCTGCATAAGCAAGGGTTATGCTTGATCATAGAATTTTATGACTTATCCACTGCAGTTTACATGAAAACTTTATGTATAGAAAAAACCAAATGCTAGCCTGCAGAAAAAAGAAAAAGATAAAACTGAACATTTCTGAAAAGATTATATAATATGTCCTAAATTATTATTAATAAGTGTTTGAGTAAATAAACAAGTTTAACTGCTAAAAGTTATTTATTATTTCATCTTGTAAAATAATAAGTAAAAGATATATTTTATTAATATACGGCACATACAAATTTATAACTCACAATAGTTTGCTTTCAGTATAGAAACCATCTTATTCTTATAACTCTTAATGTGAACTCTTAAGACATCAGTCAAAGTAAAGCTAAAATATTTTTGGAGGAATGTTAAATATTTATATGTTTTTTACATGAATTATAACTAATAACATCTAGATTTATGTATATATAAAAATAAGTTATTTAAAATAGCCATCCTTGTTTTCAATTAATTAAGCTTTAAAGATATAGGCCATTCTTCTATGGTGGTACTAATCTTTTCAATCAGTTTCCATTTATTGATTTGGGCTCGCTTGAAATAAATTCAGGTTCTGGTGAACTTTTTGTATGCCATTAGCTCCAATGCAGTTCATAAAGAATACTCCAAAGAATTCAAGTCAGAACTCGACGAAGGCCAACTTATGCTCTGAACGAAGTCTGAGAAATTGGCTTGTAACCAATGTTGGATTGAATTAGCTTCATGGGAGGGTACAGAGTCCTGTTGGAAAATCCACTGCTATCCAACGAATAAAGTATCACTTAATGCTTAAATCATTGTTTCCAATATGTGATTTTGGACGTCCTTCTAACTTCTGGCGCAAGGTGTATTGTTTTGCCAGTTAAATTTTCTTCCACCGTGATGATCTTCTCATCAGTAAACAGGTTATTTTTTGGATCGTATCTCTTGAAAAGATTTCGACATCGTTCCAATCGCCATTTACGAAGACGCTCGTTTATATAATGCACTTTTCTTTGACTTTTAGTTAGAAGTATTCTCTTTACAGATATTTAAGAAATATTGGTCTGAAGAGATAATATATACATAATTTTATTCTGGAGTACGTCGAATAAAATGTTTGTTTATGTTGATGTTGTATGACATAACAATGACATAAAAAGGAAAATGTCGGTCCTTTTGTATTTTGAAACTGAATGGCTACGGTATTCATATGCATTTCACTAGACGTAAATGACGTCATAGGATTTAGTAAGGTCAAATAAAGGTCAAACGTATTTCTTTCAAAATACAAGGGGATGGTACGTTTTTTGGAATTTTAACTAGACAGAAATGATTAGGAACACTATTCCTCGATGTGGTTTTTCAAAAAGCTAAATTGAAAAAAAGTGAACAATCCCCATTGAGTTTACGATTGTGACGCCGGCAAACAAGTGGATCGGGACAAATAGCGGTTGTGAAAGTGGTCGTTATGAGTCCCTAATGGAACGTAGCCTATAAAATACGACATATACGGGTAGAGACAGCGTAATAAATAAATAACGAACTAACGAATAAATTGAATTATTAAAATGAACGATTAAATTGAAGTATGTATGATTCACTAGTAGAATATAATTCTAAGGTAAACTACTTCTGGTACTATATTGTATCTTGGATATAACAATTGTAGTGATGAGAATTGTGTTTGTGGATGTATTATTACTACTTAAAAAAATCCCAAAATTCACCAACGTAACGTCCCACCCCCACAGTCGAGAGGGACTCAGTATGGTACGAAATGTATTCCCCTGGGCATCAAAAAAAAAAACGCTATTTGCTAACAAAAATGTCTTGATTTGGAAACTTTATTTTTTCTTTTCTTCTAGCAACAATTCTAACTAGTCTGTGACTTTAATTGTGATTTGACATATGTTGTAAATAAAGGTAGACTAATTAAACTGTTTTTAGTGCGGGAAGAAAAATCTTATATATAAAATCGTCATGTCACGATGTTCGTTCCCATACTCCTTCGAAACGGCTTGACCAATTTTCATAAAATTTGTGTGCATATTGGGTAGGTTTGAGAATCGGACAACATCTATTTTTCATCCCCCTAAATGTTAAGGGTAGTCAACCCCTAAATTTTCTTTTTAACTTTTAGATAATTTTTATTTTTTCAGGATACAGCATTAAAAATACATACAACCCTAAATTTTCACCCCTCTACGATCAACCCCTATTTTTTATTTGTTAATTATAAACTAATTTCTTTGGCAAGATTTTTAATCTTGTTTTGTCATGACTTTGAATAAAAAAATTATATTACTCTTAATTTTCCACCTCTCTACTATCAACACCTATTTTTCCATCACGATTTTTTTAACTATCAATCGATCAGTTATCCCGCTAGATGTCTACTGTAGTCACCTCTCATCCAGCATACATCACGAAGTAGGGATGAGTGGGTTCCCGGATAGTTTATATTCACAATTAGAACCGGTAGGTGGCGCTGAGATCGGGTTCTGGAATCCTCCTAATCGCCTGGAGCGATTTTGGTGATATTGTTTTTGTGTGTTTGAATGGGTACCCGGATGGTTTAGATTCGCAATTAGAACCGGTAGGTGGCTCTGGGATCGGGTTCTAGAATTTTATTTTTTAAAGGCAGGACAACGTCTGCCGGGGCCGTTAGTAATTTATGAAATTTACAGACGATATCTTGCGGAATATGAAGCAAGACGTATTCTTTCGAACTTCGACGATGTTTGCCAAAGAATCACTGATATGACAGGTATATTAAAATATACCAACTAAAGTTGATATTGCTGTTTTTAGTTCAATCGTATATTACTTGAGCACAATACCGGGTCCTTTGCAAGGGATTAGACCATAGTCGATCATTGAGGCATTCCCAGAAGGGGCAATCCAAACTGTAATCAACCGGCTTGTGTGGAGACTCGAGCCCAAATGGCTAATACCCACTAAAACCACCCTTCTCCGATGCCCCGCGCTTATGGCAGGATATGTGCCTGAGAAAGCCCCTGGAAGAGCTAACTCACTTCGACGACAGGGGTGAAGACTCCTCTGCTCCCGTGATGAATGAGGGCCCCTGAAGCGGTATTATCCTAGGGAGGGAAGTCATGCGCGTATCTGCGCCTCCAAGCTCCCGGCTGACGCCGGCGCCCATGTGGAGGCGCGTCAATACGCGCACTTATCCTTCTCTCGCTTTCTCGATCTGCGGCTTCCTTTTGAGACATTACCGTCTCGCAGAAATCGACACCCCCCCCCCCCCCACCAATCGTCGCTGTGCAGCATGGATTTCACCAAGCTGTGGAGCGAATCGATCGGCCCTACTAGCGTCTCGAGTTCAAACCTCTGCGGCGCCCATGCTGGGCACTCGACTAGCGAATGAAACGCCGTGTCAAGCGCACCACATTCGTGACACTCAGGTGAAGGCAGACAGCCCGCAATCTGATGCAGATGCTTACCGAAGCAACCGTGCCCGGTAAGTATCTGCGTCATTCTGAAGGTCAGGATCCCGCGTTTTCGCGAGATCCTTTCCAACAGCTGCGGTCGAATCGCCTCCACCGTGAGAATGCCGGCTGCAGGGTTTTCCAACTCTGCCGACCAACAGTCGATCATGGAGGCGGTTTCCCGCTTCCTGATGGCCTCGATTTTGGCCTGATGTTGAGGACAACTCTTTTTTTTTTTTTTTGAGGCGAGGGAAAATGCTTAACCGATTTACGCACAAACTGGGCCGTTGCTAGGGGAACGACACGCGTCGGTCTGGGGCGATAACACTGCAGCAATAGTATGCTCTTGGCAGTGCTCCGTCCGCGATCGACGTCACAGAATCCGAGCGTTGCTACACGAGCGAGCAACCCCACTACCCACTAAAAACCCCCTCCTCCCTGTCGACCCTGCGCTTTTGTTTGTGTTGGAAAGGCTGAGATTTAGAACATAGTTACGCCCAGTCGATCCAGCGCAATAAAGTGCCTGGAGTGTGCCCTGGGAGAACACACCCCACTTCGTTGTGCAGGGGTAGAAGGTCATTTGCTCTCCTAGCAAGCTAAAGGCCCCCCGCGGTAAACGGAACCTAACTCAGGGAGGGAAGTAATGCGCGTACCTGCCTCTCCGGGTGATAGCTGATGGCCGGCGACCTCGAGAAGACGCATTAGCACGCGCTGCAGGACTCCTCTCCCTATACGTACGTTTTGTCTACATATATATATATATATATATAACGGCGAGCGTCCAGGTTCGTTTTCCATTTTAATAAATAGACTGTTTACACCTTATACACTTTATTAACCTTTCAGATCACTTATCAATACCTAATAATTATTTCTAATCAATCCAAATGAAAAAATGGTACTTCTTTACCTTCCGGCCTTTTGTCATTCCCCTTCGTCCCCTGCTTTTTTTATCCTTCAAAATCAATTGACATTACATAAGTCAACTTAATGTCACAATCAACTGACATTTTATATGTCAAGTGAAATGATATTCTAGGCGTGATAATGAACAGGTTAGATAAACCCATATCAGATATTACGTTAGGGATTTTACAATCATATCTTCAATATTTAACATATGCAGCAAACTGCGACATACATATATATATAATATATAATATATATATATATATATATATATATATATATATATATATATATATATATATATATATATATATATATATATATATATATATATATATATATATATATATATATATATATATATAATATATATCTGTATTTTTATCTTTGACAAGTTTAACACGATGTTTCAAATGAAACCGCAGCCCGGTTCTCAGCCTCAGTCCGCGACGTACCATAACAAGACAACCATGATTTCATATCTTTGACTCAATGTTCCAAATGTTCCAAATGAAACATATCAGTGATCCGGAACATTTTACTGTTCCAAATACAAATGTTCCAATCGCAAAAATGTGACATTTCTCCCACGCCTAATTTGTATTGTTCCTCTGTAATGTGTTCGCACAGGTGTCTATTCAAATCTCTCTCTTATACAAACTTGTACTGACATAAAGGACATGCAAAGTCTATTTCCCTCGCATGTTTATAGTTTACATTTTTTTAAAGTGCCTTTTTCTGAACATGCATAGTATACGGTTTTTCACCAGTGTGTTTGCGAAGGTGTTTATTTAAAGCTCCCTTTTCTACACATTTGTACTCGCATATATGACATGAGAAGTTTTTTTCCATCGTGTGTTTATACATTAAATGTCGTTTTAAAGTACCATTATCTGAACATGTATAATCACACAAATCACATGTGTATTGTTGCTCACCGGTGTGTTTGCGCAGGTGTATATTTAAGTTGGTCTTTGTAACACATTTGTACTCGCATATATGACATGAGAAGTTTTTCTCCTTTGTGTGTTTATACATTACATGTCGTTTTAAAGCGCCTTTCTCTGAACATGTATAATCACACAAATCACAAGTATACGGTTTCTCTCCAGTGTGTTTGCGCAGGTGTATATTTAACTTGGTCTTTGTAACAAATTTGTACTCACATATATGACATGCGAAATTCTTTTCTTTTGTGTGTTTATATATTAAATGTTGTTTTAGATTACTTTTCTCTGAACATGCATAATCACACAAATCGCATGTATACGGTTTCTCACCAGTGTGTATGCGAAGGTGTTTATCCAAATTGAACTTTGTAAAACATTTGTACTCGCATATATGACATGCGAAGTTGTTTTCCTCTGTGTGTTTATACATTAAATGATGTTTTAAATTACATTTTTGTGAACATGCATAATCACACAAATCACATGTATACGGTTTCTCACCCGTGTGTTTGCGAAGGTGACTATTTAATTTGTACTTGGTAACACATTTGTACTTACATATATGACATGCAAAGTTCTTCTCCTTCGTGTGTTTGTACACTAAATGGCTTTTTAAATATCTTTTGTCTGAACATGCATAATCACACAAATCACATGTATACTGTTTCTGACCACTGTTTGTGACACATACGTACTGACATGTATGACTTAGGAAATTATTTTCTGGTGCTGACCTATTAAAACCACTTGATGTATTTCCTTGATCACATCCGTCTCTTGTAGTACTTGGAGCAATGACATCTGCAGTCTTCTCAAGACATTGCTTGAAAATTGTATTTTTAGCATCATTATGAGAAAGTTTAGAAGTAGGTGTTTTATTGTTCACTATAATCACATTTTCTGGTTTAATATTAACGTCTGGTGAAATCTCATTCACTACAGAGCAGTTAAATGGTGACTTAGGATCAGGTTTGATATTATAATTTTCCACATTTATATACACAGATAAGTTTTTAGAAGAACTTCTATTAGACAAAATATTTTTGTCCTCAGTTGTAACGTCAAGCTCATTTCGCTTCACTTTTCGGGGTACTTCGTCCAATATGCGTTGTCTCGCTGGTGCTTCTGAAATCAATGCAAGGAAGACTTAACTGACTAGATTTTGAATCAAATTTATTTATTTTTTCTTTCACCGTTTTGGGGAAAGAGGAAATTGAATCATTTATTTGGAAATGAGTTTTGCAATATATACAGTGTATTCTCCTTAACGTATTCTTATGCTTTGGCGAAAAAAATTCTCTTAAAGCATAAATTATTCAAACTTATATTATATGATATTTAAATTCACTTATAAACATTTATATATTTTGTAGATATGTATTTGTGTGGTATGTATATTAAGTATATATCTATGTAATATATAAAATTTCTGCATATATATATATATACATATATATCATTTATGTATTTATTATTATCTTGGATGTACTTTTAGCAAGGATGGAAGGTACACCGCTGATATAGAAAGAAGAGTGAATTTGGGAAATAGTGTGAATGGAGCGTTAGGTAAACTTCTAGGCGCTAAGAACCTCAGCCAGAAGGCCCAGCTTGCCATACAGAACGCGGTGCTGGTACCTACGCTCACGTATGGAAGCGAGAGTTGGGTATGGAAGAGAGAGCATGAAAGTAGTCTGCGCAAAATCTGCGGAGTGACGTTCGCGGACCGCGTTCGTAATACCGAAGTAAGAAAGAGAGTTGGTCTGAAAGAGAGTGTCGGGGTGAAGGTAAGGAAAGGAATGCTCCGGTGGTTCGGGTATGTGGAAAGAATGCATGATGAAAGAATGACTAAACAGATATACAATGCAAAAGTGGATGAATGCAGAAGTCGTGGAAGGCCATGACACACCTTCCATGATCAAATTGATCGTGTACTAGCAGAAGGTGATGTCAGGAGCCTTAAGAACAGACGAGCGTGCATGACAAGAGTTATGAATGTCAAAGAAGTAAGTGAGGTGTGTAAAAATAAGCCTTAATGGCGCTCTGTTGTTCGTGCCTACCCCGCAAGGGAACTGGCATGAAATTATGTATGTAACTCTCACCCATATCAATCCTCTCCAAAATTATGCGAACTTCTCTTTGCAATACATCTTTCGGCATCAGCATCATGCTTCTTAGAGGCGCATTATCATCTGAAAGTGCGCCTGACTCAACATCATAAACATCTAGATTGTCCTCCTGACATGAATCTGGAGGTGTGAGAAAATATTTCCATGTAAACTAAAGTTCCCTGTGAGCCTTAATGTGATGACACTTGTTTTATAATTGTAAAAGAATCCTATATTTACTAGATCAGTTGGTAGGTCTGTAAGAGGATGAGACATATTTTTTTGTCTAATTTGATAATAGGAATGGCAGCAGTCACGTGTTTAGTAAATTGTAACCCAATAGCAATATAGAAACCATTATAAACTTGTAATTTCAGTCCATCTGATCAATCTGTCATTGAAAATATATGGGTCAAAACTTTTTTCTCGAAAAATGGAAATATGGAAATAAAAAATAAAAAGACCAGTTTTCAAGCTATGGGGGCCGTCTCTTAGAGTCTGCTTCTCATGTCCCGTACCGAAATGACAAAAAATATTCATAATTGCCATCAAATTCTTAAACATAAATGAAATGACATACAATGAAGTGCTCCATATCATATTAAAAAAAAAAACATTTGAAGTCTTGTCATGTATTTACTTAATGGACCAGAACTGAATTTAAGAGACTTCACATCCCAGACAATGTAATTTGTATGTATGTACAATTCTCAAGGTACACAATTCCATGTGTAATAAAAAAAAAAGTGAAATTCTGTCAATCTAAATTAGCCACTTGCGAGTTTTTGGCGGGAACTGAAAGGAGACGTTGAGCTGTGCAGTTTTATTTTCTAAAAATGTGTAAAATTACTCTAAAATGAACAATAGTTGTAGGATATTGATAGTTTTTGAGTAGTAATTATGTGTTTTGTGAGAAATGTGAACTGTATAGTCAAATGTGGCCTTTTGAGTTTTCACAAGAACTCCGTTGAATGGCGTTAGTTGTAGCCTACAGTACAACTGCGCGACTATTATACGAAGACTTAAACATCCGAATTGGCTGTATGGACTAGATTCCTTTGCCTGCCTTTGTGGCGAATACAACTACTTCTACTACTAATTAGCCACTTGCCTTCTTCTTTGATTTTAATGTCATTCTCTTCTTGATCATGCTCTTCATATTCTTCCTCATCTTCTCGTTTTATTTCTTTCACAGAACCTGTTTCAAATTGTTTATATTTAGTAGGTAATATGAAAGCACTTAATAAATAAAGTTACATATTTGTCATGCTAAGATATATTGTGACTTTGAAATGAAGATACTTGTGTTTTTCTTAAAATTGATTTATTGAGTAAGTAGGGTGATTTACCTTAATAAAAACTAGGTTGTATGTTTGTTTGTTTATATATTAAGATTTATGAAACCAAATAAATTACCGCTCGTAAAACTGCTAAAACGTAATTTTGTTATGTATACAAGTCGCGAAAACTTAAGAAAATATTGAGATTTATGAAGTTAGGCACTTTTTTTTTTGGATCCAGCTCACTACTGCCGGAACACAACTCAAGGTTGCTATGGCGACATACTTTAGACCCGGGGTGGTAGCAATCAATTCGGGCGAATGGCCTACCACCTGGATGTGGGTAGCTGTGGCTGTGTGTTATATCGCCTCTTACGACAAGCCACCCGGCCGGAGGAAATTGTATTCTTTCTCCATTCCTGCATGGATAATTTAATAATGTACTTGATTAATCTTTTTAGAATTTTTGATAAACTTTGTAATAAGTTTTAGATTATTAGATTGACAAATAAATCACCTAATACAATAAATTCTTTGTTCCTCCATCAAACAGACGGAAAGCTCTGTACAATATAATCAGGTGGTAGTTATTGTGACTGCGGGTACTGGATAGTAGTATGCAGGTTATGTATATAAGATTCTTGTTTTGTTATTGTCAGTGTGGAAAGCTTTCAAGTTCTATGAAATAAATAAAGTATTTATGACTTTTTTGCTTTTAATAGAAATAGGTAGATTAACTTGAATTAATGTAAAAATTAAAATGAATAAAATGCTTTTTGTCAAATGTGTTAAACATGAAATGAGTGTGTATATTTAACTACCACCTAATTTAAAATCTAACAACAAATAAATAAATTAAAGTATAAAATCATATTAATCTAAATTGGCCACTTGCCTACTTCTTCTTTGATTTTAATGTCATTCTCTTCTTGATCATGCTCTTCATATTCTTCCTCATCTTCTCGTTTTATTTCTTCCACAGAATCTGTTTCAAATCGTTTACATTCAAATTGGAAAAGTTCTTTAATAAAAGACATAGAATCAAGGTCATTTGTCAGACAAGCCATAGATGATATTGTTTCCTGTGATTGCTGAAACATAAAAGTACATTATACACACAAACTAGTTTTTATGTAATATAATACCTAAAACATATCACAGACAAAAATGATGTATATAAAAATGTAATTAAAATAAAAAATCAAGTACTACATACTTTCGAACCGTTATTAAAAAAAGATGTGCGCCACTTCTCAGCCCTTAAGGCTCTCTCCCTCAACTGATTACACTTCTTCAGCTGTGCACAACATATGTAGCATACAAGCCATGGTTTCCCATCATTAGTATTGAACTGAAAATCAAACCAAAACTTTGGAATTGGCATTTTGCTTGCAACAGTTTTGTTCATGTAAATCAATACTATATCTTGTGTAAAATGTAACACTTTTCAAGATAAAGTAGTGTCCCACCTTCCCGATACAGCTGTGGTACCTGGTACAGCTGCCGCCCGACAAGAGGACCTAAAACGCCGCAAATATGCATCCGTTGGTAGTGGATATATATTTGCGGCTTTTGGTGTTGAAATTCTCGGGCCATGGGGTCCAGAAGCCCATCGCCTTTATCGAGACCTATCAATACAGTTGATAGATGTCTCACGAAACCAAACTGCCATACAATGTGGTAATGCGGCCAGCATTTTGGAAATGTTCCCAACTGGCGGTGATTTGGGACCAATTTAGTATTTGTAGTTATTTTCTTTTATAATTTAATAATACACACACACACACACACACACACACACACACACACGCAAGCATGCACGCACGTACGTACGCAGGCACGCACGCACGCACGCACGCACGCACACACACACACACACACACACACACACACACGCACGCACACGCACACACACACACACACACACACACACACACACACACACACGCACACGCACACACACACACACACGCAAGCATGCACGCACGTACGCATGCACGCACGTACGCACGCACGCACGCAGGCACGCGCGCACGCGCACACACACACACACAGACACACATATATATATGTATATATATACATACATACACATATAGGAATCATATTTGTTATTATAAAATAACCATATGACGGATGTAGTCAATAACCGGATAGTGTTCTTTCATGTAGTAATCGGAAGACGTTTAACCGGATGTCAACATAGAAGTATTTATTATTAAGCAAACGGATATCGGAAATGGAGTAACCGGATGTTGGAAGTTAATACGGATGGCAACTTAAGTGACACCACAGCATTACCCGATGGTGTCACTGCGGCGCGCTACGAGGACCTTATAAATACTGGGTGTTCGGGCAGAAGAGGGGCAGTCTTCAACCGACAGTCTACAACCAAGTCTATGACAGACAGTCTACATTGGTAGTCTTGGACGAGGAGCACATAATATGTGGTCCATAATTACTGCTTGATAATAGCAGTATTCTTGGAGGGCACATTGCTGCTCGACACCTGACAAGCATGGATGCAACTCTTGGAGTTGTCCTAATATTTCTGTGTATTAGTGTGCAATATTTAATATACTAATTGTAATAATTCTAGGGTAATAAACTTTGATTATAATATTTCAGATAATTATATATATATATATACATACATACATACATAACTTCACGCCAGTTCCCTTGCGGGAAGGCATGAACAACAGAGCGCCATTTAGGCTTATTCTTACACATCTCACTTGCTTCTTTGACATATATATACACACACACACACATATATATATATATATATATATGGATATATATATATGTATATATATATATATGTATATATATATATATATGTATATATATATATGATATTATATATATATATATATATATATATATATATATATAAATATATATATTGTTAGAATAGGTAAATTATGTAAAATAAATTCATATATGAACATGAAAAAAAAAGTGTGATTGAATGATTATATGAGTTTAGGAATACACTGTTACAGTTATATAGTAGCATAGTTGTTCTTGTCATGTTTCTTTTTAAAGAATGTTTCTTTAGCTCACTAATAGCACATAAGTCTCCGCGATGAGAGTGCAGATCGCGTTTGTGCACATGATCGTTTTTGTGTTGTTGTCTCACTCAGTTTATATAGGATTTGTATGAAAAGGGGATATTTTCTTGGTTTATTACGAGATAGTGATAGTGTTAGTCTTGCGGCTTTTCGTATATCGATAATAGTCTTAAGGGTTAATAATTAATTTTGCTGTGTACCCTCTTATTTCTAAATGATACAATCAACCATTTCCTTAATTGAATAATAATGTTATGTTTTTATTTGTTCTGTGATTTGCGCCTGTTTTATATAAAGTACTTTTCTATAATTTACAATAGTTTTGATACAATATTTATCCTTTATAATGTAATGCTTGTGTACAGATTATAATTCAAATTCTCTCAATTGTATATAGATGTTATCCACTACATTTTGTTTTCATGTTGGCAGACATGATAGATTTGTACTGTGTTCGGTTTGTTTTATTATCTGTAAATCTTTATGTATAATGCTCTATATAACATCTTGTATAAAATATTATTTGGGATTTTCGAACAGTAATGTATTAAATTGTTTTCATTCATAACACTTTAATTAAAATAGTTTATCAACGACTTCAATCCGCTATCAGTTATGCCAATATTGTGTTAAAGTTCTCTGATTATAACTATGTGACCAGTTGCTATTCTTTTATTACCATAAACCCTTCTGAGTTGCTGCAAGTATTACAATACTAACGACTTATTTATAGTAGTGGATGCAGTATAGATATAGGGCTCACTTATTTTAGGGAATGTAAGGGGTGGAAGGGGAAGTTAGGGAGTCATACTCACCCCTTCTGCAATTCTTGTATGTAGAAAATGTGTAGTTCTTGAGATATTAATGTTTACGTAAATGTAACCTTACTTTGGTTAAACTTTGTAAATGGAAAAAATGCTAGTATTTGGCGGTGATAATGCTAAAAATATGCTAGATCAAACTTTAATATGCTAATTAAAATGCCAAATCTTGTTTAAATGAATTAAAAATGAAAATAATTGCAATTAGGTAGTGTAATTAAAAACGCAGTGCAATTTTTAAGTATATTTAATCATGAAGATAAATCAAATAATATTTGTACATCATCAATATCATCATCGTCGTGAGCTTGTGCTTGTGATATTGAAGGGCCAACTTCAAAATCAATAGTCATTGGCATCACAATCGACTCTATACTTTGGCTATAATGTTGCACTTACAGTATTTGCAGTAAACTTTGGTCGAATCTTCTTTAGCTCGTCTTAGCCAGTGTTTAAACTCGCTCATCTTCTTTCACTCTTCTCGATAATGATGTTCATATTTTGGAGCCATATTATCTCTCCAGAGTCAATCGAAAACTACTTTTCAAGCACACACACAGGACATAGGAACAAACGTTTATTTTAAATCTATCACAATACAAGTGTCGGTACCAACGTGCACTTGAAAGTGTTGTAAGATCCGAATCCGAATGTAAACAAAATCTTTTACTATTGTGTATTCGGGAAAGTCCCTAATTCATAACAGAGTTACCATACCACTAAATATTTAAAAATATTGTCTATGGGCTTATCAGTCTTTTGCACAAAGTAAATATCTTACAGGTGTGTGAACAATAAGTCAATCAAATAAAAAAATTGCTATCAATAGTACTTGAAATTCGAAAGATACAAAAATTTCAGAAAATGCTAAAATATGCAATATGCTCATTATTTCATGCCAACAGGTTTAAAAATATTCCAAATTTAGCATTAAAAATGCCAAATGAGATTTAGAACATAGTTACGCCCAGCCGATCCAGTGCAATAAAGTGCCTGGAGTGTGCCCTGGGAGAACACACCCCACTTCGTTGTGCGGGGGTAGAAGGTCCTTTGCTCGCCTAGCAAGCTAAAGGCCTCCCGCGGTAAACGGAACCTAACTCAGGGAGGGAAGTAATGCGCCTACCTGCCTCTCCGGGTGCCAGCTGAAGGCCGGCGACCTCGAGAAGACGCATTAGCACGCGCTGCAGGACTTCTCTCCCTATCGCGTTCTGCGGCCTCCTTGAGTGACATTACTGTCTCACAAAAAGTAACCGCAGCCCCCCAATTGTCGCCGCTCTGCAGCATGGCCTTGACTAGGTCGCAGAGCGAATCGACCGGACCTACATGCGTCTCAAGTTCGAAACGCTGCGGTGCCCATGCGGCGCACTCGACTAGCGTGTGGAGCGCCGTGTCGGGCGCGCCGCACTGGCGGCAGTCCGGGGAAGGCAAGCAGCCCACAGTGCGATACAGATACTTATCGAAACATCCGTGTCCGGTAAGTATCTGCGTCGTTCTGAAGGTCAGGGTGCCGCTGGTGCGGTTGACCCATTCCGTCAGCTGTGGCCTGATTGCATCCACCGTGTAGCCGCCATAGGCCGCAGCTCCTCGGTCCACCAGTGGACCTGCTTGCACGGAGGCTGCCGCTTAGAGACTCGAGGCATCGCCGCGTCGCAAACCCTCGTCAGGGTCTCTGCCTGCGACTCCAGGTTCGCGAATTCGGCTGGGTAGGCCCAGCTTTCCGTGAGTGCCCACTCCTCGGCCTGCTCCGGATCGAGCTTGGTAAGGGCCCAACGCGGGAGGAGAGGGGGGCGATGAACAGAGCTCGGACCGGAGGAGGGGGTAAGCTCAAATCTGATGTACCGATGATCAGAGAGCGACTCCACCTCCTCCAGCACCCTCCATCCGACAACTCTGCGGGCGGCCGCATGATTGGCGAAAGACAGGTCGATGACCGATCCACACCGGGCGCGCACGCAGGTCTGGACCGATCCCTGGTTCAATATGGTCAGGCCGGATTGAAGAGCCCATTCCTCAACCGTCCGGCCCCTAGGTTCCGTGAACGCATTTCCCCAGGAACAGTGCTTTGCGTTAAAGTCGCCCAACACGAAAATCGGTTTAGGCGACAGTCTGCCTATGGTAGCCCTGATGGCGTCCAAGCGAAGCTCGAACTCCACCAGGGGGCGGTTGCGCGAAAAGTAAACGCCTATGACGACGATACTCCCGCTCTCCGCCACCGCATAGCCCTTTCCTCTTTCGAGACATGTAAGCGGTGTAACAGATCCGGCTCTGGCCACCACCGCTACCACGTCGACGAGGTCGCCCACCCAATTGCCGCAAGGCGGCACGTAATAAGGTTCGCTTATTACGGCCAAGTTCGCTTGCCACTCCGCCATCGCCTGCAGGCACAAGTCCTGAGCGGTAGGGGAGTGGTTTACGTTCGCCTGAAATAGTGCTGTTACGGGCGTACTAGGCATTGGAGGTGTCCATTGCGCGTACTCCCGATGCACCCCTACGTTGTTTCGTCCTCGGATGGACGAATTTGCCCTTCACGTAGGGAGGCTGGCAGAACCTCGCTAACGTGGGATGGGCAGCGTTGAGTCCCCCCGCCGCGCACGCCGTGCAGTGGGGGTTCCGAGCCGTGCAGTCCGGCATCTTGTGTCCGCTCTTACCGCAGCGGAGACACAAGTTAGTCCGGTCCGGGCACGTGTCCGGACAGGTCTGGGCGCCATGGCCGACGTTGTAACACCGGTAACAACGTATCGGTCTGGCCTCCAGTGCCTCCACCCTCACCGAGGTGAAGCCTACCACGAAGTAGCCCAGCCCGACGATGGCTTTGGCAGCAGCGACGGGGCACATTACGTACGATGCGCCCAAACCGCCCGGTCCTGCACCGATGTGCTTCGCGCGCACGTCGTCGCGCAGGCGGGTGCCGGCGCGCGCGATCGCGTCACGAAGCCCATCGACCGTGACCAAATCGTCCAGCCCAGAGACGTAAGGTCCAGGGCGCCGGCGACGGCGCGACGTGCGCGACGCGAGCGCGGACGGCGGACGACGGGCGCCGCGACGACCGGTGTCGCGGCCGCGGTCGCCGCCCGCTGCCTAGGGGCCGGCCTAGGAGCCGACACCACAGGCACGGGTGCCGTGGCGGGGGCCGTTAAAGCAGCGGCGGCGTCGCGTGCCGCTCTCCGCTGCATTTTCAGCCTCCACTTCACCCCCCCCCCTCTATTTGTCTTCTTTTTAGGGGGGGTCGGTGACGGTGGGGAGTCCGTCACCCCGACAGCCGAGGCCGCCACCACCTCCATCGGAACCGGGGTAGTTGCTTCCCCCGCATTCCGCCGGACGGCGGCTTCAGCCATGGCCGCTTTTGGCCTAACAGCCACGTTTGGTGCCGGTCTGGTTAGTCGTTTACCGGCGCCTTACCTCGGTCGGCCGCTAGCGGTGGACGGAGGTTCGGCGCGGCATTCAGCCGGTCCTCGATACCGGCGAACCGGGCATCGAGTATGGGGGCGACGACGTCGATCACGGCACGCACAAACATGTCGTAATCGATGCCGCCGAGCCCAGGTGGAGCGGGTGTCGGCGCCGCCCCGTTAGCGGTCACCGGAGCCCGCTCCGTCCCGACAACGGGAGCCGGTGTCGGCCCTGCTACCGCAGCAGATTTTTTACCGCAGCGGGTGCGGCGGGCGGTTCCGGTACTGCCGCCGCCTCCGCCGTGGCGGCCTGGGCCTTCCGCTTGACGGGTACGGGGTTCGGCGCCACCATTACAGCAGGCGTCGGCTCCGTAACCGAAGCGGTGGCCTTTACTTTGGCGGCGGTTGCCTTGCGCGCCTAGCGCCCCCTTTCACCCCCCTCGGTACGGAGGTAGGCCTCCGCACCCGCGAGAACGCTAGAAGCCGCCGCGGGTGCGCCCCCCGTGGGGCGCAGAGGCGAGCGCGCGCGCGCTGGAGTGGAAGCACCCGACGTGCTGGCCGAATCGGCGCCGCTGCTCTGGGACCGGTCCCAGAAGCGCGACCTCGATCCGGGAACGAACATCGGGGAACACGATATCGGCACCGTTGCCGTTGAAGACGTGGACGGCGTCGCCGAACCCGATGCCGAAGACGGTGAGGCTGCGAACGAAGACGACGACGTGCCCGCTGCCGCTGCCGCTAAGGACGAAGACGTCGCCGCAGCCGAAGACGCAGGCGCCGACATCGCGACAACGGCTCCCGTCCCAGTAGGGAAGGAAGTCGAAGGGGTCGCCGCTGCCGCGCTTACTACGTCCCTTTTCACGACCCCGGCCGAGGGCGCGAGTGAAGCTCGCGCGACAACCGGTGTCGTGGGACGGCTGCTCTCGACGTTGCATCCCGAAAGGTTGCAAGTCGATGTCGTAGGCACAGGTGAAGCCCGTGCGCTATACGACACCGTCGTCGTAGGACACCTATCCGCTGCCGTCGCTGAACCGGCCGCCGTGTATACCGGACTACAGGCAGGCGCTTCAGGGCGGGAATAACTATGATCGCGAATCGCACCATAGAGCGCGTGCTCCAGCAAGTCTGGGACGCTGCCGAACGGTGGGATGTCATCATGCTCTACGTAGGCGCCGCTCCCTTGCACGAGTGAGGCTCGCGGAGAAATGGGTGGCGCCATGTAGGCGTATTGAACTATGGTGCTTGCAGCGCTCACGGCCAGGCAAACGGCCGAGTTCGCTGCAATCAGCACGTTCCTATCTATCTCCGGGTGTGCTGCGCTCCTGCGCGCGGCACGCCCGGATGGGGCCCTAGGAGCCATGGGAACCGGAGGCGGTGCCATCGCGCCGCACCTATCCTCATGCGTGGTGGCGGTGAGGTCTACCACCGCCGACGCACTCCCTAACGAGGCGGGCACATCGGCAGCCGTGAAAACGGCACTATCCGTGTGCCCGGGGCGCGGGCCGGCAGCCGACCTGCTGCGACGGGCCGATGAAGAAGACATCTTCTTCACACGCGTCTCCCCGATCTCGGGCATCATCCAGCCATCCTTGGCCTTCGTGTGGTCTCGCTTGCGCGGGACACTCTAAGGCTTCGGAGCCTTCTGGGGACCTGGGCCATCCTTTGCTGGAGGCCCAATCCCTTGCCGAGACCAGTCGACGCGAGCGAATTTATAACCGACTCAGACGACCGTTAACTATTGCGTAATGCGCCGAGGCGCGTGAAAACAAAGCGAATAGAGTTTATAGACTTACCCCAGTCGAAAAACAACTGATTCGCGACGGAATCGAACTAAAAAACACTGTGCACTATCACTACACAACTATTATCGCAATTTGTCGCTTTTTAGCAGCGAAAAAGCGTGGAAAATTGCAATTTCCGAGAAGAGCACGGGCATTTGCGACTGCTTCGCACGAATGCCCTCCAGGAACTGAATATTCACCTGCCTGTAGTCAAGGTGGGTGAATTATAACAAAGCGAATTTATCCATGTTATTTGAATTTTACCGCTGATTAAAGTCTACAATCCATTTAAAGTAATACGGGTATAACAATGCTACGTTTCACACGAGAAGTCATTTTATTAGTTTACCAAGGAAATCTAGCGGAATTTAAAGGCCAAAATCATTTCGTTTTATTTTGACGATATTTACCAAAGAACAACCGAAATGGCCGGTTTCTAAGAGCTCGTTTAGTTTCAAGTAAAAAAAAACTGCAAAATTATCGCAAGGTAAGCTCTTGCTCATAAAATCTTAGTCATTATTATTAAAATAAACATCATAGGTTACGTTGAAAAATATACGCATGTCGTAAATAAAGCAACCTGATCCTTGCATGACACTGATGTTGGACGTAGTACCTCCTCTAGGATAACGTTACTGTGATGTATTAATGTATGTGTTACAATAAAGACAGTCTTAAATTATCTGTCGGTAGTTTCACTCGTCTACCCAGCTGCCCCGGCAATACATTACAGATATAGGCCATTTCACGCAAATGTGGCGATGGGTGTAATGCGTTATTCGTGATCTTATAGGGCCACAATCAATATCTTTGATATTATTGCAGGTGTGGCCCCCAGCGTAAAAATTGGATTTGCTAGAGTTTAGACAAATCAGCGGAAGTGGCGCCTCTATTCTTTTCTAAATTAATTTGCCATAGTAGAGCTGTCTTTTGCAATCCTATTAAATTAGAGACAGACTACAGATTAGGTACTAGATAATCAGACAACCGTCTTAGGACAAAATATTCTATTAACCTAAGCAACGAACATACGAACAGGCCGAATACGGGAAATAATTCGTGTGAAAGCGAATTTCGGCACACTTATACGAGGAAGGTGTCCTAAATAACACACTAAAAGGACTGATAGGTGGGGAATAGAGATAGAGCTATTTTCTATATAGGTCCCTAACCTTTATAGAAAATAGCTCTATCCCCATTTCAGTTTTTTGTGAATAACTCAAAAACTACAGCCTATAGCAAAAAAAAAAATCCAATAACTGTCTTAATCTAAATATAATTCTCTACATTTAAGGTTTTGCAGACTTTTTCCTGGAATCAATAGAAAATAGACTTTTTAGTTTCTGTTTATTAGTTTTTGTGCAATCTGTTTAAAAAACTAAAAATGTCGCAGGCTCAATTGGTTTCATCTGTTGCCGGGGGACCACGCTCCTGGTGTGCTCCAACTCTTATTGAGTAGGCTGGTGTGTAATGCGCCTCTCAGGAGGAGAGGTGAGCTCCCATCTCGACGGCATTATCAACGGGTGAGGACTCTTTCCCAGGGATCCACTCTCGCCGTCCGGCCCACTGACGACGCATCCTTTTTTGGCGTGAACGTAGTAACGTAAGTAGCGTAGTAGTATTACGGCTGGGTGACGAGCATTAAGCGACGAGGTCCTGACATTGTTTTGCCAAAAACAGGCACACCTGGAGGGTGTGCAGAACCATATCCTCGTAGCTTGCCTAGTGGTCATAGCACCCTGATAAGGCCGAACTGCCTAATGTCAACGACAGATACCTCACGAAGTTGACATAATATGTTTTTTATATTTGGTCACATAAATAAAAAAGGCAATCGAAAACTCATTACGGTCTCGCCAAAAGCCATAAAGATTTTATTTCGCCAAACTAGCTACAGATTTCGAAAAGCGTAAAAGTCTTAAAGCATCATGGAGGTAAGTTTTAATAAAATATAGTCAGTGCATTTTGCATATACGGTATTCTAGATTACATGTCTCTTTTAGGGTTCCTAACCAAATGATGAAAATAGTGGCCGTTCCTTACATTCATGAAACCTTTAGTCGCGCGCAGACTGCTAAGCCCTCACCCAATTTATTTTATTTTTTTACGCAAGAGTCGATCCCAAACCCATAAGCAACTTTGCTCTGTCAGACGTGAGCATTATCTCACTTCGTATGTTTGATATTCTACGTGAATTTAAACAGGAAAGAGATGTCAAAGTAATTTATTTGTTTGAAACATGGACATTTTTGCAGATGTTATGCTTTTTTTGTAAGGCGGGGAAATGCTATTTACGCACAATTCATGTTTCGCCTTGACAGGCATATAAATTTTTTGTAGTTTTGGCTATTTTATTTAATTTTATTCGGAAAACAAAGTTTAAAACTAAGTACATACTACTGAATATCTATAACCATTTGTTTTCACATTTAAAAAACAATATAAATTATTTTAAAACGGACCTATTGCATAAAACTTGTTAACATTCAGACCAATACTTTACCAAGACCGTCCCAAGATTTTGTGGATTACGAATAAATAAATCTATATCATGTGTAACAACTAAAAGATTATAGTTATTTGACACACGATTAAAATAAGAATTTGTCCTATAATTACTAGATATCCGAGCAACAAACAATCGTATTGGATTTCGGAATAGTCTTGTTGGCAAACATATTGTAGATAATAAATAAGGCGAGTCTATTTTAGACTGAATTTTACTTAGCATCGCTATATCTGCTATTTGCCTCCTTTTGTGCAATGGCAAAATATGACGTCTGAGACATCTAGCTTCCTAGTGATTATCACTAACCTTGCATTTAAACTCTAAAAATCTAAATACCTACGTTGTATGGATTCGATTCTATTAACATACACATCATACATTGAATTCTATACCTGCGAGGCGTACTCTAGAAGACTACGCACCAAAGAACAATACAAAATCTTTAAGACCTTGACATTACTAAATTGTGAACCGACTCTGATGACAAAACCTAAAAGTCTTATTGGCTTTTTTTGTTATGTGGTCTATGTGTTTATCATACAGTAATTTCGAATCGTGTAGTACTCCGAGATCACGTATCTCATCAACTTCGGTAAGAATCATATTATTAATAGTGTAAAAATACTGGATGAAATTTGGTTTACGTCTAAAGGTAATTTTATAGTAAATATGTTGAGATCTAATTTATTTAATGTGCAATATTGTTCAAATTGATGAAGGTCATCCTATAAAAGATAGCAATCATTAATGGTGTTGATAGATCTAAATATTTTCATGTCGTTAGGATATAAAACAAAATTTGAATATCTAAAACAGTTATTTATATCGTTAATAAAAATCGTGAACAAAAGTGGTCCTAGCAGGGATCCTTGGGATACTCCGGAAGGAATATTTACCCATCTTGAGGAATATCCGTTGACAACAACGGCCTGCGACCTTTTATCAATATAAGAGGAGAACCATCTGAAAAAGTTTCCATGAACTCCAGCTTTTAGTAATTTCTGTAAAAGTAAACGGTGGTCAATGCGGTCAAAAGCTTTACTGTAGTCAGTAAAAACTGCATCCACCTGAGTCCATATTTGAAGTGAATGATTTTTCAAAAACCCATACTGTTCTGATAAGAAACCGGCGTGGAGTGCAGAGTAAACGTTAGTATACACGATTCTTTCCAAAACTTTAACAAAAATGAATCACTTTGAAATAGGTCTATAATTTTTAATTTCACTTTTATTTCCATTTTTATGTACTGAAGTAATAAATGCTGACTTCCAAATTGTTGGCACTATACCCTTTGTTAGAGATTTCTGAAATAAATAAGTCAAAGGCATTGTCAATGCTTTTGCACACTTGACTATGAATAATGGAATAATATTATCCGGAACAGCACCTTTATTTATATCGAGTGATTTCAAAAGCTTATGAACAGAAACAGGGTCGACTACCATTGTGTTGATAGAATTAATATAATAAGGATTTTCTAAAAAATTAATTGATCGAGAAGAATTCTAGTTTGATGGCGCCGATAAAAATGTTGGATTGAAAATAAGTGCAAAAAAAATTACAAATACTTTTCCGAGGATGAGCACTTATTCCGTCATATGACATGGTCGCTGGAATAGAATGCATGCGAAATGATTCCACATATGACCACAATTTTTTTAGGATTTTTAGTAATAGATTCTTCAATGTTTGTGATATACAGTTTAAAGCACTCTTTTTACTATCATTTTAACACGTTTCCTCGATAATGAAAAACATATGATGATTGTGGTGATATGAAGGTATTTATTCAAATAAAACTTTTCAATATATTTGTATTGACATTAATGACATAAGAACTATTTTTCTCTGCGTGTTTACACTTTAAATGTCTTTTAAAACTGTATTT
Source organism: Dendrolimus kikuchii (assembly GCA_019925095.2). Lineage (NCBI taxonomy): Eukaryota > Metazoa > Arthropoda > Insecta > Lepidoptera > Lasiocampidae > Dendrolimus > Dendrolimus kikuchii. The sequence continues at coordinate 36,981,183 of CM034387.1, forward strand.
TGTTGAATATGCATAATCACATAAATCACATGTATACGGTTTCTCCATGCGTTTGCGAAGGTGTCTATTCAAATCTCCCTTTGCTACACATGTGTAACCACATATATCACATGAGAAATCTTTTTCTTTTGTGTGTTTATATTTTAAATGGCTCTTTAAATTACCTTTTTTTGAACAAGCATAATCACAGAAATCACATGTAAATAGTTTCTCTCCAGTGTGTTTGCGAAGGTGTATATTTAACTTAGCCTTTGTAAGACATTTGTACTCACATATATGACATGCGAAGTTTCTTCCTATGTGTGTTTATACATTAAATGTTTTTTTAAAGTACCTCTCTCTGAACATGTATAATCACACAAATCACATGTATACGGTTTTTCACCAGTGTGTTTGCGAAGGTGTTTATTTAAAGTTGCCTTTTCTACACATTTGTACTCACATATATGACATGAGAATTTTTTTTCCTTAGTGTGTTTATACATTAAATGACGTTTTAAAGCACCATTATCTGAACATCTATAATCACAGAAATCACATGTGTATTGTTGCTCACCAGTGTGTTTGCGCAGGTGTATATTTAAGTTGGTCTTTGTAACACATTTGTACTCACATATATGACATGCAAAGTTCTTTTCCTCTGTGTGTTTATACATAACATGTCGATTTAAAGCACCTTTCTCTGAACCTGTATAATCACACAAATCACAAGTATATGGTTTCTCTCCAGTGTGTTTGCGCAGATGTATATTTAACCTGCACTTTCTAACACATTTGTACTCACATATATGACATGCAAAGTTTTTTTCCTTGGTGTGTTTATATATTAAATGGCTTTTTAAATTTTTTTTTTCTGAACCTGAATAATCACACAAATCACACGTATATGGTTTCTCACCAGTGTGTTTGCGAAGGTGTCTCTGTAAATCGCACTTAGTAAAACATTTGTACTCACATATATGACATGAGAAGTTTTTCTCCTTAGTGTGTTTATACATTAAATGTCGTTTTAAAGTACCATTATCTGAACATGTATAATCACACAAATCACACATATAAGGTTTCTCCCCAGTGTGTATGCGAAGGTGTATATTTAACTTAGCCTTTGTAACACATTTGTAATCACATATATGACATGCAAAGTTTTTTTCCTTTATGTGTTTATACATTAAATGTTTTTTTAAAGTACCTTTCTCTGAACACATATAATCACACAAATCACACATATAAGGTTTCTCCCCAGTGTGTATGCGAAGGTGTATATTTAACTTGGTCTTTGTAACAAATTTGTACTCACATATATGACATGCGAAGTTTTTTTCCTTTGTGTGTTTATACATTAAATGTGTTTTTAAAGTACCTTTCTCTGAACATGTATAATCACACAAATCACATGTATATGGTTTCTCACCCGTGTGTTTGCGAAGGTGTCTATTTAATTTGTGCTTTGTAACACATTTGTACTGACATGTATGACATGCGAAGTTTTTTTCATTTGTGTGTTTATACATTAAATGTTGTTTTAAATGTTTTTTCTCTATACTTGCATAATCACACAAATCACATCTATATGGTTTCTCCCCAGTGTGTTTGCGAAGGTGACTATTTAACTTGCACTTTCTAACACATTTGTACTCACATATATGACACGCGAAGATTTTTTCCTTCATGTGTTTGTACACTAAATGGCTTTTTAAATATCTTTTGTCTGAACGTGCATAATCACACAAATCATATGTATGCTGTTTCTGACCACTGTGTTTGCAAAGGTGTGTATTTAACTCTCTTTTTGTGGCACATACGTACTGACATGTATGACATAGGAAATTATTTTCTGGTGCTGACCTATTAAAACCACTTGATGTATTTCCTTGATCACATCCATCTTTTGTAGTAGTTGGAGCCACTACATCTGCACTCTTCTCAAGACATTGCTTGAAAATTATATTTTTAGCATCATTATAAGGATGTTTAGAAGTAGGTGTTTCATTCTTTACTATAATCATATTTTCTGGTTGAGTATTAACGTCTGGTGTTAAGTTAAATGTTGACTTTGTAGCTGGTTTGTTATCAAAATTTTCCACATTCGTATACACAGACAAGTTTTTAGAAGAACTTCTATTAGCCAAAATATTTTTGTCCTCAGTTATTTCGTCGAACTCAATTCGCTTCACTTTTTGCGATACTTCGTTCAATATGCGTTTTCTCGCTGGTGCTTCTGAAATCAACGCAAGGTCAATGTAACCGACTAGATTTTGAATCAAATTAATTTTGTTTTCGATTTCTTTCACCTTTTTGGGGAAAAGAGAAATTAAATCATTTATTTGGGAATGAGTTTTGCAATCTATACAGTGTATTCTCCTAAATGTATTCCTTTGATTGGGCGAAAAAAATTCTCTTGCCTAACTAGTTAAACCTTAAATTAAAGGGAGTTGACTGAAAAAAACAACTTCAGACCTTTTTTGTAGAGCATTGAATTTTCAAAAACAAAACATCTAAGAACTCTATAGGACATATGAGTCATTAGTTATAAAAATTAAAAGTAGTAAAAACATTTTTTTCTGCCCTTTTTTCTTAACTAACTTCTTTAACACTTCTTACCCCGTACTCAGGTGAACAGAATCTATCTTCCTGCTGAAACCACTTAATCAATTGTACACTGGTACATTCCAGTGAGGTGTCAGTAGCGGGCTACGCCCCTCCGTCAGACGTGGCCAGACCATCGAGGGCAGGAGTTTCCGACGGGTCGACCAAACCCCCGGTTGATACAACACACCCATCCTTACTTATCCTGCTGCAGGTGACCTGTCTCCGTGGGAACAGCAGGCCACCTGCTGTTCCCGCAGTCCATTCGTTTTTTCATTATTTCTTTACTTACTATTGAATTGACTTAGTTCAACACATATTTTATGCCTTCCTTGGCTCAAAGCCATACTCACCCCTGAAAGTAGCTACCCTGGTAAGGTCTTGGGGGAAGTGAAATAAAATCACACCTATTGTAGATGTGGCAAGGAGACTCTGGGAGGAGTAGAAGTTGTTATATGTATGGTCATTATATAAGCAAATTTTATGTTCTTGCCACTGATGAAGTGTTATTGATACAGGAGAAATAAATGGTGTATTAATCTTCTCTCTAATTTCTTACTCCCTGTTGGGCTGAATTTTAGTATAACAGTATGTAATAAATCGATGCCAGAGGGAAGTGTGCCCAGAAGACTGGCTGCATTGCCACGCTGTATGGCAATGCTGATTCGTTGCGCGAAATATAAACCTGCCTTCTGATCACAGGTGGTATCAGAGTTTCTTACAAATTTCTTTGAAGAAACCCTTAGCTGATGGACCCCACGGACTTAAAGTTTCAACTCCAAACGGCACAAATATGTAACCCCTTCCTAGGGTTCCATATTTGCACCGTTTATGATCTTCAGCTGTTGAAGCAGCGTTGCTAGCCCCTGACTTAATCACTGGATGATGTGATGCCGCCAGTGTCAACGCATGTCGCGTCCCACACGAGCGGCCGACGCGACATTGGTAACTCATAGTACAAATCTTAATAATATTTGTAACATTTTCTACAAAAGTTATTTTATTCTTCTTTCAAAATATACTAACATATTACTATATTTATATAAATATTGTTAGATCTCGCAATATTTCTAAATGCCAGGGGATGCCAATGTTAAACATATTAAATAAAATGGACACAAACAAGACTTAAAAAAAGAGGATGAGAATGAAAATGATAACTCTCACCTATATCAAACCTCTCCAAAATGACTCGAACTTCTCTTTGCAACATATCTTTCAGTATCATGCTTCTTAGAGGCGCATTATCATCAGAAAGTGCGCCTGACTCAACATCATAAACATCTAGATTGTCCTCCTGACATGAATCTAAAGGTGTGAGAAAATATTTCCATGTGAACTAAAGTTCCCTGTGGGCCTTAATCTGATGACACTTGTTTTATAATTGTAAAAGAATCCTATATTTACTAGATCAGTTTGTAGGTCTGTTAGAAGATGAGACATATTTTTTTGTCTAATTTGATAACAGGAATTGCAGCAGTCACGTTTTTAGTAAATTATGACCAAACAGCAAATTAGAAACCATTATAAACTTGTAATTTCAGTCCATCTGGTCAATCTGTCATTGAATAAGTATGGGTCACAAGTTTTTTTTCAAAAACCACTAGGTCCAATTGATGGCATTTGTTAGGAATGTGTATATATTATGTTGCTATATGAAAAGAAAAATAAAAAGATAAGTTTTCAAGCTACATGGAGTCTTCTTCTCATATTGTCCCATAACGAAATTACAAAAATGATTCATCATTGCCATCAAATCCTTAAACATAAATGAAACGACATACAATGAAGTGCTCCATATCACATTTATTTAAGAAACATTCATTTGAGGTCTTGTCATAGAAGTACTTCATGGACCAGAAATGAACGTATGAGACTTCACATCCCAGACAATGCAATTTGTATGTATGTACAATTGTCAAGGTACTCAATTCCAAGTGTAATAAAAAAATGTGAAAATCTTAATTAGCCACTTGCCTTCTTCTTGGATTTTAATATCATCCTCTTCTTGATCATGTTCTTCATATTCTTCCTCAACTGCTCTTTGTATTTCTTCCACAGAATCTGTTTCAAATTGTTTATATTTAATAGGTAATATGAAGGTATTTAATAAATGAAGTTATGTATTTGTCATGCTAAGATACATTGTGTCTTTGAAGTGAAGATACTTGTGTTTTTCTTAAACTACCTACATTTGATTTATTAAGTAGGGTATTTTCCCTTAATAAAAACGAGGTTGTATGTCTGTTTGTTTATATGGTAAGATTTATGCAGTTAGGCATTTGATAAACCTTTTTAAAATTTTTGATAAACTTTTTAATGAGTTTTAGATTACTAGATTGATAAAATGTGAACTTGGTGTTGTTGGTTCCAAAATATAAAAGGAGGTGAAACCATCTAATAAATAAATTCTATGTGTGCCCGTCAAACAGAGCGAAAGCTCTGTACAATATAATCAGGTCGTAGTTACTATGACTGCTGGTACTGGATGGGAGTATGCAGGTTACATATATAAGATTCTTGTTTTGTTATTATCAGTGTGGAAAGTATTCAAGTTCTATGAAATAAATAAAGTATTTATGACCTTTTAGCTTTTAATAAAAATAGGAAGCTAACTTAAAGTAAAAAATCCATGAAACATCTTTCAGTGTTGTTACATACATAACTTCACGCCAGTTCCCTTGCGGGGTAGGCACGAACAACAGAGCGCCATTTAGGCTTATTCTTACATACCTCACTTGCTTCTTTGACATTCATAACTCTTGTCATGCACGCTCGTCTGTTCTTAAGGCTCCTGACATCACCTTCTGCTAGTACACGATCAATTTGATCATGGAAGGTGTGTCGTGGCCTTCCACGACTTCTGCATCCATCCACTTTTGCATTGTATATCTGTTTATTCATTCTTTCATCATGCATTCTTTCCACATGCCCGAACCACCGGAGCATTCCTTTCCTTAACTTCACCCCGACACTCCCTTTCAGACCAACTCTCTTTCTTACTTCGGTATTACGAACGCGGTCCGCAAGCGTCACTCCGCAGATTTTGCGCAGTGCTCGCATCTCGACCGCGTTTACTCTACTTTCATGCTCTTTCTTCCATACCCAACTCTCGCTTCCATACGTGAGCGTAGGTACCAGCACCGCGTTGTCTACGGCGAGCTGGGCCTTCTGGCTGAGGTTCTTAGCGCCTAGAAGTTTACCTAACGCTCCATTCACACTATTCCCCAAATTCACTCTTCTTTCTATATCAACGGTGTACCTTCCATCCCTGCTAAAAGCACATCCAAGATATACAAACTCATTCACTTGCTCCAGCATAACATCATCGACCATTATCCTTGCATTCATTCTGGTTTCTTCTCTTTCAAACACCATAACCTTTGTTTTCTTCGCATTCAAATGTAAGCCTCTCGCCTGACAGTCATCTTTCATCATTGTGACTAGTGTTTGCAGTTCTGATGGCGATTCGGCTAAAAGCACGGCATCATCCGCATAAAGCAAGGTGCTTACAACTAGGTCACTCATCCGCACCCCAACATCCATCAATCTTATTCTCTGGAGACAATCGTCCAGGTATAGGATGAACAGCAAAGCCGACAGCACGCAGCCCTGTCGGACGCCAATATTGACGTCAAACCAGGGCGACAGGCTGTGAATAAAATGCTTTGCCAAATGAAAGATTAAATTTGTGTGTATATTTAACTCTACTACCCAATCTAAAATCTAACAATCTATACATACATACATACATACATACATAACTTCACGCCAGTTCCCTTGCGGGGTAGGCACGAACAACAGAGTGCCATTTAGGCTTATTCTTACACACCTCACTTGCCTCTTTGACATTCATAACTCTTGTCATGCAAGCTCGTCTGTTCTTAAGGCTCCTGACATCACCTTCTGCTAGTACACGATCAATTTGATCATGGAAGGTGTGTCGTGGCCTTCCACGACTTCTGCACCCATCCACTTTTGCATTGTATATCTGTTTAGTCATTCTTTCATCATGCATTCTTTCCACATGCCCGAACCACCGGAGCATTCCTTTCCTTACCTTCACCCCGACACTCTCTTTCAGACCAACTCTCCTTCTTACTTCGGTAACAATCTATACTAATATTATAAAGCTGAAGAGTTTGTTTGTTTGTTTAAATGCGCTAGTCTCAGGAACCGCTGGTCCGATTTGAAAAATTCTTTCAGTCTTGAATAGTACATTTATCGAGGAAAGCTATAGGCTATATTATATTTTCAAAAAATTAGGGATTCTTACTAAAAGTCCAATAATGTGACCCAAGGTGTAAAAATGACCCGAAAAAATCCTTACACAGCGTGCGCTGCGATAACTATTGATTATAGAACAAAACAATGTACTACCACTTTGCAGAACATATAATTGTCTGCAAAAAATATCGCGTAACCTAACCACATCTAACTATTGTAGTTATCTCACAATAAGTGCTTTTTTATTTTTTTAAATAATTAAAATGCCATCCCTTCAAAACTCTTTATTTTGTACCTTAGTATAAATCCTTATCAAAGTAAATTACTCCATATTCAAGACGAATTCAATACCATTCTAGAACTTTTTGAATTATTCAATTCGGAGGTTTCATTCAAAAGATATCGCAATATTTAAAATGTAAGTTTTAGTGTTGTAGCCAAACAAACTAATATTGTTTGATTGAACGCGCTAATCTCAGGAACTACTGGTCTGATTTGAAAAATTCTTTCAGTATTGGATAGCCCATTTATCAAGGAAGGCTATAAGCTATATATCATCACGCTAAGACCAATATGAGCAGAGCACCAATGAAGAATGTTTCAAAATCGGAAGGTTTTGAAAGCAAATTCCACGCAGATGACGTTGCGAGCACAGCTAGTAAATATATAAATTAAAATTAAGTATAAAATGTAAAATCATATTAGTCTTAATTGGCCACTTGCCTACTTCTTCTTTGATGTTAATGTCATTGTCTTCTTGATCATGCTCTTCATATTCTTCCTCATCTTCTCGTTTTATTTCTTCCACAGAATCTGTTTCAAATCGTTTACATTCAAATTGGAAAAGTTCTTTAATAAAAGACATAGAATCAAGGTCATTTGTCAAACAAGCCATAGATGATATTGTGTCCTGTGATTGCTGAAACATAAAAGTACATTATACACACAAACTAGTTTTTATGTAATATAATATCTAAAACATATCACTGACAAAAATTATGTACATAAAAATGTAATTAGAATAAAAAATCAAGTAAAACATACTTTCCAACCATCACTAAAAAAAGATGTGAGCCACTCCTCAGCCTTTAAGGCTCTCTCCCTCAATTGGCAACATTTTTTCAGCTGTGCACAACATATATAGCACACTTGGCATGGTTTCCCATAATTAGTATTGAACTGAAAATCAAACCATAACTTTTAAATTGGCATTTTGCATGCAACAGTTTTGTTCATGTAAATTAATACTATATCTTGTGTAAAATGTAACACTTTACAAGATAAAGTGTTGGGTTAAATGTGTGTGACACTTAAATTTAATATTAATTTGATGATTATATAATTTTGGGGATACACTTACGACTTACTTATAGCAATGAGTGCAGTATAAATATAGGGCGCACTTATTTTAGGGAATATGAGGGGTGGAGTGAGAAGTTTGGGAGTCATACTCACCTCTTCTGCAATTTTTTTATCTAGAAAATGTATAGTTCTTGAGATATTAATGTTTACGTAAATGTAACCTCACTTTGGTTTAACTTTATATTAGTGGTCACTAAATTTTAAGTAGTAGAGGGCAGAGAATGGAGAGGCGGTGAGCAGTACTTCTCCCTTCTCCAACCCCCCCATATCTAGGAAACATGGAGTCCTTGAGATATTATTTTTTTCAATCGATCTTTTCATTATATTGCGACAATGGTGAGCAGTCTGTTCTGGCACTCCGGCCGCTACTCTTTTTCACTAATATTGCACGTATATCATAGGTCCGAAGTTGTAACATCCAACCCAATCCAATAAATGAAAGTAAATAAGTAATGCATGAACTCACCTGAGCATTTGTTAGCTTTTCCCACATTTCTTGTAAAACAGTGTTGCTTATAGTGCACATACGTCTATCACCACACAAACACACCCTGCACATATCTGTCATGTTGCTTTCTTATTATTATATGATGCAATTGTTAATTAATTATCTGATAGAGCAGTATTTTCATTCCAACTTGTACTAGAAAAGGCTTCGCTACATAAATAATACCACAGATTACTAGGGACGCTACGGATAAAACAATACACCTTACCACAAACTACTATGGATACTATGTATTTTTTTATTTTTTTTTTGAGGCGAGGGAAAATGCTTAACCGATTTACGCACAAACTGGGCCGTTGCTAGGGGAACGACACGCGTCGGTCGGGGGCGATAAAACTGCAGAAATAGTATGCCCTTGGCAGTGCTCCGTCCGCGATCGACGTCACAGAATACTGTGGAAGACTCCGAGCGTTGCTGCACGGGCGAGCAACCCCAATACCCACTAAAAACCCCCTCCTCCCTGACGACCCTGCGCTTTTGTTTGTTTTGGAAAGGCTGAGATTTAGAACATAGTTACGCCCAGCCGATTCAGCGCAACAAAGTGCCTGGAGTGTGCCCTGGGAAAACACACCCCACTTCGTTGTGCGGAGGTAGGAGGTCCTTTGCTCTCCTAGCAAGCTAAAGGCCCCCCGCGGTAAACGGAACCTAACTCAGGGAGGGAAGTAATGCGTGTACTTGCCTCTCCGGGTGCCAGCTGAAGGCCGGCGACCTCGAGAAGACGCATTAGCACCGCGCTGCAGGACTTTTCTCCCTATCGCGTTCTGCGGCCTCCTTGAGTGACATTACTGTCTTACAAAAAGTAACCGCAGCCTCCCAATTGTCGCCGCTCTGCAGCATAGCCTTGACCAAGTCGCAGAGCGAATCGACCGGACCTATGTGCGTCTCAAGTTCGAAACGCTGCGGCGCCCATGCGGCGCACTCGACTAGCGTGTGTAACGCCGTGTCGGGCGCGCCGCACTGGCGGCAGTCCGAGGAAGGCAAGCAGCCCACAATGCGATACAGATACTTATCGAAACATCCGTGCCCGGTAAGTATCTGCGTCGTCCTGAAGTTCAGTGTGCCGCTGGTGCGGTTGACCCATTCCGTCAGCTGTGGCCTGATTGCATCCACCATGTAGCCGTCATAGGCCGCAGGGTTATCGAGCTCTTGAGACCAGACGGCGATCATGGAAGCGGTTTCCCGATTCCTGATCGCCTGGATTTCGACCTGACAGAAGGTCAGGCCTCTAGCTAGGGCATCCTGCCGGGTGCGACGCACCTCTGTCAGGAATTTCGCCTGGAGATGCCAGGGCGGATCGCCTGCCAGGAGGGTGGCCGCCGTCCGCGACACTGTGCGATACCCCCGTATGGTCCTCACGGCCAGAACCTGCTGCTCCCGGTGCAGCAGTGTTCTGTTGTGGCGGTGAAGTGCAGTGGACCAGACGGGTTCACCGTACAGCGCAATACTCCTCAGGATGCCAGAGTAAAGTTTCCGCGTCGCACCCCCCGGGCCCCCCACGTTGAGAAGCAGCCTCGAGAGTGCGCCCGCGGATTTGACGAGTTTGGGAACTAGCTGCTCAAAGTGCGCTTTGTGAAATTATCTCTCGGTAGTTTCACTCGTCTACCCAGCTGCCCCCGCAATACATTACAGATATAGGCCATTTCACGCAAATGTGGCGATGGGTGTAATGCGTTATTCGTGATCTTATAGGGCCACAATCAATATCTTTGATATTATTGCAGGTGTGGACCCAGCGTAAAAATTGGATTTGCTAGAGTTTAGACAAATCAGCGGAAGTGGCGCCTCTATTCTTTTCTAAATTAATTTGCCATAGTAGAGCTGTCTTTTGCAATCCTATTAAATTAGAGACAGACTACAGATTAGGTACTAGATAATCAGACAACCGTCTTAGGACAAAATATTCTATTAACCTAAGCAACGAACATACGAACAGGCCGAATACGGGAAATAATTCGTGTGAAAGCGAATTTCGGCACACTTATAGAGGAAGGTGTCCTAAATAACACACTAAAAAGACTGATAGGTGGGGAATGGAGATGGAGCTATTTTCTATATAGGTCCCTAACCTTTATAGGAAATAGCTCTATCCCCATTTCAGTTTTTTGTGAATAACTCAAAAACTACAGCCTACCTATAGCAAAAAAAAAAATCCAATGACTGTCTTAATCTAAATATAATTCTCTACAGTAAAGGTTTTGCAGACTTTTTCCTGGAATCAATAGAAAATAGACGTTTTAGTTTCTGTTTATTAGTTTTTGTGCAATCTGTTTAAAAAACTAAAAATGTCGCAGGCTCAATTGGTTTCATCTGTTGCCGGGGGACCACGCTCCTGGTGTGCACCAACTCTTATTGAGTAGGCTGGTGTGTAATGCGCCTCTCAGGAGGAGAGGTGAGCTCCCATCTCGACGGCATTATCAACGGGTGAGGACTCTTTCCTAGGGATCCACTCTCGCCGTCCGGCCCACTGACGACGCATCCTTTTTTGGCGTGAGCGTAGTAACGTAAGTAGCGTAGTAGTATTACGGCTGGGTGACGAGCATTAAGTGACGAGGTCCTGACATTGTTTTGCCAAAAACAGGCACACCTGGAGGGTACCATATCCTCGTAGCTTGCCTGGTGGTGATAGCACCCTGATAAGGTCGAACTGCCTAATGTCAACGACAGATACCTCACGAAGTTGACATAATATGTTTTTTATATTTGGTCACGTAATTAAAAAAGGCAATAGAAAATACATTGTGGTCTCGCCAAAAGCCATAACGATTTTATTTCGCCAAACTAGCTACAGATTTCGAAAAGCGTAAAAAAGTCTTAAAGCATCATGGAGGTAAGTTTTAATAAGATACAGTCAGTGCATTTTGCATATACGGTATTCTAGATTACATGTCTCTTTTAGGGTTCCTAACCAAATGATGAAAATAGTGGCCGTTCCTTACATTCATGAAACCGTTAATCGCGCGCAGACTGCCAAGCCCTCACCCAATTTATTTTATTTTTTTACGCAAGAGTCGATCAGAAACCCATAAGCAACTTTGCTCTGTCAGACATGAGCATTATCTCACTTCGTATGTTTGATATTCTACGTGAATTTAAACAGGAAAGAGATGTCAAAGTAATTTATTTGTTTGAAACATGGACATTTTTGCAGATGTTATGCTTTTTTTTTTAAGGCGGGGAAATGCTATTTACGCACAATTCATGTTTCGCCTTGACAGGCATATAATTTTTTTGTAGTTTTGGCTATTTTATTTAATTTTATTCGGAAAACAAAGTTTATAACTAAGTACATACTACTGAATATCTATAACCATTTAATTGTTTTCACATTTAAAAAACAATATAAATTATTTTAAAACAGACCTATTGCATAAAACTTGTTAATATTCAGACCAATACTTTACCAAGACCGTCTTAAGATTTTGTGGATTACGAATAAATAAAACCATATCATGTGTAACAGCTAAAAGATTATAGTTATTTGACACACGATTAAAATAAGAATTTGTCCTATAATTACTAGATATCCGAGCAACAAACAATCGTATTGGATTTCGGAATAGTCTTGTTGGCAAACATATTGTAGATAATAAATAAGGCGAGTCTATTTTAGACTGTGCAATTTTACTTTGCATCACTATATCTGCTATTTGCCTCCTTTTGTGCAATGGCAAAATATGACGTCTGAGACATCTAGCTTCCTAGTGATTATCACTAACCTTGAATTTAAACTCTAAAAATCTAAATACCTACGTTGTATGGATTCGATTCTATTAACATACACATCATACATTGAATTATATACCTGCGAGGCGTACTCTAGAAGACTACGCACCAAAGAACAATACAAAATCTTTAAGACCTTGACATTACTAAATTGTGAACTGACTCTCATGACAAAACCTAAAAGTCTTATTGGCTTTTTTTGTTATGTGGTCTATGTGTTTATCATACAGTAATTTCGAATCGTTGTAGGACTCCGAGATCACGTATCTCATCAACTTCGATAAGAATCATACTATTAATAGTGTAGAAATACTGGATGAAATTTGGTTTACGTGTAAAGGTAATTTTATAGTATTTAAATATGTTGAGATCTAGTTTATTTAATGTGCAATATTGTTCAAATTGATGAAGGTCGTCCTGTAAAAGATTGCAATCATTAATGGTGTTGATAGATCTAAATATTTTCATGTCGTTAGGATATAAAACAAAATTTGAAAATTTAAAACAGTTATTTATATCGTTAATAAAAATCGTGAACAAAAGTGGTCCTAGCAGGGATCCTTGGGATACTCCCGAAGGAATATTTACCCATCTTGAGGAATATCCGTTGACAACAACGGCCTGCGACCTTTTATCAATATAAGAGGAGAACCATCTGAAAAAGTTTCCATGAACTCCAGCTTTTAGTAATTTCTGTAAAAGTAAACGGTGGTCAATGCGGTCAAAAGCTTTACTGTAGTCAGTAAAAACTGCATCCACCTGGCCACCTGAGTCCATATCTGAAGTGATTGATTTTTCAAAAACCCATACTGTTCTGGTAAGAAACCGGCATGGAGTGCAGAGTAAACGTTAGTATACACGATTCTTTCCAAAACTTTAACAAAAATTAATCACTTTGAAATAGATCTATAATTTTTAATTTCACTTTTATTTCCATTTTTATGTACTGAAGTAATAAATGCTGACTTCCAAATTGTTGGCACTGTACCCTTTGTTAGAGATTTCTGAAATAAATAAGTCAAAGGCATTGTCAATGCTTTTGCACACTTGACTATCAACAATGGAACAATATTATCCGGACCAGCACCTTTATTTATATCGAGTGATTTCAAAAGCTTATGAACAGAAACAGGCTCGATTACCATTGTGTTGATAGAATTAATATAATAAGGATTTTCTAAAAAATTAATTGATGGAGAAGAATTCTAGTTTGATGGCGCCGATAAAAATGTTGGATTGAAAATAAGTGCAAAAAAAATTACAAATACTTTCCCGAGGATGAGCACTTATTCCGTCATATGACATGGTCGCTGGAATAGAATACATGCGACATGATTTCACATAAGACCACATTTTTTTTAGGATTTTTAGTAATAGATTCTTCAATGTTTGTAATATATGGTTTAAAGCATGCTTTTTACTACCATTTTAGCACGTTTCCTCGATAATGAAAAAGATATGATGATTGATTTGGTTAGTTGAACATTCGTAATCGCAAATTTCACTTTCCTCTGTAGTGTTTTCGAAGGTGTTTATTCAAATAAAACTTTTCAACACATTTGTATTGACATTAATGACATAAGAATTTTTTTCCTCTGCGTGTTTACACTTTAAATGTCTTTTAAAACTGTATTTTGTTGAATATGCATAATCACATAAATCACATGTATACGGTTTCTCCTTGTGTATGCGAAGGTGTCTATTCAAATCTCCCTTTCCTACACATGTGTAACCACATATATCACATGAGAAATCTTTTTCTTTTGTGTGTTTATATTTTAAATGTTTTTTTAAAGTACCTTTCTCTGAACATGTATAATTACACAAATCACATGTATACGGTTTTTCACCAGTGTGTTTGCGAAGGTGTTTATTTAAAGTTGCCTTTTCTACACATTTGTACTCACATATATGACATGAGAAGTTTTTTTCCTTAGTGTGTTTATACATTAAATGACGTTTTAAAGCACCATTATCTGAACATGTATAATCACACAAATCACATATATAAGGTTTCTCCCCAGTGTGTATGCGAAGGTGTATATTTAACTTGGTCTTTGTAACACATTTGTATTCACATATATGACATGTGAAGTTTTTTTCCTTTGTGTGTTTATACATTAAATGTATTTTTAAAGTACCTTTCTCTGAACATGTATAATCACACAAATCACACATATAAGGTTTCTCCCCAGTGTGTATGCGAAGGTGTATATTTAACTTGGTCTTGGTAACAAATTTGTACTCACATATATGACATGCGAAGTTTTTTTCCTTTGTGTGTTTATACATTAAATGTGTTTTTAAAGTACCTTTCTCTGAACATGTATAATCGCACAAATCACATGTATACGGTTTCTCACCCGTGTGTTTGCGAAGGTGTCTATTTAATTTGTGCTTTGTAACACATTTGTACTGACATGTATGACATTCTAAGTTTTTTTCATTTGTGTGTTTATACATTAAATGTTGTTTTAAATGTTTTTTCTCTATACTTGCATAGTCACACAAATCACATCTATATGGTTTCTCCCCAGTGTGTTTGCGAAGGTGACTATTTAACTTGCACTTTCTAACACATTTGTACTCACATATATGACACGCGAAGATTTTTTCCTTCATGTGTTTGTACACTAAATGGCTTTTTAAATATCTTTTGACTGAACATGTATAATCACACAAATCGCATGTATACTGTTTCTGACCACTGTGTTTCCAAAGGTGTGTATTTAACTGTCTTTTTGTGACACATACGTACTGACATGTATGACATAGGAAATTATTTTCTGGTGCTGACCTATTAAAACCACTTGATGTATTTACTTGATCACATCCATCTTTTGTAGTACTTGGAGCTACTACATCTGCACTCTTCTCAAGACATTGCTTGAAAATTATATTTTTAGCATCATTATAAGGATGTTTAGAAGTAGGCGTTTCATTCTTTACTATAATCATATTTTCTGGTTGAGTATTAACGTCTGGTGTTAAGTTAAATGTTGACTTTGTAGCAGGTTTGTTATCAAAATTTTCCACATTCGTATACACAGACAAGTTTTTAGAAGAACTTCTATTAGCCAAAATATTTTTGTCCTCAGTTATTTCGTCGAACTCAATTCGCTTCACTTTTTGCGATACTTCGTTCAATATGCGTTTTCTCGCTGGTGCTTCTGAAATCAATGCAAGGTCAATGTATCCGACTAGATTTTAAATCAAATTAATTTTGTTTTCGATTTCTTTCACCTTTTTGGGGAAAAGAGAAATCAAATCATTTATCTGGGAATGAGTTTTGCAATCTATACAGTGTATTCTCCTAAATGTATTCCTTTGATTGGGCGAAAAAAATTCTCTTGCCTAACTAGTTAAACCTTAAATTAAAGGGAGTTGACTGAAAAAAACAACTTCAGACCTTTTTTGTAGAGCATTGAATTTTCAAAAACAAAACAACTAAGAACTCTATAGGACATATGAGTCATTAGTTATAACAATTAAAAGTAGTAAAAATATTTTTTTCTGCCCTTTTTTCTTAACTAACTTCTTTAACACTTCTTACCCCGTACTCAGGTGAACAGAATCTATCTTCCTGCTGAAACCACTTAATCAATTGTACACTGGTACATTCCAGTGAGGTGTCAGTAGCGGGCTACGCCCCTCCGCCAGACGTGGCCAGACCATCGAGGGCAGGAGTTTCCGACGGGTCGACCCAACCCCCGGTTGATACACCACACCCATCCTTACTTATCCTGCTGCAGGTGACCTGTCTCTGTGGGAACAGCAGGCCACCTGCTGTTCCCGCAGTCCATTCGTTTTTTCATTATTTCTTTACTTACTATTGGATTGACTTAGTTCAACACATATTTTATGCATTCATTGGCTCAAAGCCATACTCACCCCTGAAAGTAGCTACCCTGGTAAGGTCTTGGGGGAAGTGAAATAAAATCACACTTATTGTAGATGTGGCAAGGAGACTCTGGGAGGAGTAGAAGTTGTTATATGTATGGTCAATATATAAGCAAATTTTATGTTCTTGCCGCTGATGAAGTGTTATTGATACAGGAGAAATAAATGGTGTATTAATCTTCTCTCTAATTTGTTACTCCCTGTTGGGCTGAATTTTAGTATAACAGTATGTAACAAATCGATGCCAGAGGGAAGTGTGCCCAGAAGACTGGCTGCATTGCCACACTGTATGGCAATGCTGATTCGTTGCGCGAAATATAAACCTGCTTTCTGATCACAGGTGGTATCAGAGTTTCTTACAAATTTCTTTGAAGAAACCCTTAGCTGATGGACCCCACGGACTTAAAGTTTCAACTCCAAACGGCACAAATATGTAACCCCTTCCTAGGGTTCCATATTTACACCGTTTATGATCTTCAGCTGTTGAAGCAGCGTTGCTAGCCCCTGACTTAATCACTGGATGATGTGATGCCGCCAGTGTCAACGCATGTCGCGTCCCACACGAGCGGCCGACGCGACATTGGTAACTCATAGTACAAATCTTAATAATATTTGTAACGTTTTCTATAAAAGTTATTTTATTCTTCTTTCAAAATATACTAACATATTACTATATTTATATAAATATTGTTAGATCTCGCAATATTTCTAAATGCCAGGGGATGGCAATGTTAAACATATTAAATAAAATGGACACAAACAAGACTTAAAAAAAGAGGATGAGAATGAAAATGATAACTCTCACCTATATCAAACCTCTCCAAAATGACTCGAACTTCTCTTTGCAATATATCTTTCAGTATCATGCTTCTTAGAGGCGCATTATCATCAGAAAGTGCGCCTGACTCAACATCATTAACATCTAGATTGTCCTCCTGACATGAATCTGAAGGTGTGAGAAAATATTTCCATGTGAACTAAAGTTCCCTGTGGGCCTTAATCTGATGACACTTGTTTTATAATTGTAAAAGAATCCTATATTTACTAGATCAGTTTGTAGGTCTGTTAGAAGATGAGACATATTTTTTTGTCTAATATGATAACAGGAATGGCAGCAGTCACGTTTCTAGTAAATTATGACCAAATAGCAAATTAGAAACCATTATAAACTAGTAATTTCAGTCCATCTGATCAATTTGTCATTGAATAAGTATGGGTCACAAGATTTTTTTCAAAAACCACTAGGTCTAATTGATGGCATTTGTTAGGAATGTGTATATATTATGTTGCTATATGAAAAGAAAAATAAAAAGATAAGTTTTCGAGCTACATGAAGTCTTCTTCTCATAGTGTCCCATAACGAAATTACAAAAATGATTCATCATTGCCATCAAATCCTTAAACATAAATGAAACGACATACAATGAAGTGCTCCATATCACATTTATTTAAAAAACATTCATTTGAGGTCTTGTCATAGAAGTACTTCATGGACCAGAAATGAATGTATGAGACTTCACATCCCAGACAATGCAATTTGTATGTATGTACAATTGTCAAGGTACTCAATTCCAAGTGTAATAAAAAAATGTGAAAATCTTAATTAGCCACTTGCCTTCTTCTTGGATTTTAATATCATCCTCTTCTTGATCATGTTCTTCATATTCTTCCTCAACTGCTCTTTGTATTTCTTCCACAGAATCTGTTTCAAATTGTTTATATTTAATAGGTAATATGAAGGTATTTAATAAATGAAGTTATGTATTTGTCATGCTAAGATACATTGTGTCTTTGAAGTGAAGATACTTGTGTTTTTCTTAAACTACCTACATTCGACTTATTAAGTAGGGTATTTTACCTTAATAAAAACTAGGTTATATGTCTGTTTGTTTATATGGTAAGATTTATGCAGTTAGGCATGTGATAAACCTTTTTAAAATTTTTGATAAACTTTTTAATGAGTTTTAGATTACTAGATTGATAAAATGTGAACTTGGTGTTGTTGGTTCCAAAATATAAAAGGAGGTGAAACCACCTAATAAATAAATTCTATGTGTGCCCGTCAAACAAAGCGAAAGCTCTGTACAATATAATCAGGTGGTAGTTACTATGACTGCTGGTACTGGATGGGAGTATGCAGGTTACATATATAAGATTCTTGTTTTGTTATTTTCAGTGTGGAAAGTATTCAAGTTCTATGAAATAAATAAAGTATTTATGACCTTTTGGCTTTTAATAAAAATAGGTAGCTAACTTAAAGTAAAAAATCCATGAAACATCTTTCAGTGTTGTTAAATGAATAAAATGCTTTGCCAAATGAAAGATTAAATTTGTGTGTATATTAACTCTACTACCCAATCTAAAATCTAACAATCTATACTAATATTATAAAGCTGAAGAGTTTGTTTGTTTGTTTAAATGCGCTAGTCTCAGGAACCGCTGGTCCGATTTGAAAAATTCTTTCAGTCTTGAATAGTACATTTATCGAGGAAAGCTATAGGCTATATTATATTTTCAAAAAATTAGGGATTCTTACTAAAAGTCCAATAATGTGACCCAAGGTGTAAAAAATGACCCGAAAAAATCCTTACACAGCGTGCGCTGCGATAACTATTGATTATAGAACAAAACAATGTACTACCACTTTGCAGAACATATAATTGTCCGCAAAAAATATCGCGTAATCATATGTCTAACTATTGTAGTTATCTCACAATAAGTGCTTTTTTATTTTTTTAAATAATTAAAATGCCATCCCTTCAAAACTCTTTATTTTGTACCTTAGTATAAATCCTTATCAAAGTAAATTACTCCATATTCAAGACGAATTCAATACCATTCTAGAACTTTTTGAATTATTCAATTCGTTGGTTTCATTAAAAAGATATCGCAATATTTAAACTGTAAGTTTTAGTGTTGTAGCCAAATATACTAATATTGTTTGATTGAACGCGCTAATCTCAGGAACTACTGGTCTGATTTGAAAAATTCTTTCAGTGTTGGATAGCCCATTTATTAAGGAAGGCTATAGGCTATATATCATCACGCTAAAACCAATATGAGCAGAGCACCAATGAAGAATGTTTCAAAATCGGAAGGTTTTGAAAGCAAATTCCACGCAGATGACGTTGCGGGCACAGCTAGTAAATATATAAATTAAAATTAAGTATAAAATGTAAAATCATATTAGTCTTAATTGGCCACTTGCCTACTTCTTCTTTGATGTTAATGTCATTGTCTTCTTGATCATGCTCTTCATATTCTTCCTCATCTTCTCGTTTTATTTCTTCCACAGAATCTATTTCAAATCGTTTACATTCAAATTGGAAAAGTTCTTTAATAAAAGACATAGAATCAAGGTCATTTGTCAGACAAGCCATCAATGATATTGTTTCCTGTGATTGCTGAAACATAAAAGTACATTATACACACAAACTAGCTTTTATATAATATAATATCTAAAACATATCACTGACAAAAATTATGTAGATAAAAATGTAATTAGAATAAAAAATCAAGTACTACATACTTTCCAACCATCACTAAAAAAAGATGTGAGCCGCTCCTCAGCCTTTAAGGCTCTCTCCCTCAACTGGCAACACTTTTTCAGCTGTGCACAACATATGTAGCACACTTGGCATGGTTTCCCATAATTAGTATTGAACTGAAAATCAAACCATAACTTTTAAATTGGCATTTTGCATGCAACAGTTTTGTTCATGTAAATTAATACTATATCTTGTGTAAAATGTAACACTTTCCAAGATAAAGTGTTGGGTTAAATGTGTGTGACACTTAAATTTAATATTAATTTGATGATGATATAATTTTGGGGATATACTTACGACTTACTTATAGCAGTGAGTGCAGTATAAATATAGGGCGCACTTATTTTAGGGAATATGAGGGGTGGAGTGAGAAGTTTGGGAGTCATACTCACCTCTTCTGCAATTTTTTTATCTAGAAAATGTATAGTTCTTGAGATATTAATGTTTACGTAAATGTAACCTCACTTTGGTTTAACTTTAGATTAGTGGTCACTAAATTTTAAGTAGTAGAGGGCAGAGAATGGAGAGGCGGTGAGCAGTACTTCATCCTTCTCCAACCCGCCCATATCTAGGATACATGTAGTCCTCGAGATATTATTTTTCCATTCGTTCTTTTCATTATATTGCGACGATGGTGAGCAGTCTGTTTAGGCACTCGCCGGGCGCTACTGTTTCTTACTAATATTGCACGTATATCATAGGTTCTAAGTTGAAACATCCAATCCATTAAATGAAAGTAAATAAGTAATGTATGAACTCACCTTAGCATTTGTTAGCTTTTCCCACATTTCTTCTAAAACAGTGTTGCTTATAGCGCACATACGCCTATTACCACACAAACACACCCTGCACATATTATCTGTCATGTTACTTTCTTATTATTATATGATCCAATTGTTAATTAATTATCTGATAGAGCAGTATTTTCATTCCAACTTGTACTAGAAAAGGCTTCGCTACATAAATAATACCACAGATTACTAGGGACGCTGCGATACCCACTAAAAACTCCCTCCTCCCTGATGACCCTGCGCTTTGTATGTGTTGGAAAGGCTGAGATTTAGAACATAGTTACGCCCAGCCGATCCAGCGCAATAAAGTGCCTGGAGTGTGCCCTGGGAGAACACACCCCACTTCGTTGTGCGGGGGTAGAAGATCCTTTGCTCTCCTAGCAAGCTAAAGGCCCCCCGCGGTAAACGGAACCTAACTCAGGGAGGGAAGTAATGCGCGTACCTGCCTCTCCGGGTGCTAGCTGAAGGCCGGCGACCTCGAGAAGACGCATTGGCACGCGCTGCAGGACTTCTCTCCCTGTCTCGTTCTGCGGCCTCCTTGAGTGACATTACTGTCTCGCAAAAAGTAACCGCAGCCCCCCAATTGTCGCTGCTCTGCAGCATGGCCTTGACCAAGTCGCAGAGCGAGTCGACTGGACCTACGTGCGTCTCAAGTTCGAAACGCTGCGGCGCCCATGCGGCGCACTCGACAAGCGTGTGTAACGCCGTGTCGGGCGCGCCGCACTGGCGGCAGTCCGGGGAAGGCAAGCAGCCCACAATGCGACACAGATACTTATCGAAACATCCGTGTCGGGTAAGTATCTGTGTCGTCCTGAAGGTCAGGGTGCCGCTGGTGCGGTTGACCCATTCCGTCAGCTGTGGCCTGATTGCATCATCGCCTGGATTTCGACCTGACAGAAGGTCAGGCCTCTAGCTAGGGCATCCTGCCGGGTGCGACGCACCTCTGTCAGGACGTTCGCCTGGAGATGCCAGGGCGGATCGCCTGCCAGGAGGGTGGCCGCCGTCCGCGACACTGTGCGATACCCCCGTATGGTCCTCACGGCCAGAACCTGCTGCTCCCGGTGCAGCAGTGTTCTGTTGTGGCGGTGAAGTGCAGTGGACCAGACGGGTTCACCGTACAGCGCAATACTCCTCAGGATGCCAGAGTAAAGTTTCCGCGTCGCACCCCCCGGGCCCCCCACGTTGAGAAGCAGCCTCGAGAGTGCGCCCGCGGATTTGACGAGTTTGGGAACTAGCTGCTCAAAGTGCGCTTTGTGAAATTATCTCTCGGTAGTTTCACTCGTCTACCCAGCTGCCCCCGCAATACATTACAGATATAGGCCATTTCACGCAAATGTGGCGATGGGTGTAATGCGTTATTCGTGATCTTATAGGGCCACAATCAATATCTTTGTTATTATTGCAGGTGTGGCCCCCAGCGTAAAAATTGAATTTGCTAGAGTTTAGACAAATCAGCGGAAGTGGCGCCTCTATTCTTTTCTAAATTAATTTGCCATATTAGAGCTGTCTTTTGCAATCCTATTAAATTAGAGACAGACTACAGATTAGGTACTAGATAATTAGACCACCGTCTTAGGACAAAATATTCTATTAACCTAAGCAACGAACATACAAAAAGGCCGAATACGGGAAATAATTCGTGTGAAAGCGAATTTCGGCACACTTATAGAGGAAGGTGTCCTAAATAACACACTAAAAGGACTGATAGGTGGGGAATAGGTCCCTAACCTTTATAGAAAATAGCTCTATCCCTATTTCAGTTTTTTGTGAATAACTCAAAAACTACAGCCTATAGCAAAAAAAAATCCAATGACTGTCTTAATCTAAATATAATTCTCTACAGTAAAGGTTTTGCAGACTTTTTCCTGGAATCAATAGAAAATAGACTTTTTAGTTTCTGTTTATTAGTTTTTGTGCAATCTGTTTAAAAAACTAAAAATGTCGCGGGCTCAATTGGTTTCATCTGTTGCCGGGGGACCACGCTCCTGGTGTGCTCCAACTCTTATTGAGTAGGCTGGTGTGTAATGCGCCTCTCAGGAGGAGAGGTGAGCTCCCATCTCGACGGCATTATCAACGGGTGAGGACTCTTTCCCAGGGATCCACTCTCGCCGTCCGGCTCACTGACGACGCATCCTTTTTTGGCGTGAGCGTAGAAACGTAAGTAGCGTAGTAGTATTACGGCTGGGTGACGAGCATTAAGCGACGAGGTCCCGACATTGTTTTGCCAAAAACAGGCACACCTGGAGGGTGTGCAGAACCATATCCTCGTAGCTTGCCTGGTGGTGATAGCACCCTGATAAGGCCGAACTGCCTAATGTCAATGACAGATACCTCACGAAGTTGACATAATATGTTTTTTATATTTGGTCACATCTTCTTCTGCGAACGGGCGGTTTCCGCAACTCGACGACAAAGCGCCTATTTTGCGTGCGAGGGTGGATGAGGGTTTACTCCATCCAGCCCAGCTCCTCCAGGAAGTCCACCAGCTTCTTGACGTTACTGAAGACTTCTCGGAGGCTACCTGGGGCGTCCAGATACTTCGCCCTGTATTGGGCCACCTCTCCGCATTCAAGCAGGACATGGGCGGCTGTTTCTTCTTCCTCCAAGCATGCTCTGCACAGGGGGCTGTCAGTGACACCTATATTAAAAAGATGTCTGTTAAAATTGCCATGTCCAGTGGCTGCACTAATAACTAGCCTCAGCCGGGACCGACTGAGCTTTAAGATATTCCTGGAGAAATGCAGGTTTAGCCGAGGCATTGCCAGCTTGGCTTGCCTGCAATCCTCCAGGTTGTCCCAAAGTTGTTGATGTAGTGCCCTTGTCCTTTGATTTATGTAGTTTCTAAACCAACTGTGTGGCAAAGGCAGGAAAGGCTCTGGTCCAACTGGTTGGGTTTCGGAACCTCTCCTTGCTAGTTGATCTGCCGCATCATTACCTCGGGCACCACTGTGTCCTTTGATCCATTGAAGGGTCAAGGTATTGTTCTTACCTGCCGCCTCGTTTAGAGCCGAGTGGCATTCGTATATTAAATTTGAATAAATAACCCTGCTACTAAGGGCTTGTAGTACCGACCTGCTATCCGAGAGTATTCTGATGCTGTGATCATTGACATCTCTAGCAACGATTGCTTTAGCTGCAAGCAGAATGCCCATGCACTCTGCTTGATATACTGTATTAAACTTACCCAGGGGCTCGGATATGTTAATATTTAGGTCTTCCGAGAAGACTCCCGTGCCTGAGCCCGAGCTAGTCTTTGACCCATCAGTGTAGAGGCTAAGCTCATGATGGGAAAGATAACTGTCGTTACCTTCCACGAGTTCAACCTTGTATTTTTTGTCGAAAATGAAAGCTTTCTCTATTCTGTCACTGACCGCTTCCACCAAGGGTGAGTTGGACCAGGCTTCCGAGAGAATGCTGAAATGTCTTACCTTGTCAAACCTAAGTGTTTTCAGGTGTTTTAATCTTAGGGTCGCCATTGCTGCCTCTTGTTGTACAAACAGGTGCAGTGGAGGGATGCTAAGAGCTATTTCTAGGGCCGCGGTGGGCGTTGTCCTCATACAACCCGTCACAGCGCAGCACGCTTGCCTTTGTAGTCTCTGAAGTTTGGCCGTGCAGGTCGCAAGCTTAGTCCTTGTCCACCAAACCACAGAGCCATAAGTTAGCATAGGTCTAACCACAGCTGTATAGAGCCATAGAAAGAGTTTGGGATGAAGTCCCCAACGCTTACCAATCATCCTACGGCATTGCCATAAGGTCACACTGGATGCGTTGACTTTATTGTCAACATGGCTGCTCCAGTTTAACTTATTGTCTAGGGTTATCCCCAGATATTTGACCTCATTCGATAACTGAAGTGTAGTTCCAAAGAGGGTCGGTAGTCTGTAATTACCTAAGACTCTCTTATTTGTAAAGAGAACAACCTGCGTTTTCTGTGGGTTGACAGAGAGTTCCTGCTCGTTGCACCACTTCTCCATTACGCGCAGGGTTGCCTGTAACCTATCACACACCATGCTGGCATTATTACCTACATTTAGTATGGTGATGTCGTCGGCGTAGCCAACTGTGTAAAAGTATTGGCTGTTTAATTTGGAAATGAGATCGTTCACAACCAAGTTCCACAGAAGTGGGGAGAGTACTCCTCCTTGAGGACAGCCTCGAACCACATGGGCGCCTTTTGTGTCTTCCCCAACCTTTATAAATCTGTTACTTAACATGTTAATTATCCAGTCGATTAGCAGGGTTTCCACTCCGTGTCTACGGAGCGCTGTGTCGATACTGGTGAAATTGGTGTTGTCAAAGGCCCCCTGTGTGAATGGGTAGAGTGCGTAACGCATTGTCTCTAAGGTGCCTGTCGCATAGTCTCTCCAAGGTTTTAAGGAGAAACGACGACAGACTTATGGGTCTAAACGACTTTGGATTAGTGTAATCACTCTTACCTTGCTTGGGTATGAAGATAACCCTGACTTCACGCCAGGCAAGGGGAATGTATTTATGTGCCAGGCATGCCTGAAAGATGCATGCTAGGATGGAAATCAATTTTTCCCCGCCCCATTGTAGTAGTGCCGGGAAGATGTTATCATTTCCTGCTGACTTAAAAGGCTGGAAGCTGTCAACCGCCCATTTCACCTTACTGAAGATAACGATCTCACAGGCTGTTTGCCAGCAGTGTTCTGTAACTAAAGAGTTGATTTCCACACGTCTAGGGGTTTCTCCTATTAGACACCCCGGGAAGTGTGTTTGTAAAAGTGTGTTTGCAATTTTACTTAGCATCACTATATCTGCTATTTGCCTCCTTTTGTGCAATGGCAAAATATGACGTCTGAGACATCTAGCTTCCTAGTGATTATCACTAACCTTGCATTTAAACTCTAAAAATCTAAATACCTACGTTGTATGGATTCGATTCTATTAACATACACATCATACATTGAATTCTATACCAGTGAGGCGTACTCTAGAAGACTACGCACCAAAGAACAATACAAAATCTTTAAGACCTTGACATTACTAAATTGTGAACCGACTCTCATGACAAAACCTAAAAGTCTTATTGGCTTTTTTTGTTATGTGGTCTATGTGTTTATCATACAGCAATTTCGAATCGTGTAGTACTCCGAGATCACGTATCTCATCAACTTCGGTAAGAATCATATTATTAATAGTATATAAATACTGGATGAAATTTGGTTTACGTGTAAAGGTAATTTTATAGTATTTAAATATGTTGAGATCTAGTTTATTTAATGTGCAATATTGTTCAAATTGATGAAGGTCGTCCTGTAAAAGATAGCAATCATTAATGGTGTTGATAGATCTAAATATTTTCATGTCGTTAGGATATAAAACAAAATTTGAAAATCTAAAACAGTTATTTATATCGTTAATAAAAGTCGTGAACAAAAGTGGTCCTAGCAGGGATACTTGGGATACTCCGGAAGGAATATTTACCCATCTTGAGGAATATCCGTTGACAACAACGGCCTGCGACCTTTTATCAATATAAGAGGAGAACCATCTGAACAAGTTTCCATGAACTCCAGCTTTTAGTAATTTCTGTAAAAGTAAACGGTGGTCAATGCGGTCAAAAGCTTTACTGTAGTCAGTAAAAACTGCATCCACCTGAGTCCATATTTGAAGTGAATGATTTTTCAAAAACCCATACTGTTCTGGTAAGAAACCGGCATGGAGTACAGAGTAAACGTTAGTATACACGATTCTTTCCAAAACTTTAACAAAAATGAATCACTTTGAAATAGGTCTATAATGTTTAATTTCACTTTTATTTCCATTTTTATGTACTGAAGTAATAAATGCTGAGTTCCAAATTGTTGGCACTGTACCCTTTGTTAGAGATTTCTGAAATAAATAAGTCAAAGGCAATGTCAATGCTTTTACACACTTGACTATGAATAATGGAACAATATTATCCGGACCAGCACCTTTATTTATATCGAGTGATTTCAAAAGCTTATGAACAGAAACCGGCTCGACTACCATTGTGTTGACAGAATTAATATAATAAGGATTTTCTAAAAAATGAATTGATGGAGAAGAATTCTAGTTTGATGGCGCCGATAAAAATATTGGATTGAAAATAAGTGCAAAAAAATTACAAATACTTTCCCGAGGATGAGCACTTATTCCGTTCCGAAATGATTTCACATAAGACCACAATTTTTTAGGATTTTTAGTAATAGATTCTTCAATGTTTGTGATATATGGTTTAAAGCACTCTTTTTACTACCATTTTAACACGTTTCCTCGATAATGAAAAAGATATGATGATTGTGGTGATATGAAGGTATTTATTCAAATAAAACTTTTCAATACATTTGTATTGACATTAATGACATAAGAACTATTTTTCTCTGCGTGTTTACACTTTAAATGTCTTTTAAAACTGTATTTTGTTGAATATGCATAATCACATAAATCACATGTATACGGTTTCTCCGTGTGTTTGCGAAGGTGTCTATTCAAATCTCCCTTTGCTACACATGTGTAACCACATATATCACATGTGAAATCTTTTTCTTTTGTGTGTTTATATTTTAAATGGCTCTTTAAATTACCTTTTTTTGAACATGCATAATCACAGAAATCACATGTAAATAGTTTCTCTCCAGTGTGTTTGCGAAGGTGTATATTAACTTGGCCTTTGTAACACATTTGTACTCACATATATGACGTGCGAAGTTTTTTCCTTTGTGTGTTTATATATTAAATGTTGTTTCAAATTACCATTCTCTGAACATGTATAATCACACAAATCACATGTGTATTGTTGCTCACCAGTGTGTTTGCGCAGGTGTATATTTAAGTTGGTTTTTGTAACACATTTGTACTCACATATATGACATGCAAAGTTTTTTTCCTTGGTGTGTTTATACATTAAATGGCTTTTTAAATATATTTTTTCTGAACATGTATAATCACACAAATCACACGTATATGGTTTCTCACCAGTGTGTTTGCGCAGGTGTTTATTTAAAAATCTCTTTTCTACACATTTGTACTCACATATATGACATGCGAAGTTTTTTTCCTTTGTGTGTTTATACATTAAATGTTTTTTTAAAGTACCTTTCTCTGAACATATATAATCACACAAATCACATGTATACGGTTTTTCACCAGTGTGTTTGCGAAAGTGTTTATTTAAAGTTGCCTTTTCTACACATTTGTACTCACATATATGACAAGCGAAGTTTTTTTCCTTTGTGTGTTTATACATTAAATGTTTTTTTAAAGTACCTTTCGCTGAACATGTATAATCACACAAATCACATGTATACGGTTTTTCACCAGTGTGTTTGCGAAGGTGTTTATTTAAAGCTGCCTTTACTACACATTTGTACTCACATATATGACACGCGAAGATTTTTTCCTTAATGTGTTTGCACACTAAACGGCTTTTTAAATGTCTTTTTTCTGAATATGTATAATCACACAAATCACATGTGTATTGTTGCTCACCAGTGTGTTTGCGCAGGTGTATATTTAAGTTGGTCTTTGTAACACATTTGTACTCACATATATGACATGCAAAGTTTTTTTCCTTGGTGTGTTTATACATTAAATGGCTTTTTAAATATTTTTTTTCTGAACCTGTATAATCACACAAATCACACGTATATGGTTTCTCACCAGTGTGTTTGCGCAGGTGTTTATTTAAAAATCTCTTTTCTACACATTTGTACTCACATATATGACATGCGAAGTTTTTTTCCTTTGTGTGTTTATACATTAAATGTTTTTTTAAAGTACCTTTCTCTGAACATGTATAATCACACAAATCACATGTATACGGTTTTTCACCCGTGTGTTTGCGAAGGTGTTTATTTAAAGCTGCCTTTTCTACACATTTGTACTCACATATATGACATGCGAAGTTTTTTTCCTTTGTGTGTTTATATATTAAATGTTTTTTTAAAGTACCTTTATCTGAACACGCATAATCACACAAATCACATGTATACGGTTTTTCACCAGTGTGTTTGCGAAGGTGTTTATTTAAAGCTGCCTTTTCTACACATTTGTACTCGCACATGTGACATGAAAAGTTTTTTTCCTTAGTGTGTTTATACATTAAATGTCGTTTTAAAGTACCATTATCTGAACACGCATAATAACACATATCACATGTATACGGTTTTTCACCAGTGTGTTTGCGAAGGTGTGTATTTAACTCTCTTTTTGTGACACATACGTACTGACATGTATGACATAGGAAATTATTTTCTGGTGCTGACCTATTAAAACCACTTGATGTATTTCCTTGATCACATCCATCTTTTGTAGTACTTGGTACAGATGTAGTGACATCTGCAGTCTTCTCAAGACATTGCTTGAAAATTATATTTTTAGCATCATTATAAGAACGTTTAGAAGTAGGTGTTTTATTCTTTACTATAATCATATTTTCTGGTTGAGTATTAACGTCTGGTGTTAAGTTAAATGTTGACTTTGTAGCAGGTTTGCTATTAAAATTTTCCACATTCGTATACACAGGCAAGTTTTTAGAAGAACTTCTATTAGCCAAAATATTTTTGTCCTCAGTTGTTTCGTCGAACTCAATTCGCTTCGCTTTTTGCGATACTTCGTTCAATATACTTTTTCTCGCTGGTGCTTCTGAAATCAATGCAAGGTCAATGTAACTGACTAGATTTTGAATCAAATTAATTTTGTTTTCGATTTCTTTCTCCTTTTTGGGGAAAAGAGAAATTAAATCATTTATTTGGGAATGAGTTTTGCAATCTATACAGTGTATTCTCCTAAATGTATTCCTTTGATTGGGCGAAAAAAATTCTCTTGCCTAACTAGTTAAACCTTAAATTAAAGGGGGTTGACTGAAAAAAACAACTTCAGACCTTTTTTGTAGAGCATTGAAATTTCAAAAACAAAACAACTAAGAACTCTATAGGACATATGAGTCATTAGTTATAAAAATTAAAAGTAGTAAAAACATTTTTTTCTGCTCTTTTTTCTTATGGGAAAACTAAAAGTATGATGGGTACCATCAAAACATTGATTTAAATATACCATATTTTACGTGAACTATTTATAGTAATTTGTAGAAAAAATAAAATAAATAACAATCACTCGAATATGAACATATTTATTGTATAATATGTAAGTAAGCATTTAATAAAGATTATTAAAAATGAATGAATCGAAGCCAGGAATAATACAGCAGTGACTGTAGGAATCACATAAAAAGTAATCGACTTTGTTAAAAAAATAAAATAAATAACAATCACTCGAATATGAACATATTTATTGTATAATATGTAAGTAAGCATTTAATAAAGATTATTAAAAATGAATGAATCGAAGCCAGGAATAATACAGCAGTGACTGTAGGAATCACATAAAAAGTAATCGACTTTAAACTGCCATTTTTACCAGCACTTATTTATCAATACTAATAGTAGTTTTGGTTGTGTATACTTTTAGCAAGAATGGATAAATAAAGCGCACAAGAATACTCTGTTATGGTTTCTGCACGATTAAAGGCAGGCTTGAGATATATGCACTTTCCGCAAGGAGTATGGTCACAGGTTACATTCTTATTGAGAAAAAGCGACCGTACGGGAGACGAAGTCACACATACATGGAAATATAGAACCCATTGTGGCAAAGAAAGGGGAAAAGTCGCGTTTTTGGCGCAAGTGAAGTTCGAGCTAATATACACGACATATTTTTGGGTATTAAAAATATACATAAATTTTAAATAATACGAAGAAAAACTTAATACTTAAAAATAAACTAAATTATGAATAAATTAATATAAAGTATTGTAGTAATAATTTTGAAACGTCTAGCGCCATCTAGTAGTACGCGAACGAAAGCAACTTAGAAGTTGATTAACTCGATGGTTTTGTCTATGGAATATTTTCAATAGCACAATTAGGAATCACTAGATTTCAGAAAATAATTATGGGGAAATACTTCAGTCTGTCCAGGTTGAGTTTGTGGTTAACGCACGTGTGGGCAGAATTATTTAATTTTTCTAATTAATTTTAATAATACGTACTTTTCTTGTTCTCTTACTATTATATTTAAGTCTATGTGGTGTTTGTGCTAACAAGTTTGCTTTTAATTTGCTCTATATTCTTTTTTTTAACAACGCTTGTAAACATAACCTAAAGGAAAAGTTTTTTTTTCTCCTTTTTTGCATTATTCATAGGGATATGGATAGGATCTCCGACATGGTCGGGGACCCCCCGGCCCCGCCAGATCCTGATCCGGATCTCCTCCACTGGATTCTGATCTGGATCCCCTGCATCTCCCATATCATGCTTTATAAATATGGATGTCAATCCACCTAATATACGGAATCGAAAGCGCATTATATTCCGTTTTAAGGCAAATGATGCTGCTAAAAAATCACTAATAAATGAGTCTTCAACTAATCCTGGCCTATGGATCCACGCTTTGTTGAGTATGTCACATACATATACCGAAATGGACAATGGCCCCTTCCTAGTTCATGCGCACAGGACGGAGAGCCACCCTAAAGCTGCCATATCTATTAACAAAATGGACTTTGGGAAACCTATGGTAAATGCCAAAATTGGCAAAATTGCCCAGCGAGGCATTAAAAATGTCGGCGATAATAAAGTCTTTGTAGAGTTTCTTACCCCACACGATGCCAATGAATTTGTCTCCAATCCGATTTTAGCAGATTCGAAATATGAAGCGATGATTCCCACTTTTAATGTGACTCGAATGGGAATTGCCCGAGATGTCCCCACAGACTGGTCGATGGAAGAGTTTGTAAACAAAATAAAATCGGAAAGAACGGTACCAGGATGTCAACACAGAGTGGTGTCTATCTACCACAGTTGTCCTTACCTTTAGCGGGCAATTTCTGCCGAACTACATATATTGTTATGAGAGAGACTCTGGGAGGAGTAGAAGTTGTTATATGTATGGTCATTATATAAGCAAATTTTATGTTCTTTTCGCTGATGAAGTGTTATTGATACAGGAGAAATGAATGGTGTATTAATCTTCTCTCTAATTTCTTACTCCCTGTTGGGCTGAATTTTAGTATAACAGTATGTAACAAATCGATGCCAGAGGGAAGTGTGCCCAGAAGACTGGCTGCATTGCTACACTGTATGGCAATGCTAATTCGTTGTGCGAAACATAAACCTGCCTTCTGATCACAGGTGGTATCAGAGTTTCTTACAAATTTCTTTGAAGAAACCCTTAGCTGATGGACCCCACGGACCTAGTTTCAACTCCAAACGGCACAAATATGTAACCCCTTCCTAGGGTTCCATATTTGCACCGTTTATGATCTTCAGCTGTTGAAGCAGCGTTGCTAGCCCCTGACTTAATCACTGGATGATGTGATGCCGCCAGTGTCAACGCATGTCGCGTCCCACACGAGCGGCCGACGCGACATTGGTAACTCATAGTACAAATCTTAATAATATTTGTAACGTTTTCTACAAAAGTTATTTTATTCTTCTTTCAAAATATACTAACATATTACTATATTTATATAAATATTGTTAGATCTCGCAATATTTCTAAATGCCAGGGGATGGCAATGTTAAACATATTAAATAAAATGGACACAAACAAGACTTAAAAAAAGAGGATGAGAATGAAAATGATAACTCTCACCTATATCAAACCTCTCCAAAATGACTTGAACTTCTCTTTGCAACATATCTTTCAGTATCATGCTTCTTAGAGGCGCATTATCATCAGAAAGTGCGCCTGACTCAACATCATAAACATCTAGATTGTCCTCCTGACATGAATCTGAAGGTGTGAGAAAATATTTCCATGTGAACTAAAGTTCCCTGTGGGCCTTAATCTGATGACACTTGTTTTATAATTGTAAAAGAATCCTATATTTACTAGATCAGTTTGTAGGTCTGTTAGAAGATGAGACATATTTTTTTGTCTAATCTGATAACAGGAATTGCAGCAGTCACGTTTTTAGTAAATTATGACCAAATAGCAAATTAGAAACCATTATAAACTTGTAATTTCAGTCCATTTGGTCAATCTGTCATTGAATAAGTATGGGTCACAAGTTTTTTTTCAAAAACCACTAGGTCTAATTGATGGCATTTGTTAGGAATGTGTATATATTATGTTGCTATATGAAAAGAAAAAGAAAAAGATAAGTTTTCAAGCTACATGGAGTCTTCTTCTCATAGTGTCCCATAACGAAATTACAAAAATGATTCATCATTGCCATCAAATCCTTAAACATAAATGAAACGACATACAATGAAGTGCTCCATATCACATTTATTTAAAAAACATTCATTTGAGGTCTTGTCATAGAAGTACTTCATGGACCAGAAATGAACGTATGAGACTTCACATCCCAGACAATGCAATTTGTATGTATGTACAATTGCCAAGGTACTCAATTCCAAGTGTAATAAAAAAAATGTGAAAATCTTAATTAGCCACTTGCCTTCTTCTTGGATTTTAATATCATCCTCTTCTTGATCATGTTCTTCATATTCTTCCTCAACTGCTCTTTGTATTTCTTCCACAGAATCTGTTTCAAATTGTTTATATTTAATAGGTAATATGAAGGTATTTAATAAATGAAGTTATGTATTTGTCATGCTAAGATACATTGTGTCTTTGAAGTGAAGATACTTGTGTTTTTCTTAAACTACCTACATTTGATTTATTAAGTAGGGTATTTTCCCTTAATAAAAACGAGGTTGTATGTCTGTTTGTTTATATGGTAAGATTTATGCAGTTAGGCATTTGATAAACCTTTTTAAAATTTTTGATAAACTTTTTAATGAGTTTTAGATTACTAGATTGATAAAATGTGAACTTGGTGTTGTTGGTTCCAAAATATAAAAGGAGGTGAAACCACCTAATAAATAAATTCTATGTGTGCCCGTCAAACAGAGCGAAAGCTCTGTACAATATAATCAGGTCGTAGTTACTATGACTGCTGGTACTGGATGGGAGTATGCAGGTTACATATATAAGATTCTTGTTTTGTTATTATCAGTGTGGAAAGTATTCAAGTTCTATGAAATAAATAAAGTATTTATGACCTTTTAGCTTTTAATAAAAATAGGTAGCTAACTTAAAGTAAAAAATCCATGAAACATCTTTCAGTGTTGTTAAATGAATAAAATGCTTAGCCAAATGAAAGATTAAATTTGTGTGTATATTTAACTCTACTACCCAATCTAAAATCTAACAATCTATACTAATATTATAAAACTGAAGAGTTTATTTGGTTGTTTAAACGCGCTAATCTCAGGAACCGCTGGTCCGATTTGAAAAATTCTTTCAGTCTTGAATAGTACATTTATCGAGGAAAGCTATAGGCTATATTATATTTTCAAAAAATTAGGGATTCTTACTAAAAGTCCAATAATGTGACCCAAGGTGTAAAAAATGACCCGAAAAAATCCTTACACAGCGTGCGCTGCGATAACTATTGATTATAGAACAAAACAATGTACTACCACTTTGCAGAACATATAATTGTCCGCAAAAAATATCGCGTAATCATATGTCTAACTATTGTAGTTATCTCACAATAAGTGCTTTTTTTTATTTTTTTAAATAATTGAAATGCCATCCCTTCAAAACTCTTTATTTTGTACCTTGTATAAATCCTTATCAAAATAAATTACTCCATATTCAAGACGAATTCAATACCATTCTAGAACTTTTTGAATTATTCAATTCGGAGGTTTCATTCAAAAGATATCGCAATATTTAAAATGTAAGTTTTAGTGTTGTAGTCAAATATACTAATATTGTTTGATTGAACGCGCTAATCTCAGGAACTACTGGTCTAATTTGAAAAATTCTTTCAGTGTTGGATAGCCCATTTATCAAGGAAGGCTATAGGCTATATATCATCACGCTAACACCAATATGAGCAGAGCACCAATGAAGAATGTTTCAAAATCGGAAGGTTTTGAAAGCAAATTCCACACAGATGACGTTGCGGGCACAGCTAGTAAATATATAAATTAAAATTAAGTATAAAATGTAAAATCATATTAGTCTTAATTGGCCACTTGCCTACTTCTTCTTTGATGTTAATGTCATTGTCTTCTTGATCATGCTCTTCATATTCTTCCTCATCTTCTCGTTTTATTTCTTCCACAGAATCTGTTTCAAATCGTTTACATTCAAATTGGAAAAGTTCTTTAATAAAAGACATAGAATCAAGGTCATTTGTCAGACAAGCCATAGATGATATTGTTTCCTGTGATTGCTGAAACATAAAAGTACATTATACACACAAACTAGTTTTTATGTAATATAATATCTAAAACATATCACTGACAAAAATTATGTACATAAAAATGTAATTAAAATAAAAAATCAAGTACTACATACTTTCCAACCATCACTAAAAGAAGATGTGAGCCACTCCTCAGCCTTTAAGGCTCTCTCCCTCAACTGGCAACACTTTTTCAGCTGTGCACAACATATGTAGCACACTTGGCATGGTTTCCCATAATTAGTATTGAACTGAAAATCAAACCATAACTTTTAAATTGGCATTTTGCATGCAACAGTTTTGTTCATGCAGAGAGTGTCATCAGATTAACGGAAATTAAGTTTAGGGGTATACATACGCCTTAGATATAGACACTAGACCTGTTATTTGGGCTAGGAAACAAGTTTTTAGGGTCCACCAACAAGTTTTGAATGAATAATGGGAAAAATAAAAATACGTTTGATAAACAAGGTTATGTCACTTTTGTTGAAAAAAAGTTGTGATTTGTGTTTAGGATTACATTTACACCTGATATATAAACACTAAAACTGTTTTTTAATTTAGTAAACAAGTTTTTAATTAGTTATTATAATTTTAAAGTTCATAATAATAAATCACAGTACTGTCACTTTTTTTACTTTACGACGACAATAGGCATAAGAAAGAAAAAAAATGTTAACTATTCGATATGTCAATAATATCGATTTTTAAATATGAAAATCATTTGATACGTCAATGAAATCGATTTTTAAATACTAAAATTGTTTTTTTTAAATTATATATTGTGAGTTTGAATTAGTAGTATTTTCTAAACAATTTATTTTTATTAAAAAAATCGATGTATAATTTGCTATAGTCTATTTGCCGCCTTTTTTATTCCATTTTAGATTTGAGTTAGGGATATCCTTAGTTTTTTTATAGCCACTAAGGTTGTCATCGAAAGTCGCGACCAGTGACTAAAATGGTGAGTTGGTTAGGTTGGGTTAGTCTTTAGACCAAAGCGCACGAGCCGAGCGAGCGAAGCGAGCGTGCCGCGGTAGCGGCCGGCGAGTGCCAGAACCGACTGGTCACCATTTATTTATTGATAACTATTTAAATGATGGTTACAAATCGGTTGTGACATTTGCTGACCACTGTCATGCCACACTCGCTTTGCTCGCTCGGCTTGTGGGCTTTAGTCTGCGTTTTTAGACTGTTTTAAATGTTTTTTACATTGACCACTACTTTTCTTCTGCATTTCTCGTCTTTAGAAATAAGAAATAACTACACCATTTTGAAAAAAATTAGTCATGTTTACAAAAAAAATCATATCTCAAAAACTACATGTCTCCTAGACATGGGGGTTGCAGAAGGGAGAAGTACTCCTCCCCTCCTCTCCCCTCCGCCCCCCCACTACTTAAAATTCAGTGACCACTATTGTAGGAGAACACACCCCACTTCGTTGTGCGGGGGTAGAAGGTTCTTTGCTCTCCTAGCAAGCTAAAGGCCCCCCGCGGTAAACGGAATCTAACTCAGGGAGGGAAGTAATGCGCGTACCTGCCTCTCCGGGTGCCAGCTGAAGGCCGGCGACCTCGAGAAGACGCATTAGCACGCGCTGCAGGACTTCTCTCCCTATCGCGTTCTGCGGCCTCCCTGAATGACATTACTGTCTCACAAAAAGTAAACGCAGCCCCCCAATTGTCGCCGCTCTGCAGCATGGCCTTGACCAAGTCGCAGAGCGAATCGACCGGACCTATGTACGTCTCAAGTTCGAAACGCTGCGGCGCCCATGCGGCGCACTCGACTAGCGTGTGTAACGCCGTGTCGGGCGCGCCGCACTGGCGGCAGTCCGGGGAAGGCAAGCAGCCCACAATGCGATACAGATACTTATCGAAACATCCGTGCCCGGTAAGTATCTGCGTCGTCCTGAAGGTCAGTGTGCCGCTGGTGCGGTTGACCCATTCCGTCAGCTGTGGCCTGATTGCATCCACCGTGTAGCCGCCATAGGCCGCAGGGTTATCGAGCTCTTGAGACCAGACGGCGATCATGGAAGCGGTTTCCCGCTTCCTGATCGCCTGGATTTCGACCTGACAGAAGGTCAGGCCTCTAGCTAGGGCATCCTGCCGGGTGCGACGCACCTCTGTCAGGACGTTCGCCTGGAGATGCCAGGGCGGATCGCCTGCCAGGAGGGTGGCCGCCGTCCGCGACACTGTGCGATACCCCCGTATGGTCCTCACGGCCAGAACCTGCTGCGCCCGGTGCAGCAGGGTTCTGTTGTGGCGGTGAAGTGCAGTGGACCAGACGGGTTCACCGTACAGCGCAATACTCCTCAGGATGCCAGAGTAAAGTTTCTGCGTCGCACCCCCCGGGCCCCCCACGTTGGGAAGCAGCCTCGAGAGTGCGCCCGCGGATTTGACGAGTTTGGGAACTAGCTGCTCAAAGTGCGCTTTGTGAAATTATCTCTCGGTAGTTTCACTCGTCTACCCAGCTGCCCCCGCAATACATTACAGATATAGGCCATTTCACGCAAATGTGGCGATGGGTGTAATGCGTTATTCGTGATCTTATAGGGCCACAATCAATATCTTTGTTATTATTGCAGGTGTGGCCCCCAGCGTAAAAATTGAATTTGCTAGAGTTTAGACAAATCAGCGGAAGTGGCGCCTCTATTCTTTTCTAAATTAATTTGCCATATTAGAGCTGTCTTTTGCAATCCTATTAAATTAGAGACAGACTACAGATTAGGTACTAGATAATCAGACCACCGTCTTAGGACAAAATATTCTATTAACCTAAGCAACGAACATACGAACAGGCCGAATACGGGAAATAATTCGTGTGAAAGCGAATTTCGGCACACTTATAGAGGAAGGTGTCCTAAATAACACACTAAAAAGACTGATAGGTGGGGAATGGAGATGGAGCTATTTTCTATATAGGTCCCTAACCTTTATAGGAAATAGCTCTATCCCCATTTCAGTTTTTTGTGAATAACTCAAAAACTACAGCCTACCTATAGCAAAAAAAAAAATCCAATGACTGTCTTAATCTAAATATAATTCTCTACAGTAAAGG
Source organism: Dendrolimus kikuchii (assembly GCA_019925095.2). Taxonomy (NCBI): domain Eukaryota; kingdom Metazoa; phylum Arthropoda; class Insecta; order Lepidoptera; family Lasiocampidae; genus Dendrolimus; species Dendrolimus kikuchii. The sequence continues at coordinate 37,019,133 of CM034387.1, forward strand.
TTTTGCAGACTTTTTCCTGGAATCAATAGAAAATAGACGTTTTAGTTTCTGTTTATTAGTTTTTGTGCAATCTGTTTAAAAAACTAAAAATGTCGCAGGCTCAATTGGTTTCATCTGTTGCCGGGGGACCACGCTCCTGGTGTGCTCCAACTCTTATTGAGTAGGCTGGTGTGTAATGCGCCTCTCAGGAGGAGAGGTGAGCTCCCATCTCGACGGCATTATCAACGGGTGAGGACTCTTTCCCAGGGATCCACTCTCGCCTTCCGGCCCACTGACGACGCATCCTTTTTTGGCGTGAGCGTAGTAACGTAAGTAGCGTAGTAGTATTACGACTGGGTGACGAGCATTAAGCGACGAGGTCCTGACATTGGGCCATGTGCCCAGGCCAGCCATTTAAAATTACACTGGCAACACAGGATGTGTGACCACCATCTTGTAGCCGAAGATCCGCTAAGCCACACGCACTACGCAGTAATTGATGTAATTTGTATTATCATTGTAATGTGATATGTTTAACTATACACAAAAATATAAAGATTAACAACGCAAGTGATTGTTTTCTTATCGAACATAGACACTGACAACATCGGTGACTATATTGGTGACCCAGCGCAGAACGCGTGTTCAAGAAAACGCCGCAAAACAGGCCTTGCGAGACAAACCGCAGGCTAGCATCTCATCCAACTTCGAGAGGAGCATGGGAGGTCATAAATGTGACCTGTATACAGCCTTCGAAGAGAATAAATAGTGAAGTGGTGTATCTAAAGTTAAAATTGTGTTTTAATGCAAAGATTAACGCCCTCCATGTCATTTTATTTGAGGTTGCACATACTGGTAAGGTAACCTGACGTACATATTTCGACACAGGTGCCAAAAGTGACATTTCATCATTAATCTTACATAATATAAACAAAGAAGACTTTAATTATAATATTAGTTAATTACAATTACTTGATTATTTTTTTAACAAACATTTTAGTATTGTCTATTTCTTTATTTGCTATTCATAAAATACTTCTCTCCCAGTTTTGTACTTTTGTAAACAAAATGTCTCACGAAAACGTACATAAACAGGTTGAGGAACTGCAAGCTCAACTTGCGGCTTTAAGCAGGGAAACAGGTATAATGGGTGTTTCTGTAAAACTTAGTAGTTTTTGGCCAGAAAAGCCAACAGTTTGGTTTGCTATGGCAGAGGCACAGTTTGACGTAGCAAACATTACACAAGACGCTACAAAATACGGACATGTCCTTTCCTCCCTGGACGCCAGGCTGGCGGATCATGTGGAAGACATAATTGAGAACCCACCCACTAAAGACAAATATGAATATTTAAAATCAGAACTAATCAAACGATTTTCAACTTCCAGAGAGCATCGCATAAAACAACTATTAGGTGAAGAAATATTGGGGGACAGGAAGCCCTCAGTTTTCCTCAGGCACCTGCGCTCCCTAGCAGGTAATTCCCTCGGGGATGAGTCTATAATCAGGGAACTCTGGATGCGCCGTTTGCCTCAGGAGGTGCAAAGAATACTAAAGGTCCAAAGAGACTTGTCTTTGGATAAAGTTGCAGAAATAGCAGATGCCATTGTGAATACCTCATCTACACCTCCACCAGCCATTTATGCTTCTACTTCAGGTAACATAAACTTTAATAATATAGTAGAAAGGTTAGACGATCTAACAAAAAAAGTAGATGCCCTCAGTCTCAATCAAAGAACTGAACAACATCATTGCAGATCTACAAACCGGGGCTATCGTCCGCGAAGCCGGTCACGGTCAAAACCAAGACCAGACCTGTGCTGGTATCACAATAGGTTTCAAGGAAAAGCTACATAGTGCATTGGCCCATGCAAGTGGAACAACGAGGGAAACGGCTCCAGCAATCATTAGTGGCGGCAGCCGATTGCTTGAAGCCTGGCCGCCGATTGTTCGTCAACAACCTTAAATCCAAACACCAGTTTTTGATTGATACTGGATCGGATTTGTCATGCTACCCACGTAGCCTTATTAAAGGCCCACTACATGCCACCAGATATGAAGCGTGTGCTGCAAATGGGAGCACAATTCGAACTTACGGCCCACTCACCTTATACCTTAATTTAAATTTACGCCGGGAATATAAATGGGATTTTGTTATTGCAGATGTGAGTATCCCCATAATAGGATCCGATTTTCTGGTGCACTACAACCTTCTTCCTGACTGTGCCAATCAAAAATTGATAGATGGTGTTACTAAGCTGTCAGCTCATGCACAGGTAGCGGAGGTGACACAAGTAAACATAAAAACCGTAAGTTTTGAAGATGATCAGTTCTCATTGATACTCAAGCAATTTCCCGATATCACCAAACCACCTGGTCTCCCAAGAACTATCAAACACTCTACTGTACATCATATTTTAACTACAGAAGGCCCACCCGTATCATGCCGTCCCAGGAGACTTGCACCCCAAAAACTCACCATTGCTAAACATGAATTTGAGGATATGGTCCTATGTGGTACCGCAAGACCCTCAAAAAGTCCCTGGGCCTCACCATTGCACCTTGCCAAGAAGGGTGAGAACGGGTGGAGACCATGCGGTGATTATTGTGCACTAAACGCTAAAACCATCCCGGACAAATATCCAGTCAGGCACATAGCCAACTTTGGCAATAACCTCTGGTGCTACCATATTTGGCAAAATCGACTTGGTGAAAGCCTACCAACAGATTCCAATATTTGAACCCGACATTGCAAAAACTGCCATAACAACTCCATTTGGACTCTATGAATTTCCATTCATGACCTTTGGACTACGCAATGCCGGCCAAACCTTTCAGAGGTTCATTGATGAAGTTCTTAGAGGACTAGATTTCTGTTTTCCATATGTCGATGACATTTTAGTATTTTCACATAACCCTGAGGAGTATGCGCAACATCTCCGCATCTTATTCAAGCGGCTATCAGAATATGGTGTTGTTATTAATCCTGCTAAATGCGTACTAGCTACAAAAGAAGTTATTTTTCTGGGATATCACATCTCGCAAGATGGCATACGCCCACCACAAGATAGGATAGAAGCCCTACAGAATTTCCCTACCTAAAACTGTAGAAGGCCTCCATAGATTCCTAGGAATGGTGAACTTTTACAGGTGCTTTCTCCCTAAAGCTGCATTATATCAGGCTCAGCCGAATGAAGTTCTAGCGGCTAGCCAGCTAAAAGGGGCAAAACCTGTTCCTTGGACACCAGACCTGGAACAGGGATTCGAAAACTGTAAGAGTCATCTGGCCAAAGCTACTCTTCTTGTTCATCCAAAATCAGGTGCTATTCTTGGATTATTTACAGATGCTTCATCCACCCATGTTGGTGCTTGTTTACAGCAATGTATTGAAAATATCTGGCAGCCGCTTGCATTTTTTAGCAGGAAACTTACCACCAGACAGGCCACATGGCCAGCTTATTATAGGGAACTGCTAGCAGTATATGAGGCTGTGCAACATTTCAGGCACATATTGGAGGCACAAGAAGTCACTATTTAGACCATAAACCTCTCATATATGCATTCACACAACGTCGTGAAAAGCTACCACCTGTTCAACTAAACCAACTCTTTTATATCGCAGTTTACCACAAGTGTAGTTCACATCCAAGGAAAAGAGAATGTTGTCGCCGATACCATGTCACGAGTTGAAGCCATTCAGTTGGATGTTGATTATACCACTCTTTCCGAATCTCAGCATTCTGATGTAGAGTTCGCAAAGGTATGCAAAGAATCCTCTTTAAAATTAGAACCAACTATAATTCCAGGAACAGACATCAAGGTTTACTGTGACATATCTACTGGAAAGCCGCGACCCTACTTAACACGAAGTCACCGTCGCCCTGCTTTCCAACGCCTGCATAACCTGAGCTACCCAGGAGCGCGTGCTACTGCGCGCCTTGTAGCTGACCGTTTCGTCTGGCCTGGCATCTCCAAGGACTGCCACACATGGGTTCGTGAATGCCAAGCCTGTCAAAAGAGCAAGGTAACATGTCATGTTTCATCTCCACTTGGTGACATTCCTATACCACCAGGCAGGTTCAGACATGTACACCTGGACATCATTGGTCCCTTACCACCTTCAAATGGGTTCAATTATTGCCTTACTGCAATAGATCGTTTCTCAAGGTGGCCAGAGGCATGGCCTATGCAATCTATGACAGCTGAAGAAGTTGCTGATCGCTTTGTCACTGGTTGGATTGCTCGCTTTGGAGTTCCTGTTACAGTCACAACTGACCAGGGACGCCAATTTGAATCGGTGTTGTTTCAAAAACTTATGAACCTTGGAGCTATGACACATAAGCATACTACCAGTTACCATCCGCAATCAAATGGCATGGTGGAATGCTTTCACCGTCAATTGAAGGCAGCTTTAATGTGCCATAATGATACATGGTATAAGACACTACCCCTTGTGCTTTTAGGAGTCCGTACCAGCCTCAAAGAAGACATGAAATGCTCCAGTGCTGAACTTTTGTACGGAGAAACGTTAAGACTACCTGGAGAATTCATATCACCTAATTCATCTCAAAGAAACAAGCTTGAAACTGAAGATTTTGTGACAGAGCTGAGGTGGAAGATGGCAGACCTTCGTCCTGCTCCAGCATCACGTCATTGTAGACAAACACCTTTTGTTTTCAAGGACCTTGCAGAAAGTACACACATTTTCTTACGTGATGACATGGTCAGGCGATCACTGCAGCCACCTTACACCGGACCATTTAAAGTTCTTAACCGTAACTCTAAGACCATTACAATTAGTGTATCAGGCAAACCTCATGAAGTAAGCATAGACCGCACTAAATAGGCCTATCTTGCCTCCGACCCTGACAGAGTAAATAGTTCAGCACCTCAAACAACTGCTGGAGCTAGTCAAACTGCATCTCTGCCTTTACCTAATAACACACATAGTTCTGGGGTTAAAAAGCATACAGACTTACATCCTGCCAGTATACCACCCCCTCCAGTTACTACACGTTCCGGTAGAATAGTAAAATTCAAACCGATGATGGATTTATACATACATACATACATACATACATACATAACTTCACGCCAGTTCCCTTGCGGGGTAGGCACGAACAACAGAGTGGATGGATGGATTTATAATATCGTATAACCTGTGTATATTATGTAACTAACTATCTGTCTAAAGTTATTTTTGAATTATGATAATAAAAATAGACAGTAAAATGAAAACATGCTATAACGTTTTTTTTTATATAAGAATGTTTCAATTATTTTACAGTTGTGTACCAAAATATGTAAATTTTGTTAATTGTCTAATCAAACTCTTTCTATCTTTCGCTTTTGTATAGCTTCAATTTCTTCGTAGGGGGGTGGTGTGGCGTTGGGCCATGTGCCCAGGCCAGCCATTTAAAATTACACTGGCAACACAGGATGTGTGACCACCATCTTGTAGCCGAAGATCCGCTAAGCCACACGCACTACGCAGTAATTGATATAATTTGTATTATCATTGCAATGTGATATGTTTAACCATACCCAAAAATATAAAGATTAACAACGCAAGTGATTGTTTTCTTATCGAACATAGACACCGACAACATCGGTGACTATAAGTCTTAAAGCATCATGGAGGTAAGTTTTAATAAGATACAGTCAGTGCATTTTGCGTATACGGTATTCTAGATTACATGTCTCTTTTAGGGTTCCTAACCAAATGATGAAAATAGTGGCCGTTCCTTACATTCATGAAACCCTTAGTCGCGCGCAGACTGCCAAGCCCTCACCCAATTTATTTTATTTTTTTACGCAAGAGTCTATCCCAAACCCATAAGCAACTTTGCTCTGTCAGACATGAGCATTATCTCACTTCGTATGTTTGATATTCTACGTGAATTTAAACAGGAGAGATGTCAAAGTAATTTATTTGTTTGAAACATGAGACATTTTTGCAGATGTTATGCTTTTTTTTTAAGGCGGGGAAATGCTATTTACGCACGCACAATCATGTTTCGCCTTGACAGGCATATAATTTTTTTGTAGTTTTGGCTATTTTATTTAATTTTATTCGGAAAACAAAGTTTATAACTAAGTACATACTACTGAATATCTATAACCATTTAATTGTTTTCACATTTAAAAAACAATATAAATTATTTTTCAACACACTTGCTCATAAAGTGGCTCTATGGTCACCGCAATTAGGCACAGAATGACACCCATAATCAAACTGTGACTAAAAAACATTATAACTCACTAGTGAGTTATAGTTTTTTTTTTTAATTTTATTGGTTGAGTTGCTTTGTTCTTAAAAAAGTTTTTATTCAAAAAAAAAGATCGTGTCCTATAGAACAAATAAATTAATGTTCCTATTGCTTGCTCATTTCATGCAACTTCTTATTTAAATAGATAATTTTAACTCGTACGTGTTTAATAAATAAAACTTTCACTCATATATAACTTTTGTTTATCTACTAAATAAAATGAGTTTTTGTTGTTATTTTATTCACAAGTGTGTTGAAAAACGTCGTATGATACACGTGTGTATTGATGATTACCGTCCTCGGCTCTCTTAAGACCCTCGCCTACGGCTCGAGTCTCAATGGCGCCTCGGCGGTAATCACCAATGTTACACACTAGTACCATAATGTACTATTAAAACGGACCTATTGCATAAAACTTGTTAATATTCAGACCAATACTTTACAAAGACTGTCTTAAGATTTTGTGGATTACGAATAAATAAAACCATATCATGTGTAACAGCTAAAAGATTATAGTTATTTGACACACGATTAAAATAAGAATTTGTCCTATAATTACTAGATATCCGAGCAACAAACAATCGTATTGGATTTCGGAATAGTCTTGTTGGCACTTTTAAACATATTTTAGATAATAAATAAGGCGAGTCTATTTTACTTTGCATCACAATATCTGCTATTTGCCTCCTTTTGTGGAATGGCAAAATATGACGTCTGAGACATCTAGCTTCCTAGTGATTATCACTAACCTTGCATTTAAACTCTAAAAATCTAAATACCTACGTTGTATGGATTCGATTCTATTAACATACACATCATACATTGAATTCTATACCTGTGAGGCGTACTCTAGAAGACTACGCACCAAAGAACAATACAAAATCTTTAAGACCTTGACATTACTAAATTGTGAACCGACTCTCATGACAAAACCTAAAAGTCTTATTGGCTTTTTTTGTTATGTGGTCTATGTGTTTATCATACAGTAATTTCGAATCGTGTAGTACTCCGAGATCACGTATCTCATCAACTTCGGTAAGAATCATATTATTAATAGTGTAGAAATACTGGATGAAATTTGGTTTACGTGTAAAGGTAATTTTATAGTATTTAAATATGTTGAGATCTAGTTTATTTAATGTGCAATATTGTTCAAATTGATGAAGGTCATCCTGTAAAAGATAGCAATCATTAATGGTGTTGATAGATCTAAATATTTTCATGTCGTTAGGATATAAAACAAAATTTGAAAATTTAAAACAGTTATTTATATCGTTAATAAAAATCGTGAACAAAAGTGGTCCTAGCAGGGATCCTTGGGATACTCCCGAAGGAATATTTACCCATCTTGAGGAATATCCGTTGACAACAACGGCCTGCGACCTTTTATCAATACAAGAGGAGAACCATCTGAACAAGTTTCCATGTACTCCAGCTTTTAGTCATTTCTGTAAAAGTAAACGGTGGTCAATGCGGTCAAAAGCTTTACTGTAGTCAGTAAAAACTGCATCCACCTGGCCACCTGAGTCCATATTTGAAGTTAATGATTTTTCAAAAACCCATACTGTTCTGGTAAGAAACCGGCATGGAGTGCAGAGTAAACGTTAGTATACACGATTCTTTCCAAAACTTCAACAAAAATGAATCACTTTGAAATAGGTCTACAATTTTTAAATTCACTTTTATTTCCATTTTTATGTACTGAAGTAATAAATGCTGAGTTCCAAATTGTTAGCACTGTACCCTTTGTTACTGATTTCTGAAATAAATAAGTCAAAGGCATTGTCAATGCTTTTGCACACTTGACTATAAACAATGGAACAATATTATCCGGACCAGCACCTTTATTTATATCGAGTGATTTCAAAAGCTTATGAACAGAAACAGGCTCGATTACCATTGTGTTGATAGAATTAATATAATAAGGATTTTCTAAAAAATGAATTAATGGAGAAGAATTCTAGTTTGATTGAATGTTGAATTGAAAATAAGTGCAAAAAAAATTACAAATACTTTCCCGAGGATGAGCACTTATTCCGTCATATGACATGGTCGCTGGAATAGAATGCATGCGAAATTATTTCATATATGACCACAATTTTTTTAGGATTTTTAGTAATACATTCTTCAATGTTTGTGATATATGGTTTAAAGCACGCTTTTTACTACCATTTTAGCACGTTTCCTCGATAATGAAAAAGATATGATGATTGATTTGGTTAGTTGAACATTCGTAATCGCAAATTTCACTTTCCTCTGTAGTGTTTTCGAAGGTGTATATTCAAATAAAACTTTTCAACACATTTGTATTGACATTAATGACAAGAATTTTTTTCCTCTGCGTGTTTACACTTTAAATGTCTTTTAAAACTGTATTTTGTTGAATATGCATAATCACATAAATCACATTCTATTCAAATCCCCCATTGCTACACATGTGTAACCACATATATCACATGAGAAGTCTTTTTCTTTTGTGTGTTTATATTTTAAATGGCTCTTTAAATTACCTTTTTTTGAACATGCATAATCACAGAAATCACATGTAAATAGTTTCTCTCCAGTGTGTTTGCGAAGGTGTATATTAACTTGGCCTTTGTAACACATTTGTACTCACATATATGACGTGCGAAGTTTCTTCCTTTGTGTTTTTATATATTAAATGTTGTTTCAAATTACCATTCTCTGAACATGTATAATCACACAAATCACATGTGTATTGTTGCTCACCAGTGTGTTTGCGAAGGTGTATATTTAACTTGGCCTTTGTAACACATTTGTACTCACATATATGACGTGCGAAGTTTCTTCCTTTGTGTGTTTATATATTAAATGTTGTTTCAAATTACCATTCTCTGAACATGTATAATCACACAAATCACATGTGTATTGTTGCTCACCAGTGTGTTTGCGAAGGTGTATATTTAACTTGGCCTTTGTAACACATTTGTACTCACATATATGACGTGCGAAGTTTCTTCCTTTGTGTGTTTATATATTAAATGTTGTTTCAAATTACCATTCTCTGAACATGTATAATCACACAAATCACATGTGTATTGTTGCTCACCAGTGTGCTGGCGCAGGTGTAAATTTAAGTTGGTCATTGTAAAACATTTGTACTCACATATATGACATGCAAAGTTTTTTCCTTGGTGTGTTTATACATTAAATGGCTTTTTAAATATCTTTTTTCTGAACCTGTATAATCACACAAATCACACGTATATGGTTTCTCAGCAGTGTGTTTGCGCAGGTGTTTATTTAAAGCTACCTTTTCTACACATTTGTACTCACATATATGACATGCAAAGTTTTTTTCCTTTGTGTGTTTATACATTAAATGTTTTTTTAAAGTACCTTTCTCTGAACATGTATAATCACACAAATCACATGTATACGGTTTTTCACCAGTGTGTTTGCGAAGGTGTTTTTTTAAAGTTGCCTTTTCTGCACATTTGTACTCACATATATGACATGCGAAGTTTTTTTCCTTTGTGTGTTTATACATTAAATGTTTTTTTAAAGTACCTTTCTCTGAACATGTATAATCACACAAATCACATGTATACGGTTTTTCACCAGTGTGTTTGCGAAGGTGTTTATTTAAAGCTGCCTTTTCTACACATTTGTACTCACATATATGACATGCGAAGTTTTTTTCCTTTGTGTGTTTATACATTAAATGTTTTTTTAAAGTACCTTTCTCTAAACATGTATAATCACACAAATCACATGTATACGGTTTTTCACCAGTGTGTTTGCGAAGGTGTTTTTTTAAAGTTGCCTTTTCTGCACATTTGTACTCACATATATGACACGCGAAGTTTTTTTCCTTTGTGTGTTTATATATTAAATGTTTTTTTAAAGTACCTTTCTCTGAAAATGTATAATCACACAAATCACATGTATAAGGTTTTTCACCAGTGTGTTTGCGAAGGTGTCTATGTAAATCGCTCTTAGTAAAACATTTGTACTCACATATATGACATGCGAAGTTTTTTTCCTTTGTGTGTTTATACATTAAATGTTGTTTTAAATATCTTTTGACTGAGCATGCATAATCACACAAATCGCATGTATACTGTTTCTGACCACTGTGTTTGCAAAGGTGTGTATTTAACTCTCTTTTTGTGACACATACGTACTGACATGTATGACATAGGAAATTATTTTCTGGTGCTGACCTATTAAAACCACTTGATGTATTTCCTTGATCACATCCATCTTTTGTAGTACTTGGTGCAGATGTAGTGACATCTGCAGTCTTCTCAAGACATTGCTTGAAAATTATATTTTTAGCATCATTATAAGAACGTTTACAAGTAGGTGTTTTATTCTTTACTATAATCATATTTTCTGGTTGAGTATTAACGTCTGGTGTTAAGTTAAATGTTGACTTTGTAGCAGGTTTGCTATCAAAATTTTCCACATTCGTATACACAGACAAGTTTTTAGAAGAACTTCTATTAGCCAAAATATTTTTGTCCTCAGTTGTTTCGTCGAACTCAATTCGCTTCGCTTTTTGCGATACTTCGTTCAATATGCGGTTTCTCGCTGGTGCTTCTGAAATCAATGCAAGGTCAATGTAACTGACTAGATTTTGAATCAAATTAATTTTGTTTTCGATTTCTTTCTCCTTTTTGGGGAAAAGAGAAATTAAATCATTTATTTGGGAATGAGTTTTGCAATCTATACAGTGTATTCTCCTAAATGTATTCCTTTGATTGGGCGAAAAAAATTCTCTTGCCTAACTAGTTAAACCTTAAATTAAAGGGGGTTGATTGAAAAAAAACAACTTCAGACCTTTTTTGTAGAGCATTGAATTTTCAAAAACAAAACAACTAAAAACTCTATAGGACATATGAGTCATTAGTTATAACAATTAAAAGTAGTAAAAACATTTTTTTTTTCCTTATGGGAAAACTAAAAGTATGATGGGTACCATCAAAACATTGATTTAAATATACCATATTTTACGTGAACTATTTATAGTAATTTGTAGAAAAAATAAAATAAATAACAATCACTCGAATATGAACATATTTATTGTATAATATGTAAGAAAGCATTTAATAAAGATTATTAAAAATGAATGAATCGAAACCAGGAATAATACAGCAGTGACTGTAGGAATCACCTAAAAAATAATCGACTTTAAACTGCCATATTTACCAGCACTTATTTATCAATACTAATAGTAGTTTTGGTTGTGTATACTTTTAGCAAGAATGGATAAATAAAGCGCACAAGAATACTCTGTTATGGTTTCTGCACGATTAAAGGCAGGCTTGAGATATATGCACTTTCCGCAAGGAGTATGGTCACAGGTTACATTCTTATTGAGAAAAAGCGACCGTACGGGAGACGAAGTCACACAAACATGGAAATATAGAACCCATTGTGGCAAAGAAAGGGGAAAAGTCGCGTTTTTGGCGCAAGTGAAGTTCGAGCTAATATACACGACATATTTTTGGGTATTAAAAATATACATAAATTTTAAATAATACGAAGAAAAACTTAATACTTAAAAATAAACTAAATTATGAATAAATTAATATAAAGTATTGTAGTAATAATTTTGAAACGTCTAGCGCCATCTAGTAGTACGCGGACGAAAGTAACTTAGAAGTTGATTAACTCGATGGTTTTGTCTATGGAATATTTCCAATAGCACAATTAGGAATCACTAGATTTCAGAAAATAATTATGGGGAAATACTTCAGTCTGTCCAGGTTGAGTTTGTGGTTAACGCACGTGTGGGCAGAATTATTTAATTTTTCTAATTAATTTTAATAATACAGTACTTTTCTTGTTCTCTTACTATTATATTTAAGTCTATGTGGTGTTTGTGCTAACAAGTTTGCTTTTAATTTGCTCTATATTCTTTTTTTTAACAACGCTTGTAAACATAACCTAAAGGAAAAGTTTTTTTTTTCTCCTTTTTTGCATTATTCATAGGGATATGGATAGGATCTCCGACATGGTCGGGGACCCCCCGGCCCCGCCAGATCCTGATCCGGATCTCCTCCACTGGATTCTGATCTGGATCCCCTGCATCTCCCATATCATGCTTTATAAATATGGATGTCAATCCACCTAATATACGGAATCGAAAGCGCATTATATTCCGTTTTAAGGCAAACGATGCTGCTAAAAAATCACTAATAAACGAGTCTTCAACTAATCCTGGCCTATGGATCCACGCTTTGTTGAGTATGTCACATAAATATACCGAAATGGACAATGGCCCCTTCCTAGGTCATGCGCACAGGACGGAGAGCCACCCTAAAGCTGCCATATCTATTAACAAAATGGACTTTGGGAAACCTATGGTAAATGCCAAAATTGGCAAAATTGCCCAGCGAGGCATTAAAAATGTCGGCGGTAATAGAGTCTTTGTAGAGTTTCTTACCCCACACGATGCCAATGAATTTGTCTCCAATCCGATTTTAGCAGATTCGAAATATGAAGCGATGATTCCCACTTTTAATGTGACTCGAATGGGAATTGCCCGAGATGTCCCCACAGACTGGTCGATGGAAGAGTTTGTAAACAAAATAAAATCGGAAAGAACGGTACCAGGATGTCAACACAGAGTGGTGTCTATCTACCACAGTTGTCCTTACCTTTAGCGGGCAATTTCTGCCGAACTACATATATTGTTATGAGAGAGACTCTGGGAGGAGTAGAAGTTGTTATATGTATGGTCATTATATAAGCAAATTTTATGTTCTTGCCGCTGATGAAGTGTTATTGATACAGGAGAAATGAATGGTGTATTAATCTTCTCTCTAATTTCTTACTCCCTGTTGGGCTGAATTTTAGTATAACAGTATGTAACAAATCGATGCCAGAGGGAAGTGTGCCCAGAAGACTGGCTGCATTGCTACACTGTATGGCAATGCTAATTCGTTGTGCGAAACATAAACCTGCCTTCTGATCACAGGTGGTATCAGAGTTTCTTACAAATTTCTTTGAAGAAACCCTTAGCTGATGGACCCCACGGACCTAGTTTCAACTCCAAACGGCACAAATATGTAACCCCTTCCTAGGGTTCCATATTTGCACCGTTTATGATCTTCAGCTGTTGAAGCAGCGTTGCTAGCCCCTGACTTAATCACTGGATGATGTGATGCCGCCAGTGTCAACGCATGTCGCGTCCCACACGAGCGGCCGACGCGACATTGGTAACTCATAGTAAAAATCTTAATAATATTTGTAACGTTTTCTACAAAAGTTATTTTATTCTTCTTTCAAAATATACTAACATATTACTATATTTATATAAATATTGTTAGATCTCGCAATATTTCTAAATGCCAGGGGATGGCAATGTTAAACATATTAAATAAAATGGACACAAACAAGACTTAAAAAAAGAGGATGAGAATGAAAATGATAACTCTCACCTATATCAAACCTCTCCAAAATGACTCGCACTTCTCTTTGCAACATATCTTTCAGTATCATGCTTCTTAGAGGCGCATTATCATCAGAAAGTGCGCCTGACTCAACATCATTAACATCTAGATTGTCCTCCTGACATGAATCTGAAGGTGTGAGAAAATATTTCCATGTGAACTAAAGTTCCCTGTGGGCCTTAATCTGATGACACTTGTTTTATAATTGTAAAAGAATCCTATATTTACTAGATCAGTTTGTAGGTCTGTTAGAAGATGAGACATATTTTTTTGTCTAATTTGATAACAGGAATTGCAGCAGTCACGTTTTTAGTAAATTATGACCAAACAGCAAATTAGAAACCATTATAAACTTGTAATTTCAGTCCATCTGGTCAATCTGTCATTGAATAAGTACGGGTCACAAGTTTTTTTTCAAAAACCACTAGGTCTAATTGATGGCATTTGTTAGGAATGTGTATATATTATGTTGCTATATGAAAAGAAAAATAAAAAGATAAGTTTTCAAGCTACATGGAGTCTTCTTCTCATAGTGTCCCATAACGAAATTACAAAAATCATTCATCATTGCCATCAAATCCTTAAACATAAATGAAACGACATACAATGAAGTGCTCCATATCACATTTATTTAAGAAACATTCATTTGAGGTCTTGTCATAGAAGTACTTCATGGACCAGAAATGAACGTATGAGACTTCACATCCCAGACAATGCAATTTGTATGTATGTACAATTGTCAAGGTACTCAATTCCAAGTGTAATAAAAAAAATGTGAAAATCTTAATTAGCCACTTGCCTTCTTCTTGGATTTTAATATCATCCTCTTCTTGATCATGTTCTTCATATACTTCCTCAACTGCTCGTTGTATTTCTTCCACAGAATCTGTTTCAAATTGTTTATATTTAATAGGTAATATGAAGGTATTTAATCAATGAAGTTATGTATTTGTCATGCTAAGATACATTGTATCTTTGAAGTGAAGATACTTGTGTTTTTCTTAAAATACCTACATTCGATTTATTAAGTAGGGTATTTTACCTTAATAAAAACTAGGTTGTATGTCTGTTTGTTTATATGGTAAGATTTATGCAGTTAGGCATTTGATAAACCTTTTTAAAAGTTTTGATAAACTTTTTAATGAGTTTTAGATTACTAGATTGATAAAATGTGAACTTGGTGTTGTTGGTTCCAAAATATAAAAGGAGGTGCAACTACCTAATAAATAAATTCTATGTGTGCTCGTCAAACAGAGCGAAAGCTCTGTACAATATAATCAGGTCGCAGTTACTATGACTGCTGGTACTAGATGGGAGTATAAAGGTTACGTATATAAGATTCTTGTTTTGTTATTTTCAGTGTGGAAAGTATTCAAGTTCTATGAAATAAATAAAGTATTTATGACCTTTTAGCTTTTAATAAAAATAGGTAGCTAACTTAAAGTAAAAAATCCATGAAACATCTCTCAGGGTTGTTAAATGAATAAAATGCTTTGCCAAATGAGAGATTAAATTTGTGTGTATATTTAACTCTACTACCCAATCTAAAATCTAACAATCTATACTAATATTATAAAGCTGAAGAGTTTGTTTGTTTGTTTAAATGCGCTAGTCTCA
Organism: Dendrolimus kikuchii; assembly: GCA_019925095.2. Taxonomy (NCBI): domain Eukaryota; kingdom Metazoa; phylum Arthropoda; class Insecta; order Lepidoptera; family Lasiocampidae; genus Dendrolimus; species Dendrolimus kikuchii. The sequence goes on from CM034387.1 coordinate 37,034,422, forward strand.
GGAACCGCTGGTCCGATTTGAAAAATTCTTTCAGTCTTGAATAGTACATTTATCGAGGAAAGCTATAGGCTATATTATATTTTCAAAAAATTAGGGATTCTTACTAAAAGTCCAATAATGTGACCCAAGGTGTAAAAATGACCCGAAAAAATCCTTACACGGCGTGCACTGCGATAACTATTGATTATAGAACAAAACAATGTACTACCACTTTGCAGAACATATAATTGTCTGCAAAAAATATCGCGTAACCTAACCACGTCTAACTATTGTAGTTATCTCACAATAAGTGCTTTTTTATTTTTTTAAATAATTAAAATGCCATCCCTTCAAAACTCTTTATTTTGTACCTTAGTATAAATCCTTATCAAAGTAAATTACTCCATATTCAAGACGAATTCAATACCATTCTAGAACTTTTTGAATTATTCAATTCGGAGGTTTCATTCAAAAGATATCGCAATATTTAAAATGTAAGTTTTAGTGTTGTAGCCAAACATACTAATATTGTTTGATTGAACGCGCTAATCTCAGGAACTACTGGTCTGATTTGAAAAATTCTTTCAGTGTTGGATAGCCCATTTATTAAGGAAGGCTATAGGCTACATATCATCACGCTAAGACCAATATGAGCAGAGCACCAATGAAGAATGTTTCAAAATCGGAAGGTTTTGAAAGCAAATTCCACGCAGATGACGTTGCGGGCACAGCTAATAAATATATAAATTAAAATTAAGTATAAAATGTAAAATCATATTAGTCTTAATTGGCCACTTGCCTACTTCTTCTTTGATGTTAATGTCATTGTCTTCTTGATCATGCTCTTCATATTCTTCCTCATCTTCTCGTTTTATTTCTTCCACAGAATCTGTTTCAAATCGTTTACATTCAAATTGGAAAAGTTCTTTAATAAAAGACATAGAATCAAGGTCCTTTGTCAGACAAGCCATAGATGATATTGTTTCCTGTGATTGCTGAAACATAAAAGTACATTATACACACAAACTAGTTTTTATGTAATATAATATCTAAAACATATCACTGACAAAAATTATGTACATAAAAATGTAATTAGAATAAAAAATCAAGTACTACATACTTTCCAACCATCACTAAAAAAAGATGTGAGCCACTCCTCAGCCTTTAAGGCTCTCTCCCTCAACTGGCAACACTTTTTCAGCTGTGCATAACATATGTAGCACACTTGGCATGGTTTCCCATAATTAGTATTGAACTGAAAATCAAACCATAACTTTTAAATTGGCATTTTGCATGCAACAGTTTTGTTCATGTAAATTAATACTATATCTTGTGTAAAATGTAACACTTTCCAAGATAAAGTGTTGGGTTAAATGTGTGTGACACTTAAATTTAATATTAATTTGATGATGATATAATTTTGGGGATATCCTTACGACTTACTTATAGCAGTGAGTGCAGTATAAATATAGGGCGCACTTATTTTAGGGAATATGAGGGGTGGAGTGAGAAGTTTGGGAGTCATACTCACCTCTTCTGCAATTTTTTTATCTAGAAAATGTATAGTTCTTGAGATATTAATGTTTACGTAAATGTAACCTCACTTTGGTTTAACTTTAGATTAGTGGTCACTAAATTTTGAGTAGTAGAGGGCAGAGAATGGAGAGGCGGTGAGCAGTACTTCTCCCTTCTCCAACCCCCCCATATCTAGGAAACATGGAGTCCTTGAGATATTATTTTTTTCAATCGATATTTTCATTATATTGCGACAATGGTGAGCAGTCTGTTCTGGCACTCCGGCCGCTACTCTTTTTCACTAATATTGCATGTATATCATAGGTCCGAAGTTGTAACATCCAACCCAATCCAATAAATGAAAGTAAATAAGTAATGCATGAACTCACCTGAGCATTTGTTAGCTTTTCCCACATTTCTTGTAAAACAGTGTTGCTTATAGTGCACATACGTCTATCACCACACAAACACACCCTGCACATATTATCTGTCATGTTGCTTTCTTATTATTATACGATCCAATTGTTAATTAATTATCTGATAGAGCAGTATTTTCATTCCAACTTGTACTAGAAAAGGCTTCGGTACATAAATAATACCACAGATTACTAGAGACGCTACGGATAAAACAAACAATACACCTTACCAGACTGATGCAAGTAGGGATGCAAACAAAACATCGATGTTTCCAAACATCGATACATCGTTCATAAAAATTGATGTTTTAACATCGATGTTGAAACCGAAACATCGTTGTTCAAGTACGATATTTTGTGAACGATATTTTATCTTACATAGACATAACGTGCCATCTTGCGCTCTATCTCTATACAGATATCCATTATATTATTTTTTTCATATTTTTTCTTATTGCCAATAATAATTTATAATGTAAACATTGATTATTATACCTATCTATTTAATTTCTTTTAAAAATTAAAAAAATTCTTAGATGTACATTTATTTAAAATGGTGATAGGGATGTGTTAGTGTGGACCCACGCTGTTGAATTGTAAGTAAAGTAGTGAATGTTCGGTTAGGAAAAAGACATATAAATAGAATAAACATAGTATTTAGTAGCAATGAGAGCATTGAGAAGTGTGTGTGGTATTTATTTGAAAGATGGAGTGACAGTGGTGTAAAAGGATGATGTTAGTGAAAGCAAGAATTAAGAAAGGTTTGCTAGAGTGGTTTGGGCGATACATCGATGTTAAAAAAAACGATATTACATTTGCATCACAGGAAGAACCGTCAAAAGTTTATGTAAATGGTGATAAAAAACATCGTTCATAAACATCGATATATCGTTCATAAATATCGATATTTTTAACATCGATATCCTAACATGGACATTTTATATGAACGATGTTGCATCACTAGGTGCAAGCACAAACTACTATGGATACTACGTATATATTTATTTTTTGAGGCGAGGGAAAATGCTTAACCGATTTACGCACAAACTGGGCCGTTGCTAGGGGAACGACACGCGTCGGTCGGGGGCGATAACACTGCAGCAATGGTATGCTCTTGGCAGTGCTCCGTCCGCGATCGACGTCACAGAATAGTGTGGAAGACGCAGAGCGTTGCTGCACGAGCGAGCAACCCCAATACCCACTAAAAACTCCCTCCCCCTGTCGACCCTGCGCTTTTGTTTGTGTTGGAAAGGCTGAGATTTAGAACATAGTTACGCCCAGCCGATCCAGCGCAATAAAGTGCCTGGAGTGTGCCCTGGGAGAACACACCCCACTTCGTTGTGCGGGGGTAGAAGGTTCTTTGCTCTCCTAGCAAGCTAAAGGCTCCCCGCAGTAAACGGAACCTAACTCAGGGAGGGAAGTAATGCACGTACCTGCCTCTCCGGGTGCCAGCTGAAGGCCGGCGACCTCGAGAAGACGCATTAGCACGCGCTGCAGGACTTTTCTCCCTATCGCGTTCTGCGGCCTCCTTGAGTGACATTACTGTCTCACAAAAAGTAACCGCAGCCCCCCAATTGTCGCCGCTCTGCAGCATGGCCTTGACCAAGTCGCCGAGCGAATCGACCGGACCTATGTGCGTCTCAAGTTCGAAACGCTGCGGCGCCCATGCGGCGCACTCGACTAGCGTGTGTAACGCCGTGTCGGGCGCGCCGCACTGGCGGCAGTCCGGGGAAGGCAAGCAGCCCACAATGCGATACAGATACTTATCGAAACATCCGTGCCCGGTAAGTATCTGCGTCGTCCTGAAGTTCAGTGTTTGACCCATTCCGTCAGCTGTGGCCTGATTGCATCCACCGTGTAGCCGCCATAGGCCACAGGGTTATCGAGCTCTTGAGACCAGACGGCGATCATGGAAGCGGTTTCCCGCTTCCTGATCGCCTGGATTTCGACCTGACAGAAGGTCAGGCCTCTAGCTAGGACATCCTGCCGGGTGCGACGCACCTCTGTCAGGACGTTCGCCTGGAGATGCCAGGGCGGATCGCCTGCCAGGAGGGTGGCCGCCGTCCGCGACACTGTGCGATACCCCCGTATGTTCCTCACGGCCAGAACCTGCTGCGCCCGGTGCAGCAGTGTTCTGTTGTGGCGGTGAAGTGCAGTGGACCAGACGGGTTCACCGTACAGCGCAATACTCCTCAGGATGCCAGAGTAAAGTTTCCGCGTCGCACCCCCCGGGCCCCCCACGTTGGGAAGCAGCCACGAGAGTGCGCCCGCGGATTTGACGAGTTTGGGAACTAGCTGCTCAAAGTGCGCTTTGTGAAATTATCTCTCGGTAGTTTCACTCGTCTATCCAGCTGCCCCCGCAATACATTACAGATATAGGCCATTTCACGCAAATGTGGCGATGGGTGTAATGCGTTATTCGTGATCTTATAGGGCCACAATCAATATCTTTGTTATTATTGCAGGTGTGGCCCCCAGCGTAAAAATTGAATTTGCTAGAGTTTAGACAAATCAGCGGAAGTGGCGCCTCTATTCTTTTCTAAATTAATTTGCCATATTAGAGCTGTCTTTTGCAATCCTATTAAATTAGAGACAGACTACAGATTAGGTACTAGATAATCAGACCACCGTCTTAGGACAAAATATTCTATTAACTTAAGCAACGAACATACAAAAAGGCCGAATACGGGAAATAATTCGTGTGAAAGCGAATTTCGGCACACTTATAGAGGAAGGTGTCCTAAATAACACACTAAAAGGACTGATAGGTGGGGAATAGGGAAGGAGCTATTTTCTATATAGGTCCCTAACCTTTATAGAAAATAGCTCTATCCCCATTTCAGTTTTTTGTGAATAACTCAAAAACTACAGCCTATAGCAAAAAAAAATCCAATGACTGTCTTAATCTAAATATAATTCTCTACAGTAAAGGTTTTGCAGACTTTTTCCTGGAATCAATAGAAAATAGACTTTTTAGTTTCTGTTTATTAGTTTTTGTGCAATCTGTTTTAAAAACTAAAAATGTCGCAGGCTCCATTGGTTTCATCTTTTGCCGGGGGACCACGCTCCTGGTGTGCTCCAACTCTTATTGAGTAGGCTGGTGTGTAATGCGCCTCTCAGGAGGAGAGGTGAGCTCCCATCTCGACGGCATTATCAACGGGTGAGGACTCTTTCCCAGGGATCCACTCTCGCCGTCCAGCCCACTGACGACGCATCCTTTTTTGGCGTGAGCGTAGTAACGTAAGTAGCGTAGTAGTATTACGGCTGGGTGACGAGCATTAACCGACGAGGTCCTGACATTGTTTTGCCAAAAACAGGCACACCTGGAGGGTACCATATCCTCGTAGCTTGCCTGGTGGTGATAGCACCCTGATAAGGCCGAACTGCCTAATGTCAACGACAGATACCTCACGAAGTTGACATAATATGTTTTTTATATTTGGTCACATAAATAAAAAAGGCAATCGAAAACTCATTATGGTCTCGCCAAAAACCATAAAGATTTTATTTCGCCAAACTAGCTACAGATTTCGAAAAGCGTAAAAGTCTTAAAGCATCATGGAGGTAAGTTTTAATAAAATATAGTCAGTGCATTTTGCATATACGGTATTCTAGATCACATGTCTCTTTTAGGGTTCCTAACCAAATGATGAAAATAGTGACCGTTCCTTACATACATGAAACCCTTAGTCGCGGGCAGACTGCCAAGCCCTCACCCAATTTATTTTATTTTTTTACGCAAGAGTCGATCCCAAACCCATAAGCAACTTTGCTCTGTCAGACATGAGCATTATCTCACTTCGTATGTTTGATATTCTACGTGAATTTAAACAGGAAAGAGATGTCAAAGTAATTTATTTGTTTGAAACATGGACATTTTTGCAGATGTTATGCTTTTTTTTTTAAGGCGGGGAAATGTTATTTACGCACAATTCATGTTTCGCCTTGACAGGCATATAATTTTTTTGTAGTTTTGGCTATTTTATTTAATTTTATTCGGAAAACAAAGTTTATAACTAAGTACATACTACTGAATATCTATAACCATTTAATTGTTTTCACATTTAAAAAACAATATAAATTATTTTAAAACGGACCTATTGCATAAAACTTGTTAATATTCAGACCAATACTTTACCAAGACCGTCTTAAGATTTTGTGGATTACGAATAAATAAATCTATATCATGTGTAACAGCTAAAAGATTATAGTTATTTGACACACAATTAAAATAAGAATTTGTCCTATAATTACTAGATATCCGAGCAACAAACAATCGTATTGGATTTCGGAAGAGTCTTGTTGGCAAACATATTGTAGATAATAAATAAGGCGAGTCTATTTTAGACTGCAATTTTACTTAGCATCACTATATCTGCTATTTGCCTCCTTTTGTGCAATGGCAAAATATGACGTCTGAGACATCTAGCTTCCTAGTGATTATCACTAACCTTGCATTTAAACTCTAAAAATCTAAATACCTACGTTGTATGGATTCGATTCTATTAACATACACATCATACATTGAATTCTATACCTGTGAGGCGTACTCTAGAAGACTACGCACCAAAGAACAATACAAAATCTTTAAGACCTTGACATTACTAAATTGTGAACTGACTCTCATGACAAAACCTAAAAGTCTTATTGGCTTTTTTTGTTATGTGGTCTATGTGTTTATCATACAGTAATTTCGAATCGTTGTAGTACTCTGAGATCACGTATCTCATCAACTTCGGTAAGAATCATATTATTAATAGTGTAGAAATACTGGATGAAATTTGGTTTACGTGTAAAGGTAATTTTATAGTATTTAAATATGTTGAGATCTAGTTTATTTAATGTGCAATATTGTTCAAATTGATGAAGGTCATCCTGTAAAAGATAGCAATCATTAATGGTGTTGATAGATCTAAATATTTTCATGTCGTTAGGATATAAAACAAAATTTGAAAATTTAAAACAGTTATTTATATCGTTAATAAAAATCGTGAACAAAAGTGGTCCTAGCAGGGATCCTTGGGATACTCCCGAAGGAATATTTACCCATCTTGAGGAATATCCGTTGACAACAACGGCCTGCGACCTTTTATCAATATAAGAGGAGAACCATCTGAACAAGTTTCCATGAACTCCAGCTTTTAGTAATTTCTGTAAAAGTAAACGGTGGTCAATGCGGTCAAAAGCTTTACTGTAGTCAGTAAAAACTGCATCCACCTGGCCACCTGAGTCCATATCTGAAGTGAATAATTTTTCAAAAAACCATACTGTTCTGGTAAGAAACGCATGGAGTGCAGAGTAAACGTTAGTATACACGTTTCTTTCCAAAACTTTAACAAAAATGAATCACTTTGAAATAGGTCTATAATTTTTAATTTCACTTTTATTTCCATTTTTATGTACTGAAGTAATAAATGCTGAGTTCCAAATTGTTAGCACTGTACCCTTTGTTAGAGATTTCTGAAATAAATAAGTCAAAGGCATTGTCAGTGCTTTTGCACACTTGACTATCAACAATGGAACAATATTATCCGGACCAGCACCTTTATTTATATCGAGTGATTTCAAAAGCTGATGAACACAAACAGGCTCAACTACCATTGTGTTGATAGAATTAATATAATAAGGATTTTCTAAAAAATGAATTGATGGAGAAGAATTCTAGTTTGATGGCGCCGATAAAAATGTTGGATTGAAAATAAGTGCAAAAAAATTACAAATACTTTCCCGAGGATGAGCACTTATTCCGTCATATGACATGGTCACTGGAATAGAATGCATGCGACATGATTTCACATAAGACCACATTTTTTTTAGGATTTTTAGTAATAGATTCTTCAATGTTTGTAATATATGGTTTAAAGCATGCTTTTTACTACCATTTTAGCACGTTTCCTCGATAATGAAAAAGATATGATGATTGATTTGGTTAGTTGAACATTCGTAATCGCAAATTTCACTTTCCTCTGTAGTGTTTTCGAAGGTGTTTATTCAAATAAAACTTTTCAACACCTTTGTATTGACATTAATGACATAAGAATTTTTTTCCTCTGCGTGTTTACACTTTAAATGTCTTTTAAAACTGTATTTTGTTGAATATGCATAATCACATAAATCACATGTATACGGTTTCTCCTTGTGTTTGCGAAGGTGTCTATTCAAATCTCCCTTTGCTACACATGTGTAACCACATATATCACATGAGAAGTCTTTTTCTTTTGTGTGTTTATATTTTAAATGGCTCTTTAAATTACCTTTTTTTGAACATGCATAATCACAGAAATCACATGTAAATAGTTTCTCTGCAGTGTGTTTGCGAAGGTGTATATTTAACTTGGCCTTTGTAACACATTTGTACTCACATATATGACGTGCGAAGTTTCTTCCTTTGTGTGTTTATATATTAAATGTTGTTTCAAATTACCATTCTCTGAACATGTATAATCACACAAATCACATGTGTATTGTTGCTCACCAGTGTGCTGGCGCAGGTGTAAATTTAAGTTGGTCATTGTAAAACATTTCTACTCACATATATGACATGCAAAGTTTTTTTCCTTGGTGTGTTTATACATTAAATGGCTTTTTAAATATCTTTTTTCTGAACCTGTATAATCACACAAATCACACGTATATGGTTTCTCAGCAGTGTGTTTGCGCAGGTGTATATTTAAGTTAGTCTTTGTAAAACATTTGTACTCACATATATGACATGCAAAGTTTTTTTCCTTGGTGTGTTTATACATTAAATGGCTTTTTAAATATATTTTTTCTGAACATGTATAATCACACAAATCACACGTATATGGTTTCTCAGCAGTGTGTTTGCGCAGGTGTTTATTTAAAGCTGCCTTTTCTACACATTTGTACTCACATATATGACATGCGAAGTTTTTTTCCTTTGTGTGTTTATACATTAAATGTTTTTTTAAAGTACCTTTCTCTGAACATGTATAATCACACAAATCACATGTATACGGTTTTTCACCAGTGTGTTTGCGAAGGTGTTTATTTAAAGTTGCCTTTTCTGCACATTTGTACTCACATATATGACATGCGAAGTTTTTTTCCTTTGTGTGTTTATACATTAAATGTTTTTTTAAAGTACCTTTCTCTGAACATGTATAATCACACAAATCACATGTATACGGTTTTTCACCAGTGTGTTTCCGCAGGTGTTTATTTAAAGCTGCCTTTTCTACACATTTGTACTCACATATATGACATGCGAAGTTTTTTTCCTTTGTGTGTTTATACATTAAATGTTTTTTTAAAGTACCTTTCTCTAAACATGTATAATCACACAAATCACATGTATACGGTTTTTCACCAGTGTGTTTGCGAAGGTGTTTATTTAAAGTTGCCTTTTCTGCACATTTGTACTCATATATATGACATGCAAAGTTTTTTTCCTTGGTGTGTTTATACATTAAATGTTTTTTTAAAGTACCTTTCTCTGAAAATGTATAATCACACAAATCACATGTATACGGTTTTTCACCAGTGTGTTTGCGAAGGTGTTTATTTAAAGCTGCCTTTTCTACACATTTGTACTCGCATATGTGACATGAGAAGTTTTTTTCCTTAGTGTGTTTATACATTAAATGTTTTTTTAAAGTAACTTTCTCTGAACATGTATAATCACACAAATCACATGTATACGGTTTCTCACCCGTGTGTTTGCGAAGGTGTATATTTAGTTTGTGCTTTGTAACACTTTTGTACTGACATGTATGACATGCGAAGTTTTTTTCCTTGGTGTGTTTATATATTAAATGTTGTTTTAGATTACTTTTCTCTGAACATGCATAATCACACAAATCACATGTATAAGGTTTCTCACCCGTGTGTTTGCGAAGGTGTCTATGTAAATCGCTCTTAGTAAAACATTTGTACTCACATATATGACATGCAAAGTTTTTTTCCTTTGTGTGTTTATACATTAAATGTTGTTTTAAATATCTTTTGACTGAGCATGCATAATAACACAAATCGCATGTATACTGTTTCTGACCACTGTGTTTGCAAAGGTGTGTATTTAACTGTCTTTTTGTGACACATACGTACTGACATGTATGACATAGGAAATTATTTTCTGGTGCTGACCTATTAAAACCACTTGATGTATTTCCTTGATCACATCCATCTTTTGTAGTACTTGGTGCAGATGTAGTGACATCTGCAGTCTTCTCAAGACATTGCTTGAAAATTATATTTTTAGCATCATTATAAGAACGTTTACAAGTAGGTGTTTTATTCTTTACTATAATCATATTTTCTGGTTGAGTATTAACGTCTGGTGTTAAGTTAAATGTTGACTTTGTAGCAGGTTTGTTATCAAAATTTTCCACATTCGTATACACAGACAAGTTTTTAGAAGAACTTCTATTAGCCAAAATATTTTTGTCCTCAGTTGTTTCGTCGAACTCAATTCGCTTCGCTTTTTGCGATACTTCGTTCAATATACCTTTTCTCGCTGGTGCTTCTGAAATCAATGCAAGGTCAATGTAACTGACTAGATTTTGAATCAAATTAATTTTGTTTTCGATTTCTTTCTCCTTTTTGGGGAAAAGAGAAATTAAATCATTTATTTGGGAATGAGTTTTGCAATCTATACAGTGTATTCTCCTAAATGTATTCCTTTAATTGGGCGAAAAAAATTCTCTTGCCTAACTAGTTAAACCTTAAATTAAAGGGGGTTGACTGAAAAAAACAACTTCAGACCTTTTTTGTAGAACATTGAATTTTCAAAAACAAAACAACTAAGAACTCTATAGGACATATGAGTCATTAGTTATAACAATTAAAAGTAGTAAAAACATTTTTTTCTGCCCTTTTTTCTTATGGGAAAACTAAAAGTATGATGGGTACCATCAAAACATTGATTTAAATATACCATATTTTACGTGAACTATTTATAGTAATTTGTAGAAAAAATAAAATAAATAACAATCACTCGAATATGAACATATTTATTGTATAATATGTAAGAAAGCATTTAATAAAGATTATTAAAAATGAATGAATCGAAGCCAGGAATAATACAGCAGTGACTGTAAGAATCACCTAAAAAATAATCGACTTTAAACTGCCATATCTACCAGCACTTATTTATCAATACTAATAGTAGTTTTGGTTGTGTATACTTTTAGCAAGAATGGATAAATAAAGCGCACAAGAATACTCTGTTATGGTTTCTGCACGATTAAAGGCAGGCTTGAGATATATGCACTTTCCGCAAGGAGTATGGTCACAGGTTACATTCTTATTGAGAAAAAGCGACCGTACGGGAGACGAAGTCACACATACATGGAAATATAGAACTCATTGTGGCAAAGAAAGGGGAAAAGTCGCGTTTTTGGCGCAAGTGAAGTTCGAGCTAATATACACGACATATTTTTAGGTATTAAAAATATACATACATTTTAAATAATACGAAGAAAAACTTAATACTTAAAAATAAACTAAATTATGAATAAATTAATATAAAGTATTGTAGTAATAATTTTGAAACGTCTAGCGCCATCTAGTAGTACGCGAACGAAAGCAACTTAGAAGTTGATTAACTCGATGGTTTTGTCTATGGAATATTTCCAATAGCACAATTAGGAATCACTAGATTTCAGAAAATAATTATGGGGAAATACTTCAGTCTGTCCAGGTTGAGTTTGTGGTTAACGCACGTGTGGGCAGAATTATTTAATTTTTCTAATTAATTTTAATAATACAGTACTTTTCTTGTTCTCTTACTATTATATTTAAGTCTATGTGGTGTTTGTGCTAACAAGTTTGCTTTTAATTTGCTCTATATTCTTTTTTTTAACAACGCTTGTAAACATAACCTAAAGGAAAAGTTTTTTTTTCTCCTTTTTTGCATTATTCATAGGGATATGGATAGGATCTCCGACATGGTCGGGGACCCCCCGGCCCCGCCAGATCCTGATCCGGATCTCCTCCACTGGATTCTGATCTGGATCCCCTGCATCTCCCATATCATGCTTTATAAATATGGATGTCAATCCACCTAATATACGGAATCGAAAGCGCATTATATTCCGTTTTAAGGCAAACGATGCTGCTAAAAAATCACTAATAAACGAGTCTTCAACTAATCCTGGCCTATGGATCCACGCTTTGTTGAGTATGTCACATAAATATACCGAAATGGACAATGGCCCCTTCCTAGGTCATGCGCACAGGACGGAGAGCCACCCTAAAGCTGCCATATCTATTAACAAAATGGACTTTGGGAAACCTATGGTAAATGCCAAAATTGGCAAAATTGCCCAGCGAGGCATTAAAAATGTCGGCGGTAATAGAGTCTTTGTAGAGTTTCTTACCCCACACGATGCCAATGAATTTGTCTCCAATCCGATTTTAGCAGATTCGAAATATGAAGCGATGATTCCCACTTTTAATGTGACTCGAATGGGAATTGCCCGAGATGTCCCCACAGACTGGTCGATGGAAGAGTTTGTAAACAAAATAAAATCGGAAAGAACGGTACCAGGATGTCAACACAGAGTGGTGTCTATCTACCACAGTTGTCCTTACCTTTAGCGGGCAATTTCTGCCGAACTACATATATTGTTATGAGAGAGACTCCAACAAACAACAACAACAACAACAACCCACAGCCAGGTGGTAGGGCATTTGCCCGACTGGATGGCTACCACCCCTGGTCTAGAGCATGCCGCCATAACAACTTTGAGTTGTGTTCCGGCATTAGTGACCAGGTTCCAGACTCTCTTAAGAGAGCAGCAGCGCATTTGTAGCACCTTTGGTGTTGCAAATGTCCATAGGCGATGGTAACCGCTTTCAATCAAGTGGGCCATCTGCCTGTCTGCTAAACTCATGCAATAAAAAAAAAAAAAAAAAAAAAGACTCTGGGAGGAGTAGAAGTTGTTATATGTATGGTCATTATATAAGCAAATTTTATGTTCTTGCCGCTGATGAAGTGTTATTGATACAGGAGAAATGAATGGTGTATTAATCTTCTCTCTAATTTCTTACTCCCTGTTGGGCTGAATTTTAGTATAACAGTATGTAACAAATCGATGCCAGAGGGAAGTGTGCCCAGAAGACTGGCTGCATTGCTACACTGTATGGCAATGCTAATTCGTTGTGCGAAACATAAACCTGCCTTCTGATCACAGGTGGTATCAGAGTTTCTTACAAATTTCTTTGAAGAAACCCTTAGCTGATGGACCCCACGGACCTAGTTTCAACTCCAAACGGCACAAATATGTAACCCCTTCCTAGGGTTCCATATTTGCACCGTTTATGATCTTCAGCTGTTGAAGCAGCGTTGCTAGCCCCTGACTTAATCACTGGATGATGTGATGTGCCGCCAGTGTCAACGCATGTCGCGTCCCACACGAGCGGCCGACGCGACATTGGTAACCACTTTTTGAGAAACAGGTTTATATTGTGCCTTATGGTCTATTTTAGCCAAAATATTAATATTTCAGTAAAAAAACAACATGAACATATTTTATTTAGGAATTTTATAAATATTTTGACATTTCGTAACGAAAACGCGTCAAGCTGTCATGGCGTCTCGCATGACGTCACGGTGTGCAAAACAAACATCTGTTTGGTTGAAGTGTTATCAAAAGTTTAAAAAATACATAATAATAAATGAATACTAATTATTACAAACACTGTACAGTACCGCAGTGTATCAGTACAACGATAAAAACACCACAGAAACTGTTTTTTTACGTGTCTAAGGGGTAAACAAATGAGGAGAAAGTGGCCACATTTTTGTGAAGATCATTTTGATGTAAGTGTTTATCAGCCCTATTTATAATTCTACGTTACCAAATGATATGGAAAATTACGTATAATATCAAATAATGGGATCTGTATCACACTTACGTTTGAAACCAAGCTGTTTACCTAGTAAATTTGATTGTAAGACAGATAGAAGAAAGCGAACTTGTAGCAGTCTAAATCGACCTTATAATTATATACAATAAAAAAGAAAAGATGATGCTATTAAGAAAGTGTGTAAATAAATCAGTTGAAAGTAGTACTGTATTAGCCAGTACCAGTGGTGCTAGTTTAATTCTTGAAAATACTTCTAACACAACCACAGGTTCTTACATTAATAGTATGTAGTCCTAATATTAATTTTCTTGAAACAATCTAATAATAATATTGTCAATTTATTTTCAGTTTTACCCCAGGAAGAAGGTTTACAAGGTCTTAGAACAGCAAATAAATCTGTTTAAGTACTGATGACACATAAATATAGAAGCTACTCAATCCAGTATTAAGCTAAGCCAGACTGTGGACCAGGCAGGATCACTAGTAGTCTTCACAAAAATCAGTTTCTTCATTTCCATTTTAAGTGAAATATTCTGTGAAATCATTAAGGCCATCTGGATCCAGTATAAGCAAAGTTTCAAAGAAATTAATAATGGAAGAAGTCACTGTGACACTCTGTCTTTATATACTTCATCCGTTACTCACACGAGTCCTCACTGTCACCATTCCACTCAACACATCTAGATCAAATCTTTCATACAAATAAAAAATATGTAAATAAATACTCTTTCCATGAACAATTTTACTTTATTCATGATAAGTCCACTAATGGCTGGTTCCTATATCTTATAGAGTTCATTTACCTTACCATAGCTTAAAATTTGACATAAGCTCCATACAAATAATGTCACAATTCAACTGACGGTTGGGTGAGTGAATAGTAAGATATAGGAACCGGCCTTAAGTAGTCATGAACTAATCTAGTTACCCTAGCCCTAGAGCATGGTAGTTTAGTTAATTTATAAGATTGCCTCATTAAATGAAACTCCAAAATCATTTTGTTTTATTTTATTATAAAATGATGAGATCAGAACCTACCTAGTGGTTACTTTATATGCTTTGATAAAGTAATGGATACACATGGCATTTCCAAAATGGTAACAAACTGTCAGTAATAAGATCATTAACATATTCATAACTGATTGCTACACAGAAAGTTTAAATTTTTTACTATTAGAAAAATCTAGATCCGCTACACAAAATATACATGTTTCCACAGCAGTCAAATACATTTATATTTGTAATTGAGCATATTTGTTTGTAGTCTTCCCATCTTTAATATAATTTGAATATGGTTTGTACTGTAGACACACTTAATTTCTACTATGCAATTTTCACATGTACCATCCGGTGAACCAGCAGTCATTGGATATTGTTGACTTAATATGAGACCACATTTCTTAATTTTTTTTATGAAGTTTCAGCTCCAAATTTTCTCTAACTGTGGGTCCTGCATCTACTTACTTCAAAAGCCTGTGATGCTGTTATCCATCCATATCTTAATTCATGCTAGACTGCTTTTAAATTGCTCCCTTGTTTCCACTTAAAGTTTTTAATGACAGCATCTGATATTACTGCATTTCTTAAAAATATCATTTTTCATTATATTTTAAAACAATTTGATATATTAAAGCGCTGGCTGTATCACTGAGAACAGAATTATGTTGATATTTAAACAATGCACAATCCTCAAGTTTCATTTTTTGTCCTTCTAAAAACTTATGAGCACATTTGATGGTAAACTAGGGTTACTACTACATATTTTAAACTGGTTCACAGTTGTGATAGCTTCGATTTTTTCCAATAACAATCCGCAGAATTGCATACTCGTTCTTCACTCCTGCGATGACGATAATTTCGATAGCACTTTATGATCTGGGCATATTTTACACTTTACAATACAGGAGTTTGCCATCACGTTTCAATTGCACATAACTTATGGCGTCATCTCAATAACATACTGGCGATGATCTACAAAAGAAATTTCACCATTAGCATCAACATTTACGAATATTAAAATTATCATAACCTCAAAATTAATTATTAAAAAATAATACTTTGCCATATCTTAATCACAATTTTAACATTAGGTGCTATTGTTTAATGTTATATACTTACACAGAAGTTTTAATATGGAATTCTGCAAAGCACAAATTCGTGTTAGTTGCGAAAAAGGCACCCAGCATAACAACATCGATTTTTGGCAAATTATTGGCATTTGCTTTTATACAACTTGCCTTTATTATAACTGGTTGTTGTAGTCGTATGAACACAGTGTATAACAATGGAAATACTATTATTTTACAGCAAAATTACTGGAAAACGATGAATTTTCACTGAGAATTCATTATCAACTTGCTATGTTTTGCACACTATGACGTCACGCGCTCTGATTGGCGTTCATTGTCACGTGACTAATGGCTGCAATGTAACAATTTTATTTCTCAAAAATATAAATTAGTATTTATTATTTTAATTAAAACAATTTATTTATGACATGTTTAGATCATAATCTACGATATATATAAAAATCTGCCTATATTTTTCATACTGTCAACTACCGGATGAATTGCAGCAGTCACGTTTTTAGTAAATTATGACCAAATAGCAAATTAGAAACCATTATAAACTTGTAATTTCAGTCCATCTGATCAATTTGTCATTGAATAAGTATGGGTCACAAGATTTTTTTCAAAAACCACTAGGTCTAATTGATGGCATTTGTTAGGAATGTGTATATATTATGTTGCTATATGAAAAGAAAAATAAAAAGATAAGTTTTCAAGCTACATGGAGTCTTCTTCTCATAGTGTCCCATAACGAAATTACAAAAATGATTCATCATTGCCATCAAATCCTTAAACATAAATGAAACGACATACAATGAAGTGCTCCATATCACATTTATTTAAAAAACATTCATTTGAGGTCTTGTCATAGAAGTACTTCATGGACCAGAAATGAACGTATGAGACTTCACATCCCAGACAATGCAATTTGTATGTATGTACAATTGCCAAGGTACTCAATTCCAAGTGTAATAAAAAAAATGTGAAAATCTTAATTAGCCACTTGCCTTCTTCTTGGATTTTAATATCATCCTCTTCTTGATCATGTTCTTCATATTCTTCCTCAACTGCTCTTTGTATTTCTTCCACAGAATCTGTTTCAAATTGTTTATATTTAATAGGTAATATGAAGGTATTTAATAAATGAAGTTATGTATTTGTCATGCTAAGATACATTGTGTCTTTGAAGTGAAGATACTTGTGTTTTTCTTAAACTACCTACATTTGATTTATTAAGTAGGGTATTTTATCTTAATAAAAACGAGGTTGTATGTCTGTTTGTTTATATGGTAAGATTTATGCAGTTAGGCATTTGATAAACATTTTTAAAATTCTTGATAAACTTTTTAATGAGTTTTAGATTACTAGATTGATAAAATGTGAACTTGGTGTTGTTGGTTCCAAAACATAAAAGGAGGTGAAACCACCTAATAAATAAATTCTATGTGTGCCCGTCAAACAGAGCGAAAGCTCTGTACAATATAATCAGGTGGTAGTTACTATGACTGCTGGTACTGGATGGGAGTATGCAGGTTACGTTCGGCAGAATCGGCAGACAAACACACATACGAGGGTGACACTGAAAGTTCTTAGAAACTCAAAAACTGAGCAAACTAGCAAGTTATTATTTTTATTATATCTTTTCAAAATAGTTTCCGTTCACATCAATACATCGCTGCATTCGATAGAACCACCGAGAAAAGCACTTTGCCCACTCGTCCTTAGGGGTCTCTTCGATGGCCTTCTGGAACGCAGCCACTGCTTCCTTGGCGTCCATAAAATGTTTTCCTCGAAGTTTTTCTTTTATTTTCGGGAATAAATAAAAATCGCAAGGTGCGACGTCGGGGCTATATGGCGGTTGACCCAGCAATTCCACGTCTGACGACGCCAAATAGTCGATCGTTCGCCCGGCGGTGTGCGAGGAGGCGTTGTCGTGGTGAAGGAGGATCCTACTGCGAGGTCGTTTCTCTCGAACTTTTTCCAAGAGAAGTGGCAAACATTTGTTAGTATACCACTCTGCAGTAACTGACTTTTAATCTTCTAAAACAATTGTCGCATAATGACCGGTCCTTCCAAAGAATGAGGCCACCATATTTTTTCCTACACTTCGACCTCTCTTCAATTTAGTTGGCAACTCCTCGGAAGGAAACACCCACTGAGCAGATTGTCTTTTGGTTTCCGGATCATAGCAATAAATCCAGCTTTCGTTACCCGTAAGTATGTCGAACACAGCTTTTGAGTCACCTCCGTTAAATCTTTGTATCATCTCACGGCACCAATCAACACGACGGAGTTTTTGGGCCTCAGTCAAATAATGAGGTATCCACCGGGCACAAAGCTTCCTAACGGCTAAATGTTTGTGGAGGATTTTGTGCACTTGAGTCATACCGATGCCTAAACTTGTCCGAATCTGCTGATAGGTTACTCTTGGATCAGTCTCTATCATACACCGCAGAACACTGATGTTATCTTCAGTCGTCGCCGTAGAAGGCCGTCCCTCACGCAGAGCATCATTGAGATTGGTGCGACCACGTTTAAACTCATTAAACCAGTTAGAAACAGTGGCCCGAGAAGGGGCTTCATCGTGAAAGGCCAATCGAAGTCTGTCATAACATTCTTGTTGACTTAAATGACATCGAAAGTCATAAAAAATCATAGTACGAAAATTTTCTCGCGTTAAATTCATACTGGCGTGACACAGACAAATTTCAATTTGCCGCAAAATCGTAAAACAAATGACAAATGAATGAAATTAGTACTCAATAATATTAGCAAAGAGATCTATTTTCAAAATTTAAACTTATTTTTTTATTATATTCTTTAAAAGTGGCCCGTTCTAAAAACTATCAGTGTCGCCCTCGTATTGTATATCCCCAAATTAAGTAAGTTACGCTTGTGTTATGGGTAATATACAACAGACTACTCTGGGGCCGATCCCAGACACCCAGACCATAGTAAATAACGGAGACAATACGTTTCCGAAATTTACTATACCAGGAATCGAACCCGGAGCCTCAGCGTTGCAGTGAGGTAGGCCGGCAAAGGCTTAGCCCGCTCAACCACAGAGGCCGTATATAAGATTCTTGTTTTGTTATTGTCAGTGTGGAAAGTATTCAAGTTCTATGAAATAAATAAAGTATTTATGACCTTTTAGCTTTTAATAAAAATAGGTAGCTAACTTAAAGTAAAAAATCCATGAAACATCTCTCAGGGTTGTTAAATGAATAAAATGCTTTGCCAAATGAAAGATTAAATTTGTGTGTATATTTAACTCTACTACCCAATCTAAAATCTAACAATCTATACTAATATTATAAAGCTGAAGAGTTTGTTTGTTTGTTTAAATGCGCTAGTCTCAGGAACCGCTGGTCCGATTTGAAAAATTCTTTCAGTCTTGAATAGTACATTTATCGAGGAAAGCTATAGGCTATATTATATTTTCAAAAAATTAGGGATTCTTACTAAAAGTCCAATAATGTGACCCAAGGTGTAAAAAATGACCCGTAAAAATCCTTACACAGCGTGCGCTGCGATAACTATTGATTATAGAACAAAACAATGTACTACCATTTTGCAGAACATATAATTGTCCGCAAAAAATATCGCGTAATCATATGTCTAACTATTGTAATTATCTCACAATAAGTGCTTTTTTATTTTTTTAAATAATTAAAATGCCATCCCTTCAAAACTCTTTATTTTGTACCTTAGTATAAATCCTTATCAAAGTAAATTACTCCATATTCAAGACGAATTCAATACCATTCTAGAACTTTTTGAATTATTCAATTCGGAGGTTTCATTCAAAAGATATCGCAATATTTAAAATGTAAATTTTAGTGTTGTAGCCAAACATACTAATATTGTTTGATTGAACGCGCTAATCTCAGGAACTACTGGTCTGATTTGAAAAATTCTTTCAGTGTTGGATAGCCCATTTATCAAGGAAGGCTATAGGCTATATATCATCACGCTAACACCAATATGAGCAGAGCACCAATGAAGAATGTTTCAAAATCGGAAGGTTTTGAAAGCAAATTCCATGCAGATGACGTTGCGGGCACAGCTAGTAAATATATAAATTAAAATTAAGTATAAAATGTAAAATCATATTAGTCTTAATTAGCCACTTGCCTACTTCTTCTTTGATGTTAATGTCATTGTCTTCTTGATCATGCTCTTCATATTCTTCCTCATCTTCTCGTTTTATTTCTTCCACAGAATCTGTTTCAAATCGTTTACATTCAAATTGGAAAAGTTCTTTAATAAAAGACATAGAATCAAGGTCCTTTGTCAGACAAGCCATAGATGATATTGTTTCCTGTGATTGCTGAAACATAAAAGTACATTATACACACAAACTAGTTTTTATGTAATATAATATCTAAAACATATCACTGACAAAAATTATGTACATAAAAATGTAATTAGAATAAAAAATCAAGTACTACATACTTTCCAACCATCACTAAAAAAAGATGTGAGCCACTCCTCAGCCTTTAAGGCTCTCTCCCTCAATTGGCAACACTTTTTCAGCTGTGCACAACATATGTAGCACACTTGGCATGGTTTCCCATAATTAGTATTGAACTGAAAATCAAACCATAACTTTTAAATTGGCATTTTGCATGCAACAGTTTTGTTCATGTAAATTAATACTATATCTTGTGTAAAATGTAACACTTTCCAAGATAAAGTGTTGGGTTAAATGTGTGTGACACTTAAATTTAATATTAATTTGATGATGATATAATTTTGGGGATATACTTACGAGTAATTTATAGCAGTGGGTGCAGCATAAATATAGGGCGCACTTATTTTAAAGAATATGAGGGGTGGCGGGAGAAGTTAGGGAGTCATACTCACCCCTTCTGCAATTCCTGTATCTAGAAATGTATAGTTCTTGAGATATTAATGTTTATGTAAATGTAACCTCACTTCGGTTATACTTCAGATTAGTGGTCACTGAATTTTAAGTAGTAGGGGGCAGAGAAGGGAGAGGCAGTGAGCAGTGCTTCTCCCTTCTCCAACCCCCCATATCTAAGAAACATGTAGTCCTTGAGATATTATTTTTTTCAATCGATCTTTTCATTATATTGCGACAATGGTGAGCAGTCTGTTCTGGCACTCCGGCCGCTACTCTTTTTCACTAATATTGCACGTATATCATAGGTCCGAAGTTGTAACATCCAACCCAATCCAATAAATGAAAATAAATAAGTAATGCATGAACTCACCTGAGCATTTGTTAGCTTTTCCCACATTTCTTGTAAAACAGTGTTGCTTATAGTGCACATACGCCTATCACCACACAAACACACCCTGCACATATTACCTGTCATGTTGCTTTCTTATTATTATATGATCAAATTGTTAATTCATTAACTGATAGAGCAGTATTTTCGGTAAAAGTGAAAACTCGGGACCTGAAAATTATACATTTTTGTTATTTAAAGACTATAAATATGGTTTCCTATGGTATAATAAGGACCCTAAAATGATCGGAAACCCGTCATTTAGGTAAAAAATTAATAAACAATACAATTAATTACGAAATATGTGCATTATATTGATATTAATAATGTCCAATTTTAGCGTGACGACTTACCTACTAACTATAATAAAAACACAATTACTTTAGTAGTAGTATTCGCCGCAAAGGCAGGCAAAGGAATCTAGTCCATACAGCCAATTCTAATGTTTAAGTCTTCGTATAATAGTCGCGCAGTTGTATTGTAGGCTACAACTAACGCAATTCAACGGAGTTCTTGTGAAAACTCAAAAGGCCACATTTGACTATACAGTTCACATTTCTCACAAAACACATAATTACTACTCAAAAACTATCAATATCCTACAACTATTGTTCATTTTAGAGTAATTTTACACATTTTTAGAAAATAAAACTGCAAAGCACAACGTCTCCTTTCAGTTCCCGCCAAAAACTCCACAATTACTTTAATTTTGAGATTAATCTGGAAATCACAAACTACTATGGATACACGTATCTAGAACATAGACCTCTATAATAGGGACGCGACATATTGTTCTATACAAGGCGTGTGTAACTCTTTACTGAACCGACTCACTGACCCGAAACATTTAGGTGTTCCAAAAGATTGGAACATCAATAATGTTTCGAATGCATCATTTGGATTTGGAACATCGCGATCTCTCCGTCTCTGTTCAGCGCGACCATGTCGCTTACGTGTGAGAGAGACCGACCAGAGCATAATGAATCACAGCAACAAGCGTAGCGAGAGAACAGGAAAACAATAAAATATAAGCAAATTATAATTTATTTATGATGTGGTATATCTATGACATCTTATATCCGGTCTATGGATGTTCCTTAGCAACTAATCTATTATAATAATTATGCCATATTAACTATAAAATATGTAACACCAATTTTGTTAATAAAAACCTTTTAATGCAAGGTTTTGTCTTTAACATATGATCTCACAATTTGTATTTTTTTCAAATATTACTATGAATATTCATCTTTGTTTCAACCTTAACACCGTCTGCCTCAATATGCCTGCGACACGACATATATATATATATATATATATATATATATATATATATATATATATATATATATCTCTGTATTTTTATCTTTGACAAGTTTGACACGACGTTTCAAATAAAACCGCAGCCCGTTTCTCAGCCTCAGTCCGCGACGTACCATAACAAGACAACCATGATTTTATATCTTTGACTCAATGTTCCAAATGTTCCAAATGAACCATATCAGTGATCCGGAACATTTTACTGTTCCAGATACAAATGTTCCAATGGCAAAAATGTGACATTTTTCCCACGCCTATTCTATACGTACAATTGCTTATACAAATAGCATCCATTTTGAAGGAACACATAAACATATATCTATCTCGTTCTTACTCAGCAATGTAACCAAGAAGCTTCTCGACTGTAACTCGCAGGAAAACAATATAACAGTAGAGTTTTTGGCGGGAACTGAAAGGCGACGTTGTGCTGTGGTTTTATTTTCTAAAAATGTGAAAAATTACTCTAAAATGAACAATAGTTGTAGGATATTGATAGTTTTTGAGTAGTAATTATGTGTTTTTGCGAGAAATGTGAACTATATAGCCAAATGTGGCCTTTCGAGTTTTCACAAGAACTCCGTTGAATGACGTCGATTGTAGCCTACAATACAACGGCGTCTGGCTTAAAGGCCTAGTTGCCAGGCCTTAAACTTAAAAAAAGTGGAACATGAATATACGTAAATACCTAGTGAGGCCGAAAATCCGCCATGTTTAGCGCACCAAATGTCATTATCAGTCTGTGCACCCGGTACTTGTCTTGTCAAAAAGTCGTGGTATAAATCAAAATAACTAATTATCTTTCAATATTTTGCTTGTGATTTAAAATAATTGAAGCCAAATGCAAATAATTACGTCGCAAATATGCCAGTGTAAAGTGTAATAGGGTGCGGCATAAAAAAAAACACCAAATCAGCCAACTTTAACCATAGACAGCTACGCTATAAATAACATTAAAAATATTGGTTATTGTTAATGTTGTCGGGAAAATAAAGGAAGATTTACATTATAATTAGCAAGTTTCTTATGTGCAGTTATAGGTCATGAAGGGATTTGACTTCTTTAACTATATTTTTACGCTTAAATAATGTTAATTTATTAGCTGGGGTTGTACATTTTTTATCGACTTTGATATCGATTTAATATGATTGCTTATATAAAATTTCTTATTTTATCATGCTACCCCGCTTAAAATATACAAAAACAATAATTAAAACATGTTTTGTAGGATCCCAAGAAATGAGCGTAAAAAGAAAAAGTGGCTGGAAGCCATTGGAATGGAAAATATAAAGCCAAATGTAATAGTACATTATGGTACTAGTGTGTAACATTGGTGATTACTGCCGAGGCGCCATTGAGAGTCGAGCCGTAGGCGAGGGTCTTAAGAGAGCCGAGGACGGTAATCATCAATACACACGTGTATCATACGACGTTTTTCAACACACTTGTGAATAAAATAACAACAAAAACTCATTTTATTTAGTAGATAAAAAAAGTTATATATGAGTGAAAGTTTTATTTGTTAAACACGTACGAGTTACAATTATCTATTTAAACAAGAAGTTGCATGAAATGAGCAAGCAATAGGAACATTAATTTATTTGTTCTATAGAACACGATCTTTTTTTTTGAATAAAAACTTTTTTAATCACAAAGCAACTCAACCAATAAAATTAAAAAAAAAACTAACTCACTAGTGAGTTATAATGTTTTTTAGTCACAGTTTGATTATGGGTGTCATTCTGTGCCTAATTGCGGTGACCATAGAGCCACTTTATGAGCAAGTGTGTTAAAAAAGATATTTATATTTGCTCGCTACATTTAGATGATAAATGTTTCAACAAAACTGTGGATGTGCCTCGACTACGAGATAATGCCGTATCCTTCAAATTTATAAGAGTAAGTTAATACTGTATATACTTTTATAGTTAGTATTGATATACTATTTTTTTTAAATTATATACATATTTTAATACATACATATTATTTAACAATAAAACGTGCTATAAAAGGATCAAAATTAATATACAAGTTTTTTATGGTGGGACGATGATCAGCAGGATAGTCGTTGGACTGTCGGCTTATTATATTATTCCTGTTCCTTCTTCTGTTGTTCGTGCCTACCCCGCAAGGGAACTGGCGTGAAGTTATGTATGTATGTATGTATGTATGTTCCTTCTTCGCAGTCAAAGGCCTTAATATGTCTTCTATTGCCTCTCATCCTCATGGAGACTGCTCGTATAATTGAAATTTGTACTTTTACTTTTAGCCTTTCATGTACTTGTTGCTGCTACATTATTACTGATATGCTAGTTACGACTAGTTGTGGTCTATGTCATTCTCATTCTATATACCTATTTTAGAAAAACTTATAGTTTTTGCGGCTGCGATTCCATCCAAGAAACATATTTGCCCAATTTGAATGATAATGTCATCATTTAAGGAAACTTTATGAAAAAAATACTATGTACACAATTATTCTAAACTAATATTTCAATATTTTGCAGCAACATGTCAGCCTACATAAAACTGGCATATTAAAAGAAAATCAGTTGGAAACAATTCCTGTTTTGGCCGGTTCTGACACCTCTAATTGTTAATACTTATATAATTTATATTTGTTTACTAATACCACTAATACCGTATATGAAAATTAATCATCAATCATGTAAACTATTATCTTACACCAAAATTTTATTTACAGGTCCCTCTAAAAGTTGCCAATACCAGTACACATACTGCTCCTCATGCTGTTGCTGGTACTTCAGGAACTTCAGGAGTCATTTTGTCGGTCGGAATCAATTGATGATGACACTAATCATAAACACCTCTTAATAAAATGTGTCATCAAAACATATTTAGACATTCGGTTTAGATATTTCGGGAAAAAGGTTACCGACAAAAATGACCGGCAATTGAAGATATTAATGCACCAATTTCGGTACTCTCGCTATGCAGTAAAGTATTGTTTTTTATTGCACTGCTTACACAGACCGAACCAACAGTCGGTTACTGTGTGGCCGGAGCTTAAACAATTATGACAAAGGTGTTTTTCATTTAAATATTTTAACCTGTCAGTTACTGATAACTTTAAAAAGGACTCGCACGAATAGTGGGTGGTTGGCACTACACATCGCGCAAGTGGTTCACTGGTTTAGAAATATTTGAGGTTTTCTGTTTATTATTAGTTGTATTGGTTTTTTGTATATTTAAATGCACCCGTGTTTTAAGATGACTCGACGACGATTTTTGAGACGTCTTAATGGTTTCCAATACATCAGCTCGATCCTTGAGAAGTTTAACTAAATCCGATAAAGATAATTTGCCATTACTTTTATATAGCTCCCATTCCCGTTCAGTTGAAAATCTAATTTTGACACCATGATATAAATGATCAGGGTATCCCAACTATCTGTGGGTTCACCTAAGGTCTTGAGTGCACGAATATTTCTCAAAATATTGTCTATGAGTTTACGAATTTGAACGGCAGATTCCTTACTGATAGACTGGGCAGAGAACAATGCCTTCACGTGATTATGGACTAACAAACGATTATTATTGTACCTATTCTCTAAGGCAGTAATATAGTTCTCAGATGAAAACTCTAGACTTAATTACTTGCAATGCGGCACCCGTCAAGCCCGATCGTAAATAATGAAATTTTTGGACATTATCAATATCGTTGTTATTGGGAATTAGGGATTGGAATGTATCACGAAATTCTAACCATTGGTCATATGTACCGTCAAATGAAGGCAAAGAAATCGTAGGTAACTTTATAAAATTTCTATTACTTTGGCAAAATGAATGTTCTAGTGGACCAGATTCTTTTAAAAAACATTTATATTGGGCCATTATTTCATAAAACTGGTTTTCAAAGGCTTCTCTCTCTAATAACTCTTTCTCTAACTGGAGTTCTGACATATTTAGCCCAATCTCATCTTGAATATCGGAGAATTTATCAAATAATGACTCGGACTTTAGTAAGAATACATACATACATACATAACTTCACACCAGTTCCCTTGCGGGGTAGGCACGAACAACAGAGCGCCATTTAGGCCCATTCTTACAAACCTCACTTGCTTCTTTGACATTCATAACTCTTGTCATGCACACTCGTCTGTTCTTAAGGCTCCTGACTTTAGTAAGCGTTCAGTTAATTCGGCTTTCTGAAGTTCCGTAATTTTTGTCTTATCTAAAGTTTGAACGTATTTAACGAACAAAGTGAATTTGCCTTTTATAATTCCCCGTTTTTTGATAAGATCCCGAAGATCGTCACTTTCTACATTTCGCGGCATTATGAGAAGCGGGTATAGTTAATTAAAAGAACTACCGTGACCGTAATCGGACGTAACGTAAATTAAATAGCACGGTAATGACACAAATAGGTTATGTAAGGACGGAACGAGTGGATTGATTGGCCTTTAGTCCATACAGCCATTTCTGATGTTTAAGTCTTCGTGTAATAGTCGCGCAGTTGTATTGTAGGCTACAACTAACGCCATTCAACGGAGTTCTTGTGAAAACTCAAAAGGCCACATTTGACTATACAGTTCACATTTCTCACAAAACACATAATTACTACTCAAAAACTATCAATATCCTACAACTATTGTTCATTTTATAGTAATTTTACACATTTTTCTCCACAGTTCCATGGTTTAGATTTCCTGATAATCTTGAGAAGAAGATTTATGTTTAAATCTTGGCAACTAGGCCTTTAAGCCAGGTGCCGTTGTATTGTAGGCTACAATCGACGTCATTCAACGGAGTTCTTGTGAAAACTCGAAAGGCCACATATGGCTATATAGTTCACATTTCTCACAAAAACACTTACTACTCCTACAACTATTGTTCATTTTAGAGCAATTTTACACATTTTTAGAAAATAAAACTACACAGCACAACGTCCCCTTTCAGTTCCCGCCAAAAACTCAGATAATCTTGAGAATTTGAGTGTGGAGCAGGGTGAGCACTTCTACCAACACCTTGGAAAGGTACCAGGATTTTTTTAAATCGTTCCCGGAGATTTTCGGGATAAAAAGTAGCGTAGATTTTAAATCTAAGAATTTGCTGTCGATCAGCGAAGACCGCATGCAAATCGGCGCAGTAGTTTTTACTTGAATCTCGAACAAATAGACATACCGACAAGAAATCTAAAAAAAATGCATCCTGCTCTCCATCGGTTATATAGTATATTACGAATGCTTTATTAATTAGATCTCTGTGAACATTTGTAATCACATAAATCACATGAGCATGGTTGCTCACCAGTGTATTTGCGAAGGTGTACATTTAAGTATTTCTTACAACACATTTCTAATGACACATATAACATGAGAAGTTTTTCTTTTGTGTGTTTATACTTTAACATTACATGTTAGAAGAGCTTTTATAAATTAACAGTTCATTTGCTTTGAGAGTTTATTCTTTATATGGCTTCCTAAATTAGATCTCTGTGAACATTTGTAATCACATAAATCACATGAGTATGGTTGCTCACCAGTGTTTTGCGAAGGTGTACATTTAAGTATTTATTTACAACACATTTCTAATGACACATGTGACATGAGAAAATTTCCTTTGCTTGTTTAAACATAACATGTCTTCTTAGAAGTTTTTATAAATTAACAGTTCATTTGCTTGGAGTGTTTATTCTTTATATGGCTTCTTAAATTAGATCTCTGTGAACATTTGTAATCACATAAATCACATGAGTATGGTTGCTCGCCAGTGTGTTTGCGAAGGTGTACATTTAAATATTCCTTAGCAACACATTTGTACTGACATATATGACATGAGAAGTTCTTCTCCTTTGTGTGTTTATACTTTATATGTCTTCTTAAAAGAGCTTTTATTGAACATCTATAATCACATAAATGACATATGTATGGTTTCTCACCAGTGTGTTTACGAAGGTGTACATTTAAACGGTTTTTCGAAACACATGTGTACTGACACAGATGACATGAGAAGTTCTTTACCTTTGTGTGCTTATGCATTATATGTATATTTAAATGACCTTTGTGTGTGCTTCTATAATCGCACAATTCACATAAGTATTTCTTCCCAGTGTGTTTACTAATGTGTTTCTTTAATTCCCTTTTTGTGAAACATTTGTATCGACAGGTAGGGCAGGTATAGTCATTTTTAGGCCCCTTTTTAGTCCAAGCAATTGATTTATTGCCATCGTCACTTCTGTCTGTCGAAGTACTAGGAGCAACCACATCTGTACTCTTTGAAAGACATCGCTTGAGGATTTCATTTTGAGCATCACCATAACAATCTTTAGAAGTAAGTGTCCTATTGTTTTGTAAAATTACAGGTTGAACGTTATCTTTGGATAGAATATTAATTTTTGGTGAAATCTTATCCGCTACAGAGCAGTTCACTTTTGATTCATTTTTAAAATTTATATCAAGTTCACTTTTCACACTTTCCACATTCATATACACAGATAATTTTTTAGAAGGACTTCTAACAGCCGCTTTGCAGTTATTATTTCGCAGACTTTTTAAAACGAGCCTTTACCGCCATTTTATCGTAAGCGATATTTTGGACCTAAATTTATTTTTTATTGCAATAGGTATTTTAAACTATTCCTTTGTTTTCAGTCTATCAGTTTTTGATGCAGTAGGCTCTTAACTAACTAAAAATGTCTATCAGTCTTTGATTCAGTAGGGTCTTAACTAACAAAATTATAGTTTAAAATGCCTGCTGCAACAAAAAATAAACTTAGGTCCATATGTCGCTTACGATAAAATGGCGGTAAAGGGTCGATATGTATATTGTTGTCTTATTTATATATAATTATTATCACGCCTTTTTCCCATGATGGTAGGCATAGACTATAGATCTCAACTTACGACGATCCCGACAAACAACTTTCGCCTTATCTACTTTCATTAACCTCTTCATACGCGCACGTTTATTTGATATGCTTTTTACCTGACCTCGTTTTAACACTTCTGTTATTTGATCATGGTGTGTACGTCGTGGTCTACCGGCACCAACTCTACCATTCACAATACTGTCATACACTTGTTTTGTGATTCTATTTTCATCCATCCTCTCTACATGCTCAAACCACCTTAACATTCCTTTTATTCAACTCTTGTGATTACATCTTCTTTCAATCCACAACATTCCCTTATTACACTATTGCGTATCATATCATTCATGCTTACCTCACATATACTTCTCAAAGCTCTCATTTCAACTGCATTTGTTCTACATTCATGCTTCTTCTGCCACACCCAACTTACGTCTACTATTATACTTGCCATTTCAAAATTTTATATATATGTCGGGTTCACGCTGGGAGCGAACGAATGACGCTTCGAGAAAAACACAATAATAATTTGAAATATTATAATCAACGTTTTTTTTTTTTTTTATTGCAGGAGATCAGCAGACAGGCAGACGGCCCACTTAATGGAAAGCGGTTACCGTCGCCTATGGACATTTGCAACACCAAAGTTGCTACAAATGCGCTGCTGCTCTCTTAAGGGAGACTGGAACCTGGTCACTAATGCCGGAATACAACTCAAGGTTGTTATGACGATATACTTTAGACCAGGGGTGGTAGCCATCCAGTCGGGCAAATGCCCTACCACCTGGCTGTGGGTTGTTAAGTCGCCTCTTACGACAGGCCGCCCGGCCGCAGGAAATTGTATTCTTTCTCCGTTCCTGCACGGATAAAAATTATGATAGATTAGATATTACACTAGAATTATTACAATTACGATATTAAATATTGCACAATAATACACAGAAATATTAGGACAACTCCAAGAGTCGCATTCACGCTTGTCAGGTGTCGAGCAGCAATTTGCCCTCCAAGAATACTGCTATTATCAAGCAGTAATTACCGACCACAATATATTATGTGGTCCTCGTCCAAGACTGTTAATGTAGACTGTCGGTTTAAGACTGCCCCTCCTCTGCCCGAAGTGCCCTGCGCGTATTTAACAGGTCCCCGTAGCGCGCCGTAGCGACACCATCCGGTAATGCTGTGCCGCCACTACAGTTACACTTCCTTCATAAAACCAACTTCCGCCATACGTATTAACTTCCAACATCCGGTTACTCCATTTCCGATATCTGTTAGCTTAATAAGAAGAAGTCGTGGAAGGCCACGACACACCTTCCATGATCAAATTGATCGTGTACTAGCGGAGGGTGATGGCAGGAGCCTTAAGAACAGACGAGTGTGCATGACAAGAGCTATGAATGTCAAGGAAGCAAGTGAGGTGTGTAAGAATAAGCCTAAATGGCGCTCTGTTGTTCGTGCCTACCCCGCAAGGGAACTGACGTGAAATTATGTATGTATTAAAATGTAAGTAATCGTACAATAATTATGTATACCACCGTCGCCACTCCTAATCAGAATATTCTTGCCACGGGTTGTCTGGAAGAGATCGCTTTTTAGCGATAAGACCGCCCTTTGTACCCAACTAGACTAATACTAGTTCCTAAGTTTTTCTGTAATGGTGTACAATAAAGTGTTATCTATTTATCTATCATATACGTGTAAAATACAATTTTGTGGTATAAACATTATGTAACAGCCTTGCAGAGATTTGGGTAAGAAAGTACCAAATATTAACTATTTGGGCAGGGTTTCGCCATTTTTAATGTTCAGCATTTGACGTGACTATTCACACTGCACACAGTAAGCAACGAACACCGTGAAATTAAGGTAAGCAGTGCATAAGAGGCATCATTGCCAAGAGTACCACTGTCTTTGAATTTTAAAAAGATAAATAGATAAAATAAGTATAGTATAAGACACATTTTATCCTTGCAGGAACGGAGAAAGAATACAATTTCCTGCGTTGGGGCGGCCTATCGTAAGAGGCGACAAAACAACCCACAGCCAAGTGGCAGGCTAGTTGCCCGGCTGGATGGCTACCACCCCTGGTCTAAAGTATGCCGCCGTTACAACGTTGAGTTGTGTTCCGGTGACCAGGTTCCAGTCTCCCTTAAGAGAGCAGCAGCGCATTTGTAGCACCTTTGGTGTTGCAAATGTCCATAGGCGATGGTAACCGCTTTCCATCAAGTGGGCCGTCTGCCTGACTGCTGAACTCGTGCAATAAAAAAAAAATTAAAGAAACAGGTCAACCAGTTATACTGGTAATATATGTATAATAGTATATATTCACTCAGTGCGAGTAAAAATGTAAATATTACTAACTGTAAAAATATAAATGTAAAATAGTTTAGAAAATATGGTAGTATAGATATAGTTACATACATACATACATAACTTCACGCCAGTTCCCTTGCGGGGTAGGCACGAACAATAGATATAGTTAACAAAAAAAATAAAGCAGATAGTAGTACATACATACATAACTTCACGCCAGTTCCCTTGCGGGGTAGGCACGAACAACAGAGTGCCATTTAGGATTATTCTTACACACCTCACTTGCCTCTTTGACATTCATAACTCTTTGTCATGCAAGCTCGTCTGTTCTTAAGGCTCCTGACATCACCTTCTGCTAGTACACGATCAATTTGATCATGGAAGGTGTGTCGTGGCCTTCCACGACTTATGCATCCATCCACTTTTGCATTGTATATCTGTTTAGTCATTCTTTCATCATGCATTCTAATGCATCTGCATGCAGATAGTAGTAATAAGATATAAACTGTAATAGTATAGTGGTACAACTTGGCCAAAATTCAACCAAGCACACCGGCCTGCCATAAAGCAGGGTTTTATTACCCTCCGCATTTGGAGTTCTTCAGTGTTACAACTTGGCCAAAATTTCCAAGAACCACACCTGGCCGCTGTCGACGCTATTCCCAGAAAACATAATCCTGCACACCTGCAGGATTATGCCTGCGAACGGCCATAAACGAGTTCAAGAACAAGAAGCTATTGTCTAATTGCAAATTTTAAACACAAAAGAACTTCAAACGCGGAGGGTAATAAAACCCTGCTTTACGGCAGGCCGGTGTGCTTCGTGGAATTTTGGCCAGTTGTAACAATGTAATGGATATGTATTATTAAGTAAGTTTGTATAAAAAAAACAAAGAAGGAAAAATAAAATATTACCCCCCCCCCCCCCCCACTTTTATATCCCTTGTATTAGATATAGTTAGATAAGAACAAGACAAGAAAAAGAAAGGACGGGCAGACGCCATAGTCCCCATATTCCCAGACCCCTAGTACCACTAGCAGTTCACCCCAATAGCCCGGTACTTTTTGACCTCAATTCCCACAAGTCCTACGCTGGCCGGAGCTTGTCCTTGGGTGTATTATTATATGGTGTAGACAGGGTAATAATCGCCGGTTAGTGTCGCACCACATTTACATTAACTTTGTCAAGGGCCCTCTACGTGTTGGCCTTCCCATGGCCGTCCGGGCCATTTTTATAGGCCGTGGTCTTCAAAGGCATACACAAAAATATATAGACTCACCTTCTCTTTGCAATATGTCATTCAGAATCGTGCTCGTTAAAGGCGCATCATCGCCCGACACTGTGCTTGACTCAAAATCATCAAAATCCAAATATTCCTCCTGATATGAATCTGAAGAACCTGAGGAAAAGTTTTCATGTCAACTATTTTTTTTTCTATTTGCATCAAGTGTACGCATTCATTTTCTTATGGTGGGGCTTCATCTGGGATAATGTTATACATAATATGGCAATGGGTGTAATGCATTATTTGTGATGGATATTGGTTTTAATTGTTAATGATGTTATATATTGTTACAACTTAGGTTCCGACAAAACAAATTCCACTGCTAATCTGTAAAAACACATTTTATTACCTGTCGGCATTTGAACCCTTTCACTCTTACGTGGCTGTAATCATTAGCCAGGTGTTGCGGATTACGTCGACTACGATACGGGTACATTTGTATTAGTGAGGTATAAAACGACGGCCTGATGGAGAGCGGGGCAGTTCAGCGACAACTACGATTAAGGCGTGACGTGTGTACATTCGGGAAGCTAATAGCGACGGAATTTGCGCGTTTTATAGAATTGTGACCTTCTGCATTAAGTTTGGATTTGTTGTGTTCGGTTATATTTGTACTTGTGTTATACGTGTTTGTATAGTTCTAATAAACTCTATAATAATTCTAACGGCATTTTAATTCGAGTCCCGCTAAACTCGTAACAATATATATACTTATTCCTTCGCCTATCCACTGCCCACAATTTGCGCTCTGAAACCTATCGAAAACCTATGACACCTGCACACACTTCATCCTGTCATGATAAAATTCTTTTACAGTGCAGGCTATCAATCTTTGGAATATGCTGCCTCTTACTGCAAATATTGTAAATATGGTCTGTTTTTGTAATTGTATATTTTGGTGTACAATACAATGTTATATCTTTCTCTTTCTCTTTCTCATATTGGCAGATTACGTACAGTCAGCGTCTTATAGAAAGAAGCAGCCAAGATGATCAAATAGATAAGAACATCGAAAGTGATCATTAGTATCGGTACAACCATTGTCGTCTAATAAATCGAATCACCCGTCTTGACCAAATACATCAGTACACCGACAACGCCAAATACATGAGTACATTCGAGTCACCATTATTATGTTAACAACCATCTCGCCAAAACAAAGAGACACACTAGAAAAATGAACTCTATTCTAAATGTGATTAGTGTCAAATCGAGATGATTTCATACTAAACCAAAATTGTATTTCGAATTATGTATTTCAAATTGAATTACTTATTGCTAAATTTGCATTGAATGAAAAGCACCTTTCTTTCCTAATGTGAAATTAATGAAATCAATTCTGAAGACGTTTGAAACTTAAAAAAAACTCCTGATCACAGCATTGTGATTGACGAAGAGGATGATATGTGCATAATAATATTTATTACGTTTAATCGAGGGTAAACACTGGGATTGGAAGTATCACTTATTGACTACTTACAAACATTGTTAAAACTTCTAACCCATAAGGGCAGAGATCGAATCTTTAGTATTTTTGACTGACCCACCTATGTTTTATTACTAGCTCTATGGACACAGAACGATTTCACGTCGATAGATTATAATCTATCGGGAAATAATGCGTTAAATTGTAAGCAGTTTGTTCCGGTTCACAATATTTCAATAGCTCTCGAGATAGATTATAATCTAACGGTCTGTACAATTTAACCATGACATATATACTCTAATATAGCCAATTAATAACAGCGTTCATTTTAATTTTATAACTAAGTTGCATTTGGCCAGAGTACCTAACTATAATATTATTTCAGATGGAACAGAGATATTAGCCGAGCCCAGCTAACTAAAGATATATTATTAACCTACAAATTTTATAAATAGTCTCAAGTTCCTGTTTCTAACCAGATATTTCAGTTCTCTTAATTAAATCAGGTTTTTCATACTTTTGTTTACATTCTTTAATACTTGATGACACTGCTTTTCAGCTTTGAGTTTTCGTTTTTACTAAATACTAACTGTCTTATTCATAGAGAGTTAGAGTAAGTTTGAACGCTTCTTTAACCACCATAAAGAACTGTTCAAACATACTTGACTATCAAATGTATCATCATCATGGAAACGCGAAGGAAGTTTCGCGGGCAGACGATAGTCTATAATATTATAATATGCTAAATATGTCGTCTCTCTACATTGAAGTTATTAAAAAAAAACACAATTGGAATAGACTATATAAACGATGGAGACACGATGATTTTCGCTGATCGTGAGCAAATTCTCACACTTAAATTCTGCGCTACCTTTTATTCCGGAATCGCACGGGAAATTTTCCGGGAACGGTTTAAAGAGGCCAGAATAAAAAAAAGCTTTCTTATTTCGATGCGATGTTTTTACTCATTGATAGCAAATTTTCTGAAATTAAATTTGTGATACTTTTTATCCTGGGGATCCCGCGAATTTTCTCAGGAGCTGGTTAAAGTTGTTAGGACGCTTACAAATTAGTTTATTTATTCTTACACGATTTTAGACACGATACATTATTTTTTAAATACAGCAATACTTTTTGTCCTGGGCATCTCACGGAAATTTTCCCGAGGGTGGTTTCTAGTGGTTAGTATGCATATAAATTAGCTTATACTAAAACACAATGCACTTTCTTTTTCAAATAAGTAAAAATAGAAAAAGTATAAATTATTTATTTGCATAACAATTAGTTGATTCAGATTCAATTGATACTAAAACGATGGTTTACGTTCTTTTCCGAATGCTTTGTTAGTTTATATTCCGGGAACCCCGCGAAAACTTCCTTGGAGTGGTTTAAAGTCGTTATATTGCATAAAAATTGGCTGATTCCGATACGATTTCACCAGAACGTTAGATTAAACTTTTTTCAATGACTGGGGTATATTATATATATGTATAGTATGATCTCAGTATAGATCATGAGAATTCATATACGTATTAGACACTAAAATAGTATCCAAGAAACATCAATTATGCATTGCTGATAAAAAAAGGTTTATCTCGAATTCTAAATTTCTTATGTATTGAAACTCTTTAGTAGATATTTCAATAAACTCACATATACATAGAAAATATACTCACATATACATAGTGTATTATGTCAAATGAAATGTTAAAATTAAGTTAATATTGTAAAATAGCTTTGTCTGTACATTGAAGCTATTAAAAAAACCAATTGGGATCCAATTGTTTGATTGATGGAAAATTGAAACAATTAATGTTTTTTTTTTCATAAATATGTTAATTTCTATGAGGTTTTCACTATTATACAGACATTTTTTACTTAAATGCTGAAAAAGCTAATATCATGGGAATTCTAGTGTAATTTTTCAGGAAACCGGATTCACTTTTTCATGTTTTTACTCCTATACTTTAGTGACGGAAAGTTCCAAAATTTTCTTGGGAATAATGCGCCTAGATATAGCATGAAAACTATTCGTGTTACTCTTATTACAGCATAGTTTAATACTTTATGACATTTTTATACATGACCATATTGGGACTCTTGAGATTTCCCGGGATTTCCTTCCACTTCCAAACCACTAGATCAACTTTGACGCAATGTTCGCAAATCACAAGACACTGTCCGTAATTATTAGAAATCCTTAGTGAAGAAACATCTGTAGTTGAATAAGTCTTTAGTAAATTACAAATATCGGGAGTTTATGAATATATGCAGGATTCATGTATTGTCATATTAAATATTTATTCAATTTTACATATTGATAAAATAACTTTAATCTTTGCTATCTAAGTAATGAAAATGAAGTCGAAGGCAAATACTAGTTACGTTATAAAAATGAAAAAGATTTTTATAACAGTAATAATACTATTGGAATTTTGATTTAGTATGAAATCATCTCGATTTGACACTAATCACATTTAGAATAGAGTTCATTTTTCTAGTGTGTCTCTTTGTTTTGGCGAGATGGTTGTTAACATAATAATGGTGACTCGAATGTACTCATGTATTTGGCGTTGTCGGTGTACTGATGTATTTGGTCAAGACGGGTGATTCGATCTATTAGACGACAATGGTTGTACCGATACTAATGATCACTTTCGATGTTCTTATCTATTTGATCATCTTGGCTGCTTCTTTCTATAAGACGCTGACTGTACATATATACATTACACACTAATGTAGCTATACATTCGGCCAGCCTCTTATGGCGGCATACCCTATACCAGGTGGTAGCTATTCAGATAGGAAAACACACTTGGCTTTGGGGTGGTTTAGCGCCTCCTACGACAGGCTACCTGGCCACAGGAAATTGTATTTTTTCTCTATTCCTAGGTGGATTTGCAAGTTTTGCAACAAGAAAAGTAAACATTACAAGAGCCTTCGGGACCAGAGATATTTTTTTCTAGGTCCTTGTATCTGCCATCGGATACTGTTCCAAAAACAGATGATTTGAGACAACCATACTGTTCTTAGTTCTTAGGGGTCATTCATTAATTACGAAAGGGTCCGTAACATTTGACAAGTCGAAATTTAATCTACACACAGAGGACACAAATAGTATTAATATATAAAGCTGAAGAGTTTGTTTTTGCTTGAACATGCTAATCTCAGGAACTACTGGTCTGATTTGAAAAATTCTTTCGAGTGTTAGGTTATCATTTATCAAGGAAGGCTATATAGGCTATATATCATCACGCTAAGACCAATAGGAGCGGAGCACCTATGAAGAATGTTTCAAAATGGGGGGCCTTTAACTGACTTTTCTTTTAACTATTCCATGATCTGCTAAAAGTAGAAATCTTTGACTTACGACGTACTGTGAGTTATAGTGTAACTGATCCTATTCTAACAATGTTTTCTGATTCGGGAAAAATTAGATTGATTCTTACGTAAGAAGAGAGAAGAGAAATCTTATGTATTCTTACATAGGGGTAGGGGGGGTCAAAAATCATCAATGTAATAAATGAATGCCCCCCGCCCCCCACGGAACAATTTCTTATCTCAGACACAAGGACCCAGGGACCTGAGTTAAATGCAGGAAGCTTCTACACATCCCAGATGGTGTAACAGGTATGTTCAGTTTCCAAAGGACACAGTTTCAAGTAGAGATGCCACAAATGTTCGGCTTCTATTTGGTATTTGGCCTTTTCGGCCACTTTTTTAACTATTTGGTATTCGTCAAATATTGAATACCAAAACGTAAAAAAATCACACCTATTGCTCAAAATTGTATATATTTCCAACAAAAAATAATAAAAAATGCAAAAATTGTTTCAGCTACTTAAAATGTTGGAAACAAATAAAGATTTATTTAAAATCGCACTTAAAACCGATAAAACATAGTTTCAATTATGTGCACCTATCATTAGCAAGGACGTAAGAAAATAATTCACAAATTATTGCTTCAATATTTACCTATTCTGTGCGAATTGCACATATCTTACATGAACATACATAGCCGAATATTCGGTGCTTCGGATTCTGTATTCGGCCAAACCACTACTAGTGGCATCACTACTTCCAAGTGTATCAAATGAAAAAATAAAAAAAAGGCACTTGCCTTCTTCTTGTTTGAAATGAATGCCATTCTCCTCCCTGTAATCATCCTTATCATTTACTTCTTCAAATTCTATTTTAATTTCCTTAACAGACTTTGTTTCAAATTGTTTATATTCAAATTGGAACTGTTCATTTTGAAAACAGATAGAATCAAGATCATTTTTCAGACTGGCTGGCAATATCAAGGTTTCCTGTGATTGCTGGAATGTAAAAATGCACTGTATGCATGTAAAAGTTTAAATACAGTCTTGGTAGCTAACAGCCAAGGATGTGGGATTAAATTCTGGCCAGGAGGGTGCGGTATAGTTATAGGTGAGCATTTATTTATTATTTGAGATATAAAGTGAATTTTGGGTGGTTATAAGAAAAATAACCTAACTACTAACCTATATTAAAAAAGTTCAGATCTGTTCATAATAAATAAATAAATGCGCCATATAACTATACCCCACCCAGCCAGGGAAGCAATAATATTAACATTATGTTCCATATTTTCATAAGTAAACATCTGCAAGAAAGCTTTATGAGGAAACTGTAAACTTGAGAATAAAAAGGCCAGAGAAGCAGTAATATTAACATTATGTTCCATATTCTTATAAGTAAACATCTGCAAGAAAACTTTATGAGAAAACTGTAGATTTGAGAATAAAAAACCTAGAGAAGCAATAATATTAACATCGTGTTGCATATTATTATCAGTAAACATCTGCAAGAAAACTTATGAGAAAACTGTAGACTTGAGAATAAAAAGGCCAGGGAAGTAGCAATATCAACATTATGTTCCATATTCTTATAAGTAAACATCTGCAAGAAAACTTTATGTGAAAACTGTAGACTTGAGAATAAAAAGGCCAGAGAAGCACTAAGATTAACATCATGTTCCATATTCTTATAAGTAAACATCTGTGCAAGAAAACTTTATGAGAAAACTGTAAACTTGCGAATAAAAAGGCCAGAGAAGCAGTAATATTAACATTATGTTCCATATTCTTATAAGTAAACATCTGCAAGAAAACTTTATGAGAAAACTGTAAACTTGCGAATAAAAAGGCCAGAGAAGCACTAAGATTAACATCATGTTCCATATTCTTATAAGTAAACATCTGAGCAAGAAAACTTTATGAGAAAACTGTAAACTTGAGAATAAAAAGGCCAGAGAAGCACTAAGATTAACATCATGTTCCATATTCTTATAAGTAAACATATGCAAGAAAACTTTATGAGAAAACTGTAAACTTGCGAATAAAAAGGCCAGAGAAGCACTAAGATTAACATCATGTTCCATATTTTTATAAGTAAACATCTGTGCAAGAAAACTTTATGAGAAAACTGTAAACTTGCGAATAAAAAGGCCAGAGAAGCACTAAAATTAACATCATGTTCCATATTCTTATAAGTAAACATTTGCAAGAAAACTTTATGAGAAAACTGTAAACTTGCGAATAAAAAGGCCAGAGAAGCACTAAGATTAACATCATGTTCCATATTCTTATAAGTAAACATCTGTGCAAGAAAACTGTAAACTTGAGAATAAAAAGGCCAGAGAAGCACTAAGATTAACATCATGTTCCATATTCTTATAAGTAAACATCTGCAAGAAAACTTTATGAGAAAACTGTAAACTTGCGAATAAAAAGGCCAGAGAAGCACTAAGATTAACATCATGTTCCATATTCTTATAAGTAAACATCTGTGCAAGAAAACTTTATGAGAAAACTGTAAACTTACGAATAAAAAGGCCAGAGAAGCACTAAGATTAACATCATGTTCCATATTCTTATAAGTAAACATATGCAAGAAAACTTTATGAGAAAACTGTAAACTTGCGAATAAAAAGGCCAGAGAAGCACTAAGATTAACATCATGTTCCATATTCTTATAAGTAAACATCTGTGCAAGAAAACTTTATGAGAAAACTGTAAACTTGCGAATAAAAAGTCCAGAGAAGCACTAAAATTAACATCATGTTCCATATTCTTATAAGTAAACATATGCAAGAAAACTTTATGAGAAAACTGTAAACTTACGAATAAAAAGGCCAGAGAAGCACTAAGATTAACATCATGTTCCATATTCTTATAAGTAAACATCTGTGCAAGAAAACTTTATGAGAAAACTGTAAACTTGAGAATAAAAAGGCCAGAGAAGCACTAAGATTAACATCATGTTCCATATTCTTATAAGTAAACATCTGTGCAAGAAAACTTTATGAGAAAACTGTAAACTTGCGAATAAAAACGCCAGAGAAGCACTAAGATTAACATCATGTTCCATATTCTTATAAGTAAACATCTGTGCAAGAAAACTTTATGAGAAAACTGTAAACTTGCGAATAAAAAGGCCAGAGAAGCACTAAGATTAACATCATGTTCCATATTTTTATAAGTAAACATCTGTGCAAGAAAACTTTATGAGAAAACTGTAAACTTGCGAATAAAAAGGCCAGAGAAGCACTAAAATTAACATCATGTTCCATATTCTTATAAGTAAACATTTGCAAGAAAACTTTATGAGAAAACTGTAAACTTGCGAATAAAAAGGCCAGAGAAGCACTAAGATTAACATCATGTTCCATATTCTTATAAGTAAACATCTGTGCAAGAAAACTGTAAACTTGAGAATAAAAAGGCCAGAGAAGCACTAAGATTAACATCATGTTCCATATTCTTATAAGTAAACATCTGCAAGAAAACTTTATGAGAAAACTGTAAACTTGCGAATAAAAAGGCCAGAGAAGCACTAAGATTAACATCATGTTCCATATTCTTATAAGTAAACATCTGTGCAAGAAAACTTTATGAGAAAACTGTAAACTTGCGAATAAAAAGGCCAGAGAAGCAGTAATATTAACATTATGTTCCATATTCTTATAAGTAAACATCTGCAAGAAAACTTTATGAGAAAACTGTAAACTTGCGAATAAAAAGGCCAGAGAAGCACTAAGATTAACATCATGTTCCATATTCTTATAAGTAAACATCTGTGCAAGAAAACTTTATGAGAAAACTGTAAACTTGAGAATAAAAAGGCCAGAGAAGCACTAAGATTAACATCATGTTCCATATTCTTATAAGTAAACATATGCAAGAAAACTTTATGAGAAAACTGTAAACTTGCGAATAAAAAGGCCAGAGAAGCACTAAGATTAACATCATGTTCCATATTCTTATAAGTAAACATCTGTGCAAGAAAACTTTATGAGAAAACTGTAAACTTGCGAATAAAAAGTCCAGAGAAGCACTAAAATTAACATCATGTTCCATATTCTTATAAGTAAACATATGCAAGAAAACTTTATGAGAAAACTGTAAACTTACGAATAAAAAGGCCAGAGAAGCACTAAGATTAACATCATGTTCCATATTCTTATAAGTAAACATCTGTGCAAGAAAACTTTATGAGAAAACTGTAAACTTGAGAATAAAAAGGCCAGAGAAGCACTAAGATTAACATCATGTTCCATATTCTTATAAGTAAACATCTGTGCAAGAAAACTTTATGAGAAAACTGTAAACTTGCGAATAAAAACGCCAGAGAAGCACTAAGATTAAAATCATGTTCCATATTCTTATAAGTAAACATCTGTGCAAGAAAACTTTATGAGAAAACTGTAAACTTGCGAATAAAAAGGCCAGAGAAGCAGTAATATTAACATTATGTTCCATATTCTTATAAGTAAACATCTGCAAGAAAACTTTATGAGAAAACTGTAAACTTGCGAATAAAAAGGCCAGAGAAGCACTAAGATTAACATCATGTTCCATATTCTTATAAGTAAACATATGCAAGAAAACTTTATGAGAAAACTGTAAACTTGCGAATAAAAAGGCCAGAGAAGCACTAAGATTAACATCATGTTCCATATTCTTATAAGTAAACATCTGTGCAAGAAAACTTAATGAGAAAACTGTAAACTTGCGAATAAAAAGGCCAGAGAAGCAGTAATATTAACATTATGTTCCATATTCTTATAAGTAAACATCTGCAAGAAAACTTTATGAGAAAACTGTAGATTTGAGAATAAAAAACCCAGAGAAGCAATAATATTAACATCGTGTTGCATATTATTATCAGTAAGCATCTGCAACAAAACTTTATGAGAAAACTGTAGACTTGAGAATAAAAAGGCCAGGGAAGCAGTAATATTAACTTTATGTTCCATATTCTTATCTGTAAAAATCTGCAAGAAATCTTTATGTGAAAGCTATGGATTTGAGAATAAAAAAAAAAAGAAGCAGCACAGTTAAACAAAATATTTTCCCAAGCCTCAGACTATTAGGTGAATGAGCCACTACCATTCTAGTAAATGACATGAAGCCTACTATTTACAAGTGATGTGATATCATTTGGACCAATAATGTATATCACAATACATGTAAGTGACTTGTTATCACAAGGATCAGTCACAGAACTCGCAAGCAAATTAGTACTATACAGCTAATTATATAATAACAGCCCATAAATGTCTGACTGTTGGGCTCAGGCCTCCCATTCTAGGGAAATGGACAGTATATCCACCAAGCTTGTCGAAGGCTGCTTGGCAGGTTTGACACATTGGTTATCTCAATATACAGATTGCATCACAATGTTTTCCTTCACCGTTGTTATCACTTGGTAATTGTAACAATATGCACATTAAGCCAGAAAACTGTCTTAGGGGTGCATGCATTCTGACAAGGATTCAAATCATCAAGTTTGGGATGTGTGCTCTGGCCATTATACTACCACAACTTAATAAAGTAATTGGTACTAGTGTTTACATAATATAACAAAAACATACATTAGATACACAAAACTAAATAAAAATAGAAAATCAAATACTGCTACTTACTTCCAAACCATTATTAATGAAAGCTGTGAGCAACTCCTCAGCCTTCAAGGCCCTCTTTCTCAATTGACTTATACAAATTGCATCCATTTTGAAGGCACACACATAAACATATATCTATCTCGTTCTTACTCAGCACTGTAACTCGCAGGAAAACAATATAACAGTATTTCAGTGCGTTAAAGGAACATGAATATACGTAAATACCTAATGAGGCCGAAAATCCGCCATCCGCCATGTTTAGTGCACCAAATGTCATTATCAGTCAGTGCACCCGGTACTTGTCTTGTCAAAAAGTCGTGGTATAAATCAAAATAACTAATTATCTTTCAATATTTTGCTTGTGATTTAAAATAATTGAAGCCAAATATAAATAATTACGTCGCAGATATGTCCGTGTGCAGTGTAATAGGGTGCGGCATAAGAAAAACACCAAATCAGTCATCTTTAACCATACACAGGTACGCTGTAAATAACATTAAAAATATTGCTTATTGTTAATGTTTCCGGGAAAATAAAGGAAGATTTTCATTATAATTAGCAAGGTTCTTATGTGCAGTTATAGGTCATGAATGGATTTAACTTATTTAACTATATTTTTACGCTTAAATAATGTTAATTTATTAGCTGGGGTTGTACATTATTTATCGACTTTGATATCGATATAACATGATTGCTTATATAAAATTTCTTATTTTATCATGCTACCCCGCTTAAAACATACAAAAATAATAATTAAAACATATTTTATAGGACCCCAAGAAATGAGCGTATAAAGAAAAAGTGGCTGGAAGCCATTGGAATGGAAAATATAAAGCCAAATCCAAAATATATTTATATTTGCTCGCTACATTTTGATGATAAATGTTTCAACAAAACTCTGGATGTGACTCGACTACGAGATGATGCCGTGCCCTTCAAATTTGTAAGAGTAAGTTAATACTGTATATACTTTTATAGTTAGTATTGATATACTTTTTTTTAATTATATACATATTTTAATACATACATATTATTTTATAACAAAACGTGCTATAAAAGGATCAAAATTAATATACAAGTTTTGTATGGTGGGTCGATGATCAGCAGGATAGTCGTTGGACTGTCGGCTTATTAT
Organism: Dendrolimus kikuchii; assembly: GCA_019925095.2. Classification (NCBI taxonomy): domain Eukaryota; kingdom Metazoa; phylum Arthropoda; class Insecta; order Lepidoptera; family Lasiocampidae; genus Dendrolimus; species Dendrolimus kikuchii. The sequence continues at coordinate 37,078,732 of CM034387.1, forward strand.
ATCATTCCTGCTCCGTCTTCGCAGTCGAAGGCCTAAATATGTCTTCTCATGCCTCTCACCCTCATGGAGACTGCTCGTATAATTGAAATTTGTACTTTCACTTTTAGCCTTTGATATACTTGTTGCTGCTACCTTATTACTGACATGCTAGTTACTAGTTGTAGTCTATGTCATTCTCATTCTATATAACTATTTTAGAAAAACTTATGAGTTTTGTGGCTGTGATTCCATCCAAGAAATGTATTTGCCCAATTTAAATGATAATGTCATAATTTAAGCAAATTTTATAAAAAAAAATACTGTGGACACAATTATTCTAAACTAATATTTCAATATTTTGCAGCGACATGCCAGCCAACATAAAACTGGAATATTAAAAGAAAACCAGTTGGAAACAATTCGTGTTTTGGCCGGTCCTGACACCTCTACCTTGGTATTAGCTGCACATTTAAGGACTCTGCTGTTCTTTAGCTTCAAGAGATGTTAGATTTTGTATATACAGACTCTTTATAGTGAAGCTATTGAACCTACTTAGATAAAAGTAATATGCTTTGACATCTTTAGAGGAATAAACCAAAACTGATGGTGTCACTTCTTTGAATTTTGTATTCCATGTAAAACATCTAAGGTACAAATAAAACTCATATTATAAACTTATGCCTTTATTAGTTTTACTTCAATAAAAACTATTGTAAATTCGTTAAATTTTTAATAATTAAATGATTTTAGAGCGGAAGTCATAAGGAATGACGTTTGTAATTAAATAAATGTTCTGTAGGTGTTTTGTTTTTTTTTATCACGCGGCCCTTAATAAGTTTAAAATTTGAATCACTCTCACTTATGGTGCAGCGCACCTATCTTGAGGTGCGTTGCGGTAATGTGTTACGGACTTTAGAGACAGCAACACAATTAAAATAGATTGTAATAGAGAGGTAAGTAGTTTAGACTACTTACCTCTCTATTACAATCTAATTAATCTGTTTTGGATATCAAAATAACAGTACGTGTTTTTCATAGGAAAAACACGTACTCTTATTTTGATATCCAAAACATCATAGCTAGCTAGCATGCTAACGTTTTATCGCCGACATAAAGCTTCCATCCCTTTCCGGCATATACACAAGTGCGAGCGAGACGGCAACATACGAAACGACGATAAAATTTAGCATGCTAGAGATGGGCAGATGGCACTGTACTACGCCATATGTTTATGTTTTGTGGTCACTGTGTTATCAAACGACAACTTTATCAAATCAGTGTAGCAACTTTTAAAAATCGTTATATCGTTTACTTGATAAATTTGAAACACGAACTTGTCTTAGATTTCACACATCTAAATCAAAGTATCTTTGCACATAACAATATACTTACTTCCCATTAAAGTATAAATTCTACAAATAATTAATACTCAATAATATTGAAAATAAAATGAGCCAAGGACGTTTATCGATAAAACCTAATAACATTAAAATCTTCTGGGCAGCACTAAAATCGCCATGTTTAGTGGCCAGATGACGTCACAGTGGCACGCATTTTTTATTGACGTTTCATTTCCATAGGTTTCCTACTTCAGTGCGTGCCACTGTGACGTCATTTGGCCACTAAACATGGCGGTTTTAGTGCTGTCCAGAAGATTTTAATGTTATTAGGTTTTATCGATAAACGTCCTTGGCTCATTTTATTTTCAATATTATTGAGTATTAATTATTTGTAGAATTTATACTTTAATAGGAAGTAAGTATATTGTTATGTGCAAAGATACTTTGATTTAGACGTGTGAAATCTAAGACAAGTTCGTGTTTCAAATTTATCAAGTAAACGATATGACGATTTTTAAAAGTTGCTACACTGATTTGATAAAGTTGTTTGACAACACAGTGACCACAAAACATAAACATATGGCGTAGTACAGGGCCATCTGCCCATCTCTAGCATGCTAAATTTTATCGTCGTTTCATATGTTGCCGTCTCGCTCGCACTTGCGTATATGCCGGAAAGGGATGGAAGCTTTATGTCGGCGATAAAACGTTAGCATGCTAGCTAGCTATGCTGTTTTGGATATCAAAATAAGAGTACGTGTTTTTCCTATGAAAAACACGTACTCTTATTTTGATATCCAAAACAGATTAATTAGATTGTAATAGAGAGGTAAGTAGTCTAAACTACTTACCTCTCTATTACAATCTATTTTAATTGTGTGCTGACTCTAAAGTCCGTAACACATTACCGCAACGCACCTCAAGATAGGTGCGCTGCACCATAAGTGAGAGTGATTCAAATTTTAAACTTATTAAGGGCCGCGTGATAAAAAAAAACAAAACACCTTCAGAACATTTATTTAATAAAAAACGTCATTCCTTATGACTTACGCTCTAAAATCACTTAATTATTAAAAATTTCACGAATTTACAATAGTTTTTATTAAAGTAAAACTAATAAAGGCATAAGTTTATAATATGAGTTTTATTTGTACCTTAGATGTTTTACATGGAATACAAAATTCAAAGAAGTGACACCATCAGTTTTGCTTTATTCCTCTAAAGATGTCAAAGCATATTACTTTTATCTAAGTAGGTTCAATAGCTTCACTATAAAGAGTCTGTATATACAAAATCTAACATCTTCTCTTGAAGCTAAAGAACAGCAGAATCCTTAAATGTGCAGCATTTACCAAGGTAGAGGTGTCAGGACCGGCCAAAACAGGAATTGTTTCCAACTGATTTTCTTTTAATATGCCAGTTTTATGTTGGCTGGCATGTCGCTGCAAAATATTGAAATATTAGTTTAGAATAATTGTGTCCACAGTATTTTTTTCATAAAATTTGCTTAAATTATGACATTATTATTCAAATTGGGCAAATACATTTCTTGGATGGAATCACAGCCACAAAACCCATAAGTTTTTCTAAAATAGTTATATAGAATGAGAATGACATAGACTACAACTAGTAACTAGCATATCAGTAATAAGGTAGCAGCAACAAGTATATCAAAGGCTAAAAGTAAAAGTACAAATTTCAATTATACGAGCAGTCTCCATGAGTGAGAGGCACGAGAAGACATATTAAGGCCTTCGACTGCGAAGACGGAGCAGGAATTATATAATAAGCCGACAGTCCAACGATTATCCTGCTGATCATCGTCCCACCATACAAAACTTGTATATTAATTTTGATCCTTTTATAGCACGTTTTGTTATAAAATAATATGTATGTATTAAAATATGTATATAATTTAAAAAAAGTATATCAATACTAACTATAAAAGTATATACAGTATTAACGTACTCTTACAAATTTGAAGGGCACGGCATCATCTCGTAGTCGAGTCACATCCAGAGTTTTGTTGAAACATTTATCATCAAAATGTAGCGAGCAAATATAAATATATTTTGCATTTGGCTTTATATTTTCCATTCCAATGGCTTCCAGCCACTTTTTCTTTATACGCTCATTTCTTGGGATCCTATACAATATGTTTTAATTATTATTTTTGTATGTTTTAAGCGGGGTAGCATGATAAAATAAGAAATTTTATATAAGCAATCATATTATATCGATATCAAAGTCGATAAATAATGTACAACCCCAGCTAATAAATTAACATTATTTAAGCGTAAAAATATAGTTAAATAAGTTAAATCCATTCATGACCTATAACTGCACATAAGAACCTTGCTAATTATAATGAAAATCTTCCTTTATTTTCCCGGAAACATTAACAATAAGCAATATTTTTAATGTTATTTACAGCGTACCTGTGTATGGTTAAAGATGACTGATTTGGTGTTTTTCTTATGCCGCACCCTATTACACTGCACACGGACATATCTGCGACGTAATTATTTATATTTGGCTTCAATTATTTTAAATCACAAGCAAAATATTGAAAGATAATTAGTTATTTTCATTTATACCACGACTTTTTGACAGGACAAGTACCGGGTGCACTGACTGATAATGACATTTGGTGCACTAAACATGGCGGATTTTCGGCCTCATTAGGTATTTACGTATATTCATGTTCCACTTTATGTACGCACTGAAATACTGTTATATTGTTTTCCTGCGAGTTACAGTGCTGAGTAAGAACGAGATAGATATATGTTTATGTGTGTGTCTTCAAAATGGATGCTATTTGTATAAGCAATTGTACGTATAGAACAATATGTCGCGTCCCTATTATAGAGGTCCATGGTTATTTTGTAGCCGGCTAATGTACTATAGAGGCATTCTGCTCTATTGCCGGATTAAATGCAAGCTACAACTTTACGCGGTACTGCCATGCAGGATAGTGGATAGAAAATTTTATGTTATTTTATACCATACAGCAATTTTTTATAGTTCGTGTATTACGGTAGAATATACCGTCACAGGCGTCAATAAGGTTTTCATACACTAACTGTTAGCCGGTAAGGAATGGTGAGGCAAGCGAACGAATAGTAAGACAAAGTATCTTACTACTCGTTCGCTTGCTTTACAATCGGTTAAAATCTTACATTACTCATTTGGAGCTTACGACTAACTGCCCGTAAGGCAAACTGGTAACTAAGATAAAGGCATGGTCACGGAGTAGGGTTTAACGACGATGTATTTGGAAGTGTTTGGCCGTCGCGCGAGACAATCTTCATCTGGAGTTTCTCAAGACGGTAAGCAACAGCTGCCTGTGGCAGTAGCAGCAAAATTTAGGGGCGGGGAAAAGCCTGTAAAAAGAAACAGCCAAGATGATCAAATAGATAAGAACATCGAAAGTGATCATTAGTATCGGTACAACCATTGTCGTCTAATAGATCGAATCGGCCGTCTTGACCAAATACATCAGTACACCGACAACGCCAAATACATGAGTACATTCATATCGTCATTATTATGTTAACAACCACCTCGCCAAAACAAAGAGACACTCTAGAAAAATGAACTCTATTCTAAATGTGATAAGTGTCAAATCGAGATGATTTCATACTAAATCAAAATTTCAATAGTATGATTACTGTTATAAAAATCTTTTTCATTTTTATAACGTAACTAATATTTGCCCTCGACTTCATTTTCATTACTAAGATAGCAAAGATTAAAGTTATTTTATCAATATGTAAAATTGAATAAATATTTAATATGACAATACATGAATCCTAGATATATCCATAAACTCCCGATATTTGTAATGTTACTAAAGACTTATTCAACTACAGATGTTTCACTAAGGATTTCTAATAATTACAGACAGTGTCTTGTAATTTGCGAACATTGCGTCAAAGTTGATCTAGTGGTTTGAAAGTGGAAGGAAATCCCGGGAAATCTCAAGAGTCCCAATATAGTCATGTATAAAAATGTCATAAAGTATTTAACTATGCTGTAATAAGAGTAACACGACTAGTTTTCATGCTATATCTAGGCGCATTATTCCCAAGAAAATTTTGGAACTTTCCGTCACTAAAGTTAGAGTAAAAACATAAAAAAGTGAATCCGGTTTCCTGAAAAATTACACTAGAATTCCCATGATATTAGCTTTTTCAGCATTTAAGTAAAAAATGTCTGTATAATAGTGAAAACCTCATAGAAATTAACATATATTTATGAAAAAAAAACATTAATTGTTTCAATTTTCCATCAATCAAACAATTTGATCGCAATCGATTTTTTTAATAGCTTCAATGTACAGACAAAGCTATTTTACAATATTAACTTAATTTTAACATTTCATTTGACATAATACACTATGTATATGTGAGTATACTTTCTATGTATATATGAGTTTGTTGAAATATCTACTAAAGAGTTTCAATACACAAGAAATTTAGAATTCGAGATAAAACTTTTTTTTATCAGCAATGAATAATTGATGTTTCTTGGATACTGTTTTAATGTCTAATACGTATATGAATTCTCGTGATCTATACTTAGATCATACTATACATATATATAATATACCCCAGTCATTGAAAAAAAGCTTAATCTAACGTTCTGGTGAAATCGTATCGGAATCAGGCAATGTTTATGCAGTATAACGACTTTAAACCACTCCCGGGAAGTTTTCGCGGGATTCCCGGAATATAAACTAACGAAGCATTCGAAAAAGAACGTGGTTATCGTTTTAGTATCAATTGAATCTGAATCAACTAATTGTTATGCAAATAAATAATTTATACTATTCCCGACAAAAATCTCGCAGGATACCCGGGTCCATATCCATCAAAGTACCGCAGTATTTGAAAAAGAAAGTGCATTGTGTTTTACTATAAGTTGTATTCAAATCAGCTAATTTATATGCATACTAACCACTAGAAACCACCCTCGGGAAAATTTCCGTGAGATTCCCAGGACACAAAGTATTGCTGTATTTAAAAAATAATGTATCGTGTCTAAAATCGTGTAAGAATAAATAAACTAATTTGTAAGCGTCCTAACAACTTTAACCAGCTCCTGAGAAAATTCGCGGGATCCCCAGGATAAAAAGCATCACAGATTTAATTTCAGAAAATTTGCTATCAATGAGTAAAAACATCGCATCGAAATAAGAAAGCTTTTTTTATTCTGGCCTCTTCAAACCGTTCCCGGAAAATTTCCCGTGCGATTCCGGGATAAAAGGTAGCGCAGAATTTAAGTCTTGAGAATTTGCTCTGGCCTAGTAGTTTTTACGTAAATCCCGAACAAACAGACAAACCGACTAACAGACAAGAAATCTAAAAAAATTCACCGTGTCTCCATCGTTTATATAGTCTATTCCAATTGTGTTTTTTTAATAACTTCAATGTAGAGAGACGACATATTTAGCATATTATAATATTATAGACTATCGTCTGCCCGCGAAACTTCCTTCGCGTTTCCATGATGATGATACATTTGATAGTGAAGTATGTTTGAACAGTTCTTTATGGTGGTTAAAGAAGCGTTCAACCTTACTCTAACTCTCTATGAATAAGACAGTTAGTATTTAGTAAAAACGAAAACTCAACGCTGAAAAACGGTGTCATCAAGTATTAAAGAATGTTAACAAAAGTATGAAAAACCTGATTTAATTAAGAGAACTGAAATATCTGGTTAGAAACAGGAACTTGAGACTATTTATAAAATTTATAGGTTAATAATATATCTTTAGTTAACTGGGCTCGCCTAATATCTCTGTTCTATCTGAAATAATATTATAGTTAGGTACTGTGGCCAAATGCGTCTTAGTTATAAAGTTAAAATGAACGCCGTTAATAATTGGCTACATTAGAGTATATATGTCATCGTTAAATTGTAAAGACCGTTAGATTATAATCTATCTCGAGAGCTATTGAAATATTGTGAACCGGAACAAACTGCTTACAATTTAACGCATTATTTCCCGATAGATTATAATCTATCGACGTGAAATCGTTCTGTGTCCATAGAGTTACTAATAAAACAGGTGGGTCAGTCAAAAATACTAAAGATTCGATCTCTGCCCTTATGGGTTAGAAGTTTTAACAATGTTTGTAAGTAGTCAATAAATGATACTTGATTGAAAAAAAACTGGCGTTTCCTTCCAATCCCAGTGTTGACCCTGGATTAAACGTAATAAATATTATTATGCACATATCATCCTCTTCGTCAATCACACTGCTGTGATTAGGAGTTTTTTTTAAGTTTCAAACGCCTTCAGAATTGATTTCATTAATTTCAGATTAGAAAAGAAAGGTACTTTTCATTCAGTGCAAATTTAGCAATAAGTAATTCAATTTGAAATACATAATTCGAAATACAATTTTGGTTTAGTATGAAATCATCTCGATTTGACACTAATCCCATTTAGAATAGAGTTCATTTTTCTAGAGTGTCTCTTTGTTTTGGCGAGGTGGTTGTTAACATAATAATGACGATATGAATGTACTCATGTATTTGGCGTTGTCGGTGTACTGATGTATTTGGTCAAGACGGCCGATTCGATCTATTAGACGACAATGGTTGTACCGATATTAATGATCACTTTCGATGTTCTTATCTATTTGATCATCTTGGCTGTTTCTGCCTCTATTTTTTCAAATGTAAAAAAACGTATCTCCAGAAGCTGAGAATGTTGTGGTATTTTTCCCTTACACTCAGCTCCCCTTACAAAACCCTTAATAATAATATTCCTTATTATTTTGCCGGCTATGTATTATCTGTTCAATAATGGCAACACTTAAGCTGGGTAAAAAAAAGAATTATTACAGATAAAGTTTATTTATTATATATCTAACACTTAATCACTGCTTTTGAGCTGCGATTTTTAAAGTGTACCTAGACGTCTATGGTTAACTTTAAACAAAAATCTTTTTCGACATATTTTGACGATATTTAAGAAAGATGACATGACAAAGAATTGTGTGTAAGCTTCTTGGTTATAGTTCTTGCTTCCAAAATTATAGTCATTATTATTATAGTAAACATCATAAGTTATGTTGACATAACGTGTATGTCGTAAATAAAGCAATTTGATACTTGCACGACGTTTCACGTAGTACTAAAAATTAGTAGTAAGTATCGAAATTACTCTTAACATAATATTGGAGTTGCTAGAGCTTAGATAAATTTGCGAAAGTTTTTACTCTGAATGGCGCTCTGTTGTTCGTGCCTACCCCGCAAGGGAACTGGCGTGAAGTTATGTATGTATTTTCTACTCTATTTTGCCACACTCTATTGTTTTATTAACTTAGTTTTCTCTGCAGACCTAATAATCAGATGAATCACATATGTACGGTTTCTCCCTAGTATGTGTACGAAAATGTTTAGTCAAGGTTCATTTATTAGTAAATTTGTAATGAATTATGTGACATGAAATGTTCATTTCTATTGTATGTACAGACTTTATATGCGTTCTTAAATTATATAGTGATAGTTTAAGGACTCATACAAATGTTTACACCTTTGCAATGCCGCATATGAGCTGTAGCAACGAGAGGTAGAGGTTAAATAATACTTCAGATGGCAGAGAGTAGTATTCAATGTCGAGTGCTGATGTGAATAGGGATGCAAACAAAACATCGATGTATCGTTCATAAAAATCGACGTTTTAACATCGATGTTGAAACCAAAACATCAATACATCGGTGTTCAAGAACGATGCTTTATGAACGACGATGTTTTATCATACATAGACATAACGCGCCATCTTGCGCTCTATTTTTAATATTTTTTTCTTATTGCCAGTAATAGTTTATAATATAAAAGTTGATTATTATACCTATTTCTTTCATTTCTATTAAAAATAAGCATTTTTCTTAGATGTACATTTATTTTAAATGGTGATAGGGATGTGTTAGTGTGTGCCCACGCTGTTGAATAGTAAGTACGGTAATGAATGTGGGTAAGGTAAAAGACATATAAATAGAATAAACATAGTATTTAGTAGGATGAGAGCATTGAGAATTGGGTGTGGTATTTCTTTGAAATATGGAGTAACAGCGGCATAAAAGGATGATGTTAGTGAAAGCAAGAATTAAGAAAGGTGTGCTAAGGTGGTTTGGGCGATACACCGATGTTAAAAAAAACGTGGTTTCATTCGCATCGCAGGAACAAGCGTCAAAAGCTTATGTAAATGGTAATAAAAAACATCGATATATCGTTCATAAACGTCGATATTTTTAACATCGATATTTCACTTTTAAAATCATCGATATCCTAATATCGATGTTTTTTATGAGCGATGTTGCATCCCTAGATGTGAACTGAAGTGAATTGATTTATTTTAGAAACGGTAATCTTAAGTACAAATATTAACAAGTCGTAATGCTAGTAGAGCGTATAGCACAGTGTGTGAGCGGGACGGACGATGTGCGAGTGAGATAGACTAACTCTAAACATCTGCGCTCCCGCGCTGCTCTAATCAGTAGTTCGTTGTCCGCTGCGATGACTAGACGTATTCAGCTGCTATAGAGCATTACTTTACTGTTCACTTTGCATGTTTTGATTTTTTATGTGTATATAAGGTATAATGAGTTGAACTCTTATAATCGCAAAATTCGCAAATGTACGGTTTCTCCCCGGTGTGTTTACGGATGTGTAATTTTAGTGTATACTTTTCAACACATTTGTACTGACATATATGACACGAGAAGTTCTTTTCCTTTGTATGTATAGCCTTAATATGTCTTATTAACTTATTTCTATCGGCAAACCTATAATTACACGAATCACACGTGTACGGTTTCTCCCCAGTGTGTGTACGAAGATGTGTGGTTAAGGTGCAGTTATCAATAAATTTGTGCTGACATACATGGCATGAAAAGTGTTTTTCTTGTGTATGTACAGACTTTATATGCCTTCGTAAATTACTTAATCCAGCACATTTATAATCGCACGATGTACATGTGAACGGTTTCTCCCCAGTGTGTATACGAACATGTAATTTTAAGGTAGTATTGTCCGCACATTTGTAATGACATATGTGACATGAAAAGTTCTTTTCCTTTGTGTGTCTAAACATTACATGTTTTTTAAGGATATCATTAGTTGCACATCTAAAGTCGCAGAAATCACATGTACTTGGTTTCTCTCCAGTGTGTGTAAGAAGGTGTCTAGTAAGTTTGCTCTTCTTAGGACTTTTGTATTCACATATATGACATGAAAATTTCAATTTTCTTATATGTTTACAAATCATATGTTCTCTCAAGTAGCATTTCAGCAGTGTGCTGTAATCACATAAATCACATATGTACAGATTCTGCCCACTGTGCATAGAAAGGTGTTTCGTTAAATCCCATCTTGTGGCACATTTGTATTGACATATATGACATGAGAACTTATTTTTTATACCCTTCTTGATACAAACATTTAATTTCTTTTTATCACGTAGATTCATCGAAGTACTTGGTGCAACTGCTTCTGGACTCTTCGGAAGACATTGCTTGAAGATTTTATTTTCAGCATTATTATAACAGTATTTGGAACATGTTTTATTGTTTTGTATGATTGCATTTTTGGGTTGAATAGCATGTTTTGGTGAAACATAATTTACTTCATAGCAATCCAATGTCGACTTTGTATTTTGTTTGCTTTTAGAAATGTTCATGTTCGACTCCACAGATAAACGGTTACAAAAGCTTTTATTTGATGCTTTGCAATTATTATTTTGCCTACTTTTTAAAACAGTATCATTTGGTTTATGTTTAAGTGTTTCATCCAACTTTATTCGTTTTGATTTTTTGGGCAATTCGTGTAATTTGCGTTTATTAGCTGGTACCCCTGAAAGCAAAGACAATGTAACTGAATAAACTTTGAATGTAATTTATAGATAGATAGATAACACTCTATTGTACACCATTACAGAAAATTATTCTAATTCTGTACAAAGGGCGGTCTTACGCTAAAAAGCGATCTCTTCCAGACAACCGGTGGCAAGAGTATTGCTGTTTAGGAATGGCGATGATGGTATACATAACTGTTGTATGATTACTTACATTTTAATCATAAATACAGAACTATGCTATATATACAAATATACACATAAGTTATATACATATACAAGATATGGTGATAAAATGCAACTATTTATTTTATTTTTATAAAACCAACACATAAAAGTCAGTGTTGCCAACATTCAACATGCCCATGCTTCACCAGGGCCCCAATTCTGCTATTACAATATCTTGATGTTGAGAAGATATTCAAAGTACGAATCCGCAGTAGTTGGATCCTCACAATTTATTCCTGGAATGACTGGTTTAACCTAGATTTAACCAAGGATTTTCAACCAAACCTGAAATAAATTCCAACTTCACCCTTTGACTAAAGTATTTTTAGTCAAACCTAGAAGTACCTACCTTTTTAGTCAAACGTCGAACTTAAAACAATCTGTTTCGGGCTTTGCTTTGTCGAGTCTAGAAACGACTAAGGTAGACTCGGTCAAACGTCGATTCATACTGCACTTGTTACATGTTGAATGACTGTATAAATTAGTCTCTTCTAGGTTAGACGCCACCGATCGGTTCCAATTGTGAATCTAAACCATCTGGGGACCCACTCAAACACACACAAAAACATCATCAAAGTAGGTCCAGGAGATTAAGAGGATCTTAGAACCCAATCCCAACGCCACCAATCGGTTCCAATTGTGAATCTAAACCATCCGGAGACCCACTCAAACACACAAAGAAATAATCAAAATAGGTCCAGGAGATTAAGAGGATCTTAGAACCCAATCCCAACGCCACCAATCGGTTCCAATTGTGAATCTAAACCATCCGGAGACCCACTCAAACACACAAAGAAATCATCAAAATAGGTCCAGGAGATTAAGAGGATCTTAGAACCCAATCCCAACGCCACCAATAGGTTCCAATTGTGAATCTGAACCATCCGGAGACCCACTCAAACACACACAATAAATCATCAAAATCAATCCCGGAGATTAGCAGTATCCTAGAACCCGATTTCACATACTGGTTCCAATTGTGCATCTAAATTATGCGGGGACCCATTGAAACACACCCGAAAAATTTCATCAAAATTCATTTTTTATACATATAACACCTAGACGATAGCAAAATGGGTACAGTGCTTTAAACAGATGCTTTGGATGCAAACATGATTTAACAAAGAGAATAGAAATTGTAAATCTTACCTATGTCAATCTTTTCCAAAATAATTCGAATTTCTTTTTCCAGTAAACTCTTCAGAATCGTGCTTGTTAAAGGCGTATCATCGCCGAAAACTGTGTCTGAGTCTACATCAGCGACGTCTAGATTTTCCTCCTGACTATCTTTCTTGTCCTCCTGACTACATTCCTTTGCCTCTTGACTCTTTTCTTTAGCCTCCTGACTAAATAAACATGAAGAATCTGAAAAGTTGTTTTTATATAAACTATGGCTTTCGCTGCTGCTGCTTCGTTTGCATAAACTTGTTTCTTTATCTTAGGAGATGTCTTAAATTAATTAAGATTATGACATAATTAAAAATACATTTTAGCGGATTTAAGCAAAAAACCCACGCGAATTTCAATAGCGAAGACGGTTGGCAACTACCCTCTATTTGGGGTCTGATAATCAAAATTATTAAGACCCAAACCCAAAACAAGTGCCAGACATCAAGGCACTGTGAGCCTTTTCTGCGGAACACAACCTAATTTTCTCTTTTTATTTGGGTTTATTATGTTAAAGTGACTATTTAACCTAAACCAACTTGTTCATTTTAATTATAAAATTTTAATTTTTGTTTATGGTTATTATTATTTACTCTATGGGAGCCTAATCTAATTAACTGCCGCTTCGCAACATGTGGCTTGAAGAAAAGAAATGGCGTAACACAGTGTTCCGCAAAGTATTTACCGCGGCACACGGGTGTACCGTGGTCATTGATTGGTGTACCTCGCTAAATAAGGTTATGCTGCAATTTAAACTTTAGGTTTGTTGTTTAATAATAATAAATACCTTTCTTGCAATTTAAACTTTAGGTTTGTTGATTAATAATAATAAATACCTTCCCTGCAATTTAAACTTTGGGTTTTTTGATTGATAATAATAAATACCTTTCTGCAATTTAAACTTTAGCTTTGTTGATTAGTAATAAATATTGTTTCGATGATTAATATTACTTAAAAAATGATTTTTATTTGTGGTGTACCTCCAAAAATTCTCGTTTTCCTAGATGTACCTTGGACACAAAAAGTTTGCGGAACACTGTCATAACAAACTCTACAGCAAAATGCCTAGCTTTAATCTATACATATATACAGATAAATCTAATTGAAGTGAATTCTAATTGAAATAAGGGGGATAATTCCGACCAGGAGATTGCGAAAATGCAGTGAAGCGTACGAAGTCTTCAATGAAGCAACTTTTCTCTAAATATTGCGTATATTATAATAAATTACAATTTTTAACAAAACGTTCGTTTTTCGTTCAGGAATAGATTTCGAATATTGGCGGTTGGCCGTAGACTACGAGTGTTTCTCATAGCCTAATGTTAATATTGCGCGTACACACCGGCGCGAGGTAATGATTTCAACCCGTCTGGAGCAGTGTGTACCTCTCCAGGCTAATCGTGCGCCGACATGCAGTTTTTAGAATTATCGTCTGTCTGTTGTTTTGTTCGGGCTTATCTCTGAAACGGCTTGACTTTGATGGGGGATGATTTTGATGGGGCTTTTAATGGCAGATAGTTGATGTTATAACGAGTAATATAGGCTACTTTTTTTAGGGATCCGCGGAAAAAATCCACGCGTGCGAAGTTGCAGGCACAGCTAGTTATATGTATAATGTTAAAAGAGCGAGAGGTGAAATAAAAAGAGAAAATCATCAGCCAATGGGGTGTGTGTAATATAATAATAACAGCCCATAAACGCCCCACTGCTGGGCTCCCACTATAGTGGATTGGACAATATGTCCACCACGCTAGTCCAAGGCGGCTTGGCAGGATTGACACATTGGTTTTCTAGATGTGCAGGTTGCATTACGATGTTTTCCTTCACCGTTGTTAGCACTTGGTAATTGTGACAATGTGCACATTTAGTCAGAAAACTGCCTAAGTGGTGTACTGCCGTTCCGGCCAGGATTTGAACCTGGGCCTTTTGAGTTTGGGTCGCATGCACTAGCAATTATTCTACAACGACTTCCAGTTAAAAGATAGTTTTAATTAAATAAAAGCTAGTATAAAACTATACATGTTAGTCTATATTATCCCCGCAAATTGCTAACGCGCTGGAACCTTGTCAAATTAATATTCACGTGACGTCATCCGCAACCGGCAAATTGCTAATGCGCTGGAACCTTGTCAAATTAATATTCACGTGACGTCATCCGCAACCGGCAAATTGCTAATGCGCTGGAACCTTGTCAAATTAATATTCACGTCACGTCATTCGCAACCGGCAAATTGCTAATGCGCTGGAACCTTGTCAAATTAATATTCACGTGACGTCATCCGCAACCGGCAAATTGCTAATGCGCTGGAACCTTATCAAATTAATATTCACGTCACGTCATCCGCAACCGGCAAATTGCTAATGCGCTGGAACCTTGTCAAATTAATATTCACGTCACGTCATCCGCAACCGGCAAATTGCTAAAGCGCTGGAACCTTGTCAAATTAATATTCACGTCACGTCATTCGCAACCGGCAAATTGCTAATGCGCTGGAACCTTGTCAAATTAATATTCACGTCACGTCATCCGCAACCGATATGTACGCGTACTCGCCGGCCGGTGATGCTAACGGTACTGGATGTTCGGCTACGGTTACGTCACCAAAATGGCGGCCAGGCGCATTAGCAATTTACGGGGATAATAATGACAACTTGCCATCTGTTTCTTCTTTGATAATAATCTCATTCTCCTCTCTGTTTATGTCTTCATTGTCTTTTTTTATTTCTTCCAAAGTTTTTCTTTCCATCGGTTTACATTCATCTTGATACAGTAAATTAATGGTACACATATAATCAAATTCATGTGCTGTATAGCCATCTATTGACGATATTGGTTTCTGTGTCTGCTGAAATATAGACTTGTATTGTATGTAATAATAACTAGGATACGACAGTCGTATAGTATAGTATATACTGTCGTTTTAGTGACAGCTATACTGGAATAAGTTAAAAATTATGCACCCGAATAACTACAAACCACTCCCAAGTAAATACCCGTGGTAATCCCGGGATAAAGAATATTATTACACAAAATTTGCTATTGAACAGTAAAAAAAAAACACATTGAAATATTTTTTTTTCAAATGTGGCCATTTTAAGTCATTCCCAGAGAAATTCCAGGGATAAAAAGTAGTGCAGATATTAAGGCCAAGAAATTGCTATTGAGCAGAGAAAACCACATCGAAATCGGCTCCGTAGTTTTTACTTTAATCCCGAACAAACAGATAAGAAATCTAAAAAAAATCCAGTTGTAATGTAAAATAATATTTCCAATATACTAGTTATTTTTTTTAATAGCTTTAATGTATAGCAATGGCATGTTTAGAATTTTAAAAGATTATAGATAGATGAGATGAGGTATTTTTTAATGTTTTCCTCTAAATCCAGTCTCTCTTCTTAGAGTATATAATAAGTCAGTGTCATGCCACATTTACATTAAACTTGTCAAGGGGCCTCTATGTGTTAGCCTTCTCATAGCCCCATGCAAGTCCTCCAAATGTCCGTGCCATTTTTTACGGCCTGTGGTCTCGAAAGGCATACAAATATAATACAATAACAGCCCATAAATGTCCCACTGCTGGGTTCAGGCCTCCTCCCATTTTAGGGGGAATGGACTGTATACCCATCACGCTTGTCCAAGGCGGCTTGGCAGGTTTGACACATCGGTTATCTCAATGTGCAGGTTGTATCACGATGTTTTCCTTCACCGTTGTTAGCATGTGGTAATTTCTAACAATGTGCACATTAGGTCAGAAAACTGCCAAGTGGTGTCTGCGTTCCAGTCAGGAACCCATGTCCTTTGAGCATGGGGCGCGTGCGCTTGTCATTACGCTACCACAACTTCTCAGAGTGACATGCAGCTGCTGATCGTATCGTTCGACTACGATTCACGCTTCACTGCCATACACTTTATTTACTCTCACACTAACAATAATTAAATTAGTAACAATTTTTTTCTTATAAACTGAAATGGTGAGAGCCTGGTGTCAGTTAAAGGAATAATCCTGTGTTACTGATCACCAGCCTCTTTCTCCCCGGAAAAACCAGCTAAAGAATTTGTGATAAATATTGTGTAATTAAGTGTAGTTATGTGTGCCTGTGTCAGTATGTTAATAGTAATAGATGTTTATAAAATAAGAATTACATAAATGTAATAAATAAATGACAAATAAGTAGTAGTATTAGGAAACTATATTTAGATAACTAAGACCAACAATGCTTCAGTGGAATCATAATCAAGTTTTAAAAGCCACTCAGTCAGTATTTTCTTACATTTAGATTTAGTTAAGGGGTATATATCAATTTGCTTATTGATTTTGTTGTATAAATAACTGCCTAAAAAGTAAAAGAATCTACAACAAAAAGCTGTCGTAACAGTGTTTTGTTTGCAAGGGATGTGAATTCTTTTAGTAAGTAAACTAGAAGATATAAATGGAGTAATGAGATGTTGTTTTAAAACTATTTGTTGAATAAAAAGTTGCCGAACTGTTAGCACTTTCCAGCGGTCATAAAGGTCTTTGGTGGAGTAGTAAAAAGGGAGAGAAAAACTCACTTTAAGTATCGCCCGTTGCGCACGTTCTAATTTTAACATTGCAGTTTTAACAGCTCCCCCCCACGACGTAATACAATAGCTCACAATGGATTGACATAAAGCGTAGTATAATAATTTGATGACATTAGAATCGGCAACTTTACCAAGGCTTTTAAATATGTAAATTAATTTGCGTAACTTAAGTGTAAGTGAGTTAATATGTGGCAGAAAACTAAGCTTTTGATCAATAATTATACCTAAATATTTAATATCTTGAGTTCTTTGCAAGGTAGGACAAGAGTTACATGTAATATATGAAAAACAAGAGTGGGCTATGAGTTTCATAGTTTCTGGTTGTGGTTGATCTTGACTTCTGAGAGCAAAAGTGACATACTTGGTTTTATCTGTATTTAGTGTTAATATATTCGAATGTAGCCAACTCATAACTTTATTAAGACCGTTCTGAGCGCTTTGGAATGCTTCTACCCACGTATCAGCAGAAAAAAGGAGTGCTGTATCGTCAGCATACGTAATTATATTTCCGTTTACTAGTTGCATATCACAGAGAGTGTTTATATAAGTAAGAAAGAGAGTAGGGCCAAGTATACTGCCCTGAGGGACACCAAAAGTAATAACATCCTCTTTACTTATATAATCACCAACTCGTACGCATTGTGTTCTGTTCTGGAGGTAATCAGTGAAAAGTTGTAATTGTAGATCTCTTATTCCTAATGCTTCAAGTTTCTGAATTAGTAGCGAAGTCGAAACAGTATCAAACGCCTTAGCTAGATCGAGGAATATGGCTATAACTTTCTGTTTCTTGTCAAGTTTAGTTGTTATATAATTTGTCAAAGTTTCAACCGCCGCATCTGTAGATTTACCAGATCGGAAACCAAATTGATGGGTTGATATTAAATTATTTGACTCTAGATATTTAGTTAATCTATTGTTAAGTAAACGTTCTAAGATCTTTGATAATGCCGGTAAAATTGATATAGGCCTGTAATTGCCGACGTGGCTTTTATCGCCAGATTTATAGACTGGTATGATTACAGACTTTTTGAATAAGTCAGGAAAGATACCACTAGAGAAAGATAAATTGCAGATATGAGTGATTGATGGAAGTAAAATATCTTTATACGTTTTCAAAAAGTTGTTTGAAATACCGTCAAGACCAACAGAGCAGATCAACTTAGAATTTACAATTATGGTATCAATTTCTGATTCAGTTGTGGGTAACAGAACAAAAGATTTAAGAACAGATGAGGTGGGAGGCTGACAAGGGGAGAGAATATTTTTAGAAATAATTATCTGTGCTAAATCAGAGCCAATCTTAGAAAAGTAGGAGTTAATTTTGTTTATCGAATCGTTAGGGTTTGCAGATGATAAGAGTTGTGTAGATGATTCATGTGGTTTTTTCATATGTGTAATATTTTTTATTGTATCCCATAGAAGTTTGCTGTTATTTTTAGCCTTAAGAAGTGCTGTTTTATCGTAATCATTTTTTAGTTTCTTTAAAAGGTTGTTACAAAAATTTCTGTACCGCTTATATGTAATTTTCAAAGCTTCATCAGTTGGATACTTTTTTGTCTTTTTAAAAAGTGAATCACGGTGTCGCATACATCTTAAGATACCAACTGTAATCCAAGGCTTAGTGATTTTCTTTCTATTAGGGATCTTTTTCACTGTACTGTTGGAGTTGATAGCCTCCGTCAATGTATCAACTAAGATTTTTGTGGCTATATTAACATCTGAAGTTGATAGAATAGGTGTTAGATCAATGTGTTTCATATGCTGGTCTAGTGCTGTATAATTAATACAGGTTTTAGATTGTAGTATTTGAACAGAAGGAGTAGATTGTTCCAGAATTAGTATGGTAGCATTATGATCGGTCACAGAGGAGTCAAGTACATGAGAGTGTGTTTTGTACTTAGTTCTTATTATATTATGGTCAAGACAAGAATCGAAACGGGTAGGGATAGAATGGGCAGAGAGCAAACCATGAGAAGCAAGAAGATTCAGATAGGAACTAGATCTGGCATCCAAGGAACTATCAGAGATGTCAATATTTATGTCACCGGTAATAATAATAGTTTTGTTAGAGGAAAGGTTCTTGAGACAGCCATCTAAAGATTTAAGAAATGAATCAACGTTATGAATTGATGGAGATCGATAAAGGGCTAAAATTGTTATATTGTCATTTATGGTTAAGTGTAAACAGGAGGCATCCATAATCTGAGTCTTTTCACATATAGAAATTTTTAAGCCGTTCCTATAGTATACTACTATGCCATCATTCTGATTAAGATATATACTGGTAGATACATATTTGTAACCCCCCAACGAAGGAATCACAGCAGATTGTTTAAGCCAGCATTCTGTTAGAACTATCACATCCCATGCGATTTGACTTCGATTTATTAATGTTATAAAGTCATCAAAGTTACAGCAAATACTTCTTATATTTTGACTCAAAATTGAAAAGGGATATTTGAACTGTGCCAAGGATGAAGCACAATCCTCAACATTGATGAGAGACGAGGCAGCTATAGAAAAATTATCAAGTTCTTCCATTATGATATTATCGAATTTTGATAAATAAAATCTATCTTCGGTAATATTAGATTGATAATTGGTTTAAACATTAATTCACATACAAAGAAAACAATAGTCAAAATATTCCACTGAATCATTAAAATCAGACAACTAATTAAATAAAAGATTATTATAAAATTTGTTAAAGTTATGAAAGGACAATTACTTTTAAAAACTGGGTTGGTTATCCACATGTACTGTGCCTGGGACTCTGCTAATCTATAGTAATTTAAAAATAGTATGTTTATAAAACAATTAATTTTTTTGTTTACGTTTATTTTATGATCTAATGTAATATATTCTATATTATTAAAAAGAGACAAGGTATCTTGATAAATAGGATAAGCGAGTAAAATAATATTCAATATAATATTCGCGGTATATGGGTGGTTAATAAATAATAATAATAGAGTACACATATAAAAATAATATGTATAAAAAGAAAGTTTGTGTGAAAGATAAGGAGAGAATATGAATATGTTGTTTATTCTTATCAACGGGTTATAATGTTTAAATTTTGTATAAATGAGAAGCAATTTGTATGTGAAAATTAACAATGAGTTTATATATATATATTGTATACAAAGCATAACATTAAACCTAAATATTAAAACGTTAATAGTTTGCATCTTATGATTGCAATTTATACATACATACGCACATAAAAAGTGCGTCATTGAGAGGTAGTCAGAAACTTTTAACCGTGTACTTACGTATCTGACTTTTGTTGAGTCGTGAATGTGTTTTACCTGTTTATATGTATGTATATAACAAAAAGACATGGAGTGTAGTAATTTTAAATAATGTGTGATGGGAAAGAAAGAATACATAACTTTAAAATCTATAGATAACAATACAATGAAATATAATAATATAGTAACTAGTCACTTTGTTGGGTTTACATTCTTCAGTTCCTCGAGTCGAGCTTCGTTTTTAATAAGGATGTACTGCGACCCTGTTTCTTTACGTAAATATATTTTACCTCCCGATGTCCAACAGAAAGCATAATTATATTTTTTAGCAAACTCCCGGGTAACGTAGAAGAGTCTTTTAGATTTTGACGTCAGGCATTCGGATATATAAATTGGCCCATTTAGATTTCCAGTTCCTGAAATTCCCAAGTGTGTGGAGTTCAGACGTTCAGCATTCTCCTTATTATATTTTTTGACACTGTTCATCAAAGAGGATAGCTGTAGTGTATTGTGAAACTCCACAATAAGCGACGAAACCTTGTTTTCCTTGCTGTTGTGTGTACGCTGGACGTCACGAATTTCACTTTTATTATAATTTACATTAAGGGTTAACATTAAATTCTGTAACATATTGTATAGGATTTCCTTATTTTCTTGAAAACTTTTTGGTACGTTTCTAATTTCAATAGATGTTTTTAGAGAGAGACGCTCAATAGTGTCTATTTTTTCCTCTAATGAAATTATGTTTTTTGCAATGGCTTTTTTGTCTAATTCAAGGGAATCAATTTTAGATTCCAGGTTTTTTAGTTGTTCCGACATATTGTTCAATCCCAGTTCTATTTCTTGGCCCGTTGAGTTCATAGCAGTGGTTCCGGCTTTTACCTCTTTAATGTGCTCTTCCAGAAGATCTAGTCTTTTATTTTGGGTAGACATAAGAGTATTGATCATTTGCTTTAGTTCCGAAAACTCTGACGACTGTTTGCCTGCTGCACGTTGACGTTTCGGGACACTTGTGCGGATATCTGTCATGTCTTCCTGCGGTTTCGATGATTGTGGTATATTTGAGTCCGATACAGAGAGCTGTCCCGTCCTTCGCGTTGGTGAATTTAACAAACCGTCAAGCATTATGTTAGTGTAACAATGCAGTGAGCGTAATATATATTTATTGATTTGGCGTAGGCCTAAATATTAGGATTGCCGTCGGCTATTGTGTGTACACTGTAGAAGTAGTATGAAGTAGAGGAGGGATTGTAAACTCCACCTACTTCGCTGTGCCGTCCTTAGAAGAAGCGTAGATGCGTATGCGCAATGTAAAGTGGGGTCATAGGACCCGCCCACAGCGCTTCGCTGTCCTTGGAGTAGGCGTACTTGTAAATGCACAAACACGATTAGCAATATAATGCTAACGCACTTACTTGGATTTCGCCGGTAACTTCAATCTCCTGCTTAATGCATCGCCCTAGTACTTTACACTGTTAAAATATTATTTTATTATTTGAGTATTCAAAATATAATTTAATCGCAACTTTTGCTATATATAAGACGTCCGTACAGTCCGACGGCTCATTTCTTTTGATATTTTTGTAAATATATGCTGTTTAATTTTTTTTTTATTGCATGATTTCAGCAGACAGGCTGACGGCCCACTTGATGGAAAGCGGTTACCATCGCCTATGGACATTTGCAACACCAATGGTGCTACAAATGCGCTGCTGCTCTCTTAAAGGAGACTGGAACCTGGTCACTAATGCCGGAAAACAACACAAGGTTGTTATGGCGGCATACTCTAGACCAAGGGTGGTCGCCATCCAGTCGAGCAAATACCCTACCACCTGGCTGTGGGTTGTTTAGTCGCCTCTTACGACAGGCCGCCAGGCCGCAAGAAATTGTATTCTTTCTCTGTTTCTGCATGGATAAAACTGAAAACCAAAACCAAATAAAAAACTAAATACTCATACTAACTTTAAAGCCATTATTAATAAAAACTGTGATCAACTTTTGAGCCTTCAAAGCCCTCTTCATAAATTGACTACACTTTCTCAGCTGTGCGCAACATATGTAGCATAACAGGAGTGGTTTTCTATCAATTGTATCAAACTGAAATTCAAAACAGAACTTATTATTCTGCATGCAACTGTTTTTATTCATGTAAATTACACGCTGTTCAACTTTTTTTTATTGCAGAGTTCCATGGACAGGCTGATGAACTCACATAGGGCCCAATTCTGCTATTTCAATATCTTAGTATTGCGAAGATATTTAAACTACTATTCCATTGGCATAGTGTCCAAAATTCATTATCTTCGCTGCGGAATAATCATAGATAAAAATTACATACATACATATTATCACGCCTGTTTCCCATGGGACTATAGATCTGCACTTTCTATGATCGTGACAAACAACTTTCGCTTCATCTACATTCATTAAGCTCTTCATACATGCTCGTTTCTTTGATATGCTTTTTACCTGACCTCATTGTAACACTTCTGTTATCTGATCATGGTAACATATACTAGATAAAAATTGATATTACATTTAGCTAAAATGATGTTAGCCAAAACAAATATTGAAAAGTAAGTAAAATTTTAAATATTTATGGTTCCATCTTTGCCTAGTATGAAGTAGGTAGAACATCGCTCCATTAATTTTGCTGTCTACCTTCTTTCCGTGTTAGGCGACGGCCAGTGCGGAGCAAGGTAAAGGCAGCTATTTTGGACACTAGCTATTGACGTTTTGACCGGAGACACCACGCCGTGTGCTTGTCCTTGTTTTTGACCAATTCTATCAATTCAATGTAATTACTGGTCATGCCAAGAACATTTACTTTATTTAAACTTTGTACAAAGTGATAGCTCCATAGTGGCATTTAGTGCCATGTGCAACCTGAACCGAGCCAGGAGAGGGCGGATCTCAAGGTTGGTGGAGCTTCTTCTTTTCAAGTGCAGGGATCTAGTTAATATCTCTCTCATACAGTCCATAACCATAGAACAAGCAACTTACCCGTGGGCTACAGCGCTCCACATTTGTTTTGTGAATTTTCGCTTATAAATATCTGTAGAGATAGTGACATGAAACGGGGTCGCCTTTAGAATAAGCAGAATATCTAGATCAGTCAAATGTATGACAGTGTTCATCAATTTTGATGAAATAGTAAAAACAGAATTGGGACCCTGATGGAAAGAGTTTATCATCACCTATGGACATTTTTAATACCAACAGTATAGCCTCTCTTTAAAGGAAGACTAGAACCTGGCCGGACTGAAATTGTTACGGCGGCATGGTCTTGACTGCGGGTGGTAGCCACCCAGGCAGTTTAATACCCTACCACCTGGCTGGCATACTTTTAATGACAGTGTTTTATATTTATGTCTGATGCTCCTGCTTCACCTGAGTTTGTGTTAGGTCTGTAACCAAATTACTAGTCACTTATAGTGTAATGTAGCTGCTGCATTTGGAATAATGTTACTTATTGACGGCCTGTCTTATTTGGAGCATTAAATAAGACTTACACATTTTATAATATTAAATATTAAGTTTTAGTAATGACTATTCATCTAGTCTCCTATTATATGCATTATTTTAAAAGGCACAGGTGTATGTACTTTGTTTATGTTTACCACATACCCTCTTATAAGTCAGTTCTTCACAAAAATTTCAATATTATTTAAAGTTTGGCGAGGGACAGGGACTCATTTTCGTTTGGAAAATAATGAGTTTATAGACTCACCTTAACATTTGTCAGTTTTTCCCATATTTCTTGTAAAACGGTGTTGCTTATTGCGTGCATACGCCTATCACTGCACAAACACACCCTACAAATGCCTGTGGTGTTCATTATTAAATATAATATGATGGGTCAAATATGTATTTATTAAACAAACTTGTATGTTGTATACTTGAATTGACACAGTTTGACGAATAGCGATAAGCGAAACGTACTTTTGCTTTTTTCTACATCTCTCAACATTCCGCAAAAAAATAACTTCATCAGACTTCCTGAGAAGGTAAACACAAACTACTATGGATACTACGTATATATTCACAAACTACTATGGATCCTTCACGCCACGCGTAACGAACGATGATTCCCCGAAAAACTAATTTACCCCGCACTTCCGCGTCTCAACGATCAGTCTGAATCGACCCGTCGTAAAGACATTCACGCATTGGATGACATTCTGACTGGGCATGATTCAGTTGACAAGGCAATAGCTCTGCAGACTGAACTCATTGAGTTACTAGCCCTAGGGGGATTTCATTTGCGAAAGTGGACCTCAAACTCTCGTCAGCTTTTAGAACGCTTCCCGGATGATCAATGTGACATACCCAAGGATTTTGATGTTGTACCCGACTCCAATGCAATCAAGGTACTTGGTATGCAATGGATACCACAAACGGACGAATTTACATATCACATTTCGGTACCTACACTGGAAAAATTTACCAAAAGGTCAATACTCAGTACCATCGCTCGTTTATACGATCCTAGTGGATGGATCAGCCCAGTTATTTTCCGCGCAAAACTGCTCATTCAGCACCTATGGACTCTAAAGTTAGACTGGGATGAATCGGCTCCCAATGATGTCACATTTCAATTTCAGCACATTTTTGAAGACTTACCTCTACTCTCTGCTCTTCGACTCCCCAGAACAATTTGCACCAGCAAAGATTCCACCTACACCCTACACGGTTTTGCCGATGCATCCGAATCCGGATATGCAGCCGCAGTCTATCTTCATGAAACGAATATCACGGGTCAGGTACACGTCAGACTACTTGTTTCTAAATCCAAGGTAGCCCCCATTAAAACCCGACAGACTATACCAAAGCTGGAACTTTCAGCTGCACACCTCACTTCGCTGCTCTTTTCTCGCGTCTCTGTTCAACTTTCTGCCCACATTACCATTCAGCAACACTTTTGTTGGTCAGACAGTACTATCGTACTCGCCTGGCTTAAAACTCCTTCTCAATCCCTACAGGTCTTTGAGGCCAATCGAGTCTCTGCCATTGCAGCCAATCCATGTAACCCTACTTGGAGACATGTACCCTCAGCTCTTAACCCTGCCGACTGTGCTAGCAGGGGAATATCAGCACAGGAACTCTTAGCCTATGACCTATGGTGGTCGCCTACTTGGCTCAAGGCCCCACCTGATACCTGGCCCACGTTCTGCCTGGTCTAAAACCCAGAAAAATGGTAGCTCACATCGCGGTTCCTGATCTAGACACGGATTTACTCACGAGATTCAGCTCCTTAGACACACTTGTAGGCGTAACCGCATGTATTAAACGTTTTGCACACAATTGCTTGGTATCTTCTCACTCTCGCATCGTTGGTCCCATTACCGTAGACGAACGTAAGAAAGCGCTCTTACACTGGGTACGCTCAGTCCAACAAAATATGTTCGCTGAAGACATCCACCGACTGCAAACTAACAAATTATGTACAGTGCGAATACAACGCCTCTCGCCCTTTCTCAAGGATGGTCTTCTTAGAGTAGGAGGGCGCTTGTCCAACTCAGCCCTTAGATATGACACACAACATCCCCTCATCTTACCCAGTTCAAGCCCCCTTGTGGACCTAATTATAGATCATTTCCACACTATACACTGCCACCCGGGCGCAGATACACTACACGCACTACTCCGTCAACAATACTGGATTTTATCTGGAAGGCGAGTCATTCGTCACCGTGTCTTTAAATGTGTACGCTGTTTTAGGCATCGAGCTCAGCCGAATCCCCCTTTTATGGCCGACCTACCGGCTGATCGAGTCAGCCCACAACCGGTGTTTAGTCAAGTGTCCACGGATTTTGCCGGACCATTCCTAATTAAATCAAGTACTCTACGCAATGCCAAACTTCTCAAAGGCTACTTTTGTGTTTTCGTTTGTCTCGCCACCAAGGCAGTGCACTTAGAGGCTGTCTCGGAACTTTCTACGGACGCCTTTTTTGCGGCATTGCAAAGGTTCGTTAGTCGGCGCGGAATCCCTACCCTAATTCGCTCTGATTGCGGTACAAACTATGTCGGCGCAAGAAATCAGCTCATAGAAGTACAAAACTTCTTAAAGGCCAATGATGATAGAATTACGCACAAGCTAGCCACACAGCAGATCACATGGTTGCTCAATCCGCCCTCAGCTCCTTCTTTTGGCGGTCTGCACGAGGCAGCCGTGAAATCTACTAAGCAATTACTCTATCGCGTATTAGGTGAGCAGCATCTGACCTTTGAAGAATTTTCTACACTCTTAGCCCGTATTGAGGCCGTTCTCAACTCTCGACCACTCTGCCCTCTGTCTTCAGACCCTACAGACTTCGAAGTCCTAACCGCTGGTCATTTCCTTATAGGTCGCCCACTTACCGCATTACCCGAACATTCCCATGAATCCTCTCCTCCATCAACCCTACGACGTTTTCGCTTAGTGCAAGCGTTGGCTCAGCGATTTTGGACCTTGTGGTCGAAATCCTACCTGCACACTCTCCAATCCCGATCTAAATGGACTACGGAAACCAGTCGACCCAAGATTGGTGAGCTGGTACTCATAAAGGAGGATAATCTTCCCAGACTCCAGTGGAAGATGGGAAGAATAAAGAAGATTCTGCCCGGAAAGGATGACGTCGTCCGAGTCGTAGAACTCAGCACCAAGGATGGCAGCTTAACGAGACCAGTCACAAAGATTGCTCGTCTTCCCCTCGACGACAACAGCACTTAGTCAGCACTATAAATGGGAGCCGTCACCTTTTCCCCGGGCCCCAGGATGTTCACGCCACCGCGTAACGAACGATGATTCCCCGAAAAAGTAATTTACCCCGCACTTCCGCGTCTCAACGATCAGTCTGAATCGACCCGTCGTAAAGACATTCACGCATTCACTCATATACCTCACAAAATCAATACGGAGCGTGAAAGTTACGATATGTAGAATTACTTAAGTATAGAGACATAAATAATCAAAGGTTTTGTAATAAGTAAGTATCGAGTTCTTTTCTTGAACCGAATAAGAATTAATAAAAATTTCATGTTATTTCGTTATTAAGAGGAAAATAATAATGCAAATATGTATTATAAGATTATATAATTATAATTAATTTATTAATTATAATAATAAAAAAACATGAATAATCCATAGACCTGTATAATAGGGAAGCGACATATTGTTCTATACGTAAAATTATTATTGCTTATATCAAGAAGCTTACACACAAGCTTCTTGGCTTATATAAATAGCATCCATTTTGAAGGCACACACATAAAGATACATCTATCTCCTTCTTACTCAGCACTGTAACTAGCAGGAAAACAATTTAACAGTATTTCAGTGCGTAAATAAAGTGAAACATGAATATACGTAAATACCTAATGAGGCCTAAGAATAAGCCTAAATGGCACTCTGTTGTTCGTGCCTACCCCGCAAGGGAACTGGCGTGAAGTTATGTATGTATGTATGTACCTAATGAGGCCGAAAATCCGCCATGTTTAGCGCACGAAATGTCATTGACAGTCAGTTCAGCCGGTACTTCTCGTCAAAAAGTCGTGGTATAAATCAAAATACCTAATTTAATTATCTTTCAATATTTTGCTTGTGATTTAAAATTGAAGCCAAATTATACATAATTACGTCGCAAATATGCCATTGTGTAGTGTAATAGGGTGCGGATTAAGAAAAACACCAAATCAGCCATCTTTAACTATACACAGGTACGCTATAAATAACATTAAAAATATTGGTTATTGTTAATGTTGCCGGGAAAATAAAGGAAGATTTACATTATAATTAGCAAGGTTCTTATGTGCAGTTATAGGTCATTAATGGATTTGACTTATTTAACTATATTTTTACGCTTAAATAATGTTAATTTATTAGCTTGGGTTGTGCATTTTTTATCGACTTTGATATCGATTTAATATGATTGCTTATATAAAATTTCTTATTTTATCATGCTACCACGCTTAAAACATACAAAAATAATAATTAAAACATATTTTATAGGATCCCAAGAAATGAACCTAAAAAGAAAAAGTGGCTGGACGCCATTGGAATGGAAAATATAAAGTCAAATGTAAAAGATACTTATATTTGCTCGCTACATTTTGATGATAAATGTTTCAACAAAACTTTGGATGTGATTCGACTACGAGATGATGCCGTGCCCTTCAAATTTGTAAGAGTAAGTTAATACTGTATATACTTTTAGTTAGTATTGATATAATTTTTTTTTTTTATTATATACATATTTTAATACATACATATTATTTTACAACAAAATGTGCTATAAAAGGATCAAAATTAATATACAAGTTTTTTATGGTGGGATGATGATCAGCAGGATAGTTGTTGGACTGTCGGCTTATTATATAATTCCTGCTCTGTCTTCGCAGTCGAAGTCTGATGAGTCACGTAACTAGAAAAATGTTATGTATGAATGTGGATAGATATAGCAGTAGAGGAAACCCAAAAAAGGTATGGATGGATTGTGTGATGAATGATATTAGCATGGAAGGTGTGAGTATGGAGATGATGGCTGATAGAGCAGAGTGGAAGAGGATGACATGTTGTGCTGACCCCACCTAGTGTGGGATAAGGACTGGGAAATGATAATGATGATTCTTCCGTTTCACCTTACCTCACCTTACTAGAATTTCCCCACCGGGAGGGATTAAAGGGACCTACATAGTTTACTTTGTATGTTGTTGGCCTTTATAATCTAAATGAAGTCCCTATAATATTATTATTTTACGGTTTTGTGAATTTACATAGCTTAATTCATTATTGTCATATTCATCATATAATTTTGTTACTATAGCTTTACTATTAAATTTATATATATATATATATATATATATATATATATATATATTTACATACATCCATATATATATTTATAGATTTATTATGCAAACTTAATACTTACCTTCTAAAATTTTATATTTTACAAGGTACTTAAGTAATAAGTTTATATTATAACCACGTTTATATCTTATATCTATTCCCGATTAAACTTCTCTACGATTAACATTCAGTGATCAGAATCAGCGATCACATTCATATCGTAATTGCATTGAACCTAACTTTTTTTTTTAACTTACCTATGAGTAGTGTGCAGTGTGGTGTAAATCATGTTACAAAACGAGCTGTTACTTCAGGAACAAATTTGATGTCAATTCATCAAATTTTCTGGAGTTCTATTGACATATCTCGTAACACAAGGTGTAGTAGCTGTGACAAAACACAAATAGGAGAGATTATTATAAGTATAATAATTACATCAGTCCTCACCTATATTATTTAATTTTAGCTGTTTGTTCATATTTCTCTAAACGAGATCACCGATTATAAATCCTCGTGTGTATATATTTATATGTATTAAATAAAAATAAATACTGCTATGTAAATTTAAAAACAAAAAAGTCTTTACCTAATACATAACAGAAACAGAAGTTTTTATTTCAGTTAATATAGGAAATGTTTAAAGATTGTTTACTAGGTGGAACCCTTGGGGCTCAAGTCCGATTCGCTCCTGGCAGCTTATTTATTTTAATTTTAACTTCTTTACAGCCTTGCAAGAAAGCCGCCACTACAGTTACTACTCCTGCTCATGGAACTTTAGATGTTGGAATTCCAATAGTAAGTTTTTTTTAATACAATTGATTAATATTAGCCATGAATTATTTCAATTATATTTGTTCTACAGCAGTAGCGCCAAAACTACCCTGCTAATTTGAATCTATCAACTATAGTTACCATTTGAGGTGGTTTGGTTTTAAGACTGAGTGAAATAATAACATTTGCTAAATTGTAAACCATCTTTAAAAAAATTATCGTATACACCGCGAGAAGGAGTATCTCGACAGATTTTTACCACGGATTCTTGACCTCTTTAAAAACAAATCAGTTTTGCATTATTTTATATGAAAAGGCGTACTTTTAAATAAAGAAATTTTTATTTTTTGACTAATGGCATATTGTTGGTTTGACATAGGCATAATATTATGTATCATTAAAGGAGCCGTGACTAGCCTACGTAATGGTGACATTACAAGAAAAAAAAGACTTCTTCCTGTTCTGTATAATCACACAAAATTATTTACATATGAATTGGTGTCGAGCCTTCTATATTTAACATTCTCGTTGCTCAGTATGTACAGTAACACGCTGTTACCATTTCTCAGGATACTCCTTCCCATTGTGAAAGTTTTACAATATATATATGGGTTCTAAATATGTCGCGTTTTAATTGTAGCTTCCCCTAAAGACTGGCCTTGCACTGAATCCTGCTCCTACTCCTATTACTGGAACTTCAGGAGCTGCAACATCAGCAGTAAGTAACTTATTTATCGATAGCTGGATAATTTAAGAACTGCCAATTTCTGGACAATTATTTCAGTACCTACCAGTTTTGCTCGCAACTTTATCTGCGTAGAATTAATAGGTACTTCAGTTAAAGGGCCCACAGATTATCAGTTCGCCCGACGGTATCAGCCTGGCAAGTGTTCGGAGCTGCCAAATTTTGAGACACTGACTGACAGGTCGATATCTTCCGGCGAACTGGTAATCAGTGGGCGCCTTTAGTCTTAGTCTGTTTTTAAACACACCTTTTTTATACACAGCTCCCCATGACGACGACCGCCGCGTGTACTGCTTCTTTTGCTTCTGTCCCTGGCACCTCAGGAGTGGATAATTTACCGGTACGTATACTACACCATGACCTACCTTAAGGCATCCTCTAACTGGAACCACTAACCGCCAGTTAGCAACGCTCATATTGAAAAACATTCGAATGCTTGCAGTCCAGTACTAGTTTATTGGCAAATTACTTAAAACTACCTCCAAATTTGTGATCGCCTACACATAAACATAGTGTATTCAATTATAATCATTTTTTATTTCAGAACCAAGCACAAAAAATAAAAGAACTTGAAGATAAATGTGATTTCTTAAGGAAGAAAGTAAAAATATTAAATGAAAAAGTGCGGCGGCAAAAGAAAAAAATTGCAAAGTTCCAGAACATTATAAAAGATCTACAAGAAAGGAACCTTGTCAAACACGAGAACTCTATACTTTTAGAAGCCTGCGCAGGTCCTAAAGACTTTTTAAAGAGGCAAATTTTGAAAAGTGAAGGCTTGCCTTTGGAAAAACAATATTCGGAGGAGACTAGAAAATTTGCCCTTACGCTCCACTGCCTTTCGCCGAAGGCCTACAATTTTGTGCGTCGAACATACAATACTTGCTTGCCTCACCCAAGGACTTTAGCTAGGTGGTATCAAGAAATAAATGCGGAACCCGACCCGGAGTCGGCAATTGCGTCGCCTTGAAGCAAGTTAATATTTCAAATTGCACAAGCACTAGCCCACAAAAAGCCTTGAAGGATTTAACCGAAAAAAAAAACAATTGGTTGAAGTGCCAGAAGATGACAGCACCTTATACGAGGAATACATAGATTGCTTAAATAGCACTCTTTCCGTATATGCGGACTCAGTTGTTACTTACATCGCAGGATTTTTATCGAGAAAATTATCCCGCAATATAAAATGTCAGACGAGTGCTTCGTTATTGTCTGGAGATAGAAACAGCAATTTGAAAACGCTGATTCATTTTAAAAAAAGAGGTGGACTGAAATACCCATCGAAAGATGTTGAAGACATAACGAAAAAGACAGAAAAGATCATTAAACCTAACTTGGATAAGTTGATGCTCCAAAACTATTATCTATATATATTTAAATTCATTATGGAGCACTACTCCGAAAAATCGGACACCATTTTTCGGTCGGAATCAATTGATCATGACAATAATCATAAATACATCTTAATAAAATGTGTCATCAAAACATATTTAAACATTCGGTTTAGATATTTCGGGAAAAAGGTCACCGGCAAAATCTCTCTTCGGAACTATTTAAATAAAATAGTTTTATTCCATAACGAGTAAAAAACTATTGTAAATTTGTAATAATTAAGTGATTTTAGAGCGGAAGTCATAAGGAATGACGTTTGTAATTAAATAAACGTTCTGAAGGTGTTTTGTTTTTTTTTTCATCACGCGGTCCCTTGATAAGTTTAAAATTTGAATCACTCTCAGTTATGGTGCGGCGCACCTATCTTGAGGTGCGTTGCGGTAGTGTGTTTCGGACTTTAAGAGTCAGCAACACAATTAAAATAGATTGTAATAGAGAGGTAAGTAGTCTAAGAAAAACACGTACTCTTATTTTGATATCCAAAACAGCATAGCTAGTATGCCAACGTTTTATCGCCGACATAAAGCTTCCATCCCTTTCAGGCATATACGCAAGTGCGAGCGAGATGGCAACATACGAAACGACGATAAAATTTAGCATACTAGAGATGGGCAGATGGCACTACTACGCCATATGTTTATGTTTTGCGGTCACTGAGTTGTCAAACGACAATAAAATCAGTGTAGCAATTTTTAAAAATCGTCATATCGTTTACTTGGCAAATTTGAAGCACGAACATAACAATGTACTTACTTCCTATTAAGGTACAAATTGTACAAATAATTAATACTCAATAATATTTAAAATAAAATGAGCCAAGAACGTTTATCGATAAAACCTAATAACATTAAAATCTTCTGGGCAGCACTAAAACCGCCATGTTTAGCGGCCAGATGACGTCACAGGGGCATGCATTTTTTGTTGACGTTACATTTCCATAGGTTTCATACTTCAGTGGAATAATCCTTAAAATGCCAGTCTTTTACTCATCTCTATTAATAAAAAATAATAATAATAAACGACGTTGACAATGAACAGTTGAACTCAACGTCAGCAAAGAAACCAAATCCATACAGCCTTTCCTAGTTAAAATTTGAAAATAATTATCAAACTACATACATACATAACTTCACGCCAGTTCCCTTGCGGGGTAGGCACGAACAACAGAGTGCCATTTAGGCTTATTCTTACACACCTCACTTGCCTCTTTGACATTCATAACTCTTGTCATGCAAGCTCGTCTCTCTTATCAAACTAACTATCAAAAATAGTATTTAATTTATAAGTTTTTTCTGTAGTGTAATTTTTTTATTTTTAAGATTTAATCTAAGATGTAACTAATTTCTTGTAAACATGTTAATAAAATTATCAAATTATTTGACTAAGCTAGGCTGTATAAATCAATGTATGGCAAACATGCGGTTCAAAAAATTAAAATTTAAAACCCGATTCCAGCGCCACCTACCGAGTCTAATTGTGAATCTAAACCATCCCAAGACCCAATCGAACACATTTTTTTTTACTTTTTGGATTACATTATTGAAGTTTTAAGTAGGCATCCCTAATTTATTCTAGTATTAGATATAGTCTATATTAAACTGGGATAATGTAGCATTCTAATGGTGAAAGAATTTTTCAAATTGGTCCATAAGGATGCGTTCTGGACATATTCCCTCAAATCGGTTCAAGCATTTAATGGGACTGACTGTGTCACCAAATTGTTCAACCTGTGGTGTACCAGACGATGTTTTACACGTACTGATGGAGTGTACCCAGAGTGCGAGTACCCTCCGAACAAGAAACAGAAGCTACAACATAGGTGTCTGTAACACTATCTTGGCCTCTCCCCTATATCAGCAAGCAAAAGATTTATGCTGTGTGTTAACCGATTATTTAAAAAAAATGTGATTTTTGTTTTATTTGTATTATCTGATGTATGTCTCTACGGGGGTGGCATTGTCACGGAGTGATAAAACCCCTTAAAAAAAAAAAACGAATAAAAAAAAAATAGTCCAGTACTTTTTGAGTTAATTCGTTACAAATATACAAAAATAGAAATCTTTCCTTTAAAAAAAATTAGTATGAACAGTACATTTATTGTATATATGGTCGGTACAACTTGAAGGGCTACATTAACTTACATTCAATATTTAAACTTATATTTCAATATCAACGCTCAATTACTGGATGACGAGGATGCCAATAACAGCAGTATCTACGCTACTCCGGAGGAAATACTCAACGCTGTTATGTCCTTCACAAGTGGCTAAGTGTTTGCTAGGTGGTAGAGTATTTGCACGACTGGTTGGCGACCACCCCTGGTCTAGAGTATGTCGCCATAACAACCTTGCGTTGTGTTCCGGCATTAGTGACCAGGTTCCAGTCTCCTTTGAGAGAGCAGCGGCGCATTTGTAGCACCTTTGGTGTTGCAAATGTCCATAGGCGATGGTAACCGCTTTCCACCAGGTGGGCCGTCTGCCTGTCTGCTGAACTCCCGCAATAAAAAATAAAAAAAAGTGGCTCGACTGGAGGGCTAGATGGCCTCGCTCCACAACACTTGAAAGATTTGTTAATTGGGGCCACTGGCACCTCGAGCGTGACACTCCTGAGAGACATGACAGATTTAATTAATTTAATGCTCTCGTTAATGTGAATACGGATATACATACATACATACATAACTTCACGCCAGTTCCCTTGCAGGGTAGGCACGAACAACAGAGCGCCATTTAGGCCCATTCTTACACACCTCACTTGCTTCTTTGACATTCATAACTCTTGTCATGCACACTTGTCTGTTCTTAAGGCTCCTGACATCACCCTCCGCTAGTACACGATCAATTTGATTATGGAAGGTGTGTCGTGGCCTTCCACAACTTCTGCATCCATCCACTTTACGGATATACTACCCATAATATACGGCGCCTACCTATGCGCTTAAAAAAAAAGATGGCCATATCCGTCTCCCATAGCAGTTGGCACCACGTACTGGCGCCTCGCAGCCAAAGTATGCTGTCGAGCCATAAAAGACCTAAGCTCCAGCCACTTTTCTCCAAACCAATTAGGTTTTGGGACCAAAGGTGGCTGCGAGGCGGCGGTACACGCGCCGAGAACATTCGTCACCAGTAATGCTTGTGACGACATCCTTAATTAATTCGGTCAATGGGTGCACTCTGCTGGCCGAAATTAGAAACCGTTTTCCAAAAATTTACAACTACATTAGGCAACGCTATGGTGAAAATTCTTTTCTGGTTTACCAAGACACCCTTATACATTCGGTAACTGGTTGCCAGCAGGGTGACCCTCTTGGGCCAGCCATCTTTTCGCTTCCTATTCACGTATGGTATCTTGATGATGGGACCTTAGGAGGTGATACAGACACATTAGAAAATGACCTAAAATATTTAATAAGTGAGTTTGGCAAAATAGGTCTGTCTTTGAATTATTGCAAATGAGAACTTTTGCTACCGGAAATGAAAACAGCATTATTTCCAATTTTCAAGATTTGGCTCCAAATTTAAAATTAGTAAAGAAAGACAATCTAAGCCTCCTTGGGTCCTCTATCTTCGACGAATCCTTTCCTTACTTCGTTGACAATAAAATCTAAAATTTTCAGTCCAAAATAAAAAAATTAAAAGAAATAAGCGCACACAGTGCTTATTTTATTATTCGAATTGCCTGTTCACTCCAAATTTCACGTACATTTTGCGGTGCTCACCACTTTGGAGACATCCAAATATTTTGTATAATCTAGACAACATTATTCGACAAACTTTAACCTCTATTATAAACATACCTTTGGAAAATCGATCGTGGACCCAAGCATCCTTACCAATACGCTTAGGAGGCTTGGGTGTACATAATCGGAACCAAAACTCTGTTAAACACTACACCCTCCAAGTCTTGCCTCGTGCTGCAATTATCAACATTGACTTGTCGATAATTATATCTACTTCAATAATGCAAATATACAGGCTTGGTTGTTCACTTGGAGTGCTTTGATTTAATATGTGAAGCTAAACATGAAGGGTATGCACATTTATAACCGCAAATTTTGCATATAAGCGGTTTCTCCCCAGTGTGTTTACGTAGGTGCCTATCCAAATCGTTTTTCACAACAAATTTGTACTGACATATATGACATGAGAAGTTCCTTTCATTCGTATGTTTAAACATTTTATGTTTCTTTAAATAACCTCCATCTGAACATCTGAAATCGCACAAATCACACATGTACGGCTTCTCCCCAGTATGAGAACGAAGGTGTCTCTTAAAGTTGCTCTTTTCTACGAATGCTTGCTGACATATACTGCATGTGAATTTTTTATCTTTTATGTGCCTAACCTGTATGTGCCGTTTTATTTGAGATTTATCTGAACATTTATAACCGCAAAAGTCACATGTGAACGGTTTCTCCCTAGTGTGTTTATTAAATGTGTGCCTGTCTAAATCGTTCTTTCGGACACCTTTAAAATGACATATATCACATGAGAATTGCTTTTCATTTGTGTGCTTAAACTTTATATGAACATTTAATTGACCGATCAGTGCAAATTTACGACCACACGAGTCACATATATACGGTTTCTCTCCACTGTGTGTACGAAGGTGTCTCATGAACTCCATTTTCTTGTCATTCTTGTATTCACATATATGACACGAAAAATAATTTTTTGGTCCCTTCCTATTGCAAACATTTGATTTATTTCCTTCATCACTTCCATCTATTGACGTCCATGGAACTGCGTCTGCACTATTTATTTGAAAGCATTTTTGGCTGGTTAGTTTGCTCTCTAAACTGTCCACATTCAACTCAAAAGACAAATGTTTAGAAATACTTTTATCTGACACTTCGCAATTATTATTTGGCAGAGTTTTCAAACTAGCATTATTTATAGATTTGTACTCAGTTATTTCATTGAGCTTAATTCGCTTCACTTCTTGTGGTATTTCTTTTATTTTACGTTTTCTTGATGGTGTACCTGAAATCAAATACAATCTAGGTGACTTAAGTTTTGAATCAAATGTTTTATCTCTATATATTAATAACAGCCCATGATTGTTCCGCTGCTGGGTTTGCGCTCCCCAATTTCTTAAGGTAGCATTCGGATCTAGACAGCCGCGACCCATTGCTCTCTACTCTCTCCCATTGCGCTCTACTGTACGAAGTGGTACGTCCTTGCTTCCCGGGGCTTAGTACCAAATCGGCGCACTAGGATGTCAGTTGTGCTTAAACTACGTTACTACCTTGACATTTTTTTAATTTTTTTATTGCAGGAGTTCAGCAGACAGGCAGACGGCCCACATGATGGAAAGCGGTCACCATCTCCTATGGACATTTGCAACACCAAAGGTGCTACACAAATGCGCTGCCGCTCTCTTAAGGAAGACTGGAATCTGGTCACAAAAGCCGGAACACAACTTAAGGTTGTTATGGCGACATACTTTAGACCAGAGATGGTAGCCATCCATTCGGGAAAATGCCCTATCACCTGGCTGTGAGTTGTTTTGTCGCCT
Source organism: Dendrolimus kikuchii (assembly GCA_019925095.2). Lineage (NCBI taxonomy): Eukaryota > Metazoa > Arthropoda > Insecta > Lepidoptera > Lasiocampidae > Dendrolimus > Dendrolimus kikuchii. The sequence goes on from CM034387.1 coordinate 37,116,384, forward strand.
CTTACGACAGGCCGCCCCAACGCAGGAAATTGTACTTTCTCCGTTCCTGCACGGATAAATGACGACGGACACGTGCGTCCACGTAATGTGTTAGTTACACCAAAGACTTAAAAAATAATTGTTAGTAAAGGTAAAATAAAAAAGAATTAGTCTTAATGAAATCGTGAAAATATTAAACAAATATTGACCGTAGTGCATGTAACTAAGATTTGAATATTTTTTATTGAGTATAATTATGTACACAGACTTTATCTATCATTAGTCAGAAACTTGAAAACACATAATAATGTTTCTTGATCATTTTCTTTAATGAGGTCCATAAAATTGTGCCAGCCTTTCTTAGCATTAAAACTAAGAAGCAGATAATTCCGAAATACATCAAGATTATATCGGTTCAAAAATACTTTACGAAAATTGTTTCGTTTAATATTAGTTTAGTATTTTCAATAAAAAACGAGACATTTATCACTTATATGCAATCCTTCGTTATGTACAGACAATCAAGTAAATTATTTAATCTAAATTACTTCTTTGAAAAAGCATTTCGAGGAATATAGTATCTGTTTAATGTTTTCTATGGTGTTTGTTATTTGTAGTGAAATAGAAATGTTGTGTGATTACAGTCAACATGAGATAAAAAGAGAGTAAAAATATACATTTTTCGAGTGAGACATACATAGTTTTAATTAAATAAAAATCCCACAAAAAATAGTTAGAACTTTTTGATTAATGTAAGAAAACAGTGTCTATCGTGTAAAGAGTATCTCAGTATTTAGTAATATCATACTCATCATTTCTATCTAGTATAAATGATAAAATACTATTATTTGTATTTTGAAAACATATCTTTGATGTTATCTTTCAAACCTGCTTCAAATTTAGCTTTTGTTTAAATTCCAAAGTTAAACATAGAAGAGATTCTATAAAATTCGATTAGAGCATTTTTTTAAACTTTAAGATACAAATTTTGTTATTATAAACTAGAAAGAAGATTGGGTCCAGTACATTACCTTGAGGCACACTGCGAGTAATTATAGAATTGGTGCTAAGTTTTCTGTGTACTAGTCTCTGGATTCGTCTGACAAAATTATCCTTATATTATTTAAATATCATTCCCCCTATGCCACATACTTTCCATTATTAACAATCCACATATCAAAATGGGATAGACTAATGACAGAGGCTGTCAAAAGCTTTTTCCATATCCAAACACACACCCATAAATTTGTTTTTATTTATATCAGAACTATCAATTCAGTGAGTTCCATCTGGTACCCGGGACAAAAAGTAGCGCAGATTTTAATTAATTTATTTATTTATTTAATTTGTTTGGGAAACATAAAACAATTAATATTCTTAAATATAAAACACAAAATTAATACATGTATCAATCAAGTTCCAATCCAATCGAGGCCACGACACACCTTCCATGATCAAATTGATCGTGTACTAGCAGAAGGTGATGTCATGAGCCTTAAGAACAGACGAGCTTGCATGACAAGAGTTATGAATGTCAAAGAGGCAAGTGAGGTGTGTAAGAATAAGCCAAAATGGCACTCTGTTGTTCGTGCCTACCCCGCAAGGGAACTGGCGTGAAGTTATGTATGTATGTATGTATGTATCAATCAAGTTTCCACTAAAAAATAATTTATATGATAAAAATTGGCTCAAATAGTTAATTTAAAAAAAAATACAATTATACGAAAATTACATAAATAAAATGTCAATTTAATTTGAATTAGGTCAGTATTAAATAAACTCGAAAAAAAATGTCACAATAATTACTAATAAAATAGAGATTAAAAAAAAGGTTAAGTCTAGGAATTTGCTGTCGATCAGCGAGTCCTCGAACACAAAGGGAGTTTATATAGTCTATTCCAATTTGTTTTTTTTTTAATAGCTTCAATGTACGTACATGGCATGTTCAGAATTTTATGATATTACTAGCTGCGCCCCGCGGTTTCACCCGCGTGGTGATGGAAAATCGTTATATTTTGGTTAATTCACACTATATCTTTATAAATTATAGTCTATGCGTTATTCTGATGTATAAGCTATATTATTGTAAACTTTCGTCAAAATCCATTTAGTAGTTTTTGTGTGAAAAAGTAACAAACATACATTCTTACAAACTTTCGCGTTTATAATTTTAGTAGGATAGATATCATCTGTACAGTATAATTACCTGTAGCAACCTTTGGAGAGTTCAATTCGACTTTTCTCTCCAATAAATTCTTCAAACTCATATGCCTTAGAGGTAAATCGCTGTCCGAGTCTTTCTCCGACAGAGAATCGTTCTCCGCATTCATTTCATGATTCGAATCGGAGTTACCTGAAATAGTCAAATAACAGTGTAGTGGAACACTTACAAGCCGATAGACGGCGCTGTACAATCATCGAGGTCGCAAACGATTCCCGAAACGTACAAAGAGTATATGCAAATTTCCAACAATAACAGATGGGCCTCAGCCTGCGAGGAGTAACAATAACCTCGCTGGAAGATCTTCCTTTGAGACGGAGGAGCATTCCATCTCGCTCCTCCACTCTATACAGGGCACTCTCTTCAACATTAAATGAAAAAAAATATGTTCAAACGTAAGATTTTCTTAAGTTTTTGCGACTAGTATAATATAACTATGTTTCAACGGTTTCGAGCACGGTATTTTATTTCATTTATATTGCGACGTTTCAGTTATTTTCCAGTAGCTATGATCACAGACGATATAGATGTCAAGTGTCAAAGTGTCTTCCGTGATCATATGTAACGTTTTATTATTTAGCAAATCAAATCAAAGTAATTTATTTAGTTGAAACATGGAAATTTTTGCGGTTTTTGTAAGCTAGTGGTCGCCCGTGGTCGAAATTCAACTATAATAATTAATTCAAATTATAAGTTTGAACATTATTAAGATCCTGTTGTCAAAGAGTATACTTCTATAAGCACAGATTTCGGCAAGGCTGTTAATTTGAAGAGTTATGAATGTCAAAGAAGCAAGTGAGGTGTGTAAGAATGGGCCTAAATGGCGCTCTGTTGTTCGTGCCTACCCCGCAAGGGAACTGGCGTGAAGTTATGTATGTATGTATGTATGTTAATTTGACTTAATATTTCAATAAAAACCTTGGCGAAATCTGTGCTTATAGAAGTATACTCTTTGACAACAGACCCTTAATAATGTTCAAACTTATAATTTAAATTAATTATGGTCGAATTTCGACCATTGGACGACCACTAGTATCTTTAATAAGTTATAATAATAATAATAATCAGCAGACAAACACACATATTTTATTGTACATCCCCAAATTAAGCAAGTTACGCTTGTGTTATGGGTAATATACAACAAACTACTCGGGGGCCAATCCCAGACACCCAGACCATAGTAAATAATGGAGAAAATATGTTTCCGAAATTCACTATACCAGGAATTGGACCCGGAACCTCTGCATTGCAGTGAGGTACGTTGGCAAAGGCTTAGCCCGCTCAACCACAGAGGCCGTCGAATGATTAGTTAAGTTAATAACTTATAATCAATACATAATTATTTTAATTCAATTCGAGCATTTTTTGTTTCTTTTATAAAAATAACTTTACCCTTCTTTTGGGGGCACCCCAACTCTTTTTAATACAGGGTCCATCTAAGGCACACTACACTACTGAATTTCAACCTCTCCTAATCCAATCTCCTTAATCTCAGGCAGTGACAAGTTTTTGTGAATGCAAGCATTTATTTTGCTTTTGACATTTGCATGTCTATCGAGTTACATATTTCTTAACAGTAAAGCCCACATGAAACAAATAACATAATTGTCACACTTCATTGTTGTGGATGACACTTTATTATTGTAATATTCTGTGAGTCATGTAATGCTGTCTATTAAACCTATACACTATTAAACCAATCAAGTTGGTAATGCATTAGGACATTACTAATTGATGTCATTGAGCTGTCAAAAGTAAAATATATGCTTGGAAAGGGTTTACACACATAACAAACTCACCTTCCACTTCTTCTTTAATATACATCTCAATCTCTCGTTCCTTCTCCTCTTTGATTTCTTCTTTGTTTATTTCATACTGTATGATCTCTACACTAGCCTGATGTTCAATACTACAATTGTATTCAAATTCATTCAACTGACTGGCCATCAGTGATATGAGTTCTTTTGATTGCTGAAAATAATAAACATTTAGCAATTAATGCTGTAAATGCTTCCAGCTCATAACATTACACAATTTTCCCCCTTCCACTTTCTTCCAGGCATTACAATTAGAGATGTTAGAGACTAGCATCTGCATCTACACATTTATACACATGATCAGATGAGATCTATACAAAATTGTTCTTATACATACATACATAACTTCACGCCAGTTCCCTTGCGGGGTAGGCACGAACAACAGAGCGCCGTTTAGGCTTATTTATACACACCTCTTGCTTCTTTGACATTCATAACTCTTGTCATGCACGCTCGTCTGTTCTTAAGGCTCCTGATATCACCTTCTGCTAGTACACGATCAATTTGATCATGGAAGGTGTGTCGTGGTCTTCCACGACTTCTGCCTCCATCCACTTTTGCATTGTATATCTGTATCTTAACAATTTCATTCAAAATTGTTCTTCATGTCATATATGTAAGATAGACAATGTCTTTCATGAATTAGTGGAATGAGTCCAAACGAACAAAACAGCCTTAGACTGATATCACACTGGCGATTTGCGATCGAGTTCAAAGCAAGGCGAGTGAGAAATAAGTTTGCAGTGGGTTCACAACGGACACACCACAAAGAGGCAGCGGGCGCGCAGCACGTTCGTGGCGTGCTGTCTGCTTTTCGAAAAGAGTTTTTGGAGTGAGTGTTCATAATATCAGCATTTTGATAAAGAACACAGGAACTAAGTGTCTTCTCCTTAATGGAGACAACAAGAAAAGTGTTATTTATTAGACACATTGTTAGTATAAATAATGAAATTTATTATTTTTATTAGGTCAGATTTAAATTAATCATTAGTCTTGTTTCTTAGATTAGATTGTAATTTTAATGTTCTATCCTTAATGCTTGGTTGATGTATGTTTGACTTGAAAATCGCACCATTGTCACTGTCTCCATAGAAAGAATCAATGTTTTATGGTCAAGGCTCACTTCGCCATACTCCTTGACATTGTTCGTCATGAGCGACAATTATGATGTTATTCTCTATGTGGAAAGGCTGAAAAGAGCATTTTGAGTGTTAAGTGCAACAACACACCTTCCATGATCAAATTGATCGTGTACTAGCAGAAGGTGATGTCAGGAGCCTTAAGAACAGACGAGCTTGCATGACAACAGTTATGAATGTCAAAGAGGCAAGTGAGGTGTGTAAGAATAAGCCTAAATGGCACTCTGTTGTTCGTGCCTACCCCGCAAGGGAACTGGCGTGAAGTTATGTATGTATGTATGTATGTAAGTGCAACAAGTGGAATGCATTCCCAGTGTTTCAATTTCGATAGATATGAGGCATTGTCAGCTTAATATACTATGCTAGTTCACCTGTCATTTTTCATATTTACGGCAACATTAGAAAAATCAATGCCAAAATCAAGTCATTTTTATAAAATATAAAGGAACATAATATTAAAAATGGATATTACTTATATATTATTCAATGGTCTTCCTTAGTACCAGAAGGTTGCATGTTCAGATCATGTCTGGGTCACCAGTAAGGCACTTACGGTTTACTGTAATTTATTCTGGCACACAACTTGTACATATACACAACACGAAATTATGTTAAAACTAATTTTACAATGGAGGATGCAAATGAATATCGCACAGCGAGCAAAGTAAATAACTCACTTCACACTACGAAATCGCCCAGGCTACGTCATTTACAAACATTTAGGGTTAATGCCTTGAGTACACTCGACACAAGTTTGATTTTCTGCATACATGAAGAACACCCGGGTGCACTCATACAATAAAAATTTTATTTATCATTAAAAATGAAATGCCTACAGTATATATATTAGAGAAATTATCTAACCGATAGTGAAAACCACTTAAAAATCCGTTATGCGGTTTAGGAGGATTTAGTGAATATACAGACAGACTTGGAAAGTAACTTTGTTTTTTACTATATAAAGAAGATCTAGTTAGTTTAACCAAGGTTTAAGTTAGGTTGTTCCCAGGTTCACAGAAACAACAATTAGAAAGAAACAAGAGGAAATTTTCACACACACTCATTTACTCACTCATGCAATGACACATACACTCATACATAGCTTCAATAAAAATGAAAACTTGAAGATTAAGTGCAAAAAATTTCATCTTTGTATTTATATTTTTATATTCACCTGACATTTTACCACCTACTGTGTTTTTTAATTGCCTGAAGCAGGGGGACGCCCACTTGATGGAAGGTGGGTACCGTCACTTATGGACATTTGCAACACCAGGAGCATTGCCGGCCTCTAAGAAATTTTATAAAGCTCTTCTTAAAAGACCCCATGTCGTGGTGCAGAGGGAAAACCTCGGTGGGAAGTTCTCTCCAGATCATTGTTGTACTGTTGTTATATTGGCAAGATGAATGCATATTGCGTTAGAGCCATAATCCCTTCAAATAACAAGAAAATGAAAACTAACTTCTCAATGAGACTTACTTCCAAACCATTACTAATGAATGTTGTCAGCAACTCCTCAGCCTTCAGGGCCCTCCTCATCAATTGATGTGACCGTGTCAGCTGTGCACAGCATATGTAGCACACAAGGCGTGGTTTCCAATCTATAGTACTGAACTGGAATTTACAAAATAAGACTTTACGGTGGATATCAGTTATAACAATAAAAGAGATAGAGCTAATACCTAGGGTTTTTATGTGGCGTAGCCGAGGGGAAAACGTTAATATAAAAAGTCGATAAACTTACATTGGTATTCGTTAATTTCTCCCAGGTTTCTTGTAATATAGTGTCGGTTAAAGCACACATTCTTCTATCAATGCTTAAACACACCCTACATATTTTTGTATTACACATATTTAAAGACTAAAATCACAGGTCTAAATAAGTTATTAACAAATTAATAAGCGAAAATAAGAAAAAGCATTGAAAATCGGAATTAAACATGGACCTCTATTTCCTACTTCAGTTGAATTAAATGAGAAACAAATAACAAAACAATATCTTTCCAGTTTATGGACTGGCAGCTAAAAAAAAAATACCTGACAGAGAAATTGCGCTAGCTCTAATTCAATAGATGGCACTGTACTGAGCCAAAGAGTTAACAACGCGAGTGAGTTGAGCCCATTTGTGATATAACGTAGTATCCATAGTAGTTTGTGGATATAACTTCAGCGGGTAGCGTTATTTTTAATGAATATGACGGCTTTGACCTGCGTATTTAATATCGTAGATAACATGACACCAAAAATATAAACCAAGCGGGCACTAATAATAATTTAAAGACTTATGCGGTACCGAATTTATTACTTTAATCTATAGTAATATTATAGAGGTAAAGTTTCTGAGTTGTACATACATACATAACTTCACGACAGTTCCCTTGCGGGGTAGGCACGAACAACAGAGTGCCATTTAGACTTATTCTTACACACCTCACTTGCCTCTTTGACATTTCGTTTCTGAGTTCTGAGAGGGGGTAATATCTGAATCTACTAAACCGATTAAAAAAAAAAATACTGTTGGAAAACTACGTTAACAGGGAATGTCATAGGCTATATAACATGACGCAATATAAAACGGGAGCGGGTCAGAGCGCAGGTGAAACCGCGCCGGGCCGCTAGGGATTGATAATTTACAAATTTAAACTTATTAAAAGATGATATATGACATACTTCAGATACGCTTTCATACACTTGAACAATAAAACGAGTATCGATACTAACGCGTGAGGGCGCGCAGATCAGCGCGTGTGCTCTATAGAACTTTATAGAAGAGCATTCCTCACGCCGTCTCGAAGTGTAATAGATTGGCGGAAGGCTGTGATATGCGAGCCGAGTTCAGGAGTTGTAGGGTAGCTGCAGTGGGAGTACAAAAACTTACGGCTGGTAATTCGTACACGGGTTGAAGAGAAAGAGGAAACGTGCGCGGGGCGCACGAATGCTTTTGCCGAACTATAATGACTAAACCTAAAAAGCTCAATCAAAAACAATAAAAAATAGTATCATAAGTATAACAATTTACGTTTTATATGATTCTTTATTTATTAGCTAACATATACGTCTACTTATTACAATTTTTCAGAATATGGTAACCGTACGCTTTGAGTTACTAAGGAAGCAGCATACGGAAGAGTATATATTTCAATTACGACGGTATGTGCATGGGCAACATGTGACAGTTATTATAATTTGTAAGACGGTCATAAACTTTATATAAATAAACTTGAATTATGTACAAATAGATTAGATTTTGTTTTTATTATGTGTTGAATAAAATAAAGCAATGTTCTTGCTGGTGAGCTGGACTATATGAATTATGAATTGACAGCTAGCTGACATCTTTTACGGTAAGAAAAGAGATGCATGCTGATGAGTGAAAGGGAAAGATATAAAACCATGAGTAAATTCGTAAGATCTAAACCATAGGCAGTAAGTTAATGGCAAACTTCACATGCTTTCTTCATAACAACGTTTTTTAAATAATTTCAATAAAAGACCTGTTTTGTTTTTCGAAATAAATTTATTTCAATAAATGTCAAGATTCATACATAGCTAATAGACTTTTGTGCTGTCAGATACGAGCGTTGTCTGAAGCCTGATTTACACTATAGTCAAAGTAACAATACGTAACTATAATCAATCAATAACGAGATCGTGCGCGATGTCGAGAAACGCGGTCATGCGGACTCATGCAGCACTGAAGTGGGTGTTGTGCAGGTATCCCCCCTCCCCTCTATAGTATCTATGGGTAAGTGTGTCACATCCTTGGTTAGATTGTCGTTGTGAAATAGTCATGTACCTTTTTTTTTTGATACGCAGGAGAATAAATTTCGTACTATGCTGCGTTCCTCTCTGTTTTGGAGGTGGGACCGGACCGCGGCGATAAGCGCCGCGCAGCGTATGCGAAGACTGGGCGGTACCAACTACTCCGCTAAACCTAAACCTACGTCCCATACACGGCGCTTGTGTGGAAGAAACACGAGATGACGAACGAAGCTACACCCATTGATGTAAAGTGACCTACTTCACCAGCAGAGGTTGGACCCGTCGCATCTCAACGATGCGCGGACTCCTGCGTTGAAATCATGACAGAAAATTTTGCGTATACCAGTCTCCGGGGGCCAGTCTGACGACGGCATCCGAGGGGCGCGTGCGTAGGTAGCTCTCTCCTTTACTCTCAGCGGCTTCTTTGCGGGACATTACTGCGTCCCAAAAGGAATAAACCGCTGACTAGTGATCGTCGCTGTCGAGCATGGCCTCAACCAGTCCCCTTAGCGAAACGATCGGGCCTATGATGGCCTCGAGCTCGAATCTCTGAGGTTGACTTGCAGAGCATTCGACTAGCTTGTGAAACGCAGTGTCTAGCGCGCCGCACTGAGGGAAAGGTAGACACCTCAAACTCAACCCCAAATCTGATGCAGATACCTATCGAAGCATCCATGCCCGGTAATTATCTGCGTCATCCTAAAGGTCTCGCGTTTTCGCGCGACCCATCGCAGTAGGTAGGGACGAACCGCCTGCACTGTATTAGTGCCGGCCTCAGGAAATTTTAAATCTCTACCAAGTTTGGATCATGGTCGCGATTTCTAGCGTCCTGATCACCTCAATGTTTGCCCGGTAGTAAACCAGGCCCCTAGCTCTGGCATCTTGTCGGAAGCGTCAAACCTTGGCAAGCTCTTCCGCTTGGAGTTTCCAAGGCGCATCTCCCGTCGAGTGTCGCCGCCGTACCATGACACCGTACGATACCCCGAATGGAACTCATCGCCAGGGTCCGCCAAGTTCTCCTGTTGTGGCGGTGGAGGGTTGATTCCACACGGGTGCATCGTACTGTGCCATACTCCGGAGAATGCCGGAATATAGCCGCCGAGCCGTCCCGTCGAGTCCCCACGTTAAGCAGAAGTCTGGCGAGGGCGCCCGCGGTCCTAACCGACTTGAGAGCAAGCTGTTCAAAATGTCGTTTGAACTGCCATTTCCCGTCGAAAACGAGCCTTAGATACCGTATCTGGGGCTTAACGAGGATCGAAACACCTTAGACTGCCACGTACAAGTCCGCAGGTGGAATCCAAAAACGCCTCTGGAACATGAGAGCCTCCGTATTCGCGGAGGAGACTCAAGCCCAGCCTACCAATATGTTGCACCACGGTCTCCAACCCGCCGTTGGCGAGATCCACTAGTTCCACTTACTTCATGTACCTTCTGTCAAGTTTAGTCATATAAATTATAGATTATCGAAATAATATCCTAAATAATCAGACCCATGACTCGGTTCCAATTACCACATCGACTTGTCAATAATTATAGCTACTTAAAAAATACAAATGTATAGGCTTGGTTGTTTACTTAGAGTGCTTTGATTTAATATGTGAAGCTAAACATGAAGGGTATGAACATTTATAACCGCAAATTTTGCATGTATGCGGTTTCTCCCCAGTGTGTTTACGGAGGTGCCTTTCCAAATCGATTTTCACAACAAATTTGTACTGACATATATGACATGAGAAGTTCCTTTCGTTCGTATGTTTATACATTTTATGTCTCTTTAAATAACCTCGATCTGAACATCTGAAATCGCACAAATCACACATGTACGGTTTCTCCCTAGTATGAGAACGAAGGTGTCTCTTCAAGTTGTTCTTTTCTACAAATGCTTGCTGACATATATCACATGTGAAATTCTTTTCCTTTGTGTGTTTATAATTCATATGGGTCTTCAAATTACCTATTTGGGAAAATCTTTGGTCACATACATCACATATGTACGGTTTCTCCCCAGTGTGTATACGAAGGTGTATCTTTAACACTTTCTTTTGAACAAATGCGATATGACATATATTACATGTGAATTTCTTTTCTTTTATGTGTTTAAACTGTATATGCCGTTTTATTTGACATTTTTCTGAACATTTATAACCGCACAAGTCACATATGTACGGTTTCGCCCTAGTGTGTTTATTAAGTGTGTGCCTGTTTAAATCGGTTTTTCTTACACCTTTATAATGACATATTTTACATGAGAATTGCTTTTCATTTGTGTGTTTAAACTTTATATGAACATTTAATTGACCGATCAGTGCAAATTTTCGACCACACGAGTCACATATATACGGTTTCTCTCCAGTGTGTGTACGAAGGTGTCTCATGAACTCGATTTTTTTGTCATTTCTGTATTCACATGTATGACAGGAAAAGTAATTTTTTGGTCTCTTCCTATTGCAAAGATTTGATTTACTTCCTTTATCAGTTTCGTCTATTGACGTACTTGGAACTGCATCTGCACTCCTTGGAAAGTGGAAGATATCATTTTCCGAATTATTGTAAACATCTTTACAAGTGAGTTTGTTATCAATTTGTATAATCTCATTTTTCGTTTGACTGTTATCTTTTTGAGGAATATTATTTATTTCAGAGCATTGCTGGCTGGTTAGTTTGCTCTCAAAAATGTCCACTTTCGACTCCAAAAACAAATGTTTAGAAATACTTTTATCTGACGCTTCGCAATAATTATTTGGCAGAGTTTTCAAACTAGCATTAGTTATAGATTTGTCCTCAGTTATTTCATTGAGCTTAATTCGCTTCACTTTTTGTGGTATTTCTTTTATTTTACGTTTTCTTGATGGTGTACCTGAAATCAAAAACAACCTAGGTGATTTAAGTTTTGAATCAAATGTTTTATATCTATATATTAATAACAGCCCATGATTGTCCCGCTGCTGGGCTCGCGCTACCCAATTTCTTAAGGTAGCATTCGGATCTAGACAGCCGCGACCCATTGCTCTCTACTCTCTTCCATTGCGCTCTACTGTACAAAGTAGTACATCCTTGCTTGCCGGGGCTTAGTACCAAAATGGCGCACTAGGATGTCAGTTGTGCTTAACTACGTTACTACCTTGGCATTTGTTTATTTTCTTTATTGCAGGAGTTCAGCAGACATGCAGACGGCTCACTTGACGGAAAGCGATTACCATCGCCTATGGACATTTGTAACATCAAAGGTGCTCACACATGCGCTGCTGCTCTCTTAAGGGAGACAGAAACCTGGTCACTAATGCCAGAACACAACTCAAAGTTGTTACGGCGGTATACTCCAGACCAGGGGTGGTAGCCATTCAGACGGGCAAATACCCTACCACCTGGCTGTGGGTTGTTTTTTCGCCTCTTAGGACAAGCCACCCCAATGCAGGAAATTGTATTCTTTCAATAAGGTATCATATCAAGATAGATAAAGTAAGGTATAATGGCCTACGAGTAAGTATATACAATTCCCAATGGATAGGTAAAGTTGTCATGTGTAGAAAACCATATTAGTCTATGTTACACTCACATTCTTCTTCTTTTTTTATACTAATGTCATTTTCTTCTTTATAGATCTCTTCTCTACCTTCTAAATTTTCTTTTTTTATTTCTTCCACAGTATTGTTATCATATTGTTTACATTCAAATTGAAACAGTTCTTTATTAAAGCACATAGAATCCAGGCCATTTGACAGACTGGCAATCAATGATATTGCTTCCTGTGATTGCTGAAATATAAAAAATCATTGAAGGTGTGGAATAGGTGGTTGACATCTTTTTCTTAATGGCCAAGCCACTACAAGGACATGAGTTTGAATAGTGTAATTTTAACAAGATGTTGCATATTATTACAAGTAAACAAGTGCAAGAAAACATTACGAGTGTATTACATTTTTTTCTCTATAATAATGTCTCACAAAGTAGCCAAGTAAATTATCATAATATTAGTTGTTAAATTACTTGTAGTGAAAACTTAAGAAAATACTAAACCAGATTGTAATACTCAAAGATGCTTACTTGCAAATCATTATTAATGAACATTGTGAGCATTTCTTCAGCCTTCAAGGCTCTCGTCATCAACTGATGCGACTGAGGGCATATGTAGCACACAAGGAGTGGTTTCCCATCATCAGTGTTGAACTGCAAGTCAAGACAGTAACTTACTTAAAACATTGGCATTTTTAACCGACTTCAAAAAGGAGAGGTTCTCAATTCTTCTGATATTCATGTAATGACCATGTAACGTCACTCGAATTAATGACAAACTCCCTTAAGCACATCTCAATCACTTTGCTTTGGTTGGTTTAGCCTGTCTTCCATACAATGATACACTCTATATAGCATTACACCCACTCCCAATAATGACAACGATTAAGTAATAAAAAGTACCTTTTAAGTTGTCCAAATTAATAAACTGTGTACATTCTTTTATCACTTTATTATCCTAGCTCATAATAAACTCAACTGTTGGCATCATGCATATCAAAATTTCTAAGTACTTTTTTTATCATAAAGATGCCTAAATTTCGCAAGATATGAATAAAATATGTAAAAGGATACAACGAAATTACTGGTGCAGCAAAAGAAGTCGGACAAAAATAACAGACATGTCTCCATTTTAATGACAAGTCTATAAAGCCATACAATGCACAGTCCCTTCAGTGTCTTTATATAGAGTTTACACTTTATTTGACTTTATGTTTTAGATAATATGTATTAATAATAATAGCTTTAGAAATAAGTTATTTTATACTTTTTAGTTATTGAAGTCAGTTTTTTTAAACAATTTTTTTTTATTTTTTTGTTACTTTTTAGTGTCTAGCTATGTATGGGTAGATATACGAAAGGTGCCGCGCTCCTTAAAAAATATAGGTCCCAAGAAACAGGAACAAAAAAATGTTCGTAAAATGAAAACTACTAGGCCAAATTATGTTAAATTTTTAAGGGACCAAACGGCAACTATTCCGCATCAAACTAAACAAGAATCACGTATATCGGATCATAAATCTCAGAATAATCGGTGAACATACATAAAATGGAAACAAAAAAAAGATTCCAATGAATTGAGAACCTCCACCTTTTTTTGAAGTTGGTTAAAAATAATGCTAAAAGGCAGGGCTGGCTGCTACTCAGACATCGGGTACACAAATTTTAAGTAGTGGGTGGGTGGAGTGGGTAGGAAGGTATACTTACCCTTTGTGAAACCCATATGGTCTGGAGTTCTTGAAATAATAATTTTTGGTAAACATAAATTCACCTATTTTTTCACTAATATTATTGTGATGGGTGGTGAAAGGTCGAGACCAGTGAATAGAACAGTGGTTTAGGTATGGTTAGGTTAGCTTCAGACCAAAGTGCACGAGGCGGGCGAGTGAAGTGAACTTGCCGCAGTAGAGGTTGGCGAGTGCCAGAACCGACTGGTAGCCATTTTGAATATTTTTATGGTTACTCTTATAGTGTATGTGAATGTGTTCTGGTAGTTTTTGATGACTTAGCTGTTTATTGGTTCTTATCTGTTGATTACTCACTTTCTTTTGGACTTTGGAAGGGTGGTTGAACTTTGGATATGTTTTAAGATCGGATGATAGGGGTTGTTGTAGTAGGGGTAAGTATGCCTCTCTCGGCTGGGCGTAACTATGTTCTAAATATCAGCCTTTCCAACACATACAAAGCGCAGGGTCGACAGGGAGGAGGGGGTTTTTAGTGGGTATTGGGGTTGCTCGCTCGTGTAGCAATGCTCGGAGTCTTCCACACTATTCTGTGAAGTCGATCGCGGACGGAGCACTGCCAAGAGCATATTATTGCTGCAGTGTTATCGCCCCCGACCAACGAGTGTCGTTCCCCTAGCAACGACCCAGTTTGTGCGTAAATCGGTTAAGCGTTTTCCCTCGCCTCAAAACAAAAAAGAAAAAAAAGGGGTAAGTATACCTCCCTACTTAAAATTCGTGTATCAAACATCTATAGATTTACCCTAGGGCTTTCCAAAGACAAACTGCTTGGACTGTTAAGAATTTGTCATAAAGGCTAGTTATATGCAGAGGAGTTTCTAGTAAAAAAAATCTGAGGATATCAGAGACTTTAAGGATGAAAGGTAATAATGAAATTGTTCCTGAAGGTATGCAGCGATCTAAAAGTTATATGATGTATTATACAGAAGAGAGAGCAGGTATGAGCATTCTGGCGAAGGACTACATTGCAATATGCAGTTATTTATCGTAAGTAGTGAATAAACTTACCTTAGCATTCAATAGCTTTTCCCATATTTCTAGTAACGAAGTATTTGTTACAGAGTACATACGCCTATCACCGCACAAACACACCCTACATATGTCTCTCAAGCTCATTTTTATAGATAATATGATTAGATATTCAAATATTATAGATTATGAAATTGTTTTTTCATATAGGTAAAAGTTTTAAACATAAACTCTTAGATCATATAAACGTTCTATATCTCAATGCATAAACTTGTGAGTGAAACTTATTTTAGAAAAGGGTTAGTTTAGGTTTAATTTTATACAAAGAGTTGAACAACAGCGATATTTGCATTTGTAAATTTACATTTGTAATACTATTAATACTGTACCGTCTTAAATTAACGATAATGACCACTACAAACTACTATGGATACTACGTATATTACCACGACAGAACATATTATTAACACTTCCTAAATATTTCCAGACAAAGTAGTAGTCGTAGTTGTATTCGCCACAAAGGTAGGCAAAGGAATCTAGTCCATACAGCCAATTCTGATGTTTAAGTCTTCGTATAATAGTCGCGCGGTTGTATTGTAGGCTATTTTTTTTTTTTTGGTTTTGAGGCGAGGGAAGATGCTTAACCGATTTACGCACAAACTGGGTCGTTGCTAGGGGAACGACACGCGTCGGTCGGGGGCGATAACACTGCAGCAATAGTATGCTCTTGGCAGCGCTCCGTCCGCGATCGACGTCACAGAATAGTGTGGAAGACTCCGAGCGTTGCTGCACGGGCGAGCAACCCCAATACCCACTAAAAACCCCCTCCTCCCTGACGACCCTGCGCTTTGAATGTGTTGGAAAGGCTGAGATTTAGAACATAGTTACGCCCAGCCGATCCAGCGCAATAAAGTGCCTGGAGTGTGCCCTGGGAGAACACACCCCACTTCGTTGTGCGGGGGTAGAAGGTCCTTTGCTCTTCCTAGCAAGCTAAAGGCCCCCCGCGGTAAACGGAACCTAACTCAGGGAGGGAAGTAATGCGCGTACCTGCCTCTCCGGGTGCCAGCTGAAGGCCGGCGACCTCGAGAAGACGCATTGGCACGCGCTGCAGGACTTCTCTCCCTGTCTCGTTCTGCGGCCTCCTTGAGTGACATTACTGTCTCGCAAAAAGTAACCGCAGCCCCCCAATTGTCGCTGCTCTGCAGCATGGCCTTGACCAAGTCGCAGAGCGAGTCGACTGGACCTACGTGCGTCTCAAGTTCGAAACGCTGCGGCGCCCATGCGGCGCACTCAACAAGCGTGTGTAACGCCGTGTCGGGCGCGCCGCACTGGCGGCAGTCCGGGGAAGGCAAGCAGCCCACAATGCGACACAGATACTTATCGAAACATCCGTGTCCGGTAAGTATCTGTGTCGTCCTGAAGGTCAGGGTGCCGCTGGTGCGGTTGACCCATTCCGTCAGCTGTGGCCTGATTGCATCCACCGTGTAGCCGCCATAGGCCGCAGGGTTGTCGAGCTCTTGAGACCAGACGGCGATCATGGAGGCGGTTTCCCGCTTCCTGATCGCCTCGATTTCGACCTGACAGAAGGTCAGGCCTCTAGCTAGGGCATCCTGCCGGGTGCGGCGCACCACTGTCAGGACGTCCGCCTGGAGATGCCAGGGCGGATCGCCTGCCAGGAGGGTGGCCGCCGTCCGCGACACTGTGCGATACCCCCGTATGGTCCTCACGGCCAGAACCTGCTGCGCCCGTTGCAGCAGGGTTCTGTTGTGGCGGTGAAGTGCATTGGACCAGACGGGTGCACCGTACAGTGCCATACTCCTCAGGATGCCAGAGTAAAGTTTCCGCGTCGCACCTCCCGGGCCCCCTACGTTGGGAAGCAGCCTCGAGAGTGCGCCCGCGGATTTGACGAGTTTGGGAACTAGCTGCTCAAAGTGCGCTTTGAACAGCCATTTCCCATCGAGAACTAGCCCCAGATATTTCATCTGGGGCCCTACTCTAATGGCCACCCCTTGGACCGAAACGGTCAAGTCCGCGGGGGGATTGCGAAATTTCCTATGGAACATGATGGCCTCCGTTTTCGCGGGGGAGACCCTCAAGCCCAGCCTAGCTATTCGATCTACGACAATCGCCAACCCGGCGTTAGCGACGTCCACGGATTCCGCAAATGACGCAGCGCGTGCCGTGAGTAGGGTGTCGTCCGCAAAGCAGATCAGCCCTACCCCGGGTAGGACCGGAACCCGAAGGATCCAGTCATAACCTACGTTCCAAAGAATCGGCCCGAGGACCGACCCCTGTGGAACGCCGCACGCGACGCGTCGACGACCTACCTCGGGATTGCCAGGCGTTCGCTATGTCTAGGGACACCGCAAGAACGACATCCTTCGCTTGGACGGCTTCGTCCGTTGACGTTCGCAGCGTCTCGAAGGCGTCCATCGTGGAGCGCCTCCGCCGAAACCCGCCGCCAGCAGGTGTTATGGAAAAATCACGGTCGTTGAGTACCTTCTTTTTTTATGTTTAAGGCTTGGCAACTAGGCCTTTAAGCCAGGCGCCGTTGTATTGTTGGCTACAATAGAGGTCATTCAACGGAGTTCTTGTGAAAACTCGAAAGGCCACATTTGGCTATATAGTTCACATTTCTCGCAAAAACACTAGTAGTACTACTCAAAAACTATTAATATCCTACAAGTATTGTTTATTATAGAGTAATTTTGCATTTTAGAATATAAAACTGCACAACACAACGTCCCCTTTCAGTTCCCGCCAAAAACTCCAGTCCCTTCTAGAACGTAGGCGAAGGGCGAAGGGGCATACTGTCATCTGTGAATATGGAAAAAGAAAGGAGTCGGTCAGTGGAATTAAAGGCCATTTTATTTTTATTCATTTTTATTATTAGTTACGAAGAGTCCAGAGCAACCAGTCATTTTGATTTTTAATACACAACTATACAAGCAATAACGTAAGAAAGATCCATATAAATAAAAGCGGTCTATGCGGCCAAGTGCATCAATAATACCGAGATGGACACTTATAATTACAAGATGGGTTATCTTCACGTCTCGGTGAAGGTAAGGAAAGGACGCTCCGGTGGTTCGGGCATGTGGAAAGAATGCATGATGAAAGAATGACTAAGCAGATATACAATGCAAAAGTGGATGGATGCAGAAGTCGTGGAAGGCCACGACACACCTTCCATGATCAAATTGATCGTGTACTAGCAGAAGGTGATGTCAGGACCCTTAAGGACAGACGAGCGTGCATGACAAGAGCTATGAATGTCAAGGAAGCAAGTGAGGTGTGTAAGAATAAGCCTGAACGGCGCTCTGTTGTTCGTGCCTAATCCGCAAGGGAATTGGCGTGAAGTTATGTATGTATGTGTGAATTGATATCTTCCATGTTAGACTATATCGAGCCTTCACCGCCATTTGGACCTCAGAATATTTTTTGTTGCAAACGGTATTTTAAACTATTATTGGGTTTTAAGACTCGGATTTTGATTCAATACGGTCTAATCTAAAACTGAGTCTTAAAACGAAACAATTGTTTAAAATACCTTGTGCAACAAAAAATATACTTGGGTCCAAATGTCGCTTACGATAAAATGGCGATAACGGCCGATACCTGCGTTCCACATCGGGCCGAGATAATGGTCAAACATAAACCTATACCACTAAAAAAAAAAAGACGCGGACGCTGTGTGGGTGGGTGTACGCGGGCCCGGACCCAAAATTTTTTTCAGGGGGGTAATAAATTAAACCAGTAAAACAATTACTTTATTTTGTTAAATTTGTTGTTGTTCTTTTATGTTTTACTTGGCAGCGACTTCTAGATGTTGTAGAACAAAGTCGGGGTTTTTTTTATCGTCAAGTCGGTATTGCTTTGGTTAAAAAAAAAAAACTACAAATAAACAGACGTGGATCTGTAGGACATACTATTCTAATTCGTTTCCAAATATAGCCTCATCCCTTTCGAACGCTGTCCGTCCCCAAATGTGAGCAGGTTCCACTTGCACACTGCACCGGTCGCCGCGCACGCGTGCGTCTCTGATTTTTAACCTATGCCTACCCGCCCCGCGATATGTAATTCATGTGTTAAAACTACTGGACTTCTCAGTGGTCATCTGCGATATTTGAATTTGCCGCCCAGGGCATCGACCTCTGTTCCCCCCCCCCCCCCCCCACACACGGAGCGACCTTTCAAGTATCGCCTCTTACCCCGATTACCAAGTGGACTTATCGCCAGCTATAGCTATATAAATAAAACCGATAAACAGGCTTTACTGTTCACTTTGAGTGCTTTGATTTAATATGTGAAGCTAAACCCGAAGGGTATGAACATTTATAACCGCAAATTTTGCATGTATGCGGTTTCTCCCCAGTGTGTTTACGAAGGTGTCTATCCAAATCGATTTTCACAACAAATTTGTACTGACATATATGACATGAGAAGTTCCTTTCGTTCGTGTGTTTATACATTTTATGCCTCTTTAAATAACCTCGATCTGAACATCTGAAATCGCACAAATCACACATGTACGGTTTCTCCCCGGTATGATTGCGAAGGTGTCTCTGCAAGTGGCTCTTTTCTACAAAAGCGTGTTGACATATATGACATGAGAAGTTCATTTCTTTCGTATGTTTCTGCTTTTTATGTCTCTTTAAATTCCCCTGGCCTGAACATCTGAAATCGCACAAATCGCACATGTACGGTTTCTCCCCAGTATGCTTACGAAGGTGTTTATCCAAGAGGCTCTTTACAAAGAATGTGCGCTGACATATATAACACGTGAACTTCTTTTCCTTTGTGTGTTTATTATTTATATGGCTCTTGAGATTACCTAATTGGGTAAATCTATGATTACATATATCACATATGTACGGTTTCTCCCCAGTGTGTTTGTAATTGTGCCTATTTAAAGCATTCCTTGTGGCACCTTTATAAGGACATATAGCACATGAATACTGCTTTTCCTTTGTGTGTTTATGCTTTATATGAACATTTAAACTACTTTTCAGTGCACATTTGTAGCCACATACGTCACACATGTACGGTTTCTCCCCAGTGTGTTTAAGAAGGTGTCTGATGAACTCGATTTTTTTGACACTTTTATATTGACACGTATGACACGAAAAGTATCTTTTTGGTCCTTTCATATTGCATACATTTGATTTATTTCTTTTATCATTTCCATCTATTGATGTGCCTGGAGTTACTGCACTTGCACTCTTTGGAAGATTGAAGACTTTATTTTCAGCATTGTCGTAATCGTTTTCTAGAATCTCATTTTTCGTTCGACTGCTTTCTTCTGTTTGAGTTAGATTGCTGTCTAAAATTCCCGCATTCGACACGAAAGAATTTTTAGAAAAACTTATATCTAACACTTCGTGATCACACGCTTCTTCAACTTTCAAAACAGCATTAGTTATAGACTTGTCATTAGTTGTTTCATTGAGCTTAATCCGCTTCACCTTTTGTGGTATTTCGTTTAGTTTACGTTTTCTTGCTGATGTGCCTGAAATCAAGAACAAAATGACTAAGTTAAAAATTAAATCTGTATATTTAATAACAGGCCATGATTGTTTCACTGGAATGGATGGAATGGACCCGCAACGCTTGTCCAGGGTGGTTAGGCGGTTTCATCGCGAGACTTCTCTTCACTGTGTCAATTGTAATGATATTTAGTTTACCAAGCCAAAACTAGATGGTGCTGTACCGTTTTGGAACGCACTATGTTTTTAAATAATTGTATAATGCAAGTGTTAGGTTATTATAAGATCTCTCCACGTCCCCGCGAGGGACGCTAGGAGACATAGCTCCCCCACAGGATAGACTAGGCGTGTTGCTGGGAAGTTTCTTTCGCCGTTTCTTCTCTCCCAGCCATAACACGTTGCGAAACGGCAGTAAGTTAGCGTAGGCCGCCGCGAACCACCGATCCCGGCCCGCCGGGATCCTTCCCCTCGGGCTTTATATTACCCGTCGCCCGTTCTCAATTAGTGCTTTGTGTCGCCCTATGGTGGGCATCATTAAATTCATCACCCTCTCATGACAACAGTCCAGCCGAGGTAAAACTCCTTAGGGAGCTCCCTCGAGCATGTTGTCCCCCCGGGCTCGAGCGCCTTCGCTTCGCGAAGGCACTCGCCCCAAAAACCCCGGTAAAGTTGTAAGGTCTTCGGACCAACAACATAAAGTCAAGTCCAATAAAAAAAAAGTACAGTTTGATTCGATTCCAGTAGCGAATACATTCATTTTTGAGCATCTGGCACGTTGTTTAATTTCGCTTCACTGGGAGTTTTTGGGACTTTTGTACTACACACTGTGAATATGTACATTGCGTTAGAAAACTGAATAATCGGTATATACTGTTTCCATCCAAAATGTATACCTGCGGTATTGGATTTTGGAAGCCAAGTGTGTTAACCGCTAACATGGTGACGAGTAGGTGCCACTCTTCACCATTGATTTAGCTCAATTATGAAACTTGGGACCGATTATTGCAAACATCTCGCCAAACTGTTGGAAAACACTATGGCCAACTACAACCGTTTGTACCCAGAAAACCTTGATTTTTCCAACATCGTTATCTCCCTAAAAAAATTGTTTCCTGCATAATACGCCTTAGATTGGGTCACTGTTGTTCTCCTGTGTTCCTAGCCAAGATCAGGGTTCGTGACCACTCCCTTTGTGAATGTGGATTAGCTGAAGGAACGTTGGAGCATATTTTCTTCCATTGCAATAAAATTAAAACCCCGCTCTACGATATCTTACCACGAGATTTCCCCCGCCCTGTCAATCTAAACTCTATGTTAACTTTAAATGATAATGTTTATATTTTATATAAATTTTTAATGCTTAATAACATTTATTTATAGTGTAGATAGTCTAACATAATATATGTTTGTTTTGTCCACAGGATGACAGAAGGTCTTTGCTATTGAATACCGATTAAAGCCCTTTTTCTATCAATTTTCTTTAACCTTTAACCTAACTTTGCTCTCTATGTGTCATTGGCAAAATCAATGCCTATACTTGGCGCCACTTAGAACAAAAATAAAATAGAATAGATTTCGCTCAAATCTATAGCATATGCAGAGCCCAGCTAGACATCATCCGTGCAGGAACGGATAAAGAATACAATTTCTTGCGTTGGGTCGGCCTGTCGTAAGAGGCGACAAAACAACCCACAGTCAGGTGGTAGAGTGTTTACTCGTCGCCATAGCAACCTTGAGTCGTGTTCTGGAATTAGTGGCTAGGTTTCAGTCTTCCTAAGGCAGCAGCAGCGTATTTGTAGAGCCTTTGGTGTTGCAAATGTCGATAGGCGATGATGACAGCTTTCCATCAGTTGGGCCGACTGCCTATCTGCTGAACGTGTGCAATAAAAAAACACAGTATCCGAAGTGGAAATCACAGATGGCCAAGGGTTTGGCCAATGGAAGTTTTGGTGCGGCTCTATGACGAGTAACACACAGACTATTGTAAGTTTCAATATTCATGTACTTTTCGTATGCACTTTAATCACAATCTTGTCCTGTAACGTCCGCAATCGCAATTTTTTCCCTTATCTATGTCTTAAATAAAAATTAATCGTAGAAATGTATGTACGCGCATAACTTGAGAACGAGTTTACCGAATTTGATGAATTTTTTTTATATGTTCATGTGGGTGGAATGGAATGGTTTAGATTCATAATTGGAAACCGCAGGTGGCGCTGGAACCATGCCGTCGAGATGAGAGCGCGAGTGTTCCGCGCGCGCTCATCTCTCTTCCCGTGGGGCGCGTTACAGACCGCCCCACGCCTGGAATAGACCAAGAAGTAGCCAGGGGACACGTCCCCTGGCATAGGAAGAGGCCCAGTGAGGGGGGCCCACGCTTGCCAGGGCACTGCGGAGTCGGGCAGCCCATTTCCCGTAGCCCTGGCACAAGGCGCAGGACGGAACACCCAGGGGTTTTAGTTATCTGGCGAATCCCACACACTCACACGGGTCGCGAACATCCCCCCAGGCTTCTGTGCCTGTCGCGGCTTAGTCCTCAAACGGATTTCCCCTGGCCAAAAAAAAAAAGGTGGCGCTGGAATCGGACTATAGAATCCTTCTAATCTCCTGAACCGATTTTGAGGACTTTTTGTGTGTGTGTTTGAATCGGTTCCCCAATCTACCCCTTTACGTTCGGCGTACGTCGTTCCTTCTACGGAAATCTCGCGCTTTTCCGTGCTAGATTCAAATATAGCGCGCAGCGTTTAGCAATTATCAAACGACTAATGAGCCATTTTGATTTTGTTTTTTTGTTTTTAACAGTTGATTTAAAACCATATTTATGAGCTACTACGTGAAAAATAGACGAGGAGGGCGGTTTTGTCATACACGAGGGTGAATCAAAAAGTTCTTAGGAATGCACATATATAAAACCTTTTTGGGAGAAGTTCGATATTCAAATTAAAGAGTGTCACACAATATTTATGCCAACTGTCAGTTCGCTAGGGATTCATGTAAAAATAACGGGGCTGATTTTGATGATCGACAGGCAATTTCTTAGATTTAAAATCTGCGCTACTTTTCATCCTGGAATTTTTTGTAGGAATTATTTAAAATAGGTAAACTTCTAGGCGCTAAGAACCTCAGCCAGAAGGCCCAGCTCGCCATACACAACGCGGTGCTGGTACCTACGCTCACGTATAGAAGCGAGAGTTGGGTATGGAAGAGAGAGCATGAAAGTAGAGTAAACGCGGTCGAGATGCGAGCACTGCGCAAAATTTGCGGAGTGACGCTCGCGGACCGCGTCCGCAATACCGAAGTAAGGAAGAGAGTTGGTCTGAAAGAGAGTGTCGGGGTGAAATTAAGGAAAGGAATGCTCCGGTGGTTCGGGCATGTGGAAAGAATGCATGATGAAAGAATGACTAAACAGATATACAATGCAAAAGTGGATGGATGCAGAAGTCGTGGAAGGCCACGACACACCTTCCATGATCAAATTGATCGTGTACTAGCGGAGGGTGATGTCAGGAGCCTTAAGAACAGACGAGTGTGCATGACAAGAGTTATGAATGTCAAAGAAGCAAGTGAGGTGTGTAAGAATGGGCCTAAATGGCGCTCTGTTGTTCGTGCCTACCCCGCAAGGGAACTGGCGTGAAGTTATGTATGTATGTATTTAAAATAGCCCGATTAAAAGGAATCGAATTCCAATGTGATTTTTTTTACTGATCGATAGCAAATTTAATATAATAAAATGTGTCATATTTTTTATCTCGGAGATCCCGCGAAAATTTCAAGTCAAGCTTGGACGAAGTCGCAGGCATATCCTAGTAAAAATATGTATGTTAAAGTGAATTAATTTGGATATTTTTCGTTCTTTCTTAACAGAATTGGAAAAAAAAATTAAGTAGTAGAATTCGCTACAATGGCAGGCTTGCGACTTGGTCCCTACAGCCAATTTTAATGTATAAGTCCAGTTCAGTCGAATTGTAGATCTTTAACTGAAGCCAATTGACGAAGTTCTTGTAACAATTCAAAAGGCGACATTTGACTACACAGTTCATATTTCTCACATCAACGCGTTATTACTACTCAATATTATTTTTACAACTATTGTTCATTTTAGAATAATTTTACACATTTTTTGAAAATACACAGTACAACGTCCCCGTTGTTTCCGCCAAAAACACATTATTAGTATTATAGTAAATCTGGTATTAATTCAAAACAGAATTGAACAAAGGACCAAAAATGTTTATATCTACATATACTATACTAAATCTGGAAATGGATCGAGTTTGTATAATGCGTTTAAAAATTTGAAAAAAATCAGACGGGCGAATTCGGACCAGCAGACACCGAAAATACAATGTTTAGAATTTTCATCTGTCAGAGCATCACGTGAAAACTACTAAACGTATATAAATGAAACTCGTCATAGTGCTGACTTATAACCCGAGTTACTTTTAATACATTTTACATACATACATACATAACCTCACGCCAGTTCCCTTGCGGGGTAGGCACGAACAACATTGCGCCATTCAGGCTTATTCTTACACACCTCACTTGCTTCTTTGACATTCATAGCTCTTGTCATGCACGCTCGTCTGTTCTTAAGGCTCCTGATATCACCTTCTGCTAGTACACGATCAATTTGATCATGAAAGGTGTATAATCCATTTTAACCTACTAAATGGTGTCGTTTCCGTAAAGTAGACGGCTTAGCAAAACAGATTGTACTGCAATCGCGTTTTTGCAATTCACTAACAAATACCTATGTTATCATAAGCAACGTCATTCATTTTATTACTTCAAATCACGTTGGCTTCGGCTCATATCAATGTTTTGCTGGGCCGTCGTCTAGACTTGTCTGCTGTACACCAGCAATAAAAAAAGTATTTGAAATTCTCCATTCTTTAGCGGTTTGTAGTCATTTAGGTAAAAACAAAACCCTCATTAAATCGTCAAGTCTATCCGCCTCCATGTGTATGTAAGAGCAATTTTTTTGGAAAACTACTGGATAAACAGACGAAATTTAATTGCAAGTTGTAGGTTATACATTGCATGTAATAATTTTATTTATGTCACACCACACACGTGCGTCTATGTAATGTGTTAGTTACACAAAAGACTTAAAAACTAATTGTTAGTAAAGGTAAAATAAAAATAATTAAAGTCTTAATGAAATCGTGAAAATATTAAAGACAAATATTGACCGTAGTGCATGTAACTAAGATTTGAATACTTTTTATTGAGTATAATTATGTACACAGAGATTATCTATCATTAGTCAGAAACTTGAAAACACATAATAATTTTTCTTGATTCTTTTCTTTAATAAGGTCCATAAAATTGTTGTCTGGAAGAGATCGCTTCTTAGCGATAAGACCGCCCATTGTGCACATTTAGAATATTTTTAGGCTATAAGATTTTCTGTTTTCTGTAATGGTGTACAATAAAGTGTTATCTATCTATCTATCTATCTAAAATCGTGCCAGACTTTCCTAGCTTTAAACCTAGGTAGCAGATAATTCTGAAATACATCATAATTATAACGATTTAAAAATACTTTAAATGAAAATTGTTTTGTACAATATTCGTTTAGCAGTTTTCAATAAAAACACAAGACATTTATTACTTATATGCAATCCTTCGTTATGTGCGGACAAGGACAATCAAGTAAATAATTTAATCTAAATTACTTTTTTGAAAGAAATTTCGAGGAATATAATATCTCAGTATATAGTAATATCACACTCATCATTTCTATCAAATAGAAACGACAAAATAATATTATTTGTATTTTGGAAACATATCTTTGATATTAACTTTCAAACCTGCTTCAAATTTAGCTTTTGTTTCACTTCCAAAGTTAAAAGTAGAAGAGATGATATCAAATGCAATTAGAGCATCTTTTAAAAATTTAAGATACAAATGTTGTTAATATAAATTAGAAAGAAGATTGGGTCCAGTACAGTACCTTGAGGCACACTATGAGTATATTTATAGAATTGGAGCTAAGTTTTCTCTGAACAGTTAGTCTTTGTATTCGTCAGAGAAAATAATCTTTATATTATTTAAATATCACTCCCCTTATGAAAATACTTTCCATTAATAACAATCCACATATCAAAATGGCAGACTAATGATAGGTTGTCAAAAGCTTTTTCCATATCCACATACACACTCATATCTTTTTTATATCTGTTTCGTCACTGCATTTGTCTTTGAATTTCCGATAGTAATTGGGCAATAAACAATAGATGCATTGTCACTTCTATGAAACCCATCAATAGACGTGGACTCTCACTTGAACTAGCTAATTGCCTTAAAGTAATAATTTCCTAAAAACTTTTTCTTTTACGTTTTTTAAAAAATATAATTTGCTGAATTCTAGATCAAAAATGGTATATTCAGAGGGATTTTTTCAGGATATATGTACATTTATATAATTTTTTATAGCACATTTGTGATGACAAATATGACGCGAAGGCTAGCTCTCATTCGAGTGTTTATATTTTATATGTTTCAATAAGCTACTTTTAGTTGCATTACTATGACCACAGTAATGACACACAAATGGTTTCTCTCCGGTGTGTTTACGAAGGTGTAAATCCAAGTCATGTTTCCTCACACATTTCCAGCCACATACTAGACATGTGAATTTCCTTTCTTTAGTATGTTTGTATAGTATATGGTTTCTTAAATTACTTTTGTAACCTGCTTTATAATCACACAAGTCACACATGTACGGTTTCTCGCGTGTATGTTTGCGAAGGTGCGTATTTAAAGAGCTAATTGTAACACATTTGTACTGACATACATGACATAAGAAGTTCATTTCCGTTTCATGTTTATACTTTATATGGAGATTTAAACTACTCTTGAATGTAGATCTATAATCGCACAATTGACACACATACGGCTTCTCTTCGGAGTGTGTAAACATATGATTTTTCAAATCGACCTTTTGAAAACCTGCATATTCACATATACTACACGAGAAGTTTTTTTCCTTTTTGTGTATACGTCTTATATGGGTTTTTAAAGAATTTTTAGCTGCACTTTTATAATCACAAAATTCACATAAATACGGTTTCTCTACTGTGTGTTTACGCATGTGACTGTTTAGATCACTTTTATATGCACACACATATTGGCATGTAGGACATTTGTATTTCTCCTCTGTTACACATTTACGACGTTTGTATTGTTTTCTCTTTATTGTGATGTGATGTGAATCGCTTGAATCGTGCACTTCTACACTCTTTATTAGGTCTTCCACGCAGATTACTTTTTTAGAATCCTTATTTTCATTCATAACATTTGTTTTCAGAGTATCTTCGGTATTTAACACATTCAATACATTTGCAGAAACATCTAAATTCGTTTCGGGACCTGTGTTCTGATTTGCCGCTGGTCCTCCTGAAAGTATTCACGATAATGAAACTCGACACAAAGCTATCTTGTATCCCGGGACAGGACTCAACACATATTTTATTCCTGTAGCGACATAGTCTGTCAGTTCAGCATTATTGCAATCAGCGTGTACATCGGTTGCGTCTGTAAGCCCCGTACCAGTTGCGAATAAATGCCAGTACAAAACAGTCGTGTCCGTTGTTCACTTTCTCTCTCATGATTCGATATAGCCCTGAGCCACGTGTCCACCATCACATTTTCAGTAAATGATGTTGTTTCCGTGAATAGACAAATATAGCCAAAAACATGACGCCGCATTTGCAATCCACAAATAAACATGTTAAGACAAAACATTTATCTATAAATATAAAATTCTTCTGTTTGTATATCACTGCACTCCTCTTAGACGGTTAGACCGATTTTGGGTGAAATTTTTTGTATGTGTTTAAGTGGGTCTCGAGTTGGTTTAAATTCACAATTGGACGCAGTCCAATTGTGAATTGATCTAAATTTCATTTTATAGGGCAAGACAGTGTACGCTGGGTCCGGCAGTTATATTGTAAATATTAATTATATACTAGGAAGGTGATGTCAGGAGCCTTAACAACAGACGAGCGTGCATGACAAGAGTTATGAATGTCAAAGAAGCAAGTGAGGTGTGTAAGAATAAGCCTGAATGGCGCTGTTGTTCGTGCCTACCCCGCAAGGGAACTGGCGTGAAGTTATGTATGTATGTAATTATATACTAGGATATGCCCGCGACTTCGTCCACGTCCAACTTGAAATTCCCGTAGGATTTAATGTATTCTTATGCCTAATTAAAAAAAAATCATTCGTCGCTTCTTCTCTATATAAACTACATTGTGAGAAATTTCATAATCCTCGGTCCGCGCAATTTTCGTAAAAAGGGGTACAAAATTTTTGGTTCACGTATTAATATATTGATATATATATATATATATATATATATATATATATATATATATATATATATATTCAATCATCGTAACATATATAGTATGCAGTTCTTGTGAATTCAGTTCAGTCACAGTTCAGACAAAAACGTCAATTTGTTGTCATAACTTGTTCAATGTTCACGAGGCCTGTGTCATCGACGCCTTATTAAGCAAGTCGGTCCTGCCGTATGGTCTACGAACACGCGCCTTATGATAATTAGAACTATATATGTCTCTCGTTTCCTCTTTAGTTTAAAAGTGAGAAAAGTGTGTTGATAGAAATCGCTTCCCAGGAGGTTAGATTATTCAGCTTAATCATTTTCGTAATGCGAAACTGCTTGGTGGAATTTTTGTGTGTTATTTTCACCTAAGTAGCTATTTTAACCGCACGGTTTGCAGTAAAATACCGTACGTAATTATACGTAAATTAGTACCTTTTCCCTGTTCCTGCATGAATAAATATTAAATACTAGGACATGCCTGCGAATTCGTCCACGCATGACTTGAAATTCCCGGGACACAAAGCACCAGAGTATTTAAAAAAGAATATAAGCTACCGCATTCGTGAAAACTGTACCGAAATAAGCTAATTTTTAAGCACCCGAACGACTACAAACTGCTCGCGGGAATATTCCCGCGGGATACCCGAGATAAAATCACACACTTTATTACATAAAATTTTCTATGGATCAATGACAGGATCACATTGGAATTCGATTTTTTTAATTCGGGCTATTTTAAATAATTCCCAGAAAACTTGCCGCGGGATTCCCGCGATAAAAAGCAGCGCAGAATTTAAGTCTAGGAATTTGCTGTCGACCAGCGAATCCCGAACAAAAAGAGAGTTTATATAGTCTATTCCAGTTTTTTTTTAATAGCTTCAATGTACAGACACGACATGTTAAGAATTTTACAATATTGTTACAACCTAGGCGCCGACCAAGATTAATTCCACGTACAGTCTGTAAAAGCACATTTTATTACCTGTCGGCATTTGAACTGATTGTAACCCTTTTATGATCGTTTTCTTTTTTTACTTATTTATTGGCATTGTGAAGAACAACCTATTGTTCTATCGTAATCGTTTACGGTCGCTCTCGCAGACTGCCTCATTAGTCAGGTGTTACGGATTATAAAGTACAAGCGGATTCTAGGAAATTCGGCCCACGTTGCCGGGCGGGCACATTGCATTTGTGCAGTATAAAACGATGGCCTGATTGAGGAAGGGGGGCAGTTCAGCGACAACTATGATCAAGGCGGACTTTTTGCGTTTTACTGAATTACGACCTTCTGCATTACGTTTGAATCTCTTGTGTTCGGTTATATTTGTACCTGTGTTATACTTGATTGTATAGTTCTAAGAAACTCTATAATAATTCCAACGGCATTTTAATCCGAGTCCTGCTAAACTCATAACAATATTATAGATATCATCTTTA
The DNA here is from genome assembly GCA_019925095.2 of Dendrolimus kikuchii. Taxonomy (NCBI): domain Eukaryota; kingdom Metazoa; phylum Arthropoda; class Insecta; order Lepidoptera; family Lasiocampidae; genus Dendrolimus; species Dendrolimus kikuchii. Next base: position 37,146,806 of record CM034387.1, read on the forward strand.
CAATACCTGTAGCAACCTTCGGGAAGTTCAATTCAACTTTTCTCTCCAATAAATTCTTCAGACTCATATGCCTTAGAGGTAAATCGCTGTCCGAGTCTTTCTCCGACACAGAATCGTTGTCTGCGTTCAATTCATGATTCGAATCCGAGATACCTGAAATGGTGAAATAACAGTAAATAACTTGGTTTAGAAACTACATAAATCAAAGGACAAGGGCACTACATCAACAACTTTGGGACAACCTGGAGGATTGCAGGCAAGCCAAGCTGGTAATGCCACGGCTAAACCTGCAATTCTCCAGGAATATCTTAAAGCTCAGTCGGTCCCGCCTGAGGCTAGTTATTAGTGCAGCCACTGGACATGGCAATTTTAACAGACATCTTCTTAATATAGGTGTCACTGACAGCCCCCTGTGCAGAGCATGCTTGGAGGAAGAAGAAACGGCCGCCCATGTCCTGCTTGAATGCGGAGAGGTGGCCCAATACAGGGCGAAGTATCTGGACGCCCCAGGTAGCCTCCGAGAAGTCTTCAGTAACGTCAAGAAGCTGGTGGACTTCCTGGAGGAGCTGGGCTGGATGGAGTAAACCCTCATCCACCCTCGCACGCAAAATAGGCGCTTCGTCGTCGAGTTGCGGAAACCGCCCGTTCGCAGAAGAAGAAGAAGAAGAACAGTAAATAACAAAATAGAAAAATGAATACACTATTGTGAATAATGAAACCAAGTTAAAACATAATATTTTCTGAAGTCTTTCTGACTAGTATAATACAAGTATTTTATCTATATATTAATACGTAAGCAAAAACGTTGTACCCCCTTTTTACGAAAACTGTGGAGATTGAGGAGTATGAAATTTCGCACACTTATAGTTCATATAGAGAAGGAGTGCATAATGCTAGTAATGCTTATGCATAAAAAATACATTAAATCAATAAAAAAAACATTACACACACTACCATGTATTTGACACACACATGCATATATACTCTTTTGTTTATTGTTAAAGTCAAATCAACAATGTAGCCTTGGCGAAATCTGTGATTCTATGTAGTTTTTGACATTAATTATTATGGTCGAATTTCGACCACGGGCGACCACTAGTATCTTTAATAACTTATAATCAATATATAATTATTTTAATTCAATTCAAGCATTTTTTGTTCCTTTTATAAAAGAACTTTATCCTTCCCTTGGCCACCCCAACACATTTTGATCTCTCTTTTCTTTCACCATATCCGAATTAATTGGGGTCGGCACAATATGTCTTTTCCTTCCACACTCTTCTATTCTGACATACCTCTTTTGTCACGCCGCATATCATCATGTCATCCTTCACACAATCCATCCATCTTTTTTCTGGTCAACCTTTAAATTTGTACCCATCAATCTTGTTGTTTAACATTCTCTTTGTCACGTGACTTTCATCCCTCCTCATTATATGCCCATACCAATTTAATCTTCTTTCTCCTTTGATATAGGGTGTCTAAGGCAAGCTAAGCCACTGCATTTCACCCTCCCCTAAGTCCATCTCCTTTATCTCAGGCAGTGACAAGCTCTTGTGCATGAACTATACTTGTTCGGTCCTTGCCTAGAATCATGTAGGTAGAACATTGCACCATCAATTTTGCTATCTACCCTCATTCTGTGCGAGGCGACGGCCAATGCAGAGCAGGGTAAGGCAGCCATTTTTGGACACTTACTGTCGACGTTTTAACGGAATTTTTTGAATACGCTCATTATACTTATTGTGATTACTGGCCGTGCCAAGAACTTTCTCTATTACCTAGACTTTGTTAAAAGTGTTAACTCTATGGTGGAATTTAGTGCCGTGTGCTGTCCCTGTGTTTATCCTGAACCGAGCCAGGAGAGGGCCGATCTCAAGGTTGGTGGAGCTTCTACTTTTCTAGGGCAAGGATCTAGGTCATATCTCTTTCATACAGTCCATTACAAATTGAATCAGCTTCTTATCCGTAGGCTACAGTGCCACACAATACTGTTTCCAAGTGTTTATTTTGATTTTGACATTTGCATGTCTATCAAGTTACATATTTCTTGACAGTAAAGCCCACATGAAACTAATGACATAATTGTCGCACTTTATTGTTGTGGGTGACGTAATAGTGATGTTCTGTGAGTCATGTAAGGCCTTCTAATAAACCTATAGACTATCAGACCATTGGCACTATACATAAATATATTGAAGTAATATACTTGAAAATATTTTTTTTTTATAACCAATCAAGTTGGTTAAGCATTAGGACGTTACTAATTCATCAGTCATTGAGCTGTCAAAAGTAAAATAAATGCTTGGAAAGGGTATACATATAACATAAACTCACCTTCAACTTCTTCTTTAATATGTATTTCAATCTCTTGTTCCTTCTCCTCTTTGATATCTTCTTTGTTTATTTCATACTGTATGATTTCTACACCAGGCTGATGTTCAATACTACAATTGTATTCAAATTCATTTAACTGACTGGCCATCAGTGATATGAGTTCTTTTGATTGCTGAAAATAATAAACATTTAGCAATTAATGCTGAACATGCTTCCATTTGACACTTGCAATGTCCACTCTCATGACATGACTACAATTTTTCCCGTTCCACTTGCTTTCAGGTATTAAAATTACAGAGGTTAGAGGTTAGCATCTGCATCTACACATTTATAAACACTAGTAGTCGCCTGTGGTCGAAATTCGACCATAATAATTAATTTAAATTATAAGTTTGAACATTATTAAGGTTCTGTTGTCAAAGACTATACTTCTATAATCAGAGATTGCGCCAAGGCTACACTGTTGATTTGACTTTAACAATGTAATGTTTTTTTTATTTTTATTGATTTAATGTATTTTTTATGAATAATTAAAAAAAGTATTAGCATTCTGCACTCCTTCTCTATATAAACTATAAGTGTGTGAAATTTCATACTCCTCAGTCGGCATAATTTTCGTAAAAAGAGGAACAACGTTCTTGCTTCACATATTAATATAATTAATACACATGATGAGACTAGCATCTACATTAAACTTCTTTTTCATGTCATATATTTAAGATAGACGATGCCTTTCATGTATGAGTGGAATGAGTCCAAACTAACAGCCTTAGGCTGATATCACTCTAGCGATTGCAGCCGGTTCACAACGGACACACCACAAAGAGGCAGCAGTCGCGCAGCAAGTTCGCGGTGTGCTGTCCGCTTTTCGAACAATGTTTTTGAAGATGTTTGAGTATTCATTATATCAGCATTTTAATATAGAACACAGGAACTAAGTTTCTTCTCCTTAACAGAGGCAGTAAGTATAAGTGTTATTGGACACATTCTTAGTATAAATAATTAAATGTAGAATTTTAGGTCAGATTTAAATTACTTATTAGTTTTGCTTCTTAGAGATTGTAATTTTTATGTTCTATTTTTACTGCACAGCATTCAGCAAAAAAGAACCGGTTGATGCATGTTGGATTTGAAGATCGCGCCTTTGTCGCCGTCTCGATAGAGAGAATCAATGTTATGTATGGTCAATGCCCACTTCGACCCACGTCTTGACATGGGTCATTGTGAGCAACAATTATGAAGTTAGTTGCTATGTGGAACGGCTGAAAGGAGTATTCTGCGTGTTAAGTGCAACAAGTGAAACGCACTCCCAGTTTTTGAATTTTGATAGATATGAGACATTGTCAGCTTAATTTACTATGCTAGTTCAACTGTCATTTTTCATATTTATGGCATTAGAAAAATCAATACCAAAAGTTGGAGCCAATATGAACAAAATCAAGTCAATTTTATAAAATATAAAGGAAGATAATATTAAAAAAGGATATTACTTATTTGTTATTCAATAGCATTCCTTTGTATGTTTATTAGAAAAATTAATTAACTGATAGTGAGAACCACTTAAAAATCTGTTGTGCGGTTGAAGAGGAGTTAGTAAATACACAGACAGACATAGAAAACGACTTTGTTTTATACTATGTAAAGAAGATCTACTTAATTTAACCAAGGTTTGAGTTAGGTTGTTCCCAGGTTCACAGAAACAACAATTAGAAAAAAACAAGAGCAAATTTTCACACACATTCATTCACTCACTCATGCACTGACTTGCTTACTCATGAGTGCACTCATACATATCTTCAATAAAAATTAAAACTTGAAGATTAGGGGCTAAATTTTTCTCTTTGTATTTATATTTTTATATTCACCTGACATTTTACGACCTACTGTTTTTTTATTTTAATTGTCTCAGCAGGCAAATAGGCCTATGGACGTTTGCAACACCATGGTCATTGCCGGACTCTTAAATTTTTATAATGCCCTTCTTAAATGACTCCATTTCGTAGCTCAGATGGAAAACCTCGGCGGGAAGTTCTCTCCAGATCATTGTTGTACTGTGACTTTGGCAAAATCAATGCATATTGCGTTAGAGCCATAATCCCTTCAAAGAAAAAGAAGAAAATGAAAACTAACTTGTCAATGATACTTACTTCCAAACCATTACTAATGAATGTAGTCAGCAACTCCTCAGCCTTCAGAGCCCTCCTCATCAATTGATGTGACCGTGTCAGCTGTGCACAGCATATGTAGCAAACAAAGAGTGGTTTCCCATCTATAGTATTGAACTGCAATTTGTAAAATAAGAATATACAGTGGATATCAGTTGTAACAATCACTAAGAGATACACCTACTCTCTGGGGTTATTCATGCGGCATAGCCGAGGGGAAAACGCTAGTATATTATAAATGAATAGGTCTTTGCCTTCATAATAACCCATCAAAACTTTATGTGTTTGCTTGTTGACTTGATGGCAATATCTGCAAGGGATCTCTAGGAACTTGTTGCAATGGTTCATTAAAATTAGTCGCTTTACACGAAATCGGCTTGTTATCAGAAGTCGCTATACCTTTCCTTTCCAACCACGCATCGTATCGTGCGATTTAATATAAGAAGTCGATGAACTTACATTGGTATTCGTTAATTTTTCCCACATTTCTTGTAATACGGTGTCAGTTACAGCACACATTCTTCTATCAATGCTTAAACACACCCTACATATTTTTGTATTACACATATTTACAGTATAAAATCACAGGTCTAAATTAGTTATTAACAAATTAATGAGCGAAAATAAGAAAAAGCATTGAAAATCCGAATTAAATGAGAAACAAAACAATATTATTATTTTAGATTTATGGCTTGGCAGCTAAGCCTTTAAGCCAGATCTTAGTTTACAATTTATAGTTTTTTCATTTTCTTAAGCCTATGAGTATTGTGTAGGACAGCTGTATTGGAGGTTATCAGCTGGTGCCATTCAACGGAATACTGGTGACAACTCAAAAGGCCACATTTGACTATACAGTTCACATTTCTCACAAAACGCATAATTACTACTCAAAAACTATGAATATCCTACAACTATTGTTCATTTTAGAGTAATTTTACACTTTTTTAGAAAATGAAACTGCACAGCACAATATCTCCTTTCTGGCAGCTAAAAAAAATTTCCTGACAGTAAAATTGAGCTAGCTCTAACTCAATACATGGCACCGTACTGAGCCAAAGAGTTAACTGCAGAGCGACTTAGGCTGGTGTGTATAGTCTTTTAACCGATTGTTAAAATAATAGTTAATAATCTTACGACTATATAACTAATCTAAGCTAATAATATATACCTAAACAGCGATTATTTTATTTTTACCAACGGTTAAATGTCTATGCGCACTAGCCATTGTAAGTAGAGCCCGTTTGTGATATAATTTCAACCCACTTTAATTGAAAACGTTATTTTTAATGAATACGACTGTATTGACAACGTATTTAATATCGTAGATAGCATGAAACCAAAAATGAAAATCAAGCGGGCACTAATAATAATTTAAAGACTTTATTCGGTACCGAGTTTATTACTTTAATGATTGATAATGTACAAATTTAAACATATTAAAAGATACACCTATCACATACTTCAGATACGCTTTCATACACTTAAACAATAAAACGAGTATCGATGCTAACGCGCGAGGGCTCGCAGGCCAGCGCGTGTGCTCTATAGAACTTTATAGAAGGGCATTCCTCACGCGGCTTCAGACTAATAGATTGCCGGGAGGCTGTTATATGCGAGCCGAGCTCAGGGGTTGTAGGGAGACTGTAGTGGGAATACGAAGACTTGCGGCTGGTAATTCGTACACGGGTTGAAGGGAAAGTGGAAACGTGAGGCCCCGCACACGAATGCTTTTGCCGAACTATAACGACTAAACCTAAAGAGCTCAATCAAAAACAACAAAAAAAGTCTCATAACTATAACAATTTACGTTTTATATGATTCTTTATTTATTAGCTAACATATACGTCCACTTATTACAATTTTTAGAATGTGGTAACCGTATGCGTTGAGTTACTAAGCAGCAAACGGAAGAGTATCTATTTCAAATACGACGGTAAGCGTATGGGCAACATGGAAAACCTATTATAAATTGTAACACGGTCATAAACTTCATATAAATAAACTTGAAATATGTACAAATAGACATATTGTTTTATTTAATAAAACGTTGTAGTTGGAATGACAACGCTTATTTCTCTATTTACACAATTTCACTCAAACTGTTTTAATTGAGTTGATGTTGCGACAAATTGTGCCTGTGAATACATTTTATAAGAGCCATCAGCACAAATTTTTGCGCTTGGGTTAATACAGAAATGACCATTCAAACCAAGAAGCTTATAAGCTTCTTGATTCAAACCATTGTCTACTGGTATCAGATAAATAATATCAAGTTCTTGTTTAAATGTGGTTTTGCACTATTCGTATATTTATTTAGAGAAGACATTTGTAAAATTAAAAAATACATTTTATTTCATAAATGTTTACATAACAATTATTAATTATTCTGGATAATTAACAATGATAGAATATTTATGTATCTCTTTATTTATTTACGAAATTTTTCTTTTAACATTGTATTTAAAATGGCCAGAGATCCCAGAATTCTTGAGTCACATCCTTCAAAGACTATGTGCTTATTATTCTGGAGTTACTTATTAATATTAACCATGGCTCATGGGCAGTGGCTGATTTACACATTTACTGCCAGTAGGTTATCCAAATTATGCTGCATTTACTATACTTCCATACATGCGCTAGTTCACAATCTATATAAACAAATATTCATGTTTGTATGTTTCTCCCTTATGTGTTCCTAAATCATTAATCAGATTGTGATGAAACTTTGGTAGGGTGGTAGAAGATAGTTCTTTTTGTATTGGTGTACAATAAAGTCATCAAATCAAAATAATTTCATTTCTGTCGGGCATAACAAGAGTTTGGCCCCCAATTTGCCGCCCTAGGCTTCCGCCTACTCAGCTTACTGGTAAATCCGCAACTGTCCGTAGGTCATCTGTATACATCGTCCATAGTGAAATTCACTGTACATGGTGAAATTCACTGTCCATTGTGAAATTCACTGTACATGGTGAAATTCACTGTCCGTGATGAAATTCGCTATTCTCGGTGAAATTCATCGTCCCTGCGAAATTGAGCGGCCATTGCGTGTCAGTGGTAAGGTCTCAAGCGACACAGCTTGCGGCGCGTCCGCCCTTTCGTGTTGGTCCTTACAGCATTACGTAGACGATCAAGGGTAGATTCGCTGACCAGTTGCAACTGCTGAATAGACCACAATTGAGAAGACAGTCGTTGCTCTGTCATTTTGAGTGCTGGTTGAAGGGCCTGAAAACTGGACAGCATACGGCCACGATATGAAGTGAAGTAGGTTTCCCCCTCAGTCGCTTCATAATACGCGCGCATGACGCACTCATTCAACTCTTTGGTCCATCTTGTATGGCGCACTCCGCCAACAGTAGCGGAGCCCCGGACGAGCACAGATCTTCCGACCTCGGACTCCTCCTTTTTAGACTTTGAGGTCAAATTGTCCTTATTCGTTGACATTGAGCCGTACGAGATGTCCGCAGCTGACGACGGTTCGGCGCAACCTTGTCGAGCTGCAATAATATCCACTATTAAAGTTTGATCATGATGTTGTATTTTTGTTCGGAAGCTGGTGAACGGGAAGAAAGCCCACATGAAGGAAAGTGGTTACTAGCGCATATAGATGTTTATAGCACTAAGGACGAAGCTAAGGCGTTGCCAACGTTTAGAATTTTATATATAGTGTATTATCTATGGAGGATGGTACTTGTACAGGAGGAATAGGACAAAAGGCAAAGGGTACGGGAATGTAACAGAACACATTTTACTGCACCAGTTCAGCGGACAGGCAGAAGGCCCACCTGATGGAAAGACCAAAGGTGCTACCAATGTGCTGCCGCTATCTAAAGAGGGACTAAAACCTAGCCACGAATTTCTGAACACAGCTCAAGGTTGTTAGGGCGTTATACTCTAGACCAGGGGTGGTAGCCATCCAGACAGGCAATAACCACCACCTGGCTGCGGGTAGTTATAGGAATTGTATTCTTTCCCCATTCTTGCACGGATAAAATGGAATAAGGAGGATGGGATAGAAAGAGAGGAAAATGGACCCAATGAAACACTCAAAGTCTAAAGTATGTCGCCATAACAACCTTAAGTTGTGTTCCGGCATTAGTGAACAGGTTCCAGGCTCAGTTAAGAGAGCAGCAGCGCATTTGTAGCAACTTTGCTGTTGCAAATGTCCATAGGCGATGGTAACCGCTTTCCATCAAGTGGGCCGTCTGCCTGTCTGCTGATCTCCTGCAATAAAAAAAAATAGAAAGAAAACCAATGAAACAACACCTGTTGACAGATTTTTAGATCTACTCCTGGCTTTATGCTCTTTCGTGAATTTTGCTCCTGGCTTTGTACGTTTTAGAAGCAGTAAAGCCTCTTTCGCCGCCTGAATTTCTTTCTTCTGCCTCGCTCTGTACTCTCGCTCGAGTTGTGCTGGTGTTTTTGCAATTTTAACATCTGCATTTGGCATAGGACTCATTGTTTGAGAACAAGGACGGTGATAAAGTACTACGACTTTTTTGCTTGGATCATCTGTGGAGTTTCTGCACTTCACTATTAGTGAATCTAAAAATCAATTAAAAACAAACTTTGTTATTTATACAAAACGTGTGTGTCAGCTCTGAAGCACGACTGGAGTTTACTCCTTAAAAATTAAAAAGATGTGCACGTGCACGACGACAACGGCCAAATGCGGCCGAATAAGGGCGGTTACGAGAAAAACCTTTAGACAGACAGATAGGAGATAGGACAATGGGCAACCTTATCACAATGAACTGATTGATCTCTTCCAGGCAACCCTTTGCAGGGATTAATAGATTTTTAATACTGATCATGATGCAGTTAATAAATGATAAATAAACATAGTACATATAAGTACAAAAAATATAGATAGATAGATAACACTTTATTGTATACCATAAAGTGGTATACAGGTCTTATCGCTAAAAAGCGATCTCTTCCAGACAACCCCTGGCAAGGATATTCTGATTAGAAGTGGCGACGGTGGTATACATAATTATTGTACGATTACTTACATTTTAATAATAAATATATAACTATACTATATATACAGATATACACATAAGTTATATACATATACAAGATATGGTGATAATATGCAACTATTTAAACATAGTAAACATATAACTATATGCAATATAATATCTACTACTTATATAAAATATAAATATGTATAAATTTTATCTGTGCAGGAATGGAGAAAGAATACAATTTCCTGCGGCTCGGCGACCTGTCGTAAGAGGCGACAAAACAACCCACAGCCAGGTGGTAGGGCATTTGCCCGACTGGATGACTACCACCCCTGGTTTACTGTATGTCGACATAACAATCTTGCATTGTGTTCCGGCATTAGTGACCAGGTTCCAGTGTCCCTTAAAAAAGCAGCAGCGCATTTGTAGCACCTTTGGTGTTTTTTTTCTCTTTATTTTGAAGGGACTTTTATTTGTCAGTCCCATTGTACCAAATTATTTCACTTAAATCTATTAACATTTGTTTGGATGCACTCGATTTTATGTCTGACAGAATACTATTAAATATTCCTATATCAAACCTACAAAAATTCGCGCTCTTCATTACTTTACTCCTCATTTGTTCAGTCCTGACATGTTCTGCTAATAAGTGCGACACATCCTCGACACAATCACAATTTGGGGACATACTTCTGCGCATCAGGTATTTGAACTTTTTAAGCGGAATGTGTCCGGATCTTAATCTATGTGCCATTACCAAAAGATGTCTATTTAACACAATAGATTGGAATCAAGGTATACGAGGAGGCTCATGCACTATTGTTCTATACCAAATACCTTTGTCTAAAGATCTTCTATCAAAATATTCCTTCCAAAGATGATGTATATGTGTCCTACATTTGCGTATTAACTAAAAAAAAATCAGGTTCATACTTTTAACTCTCTGCCCCTGATAGCACTTTCTTTGGCAAGAGAGTCAGCCTTCTCGTTGCCCTTTAAGCCTATGTGTGAAGGAACCCATTGCAATTTCAGCTCTTTTCCACTTTTTATTATGTTATTCATTTTGTTGATAATTTCATATGCTATCAAAGTACCTCTGCTACACACATATATACTTATATAATAGCATTAAGAATTATTATACACAATAGAAAAATTATGCTTCTGAACCTGATTTTTAAAGCATGGTAAGGATTTGGCTCCTCTTATAACAATAGGTAACTCATTCAATAGCTGCACAGCCTGGACAGTGGACGAGTTATTATAAAAACAGGATGTGTGTATTTAAATTTAAAAATTATTATCATGTATAACACTCAGACATATGTTACACAACAAGGGTAGGGTTAGTTATAGGGCGCACATTTATTTATTATATGAGATATAAAGTAAATTTTGGGGATTATAAAAAAATAACCACAAATGCCTAAGGTGGGAGCTCTGCCTCACTTTGCTCCCGCCTTAGCCTTCTAACCTATATTAGGAAAGTTCAGATCTGTTCATCTCTCTAAAAATATTATAAACGCGAAAGTTAAGTAAGAATGGATGTATAGATGTATGGATATATGGATGTATGTTTGTTATTCTTTCACACAAAAACTACTGTATGGATTTTGGTGAAACTTTCCAATAATATAGCTTACCTACCAGAATAACATGTCGGCTATAAGTTATAAAGATATAGTGTGAATTATCCAAAATATAACTATAAGGAAACCCAAAACTAACTCACCTTTCTGTTCTTCTTTGATATTGATTTTCTTAACTCCTTTCATATTTAATTCTCCTACTATACATTTGTTTTCATCCGTAAACTGAAACAAATCATCTTCCCTCTGTGTTATAGCGATTTCTTTATGTTCTTCTGTATCTAACTCTTCTTCTACTGAATTAATTTTATCATACATAAACAACTGACCTTCCTCTTGTTTTATATTGGTCTTCTCATACTCTATGTCTAATTCTTCTCCTACTTTAGTAATATTATCAGTAAACACAAACAATTGTTCTTTCTCCTCTTTTATAATCATATCATTATTTTGTTCTATGTGTAATTCCTCTTCTGTTACTGTTTCACCGTTGTCTACAGATAATTTGTCATCTATCTCTTCTTTGATATTAATTACGTTATCTTCAGCCATAACTAATTCTTTTTCTTCTTCTGCAATTGTTTCATTAATGTGTAGAGGCAACTTCTCTTTAATCACTTTTTTTATATATAATTGTTTCTCTTGTTTTTTAACTTCTGTCAACTCATTCTTCTGTTCTGTCAGTATTCCATAGATTACTTTTATTTAATGACATACATATGGTCAATTGTGTTGACCATAAATACAGGTGCCAACAGTTTCATTAAATCCTGAAATATATGAAATTAACACTTTTCTGTCCAAAGTATACATCTTTAATGCTATAAAATTCTAAACATGCCATGTCTGTACATTGAAGCTATTTAAAAAAGAGCTAGAATAGACCATATAAACGATGCAGAACACAATGCAATTTTTTTTAGATTACTTGTCTGTTTGTTTGGGATTCACATAAAAACTACGGGGCTGATTTCAATGCGGTTTTTGCTGATTGTCAGCTAATTCCTAGATTTAATCTTTGCTCTACTTCTTATCTTGGGAATCCCACGGTAATTATTCTGTTGATGGTTTGAAATGGCAAGATTAAAAAAAAACGAATTGTAATGTGTATAAAATGTGTGGTATTTCTTATCCCGAGAATCTAGTGGAAATTTTCCTGGGAGCAGTTTGTAGTTGTTCAGGTGCACAAAATTAGCCTATTCTAAAACAGTTTTCACTAAAATGATAGCTTACATTCTCTTCTTTTTATCCTGGGGATCCAGCGGGTTTATCAAGTCAAGCGTAGACGAACTTGCAGGAATATTGTATTACATTATATAAATTGAAAGCAGAGCAGTGGGATACGGAGAGAGCTTTAGGAGAATGTGGTTTTTTTTTAAATTTATTGCAGGAGTTCAGCAGACAGGCAGACAGCCCACTTGATGGAAAGCAGTTACCATCACCTATAGACATTTGCAACACCAAAGGTGCTACAAATGCGCTGCTGCTCTCTTAAAGGAGACTGGAACCTGGTCACTAATGCCGGAACACAACACAAGGTTATTATGGCGGCATACTCTAGACCAGGGGTGGTCGCCATCCAGTTGAGCAAATACCCTACCACCTGGCTGTGGGTTGTTTAGTCGCCGCTTACAACAGGCCGCAGGAAATTGTATTCTTTCTCCGTTCCTGCACGGAATACAAGAATGCGTTATTTATAAGAGAATCAAGGCAACCAATATAACTTCCATAATTACCCAACAAATATTGTTGAAAACTAATTTTAATTGAAGATGTTTTTCTAAACAACATGATTCAATTGACATGATGAAAACAGAAGGCTTCTCTTTATGTATGAAGGGTAGAGGTAAGGTACCATCTGATATGGGACGTTGAAAAAGTGCCCGTGAGTAAACTAAAAATAAAAGTTCAAATACATATGTAAAACTTTGATTTCAATTAAAAATTGTTGAACTGCCATCAAAAATCCTGTATAAAAACCTCAACTATTTAGTCTAAAATAATTTAATTTAGCAAATATAATCTTGTGAGAAACCATGTAGTGATTTAATTATTGTAAATGTTTGTTTGTAAACAAATGTGCTGTATACGTACTATTTTTGTGAAGTGGAGCACAAACTACTATGGATACTACGTATAAGTGGAGTCTTTACTTTACATTCAATTCTCTCCTATAGCTAGCCACCTATTCTTTACCCGTTTCGAGATTTCACTACAGGGTTATGTTGCGGCATATAGATTGCACATTCCTACAAAATTGCATCCGAAAAACACGGTAAAAATTACTAACTAATATATCACAAACTCACAAACTACTATGGATACTACGTGATATCACAAACTACTATGGATACTCACAAACTACTATGGATACTCACAAACTACTATGGATACTCACAAACTACTATGGATACTCACAAACTATTAAGGATACTACGTAAATAAATCATACAATCAGTAAATTGTTGTAGAATGTTGATAAAATTTGCCACAAAAGCAGGCAAAGGACTTGGTCCGTACAGCCTTCTCAGTTGTATACACAAACTACTATGGACACTACGTATGTTGCATACCTTTTATAGAAGTCATCATTATTAAAAAAGGCCTAAGCCATGTCAGATGTGTTTTATCCATAACTCTTCACTTATAATGTATTGTAATTTCCATTTTTCAAATCCAATCCGGTCATAGTCAAAAAATTATAAAGAATTTTATACGTATCGGGGTATCTTAATAAGTCCTGGGAGGAGCGCGGGTCGCGGGATCTCTCCAGGGTCGTGATTTGTGACTTTTTTAGATTAGTTGTATAAAGAATTCGCCACAGAGGCAGGCAAAGGAATTTGGGTGTAGATTTTCACACGTGTTTTATCCTATAGAGCTTGAAAAATCGGTTAAACCATACAGGCAATTTTAAGTATTATCTTCTTAATAAAACTACGTTTTAACAGTTTTACGCGCGGTAATTTATTTGATTTTGGTTTTTCCGACTTAGTTTTATTATGTATACAAGTCGCGAAAACTTAAGAAAATATTATACTATCTTCTTATTAGTAAGTACACTTGAATTCTAGGCTACAACTGACGCCATTCAACAAAGTTTTTGCGAAAGTTAGAAAGGTCATATTTGACTATACAGTTCACATTTCTCATAAAAACACATGTATACTACTCAAAAACTATTAATATCCTACAAATATTATTTATTTTAGAGTAATTTTACACATGTGTAGAAAAAAACTACACAATACATTGTCTCCTTTCGGTTCCCGCCAAAAGCTCCGAGATCATAGATTGTTATTATCTCGTTGTTTTATTCGTAATAATGACTGGCAAAAAAACGTTGTCCATACAGCCTTGACTAATATAAAAACTAAATACTCGGAAACTATCGTTTGTTTTCTGAAACGGCCATGCATGCAAAACGTTAAAGATATTGACTGTAGCCGAATGCATCTTGTTTAAAGTGTTCAAAATAACGCCATGACTTTCCCAGATGAAGCTACACCATTAATTTACACATAAAAGTCGAATACAATGCAAACTTTAAATTTCCATCACAAGCTCAGACCATAGTTGTATTGTTGTTACAATGGCAGGTACGTGTACGAATGTCGTGAGGCAGCTACAGATTAATAATTCAAATTTTATTATTAATTGTACAGTCAGCAGTCGCGGTTATTCAATCCTTTGTTATCGCTATTTTAAGTACTCTATTCTAGAGAAGTAAATTAAAAATTTTACAGACTTAGGATACCAGTGTAAATTTTGAATACTAGTGCCATTCCTGGTCGATTTTTAGTGTATAACTACTTTTACTCGCGACTTCGTCCCCGTGGATTTTTTCCCGCGGAACTCTAATTTGAATAATAGCCTAAGTTACTCCTTGTAACAAATAATATTAGCCAGCGAAAGTCCCATCAAAATCGGTTTAGTCGTTTCACAGATTAGACGGAACAAAGGGACAGACTAAAATTTTAAAAATTGTCTTTTTGACTTAAGTACCATATATATACTTTAGTCAATGAGGTTTAATGTACTACGTACTAGAGAAGGCGTCCGTACCTAGTTTATTTGAACAGTCGTTATGGTCATGGATTAGAATTCGCTTAGTCTGCACCGAGCTGTTGTCGATACTTTACGTGTTTGAGTGAAAATTAACTATTAAAAATGAAATGCCTTCATGCGTATTATGGTACTGTAAAAAAAAAGAAGTTTCACTTCTATTATGTGTCTCAGCACAAATTTCAATTTTTCGCAGGTTTACTGCAAATTATGGTTTGGTTAGATTAGGTACATTTTGATGAATACATTTTTTATTTAAAGATATTTTAACAAACAAAAAATCTGAATTCGATCCGGAACCAAAAACCTCGTCCATAGTCTACTCTAAAATTATGCCACCTCTCACCACGTATAGTTTAAATTTATGCCGGTAGTCCACGCGGCCGTAACGCTTTTTCGTGAGAGAAAAATCCTGAGAACGCGTTTATATAGAAGTTTCACTACAAAAAGACTTATTTTTTCTTGCTTTTGTTGTATATATATATATGTATTTATTCATATATTTTGCGACGAGGAACAAGCCTTAAAATATGTTCTTTACGCTTCAAATACACTGACTTACAAGCACACAAATCATATTACATATAGTTTTTCTCCAATATGTACAATAATAACAGCCCATAATCGTCCCATTGCTGGGCTCGGCCCTCCTACTTATAGAGGTAACCGACAATATACCCGCCATGCTTGTCCAAGCCGGATTGGCAGGTTTGACACATCGGTTATCTCGTTGCGCAGGTTTCATCATATTTTCCTTCACGGTTAGCACGTGATAATTGTAACATTTGTAAGTGTTTGTTCAGAAAGACTTTACTTTTAAATGTCTTATGGCCAACATGACTCACTAAGTTCTATTAGTCCCCAGTACCTTAAGGAACGTTTTAAATTCCTTCGCCTATCTACTGCCCACAATTTGCGCTCTGATACCTATCGAAAACTTACGACACCTGCACACACTCTGTACAATCCCCAATGTCGGGATTGCGGATAAATGTGGACTGTATTATTGCGAATTGTGTGCGAATCTATGCGAAAAACGGTGAGCTGACCAGTGAGAACAAATCTTACAACGAGTACTCAACTCACCTTGCGAAGATTTGTTCTTGGTCGAAGGACCAAAATGTATAATCCTCAATGTTGGGATTGCGGATAAATGTGGACTGTATTATTGCGAATTGTGTGCGAATCTATGCGAAAAACGGTGAGCTGACCAGTGAGAACAATTCTTACAATGAGTACTCAACTCACCTTGCGAAGATTTGTTCTTGGTCGAAGGACCAAAATGTACAATCCTCAATGTTGGGATTGCGGATAAATGTGGACTGTATTATTGCGAATTGTGTGCGAATCTATGCGAAAAACGGTGAGCTGACCAGTGAGAACAAATCTTACGAGTAGTCAACTCACCTTCACCTCAATTGTACTTTTTACTTACGGATTGCGGATAAATGTGGACTGTATTGTTGCAAATTCAAAATCCAAATCCTTACCAACATTTAGAAATTTACTCAGAAAACCCTATTTGTCCATAAATAGCTGTCTGATTAACACAATAAAATCATGCTAATACATTTATTATAATAACTTATGTATTTTGAAATATATTATTGTATATGTATATATGTATGTATTTATTTCATAAATTAACTTGAGTATTTATATATCTATTACCTTTTTCCTGCACCACCTATATCGCCTGATGATTCAAATCTTTTTCATTTCGGTTGCCTGGAAGAGATCGCTTTGAGCGATAAGGCCTCTTATTGTATTGCCTAGAAAATATTGTAAATATGGTCTGTTTTTGTAATTGTATATTTTGGTGTGCAATGAAGTGTTATATATTTATCTCTCTCTCTCTTTAAGTTCTTGTTTTTAATGTGTTTACCCTTTAATGTTTAATTATAGTACTCTTAACCATCGACTTACAAACACACAAATCATATTAGGTATGGTTTCTCTCCAGTATGTACATTTAAGTGCCTATTTAATAGGGCCTTACTTGGAAATATATTTTGGCATATATGACACACAAAGTTCTTTTTCTCACTGTGTTTACGCTTTACATGTCTTATTATGGTGCTTTTAACTCCTGTACTATAATCACACAATTCACATATGTACAGTTTCGCTTCAGTATGTACAATAAGGTGTTTATTTAGAAAGACTTTACTTTTCAATATCTTATGGCATATATGACACACAAAGTTATTTTGCTCACGGTGTTTACGCTCTAAATGTTTGACTATAGTGTATTTAGCAGCTGCACTATAATCACACAAATCACATTTGTACGGCTTCTCTCCAGTGTGTACACGTAAGTGTCTTTCCAATCTGCTATTACTACCAAAATTCTTTTGGCAAACATGACATATACCGTCCTGTTTCTTATTGTGTTCGCATTCTAGATGATCAGTTATAGTGCTCTTAAAGCACGCTCGGAAGTCACACAAATCACATTTATATGGCTTTTCTCTGTGTGTACGTAGGTGTCTATTTAAAAGGGCATTAGTTGCAAATGGCTTTTGGCATATATAGCACACATAGTCCTTTCTGTCACTGTGTTTACACTTCATGTGTTCAGTTATAACGCTTTTAGCTCTTGCTCTATAATCACACAAATCACATTTATACGGCTTGTCTCGTGTGTGTACACGTAGGTGTATATTTAAAATATTATCGGTCGCAAATGTCTTTTTGCATATAATACACGAAAATCTCTTGTTATTGCTGTGTTTACACTTGGTATGTTTCTGTAAGCACCGCTTACTAATTGCAATATAATCACAAAAATTACATTTATATGATTTCTCCTCATGTGTACGTATATGTTTATTCAAAATGGCCGTGGTCTTGAACATCTTTTGACATATATAACAGGGAAGTTTCTCACAGTTTCCGTGTTGTGATGTTAAATGTATTTTTAAATATTTATGATATGCAGTTTTAAAATCGCACAAGTCACATTTATATGGTTTTGATTCACTATGCATACGGAGGTGTTCATATAACTGGTCCTTATTTGTAAACTCCTTTTGACACGTCCGACATAAAAAGTTTCTTACTCTGTGCTTGTCCCCAGTGATACATTTAAATGATTCCATTCCATTATTAGGTAAATGTCCATTTAAATCTTCATTTTTAATATCGATATATATCGAATTTCGATGTACATCTTGTTCATTGTTTCCATTCATCGATGATATACCTAAAAAAAATATAATAATTAAAAAAAAAAACGAAGTGTATTTGTGTGCACATGTATATAGTGAAACTTCTTTACGATATACCTATTGTCCTTCATCTCTGATATATTTCAAACAATGATTAATTAAAACACACGACACACCTTCCATGATCAAATTGATCGTGTACTAGCAGAAGGTGATGTCAGGAGCTTTAAGAACAGACGAGCGTGGATGACAAGAGTTATGAATGTCAAAGAAGCAAGTAAGGTGTGTAAGAATAAGCCTGAATGGCGCTCTGTTGTTCGTGCCTACCCCGCAAAGGAACTGGCGTGAAGTTATGTATGTATGTATTAATTGTAAATCTGCTTCAAGACGTTTTTGCGTTTGTAGTAGTGTACTTTCAGCATATAAATAAATAAACTTGCACTTTTTATAGGCAGGTACTTAATATGAAACGAATAATATTTAAACTATATAAAAATAATAAACATTCAAATTCAAGTTATTATTCAATATAATGTTATGAACTACACGCCGACAAAAGTGGATTCACACCTGCATACCGTAAAAACACACTTTATTACCTTTCGGCATTTGGACTTCTTTTATTTACTTTGTGTCTAAAATTTGTGATTACAAAACAGCCCATTGTGTATTGTAATCTTTTATGACAGTCATTAGCCAGGTGAGTCGGACTGATTCTAAGAAATTCGGTCACGCAGTCGGGCAGACATTGTATTTGTGCAGTATAAAGCAATGGCCCAATAGTGAGATCGGCAGTGAAGCGATAACCACGAGCGAAGCAAGACTTGTGTACATTCGGTAATCTATTTAGTGACGGACTTTGCGCGTGTTATTGAATCGTGCATTATATTTGGACTGGTTGTATTCAGTTATATTTGTACCTGTGTTATACGTATTTGTATAGTTCTAATAAACTCTAAAATAATTCCTGCAACTCTTAACAATAATTTCCACTGGAGAATACTTTTTGAACGTCATACAATAAGTTAAAATTTAATTTCACTTCCTATTCTATATACACCGCTTTGCAACGTGTTATTGCTGTTATTCGATGACACAGATGGGGAAGATACGGATGAGGATTATCGAAGAACTAAGAAATATCCCTAGAAAAGATAAAAACGGCCCTTTTCAGGACCACATTACGATCTATATACAGTTTCTCTATGATTACGTCGAAACAAACATTTTATCTTATAAATTAAAAACTTTTCGTGGAAAATTATTCCTATTAATACTTAACATAATTTAGCATATCGATCGTACCTATCCCGTTATCAATATGCACCTCTACAATTCTTACGCACATCACTACACCTCTCCATAAGACCTGTAAGTGCGAGCGAGACAGACAGATAAATATGATTTATGACCCGAAGCCTCAGTTCATAATGCGTCGACTATAGTATAATTTTGTCCTAATATTATGGCTTAGCATTCATCAATCTTTAACCCCCCACCTTGCCACCACAGGCAGTCATTAATAAAAATTGGTGTTTGCTACACATATTTGTTTTACTCGCATAGTTATCCGGTCAAAGAAATTAATGTGCACTTTAACAGTCCGTACACAAATCATATTAGATAGTTTCATATCAGTATGTACACTTAGGAGCCGCTTTTATAAGGCCTTACTTGTAAATATATCTTGGCATGTGACACAAAAAGTTCTACATCTCACATTATTTGCGTTTTAAATAAATTTTTTTAGTGCTCTTAAACTCTGTCTTACAATCACACATGTCATAATAATATTCGATAAGGTTTCTCTCCAGTATGTATCTTTAAATATCTATTTAATAAGGCTGTACTTATATTTAATCACAAAATGTTACATTTCTCATTGTGTTTACTCATCAAATGTTTAATAATAGTGATCTTAACCACTGTCTTACAATCACCCAAACTATATTAGGTATGATTCCTCCCCAGTATGTGTACTTAGGTGCCTATTTAATAAGGCCTTATATGTTATATCTTAACATATGTGACACAAAAAGTTGTTGTTCATTGTGCTTATGTCTTACATGTTTGATTATAGTGCTCTTAACCACTGTCTTACAATCACACAAATCATATAAGGTATGGTTTCTGTCCAGTATGTATACTTAGGTGCCCATTTAATAAGACCTTACATGCAAATACATCTTGGTATATATGAGGCAAAAAGTTCTATTTCTCATTGTGGTTATACTTAACATGTTTGATTACAGTGCTCTTAACCACTGTCTTATCATATAAGGTATGGTTTCTGTCCAGTATGTGTACTTAGGTGCCCATTTAATAAGACCTTACATGCAAATGCATCTTGGCATATATGAGGCAAAAAGTTCTATTTCTCATTGTGGTTATACTTTCCATGTTTGATTATAGTGCTCTTAACCACTGTCTTACAATCACACAAATCATATCAGGTATTGTTTCTGTCCACTATGTGTACTTAGGTGCCCATTTAATAAGACCTTACATGCAAATACATCTTGGCATATATGAGGCAAAAAGTTCTATTTCTCATTGTGGTTATACTTAACATGTTTGATTATAGTGTTGTCAACAACCAACTTATAAAAATACACCACATATTAGGTATGATTCCTCCTCAGTATGTGTACTTAGGCGCCTATTTAATAAGGCCTTATATGTTATATCTTAGCATATGTGACACAAAAAGTTGTTGTTCACTGTGGTTATGTCTTACATGTTTGATTGTAGTGCTCTTAACCACTGTCTTACAATCACACAAATCATATTAGGTATGGTTTCTGTTCAGTGTGTGTAGCTTACATGCAAATATATCTTGGCATATATGAGGCAAAAAGTTATATTTCTCATTGTGGTTATAGTTAACATGTTTGATTATAGTGTTGTCAACAACCAACTTATAAAAACACACAACATATTAGGTATGATTCCTCCCCAGTATGTGTACTTAGTTGCATTTTAATAAGGCCTTATATGTTATATCTTAGCATATGTGACACAAAAAGTTGTTGTTCACTATGCTTATGTCTTACATGTTTGATTGTAGTGCTCTTAACCCCTGTATTACAATCACACAAATCATATTATGTATGGTTTCTGTCCAGTGTGTGTGTACCTTACATGCAAATATATCTTGGCATATATGAGACAAAAAGTTATATTTCTCATTGTGGTTATACTGAACACGTTTGAATATAGTGCTCTCAACAACCAACATATAAAAACACACATCATATTAGATATGGTTTCTATTCAGTATGTACACTTAGGTGTTTATTTAATAAAGTATTATTTGTAAATATATCTAAGCATATATGACACACATAGTGCCTTTTTTTACCGTGTTTACTCCTTAAATGTTCAATAATAGCGCTCTGACCGACTGCACTATAATTACACAAATCACAATCATATAGTTTCTCTGTAAATGTACAAGTAGGTGATTCTGTAAACAGGCTTTACTTTTCAATATCTCAAGGCATATATGACACACAATGCTATCTTTTTCAATGTGTTTACACTTTAAATGTTCGATCATAGTGTACTTAAAAGCTGCACTATAATCACACATGTCACATTTGTACGGTTTCTCATCAGTGTGTAGACATAGGTGTCTATTTAAATCGGCCTTACTAACAAAATCTTTTTGACAAATGTGACATGTCCAGTTATTTTTCTCAGTATGTTTACATTCCAGATGTTTAATTATAGTGCTCTTACATAATGATTGAAAGTCACACAAATTACATTGATAGGGTTCCTCTCTGTGTGTATCTAGATGTTCTTCTAAATCCACTTTACTAACAAACTTATTTTGACAAATATGACATGACCAGTTTTTTTTCGCACCGTGTTCATATTCCAGATGTTTAGTTATAGTGCTCTTAAACAATGATCGAAAGTTACACAAATTACATTTATAAGGTTCTTCTCTGTGTGTATCTAGGTGTCCATCTAAATCCGCCTTACTAACAAACTTATTTTGACAAACATGACATAACCAGTTTTTTTTCGAACTGTGTTCATATTCCAGATGTTTAGTTATAGTGCTCTTAATCAATGCTCGAAAGTCACACAAATTACATTGATAGGGTTCCTCTCTGTGAGTATCTAGGTGTCCATCTAAATCCGCCTTACTAACAAACTTATTTTGACAAACATGACATAACCAGTTTTTTTTCGCACTGTGTTCATATTCCAGATGTTTAGTTATAGTGCTCTTACACAACGATCGAAAGTCACACAAATTACATTTATAGGGTTCCTCTCTGTGTGTATCTAGGTGTCCATCTAAATCCGCCTTATTAACAAACTTATTTTGACAAACATGACATAACCAGTTTTTTTGCGAACTGTGTTAATATTCCAGATGTTTAGTTATAGTGCTCTTAAACAATGATCGAAAGTTACACAAATTACATTTATAAGGTTCTTCTCTGTGTGTATCTAGGTGTCCATCTAAATCCGCCTTACTAACAAACTTATTTTGACAAACATGACATAACCAATTTTTTATTCGCACCGTGTTCATATTCCAGATGTATACTTATAGTGTTCTTAAAAACTGCTCGAAAATCACAGAAATTACATTTATAGGGTTCCCCTCTGTGTGTATCTAGGTGTCCATCTAAATCCGCCTTACTAACAAAATTCTTTTGACAAATATGACACATCCAGTTTGTTTTCGCATTGTGTTCACATTCCAGATGTATAGTTACATCACTCTTAAACAATGCTCGAAAGTCACACAAATTACATTTGTACCAGTTCTCTCTGTGTGTACGTAGGTGGCTATTTAAATAGGAATTAGTTGCAAATGGCTTTTGGCATATATAACACACATAGTCCTTTACGTCACTGTGTTTACGTTGCATGTGTTGAGTTATAATGCTCCTACTCTTTGCTCTGTAATCACATAAATTACATTTATACAATTTCTCTTTATGTGTACCAATGTGTTTACTCAAAAGAGCCTTAGTAATGAACACACTTTGACATATATAACATGCTAGTTTCTCATTCTTTTTGTGTTGGAATGTCAAATGACTTATCATAGAATTAAGATATATTGTTTTTAAACTGCACAAGTGACATTTGTATGGTGTTACTTCACTATGCACGTGCAGGTGTTTATACAACTCGTCCTTATTTATAAACTCATTTTGACATATCTGACATGTAAAGTTTTTCACGTCTGTCTTTGTACCTAACAACACATTTATATGGTTCCATTCCATTGTGATTAGGTAGGTGTCCGTTTATTTCGTTATTATTAATATGTTTCGTAGTTTTATATACATCTGCATTGTCATCCTTCACCGCTGATACACCTAAAATAACATAAGGAATTAAAAAAACTAAAAGGGCCTTCGTGAACACACTTTGTGAAACTTTATGATATACCTATTTTATCTTACACTCCTAATATACCCAAAATATGGAAAAAAGGGATTTGTGTATACCGATAGTAAAACTTGTTTATGATGTATTTATAATTTTCAATTTATTTACATAATAATGATTGATTAAACAAAATAAATGTCGCAGTTAGAAACACGTGTTTGTCTTTGACTTGAGATTTGAATTGAGATTGAATAAATCCTTTTATTAAGTTACTGAACAATATTTTTTCAGTTTCGAAGAAATCGACATTAGCCACCTAATCACATACAGTTCGGCTCTCGAGTACATGATCCAGGTGTTTCGACAAGAGAAGGTTTGCTAGACCTAAAATAAGGTGCTGGAAAAGCATCCAGAGCTTCCTATATATAAGTAGCTAAATATTTCTATACAGGCGCAATTTGTGTAATGTGGTCACTGGTCTACAAAGCCCTTCTCAAGAACTTATTATTCCGGATACTTTTACTATAGCTGGGCTATGTGACACATCATTCATAGTAAATTATATACTGTCGCTTATCAGCTTATCAGCAGCAAATGCCGTTCCCGCAGTCGTCATAAAGTCTTCAGCTCCTTTGGGTGGAGTTGGTTGAGATGTGGACATAAATCTCTCCCCCTGACTTTGCTCAGAGGGAAATGACTCTCCAGTGACGTGGGCTTGGAGCCGCTTTAGCTGGCCATCAGTGGCTTTCTTGGCCTTTCTGCAGCTTTGGAGCGTTATGTTCTCTCTGCATCGGTCTTCTCTGAGCCACCTGATCGAGGCAGCCTTAAGAGCTGTAGTCAAGATATTGGTCCCAGCACGGCTCTATCACGTCATAATATTGGTTGTGAAGATTTGACGAAATTTCACCGTTTGACTGAATTTTAGCCTTTTTTCTGGCTCTGTACTCTCGGGAGCGCTCTGCTGTTGACTTGGGATGTTTTCGATGCATCGAAGAAATTTCATGTGCAGTCTGAGTTTCAATCTTTTTCCGAGCTCTACACTCTCGTGAACGTTCTGTCGATGTTTTTGGACGTTTTTGATACATTGCAAGAGCATCATTCGCTGCCCGAATTATTTTCTTTCTGGCTCTGTACTCTCGCGAGCGCTCTGCTGCAGTTTTTGGACGACTAGTATTTTCTTTTAGAATAGGAGTACTTTTAAGAGAATAATGTTGATCTACATCGACTTCAACAACATTCTTCTTAGAATATTCCATGAAGTTTGCAGATTGTGCCATTATTGGATCTGAAAATCAAATGTATAAAAAAACGTGTAACAACTCAAATATTTTATGTATACAATAATTGAATTATATTCAAAGCAGTTATTTATATAACAGTGTGCATATTTTCTTCATAAACCAACTCTGTTGACTTAGCAACCCAAAATGAGTCTTAGCCTCTGAAATGAGAATATGCAGTTATTCTCTGGCCTGCTCACTTTCTTAGCAATTGTTGGCTGGGGCTTGGTCTGGTCAGCTTCCACTCTATCCTTCCAGCGACACTTAGCACGGTTAACTGGTCTCCGACTGACTAGTCACCCCAGGTATACTTTTTCACACTCCAATCCTCCTCCACCAGGTCTAAGTGACATAGCTAATGGAGACATTCAGCCTTTATCACTTCCATCATTTTGGGCATGACCACGAGGTTTTCTATTTTCGAAGTTGATTCGGACCCTCCAGCTATCATC
Organism: Dendrolimus kikuchii; assembly: GCA_019925095.2. Classification (NCBI taxonomy): domain Eukaryota; kingdom Metazoa; phylum Arthropoda; class Insecta; order Lepidoptera; family Lasiocampidae; genus Dendrolimus; species Dendrolimus kikuchii. The sequence continues at coordinate 37,172,192 of CM034387.1, forward strand.
TGTTCTCTTTGTTGGACCCAAGATTTTCCTGAGATTCTTCCTCTCTGTGACTAACAGTTGGTTCTCTTCTAAGTGTAAGGATCCAGACTTCAAAGCCATACATTCAAATTAGTCTTGCGACAGTTCTGTAAGCCTGAATTTTAGTCTTCATGCTTAAAGACACTAACTAACATCTTATGTCAGGCCGCACTGCAACTGAGGGCATTTTGAGAAGGAATATGTACTTCTTCCCCTCAGAAGTTCGTGTGTGTGACTCTGCATCAGAGGTAAATGAATTTACTCCCTCCTTTATACAATGTATCATGAATATGAAATTTTGTGCACACTTAATAAAAGTTATTTTTTTATAGTATTTAGATTTGAATTAAATGACTAAATTATACAATCCAAATCAACAAATATTTCATAATCCTGTTTACTAGCAATTTGAATGATTATCTTTCTCTATTCTAAGTATTATAATAGAATTATTAAATGCTTGCTACTGTCAATGGATGCATATTCATATACTATAATAAAACCAAAATTAAGGTTAAAATAAATTGTCAAAATTGCAAACACATGGGTATTTGAAAAAATACCCTCACTTTCACTATAAATACCCTTGACTTTGAATGAATCCTTAAAATTTATTTATTCGGTTTACTAACAATTACTTGTCTTAATACTAAGAATGTACATAGCTTTATAAGAAACATGACAAATGCAGTAATCACTTATAGGTAAACACAACCTACATGCAATTTGATATTTCATTATATCACCTTATTATCTAAATTTAAATAGTTTAATTTAAATGGTATTTGGTGGACAACTTCAAAGGGCTGCCTAGTGGTACAGCAAGTTTTCAGTCACACCCAAAAACATGTTCATATTAGAAACAGTTGTTATAGAGAGAAAGTATTTCTCATGGAGTAAACCACTTACAAAAGGCTTAAATAACACTCTTGTTTTAATGTTTACACTCAGAATGAAATTTTAGTTTACTAAACAGATTAAAATCCTTAAAAAGAGGTTAATTTTAAATCGGTTCCAAAATTTGATCGATGCATATTGAATACACAAGTTTGCTTTAATCTACTGATACCCAGTTGTTTCTAGGAAAAATAATGTAATGTATGACAGACATAATGGATGAAAACCGACATATTACTGAAAACTGTTATTATATATCAATTTACAAAATCAACTTGCCTTTATTCTCTTCTTTGATATGTTCCTCAACTCCTTTCACATATAATTGTTCTGCTATAAATTTCTTTTCATCAGTAAACACAACTAATTGATCACTTTCCTGTTTGATATATAATTCCATATCTTCTTCTGTGTGTAATTCTTCTTGTACTGTAAATGTTTCATTATTATACTCATCCACATGGTCTTCCTCCTGCTTTATATCCATTTCGCCATCTTCTATATGTAATTCTTCTTCTCTTACTGTTTCATCAGTGTACACATGATCAAGTCTTATATTTATTTCTTTACCTTCTGTAACTATTTCATAACTGGATTGAAACAATTCATCATCTTTCTCTTCTTTGATATAAATTTCTTGATCTTCTTCCATGTCTAATTTTTCTTCTTCTACTGTTTCAATACTATTTATACACAACTTGTCTTCTCTTCTTTAATATCACTTTCACTACCACACACACATAACACTTTGTTTCAGTACTACTTACAAATTGTCTTCTTTCCCTTGTTAATTATTATTACCTTATTTTCTTCAGTGTCTAATTCGTTTTACTCATCTTCAATTCTTTGATTAGTGTACAAAAGAAATTTAAAGATTCAATCTGTCTTTTCGTGATAACTTTAGGCTATTCTTTAAATTCTTCCAAACTTAATGTTAAAATTTCTTTGTATTCCACATAATGCTGTTGTTCAATCACATATTTATAAACAATTTTGTACATATCTTACTTCTGATGCCAACAGTTTCATTCAATCCTGTAATATATTATTTAAATCATACATTTCATATTTTTTTATTGTATAAAAGCTGGCAAACAGGGTCAACAAGGGTCAATATAAAAAGTAATATTTATCCCTTTTTGGGTAACAAAAAGGATTATCTATGCAAACAAAAATATAGTGTAGTTTCTGACACATCAAGTATTTAATAGTTACCTACATCACCTCATCAATCGAGCAAATGAAAGGGCCTTCAACAACCATGGACTTTATAACTTTGCCGAGGCTCCAAATATCTTCTTTAATTTAAAAATGAAGGTGCTGAGGCTAAAGATACAAGATCCTTTCTTTGTTTCGGTTTCAGTGAGTAATATTTACTCTGTACTAAACCTAAAACATTTATGACAATAACAGCACATAAATGTTCCACTGCTGGACTTGGGCCTCCCTATAGGAGAATTGACAGTATATCCTCCACGTTTGTCCAAAGCAGGTTGGTAAGTTTCTCACAATGTTTTCCTTTACTGTTGTTAGCAAGTGGTTAGTGTAACAATATGCACACTAGGTCAGAGAAGCACCTTAGTGGTGCATGCATTCTGGCTAGGATTCAAATCCGCACCCTTTAAGCCTGGAAAGTTTGCGCTAGCCATAACTCTACCATTATTACTTAAGTACGTAAAAGTATTTATAAATCTCACAAAAGCCTTACATTTTTTTTAAATAAATAAGTTTAAAGACATTTTTTATTATTATTTCACATGTATATTTATTGTTATTGATTCTAATAATAGAACCTGAAATATGCATCCGCCAGATCGAGGTCCATAAAACATTGCATGGTTTAGACGTGAATATAACCAGGGGCCCAGATGGAATTTTAGTAATAGTCGCACCTGTATTGACACGCCTGTTCCGCCTCTCTTGGAGTACTGGCAAAGCATCAAATACCTGGAAGCTTGTAAACAACCCGTACCGAAAAAGGTAGTTATGCTGATCCTATCAACTACAGGCCCATCTCAGTTATGTCCATTTTTTGTAAAAATATGGAGTGTGTACTCAGGCTAGTGACATACCTAGAAGCAGACATTCTGAGCGATCGACAATACGGATTTCGCCGAAACCGACCGACAGAAGACCTTCTAGCATATGTTTCACACATATGTAGTAAGACGATCGAAGGGTAGCGGGAAGTCCTTGCAGTATCTCTAGACAGAGTTTGGCATGACAGTCTAAATGTAAAGCTCTCAGCGTATAGTATACCAGATGGTCTTTGCGCCTGGATATCAGACTTCCTGAGGAACCAAACGATTCAAGTGGTTCGGAGGAGTGCTATCTACAGGCCACTCTTCCAACCATACGGCAATCAATGCCGACATTACTCAGGGATCGATTCTCTCTGCAGTGCTTTTTGTGCTACATATGAATGACCTGCTCAAGCCCGTTATTTTTGGTTATGCACATGACAGCTTCGTTGTAGAGAGATACACAACTAGCACGAGAGCTGTTAGATCCGAGCTCCACGCTTTCAGGGTGACAATGGTAGAGTGGTTGAACGAGACTTTAAGGGCAGAGTTTGACTGCGGCAATGGCAATTAAGCTTTGTTTAATGCTTCTAAGTCAGGCATGTCTTTTCACTGCAAAAAAATAGTTCATTTGAACTGACTCCTACTTTCCGGGGGGGGATCTGTAGTGGTGCCTGATAGGTTTCAGATTTTTGGTATCTCCCTTACATTGAGTCTCAATTTTGGCTCATACATCGAGTCTATAGCTCAGACTGCAGCCTAAAAGCTGGGCATATTGTCAAAGTGAGGCAGTATTTCACTCCATAACAGCTGCTAATTCTGTATAAAGCACTAATATGAGCATGTATGGAGTACAGTTATCACCTTTGGAATGGCTCAGCTAAATATGGAATTTGGGATGGCTCAACTTGAGACACTAGACTCGATGGAGCGGAGAGCCAGGAAGTTGATAGGCAAGGACCAGCTATTCAATGATGAAATTCAAAGTCGCGAACATCGATGTAGGCTTGTCAGCTTATAGGTTTTCTATCAGATACACTTGGGAGAGTGTGCATTGGAGATTTTCAACCTTATCCTACCGTCTCTCTTCCATCACCGAACAACCAGACGCACTGACATCCAGCACCGCTATATGGTAGCCATACCACCTATACAAAAAAACTGGAGTGTAACTCACTGTCGGAGTCTCTTTTTCCCCAAACCTACAACCTGGGTGTCTTCAAGTCCCATGTGAATAGGTACCTGCTAGGTAAGCGTGCTAGATCTTAAACCATATCTCTGCTCGAAATCAAGCGAGATAATAGGTAAATACAAAATTATTCAGAAAAAAAAGGTTTATTAATACATATATATAAAAATCTTGTGTCCTGGTGTTTAAGGTCACACTCCTCCAAAATGGCTTAATCAATTTTAATGAAATATTTTTTGTATATTTTCTAGGTTTTAATATAGGTCCTAAAGTATTTTTCACACTCCTTATTTTTATTTTTATGACAGAACAACTTTGCAGGTTAGCTAATAATATTTAAAAAAAAAAAATATAATTATTGCCAGCTTTTAGGAGGGGATTTGAGGGAGTGGGATAAGGAGGATGTGAAAGTGGGTCATTGGCACTCTCACTCACTGTATAAAACATAGTTAAAGGTTAACTCTTTCACACCAATTATATTCTGTAAGAGTGATATCACACAGATTAAACCGAACCATTGGACTGTAATCAACATCATGACTTTGCCACATCAAATTTAAAGCAGCTCAGTAGGGTTACGGAGAGAGCTACACTAGCCTTGTATCCTATGAATAAAACAGTAAATGAGTATATATGTGAGAGAATCACGGTTACCAATATAACTCACAAAATTATTCAATAAATATTCTTGAAACCTATTTTTCTTGAAGATGACATTTTATCACTGAGATATTCTTCATATTTTGAATGCATCTCCATTAATGTTAAAGATTTACCTCCCCACTCATACGAGTTAAAACTTGAAAGCTTCTTTGAGAATCATAAAGAAGCTTACAAACTTACTCTGTCTCTCTATGAATAAGACCATTTGACTACAGCTGAATGTGTTTTGTTTAAAACATAATGCGATTTAACAAACAGCCACATTAGTGTTTATACATACTTTATCTATCAATATTTAATGTCCATTAACAATGTCGCATTAAACTCATCGTCATATCTGTGTGAACGGCCTATAATTGTAAGATTATCGCAGATGAAACGCAATTATTATTAAAAATAAATTGACATACGACCGTCATAAATTGTGATTTTCTTAAAGAGCTCTTTAAAATACTCTTGGGAGCTAAAAATGTAAATGGACCTAATGGTTTGTTTTTGTAAAACAAATATAAGTTTCTATACGTAGTCAACAGTGTTGCTCCAAAGTAAAATCCTAGATTGGTCTTTAAATCAGTGAACTACGATAACCAAGTTTAGTATTTATCAGAATAGCTACTGAAGTCAAACAGAAAAAAACAATATATTAACTTACCTTCGAATTTATCAGTTTTTCCAAATTTATTACGATTATAAAATACGGCGCAAATTTATTTAGTTTTCAAAAATAATCAAAAATTATACCACAGATTAGAGTATAGTAGTGATGGCCATTTCACTCATCACCGGTTAAATACACTCATTTAAAATAATAATTTGTTAAAAGTTACTCAGTTGAAAGAATAGGAAACGACCATAAATGTTTCTAGAGCGTTAATTGATTATTTCATGCACGAGACACACCGTTATAGCGCCATGTAGAAAAAAATAGCTAAAATATGTATAGATAGTCCAACCAGCGAATTTACTAAAAAAGTAAAATTGAAACTTATTCTTTAATAGGTTCCGCGTTCATTTGCTAGCGTTATTTAAAACGCCCTGAAGTAATGTAGAAAAGAAACTGTAACGTAGTATTTTATTTAACAGTTCCAATAATCATTTGCAGTTGCAGTGACACGTCGCAGTACTGTTACTTTATCATTTAAAATATTGAGTAGTGATTAATCACTGGTGAAATGTCAATGAAATAGTTACACAGCAGTGATTAATGTATTAAAGTAGCTGTAATTCAACACGAGTATGTGTTAACTATAGACTTAGTTTTTGGCGGGAACTGAAAAAAACGTGCCTATATTCAGTTGTGTTGTGCAGTTTTATTTTCTGAAAATGAGTAAAATTAGTCTAAAATGAATAATAGTTGTAGGATATTGATAGTTTTTAGTAGTAATTATGTGTTTTTGTGAGAAATGCGATCAGTATAGTCAAATGTGGCCTTTCGAGATTTCACAAGAACACAAGATTTTTTCCAGAAGTACTTAACATGACAGCCAAACCATCGTCATTATAAGTGCTTGACTTGAATATGACATCATCTCGTCTTTAAATAATTAATCTTTACTGCTGGATGTAGGCCTCCCCAAGTTTACGCCACACATTCCTGTCCACTGTTTTCCTCATCCAGCCACTCTCGGCGACATTACCCAGATCATCGGTCCTTCGTGAATTTCTATATCCCAGGCTAAGTTGAAATAAAAGTATAAATGGAGCAGATGTGCAATAAGCGTCGAATGATGCAAAGCATTTTTTTTATTGCACGAATTTAGCAGATAGGCAGACGGCCCAATTGTTGGAAAGCGGTTACGATCGCCTACGGGCACTTGCAACACCAAAGATGCTACAAATGCGTTGCAGCGCTCTTAAGGGAGATTGGAACCGGGCCACTAATGCCGGAACACAATGTTGCGGCGACATACTTTAGACCAGGGATGGTAGCCATCCTGTCGGGCAAACACCCTGCCACTTGGCTGTGGGTTGTTTTGTCGCCTCTTACGACAGGCCACCCGGCCGCAGGGAATGGTATTCTTTCTCCGTTCTTGCACGGACGATATTGCAGTAATATATAAGAGCTTGAGATTCCATTTATTTTTTTAACGGTCTAAGATTACAGGAACAAAATTTTATACTTACCGCAAAACTTATTCATCCCAGAGAAAAATTCAATTAATTCCTCAAGCCAAGAATCCTGAGCAAATTCCAGCCCACTGTTAAACTTAGAACTTACAAGTTTCCGCCGCGTATCCCGGTTTTCCGCTTTCTTCTACCATCCACTGCTGGCAACCTTACGCAGGGCGAAGGTTCATACTCCCGAGAGTCTAAAGCGGCAGATTTCAATGATTCGTATTATGAATGCGGTAAGTATCAAAATTAAGTAGAACTTTCTGTGCTATGTTTTAAATCTATACTAATATATAAAGCTGAAGAGTTTGTTTGATTGAACGCGCTAATCTTAGGAACTACTGGTCTGATTTGAAAAATTCTTTCAGTGTTAGATAGCCCATTTATCGAGGAAGGCTACATATCATCATGCTAAGACCAGTAGGAACGGAGCACCAATGAAGAATGTTTCAAAATCTAGGGTTTTTTTTCCTTTTGGGAGTTTCAGCTGCGTGCGCTGCGTAAACGGTTAAAGTTTCGCAAAAATCATGCGTGACGGAATTGTTCCCCTTTAAAAGTTCTAAAAAAAAGTCCGCGACAGCATATGTCTATCTTTTAAGGTTGGCTCACCATAACCTTTTTTATGCTAACCAAATTTGTTCTAAAATAATGCATAATTTGCGAAGGTGTTTCTATAAACATGATATTAATCGCAGCTATATTTTCACCAGTATACAGAAACTCGGTTTCACATGGTGCAACTTTAAATGATGTCTGGAAGTAATAGGTAATACATGTTCCGAACAAAAAACTCTCATACGGTGTTACAATAGGAACTGTAAACGTATTGTTGTTTCATTTACTCCCAAGTTGGCCTATACTGATAAGTAAGACAAAGATACTTTACTTAAGCATTCTTTTTTCTTTATTTCTATCTATGAGAGATATTGTTCTGAGGATACAGGAGCAAAAGTAATTTTTAGGAAGGAGTTACAATAAATATAATGCGACTCTACGCTAATATAATCTTTATTTGTTCTAAGGCTGATTTCACGTTGAAATAAGTTATTATATTGGGGCTGCTTGCTAGTCGTAACTACGTTCCAAGTTACAGCCTTTCCTACATAAACAGCGCGGGGCACATAGGAGCAGGGTGGTTTTAGTGGGTAGTGGTTGTTGCCCGTGCAACTTCTCGGAGTCTCCATACAAGCCGGTTGATTACTGTTTGGATTGCCCCTTAAATTAAGGGAAAAGCCTCCATGATCAACTATGGTCTAATCCCTTGCAAAGGACCCGGTATTGTGCGTTAATAGTATTTACCGTGCCTTAAAAAAAAAAATTAAAAAAATGGTGCTGCTAGTGGCGCGTCTTGCTTTGCTAGCGCCCCCCGGCTTCGGCTAAAACACGGGCGCAGGGTCTTTGAAAGATCTTCGTAAGACGCATGCATTTCGGAGGTGTGGTGGGCGGTGTTCCGCTCCCCCGGCGCCCGTATGCGATGCACATCTTTCAGTGCCTTGCACTATAGGTAAAGTCAGCACTGCCATAGTAAATAACGGAAAACTCGTTTCCGAAATTTATCATGTCAGGAATTGACCCCGGAGACTATATATGACACGAATATTTCTATTACTTTACGTGTATAATCCTTAAATGTACCATGACACCTTCCTTCTCTTGCTCTACAATCACACAAATCACATTTGTATGGTTTCTCTTCAGTATGTACACTTGTGTTTCTTTATTCTATTACTAGTAACAAAATTCTTTTGTCAAACACGACATGTATTTCTTTTCCTTAGCGTGTATAATCCTTAAATGTACCATAACACTTTCCTTCTCTTGCTCTATAATCACACAAATCACATTTGTATGGTTTCTCTTCAGTATGTACACTTGTGTTTCTTTATTCTATTATTAGTAACAAAATTCTTTTGGCAAACACGACATGTATTTCTTTTCCTTAGCGTGTATAATCCTTAAATGTACCGTGACACCTTCCTTCTCTTGCTCTATAATCACACAAATCACATTTGTATGGTTTCTCTTCAGTATGTACACGTATGCGTTTCTTTAATTTATTATTGGTAGCAAAATTCTTTTGGCAAACACGACATGCATTTCTTTCCCTTTGCGTGTATAATCCTTAAATGTACCGTGACACCTTCCTTCTCTTGCTCTATAATCACACAAATCACATTTGTATGTTTCTCTTCAGTATTTACACGTATGTGTTTCTTTAATTTATTATTAGTAATAAGTCTTTTGGCAAACACGACATGTATTTCCTTTCTTTTGCGTGTATAATCCTTAAATGTACCGTGACACCTTCCTTCTCTTGCTCTATAATCACACAAATCACATTTGTATGGTTTCTCTTCAGTATGTACACTTGTGTTTCTTTATTCTATTATTAGTAACAAAATTCTTTTGGCAAACACGACATGTATTTCTTTTCCTTAGCGTGTATATACTTTACGTGTGCTTTGAGATTACCCTTATTTGCCGTTGTAAAATCACAAAAATCACATTCATGCGGTTTCTTTCCATTATGTACTTGGTGATGTCTTTCTAAATCACATCGTCTAACAAATTTCTTTTGACATGTACGACAGGCATAATTCTTTTCCTTAACGTGTTTATACTTTATGTGCTGCTTTAAAGCGCACGTATTCCCTGTTCTATAATCACACATATCACATTTGTACGGCTTCTCTCCACTGTGTGAACGTATGTGTACATTTAAATAGGTTTTATCACAAAATTTCTTTTGGCATATGTGACACGGATAGCTACATGCCTTTGTGTGTTTTAACTTTATATGTTTGTTTAAATAAGAACTATCTGCTGTCTTGAAGTCGCACAGATCACATTTATATGGTTTCTCACCAGTGTGTTCATGCAAGTGTATTATTAAACTGGATCTCTTGAAATAAATTTTTCGGCACGTTTCACAGGTGTAGCACTTTTTCGTTTTATGTTTCAACATTATGTGCGATCTTAAAGTGCTCTCGACCGCTGTATTGTAATCACACAAATTGCATCTATATGGTAATTCTCTTCCGTGATATTTCCTAAGGTGAGCATTAAAAGAATTTCCTTTTAAACATTCATACGCACACAGTTCACATGAAAACACTTCAAAATTTGTATGTATGCTTTTTGAATAGGTATCAGCATTAGTGTGTAAATTAAGAGCATTTTTTCCATTATCATTACACATTTCTAGCAAGCTTTTGGTGGTTTTATTCGTTGGTCTTCTTTCCGCGATAGCTTCGTCTTCTACTTTGAATTTCTTCGCTGTTACTCCTAAAAGTAATGACAATTTATTAAACAAGTAGCCGTGTGCAAACAATGACGTAGTTAATTCTAGATATGTACTATTCTATAATTGGTTTTAGAAGTTCGCCATTTCACAAAACGATTACGGCGAAAACAACAGGGTAAAATATTTAGTCCAAAAAAAAACCTTTTATTTATAAAATAAATGTATTTATAAATACTATTATTAAATTTTTTTATTAAAATTGATCGTGTACTAGCAGAAGGTGATGTCAGGAGCCTTGAGAACAGACGAGCTTGCATGACAAGAGTTATGAATGTCAAAGAGGCAAGTGAGGTGTGTAAGAATAAGCCTAAATGGCACTCTGTTGTTCGTGCCTACCCCGCAAGATACGTAGTATCCATAGTAGTTTGTGCCCGCAAGGGAACTGGCGTGAAGTTATGTATGTATGTATGTGTGTATATATAATATACTAATGAGTATAGTATAGCTCCATAAGGCACTTGTCTCACTGCCGGCGATGAGCGAGAAGCGATTGGTGCTGCAAATTATACGAGTTGGCGAGCACCGAGAGGCGAGTATGTGATTCCTACAGTTGTCTCGTTGGGCTATAAAGCGAGTGAGCGAGTGCGCTGGGTGATTAAACCCTGACTACACCGAGGCAGTGCTTTAGCCGAGTGAATGTTTACACGTAGGTATTTTTGAAGTCGTGGTGAGACAGTCAGTCTCTTCAGTTTAAAACCCGGTACACGGTTAAGTGACGCTGCTATGGATCGGAAAAAAAATCATTAATAAATACACCAAGTTACTTATACCTGTCCTGGTAGAAGAAATAACAGAAAAGTTAAAGCTTGTTCCAAGCAATCATTCAGGGCGTTCCATTTGTAGCTCACAACGCCCAAAATGCTAAGTTAGCCGTTCTACAAGGCGACCACGGTCGTTGAGGTCGTGGCGAAAACGTCACTTATGATGTCATCATTTTGGACCACACAACGCTCACAATGACCCATGTCAATAGGCGGGTAGAATAACCGTTCCACTTGGATTTAGAACTGTCAAGTCAGCAAGCAAGTGGAGCGGTCGTGAACGTGGTCGTTGTGTCCCTAATGGAACGTAGCCTTTCTAGGAAAATACTTTTGACATGTATGACAGGAACATTTACGTTCCTTCATATATTTATACATGTCGTTTTAAATTTTAATTACCCGATATTCTGTAATCACACAAAACACACACGGTGGTATCGCCAAGTAACCTTCTTTCGGCATATACAAACTTTTCTTTATTATTTAAATTCTTCCTTTAAATCTGACGGCGCGTTCCCGTTTCGCACGTCACGTCAATCATCATTAATTATCATATCATAAAACAAATTAAATTAATTCGCTCCGAAAATAATGTAAATGTGAATTATAAAATAAATTTATATTAAATAAATACAAAATACATTATAATATCACTTCGCGCCGCACCGCTTATATACATGTAATATCAGCCGCACAGCTTATTAATATAAATAAACTATAATATAAATTAACAAAGGTGAAATTGTAAAGTGCAGTGAAGTGGACTGAGGGCAGAGGAACAGACGTGTTTCATTCCCATTAACCTGGTAAGTGCGTGCTCGTTCTCAAATTCCCATCAAAATTGTCCCACACTTCTTTTCCCGCAAAATTGAAGCAGTCCGCTTATCGCTAAATCCAGCGCCGCCGCACCACACGGTTTTTCTCCAGTTTGTTTATTATGAAGATGTGTATTTAACGCCGCTATTGGAGGACATATATGACACGCATAATTGGAACGAAGTAGCTTATCGCGCGTTGCGAAAGGGGGCTAGACGGAAAAAATGAAGAGCAAAAGTTGTAACGACACTTTTTGCTATAGTTGTAAGCCGTGCGGCGTGCGCGTGTTTCTCTGTCTGTCTCTCTCTCTCATAGAAAGCAAACCAGTTATTTTCGTCTCGTCTTTCTATTTCGCATTGAACAGTGTGGTGTCGCGACGATTACTTTTGTTGAGTGTATACAGGTTTTTTTGTACATAATAAATAATAATAATAATAATAAAAATATCATGTTGCCCCTGTCTTTATGGCATTTTTTGCCCATGCAGCGAGTGGCGAGTCACCGTCTGCCCATTTTTCCATGTTCCCTGAACATTGCGACGGGCAGACGCCATATACCCAGACCCCTAGTACCGTTAGCAGTTCACCACAATAGCCCGGTACTTTTTGTCCTCATTTCCCACAATAGTCCTACACTGGCAGGGGCTTGTCCTTGGATGCATTACTACATGGTGTGGACAGGGAGAATCGCCGGTCAGTTTCACGCCACATTTACATTAAATTTGTCAAGGGGCCTTTACGTGTTGGCCTTCCCCTGGCCCCACGCAAGCCCCCCAAAAGTCCGGGCCATTGTCATGGCCCGTGGTCTTGAAAGACATACAGTATAAAAATATTATTATAACTTTAATAAAAAAAATTTTTACAATTCCTTCACTAATTAATCGAAAGGAACTTCGTTCCATCCGGGTGTCCCTTGACACCTGTCAAGATTTTTTTTTCCTTTGTTTCTTTATGTACGCTTTAGCCCTCTGACATTAAGCTGGTTCAATTTATTATGGACTGTATGAGAGAGATATGACCGAAATCCTTGCACTAGAAAAGCAGAAGCTCCACCAACCTTGAGATCCGCCTTCTCCTGGCTCGGTTCAGGTTACATGCACACGGCACTAAATTCCACTTTGGAGCTTACACTTGAAGTACAAAGTTTGGTAAATTTGCATAAAGGCGGAACCCGAAAATTATGCGTTTTTTTAATATACAAAATTATAATTATGGTTTGCTATGGTACAATAACGAAATTAAAATTGTCGGAAAGCCTTCATTTAGGCACATAATTAATAAAAGATACAATTACCTTAGAATGTACACAGACTGCCTACTATGCTAATATTATTATTGTAAAGTAATAGGGCACGTTGCTAAACACTTGTGATTTTGAGCACAAACACATAAGTTAACTTAAAAACAATCAATCTTACTTTATTAAATTTTAAAGCACATTTTATTAGGTTAAAAACTACAAAACACTTCCCAGATAAAACCGCCATGCTACATAAAGTAAACTACACTGCTAAAGAGTGTTGAGACTGCTAAAGACAAATCTTTTTATTGTAATTTAGTTCATCAGAGTGGCAGGCAAAGGAAATAAATTCATACAGCATTGTCTGATGTATTCTTAATAAAAAATAGGCTGTTTGGATTTATTTCCTTTGCTTGCCACTCTTTAGGTTGGGTTAGCTTCACACTAGCCCACAGCTGACGGAATGGGTCAACCGCACCAGCGGCACCCTGACCTTCAGAACGACGCAGATACTTACCGGACACGGATGTTTCGATAAGTATCTGTATCGCATTGTGGGCTGCTTGCCTTCCCCAGACTGCCGCCAGTGCGGCGCGCCCGACACGGCGCTACACACGCTAGTCGAATGCGCCGCATGGGCACCGCAGCGTTTCGAACTTGAGACGCACGTAGGTCCGGTCGATTCGCTCTGCGACCTGGTCAAGGCCATGCTGCAGAGCGACGACAATTGGGGCGCTGCGGTTACTTTTTGCGAGACAGTAATGTCACTCAAGGAGGCCGCAGAACGCGATAGGGAGAGAAGTCCTGCAGCGCGTGCTAATGCGTCTTCTCGAGGTCGCCGGCCTTCAGCTGGCACCCGGAGAGGCAGGTACGCGCATTACTTCCCTCCCTGAGTTAGGTTCCGTTTACCGCGGGGGGCCTTTAGCTTGCTAGGAGAGCAAAGGACCTTCTACCCCCGCACAACGAAGTGGGGTGTGTTCTCCCAGGGCACACTCCAGGCACTTTATTGCGCTGGATCGGCTGGGCGTAACTATGTTCTAAATCTCAGCCTTTCCAACACAAACAAAAGCGCAGGGTCGACAGGGAGGAGGGGGTTTTGTAGTGGGTATTGGGGTTGCTCGCTCGTGCAGCAACGCTCGGAGTCTTCCACACTATTCTGTGACGTCGATCGCGGACGGAGCACTGCGAAGAGCATACTATTGCTGCAGAGTTATCGCCCCCGATCGACGCGTGTCGTTCCCCTAGCAACGACCCAGTTTGTGCGTAAATCGGTTAAGCATTTTCCCTCGCCTCAAAAAAAAAAAGCTTCACACTAGAGCTCAAATATGCAATGCCAATGTTAGCAACACAAAAAATAGGTTGTGAGGAGCGGTTGAAGGTTGCGACCAATGAGAAGGTCAGTGGGTTAGGTTAGGTTAGCTTTAGACCAAAGCCGCAAGCAGAATCGACTTTAACCATAATTAATGGTAAGCAGTCGGTTCTGCCACTTTGCTACTTGTTAGACAAAGACACTAAATACATACAGCATGAATATCAATATTTTTCAATAAATCTGAAGATCATTGGATGACATGAAAGTATGGAATTTTAGATTTTTCACATTATTGTAACTAAGATAATTAATATATTTTTCTAGTTTGTATATATAAATACCGACTACATGCAATACCAATGTAAGCAGAACAAAGTATAGGTGTAAGGGGTGGTCGAAGGTGTAACCAGTGACAAGGACAGTGGGTTAGGTTAGGTTATCTTTAGACCAAAGCCTACGAGCCGAGCGAGCGAAGCGAGCGTGCCGCGGTAGCGGCCGGCTAGTGGCAGAACCGACTGGTTTCCATTTATTCGTTGATAATTTTAATAAAAGTTAAGGTGGGTTCTGCCCCTCGCCGCCCCCTGCCGCTGCACGCTCGCTACGCTCGCTCGGCTCGTGGGCTTTGATCTAAAGATAACCTAACCTAACCCACTGTCCTTGCCATAACCTTCGAACACCCCTCACACCTATATATTGTTTGTCTAACATTAGTATTGCATGTTGTCGGTAATTATATATACAAACTACAAAAATATAATAATGATCTTAATCACAATAATGTGAAAAATCTAACATTCCGTATTTTTATGTCATTCAAAGATGTTCAGTTTGATTGAATAATATTTATATTCATGCTGTACGGATTTAGTTCCTTTGCCTGACATTTAGCAAAGTGAGGTAAAAACTTTGTCTCTCAATATTATTACTCTGAGGTTTTACTTACAAATTACAAAATGTGATTTTTTAGCAATGCCGTAATATTTGATTTTATAATTATTAATTATTTTGATCATGTCATATAAGTTACATTTGCAGACTAATCCCAAAATTAAAATAATTGTGTTTTTATTATAATTAGTAGGTAAGTCGTCACGCTAAAATTGAACATTATTTCTAGCGATATAATGCACGTATTTCGTAATTAATTGTATTGTTTATTAATTTTTTGCCTAAATGATGGCTTACCGATGATTTTAGTGTCGTTATTGTACCATAGAAAACCATATGTAAAGTCTTTGAATACAAAAAATGCGTAATTTTCAGTCCGTCACTATGTTGCTAATCGAAAGTATTACACACGTCTTAATCGTATCGTAGTCGTCGCTTGACTGCCCCACCCCTCCGTTCGGGCATTGTTTTATACTGAACTGTACAATACCGACAAAGGGGCCGCGTTAACCCGCACATCTGGCTAGCTTCGACGCAATGCAATAAAAACAAGGATTATCCGACACTAATGGCGGCCATAAAATAAGTACGATAACAATAGATGTTTTTAAAGATTAAACACGAAGTAAATAAAAGAATTCGTTTTCACAACATGCAGGTGTGCGGTCTTTGTCGGTATGTAACAATATTATAACCTTAGTATTGCTTTGGGTCGTAAAAAGGGGCAAGTAACTTTTAAAATATGGTGTTTATATTTTATATTGAAATAGAAACTAATTTCAAAAGTAACTAAAAAACAAAAAATTAAATGTGTCGCCGCACGATTAACCAAGGGTGATACACACTGATGCAATCGGACATGAAACCAATACGCACGCGCCGGTGTGTATGCGCAATGTTAACCTTTTACTATGAAAACGCTCATTGTCTACGGCTAACCGCCAATATTCAAAATTTTCACGAACGAAATGCCAACGACCAACTTTACGCGCAAGAAAAATTATTGTAAATTCGCTAAATATTAAAATATACGCACTTCAAGCAAAAGAGTGCTTCATTGAAGACTTCTTACGCAACAAAATGTTTATTTATTACATTATAGTTTCACTTAAAGTGGGTTTGTTTTCTTCTAAAATTCTGATTTTATTTTTCACTTTAATGTGACGTGTTATCTAATACTATAAAAGGACATTGCTCAGTTTGTAAGGAGAGTTAGGCTTGATACAAATATGCATGAGCCTTTCTGAATTTGTCGTTACTTAGTAGAAATGTTAAATAATTATCATATACATAAAGTTTTGGTAGTGTAATGGCTAGCGCAGGTGTCCCAAGATCAAAGGGCGCGGGTTATACCACGTGCTAACGACGGTGTAGGAAAACATCGTGATGCAACCTGCACATCGAGATTACCGATGTGTCAAACCTGCCAAGCCGCCTTGGAAAAGCGTGGCGGGTATACTGTCAGTTTCCCCTATAATGGGAGGCCCGAGCCCAGCAGTGGGATATTTATGGGCTGATATTATTATATGTTATATATCATATACATTAAAAATATTTAAATCCCTGAACCATATTTAAGAGAAATCTTATATTTTAGAAGGAAGGACGAAAAGCCACATATATATATTCAAAACCCCTCTTTAATTTTCGTGGTAAAAAAAGTTTTTTTTTTAATTGCGTGTGTTCAGCAGACAGGCGGACGGCCCACTTGATGGAAAGCGGTTACCATCGCTTATGGACATTTGCAACAACAAAGGTGCTACAAAGGCGCTGTTGCTCTCTCAAGGGAGACTGGAACCTGGTCGCTAATGCCGGAACACAACTCAAGGCTGTTATGGCGGCATACTCTAGACCAAGGGTGGTAGCCATCCAATCGAGCAAATACCCTACCACCTGGCTGTGGGTTTTTTTTTGTCGCCTCTTAAGACAGGCCGCCCGGCCGCAGGAAGTTGTATTCTTTCCCCTTTCCTGCACGGATAAAGATTTAGACATTATAAATGACATGAAAAGTTCTCGTATATTGTGTAAGTTTATTAATTATTTTTTCTGACTGTTCAAAACCATAATGGCCACCACAAGAAGCCCTATGCGAGTCAGGGGGTATCTAATTTTAGATATACCCCGAACGACGAAGCGAAAGAGAAGGATAAATACGTTATACAAAGCAAACAACAACAGTGCCTTTGATAAATTAAATATATTTAAATGGTTTAATACATTTATTAACTCAAAATAAGTTACATTGCACTTACAGAGAAACAAGTCTGTGTGTGTGTTAAGACAATTGTGTGTGTGCGTGTGTGTGATAGATTAAGTACACAGTCAAATCTACACATTACTTCACATTAGCACATCTGTCCATTAGTTAATATAATATTTAAAAATTTAGTTTTAAATCTATTTTTCAATTCATTATTTATATGTGAGGGTAGTCTTCAAAGGAACGTCGGAGCGATGCAACTTGTTTATTAAAATGTATAAAACGATTCTTGAAGTAAGCTTTCTAGTTATATAACTATGTATTAATTTTAATTAGTAGTTTTACAATAATAAACAGTAAAGAACAAATTCCTATGGAAGCGAGAGTTGGGTATGGAAGAGAGAGCATGAAAGTAGCTAGTAGTAGTAGACGCTCGCGGACCGCGTTCGTAATACCGAAGTAAGAGAGTTGGTCTGAAAGAGAGTGTCGGGGTGAAGGTAAGGAAAGGAATGCTCCGGTGGTTCGGGCATGTGGAAAGAAAGCATGATGAAGGAATGACAAAGCAGATATACAATGCAAAAGTGGATGGATGCAGAAGTCGTGGAAGGCCACGACACACCTTCCATGATCAAATTGATCGTGTACTAGCAGAAGGTGATGTCAGGAGCCTTAAGAACAGACGAGCGTGCATGACAAGAGTTATGAATGTCAAAGAAGCAAGTGAGGCGTGTAAGAATAAGCCTGAATGGCGCTCTGTTGTTCGTGCCTACCCCGCAAGGGAACTGGCCTGAAGTTATGTATGTATTACGGCAAGTTCTTCTCTATTGTGTGCTTGGATAATATATGAGCCTTTAAGGTATTCTTCAGTGAACATTTAAATCCACATATATCACACACGTACAGCTGCTTTTCAGTGTGTACGACGATGTGTGCATCTAACTGACTCTTACTGAGACATCTCTTTTCACAAATCACACATGAATAACTCGATTCATTCCTGTGTTTACACTTTAAATGTTTTTTCAAACTCCCACTGTCCGATGTTCTATAATCACACAGATCACACTTGTACGGTTTCTCTCCAGTGTGCACACGCATGTGTCTGTTTAAATGGACCTTAGTGGTAAATCTCTTTTTACATATGGGACAAGCATGGTTTTTTTCTTTATTGTGCGTAAATTTTACGTGCGAACTTATACTGCTCTTATTCGCTGTTCTATAATCACACAAGTCACATTTATAAGGCTTCTCTCCAGTGTGCTTACAGAGGTGTATGTTTAAGCGAATACTCGTGGAGAACCCCTTCGTGCATATATGACACACATAGTTGGTCTCCTTTCCGTGTTTAACAATCAAATGTTTTTTCAAACTATCACCGTCCGTTGTTTTGTAATCACACAAATCACACATGTACGGTTTCTCGCCAGTGTGTGTGCGTAGGTGACGTTTTAAATTACCTTTGGTACAGAAGTCTTTTTGGCATTTAACGCATGCGTAGTTCTTCTCCTTCCTATGTTTCAGCTTCACATGCCTGTTTAAACTTCCACTATGTGCCGTTTTGTAATCACACATATCACACGTGTACGGTTTCTCGCCTGTGTGCGTGCGTAGGTGATTTTTCAAATCGGTTTTCGTGGAAAATTTCTTCTGACATGTATGACACGCATAGTTCCTCTCCTTTCTATGATGAAACTTTAGATGTCTTATTAGACTGCTCTTAATTTCCGAGCTATAATTACACAAATCACAGAGATAGACTTTCTCCTCGCTGTGTTCATCACGGAGATGTATTTTGAATGCTGTTCGAGTTACACATTCATATTCACACAGTTTACACGAAAACACTTCATGAATTGTGTCGTTTTCCAAAGCGACATTATCAACAGCATGTTCATTGCCAGAATCATGTCCTACAAATGTGACACTTATTTCCTTTTGCAGGCTTGTAATGGCGTTAATTGGTGATATTCTCTCCTCTTTAATATCCTCTGTTTTTATCTGTATACCTTCTGCTTTGTATATCTCCGCTGTTTCGCCTAAAAGTAGTAAGAGAGGCTAAATAAATTTTTAAAATTCGACAAGTGCGTGGCATTGCGTTCAAATACATGTTTATGTGAATATGACGATTGCCCACGGTTTTTGTAAATTCTATACGGAATATTAACAAAGGCAATTCATCAAGATTCTTTACATAGTATAAAACAAACTTGATTTCCCCGACTGTCTGTATATCACCCGCATAACCTCTACCCCGGAATTCGAGGGGTATGGGAATTCTGTCCCACTCACCACAAATACGTAGATCGTTTGGTTAGCTGCTAAGCGTCTGACTAAAAGTAAAACCTTAGCGATTACGGTGGTGAAAGCCACCGGCAAGTTTCAGCTTCCAGAACTACAAAAGGTAAACAAGACAACAAGGAGAACGGGAAGCGTTCGGCATACTATAGCCATTGGACTCTGAGTGTGATATTTGTGGATCCTGTGTATACCGGTGTGCTTTATTAGTTTTAGTAGTCGCACTGAAACTAATAAAGTACACAGTTGTTGTTATTGTCATTATGGCGTTATTGTGTAACACAATTTGTGTTACACGAACATGAAGCATTAGTAAAACGATTAAAACCGAAGTGCATAAATTATTATTTTGCGCGATTTTCAAATTCAAGAAAATCAACAGAAGAAAAATGCTGTGTTGTATAAAAACACTGTGATAATTGGAAGTTGCAATACTGATATTTTTAAAATTTTCAGCCTCTACCTTCATTATCTAGCTTATGAAAGTAGAGACAAGTATCTATCAAATAAATAGTAGTATAATCCAACTATATTATGCATAGTGAAAAATTAGTTATTGTACCTATTTTTTAAGAACGTAGTTTTAATTTTATATTCATTCATTTCATTTTTTTTTTTAATTTGGTTCGCAAACTGGCCAACTCAGCTTACTTTATTTTAAACAAAACTAGAGTACAGATAATAAGGTTGCTGACTGGCCTTCTTGGTGCGAATACAGCATGCATTATATAAAGACATTGAGGACATAGTAAAAGTTTATTCATTCATATAAAAAAATATCATTTCACGACACAATTTAGTGGATTATATTGTTACGAATTTGAAAGAAAGAAAAATTTTATTTGCAGAAATAGCGATGTAATTACATTCCTTATACATTTTTATACACAGAACATATTTTGAGAATTCGTACGCCGCATTTTCAACAAACAAAGTTTGCACTCAGAATATTGCTGTGCCGGAATTATACCCGACACAACGCCGATTTTCAGTGCAAACCTTCCTTTTGGCGTAAGACCAAAACGACCCAATTTTGTTAATAAAAAATAATAATTAATAAAAACTAATTCTACTTATGTAATATTTAATTCGTAAAACAAATAAATAAATTTTAATAAAACCAACAATAAATACGTTTACTTCAAAATTAAAATAAATACTCGTGCAATAACTTGTATCGAATCATTTATTTCAATACAATTCGCTAGTGCTTGATGCTTAATTTGTGTTGTCGGATTTAAAATACCGTTGTAATTATCACAATTTTTATTAGAAGTACACACGTGATTCATAGTTCTTAGAAACACAACAGAATACAACAGGTCCAAACCGTACAGTAGAAGATCGTAATAACATAAATCGCGCAAAGTCCATCAATATGAGATTCCCGTTCCGAATGTACACTCAGTAATGCCTCGATCGTAGTTGAAACTCAACTAACTCAGACTCATCGGACCGACCTTATACATACGTAAAATAAACATGGCCTCCAGCAACATGACCACTGAATCCGAATTATTTTTTCAATGTGACCAGTTTAAATCATTCCCAGATAAATTCCCAGGATAAAAAATAGCGCAGACTTTAAGTCTAAGAATAAGCTGTCCATCAGCGAAACTCGAATCGGCCCAGTGTTTTGGACGTCAATCCCGAAAAACCGACAAACAGATGAGTTCAGCAGACAGGCAGACAGCCCACCTGATGGAAAGCGGTTACCATCGCCTATGGACATGTGCAACATCAAAGGTGCTACAAATGCGCTGCTGCTCTCTAAACGGAGACTGGAACCTGGCCACTGATGACGGAACACAACTCAATGTTGTTATGGCGGCATACTCTAGACCAGGGTTGGTAGCCAACCAGACGGGGAAACGTCCTACTACCCGGCTGTGAGTTGTTTTGTCGCGTCTTAACACAGGCCACCCGGCCGAAGGAAATTGTATTCTTTCTCTGTTCCTGCACGGATGATCCTATCTCTATACTATTCCTTCTATCTGATCCTATCTCCAATCTCCCATTCTAAAGGCTGGCAACGTGTTTGCTGCGCCCCTGGTGTTGCAAACTATATACGACGGCAACCACTTTTCACTGTGTGGACCATTAAGAAAAGTACTGTTGAAGTAAACCTGACCATAATGTCTAAAAGATTAACTGCTTTTTTATTTTATTTTGACAATATTCTGGCTACGTTCCACAAGAGACTCGCAACGACCACGTTCACGATCGCGATTGTTCCCGTTCCACTTGCTTGCGGGCGTTACAATTCTAGTGGAACGGATTATAGAGCGTTGATATTATCAACGACGAAATACACAAATATCATTGGTTGATTTGAAAATCGCGCCTTTTTCAATGTCAATCAATAGAGAGAATTAACGCTCTGTAGTCAACGCCCACTTCGACCCAGCTCTTGGCATGGGTCATTGTGAGCGCTGTGTGATCCAAATTAATGAAATAATTGTTCTGTTAACTATCACAAGGTGTTAAAGCTCTTGCTTTTGAAGTATTACTAAAAATTATTAGTAAGTATCAAAATTACACTAGACATAATATTAGAGTTGCTAGAGTTTAGAAAAATTTGCAAAGGTACTTTATTTTATCACCCTGTAAATATTTTTTTGTACTTTGATGCAAAATCTCTTCGAATGCACTTGCTAGGTGTCAAAATTGCATAGCTGTAGTATTAAAACACTTACTTGTATCGGTTTTTTCCAAGACAACTTGCACTTCCTTTTGAACAATTTCCTCCATACCATTGTTTCTTAATGGATCTTCTTCACCTTCCGATAGAGTTCCTATCTCTAAAGTATCATTGTCACTTTCTGCATCTTCATGGTCTGTGATATCTGTGAAATAAAACCGTCTTCCATCTTTTATGTATATGAAAATCTCGTGTCACTATGTACGTCCGGGATAAACTCCGAAAATATCAAAACGATTTTAATCAAATTTTGTAACTATGTCTAACTTGTTCAGCTTGTTCCAACTTACAAGATTTGTTATCTTGATTATTGACCTGTTATAAAATTCTAATTGTGGTGTGTGTGTCTTCTATCTTTTATGTATATAAAAATCTCGTGTCACTATGTAACGTCCGGGATAAACTCCGAAAATACCAAACCGATTTCAATCAAATTTTATAACTATGTCTAACTTGTTCAGCTTGTTCCAACTTACAAGATTTGTTATCTTGATTATTGACCTGATATAAAATTCTAATTGTGGTGTGTGTGTCTTCTATCTTTTATGTATATAAAAATCTCGTGTCACTATGTAACGTCCGGGATAAACTCCGAAAATACCAAACCGATTTCAATCAAATTTTATAACTATGTCTAACTTGTTCAGCTTGTTCCAACTTACAAGATTTGTTATCTTGATTATTGACCTGATATAAAATTCTAATTGTGGTGTGTGTGTCTTCTATCTTTTATGTATATAAAAATCTCGTGTCACTATGTAACGTCCGGGATAAACTCCGAAAATACCAAACCGATTTCAATCAAATTTTATAACTATGTCTAACTTGTTCAGCTTGTTCCAACTTACAAGATTTGTTATCTTGATTATTGACCTGATATAAAATTTTAATTGTGGTGTGTATGACTTCTATCTTTTATGTATATAAAAATCTCGTGTCACTATGTAACTTCCGGGATAAACTCCGAAAATACCAAACCGATTTTAATCAAATTTTATAACTATGTCTAACTTGTTCAGCTTGTTCCAACTTACAAGATTTGTTATCTTGATTATTGACCTGTTATAAAATTTTAATGGTGGTGTGTATGTTTCTGAACTCCTTCTAAACTCCTGGACCGATCTTAATGAATGTTTGTGTGTTTGAGCGGGTTCAAGGATAGTTTAGATTCACAATAGGACCCAGTAAGTGGCGCTGCAATCGGGTCCTAAAGTACTTTTCAAGGCAAGACTATGTCTGCCGGAACCGCTAGTACATATTATAATACTATGATATACCCGCGACTTCGTACACGCTTAACCTGAACTTTCCGCGGGACTCGCGTAGTAAAGAATATCACGGGCATTTGCCAGAGTGGATGGCTACCACCCCTGGTCTAAAGTGTGTCGCCATAACAACCTTGAGTTGTGTTCCGGCATTAGTGACCAGGTTCCAGTCTCCCTTAAGAGAGCAGCAGCGCAATTTGTAGCAACTTTGGTGTTGCAAATGTCCATAGGCTATGGTAACCACTTCCCATCAAGTGGACCGTCTGCCTGTCTGCTGATCTCCTGCAATGAAAGAAAAGAGGTCAAAAACTCATAAAATTTGTGTAACATAATAGATGGATCAGTGTACAAAATCAACTTGCCTTGTATCTCTTCTTTAGGGATGACTATCTCATCTTCTTGCAACTCTTCTTCTGCTGCAACTGTTTCATGTGTGTATACAAACAACTTGCCGCCAAATTCTTTGTTATCAATGTCCTCCTCATCTTGAATCTCTTCTTTAACTTCCACTGCGTTTGGATCCTTCTGCATGCATTCCAAACTATACTGTTCTTCAAATGCATAGTTGTAATCAATATCATATGTCTTGCTGACTATTAATGATTCTAGTTTCTTTGAACCCTAAAATAGATAGACAACTGTTAGTCGTGGAAGGCCACGACACACCTTCTATGATCAAATTGATTGTGTACTAGCAGGTGATGTCAGGAGCTTTAAGAACAGATGAGCGTGCATGACAAGAGCGATGAATGTCAAAGAAGCAAGTGAGGTGTGTAAGAAAAAGCCTGAATGGCACTGTTGTTCGTGCCTACCCCGCAAGGGAAATGACGTGAAGTTATGTATGTATGTACTTTTGAAGTTGATAATCTTCTCCCAATGTCACAATGGTCCTACTTCATGGTATCATCAACATATTTTACTTCACATTCAGAATGTGGGTAATTAGTTTAACACATGATTGCAGCTTACCTCAAAATCATTATCAACTATGTATTTTGTGAACAACTCCTGCGCCTTCAAAGCCCTTTGCCTCAACAGATGTGAGTTTCTTAACTGAGCACAGCATATGTAGCAGACGAGGAGTGGCCTCCCATCATTGATGTCAAACTGTAATATAAAACAGTAAGAAAAATTAACAACCCATTAATGTTACCATCAATAGCCAACTACTTAGTGGTAGAGTGTTCTGCATCTGGCTACCACCCATGGTCTAGAATTTGCTGCCATAACAACCTAGACTCCAGTGAGTCTTTGACAACAGAACCTTAATGTTCAAACTTATAATTTAAATTAATTATGGTTGAATTTCAACAACTGAGGGACCACTAGTATCAAATACAATGACTATGTTTTGAATTTGTTTCTTTTGTAATAGTCATAAATCTATTTTAATATAATATTTTCTTAAGTTTTCGCGACTTGTATACATAATAAAGTCCCCTCGGGCTTTATACTCCCCTTGGGCTTTATATTACCCGTCGCCCATTCTCAATTAGTGCTTTGTGTCACCCTATGGTGGGCATCATTAAATTCATCCCCCTCTCATGGCAACAGTCCAGCCGAGGTAAAACTCCTGAGGGAGCTCCCTCGAGCAAGTGGCCCCCACGGGCTCGAGCGTCTTCACTTCGCGAAGGCACTCGCCCCAAGAACCCCGGTAAAGTTGTAAGGTCTTCGGACCAACAACATAAAGTCAAGTCCAATAAAAAAAAAAACAATAAAACTACGTTTTAACACAAAGTTTTATGAAGCTCCCATTTTCTTAGGCTATAAAGAGTTATACATTTTCCAGTATCCAAGCACTAAACATAAGTTTGTGAAGCAGCAGAGATTAAATAAAAATAATAAGAAACTATATTAGTTATAGCTAGGAGAATGTTGGTCTTCCTAATTCTACTTCAAGAAACAACTTTCAATAGCTATGTTATTATATTAGGAAACACATTTTCACATCCTTTCAGACACAGGGCGTGATCAACAATGGGTATGTGGAGGTTCTGGAAATCTCTTGGACACATCTTCTCTGCGGAACAAGTTTGCGAGAGGCCAACGGCTATATTATTGGGTGAGGTATAGTTAGGGTATTCATATCAACTATTTTTGAGAAAAATAAAGTATTGCATTTTTTAAGTAGGGAAGAAATAAAGTATTTGGAAGAAAAAAGTTATTTTTGTGTTATTCTAGCTCACACTAACAACTTTTCATTATTCTTAAATTTTTGGAAGCTATCTTTACATTGCCAATTTATATTTAAATAAACGAACAATTCATTTTTTATTAAATTTATAGATGGTATGTTCCTTACTTCTCGCCATTTTAGATTCATTACTGAATAAACTCTTTCGGTGAAAGCTGGAACGATAATAGTTCAGTAATTATCCATATAAGTATTTCATTTTACGCATCAGAGTAAATATTGGAAATAGAGTATTTTCACATACTTTATTTTTATACAAAAGTATAAAGTATATTTACCAGGTATAAAGTAGGATATGTTATTATAAAGTATGGTTGGCAACCCTAGGTATAGTTATAGGGCACTTTTATTTATTATGAACTATGATAAACAGAACTGAACTTTTTAATAAAGATTAGCCTTTATGGTTATATTTTTTAAAACCACCCAAAATTCATAATAAATTAATAAAAGCGGCTTTATATCTGTGCCTATATTGCACCTAAATTACCAACTAAATCTAGTTTTACACAAACTATAATTGAGATCTGCAGTTTCGGTTGAGATCTGACCGGTCTCCGACATGTAAATAATCTGAATTGAACCTTATTTGTAAGCAGAAATGGTAGTGATATTTCTTGTGCATTCTTACCTCTGTTCCGCTTACGAAATTCTAAATTTTACGAAACTAAAATTGGTTAATTTCAGATGAACATCGGGAGGAAATATTGAAAGTGAAGCACTGCGACGCCTTACCATACGTATCTAGGAGCGACGCCTAAACATATACCTCTTATACATACCCTTTGGGAGCTCTTACTATTGTAAATGTTTACGAAATAAAGTGTTTACTCTATGTGTCTTAGCGATTTTTATAGTAAACGAAAAGACTTTACAATGAAACTGCCTAAAGCAGAAATCAAATGAACTCACCCTTACATCCGTAAGCTTTTCCCATGTCTCTTGTAAAACCGTGTTGTTTATAAAACACGTGCGCTTATCGCTGTTCAAGCACAGTCTACATATGGATATTGAACCCATTTTAAATTTGTTAGGATTTTTATTAAAACATTTACGTAAACACTTGGATCATATAAACATGAGCTCTACACAAATCATATCCAAGGAACGAATATTTCTCATCATTCTCGCAGACTGTGACTTTTATAATTCAAAAGATTCGAATTAGTTTTTTAGCTTTATTGGATTTTTAATACCTAAATAAAAATTACAACATAAATTAATCAAAATAAATAAATTATATTTTTCTTTTTTAGATTGATTGCACATAGACTAGTTAATTTATTTTTTTATTATTTTATGTTTAAGGCTTGGCAACTAGGCCTTTAAACCAGGCGCCGTTGTATTGTAGGCTACAATCGACGTCATTCAACGGAGTTCTTGTGAAAAATCGAAAGGCCACATTTGGCTATATAGTTCACATAATTACTACTCAAAAACTATCAATATCCTCCAACTATCGTTCATTTTAGAGTAATTTTACACATTTTTAGAAAATAAAACTGCACAGAACAACGTCTCCTTTCAGTTCCCGCCAAAAACTCTCAAAAGACTTAGAACGTGCCACAAAAAAGTTAGTCAGACGAGGCGCTGCAATCGCCGTACTTAATCCTGTCAGAGTAATTATTTGCTAATCCTTGAATAATAAATATTCTAAAGTTAGAGCACAACGAGATCCAAATTATCAAACACGGCGGAGGTTCCTTTAATTTACGTGGATTTTTTTCCGCGGCGGGGATTAAAACTTAGGGAACTGGTTTTTTTTGTAATCCTGCAGTGCAGATCTGAAGTATAATAAGCTTGCAGGAGTGTACAGGGATTCTACTAGGCGTTACAGGAACAGGATGCGTAACATAGTAGACTGCAATGCAAGCCCGTGACTAAGTCTTCTTAAGACCATAGACGCCGCAAAATTTGGAGTTTTTGGCGGGAACTGAAAGATGTCGTGTTGTGCAGTTTTATTTTCTAAAAATGTATAAAATTACTCTAAAATGAACAGTAGTTGTAGGATATTGATAGTTTTTGAGTAGTAATTGTGTGTTTTGTGAGAAATGTGAACTGTAAAGTCAAATGTGGCCTTTTAAGTTGTCACAAGAACTCCGTTGAATAGCACTAGCTGATAACCTACAGTTCAGCTGTGCTACACGTAGGTTTAAGAAAATGAAGAAACTACATTGAATCTAAGATCTGGCTTAAACACCACCAGTCAGAACCAAGAGTTCCGGTACATCTTTTCTGGTGCACACTGCCCAGGAGTGGAATAATTTGTCGGAATCTGTTTTTCCTGACAAATACTATCAGTCTTTAAGTCACGAGTGCTAGGTATCTTCTAGGTAAGCGTGCTGCTTAGTAGAATAATAAGACAAAAAGAAGATGAGAAGTAGAAGAAGATAAAAGTTTATCTGCGATAGGCTAACGGCAGGGACGCATATAAATAAGGAAGGGTTTTAGTCGGTTGAAGTCCAACTCGCAGTCCATGAGGATTTTCCCCAAAGAAAAAAAAGGTAAGCGTGTTCCATCCTAGACTGCGTCATCACTCAACGTTTACCAAGATAGTGGTCAAACGCAAACTTAAACATCTATAAAAAAAGCAACTTTTTGAAAAAAAATCAGCGCTGAAAATGTTGGAGCCATAACCCAATAAGAGAGAATAACTTTTTGAAAATATTTAAATGCAGTTTTACTTACTTATAAAAATAAAAGTTTGTTTCCATTGATCAAAATATCGTACGTCTCCTTCATGTGGCATAGCTTTGGTACACCTATATAATATACAAGATTTAAACAAACAATCTTAACAGTAAATTACTGCGAAGCCAGTGCCATATGTTTATTTTTTCGAGTTTATAGTTTGGCGCCTAGACCTTTAACCTAACCATATATTTAGAAATTGAATAGGTATAATATTTCAGTTTATCCTAGAGTACATTACCTAACAAAGATTTCATCCAATATTGCCTACTTAGCGCTAGACCTAACGTTTTACTACACATTTTAAACCGCTCATGAGAAAAATCGTAAATAAAAATACAAAGCACCTACCACAGATTTTAAGTCTGACAATTTCCTATCGAAATCGGCCTAGTAGCTTTTACGTGAATCCCGACCAAATAAATAAACAAAAACTATTTAAAAAAATAAAAGTACACTTTTACAATTTTATAATATTACTAGCTGTACCGGGTATGTGTTGCAATTCCACATAAAGTAAAAACTTGTATGTATATATTCTGTTTATTGAAGTCATTTTTATACACAATACTTACACTTTATTTTAACTTAGATTTTTGGGGCCAGAAACTCTCGCTGGCGTCCTTAGAGCACCCAACCAAAGTGTCATCACAATCTGATCAGTGGTTTAGGAAAGCATAGACGACAAACACACAAACATCTGTTTTTATTTATAACTAGCGGCCTCGGCAGACGTTGTCCTGCTCTGAAAAAATAAAAATCTAGGACTCGATCCCAGCGCCAACTACCGGTTCCAATTGTGGATTTAAACCATCCGGGGACCCACTCAAACACACAAAAACAAAATCACCAACATCGGTCCAGGCGATTAGGAGGTTTCTAGAACCCGATCCCAGCGCCACCTACCGGTTCCAACGGGATAGAAACAGCCGTTCTTGAGTTATAAATAGTGTAACTAACACGACTTTCTTTTATATATATAGATATTATAGACTAGAATTTACTTCTCGGATACGTCGCGTGTCAATCTATAAGCAGTAGCTTTACTTACATAAAAATTTTATTCGGTTTTTTACATGTAGTATAAATTCCATATAATAATAACAACAAAACAACGAAGTCCACATAGTCTAGACAATTAATTGCCCAACAAAACATATAGGTGACTCGAGGCCAACCTGATTTGAAGTAGTACAATGAATGACATGTTGTTTATGATAACGTAGGTATTTACTAGTGACGTAAAAACGCGATTGCAGCGCCATTTATTTCACTAATCCGTCTCTTCCATGGATATACTACGTCATTTAGGGGTATAAAATGTATCATACATACATACATACATAACTTCACGCCAGTTCCCTTGCGGGGTACGCACGAACAACAGAGCGCCATTTAGGCCCATTCTTACACACCTCACTTGCTTCTTGGACATTCATAACTCTAGTCATGCACACTCGTCTGTTCTTAAGGCTCCTGACATCACCCTCCGCTAGTACACGATCAATTTGATCATGGAAGGTGTGTCGTGGCCTTCCACGACTTCTGCATCCATCTTCTTTTGCATTGTATATCTGTTTAGTCATTCTTTCCACATGCCCGAACCGCCGGAGCATTCCTTTCCTTCACCCCGACACTCTCTTTCAGACCAACTCTCTTTCTTACTTCGGTATTACGAACGCGGTCCGCGAGCGTCACTCCGCAAATTTTGCGCAGTGCTCGCATCTCAACCGCGTTTACTCTACTTTCATGCTCTCTCTTCCATACCCAACTCTCGCTTCCATACGTGAGCGTAGGTACCAGCACAGCGTTGTGTATGGCGAGCTGGGCCTTCTGGCTGAGGTTCTTAGCGCCTTGTAAAATGTATCCTTAGTATTAACTAGGGTTATACGCCAGCACTATGTCAAGTTTCATTCATTTACGTTCAGTAGTTTAAATAAGCTTTTTTAAAAAGGTTTTTAAATACAAGCTTTTGAGATCCTGGATATCATGTAGCCGCAGAGTGCTAGTCAAGACAAGTAAAACGAGCCCAAACATGACGGGTCTGTCTTGTTTAGTACAGGAGTTCCTATGGCCACCTTCCAACTTCATCATCAGATCAGCTCCATGCTACCATATTATTTCATTGTCACGCGATACACATATGCGTGCAAAATTTCAGCTCAATCGGAGACCGGGAAGTTGGTCAAATTTAACTTACAAGATTCCACCCGAACTTACATACATACATAAGTACATCGATTGCAAATTAAATAAAAGCTTGTAAAAAATGCGATCGCAGCGCCATCTTTTTCGCTATTGTTGTCTATCTCACGGAAGCTACGTCATTTATTGGGATAAAAGTATCCTAAGATACGTCCCGGGATATAAGTTACCTCAGTATCGAGCGTCATTAAAATACGTTTAGTAATTTTTACTTGATGTAATAACATGCAAACAAAAATTCTAAAAATTATATTTTCTGAATCTGCTGGTCCGGATTAGCGCCCCTGATTTTTTTTTACTTTTTTAAACATATTGTACAAATTCGCACCATTTACAGATTTATTGTAGTATAGATAGATAAGTAGTATGTACTATAGTCGTGGAAGGCCACGACACACCTTCCATGATCAAATTGATCGTGTACTAGCAGAAGGTGATGTCAGCAGCCTTAAGAACAGACGAGCGTGCATGACAAGAGTTATGAACGTCAAAGAAGCAAGTGAGGTGTGTAAGAATAAGCCTAAATGGCGCTCTGTTGTTCGTGCCTATCCCGCAAGGGAACTGGTGTGAAGTTATGTATGTATGCATGTATGTATGTATGTAGATAGATTAATAATCCCTCCGTCTTGGCTGGTATAGCATAGGGAGCCCTCCAGCCCTGTGGACCGACGACCTTCGTTAAGTCGCCGGTAGGGGCTGGAGGAGGAAGGCGCAGACTTGGGAGGCTTACGTCCAGTAGTCGACGTCGTATACGCTTCTTCAATAAGATACCGAGTGACATGTTAGATCTGCCTTTCACTAAATTAAAAACCAAATTAAAAAGCATCTTGTTAAAAAGGGGATTCTACACTATTGAAGAATACTGAAATGACAAAACTTCATTTACATAGCAGTTCGTTCCAACCTCTTATACTACATACATAACTTCACGCCAGTTGCTTGCGAGGTAGGCACGAACAACAGAGCGCCATTCAGGCTTATTCTTACACACCTCACTCGCTTCTTTGACATTCATAACTCTCGTCATGCACGCTCGTCTGTTCTTAAGGCTCCTGACATCACCTTCTGCTAGTACACGATCAATTTGATCATGGAAGGTGTGTCGTGCTTCTTATACCACATTTTGTATAACGTTTTTGTCTTGTAAGGAATTTATGAAGATATGTTGAAGCAAAAAAAAAAATTAGTACGTCATGTCTTTATTATAATTATAATAATATTTTTCTATCCTTTTATTGTGTCCCTGTCTTATTGAATATGCAATGTTTGCTAAACCTCCATTAATTCTTCAAAAGTCATTCTGTAACATACTTCTGTATAAGACTTATAATAAAAAAAATTGAGATATAAATAGAATAAGAAATTTAAAAAAAAATAGCTAGACGTGTCGCAGGGGAATTTCTTGCCGCTTCTTCTCCTTAACAGCAATAACACGTTGCGAAGCGGTGTTTTTTTTTTATAGCAGGAGATCAGCAGACAGACGGCCCACTTGATGGAAAGCGGTTACCATCGCCTATGGACATTTGCAACACCAAAGTTGCTACAAATGCGCTACTGCTCTCCTAAGGGAAACTGGAACCTGGTTACTAATGCCGGAACACAACTCAAAGTTGTTATGACAACAAACTCTAGACCAGGGGTGGTAGCCATCCAGTCGGGCAAATGCCCTACGACCTGGCTGTGGGTTGTTAAGTCGCCTCTTACGACAGGCCGCCCCAACGCAGGAAATTGTATTCTTTCTCCGTTCCTGCACGGTGTACGTAGAATAGGAATAAATAATATTAAATTTTAACCTATATAACCTTCAAAAAGTGTTCTCAAGTGGAACTTATTTTGAATTCGACATTGATTGGCTGAAGAAGAGAATCCATCTACATTTTGTGTTTAAACTTCAGATGTTTTTTTAAACTTCCACTCTCGGATGTTCTATGATCACACAAATCACATTTGAAAGGTTTCTCTCCCGTGTGTACACGTAGGTGTCTATTCACATCGCTTTTGGTAACAAATTTCTTTTGACATATATGACACGTGTAGTTCTTTTCCTTTATGTGTTTAAACATAAAATGTTGTTTTAAATTTCTATTATCCAATGTTCTATAATCACACAAATCACATTTGTACGGTCTATCAGTAGAGTGTATACGCAGGTGATTGCTTAAATAACCTTTTTTGAGAAATTTTCTTTGACATATGTCACATTCATATTTCTTTTCCGTTATATCTTTCAATTTTACATGCAATTCTAGATTGCGCTTATCTGCTGTCTTATGTGGATTCTCTCCAGTATGTTCAACGAGGTGTTTATTAATACCCTGTCTTGTGACAAACTGTTTTTCACATATACGACACGCATACTTCTTTTCTTTTCTGTGTTTGCTTGACTTATGTTTTCTTAAGTTGGCAATATCTACTGTTGTAAAATCACACAAATCACACTTGTATGCTTTCTTTTCAGTGCCTTCATTTATTTTCCTCCTTACAGAAACATACTTGGGACCTTTATAATGTGAGACTATATTTTCTTTTTTGTGTTCATACATTACGTGTTCTTTTAAATTATCATTATTTGATGCTTTCTCATCAGGGAAATCAGAGACACAGGCTTTGTCGTCACCAGTGTGTTGTTTACGAAGGTGCATATTTAAAGACCTTTTTGTAAAACATTCATATTCACACAGTTTACATGAGAACACCTCATCATTTGTGTAGCTATTCAAACTGTCACTATCAGCAGTATCATCTACATTAAGAGAAATGATTTCATCAAATGTAACAAATTCTTTTGGCTGGCATTTGATTCCTTCATCCGCTTCAATCTGCTTCGCTGTTTGGTGTACCTCTCCTGCGTTCCATTTCTTCGTTGTTACGCCTAAAAGTAATAAAAATATAACTAAATAAATTTTTAAACAGTCGGCTACTAAATTTTTAAATGAATGGTTCAGTAAAGTTTATCAACGTCCATTGGTTTTGTCAGTGACACAAAACACGTACCTATTTTACTGATCTTAATTCTCATTAAAAGTATTACAAGCTGTATGAGCTTCTTTGAATTCAGAATTTTCCGCCTTTAAAAGTGGGTGGACACACAACTTTGGAATTGCGAGGAATGGAAAACAAAACAGAAGAAGCTAAGACAATATGTAATGTATTATTCTAAGAGACGTTGAAGATCAATCAACCTGTACCCATCTGATAATCAGATGAGACATATTTTTATCAATTTATATTGATTTGTAAACACGCCTACGATAGTTATCCAATCGAAGTGTTCATGACTATTATTGAAGTCTTCAGAACATGACAATAATATTTCATGAACGGTATATTGCACACAAGCCTAAATAAAAATAATAATAACAGCCCATAAATATCCTACTTCTGGGCTCCGGCCTCCCATTGTAGGGGATACGGACAGCATGCTCGCCACCCTTGTCCAAGGCGGCTTGGCAGGTTTGACACATCGGCTATCTCGATGTGCAGGTTGCATCACGATGTTTTCTTTTACCGTTGTTAGCACGTGGTAATTGTGACAATATGGACATTAGATCAGAAAACTGACTAAGTGTTCCGGCCAGTATCGAACCCGCGCCCTTTGAGTTTGGGACGCGTGTGCTAGCCATTACGCTACCACGGCAGACAAGCCCATAGGGTTACTTTTGTATTTAAATTATCTTTTTTATGATACCAATGTATATTGGTTAACAGGACAGTGTTGTTACCTATATTGACTTACTTGTTCATACCTGCTTGTCAGGCAGCCATGAACACAAATAAATATGCTAGCCCATCAAGGTGTATTCTCCATGTTAAAACCTATCAGTCAAAGCTAAATTTGTTCAGTTATCAAAAGAGTTGAAGGCTATGACAAATTTATAAAGCGCCGATTTTTCAGCCATCAGATAGTTGGTCGTGTTAAACGCTTCTTTAAATATTAATTTGATGAGGACTGTAATTATTTTAATTATAAAAGAAAACTGCACGTGCGGAATATACAAGGCCTCTGTGGTTGAGCGGGCTAAGCCTTTGCCGTTATACATCTACGTTTGCACACTGGAGAGAAACCTTATAAATGTCATTTGTGCGATCATACAACAACGGATAGCAGTCGTTTAAGGCAACATTTAAAGTGGAAACATAAACAAGAGACTAATTATCCATGTCTAATATGCCAGATGAAATGTCTTAGTAAAAGCCAATTAAATGAACACCTACGTGTGCACACCGAAGAGAAGATGTAGGTACTTGTGTGATATATGTTGTTTTTAATGGTCACTGGTAATAATTTGACGACCTCTGTGGTTGAGCGGGCTAAGCCTTTGCCGGCCTACCTCACTGCTACGCAGAGGCTCCGGGTTCGATTTCTGGTATAGTAAATTTCGGCAACGTATTTTCTCCGTTATTTACTATGGTCTGGGTGTCTGGGATCGGCCCCAGAGTAATCCGTTGTATATTACCCATAACACAAGCGTAACTTGCTTAATTTGGGGATGTACAATATGTGTGTTTGTTTGCCGATTATTATTATTATATTATTATATAATGGCGATTTTAATAATAATACAGGGAAAAAAACAGATACAAAAACAGAAGAAAAACTATATTCTAAATTTAAACATTTAAGTATATTTCATGGCCAGTACCACGCCGCATCAATTTAATAAAAACTATTTGTTGGACATTCCAACAGTCGAGATAAATTATTATAACTTGGCTAAAATAGTCTGTTCTTTTTTTATGTTTGCTTATTAGGCAAACTGGCAGACGGGTCCACTTGATGGCAAGTGACTACCGTCGCCCATGGACATCTACAACACTAAGGGAGCCGATGCGTTGCCTACCTCGTTGAGACTTCAGGTATTTGTTCACGCCCTTTTTGAAGAGCCCCATATTGTAGCGCTCTGGGAAAACCGCGGAAATTTATGCAACTATCATTTTTAATTTTCCCATGTTGTGTTCTATTCTATAGATTAAATTTTGTTTGGTGATTGAAAAATTTTCCCTAAAATTAATATTTAAAAATAGCCATGATCACTTCGATTGGCCAGCAAAGCATAGGGCGTGTTTATAAATCAATATAATTTGATAAAAACTATTTCTCATCGGGTTATTAGATGGGTGAGGAGTCGGTCTTCACAGTCTCCTCTACTATAAACACAATGAAGAAAAATTAACCAAAAGTTTATTATTTTTATTTATTTTGTATTCTACGGCTACGTTCCATTAGACTTACAACGACCAAGTTCACGAACGTGATTTTTCCCGTTCCATTTGCTTGTCGGTGTTACAATTGTAAACCCAAGTGGAACGGTTATTCGACCCACCTCTTGGCCTAGGTCGTTGTATGATCGAAAATGATGACGTCATTAGTGACGTTTTCGCCACGACCACAACGACCGCGGTCGCCTTGTGGAACGGCTAACAGAGGATTTTGGACGTTGTGAGCTACTAATGGAACGCGCTCTATCTATAATCCTTTCAGACTATAAGTAGAATACTGAGCCTAGGTCACCATCTTCTATGGGTACGATGTCCAAAACGCTGACTGTTACAACGCTGGATTGTGATGCACATCTATTGTGTAAGGTAGTCACCAGCTTTTGGATAAACTGAGGAGTCAATGGGTCTTTCT
Organism: Dendrolimus kikuchii; assembly: GCA_019925095.2. Classification (NCBI taxonomy): domain Eukaryota; kingdom Metazoa; phylum Arthropoda; class Insecta; order Lepidoptera; family Lasiocampidae; genus Dendrolimus; species Dendrolimus kikuchii. Next base: position 37,208,595 of record CM034387.1, read on the forward strand.
AAAAGCTATCTGTACAAGCTCATTAGATCGTGAATCTATTATTAATTCGAATAAAACCGTTATTAAGGTGCAAACATTATAAGTTTTCAGGACCTGTTAAATAAATAGGACCATTCTGTTACGATTGCTTGGCATGGGTTTTATAATTAAAATCCTCTTCTAGTCACAATTTTTTATTACTTTATTATCGAGCGTTACAATTAGCAGTCGTCCATTTCTCGGCGCGTCCATAGAGAGAGAGCTTGGCATAGACAAACATATCATAGTGTTGCGACTATGATACAACGATAAACCAATGTGTCCACAGTATTTAATAACAATCAAAATTACTATGGCTCAAAAGGCTTGTTGTGAAAGCATAAAATGTATGTAAGCATTGTTGGGGTCTATAATTTTCTCTCTGCCCGTCTTACTTTCTCTATGCTCAGTAATATAAGACGGAAGGTCGAAAAATTGTAAATACAGAAATAAAACTTGTTCAATCAGAAAAAACAATATTTTATTTGCTACACACAGAATTATCAAAGTAACAAAATCTGCTAAACAATGGTGTCTTAACGAAATTGCAACACCGAAATTAGTTGTTAGTAAGATTCTGGCATGATCCTCATTACGTCATTCAACTGCATGTTATCCTTGTCCAACATCTCCAGGAAACTATGTTTATTACTTTCTCTTCCCGTGTATATCTATCTCGTTCTAACATTTGCCTAGCCCTATATCTCTATCCCGCTCTTTGTGTTACTTTGTAAGACCTTTCTGGAACATTCTACTCTACTATTGTTAAGGGGAATACAATCCGTTTTCTTAAAGGGGGAGAAATTTCGCTATATGTATCTGTCACAACATCTTCAAAATAAGGCAGCTTGTTCAAGTAAAAATACTAATGTATTAATTAAAGATGGGTGTGTCTATTTAGAGAATGTGCATTTCTTATAGAATTTCTTGACTATGATATTAATCAGATTCATATTTGCATATTTTGCTTCAAGCAATTAGATGTGGAGAGACCTGCTCTGGCTGACGGAGGAGAGGAGCAGTCTCTGCAGGTCAGGGGGCCTTGGCCTTCTTCCTCGGAACATCACTCTCTTCGTAATACATGGCCAGCCTGGTCTTTATAGCTGCCAAAGCCGCCCCATTGATTTCATTCTGGAATATATTACTGTATTTCCATTTCTTCACAACTGGAAGTCTTTTCCTATCTTTACTTGACTGCTTTACATTTTTATCAGACCTCTTAGTTAGCTCTGTATTGTGATTATATCTTATAATAGTACTGGTCTGTGGCTCTAGTTTTCTCTGCGAAACAACAAGAGCTGTGGGCTGAGCAGGCTTTATACTCTGTCCTTCATTTGATGTTCGATAAAAGTTTGTAGTGGTACTAATGCCTAGTGCAGCTGTCTGATACTGATTCTGGAAATCGTTTTCAGCAATATTGACCAGACTGCTGTCTGGATTTGATATTGGTGCAAACGTTTCTTGAGTGAGTGGTGGCTGCATAGCCTCTGTCTGTCGAGAGGTCTCCGAATTTATTTTTGATTTTGGAATTTCAGCAGACATATTATCAGGATCATATATCTTTATGTAATCCTTCCACATTTTGGAAATGTTTATTTCTAAGCCGGCGATCTTGTCCAACCTAATAAAATCTTTTAAGCGATGTGTGTGGACAATCGAATAGATATGGTTCTTGATTTCATCCTGTTCTGTCTTATTTCTGTTCTTGCCTCTGTTGTCACTGGGGAACATGACACCATCAACCATCTTTTTGCATAGGACTCTGACTTCCCTTTCATTGATGGCATGGATGTGTCTGAACGCTGTCTGACAAACTTGAGTTTCTCTTCCTTTAACTCTTACGAAATATTCAAACGTGCACGATCTTCGGCTACTTGATTTGACACGTTTTCTCTTAATATCAACTTGCCGCATCAGACCAAACAAATATGCATTTCGTTCATCGCGTGATTTCATAGAATAGAATCCATGAAAGATTTTGAGTCTTACATCCTCTGGGACATTCTGAAAACATTTTCGCCTACAGAGGCAATCGGGGCCTGGTTGCTTCGGTGGCACTACTTTTCCCTTTGAATTTATATATTCTAGACCAGCTATTCTCAGACGCTTTTGTTTTTGTTTGTGCGATTCTGAAAACCGAAATTTCGCAAAACATTATTCAAATGCACACAATCGTGTCATTAATCGACTCATGGATTGAATAAATGGTCATATTATATTTGTAGTTACTATTTGCAACCAACAATTTGATAAATAAACTACATGATGCAAGATATCCAGTTAACAATAATTTCGTGAGGCAATGTATTATGCTCTTGCCTCTTCAACAAAATCACTGTAAACGTTAAGAGCTTCCCGTAAACAAGTTTAAAACATTAGTAAAGCAACATTTGAGTGAGAAAGCTTATTATACGACTAAAGGTCTTCTAGATGACCGCACTGAAGAGGAATCGGATCGCTACCATGCTCTTCTACTAATTAATTATAAAAGTTACTTTGATAAACCTTGTATTAGTAGAATATAATAGAATAATAATTTATTGCTAGAAATGTTCGTGTACCTACATAGGTGGTATTTTTTGTTGAAATTGTCTCAATACATTTTGCCTTATTAGGCGTGCAATTTTCAGATCTTGTAACTAAAACCAAATTAAAACTAATTTACAATAATAAATGTGGTCCATGTATTTGGTCATTTTGGTGTACATATGTAGTTTTAATACCGAAAATTGGCATAGATACTTTTTATCCGGGAGATGGGATAGTTGGCGATATAAAATGAAGTGAATCTTCCGGGGCAAATAGCAGTAACATAAAAATATTATACAATGTAACCTGCGTTGTAACCTCTTTAAACAAGAGGCACGCACCAGAGGTTGACTCTAGTAATTAAATAAATTAGATAATAATATTAAATGTCAAGCAAAGCGTGAATTAAATCAGAATACATTTATAATCATCAGAATTTATCACTAAATAATCCTCGATTTTATAATAGCATTTCAATATCAAAAATTTCTTTAGTATTTAAACTACATTAAAAAAAAAAGGTGAGTAATAATCGTGGAGTAAAGATATGTTGATGGGAAGTGCGGTTGCGCCGTTTCCTCTTCTGTAACAATAACTGAAATTGCTTCGGAAGATCTGGTAGAGTCATGACTTTCAATAAGTAATCTGCAAGATTCCATTTTGAAATAAATACATTCATTTTCATGTTCCTCCAGATATATGCTAATAATAGGTAGTGTTTATTATTTAAGCGGGAAAATCATGCATGGTTGCCAGATTACACTTTCATACATTACATAGTATACTCTTCTCTCTCTCTACTATAGTAATGTGTATATATGTCTATCTCCCTCCCCCCAACACCGAGTACGCGCGAAATGCAGCGGCGACGGCGCGGCTGCAAGACTTCACTTCGAACCCTGGGACACTAAACTTCTCAACATACTTTTAATATAAAAACAATATCAAAGGCCGGCCAGTGAACTTTGAACTTATTATTTCCTGAAAAAATCCTGCGACATTCCCGGAATAAAAACTAGCGCAGATTTTAAGTCTAAGATCGTAAGATCGTCGATCAGCGAAGACCGCATGGAAAACGGCCTTGTAATATTTAAGTGAATCCCGAACAAACAAACAGACAAGAAATCTAAAAAAAAATGCATCGTGTTCTGCGTCGTTTATATAATCTATGAAATAGACTATATAAGTGTATACTTGTTTTTTTTTTTTTAATTGCTTTAATGTACAAACAGGACATTTTTAGAATTTCATAATATTACACATATTACGAAGGATGAGGAAGGTAATAAAAGTCAAGACCGATATATCACAATCCAAGCTAGTTTGACGTATGCATAGATTAATTAGTTTCAGTACCGATCCAGCGGCTGCTGACAATTTATTTTGATTAATCCCATACAAAATTGTGTCTAGCTGGTCCTGTTTTTGGAAGAAAGAAGAAACCTCAGTTTTCAGGTAGCCCCAGAAAAAGACATCTAGAGGCGTCACAACTGGACTACGCGCTGGCCAAGAAGTAGGACCATGTATTCCTTTTCATAGCTCACCAAGTTCTCGGTTCAAAGTAGAACAAGCCTACTGCGGCTGTTATGTGGCGTAGCGCCATCTTGTTGGAAAAACATTCTTCGCGATTCCGGCAGTGGTAAATCAACAAGGTTTCTAAAATTCTCTAGTTTTTTGCTGCTGCTATGAGTGTCGGAATTCAAGTTGCCTTGATAAAATTCCACCAATACCACTCGGTTCCTCATTACATTATTCTTATTTGTCTACAGAAGTAAAACTCGCGACAAGCTGTCAAACCCTCGAACCCCCGGCAATAGGTTTATTTTACTTACATAAAAACTTAATTCGGTTTTCTACATATAATAATAACAAAGAAGTTAAGTCCATATAGTTTAGACAACTGCCCAGCCGACAAATCATAAAAGAAAGTCGAAGCGAACCTGATCTAATTTGAAGTAATACAATGAATGACATGTTGTCTATCACAACATAGGTATTTGTTAGTAAATTGAAAAACGCGATTGCAGTGTCATCTTTTTTGCTAATCTATCCATTCTAAGGAAACGGTGTAATTTATTTCTTCGGGATTCCGACATTGGTAAATCATCAACAAGGTTTCTAAGATTCTGCAATTTGTTGCTGCTGCTATGAGTGCCGGAATTCAAGTTGCCTTGATAAAATTCCACCAATACCACTCGGTTCCTCATTACATTATTCTTATTTGTCTACAGAAGTAAAACTTGCGACAAGCTGTCGAACTCTCGAACCCTCGTCAATAGGTTTATGTTACTTACATAAAAACTTATTTCGGTTTTTTACATATAATACTAACAAAGAAGTTAAGTCCATATAGTCTACACAACTGCCCAGCAGATCATACATGAAAGTCGAAGCCAACCTCATTTGAATTAATACAATGAATGACATGTTGTTTATCACAATATAGGTATTTGTTAGTAAATTGAAAAACGCGACTGCAGTGTCATCTTTTTTGCTAATCTATCCATTCTAAGGAAACGGTGTAATTTATTTCTTCGGGATTCCGACATTGGTAAATCATCAACAAGGTTTCTAAGATTCCCTAATTTGTTGCTGCTGCTATAGGTGCTGGAATTCAAGTTGCCTTGATAAAATTCCACCAATACCACTCGCTTCCACATTAGATTATTCTTATTTATCTACAGAAGTAAATCTCGCGACAACCTTTCAAACTCTCAAACCCTCGTCAATAGGTTTATGTAACTTACATAAAAACTTAATTCGGTTTTTTACATATAATACTAACAAAGAAGTTAAGTTCATATTGTCTAGACAACTGCTCAGCAAATCATATATGAAAGTCGATGCCAACCTCATTTGAAATAATACAATGAATGACATGTTGTGTATGCTGTCAAATTCCTTATTTTACCCCACATTTCTAAGCAGTGGTAAGGTCGCTGTCTGTCCGGATTACGGTGATCACCAGATTTTGCCTCTTGCTAATCCGGGTTATCGAGCCTCTACTGTATATATAAGTTTCCGAATAAGCATATTATTAAAACTCTTACCTGAATCCATCCTTTCCGAGTCTATTCGAACTTCCCTTTGTGTTGTCTCCTCCAGACTCACATGTATTAGAGTGTCTTCATAATCCGGTAGAATTCCTGTTTTAACATCATCCATAGCACTTTCTGCATTTTCTTCTATAACATCTGTGAAAAAATGTCGAAATATAAACTATACTGATTTAATTCGTGTTTTTGGTACTATTGGGTTGGCAACTAAATGAATTCGGATTTCAAACAAAAACACCAGAATACCTCTTAATAGAACTTCAGATAATCTTTCAGTGTTGAGTATTGTTACTTACATCAGTATACAAAATCACTTGCCTTCTATCTCTTCTTTAATAGCAATTTCATCAGCTTCCAATTCTTCCTCTTTTACTGTTACTGTTTTGTCTAAATAGAAAAACATCTTGCTACCCTTTTCTCTAATATTAATGTCTTCATCATCTTGAATCTCTTTCTTAACTTCTTCCACTGTTTCTGGTACCTTCTGTTCGCATTCCAGATTACACTGTTCTTCAATGGCATAGTTGTAGTCATTATTATAAGTCTTGCTGATTAAAGATACCAGTTTTCTCGTGTCCTGAAATAGACAATTTTTGTATCATCTAAAATTCTATTCTCTTTTCTTTCACCATCTCTCCATCAATTTAGAGTTGATAGAGCATACCTGAATCTTGTAACTTGGGCCAAGTGGCATGAGGTGACAGGAGACATTTATGACCTAAAAAAGGCGGGTTAAATTTAAAGGACAGGTCTTTAAATCCATCATTAGACCTGTCCTTTGGTGTAGCAGTCAAGTGGGGCCTGTACTTAAGCGATACAAGCCAGAGCTGCATGTCACAGAAATAAATATGTTACATTGTATGTATGGATGGAGTCATGTGTAAAGACTGCGTCCACTCTTCATGTCCGTGATATAGCAGACAAACTGTAAGAGAGTCTTTTATGCTGGTACGGCCATGTTTTACGGAGACCAGCTAATTACATAGGGAACAAATTTTTAACAATGGCGTCTCCACTTGGTCCCGGTCAAAGCAGAAGGCCCAAGAGATGCTGGATTGACATTATGAAGGACGACATGTGTACCAGTGGTCTCAAAATTGGGAATAATGATAACCGGATGAAGTAGAATAGAAAAAGTAGGAAAGTGGACCCTGGATATCACAGCGAACACCCGAACACAAACAGGATTTAACACTTGGATGATAATGATGAGACTGAATAAAAACCATAAACAAAAATTAACATGAAAGAGTTGGGCATAGGCTAAACAATAACTTAAAACATTATTCATTGACACTTGACATTTTTCTCTTCCATAATCACAGCTACTGAAAAATAGTCAAAATGTTGGAATAAAATCAAATAAAATACTGCTTTTAAGACAGGTTAAAACACAAAAATTTATTGTGTAGTCATGAAAAATTAATGAAATACTATGAACAAATTGCACTAAAAAGGAATTATTCACTTCATGTTCATACCAAATATTATTATAACTGTATTTCTTTTAAGACCATGGACTATTGGAACCAGCTTTTTGGAGGACTTACATGGGGTCATGGGAAGGCCAACATGTAGAAGCCCCTTGACAAATTTAATCTAACTGTTGCTTGATACTGACCGGAGATTATCCCAATCTACACCATATAAAAATCTATCCAAGTACAAGCCCCAGTCAGTGTAGGACTATTGTAGGAAATGAGAATAAAAGGTACCGGGCTATTAGGATGAACTGCTAGTGGAACTAGGGATATGGGTAATGGGGACTATGGCATCTGTCCGTTGCATGTTCGGGGAACATGGAAAAATGGGCAGATGGTGACTCACTACTCCCTGCATGGACCCCAAAAACTGCCATAGAAGACAGGGACAACATGGGTGGTAGTGGCTAAGAGGTGTGGAGAGGTAGGCTGCAGGTTTACCAAAGTTATTCTGATTTTATGCCATTTATCACTTCCACTATTATTATTATTAATACCTAAGGTGATTACCTCAAAACCATTGTTAGGAATGTATTTTGTGAACAACTCCTCAGCCTGCAAAGCCCTCTTCCTCAACTGATGCGAATTTCTTAACTGAGCACAGCATATGTAGCAGGCTAAGAGTGGTCTTCCATCTTTGGTGTCAAACTGAAACATGAAGGAGTATAAAATAATAAAAGCCTACTAAGACAACTTGATTTCTTTTATAGCATGAGTTCAGCAGACAGGTGGACTGCTCACCTGATAGAAAGTGGGTTACCATCACCTATGGACATTTGTAATACCAAAGTTGGTACCAATGTGCTGCTGCTCTCTAAAGGGAGGCTAGAACTCTAATGCCAGAACAAAACTCAAGGTTGTAATGGTCACATTTCTTTATTTTTTTTATTGCAGGAGGTCAGCAGACAGGCAGACGGCCCACTTGATGGAAAGCGGTTACCATCGCCTATGGACATTTGCAACACCAAAGTTGCTACAAATCTGCTGCTGCTCTCTTAAGGGAGACTGGAACCTGGTCACTAATGCCGGAACACAACTCAAGGTTGTTATGACGACATACTTTAGACCAGGGATGGTAGCCATCCAGTCGGGCAAATGACCTACCACCTGGCTGTGGGTTGTTAAGTCGCCTCTTACGACAGGCCGCCCGGCCGAAGGAAATTGTATTCTTTCTCCGTTCCTGCATGGATAGATCACATTCTCCAGACCAGAGGTGGTTGCCATCTGGACGGGTAAAAACCATACCAATTGGCTGTAGGTTATTTTGTTGTCTTGTATGATAGGCCGCCTGGTCTCAGGAAATTGTATTCTCTCTCTGTTCCTGCATGGAATAAACTTTATGCTGGACTCAGGTCAGTTACACTTTGGATATCCGAGACCTGAATATAAAGTAGTTGGAGGGGGTTTGGGGGTGTTATGGTATCAGTTTTAAAATGGTAAATGGCTATTTTTTATCTCTCATTCACGAGCTACATTTACTGGAGCTATCTACCTCTTAATGAGAGCCTAAGATCATAAACGATGTTAAACTATTTTCATGTATAAATAAGAACTGATCTGGATGTACATTCTCATTTGAGGTTTTTCAGTAGAAATGTGTCATGGCCAATCCAGGTTAGGTTACTGTATAGACTACACTAAACTAAAGTATTGAAAGTTTATATACATAAAACACCAAATTAATTTTTAATGTATGCCATTAGTGAGGGTTTTTCAAGCGGCATAGCTGCGGGGCATGCCAGAATAGACTGGTCACCATCGTTACAATATAATGAAACAAATGAATGAAAATAAAATTATGGTGTGTGTCTCCGGACGCCTAACAGAAGTGATAATTTAAACTAATCTAAGTTGAACTATATAATGTTGAAATTGTTTAATTTGAGAAAAGCTTAGATTATTACTTAAATTTTATATATATTAATATGATAATGTAAGGAAAGGTTATTTATTAATAAAATCTTTTAGTGATTATAAAATATATTTATTCTTAATTATAATTCTTGAATATGTACATTAGAATTTTGTGTATGTACATTATTAGTATCACTATATAATTTAATTACCGAAATAAAGCTAGCGCTGCGGGTTAGAGTGAGAGAGGAGGAGCCTGCCTACCGCTGCCATATGCATGAAAGAACGGGAAGCCAGACAGACTGGCGCCATAACGAGTTACGTAACGAAGCGGTTTACCTTCCTATAAGAAGTTATCACTTCAAAACGAATATCTCAAGAACATGTCTCCTAGACATGGGGGTTGCAGAAAGGAGAAGTACTCCTCTACCCCTCCCGTTCTGCCCAACAACTACTTAAAATTTAGTGACCAATAATCTTAAGTTTAACCGAAATCATCATTAAATTCATAATAACATAAGGGCCTCAGGAGGACGCCACACCTCATTATTATAGCTTAAATGTAATAAGGGGAAAGGATAAGAGAGTGAGTTGGAACTTACTATAAGATATTCAGCATCGTACTTCAAAAATTACTTCAAATAAATGGACAGTAGCTAATTACCACAACTTTTTGCAACATCGTGACAAAATATACAAGATTCCGTTTCAATTAAAATGACTATGGAACATACAAAACTAATACATACCGAAGAATCCGTCAATCTTTCCCATGTTTCTTGTAACACGGTGTGGTTTATAAAGTATGAGCGCCTATTTGTATTCAAACACAGTCTACACATAACAATTGAAGACATTGTAAAGAATTTTATTCAAATATACACGTCGGTATTCGTTGTACACAAGCTTCGATCAACAATAACTATTGTTGATCGAACTACACACGCCATATAAAAAATGTTGAACAATTCCTAAATTACAGAAATAATACAATGGTATAGTACTCTTGAAATATTTACATAATCAAACCGATACAAATTAAAATTAATCCAAAGCGGCCACGAACGAATTATTTATTTATTTAGGTTTATGGCTTGGAATCTAGGCCTTTAAGTCAGATCTTAGATTAAATTGGTTATTAACTGACGGCATTCAACGGAGTTCTTCTGACAACTCGAAAGGCCACATTTGACTTTAAGTTCACATTTCTCATAAAAACACATAATGACTACTAAAAAACTATCAATATCCTACAACTATTGTTCATTTTAGAGCAATTTTTGACATTTTTAGAAAATAAAATTCCACGGCACATCTCCTTTCAGTTCCCGCCAAAACTCCGTAAATATATCGCCACGAACAAAAGGTTTAAATAGATCGCAAACAGGTTTCTGGTTTATGGCTTGGAATTTCGTAGCTAGATCATTCTTAAAAGGGTTCCCATTCATGACCCTGCATGAGAATCCTCCGCATTATGCAAGACTGTTATTTTTTTTGACTAGACTGCATTGCGCCTAGTAATTTCGGGCAAAATGCCTCCTCTTGCCTTTGTCTACATCAGCATCATTGTGGACGGTTTTGTTATTCACAACTGGACACTTCTTCAAGTGTTTTCCTATATGAGATGATGCTTCTTACCTCTACCCTCCATAGTTATTTCTCAATATTTATCGTCTTTATCGCCATATCTGCGTAAAATGGCTTATATCTGTAACATTATTTTAGACTAGCTGATGCCCACAATATCGCCCGCGTGGTGCGGTTTTTTAACTATCCCACGGGAACTCTTTAATTTTTCGGGATCAAAAGCATACTATATCTTGATCAGGGATATAAGCTACCACCGTACAAAATTTCATTTAAATCGGTACAGTCAGAAGCAAAAAATTTGAAAAAATCTAAATTAGTTCTATTTCACTTCTTACACCTCCCTGACTAGGTTTTTAGCATTTTTTTTTCATTGTACAGAAATTCGACCTCCAGTTTTATTATATTTATAGATGAAGCCGCACTATTACATTTCAATACAATAAAGAATATCTGCCTATAATAGGAGCAAGGAACATATAAGGCTCTTACGAGAGAAAAGGAGACAATCATCAATGTAGAAACATTTACAAAAAAACATTTTTTTCTCTTATAGTACCTTTCCAAAATACATCAGAATCTACTTTTAGGACTTGACCCAGCGAGATTTCTGTATAGTGTTGTTGGAACATTAGTTTTACCGGCCCCGCTCCTCACATATCAAAGCCCGAAGAATAGTCGGGAGGAGGTCATGGCTGTTACTGGCCACAGAAGGTAAAGGTAAATAGACAACAATATGCAATGAATTAATCTTTATTATACACCAATGCAAAGTAAAGTTACAAAATTCGCAATAGTGAACTTATTGAAAACCTTAGAGTTATAGAAATCAGGACCAAGTTTAGTTAAATCCCATGGATATATTATAATTCTATCCCATGGATCGATTGAGTGGGCATTCCGGCAACAGGTTGGCGAGTCTCCACACGCCCTCACCTTGATCCCCACATGATGAGATGTCCGTAAGTAGATTTCTTCTCGTCAAAAAAAGGTTAATAATTACGATAAATATAACTAACTACTTACTAACAGTACTTTAATTTATAAGACATTTTTGACTGGACTAAAATGACGGCAGCCATCGAGCTTTTTTAAGTTGCACGCGTGGAGCAGTGTTGCAATATGGCTCATCCGTGCGTTTCATACGCTGGTCGAGTGCGCAGCATGGACGCCGCAGAGATCTGAACTCGAGACCCTCGTAGCTCCGATCGATACAATGGGCAGTTTGGTGCAAGCCATGCTGCATAGCGACGATCATTGGGTGGGTGCGGTTAATTTCTGCGAGACTGTCATGTCTCAAAAGGAGGTAGCGGAACAAGGGAGAGAGGTGCGCATGCGTCTCGAGGGTACAGACGTCAGTCGTGGTCCCGGAGGCGCAGATATGCGCCAGATCTCCTCCCGTAATACCGCTGCAGATGCCCTCCAGCATCTAGGGAGCGGAGAAGTCATCCCCCTGTTGATGAAGTGAGTTTGCTCTGCTTCCCGGGGCACTTTCAAGTACTGATGCGCTAGGATCAGCGTGAGCGTAACTACGTTCTAAGTCTCACGCTCTTCCTGCCATAAGCGCGGGGCACATGGGGGGAGGGTGGTTTTAGTGGAGTATTGAGTATTCGAGTCTCCACACATGCCGGCGATTGACCCTGATGGCCACTGGTGTGGCTTCCTCTCATCGCTTTGGTCCAATGCCTAGCAAACGACCCCATGGTGTGCGAATTTCTTCTGAAAATTCTGTAATATTCAACTAACACCAATTCACAATGGGGAGTTAAATCAATGAGCCATACTAAAATGCTATGCTCTAAGATAGCAACACAAAAAAAAAAACCGATCACAGCTGTCATTTTAGTCCAGGTATTAAATTCCGGAGTATAACAATTTCAGCGCGTTCCACCAGTAAGTCACAACGCTCAAAATGCTCCGTTAGCCGTTCCACATAACGACCGCGGTCGTTCTGGTCGTGGCGAAAACGGCACTAATGACGTCATTATTTTCGATCACATAACGCTCAAAACGACCCATGTAAAGAGGTTTGTCGAATAACCATTCCACTTGGGTTTAAGATTGTAACGCCGGCAAGCAAGTGGAACGGGTAAAATCGCGGTTGTTGTGAGTCTCTAATGGAATGTAGCTAAATATAGACGGAGTTTTTGGTGGGAACTGAAAGGAGATGTTGTGCTGTGCAGTTTTATTTTCTAAAAATGTGTAAAATTACTCTAAAATGAACAATAGTTGTAGGATATTGATAGTTTTTGAGTAGTAATTAGGTGTTTTTGCGAGAAACGTGAACTATATAGCCAAATGTGGCCTTTCGAGTTTTCACAAGAACTCCGTTGAATGACGTCGATGGTAGCCTTCAATACAACGGCGCCTGGCTTAAAGGCCTGGTTGCCAAGCCTTAAACATAAAAAAACTAAATATAAACCCGGGTCCGAAATAAATCCTATTATTATTATTGTAAAATATGACTCATTAAACATGAGTTTCAAATTATATTTTAGCGACCATCTAAAACCACATATCACACAAGTATCTACGTCTTCTCTCCAGTGTGCACACGCAGGTGTTCATTTAATTGGCTCTTACTAAGACATTTCTTTTGACAAATGAGACATGAGTAGTCCGTCTCCTTTTTGTGTATAAATTTTAAGTGTTGTCTTAAACTACTACTATCCGATGTTCTATGATCACACAAATCACATTTATACGGTTTCTCTCCAGTGTGCACACGTATGTGTCTATTTACGTCGCTTTTATTAATAAACTTTTTTTGACATATATGACACGTATGGTTTTTTTCCTTTTTATGTTTAAACATTAAATGCTTTTTTAGATTTCCATTATCTGCTGTTCTATAGTCACACAGGTCACATTTGTATGGTTTATCACCAGAGTGTATACGCAGGTGGCTGTTCAAATAACCTTTTTTAAGAAATCTCTTTTTACATAAATCACATTCATAGTTCTTTTCCTTCGTTTCCTTTGTTTGTTTATCTCTGTGTATATTAATTACATGTTTCTTTAAGCATTCATTACCTGCTGTTCTATAATCGCACAGGTCACATTTGTACGGTTTCTCACCAGTGTGCTTGCGTAGGTGTACAACTAATCGCGTTCTCTTAGAGAAGCCTTTTTGACAGACATGGCATGCAAAGTCTCCTTCTTTGTGTTTACAGTTCACGTGTTGTTTTAAATAGCTCTTCACTGTTGTTCTATAATCACACAGATCACATTTGAACGGTTTGTCTCCAGTGTTTTTACAACTGTGTGTATTTAATTCCATTCTTGTGGAAAAACACATTTTACACATGTGACATGAAAACTTCCGTTTCTTTTCTTGTTCAATCATTATAGGTCTTCTTGAGTTCTCATCGTCTGATGTCCTTAAACCATACAAATCATATGCACACGCTTTCTCCTCAATTTGTTGTTTACGTGACAACACCTTACAACTTGTGTAGTTATTTATGCGATCGCCATCAGCGGTAATATTTGTAGTATTAGATATATTTGCAACAAATGTAATGCTTATTTCGTTTGGCGGGTTTATAACAGCAATATTTTGTGCTTTTCTTTCAATGATTGCTTCATTGGCTTCAATCTGCTTCGCTGTTTGTTGTAATTCTTCTTCTTTCCACTTCTTCGATGTCACGCCTAAAAGTAGTAAGAATAGAACTAAATTAATTTTGATCGTTTGAAATTAGAACGCTTAATTAAAATGTACAACTGCTTTTTTTATTGTAAAGCTTCCTAATAGAGTCCTGATTATGCTTTACAATATTGTCAAAATCGCCGGACACTATTACCTCAATCGTAGGTTTTCCTGATTACGATATTCTATTAATTGCAATAGCCCACCAGTGGCACGCCATTCGTATCTTTATAAATATTTATAAGCGAAATAAACTGCTTAAATTTTCGTTAGCTTTTCAATATTTATTTTGTCACACGCCATCTCTGTTAGTTGTAATACAGATTTTTTTTCCACTATTATTCTATTCAGTCGCGACGATATTGTGAAAGTATTGTGGACTTAATAAATACGAATTTTTGACGACACTATCGCAATTGAATCGTACTTTGAATATTTTCGCAACGCCAAGATATTTTGCCCCATGCTGCCGGCTCTAGGAAAGTAGTTGCTGTCGCGTATGAATGTTTGCAACACTAGGAGCGGAGCTATTGCGTTGCAAGCCTTTAGGACGGGATATGGAGATAGATAGTGAATCAGACAGTTTCGGCCGCTTTTTGGGATTAACCTTTTTTCTCCCTTTATTTTACTTCTCACCCTTTTTAATATATATAAATAAAAATGAGCCGTAGAAATGTATGTAGGCGCGTAACTTGAGACCGAATGGATTTTAGTGAATTTTTTGTGTATTTTTGAGTTGGTCCCGGGACCATTTAGATTCACCGGTAGGTGGCGTTGGGATCCGGTTTTAGATTTTTATTTTTCAAGACAGGACAACGTCTGCCGGGACCTCTGGTTTTATATAAAATTATTAGAACTCTGATGTTGCGAAGAATTTCTCGTGCCGCTTTTTCTTTTTAATCCACATGTTGCGAAGCGATCGTAAATTAGGCTAGGCTCCCATGGAGTAAATAATAACCATAAACAAAAATTAAATAATTAAAATGAACAAATTCGCTGTAAGCCAAATAAAACCTTTAACATTACTCATTGACATATGACATCTTTTGTCTTCCTTATCACGGTTGCATAAAAGTGCCCGAAACGTCGGAATAAAAATCAAATCAAATACCGTGTCACCGTGTCAAATAAACTTTATTAGGTGAACTAGTCGGAAAACTTCAGAAAATATTAAACAAAGGTGGGTTTTCATAACCGCATCATTAATGCAATTATAAAAAACACTTTTTCTAACCTAATTTCACCGAAACTATAAATCTTCGATAAATATAACAAACAAGAAAGTATCCAAGTCTATATACAATTGTGTACAAAGTGGTTTTATTGCTAAAAGTGATCTTTTCCAGACAACCCCAATTACTCTCTATGTATGTGTGGACAAGATAAAAAATTTCCTTTAATAGTACTTTATATTGGATGAAAACAGCTATAAAATTATATATCAGCAATTTATTGAAAATCCCGCGGGATTCTCAGTACACAAAATATCGCAGCGTTTGCAAAAAGGATCTAAGACAACATTTAGGGAAAACTTTGTCGGAATAAAATAATTTTTATGCACCCCGAGAACTACAAACCGCTCCCGGGGCAATTCTCGCGAGATTCCCGGGATAAAAAAATATCATACATTTTATTACATTAAATTTGCTATCGATCAGAAAAAATCACATTAGAATTCGTTTTTTTTAAATCTGGTCATATTCAATCAGCCGCAGAAAAATTCCCGCGGGATTAACAGAGAAAAAGTAGAGCCGAGTTCAAGTCTAAGAATTAGCTATCGATCAGTGAAAACCGCAAAGAAATAGGTCAAGCAGTTTTTACGTTAATCCCGAACAAACAGACAAGATCTAAAAAAAAAAAATTACAATGTTTTCTCCATCGTTTATATAGTCTATGCGAGTTTTTTTTAAATAGCTTGAATGTACAGACAAGTTGAGAAAAGTTTAGAATTTTATATTATAGATTTGAGATATAAAGTGAATTTTAGGCGGTTATAAAAAAAATAACCAAAAAGGCTAAGGCGTTAAGCCTTTTAACCTATATTTAAAAAAAATCATATTAGTTTTTTTTTTAATTGCAGGAGTTCAGCAGACAGGCAGACGACCCACTCGATGGAAAGCGGTTACCATCGCCTATGGACATTTGCAACACCAAAGGTGCTGCTGCTCTCTTAAAGGAGATTGGAACCTGGTCACTAATGCCGGAACACAACAAAATAATAGTTAATATAGTTCAAAATGAATAAAAGTTCCCTATAATTATACCCATAGACATCACCATAGACATCACCACAAGTTTTGTATAAAGAAAGAAAGAAAGAAAGATATAGTATAGAATATAGTATATAGTCAAAAGTATTAATTTTAAAGCTAAGCATATTTATAGCGGCAATCACTATTTTTATAGTTCATACAATTAATTTCAAAGCTAGACATCCTGTTGGAGCACGCACGGGGGGAGACGCGCGGAGGAGGAGGGGCCACCCCACATCCACGGCTGGGCCTAGTGCTGCCGTTTTAGCCACTTTGTGGCTAGATCTAGCGGATTTTCGACGGTTTTAGCCAAAAAATAATCTGTTTTAGCCATCAAAATGAATTTAGCTACTTCTGGCTACTTTTTAGATTAGTAGGCTTTTATTACTGTTAGAAGTCTAACTAATACTTAATGTTTTTTAAAGAAATAATTATGGGGTGATCCATTCTTCCATAATTATGATAAGTAACCAATTTAAAAAAAAGCTTGCCACAATTATGTTTTGCCACCTGAAGTTTTAACCAAAGTCTCGAAAACGGTCAAACTAATAAAACCAACCGAAATACCATCCACATCAACATCCATTAACGAAGGGATTCCAGAATTTCCAGATGACATTGACAACTTTCAAATTGATTTTTAATATCTTATTAAGAAAACTATAAACCTGTAACCAGTTTTTTAAACATTTTTTTCAACACTATTAAATATTGTTTTATTAAATCCACTTAACCGCATCCATATGCAATATTAAAATTATTAACAGTAGTAATAGGTTAAAGTATGCCAAAAATACTTTAGCCACTTTTAGCGGAATTTCGAAAGTAATTAATTTTCACATCTGGCAACTTTCTTCTTTGATATAGCCACAAACAATATGGTCCTAACGGCAATACTGGCTGGGCCACAGGCCGCGGCTGTCGTGGGATCGTCGAACACTCGCCCGCACGACGGCTAGTGCGACGGACGACAATAAATTGTATATACCATATCTACGAATACACCAGCATCTATCTTTTATACAGTCCACAATAATTTAACCACCAATTTGTCTGCTAGACAGACCACTCTTCTACACATCCCGTGTGAGACATTATTTTTCAAGTGCATTTATATATTCCCCGTTTTGAAATTGTTTCCCAGTGACCATCTAAAATCGCATATGTCACAAAAGTATCTACGTCTTCCCTTCAGCGTGAACACGTAGGTGTTCATTCAATTGGCTCTTACTGAGACATTTCTTCTGACATGTCGTACATGAATAATCCTTCTCCTTCTTGTGTATAAACTTTAAGTGTTTTCTTAAACTACTGCTATCCGTTGTGCTGTGCTCACATAGACCACATTTGAACAGTTTCTCTCCGGTGTGCACACGTAGGTGCGTTATTACGCCGCTCTTTGTGACAAAACTCTTTTGACATATATGACACGAATATTCCTTCTCCTTTGTATGTTTAAACTTTACATGGCTCTTTAAGGCTTGATTATTGGATGTTCTATGATCGCACAAATGACATTTGTACGGTTTCTCTCCAGTGTGCACAGTTAAGTGTGTATTCACGCCGCTCTTAGTGACAAAACTCTTTTGACATATATGACAGGAATAGTTCTTTTCTTTTGTATGTTTAAATTTAATATGGCTTTTCAGGCCCGGCTTATTGGATGTTCTATGATCGCAAAAATTACATTTGTAAGGTTTCTCCCCAGTATGTACACGCAGGTGTATATTTAAATTAGACTTATAGGCAAATTTCTTTTGACATATATTACACTCATAGCTCTTTTCATTTTTGTGTAAATTAAGTACATGCCTCTTTAAGCAGGTACTGTCTGATGTTCTATAAAAACAAAAATCACATTTGTAGGGTTTTACACCAGTGTGACTACAAAGGTGTACGATGAACCTGGATTTCGATTTTGTGGAAAAAGTCTTTTGACATATATGACATACATAATTATTTCCTTCTTTGTGTTTACTTGTTACGTGTTGACTTAAATCGAACTTATATGGTGCTCTATAATCACACATATCACAGTCATATGACTTTTCACCGGCGTGGTGTTTACGAAGGTGTACATTATAAGACTTTTTAGTAAAACATTCAAATTCACACAGTTTACATGAGAACACTGTATCATTTGTGTAGCTATTTAAACTGTCATTATCAGCAGTATCGTGTACACTATGAGAAATGTTTTCATCAAATGTAGTGCTTATTTCCTTTGGTTGGCTTGTGATAGCATTATTTGGTGGATTTCTTTTCTCAATTGCTTCATTGACTAAAATCTGTTTCGCTGTGAGGTGTAAATTTTCTTCGTTCCACTTCTTCGTTGTTACGTCTAAAAGTAGTAAAAATACAGCTAAATTAATTTTGATCATTTGAAATTAGAACGCTTAATTCAAATGTACAACTGCTTTTTAAATTGCAACGCTCCCAAATGGCTTCAATGCGGCCCATTCGTGGCAAGTAATTGCCGTCGTCTATGGACGTGAGCAACGCTTCTAGGATGGGTTAAAGAGGATAAATAGATAAACAAACATGAGGAATGGAATATGATATTGGAATAGAGAAGATAGGCCATGTGAACATTATTTTTAAAGTCAGCCATCGCATGAAATACGATTAGCTCAAGGCTAACTATTTCAGGCTGATATTCTGTGAGAGTGTATCACATCGACCGAGTCGGTCTGAACTGCTGAGGTCAAGATAATGATTCAAGCATGGCTCTACGATGTTCGTAAGTTAACTGCGTTGCTGGACCTAGGTTTGAAATGTGCTATTAAAATTTTTATTTCGAAAGTATCATTAAATGGCGGGTAGTTACAAATAAGTCGTATTAAACTTTGTTCCTCGATAATTTATAAAAATTTAATTAGTAAAAGATAATTATTTAGTAACATAACCTGTTTTTATGTAAAAGGTACAATATGTTATATACACTTCTGGACTTCAGTATATAATAAAATACATACAGACATAGCTTCACGCCAGTTCCCTTGCGGGGTAGGCACGAACAACAGAGCGCCATTCAGGCTCGTTCTTACACACCTCACTCGCTTCTTTGACATTCATAGCTCTTGTCATGCACGCTCGTCTGTTCTTAAGGCTCCTGACATCACCTTCTGCTATTATACGATTAATTTGATCATGGAAGGTGTGTCGTGGCCTTCCACGACTTCTGCATCCATCCACTTTTGCATTGTATATCTGTTTTGTCATTCTTTCATCATGCTTTCTTTCCACATGCCCGAACCACCGGAGCATTCCTTTCCTTACCTTCACCCCGACACTCTCTTTCAGACCAACTCTCTTTCTTACTTCGGTATTACGAAGGCGGTCCGCGAGCGTCACTCCGTAGATTTTGCGCAGTGCTCGCATCTCGACCGCGTTTACTCTACTTTCATGCTCTCTCTTCCATACCCAACTCTCGATTCCATACGTGAGCGTAGGTACCAGCACCGCGTTGTGTATGGGAAGCTGGGCCTTCTGGCTGAGGTTCTTAGCGCCTAGAAGTTTACCTAACGCTCCATTCACACTATTCACTCTTCTTTCTATATCAGCGGTGTACCTTCCATCCCTGCTAAAAGCACATCCAAGATATACAAACTCATTTACTATAATAAAATAATACAGTATTAAAAACTAACATGCAAATTGAAATACAAATGAATAGTTACTTGGACTTAAAAAGGTATTCTCTAAATTACTAATTCAATATTTTATTAATAAAATTAATTCCTAAAAAATTTAAAAACTAGGAGTGTTCCGAAAAACTGTTTAGAATGGTGCCTTTGTCCTCTTTCTACTATCGCACCGCTTCGCTCATGTACGGGACGGTTCTGTAGAACCTTTTTCTTGCATACCGTGGGGATTTGGAATGAGCAGCCAGCCGAGGTTTTCCCACGGCGCTACGATGTGGAGTTTTTCAAAAAGGGTGTCATAAGATTTCTTCTTAGCGCATTGAAAACATCCCTGCTGTTGCAAACATCAACACGCCACCCACTGGTTCTTGAAATCGTTAAATGGTCAGCCTAATGGCTTCCAAGAATTCGCATGAAATACCAACACAGGAAAGAATGTTTTATGACGTGTTATGGCGGCGTGAACAAAGAGATTAGTGCGAACAATAGACCAATCAAATTCAAAGGGGTACAGTACTTGCAACAGAGTATTATTACTGCACGAGTGCACGCCAACAAATAATTTTTAACAAGATCTTGTCCATCCAAAGGTTGTTTGGAAGAGATTGCTGTAAGCAAAAAGGCCACCCATTGTACTACCTTATATTTAAGAAAATAAAATGTATTACTTTTATTATGTTGGTATACAATAAAGAGTATTGTTGTTGTTGTTGAAATAAAAAACTTTATAAGTACTCTTTACTGACAACACTGCTCTTACTTTTTATTGCCACAACATCTTTGTCCTCCGTGATCACGGCTACTGAAAAGTTGTCGAAACGTCGGAATAAAAATCAATTCAAATACCGCACTTAAAACCTTTAAAATGTAGTTTTATTATGTGTACGTCGCGATAACTTAGGAAAATCTTAATATATATAAATTACGTATCACGTTGTTTGTCCGCGATGGACTCCTAAACTACTTGACCGATTTTAATCAAATTTGCACACCGTGTGCAGTTTGATCCAACTTGAAAGATAAGATAGCTTAGTACCGTTGGAACCGGTAGGTGGCGCTGAGATTGGGTTCTAAATTTTATTTCTTCAGGGCAGAACAACGTCTGCCCGGGCCGCTAGTTTTTATATATAAAAGTGAATATTTGTCTGATGTCCTTTATAGAATCGTAAACTATTCATTTGATCATGTGATGTTCTTTAGCAAAGTTGTTGTGCATGAGCCAAAGAAGGTTTCTGAGTTGGTTCACAATTGGACCCGGCAGGTGGCGCTGCTGTCAGCATATCGATTGAAGCTTTCCCGGGCAAGACGATATCTCCCGGGAGAGCTATATTAAATAAAAATGAGTTTTCATAGTCTCATGATTAATGCAATAATGAAAAACGCTTTTTGTATCGAAGAGAGTGCTACGATGTTAGACGTGAAGCAGGGCACTTGAATACATATAAGTTTAATCTTAAAACTGACTTTTATTTAAACTCATATTGCAGTATATAAGTCATCTTAACTGATTTGGAATTTTGTGTCTTTTGTTAACATTTAAATTCCGGCCAATGGGAGCAGTTTAGCATACATCGCTCTCATTGGTTAATCGAATGAACTTCTTGGTTACCACAGGTAAATGAGTAATTATAAAGATAACAAAAATTAGATCATTTAAAAAGTTTAATTTGATTTATAATGTGGAAAGAATGCATGATGAAAGAATGACTAAACAGATATACAATGCAAAAGTGAATGGATGCAGAAGTCGTGGAAGGCCACGACACACCTTCCATGATCAAATTGATCGTGTACTAGCAGAAGGTAATGTCAGGAGCCTTAAAAACAGAGGAGCGTGCATGACAAGAGTTATGAATGTCAAAGAAGCAAGTGAGGTGTGTAAGAATAAGCCTAAATGGCGCTCTGTTGTTCGTGCCTATCCCGCAAGAGAAATGGCATGAAGTTATGTATGTATGTATGTAATTTGATTTAAGTAAAGTAAGAAATTAAGTGTAATTTTTTTTTTATGAATGCATATTAATATTATATAAGCACAGATTAAAGGATGTTGTTAGCATGGTTTCCTTAGCCTACAACTAGCTGTCAGATGTCAAATATCAAAGTATTGGCCTTGAACTTAAACCTTTTCGTTGCTTTTGCATACCTATGAGAAAACTACTAAATTGAATAGCCTTAATGCAACTGCAAATATACCTAAGCGAAAGATGAAGTCGTAAAACCCGAACCTAGTGTAAACAAGACTATGGTATAATACTTAATAAAGATAACAAATCAAAATGACGGAACATTTATGTGGTAAATGTCTGCTACAGGAACTTCCGTTTAACTGAAACTAAGAATCCTCATTAAATATTGTTACGAGTTACGCAGGACTCGAATTAAAATGCCGTTGAAATTACTATAGAGTTTATTAGAACTATACAAACACGTATAACATAAGTACAAATATAACTAGACACTACTAGTACAAACTGCACGATTCAATAACAGGCGCAAAGTCCGTCACTATATCGCTCATCGAATCTACGTTTTGCTCGTATCGTAATCCTCGCTTGACTGCCCCTCTCCGCATTGGGCCATTGCTTTATAATGCACCGATGCCATACCTGGCAAGCTTCGACGCAATACAATAACAACAAGGATTAGTTCGACACTAATGACGACCATAAAACAAGTACAATAACAATATAACGTTTTTCTTAATTACAAATTCTAAACAGAAAGTAAACAAAAGAATTCCTAAATCCGGAAAGGTAATAAACTGCGCTTTACGACAGGCAGGTGTGCGTTTACCTATGTCGGCATGTAACAATATTATAAATAAGGAGATAATTGTACACAAAGTTCCCTTTTTCCCCATCCCTAATTTCTATCGATTGTGTGTGAGGATAACTTTTCAATTTTTTTTAATTTTTTTTTTAAATCGGCAGACATACAAACACAAATTGTATAACCCCCAATTAAGCAAGTTACGCTTGTGTTATGGGTAATATACAACGGAGTACTCTGGGGCCGATCCCAGACACCCAGACCACAGCAAATAACGGAGAAAATACGTTTCCCCGAACCCGGAGCCTCTGGGTTGCAGTGAGGTAGGCCGGCAAAAGCTTAGCCCGCTCAACCACAGAGGCCGTCAAATTATTACCAGTGACCATTAAAAACAACATATATCACACAAGTACCTACATCTTCTCTTCGGTGTGCACACGTAGGTGCTCATTTAATTGGCTTTTACTAAGACATTTCATCTGGCATATTAGACATGGATAATTCGTCTCTTGTTTATGTTTCCCCTTTAAATGTTGCCTTAAACGACTGCTATCCGTTGTTCTATGATCGCACAAATGACATTTATAAGGTTTCTCTCCAGTGTGCAAACGTAGATGTATAACAATCTCGCTCTTAGTGACAAAACTCTTTTGACATACATGACACGAATAGTTCTTTTCCTTTGTATGTTTAAACTTTATATGGCTTTTCAAACCCTGACTATTCGACGTTCTGTGATCACACAAATCACACTTGTACGGTTTCTCTCCGGTGTGCACACGTAGGTGTACAACTATCTCGCCCTTTGTAATAAAATTCTTTCGACATATATGACACGAATATTTCTTATCCTTTATATGTTTAAACAGTGAATGTTGTCTTAAATTTCTATCATCGTACGTTCTATAATCACAAAAATCACACTTGTACGGTTTATCATCAGAGTGCCTACGCAGGTGTCTCTTCAAATACCTTTTACAAAGAAATATTTTTTTACATACATCACATTCATAATTCTTGTCTGTACTCTTATGTTGTTTATTTGCGGTATGCTCAACAAGATGTTTATTCATACCCCTTCTTGTATTAAACTGTTTATCACATATATGACACGCGTAGTTCTTTTGCTTTTTGTGTACATTGAATACGTGTCTCTTCAAGTTGGCACTGTCGGCCGTTCTCAAATCACACAAATCACATTTGTAGGGTTTCTCGCCCGTGTGATTGCGAAGGTGTACCATTAGACGCGATTTCGTTGAAAAGGTCTTCTGGCATATGTGGCACGCAAAGTTGTCATCCTTTTTGTGTTTACTGGTAACGTGTTGTCTTAAATCGCACCTAAACGATGCTCTATAGTCACACAGATCACATCCATATGGTTTCTCTCCAGCGTGTTGTTTACGAAGGTGTACATTATAAGATCTTTTAGTAAAGCATTCATATTCACACAGTTTACATAAGAACACCTTATCGTTTGTGTAGCTATTTAATATGTCTTTATCAGCAGTGTCGTATACATTATGAGAAATGTGTTCAACAAATGTGGTGTTCATTTCCTTTGGCTGGCTTGTATTACCATTATTTGGTGGTTTTCTTTCCTCTATTGCCTTATTGGCTTTAATCTGCATCGTTGTTTGGTGTACATCTTCTGCATTCGATTTCTTCGCTGTTACGCCTAAAAGTAATAAGAATATAGCTAAATAAATTTTTAAATAGTCCGCTACATCAATTTTTTAAATGAAGCGTGCAGTAGATGTTACCAATGTCCATTGGTTTTGTTACTTGGTCACAAAACAGGTACCTACCTAGTATATTGATCAAGCTGTACCAGCTTCTTTTAATACCGCGTTTTCCGTGAAATTAAGACATTAAAAAGGGCGGACATACGAATTTGGAATTAAGAAGAATGGAAAACACAGCATAAGAGAATAGAAATGCAATGAAGGACACTTATCAACAACGTAATTAATAAATACTACTTGTATTGTTTTATTGTACCCTTAAAGACCCCAGAAGGCTGACTGCGTTATCTCGCTAGATCCTCATACTGTACTATAGTCTAAAGTAGTACTTGAGCGACTGAGCGACACAAGCAAGAACTGCGTCTTAGGGAGAAGAATATGCTGCGATATATGTCTGGAGTGACGCGGAAAAACCGGGTCGGGAACTCCCGCATCCGCGGCAGTCTTCATGTCCATGATATGGCAGCCAAACTGCAAGAGTGTCGCTTACGCTGGTACGGCCAAGTTTTACGGAGACCGGCTAATTATGTGGGGAACAAATGTCTAGCCATGCCGCCTCCGTCAGGTCCCGGTCGAAGGGGAAGGCCCACGAAATGTTGGCTTGACGTTGTGAGGGGGATGCCGAAGACCGCGCGAAGTGGAGTAGAAAAAGTAGGAAAGCGGACCCTGGGCGTCGGAGTGAACGCTCCGAACGCAACTGAGATTTATCGCTCGGATGATGACGATGAGTCATCAACCCTCGGATAACCTGAAGTGTTAATAACTCTTTCCACGAACTCTCAGTAGATGCATGCATCGTAAACGTGAAAATTAGAATATATATATCATTGTTAAGGAAATACTAAGTTCTCAGCACAGGGTTATTCTCGTCTCTCCAGGCGAACTTGATTGCCCGGGCTTATTGCTATTTTGTTTATTTTTTAGTCTTTTTCATATTTTTTTCTCAGGATTTTTTTATATTCCCTTCCACCGAGGTTCCGTCTTAAAGGTTAACCAAAATTAAACACAAAATGCAGTACCCACATAATAACAAGTAATTTATAGTTTTTTGTACCTTTACGTAAATTTATTGAAAATTATTTTCTAATTGGCTACCTACCACAGTTTGCAATTTTATCATAAATGTGAGAAAGTCAGTAGGTATAAAGTTTAATTTTGTTTTTTTTCAATCAGGCTTTATCACCTATGAACCAATGATTATGTGCACTAAGGTTTTATGCTACTGGAAGCCACTACTGACAGGCGGAGATTTTATTGGAGTGCATGAAGCTGTAGGAATTTTCACAGACTGATCCTATAGCCCGGTTGCATTTTTTTATTATTGCCTGAAGCAGGCAACCGGGCCGACGGCCCACTTGATGGAAGGTGGTTACCGTCGCCTATGGACATTTGCAATATCAGGGGCGTTGCCAACCCGTTGCGGGCCTCTAAGAAATTTTATAACGCCCTTTTTATACGACCCCATGTCATAGCGCAGAGGGATAACCTCGATGGGAAGTTCTCTTTAGATCATTGTTGTATCTATACTAATATTATAAAGCTGAAGAATTTGTTTGTTTAAACGCGCTCATCTCAGGAACCGCTGGTCCGATTTGAAAAATTCTTTCAGTGTTGAATAGTACATTTATTGAGGAAGGTTATATTTTATTTTCAAAAAATTACGGATCCTTTCTAAAAGTCCAATAATGTAACCCAAAGTGTAAAAAAATGACCCGACAAAATCCTTACACGGCGTGCGCTGCGGAAACTATTGATTATAGAACAAAACAATGTATTACCACTTTGCAGAACATATAATTGTCTACAAAAAATATCGCGTAACCATATGTCTAACTATTGTAGTTATCTCACAATAAGTGTTTTCTTGTATTTTTTTAAATAATTAAAATGACGTCGCTTCAAAAACTCTTTATTTTGTACCTTGGTATTTATTCTTATCAAAATAAATTACTCCATATTCAAGACGAATTCAATACCTTTCTAGAACTTTTTGAATTATTCAATTCGAACGTTTCATTCAAAAGATATCGCGATATTTAAAATGTAAGTGTTAATGTTATAGCCAAATATACTAATATTGTTTGATTGAACGCGCTAATCTCAGGAACTACTGGTCTGATTTGAAAAATTCTTTCAGTGTTGGATAGCCCATTTATGGAAGAAGGCTATAGGCTATATATTATCCGGCTAAGACCAATAGGAGCTGAGCACCAATGAAGAATGTTTCAAAATCGGAGGTTTTTGAAAGCAAATTCCACGCGGACGACGTCGCGGGCACAGTTAGTGCAGAATAAACGTTCTAGAGATCTGATGCGTAGTTTAGCCTGGGAGATCCAAGAAACGAGGGTGAACATCCCGTCGATGGCGAGCGGGTGTGTAAGGAATTTATATTAATGCCTTTGACTGAAGAACAGCAGAGAGAAGCTGCAATGAATTTTTATCAAACGTCTTTTCCAAGTGTTCTAGCAGCAATAGACTGTACTCATATACGGATGAAGTCCACAGGTGTGTAGACACAACTATATGTAGATGTATACATGTAGGTACCTGACCAGTCTATAAGTACTTTCGGGGTATTTTTTAACCGACTTCAAAAAAAGAAAGAGGTTCTCAATTCGTCGGAATCTGTTTTTTTATGTATGTTGACCGATTACTCTCGAGATTTATGATCCGATTTACGTGATTCTTTTTTAGTTCGATGCGGAATAGGTGCCACTTGGTCCCCTAAAAATTTAATATAGTCCATATTTTTTACTTCATTTCTTCCATCTCTATTGCCCTCGCCTACGAGTATGTTCCATTTTTCTCATCCTCTAGCTGAGTTCTCAGGAGCTCGTGTTGTAATCCAACCAACTCCATCTTTACATTCGCTATTTTTTTTAATTATGACGTCACGTGCTTTGGACACTACTTTCGCTACCACGCAATGCCGATAAAACGAAAGCCAGTGGCTCCTACGGAACTAACTACATCAGTACAAATTGTGAGGACTCAACAGCTAAGACTACCCAAGTCGGGGATATCCACTAAAACCCCTGTGTTTAGTCCTACGCTTTATGTCAGGGCAGAGCAGAAACAATATCGACTTGTGCTCTGCCAATGGCATATCCTGGAGAAAGAAGGACGCTTATATCAAGGAGGCAACCAGACTGCTTTCAATGTGCAAAAAAATATCTGTCAGTGACGTGTAATGTCAGATATCATACGTAACTCATTCTTACATAATCGGCATAGTTGAAGTAAAATCTAAATGTGTGCTGGAACACTTAAAGGACGTTCCATTAGTAGCTCACCACGCCCAAAATGCTCAATTAGCCGTTCCACAAGGCGATCACGGTCGTTATGGTCGTGGCGAAAACGTCACTAATGGCGTCATCATTTTCGATCACACAACGCTCACAACAACCCATGTGAAGAGGTGAGTCGAATAGCCGTTCCACTTGGATTTACGATTGTAACGCCGGCAAGCAAGTGGAACGGGATAAATTGCGGTCGTGAACGTGGTCGTTGTGAGTCCCCAATGGAACGTAGCCGTCGTAGAAGTAACAAACGAATCGCAACAAAATTTTAACTTGAACTTTTACGGGCAGGTTTTCAAATTGGACAAGTACATTAACAATCTGTCCGTAAAACTTCAAGTAAAAATTTTGTTGCGATTCGTTTCTCTAGTTATCCGTTGA
This sequence comes from Dendrolimus kikuchii, assembly GCA_019925095.2. Taxonomy (NCBI): domain Eukaryota; kingdom Metazoa; phylum Arthropoda; class Insecta; order Lepidoptera; family Lasiocampidae; genus Dendrolimus; species Dendrolimus kikuchii. The sequence goes on from CM034387.1 coordinate 37,236,856, forward strand.
AGTTTCACTTCTACTATGTGTCCCAGCACACTTTTCGATTTTTCGCAGGTTTACTGCAAATTATGATTTGGTTAGGTTAGGTACCTAACGCACGCGTGGCTTCATATTGAATTCTGGTGTTAGTCAAATAGCGCAGTTTGCCCTTGCCCGTCTTTATTTTTAAAGTGTGATATTGCGCAGATTGATTCATAGACTCTCGGCAGTGGTGTGTCAGTTCATCTAACAAATTAACCAACATAGATATACCACAACTTTTTTTTAACAAGGGGAAATCTGATTGTGGACTAACTGCCGCGAATAAAAGGTAGAGCTCGCCATGTTGGGACAGTACTAACACCCCCAGCAGAAGTACTATTATTATTAGAGTTAGGGATACCCACTGAAACCCCTGTGTTCCTTTTTTTGCCTCATGTCAGGGCTACGTGAAAAGCGAGGGGAAAAATCGCGGCCGGCATGGTAGGGATGTTATTGCCACGGCACGGTATCGGATACCCAATAAAATCCTGGCCGACCCTTTACGGGCTGGCCCCTCCATTTTTATCTCGTGTCGGGTCTCACCTCGTCTCTCCTCTCCGGTCTTTATGTACCTACGGGGATCTGGTTTCCCTACCGATCGCCCGAAAGGCCGATAGCCTGAATCAAAGCCGGGAGAGCACTCAACTTTTTTTTTTAAGGCGGGGGAAATGCTATTTACGCACAATACAGGGTCTTTTGCAAGGGATTAGACCATAGTTGGTCATGGAGGCCTTCCCTTTTTAAGGGGCAATCCAAACAATAATCAACCGGCTTGTGTGGGGCGATGAATCCTTTGCTCCCTTGATAGCTAAAGGCCCCACGAAGCGGTATTATAGAGAGCACTCAACTTACGTCAACCCCCACATCACATAAAGACTATATTTATTTTATTTACAGTACAGACTCGATAATCCGCACAGGTGTTAAACTACCGACGCCAAGAAAATCACTGAGTACGCCTGATCCACAAAGAGGCTGCTGCACGTGGTCTATCGTCGGCACCTGCTTGTCACACGCGATTACTAGTTTTAAGAACATATTTTTTGAACAGCATTCCATAGTCTAACTTTGGCTAGAGTCGTTGCAGATTAGTTTATAATATTTAAATTTCATATTTAACTTTCTATTAATTATAAATTAGAGTTTTTTGGGAACCTCCGGCTAGCACCTCCGCAATTCAGGCAAAGCCAAGGCCCTGTGCGAATTATCAAGGCGACCGGATTTTAATCTGCAATATTGTACTCGTAAAACACAATCATGTTCAAAACAAGCTTCATTAATTTCTAGTTTTTTGGGAACCTACGGCTAGCACCTCCGCAATTCAGGCAAAGACAAGGCCCTGTGCGAATTATCAAAGCGTCCGGATTTTAATCTGCAATATTGTACTCGTAAAACACAATCATGTTCAACACAAGTTTTTTTTATAATGAACAGGTTCGCGTTTGACTGACATTGCGCCTGACGTCAGGCGGAAATGCAGTCTAAGGTGGAGCACGCTTACATAGAAGATACCTGTTGACGCGAGACTTCAATACACCTAGATTGTATTCTTCAGGAAAAACAGACGACGATAAAGAGTTCCACTCTTCAGCGGTGCGTATGATGAAAGAGGAACCATAGCGTTTCGTCCGCTTCGTTGGTATTTCCACCATATATTTTGTTATTGCAGGAGTTCAGCAGACAGGCAGACGGCCCACTTGATGGAAAGCGGTTACCATCGCCTATGGACATTTGCAACACCAAAGGTGCTACAGATGCGCTGCTGCCCTCTTAAGGGAGACTGGAACCTGGGCACTAATGCCGGAACACAACTCAAGGTTGTTATGGCGACAAACTTTAGACCAGGGGTGGTAGCCATCCAGTAGGGCAAATGCCCTACCACCCGGCTGTGGGTTGTTTTGTCGCCCCCTACGACAGAAATTGTATTCTTTCTCCGTTCCTGCACGGATAAATACGGTGAGTGATACAAACAAGTCAGAAGAAGAATATACATACAAATGTAGATGCCGGGAATTACAAATATGTAATTTGTTCACTTGAGATGGAGTCAAGAAAACAGAAATATAATCCCTCTTGAAAAAATTTCTAATATTCTTCTGCTCATCATTTTCGCACTTCTTTTTAAAAGGTCTATTTCTAAGTCGACGCAAACATTACCTCGTGGTTTTTAAATTCGTTATTTTCCGCCCATTTCAAAGAAGCCTTAAGGTCGCCACCCATCCCAGTTACCGCAATCAGCAGATTATCATCCTGTTAGTCTGGATTATCCAGGCTCTATTATATATTTAATGCACTTTATCTTATCCGTGCAGGAACGGAGAAAGAATACAATTTTCTGCGTTGGGGCGGCCTGTCGTAAGAGGCGACAAAAACAACCCACAGCCAGGTGGTAGGGCATTTGCCCGACTGGATGGCTACCACCCCTGGTCTAAAGTATGTCGCCATAACAACCTTGAGTTGTGTTCCGGCATTAGAAACCAGGTTCCAGTCTCCCTTACGAGAGCAGCAGCGCATTTGTAGCACCTTTGGTGTTCCAAATGTCCATAGGCGATGGTAACCGCTTTCCATCAAGTGGGCCGTCTGCCTGTGTATTGAACTCCTGCAATAAAAAAAAACTTTACAAGCAAGTATCGTATTAAAACTCTTACCTGAATCAATCTTCTCCAAGACAGTTCCAGCTTCAGTTTGCATTGTCTCCTCCAGACTCCTATTTGCTAGAGTATCTTCATCATCAGGTAGTATTTCTGTCTTTACATCAACCATATCACTTTCTGCGTTGTTGTCTTCTATGATATCTATGAAATAAATCGCAATATAAATTTTATTGATTTAAATCGTGTATTTGGTACTATTGGGTTGGCAACTAAGTGTATGCGGATCTCGATTAAGAATGATAATACTGTTACGACCGACAAAGACCAATTCACACCTGCAGTTTATTACCTTTCGGCATATGGACTTCTTTTGTTTCCTTTATGTATAAAATTTGTAATTAGAAAAACGGCCCATTGTGTACTGTAATCTTTATGGTAGTCACTAGCCAGGTGTGATTCTTGGAAATTCAGTCCACGCGGTCGAGTAAACATATTGTATTTGTACAGTATAAAGCAATGCCCCAAGGGAGGGGTGAGGTAATCAAGCGATAACCATAACCGAGGCGAGATTAGCCGGTCCAAACAGAGGAACGAAAAATTTGAAAAAAATCTAAATTAGTTCTATTTCACTTCTTACATCCCCCTGATTCGGTTTTTAGCATTTTTTTCATTGTACAGAAATTCGACCTCGTAAAGTTTCATTAAATGTATAGATATCGGCCGTGCCAAAAAGAACCATAAGACTAGAAAGTGTAGACATCGAGATACTTGCCAGTGAAATGTAAGTTACCTTTCTGTGACTCTTGTCCCCTTCTTTTTTGTAGGAGTTATGGCTCCAAGACAATTTGCATTGATTTTCTCAATAATAAGACATTCATAACTCTTATCATGCACGCTCGTCTGTTCTTAAGGCTCCTGACATCACCTTCTGCTAGTATATAATCAATTTGATCATGGAAGGTGTGTCGTGGCCTTCCACGACTTCTGCATCCATCCACTTTTGCATTGTATATCGGTTTAGTCATTCTTTCATCATGCTTTCTTTCCACATGCCCGAACCACCGGAGCAATCCTTTCCTTACCTTCACCCCGACACTCGTTCAGACCAACTCTCTTTCTTACTTCGGTATTATAGACGACATTTGTAATATGAATTTGCATGTAGATCAGTAATATCACTATAAAGGTTTATTAGTTTAATGTATCAAACTTAAGGAAATACAAGGAACCTAATTGCCAATTAAATCTATAGGTGCACTTCTCTTTTAAGTATGGTATAAAGTTGATAATATGCGTTTTTCTGGTCATTTGTAACTTGAAAGTTTTCTACCGTCACATTTTCCAAATGTCGCTTAAAACAAATAGCATTTCACCCCTCGATATATTTTTCAAATCGTCGCTACTTTGCGTAATTTTTTTTCAAAGGACCGAAACATGCGACGTTTTTTCTAATGAAGGCTTTATTAAAAAAAAATGGCTTCAGAACACTACACGGTCTGAAATCAAGTCGAGCAGGATGCATTTTTTTTATAGCACCTAACCTTTTTTGTAATTCTTTTTTTGTATTCTTGAAATGTCAATAAAAATTCTGTAAAAATACGTAATACCGAAGTAAGAAAGAGAGTTGGTCTGAAAGAGAGTGTCGGGGTGAAGGTAAGGGAAGGAATACTCCGGTGGTTCGGGCATGTGGAAAGAATGCATGAGGAAAGAATGACTAAACAGATATACAATGCAAAAGTGGATGGATGCAGAAGTCGTGGAGGGCCACGACACACCTTCCATGCTCAAATTGATCGTGTACTAGCAGAAGGTGATGTCAGGAGCCTTAAGAACAGACGAGCGTGCATGACAAGAGTTATGAATGTGAAAGAAGCAAGTGAGGTGTGTAAGAATAAGCCTAAATGGCGCTCTGTTGTTCGTGCCTACCCCGCAAGAGAACTGGCGTGAAGTTATGTATGTATGTAAAAATACGTATGAATGTTTTTTAATCTTACTGTAAAAAATGCCTGAAACTTAGGCTCCTAGACCAGAATACTCCCTTAATAGAACTCTAGAAAATTTATCAGTGTAGTGTTATTTATAGTAGTACTAGAGTTTACGCCGCGGCTGTGCCGCGGGTCAACCTCTAGTGCGTATCTCTTGTTTAAAAAGCAAGTGGTACAGGTTACATTGTATTAAATTTGTATGTATTTGCCCCCGAAAGATTCATATCGCAAACTATACCACCCCCGTCTATATGTAAACTACATAAATGACAAAACTTGACAAAAATGACAAAATAGATAACATGGACCAAGTGGACCCAGTGGACAAAATGGACAAAATCACAAAACCTGTCCTAGTTTTCGGGATAAACTTAACATGAATCTATCCCAGTATCCGGGATGAAAAGTATCCCTTGGCCACCCTCGGTATTCAAATTACATATGTACCGAGTATCAGCCGAATCGGTCCAATAGTCTTTCCATAAAAGGATAACAAACAGAGAGACAAATATACTTTTATCCCGGAAACTATCCCATTCTCCGGGATAAAAAGTATCCTATGTTCATTCTCGGCATCGAAAATATATATATACTGAGTTTCAGCCAAATCGGTCCAGTAGTTTTTACGTGAAAACGGAAGACAGACAGACAGACAGTTACTTTCGCATTTATAATATTAATAGGGATACAAAATCAACTTGCCTTCTATCTCTTCCTTAATATCAATTTCATCAACTTCCAATTCTTCCTCCTTTACTGTCACTGCTTCGTCTAAATAGCGAAGCACCTTTCCACCCTGTGCTTTAATATTAATGTCTTCATCATCTTCAATCTCTTTCTTAACTTCTTCCACTCTTTCTGGTACCTTCTGCCCGCATTCCAGATTATGCTGTTCTTCGATGGCATAGTTATAATCATTATTACAAGTCTTGCTGACTATTAAGGATACCAGTGTTTTAAGGTCCTGAAATAGAAAGACAACTATACCTTCTTGTACCATCTCAAATCATATTCTCTTTTCTTTCACCTAGCAATTTCGACTTGGTAGAGTGTACTCGAATCTTGCAGCTTTCCTGCGTTGGGGCGGCCTGTCGTAAGAGGCGACTTATCAACCCACAGCCAAGGTGGTAGGGCATTTGCCCGACTGGACGGCTACGACCCCTGGTCTAGAGTATGTCGCCATAACAACCCTGAATTGTGTTCCGGCATTAGTGACCAGGTTCCAGTTTCCCTTACGAGAGCAGCAGCGCATTTGTAGCAACTTTGGCGTTGCAAATGTCCATAGGCGATGGTAACCGCTTTCCATCAAGTGGGCCGTTTGCCTGTCTGCTGATCTCCAGCAATAATAAAAAGAAAGGTGACAGCTGTCATCTGTAACCCCAAAATGCCAGTTAAGTTAATACAGGTTTATATATCCATCATTAGACCTTGTTCTTTTGTATGGCAGTGAAGCGTAGCCTGTACTTGAGCGACACAAGCAAGACCTAACGTCACGCGGAAAGACTGCATAAGAAACTCCCGCATCCGTTTCAGACTTCATATCCGTGACATAGCAAACAGACTGCAAGAGAGTCGCTTACGCTGGTATTGCCATGTTTTATGGAGACTGGATAATTATTTGGGGGACAAATATCTAGCCACGCCGTCTCCTCCAGGTCCTGTTTAAAGAGGTCGACGCCAGAAATGCTTACTTACATACATACATACATACATAACTTCACGCCAGTTCCCTTGCGGGATAGGCACGAACAACAGAGCGCCATTCAGGCTTATTCTTACACACCTCACTTGCTTCTTTGACATTCATAACTCTTGTCATGCACGCTCGTCTGTTCTTAAGGCTCCTGACATCACCCTCCGCTAGTACACGATCAATTTGATCATGGAAGGTATGTCGTGGCCTTCCACGACTTCTGCATCCATCCACTTTTGCATTGTATATCTGTTTAGTCATTCTTTCCACATGCCCGAACCACCGGAGCATTCCTTTCTTTACCTTCACCCCGACACTCTCTTTCAGACCAACTCTCTTTGTTACTTCGGTATTACGAACGCGGTCCGCGAGCGTCACTCCGCAGATTTTGCGCAGTGCTCGCATCTCGACCGCGTTTACCTCTACTTTCATGCTCTCTTTTCCATATCACAACAAAATCTCAAAACAAAATATCACATTTAAGATAAATGAAAACAGTTTTATTATGTGTAATGTACACTACTCACGATAACTTGGGAAATAATATGAGCAAATCTACCTGAAAGAATATTCACTTGAATACGAGAAAAGCACAAGACTATTAGATGATTACCTTAAAACCATTGTTGGGGATGTATTTTGTGAACAACTCCTCAGCCTTCAAAGCCCTCTTCCTCAACTGATATGAGTTTCTTAACTGAGCACAGCATATGTAGCAGGCTAGGAGTGGTCTCCCATCTTTGCTGTCAAACTGAAACAAAGGAATAAATGCAAAATTTACGCATGCAGGAACAGAGAAAGAATACAATTTCCTGCGGCCGGGTGACCTGTCCTAAGAAGTGATAAGATAGTCCACAGCCAGGTGGTAGGGTATTTGCCTGTCTAGATGCGGGCTTGTACCACTCCGGTCACGACATCCCTCGAAGAGGGGATCTTCAACTCCGTTATAGACGGACTCTTCCCGCATCCGGGAGCCTTCATTCCTTCGGAAATGTCTCCTACAGGAGGCTCCGAAGAAGAATTAGAAGTGGCCCTGGAGCGCCTCTGGGGCCGGAATACCGCGCCGGGGACCTGTAAGGGCCGAGTCCTCTTGCTGGCCACTAAACACCTAGGCGGTCAGCTTCGGGAACTTTTCAATGCCTGTATCAGGTCAGGCTTGTTCCCGAAGCAGTGGAAGGAGGGCCGGCTATGCCTGCTTCCGAAAGAGGGTCGCCCTCCCGACGATCCGTCCGTCTACAGGCCCATCATCTTGCTCAACGAGACGGCCAGGGTTATTGAGAAGATCCTTGCCTGCCGCCTCGTTCGTCATCTGGACACAAATGGGTCTGGGCTCTCCGAGGCTCAATATGGTTTCAGGGTGGGACCAAGGTGTTCCGGTAGCGATCATGGCCCAGATGAGATATCTGGGGCTTGTATCAGATGGTAAATGCAACTTCGGGGCCCATTTCACACGGCTCGCCCCGAGGTTAATCGAATCCGCTGTCGATCTGGCCAGGCTCCTTCCGAACGTGAGAGGGCCGGGCGCGGCGAAAAGAAAGTTGTACGTTGGTATCCTCCGGAGTATGACATTGTACGGGGCCCCCGTATGAATCCATGCACCACCGGCAAAACAGGACCTTGCTGAGGCGAGCTCAGAGAGTCCTGGCTGTGAGGTCCATCCGGGGGTAAAGTTCTGTGTCGTGGACAGCGACGACACTGCTGGCGGGTGATCCACCCTGGAATCTCCTGCCGGAGGTGCTCGCGCCAGTTTACCGCACCAAATTAAGTACACTAACATGGCAGAGTTCATGTTTAAAGAGGACTTTATAAAATACTGCATTAAGATAGTAAAGAAAGTAGTAGCTAGGAACAATAGAATTACTATACAGTTTATTAGAAGTATACAAACACGTATAACTCATTTACAAATATATCCGAACACAACAAATTCAAACTTAATACAGAAGGTCGTAATTCAGTAAAACGCGCAAAGTCCGTCACTATTAGATTCCGGAAAGTACACACAACACGCCCGTATCTGTGTCCATCAGGCCGTCGTTTTATAATTTACAAAAACAAATGTGCCCGCCCGGCAATGTCGACACAATCAGCTTGTAATTAACACCTGGCTAATGATGCAGCCGAAAGCGGCCGTAAACGAGAATAATAGGCTGTTCTCTACAACAACTAGAAACGTATGCCAATAAATAAGTGAACAAAAGAAGACAATCATAAAAGGATTCCAATTAGTTCAAATGTCGACAGGTAATAAAATGTACACAGAGCTGTATGTGGAATTTGTCTTTGTCGGGGCCTTGGTTGTAACAGTATGTAAGTCCAAAAAAACAAAAAGGCAGAAATGCAAACAAAAATAGTTAGTATATAAGCCATATAGTAATAAAAGATAGACATAAAATAGCAGTAGATAATGGTATCGCCAAGTAACCTTCTTTCGGCATATACAAACTTTTCTTTATTATTTAAATTCTTCCTTTAAATCTGACGGCGCATTCGCGTTTCGCACGTCGCGTCAATCATTAATTATCATATCATAAAACAAATTAAATTAATTCGCCCCGAAAATAATGTAAATGTGAATTATAAAATAAATTTATATTAAATAAATACAAAATACATTATAATATCGCTTCGCGCCGCACCGCTTATATACATGTAATATCACCCGCACAGCTTATTAATATAAATAAACTATAATATAAATTAACAAAGGTGAAATTGTAAAGTGCAGTGAAGTGGACTGAGGGCAGAGGAACAGACGTATTTCATTCCCATTAACCTGGTAAGTGCGTGCTCGTTCTCAAATTCCCATCAAAATTCTCCCACACTTCTTTTCCCGCAAAATTGAAGCAGTCCGCTTATCGTTAAATCCAGCGCCGCCACAACAAATGGTCCTTCGAGCCGGATGCATGGTTAAATCTCGTGTTTCAAACTTTTCATAACTTTCGAGTTTGAAAAATCACCGCCCAGCGTCCTTTCTTTTCACCGCCCGCGTGCCTTATAAGTGTTGCCTTATATTGAATATAATATAAGTAATATACCGCCGCTATGCCTCCTAAGGTTCATAATGGGGATAATGATAACCGCAATTTAATAATTTTAGAAGCCCGCCTGAAATACTTATACCAATTTATAGAAACGGTTCATGGAAAGGCACTAGATGCATTCTGTGGCTCCGAATGCGTCGCAACGTTTTTAGACAGTGTTGAAACAATTGACCAAATTCGAAATGAATTCAAAGCTACTAATGAGGAATATAATAACTTGCTTTTTAAGTGCAAACCAGATTCTAAACCTAACTTTGAAGATATGTCATCCGTTGAAGAAATGTACTGTAAGATTAAAGGCGTTATGAAACAAATTGAGCCACGGTCCAATGCTGTACCTGAACTTAATGAGCCATGTCGTAAAGCAATTAAGTTGCCGCCTATCGAAATAATGTCCTTTGACGGTGACATTCGAAACTGGCCGCTCTTTTTCTCGAGTTTCAAATCAACTGTACATGATAACACATCGCTTACCGATGCTGAGAGACTGTACTATTTGTTAGGGAAGCTCTCAAGCAAGGCACAAGTAGTTTTTTCTGGAATTACTCCCAATGCTGAAAATTACGTAACCATAATTAACTCATTAATTGATAGGTATGAGGATACGCGAATACTAGCCTCATCGTACTTAGATCAAATGTTGAACCTTAAATTAAATGGTCCGCCTTCAGTTTTATATTTTCAGACATTTTTAGACAAATTTATATCCGCTGCGAATGCATTAAAGAATCTTCCTATTGATAATTTAGCTGATCATATCCTACTACATATTGCTATGAAAAAGTTAGATGATCATACTATTCACACTTTTGAAATGACCCACAGAGATCAAAGGCTGCCTACATTTGCAAACCTGACAGAATTTATGAAAAGCCAATATCGTATATTTCATAACAGTCAACGTAATTCTACACATAATATTCAACAGCGCAATTTCCCAAATAAACTACCTCATAATATCCCTAGGCCACAAGCATATGTTGCAGCTTTTAATTCAGATAAGTGTTTGTGTGATAACATCATTCATGATCACTTTTATAAATGTCCGGCCTTTGCTAATTTAACTGCTTCCGCGCGATTCAAATGTGTCAAGGAACACAATGCGTGCGTTAACTGTTTGAGTATCAAACATAAAATTCGAGATTGCAGCTCCAGTTTGAAGTGTCGTAATTGTCATCAACGCCATCATACTCTGTTACATTTTGAAAGAGTTAACAACGTTAATGAAGTCGCGTCTAACCTTAACACTTCAACTACAGCTGCTCCGCAAATAATATCGTCAAGGCCTCCCCCCGCGCATCATATAAACCCTAATATTACATCGCAGTCTTTTACGGCTAGTGTGAGGCCGCGTTCATCTAATTTTATTCAATCTCCCAATACATCTACTACTGCATCGCAGATGGTAATAAATGAAGAGACTCCAACGTCTATATCCGCGCACAGTCATAATGTTGATAGCAAAGGTTGCGCTTCTCCGTGTATACAGAGTACTACGATTTTACTCTCTACCGCTCAAGTTATTGTTTATGATAGCTTTGGGAATGGTCATATAGTGAAATGTTTGTTAGATTCTGCATCTCAGAGTAATTTTATAACTTATGACTGTTGCACACGTTTAGGGTTGAACTATAATAGAAATTCGCTAATGACAGTAAGAGGTATCGGTGGATGTGAAAAATCTATTAAAGGCACTGCAGACTTTAGAGTCTTCTCTCGTTTTGATAGATTTGTTTATTTTGACGTATCAGGGCTTGTTGTGGATCGGATTACTGATAATCTGCCGACGGTGCCTGTAGATACGACGTTTTTTTCGCATATAAATACGCTTCCGCTCGCAGATAGTACTTTCAATTATCCTAGTAAAGTAGATATATTACTAGGCGCGTCATTATTTCCGCATTTATTATTGCCTAATATGGTTTACAGTAATGTACATGGCCTACCACCTGCAGTTCAAACAGTATTAGGGTATGTATTGGTTGGTACTGCTCCCGCTTTACAAATTTCTTATAAGCTTTCTACTTGTTGTACTGTTGTGCAAGAATCTTTAGATTGTCTTCTTAAGAAATTTTGGGAACTTGAGGAAATATCCGCACCCCCTATACAAAGTCAAGATGATCTCGAATGTGAGAATTTTTTCCGCGCTACCACTAGTCGTGACTCTAGCGGTAGATATACTGTCGCATTACCATTTAATGAAGATGTTTATAAATTAGGTGAATCGTATTCTACCGCACATAAGCGATTCTTATACTCAGAAAGAAAATTGGAAACCTCAACTATATTGCGTAAGAACTATGATGAGATCAGTATCGCCAAGTAACCTTCTTTCGGCATATACAAACTTTTCTTTATTATTTAAATTCTTCCTTTAAATCTGACGGCGCGTTCCCGTTTCGCACGTCACGTCAATCATTAATTATCATATCATAAAACAAATTAAATTAATTCGCTCCGAAAATAATGTAAATGTGAATTATAAAATAAATTTATATTAAATAAATACAAAATACATTATAATATCGCTTCGCGCCGCACCGCTTGTATACATGTAATATCACCCGCACAGCTTATTAATATAAATAAACTATAATATAAATTAACAAAGGTGAAATTGTAAAGTGCAGTGAAGTGGACTGAGGGCAGAGGAACAGACGTATTTCATTCCCATTAACCTGGTAAGTGCGTGCTCGTTCTCAAATTCCCATCAAAATTGTCCCACACTTCTTTTCCCGCAAAATTGAAGCAATCCGCTTATCGTTAAATCCAGCGCAGCCGCAACAGATAATATAGAAATATACAAAATTGAAATAGATATATGTATACATATAGAGAAGATCAAAAAGCTTGTCATAGCAATAGCACAAGAAAAACTAGAAAAAGTAAGTGCCTATAGATTATAAAAATACTTGTACAAGTAGTACAGCAAAATGTAAAACTAGTAACTAAAATGCATTGTAAAATCATTTTCTGGAAAACATTAAACAAAAGAGTAATAAAAGAAATAAAAGAAAGAATAAAAAAGAAAAAGAAAACATAAAAGAAAAGAAACCCCTAAAAGTGAAAAGCCCAAGCAATCTTGTTCCCTCTGAGAGAGGAAAAAAAACCCCCTATGTTCAGAAAATTTTATTTTTATAATAATAATATAATAATAATTTATTTATTTAAAGACAACACAGTCCAATACAAATATACATACACGAATAAACAGTCTAATACAAATATTCACACTATAATGTTATTAGTAATTAGTTTTTTTTTCCTTATGTCTATGTTAGTAATTAATGACTAGCACTGATTTAGTTCTTTTAATGAAGGACCAAATCAGTGGGCAGTCAAACTTATCAGCTATTCCCTTCAGGATGCTGTTGCTGCTACCACGCAATCTGCCCAGTAACGACGCTGTTTTTTTACGCCACAAAGCATCAAAGCCATCTATGTGTGCTTCGGCGAACATAGCCGACGCACTGCAGAAACGCGGTCGCCTCAACAACACCCTGAGGGAATTATTGTATTGGACTCGCAGGGCATTGTAAACTCATTGGGTATATTTGAACCACAGACTTGCCGAGTACAGAGAAGTACAGTAAGCCTTAAACAACGTTATTTTAACCGTCTCTGTACACCGAGCAAATCTGTTTGCAAATTATAAGCATACCTCACAAATTTTTCTCAAATCAATAAATTAAAATTCATTTATATTTTTATATGCAGGAAATATATGTACGAGGTTTTCATATATATGTAACATAGTGCATGTTTCACCATATTAGGTAGTCATACAAATTTCTTTTGTTTTTACTGGAATCACTGAATTTATTATATTTTATTACATATAAAATATCATAGTAATTGAAATAATATCATTCAATCATAAAATTATTTTGTACATTGTAAACTCATTATTCAATGTCATAACACAATTATTCTAGAATATTCAAATATCATTTACTAATTGACTAATATAGCACTTATGTCATAGGTGTATGATGAGAAATGTAATCAAAATCTGGAAGAAAGACAGTAGTCAACTGAAAAAGATTCAAAACAGCCGAAAAACACAATCCAAAGATCACAAGCCGAGTGAGTGGTGCAAGTTTGCAGCTGCAGAGGCCGGCAAGTATCACAACCAACCTTATACCATTCATATAAATAAACTGAGCACAAAAATTAAGGGAGCTAAATGTATCCTAATTTTTGAGTGCTGTGAATGCTGTAACTTGAAGAAAAATGGTCATACAGAAATTAAAAAAAGAAAATTGTAGCTCTATGTGTCTAGTTTTTGGATCTGAATTTCAAATATTTTTTTCAAGTTTTTTTTATGTTTAAGGCTTGGCAACTAGGCCTTTAAGCCAGGCGCCGTTGTATTGTAGGCTACAATCGACATCATTCAACGGAGTTCTTGTAAAAACTCAAAAGGCCACATTTGGCTATATAGTTCACATTTCTCGCGAAAACATATAATTACTACTCAAAAACTATCAATATTCTACAACTATTGTTCATTTTAGAGTAATTTTACACATTTTTAGAAAATAAAACTGCAAAGCACATCTCTCCTTTCAGTTCCTGCTAAAAACTCCCTTTTTTTTCAATTAATCTTGAGAAAACCACAGACAAAAATTATTGTGGTTTTTTTTTTTGGTCTACGAACTTAGAAAAAATTTTCATGACAACCTCCATGTGTACCAGATAACTTGTTCATTCAACTTCCATTTTGTATTTTTAAAATCTCGATATAAGCAAGAGTACAAGAGTTCTCTCTGAGATCTTGAGAGGATCTCTCCGTCTTTTGAATGTAAAAAGGATCATTATACCTTCTCACCAACCAATGATCGCACAGAAAGTTCAATATGGGTTTTGAAAATTTGTATACATATGCTATTAGAGGGATTAGTCATTGATTGTTCAAAAACAATATTACTGGCAGTGGCAACAAACTTTAAAGACCAAGTGATGTTTATACTATAATACAATGAGCAAGCAAGCTCGCGGACCGCATTCGTAATACCGAAGTAAGAAAGAGAGTTGGTCTGAAAGAGAGTGTCGGGGTGAAGGTAAGGAAAGGAATGCTCCGGTGGTTCGGGCATGTGGAAAGAATGCATGATGAAAGAATGACTAAACAGATATACATGCAAAAGTGGATGGATGCAGAAGTCGTGGAAGGCCATGACACACCTTCCATGATCAAATTGATCGTGTATTAGCAGAAAGTGATGTCAGGAGCCTTAATAACAGACGGGCGTGCATGACAAGAGTTATGAATGTGAAAGAAGCAAGTGAGGTGTGTAAGAATAAGCCTAAATGGCGCTCTGTTGTTCGTGCCTACCCCGCAAGGGAACTGGCGTGAAGCTATGTATGTATGTATGTACAATGAGCAACGGTGTCTGGAGCTTGTGCAAAACAGCTCACAAAAAAGGGAGATATAGCTCTTTCACTCTAAATATTTGTACCTCTTTTGTAGTTCCATAGAGATACAGAACAATCGATACAACTATGAGCCAATTGAGCCAGTGAGCTATGTTTACTAATAAGACATGAGTTTGAAAATGAGATATGGCTGATTTTTATCTCTCATTCCACTGGAGCTACTTCTTTGAAAGTCTAAAATCATAAATAATGTTTAAGTATTTTCACATCATGCTGTGTTAATAAAAACTGACACAGCTAAATTGGACTATTAGCTGACGCCAAACCAAGACAAGCCAAGAACAGAACACTTTAATTTGAGGTTTATAATGGCAAGGTGTCATGGTAGATTCTGATTATTTTAACTGTAATTCCACACACAGAATGATCAAGATGTCAATGAGTTGTTAAGCTCTAACATGGACATAGAGGGGATGTATTAGATGAATAGGATAAGATAGTGAGATGGAAGACACTATAAGGTGTATATATTGAGCATCTTAGTTCAAATAATTAACTACAACCTTTTGCAATATCATAACAAAATACGCAAGATTCAGTTTCAAATGAAATGACTACAACACATTCAGAACATACCGTGGTATCCGTCAATCTTTCCCATGTTTCTTGTAACACGGTGTGGTTTATAAAGTATGAGCGCCTATTGGTGTTCAAACAAAGCCTACATATAACAGTTGAAGACATTGTAAAGATTTGTTAATCAAATGTACATGTCGGTATTCGCTGTATACAAGCCACATATAAATTCGTTGTGCGGGGGGTAGAAGGTCCTTTGCTCTTCCTAGCAAGCTAAAGGCCCCCCGCGGTAAACGGAACCTAACTCAGGGAGGGAAGTAATGCGCGTACCTGCCTCTCCGGGTGCCAGCTGAAGGCCGGCGACCTCGAGAAGACGCATTGGCACGCGCTGCAGGACTTCTCTCCCTGTCTCGTTCTGCGGCCTCCTTGAGTGACATTACTGTCTCGCAAAAAGTAACCGCAGCCCCCCAATTGTCGCTGCTCTGCAGCATGGCCTTGACCAAGTCGCAGAGCGAGTCGACTGGACCTACGTGCGTCTCAAGTTCGAAACGCTGCGGCGCCCATGCGGCGCACTCGACAAGCGTGTGTAACGCCGTGTCGGGCGCGCCGCACTGGCGGCAGTCCGGGGAAGGCAAGCAGCCCACAATGCGACACAGATACTTATCGAAACATCCGTGTCCGGTAAGTATCTGTGTCGTCCTGAAGGTCAGGGTGCCGCTGGTGCGGTTGACCCATTCCGTCAGCTGTGGCCTGATTGCATCCACCGTGTAGCCGCCATAGGCCGCAGGGTTGTCGAGCTCTTGAGACCAGACGGCGATCATGGAGGCGGTTTCCCGCTTCCTGATCGCCTCGATTTCGACCTGACAGAAGGTCAGGCCTCTAGCTAGGGCATCCTGCCGGGTGCGGCGCACCACTGTCAGGACGTCCGCCTGGAGATGCCAGGGCGGATCGCCTGCCAGGAGGGTGGCCGCCGTCCGCGACACTGTGCGATACCCCCGTATGGTCCTCACGGCCAGAACCTGCTGCGCCCGTTGCAGCAGGGTTCTGTTGTGGCGGTGAAGTGCAATGGACCAGACGGGTGCACCGTACAGTGCCATACTCCTCAGGATGCCAGAGTAAAGTTTCCGCGTCGCACCTCCCGGGCCCCCTACGTTGGGAAGCAGCCTCGAGAGTGCGCCCGCGGATTTGACGAGTTTGGGAACTAGCTGCTCAAAGTGCGCTTTGAACAGCCATTTCCCATCGAGAACTAGCCCCAGATATTTCATCTGGGGCCCTACTCTAATGGCCACCCCTTGGACCGAAACGGTCAAGTCCGCGGGGGGATTGCGAAATTTCCTATGGAACATGATGGCCTCCGTTTTCGCGGGGGAGACCCTCAAGCCCAGCCTAGCTATTCGATCTACGACAATCGCCAACCCGGCGTTAGCGACGTCCACGGATTCCGCAAATGACGCAGCGCGTGCCGTGAGTAGGGTGTCGTCCGCAAAGCAGATCAGCCCTACCCCGGGTAGGACCGGAACCCGAAGGATCCAGTCATAACCTACGTTCCAAAGAATCGGCCCGAGGACCGACCCCTGTGGAACGCCGCACGCGACGCGTCGACGACCTACCTCGGGATTGCCGGACTCACCGCCCTCCCAAAGGATATGTCGATCCTGCAGGTACGCGCCCAACAGCCTCGTGAGGTACGGGGGGACTCCATGCGCGCGGAGCCCCTCCCTGATCGTCTCATGAGGGAGGCTGTTAAAGGCGTTCGCTATATCTAGCGACACCGCAAGAACGACATCCTTCGCTTGGACGGCTTCGTCCGTTGACGTTCGCAGCGTCTCGAAGGCGTCCATCGTGGAGCGCCTCCGCCGAAACCCGAACTGCGTTTCTGAAAGCCCCGGCTCCACAGTGTCGAGATGCTTCACGAGCCGCTCCGCCAAGATCTTTTCGAAGACCTTAGCGACCTCGTTCAGCAGCACTATGGGCCTGAAGGCGGACGGATCGTTGGGAGGCCGACCTCCCTTGGGAATCAGGCACAAACGACCCTCCTTCCATTGCGACGGGAGCCGACCTGCGCGAATACAGGCTTCGAACAGTTCCCGCAGCTGGCCGCGTAGATGTTTAGCGGCCAGGAAGAGGAGTCGACCTGGAACCCCGTCGGGTCCCGGTGCCGTCTTCCTGCCCCGGAGCCGGTCCAGGGCAACGTCTAGTTCCCCCTCGGAGATGGAGTGAGGCTCCTCGTCCGTGGGAGTGTCGGGAACGGGTGGACCCATACTGGGGGGAGTGAAGTTTCCCGGATCCGGGAAGAGCCCGTCGATAACCGACCGGAGCACCTCGGGTTCGAGCGTTTCCGTGACCGTGGATGTGCAAGGCCGCAACGTGTTGCGAGCTGCCGCTTGGAGACGCGAGGCATCGCCGCGTCGCAAACCCTCGTCAGGGTCTTGCGCATGTGCTCTGCCTGCGACTCCAGGTTCTCGAATTCGACTGGGTAGGCCCAGCTTTCCGTGAGTGCCCACTCCTCGGCCTGCTCCGGATCGAGCTTGGTAAGGGCCCAACGCGGGAAGAGAGGGGGGGGGATGAACAGGTTGTAGGCTACAACTAACGACATTCAACGGAGTTCTTGTGAAAACTCTAAAGGCCACATTTGACTATACAGTTCACATTTCTCATAAAAAACATAATTACTACTCAAAAACTATCAATATCCTACAACTATTATTCATTTTAGAGTAATTTTACACATTTTTAGAAAATAAAACTGCACAGCACAACGTCTCCTGTCAGTTCCCGCCAAAAACTCCGCGGAATAAATAGAATTTTGAAAGGGGGTTGACATTAAACGTCTCACAGTGTCTTTACCAAAAATGTAAAATTAAGCTTTAAATAAATAAAAAAAACGATTTAAATATAGAAATAATAAATAAAATGATTTTATAAAATAATTGTTATTTTTTTACTCCAAACACTAGAAATTTAAAAAATACAATTTTAATAAGTAGCTAGGTCATTGTGTAGTCTGTTTTAAATATCTTAGCCTGTACGAGTAATGTATTAAAAAAATAAGAAGTGGTAGTATAGTTTTGATGGTCTTCGACTCTTCGTCTGTTTGAAAATAGGTAAGTTATTGGTATCGATGTTTAAAAAAAAAGGAAATAAAAAAAATACAATACGGAATTAGTACTGTTACAGATAAGCTAGTAAGAAAATTGTTCGGATTGAACCGTCTGATACAAGAAGCTTACACACAAAAGCTTCTTGATCTGATACATAGTATCCATAGTAGTTTGTTCCACAAACTACTATGGATACTACGTCTCCGTGAAGAACACGAAAAAAAATATTAATTTTTGTATTGTATTTTTTTGTTTCTGGCTTGGTAGTTAGGTTAGGTCTTTTTTTAAAAGGACCAATTAATTATCTTGTATTGTAATCCGCTTAGCAGTCCGCCGCATAATGCAGGTGTAAATGTTGTCGAAGCTTATGTTGCGTACTGCAACGTAAGAACGCCATCTCTTTATTCTTTTGCAAAACTGGCCCACTCCAGGACTGCACTGCAAGTTCGTGTATGGGCCATTTTAGCTACATTTTTACAAGATTTATTATATTATATAGTGGTGAATCAGAGGCGTCTCTAGCCCGTCCATGCTCTAGCCATGGACGTAGTATATAAATAGTACGTCCACAGAGTGCTTTTATATAGGTACTGGAAAAGTACGTCCATGGCTGTAGCCCATATATTATACTTAGCGCCTGTATGCAATTTATACCCTTGCGACCTCTAGCACGGTCAAAATAGAATACTTCATTGCAGTTATATTTTCACGAGTGAAAGGAAATTCGGGTATAAATCTTGCAATTTTAAATGATGTTAGGAAACACTAAATACACTTTCAGAACAACTCGCATAGAAACCGTACTTAAATAGTAACAAATTAACAATATAGATACTGTTTTTCCTTTTCACTTATGGCACAATTTGGTGTGTGGAATAGAGAGGGATGTATAATATTTTATTTCACTCACTCCCGTGGACCAAAGATATGATAACGAATGATAATGAAGGATTCTTTTTTCCTTCTATTTATGAAGAGTTCTTGTTCTGAGGGTACAGGAGTAACAAGTATTTTTTATGAAGGAAGGGATTAAAAGAATAATGGGACACTAATCCAATATAATCTGTAATTATCTATTTTAACTATGAGCTCATGTAACATGAGATAACTTTTATTTCAACACGAATCATGTCGAAACAAAAGTTATTGTACAGAGTAAAGCAGCCGCTCGTGGCGCGCACGATCCCAGGATAGATGAGGGCTTTTGTTGGTACTTGATGGTTTCCTAGCTAAATAAGGTATACTATGGACTTTTACCACTTCTATGGAAACCTTAATTTAATTGTGTAATAATTTATTGTCAAACATTGTTCTACAGACGTGTAAGTAAAGGGGTAATTAAATAAACTGTGATAAAAAAATGCATGTAAACATATAGCTTGATAATACTTTATTGAACACGACACTTATAAAATTAAAAATCAATGTGCGAAGGTTTTTGTCTGCAAAACTTGACAATGTTGTAAACGCCATCCGTTACCTAACATACACTAAACTATTCATAGACACGTCACGCATTTACTGGTAGCCGGTTTGGTACATGGATTGACTTGTAAATTTTATAGATTGATAGACAACACTTTATTGTACACCATTTCAGAAAACACATAAATACTTATAACCTGAAAATATTCTAAATATGCACAATGGGCGGTCTTATCGCTAAGAAGCAATCTCTCACAGGCAATCCGTGGCAGGAATAAAACAGATTATATTTGTCAAAGGTGGTATACATACATATTATTGGATATGCAGTTACTTACAGTATATCCTATTCATTAATAAACATATAAGTATGTAAAAATTATATACATATGTATATAAATATACGTATGTAATTTTAGATACCGCTGTATTTTAATAGAAGTATTTTGTCTAGTTTTACAATTAACAAAAATTTTCAGTGGAACACAATTTTTTTTTATCCCACAGCGTTGCCACAGAAAGGTGAATCTGCTGAGTACCTCATTGCCCGCTATCACGTTTTTACGGTCATATATCTTCTCAAGGATTTCTTCGATTCAAGTACCTTGTTGATACTGTAATGACCAGGAATCAGTGATACTGTAGCCAAAGTTTAATGATCTTGAATGAGTCATATGAAACCGTGGTTGCAGATAAAGATGAGTTCAGAAGATTCGCCCAATAACGAGTAATAGGGTGAGAAATTGTACGATACATTGTCTCAGTAATGTAATATATTTGCTAGAATGTATCTATCTATGTGATTAAGCTACTACAAAACAAACTTAGAGACTAACACACACACACACATAGCTTCACACCAGTGCCCTTGCGGGGTAGGCACGAGCAACAGAGCGCCGTTCAGGCTTGTTCTTACACACCTCACTCGCTTCTTTGACATTCATAGCTCTTGTCATGCACGCTCGTCTGTTCTTAAGGCTCCTGACATCACATTCTGCTAGTATACGATCAATTTGATCATGGAAGGTGTGTCATGGCCTTCCACGACTTCTATTCAGAGACTAACAATAAGACTATATATTTAATTATAGAAAAAGGGTCCTTCTGTCGCTGAAGCACAAACTATTTCAGAAAACCACAGTTAGTATCTATCGTGTTTGGTTGAAATACGAGTCTTCAAATTGCTCATAGTTGGTGCCGAAGTCACTGTCTGCTGAGGTTCAGATAAATTCAATAAACGTTTCGCTAGGGACCTTGGAGCGATTTCCAAATCACAAATGCTCAATTCTTGGCAATGACTCCGACAATCTACCGGCAAATTTTATGGCAAACTTCAACCCCATTGATGCCAGTCCGCGTGGTTCTTCCGATTTCGCAATCTCCACATAAATATTTATTCTGCCATTATTCACTTAAAATTAACTCCAGGACTTTTAGCTAAAATCAGGCTACGAGATCGTTCTCTTTGTGAATGTGGCCTTGAACATTAGCACTTATGTTCGCACTGTACACTGCTGCTGATGGCGGGCTGGTGCGCGACCGGCGCCGGGGAAAAGCGCCGCCGGTAGGCGCAGCCTAGGCCCACTGCTGCTGTCAGTCCTGCCGCCGCTAGACAGTAAATGGCTACGTAGTGGTGTACATCGTGATAAGACACGTCATCCTGGTCACCCTGAACCTGATCCGATGCCGCTTTCATGTCTTCTATTCGCTTACCGAGATTCAATAGCGAGTGATTTATAGAACTATAGTCTAGCTCTGGTCTGATGTTAGGTATCGATATGTTGATAAAATTGTTGACAGGTGCGATTTTCGGAGCTAGTATCTCCGGCTCAATATTAATTTGATTTATGAAATCTTTGTGGGATGTGATGGTGGATAAATCGCTTTTGATGACACATTCATTCCACAAAGTGATGACATTGAGGCCAGTCACCTGTTCGCCGGTAACTTGATCACCACATATAAATCTAAGGGGACATTGTCCGCAACAGCTGATTATAAAAATATTGGTTTTAATTGTTATCCACGTCGTCTCACATTCACTTAGTGTAATCTTACACACGTGGCTTTGTTTACTTGTAACACACAGGTTATCATCTGAGTGTCTGCGGTAGACGGGCGTTTGAAGTTCGCAAAGATAAGTATTTGAGTTGTACGATATACACTTATCAAAGTCGCTAGTAGACATAGGTATAAATGTATCCTTTTTTAAGTTCATCGCTATATGACTTGATACAGGAATGATGTTCACCATGTGTTTGTCTATTTGATGTGGAAGTGGAAATGTTTTGTAAATGTCATAATTCTCTCTATTTATTAAAGGAATTTGTATTTGAAAAATAAAGTATTGTTGCGTCATTCTAACTTTAACTTTTAGTATTTTATAGATATTTTGTAGATCGGTTTGCAGATTATCTAATGGAAGTGCCAGATCCTTTGGGAGCTGTCCTCCTATGATGCTAAGTTCATTTTGTAGTTGGGAAGGAGTAAGAAGATGAATATTGAAGTGCTTGAGGTTCGTGATAGTATCTAATAGTGCGTCTTGGATATTTTTTAGATTCAAAAGAATGTTGTTAGCTATTATGCTTGTTAATATGAAGTCGCTTGTAGTTTCTACTTTAATGATCTCTTTCTTCACATTATTGGTGACTTGATCTAGATCATTGAGGTGTTGATTAAAGATTTTGTGTTGCTTCTCTATCGTATTTTCTATTCTTTGTAGTAAATTATTTTCTGCTTCTATAACTGATGTTTGGTTCTTCCAAAGATGTAATAAATGATTCTGATTAGTTTTGACTAAATTAATATCGCGCTCGTACTGTTCAGCAAAACGCTCGTCTAAGACACCGAACAATGTATTCGCGATATAGCCGATTCCGTTTACAAGGCCTCGTCGCATGCGCCTCGGAGTATCGAATTTCTGATTACGTAACATTCGGTCATAGAACTCTAATTCCTTGTACCCGTGACGTAGTTGGAGTAAAACAATGCTACAATGGTTGTTGTTTTCTGAATGAATGCACATTTTATCCAGATGAGTAATATAGCTCGTAAGCACCTTTGATCCTTGCCAATAGGGTTGCATATCGTAGTATGCAATTAATTTCCATTGGTCTTGAATTAAGCGCATATCTCCCACGTTGTCGAAAAATATATGTTTATTATTATTTAGTTTTGTGATATTGTATTCGCTACTTGCGATTACAGCTGAAGTAAGGAAAAATATTAATAAAGTAATAAGGGATATAGGATTGATTCGTAAGACACTGTTTAAGTTTTGATGTTTATGTGTGCTTGTGGATGATATGCTGGTTTTTTTATTTGATTCTGGATTGTTTGTTGGAAGCTTTGATAATTTTATGATGGGTCTCTTGATTATCCCTTTTTTGGTTTTTACACTGACTACCCGGACGTGGTCATCCGTTCCCGGATGTAATTCGATAACACGTCCCAATGACCATTTTCCTGGTGGTAGATTGGCGTCATGTATTATTACGACGTCATTTAACTCTATATTAGACTGTGAAGTTCGCCATTTACTTCTGGCAGATAATTGCGTTAAATATTCAGCGCGCCATCGTTTCCAGATGTCATTGAATATTTTTTGCGTAAGTTGCCACCTAGTTCTTTCATCTCTTTCAGTCTCTACGATTGTCAATACTGGACCGCTCGCTAAGAAATGTGAAGGAGTAAGATAATCCAAATCTTGTGGATCTTCGGTTAATGTAGTTAAGGGTCTCGAATTGAGACAAGCTTCAAGCTGAGAAAGCAGAGTTGTGAACTCTTCATATGTTAACTTTTGATCACCTAAGACTCTACGTAAGTGGTATTTTAAACTTTTAACAGCTGCTTCCCATAGCCCTCCAGCACTAGGCCAAGAAGGCGCATTGAAATGCCATTCGATTTTCATTTGATTAAGTTCCGCGTAGAAGTCTTCTGATAGTATTGACTGATGGTTAATAAATTCTTTCGCTAATATTTTGCTTGCTCCTACAAAATTAGTGCCGTTGTCACTGTATAGGTGACGTGGGATTCCTCTTCTAGCCGATAATCGTGGTGCTAAAAATGCTGAAGATATAAGGTCGGATACCAACTCCAAATGTACCGCCTTTGTAACCATACAGATAAATACAGCCACATACCCTTTGGTAGATTTGATGCCGCGGCCTTTGCTAGATTTGACATCTACGTAGCCTGTATAGTCTACTCCGCTATGATAAAAAGGCCTCGTGGGGTTGCTCCTAGCCTCCGGAAGGTTTCCCATGAGTTGTGTATGCTTGATGGGATTGTGTCGCTTGCATAGTACACAACAACGCAATCGTTTTTTAACTGCCCTATTCCCGCCTACTATCCAGTACTGATTACGAAGGTAAGAGTGAGTTAATCTCGCTCCTCCATGAAAAGTCGATTTATGTGCAAAGTCAATCAATAAATTAGTTAGATGGCTGTTATGGGGAATGATATAAGGATGTTTCATGTTGTAAGATATATTGCTATTTTTTAGTCTACCACCAACTCGCAGTAGACCTTCGCTGTCTATAAACGGATTAAGACATAACAGCTTGCTTTTTTGATCCACCTTATCCTGTGTTCGAAGATCATTCATCTCCTTTTCGAACTCTAAACTCTGCGCAGCCCTAATGATTTTCAATTGACTACTGCGCAGTTCATCTGTTGACAAAAATGATTTTTTCTGGCGGTCACGAGAAAATGCTCGCATTATCCATGCAAGTACGCGTGACGCCCGCGTGAAATTACTATACTTATTTATAAAATCGCTGATGAAGTTTAATTGCGTATTATCGTTTTTTATAATGACATTTGATAATATTTTCTTAGACTCTAAATCCGTTTTAAATATAGATTGCTTTTGATATGCTTGATGATCGTATAAAGGTAACCAAGAAGGACCTTTCCACCACAGTTCATGTTTTATTAAATTTTCAACAAACGTACCACGACTGGCACAGTCAGCTGGGTTTTCGCTAGATTTGATATAAAACCAGCACTCTGGTTGTATAATTGCAGTGATTTCTTTCACTCGATTGGCTACAAAGGGTTTCCATCGACTCGGATCACCTTGTAACCACCCAAGGACTGCAGTAGAGTCGCACCATGCTATAATTTGTACATTATACTCGCTTAAGCTTTGCTTGATTTTTGTCATTAGTTTTGAAAGCAAGAGTGCGCCACTTAATTCAAGCCTGGGCAATGATATGTCACTCTTTTTTGATGCGGAAGTTTTGCTGATCGGTACTAGTTTAGTTTTTGCCGCTAAGAGTGTGATTTTTACTTGGTTTTGACGAACTATTCGCGCGTAGACAACGCATGCGTATGCCGCTAGGGATGCATCGCAAAAACCATGTAATTCGATAGTATCATTCTGCTCGCTTCCTATCCATCTTGGAACTTCTATATCCTTTATATTTTCGATATCTGCTCTCAGTCGGATCCATCTTGTGTACATATCCTCTGGTATGACGTCATCCCATTTGAGATCTATCGACCACACGCTTTGGAACAATAATTTAAGCTGTACTACTGCCGGTGCTAACCATCCAAGTGGATCGAAAATTTTGGATATTTCGCCTAATAGTACTCGCTTCGTTGGCTTCGCATCTGGCTGCGTAGTTAACTTACACATGAAATTAAACTTATCCTGTTGAGCATTCCACGTAAGACCAAGTGCTTTTGTAGACGCTTGATACTTAAAATCATACGTATTAGGTATGCTTTCTGCTTTATCAACACTCTCTAATAATGCTATCTCGTTCGCTGACCATTTACGAAGGTTAAATCCTCCTGATTTGAGGAGTTCTATAAGATCCTTTTGCAATTGCTTTGCCGATGTGATGTCAAACGCGCCACTAAGTACGTCATCCATGTAAAACTGCTCCTCTAAAACTTTTGCTGCTACTGGATAACGACTGCGTTCGTCTATAGCTAACTGTTTAAGTGTCATCATTGCTAAATATGGTGCAGCTTTAGTGCCATATGTTACAGTCGCTAGAGTATAGTCTTTGAGGTGATGATTGGGATTTTGGCGCCAAACGATTTGTTGATAACGCTGGTCTTCTTTATGTACGAAAATCTGCCTAAACATCTTTTCAATGTCTGCAGTAAAGGCATATTTGTATTTCCTCCATTTTAATATTAATGATAAAATATCCTGTTGCAAATTTGGACCCCGATACATAAGATCGTTAAGACTTAAACCCGTATCTGTTTTTTCCGATGCATTAAATACAACTCGCAGTGACGTAGTATTCGAATCAGCGCGATGTACACCGTGGTGCGGCAAATAGTAGGCAGGTTTCATATTGCTTATTGTTGTTAAGTGCATGTGACCCATATCGATATATTCATTTATAAATTCTCTGTATTTATTTGATAATGTGTATTCCTTTTGCAATTTTTTTTCTAGCTGATAAAATTGGGCACATGCTTTTGGTTTAGATAACCCTAGCTTTTCCTCTGCATCTGGGTGTAGAGGAAGGCGAACAACGTACTTCCCGTCTGGCTGACGAGTAGTCGTGGATTTATAAAGCTCAGTACATTGATAATCCTCATCCGAAATATCTATTTTTTCGTTGATATCTTCGATAGACCAAAACTTATGCAAGTTTTCTACATCAAGCATGACTACATTACATTGGTATGATTTCACGTTGCCACATAAAATCCATCCCAGTCGTGTTTGCTGGGCTACCGGCAATGAGTCGTTTTCTTTGATAATTCCTCCCATGATAATAGATGAGTAGATGTCTGCACCTAATAACAGGTCTATGGATCTACGACGATAAAATTCTGGATCTGCTAATTGTATATTTTCTATAAAAGACCAGTTTGGCTTGGAAAATGATTGATTGGGTAAATTGTTAACTGCGTGTTTCATTATAAAAACTCCGGTATTTAGCGAATAATCGCTATAGATAGAAGATATTGTGACATTCATGATGCCTTTGCAAGTATTTGCCTGCGCTCCTAATCCTAAGATTACTCCTTTACAATGCTGGCGTGGGATACCTAGTGTTTGAGCTGCGTTTTCTGTTATAAGCGATGTCTGTGATCCTTGGTCGATGAGAGCACGCATGATAATCTTAGTGCCATCTGCGGCTTGCACTGTCACCAGGGATGTGGCTAAGAGAATTTCCTGCGTGTCCTCCAGCGACACGTGTGCGCTGCTTTTCGATTGTTTATGAAAGTTATCCGATATTGCGAAATTTTGCGATGTCATCGGTGAAGTAAATGCTTCATGAACAATAGTATGATGATTTGCATGACACTTATGACAATTTTTGTTCGAAAAACAATCTCTACCGTAATGATTATAAAGGCAGTTTTTACATAACGATAACTTTGCAATAGTTTGCCTTTGTACCTCAGGTCGATACCCTACGAAAATGTCGCAATTCGGTACGACATGATTTTTATTGCAAACTGGACAATTTTGCACTGTTGCCGAGGTATTTTTCTTATTGTTTTGCGATTTAAGTAATGGATTTTGATTGCTAATAAATGATTTAAATTTGTATGATTTTTTGAATGCGTTTGATGAAGATATTTGCTGATGTTGCTGGATAGGCTTTGATTGATCTTGCTTACGTTTTGATGATTCTAAGGCGGTAAATTTCGCCTCTAAAAATTTTAAAAATTCCTGTAAGGATGGCAACTCCCTTGGATTTTTTAATGACTCGATATAGTCATTGTGGCTCTCTTGGTCTAATTTTTGTGATAAGATATAAACTATCATCGGGTCCCAGGTATCAATAGCAACCCCTAGGTTTTTTATAGCATTTAAGCATTCATTCGTTGTGTCGTGGATCCTTTTGATTGCTGATGCTGATTGTTGCGGTATCATCGGAAGATTCATGATAATATGCATGTGAGAGTTGAATATTAGCTTAGGGTTACTGTAGCGATGATCCAGTAACTCCCAACAAGCAGTATAATTATCAGAGCTTATATTTAGATGTTGCACCAATTTCTCAGCTTCGCCCTTAAGCTTGCTTTTTAGGAACTGCATCTTCTGTGCGTTCGATAGGCATCTGTTTCTGTGAATAGTTTCTAAAAACAGATCCTTAAAGGATACCCACAGATGATAACTGCCGCTGAACGTCGGGATGTCGATATGTGGAGTAGACTTTTCGCGATGACTTTCTGACCACATCTTGCTATTTATGTCTTTTTTGATTTGAAGATACCTTTGCTCACACGAGTTGTATGCTTCTTCATATTCTTCATTCTCTTCGTAGAGCTCGCTGTCAATTTCCCAATGCAGAGCATCAATAACGGACCATCGTGTCTGCACTGAGGTCATTGCGTCTTCAAATTCCCATTTTTGGGAAATGATTTCCAGGTCTATGCTCTTGATAGTTCTTTGGAACGCTTTAAAATTACTACTTTGCTTTCTTAATAATTCTTCCAGTCTACTAGGCGAACCTTGAGTCTTCGGAACCTGAAAGGATGTTTCGGAACGCGCGGATGGTTGAGGCGTCCTGTCTACCCCCTGCGCATGTCTCTGATCGCTTGATGGTGGTTGTGTTAAATGCCCTGGCGTTTCAGGTCTGATGATACCTTTCTCCTTAGATTCCGATGGCAAATAATTAATCATATAGGCACGTGTTTCTGAATAAAAATTTGACGTTCTTTCATAATACCTATTTATAAAATAATCATGTGATTTATTTTCAAATTCACAAATTTTTATGTGGTTACACTGAAACTCTTGCCAATACGTTTCCAATGTGCTTATCCGCTTTTTTATATGAGCCGGAGTCTTGCGTTCGACACCGTCTTTTTTGAAATTGACCAGGAGTTGTTCCATGGCTCCCATGATTTGATTTTGTGTTAGAACGAGATCTTCCATTTTCTCGTGATAGTAACGATTAGATTTCTTAGATAAGATTGACAATGTGGACTCACCGATGTTGCTAGCTCACTTACGTGGCAGTTCCTACCGCGCTGGTACTCCTATTATGTATCAATCACTCGCGAAGTAGGTCCTGCTTAACGTAAAGCTCGAAGGACCATAAAGATGTACGGTTTGTCACATCTGAGGATATTAAATAATTAGATGAAATAACTTTAACTATGATTTATTGATATTAACTTAATACTAGATATGATATGATATGATGTATGAGTAACACGTACGCGAGTCGCGGTGCTTCTACGTGAACTGTCGATAATAACGCGTGCTCGCGTAAATGCTGATTGTGCGTTCTGTACAAGAATACCGTACATCACAATTTCTCTTTTTTGGCTACCTATAATTTAATTTATTATCGCTTGTCGCTTCTAGTCTGTCATTGGCAAAATCAATGACAAAGGCGTTGGGAGGCAGTACCAAAAAGAATAGAACAGTTTTCAAATTATTTTTTAACTAGCTACGCCCCGGGGTCTCAACCGGGTGGTGATGGAGAATCGTTATATTTTGAATAATTCACACTATATCTTTATAAATTTATAGCCCATGTGTTATTCTGATGTGTAAGCTATATTATTGCAGTTTCAAGAAAATCCATTCAGTAGTTTTTTCGTGAAAGAGTAACAAACGTACATCCATTCTTATGAACTTTCGCGTTTATGACATTAGTAGGAAGGATGAACTTTTAAAACCACATGTATCACATGAGTTCCTTCCTACGTTCTACTCATCAGTTTACACACGTATGTGTGTTCCTATATCTTGATATTCATTCCCTTTCATTACAATCAGTTTTGAATTTTGACATTACTTGTGTCGAGTTTATGTCAAATTTTAACCAATAGTAAGGCAAATGGACGATTGTTAAGATATAGGTACTTTGGCTATTAATTAGCTCTTACAAAGAATTTATTTTGACATGAATAATCCACTCTCTTTCAGTGACTAACAGTGTACACTTTAATTATTTTTTTCTTTTATTCAATGTTCTGTGATCACACAAGTCACATTTGTATGGTCTAGTATACACAGGTGTCCCTTTAAATTTTTTATATTTTATTACATATATCAAATTCATAGCTCTTCTCCTATGAATGTTTTAAAATGATATGTTTTTTTAAACTCTCACTAGCCGATACTCCATAATCACACAAATGACACTTGTACCGTTTCTCTCCAGTGTGTACAAGTACGTGTATGTTTAAATCGGCCTCTCTGACAAAGTTCTTTTGACATATATCACATTCATAGTTCTTTTCCTTTATGTGTTTATACTTTAAATGTGTTTTAAAATTTCCACCATGTGATGTCCAATAATCACACAAATCACACTTGTACAGTTTCTCTCCAGTGTGTATATGTTGGTGTTTATTTAACTGGTTTTTAGTAGTAAATTTTTTTTGACATATATCACATTCATAGTTCTTTTCCTTGTGTTTAATCAATAAATGTCTTTTTACATTCCCACTATACGTTGCTCTATAATCACACAAATCACACTTGTACCGTTTCTCTCCAGTATGTACTTGTAGGTGTATGTTTAAATCGGCCTCTCTGACAAAGTTCTTTTGACATATATCACATTCAAAGTTCTTTTCCTTCATGTGTTTATACTTTAAATGTGTTTTTAAATTTCCACTATGTGATGTGCAATAATCACACACCTCACACTTGTATGGTTTCTCTCCAGTGTGTACACGTAGATGTCTTCGTAAACTGTCCTTAGTAACAAAATTCTTTTGGCATGTATGACACGAATAGTTCTTTTCCTTTTTATGCGTAAACATTAAATGCTTTTTTAAACTCCCACTATCCGCTGCTCTATAATCGCACAAATCACACTTGTACGGTTTCTCTCCAGTGTGTACTTGTAGGTGTCTGTTTAAAATGCTCTTAGTGACAAAGTTCTCTTGGCATGTATGACATTTATAGGATTTTTCCTTTAAGTGTTTGAACTTTAAATGTGTTTTTAAATTTCCTTGTTGCGATGTTCTATACTCACACAAATCACACTTGTATGGTTTCTCTCCAGTGTGTACTCGTAGGTGTGTATTTACTTCGACCTTAGAAGAAAAATTCTTTTGACATATATGACATGTATAGTTTTTTTCCTTTATGTGTTTAATCAATAAATGCTTTTTTAAATTTCCATTATCTGATGGTCTATAATCGCGCAAATCACACTTGTAGGGTTTCTCTCCAATGTGTACTTGTAGGTGTCTATTTACTTGGACCTTAGTAGAAAAATTCTTTTGACATATATGACATGCATAGTTTTTTTCTTTTGTATGTTGGTACATTATATGTGTCTTTAAGTTGTCAGTATTTATTGCTTTAGAATCACAAAAATCACACTTGTGTGATTTCTCTTCGGTGTTTTCACAAAGGCTTTCATTTAATTTCTTCCTTAGAGAAACATGCTCGGGACATTTATAATATGAAAATAATTCTTCTTTTTTGTGTTCATGCATTACTTGTTTATTTAAATTGTCATTGTCTGACGCACCATAGTCACATAAGTCAGAAACACAGGCTTTGTCCTCACCAGCGTGTTGTTTTCGAAGGTGTATATTATAGGACGTTTTTGTAAAACATTCATATTTACACAGTTTACATGAGAACAACTTATCACTAGAGTAGCTATTTAAGTTGTCATTAGAAGCAGTATCATGTACAGTAAGAGAAATGTTTTCATCAAACGTAACAGTTGATTCCTTTGGCTGGCATATAGAGATATTATTTAGTGACTTTCTTTCCATGATTGCTTCATCAGCTACATTATGCTCCGCTGTTTGGTGTAAATCTTCTGTGTTGCATTTCTTCGCTGTTACGCCTAAAAGTAGTAAGAATACAGCTAAATTAATTATAAAAATCTACCAACTACGTGATACTTCTGCACAATGATGACAAATTTCAACTGGTTTTGTCACTTGGCAATAGAATCCAACAGCAAAGTTTCTAAAGTCATAAAAATCAGACCCATCACCTCTTCTAATATTTAACCTATAAAGTAGACATGTTAAAAATCAAACATCTTGAGCTACCAAAATAATTTCAACGAAAATTAGTTTGGATAACGTCTTTTAAGTAGTATTTGTGTTTTTTTTTAAAGTAATCGGCAGAGATACAC
Source organism: Dendrolimus kikuchii (assembly GCA_019925095.2). Lineage (NCBI taxonomy): Eukaryota > Metazoa > Arthropoda > Insecta > Lepidoptera > Lasiocampidae > Dendrolimus > Dendrolimus kikuchii. The sequence continues at coordinate 37,268,721 of CM034387.1, forward strand.
ACATTGTATATCCCCAAATTAAGCAAGTTACGCTTGTGATATGGGTAGTAGACAACGGACTACTCTGGGGCCGATCCCAGGATAGATGAGGGCTTTTGTTGGTACCTGATGTTTTCCTAGCTAAATAAGGAATACAGTGGACTTTTATCACTTCTATGGAAACCTTAATTTAATTATGTAATAATTTATTGTCAAACATTGTTGACCAGGCGTGTGTAAGTAAAGGGATAATTAAATAAACTGTGATAAAAAAAATACATGTAAACATATAGCTTGATAATCCTTTATTGAAGATGACACTATATAAAACTTAAATTCAACTTCCGTAGGTTTTTGTCTGCAAAACTTGACACTGTTGTAAACGCCATCCGTTACCTAACATACACTAAACTATTCATAGACACGTCACGCATTTATTGGTAGATGATTTGGTACATGGATTGACTTGTAAATTTTATAGATTGATACACAACACTTTATTGTACACCATTTCAGAAAACACATAAATACTTATAACCTGAAAATATTCTAAATATGCACAATAAAACAGATTATATTTGTCAGAGGTGGTATACATACATATTATTGGATATGCAGTTACTTACAGTATATCCTATTCATTAATAAACATATAAGTATGTAAAATATTGTGGCGAGCGATGGTGGAACAATCTAGTTGGTTTAAGACTTTTAGAAAAAGGTAGAAAACTGGAAAGAAATGACAAGGACGGATACATTTTAGAAAGGGATAGACGATGAACGAAAGTTGTAGAATAGAAAGTTCGGGAAAGGAAAGACAGATACATAGATGTTAGAAAGGGATAGACAATAAACGAAAGTTCTGGAATAGAAGGTTCGGGAAGGAAAAGACAGAGATAGATAGATGTATAGAAAGGGATGGATTGCAAATAAAAGAATGACGAAAAGAAGATCCAAATTATGGGTTCTAGAAGATTCTTCCGGGTTTATTAGTAGGGTAGGCGCACCTACCGGGCAATTTGCGACTTGAGTTCAGTTCAAGACAGCGAAGCGACAAGTGCGATACGGAAGAGTTGGAAGAGAAGTTTATTAGAAGACAGTGACGAGTTAAGTGGTGAATTTAGTGACAAGTATTGTAGACAGTTAAGTGAAGGAGGAGTGTAGTGTAGTTCGAGAGACGAACCAGAAGCGAGCAACACGCGGTAATATCGAAGGTGAGCACTGCAGTAGCAGGAGGTGGTCTACGCAATATCGGCGGACGGTATTGTGAGATAGACACCTTATCGTCGGGACAGTGCATCGTTAGTCGTGCGTATAGGGGGTAACCCTGCGGAGAGGTATTACGTGCGGCTGTGTAAGTCAAAGCTTTCAGATAAAAACTGGTGTTTTCTTCCAATGCTAAGTGGGTACCCCGCTCGCACGAAACAATATTGTATGAAAAAGAATTATTAATATAATATATTATATATACATATGTATATAAATATACGTATGTAATTTTAGATACCGCTGTATTTAAATAGAAATATTTTGTCTAGTTTTACAATTAACTACAATTTTCAGTGGAGCACATCTTTTTCTTTCATCCCACAGTGTTGCCACAGAAGGGTGAATCTGCTGAGTACCTCATTGTCTGCTGTCACGTTTTAAAGGTCATATATCTTCTCAAGGATTTCTTCGATTGAAGTACCTTGTTGATACTGTAATGAACAGGAATCAGTGATACTGTAGCCAAAATTTATTGATCTAGAACGCGTCTTATAAAACCGTGGATGCAGATAAAGAGGAGTTCAGAAGATTCACACAATAACGAGTAATAGGGTAAGACATTGAATAATACATTGTCTCAGTAATGTAATGTTTGCTATAATGTATCTATCTATGTGATTAAGTTACTACAAAACAAACTTGTTGTCTGTAAAGGCATGCTTGGCTGTCCATCAAGGAGTGTTGGTGCGAACACTAATGTAAGGCAGTGAAAGTTGGGTGTGGCAGAAGAATCATGAAAGTAGAATAAATGCAGTTGAAATGAGAGCTTTGAGAAGTATATATGAGGTAAGCATGAATGATATGATATGGAACAGTGTAATAAGGGAACATTGTGGATTGAAAGAAGATGTAATAACAAGTGTTGAATAAAAAGAATGTTAAGGTGGTTTGGGCATGTCGAGAGGATGGATGAAAATAGAATCACAAAACAAGTGTATGACAGTATTGTGAATGGTAGAGTTGGTGCCGGTAGACCACAACGTACACACCATGATCAAATAACAGAAGTGTTAAAACGAGGTCAGATAAAAAGCATATCAAATAAACGTGCATGTATGAAGAGGTTAATGAAAGTAGATGAAGCGACAGTTGTTTGTCAGGATCATCGCAAGTGAAGGTCTCTGCCTACCCCCATGGGAAAAAGGCGTGATAATATGTATGTAAAACAAGCTTAGAGACTAACAATAACACTATATATTTAATCATACAAAAAGGGTGATTCTGTCGCTGAAGCACAAACTATTTCAGAAAACCACAGTTCGTATCTATCGTGTTTGGTTGAAATACGAGTCTTCAAATTGCTCATAGTTGTGCCGAACTCACTGTCTGCTCGGGTTCAGATAAATTCAAGAAACGTTTCGCTAGGGACCTTGGAGCGATTTCCAAATCACAAATGCTCAATTCTTGGCAATGACCCCGACAATCTACCGGCAAATTTTATGACGAACTTCAACCCCATTGATGCCAGTCCGCGTGGTTCTTCCCATTCCGCAATCTCCCCATAGAAACTTATTCCGCCATTATTCGCTTAAGATTAGGACATGTATGCACTCCAAGATTTTTGGTTAAAATCAGGGTACTAGATCATTCTGTGTGAATGTGGCCTTGAACATTAGCACATATATTATTTTACTGTCCAAATATATCTATGCCCCTATATGACATCCTCCCCCTGACCTTCCTTATCCCATTAATATTAACTTCTTACTAACCTTAGCATATAATAAATATGAATATATCCTATCAAGATTTTTAATGCTTAATAATGTATTTTTACAGGTAGTTTGAGTTGTCTTGTCCTCAGGTTACCAGAACAAGAATACCGTACATCACAATTTCTCTCCTATAATTTAATTTATTATCGCTTGTCGCTTCTAGTCTGACATTGGCAAAATCAATGCCAAAGGCGTTGGAGCTAGTACCGACAAGAATAGAATAGAATAGTTTCAAATTATTTTTTTAACTAGCTGCGCCCCGGGGTCTCACCCGCGTGGCGATGGAGAATCGTTATATTTTGAATAATTCACACTATATCTTTATAAATTTATAGCCCTTGTGTTATTCTGATGTGTAAGCTAGATTATTGCAAAGTTTCAACAAAATCCATTCAGTAGTTTTTCCGTGAAAGAGTAACAAACATACATCCATTCTTTTGCGTTCAAAATTTAAAAGCTTTTATTCAAAATAAGTTCCACTGCAGAACACTTTTTGAAGGTCATACATATTGGTTAAAATTAAATTTTATTTCCTAGTCTATGTACACCGCTTCGCAATGTGTTATTGCTATTAAGGAGAAGAAGCGGCAAGAAACTCCCCAGCAACATGTCTAGCTAAAATTGTTTGTCTTTATATTTCTTATTCTATTTATAATATTAGTAGGAAGGATGAACTTTGAAAACCACATTTATCACATGAATTCCTTACTACATTCTACACATCACTTTACACATGTATGTGTGTTCCTATATCTTGATACTCATTCCCTTTCATTACAATCAGTTTTGAATTTTGACATTACTTGTATCGAGTTTATGTCAAATTTTAACCAATAGTAAGGCAAACGGACGATTGTTAAGATATAGGTACTCTGGCCATTAATACGATCTTGCAAAGAATTTATTTTTACATGAATAATCCACTCTCTTTCAGTGATTTTTTTTTTCTATTATTTAATGTTCTGTAATCACACAAGTCACATTTGTATGGTCTATCTCCAGAATGTATACACAGGTGTCCCTTTAAATTCTTTATATTTTATTACATACATCAAATTCATAGCTCTTCTGCTCTGTATGTTTTAAAATGATATGTTTTTTTAAACTCTCACTAGACGATACTCCATAATCACACAAATGACACTTGTACCGTTTCTCTCCAGTGTGTACAAGTATGTGTCTGTTTAAATCGGCCTCTCTGACAAAGTTCTTTTGACATATATCACACTCATAGTTCTTTTCCTTTATGTGTTTATACTTTAAATGTGTTTTTAAATTTCCACTATGTGCTGTCCAATAATCACACAAATCACACTTGTACAGTTTCTCTCCGGTGTGTATATGTTGGTGTTTATTTAATTGGTTTTTATTAGTGAATTTTTTTTGACATATATCACATTCATAGTTCTTTTCCTTGTGTTTAATCAATTTATGTCTTTTTATAATACCACTATTCGTTGCTCTGTAATCACACAAATCACACTTGTACGGTTTCTCTCCAGTGTGTACACGTATATGTCTTTGTAAACTGAACTTAGTAACAAAATTCTTTTGGCATGTATGACACACGTAGTTCTTTTCCTTTGTATGTTTAAACATTAAATGATTTTTTAAGCTCCCACTATCCACTGCTCTATAGTCGCACAAATTACACTTGAACGCTTTCTCTCCGGTGTGTACACGTAGGTGGTGTCTGTTTAAATTGGACTTGGTGACAAACTTCTCTTGACACGTATGACACTTATAGGATTTTTCCTTTTTATGTTTAATCAATACATGCTGTTTTAAATTTCCATTATCTGATGTTCTATACTCGCACAAATCGCATTTGTATGGTTTATCTCCAGAATGTATGTGCAGGTGTCTATTTACTTGGACCTTAGTAGAAAAATTCTTTTGACATATATGACATGCATAGGTTTTTTCTTTTGTATCTATTGCTTTAGAATCACAAAAATCACACTTGTGTGATTTCTCTTCAGTGTTATCACAAAGGCATTCATTTAATTTCTTCCTTAGAGAAACATGCTCGGGACATTTATAATATGAAAATAATTCTTCTTTTTTGTGTTCATGCATTACTTGTTTATTTAAATTGTCATTGTCTGACGCACCATAGTCACATAAGTCAGAGACACAGGCTTTGTCCTCACCAGTGTGTTGCTTTTGAAGGTGTATATTATAGGACAATTTTGTAAAACATTTATAATTACACAGTTTACATGAGAACACCTTATCACTTGAGTAGCTATTTAAGCTGTCATTAGAAGCAGTATCATGTACATTAAGAGAAATGTTTTCATCAAATGTAACACTTAATTCCTTTGGCTGGCATATTAAGATATTATTTAGTGATTTTCTTTCCATGATTACTTCATCAACTACATTATGTTCCGCTGTTTGGTGTAAATCTTCTGTGTTGCATGTCTTCGCTGTTACGCCTAAAAGTAGTAAGAATACGGCTAAATTAATTATAATAATCTACCCAGTATGTGTTACTTCTGCACAATGAAGGGTTCGACAGAGACGACCAATTACAACTGGTTTTGTCACTTGGGAATAGAACCCAATAGCAAGTTGTACAAATCAGATCTATCACCTCCTCTAATGTTTGATGTATGATGTGGACATATTAAAGTTCTAGACGTTCTAGAATGGTTTCTCCGCAGTGTATACATGCAAGTGTCTATCTACCTGGTTCTCAGTAGAAATTTATTTTGACATAAATCACACATATATTGTTTTTCTTTAATGTGTTAAAACTGTAAATGTTTTCTCAAACTTACATCGTCCGATGTTCTATAACCACACAAATCACACTTGTACGGTTTCTCTCCAGTGTGTACACACGTATCTACCCACCTGGCCCTTAGTAGAAATTTATTTTGACATATATCACACACATATAGAAATCTCTATATACTGCATTTATATATTTATTACTAGAATGTAAGAATTTATACTATGTACACCTACTATGTATACCGACAAAGACAAATCTGTAGAAGCACATTTTATTACCTGTCGGCATTTGAACTGATTGTAATCCTTTTATGATCGTCTTCTTTTGTTCACTTATTTATTGACATACGTCTCTAAGTTATTGTGGAGAGCAGCCTATTTTCCTATTGTACTCGTTCATTAGCATCATTACATAGGTGTTACAAGCAAATTCTAGGAAACTGACGACGTTGCTGGGCGAACATACACTTGCATTTGTGGAGCATAAAACGACGGCCTCATGGAAAGAGGTCAGTCAAGCTACAACTACGATACGGGCGTGACGTGTGTACATTCGGATATAATAGTGACGGACTTTGCGCGCTTTATTGAATTACGACCTTCTTTCTGCATTACGTTTGGATTTGTTGTGTTCGGTTATGTTTGTACCTGTGTTTTATGTGTTTGTATAGTTCTAATAAACCCTACAGTAATTTTAACGGCATTTTAATTCGAGTCCCGCTAAACTCGAAACAGTATTATGTATACCACCATCGTCATTATAATATAAATTCATTCCTGGGGTTGTCTGGATCAGTATGGAAAATCAATATGTCCATAAAACCTACATACTTCTATAGCTGTTATTATATGTAATCAAAAAAAAATTATAATATTTTTTTTTTTTTTTTTTTTTTAAATATCCACAGTCGCAACCCGACTTTAAATGAATGGCTTGTGCAATTTTTTTTTTATTTTATTAATGAGTGTGTTCTCCATTGAGAACACTACTCTTTGTTTTATGGAGAAGTCCTGTAACTTTTGGATATCATGCCTTTTCAGCCGAGATGGGTATGTACGCTGCATTAACTTAAAAAATGAAAATGTCATACTACGCACTATCTCAGGTGTACCCTGGTATATAAGAAACAGCGAGATTCACGAACATCTCGGAGTAAAAACAACAAAAGAAGAAATTCGAGAACTTGCTAAGAGCTACCAATGTCGATTGGCTCTGCATGTAAATAATAATTTATTGAAAAGTAATTTATAAGTATAGAATGATGTTACAAAATTGTTGATATTTTTTTATTACTATTTATGCTGCGATTTAACAGTGGCTGTAAAAAAGTTGGGTCATGAGTCGCATGTGTTATCTATGCTTCGCAGTTTTCGAAATCTTTTAACAGCAGGGAGAATCGCTTCCCAGGGACCAAAAGTGCTATTTTCATTCCTGTGTTGTATGTTAGACAACTCCAAGTGTACTTTTAGAATATGAAAATGGAAAACAATTTGCTGTCTCACACACGTGCGGTTATCGGGCACTGGTTTTTGTGATTTTATTTTTAAGTTGCGTTGTATCTTTTTTCTATGCCAACATTATAAGGAGGGCTGCCAGGTCGTAGGGAATTTGCCCGACTGGATGGCTACCACCCCTGGGCTAGAGTATGCCGCCATAATAGCCTGAAGTTGTGTTCCGGCATTAGTGACCAGGTTCCAGTCTCCTTTAAGAGAGCAACAGCGCATTTGTAGCACCTTTGTTGTTGCAAATGTCCATAGGCGATGGTAACCGCTTTCCATCAAGTGGGCCGTCTGCCTGTCTGCTGAACTCCTGCAATAAAAAAAATGAAAATTTGCGAGTTTGTTGGTATGAAATAATCGCTTGAGCTACTGAAACGACTTTCGGTATAGTATTGTAACTCTAACCTGTATCAATCCACTCAAAGTAAACACTAACATCACTTTGCGCAATCTCCTGGAAACTACTTTTTCTTAGGGCATCCTCATCATCTGCGTGTGTTTCTGTCACAGTATCATGCATATCACTTTCTGAATTGATTTCTTCCTTGACATCTGTTAATAAAATAATTTTGATTAACTATTGTAGCAGCGAGAGGTAGAGGTTAAATGATACTTCAGATGCCAGAGAGTAACATTCACTGTAGAGTGCCGATGTGTACTAATTTATTTTGGAAATGGTAACCTTAAGTACAAATATTAACAAGTCGTACAGCTAGTACAAAATATAGCACAGTGTGTGAGCAGGACGGATGATGTGCGAGCGAGATAGAGAAACTATAATACGTGCGCTCACGCCTTGCGCTAGCCAATAAGATAGTGTAGGCCGCCTCGAACCGTCTATCCCGGTCCGCCGGGATCCTTCCCCTCGAACTTCATATTACCCGTCGGCCATTCTCAATTAGTGCATTGTGTCTCCCTCTAGTCGGCATCGTTAGATTCATCCCCCTCTCATGGTAACAGTCCAGTCGAGGTAAAGCCCCCTAAGGAGCTCCCTCGAGTAAGTTGCCCCCCGGGCTCCGAGTCCCGACAACCCCAGTAAAGTTGTAAGGTCTGCGGACCAACAAAATAAAGTCAAGTCCCATAAAAAAAACCGCTAGCCAGTACTGCGTTATCTGCTGCGATAACTAGACGTATCCAGCTCCCATGCTATCTTTTCTTAAATCGTGTTTCATACTATGATCGAGAGTTCCGGATGTCTCAGTGTCTCCTCCCCCTTATCCCGTCCTGTCATTTTTTTATATAGAGGAAATCCGCTTGAAGAGAATAGGCTACACGAAGTGGAAAGATCGCGGCGTCTGTGGGAATCGCCAGGTCGGGGTGGCACTAGCACCTCACGTGTGAAGTCTGTAGCGAGATTCTCGTGAGTTTGCAGCGATGCACTCGCAAGTAATCTGCCATTTTCAAGTTGCGATAGCAAAATGCACGTTGACAGCGCCTTAAAAGAACGTGGTGTACAAGAGCTATTAGTGTAAGGCCTCAGTGGAAAAGCGTCCGGCAGGGCGGACTGCGAGCAATAGAGCGTCCAACCGAGTTGCTTCAGTGCACGCTCGCGTTCATAATTCATAAAACGGTTTAAATATGTACGCGACGCCCCGCTCGTCGCAAATCTCGGCTGGCACTAGGGACACTCATTAGCGTTTAGATACATTTAAATTAGTTTATCTACGGTCTCAGTGCACTTCCGAGCGTGCAGCGGAGCGAGGAGTGCAGCGTTCCTATACACGACGTGTCGCTCAACGGAAACATGCCCTCTGGAGCCGCCGCGCCAGCCGGCCGCCACTAGGAACACCCGCTAGTGTTTCCATCTGTTTGATATGAACGCTTCACACTCGAATAGAGCGCGCATTCAGGTCTCACGTTAAGCGTATGGCTTGAATGCCGTGTATGTGTGTGCTACCACTCTCTAGAGGGAGACTGGAATCTGGCCACTAATGATGAGCGACAGGTGATATGAATCCTAATGAGGAGGGTCCCGGCGAACCAGGATTGGAGATCCAAAGCGACCTACACTATCTGGTTAGTGCAATGCGGGAGCGCCACATATAAATAGTTGGTCCGACTCCAACTCGCATCGTCTGTGCTGCTCACACAGGAACTAGTCCAATTGTTTTGTATAGACCAGCTAGACTTTCAAAATAAATCAAAAGTGAAAATTATTTTCTGCCATCTAAAGTTTTATATAACCTAATATCGCTGCTATAATCATATACCTAAGGATTCCATTTTGGCCAAAATGGATAAATGAACTTTATAAAGTCTTTAAAAACTATTAATAACAGTGAACAAACCAACTTGCCTTCTATCTCTTCTTTAATAGAAATTGTATCCACTACCAAATCTTTCTCTTTTACTGGAACTGCTTCATAGAAAACCATCTTGCCATCCTCTTCTTCGATATTCATGACTTCATCATCTTCAATCTCTTTCTTAACCACTTTCATTTTTTCGGGTACCTTCTGTCCGCAATCCAGATTATGCTGCTCTTGAATGGCATAGTTATAATCATTATTATAAGTGTTGCTAACTATTAAGGATATTAGTTTCTTCGAGTCCTGAAATAGATAGACAACTTTACCTTTTGGGTATGTAATACAGTGAAACCTGCACAACTGTATAATATATATTTATTCAATTTTGGTTTTCAATACATATGTGGGTGGGCTGAAAGTTTCCGACCAGAACATGAAGATAGCAGCGCTCGTAAATAAAAGCTAGTGAGTTTCGTTGTTCATCTGTTGACAGTTACTCACCAAAGTTTCAGCCATTTTGAACGCGCAGTTGTTATGTAACAGTCGTTTGAGTGAGTTGATGTGTTTTTATGAAACTGGACAAAATCGAGTATCGAGCGGTCATTAAATATGTTTTTGAAAGGCAATACGCCTACGCAAATCAAAGATGAGTTGGATTTTGTGTGTGGGGACTCTGCACCATGATTTACTACAGTGTAATTTGGGCAGCTGAATTTAAACGTGGCTGTAAGAAGTTGGGAGACGAAGAACGTTCGACACGTCCAAAAACTGCAACTACCGACGCAAACATCTCCAAAGTTTACCAATTAGTGCTTGACGACCACCGAATCAAAGTAAGAGAGATAGCAGAGATTATGTACATATCAAAAGAACTTGTTTGTCACATATTAAATCCTGCTGCAACGGGCGCAGCAGGTTCTGGCCGTGAGGACCATACGGGGGTATCGCACAGTGTCGCGGACGGCGGCCACCCTCCTGGCAGGCGATCCGCCCTGGCATCTCCAGGCGGACGTCCTGACAGTGGTGCGCTGCACCCGGCAGGATGCCCTAGCTAGAGGCCTGACCTTCTGTCAGGTCGAAATCGAGGCGATCAGGAAGCGGGAAACCGCCTCCATGATCGCCGTCTGGTCTCAAGAGCTCGACAACCCTGCGGCCTATGGCGGCTACACGGTGGACGCAATCAGGCCACAGCTGACGGAATGGGTCAACCGCACCAGCGGCACCCTGACCTTCAGGACGACACAGATACTTACCGGACACGGATGTTTCGATAAGTATCTGTGTCGCATTGTGGGCTGCTTGCCTTCCCCGGACTGCCGCCAGTGCGGCGCGCCCGACACGGCGTTACACACGCTTGTCGAGTGCGCCGCATGGGCGCCGCAGCGTTTCGAACTTGAGACGCACGTAGGTCCAGTCGACTCGCTCTGCGACTTGGTCAAGGCCATGCTGCAGAGCAGCGACAATTGGGGGGCTGCGGTTACTTTTTGCGAGACAGTAATGTCACTCAAGGAGGCCGCAGAACGAGACAGGGAGAGAAGTCCTGCAGCGCGTGCCAATGCGTCTTCTCGAGGTCGCCGGCCTTCAGCTGGCACCCGGAGAGGCAGGTACGCGCATTACTTCCCTCCCTGAGTTAGGTTCCGTTTACCGCGGGGGGCCTTTAGCTTGCTAGGAAGAGCAAAGGACCTTCTACCCCCGCACAACGAAGTGGGGTGTGTTCTCCCAGGGCACACTCCAGGCACTTTATTGCGCTGGATCGGCTGGGCGTAACTATGTTCTAAATCTCAGCCTTTCCAACACATTCAAAGCGCAGGGTCGTCAGGGAGGAGGGGGTTTTTAGTGGGTATTGGGGTTGCTCGCCCGTGCAGCAACGCTCGGAGTCTTCCACACTATTCTGTGACGTCGATCGCGGACGGAGCGCTGCCAAGAGCATACTATTGCTGCAGTGTTATCGCCCCCGACCGACGCGTGTCGTTCCCCTAGCAACGACCCAGTTTGTGCGTAAATCGGTTAAGCAATTTCCCTCGCCTCAAAACAAAAAAAAAACAAAACATTCAGACATGAGACAGCTGTCCGCGCGTTGGGTGCCGCCTTTGCTTGCGTTAGACCAAAAAGTGTCTCGTCTTCAGCGGCAGCGGCGGCGGGCACGACGACGTCGTCATGTTCATTCACAGCCTCATCGTCTTCGGCATCGGGTTCGGCGGCGCCGTCAACGTCTTCAACGGCAACGGTGCCGATTTCGTGTGCCCCGATGCTCGTTCCCGGATCGAGGTCGCGCTTCTGGGACCGGTCCCAGAGCAGCGGCGCCGATTCGGACGGCACGTCGGGTGCTTCTTCCCCAGCGCGCGCGCGCTCGCCTCTGCGCCCCACGGGGGGCGCACCCGCGGCGTCTACCAGCATTCTCGCGGGTGCGGAGGCCTACCTCCGCACCGAGGGGGGTGAAAAGGGGCGCAAGGCGCGCAAGGCAACCGCCGCCAAAGTGGCCGCGGCTAGCCAGTGCGCCGCCCTCGTCGGAAATATATCGGCTCTCGGCCCTGGGGAGCTCCGCCTAGCGGCGTGCGCCCAGGTCGCCGAGATAATTCAAATTGCCCAAACGTCGGGCAATTTGAAGGGGGTTTACGTGCGCCGGCTGAAGGAGGCCGCGTCCAGGGTGTCGGACATCGTCGACACACTGGTCACGCGAAATCCGGAATCCGAGGCCTGGAAGCTCGGTAACGAGAACGCCAGGCTACGCATGGAGTTAAGCTCGCTGCGGGAGGAAAACCGCTCCTACCGCAGGGAGTTTGAAGACATGCGTAAGGCCCTAAAGGCCTCCGCTTCGGTTGCGGAGCCGGCGCCTGCTGTAATGGCGGCGCCGACCCCCGTACCCGTCAAGCGAAAGGCCCAAGCCGCCACGGCGGAGGCGGCGGCGGTACCGGAACCGCCCGCCGCACCCGCTGCGGTTAAAAAATCGCGTCCGGCCCGTGCTGCGGTAGCAGGGCCGACACCGGCTCCCGTCGTCGGGACGGAACGAGCTCCAGCGGCCGCCAACGGGGTGGCGCCGACACCCGCTCCAACGGGGTCCGGCGGCATCGATCACGACGCGTTTGTGCGGGCCGTGATCGACGTTGTCGCCCCCATACTCGATGCCCGGTTCGCCGGAATCGAGGACCGGCTGAATGCCGCGCCGACCCTCCGTCCACCGCTAGCGGCCGACCGAGGCAAGGCGCCGGCAATCAAACCGGCACCAAAAGTGGCCGTTAGGCCGAAAACGGCCACGGCTGCCGCTGCCGTCCGGCGGAATGCGGGGGAAGTAAGTACCCCGGTTCCGATGGAGGTGGTGGCGACCCCGGCTGTCGGGGTGACGGACTCCCCACCGTCACCGCCCCCCCCCCCCCTAAAAAAAAGACGAATAGAGGGGGGGTGAAGTGGAGGCTGAAAATGCAGCGGAGAGCGGCACGCGATGCCGCCGTTGCATTAACGGCCCCCGCCACGGCACCCGTGCCTGTGGTGTCGGCTCCTAGGCCGGCCCCTAGGCAACGGACGGCGCCCGCGGCCGCGACATCGGTCGTCGCGGCGCCCGCCGTCCGCGCTCGCATCGCGCACGTCGCGCCGCCGCCCGCGCCCGTGGCCCCCGCCCCCGCCCCGGAGGGGGGGGCGTGGACGACGGTCGTCAAGCGGAAAAAGGGTAAGGGGGCGAGGGCCGATGGGCCCCCTCCCCCCACCCAGGCGCAAGCTGCTCCCCTGCCGTCGGGGCGGGGGCAGCAACAACGGAAACAGGCTGCGAAGCCTGCGGTAGTATTCCGTGAGCCGAAGTCGGCCGCAGTTATCATCAAACTGCTGCCGGCAGCGGCCGCGAAGGGTGTCGGTTATCGCGAGGTCTTCGCGAAGGCCTCGACGGTGGTCGACATCGCGGCCATGGGCCTCCGCGAGGGGCTGAAGGTGGTGCGGACCGTCAGGGACGCGCGCCTTCTCGAGTTCCAGCCGGGACCCGAGAGCGCGGCCAAGGCGGACCGCGTCGCCGAGGCTCTGCGCGGAGCCCTTGCAGGGATGGCCGAGGTCGTCCGCCCCGTAAAGCGTGGGGAGCTTTACGTCTCTGGGCTGGACGAATCGGTCACGGTCGATGGGCTGCGTGACGCGATCGCGCGCGCCGGCAAATGCCGGCGCGACGACGTGCGCACGAAGCACATCGGTGCAGGACCGGGCGGTTTGGGCGCATCGTACGTGATGTGCCCCGTCGCTGCTGCCAAAGTCATCGTCGAGATGGGCTACCTCGTGGTAGGCTTCACCTCGGCGAGGGTAGAGGCACTGGAAGCCAGACCGATACGTTGTTACCGGTGTTACAACGTCGGCCATGGCGCCCAGACCTGTCCGGACACGTGCCCGGACCGGACTAACTTGTGTCTCCGCTGCGGTAAGAGCGGACACAAGATGCCGGACTGCACGGCCCGGAACCCCCACTGCGCGGCGTGTGCGGCGGGGGGACTCAACGCTGCCCACCCCACGTTGGCGAGGTTCTGCCAGCCTCCCTACGTGAAGGGCAAATTCGTCCATCCGAGGACGAAACAACGCACGGGTGTTACGGGAGTACGCGCAATGGACACCTCCAATGCCTAGTACGCCCGTAACAATACTATTTCAGGCGAACGTAAACCACTCCCCCACCGCTCAGGATTTGTGCCTGCAGGCGATGGCGGAGTGGCAAGCGAACTTGGCCGTAATAAGCGAACCTTATTACGTGCCGCCTTGCGGCAATTGGGTGGGCGACCTCGACGACGTGGTAGCGGTGGTGGCCAGAGCCGGTTCTGGCACACCGCTTACATGTCTTGAAAGAGGAAAGGGCTATGCGGTGGCGGAGAGCGGGAGTATCGTCGTCATAGGCGTTTACTTTTCGCGCAGCCGCCCCCTGGCGGAGTTCGAGCTTCACTTGGACGCCATCAGGGCTGCCATAGACAGATTGTCGCCTAAAACGATCTTCGTGATGGGCGACTTTAACGCAAAACACTGTTCCTGGGGAAATACGTTCACGGAACCTAGGGGCCGGACGGTTGAGGAATGGGCTCTTCAATCCGGCCTGACCATATTGAACCAGGGATCGGTCCAGACCTGCGTGCGCGCGCGGGGTGGATCGGTCATCGACCTGTCATTCGCCACTCATGCGGCCGCCCGCAGAGTTGTCGGATGGAGGGTGCTGGAGGAGGTGGAGTCGCTCTCTGATCATCGGTACATCAGATTTGAGCTTACCCCCTCCTCCGGTCCGAGCCCTGTTCATCGCCCCCCTCTCTTCCCGCGTTGGGCCCTTACCAAGCTCGATCCGGAGCAGGCTGAGGAGTGGGCACTCACGGAAAGCTGGGCCTACCCAGTCGAATTCGAGAACCTGGAGTCGCAGGCAGAGCAAATGCGCAAGACCCTGACGAGGGTTTGCGACGCGGCGATGCCTCGCGTCTCCAAGCGGCAGCCTCCGTGCAAGCAGGTCCACTGGTGGACCGAGGAGCTGGGCGAGATGCGAAAGGCAGTTCGCATCATCAGCCACAGGCTCAAACGCTGCAGGGCGCGCCGTCCTCCGGACTACGTCGCGGAAAATGGACTCGTGGGAGAGTTTAGGGAGGCCAGAAAGGCCCTTTCGATTGCAATACTGCAAGCGAAAGCCCGGGCTCGGGCCGAGCTCCTCGAGACGCTCGATCGGGACCCTTGGGGGCGTCCGTACCGTGGGGCTCGCAACACGTTGCGGCCTTGCACATCCACGGTCACGGAAACGCTCGAACCCGAGGTGCTCCGGTCGGTTATCGACGGGCTCTTCCCGGATCCGGGAAACTTCACTCCCCCCAGTATGGGTCCACCCGTTCCCGACACTCCCACGGACGAGGAGCCTCACTCCATCTCCGAGGGGGAACTAGACGTTGCCCTGGACCGGCTCCGGGGCAGGAAGACGGCACCGGGACCCGACGGGGTTCCAGGTCGACTCCTCTTCCTGGCCGCTAAACATCTACGCGGCCAGCTGCGGGAACTGTTCGAAGCCTGTATTCGCGCAGGTCGGCTCCCGTCGCAATGGAAGGAGGGTCGTTTGTGCCTGATTCCCAAGGGAGGTCGGCCTCCCAACGATCCGTCCGCCTTCAGGCCCATAGTGCTGCTGAACGAGGTCGCTAAGGTCTTCGAAAAGATCTTGGCGGAGCGGCTCGTGAAGCATCTCGACACTGTGGAGCCGGGGCTTTCAGAAACGCAGTTCGGGTTTCGGCGGAGGCGCTCCACGATGGACGCCTTCGAGACGCTGCGAACGTCAACGGACGAAGCCGTCCAAGCGAAGGATGTCGTTCTTGCGGTGTCGCTAGACATAGCGAACGCCTTTAACAGCCTCCCTCATGAGACGATCAGGGAGGGGCTCCGCGCGCATGGAGTCCCCCCGTACCTCACGAGGCTGTTGGGCGCGTACCTGCAGGATCGACATATCCTTTGGGAGGGCGGTGAGTCCGGCAATCCCGAGGTAGGTCGTCGACGCGTCGCGTGCGGCGTTCCACAGGGGTCGGTCCTCGGGCCGATTCTTTGGAACGTAGGTTATGACTGGATCCTTCGGGTTCCGGTCCTACCCGGGGTAGGGCTGATCTGCTTTGCGGACGACACCCTACTCACGGCACGCGCTGCGTCATTTGCGGAATCCGTGGACGTCGCTAACGCCGGGTTGGCGATTGTCGTAGATCGAATAGCTAGGCTGGGCTTGAGGGTCTCCCCCGCGAAAACGGAGGCCATCATGTTCCATAGGAAATTTCGCAATCCCCCCGCGGACTTGACCGTTTCGGTCCAAGGGGTGGCCATTAGAGTAGGGCCCCAGATGAAATATCTGGGGCTAGTTCTCGATGGGAAATGGCTGTTCAAAGCGCACTTTGAGCAGCTAGTTCCCAAACTCGTCAAATCCGCGGGCGCACTCTCGAGGCTGCTTCCCAACGTAGGGGGCCCGGGAGGTGCGACGCGGAAACTTTACTCTGGCATCCTGAGGAGTATGGCACTGTACGGTGCACCCGTCTGGTCCATTGCACTTCACCGCCACAACAGAACCCTGCTGCAACGGGCGCAGCAGGTTCTGGCCGTGAGGACCATACGGGGGTATCGCACAGTGTCGCGGACGGCGGCCACCCTCCTGGCAGGCGATCCGCCCTGGCATCTCCAGGCGGACGTCCTGACAGTGGTGCGCCGCACCCGGCAGGATGCCCTAGCTAGAGGCCTGACCTTCTGTCAGGTCGAAATCGAGGCGATCAGGAAGCGGGAAACCGCCTCCATGATCGCCGTCTGGTCTCAAGAGCTCGACAACCCTGCGGCCTATGGCGGCTACACGGTGGACGCAATCAGGCCACAGCTGACGGAATGGGTCAACCGCACCAGCGGCACCCTGACCTTCAGGACGACACAGATACTTACCGGACACGGATGTTTCGATAAGTATCTGTGTCGCATTGTGGGCTGCTTGCCTTCCCCGGACTGCCGCCAGTGCGGCGCGCCCGACACGGCGTTACACGCGCTTGTCGAGTGCGCCGCATGGGCGCCGCAGCGTTTCGAACTTGAGACGCACGTAGGTCCAGTCGACTCGCTCTGCGACTTGGTCAAGGCCATGCTGCAGAGCAGCGACAATTGAGGGGCTGCGGTTACTTTTTGCGAGACAGTAATGTCACTCAAGGAGGCCGCAGAACGAGACAGGGAGAGAAGTCCTGCAGCGCGTGCCAATGCGTCTTCTCGAGGTCGCCGGCCTTCAGCTGGCACCCGGAGAGGCAGGTACGCGCATTACTTCCCTCCCTGAGTTAGGTTCCGTTTACCGCGGGGGGCCTTTAGCTTGCTAGGAAGAGCAAAGGACCTTCTACCCCCGCACAACGAAGTGGGGTGTGTTCTCCCAGGGCACACTCCAGGCACTTTATTGCGCTGGATCGGCTGGGCGTAACTATGTTCTAAATCTCAGCCTTTCCAACACATTCAAAGCGCAGGGTCGTCAGGGAGGAGGGGGTTTTTAGTGGGTATTGGGGTTGCTCGCCCGTGCAGCAACGCTCGGAGTCTTCCACACTATTCTGTGACGTCGATCGCGGACGGAGCGCTGCCAAGAGCATACTATTGCTGCAGTGTTATCGCCCCCGACCGACGCGTGTCGTTCCCCTAGCAACGACCCAGTTTGTGCGTAAATCGGTTAAGCATTTTCCCTCGCCTCAAAACCAAAAAAAAAAAAAAGACCAAAAAGTGTTCAAATGAACATTTCCAACGCTTTGTTAGCGCAGTTTAGGCGAAATAAATTCGCGTTAGGACGCCGATTAATTACTGTAGATGAAACTTGGATACACTACTATACGCCCAAAACAAAAATACAATCCAAGCAGTGGACTGCGAAGGGGAACCGACTCCAAAAAAAGCAAAAACTGTGTTTTCGGTTGGAAAAGTGATGTCTACTGTTTTTTGGGAGAGTCATGGAGTTATTTTAATCGATTATCTTCAAAAATGAAAACCCATTATAGAGGCATACTACGCATCATTACGTGACAAGCTGAAGACAGAACTTGCGGAAACACGGCCACATTCGTAGGAAAAAGAAAATCCTGTTTCTCCAAGACAACGCAGAGTTTCACACCTCAGCGGTTGCCATGGCGAAAATCCACGAATTACGGTTTGAACTGCTTGACCATCCGCCTTACTCGCCAGATCTAGCCCCAAGCGACTTCTTTTTGTTCCCTCATCTAAAAATTGGACTCGGAGGACAGAAATTTTCGTCAAATAAAGAAGCAATCACCTTCGTAAACAATTATTTAGCAGAGATAAACGCCGAGTACTATTTGGACAGGTTACAGAGATGGGAGCATCGCTGAATCCGTGAAGTGTGTAGCATTACAAGGAGGCTATATTGAAAAAAATAAAAATGACTTGTATCTTTGTTAGGTCGGAAACTTGAAAAGACCACCGGCGTCTGTGTCATATGTACAATGGGGATTGTTCAAAAAAAATTACCCTCTGATTTTATATTTTTATTATGTAAAATAGGGTATTTTAAGATACTAATTTCAATATTTTTGTGTTTTAAGAGTTAGTTTTTTTTTAATTCGATTTTTAAACAAATTATCCGATGACGTCATTGGGGACAACTTTACATTAATTCCTTTGCCTATAAAAAGAAAATAATCATATTAATCTGTGCTACTATTTAAATGTTACTGTCATTATTCATTATGACACATCGTGATCATTTTAGTGTGGCCAGCTTAGCAATTTTATCGGTAGATTTATTTTATATAATTTGGTGTTCAACATTTATTATTTTCTAAAGTTACTGTTAAGTTATTTGAAGTGACCTTTAGTGAAAAATCAATATAATATAACTTAAACTGAATAATGTACAGTTAGACTGAATACCATTAATTGATAATCAGGCATAAATTACCTATTAGACACCATAGCGATGTCTTACTTTTCTTAATTTGTAATAAAGTATTCTTTCGGCGATTACAACAGATAAAGCTCATTCGACCACTAAAATACTGTTATTTGGTATCACATTTGGGTTATCATTTTCAATGTCTGATACCTAGACGTAGTCTCATTATCCAATGATGTTGTCGATCCAGTTAAAATAAAAAGGTTGTATTGTCAGTTTCAATTGAGGGGGGAGGGGGAGTATTATTAGTCAGACCTTTAAAAAAAATATCAGTCGTTAAGACTACACTTCAGATATAAAAACTTGGTATCTGAGCGTGACGGTCGTGCGAATTCAGTGCATTTTCCCCATCCTAGAAGTATCTACCGAAATTTTCAATTTAAAAATCATGGCGATGTTCGATAAGGTCTTTTTTAAGTCAATATGTTGGGAGTTGCTTTCCTACACACACGTGTGTACCTACAAGAATTACAAATTTTAGTAATTTCACTATTAGCAACCTGGCAACATTGGGTATTTAGGCTTTAGATCGGCGGTTAATGCAGCATTTCTAAAGTCTAATATTATTCATTACAATTAATTTCGTCCTTAGAAAAATCTTCTAAAGTCATCCGACAAAAAAGTGAACTGTTTTATTAATGAAAATGTATTAAATATTTTCTCTTTCTAAACATGGCCGGATCTTCAAATAGGAGTGTTAATTTTGTAAAGGCTGATACGCTAAACCTACCTAACATGTAATGTTATTAGAGTACATAGCTATACTCGTAGTACATATTGGAGAAATAAGAGGAGCTAAAATCCTGATGTAAGTAGTGTTGTGAAGGTTTCTAAATTCAACATGTTCGTCCATAGATCTTCCTTCCTTCTTTCCTTTTATAACCTGTGTAGTATATTACTATTCCTGTCTGTAAATTTCATCCATATAAGAAATCAGTAATGTTAATTATTAGTTAATATATGATTGATGTAAGTATACTTTGTGTTGAAGTCAAAATTCATCTAAAATGTGCACCTATTTATAGAAAAATAGCTACATGTCTCACTCATTCATTAGAAACTGATTAAAATAATATTAATTACTTATTTGATAATTTGGTACAATAAATAAATCAGCAACCTATATTACTAAAGTAACAGACATTGCACCACTACCCTGGCGGTTAGATAGTGTGTTTGATTGCTAATGTATGTTATGGATCTGATCTTATACAACAAATTACCGGAAAATATGAAACTCTCCAGTAGTTTTAAATATATACACTTGCCGGCTTAAAAGTGATTAATGAAGCACATCTATGGCTTGAAGGATTTCATGGAATATGAAGATTTGTGACAAATACCTTAATGATTGTAAATCTCTTAATAATATGATTTTGATGTGTAACATAGTTACTAATATGAAAAATTATGAGTTAAATAAGGACTATGCGAGTAATTAAATAGACACTTTATATCTTTTTTTTCAGGTTCAGAAAAAATTAGCAACAACTTTTCTGCATAAGCAAGGGTTATGCTTGATCATAGAATTTTATGACTTATCCACTGCAGTTTACATGAAAACTTTATGTATAGAAAAAACCAAATGCTAGCCTGCAGAAAAAAGAAAAAGATAAAACTGAACATTTCTGAAAAGATTATATAATATGTCCTAAATTATTATTAATAAGTGTTTAAGTAAATAAACAAGTTTAACTGCTAAAAGTTATTTATTATTTCATCTTGCAAAATAATAAGTCAAAAGATATATTTTATTAATCAATTCATATAAATATATGGCACATACAAATTTATAACTCGTAATGTGAACTCTTAAGACATCAGTCAAAGTAAAGCTAAAATATTTTTGGAGGAATGTTAAATATTCATATATTGTTTACATGAATTATAACTAATAACATCTAGATTTATGTACATATAAAAATAAGTTATTTAAAATAGCCATCCTTGTTTTCAATTAATTAAGCTTTAAAGATATAGGCCATTCTTCTATGGTGGTACTAATCTTTTCAATCAGTTTTCATTTATTGATTTGGGCTCGCTTGAGATAATTCAGGTTCTGGTGAACTTTTTGTATGCCATTAGCTCCAATGCAGTTCATAAAGAATACTCCAAAGAATTCAAGTCAGAACTCGATGAAGGCCAACCTATGCTCTGAACAAAGTCTGACAAATTGGCTTGCAACCAATGTTGGATTGAATTAGCTTCATGGGAGGGTACAGAGCCCTGTTGGAAAATCCACTGCTATTCAGTGAATAAAGTATCACTTAATGCTTAAATCATTGTTTCCAATATGTGATTTTGGACGTCCTTCTAACTTCTGGCGCAAGGTGTATTGTTTTGCCAGTTAAATTTTCTTCCACCGTGATGAACTTCTCATCAGTAAACAGGTTATTTTTTGGATCGTATCTCTTGAAAAGATTTCGACATCGTTCCAATCGCCATTTACGAAGACGCTCGTTTATATAATGCACTTTTCTTTGACTTTTAGTTAGAGACCATATGTAAGTATTCTCTTTACAGATATTTAAGAAATATTGGTCTGAAGAGATAATATATACATAATTTTATTCTGGAGTACGTCGAATAAAATGTTTGTTTATGTTGATGTTTTATGACATAACAATGACATAAAAAGGAAAATGTCGGTCCTTTTGTATTTTGAAACTGAATGGCTACGGTATTCATATGCATTTCACCAGACGTAAATGACGTCATAGGATTTAGTAAGGTCAAATAAAGGTCAAACGCATTTCTTTCAAAATACAAGGTGATTGTACGTTTTTTGGAATTTTAACTAGACAGAAATGATTAGGAACACTATTCCTCGAAATGGTTTTTCAAAAAGCTGAATTGAAAAAAAGTGAACAATCCCCATTATGTAGTACTGTATGCATTTTACACATTCTATTGACATACTTAAGTGTCAAATTGGGCTTTTTATTTTTTGAATATTATAGTAATAAAGACGCTTACCACAAAACTGTTGTTAGTCAGGTATTTAGTGAATAACTCCTCAGCCTTCAAAGCCCTCTTTCTCAATTCATGCGAGTTTCTTAACTGAGCACAGCATATGTAGCAGACGAGGAGTGGTCTCCCATCATTGGGGTCAAACTGAAATATAATTGAGTATAAGATAACTAGAGTTTTCCCTGCGGTGTAGCTGTGGAAACCCTATATTATTTACATAACAACTTAGTTAGATTTATGTATATTGCGAGTGAAGCTATAGATATAAACTACTATACCCAGGTAGATTTTTTCAAGTGGACTTTCTCAGCTAAATCCTAAACTATGCTAAATAACAAAAATACTATACCTAAATGGCATCATTAAATTTTTGAAAAATTAGTTATTCTTGTCAGTTATTGAACCAGCTGATATTGAAAAAATAAATAAAGCCCATATTATTATACCAAATTATGGTGTAGCTTCCCAGGATCAATTTTAGTGAAGAAATTTCAAACTAAGGAAAAGGGTTGTTTTTGAACAAAATATTATATTTTCCATACATTAATTAGATCTCAACTCATTTTACTCAATATGGAAATTATGAAAATTTATCTATTTTTAATAGGCATCTATAAATTAGTATTCAAAATACACATTATTTTAGGCCAATCAATCAAATAGGTCAATAGTAAACATTGCTTGATCGCTAATGAGGTGCGGTCAATTGATGGTGCAATTTGATGTTTAATTAATGTATGGATAATAGAACATTTTCCTCAAATTTTCTATTTCCCATACATTAATTTAATTAAGCAATTTAAATTTGTTCTGGTTTGCTGTTTCACGTTCCTTTACAGAAATTGATCCTTATAAGCTATGCTATGATTTGATATAATTATTTGTTCATGATCGGCGGATTCAATTCCTGACAAGGGTAATTCATTTTTTTAAATCTAATAAAATAAATAATAACAGCTTTTATTGCTGAAAAAACCGTTACATATAAATTAGTTTATTAAATTCGCTAATTGGTATCTAATTTTGCTTCCTTTTCAGCTAGTCCTTCGACAAAGGCCTCCCTCAAGCTATTTGATGTACATTTTTCTTGGTCTTTACAGTTTCTGGACCACACTATGTCCTGCTGTGTGTTTGATATTGTCCTCCCATCTCCTATTCGTCCTCTTCGCCTTTTTCCATCTCTTAGGTACCACTGTTATCTTATGTGTCCATTTGTTTTTATTGTCTCTCATTATATGTCTGGCCCAGTCACATTTCAATCGTTTTATTATTCTCGATGGATTTTTGAACATAGTAAATTGATTGATTGTCGATAAATTAATTTTGTCTTTCAACTTCACTCCTATTACACTTCTTTCTATGCTGTTCTGACACACTTTAAGTTTACTTAGTTCTTTTCCCGTGAGTGACCAAGTCTGACATCCATATGTTAAAATTGGAAGTAGACAGATATTAAAAACTTTTTGTTTATGTGTTATATTTAGGTCTGTATTTTTCATATTTTCTCACATAGACCAGTATCATTTTCAAGTATTTTCTACCCTTCGTTCTCTCTTTAGTTATACAGTCTTTAAATGATAACAGATGTCCCAAATGCACATATTCCTTGACATATTCTATTTCTTCTCCATGTACTTCAATATGATAATGTTCAGAATTGGTCATTTATCCTTGTCTTTTTCATGTTCATAGTAAGGCCTGCTTTTGCACTTTCTTTTGATAGTTCTTGGATCGTTTTTCTTAATGATTTGGGACATTCTGAGAATATCACAATGTCATCTGCAAATCTCAGATAAACCCAATTTATGTTATAAAGGTTGAAAAAAAAACTCTTAATCTTTCCCCGTTTATGTTTATTCCAATTTCGTCCCATTCTAGATTTCTAAAAATTGATTCTAGAACCGCTGAAAATAATTTTGGTGAGATGGGATCGCCCTGTCTTACTCCCCTTTCTACTGGGAATTCCGGACTATTTTTCTCAAATCTAATTTTGGCTGTGCTATTTGCATATATTTTCCTCAATATATTAATGTATTTACTGTGAATGCCTCGTACTTTTAATGCTTTCCAGATAGTATGGTGTTCCAAAGAGTCGATGGCTTTGTTGTAATCAATGAATGATATAGAATGATATATATATAATAATATCTGTTTAAGTATGTGAATGTGTCCTAGAGTGAAAAGTTACGCTTTAATCCTGCTTATTCTATTGGCTGTTGTTCATCAAATTTTTTGTCACTCTTAGTAGCAGTATTTTAGAAAATATCTTGTATGTATTTGACATTATACTTATTAGTCTATACCAAGATGTCTGATGTCTCCTTTTTTATGTATTAGTACAATGGTCGACTTAGTCTAATCTTTAGGTATCTCTTCGCTTTTTAATATTTCGTTAAATATTTGATTAAGTCTTGGGGATATTTCGTTCATTAATGCTTTTAATAATTCGTGTGTTATTAGGTCTGTCCTAGGTGATTTTCCATGTTTTTGACTTTTTATTGCTTTTATTGTCTTCTAGTAATATTAATGGTACTTCGTCATCTTCTTTTCCTGAACTTTCTCTCCAGGCTTCCTCCATAAATTGGAGTTTTTGATGTCTTCTGCAACTTGAGTATTGTTTCCTGTGGCAAATTGCAAACTTTCCATCCGTTTTTCTGTGATATGTCCAGTTTTGTCCTTCAGACTTGTCATCCAGTCTTTTTTGTTAGTAAGTTCCTTTAGAGACTTTTTAATTCCCCCTGTTTTTTCAGTGTGTGTTGTAATAGGTTTTTTTCTTTTTAATTTTCTGATTTTTCTAATTTGTATGTTAATTTTTTTTAATTATTTCAATGATTTCTTTGTGATTTTTTGTTTTGTTATTCAACATTTCTCTTCTTCTGTTTAGTTTATTAATTTTAATGTTTCCGGCGTAATTTCGTTCTTTATTGATGTATTAGATTTAGTTATTTTTTATTTATGGTTTTTATAAAATGTTTATATTTACGTGTTACACTTTAGTTACAAGGAAATGTTTCATGTAATTTATTTTTTAGCTTCTTTGTCAGAATTTCTTGGTTTTTTATAGTATTTTGTTGTAGTTTTTTGATGGTGTATTTCCTGGGTCTTCCCCTATTGCTAGTCTCTATAGACATACGTAACATCCTGTAATCTGTGTTAAAGTAAAAATTGTTTATAGTCTGAAAAGTTTTGAGTGATTTTCGTTTATTTGACAACATATAGTCTATTTCATTGGTGTGTTTACCATTAGGTGATATTTAAGTCCATTTTTTTGTTGGATTTTTATTTGAAAACCTGTTTAGAATAGCTAGATTATTTTCTAGTGCAAAATTAATTAATCTTGAGCCATTTTTGCTTAGAGCGCCATTTCTATAGTGGCTATTTTCTTCTCCTTGTAATCTTTTCCCAATTTTACCATTGTAATCTCCAATTACTACTAAATTTGTAGTTTTTGTTGATGCAATATTTTGCAATTGTAAATAGAATTCTTCAAATTCGTCTTATTTGTTTCCATAGGTGCATAAACTTGGATTATATTCCAAGTTTCTTCATTGGTAATGTTATACTTAGAACAGCTATTCTTTCTGAAATGCCCTAAAATTCTATTATATGTTTGGCTAAGTATTTTTTTATTAGGAATCCAACTCCGTATAAACCTTGTTTGCCCTTTGTAGCATAACACATAGTTCTTATGTTCTTCTATTCCTTCCCCTACTCGTCTCATTTCACGTATTCCTAAAATGTCCCATTTCATGTTTACGAGTGCAATTTCTAATTATAGTAATCTATTGGTTGTACTCAACGAGTGTGTTAAGAGTTGCTATATATATATCCCTATTAGCTTGAGAGGCATTGGTCTTTTCTCCCACGATGACCAGTCGGCTTGGGAGAGATGTGTTTGTTGTATAATTTTTTTGGTTACAGTTTTGGGATATGGGACAATTATTATTGGCTTTCACTGTGTCTTGCCTTAAGAGATGCAGATCTCGGTCTCATTAATGTAATAGCATCCAATTTATTCTTTTTATTTGGTTGGTTAACATTTTCTAGTAGTTTTTCTTGGTGAGGTGGAGATTTTGTGGGTCCTTTTTTCAATATATACCTCTTTTAAAATTAATTTATCATATTTAATAAATGCTAAAATCTAATGATACCTCTTAAATTCACATCGGCCTTGAGGCTCCTTTGAGTGTTTTTCGCTATTCCATACAGATTAGGATGTGGTACTGAAAGCCCACTAGAAAAATTCATGTATAAACCTTAATTGAAATCATCTAACTGATGGTGAAAATCACTTAATAATCTGCTGGATAGTTTAGGAGTTGGTAGAGGTACAGATAGACAAACAAGGAAAGTGACTTTGTTTTATACTGTGTAAAGATAACACCTACTGCTAGACTTAGGTTTCACTAGTTTTTAGGGGTACAGACTTAAATTACCCAAGGCAAATTGGCAAGTTCCACAAAGATTGTAGGTATTTCTGAATTTGTATAATTTGTAATTTCCTCAGATCTAGAAGTAGGTAATGGTGAAGTTCAAAATAGCCAAGTCTTATAATCACAAAATGGGAAGCCAGATTTGACACTTAAAGAATTCAACAGAACTTAACTTTACATAATATCAACAAAACTAAAAGCCAATAACAATTAATTTATTTAGATGATAATAAAGATATTTTTTTTACTATTATTGTTAATTTTGTAATATCAGATTAATCTATGTCGAAATTCCAAAAACAGTTGCATTCTAAGGCATCTTATTTTTAATTTTAGTGTTGCTATCAAAGGTTGTTGGATTTCATTACCAAAAAATTATTACAAAATTGTACATATATGTTAAAACAAGACCAATTTAATCAATATATATTTAGCTATAATAATAGAAATTTCAATAGATTAATTGTCATATAATTTATAATCGATGATTACGGGAAATTAAGTTTAGGGTTATATATAGGCCTTATATATAGACACTAGACCTATTATTTGGGCTAGGAAACACGTTTTTAGGGTCCAACAACAAGTTTTGAATGAACAATAGGAAAAACTAAAATATGTTTGATAAACAAGGTTATGTTCACTTTTGTTGAGAAAAAAAGTTTGATTTTTATTTAGAAATACATTTACACCTAATATATAAATACTAAAACAGTTTTTTAGTTTAATAAATAAGTTTTGAGTTAGTTATTATAATTTTAAACAAATATGAATAAATCATCACAGTACTGTCACTTTTTTTATGTTACGATGATAAATGTTGCTTTTTTAATACGAAAATTGATGTTTTTGATTATATTTTGCGAGGTTCAATAGCATGTTTTGAATCAATTTATTTTTATTAAAACAATTGATGTATTTTATTTTCTCTATTTACCACCTTTTTTACCCCATTTCTCATTTAGTTATATGACTGTAATTTGTGTTTTGTTTTAGATTTTTCGATGACTTGCGCTGCTTTGGGGGTTGGGTATAGATGTAAGCCCGGATGATTTTAATGGTGAATGTGTTTAGGAATATATTTTTATATTTATAACAAATAAAACAGGTTTGAGTGGAGAGAAAACCTTCTCAATTAATTATGGAAATTTAAAATTCAGGACAATGATCTGGTAATTTTGACAATAATAAAGTGTGATTTAGAAATATACTCAGGTATTGTATAACACTACTGTAACTGTTTTAAATCACTAAATAATCACTAACACTGATTTTAAGTCTAAAAATAAAGTTTAAATTTAAATAATGAAATACAGTTGTAATTTTTTTTTCTTTATAGTTTGATAACTATATGGAGATGTCTTTAGGTTAGCTTTAGGCCAGAACTGACTAGGAACCATTTACTATTTATTTTAAACGCATCAATCAACAGCCGGTTAGGTTAGGTTATATGTAGACCAAAGTGCACGAGCCGAACAAGCGAAGTGAGCGTGCCGCGGCAGCGGCCTGCAAGTGCCAGCACCAACTGTAACCATTTATATTAAACACACAAACAATTAGTATGTATATATATATAAAAAATATGAAGCTTAAGTCTAGTTACGAACCATAAAATTAAGAGAAAAACAAGTATTATCCAAGATTTTCATGTTTCTTGTTTTTAAAATTATGTGAGTTGTTCTGTTGTGTTTTATTTCATTTTTAACAACTTTATGTTGTGTTTTTGGACTATTTTGAATCTATTTATGTAAATTACTGGATTCATGTTAGATTTTTCAATTTTGGACTTATAATATAAGTGCAATATTAGTGAGGTCATATTTACAA
This sequence comes from Dendrolimus kikuchii, assembly GCA_019925095.2. Lineage (NCBI taxonomy): Eukaryota > Metazoa > Arthropoda > Insecta > Lepidoptera > Lasiocampidae > Dendrolimus > Dendrolimus kikuchii. Next base: position 37,296,778 of record CM034387.1, read on the forward strand.
AAACATTAGTATATCAGGAACTAGACATATTCTCCATATAGGAGTTGCAGAAGGGATAAGAATTCCTCTCTCCCATTCATTACTTATAATAATCCGAGCTTATATCTATACCACACCTGGTGTGATATAAATAAACCGGAGGTAAATTAATGGTGATTTGAGTTAGATTCTTTACAGTTTATTTATAGTCACTATGGTTGTGAGCAGCGATTGAATGTCACAACCAGTGACTAATACTGTGAGATGATTAGTTTAGGTTAATCATTAGACCAGAATCCAGTGGTCACCATTTATTCATTGTTAACTATTTAAATGATGGTTACAAATCGGTTGTGACATTTACTGACCACTGTCGTGGCAAAGTCGCTTCACTACCTAAGGTTGTGGACTTCAGTCTGTGTTTTTAGACTGTTGAATGTTTTTTACATTGACTACTACCTTTCTTCAGCATATCTCGTTATTAGATATAAGAAATAAGTACACCATTAGTGAAAAAAATAAGTAGTTACTTTTACAAACAAATCATATCTCAAAAACTCCATGTCTCCTAGACTATAGGGGTTGCAGAAGAGAAAAGTACTCCTCCCCTCCTCCCCCCCCCCTAACTTAAAATACAGTGAACACTTCACCGAATAGGATAAGACAGATGGAACACACGTATAAGATGTACATATTGAGCATCTTACGTCGAATAACAATGGACAGTAGCTACTTGCTAAACCTTTTGCAACATCGTTACGAAATATACAACATTCCGTTTCAATTGAAATTACTACGACATATTCAAAACATACCTTGGCATCGGTCAATCTTTCCCATGTTTCTTGTAATACGGTGTGGTTTATAAAATATGAGCGCCTATTGGTGTTCAAACAAAGCCTACATATAATAGTTGAAGACATTGTAAAGACTTGTTAATCAAATGTACATGTCGGTATTCGCTGTATACAAGCCACATACAAACTGACGAAACATTTCTTGTATTACTCTTGAAATCTGCAGAATTTATATTCTAACAAAACTAACACAAATCATAGAAATAAAAGATGGCCACTATCCAAAATGCTGATGTGCTATTTATACGTGCAGTTACGTGCTGTGATGACCAGGAACTACTATGTATGTGATGACCACGAAAAAAAGCGTAGAAACTTACTACGAAAAAAGTAAAAAATTTGTATTGATTTGTTCTTGTTTATGGCTTGGTAGTTAGGTCTTTCTTTAAAGGCGCCTATTCATTATCTTGTATTGTAATACGACTAGCAGTTCCGCCGCATATTGCAGGTGTGAATGTTATCGCAGCCTATATTACGTACTGCAACACAAGAACGCCTTCTCTTTATTCTTGCAAGACTCCCCCACTCCAGGACTGCACTGCAGGTTCGCGTATAGGCCATGTTAGCTATATCTTCACATTTTATTTTTCTATAGTGGTGGTTCAGAGGCGTCTCTAGCCCGTCCATGCTCTAGCCATGGACGTACTATTTATATAGTACATGTACAGAGTACTTTTGTATACTGGAAAAGTACGTCCATGGCTGTAGCCCATATATTATACCTTGCGCCCGTATGTAAATTTTACCCTAGTGGCCACTTTCATGGTCAAAATGGAATACTTAGTTATATTTTCACGAGTGAATATATATTGCAATTTTAAATAGTGTCAGACAACAATAGATACACATTCAGAACAAGAACTCGCATAGAAACCGTACTGAAATAGTAACAACATAGATACTGTTTTTTCATTTTCACTTATGGCACAATTTGGTGTGTGGAATTTATAATACTTTATTTCATTCATTCCAAGTTGGCCTGTACTGATAAGTGAAACAAAGATACGGTAACGAAGCATTCTGTTTTCCTTCTACATATGAAAAGTTCTTATTCTGAGGGCATAGGAGTAACAAGTATTTTTTATGAAGGAAAGGGATAAAAGAATAATGTTTTAACTCTGAGCTCATGTAACATGAGATAACTTTTATTTCTACATGAACCATGTCGAAACAAAAGTTATTGTATGAAGGAGCTGCTCGTGGCGCGTCACTATAAGATATAGCCGGCACTGGATGAACTAGAGTTCAGTATTAGTTTTACTCCATGGCTACGGACAGAACTAAATCAACCAATCAAAAAAAAAAACGTTGGTGTCAACGCGTCACTGTTCGCAGCCACGTTTTCAGAAGTCATATCTTCTTAATATATTTTTAAATTCCGTGAGCGTTAATTAAGAACGAGCTAATTGCCATTCAATTAAAAAGGTCAAGTCAAGATGATTGGCCCGTCTATGTTGGTTAGCCTGTTGTATGGGACACCACTGGCGAAAGCCCATGGCTCAATCGCTGCGAGGGAAGTACAAAATAAGACGAGTTGTTGTAATCGATGTATTAATTTACTTGCTTAATTCTTCTTAATTTAACTTAGGGCCGATTTTTTAATAATCGGATAAACAATGAGATAGTGTTTATTCGACAGATAATATAAAATGTATTTTTCAATCGTCATTTTATACGACGAATAACTGGGTTTCCCGAGGAATAACTTTATTTGCCGCTTTGATACAGATGCCCAATCTTATCGACAGCTCTAACACCGATATCCATTATCTGTATTTAATAAATTATACATCAGTAAATGCGTGGATAAAACTTGACGCAACAATACAAGTAACTAGACACATTTTATTTTTTCTTCTATATTTTTAAATAGTACATTATTATATGACATTTATTTAAACTACACTACAAACAGAAACATAGAAATTAATTACTATTATAAACATATTTACAAGTAAAAGATGTAGTCCAGATCGCTGCTGGTGGGGAGTGTTCCCAAAATGTTGGCCGCATTCCCACGTATGCCAACGCTTATACATTGCCCTAAATATAGGCCAACCCTTTGGTCTTTTTTTTTATTGCAGGAGATCAGCAGACAGACAGACGGCCCACTTGATGGAAAGCAGTTACCATCGCCTATGGCCATTTGCAACACCAAAGTTGCTACAAATGCGCTGCTGCTCTCTTAAGGGAAACTGGAACCTGGTCACTAATGCCGGAACACAACTTAAGGTTGCTATGGCGACATACTTTAGACTAGAGGTGGTAGCCATCCAGTCGGGCAAATGCCCTACCACCTGACTGTGGTCATGCGAGACTTCTTTCAATCGCCTGGAAAGGTCTCGATAAAGTTGATAAGCCTCACGTCCCCATGGCCCCAAAGTCTCAACCCTGAAAGCCGCTAATAGGTATCTGTCACCGATGGATGCATATTTGTGGCGTTTCAGGGTTCCTTATAGTGTGGCAGCTCCGCCGGCAGTAACGGCTGGATTTGGATGATGGGAAGCCGCCAACGTATATATCGACACACATTGCGTTTCATATTCCAAGGTTGGGGGGCTTCCAGTTGCTCGCGTCCGTAGGATTTACCACCTTCTCCTATGGCCCACCCTACACGTGCCCCCTGGGTGGTGCTAAAAGAGCAACAACGCCGAGCAACAGGCGGCGGTTAAGTAACCTGAAATGGCCATCACAGGCCCTAAGAATTAAATCCCCTTAAAAAGTGTGGCCATAACGCCCTGGGAAAGTGTTATGAGTAGGCTCCCAACCTTTTACTTAATGAAAATGTCAGATAAAGAATGCGATATGTCATGCGACCCGGCTAACCCCCGGCGCTCTCTGGTACCCGGGCCAGAGAGTGTGAAATTTGTTACCGAAGACTGCTCAGGAGCGAGCTACCAGGCTTCTGTACCAGTAAATGCTACTGGGAGCAAAAAACTTGTGCAACAAGCATTCCATCCAAGCTTGTTTGTAATGAGAACAAGAAGTGCATCTATTGGGAGTATACAAAGTAGCCCTAATCAGTTGACAACACCTTTAATAAGTCAATCATCAACCAGTCAACCATCACAGGTTAGAATAGAAGCAATTCAAACCGAAAAAGCAGGTCCCCCTGACTGGCAACGAATACCTACAAGACATGTTAAAAAAAGAAAAATATCAGACAGTCCACCAACAATTACTCTTTCTAATAGATATGAAACACTACAAACAGATTTAACTGACACTGACGAAATACCCACACCCAGGAAGGTACCTAAGCCACCGCCAATTGTTTTGTATGGAGTGGAGGATGTCAATAAATTAACAGACCTTTTAACAAGCGCCGTTGAGGAAAAAGACTTCACATTTAAAATTGTCAATAGAAACCAATTAAGAATTAGTAGTGCTACAACAGATACCTATAAAACACTAATTGGACTTGTACGTGAACATGGTCTTATTGGTCATACATTTAAAAGAAAAGATGAACGATGCTATAGAATAGTTATTAGAAATTTGCACCCATCCACCCCAATATCCATTATTAAAGAAGAAATTGAACTAACAGGAAATGTTGTTGTAGGAGAAATAATAAATTCAAAGTATGGGCCTGAAAAAAAACCAACCTCAACCTTCTTTGTCAACCTAGTGTCAGGGACAAACAATAAGGCTGTCAGGGAACTTAAATATATATATCATCAAGCAGTTGTTATTGAAGATCCGAGAAAGAAAAAGTCCATTGTTCAATGTCAACGATGTCAACAATATGGCCATACTAAGAACTATTGTATGAGGCCCTATAGGTGCGTGAAATGCGCACAATCTCACAAAACCTCGGAATGTCCAAAAAGAGACCGAAGAACTCCTGCAAAGTGCGCATTGTGCCTTGGACCGCATCCTGCAAACTACAAGGGCTGCAACGTCTACCGCGAAATACTGTCTCGTAGAGCAATTACTCATAAAACATCAAACAAAGTCGATTACCAGTCTAGAGAGGGATTAACACCTAATGCGGCAACACTAAACCAGGATAAAGACGTGAGCAATTACACAAACAAAAAAACGTATGCAGAAAAAACCAAAACTACAAGAACACAAGCAGATCATATAAACAACACACAAACGGCTTTTAGTGAAACTGTAGAAAAAATACTCTTAAAACAATCTGAGAAATTTGATCTTCTCTTTCAACAAATGAGTACTATGCTAGAACTCATAATAACTCTAATCAATAAGATGTCAAAATAGATTCCATCAAAATAGCGACATGGAACACCAATGGGTTAACTCCAAATAAAAATGATGTACAACTATTAATTAATGAACATAAGCTGGATATTGTCCTTATTACGGAAACACATTGCACTAACTCCAGTAATGTGAAATTTCAAGGTTTCCATTCATACCTTACAAACCATCCAGATGGAACTGGTCATGCAGGGACCGCTATAATAGTCCGAAAAACAATAAAGCACCATCTAATGCCAGAATTTAAGACCGACTACTTACAAGCAACTACTATTGCCTTTGAAGACAAATGTGGACATTTTAGTATATCTTCTGTTTATTGTCCTCCAAAACACAAAATAGATGAATCAATGTTCACTAGTTTCTTTCTGACTTTGGGACATCGATTTGTTGTTGGTGGTGATTGAAACTCAAAACACACTTTCTGGGGATCTAGACTTGTAACAACAAGGGGCCGACAACTAAAGAGTAGCATAGACTCCAATCATCTAAGTATAGTAACAACCTCAGAACCAACCTACTGGCCAACAGATCCAAATAAAGTCCCCGATCTCCTAGATTTCTTTATAATAGGAGGCCTTTCTAGGCACTATTTTAAAGCCGAGTCATGTTTAGATAGCTCTTCAGACCATACTCCAGTACTTCTGACAATTAGTACAAACCTTATAGAATGTGAGACACACGACACACTCTATAATAAACACACTGACTGGCCAACCTTTCGTGATTATATAGAGAGGAATATAAATTTGAAAGTAGTGCTAAAGACACCAGAAGATATTGAGGATGCTGCTAGATATATCACAAACCTTATCCAAGAGTCTTGCTGGAAATGCACTCCTGAAAAAAAACATAACAATGTGTCTAATAACCAGCCGTTTGAAGTTAAACAATTGATTCTTAAAAAGAGACGGCTAAGGAGGGTATGGCATTTGACGAGACACCCTGAGGATAAAACTGCTTTAAACAAAGCTATTATTGAACTAAAATCGGCAATTTTCAACCTGCATAACCAAACTCTTCAATCAAAATTGGAATCTTTGACTGCTACAGCAGCCACCAACTATTCATTGTGGAAATTCACAAAATCTTTAGATCGCCCACAAGAAGCCAAACCACCCATTAAAACAGCTTCAAATACATGGGCAAGAACAAAACAAGAAAAGGCAGACCTATTCGCAGAGCACCTATCAAAAGTGTTTACCCCTAATGAAATTGCAGATAATGCTACTGAAAAAAATGTACAAGATACCCTCAAACAGGCTCTGCAAATGGATTTACCACCAAAACCAACAACAACTACGGAAGTGTGGGAGGTTATAAAATCCCTTAAGGATAAGAAAGCTCCAGGTTTCGACCTCATCACAAAAGAAATACTTAAAGAAGTTCCCAAAAAAGCAATCACATTCTTAACTATATTGTTTAATGGAATGTTACGTGTACAGTATTTCCCATGTATATGGAAAGTGTCTCAAATTATCATGATACACAAGCTAGGCAAACCTGCTCATGAAATAAGCTCATATCGTCCAATTAGTCTGCTACCCACACTATCAAAGTTGTTTGAAAAAATCTTGCTTCGAAGAATCTTACCAATTCTAAATCAAAATAATACAATTCCAGATCACCAATTTGGATTTCGGCAATACCACTCTACTATAGAACAAGTGCATCGAGTTTGTCAAGTAATAAGAGACACATTAGAACAAAAAGAATACTGCTCATCTGCTTTCCTTGATATTCAACAGGCTTTTGATAAGGTTTGGCACGACGGACTGCTCTACAAGATAAAGCTAAACATCTCCCATAGCTACTATCTCCTTCTGGCGTCATACCTGTCAAACAGACTATTTCAAATAAAGGAGGGAAACGAAACTTCACAGTTTTACGAGATTAAAGCCGGTGTACCCCAGGGGTCTATACTTGGGCCTGTTCTCTACACTATCTACACGGCAGATTTGCCAGAAGTAACAGGAGTTATGACAGCTACATATGCCGACGATACAGCCATCTTAGCTAGAGACAAAAATCCAGATGTGGCATCGACAAAGCTGCAAAGAGGTTTAGATGAAATAAGTCGCTGGCTAAGTAAATGGAGAATAAAAGCTAGTACTACCAAATCAGTCCACGTAACATTTGCATTGAGACATGGAAATTGCCCACCTGTAAGCTTAGCCGGATGTACATTACAACACAGTGATAGTGTACGATACCTTGGAATACACTTGGACCGACGGCTGACCTGGAAATCTCATATAAAAACGAAGAGAAATGAGCTCAATATTAGATATAGAAACCTCTACTGGCTAATGGGGCGGAACTCAAAACTCTCAACAGACAACAAACTTCTTATCTATAAAAGCATCCTAAAGCCATGTTGGACGTATGGAATACAGCTGTGGGGAAGTGCTAGTGACTCAAACCTCAATATTTTGCAGAGACTTCAAAACATAATAATAAGAAACGTAGCAAATGTCCCATGGTTTATTACAAATCATGAAATACATGAACATCTGCAAATGAACACTGTGAGGGAGGAAATCCGAAACTACAGTAGCACATATAAAAAAAGGCTAGCTAAACACCCTAACAAGCTAGCAACGCAGCTGTTAGATACCAGCTGCGAGACACGGCTAAAAAGGCGTGTCATCTTAAAACTCGATAACTGCTGAAACCAGTTAACACAGACCTTATGAGAAGTTGTTTCCGCTGGGAGACACGCTCGCACCGACATTACATACGCTTAACACATTTGCTTATAGTTATTAAGACTGATTGCAGATAAAGAGTACAAAACAAAATAACATGTTTCACACAAGTCCTAATGCCTTCTCATCAGTGTGCACATGATGTGTTTATTAATTGGCTCTAATTAAGAATTTATATTGTTTTGAATAATCCAGTTCTTTTCAGTGTCTACACTTTACATGTTTTTTTAAATTTCCACCATGTGATGTCCTATAATCACACAAATCACACTTGTACGGTTTCTCTCCGGTGTGTACTCGTAGGTGTCTATTTACTTGGTCCTTAGTAGAAAAATTCTTTTGACATATATGACACGTATAGTTTTTTTCTTTTGTATGTTTAAACATTAAATGTCTTTTTAAACTTCCACTATCCGCTGCTCTATAATCGCACAAATCACACTTGTACGGTTTCTCTCCAGTGTGTACACGTAGATGTCTTTTTAAACTGGCCTTAGTAACAAAATTCTTTTGGCATGTACGACACAAATAGTTCTTTTCCTTTTTATGTTTAAACATTAAATGAATTTTTAAATGTCTATTATCCAATGTTCTAAAATCACAAAATTCACATTTGTACGGTTTGTCACCAGAGTGTACACGGAGGTGTATCTTTAAATAATCTTTTGTAAGAATTTTTTTTTGACATATATCACATTCATACTTCTTTTCCTTTATGTGTTTAATCAATAAATGCTTTTTTAAATTTCCATTATCTGATGTTCTATACTCACACAAATCGCATTTGTATGGTTTATCTCCAGAATGTATGTGCAGGTGTCTCTTTAAATTCCTCTTTGTAATCAATTTTTTTTGGCATATATCACACTCATAGTTCTTTTCCATTATATCTTTCAATTTTACCTGCGTTTCTAAACTGCTCGTATCTGCTGTTCCATACGGCTTCTCTCCAGTATGTTCAACAAGGTGTTTATTCATACCCATTCTTGTAACAAACTGTTTTTCACATATATGACATGTATAGTTATTTTTCTTTCTATGTTTGTATATTATACGTTTCTTCAAGTTGTCAGTATCTATTGTTTTCAAATCACACTCGTGTGATTTCTCTTTAGTGTTTTCACAAAGGCATTCATTTAATTTCTTCCTTAAAGAAACATGCTTGGGACATTTATAATATGAAAATAATTCTTCTTTTTTGTGTTCATGCTTTACTTGTTTATTTAAATTGTCCTTGTCTGACGCATCATAGTCACACAAGTCAGAGACACAGGCTTTGTCCTCACCAATGTGTTGTTTTCGAAGGTGTATATTATAGGATATTTTTGTAAAACATTTATATTTACACAGTTTACATGAGAACACCTTATCACTTGAGTAGCTATTTAAGCTGTCATTAGAAGCAGTACCATGTACATTAAGAGAAATGTTTTCATCAAATGTAACACTTAATTCCTTTGGCTGGCATATAAATATATTATTTATTGATTTTCTTTCCATGATTGCTTCATCAACTACATTATGCTCCACTGTTTGGTGGAAATCTTCTGTGTTGCATTTCTTCGCTGTTACGCCTAAAAGTAGTAAGAATACAGCTAAGTTAATTATAAGAATCTACCAAGTACGTGTTACTTCTGCACAATGAAGGGTTTGACTGAGATGACCAATTTCAACTGGTTTTGTCACTTGGCAATAGAACCCAATAACAAAGTTTCTAGTTGTACAAATCAGACCGAGACCTAATGTTTGACGTATGAAGTGGACATATAAAAGTTCCAGGCGTTCTAGAATAATTTCAACGAAATTTATTTTGGATAAGTTCTTTTAATTTGTGTCTTTTTTAATTATTAAGCAGACATACACATTGTATATTGGTCATCTCAGTCGAACCCTTCATAATAAAGTTAACTTAGCTGTATTGCTAAGTTAATTATAAGAATCTACCAAGTACGTGTTACTTCTGCGCAATGAAGGGTTCGACTGAGATGACGAATTTCAATTGGTTTTGTCACTTGGCTATAGAACCCAATAGCAAAGTTTCTAGTTGTACAAATCAATGCCATCACCTCCTCTAGTGTTTGACATATGAAGTGGACATATTAAAGTTCTAGAGGTTCTAGAATAATTTCAACAAAAAATATTTTGGATAAGTTCTTTTAATTTATGTCTTTTTTAAGTATTCGGCAGACATACACACATTGTATATCCCTAAATTAAGCAAGTCACGCTTGTGTTATGGGTAATAAACAACAGGCTACTCTGGGACAGATCCCAGAATAGATGAGGGCTTTTGTTGGTTTCTGATGGTTTCCTAGCTAAATAAGAAATACAGTGGACTTTTATCACTTCTATGGAAACCTTAATTTAATTGTGCATTGAAGCGTTATAATTTATTGTCAAACATCGTTGACCAGTTAAATAAGCTTTGACCAAAAAATGCATGTAAAGATATAGATAGATAATTCTCTATTGAACACGAAACTTTTTAAATTAATAAAAACTCAACTTCCATTGATTTTTGTCTGCAAAACTTGACACTTTTGCCAACGACATCCGTTACCTAACATACCCTAAACTAAACTATTCGTAGACACGTCACGCATTCATTGGAAGCTATATGGATTGACTTAAAATTTATAGATACATATATAACTTCACACCAGTTCCCTTGCGGGGCTTATTCAGGCTTATTCTTACACACCTCACTTGCTTCTTTGACATTCATAGCTCTTGTCATGCACGCTCGTCTGTTCTTAAGGCTCCTGAAATCACCTTCTGCTGGTACACGATCAATTTGATCATGGAAGGTGTGTCGTGGCCTTCCACGACTTCTGCATCCATCCACTTTTGCATTGTATATCTGTTTAGTCATTCTTTCATCATGCATTCTTTCCACATGCCCGAACCACTAGAGCATTCCTTTCCTTAAATTTTATATACTGTTATATTTTAATAGAAGTAAAATTAACAATATTTTTTAGTGGGAATGATCTATTTCTTTCATTCCACATCATTGCCACAGAAGGGTGAATCTGCTGAGCGCCTCATTGTCTTCCGTCACGTTTTTAAAGTCATATATCTTCTCAAGGATTTATTTAATTCAAGTACCTTGTTGATACTGTAATGACCAGGAATCGGTGATACTGTAGCCAAAATTTAATTATCTAGAACGAGTCTTCTAAAACCGTAGTTGCAGATAAAGAGGAGGTTCAGAAGATTCGCCCAATGAGTAATAGGGTTAGAAATTGAACAATATGCTTTTTAGAATGTATGTGATTTAGTTACTACAATACAAATTTACAGCCTAGTAATAAGACTATATATTTAATCGTGCAAAAAGGGTGATTCTATCGCTGAAGCGCGAACTATTTCAGAAAACCACAGTGTGTATCTATTGTCTTTGTTTGAAATATGAATTTTCAAATTGCTGATAGTTGTGTCAAACTCACTGTCTGCTCAGGTTCAGATAAATTCAATAAACATTTCATAAATAGTTCTTGGCAACGATCCCGTCAATCTACAGGCAAATTTTATGGCGAACTTCAACCCCATTGATGCCAGTTCTTCTGCCATTATTCGCATAAGATTAGGACATGTACGCACTCCAAGATTCTTGGCTAAATATATCTAAGCCCCTATATGACATCCTCCCCCCTGACCTTCATACCATTAATATTAACTTCTTACTAACCTTACTACATAGTAAATATGTATATATCTTATCAAGATTTTTAATGTTTAATAATATATTTTTAGAAGTAGTTTTGTGTTGTCTTGTCTTTAGGTTACCAGAACAAGAATACCATCCATCAAAATTTATCTTTTTTTGCTACCTATAATATAATTTATTATCGCCTATCGCTTCTAGTCTGACATTGGCAAAATCAATGCCAAAGGTGTTGGAGCCAGTACCGACAAGAATAGAACAGAATAGTTTTCAAAATATTTTTAATGAGCTTTTAAAACCACTGTATCACACGAGTTCCTACGTTCTACTCATCAGTGTACTCATGTATGTGTTCCTATATCTAAAATGTTCATTCCTTTACATTACAATCAGTTTAATTTTGACATTACTTGTGTCAAGTTTATGTCAAATTTTAACCAATAGTTTATGAATGGTTGTTAAGATATAGGTACTGGCCATTAATTGGCTATTACAAAAAATTTCTTTTTATATATTTCACATGAATAATCCACTTTCTTTCTGTGTTTAAACGCTTTTTTTAATTTCTATTATCCAATGTTCTGTAATCACACAAACCACATTTGTATACACAGGTGTCGCTTGAAATACTTAATATATTTTCTTACTTATATCAAATTCATAGCTCTTCTCCTATGAATGTTTTAAAATGATATGTTTTTTTAAACTCTCACTAGCCGATGCTCCGTAATCACACAAATCACACTTGTACGGTTTCTCTCCAGTGTGTACACGTAGGTGTCTGTTTAAATCGGCCTCAGTGACAAAGTTCTTTTGGCATGTATGACACTCATAGTATTTCTCCTTTATGTGTTTAAACTTTAAATGTGTTTTTAAATTTCCTTTTTGCAATGTTCTATACTCGCAGAAATCACATTTGTAAGGTTTCTCTCCAGTGTGTACACGTCGGTGTTTATTTAACTGGTTTTTAGTAGTAAAGTTCTTTTGACATATATCACATTCATAGTTCTTTTCCTTTATGTGTTTAATCAATAAATGTCTTTTTAAACTCCCACTAACCGATGCTCTATATTCACAAAAATCACACTTGTACGGTTTCTCTCCAGTGTGTACACGTAGATGTCTTTTTAAATCGGCATTAGTGACAAAGTTCTTTTGGCATGTATTACACTTATAGTGTTTTTCCTTTATATGTTTAAACTTTAAATGGTTATCTAAGTTTCCTTTTTTCCACGTTCTATACTCACAGAAATCACATTTGTAAGGTTTGTCGCCAGAATGTAAATGTAGGTGTCCCTGTAAATACTTCTTTATAGTAAATTTCTTTTTACATATATCACATTCATAGTTCTTTTCCTTTTTATGTGTAAGCATTAAATCTCCTTTTAAACTCCTACTATCCGATGTTCTATAATCACACAAATCACACTTGTAAGGTTTCTCTCCAGTGTGTACCCATTTGTGTCTATTTAAATCGAATTTAGTAACAAAATTCTTTTGGCACAAATGACACTTATAGTTCTTTTCCTTTGTATGTTTAAACATTAAATGTGTTTTTAAATTTCCTTTTTCCAGTGTTCTAAACTCACAAAAATCACATTTGTATGGTTTATCACCAGTATGTATCGAAAGATGTGCGTTAAAAGATGTTTTTGTAAAACATTCATATTCACACAGTTTACATGAGAACACTTTAGAATTTGTGTAGTTATTAAAACTGTCATTACCAGCAGTAACATGTATATTATTAGAAATATTTTCATTTATTGTAATGTTAATTTCCTTTGGCTGGTTTGTAATAGCATTCTTTTGTTGTTCTCTTTCCATGATTGCTTCATTGACTTCAATCTGCCTCGCTGTTTGTCGTAAATCTTCTGCGTGGCATTTCTTCGCTGTTACGCCTAAAATTTGTAAGAATAGAACTAAATTAATTTTGATTATTTGAAATTAAAATGCTTAATCAAATCAACTGCTTTGTATTATTGCGTAGCTGCCTAAAAGGCTGACGGGTCAGTCATGGAAAGTAGTTGCCGATCGAGTTGTCCCCAGCTGTAATCAAGATGACTCTAGCATGTTGATAAGTTAATGGCCTTGCTTCACTTAGGTTTGAATTTTACAGTATAATCTATCGTCAAAATGTTTCACACTGAAGTTTATACCTAGATTGATATCGAAATAAATCTTGATAAAAAATTTATTTTCAAAAAGTTGTCATGCAATACTTTTTGTTGAGCATAAATATGTAACTATTTATTTTACACTACAGCATACACAAACAGAAGTACGAAAATACAAAAGATAGTACAATAGGCGGTCTTATCGATTAAAAGCGATCTTTTCCAGGCAACCCTAAGCAGGGATTGATTGGGCATGTATGTAAGAAAAATACATTGTGTCGATCCTTATGTTTGGGATAACGTGAAAGTAAAGGGAAGATTTCGTATCGAACAAGCTTACAAAAAAAAATACTAGCAGGCTATATCTATTATATAATTTATAATATAAAAAGTTTTTCATAATCGCGTAATTAATACAATTGCGAAAACATTTTTTCTAACTACATTTTATTGCAACAATAAATCCTTGTTAAATGTTATAAATAAGGAGGTAAGTTTATATTTTATTGTGCACAAGGGGTGATCTTATCGCTAAACAGTGATTTCTTCCAGACAGGGGCGTAGCTACCGCCGTATCAGCCCTATCAGTGATACGGGGCCGTCAGGCACCCCCGAAAGTATGAATGGAAAATTTTTGAAAATGTTATCGGCTATCTTTTATAGATTAATAACATTTTTGAGAATAACTGCTGGGCCAACAGAAAAGGCTATCAGACTAGTCATTATTTTCTATAGAGGCAGAAATTCTAGAAAAACTGAAATCGTCTTCAGCTATGGATGATTTGATACATAAGCTTCTTGAAAAAAAGGTGGGAAAATTTTATCTGTTATTTGAACTGTTTGTCTAACTTAGCTCCTAGAGCATTAAGTATAAGTAATAACTCGTAATCAATTTTAAATTATTTTAATACAATTCGATTATTTTTTGTGTCTTATATAAAAAAAACTTTACCCTTCTTTTGGGCCTCCCATTTTGACACAGGGCCCGTCTAAGGCAAGCTACGTCACTGCTTCCAGACAACCCTTATTCCTCCCTATTGTGTGTTTAGATAAGATAAGAGATCAGATAGCTTATCCGTGAAGGAATGGAGAAATAATACTAATTCCTCCGATCAGGCGGATTGTCATAAAAGGCGCCAAAATCAATACAGCCAGGTGGCTACCATTCGTGGTCTCGAGCAAGCGGCCATAACAACCTTGAGTTGTGTTTCGACATTAGTGGACACGTTCCAGTCCCATCTACGAGTCCAGCAGTACATTGGTTTACCTTTACTGTTGCAAATTATGCAAATAGGCGACGGTAACACATTTCATCAGAGTTGGGCGGTCAGTCTATCTACTGTACACCAACAATAATAATAATAATAATCGGCAGACAAACACACATATTGTATATCCCCAAATTAAGCAAGTTACGCTTGTGTTATGAGTAATATACAATGGACTACTCTGGGGCCGATCCCAGACACCTAGACCATAGTAAATAACGGAGAAAATACGTTTCTGAAATTTACTATACCAGGAATCGGACCCGGAGCCTCTGCGTTGCAGTGAGATAGGCCGGCAAAGGCTTAGCCCTCTCAACCACAGAGGCCGTCAAGCACAACAAAAAAAAAGAGTTTCCAAATTATTGTTAGTGAAAATTTAAAACCACATATCACACAAGTATCTACATCTTCCGTTCAGGAAGAACATGTAGGGTGTCATTTAATTGGCTCTTACTAAGATAGAGAGATAGAGATCCCAGTCATCCCAGACTTATGTGATTTTAGGAAAGATGAAATTTTCAGGATTCGTAGTTTAACATAAACTAGATAAATATAGAAAGGAACGGATACTCGCTAAGCTGAAAGCGGAGCCGTTTTTCAGGTAGCAGCTATCAAAGATGTTTGGCCCGTCGGATCTGTCTGGCTCATTGGAAAATATTTTACTTGATAATATATATAAAATTCAGCCTTCCTAAAATGACGTAAGTTCCCCCTTTTTTTCTTAAAGTGTCTGTCAAAATTTATGGCCCACAAGAACTGTCTTGCAACTGTATAAGTTCGTTTATAACAATATCATATATGACATATGTAAAAACTAGCCTTGCTACTTTGATGTAAGTTAGCATGGTTATTTTCCACATTTGATACCTGCTACCTGAATAACGGCCCCGCTTTCAGCTTAGCGAGTATCCATCCCTTTCTAAGTTTATGTTAAACTACCGATTCTGAAAATTTCATCTTTCCTAAAATTACTTAAGTCTGGGGTAACTGATATCTCAATCTGTTCCCCTTTTTGTGTTTAAACTTTAAATGTTTATTTAAACCTCTATTATCCAATGTTCTATAATCACACAAATCACATTTGTACGGTTTCTTATTTTTTATTTTATTTAAGTTTATGGCTTGGCAGCTAGGCCTTTAAGCCAGATCTTAGTTTACAATATAGTTTCTTCTTTTTCTTAAGCCTACGTGTAGCACAGCTGAACTGTAGGTAATCAGCTAGTGCCATTCAACGGAGTTCTTGTGACAACTCAAAAGCCACATTTGACTATATAGTTCACATTTCTCACAAAACACATAATTACTACTCAAAAACTATCAATATCCTACAACTATTGTTCGTTTTAGAGTAATTTTACACATTTTTAGAAAATAAAACTGCACAGCACAACATCACCTTTCAGTTCCCGCCAAAAACTCCTTGTACGGTTTCTCACAAGTGTGCAGACGTAGGTGAGTGTTTACACTTCTTTTAGTAGCAACACTCTTGACATATATGACACGAATAGTTCTTTTGTTTTACTTTGAGTATATTTTTAAACTGCCACTCTCTGATGTCCTATGATCACACAAATCACATTTGTCTCTCAAGTGTGTACACATAAGTGTCTATCTACCTGGCCCTATGTACAAAAATCTTTTGACATATATCACACATATATGTTTTTTTCTTTAATGTGTTTAATCCTTAAATATTTTCTCAAACTTCCACTATCCGATGTTCTATAAGCACACAAATCACATCGGTATGGTTTATCACCTCAGTGTATACATAGGTGTTCCATCTTTTCCATTGTTTGTCTTAATTTAAGGTGCGTTACTAATTTTCCTTATCTTCTGTCTCATATGACTTCTCTCCGGTATGTTCAACAAGGTGTTTATTCATACCCGTTCTTATAACAAACTGTTTTACACACATATGACACATATAGTTCTTCCTTCCTTCCTTTCTGTGTTTATATAACACGTGTTTCTTTAAATTGCTTTTTTCGGCTGTTCGAAAATCACTCCAATCACATTTGTATGGTTTGTCGCCAGTGTGTTTACAGAGGTGTACATTTAAACGCGTTCTATTAGAATTTTTTTTGACATATATGCCAAGTGTAGTTATTGTATTTTTTGTGTTTACTCGCTATTAGTTTAGTATTGTGCTAGCTATTAATAAAGAACATACTCGTATTGCGTTGCAGATTGAAGTTATTGCAAAACTATTCCGGATTTTCTACCACTCAACACTTCATACACATTTGTCTGGAACTGCATTTTTCAAGTTTGCCGGAAATATAAATCAGACAATTTTCAACCGATTCACTTTTTTTTATGGTGATGGCTGCTATGCCATTTATGCATTGATTTTGCCAATGTCGAGTGTATAGAAAAGCCAGGTGATAAAAAAAAAGGAATTTTGGGCAGTAAATTAAAAAGAAAAGGAAAAATCTAATTAATATATCTTTACACATACATTGTCAATACAAGCATGAAGCATTTTTTTTACGTTGCATATGTCATGTGCGCAAATCAATATGTCGAAAAAACCCTACGTACGTCTATAGCTTTTATTATATATCATAGAAAATAATAAAAATAATAATAATTTAATAAAAAGTAATTTGTAAGTATAGAATGATGTTCAAAAATTGTTGATAATTTTTTAATACTATTTATGCCGCGATTTAACCGTGGCTGTAAAAATGTTGGGTCATGAGTTGCATATGTTATCTATGCTTCGCAGTTTTCAAGATTTTTTTAAAGCAGGGAGAATCGTTTCGCAGAGACGAAAAGTGCTGCTTTCATCCCTGTTATTAGACTACTCCAAGCATACTTTCAGAATACGAGAAATGAAAAGAATTTGCTGTCTCACACCTACGCAGTTATCCGGCACTAGTTTCTGTGATTTTAATTTTAAGTTGCGCTATATCTCCTTTTCTATACTAATATTACAAAAAAGTTAAAATTTGTCAGTTTGTTTGTATGAAATATTCTCTTGAACTACTAAAATGACCATGAACATTATTTCAACAGTAGAAAGCTACATTACTCTTGAGTGACACAACTATATTTGGTTGTGATTAATATTTTTATATTGACGCCCAGCACAGTGGGTCACGAGTCAGCTAGTTTTTTTTTTTTTAATAATATTTTAATGCACTTTCGGTATAGTATGGTAACTCTTACCTGTTTGATTGATCCTCTCTATGACAACACTAACATCACTTTGTGCAATCTCCTCGAAACTGCTTTTTCTTAGAGGATCCTCATAATCAGCCTGTGTTTCTGTCACGGTATCATGCATATCACTTTCTGAATTGATTTCTTCCTTGACATCTGTGAATGTATTAGTTTTATTGACTATTGTAGTAGCGAGAGGAAGAGGTTTAATGATACTTCAGATGGAAGAGAGTAGTATTCATTATCAAGTGCTGATGTGAATTGAACTAATTTATTTTGGAAACGGTAACCTTAAGTACAAATATTAACAAGTCGTACAGCTAGTACAATATATAGCACAGTGTATGAGCTGGACGGGTGATGTGCGCGCGAGATGGTGTAACTATTAATATTAGGTTGGGGAAAAAGTTTCTTCGCATTTTATATAAAAATTCAAAAAGTTTTTTTATAAACTTTATTTACATTTGACTAAAGTATGTAGGTGCCATTTTGTTGGATAACTTTTTGCCATCTTGTAGGTAGGGACGTGATCCCATAGCTATGAAAATTTTGGGGCTGCTGATCAAAAAACTGCGACAAGTGGTTTTTTAAAAATGGCATCAATTTTGTCCGTAACAGGGCGACCAGAGCGACGTGCATCTTTGATATCAAAATTTCCGGATTGAAAACGCTTAAATCAAATTTGCGCTACTCTCACAGATACTGCATTAGGTCCATAAACATCACAAAAAATTTTCGCGGCTAGTGTTCCATTTTTACCTTTTTTGTAGTAAAATTTTAAAATGTATCGAATTTCTTCATTAGATTCACTCATTTTAACAATAAGAAAAACAAATGGAAATCACACATTTGCCTAATTTGAATTTGGAATCGTCTTCTTTAAAATTAAAACTTTTTAATGATTCCAAAACCAGCCAGACACAAATGGTATAGTCAAAGAGATCTTATTACAAGTTCATATATACTATATGCGAAAAGACTTTTTCCCCAACCTATTATGTGCGCTCCCGCGTTGCGCTAGCTGGTAGTTCCTTGTCAGCTGCGATGACACTAGACATATGCAGCTCCCCTACTATCTTTACTTAAATCTGCACTGACAGCATTTATCAGCAAGTTGCGGCGGAAAAAATGTGCGGGTTGTCTTACGAGGGTCGACAGTACACTGACTCGTAAAGACGAACAGTATTAGTACAGCGGTAAGTACGACAAGGATAGTCGTATGGAACGAAAGATGGCGGCTGGGAAAAGGTGATTAGATGACGCGGTTAGGAAAGCGGGTAGTTGTGAAAATAATTTGACAGGACAGGATTTTAAATTAATCGGCGCGAACAGAATGCTGTTAAAAATAATATATTCTTAAAACTACGTCGTGGAGATAGTTCGTGTAGCAGCCTCTTTGTGGGTCACTCCTACTCTGCGATTTACTCAGTGGTCAGTAATGTAACACGGGCGATGGGTGATTTGAAGCCCGAGGGGGTGGATCCCGGCGATCCGGGAGCGGAGATCCAAGGACACTATCTGGTTAGTGCAATGGGGAAGCACCGCATATAAATAATTGTTCCGTCTCTATCTCACATTGTCTGTCCTGCTCACACAGGAGCTAATCCAATCGTTTTGTATATAACAGTTAAGATTCTTAAAATAACTCAGTACACAATCACTGAAATGTGAAAATTATTCTCCACCCTCTGAAGTATTATTTAACCTAATATCACTCGCTGCTACAATTGTATAAGAATTCCATGTTGGCCAAAACGGATAAAAGAACCCTAAAAAGTGTTTCAAAACTATTAATAACAGTGAACAGAACCAACTTGCCTTCTATCTCTTCTTTAATATCAATTTCATCAACTTCCAACTCTTCCTCCTTTACAGTTACTGCTTCGTCTAAATAGTGAAGCACCTTTCCACCCTCTTCTTTGATATTAATGACTACATCATCTTCAATCTCTTTCGTAACTTCTTCCACTCTTTCTGGTACCTTCTGTCCACAATCCAGATTATGCTGTTCTTCAATGGCATAGTTATAATCATTATTATAAGTGTTGCTAACTGTTAATAATATTAATTTCTTCAAGTCCTGAAATAGATAGACAACTATGCCTTTTGTGTATGCAATACAGTGAAACCTGTATATAATATATATAAATAATAATATCAGCCCATAAATGTCCCACTGCTGGGCTCGGGCCTCCCACTATAGGGGAACGGACAGTATACCCGCCACGCTTGTCCAAGGCGGCTTGGCAGGTTTAACACATCGGCTATCTCGATGTGCAGGATGCGGTTTTCCTTCACCGTTATTAGCACGTGGTAATTGTAACAATATGCACATTAGTTCAGAAAACTGCCTAAGTTCCAGCCAGGATCGAACCCGCGCCCTTTGGCTCTGGCACGCGTGCGCTAGCAATTACGCTACCACGACTACCACGACACCTGTATAACATATGTTTATTCAATTTTGGTTTTCAATACATATATGTGGGATTCAAAGACACATTCCGACTAGGTAGCCAGGTCACACATTATGTTTTTGAAATTTATAAATCTTATTTTATTAATGTCAGTGTGAAAATATAGCTAGAAGAGGTAGTCCATGAATAAACGACGTAAAACTATTCTAAGGAAGTTTCGTTTGTTTTTCTTTAAATAAAACCCACAACTTTATGGGGCTCGTGCCAGGATTATACCAGGATCGTACAAGTATCCGGCGAAGCATTGTTTTGATGTGAGTTTTTATTTGAAGTTTACGAAACGACCTCGAAATTAAAGTTGAAGACAAGTCATTGTCAGCTGTTTTACCGACACTATTCTGCATAATGATATAAGAGCATAAAACTTCCCACTATTTGGAATGAAGACTATTATTTTTCTTTTTTGTAAACGTTTTATGAATTAGTTATTTTTTACGACTGAAAGACTTACAACCAACCAAAACAGGATGCCACCGAAGAAAAAAAAGATATCGAAGACAGTTAGGCAATCGCCCGGCCCGCGTTTGCCTACAAAAGTGCTGACCACGCAGCGCTTGGTCATCGTTTAGGCTAATAATTAGATTTTAAGTTAAAAAAGTTTATAATAATTTAATTGTAATTCAATTAGTCTTGTAAGAACTGTCTTCGAATAAACTTGTCTTAATAAATTGTTTTTTTTAAACAATTTCCGTGCCGCCCTACTTATCTGGCGCAGTCGGTAGGATCGCGACACCCTTTTCGAATATACCTCTTCGGAAGGGTGAACGAAGCTTCGTTACTTTCGCGATCATACGAACCTGGGTGGCTATCGTGCGGGAGCCCCTAAAATCGGGAAACCTGTACAACCAGAGCAACGTGCAAGCAGTTCTACGAGGCCCGGCTGGAGATGCAGAGGACTATAGGGTGAGTGCTTTTCGTATACCCAGTCCCTTTGCTCTATTTCCTGTCGTTATTTTTTTTTTTCTCTAATATTTTAAGTGTTTTGTGTGTGTTCGTTGCTGTAGGCTCAGATCGCTATAGGCAGCAGACATATTCACTTTAATTATAATTTAACTTGAAAACGATACTTACGTACAATACAATACATACCGCGGTCGAATTACCGAGCGGCATTCCGATTCAATTAAGTAATTTTGTATATCATATTCACATTATTATAATTTATATTTGAAATGATGGCTATGAATAATGGAGAACTTTCCTCTCTTAAGTTTATTAGCGACTTAATGCCTAAGTATGATGGCAATCCAAAAACCCTTAATTTTTTTATTAGGGAAGTAGAAAGTGTTCTGGTCATTTTGGACCCACAGGTAAGGACAAGTGCAGCAATTACTTGCCTTATTAAAAGCAGGCTGAGCGGGCCAGCGATAGACGCGATAGCGTACGAGGAGTCCCTCGATTCCTGGTTAGCCATAAAAAATGCTTTAGTACGTAAACTTTCCTCTCTTAAGTTTATTAGCGACTTAATGCCTAAGTATGATGGCAATCCAAAAACCCTTAATTTTTTTATTAGGGAAGTAGAAAGTGTTCTGGTCATTTTGGACCCACAGGTAAGGACAAGTGCAGCAATTACTTGCCTTATTAAAAGCAGGCTGAGCGGGCCAGCGATAGACGCGATAGCGTACGAGGAGTCCCTCTATTCCTGGTTAGCCATAAAAAATGCTTTAGTACGTAGGTTAGGCGAACCTCGTAATGAGATTCAAATTATGCAGGAGTTAACACGACTACGTCGTAACAGAGATGAAGATGCCGACACCTTCGGTCGCTGTCTTAGAGAAGTATTAGACATATTATACTCAGTAGGCCAACACTCTAATAAGTCGTATTATGAGCAGTTAGTTATAGAGCAATATATTAATAACCTCGAGTTTAAAGTATCTTTAGGCGTAAGAATAAGTAGACCAAATACGTTAGAAGCAGCCATAGTTGCGGCTAGACAGGAAGAGGCGCGAATAGCGTACCATAAGTCTCAAAATTTTCAAAATTTCAGTAACACCAAACCAAAAGTAACACCTAGGCCTAATTTTTACAACCCCCACCAAAATCAACCCCCTAGAATTAATAATTATTCACCCCAAACTCACCCCGGAGAGTCATTTACTCCAAGGAATTACCAGCCAGAGCAAAAACCGCAGTGGTTTCAGCCCATGCCCCCATGGAAGGCCACAACACCAGGTAATATTAGACCTAGTATCTCAGGCACATTCAGGAATAGCGGAAACTTCAAGCAGCAGCCCAATATGCCGAGGCAACAGATGAACCCGCCACAGAAGGTCTCTGATGTAACCATGAGGTCGGTAACTAAACCGGCTCCACCACAGTTCGCTACCCAGCAACTGTTTTACACCCCATATCAAGAGGGCTACCAGAATTACCACGATTACGAAGAACCAAAAGGTAATTATTTTAATATGGACGATACGAGTTACCCAGAGTACGAGCATCCCGAAGCTGTCGATGAACTGAGCTATCAGGATTTTCACGAAGACCAGGAGCAGACCGAGCACAGCTGATCAACATCGCGCACCTGAACAACCAAGGTAAGGATCACTTACCGTACATTGAGATCCCGGAATTCAATGGCAAGTTCCTATTGGACACTGGCGCATCACGATGTATGATTTTACCCGACGTTATAAGCGGAACCTTTTTAGAAAACTATGTCCAACATGAACCATTCCAAGTTAAGACCGCACACGCTACAACCAAACACGAACACATCGCTTTGCTACCCCTACCACCACAGTTCAACACAGATATTTTCCACAAGTTTTTAATATTCACCTTCGATTCAAAGTATAAAGGTTTGATAGGTATGGACTTACTGGACAAGTTAGGATGTAGTATCGACCTCAAAAACAAAGTATTACGAACATCTTGTACTGAAATACCTATATATTTTGACTATCCTGTAAAAGACATTAAAATTGAACCCAAGTGCGAAAAATTAATAACAATTAAGACAAACTACGCTGACGGACAGTACATATGTGACGACTTTTACTGGACTAAAGGACTAAGATCACCCACAGCTTTCGTAACCGTAAAAAATGGGACCTTTAAAACATCCGTAATTAACTACACAGATGAAAATAAAATTATTCACAACATCTACCCCCATCTCTTAGAACCCGCCCCGGACGAACTAGACAAAAATATAATAACGCACAAAACCTATGCAACCGACATACAAACAGACATAGACACAGAATTACGCCAAAATTTAAATAAAATCCGCACTGACCACATGAACGAAGAGGAAAGACGGGAAATTAATAAATTATGTTTTCAATATAGAGATCTATTTTACTGCGAAAACATACCGTTATCTTTCACCCATACTGTTAAACATGAACTCAGATTGACTGACCAAATACCCGTTTTTGTTAGGAGTTACAGACAGGCCCCAGTACAACGTAAAGAAATTCAAAATCAAATAGATAACCTCCTGAAACAGGGTATAATTAGGGAAAGTGTTTCCCCGTGGTCATGCCCAGTACATATTGTCCCCAAAAAACCGGACGCTACAGGTAAGGTCAAATGGAGACTAGTCATAGACTACAGACGACTCAACGACAAAATTGTTGAAGACAAGTACCCTTTACCGAACATAAATGACATCCTTGACAGATTAGGACGTGCACAATACTTTACAACCCTCGACTTAGCCAGTGGCTATCACCAAATCGAAATGCACCCCAGAGATATAGAGAAAACCGCGTTTACCACTGAAAGAGGACATTACGAGTTCTTGAGAATGCCCTTCGGCCTGAAAAATGCCCCAAGTACCTTTCAGCGCCTTATGGACCACATCCTTAGAGGAGTGGAGAATGTTTTTACGTACCTTGATGACGTAATAATAGCCTCTACGTCATTACAGGAACACACAGAGAAACTTAGACAAGTTTTTGAACGGTTTAAATTAAATAACCTTAAAATTCAATTAGAAAAGTCCCAGTTTTTACAAAAACAAGTAACATTTTTAGGACACGAACTGACAGACCAAGGACTGAAACCGAACCAAGATAAAATTAAGGCAGTACTAAACTTTCCCGTCCCCCGAACACAGAAAGAAATAAAATCATTCCTAGGACTAGTAGGATATTACAGAAAATTTATTAAAGATTTTGCAAAATTGACGAAACCCTTAACATCATGCCTAAAAAAACATGCCAAAGTAGTGCACACAGACGAATTTTTGGACGCAGTAGACAAATGTAAACAAATTTTGACTAATTCCCCCATACTACAGTACCCTGACTTTGACAAACCATTCATACTGACGACAGACGCATCTGACGTAGCATTAGGCGCAGTACTATCGCAAGGTACCGTGGGATCGGATAAACCGATAGCCTACGCATCGCGAACGCTATCTGAAACAGAAACACGCTATTCAACATACGAAAAAGAGCTTTTAGCTTTGATATGGGCCGTTAAATACTTTAGACCATACATATACGGTCGAAAATTCATAGTGTATACAGACCACATGCCCCTCACATGGGTAATGTCCTTAAAAGATCAAAGTAGCAAATTAATCCGCTGGAAACTGAAACTCGCGGAATACGACTATAAAGTAGTATACAAAAAGGGTAGACAGAACACTAACGCAGATGCCCTATCCCGAGCTAAAATATACCATAAAAGCATAGACTCACTAGCAGTTAACCTAGACGACAACAACGACGACGATATTATTAACCGAATTTTTGACAACGCCCGTAGGGATGTAGAAAATAATAACACAAACAACGAGAATAATAACGACATACAGACCGACGACAACAATGACAGACAAACAAACGGCACACCCGACGACTATAATGTACAAGATATGGACATAGAAACAGCTATACAACCGACACCAATCGTTATACAACCAACATCAACAGACACAATGAGCATAATCATGACAGAACCTGACCAACTTATATCGACTAACCACACCCAACCAGATAACGAAAACAACGGTATCCCAGTACTATCCGACGCTATCGACAAACAACTTAAGCAGTTTTACATCAGATCGACACCAGGTTCCACGTATAGAGTAGACGATAGGTCGACCAGCCCGAGAATAGTAATCAAAGACGTTTTCATCCCTGTGAACAACACAGAGGCTGAAATTATAAGATTCCTTAAAGAGCATACAATAGCAGGCAGAATATTTCATTGCTATTTCTACGACGAAAAATTATATTATGATTTTTCAAGAGTTTACACAACCATATTCAACGAAAGAGGCCCTAAGCTAATTAGATGTACATCTCGTGTCACTCTAGTTGAAAATAGAACCGAACAACAAGAGCTAATTAAGCAGTACCACACTGGTAGATCAACTCATAGAGGCATCCAGGAAACATACAAACATCTCCACAGAAACTACCATTGGCCTAACATGCTACTTACTATACAACAATTTATTAATCAATGTGACACATGCCTTAAAACAAAATATGAGAGACACCCATTAAGACCCCCTCTAGCTTTAACAGAGACGCCCACTAAACCACTCCAACATTTGTTTATGGACCTCTATTCAACAGGAGGCGCCACTTTTCTGACCATTATTGACAACTTTTCAAAATACGCGCAGGCCAGACCCCTGAACGCCTCCAGTAGCATTCATATAGCAGACGCACTAATAGAAGTTTTCTCTGTATTAGGGCTACCCCTCAAAATTACAACAGACTCGGACACCAAGTTTGACAACGACGTAATTAAAGAGATATGCGCTCTACATAATATTCATATCCATTTCACTACACCGTACAACCCTAACTCTAACTCCCCAATAGAAAGGTTCCACTCGACTATTGGTGAAATAATAAGAATTAACCGAATGACAAATAAGGACGACCCTATACAGAACATAATGAAATACGCCATAATAGCGTACAATAATTCAATACACTCTACAACAGGATACACTCCACATGAACTCCTGTTTGGTCACACCGCATCCAGAAACCCTCTAGAATTATATTATCCTAAGGAATTTTACCAGGACTTTGTACTTAACCATCGTCGGAATGCAGAAGCAGTACAAGAGTGCGTAGCAGCCCACGTATCTAAAAATAAGGAACAAGTAATTACCAAACGAAACCAAGCTGCCGAAGACATACTATTTAAGGTAGGTGAGACAGTATATAAGCAGGTCGCCAAAACTGCAAGGAATGACAAAACTAAACCCGTTTTTAAAGGCCCATACAAAATCATCCACCTCCACCCGAACAATGTCGCGGAAATAATAGGGAACCACCCCAACTCTAAGTCAATTAGAGTACATTTCAAACTTCTAAAAAGACCCCATCTTGTTCCAGGACCCTCCTCGCAGGAGCCTTCCTGCTCAACGCAACCGCCGACTTTATCCTAAAACCCGTCGATAATACAAATGGAATCCTACTATTAAAGGAAGGCCAAGTCCTTAAACAGGTGGACACTTTTAGTTTGGCTTGTGTCTATAATGTGTCATATCTACACGAGACCACCTTAAAAATTATATCTTTATATACCAATACTAAGGTTGCCGAAAACAATAAAGAACTACATAAGACATATAAAGACCAAATAGATCATAATTTAAGTACTATAGGTAGAAAAATAGTTTTTATTACAGCGCACCATAGAGTTAAGCGAGGTATCATTAATGGGCTAGGTTCAGTAATTAAGGCGATTACGGGAAATCTAGATTACGAAGATGCAGTTAAATTTGAAAATGAAATCCTTAACATCCAAAATTCCGTGGGAAAACTTACTAGTTCCCAAAAACAATCAGTATTTTTAGCAAAAAACGCTATTAACGAATTTAGTAAGCAAATAAACTTTTTAAATCAAAATCAGAAGAAGTTAGCAGCCCTTTTAGATAATACCACCCTTAGCAATAATCAAATGCACTTTTCAGATTTATATATTCAAATAGAATTTAGCCTAGAGTTACTTTTAGATAAGTTAGTTATTTTAGAAGACGCGATGACGTTCGCTCAGTTAGGTGTAATGCACCCTAGTATCATTCCCCCACATAGCTTGATAGAAGAACTAAACCTAATGCAAAAAACCAATAATTTTAAACCAATAGATAATATTTCCATTAAAAATATTCATAACATAGAAAAATCTATAAGCGTCAAAGCCTACAGTACGGAAGCAACGCTAACATTTATATTAGATATTCCGTCCATAGATACCAACCCCTATGACCTGATTCACTTGTATTCCATCCCTGACAAACATAACCTTACCATAATTCCCAAATCCAAATACCTTGCACTGGGAAGCGATGAGTACTCGTACCTGGACGAAGACTGCAGGAAAATGACGCAAGATACTCTACTCTGCACCTCACTGAACACTCAAGCCATCGAGGACTCCGATGATTGCATCATAAAACTAATAAAACACCAAACACCCAACTGTACGAGAGCAAAATTACATCTCAAACACAACAAAATAGAAAAAATAGCAGAAGACAAATGGCTGGTAATCCTGAAGGAAGAGGCCGTCGCAAGAAAACAGTGCGGACCGAAATCTGAATATATAAAATTAATAGGCATCCATATTATATCAATAACAAAGGAATGCAAATTAAACATCCTGAACAGGACTTTAAGGACCAACGCCCACGCAATATCAGTGGATAACATCATCCCACTTCCAAAGGAGGAAATAACCACCCCAGAAAACACCCCAATTAAGCTGACGCTAGAGGACATCGCCCTGGACAATGTCTATAAGTTATTGGACAGAGCCGAGGACGTCGAAGTGGACAGCAACATCGACTGGAGGCTGATCATGGCAACACCGAGCTGGTCAACAATAGGATTGTACGTAACCCTTATAACGTATGTATGCTGGAAAGTATACCAGCACAGGAAAAAAGGAGAAATACAAGATATCTCGACCAGCAACGAGGACGCTGCAGGAAGCTGCGGGACGCGCTTCCATCTTAAGGAGGGAGGAGTTAGGCAATCGCTGGACATGCGCTTGCCTACAAACCTGCTGACCACGCAGCGGCCAGTCATCGCTTTATAAGAATTAGTGCTAATTTAAGTTTTTAGAGTTAATATAATTTAATTGTATTTTAATTAGTCTTGTAAGAACTGTCGAGCAATAAAGTTGTCTTAATAAATTGTTTTTTTTAAACAATTTCCGTGCCGCCCTACTTATCATTATTCCAGAATACTTTATAAATAACTATACAAGTTTTGCACACTTAAAAAAAACGACCAATATAAATAAAATAATGATTACCTAAATTCTGTCTGTATGCGCATAACAAACAACTTGTAAGATGTATTCATTGTATGTAATATGATCGAATTGTCAACAATTGAATTTTATAACAGAATTAATTGGAAATGTACTTTATTTTTATTAAGTATACCTAATTGTGTTTACTTTCAAATTATTGATTTAGGTATGTATATATTTAAATTACATTCCATGTTATTTTGACTAAAATTAATAGTATAAATTTAAGTATTTATTCCTACGCGTTAAGTTTTATGTATGACATTAATATATTGTACTATTTTATTGTTATATCGGTCTATAGTAAAGTAAAAGTAGATACTATAATGTGGGAGAATTAGTCAAATATTCTATAAGTCCTAAAAATAATAAGTAATGAATACATATATAGAAAAAGAAATATTCATATTGAATTAACGATTTTATAAATAAGATAAATAAAATTTAATAATATGAGGGAATGTTGTTGTTTTCATCTGGGGCTGGTTCTGGGCGATTGTTACCGGGGATTTTCTTACCATTATTGTAATTAATTAATGGAGTTTTAAGATTACCA
Organism: Dendrolimus kikuchii; assembly: GCA_019925095.2. Taxonomy (NCBI): domain Eukaryota; kingdom Metazoa; phylum Arthropoda; class Insecta; order Lepidoptera; family Lasiocampidae; genus Dendrolimus; species Dendrolimus kikuchii. The sequence goes on from CM034387.1 coordinate 37,326,055, forward strand.
TGTAGGCTGTTGGGTAAAATACTATATGGAGATAAGATTGTACCTAAAGTAGCCTGAAGTTTATATTCTGGTGTGTCAATGTGGGATAGGTGATACGTACCGTATTTCTGGATGTGAGCTGGTTTTCGACCTGGTGAAAAATCCTGATAATTCGACTCCTGCTCCGGTTCGGCTAGTATATAGTGTGGTTTACTACTGTAGTACTTACCTTGTTTATACTGAGCTTTGTTCTTCTCTTCACGATAGCCTCGTTGATGAGATATATAAAATAGGTGTTCAGTGGTGAGTTTTGATCGATTCGGCTGACTCATAGGCTTCTTTATAGTGTGTGAGATGTTAAGCGGTAAGCTTACCTGTTTATCCGCTGTGTTAGACTGCTTCCTGGATAATCTTTTCTTTTTATGTGTGCCTGAATTTATAGATATTACATTACCTGATTGGAGCTTACGTTCCAGCATGGGTTGACTCCGCTTTTGTGTCTTTTCTGCAAGCAGCTGGTCTTGTGAGGTGTACACTATGTTATTTAGTTGTTGGTAAGGTAAATGATCATCTGATATAATGGGTGAATTTTGTATAGTATTGGGATACATAGGCCTAAATATTTCTATTGGTGTGGGTTGAATTTCGGTCTCATGAAATCTATCATATTTTAGGCGCGCCTCCTCCTGCCTAGCCGCTAATATCGCTGCTTCTAATGAATCTGGTTTTAAAATTCGCACGCCTAATGATATGTGAAACTCTAAGTTATTTATGTATTGCTCGATTGCTATGTATTCATAATACGTTTTATCCGGATGGTTTCCTATTCTACGTAAAGTATATAATAAGCCTCTAACTCGGCATCCAAAGATGCTGGCATCTTCATCAGTATTGCGGCGTAGCAATAGGAGCTCTTGTAATAATTGGATTTCATTGCGAGGATCTCCTAATCGACGTACTAATGCTGACTTTATGTCCAGCCAGGAGTCAAGGGACTCCTCATATGCAATAGCTTCTATTGCGGTTCCACTAAGTTTACTTTTAATTAAACATGTGAATGCTAAATGTGTCCTAGTTTGCGGATCAAGCAATAGCATCACATTTTCTATTTCTTCTATAAATTTATATAGGGTATGCGGGTTACCGTCATATCTTGGCATAAGATCACTAATGAATTGGAAAATAGAGATATTATCTTTTGTTAAAATCATTATTAGGTTTTGTTTATAAATTGATTAACGAAAAAAAAGAATAAAAAATATGCAAATATAATAACTTTATAAGACATTAAAAATAATTCAAAAATGTGTTATCTACATTTAATAAGCATCTACATTACCTATGGCAACTCGCGCCATTTTAGGTTTCAAATAACGAAGTAAATTTTTAATCAAATTGATGTTTTAAAATAAGTGTTGTAATTACGTAAGTCTATAGCGATTTGAGCCTAAAGACGAACACATGTACAACATAAAAGGAAAAAAAATAACGACAGGAAATAGAGCAAAGGAACTGGGTATACGAAAAGCACTCACCCTATAGTCCTCTGCATCTCCAGCCGGGCCTCGTAGAACTGCTTGCACGTTGCTCTGGTTGTACAGGTTTCCCGATTTTAGGGGCTCCCGCACGATAGCCACCCAGGTTCGTATGATCGCGATAGAAAACGAAGCTTCGTTTCACCCTTCCGAAGAGGTATATTCGAAAAGGGTGTCGCGATCCTACCGACTGCGCCAGATAAGTAGGGCGGCACGGAAATTGTTTAAAAAAAACAATTTATTAAGACAAGTTTATTCGAAGACAGTTCTTACAAGACTAATTAAAATACAATTAAATTATATTAACTCTAAAAACTTAAATTAGCACTAATTCTTATAAAGCGATGACTGGCCGCTGCGTGGTCAGCAGGTTTGTAGGCAAGCGCATGTCCAGCGATTGCCTGCCTCAGATAGTAATTGTTCAGAAGCTGGTTACAGAGTACGAATTTCATTTAGCGACTTGAAAAATCGATGACTCCGTTCACAGGCGATGATACCTATGCCCTATTACGAATTGGCTTACCGATTTTAATGACAGTGCAAATTTAATGGAATGGAATAATCTTGCCAAAACTTATTTACGCGAAGAGACTGCTTTCAGGTACAGCTAAATTATTTTTACGAACACTAGGCTCTATTACGTCATTTTGGTCAACAACTTGATCCGGAGTTAAGTAGTGCCAGTATTCACAAGAAATTAGCATCACATAAGATGAAACCGGATGCGATATATAGAACAACAAAAGTGCAAGAACGGAGAAAGAATACAAATTCCTGCGGCCAGGCGGCCTGTCGTAAGAGGCGACCAAACAACCCACCGCCACATAGCAGGGTATTTACCCATCTGGATACATACCAAACCTGGTCTAGAGTATGCCGCCATAACAACATTGAGTTGTGTTCCGGCATTAGTAGCCACATTCCAGCCCCATACACTGGTCTGGCAGTACATTGGTAGCACCTTTAGTGTTGCAAATGTTGGTAACCACTTTCCATTATAGTTGGACCGTCAGCCTGTCTGCTGTACTCCAGCAATAAAAAAAAGCTACTAGCCTTGACTTAATCACAAGGCTAGCTGTTGATGTTTTTCATGATGAGTGAGTTTTGATAGCCCACTTCCGCCTCTCCTTATCTCATCTTCCCTGTTCCATGACCCTATACCCTTTGCTCTGCTCTTTGTTTGCTCGATGTATAATAAACCACACTCAACAAAGCTTGTAAACACCAGTTCAGACAACTTGAGTGATGAATTTCCCTTTTAAATTTATACAAAATTATGTAGCTGAAGAATTTCATGCGCCACTTCTCTTCAATTCACAACATGTTGCGAAGCAGTGGTAAATTAGATTAGGCTCCCATAAAGTAAGTAAAAACCATAAACAAAAATTAAACAATTAAAAATGAACAAATTCTTCTGTGATAACAGCTGCTGAAAAATGGCTGAATTTTTTATATATTTATTTTTAGTTGGAGTACAGCAGACAGGCAGACAACCCACTTGATGAAAAGCGGCTACGATCGCATATGGACGTTTGCAACACCAGGGATGTCATTACCACGCCGCCACTCTCAAAGAAGTTTTATGACACCCTTTTAAAAAAAAACCCACATTGTAGTGCCGTGGGAAAACCATGCTGGGAACTCATTCCAAATCCCCATGGTGCGCAAGAGTAATGTTCTAGAGAACCATTGCGTACAAGAGTCGAGAAGCACAAGGAAGTGGGGATGGACACCCAGTTTATGTGAAATGTTGGAATCAATATAAAAAACCATATTTAAAATAAATGAAAACAGTTTTATTATGTGTAATGTGTACTAGTTATGAAAACTTGTGGAAATAATATGAGCAAATCTACCAGAAAGAATGTTCACTTGGATAAGGGACAAGCACAAGACTATTAGATGATTACCTCCAAACCATTGTTGGGGATGTATTTTGTGAACAACTCCTCAGACTTCAAAGCCCTCTTCCTCAACTGATATGAGTTTCTTAACTGAGCACAGCATATGTAGCAGGCTAGGAGTGGTCTCCCATCTTTGCTGTCAAACTGAAACAAAGGAGTAAATGCCAACTTTATGCATGCAGGAACAGAGAAAGAATACAATTTCCTGCAGCCGGGTTGTCCTAAGAAGTGACAAAACAACCTACAGCCAGGTGGTAGGGTATTCACCCATCTGGATGGTTACCACCTCCGGTCTAGAGTAAGTATGCCTCTATAACAACCTAGAGTTGTGCTCTGGGCTCTGGCATTAGTGGCCAAGTTCCAGCCACCCTTTAGAGAGGAGCAGCAAATTAGTAGTACCTTTGGTGTTACCTGCCTGTCTGCTAAACTCATGCAATAAAAAAAGTTTACTGAGGCAACCCGATACTAGGCTTAGGTCAGTTAAATTTTAGATATCTGGTGGTTGAATTTTAAGTAGCGGTGGAGGACGGGGGTTTAATTACACTTCTGCAACCCTAATTTTCAAAAAATGTTATTTATGAAAACATACCTCTCTAATTTTTATCAAATCAATCAAATCAAATTCATTTATTTGCAGGAACTATATGTACTAGGTATTCATATATATGTAACATAGTGAATGTTTCACCATATGAAGAAGTCATACAAATTTCTTTAGTTTTTACTGAAACAACTGAATTTATTATATTTTATTTCATATATAACAGTAATTGAAATAATATCATTAAGTCGTAAAATTAATTTGGATGTTGTAAACTCATTATTCAATGTCATAATAGAATTATTCTAGAATATTCAAACATTATTTACTAATTCACTAATATTGAACTTATGTCATCGGTGTAAGCTGAGAAACCCAATCAAAATCTAGAAGAAAGCCAGTAGTCAACCTAATAAGATTCAAAACAGTCCAAAAACACAATCCAAATATCACAAGCTGAGTAAATGGTGCAAGTTTGCAACTGCAGCAGCCGGCGAGTGTCACAACTGACCTTTTAATATTAATACAAATAGACTGCGCACAATAATTAAGAGAGATAAATATATCCAAACTTTTGAGTGATTTTCAATGCTGTAATTTGAATAAAAATGGTCACACAGGGATTTTGAAAAAGAAAATTGTAGCTCTAAGTGTCTAGTTTTTGGATCTGAATTTCAATAACATTTTTAACTAATTTTGAGAAAACCACAGACAAAAAGGAAATTATTTTGGTTTGTCTTTTTAGTCTATGGACTTGGAAAATATTTCTATGTCTTGTACCTCCATCCAGCCGGGGTCGCGGAAGAAAAGCTCACGCATATCCCGTGGCCCCGGCTCATGGCGTCAGGTGGCATCAAAGGGTTTTAGTGGGTATTTCGGCTCCTCTAGCCGGCGAGTCCCACACTCCCCTGCCGAAGTCTCCCCGGCGGGGGGTCCACAAACGGATTTCCCCTTGTAAAAAAATAAAAAAAAATAATGTCTTGTACCTCCATGTGACCTGATAACTTGTGTATTAAGCTTCAATTTTGTATTTCTAAAATATCAATACAAGCACTTCTCTCTGAGATATTTGTCTTTGAATGTAAAAAGGATCATTTTACTTTCTTACCAACGAATAATCACAAAGAAAGTTCAATATGGGTTTCAAAGTTTGTATAAATTCTCTATAATATAGGTAGAGTCATTGATTGTTCAAAAAAAAAAAATTACTGGCAGTGGCAATAAACATGTGGTTTTCATAATATAATACAATGTGCAAGGGTGTCTGGAGCTTAAGACTTGTGCAAAACGGCTCACAAAAAAGAGAGATATAGCTCTTTTACTCTAAAGATATGTATCTCTCTTTTAGCTCAATAGAGATACAGAGATATCGTAACAACTGTGAGCCAATTAAGCTATGTGTTTACTAACGAGAGATGAGTTTGAAAATGGGATACTGCTCATTTTTATTTCTCATTCTACTGGAGCTACTTCTTGGACAGTCTTAGATCATAAATAATGTTTAAGTATTTTCATATACATGCCGTATTAATAAAAACTGACACAGCTAAATAAGACTATTAGCGGAAGCCAAGCCAAGCCAAGCCATGCCAAGACCAGTACATACATTTTAATTTGAGGTTTATAATGGCAAGGTGTCAAGGTAGATCCTGAATATTTTAGTTGGGTAGTTGGTATTGGTAGTTATCAACCTCTAACATGGGCATAGAGGGGATATATTAGGGGAAGAGGATAAGATAGTGATATAAGGTTTATTGAGCATCTTAATTCAAATAACAATGGACACTAGCTACTTACTACAACATTTTAGAACATCGTAACAAAATACACAAAGTTCCGTTTCAATTGAAATGACTACGACACATTCAAAACATACCGTAGAATCCGTCAATCTTTCCCATGTTTCTTGTAACACGGTGTGGTTTATAAAGTATGAGCGCCTATTGGTGTTCAAACAAAGCCTACATATAGTTGAAGACATTGTAAAGATTTGTTAATCAAATGTACATGTCGGTATTCGCTGTATACAAGCCACATACAAACTGAAGAAACATTTCTTGTATTACTCTTGAAATCTGCAGAATTTATATTCTAACAAAACTAACACAAATCATAGAAATAAAAGATGGCCAGGATTCATATTTTCATACATCGATAGACGATAGCACAAACTACTATGGATACTACCACAAACTACTATGGATACTAAGTATGATAGTAGGTCTGTGATGGCCACGAAGAAAAAATATTATTTTTTGTTTATGGCTTAGAAGTTAGTTCCAGTTAGTTCTTTCTATACAGGGGCCCATTCATTATCCTGTATTGCAATCCTCCTTGCATGACGATGAAATAGTAGACAAATCGTTATATTTCGGTAGAACAGAGCCCATGTCGGTAGAAATACCGAAAAATTGGTAGGTTCGAGACCACTGCATGGAAATAAAAGATGCCCACTATCCATAATGCTGATGTGCTACGTGCTGTGATGACCACGAAAAAAGCCGTGGACAGAAAATCCAAGGTACCTACTACGAAAAAAAGTAATTAATTTGTGTATTGATTTTTTTCTTTGTTTATGGCTTGGTAGTTAGCTCTTTCTTTAAAGGCGCCCATTCATTATTATCTTGTATTGTAATCCGCCTAGCAGTTCCGCCGCATAATGTAGGTGTGAATGTTGTCGCAGGCGACGCAGCCCATATTGCGTACTGCAACACAAGAACGTCTTCTCTTTATTCTTGAAAGACTTTTTTCTTCTTCTTTAATGGCTTCCGCGGTTAGCGTTGAGCTACCGACAAATATCTCTTACTTCACTATTCCATAACTGCACTGTAGGTTCGTGCATACGGCATTTTAGCTACTTTTACTATTCTATAGTGGTGACTCAGAGGTGTATCTAGCCCGTCCATGCTCTACTCATGGAAGTACTATTTATATAGTACATCTACAGAGTACTTTTATGTACTGAAAAGTACGTCCATGGCTGTAGCCTATATATATTATACCTAGCGCCCGTATTCAATTGATACCCTGGCGGCCACTAGCATGATCAAAATGGAATAATATATTTTCACAAGTGAACGGAAATTCGGGTATAAATCTTGCAATTTTAAATGACGTCAGGAAACAATACATACACTTACAGAACAAAAACTCGCATAGAAACCATACTGAAATAATAACAACATAGATACTGTTTTTTCATTTTCACTTATGGCACAATTTGGTGTGTGGAATAGAGAGGGATATATCATATTTTATTTTATTCACTCCCAAGTTCGCCAATAATGATAAGTAAAACAAGAATATGGTAACTGTTACGGATTATTTTATATTGTATATATTTATATCTTGTTAGCGAAAACGTTAATAAATAAAATAATAATTCGCTTCTTCATATATTATACTGACTTGCTCTTAGGAAAATTTTCTTACAAGTGACATAAACAAAAAACACAAATGATATTACATATAAATTTAAATTATGAAAAATAATACATTTTAAAAAGTTTCAACAGTAACGTAGCATTCTTTTTTTCCTTCTATTTATGAAGAGTTCTTGTTCTGAGGGTACAGGAGTAACAAGTATTTTATATATAAAGGAAGGGGTTAAAAGAATAATGGGACACTACGCCAATATAATCTGTAATTATCTGTTTTAACTCTGAGCTTATGTAACATGATATAACGTTTATTTCAACACAAGTCATGTCGAAACAAAAGTGATTCTACAGAGTAAAGGAGCCGCTCTTGGCCCATCTTGTTTTGCTATCGTGCCCATAATACGCGAGCAGTTTCTTTGAGAGCGTCGACGACACGAGCGACGCATCCTTTTTGGTTTCGCGAATGGCGCTCGGCGCCGAGCCCTGTCCGTTACACACCCTACCCTATAAGGTATAGCCGGCACTGGATGAACTAGAGTTCAGTATTGGTTTTACTCGTTCGCTACGGACAGAACTTAATTATCCAATCAAACAGAAAGCTTGGTGTGCTAAACCAGTATTTCATCCCGCGGTAAAAACTCGCTCTTTACAAAGCGCAAATTAGGGCGCATATGGAATACTGCTCACAATTATAGCCAGACTGACCGACTCGACTCCATCAAACGTCGCACCGTTCGTATAGTCAACGATCCCATACTAACAGACGGTTTAGAATTGCTTGGCCTTCGGAGACTTCACGTCCCTCTTGGAGTGCTCCGAGCTACTGCTTGATCTGGTGTCAGCGCCTTATTTTTACTACTGCACTACTGGCCCCCTATAGTGGGAGGCCGAGCCCAGCAGTGGGACATTTATGGGCTGTTATTACTTTTTACTTATTACCACTGGCTATCGACGGAATGTTCGCCTCCATTTTATGGAGCTTCCACGCTCAACTACGCAACCGTTCTCTAAAGCGTTTATAACGCGTACAACAATGATCTGGAGGTAACTCCCCACCGAGGTTTTCCCTCTACGACATGGAGTGGTTTAAAAAGGGCGTTATAAAATTTTTTGGAGGCTGGCAACGCCTCTGGTGTTGCTAGCGTACATAGGCGACGGTAAGCAGCTTCCATCAAATAGGCCGCCCGCCTGTTTGCCTACTGCAGGTTTTAAAAAAAAAGTTATAGAAATCAAAATCAAGTTCTGTCAAATCATCACACAGTCTATGGATCGGTTTTAAATGTTTTTTTTGTGTGTAGTTATATAATTTACAACAATTAGCAGTGAAAATATTTTTTTCATTCATTTTACAGCGTTGCCACAGAAGGGTGAATTTGCTGAGCACGTCTCTGTCCGCAGCCACGTTTTTTCTTAAAAATTTCTTTTATTTGTGAGGGTTGATAAGTTGAGTGGTGCGTCTATGTTGGTTAGCCCGTTGTATGGGGCAACACTGGCGAGAGCCCATGGGCTCTGGCGAGGGAAGTACAAAATAAGACGACGAGTTGTTGTACTCTCGATATATTTACTTGCTTAATTGTTCTTAATTTAACTTAAGAGCCGATTTTTCAATCATCAGATAGACAATCAGATAGTGTTTATTCAACAGATGATATAAAATGAATTTTTTAATCGTCACTTAGGCTTTATCCGACGAATAACTGTATCTGCCGCTTTGAGGGATAGATAATTGTTGTACAACGGATAATTTCTAAACAAAACTATTGAATTTAAGTTTAGTAATTAGTTGGTATATTGAAAAATCGATAACAATCTATTGGACAGATAAACAGTCTGATAACTTTAGTCCTTAGGCAGTCATTAAACGACTTATCTGACTATTGAAAAATCGGCCCTTAGACTACATAATTATACAGAAACCTTATAATTTACATGATGTGCACACCAATATTATTATTATCATATTAACACATTTATGAGATTGGACATTTTTGATGATACAAACAAATGCCCAATCTTATCAACAGCTCTAACACCAATATCTATTATTTGTATTTAATAAATTATACATCAGTAAAGGGTGGTTGAAATGTGACACAACAAAACACGTAGGTACCTTGTCGATATAAAAAAATAATGAAATTTATTCAGCGATATTGTATCCAAAATTTAATGATTTAGAACGAGTTATACAAAAGATAATGAGTTCAGAAAATTTGCGTAGAAACAAGTAATACGTTAAACAACTAAAGAATTCATTTCTACAGCAATTACATGTTTGCTAGAATACTTATGTGTATTCACTTCCTTAATATTCGATATCAGACTGAGCCGCAGCAAAGCATGACTTAGTTAGGACAAAAAAAAATACAAACTCATACACAAAATGTGGTCTTATTGCTGACACGCGACCTATTCTAGAAAACTGCAGCTCTTATCTATTATGTTGTTGTCTATTATGTTTCAAATTATTTTTAATATCTATAAACATTTGACACAACATGTATGACACAAGTCCCAATGTCTTCCCATCAGTGTGCAACACCACGTGTTTATTAATTGGCTCTAACAATTTATTTTGATTTCAATAATCCGTTTCCTTTCAGTGTCTACACTTTACATGTTTATTTAAATTTCCACCATGTGATGTCCTATAATCACAGAAATCACACTTGTATGGTTTCTCTCCAGTGTGCACACGTAGGTGAGTGTTTACACTGCTTTTATTGACAAAACTCTTTTGACATATATGACACGAATAGCTTTTTTCTTTTGTATGTTTAAACATAAAATGTTTCTTTAAACTTCCACTATCCGCTGCTCTATAATCACACAAGTCACACTTGTACGGTTTCTCACCAGTGTGTACACGTAGGTGTCTGTTTAAATCGGTCTTAGTGACAAAGTTCTTTTGGCACGTATGACACTCATAGTATTTTTCCTTTATGTGTTTAAACTTTAAATGTATTTTTAAATTTTCTTTTTCCAATGTTCTATATTCACAGAAATCACATTTGTATGGTTTCTCTCCAGTGTGTACACGTTGGTGTTTATTTAAATGGTTTTTAGTAGTAAAATTCTTTTGACATATATGACATGTATAGTTTTTTTCTTTTGTATGTTTAAACATTAAATGTTTTTTTAAACTCCCACTATCCGCTGCTCTATAATCGCACAAATCACACTTGTACGGTTTCTCTCCGGTGTGTACACGTAGGTGTCTTATTAAACTGGCCTTAGTAACAAAATTCTTTTGGCATGTACGACACAAATAGTTCTTTTCCTTTGTATGTTTAAACATTATATGAATTTTTAAATGTCTATTATCCGATGTTCTAAAATCACAAAATTCACATTTGCATGGTTTATCACCAGAGTGTTCACAGAGGTGTATCTTTAAATAATCTTTTGTAAGAATTTTTTTTTGACATATATCACATTCATACTTCTTTTCCTTTATATCTTTCAATTTTACTTGCGTTTCTAAACTGCTCGTATCTGCTGTTCCATATGTCTTCTCTCCAGTATGTTCAACAAGGTGTTTATTCATACCCATTCTTGTAACAAACTGTTTTTCACATATACGACATGTATAGTTATTTTTCTTTCTATGTTGGTATATTATATGATTCTTTAAGTTGTCAGTATCTATTGTTTTAAAATCACACTTGTGTGATTTCGGCTCAGTGTTTTCACTAAGGCATTCATTTAATTTGTTCCTTAAAGAAACATGCTTGGGACATTTATAATACGAAAATGATTCTTCTTTTTTGCATTCATGCATTACGTGTTTATTTAAATTATCATTGTCTGACGCATCATAGTCACACAAATCAGAGACACAGGCTTTGTCCTCACCAGTGTGTTGTTTTCGAAGGTGTATATTATAAGACATTTTTGTAAAACATTTGTATTTACACAGTTTACATGAGAACACCTTATCATTTGTGTAGCTATTTAAGCTGTCATTAGAAGCAGTGTCATGTACATTAAGAGAGATGTTTTCATCAAATGTAACACTTAATTCCTTTGGCTGGCATATAAAGATATTATTTAGCGATTTCCTTTCCATGATTGCTTCATCAACTACATTATACTCTGCTGATTGGTGTAAATCTTCTGTTTTGCATTTCTTCGCTGTTACGCCTAAAAGTAGTAAGAATACAGCTGAATTAATTATAAAAATCTACCAAGTACGTGTTATTTCTGCATAACGAAGGGTTCGACAAAGATTACCAATTTCAACTGGTTTTGCCACTTGCCAAAAAAGCGAATTTTCCCCAAATCAGTCTGTTTTCCGCTGATAACAGGCCGAATTTGGGTCGAATCCAGACGTGGCGCACACCAAACTGTAGGTCTTGAGGAGGCCTACAGTACAGTGCTCGCGGACCAGTGGTCGCCCTTGGAAAAACGGGATTTAAGGGTGAAAAACTGGGATTTATGAAATTTGGGATGCGATTATTGAAGGCGCTATTAGGCGCACGGAGACGAGAGTGGTGTCGACGGATAGCCCTCGACGAGCACTATCCGACGATGGCAAGAATGAGGGGAGTGAGAATTATTTTATTTCACCAGTAGAAAGATACATTATTCCTGAGCGACTTAGCTATATTTGATTGTTTTTTTTTTTAACAACTGATGGAACAGAAATGGGAGTACGTTCAGAGTATTCATGCATTGTTTGTATATTTCAAAAAAGCGTACGGCAGTATAGACCGAGCTGCCTTGTATACCATTCTTAGGAACTTCCATATCCCAAAGAAACTTATCGATATAATCATTGTGGCCACTAGTAAGTGCATGATGCATGTGAGAGTAGGAACTGAGCTTCCTGACGACTGCGTGGATTACCGGACTAAAACAGGGTGACGCCCTCTCACCCACGCTTTTTAATCTGGTGCTGGAATTTGTGCTGAGAAGAGTAATGAACCTCGAGGCGTGCAGCTAAACGGAAGGCATAAGGTGATAAGGTATGCCGATGACTTAGCACCATTAGGGGAAAGCCGCGAAGAAATTATAAAAGCAGCTAAGATGTTAGAACAAGAGCCAAAAAAGGTTGGAGTCAGGATCAACAGGGATAAGACTGAGTATATTCCTATGAAGAGGTACAAAAACACCCGCATTGCGTGCAAAAACTTTCACATTAGAGATACACTGTACAAAAGTGGAAGCAAAATCAAATACCTGAGGTGCACGATTACAGACACGAACTCCCGAGAGGAAGAAATACACATCCGTGTCCAAAATGCCCTCAGGTGCAGTGCTGCCTTACATAAGGTGTTAGTTTCCAGGCTTCTAAGCAGAAAAATTAAAATTCGCGTCTACAAAACTGTCATTAGACCAATTTTGATTTACGGCTGTGCGGCCTAGACACTGACATTGAAGGAGGAGAACCAATTGTTGGTTACAGAGAGGAAGGTTCTCAGAAAAATCTTGGGCCCAACAATAAAAGATGGCAGCTGGAGGGTCCGAACCAACTCCGAAATAGAAGACCTCATGGCCGAGCCCAACATAATTGGGGAGATAAAATCTCACCGTCTCTGCTAGCTCGGTCATGTATAGCGGATGGAGGAGGATCGGGGAGTGAAGAAAGCAAACTTGGGGCGGTCAGTTGATCCGCGACCGGTTGGTCGTCCCAACTATCGCTGGAAGGATAAAGTGGAAGCTGTCATGACCGCAATACAAATCCACAATTGGCAAGACACTGCGCAGGACAGAGGAAAATGGCATGCTCTCGGTTCGGAGGCCAAGACTCACTTTGGGTCGCTGAGCCAACGAAGTTAGTTAGTTTTTAATAAAAAAATTTTGACGCCCAGCGAAGTGCGCACGGGTCAGCTAGCTTTAAATAAATTTTATTTTAATAATATTTTATTGCATTTTCGATGTAGTACTTAAATTCTTACCTGTATAGATCCTCTCTAAGACATTACTAACTTCACTTTGCACAATCTCCTCGAAACTCCTTTTTCTTAGAGGATCCTCATGGTCAGCCTGTGTTTCTGTCACAGTATCATGCATATCACTTTCTGAATTGATTTCTTCCTTGACATCTGTTAATAAAATAGTTTTATTAACTATTGTAGTAGCGTGAGGAAGAGGTTTAATTATACTTCAGATGGTAGAGAGTAGTATTCATTATCAAGTGCTGATGTAAACTGAACTGATTTATTTTAGCAACAGTAACCTTAAGTACAAATATTAACAAGTCGTATAGGTAGTACAATATATAGCACAATGTGTGAGCGGGACGGATGGTGTGCAAGTGAGATAAAGCAACTATTAATATGTGCGCGCCCGCGTTGCGCTAGCCAGTAGTTGGTTGTCCGCGAGGACTAGAACTATGCAGCTTCCATACTATCTTTACTTAAATCGTATTTCATACTATGAGTGAGAGTCCCGGTATCCCACTTTCTCCTCCCCCTTATCCCATCCGGTCCTTTTTTATACAGGGATAATCCGTTTGAGGACCATAGGGCGCGCGAGGGGGAAAGATCGCGATGAGTGCGGGATTCACCAAGTCGTGGTGGCACTACCACGTCACGTATGAAATGACATTGCCACGCCACAGTTATTGATACCCACTAAAACCCCTGTCCGATCCTCGAGCGTCCTTTCTCCGGGCTGTGGGTTCGCTCGCGCATTCACCTCCAGCCCAGACGGACGACGGCCAGCTCCATTACGGGCTGTCCCCGCCATTTCCTACCCAGAGATCTAAGTCTCTCCGGCTACCTCAGGTCTCACCTCGAGGTGAAAGGGGGTGCGCGTCTCTCCTCTGCGGCCTTTATATGCGGACGGATCCGGTTTCCGTATGGTAAGTGAGGCAAAAATATAGGCGAGCGGGGGCGCCATTTTGCAGACGACTTTTCCGCGTGCTGTCGACACGCCACTAGCGCGAATTTACGTCGATACAATACGTATACGATACGTGTGTGGCTCGTTCGCGTGCGTGCTAGGCGCGTTTTACATTGCAAGGGGAGTTGCTCACGCGCACCCGCAGCGCGGTTCTTGCCAGTTTACAGCGATAAAATCGCAAGTAGTCTGCCCTTTTCAAGTTGCGATAGCAATACGCGCGTCGACAACGTCTTAAAAATACGTGGCGTACAAGAGCCTTTAGTGTAAGGCCTAAGTGGCAAAGCGTCCAGCGGGGCGGGCAGCGGGCAATAGAGCGTCCAACCGAGTGGCCTGAGTGCACGCTCGGCGTTCATCGTTCATAAACTGGTTTAGGCCAGTCCGAACGCTGCACGCTCGAATAGAGTGGGCATTTAGGCCTTACATTAAGCGTATGGCCTTAATGCCGTGTGTGTGTGTGTGCTGCCACTTTCTAAAGGGAGACTGCAACCTGGCCACTAATGCCGCCGGACCACAACTCAACAACGGACTAATTGATGACGAGCGACAGGTGATATGAATCCTAATGGGGAGGGTATCGGCGAACCAGGATTGGAGATCCAAGGCAACCTACACTATCTGGTTAGTGCAATGAGGAAGCGCCGCATATAAATAATTGTTCCGTCTCTATTTATTTATTTATTTGACGGCCTCTGTGGTTGAGCGGGCTAAGCCTTTGCCGGCCTATCTCACTTCAACGCAGAGGCTCCGGGTTCGATTCCTGGTATAGTAAATTTCGGAAACGTATTTTCTCCGTTATTTACTATGGTCTGGGTGTCTGGGATCGGCCCCAGAGTAGTCCGTTGTATATTACCCATAACACAAGCGTAACTTGCTTAATTTGGGGATATACAATATGTGTGTTTGTCTGCCGATTATTATTATTATTATTATTTCACATTGTCTGTCCTGCTCACACAGGAGCTAATCCAACCGTTTTGTATATAATAGTAAAGACTCTTAAAATAACTTAGTACACAATCACTGAAAAGTGAAAATTATTCTCCACCCTCTGAAGTATTATTTAACCTAATATCACTAGCTGCTACAATTGTATAAGAATTCCATGTTGGCTAAAATGGATAAAAGAACCTTAAGTCTTTAAAAACTATTAATAACAGTGAACAAACCAACTTGCCTTCTATCTCTTTTTTAATAGAAATTGTATCAACTACCAAATCTTCCTCTTGTACTGGAACTGCTTCATCTAAGTTGAAAAACATCTTGCCACCCTCTTCTTTGACATTAATGACTTCATCATCTTCAATCTCTTTCTTAACTTCTTCCACTCTTTCTGATATCTTCTGCCCGCAATCCAGATTATGCTGTTCTTCAATGGCATAGTTATAATCATTATTATAAGTGTTGCTAACTATTAAGGCCATTAGTTTTTTCGAGTCCTGAAATAGATAGACAACTTTGCCTTTTGTGTATGTAATACAGTGAAACCTGTGTAACTGTCTAAGATATGTTTATTCAATACATATATGTACAATTATGTAGTATTGTTTGAGTATAAATATATAAATAATGTAAGATTTTAGAATAAATAAGTATATAGATTTTTGCCTGAATCAAATTGAGTTGATAAAATGCAAAAACCATTTGGTATCAACACTTTTATCCGTGCAGGAATGGAGAAAGAATACAATTTCCTGCGGCTAGATGGCCTGTCGTAAGAGGCGACTTAACAACCCACAGCCAGGTGGTAGGGCATTTGCCCGACTGGATGGCTACCATCCCTGGTCTAAAGCATGTCGCCATAACAACCTTGAGTTGTGTTCCGGCATTAGTGACCAGGTTCCAGTCTCCCTTAAGAGAGAAGCAGCGCATTTGTAGCACCTTTGTTGTTGCAAATGTTCATAGGCGATGGTAACCGCTTTTCATCAAGTGGGCCATCTGCCTGTCTGCTGATCTCCTGCAAAAAAAAACACTAAAATAAAAATAAAATGCCTTTAACTGTTTCTGGTACTTTGTCATAGATTAATACTTACAGAATTAATAAAAAATTCATGTTATTTCATTATTTGGAGGAAAATAATAATTGAAATATGGTGTAAACTCTATAATGGAGAGAAGTCTGTTATTTTTGTCTGATGTCTTTGGCTGCATCAGTAATTTTGTTGTATTTTTTTTACTTATTTACTTCCTATCTTCCGATATTGAGGCATCTTGGTGATAAGGGAAGTACTTAGAAATTATGGTATGCATGATGCCCACAGTCAAGTTTATTAAGGGCTAGGATAATAAAGCGATAAAAGATCATACACAGCACAGCTTTTACTCATTTTGGCAACTTAGAAGGTACTTTCTATTACTTAATTTTTATAGTTATTGAGAGTAGGTGTAATGCTATATAGAATATGTCATTGTATGGAAGACGAGCTAAACCAACTAAAGCCAAGTGATTTTGAAGCTTAAGGGAGTTTGTCCTTAAATTGTGTGACATTACATGGAGTTTACACTGTATGTGTTATAACATTATTTAATACACCAGTAAAAAATGATGTATAATATCAAGTAAAGAAATAAATACTGTTTTGAGTTACAGGACTCGAATTAAAATGCCATTAGAATTACTATAGAATTTATTAAAACTATACAAACACATATAACACAGGTACAAATATAATAACACGCGCAAAGTCTGTCACTAAATAGATTACCGAATGTAGTACACACGTCTTGCTTCGCTTGTGCTTATCGCTCGACTGCCTCACCCCTCCGTTGGGGCATTACTTTATACTGTACAAATACAATGTCTACTCAACGGCGTGGACTTAGTCATACCATAAAGATTATAATACACAATGGGCTGTTTTTCTAATTATAAATTTTAAACACAAAGTAAACAAAAGAAGTACAAATGCCGAAAGGTCATAAACTGCAGGTGTGAATTGGTCTTTAGGTGTAATTATAGCTTTGTTGATTTAATTACAAGTTACATTCTATTGACATTCTTAAGGGTGTAATTGGGCTTTATGGCCTTATTTTCTGAATATTATAGTAATAAAGATGCTTACCACAAAATTGTTGTTTGTTAAGTATTTAGTGAACAACTCCTCAGCTCTCAAAGCCCTCTTTCTCAATTCATGCGAGTTTTTTAACTGAGCACAGCAGATGTAGCAGACGAGGAGTGGTCTCCCATCGTTGCAGTCAAACTGAAAATAATGGAGTATAAGTAACTAGAGTTTTCCCTATTTTGCATACACAAAAACGTAATTAAATTTATATACATTGCGAGTGAAGCCATGGGCAAAAACAACTATAGACAGTTAGATTTTTTCAAGTATTTTTGCAACATACATAGTTACTTAAACACATAGATAAAGGACATCACAATTTTATATTATACATGTTTATATATTTACAAATTATATTAAGGACCATAGGGTTATGAATATTTACAAGTAAGAATTTTATATTTATGGGCTTCGCAATTTTTTTTGGGAGGATTTCATAGAAAGACTGAGGATATAATGGACAGTTATACAATATATGATCTGGCGATCCCTCTTCAGTGCCACAATCACAAATAGGAGTACTGCGTACACCAATTCCATTTAAATGGACCGAAGAAACACATGTAATTAGCAGATTAACGAATTAGGCCGACGATATGCAAAACTAAATGTACATACCGCAGCATCCGTCAGCCTTTCCCATGTTTCTTGTAATATGGTGTGGTTTATAAAATATGTGCGCCTGTCGGTGTTTAAACACAGTCTACATATAACTGTTGAAGACATTGCGAAGACTTATTATTCAGATGGGTATTCCTTGTACACAAACCATATCTAATCTATCGAACATTTCTGTGATTACACCTGAAATTTTCTATATATATATATCATTGAAATCCACGTATATAGTGACTAATCACGAATATCTCAGGAACTGTAATACCTATAGACTTGAAATTTGGCATGGACCTTCCTTTCACCAAGTAAAGGTCAGCTAAGAACGGATTTTTATCTATATATATAATTGAAATACACGTATATAGTGACTCATCACGATAATAAGAACTATAATACCTATAGACTTGAAATTTGGCATGGACCTTCCTTTCGCCAAGTGGAGGTCAGCGAAGAATGGATTTTACGGCACGCGAAGCGTGCGGACGGTGCTGGTATCAGCTAGTCTTTAAAGAAAAATAATACCTAAATATCAATATGCCAAAATCTGCCAAATTACTTCAACTGTCAACTTCAAAATGATCAAAACCAAAACGATCTATTCTTGTCCTGCTGGCGTTGGCTCCAACGCCTTTTGCATTGATTTTGCGAATCATAAACTACTGTAGGATAATAAGAATGACGAGGAATAAGAGAATATATATGTTATAAAAGTAGATTACATTGAAGAAATTTTGATGGTCAGTAATCCTTTTCCAAATTTTATATAAAATATCAGCTAAGGAGATTTAGTTCGAAAGCCTAGCTGTCTAACCATAAATTAAAAAAGCCCAGTAACAAGTCTGTAATTTATTAAGGGTAATTTGTGTTAAGGGATATATATAGGCCTTTTGTATACCACAGAACCTGTTATTTGGGGCACGAAACAAGTTTATAGGATCCACCAACAAGTTTTAATTGAATAATGGGAAAACAAAAATAAATTAGTTAAAAAACGTCACTTTTGTTGGGTTAATACCACATATTAAAGAGCATATTTATATATATTATGGACTGCTATCAACAGATCCGAACATTTTTAACATAACTCCTGAAGCGAAGGTTATGCAACGCTTTCTTAAAGTATTCGCCCTAATTCCTTAAAAAAAGTTACAATGGCGATTATCCAAGATTATGAACTTAAATTTTTTTACAGAAATCGCACAAGTATGATATTTTTTTCTTGTATCAGGTAGAGAAGGAGAAGCAAAAAACGTACAAAAATAAATTACCTTTTGGTAAGCTTTTGGGTCAAAAGCACGTAACTTTAAACAAAAACTTTTACAACTTCGATTTTTACAACTACCTTCGAGCATCTGTTTAGATACACTATAAATTAAAACTAGTAGCAATGCCTGTAGTTTTGATACTTAATATAGTACCTTGTGCGTTTATTTCAATTTCAATTGTAATTGGATTTGGTGCTGGGCTATAATCATTATTTCATTGATCTGATTTTGTAAGGACCGTGGGCGCAACGAGCATAGTTTAGGAGACAAAGGCGGGGGCGAACCGGAGTTTTCAACAGCAAGTGACACAAAAGACTTCTATGTGGTCAGGCCTTAAGTTATATGACATTGACAGTATTTCAATAAAAATAAAAAAGTCAAAATGGTTGGAATTTTGATTAGGAATCGCGTAGCAGAATATTGATATAGGTATCGAAAGAAAATTCTTTTAAAATTAACTAAGTCTGAAATAAAACGAAGTTTTCATCAACAAGACACATATTTTTACATCATTTAGTTTCTAAAAAAGTGATAAGATTACATTCATATAGAGTTCAAGTCAGAAAATTTATGAAATGTACATCCAATGTTTACGCTGTACAATCTGTAATTGAATTATTGTATCACAATGCGTTGCAGTGTTCATAATTGCACAAACGATACGAAAAAGACAACAAAGAGCCATGGAATTACTTTTCATATGTACGTATGGAATATTATTATTGTTTCGATTATTCTACACATCTATGCTACACATTATATAGATTTTTTCTATCAGGTAACATATTCGTTATTTTGGTATGCTAGAACTGGTTCCTCGCATTGATTTGACGGCCTCTGTGGTTGAGCGGGCTAAGCCTTTGCCGGCCTATGTCACTGCAATGCAGTGGCTCCGGGTTCGAGTCTTGGTATAGTAATTTTCTGGAACGCATTTTCTCAATTATTTACTATCGTCCGAGTGTCTGGGACCGGCCCCTGAGTAGTCTGCTGTATATTAACCATAACACAAGACTAACTTGCTTAATTTGGGGATATACAATATGTGTGTTTGTCTGCCGCTTATTGTTATTATTTGGACAATATATTGGAAACAGTTTCAAAAACAAGATGTCTTTTTTCTTGTACCTTCTCCTAATCATTTGAGTTCGATACATTATGTCTTTATCTTTCATTCTATTCTGTTATACATCCTCTGTCACACTACTAATCATCTTGTCATTCTTCACATAATCCATCCATCCCTTGCGATCCCATTCACAAAATCCTATTAATTAACACAAGATCTTATTTGAATCTTTTAAGATACTGTATAAGTTATGTTAGGAATACAAATGTGTGGGTTTATTTTGAAAAAACGACTACTTAAGTATTTTTACGCATATTGTATGAATAATAGGAATGGGCCGAAATTCGTTTTACATTCGGATTGATCGAATTTCGGCAGCTTGAGCTGAACTTCGGCATTCGGCCGAAATTCGGTTTAAATGCGGAACATTGGGCGCAAGGAAAAAATAAAATACCTACTTACACTATTTCGGCTGAAGTTAATAGAAATCATACCTATCATAACCATAATATAAAAATTGGCATCTATACACTCACAATCATTTATTTTAGTTAGGAACATGTAACCCTGAACCAGCAATGTGATAAAAAATAAATAAAATTAGTTCTTGATTGAGTCTGCCTAATTAAATAGACATCAAATTAAAACAAAAATAAAATAAACTTATTAGTTCTCTAAGAAACAACAGTAAGTAGTGCAATTGCTTAATTACAATGCATAACTTGAATTAAAAAAAAAAGATGTCTAAGGGACATCAGCAATTACAACTTTAATTTTGATTGTAATCACTTTTTAGGAATTAAACATTAAGAATTTAGAATTATGAAATGGTGATTTAACTCCTTATGGCCTATACTCCTTCAGCAATCCCGAGAAATGGATCATCATACTACCCCCTAAACCTGCACCCTTGTATCTGCGCTTTTATGGGACGTCACGGTATTGGAAATACATTTCGTACACTACCGGGCTCTTTATTGGGATTAGACCAATGCAATGAGAGATATCGACTGAAGACAGTGTAGATAACAGAATCGATTGCCGGCATGTGTGAAGACTCAGTAAGGCACCCCTCTTTTAGAGAGGTAGCCCATGGGCTAACACTCCACTAAAACCCCCTTTCTCCCATGTGAACCGTGCTTATGGTAGGAAGAGCGTGAAATTTAGAACATAGTTACGCCCATGCTGATCCTGCGCTTCAGTGCTTGAGAATGCCCCGGGAAGCAGGGCAGACTCACTTCGTGAACAAAAGTTTGGTCCTCCGCTCCCCAGATGCTGGAGAAGCCCTGCAGCAGTATTACGGAAGGAGAATTTGCGCATACCTGTGTGTCCTGGGCTCCAACTCACAGTGGTACCTGGGGGCGCATGCGTACTTTTCTCCCTTTCTCATTCAGTCACTCAGAAATACTGGGCCAAACTCGTGGCAGAGTACACACATACATAACTTCACGCCAGTTTCCTTGCGGGGTAGGCACGAACAACAGAGCGCCCATTAGGCTTATTTTTACATACCTCACTTGCTTCTTTGACATGGCAGAGTGAACTATTTTATCAGTCCAGGGTGGGAAGTCCGCTGCTACTCCTCTAGCAGTGGCCTCTTATAACGGTAGTTATGGGAGGAGGAGATGCACGTAGCGGCGCCTTCGACCGCCTGTCCCTCCTGCGGACGGGCCCCGCGTACGCATCTTCCCTAACTCTTTTTGCTGCCTCCATCTGCACCAAGACTCGCAGAAGGAGGAAACCGCAAGTCAGGATTATAATCTTCACATTTCAATCAGGTTATCACATTGATCAACCCAATCTTAAGAGCTGTTATCAAGATAGTGAGTCCAGCATTGCTCTACCATATTAAAAATTAATATTAAACAAATGTAAAAACATTAGTCAAAACAATTAATGCTGGCTGGTTCAGTCTACATTCTACCAACAGTTCATTTACTTTACTACTACTTAAAATTTGACATAAGCTCCATATGAGTAATGTCAAGTAAGATGTAATAACTGTCAATAACTGTGTGTGTTTCTAATTGCAGGTTTCCGAAAGAGCCTGATTTACGTACAGCCTGGATAGAAGCACTGGGCATGTCAGACTGGGAGCCGAAAGAGCGTAGCACGGTGTGCTCAGAGCATTTTCACAACTATGACTTCTACGAGACCAAGCGAGGATTGAGGAGGATTAAGAACGGTGCTGTGCCTGTCTTGGAGCCTGTTAGTACTTTTTTAATCTTTTTTCATTGAATGTCTCCAGCGGACAAGCAGATGGCCCACCTTATGGAAAGCGTTACCATCGCCTACGGACATTTGTGGCACCAAAGGTCCTGCCGCTCTTGAAAAGGAGACTGGAACCCGGCCACTAATGCCGATACCGGGGATGATAGCTATCCAAACAGACAAATCTCATACCATAATATTTTCTTAAGTTTTTGTGACTTGTATACATAATAAAACCACGTTTTAACGGTTTTAAGCGCGGTATTTTTTTTTTTTTTTTTGTTATTCCGACGTTTCGGCCACTTTTTAGTGGCCGTGATCAAGGAAGACAAAGATGTCAAGTGTCAACGAGTATTGTTAAAGTTTTATATAGCCTACTGCCAACTTGTTCCTTTAAATTATTTAGTTTTAATTTGTTTATGGTTATTAATTTATTATTTACTTTATGGGAGCCTAATCTAATTTACCAATGCTTCGGAACATGTTATGGCTTGAAGACAAGAAGTTGGTTTGTGTTCGTTGATGTAACTGGACTGATCATTTCTTTTATTTTTCCTTCCACCCATTTTAATATTATATAAAATTATTAGAGTTAGGTATGTTTGCTGAAGAGTTTCTTGCGCCGCTTCTTCTCTTCAAGCCATAACATGTTGCGAAGCGGTGGTAAATTAGATTAGGCTCCCATAGAGTAAATAATAACCATAAACAAAATAAAAAACTAAGTAATTAAAATGAGCAAGTTGGCCGTAGGCTAAATAAAACTTTAACATTACTCTTTGACACTTGACATCTTTGTCTTCCGTGATCACGGCCACTGAAAAGTGGCCGAAACGTCGGAATGACAAAAATCTAATAAATTGCCGCGCTTAAAACCGTTAAAACGTAGTTTCATTAATATGGGAGTACTCAATTTCCTGAAATAATTGATTATTATTATATTTTTGCAGTCTGGAAATTTTTACGGACCGCACGGAATGGGTATAATGCGATCGCCACCAAGCTCTTTCAGTACTCATTCTAGTAAATTATCTTGTTAAACCTTATATTTATATAAACTACATTGAAAAAAAACGATTAATAATAATAATTATGAAGTAACGATATGTAGCTGGGGAGTTTGTTGCGCCGCTTCTTCTCCTTTAATAGTGACTGAAATTGCTTTGAAAGTGGTGGTAGAAAGTCATGAGGACTTTCAATAAATAATCTGGAAGATTCCATTTTGAAATACAATGTAAACTCTATATAACGATACTGAAGGTACCGTGCAAAGTGGTAGGGCATTTGTCCGACTGGATGGCTACCAACCCTGGTCTAAAGTATGTCGCCATAACAACCTTGAGTTGTGTTCCGGCATTAGTGACCAGGTTCCAGTCTCCCTTAAGAGAGCAGCAGCGCATTTGTAGCACCTTTAGTGTTGCAAATGTCCATAGGCGATGGTAACCGCTTTCCATCAAGTGGGCTGTCTGCCTGTCTGCTGATCTCCTGCAATAAAAAAATGGTGTTATAGAGAGTTGTCGTTAAATGGAGAGAAGTCAGTTATTATTGTCTGACTGATTTTGTTATATTTTTTTACTTAGTCGTATCTTGCAATATTGAGGCATCTTTATGATAAAAGAAGTACTTAGAAATTTCGGTATGCATGAAGCCGGCCGTGGAGTATATTACGAGCTAAGATAATAAAGCGATTAAAGAACGTACACAGCTGCGCAGTTTTTACTGATTTTGGCAACTTAGAAGGTACTTTTTAATACTTAATTGTAGACTGTTGTCGTCATTGAGAGTGGGTATAATGCTATATAGTGTATCATTGTGTGGAAGACAAGCTAAATCAACCAAAGCCAAATAATTTCGACACTTAAAGAAGTTATTCGTTAAATCGAGTGACGTTATATGGAGTTTACACTGTAAATACATTCATTTACACACACAAGCACAATTTGCTTAGCTAGGATATATATAACACGTGTTTATTATGTGTAGTTGATTTAAGAAATATGCACCTAGTTTATTATTTTGTTCTCAATTTCAGGAAACAGCTGATTTGGAAGCTCCAGCTGCACTAAGGGTAGGGATTTTTGCTGTAGTAGTTGTTTTTTTTTTTTCTTTTTCTTCCACAATTAGAAAGTTTAATTTAGTTAGTTTAGTGTTGGCACCAACAACTCTTGACGGACAGCCAAGGGTGCGAGATTCACCAAATATGACCATAACTTGTGGTTTCATTTATGCTGTTAAGATCTCGTCAACACCATGTATTTATTCAACGATATTGCACAGCGCCATCTTAGGCGAAGTTAAGTGGACCAAATGGAAACTAATTATAATTTTTGATGTTCCTGGACCATTTGATGGCGCTAGTTTCCGTACATTTTTTTTATTTCTCGATTATGTAGGGGAGATCCTGGGATGGCCCTTTATTAGGCGATTTCACCTCCGTTTATATTGTCGAACCAACAACACAGTGTTCAGATTTTAGAAATAAATAATCTAAAACTTATTACAAAGGATATTAAACATCCTAAAAACATTTATAAAGTACTCAACAATATAAAACTTAGCACGAAAATGCAACCTAGTTTTTATTAAGCTAAAACACACTACTTACTCAATAAATCAAGTGCAGGTATTTTAAGAAAAACATAACTACCCTCAATTTAATGTCATAGTCTCTTAGCACGGTAAATACATAACTTCATTTATTAAACACAACGCGGTGCTGGTACCTACGCTCACGTATGGAAGCGAGAGTTGGGTATGGAAAAGAGAGAGCATGAAAGTAGAGTAAACGCGGTCGAGATGCGAGCACTGCGCAAAATCTGCGGAGTGACGCTCGCGGACCGCGTTCCTAATACCGAAGTAAGAAAGAGAGTTGGTCTGAAAGAGAGTGTCGGGGTGAAGGTAAGGAAAGGAATGCTCCGGTGGTTCGGGCATGTGGAAAGAATGACTAAACAGATATACAATGCAAAAGTGGATGGATGCAGAAGTCGTGGAAGGCCACGACACACCTTCCATGATCAAATTGATCGTGTACTAGCAGAGGGTGATGTCAGGAGCCTTAAGAACAGACGAGCGTGCATGACAAGAGCTATGAATGTCAAAGAAGCAAGTGAGGTGTGTAAGAATAAGCCTGAATGGCGC
The DNA here is from genome assembly GCA_019925095.2 of Dendrolimus kikuchii. Lineage (NCBI taxonomy): Eukaryota > Metazoa > Arthropoda > Insecta > Lepidoptera > Lasiocampidae > Dendrolimus > Dendrolimus kikuchii. The sequence goes on from CM034387.1 coordinate 37,351,597, forward strand.
TCTGTTGTCCGTGCCTACCCCGCAAGGGAACTGGCGTGAAGTTATGTATGTATGTATGTATGTAACAATACAAACCCTACCATGTAAATGCAACCTAGTTTTTATGAAGCTAAAACACACTACTTACTCAATAAATCAATTGCAGGTATTTTAAGAAAAACATAACTACCCTCAATTTAATGTCATAGTGTATCTTAGCACGGCAAATATATAACTTTATTTATTAAATACCTTCATACTACCTATTAAGCGAAATACATAAGAATAGATGTCTGGTCAAAAGGACGGACCACTTTTATTGTGGGCCGGTCTACTTATTACGTTGTTATTTTAACAGGTCTGCAGGGTGTGTCTCTCCATAGACGTAAAAATGTACCACATGAGCGACCATAAACTGGACCAGATGTACGAACAGGCCACCGGTGTTTATGTAAGTATTGTCTATGATTTTTTTTAATATCCTCTACGGCGGCGACAATGTTTATGGTTCAGGAGTTTTTTGGCCTACAATACAACGGCGCCTGGCTTAAAGGCCTAGTTGCCAAGCCTTAAACATAAAAAAATTAAGGTTCAGGAGATTTTTGGCGGGAATTGAAAGGGGACGTTGTGCTGTGCAGTCTTGTTTTCTACAAATGTGTAAAATCACTATAAAATATACAATAGTTGTAGGATATTGATAGTTTTTGAGTAGTAATTATGTGTTTTTGCGCGAAATGTGAACTATATAGCCAAATGTGGCCTTTCGAGTCTTCACAAGAACTCCGTTGATTGGCGTCGGTTATAGCTTACAATACAACTGCGCTCTAAGACCTTTACCTTAGAATTGGCTGTATGGACTAAGATTCCTTTGCCTGCCTTTGTGGCGAATTCTAATACTACTGTTTATGGTTCAATTGTCATGTCATGGTGAAGTGCCGAATTTCGCAGAAATATGATGAAAATATTAGGGATTGGTCGAATGTGGTTTGAACCGAATACGAACTTAGACCGAACATTCGGTGAAAACAAAAATTCAGCCGAACTTCGGTTTGGTTTCGCGACGCTTTCTCAAGAGCAAGAAGAACACACCGTGACCTGTTGACTACGTCTTCTTGATAATACCGAATTTTTGGCTTTTTTTGCACCATAACCTGCCTCTAGTAAATTTTAAGTATGAGTAGGTTGATAAAGAATAGATTTTTAGACCTTTAATTGAAAAAAACCCCCATTTCATAATTCTAAATTTATACATACATATATAACTTCACGCCAGTTCCCTTGCGGGGTAGGCACGAACAACAGAGTGCCATTTAGGCTTATTCTTACACACCTCACTTGCCTCTTTGACATTCATAACTCTTGTCATGCAAGCTCGTCTGTTCTTAAGGCTCTTGACATCACCTTCTGCTAGTACACTATCAATTTGATCATGGAAGGTGTGTCGTGGCCTTCCCCGACTTCTGCATCCATCCACTTTTGCACTTTTCTAAATTCATAATGTTTAATTCGTAAAGAAGTGATTTCAATCAAAGTTAAAATTATATTTGCTGATGTTCCTTAGACGTCTTTTTTTAAAATTCAAGTTACGCATTATAATTAAGCAGTTGCACTACTTACTGATGTTTCTTAGAGAACAATAAGATTATTTTATTTTTGTTTTAATTTAATGTCTATTCAATTAGGTAAAGACTCAATCAAGAACTAATTTTATTGTTTTTTTATCACATTGCACGTTAAGATTTACGTGTTCCTAACTAAATTAATTCACCATGAGTATGTAGATGCTAATTTTAATATTACGGTTATGATAGATATGATTTCTATTAACTTCAGTCAAAAAAATGCAAGTAGGTATTTTACTTTTTCCTTGCACCGAATGTTCGGCATTTAAATCGTATTTCGGCCGAATGCCGAAGTTCGGCTCAAGCTGCCGAAATTCGGTCGGACGAATTTCGGTCCATCCCTAGAAAATACATACATACATACATAACTTCACGCCAGTTCCCTTGCGGGGTAGGCACGAACAACAGAGTGCCATTTAGGCTTATTCTTACACACCTCACTTGCCTCTTTGACATTCATAACTCTTGTCATGCAAGCTCGTCTGTTCTTAAGGCTCCTGACATCACCTTCTGCTAGTACACGATCAATTTGATCATGGAAGGTGTGTCGTGGCCTTCCACGACTTCTGCATCCATCCACTTTTGCATTGTATATCTGTTTAGTCATTCTTTCCACATGCCCTAACCACCGGAGCATTCCTTTCCTTACCTTCACCCCGACACCCTCTTTCAGAGCAACTCTCTTTCTTACTTCGGTATTACGAACGCGGTCCGCGAGCGTCACTCCGCAGATTTTGCGCAGTGCTCGCATCTTGACCGCGTTTACTCTACTTTCATGCTCTTTCTTCCATACCTATGAAGTTAGAAAATATCTATGCCTAATTAAAATTTGTATCTAATGAACAATGTAGATTCTATGGGATGTGTCAGCGATGTTGGTGTACATCTAAAATTATTGTACATTAAATACTTTCAGCTATCAGACGATGATAAACTGCCGCAGAAGTTCTGCTGGGAGTGCGCCCAAAGGCTCATAAACGGGACTAAGTTTAGAAGTAAAGCGCTCAGGACTCAGTCACTCCTAAACGAGATGATCAACAACGATAGATATGTGAGTATAATATCATCATCCATACATACTTTGCCGGGTGGTAGGGAATTTGCCTGTCTGGACGGCTACCACCCCTGCTCTGGAGTATGTAGGTGTATAACAGAACATTTATTATTAAATTTATTATATATTACTAGCGGCCCCGGCAGACGTTGTCCTGCCTTTTAAAAAATTAAATTCTAGAACCCGATCCCAGAGCCACGTACCGGTTCTAATTGCGAATCTAAACCATCCGGGTACCCACTCAAACATACAAAAACAAAATCACCAAAATCGCTCCAGGTGATTAGGAGGATTCCAGAACCCGATCTCAGCGCCACCTACCGGTTCTAATTGTGAATCTAGAAGAGTAATATAATTTTTTTTATTCTAAGTCATGACAAAATAAGATTAAAAATCATGCCAAAAAATTAAAGTTTATAAATAACTATGGATATGTATTTGTATGGTATGTATATTAAGTATATATCTATGTAATATAATATTTCTGCATATATATATATATATATATATATATATATATATATATATATATATATATATATATATATATATATATATATATAATGTATGTATTTATTATTAAAATGTAAGTATTTTGTACTATATGTTACGTATACCACCATCGCCATTATCATCTCAATGAATTTCTGGGGTTGTCTGGAAGAGATCGCTTTTTAGCGATAAGACCGCCCTTTGTACATAACTAGATATAATTTTAGTCTTTAAGTTCATACTTGTATTGGTGTACAATAAAGAGTTATTTATCTATCTATCTATCTATAACAAATAAAAAATAGGGGTTGATCGTAGAGGGGTGTAAATTTAGAGTTGTATGTACTTTTTAACCCTTAGTAGCCTGATTTACGAAAGTGATTTATTTTTAATATTACTGTGTTTGCTTGAGGGTCTAGATGAAGGGAAAAATAGCTAAAAAAATCACAATATTTATTTTACATATTTATTTAGAAAAAAAACAGGTATCAATTTTGATACTTCAGGCATTAACGCCATAAAGAAATCAGATATACCTATGCATGAAATAATGCGAAACATTGATTGTTTTTATTATCGCATAACAACACTTTACACTTTTTACAGAACCAGGAGGTAAATTTCCTACAATTATTAAAGTTACACTTATTTCTAGAATCCATAAATATTTTTTCATGACCAATACAATCGCAACTCACGTCAGTATAGGGTAGTACTTGTACACCTGTCCGGAGTCTTTTAGAAGGTACTGTAGTGTCTTGTCGACTGTTGGTACTGGGTCTTCCCCTTATATTTTTCGAGTGACTTTGATATCTACATAAAGTATCGGCAAGCTCAGTTCTAAAATCTGCTAACTTCATAATATTCTTCTGAAGTTTTCCTTTCATTGTGTTTTGTATAGTACCCAAGCATTGATGACAGTCATGTCTAACAAGTGGTAGAAGAGCCTCGTTGTCCACTTTCTCGACTTTATGCGGATGCGATATCGACCAATGAAGCTATCCATCAAATCAACGCCGTCAATCATCAATCAAATTTGTCAAATTTTATCAAATCTGTTGCGATTCATTGTTTGTGCTATGGGTTCAAACTTTGTAATGTTTGACCAGTATGACCTGACACTAGGATAATGATATACACTAGTAAAAATAAGAATTCCAATAAATTTACGTAATTCTAAGACAGTTACAGGTTCTGTAAAGTTGGGATTCTTTTGGAAGGCATATTTATTTGACTCGTTCACTAGAAATCTCAAAATTTCTTCACCGAAAAAATAATAAAAAAACTGAAAAGGAGTGTCTAAGTTCATAATTTCTTGTGAATACTCAGTGTTTCCAGCAAACTGGAAAGCATTTTGGACTATGTCCATATTCTTTACTTTCCACACTAAGTTTCTAGAGTTGAAAGGTGCAGTTTGCAGGTTGTTCTGGATGCTGGTTGTAGGAGTTGGGCTTCGTTCAACAGTCTCTAAATTATGTTGCATGTCGGTATCTACGTTTGCTGCAGGTGGATCTGCATCCAAGTTTGGGTCAGTGGGAAAATTACCTACATCCTCTTCATCTTCTAGCTCCATCAGACGATCTCTTTGGCTCGAATAATAGTCTATGTCATCTTCATTGTCGGTGGAATCGTCTTCCGAAATTTCACCATTTTCTAACCGCTTCAATATGCTCTCAATCTCTTCTGGTCGCATTTTTGATAAATTTCTATAATAAAATAAAAATAAAAGTAATCTCAACATCAAGCTATGCAGAAAAATAATGAATCGGAAGTGCAAAAAGTTTTTATAGCTAAAGAATTAGTAGGTAGGTTTTATGTAGGGCGGAATGCCTGAAGTATCAAAATTGATACTCACAAAAATAACACTAGTTTCTTCAAGTAAAACATGCACTCGCAAAAAATAATTATATCATAGCGAAAATAATATATTCACTTACCTCAAAAGTATTTATATTCTTCAGAAAAAGAAAATATATCAAATTTGTATTCAACAAAACTTTTAGTAAAATGTGTTTACTTGTTCACTTTGCCGCGCAAGTAATATGTCATAGATAAAATAAAACAATACTGACATTTGATTTTTTTTTAATTTCGTTGGAAAGAATATTATACAACAGTAAAATACGTACAGCCAACCTATAAAAAAACTAATAGTAATGTGAACATTCGGTTTAAAAGATTGGTATCAAAATTGAAACTCTAGGCTAATAAGGGTTAATGCTGTATACTAAAAAAAAAATAAAAAAATTATCCAAAAAATAAAAAAAAAAATTTTGGGGTGGACATCCCTCATCACTTAGGGGTTTGAAAAATAGATAGTAGCCGATTCTCAGACTTACTGAATATGCATAAAAAATTTCATAAGAATCGGTTGAGCCGTTTCGGAGGAGTATGGGAACGAACATTGAGACACGAGAATTTTATATATTAGATTCACATACACACAATTATATAATACTGGCGGTCGCCCAGTGGTCGAAATTCGACCATCATTAATTTAAATGATAAGTTTGAACATTATTAAGGTTCTTTTGTCAATGATTACAGTTCTTTAATCACAGATTTCGCCAAGGCTACACTGTTCATTTGATTTTAACAATAAACAAGAGTATATATGCATGTGTGTGTGTCAAATATATGGTAGTGTGTGTAATTTTTTTTTGTACTTTTTTATGCATAATTAAAAAAAAAATATCATTCTGCACTCCTCTATATAAACTAAAAGTGTACGAAATTTCATACTCATTTTATCCGTGCAGTCGTAAGAGGCGACTTAACAACCCACAGCCAGGTGGTAGGGCATTTGCCCGACTGGATGGCTACCACGCCTGGTCTAAAGTATGTCGCCATAGCAACTTTGAGTTGTGTTCCGGCATTAGTAACCAGGTTCCAGTTTCCCTTAAGAGAGCGCAGCGCATTTGTAGCAACTTTGGTGTTGCAAATGTCCATAGGCGATGGTAACCGCTTTCCATCAAGTGGGCCGTCTGCCTGTCTGCTGATCTCCTGCAATAAAAAAAAAAACTCCATCCGCGCAATTTTCGTAAAAAGGGGTGCAAAGTTTTTGCTGTGTTTTTGGTTTATTTTTTTTATTAAGTATATGGCTTGGCAGCTAGGCTTTTAAGCCAGATCTTAGTTTACAATATAGTTTCTTCATTTTCTTAAGCCTATGTGTAGCACAGCTGAGCTGTAGGTTATCAGCTAGTGCCATTCAACGGAGTTCTTGTGACAACTCTACGGGCCACATTTCTCACAAAACGCATAATTACTACTCAAAAAACTTCATTTTAGAGTAATTTTACACATTTTTAGAAAATAAAACTACACAGCACAACATCTCCCCTTTCAGTTCCCGCCAAAAACTCCCTGTGTTTTTGGTTCACGTATTAATATATAGATTACTAGTGAGTACCAAAATTGCTCATGACATGATATTGGTGTTGCTAGAGTTTAAAACTATAAACAAAGCGAAAGTGGCGCCCTCTGCTATTTTCTGCTCAGTTTCAGGTTTTTTTCTCACCATGTTAACCGCTCAGCGAACATGGCTTCTATGTTATATATTGTTTCAGATAACCATAAGAGATGTCAAATCATTAATACGGACAGAGAGTCATTTGAAGTCGTCATTAATACAAAGGAGTTATGATGTCAACGATTTTGATGTCGAAATCAATCACGACGAGGACACGAAGCCAGAACTTGCGAACAGCTGTGTCGTTTTTGATGAAAACATCGGTGAGTTAATATTTCAATTGTATACTGAGTGCATCAGCAAGCGCCAAACAGCATGTATTGTACCTCTGAATAAAACTAAGTTTTAACGGTTTTAAGCGCGGTAATTTATTTGATTATATTATAAATAAAACTTTAACAATACTCGTTGGCACTTGACAGCTTTGTCTTCACTGAAAAGTGGCCGAAACGTCGGAACGTAAAACGTGGTTTTACAATGAAGTATGATAATTGTGACATGTGCAATTCGCTGTCAAAAATGTGCAATTTGATGGGCGTGGAAATGTCAAGAGTGAAATAAATTATTGGACAGGACTTAGGCAAAAGGTGGACACTCCGCTGCCCATCAACCTGCTAACTACGCAAAGACGAGGCATCATATCAGCAAATAATTAGTATTAAGTTATAATAGTGTTACGACCGAGGTGCCGACAAAGGCAAATTCACACCTGCAGCCCCGTAGAAAAACATTTTATTACCTTTTCGGCATTTGGACTTCTTTCGTTTACTTTGTGTTTATAATTTGTGATTAGAAAAACAGCCCATTGTGTGTTGTAATCTTTTATGGCAGTCATTAGCCAGGTGTGATTCTAGGGAATTCGCTCACGCGGCTGAACGGATATGTTGCATCCGTGCAATATAAAGCAATGCCTCGATTGATGGACGAGGCAGTCGAGCGATAATCACAAACGAAGCAAGACGTGTGTACGTTCGGTAATCTATTTAGTGACGGACTTGACGGACGGTACTGGTTGTGTTCAGTTATATTTGTACCTGTGTTATACGTGTTTGTATAGTTCTAATAAATTCTATAGTAATTCCACCGGCATTTTAATTTGAGTCCTCCAACACATAACAATAGTGTTAATATAATTTTAAGAACTATTGTACAATAAAGTTGTCTAAATAAATTGTTTTTTTTTTTTTAACAATTTCCGTGCCGCCCTACTTATCTAACATCAAGTTAAAGTTTTGTTGCGATTCGTTTTGCCACTTGCCCGTTGAAGTTTCACCTCTACTATGTGTCCCAGCACTAATTTCGATTTTTTTTTAAATTTCTATAGCATTGGGAGTCATTTTCAAAAATGAAACAATAATCTTTTGTGAGGTAGTTTGTCGTTTCTGATGTATTTCTTCTTCAATTGCCTTCAGTACCTCCATTGTCAGTAGAAACAATCAGCACGAAGGACCTGCAACCGATGATAGATATCGAGATCAAAGATGAGACCAACAACGAGATATATTTCGATGAATTCCCTCATCAATTCGATGAGAGCGACGATGATAAGAAGTTGAGCGAGATCTCTATTAAGCCAAAGAAGCGTGAGAAGAAGAGTAAAGTTAAGGAGGAGAGAAAGAGAGTTTTGAAGAAGAAAGAGGAAGTCGATGATCCTGAGAGTACTATGGATAAGTGTGTATTGATTATTTTGATAGATTTTTTTTTATTGCATGAGTTCAACGGACAGACGGCTCGCCTGATGGAAAGTGGTTACCGTCACCAAAGGTGCTACAAATGCGCTGCTGCTCTCTTAAGGGAGATTGGAATTTGGTCACTAATGCCGGAACACACCAGGGGTGGTAGCCATCCAGTCGGGCAAATACCCTACCACCTGCATAATAGTCATTTTAATTATTTAACAAGTAATAGTAATTTTTAACTAATTGTCTAAATCTAGAAGAAATAAAAATTTAGAATCCGATACCAGCGCCACCTGCGATGCAACACCCTCAAGAGACTCAAACATAAAAAAATCATCAAAATCTTGGAACCCGATTCCAGCGCCAAATACTGGCTACAATTGTGAACTAAACCATCCACTCAAACATTCCCACTGTTAATATGAAGATTTCTTTATGTTTTGAAAAAAAAAATACATACATACATACATAACTTCACGCCAGTTCCCTTGCGGGGTAGACACAAACAACAGAGAGCCATTCAGGCTTATTCTTACACACCTCACTTGCTTCTTTGACATTCATAACTCTTGTCATGCACGCTCGTCTGTTCTTAAGGCTCCTGACATCACCTTCTGCTATACCCATCATTTTCAAGAATACTGTTATTAGGCAGGTCGGCCTCACCGGCCTGCACACCCAGCTCCTCACAGTGCACGGGGGATTCTCGGAGTACCTGACCAGGTTCGGGTGCAAAGAGAATCCCTCGTGCATCTGCGATGAGGAGCTGGACGTGCCGTTTCCTGGTGCCCGGCATATTCCCGGGGGAGATACATACATACATACATAACTTCACGCCAGTTCCCTTGCGGGGTATGCACGAACAAGAGAGTGCCATTGAGGCTTATTCTTACACACCTCACTTGCTTCTTTGACATTCAAAGCTCTTGTCATGCACGCTCGTCTGTTCTTAAGGCTCCTGACATCACCTTCTGCTAGTACACCATCGATTTCCACTTTCCACATGCCCGAACCACCGGAATATTCCTTTCCTTACCTTCACCCCGACACTCTCTTTCAGACCAACTCTCTCTCTTACTTCGGTATTACGAACGCGGTCCGCGAGCGACACTCCACAAAAAAAAAATGGTTGAATAAAAAAAATTGAGTGTCAATGATCGTACACGGTTGCCAACAATGACGCTGTATTAAAAAATAATTGAATACGTTACTCACAGGTACAAAATTTCGGATGTGAAACGTCGTAGAACACAAGATGCGTTGGACGAATCTTTATTCACGATAACTCCTCTAACGTACGAGGAGCAAATAGCCGAAATCGAGAAGCGGCAAGATTTGGTCTCTTACAAGAACGCTATTTTCAAATGTAACGTGTGCTACAGAGGATTCCAGATCAAGGAGAGGTACGACGCGCACGCTGTGAGGCATAGTGAGGTGAGATTGTTTTTTTGTTATGGTTCATTTAGTGAATTATTGTATATGTATATATTTATATAATAATATTAATATATAAAATATAATATTATGCAGCAAACGCTGCCCTAGCTTTTGTGCCATATTTCTCTCTCGATCCCAAGGTTGTCTGGAAGAGATCGCTGTCAGCGAATTTTTGTGTATTATTTCATAAATTTTATTGTACAATAAAGTATATTCTATTCTATTCTATTGCAATTTTGGTAAAGGGTACCATTCTTGGCACCCCCTGTTGAGGATTGGCACTCTGTCAATTTATTCAAGATTTTAAATTATTAATCATTGTTAACATCTCCCTCCTCCTGTTAATTTATTCAATATCTTAATAAATCATTGTTGGCAACGCCCCTCAATGATTGGCACTCTGTCAATTTATTCAAGATTTTAAATAATTAATCATTGTTAACATTTCCCTCCTCCTGTTAATTTATTCAATATCTTAATAAATCATTGTTGGCAACACCGCTCAATGATTGGCATTCTGTCAATTTATTCAAGATTTTAAATAATTAATCATTGTTAACATCTCCCTCCTCCTGTTAATTTATTCAATATCTTAATAAATCATTGTTGGCAACGCCCCTCAATGATTGGCACTCTGTCAATTTATTCAAGATTTTAAATAATTAATCATTGTTAACATCTCCCTCCTCATGTTAATTTATTTAATATCTTAATAAGTCATTGTTGGCAACGCCCCTCAATGATTGGCACTCTGTTAATTTATTTAATATTTTAATAAATCGTAGTTGGCAAGTCTATTACAATTTTTCTTAGTTACTAGTTTGCAATGTTTTTTTTTATTGCAGGAGATCAGCAGACAGGCAGGCGGCCCACTTGATGGAAAGCGGTTGCCATCGCCTATGGACATTTGCAACACCAAAGGTGCTACAAATGCGCTGCTGCTCTCTTAAGGGAGACTGCAACCTGGTCACTAATGCCGGAACACAACTCAATTTATTTATCTTTAGTCTATACATTCTACTCTTATTCCTATTACATTTTCTTATTTCCCAGTACACGTTATATATATATATATATATATATATATATATATATATTAGGGCGCAAAAAACCGACTTTTTTATTTTTAGTCCCGAGTGAAAAATGTGTTAGTTTTTGACGTTTTAAGGACTCACTCCAAAGGACAGCTCAAATATATTTTTTTAAGAGGTCGCTCCAAATTTTTTAAAATTTCTAAAATCGAATCGGGTTTTTTTATTCAAACTTGTAAAAAAAATATGAGCGACCTTTTAAAATTCAAAATTTGAACTGAAACTTTCGGAAACTTATTATTTTTTCGTCTATAAAATTATACCGTAACGAGAAAAAATTGGATAAAAAAAAAGCCGGTTATTGGTTATTTTTGAAATCTTGATAAATGTGGAGCGACCTCTTAATTTTTTTTTCTGAGCTGTCCTTGGGAGGGTGTTCTTAAAACATCAAAAACATTTTTTTACACTCGAGACTCAAAAACAAAAAAAGACGGTTTTTGCGCCACCTTAATATACATATTATCTATGTATACTACTCAGTTCTTGAATAAAAAAAACCGCTTATTGACGATTTTTGAAATTTTAATAAATGTGGAGCGACCTCTTAATTTTTTTTTTCTGAGCTGTCCTTTGGAGGGAGTTCTTAAAACATTAAAAACATTTTTTTACACTCGAGACGCAAAAACAAAAAAAGACGGTTTTTTCGCGCCACCTTAATATATATATTATCTATGTATACTACTCAGTTCTACTTTTGTCTGTTTCTATTTATTTTCCATGAGCAGTATTAATTTACCCTGTTTAATGCGTAGTAATGTATTTGTCAGCAAAGCGGCGTATACGAGTGTTTCATATGCAAAACTAGACTGAAGACTGCGCGCGCGCTGCGAAAACATCTCACTGCGCAGCACACCGAGAAGTTCAGCTGTAAAGGTTGTCCGTTCGTCACGAGGAATAGGTAAGAAAAATCTTAGGCTCCGTTCAGACTAGCGCAGAGTCGAAGCGCATCGAAGCGTCAAATTCTTCACAATCAAAGCGATGTTGCATGTGTTAGATTTTAATCAAATCAAATCAATCTTAGGTTCCGTTCAGACTAGCGCAGAGTCGAAGCGCATCGAAGCGTCAAATTCTTCACAATCAAAGCGATGTTGCATGTGTTAGATTTTAATCAAATCAAATCAATCTTAGGCTCCGTTCAGACTAGCGCAGAGTCGAAGCGCATCGAAGCGTCAAATTCTTCACAATTAAAGCGATGTTGCATGTGTTAGATTTTAATCAAATCAAATCAATCTTAGGCTCCGTTCAGACTAGCGCAGAGTCGAAGCGCATCGAAGCGTCAAATTCTTCACAATCAAAGCGATGTTGCATGTGTTAGATTTTAATCAAATCAAATCAATCTTAGGTTCCGTTCAGACTAGCGCAGAGTCGAAGCGCATCGAAGCGTCAAATTCTTCACAATCAAAGCGATGTTGCATGTGTTAGATTTTAATCAAATCAAATCAATCTTAGGCTCCGTTCAGACTAGCGCAGAGTCGAAGCGCATCGAAGCGTCATATTCTTCACAATCAAAGCGATGTTGCATGTGTTAGATTTTAATCAAATCAATCTTAGGCTCCGTTCAGACTAGCGCAGAGTCGAAGCGCATCGAAGCGTCATATTCTTCACAATCAAAGCGATGTTGCATGTGTTAGATTTTAATCAAATCATTTTTATTGCGAACTAAGTGTAATACATAGGTCTTATTCAATATAGCTGAGAACTTATCACTTAGCTGGCCTTTTATAGCATCGCAATATAAAATTACTTAACCTATCTCTATATAATATTTAATTTGGTGCCTTATAAATCTTTTATTTTATTTAAACAATACAACACAATATCTTCTTAATTACCTCTCATTTAAGTAGTCTTGGACGCTATAATAGGTTTTTTTTTTTTGTCAACCACTCGAATATTTTTTGTTTAGATTGGTTAGGATAGATAAATACGCACATATTTAGTGTTTAACCTGTAGGACGGATCCATCATAAATTTGTTGCCGGACTGTTACACACGGCTCATTGGGAAGTTCCACATATTTGTGGTCAAATGCAGATATTTGAAATGAACGTTGAAACTGGCAACCGAAATGCTTTCTCCCTCTAACTACATAGAATTCGTATTAGAGTAAAAGAGACGACATAATTCTCTTGGTTTGTCTGTGGAGAAAAATAATGTTAAAGGCCGTCAAAGCAGGCTACTACATATATATAATGATATAATAAATAAATCGGCAGACAAACACACATATTGCATATGACCAAATTAAGCATGTTACGCTTGTGTTATGGGTGATATACAACGTACTGCTCTGGGGCCGATCCCAGACACCCAGACCATAGTAAATAACGGAGAAAATAAGTTTCCGAAATTTAGTATACCAGGAATCGAACCCGGAGCCTCTGCGTTGCAGTGAGGTAGGCCGGCAAAGGCTTAGCCCGCTCAACCACAGAGGCCGTCATATATTGACAAAGCGTTATATTCATTTCGCGACATTAAAAGATTTTTTTTTTTTTATCTAATTTATTTAGGGGCTTTTAGTGATAATGTCACCATGTCAGCCCCATCTTACCCTAATCATACAATTCCACAAATTTATATAAATGGTTTCACTATTTTATAAATTAAAAGAGCCGCAGCAGACTGTGGCCGCGACAAAATGCTACATTAAAAGATGTTTCATGGATACTTTAGTTCAAGTTTGATATTACTATTAAGCACAAGTAAAACAGGAGAGGTCTTAGGGTCCAGTCACGAATTACGTCACACGAATTTCATGATTTTTAGGCGACTCCCATGTCCTTGTCAAAGCTGGTCACATTTGCAAGTTTACGTCAAGATATTTTTAAATGTGCTTTTAGCAGGGATGGAAGGTACACCGCTGATATAGAAAGAAGAGTGAATTTGGGGAATAGTGTGAATGGAGCGTTAGGTAAACTTCTAGGCGCTAAGAACCTCAGCCAGAAGGCCCAGCTCGCCGTACACAACGCGGTGCTGGTACCTACGCTCACGTATGGAAGCGAGAGTTGGGTATGGAAGAGAGAGCATGAAAGTAGAGTAAACGCGGTCGAGATGCGAGCACTGCGCAAAAAAATACCGAAGTAAGAAAGAGAGTTGGTCTGAAAGAGAGTGTCGGGGTGAAGGTAAGGAAAGGAATGCTCCGGTGGTACGGGCATGTGGAAAGTGGACGGATGCAGAAGTCGTGGAAGGCCACGACACACCTTCCATGATCAAATTGATCGTGTACTAGCAGAAGGTGATGTCAGCAGCCTTAAGAACAGACGAGCTTGCATGACAAGAGTTATGAATGTCAAAGAGGCAAGTGAGGTGTGTAAGAATAAGCCTGAATGGCGCTCTGTTGTTCGTGCCTACCCCGCAAGGGAACTGGCGTGAAGTTATGTATGTATGTATGTATGTATGTATTATTTACCCATAACTTGAGCATGATTTACTTATTTTGGATATATTCGGTGTGTTTCTGTGCCGATTGTTGTCATTATAATGCATCTAATTTTTTTTTTTTTTTCAATTAACATTTTTAGAGGGGTAGCGAGAGAACACGAGAGATGGCACGCAGGTGCGAAGTACCAGTGTCCACATTGCCCCAGCGAGTTTGAGTGAGTTCACATATTTCCAGTTATATTACATAGTACCTAAATCTGACAAATTTTCATCATTTCTCCATCCTCATTTTCATCCGTGCAGGAACGGAGATAGAATACAATTTCCTGCGTTGGGGCGGCCTGTCGTACGAGGCGACCAAACAACCCACAGTCAGGTGGTAGGGCATTTCCCCGACTGGATGGCTACCACCCCTGGTCTAGAGTATGTCGCCATAACAACCTTGAGTTGTGTTCCGGCATTAGTGACCGGGTTCCAGTCTCCCTTAAGAGGGCAGCTGCGCATTTGTAGCACCTTTGGTGTTGCAAATCGCAACAAAATTTTAACTTGAACTTTTACGGGCAGGTTTTCAAATTGGACAAGTACATTAACAATCTGCCCGTAAAAGTTCAAGTTAAAATTTTGTTGCGATTCGTTTTGCCACTTGTCCGTTGAAGTTTCACTTCTACTATGTGGATTTGGTCAGGTTAGGTGCATTTTAATGAATGCATTTTTTATTTAAACATATTTTATCGAACAATTAAACTGAATTCGACCCGGAACCAAAAGAAACATCCATAGTCTACTCTAAAATTATGCCGCTTTTCACCGCGCCGTAACGCTTTTTAGTGACAGAAAAAATCCTAATACCCCTATGTCAGATACACTCTACAATAGTATAAGTTTAGTATTAAAACTAGAATAAATTAATATAATAAGTTATTCGTAAGATACATACAGCTCAACACAAAAATCAATAAGTTAATGTCACACACAAGAACCAAAATAACTAATAAGCGTGTTAAATTATAAATATAAAATCTAGAAATTAAGTTGTAAAAAAGGGTATAGAACTCGAGTCCCTACAGTTGTTAACAATAAAAAAAATAAAAAAATGCCCCTATGTCTATATAGAAGTGTCACTTAAAAAAAATTTTAGTCATAGTCATTTGACATTAATATGTATACTAAAGTATAAAAAAAATCTTGTAATAGTCATTTGACATTAATATGTATACTAAAGTATAAAAAAAATCTAGTAATAGTCATTTGACATTAATATGTATACTAAAGTATAAAAAAATTCTAGTAATAGTCATTTGACATTAATATGTATACTAAAGTATAAAAAAATTATAGTAATAGTCATTCGACATTAATATGTATACTAAAGTATAAAAAAAATCTAGTAATAGTCATTTGACATTAATATGTATACTAAAGTATAAAAAAAATCTAGTAATAGTCATTTGACATTAATATGTATACTAAAGTATAAAAAAATTCTAGTAATAGTCATTTGACATTAATATGTATACTAAAGTATAAAAAAATTCTAGTAATAGTCATTTGACATTAATATGTATACTAAAGTATAAAAAAAATCTAGTAATAGTCATTTGACATTAATATGTATACTAACGTATAAAAAAATTCTAGTAATAGTCATTTGACATTAATATGTATACTAACGTATAAAAAAATTCTAGTAATAGTCAATTGACATTAATATGTATACTAAAGTATAAAAAAAATTCTAGTAATAGTCATTTGACATTAATATGTATACTAAAGTATAAAAAAATCTAGTAATAGTCATTTGACATTAATATGTATACTAACGTATAAAAAAACTCTAGTAATAGTCATTTGACATTAATATGTATACTAAAGTATAAAAAATTCTAGTAATAGTCATTTGACATTAATATGTATACTAAAGTATAAAAAATTCTAGTAATAGTCATTTGACATTAATATGTATACTAAAGTATAAAAAATTCTAGTAATAGTCATTTGACATTAATATGTTAACTAAAGTATAAAAAAATTCTAGTAATAGTCATTTGACATTAATATGTATAATGAAGTATAAAAAAATTCTAGTAATAGTCATTTGACATTAATATGTATACTAAAGTATAAAAAAATCTAGTAATAGTCATTTGACATTAATATGTATAATAAAGTATAAAAAATTTCTAGTCACAGTCATTTGACATTAATATGTATACTAAAGTATAAAAAAATTCTAGTAATAGTCATTTGACATTAATATGTGTACTAAAATATAAAAAAATTCTAGTAATAGTCATTTGACATTAATATGTATACTAAAGTATAAAAAAATTCTAGTAATAGTCATTTGACATTAATATGTATAATAAAGTATAAAAAAACTCTAGTCATAGTCAAATGACTATGACTAGAATTTTTTTGAAGTGACACTTCTATATAGACATAGGGTTCTTTTCTTTTTTTTTATCGTTAACAACTCTACGGACTCGAGTTTCGTACCCTTTTTTACATATTAAAAATTAAATTATTAAATATTAAATTATTAGATATTAAATATTATTACTGTCAAATGAACTAAAAGGATGGTCAATTATCTCATTATGAATACTTGTAATTATATGTTTTACAGCAAGTTAACGACATACATGGGTCACATAAGAATCAAACACGTGTCCGACTTTGTGTGTGAGCTGTGCGGCTTCACTTTCGTCAGCAAGAAGGGTATAGATGTACACAAGAAGAAGAAGCATCGATTGGCTGATAAGACGGTGAGTGTCTGCATCGTTTCTCATCTGATTTCTTTTATGTAATGACATATTCAGAGTGACTTTGTGTGTGAACTGTGCGGATTCACTTTCGTCAGCAAGAAGGGTATAGATGTACACAAGAAGAAGAAGCATCGATTGGCTGATAAGACGGTGAGTGTCTGCATCGTTTCTCATCTGATTTCTTTTATGTAATGACATATTCAAAGTGACTTTGTGTGTGAACTGTGCGGATTCACTTTCGTCAGCAAGTACGGTTTAGATGTACCCAAGAAGAAGAAGCATCGATTGGCTGATAAGACGGTGTGTATCTGCATCGTTTCTCATCTGATTTTTTTTTTATGTGATGACATATTCAGAGTGACTTTGTGTGTAAACTGTGGGGATTCACTTTCGTCAGCAAGAAGGGTATAGATGTACACAAGAAGAAGAAGCATCGATTGGCTGATAAGACGGTGAGTGTCTGCATCGTTTCTCATCTGTTTTTTTTTATGTGATGACATATTCAGAGTGACTTTGTGTGTGAACTGTGCGGATTCACTTTTGTCAGCAAGAAGGGTATAGATGTACACAAGAAGAAGAAGCATCGATTGGCTGATAAAACGGTGAGTGTCTGCATCGTTTCTCATCTGTTTTTTTTTATGTGATGACATATTCAGAGTGACTTTGTGTGTGAACTGTGCGGTTTCACTTTCGTCAGCAAGAAGGGTATAGATGTACACAAGAAGAAGAAGCATCGATTGGCTGATAAGACGGTGAGTGTCTGCATCGTTTCTCATCTGATTTCTTTTATGTAATGACATATTCAAAGTGACTTTGTGTGTGAGCTGTGCGGCGTCACTTTCGTCAGCAAGAAGGGTATAGATGTACACAAGAAGAAGAAGCATCGATTGGCTGATAAGACGGTGAGTGTCTGCATCGTTTCTCATCTGATTTCTTTTATGTAATGACATATTCAAAGTGACTTTGTGTGTGAACTGTGCGGATTCACTTTCGTCAGCAAGTACGGTTTAGATGTACCCAAGAAGAAGAAGCATCGATTGGCTGATAAGACGGTGTGTATCTGCATCGTTTCTCATCTGATTTTTTTTTATGTGATGACATATTCAGAGTGACTTTGTGTGTAAACTGTGGGGATTCACTTTCGTCAGCAAGAAGGGTATAGATGTACACAAGAAGAAGAAGCATCGATTGGCTGATAAGACGGTGAGTGTCTGCATCGTTTCTCATCTGTTTTTTTTTATGTGATGACATATTCAGAGTGACTTTGTGTGTGAACTGTGCGGATTCACTTTCGTCAGCAAGAAGGGTATAGTTTTACACAAGAAGAAGAAGCATCGATTGGCTGATAAGACGGTGAGTGTCTGCACCGTTTCTCATCTGATTTGTTTTATGTGATGACATATTCAGAGTGACTTTGTGTGTGAACTGAGCGGATTCACTTTCGTCAGCAAGGAGGGTATAGATTTACACAAGAAGAAGAAGAAGCATCGATTGGCTGATATGAGTGTCTGCATCGTTTCTCATCTGATTTTTTTATGTGATGACATATTCAGATTGTAATTGTGATATAGAGAGAGACGTAAGAAGAAGAATAAATGTAGCAAGGCTGAAGTGGAGACAGGTAACCGGTGTGACGTGCGACAAACCAATGCCACTGAAACTAAAAGGTCAAACATATAAATCAGTCATACGACCAGTCATGCTGTACGGGTCGAAATGTTGGGCCACTAAGTGATAAACTACAAACATCTCCACTCAGCTGAGATGAGAATGTTGAGATGGATGTGTGGTGTTACATGAATGGATAAGGTGAGAAATGAGTACGTAAGGGGATCTTTGAAAGTTGCACCTGCGACTGAAAAATTGAGAGGAAGAAGATTAAGTTGGTATGGGCATGTAATGAGGAGGGATGAAAGTCACGTGACAAAGAGAATGTTAAACGACAAGACGGATGGGTACAAATTTAAAGGTAGACCAGAAAAAATATGGATGGATTGTGTGAAGGATGATATGATGATATGCGGTGTGACAGAAGATGTATGTCAGAGTAGAAGAGTGTGGAAGGAAAAGACATATTGTGCCGACCCCAAGTAATGGGGATATGGTAAAAGAAAAGAGCGATATTCAGAGTGTCCAAAGTAAAATGAATTGATGTTGTAATGCCAGGTGGTAGGGCATTTGCCCGACTGGATGGCTACCACCCTTGGTCTAAAGTATGTCGCCATAACAACCTTGAGTTGTGTTCCGGCATTAGTGACCAGGTTCCAGTCTCCCTTAAGAGAGCAGCAGCGCATTTGTAACAACTTTGCTGTTGCAAATGTCCATAGGCGATGGTAACCGCTTTCCATCAAGTGGGCCGTCTGCCTGTCTGCTGATCTCCTGCAATAAAAAAAAATGCCGCGAATATATGGCATGGCTGATATGTTGTGCTGAGATTAGCTGTCACACAATGGGGATTGTTCACTTTTTTTCAATTTAGCTTTTTGAAAAACCATTTCGAGGAATAGTGTTCCTAATCATTTCTGTCTAGTTAAAATTCCAAAAAACGTACAATCCCCTTGTATTTTGGAAGAAATACGTTTGACCTTTATTTGACCTTACTAAATCCTATGACGTCATTTAGGTCTGGTGAAATGCATATGAATATCGTAGCCATTCAGTTTCAAAATACAAAAGGACCGACATTTTCCTTTTTATGTCATTGTTATGTCATTCAACATCAACATAAACAAACATTTTATTTGACGTACTCCAGAATAAAATTAAGTATATATTATCTCTTCAGACCAATATTTCTTAAATATCTGTAAAGAGAATACTTACATATGGTCTCTAACTAAAAGTCAAAGAAAAGTGCATTATATAAACAAGCGTCTTCGTAAATGGCGATTGGAACGATGTCGGAATCTTTTCAAGAGATACGATCCAAAAAATAACCTGTTTACTGATGAGAAGATCATCACGGTGGAAGAAAATTTAACTGACAAAACAATACACCTTGCGCCAGAAGTTAGAAGGACGTCCAAAATCACATATTGGAAACAATAATTTAAGCGATACTTTATTCGCTGGATAGCAGTGGATTTTCCAACAGGACTCTGTACCCTCCCATGAAGCTAATTCAATCCAACATTGGTTACAAGCCAATTTGTCAGTATTTGTTCAGAGCATAGGTTGGCCTTCGTCGAGTTCTGACTTGAATTCTTTGGAGTATTCTTTATGAACTGCATTGGAGCTAATGGCATACAAAAAGTTCACCAGAACCTGAATTTATCTCAAGCGAGCCCAAATCAATAAATGGAAACTGATTGAAAAGATTAGTACCACCATAGAATAATGGCCTATATCTTTAAAGCTTAATTAATTGAAAACAAGGATGGCTATTTTAAATAACTTATTTTTATATATACATAAATCTAGATGTTATTAGTTATAATTCATGTAAACAATATATGAATATTTAACATTCCTCCAAAAATATTTTAGCTTTACTTTGACTGATGTCTTAAGAGTTCACATTACGAGTTGTAAGAATAAGATGGTTTCTATACTGAAAGCAAACTATTGTGAGTTATAAATTTGTATGTGCCATATATTTATATGAATTGATTAATAAAATATATCTTTTGACTTATTATTTTGCAAGATGAAATAATAAATAACTTTTAGCAGTTAAACTTGTTTATTTACTTAAACACTTATTAATAATAATTTAGGACATATTATATAATCTTTTCAGAAATGTTCAGTTTTATCTTTTTCTTTTGTCTGCAGGCTAGCATTTGGTTTTTTCTATACATAAAGTTTTCATGTAAACTGCAGTGGATAAGTCATAAAATTCTATGATCAAGCATAACCCTTGCTTATGCAGAAAATTTGTTGCTAATTTTTTCTGAACCTGAAAAAAAAAGATATAAAGTGTCTATTTAATTACTTGCATAGTCCTTATTTAACTCATAATTTTTCATATTAGTAACTATGTTACACCTCAAAATCATATTATTAAGAGATTTACAATCATTAAGGTATTTGTCACAAATCTTCATATTCCATGAAATTCTTCAAGCCATAGATGTGCTTAATTAATCACTTTTAAGCCGGCAAGTGAATATATTTAAAACTACTGGAGAGTTTCATATTTTCCGGTAATTTGTTGTATAAGATCAGATCCATAACATACATTAGCAATCAAACACACTATCTAACCGCCAGGGCAGTGGTGCAATGTCTGTTCCTTTATTTGTATGTATTTATATGAGATACTTTACTTGTATTATAGATTATTAAGAAAGTAATATAGGTTGCAGATTTATTGATTGTACTAAATTATCAAATAAGTAATTAATATTATTTTAATCAGTTTCTAATGAATGAGTGAGACATTTAGCTATTTTTCTACAAATAGGTGCACATTTTAGATGAATTTTGACTTCAACACAAAGTATACTTACATCAATCATATATTAACTAATAATTAACATTACTGATTTCTTATATGGATGAAATTTACAGACAGGAATAGTAATATACTACACAGGTTCTAATAGGAAAGAAGGAAGGAAGATCTATGGACGAACATGTTGAATTTAGAAACCTTCACAAAGCTACTTACATCAGGATTTTAGCTCCTCTTATTTCTCCAATATGTACTACGAGTATAGCTATGTACTCTAATAACATTACATGTTAGGTAGGTTTAGCGTATCGGCCTTTACAAAATTAACACTCCTATTTGAAGATCCGGCCATGTTTAGAAAGAGAAAATATTTAATACATTTTCATTAATAAAACAGTTCACTTTTTTGTCGGATGACTAGAAGATTTTTCTAAGGACGAAATTAATTGTAATGAATAATATTAGAATTTAAAAATGCTGCATTAACCGCCGATCTAAAGCCTAAATACCCAATGTTGCCAGGTTGCTAATAGTGAAATTACTAAAATTTGTAATGCTTGTAGGTACACACGTGTGTGTAGGAAAGTAACTCCCAAACATATTGACTTAAAAAAGAACATCGCCATGATTTTTAAATTGAAAACTCCAGTAGATACTTCTAGGATGGGGAGAATGCACTGAATTCGCACGACCGTCACGCTCAGATACCAAGTTTTTATCTCTGAAGTGCAGTTCTAACGACTGATATTTTTTTTAAAGGTCTGACTAATAATACTCCCCCCCCCCCCCCTCAATTGAAACTGACAATACAACCTTTTTATTTTAACTGGATTGACAATATCATTGGATAATGAGACTATGTCTAGGTATCAGACATTAAAAATGATAACCCAAATGTGATACCAAATCAAAGTATTTTAGTGGTCGAATGAGCTTTATCTGTTTTTATCTGTTGTAATCGCCGAAAGAATACTTTATTACAAATTAAGAAAGTAATGACATCGCAATGGTGTCTGTAGACACAGGAACGGAGGATATCCAAAATGATGAAACGTTTTTTCCGTATAAATTTCGTATAATTCGTTTTTTACAATATTCGTTACGCTGGTCAAATTTTAAACGTATATTAATTGAAATAATGACTTGAAGTTCGTAAGTTACGTTTTATCTGTCACTGCTAATGTGACGTGTGACGTTTACGTATATTGTGTGGTTGTTGTTGTCGAAGGCAACTATCCAAAAAGCCAGATACGGAATTGCGTATTGTGTCTGAATAGTGTCTAATAGGTAATTTATGCCTAATTATCAATTAATGGTATTCAGTCTAACTGTACATTATTTAGTTTAAGTTTTATTATATTGATTTTTCACTAAAGGTCACTTTAAATAACTTAACGGTAACTTTAGAAAATAATAAATGTTGAACACCAAAATATATACAATAAATCTACCGATAAAATTGCTAAGCTGGCCACACTAAAATGATCACGATGTGTCATAATGAATAATGACAGTAACATTTAAATAGTAGCACAGATTAATATGGTTATTTTCTTTTTATAGGCAAAGGAATTAATGTAAAGTTGTCCCCAATGACGTCATCGGATAATTTTTTTAAAATCGAATTAAAAAAAAACTAACTCTTAAAACACAAAAATATTCAAATTAGTATCTTATAATACCCTATTTTACATAAGAAAAATATAAAATCAGAGGGTAATTTTTTTTGAACAATCCCCATTCCGCGTACAACAATGATCTGGAGAGAACATTCCGCCGCGGTTTTCCCTTTGCGCTATGACATGGGGCTCTTTAAGAAGGGCGTTATAAAATTTCTTAGAGGTCGGCAACGCGTTGGCGACACCTCTGCTGTTGCAAACGTCCATAGGCGACGGTAACCACTTTTCATCAGGTGGGCCGTCTGCCTGTTTGCCTGCTTCAGGCTATAAAAAAAAACTTACTCTCAATGCTTTTACTTTAAAGCAGTGCTTTTCAATCTTTTTGAACACGCGACCCCTTTACAGGTTGAAAAATTTTGACGACCCCCTCGGGCCATAGACAAACAAAAAGTTAGTAATTTAAAAGACAACGTTTATCTTTTTTCTCTATATAGCCTACGTGTTATTCTGATTGTTATAAGCTATATTATTGTAAAGTTTCGTCAAAATCCATTCACTAGTTTTTGCGTGAAAGAGTAACAAACATACATCCCGTACATACATTCTTAGAAACTTTCGCGTATATAATATTTATAGGATTATAGGATGAAGGCCTCATACTCTGCAAAAAGCTGCTGAGCTTAGAAAGTACTTAAGTACGAGGTAGAAGTATATATCCCCCCCCCCCCCTCCCCGAGCAAGGCTTCGCGACGACGACTTCACTTCGTGAACCACAGATTGAAAAACACCGCTATAAAGGAGTGGAACTCATTGTCGTAGTCTGTCTTTCCGGATACTTGTAACCTGTCTTCAAGTCCCTTGTGAATAGGCTTCTAGGTAAGCGTGCTCCATCCTAGACCATATTCGCTCCACGTAGGCGAGTTCGTGGTCAAACGCGAACCTAAATTACAACAAAAAAAACTCAAATAAATTTTAATGGCGGCGGCGCGGCGCCGCCGGCGTGGCAATTTCAGTCTCTGTTAAGTTACTGTATTTAAGTCTACTCCATCTATGTTTGCTTCGAAACATAATCATATTCGATACTCGGACACTTAAAAGTGTGAGCTGCAAACCGGGAATAAACAGTATTGAAAGATGTGAAAGCTACCTCAGTTCTTTTCAGATCATCATCCATCTGTTCTATATCATGTTAGCAATTTAACTTACGGGCTTAGAAAGCTCAATCATTGTTAAATACTTAAATCTCATACTAATATATAAAGCTGAACAGTTTGTTTGTTTGTTTAAACGCGCTAATCTCAGGAACCACTGGTCTGATTTGAAAAATTCTTTCAGTGTTGGATAGCCCATTTATCGAGGAAGGATATAGGCTATATATCATCACGCTAAGACCAATAGGAGCGGAGCAGCAATGAAAAATGTTTCAAAATTTGGGGGGCTTTGAAAACAAATTCCACGCGGACGGCATCGCGGGCACAGCTAGTTGTCTATAAATATAAAATTTGTCCGGAAATTGTTCACTACTAAAGTCTTACTACCGTAAGCGCCGAGTCAAGTGGCGGCGGCGTCGCGCCGGCGGCGTCGCGACAGACATATCTGGATTAGAGCAGGGACATGGGAAAGGGAAAATTGCATGGGGTAAGGGGCGAACGTGGGCCATAGGAACTCTGATAGGTAGCTAATGTTGTTTTCAGATCCCGATAGAGGGCCCGTATTGCGAGATGTGCGACGTGAAGTTCGTGTCGGACGAAGCTCACTCAAGACATCTCAGCCTGTCGTCGAAACACAGCAGCGACCAAGATCCGTGAGTGTCTCATTGGGTATATGACACACGTTTGAAGTAAATTCTAAACTAACCGATAATATAACTTGCGGCCGTTATACCGCCCTGAAAATTAAAATCTAGAATACGATTCCAGCTCCATCTACCAATTGTGAATCCAGGTTGGTTTACATCCTGGGACCAGTTTACAACCAGATGATTCGCATCCAGGCTTCCACTCAAATACACAAATATTTAATCAGCCCTGAAACTCGATTTCAAGGTCGGGTCCAATTGTGATTCTAAAGCATCCAGGGACCCGCTCAAAACACAAAAATTCATTAAAATCCTAAAAGTCTTATTTCACGCCACCTGCCGGGTCCAATTGTGAATCTGAAGCATTCAGGGCCCCCTCAAACACACACAAAAATTCATCAAAATCCTGGAAGTCAATTTCAGCGCCACCTGCCGGGTCCAATTGTGAATCTGAAGCATTCAGGGACCCGCTCAAGCACATACAAAAATTCATCAAAATCCTGGAAGTCGATTTCAGCGCCACCTGCCGGGTCCAATTGTGAATCTAAACCATCTGGAAACTTACTCAAACACACACACACAAATTTCATCATAATTCGGGAACCCGATTCCACCGCCACCTACCGAATCCAATTGTGAATCGAAACCATCCAGGTACTCGCTCAAAACACAAATAATAAGAATACGGACACATATTGAAATGAATTTTAATAAGTTCACGTACAAAATGTAGGCGTCGAAATAACATCTTATCACATAACTATTAAAATACAGTAATAACAAAGAAAAAAGAAAGAAAGAAAAAACGTTTATTTGGTCATCACACAACGAGACATGGCAATGAATGAATTGTACGGTGATATATACCAATAAAATAATTTTAATTATATTAATACGCTATTGGACTCCTTTTACTTGTACCTATTTATGAGGTCATAAACAAGCACGCTCGTGAAAACTCTTTAAGGCTGCGACGTTCTGTAAGCTTACAGAAAGAAACTCAGTTTATTTGACTGTCCGCTCCCCCAATTGTGAATTCGAACCATCCAGGCACCCACTCAAAGACACAAAAATTCATACAAACCCTGAAACCCGATTCCAGCGTTGCCTACTGGTTACAATTGTAAATCTAAACTATTCAGGCACTCACTCAAAGACCCAAAAAAGAATCACACAAATCCTGGAACCCGATTCTTGCGCCGCCTGCTGGATACAATTGTGAATCTAAACCATCCAGGCACTCACTCAAAGACCCAAAACAGAATCATACAAATCTTGGAACCCGATTCCAGCGTTGCCTACCGGTTACAATTGTGAATCTAAACCATCCAGGCACCCACTCAAACCCAAAATATACTATCCTCAGGAATAGAATCCGCAACGACTCCCAAAGCATGCACACGACGAAGAACGGGAGGGTAGTGCGCAAAATTGAGAGGAGGCCTGTCATCCACCCAAAGGACCCCACGGAGAGGGACCGGCGGGGGGAGCACCAGGGTCCGGTCACCTGCGAACAGGTTAGTGGCATTCATGTATCGGCCATTTTTTTATTCACGTACGAACGGATCACCTAAAAACCACTTAGCCGATTTCAATGCGGTTTTCGCTGATCGATAGCAAATTCCGGGACTTAAAATCTACGGTACTTTATATCACGTAAATCTTGCGGGTTTTTTTTTTTTGGGATCGATTTAAAGTGACCATGATTGTAAAAAAAAGTTGTTTCCGATGCGATATTATCATTGATTATTAGCAAATTTTGTGATACTTTATATCCTGAGCATTACTTATTATATTACCTATACCACGCGGACGAAGTCGCGGGCAGAAGCTATTGATGAATAAAAATCACACGGGTCTGTCAATACGATCTGTTTAGGTGTTTATTTTTCCCAGTGCGGGATCCAACTCCGAGACCTGAGGCTGTACGCGCAGCACTTCAGGCGCGCCCACCCGGACAAGAACAGGACGAAGTACCCCGCGATGAAGACGCCCTGCATGTGCGAACAGTGCGGCAGGATCTTCCAGGTATGGCCTCTCAATATAAAGCAGGCGACATAAGTTATGTCCTCTGCTGCAGATGCCTGCGCAACACGTGATAATATCCAAAATAATGTCATACAATGATATCATTAATTTTTCTTAATTGACAACACAATATGGTCACAATTTTTTTTTGTAAGTATGGCTTTCCACGATTTGCATAATTAGTCAACATCAATGATTAAATATGGTGGCAATACTCATCAGACACAGAGATTTATTGAAGACGGGAAATCTCATTAACGATCGAGACTGAACGTCGCAAACAATTATTCATGAATATACAATTTTAACAACGGTTTTCAAACAGACGCATCAGGGGAAAGCCGGAGCCATATGATAGGAGCCTGTCTTAAATCGGAGGTCCTTGACTGACAACTAACAGTTCTAAAACGAAACATATCTCTCTCTCTCTCTACTTTCATTCTCCCTTTCCTCTCTCTTCTCTATTCTACCTTCTTCTCTTTCTCCTCAACACCCTCCTCTACTCCCTATTTCTCCTCAACACCCTTCCCTACTCCCTCTTTCTCCTCAACACCCTTCTCTACTCCCTCTTCCTCTTTTGCACACTCCTGACTTCATACCTGAACTCTTTCTCTTCTTTTTTTTGTTTAAAAAACATGCGTAGTATGTTTTCTACATTTTGTAGAAAGCGTAAAAGACTGAAGGCCGATAAAGGTATTATTCTTTTATCTGTTCTTCCCTCCTCTTTTTTTATCCTCCTTCGCTCGTCTCCTCCCCTAACCGTACTCCCGTGTCCTCTGGCTCCAACCCCCTCTTCATTATGAGATGAGTTTAGGTGGAACTGTTCAAATGTGTCCCAGAGCATAGGCAGCTTAAGAACTACATGTGGAGAGAAGTTTCTCCTCTCTTTCCCTCGCCTCCTCCTGCTCTATCCTCTCCCCGTCTCCCTCCTCTCGCTCCTCCTCCCTCCTTTCTAATAGTGCGACATCCGTCCGTCCCAGAATGCTGTTGAATACCAGCATCAATCACTTGTATCTGGTTTTTGCTGAACTGCACCCATTTGCTACATTATCGCGAGACATACTCTTTGTTAAATATCTAGTGATATATTTCTATTTTCCTAAAGTATTCTTTATCCACATTATAAGATGAAATAAAGTAGAACCCTTCGAATAAGCCTCAGACCAAGGCGCTGCTGAAGGACCACATGTGGGTGCACACCGCCGAGGAGCTTCTCCTCCTGCCCTATCTTCTCCCCGTTTCCCTCCTCTCGATCCTCACCCCTCCTCATTATGAGATGAGTTGACATTGAACCCTTCGCATGTTCCCTAGAGCATGGCGCTGCTGAAGGACCACATGTGGGTGCATACCGGCGAGAAGCGGTTCAAGTGCGACAGGTGCCCGAAGTCGTTCACCCAGAAGACGAACCTGGTGTTCCACCTGCGCGCGCACAGCGCCCAGCGCCCCACCTACGAGTGCCCTCTCTGCGGGAAGCACTTTGCCTTCTACAACAACAGGAGGCGGCATATGTTTGTGAGTGCACTCCCTTTATAGTTTGCAGTGGAGTGAAGAAAGAAAGAGAGATTGCGTGTAGTGCGTCTGGGCGTTATTCTACAACAATTGAAGGTGACATATGTTTGTGAGTGCACTCTTGAATAGTTTGGAGTGGAGGGAAGAGAGAAAGACAGATTGCGTTTACTGCGTCTGGAAGTTATTCTACAACAATTGGAGGTGGCATATGTTTGTGAGTGCACTCTTGAATAGTTTGGAGTGGAGGGAAGAGAGAAAGAGAGATTGCGTTTACTACGTCTGCAAGTTATTCTACAACAATTGGAGGTGGCATATGTTTGTGAGTGCACTCTTGAATAGTTTGGAGTGGACTGAAGAGAGAAAGAGAGATTGCGTGTACTGCGTCTGGGCGTTATTCTACAACAATTGGAGGTGACATATGTTTGTGAGTGCACTCTTGAATAGTTTGGAGTGGAGTGAAGAGAGAAAGAGAGATTGCGTGTACTGCGTCTGGGCGTTATTCTACAACAATTGGAGGTAACATAATTATGTTTGTGAGTGCACTCTTGAATAGTTTGTAGTGGAGTGAAGAGAGAAAGAGAGATTGCGTGTACTGCGTCTGGGCGTTACTCTTTAACAATTGGAGGTGACATATGTTTGCGAGTGCACTCTTGTATAGTTTGTAGTGGAGTGAAGAGAGAAAGAGAGATTGCGTGTACTGCGTCTGGGCGTTATTCTACAACAATTGGAGGTGATATATGTTTGTGAGTGCACTATTGAATAGTTTGGAGTGGAGTGAAGAGAGAAAGAGAGATTGCATGTACTGCGTCTGGGCGTTATTCTACAACAATTGGAGGTAACATAATTATGTTTGTGAGTGCCCTCTTGAATAGTTTGTAGTGGAGTGAAGAGAGAAAAAGAGATTGCGTGTACTGCGTCTGGGCGTTACTCTATAACAATTGGAGGTGACATATGTTTGTGAGTGCACTCTTGAATAATTTGGAGTGGAGTGAAGAGACAAAGAGAGATTGCATGTAGTGCATCTGGGCGTTATTCTATAACAATTGGAGGTGACATATTTTTGTGAGTGCACTCTTGAATAATTTGGAGTGGACTGAAGAGAGAAAGAGAGATTGCATGTACTGCGTCTGGACGTTATTCTACAACAATAGGAGGTGACATATGGCTCTACTATGTAATAATTAGTACGAGTACCAGTGTTAACTTTGGAAGCTTGTGTAAAATGGTACCTTGTATTGATAAATAATTGTCATGTTGTTATAACATATAATTGTAAATTGCAGATCCACACCGGATTGAAGCCGTTCAAGTGCGACACGTGCGGCAAGTGTTTCACTACGTCCGGCGAGCAGCGGGCGCACGTCGAGCACGTGCACCTCAAGAAGCCGTGGCCGAAGAGGGCGCGCGCGCACCGCCACCACCACGGCGCCGACGACGACTGGCACAAGTGCAACATGGACATGGTCGAGGATTGAGCCGCTTGAGCCGCCCGCGGTTCTATCGCAAACCGATCTTAGTTCAATCACAAACCGATGTCGGTTCAATCGCAAACCGATCTTGGTTCAATCGCAAGCCGATCTTAGTTCAATCGCAAACCGATGTCGGTTCAATAGCAAACCGATCTTACTTCAATCGCAAGCCGATCTTAGTTCAATCGCAAACCGATGTCGGTTCAATCGTAAACCGATTTCGGTTCAAAAGCAAACCGATCTTAGTTCAATCGCAAGCCGATCTTAGTTCAATCGCAAACCGATTTCGGTTCAATAGCAAACCGATTTCGGTTCAATAGCAAACCGATCTTAGTTCAATCGCAAGCCGATCTTAGTTCAATCGCAAACCGATGTCGGTTCAATAGCAAACCGATCTTACTTCAATCGCAAGCCGATCTTAGTTCAATCGCAAACCGATGTCGGTTCAATCGTAAACCGATTTCGGTTCAAAAGCAAACCGATCTTAGTTCAATCGCAAGCCGATCTTAGTTCAATCGCAAACCGATTTCGGTTCAATAGCAAACCGATTTCGGTTCAATAGCAAACCGATCTTAGTTCAATCGCAAGCCGATCTTAGTTCAATCGCAAACCGATGTCGGTTCAATAGCAAACCGATCTTACTTCAATCGCAAGCCGATCTTAGTTCAATCGCAAACCGATGTCGGTTCAATCGTAAACCGATTTCGGTTCAAAAGCAAACCGATCTTAGTTCAATCGCAAGCCGATCTTAGTTCAATCGCAAACCGATGTCGGTTCAATAGCAAACCGATCTTACTTCAATCGCAAGCCGATCTTAGTTCAATCGCAAACCGATGTCGGTTCAATCGTAAACCGATTTCGGTTCAAAAGCAAACCGATCTTAGTTCAATCGCAAGCCGATCTTAGTTCAATCGCAAACCGATTTCGGTTCAATAGCAAACCGATTTCGGTTCAATAGCAAACCGATTTCGGTTCAATAGCAAACCGATCTTAGTTCAATCGCAAGCCGATCTTAGTTCAATCGCAAACCGATGTCGGTTCAATCGCAAACCGATCTTAGTTCAATCGCAAAATGATAGTGGTTTATTTTTACTTCGCTCTTGGTTCACTCTTAAATGCTCTAAGTCCAAACGCTATCCGATCTAGGATAACTCTTGAACAACTCTTGGATCGTTCTTGATCGGCTCTTGGTTCACTTTCAAATCGATCCCTATTTACTCAAAAAAAATTGTATTTAGTAAAAAATAATGATATTCAAATTAAAATGTAAATTATAATACCATTTTAGTATTAAACATAATTTAAGGAACAATAATACTCAATTGTAATGTACTTATTTATATACTGGCTGTGTATGTGTAGCGGAACTTCGTTGGTGTTGCCGTCGTGACGCGTCTGTTGGTGGATCGCATCGGACGTAGTGCCATCTTTTCGTTCTATTCCAGACACAACGGACGTCATTCGTCGGGCAAGTTTTAATTTTTATTCCAAGAGTTCAGCAGACAGGGAGACGGCCCACCTGGTGGAAAGCGGTTACAATCGCCTATGGACATTTGCAACACCAAAGGTGCTGTACAAAAGCGCTGCTGCTCTCTTAAAGGAGACTGGCATACTCTAGACCAGGGGTGGTAGCCATCCGGTCGGGCAAGTACCCTACCACCTGGCTGTGGGTCGTTTTGTCCCTAACGCAAGAAATATGTATTTTTCATCGCTCCTGCACGGATGAAAGAACAGACAAAATTATTCCGAAAACAAATTATAAGTATAATAAATCTGCGAGTTTGTTTGTTTGTTCATGAATTTTGAGATAACTTTAAATCGCCGGAAAAAATTGAGTGGAATATCTTAGTTAATATATATAATAATAATAATAATAATAATCGGCAGACAAACACACACATTGTATATCCCCAAATTAAGCAAGTTACGCTTGTGTTATGGGTAATATACAACGGACTACTCTGGGGCCGATCCCAGACACCCAGACCATAGTAAATAACGGAGAAAATACGTTTCCGAAATTTACTATACCAGGAATCGAACCCGGAGCCTCTACGTTGCAGCGAGGTAGGCCGGCACAGGCTTAGCCCGCTCAACCACAGAGGATATATATATGATAAGTTGCAATAAGTTATTCGTAAATAAATTATTTAATATTTATTTATTAATATTTTAAGTGAATTCATGCTTTTTCGTACCATAGATAGAGTGCTAATGAGTAGAGATGCCATGAGTGTTACGAGTTAATATTGTTAACTGGGCGATTGTGGTGTTTAGTATGATTCTATAGTCTCATGTAAGCATGAAGGTGGTAAAGAGCTGGTCTGAAAGAAAGTGTCGGGGTGAAGGTGAGGAAAGGAATGCTCCGGTGGTTCGGGCATGTGGAAAGTGGATGGATGCAGAAGTCGTGGAAGGCCACGACACACCTTCCATGATCACATCGATCGTGTACTAGCAGAAGGTGATGTCACGAGCCTTAAGAACAGACGAGAGTATGCACTCTCGTCTGTTCTTAAGGCTCCTTTTGGCTATTCCTAAAATAAATGACTATAAGTATGATAGTATCCCGGATGCTGGCACCACGACTGAGTCTGCGACCGACTCCGAGGAGTCAGCATCCGAGATCACTTTGGAAGGGATCGAATGGTCGATGAGAAGTCTGAAAAATGGAAAGGCAGCAGGAGTCGATAGTGTGTCTGCTGAGATGATCAAATATGGTGGAACCTGCGTCCGGGACGCTTTCCTGTCCTTATGCAACTTGTGCTGGAGGACGGGAAAGGTTCCCAAGGACTGGAGGCGCGCTGTCATCGTGCCCTTGTATAAAGGCACTGGCGGAGGGTGATGTCAGGAGCCTGAAGAACAGACGAGCGTGCATGACAAGAGTTATGAATGTCAAAGAAGCAAGGGAGGTGTGTAAGAATGGGGCTAAATGGCGCTCTGTTGTTCGTGCCTACCCCGCAAGGGAACTGGCGTGAAGTTATGTATGTATGAAGGTGATATTGAAAATTCAACATAAGAAATATTAGTAAAAGCAAACCAGAAGGCCTAAAGCGGTCGCGTTTGGGGAATCGCCTAACGAAATTGATGCGTGTCTAATAGTACTTGTAAGACAACATAAAATTCCACTTTATGTTGATGTTCGTCGTATGCAGCTGCGAAAACGAGCTCTTTAGGCCGTCAATATTTAGGCCGGTTTGTAATAATTTGTGTGTTTTAATGTGTGTTTTTGTATCTATTTATGTTTTAATTGAAGATAAGAATTGGAAAAAAAATGTCGTAATACAATATAAAGAATAGAATACCATCAATTTGTTTAATTTTCCCGTTAGAGAGTGATTTTCTTTCCTTTTCCCATTAGAGAGTGATTTTCTTTAATTTTCCCATTGGAGAGTGATTTTCTTTAATTTTCCCATTAGAGAGTGAATTTATTTAATTTTCCCATTAGAGAGTGAATTTATTTAATTTTCCCATTAGAGAGTGAATTTATTTAATTCTCCCATTAGAGAGTGAATTTATGTAATTCTCCCATTAGAGAGTGAATTTATTTAATTTTCTCATAGTGAATTTATTTAATTTTCTCATTAGATAGTGAATTTATTTAATTTTCCCATTGGAGAAAGAATTTATTTAATGTTCCCATTAGAGAGTGAATTTATTTAATTTTCCCATTAGCGAGTGAATTTATTTAATTTTCCCATTAGAGAGAATTTATTTAATTTTCCTATTAGAGAGTGAATTTACTTAATTTTCCCATTAGAGAGAATTTATTTAATTTTCCTATTAGAGAGTGAATTTACTTAATTTTCCCATTAGAGAGTGAATTTACTTAATTTTCCCATTAGAGAAAGAATTTATTTAATTTTCCCATTAGAGAAAGAATTTATTTAATTTTCCCATTAGAGAAAGAATTTATTTAATTTTCCCATTAGAGAAAGAATTTATTTAATTTTCCCATTAGAGAGCAGCTGCACGTTGGTAGCACTTTTGGTGTTACAAATGTGCATTGGCGATGGTAAACCCTTTCCATAAGGTAGGCAGACGGCCCACATGATGGAAAGCGGGTACCATCGCCTATGAACATTTGCAACACCAAAGGTGCTTCAAATGCGCTGCTGCTCTCTTAAGGGAGACTGGAACCTAGTCAATAATGCCGGAACATAACTCAAGGTTGTTATGGCGGCAAACTCTAGACCAGGGTTGGTCGCCATCCAGTCGAACAAACACCCTACTACCTGGCAACAAAGTACCTTTAGTAGTAGAAAACACCAAAATAAAATAAAATTGCAGCCTTTCGCCCATAAAAAAACAGGAACTATCCCATTTTTCGGGATAAAAAATATCTTATGTTCATTCTCGGCATCAAAAATTATATATACTGAGTTTCAGTCAAATCGGTCCAGTAGTTTTTCCGTGAAAACGGAACAGAGAGACAGACAGAGTTACTTTCGCATTTATAATATTAATAGGGATAGGGGTTAATTTTTATTATATATATATAAATTTGAGAAATGATTAGTTTCTCACTCACATTTTCTCTTTAGTTTTATTTTTGCGATAAAAAGTATCGCTAAAATGGCATAAATGGCTGAAAATAATCGAATTGACCGAAATGGCCAAAAAGGCCAAAATTACCGAAATGATCAAAAGGCCAAAATTACTCAAGTGGTCAAAATGACCAAAAAGGCTAAAATGACCGACATGGCCAAAATGACTAAAATTGCCAAAATTACTAAAATGGCCAAAATGACCAAAATGACCAAAAAGGCCAAAATTACCGTAGTGACCGACATGGCCAAAATGACCGAAGAGGCTAAAATGAGCAAAAAGGCCAAAATGACCGAAATGGCCAAAAAGGCCAAATTTACTAAAATGGTCAAAAAGGCCAAAATGACCGACATGGCCAAAATTACTAAAATGACCAAAAAGGCCAAAATGACCGACATGGCGAAAATGACCAAAATAACTGAAATGACCGACATGGCGAAAATGACCAAAATAACTGAAATGACCGAATTGACCGAAATGGCCAAAAAGGCCAAAATTACCGAAATGATCAAAAGGCCAAAATTACTCAAGTGGTCAAAATGACCAAAAAGGCTAAAATGACCGACATGGCCAAAATGACTAAAATTGCCAAAATTACTAAAATGGCCAAAATGACCAAAATGACCAAAAAGGCCAAAATTACCGTAGTGACCGACATGGCCAAAATGACCGAAGAGGCTAAAATGAGCAAAAAGGCCAAAATGACCGAAATGGCCAAAAAGGCCAAATTTACTAAAATGGTCAAAAAGGCCAAAATGACCGACATGGCCAAAATTACTAAAATGACCAAAAAGGCCAAAATGACCGACATGGCGAAAATGACCAAAATAACTGAAATGACCGAAATGGCTAAAATGACCAAAATGGCCAAAATAACCGATATGACCAAAATGACTAAATTGGCCAAAAAGAACCAAAATAAATAAAATGGCCTAAATGGCCAAAATGACCTAAAAGGCGAAAATGAAAAGTATCCCTTGTCCACCCTCGGTGTTTAATTCACATACATACCGAATTTCAGCTAAATCGGCCTATTAGTTTTTCCGTAAAAGCATAACAAACAAACAGACAAATGTATTTTTATCCCGGAAACTATCCCATTTTCCGGGATAAAAAGTATCCAATGTTCATTCTTGGCATCGAATATATATATATACTGAGTTTCAGCCAAATCGGTTCAGTAGTTTTTCCGTGAAAACGGAACAGACAGACAGAGTTACTTTCGCATTTATAATATAAATAGGGATATCAGATGTAAAAACCGTAAATATGTAGTCTGCCCAATATTATTTAAACTACTGGTCGAAATTCGACCATAATTAATTTCAATTATAAATTTGAACATTGTTAAGGTTCTGTTGTCAAAGACTATACTTCTATAATCACAGATTTCGCCAGAGCTACGCTGTTAATTTGACTTTAACAGTAAACAAAAGAGTATATATGCGTGTGTGTAATGTTATTTTTTATTGATTTAATGTATTTTTTATGCATAATTTAAAAAAAAAATAGCATTCTGCACTCCTTCTCTACATAAACTATAAGTGTGCGAAATTTCATACTCCTCCGTCCGCGCAATTTTCGTAAAAAGCGGTACAAAGTTTTTGCTTCACTTATTAATAATATAGGTAATGATGTTTTTAGACTAAGTCAGGCGGGTAATTCACAAAAGTTCGGCGGACCGCAGGTTGAGTATTAGCGGAAATACAATTATTGAAAGTTATTTAAATAAAACACATAAATCAACAGTGATAGCATTTAATCGACGAAATAAGTGTAAACATTTAACATTAACATGGTAAAAGCAGTTTACGACTAACATATTATACTTATAATCTCTATTTACACTACGCCCGCTTCTACAGCAACTAGCAAGAAAGAGGCGAAGGAATTCGGCAGCACGAGTATCAATTGTTCAAATAAGTTGCGTTCACATTGGCTACGTTTCATTAGTGACTCACAACGACCGCGATATTCCTCGTTCCACTCGCTTGCCGGCGTTACAATCGTAAACCCAAGTGGAACGGTTATTCGACACATGGGTCGTTGTTTGATCGAAATGATGACGTCATTAGTGACGTTTTCGCCACGACCACGCTGCCTACTGGAGGCGGGTAGGTCCGGATGGACACGACATCTCAATTCTGCATCCGTTGCATTATTGATGGGTGCAGTTGTGTTTAGCTGAAGGGGGGGCGCAAGGGGTGCGTGGAACCCGGGCGCAACGACCTAGGGGGCGCAAGTCGAGCACCTTTTACCTACCTACAGTGGAAGCTCGATTAACCAGACTGATTCCTGTTGAAAGGCATACGGATGATGATGATATATTAATAAAAGCTATTTTTGTTCATATTATTAACTCTAGATAATTAACTTACGTCGTTCGCGTACAAGTATTTATTCGAAATAACAAATAAAGCTTATCAACTAAATTAGACAAACATTAGATACGTATTCGTAGGTATCAATATAGCTACATACTTCGCACCATTTGCACCCGAATTTCTGTTCACTCGTAAAAATATCACTGCAATTATACAATTTTAACCGCGCGCCTAACTAGATTGCGCCAGGGTATTGATTGCACACGGTCGCTATATGAGCTAGAGCCGCTGGACCTACCCACCTCTACACTGCCAATTTCCTTCGTCACGTTCCTGCATTCTGCCGTGGGAGTGGGAATAATGTAAAGTAAGAGCACATTAGGCATAGCACGATCGCCGTACGAACATATAAACACCACAATCACATGTTTCACAATCGTTATATATAAAAATTTAGCTTCGGTAAATGTTTGTCACCAAATCTCTAGAGATGTGCAGACTAGTCGGTAAAGCAGACTATCCGGCCACTACCGAAGTCGGCGACTATACGGCAAAGAGCGCCGTCTATCCGGCTTCTTACTTTGTAATTTATAATCTATACTTAATAAAACTACGTTATAACGGTTTTGAGCGCGGTAATTTATTTGATTTTGGTTATTCCGACGTTTCGGCCGCTTTTAAGTGGCCGTGATCACGGAAGACAAAGATATCAATTGTCAACGAGTATTGTTAAAGTTTTATTTAGCCTACCGCCAACTTGTTCATTTTAATTATTTAATTAAAATTTTGTTTATGGTTGTTATTTACTCTATGGGAGCCTAATCTAATTTACCACCGCTTCGCAACATGTTATGGCTTGAAGAGAAGAAGCGGCGCAAGAAACTCTTCAGCAAACATGCCTAGCTCTAATAATTTTATATAATATTAAAATGGGTGGAAGGAAAATAAAAGAAATTATCAGTCAAGTCGGTTTGTGTTCCGTTGCACGCAGAAAGAGCTCAAAGTGTCTTGAGGTCAGGTCTGGTTTTTGCTGGGTTTGGGTCTTAATAGTTTTGATGATCGGAATTCCAAACAGGTGGTTCTAGCCAACCATCTTCTCTATTGAAATTTGGGTGTTTTTTGATTTCAATAGCCTCACGCATCATTCTAGGTATTAAACGATTCTCTTTCGCGCAGATTTGTGGCTTATCGAGTCTAATGTAGTGGTTAGGTTTATCCAGCGTGTGTTCACTGATCGCAGACTATACTTTACTAATACATTGTAATTTATACACGAGACTTTCTTTTTGGCATGGTTAAATTTGAATTGAGCTCTTTCACTTTAATGAACAATAACAGTATTATCTTTAAACAAAAATTTTTATTTTTATTTTTACACAAAAGCACCGCCTTGATCTGTACAAAAGTAAAAATCAAGAAATAATTAATGCGAAGTAAACAAAAAAGTTCCCAGACGCTCGCATGCGGTGGTTGACTTGCGCGCGTATCAGCTATGAGCGAAATGTCACGGAAATACCCGAAACCGTGATCGGCTTGGCCGACTAGTCGGCCTCTTTACAACCGACTAATTGGCTAGTCGGCTAATCGGCCAGTCATAATCGGCACATCTCTACAAATCTCCAAAACGTATACTTGTCGCCACGAAAATGATTCCCGTAGACGCGGCGCTGTAATCGCCGTACATAGCGCTAGCCTAGTAGATTATCTACTGAATTGTACACCCGTGTTAAGTAATTACTGTATAATAAATATTCTTTATACGAAGCCGAACATATATGTGCAACTCACAAAACGAATTTCGGAAAACCATACAGTTGGTATTCCGTGGGACTTGTCACTTGTTTCACGGCGCGAACTTTATCACATTTTGACAGGAGTGTTTTTATATACTTTTTATTTATTCTACATATAAAATTTCAGCCTCCGTATGCGTGTCATCAAAACTGGAAAAGTAGTTGATGGATTGATTTTTCGTAACGTTGCATGTTGCAGGGGTTTTATTATATATTAGGATATGCCAGCAACTTCGTCTACGTTTGAATCGAAATTCCCGCGGCATTCCCGAGACAAGAAATACCGCAGTATTTGAAAAATAATGCAAGCTATCGTTTAAGTGAAAACCGTGTAGGAATAAGTTAATATTTTTTTTTATTGCAGGAGTTCAGCAAACAGGCAGACGGCCCACTTAGTGGAAAGCGGTTACCATCGCCTATGGACATTTGCAACACCAAAGGTGCTACAAATGCGCTGCTGCTCTCTTAAAGGAGACTGGAACCTGGTCACTAATTGCGGAACACAATACAAGATTGTTATGGCGGCATACTCTAGACCAGGGGTGGTCGCCATCCAGTCGAGCAAATACTCTACCACCTGGCTGTGGGTTGTTTAGTCGCCTCTTACGACAGACCGCCCCAACGCAGGAAATTGTATTCTTTCTCCGTTCCTGCACGGATAAGATATATTTACGCACACGAACAACTACAAACCGCTCGCGGGAAAATTTCAGCGGCATTCCCGGGATAAAAAGTAGCGCAGAGTTTAAGTCTAAGAATTAGCGGTCGATCAGCGAAAAACGCATCGAAATCGGCCTAGTAGTTTTTACGTGAACCCCGCGTACAAGCAGACAAGAAATCTAAAAAAATTGTATCGTGTTCTCCCACGTTTACATAGTCTATTCCAATTGCTTTTTGTAATAGCTTAAATGAACAAATACGGCACGTTTAGAATTTTATAGTATTTTTCTATATAACAATTTAGCTAGCGCATATTTCTTCTGTCAGCGCAGTTCAAATAGTATTTATGGATTCACCTTCTTATGGATATCAGACCGAGCAACTGCAAAGCATGGCCGGGTTCAGCTAGTTCTTTATACGAATCCGACCATATGTGTGCAACTCACAAAACGAATTTCGGCAAACCGTATCGCGTGAGCGACCGTGCTGCGCCTAATACAGCTCTCGACTTGAAAAAACTTAACACTAAGTACATTTACTTAACTATAAAGCTCTTACACGTAAAGCTGTAACACATTTTGGGAGCTAAGTGAAATATAGTATATTACCACCCCTTATATAATATATTATATAGGTATTTGACAAACTATCTCATGATGACAATGACATGTAACAACTATACTCTGTGCAACCATTATTTTACTTTTGACGTTGGAGTTTTTGGCGGGAATTGTAAGGGGACGTTGTGCTGTGCCGTTTTATTTTCTAAAAATGTGTAAAATTACTCTAAAATGAACAATAGTTGTAGGATATTGATAGCTTTTTAGTAGTACTTATGTGTTTTTGCGAGAAATGTGAACTCTATAGCCAAATGTGGCCTTTCGAGTTTTCACAAGAACTCCGTGGAATGACGTCGATTGTATCCTACAATACAACGGCGCCTGGCTTAAAGGCCTAGCTGCCAAGCCTTAAATATTTAAAAAAATACTTTTGACATTTGCAGTTTGCACGCCCATCAAATTACGCATTTTGACAGTCAACTTCCTATGCTATAAAAGTCATAATTGTCATACTCCATTGTTCCAGACCAGGGGTTGCCAAATGGCGGACCGCGGTCCGCATCCGAACCGCCGACCCATTTTGTGCGAACCGCGAAAAAATTACATTTTTCTCATTGATATCTAAAAAAATACCTTTGTTATTTCCGTAATTACATTTGTTTAATAAATATTTTTTTCTATAAAACGTTGTGCGGACCGCGATGGTCATTTCATTTCTTAAAACGGACCCCCAGCGAAACTATACCGACAGAGTATATTACAACTTTGACTGATTTGATCTAAAATTTTTGTTTTAATATCAAAACGTCTAAAAGCCAGAGGAGAATGAATTCTATGGCAGCTTAAGAAAAACGCATTTAAAACCCACGTTGGCTACGTTTCATTAGGGACTCACAACAACCACGTTCACGGCCGCGTTTTTTCCCGTTCCACTTGTTTGCCGGCGTTACAATCGTAAACCCAAGTGGAACGGTTATTCGACTCACCT
Organism: Dendrolimus kikuchii; assembly: GCA_019925095.2. Lineage (NCBI taxonomy): Eukaryota > Metazoa > Arthropoda > Insecta > Lepidoptera > Lasiocampidae > Dendrolimus > Dendrolimus kikuchii. The sequence continues at coordinate 37,392,255 of CM034387.1, forward strand.
CTTGACATGGTTCGTTGTGTGATCGAAAATGATGACGTCATTAGTGACGTTTTCGCCGCAAACGCAACGACCGCGGTCACCTTGTGGAACGGATAGCGGAGCATTTTGAGCGTTGTGAGCTACTAGTGGAACGCGCTGATTGTATACTCATTAATAAATATGCACATGACAACGTCATTCTTCAAGCTCCCGCCGAAAACTCCTGTTATGACAATAGTTTGACAAATAGTTCACGTTTAAATAAAATGACAAAACATTTTTTTTTTAAATCTCAAAACGAAAGTTCACTAAGGCCACGTCTATCACTATTTAAAAATATAAGCCTTTCAAAACATGTTACAATAATATTTTACTTTTAAAATATATTCTATACAAAAATATAGGTGTCACTGGTGGATAAAAAAACGAATTCTTAAGATGACTATAGTTTAGTTTAAACTATGTAAGAATCCCAATTCGCAGTAAAAACGTAACTGTAAAAGCTCCTAAATGGTCTAACGTCAAATTAATCATCTAATAAATGCCGCGCTTAAAACCGTTAAAACAATTACCCTAAACTAGCTGACCAGGCACACTTCGTACAGCCTCAGAATCAATAAGTAAAAAAGCTGAATTATGATTGCAAAATGTTTCAACTTTAGTAAAAAATGTGGTCAAAACTTAACGAGAACCAACATCAAACGTTTGACATGAAAGAATGAAAAAAAAATACTTTTAATTTGATTTCTGAATGAGTTTTAAATTTAATTGATTTCTAAACGACGGGACGAACATCAAATGTTTGACAGGTAGAAATATTTTCTAAGGGAATACGAAATTGTTGTTTTTACTATATTTCAAGCATTTTGTTCATATTTACTCACCTTTTAAACCTTCCCTGGACTTCCACAAATAATTCAAAATCAAAATTAGCCAAATCAGTCCAGCCGTTCTCGAGTTTTAGCGAGACTAACGAACAGCAATTGATTTATATATATATATATATATATAGATTATATAAATAGATGGCGCCACATGGCATTCATCGGTCGCTACTTTTTTCGCACCGAACGCAACTGGGATTTAACAAATGATGATGGTAAGCCCACGCGTCATGTTAGACATGAATGCACAGTGAAGCTTTTAGGGTTACGTTTGTACTGGACGATTGTTTTTTCCTATTATACTTCTAGAAGACTCTAGAGTCTGGACAACGAGTCATGTCACGAGCTATTTGTTCGGATTTATCTTATGTCAAATAATTTGAAGTTTTTTTTTAAAGTTTCCACCACTTGTATATGCCACGACTCGCCGGTCAGGCTATCACGGTACCTTCGCGGATTAGAACTCTGATAATATGTAAAAATAATATATATAAAAACAATAAAAAACATGGCACCGTTTCGCCAAAGCCAAAAGCGAAGGCATATTTAGAGGGCACTCTACATTATCGCGAAAACAGGAGAAATAAGAGTAGTCGCTGTCTCACGAAAGAAGTATCGCAGACGGGGCGCTACAGCCGCATAACGGTATGTTGAGATAAAATAATTTGAGAAAGATTACGATTTACTAGTATTAATATAATGGGTATATCATGTATTTTGGACAACGCATAAGCGTTGCCATATAACGTGGTAACGCGGCCAGCATTCTAACAACGTTCCCAACTGGCGTTGATTTGAGACCCTTTCATATTTGAACTTTTTTAGTTTCAAAATTAAACTGTATATTTATATAATTAGTCTTAGGTATATCTAAGTTTTAATCTTGTTTTAAGTGACTGTTAAAGTTAATTAAAAAAAAATTGTAACAGTTACATTCAAACACTTGATAAAAACAACATAACGTGGCTGAGCTCATTTGTTTTAATTAGTTCCATTTTTTTTACCGTACAAGTCTAACAAGTTCTTTATCGCGGTGCGATGTTCTCGCGAGAATGTAGAAGGCTTATAAAAGGTACATGTGTTAAGTATGACACACCGTTGCAACGAACACTTTACATGCGATTATTCTACCAATATATTCGTCTGAAATATGGAATTACGATACAAGAAGTGCTGTAAAAGTTAGTATTATAAAGGCAGAAACATATTAAACACGCCACCCGACATTATGTTTCGACACGTACCCACCGTGGACATTAGAATATCTGTTGACAATGTTAATTGACTGTTAATATGGCAGCTTTAAAAAAAAAGGAAAATATCAAAAAAGTACATTTTCCATTAGTTTTCAAACAATTAACACATGGCATCGAGTGTTATCCAGAATCACACTTTGCATGACGCGTCTGGTTGCGTATTTAACCCAACTATCATCAATACGCTCATCCGGAGACAGGAGATTGTGTCACGTGTGTGAGCATCGTGTCGCATCGGGTATTTAAAATAGTATAATATTTTGATTTGACTTCACACGCGTCTTGCACACGTCATGCACGGGCACCGTCTATAGCTTGAAGGAATTCACGGACTGTAAAGTTTGATGACCAATATGTAAATGTGAATAATTGACAATTTACAATCAATACAGATATAACTCTGACGTGTAACATAGTTACGAATAAATGAGTTTAAGAGTTCATGCGGCAATGGTTGCGTCGCGAGATAATAGTATATTTCCGCCTTTAAACACATAGCGTATAAGTACATCATAGAAATAGATACAGAAACGATAAAGGTACTAAGTAGTTTTAAATTTAAACTATATAAAAAATACCAAAAAGGGTAGAACATCGTACGTACATTAAAATTTGTATAAATGATAGAACTTTACAAATTAAAGAATATAAACTATTTTGATCTAATATGTTAACCTGCTATATCCTTTTAGATACTGTTCCAACCGTCGCGTCCTACTTGTATTATTTAATAAATTTAATATTTTTAAGTTTTGTTCAATTAGCGACAGTTTAATTCGGAATATAGACTACTAATTTTTTTTGGTCGTACATGCCAATGAGGGTAGTACTGCGGCGACAGTCACTCACTGCGCTCGTTGTGTATGGACACCCGAGAGTTTGATCGTTGAATTCTCATCATAAGCGCCTTTGTACACGCTAAGAAATTTCACCGTGTCTGCGGCAGATAGGACTAATTCATCATGTACAGGACTACAATTTAGAGCTGAGGGGGTGTTGCGTTCTCGCTCGCTCGCTATCCAGACTCGCATGCTGTCTCTTTCGCACCATACACTATCAAAGGTAAGCCCGGCCTTACGTATTCCAAGCTATTTTTTTACGCTATTCATTCTTTTTTTTTCTTGTAACTGCTTGTAGTGTCGTTATATTATTTTTAAATATACTCAGCAAGTTAACATATTAGATCGAAATAAAAATACAAGTACATTTTAACATTAATCAAAACGGTTTTGTACATTATATTATGTTAACCTACATGATTCTTATTGTAATCATCAAAAAATAAAAAATTATAAAACTGCACAACAAGATAGTGACAGTCAAATCAACTATGACATATTGTATAAGGCTACAAATTTTCGCAACCTTCTAGCCGTGTTCCACTTGTCGCTCACAACGCTCAAAATACTCCTTCCAGTCGTTCCACATAGCGACCACGGTGGTTATGGTCGTGGCGAAAACGTCACTAATGACGTTATAATTTTCACTCACGCAGCACTCACAACGATCCATGTCAAGAGGTGGGACGAAGTGGGCGTTGATCACAGAACATTAATTGCATCTATCGAGGCGTTGTCGAAGGCCCGATTTTCAAATCGACCAATGACATTTGTGTATTAATGACAACGCTCCATAATCTATTCCGCTTGAGTTTATGATTGTACAAATAGGACGAGAAAATCGAGGGCGTGAGCGTCATGTGCAACGCGGCCTACATTTTGTAAGAGCGTAGCATGTTATGATGACATACCCTCATAATGAGTCAAATAACGTATACTATATTGTTTGAACAGTATTAAAATAATTTTATATCGTGATAGTTTAATATAACATTTAAACGTTTGCTCGTATCTATGTAAACACTGTTACAATATCTTCTATGGATTTGTCATCTACAAATAGTCGCTATACCCCGTTCACGATAACTTGACACGCGGGGTTACTTACAAACATAAAAAAATATTAATGCTCAAGATAAAAAATCGTAAACATCTAAAATCGGAACAATTTATGTTTTATTTTTATGATAAAAAGGTAAGCATTTGACCACGATCACCAAATTATAAGAAAACTCCCAAAAAACACTACACTTTTTTTTCCAATGCATGTATGATATATCATATAAGTATATATTTATGGTTTTTATTTATTATAGATACTAAATCAGTAGTGACAGTTATGCAACATACCACTGTTCTTACCAAACTTCTTGTCCATCCAAAGATTGTCTGGAAGCAATCACTAATAGCGATAAGACCGTCTATTGTATTGTAAATTTTTATTTCTATTAACTGTACTTTTATCGCACAATAAAGCGTATTCATGCATTATGACATAAGAAATGATAATTATTAAATTTGTATCGAGTTATCGTGAACGGAGCATATTGTAAAATTTGATACATATATAGTTAAAAATCAAATAAAATTCAATATCTTAGAACCGCATTTCTTTATATATTTTTCACATATAATAATTCTCTTAGAATCTATAAAGCTTAAAAGTAAATAATGTGTAAAAAATTACGTGTTTATATATAATATACGAAAATGCATGCGAAATACCATTTAAAGCATAACTTACTGTTTGCTCTTTTTTCTTAAAAACATCCACTGGTAAAGATAATTTGCAATGTCCAAAAAAAAACAACCTATTTTATATTTTTACTAGGTTAATGGCCGGTTATATATATTACCAAACGTTCATTTGCCTTACTGTCGATTGAAATTTGTCATAAACTCCGTATAAGTAATGTCAAAATGCAACTGATTGTAAGGCAAGTGAATGAATGGTAAGATACAGGAACCGGTCTTAAATAGTGACTGTGCGTTGACGACAAATTTACAGCCAGGGTTGCCAACTGCCTAAAATATTAACCCCTAAAACTAAACTAAAAAACCGTCTAAAAACACCACAATTACTTGAAAAACTCTAAAAAAAGAACCATTTACCTTTCGTAATATTGATTATTAAACCGTTTCATTACACCATCTAAGTAATATTAATATTTAGCAGTTGGTAACCCCGCATTAAGCCGAAATTAGAAGGGTTATTATTCTCTTTCAATTTGTGTAGAAAATTAAGTACATGTATTATACTAACTTAAAAATTTAATTAGGCGTGTATATATATAGCAAGCGAAGCCGCGAACAAAATCTAGTATATATATATGCCTATATTTCGTGGTTTAGAAGTTAGCGGATACACAGACAGTCAGACGCGGAAAACGCTTTTTTTTCGTACTATATAAAAATGAGACATAAAAACATGAAAGTGACATCTGACTGTTCTTTTTCGTTCTTTCAATTTATTTCAATAAAAAAGTTCTAATTTTTTTATTTGTATATCTATTAGTTATTCATACACAAATTTTCCTTGAAAATAATCCATAATCTACGTAACATCATTAAATCACAAATAACCAGTTGAAAAGTCACATAATATGAACCTTTTTTTTTCACAATTAAATTCGCTTATTTCTTGGACAATACCTTGTTTCTGTCAAAATTTCAAAACAGAAATGAACCGTCCATTTTCGGCATTGTCGTGAACGCATCGTCGAAGACTATTTTGAATATATTCGAATTTAGAACTCGGGGTTTCTTTTTAATTTTAATAACCTATTACGTCACACGGCGATTCTATTGATAAAAATAAATTTGTCCGGCATAATAATATCGAAGGACACTATGAGTGTAGCGAGACACCTGCGGAACGTACCACGCGGAAGCTTCAGCAACTGAAGAACCAGCGTTAATCTGTGGAAATTCCGCTGACGTGTCACTGGTTATTTAAAGAACATTGCGAGCGTATTTACACGAACTTCGGCCACCGAACGTTTCGCAAGTTGTGTCGTTATCTGCAACACCAAGGGAGCCGATGCGTTGCCTACATTGTTAAGACTTTAAATATGTATTACGCCCTTTTTGAAGAGCCCAATATTGTAAGCACTGATATAATCGCCGAATTTTCAGTGGTGTATCATAGATATGTAACATAAAAATCACTATGAGCAGGGGCGTAGCTACCGCCATATCAGCCGTATCAATGATACGGGGTCCCCAGGCTACAGAGGCCGCGAAAGTGTGTAAGCAAAAACTCATAAAATCCACAATCTTTTACAGACTTAATAACATTTTTGAGATTAACTGCTGGGCCAACAGGAACGGCTATCAGACTTCTCATTATTGTCGATAGAGGCAGAAAATCTAGAAAAACTGAAGATGATTTCATAAATAAGCTTGCCGAAAAAGGGCGGGAAAAGTGTATCTTTGATTTAAATAGTTTGTCTAACTTAGCTTCTAGGGGCATCAAGTATTGTAATTAATAACTGTTTTACCACGTGACTCTGGCTGAATACACAAACCGTGCCTAGCCAAATCAAGAAAAAAAACTGTTGATTATTAACAAATGTCAAGTCAATAATTTTAATTTGTAGAAAAAAAAAGCCAAAGACATTGAAACTAAAATACATTATGTAGCAGATCACTGCCAACGGGGAGCGTGCCCAGAAGACTGGCTGCATTGCCAATACTTATTTGTAATAACTTATATACAATTATTTTAATTCAATTCGAGCATTTCTTGTTTCTTTTATAAAAATAGTAAAAGTGAAACTTCAACGGACAAGTGGCAAAACGAATCGCAACAAAATTTTAACTTGAACTTTTACGGGCAGGTTTTCAAATTGGACAAGTACATTAACAATCTGCCCGTAAAAGTTCAAGTTAAAATTTTGCTGCGATTCGTTTTGCCACTTGTCCGTTGAAGTTTCACTTCTACTATGTGTCCCAGCACACATTTCGATTTTTCGCAGGTTTACTGCAAATTATGATTCGGTTAGGTTAGATACATTTTAATGAATGCATTATTTATTTAAACATATTTTATCAAACAAAAAAACTGAATTCGATCCGGAACCAAAAAACGCATCCATAGTCTACTCTAAACTTATGCCGCTGCTCCACGCGACCGTAACGCTTTTTCGTGACAGAAAAATCCTAAGACCCTATATAGAAGTTTCACTTCAAAACTTTATCTTTCCTTTGGGCTCCCCGACTCATTTTGATACAGGACCTATCTATGGCAAGCTACGCCACTGACTACGAGTGTATTTAAGGGTACGTTCCACAAGTGTCTCGTGACATAAAATACATGCTATTTCAATATATTAATATTTTACCATAGCCACTTTTGAAATAAGATGAATTCTGCGTACATAAGTGGCAGTAAGAACTAAGGTTGTCACCTGTTCAGGCTCTTAAAAGAGCTAAAGCGACAAGTCTCGTTCGAACTTTGGGTGTCTGTAGTGAATAAAGTGTTTAGAAGCAATATGGCACAATACAATGGTTAAAAATGGAGTAACAGGTGCGTCAAATTCTTAAAGTTAATTGACTTGAACACTTAATTTACGTGCTGGTTGAACATCTTTTCGCCTCACCTGCGGGATTTAAATTCATAAAAATAATGTATTTATTAAAATAAATAAAAAATCCGAAAAAAAAAACCAATTAATTATTTTATATTTTTTTTACGACTATATATGGACAACAACCATGGTCGATCAACATCGTGGATTCAAATCCGTAATGTCCATGACTTTTTTTGTACTGTTACGAGCTACACAGGCCTCGAATTAAAATGCCGTTGGAATTACTATAGAATTTATTAGAACTATTCAAACACGTATAACATAGGTACAAATATAACTAGACACTACTGGTACAAACTGCACGATTCAATAACACGCGCAAAATCCGTCACTATATCGCTTGTCGAAATGTACGTCTTACTCGTATCGTAATCCTCGCTTGACTGCCCCACCCCTCCGTTCGGGCATTGTTTTATACTAAACTGTATAATACCGACAAAGGGGCCTCGTTCACTGAGTTAATCCGCACATCTGGCAAGCTTCGACGCAATGCAATAAAAACAAGGATTAGTTCGACACTAATGACGGCCGTAAAATAAGTACGATAACAATAGGATGTTTTTAAATTTTAAACACGAAGTAAACAAAAGAACTCCGAATGCAGGAAAGGCAATAAACTGCGTTTTACGACAGCCAGGTGTGCGTTCTTTGTCGGTATGGAACAGTACTCTCTCCCACTGTCACATTGTCGCTTTTTTTCTTTCTTTAAATAGTTATCCGTACAGGAACGGAGAAAGCGGCGGCCTATCGTTAAAGGCGTCAAAACAAACCACAGCCCGTGTGAAGGGCTACCACCCCTGGTCAAAGAAATGCCGCTTTAAAAACCCTGAGTTGTTTTCCGGCTTTAGTGTCCAGATTCGTGTCCATTTAGAGAGCCGCAGCACATTGATAGCGTTTTTGATGTCACAAATGTCCATAGGCGATGGTAATCGCTTCCCATTAGTTGGGCCGCCTGCTGAACTCATGCAATAAGAAAAAAAAACGTTTTATTTTTGGGGTTTTTTTGGTAAATGACGTCCATATTGTTATCTACGTACTGACAATCGAGGAAAACTAAGTGATGTAATCTAAACCTTGAAACAAGCGATGTGTCAAACCCATTTACTTTTCGACGGCCTCTGTGGTTGAGCGGGCTAAGCCTTTGCCGGCCTACCTTACTGCAACGCAGAGGCTCCGAGTTCGATTCCTGGTATAGTAAATTTCGGAAATGTATTTTCTCCGTTATTTACTATGGTCTGTGTGTCTGGGATCGGCCCCAGAGGTAGTCCGTTGTATATTACCCATAACACAAGCATAACTTGCTTAATTTGAGGATACACAATGTGTGTGTTTGTCTGCCGATTATTATTATTATATTATTATTATTTACTCAAAAAATATAATGGAAGAACTCAAGCTCTTACCATTCTTGTTTATAATATATTTGTCGGATTTAAATTGTCTATATATAATGTTTATAAGTATCTGTGTAGGAACGGAGAAAGAATTAAAAGTCGCTGCGGCCGAACGGCCTGTCGCAGGAGACAACAAAACTACCCAAAACCAGGTGGTAGGGCATTTGCCCGACTGGAAGGCTACTACCCCTGTTTTAAAGTATGCCGCCATAACAACCTTGAGTTGTGTTCCGGCATTAGTGACCAGATTTCAGCCTCCATTTAGAGGGCGGCAGCACAAATTTCCATACGAGATGGTAACCGCTTTCCAACAGTTGGACCGTCCGCTTGCCTGCTGGACTCATGCAATAAAAATACTGAAATAATAATTTAATACAAAAATTATTCTTTTATTTTTGACTCATTGACTCTTCGGGTGATCAGAGGGCTGGTGCTTACCTCGGCCAACGGATCAGTATGGCGATCCAGCGAGGAAACGTAGCCAGCCTTCTGGGCACCTTACCCATAGAAGACGGTGATCTGGGCTCACTATTCTACTTATAGTCTTCAGGGACTAGGAGTAGAATACAACACAAATAAGTTTTCTTGCATTGTATTCGATTATATGTAATATAATTTAAAAAAAAAATACAAAAATTACTGTAAAATTTCGTATTAAGCCGCGTACACATTTGCAAGCCGCAATTATAATAGAGCGGATACACTAATGGTACGTACTCATACCACGCCCGGTCTATGGTCCCCAAATGGATTCTCCTGTATAAAAAAATGTGTTTACAGGTAAATTAGCTTCGAGACGTTTTTACATTCATCGCAGTATTTGTATATTGACTGAATTTCTAAACTTGAAATTTAGTATTAATTCTTTATTGCAGGAGTTCAGCAGACAGGCAGACGGCCCACTTGATGGAAAGCGGTTACAATCGCCTATGGACATTTGCAACACCAAAGGTGCTACAAATGCTGCTCTCTTAAGGTAGACTGGAATGTGGTCAGTAATGCCGTGACACAACACAAGATTGTTATGGCGGCATACTCTAGACCAGGGGTGGTCGCCATCCAATCTAGCAAATACCCTACCACCTGACTGTGGGTTGTTTTGTCACCTCTTACGACAGCCGCCCCAACACAGGAAATTGTATTCTTTCTCCGTTTCTGCACGGATTAATTATATTTAATACCAGCTGATACCCGCTCGCTTCGCGTGCCGTAAAATCCGTTCTTAGCCAACTTCTACTTGTCGAAAGGAAGGTCCATGGCAAATTTCAAGTCTATAGGTATTATAGCTCCTAAGATATCGTGATGAGCCACTATATACGTGGATTTTAATATTGTTTAATATTATTACTTTCATATATAATATACTAGGTTCTGCCCGCGACTTCGTCCGCGTGGAATAATTGAAAAAATAAGTTTGGTCTTCTATAGCCTTCCTGGATAAATGGGCTATCTAACACTGAAAGAATTTTTCAAATCAGACCAGTAGTTCCTGAAATTAGCGCGTTCAAACAAACAAACTCTTCAGCTTTATATATTAGTATAAGATAAAAAGTACTAGTGTAACACGGAGGTTTCATTCCTCAGCTCCAACGTTTACAAAGATATAATGTCACGTCATGTAAGAGGGACTTCGCTTATGTCTGCGATAATATAAGACGTGTTCTAATTAATTAATACATCCAAATTTATCTCTCACATCTTTCACAATTAATTGTGGTAGCTTAATATATTAAACTACTATACTAGTTTATTTATTTATGTGCTGACTTTACAACACTCACCTCACTTCATGCTCATGTTGTTATATATGTCGAAGTCGTCGAGGCCCTCCGGTTCAAACGCTCGGATCTGCTCAAACAGTTCGCTCTCCATGAAACTGTCCGACTGGGCAGGCGTCGCCGCGCTCAAATAGCTGTATGTGCCAAAGTTTGGGAACCGCAGGTTGTTTGCATTTTTTTTGCCGTGCCAATATTTTTTATTTTTTGCTCAGATTGAAATTAAAACGGTGATTTTAGAATATTTTTTATAATTCAAACCATGATCAATCATTTATTATGTTTTTTTTTTCGTAAAAGAAATTATTAATAAATTCATAATGAGTTATTTTATGAAACTCAAGCCATTATGTAAAATGTTTTACATTTTTTTTTTCAGTTACAAAATATTAAAAAAAAATGACATGATGATTTTGTATTTAAAATTATTATGAAATTCAAAATCAAAATTTTGGTATGATAATCATGTCACCATATAAAATTTAAGCGTTTACATAGAAATTTAGATTTTTTTTTTTTTTTTGGATCCATGGATTCGCAGCGTCGTCGTCATCGATGGGATATCGGGAAAGAAAGAGAAAATGCAACACATAAGTTCCATAACAAGACGGTCGTGAAAGAAAAATGGAAATGATAGTCAAAATCGAAACGGAAATAAAAAAAAAAAACAAAACTTCCTAGCACATCGCCAAAAAGGCAGCACAGACACATAGAAAAACAAATCAAAATAAAATACAATTAACAATAATACAAGGCAATATATTATTTGAAAATTATTAAAAACAAAATAAATAGGAACGACCGTCTGTGTTGCATTTTCACGATGGGTTTAACAAAAAAAAATGGAGATTGAATGTCTTCACAGGTTAAAAAAATATATTAAAATAAAATATAAATACTTCACCTAAAAAATAAAAAATAAATGGATTCTAACTATTATTTTATATTTGTAACTACATGATACAAATATATTATTAATCGTTTATAAGTTACCATAATCTTACTAGGAATGATTTTTTTTATGTTTAAGGCTTGGCAACTAGGCCTTTAAGCCAGGCGCCGTTGTATTGTAGGCTACAATCGACGTCACTCAACGGAGTTCTTGTGAAAACTCGAAAGGCCACATTTGGGTATATAGTTCACGTTTCTCGCAAAAACACATAATTACTACTCAAAAGCTATCAACATCCTACAACTATTGTTCATTTTAGAGTAATTTTACACATTTTTAGAAAATAAAACTGCACAGCACAGCGTCTCCTTTCAGTTCGCGCAAAAAATTCCTACTAGAAATGAAAATCGCCCAAAAAAAAACAGATAACCTCAAAAGCTACTAGAGTCCGCGCCATGAAAGAAGTCCCACAGACGTGGCGCTGCAATCGCCATGCCAAAGTATTTATTTGCTAATCCGTAAATTGATATAAGTAATTACTGAATAATAAATATAATATATTCCATAATTAAATACTGTAAATTTAATTCCTGGCTACTTTAGGAACAAAATTATATCAAATAGCAGAGCTTTCAATTTTAGTTCTCTCATTTTCCGTGGGGCTTTCGTGGCGCTGACTCTAAATCCTTCGCTCATTTTTCGAAGCCTTATTAGTCAAAATCTATTTTTATAGAAAAAATCATTAAATTTGAATCAATTTATTTCCAATTTTAGATTTATGATCGAAATTATTTTTTAAATTTGATTTTATTTATATATGTAATTAGTAGTATTATATTGTTTCGCTTTTGTGACGTCACCATACAGCTATTATACCTATCTCGTCGATCGATTGAGACCATAAGTTAATTAAAAATTTGATCTAAATTAGATTAGTTTGGTATTTAAATAGACATGCGAGTTTACATTTAACCGACTTCCAAAAACTGAAATAAACTAAGTTATAATGTACAAGCGATTATAGACTGTGTAACAAATCGCTGCCAGATGGGAGCGTGCCCAGAAGGCTGGCTGCATTGCCGCGCTGTATGGCGATGCTTATTTGTTGGGCTGGTTAGCTTTTTATATTCGTATTATTGTACACATTAAATTTATTTAAATGCTTTTTACGCATACCATGGTCTCCAGTAATTGAAGGAGCACATTGATTAAAAATTTAAGGTTATGTAGGCTCATGCCGCGACGATGGTAAGAGACCGGATGGGATGACGCTGATTCCTTGGAAGATGGGCCGCCCCTTAGTGTGGGATGCTACTTGCGTTGACATTCTGGCGGCGTCCTATCTTTCAATACGTCCGCTACCGCCGGTTCTTTGGAAATTGGAAATGGTCACACATTTGGGGTGGAAACTCTGGGTCCGTAGGGTCCTGACGCCCTAAAAGTCTACGGTGACGTCGCCAAACCTCTGGTAGACGCCACACGCGACCAGAAGGCTGGCGTCTATTTTGCTCAAAGCTTAAGCGTTGCTGTACAACGTGGCAACGCCGCCAGCCTTCTGGGAACGTTCCCGGCAAATGACAGTGGTTTGGGAGCATTAACTTATTTTTAGGCGTTTTACCTTTTTTATTTAGTTTTAGTTTTTATGTAGTTTGTAGGTTATTTTTGAGTTTATATTTATAAGATATTTTATTTTTAGTATTTAATTATATGTTTTAAGTTACTTTTAGTTTGATATTATTTGATTTGTTGTAAGGTTATGTATATATTAACAATTTTATATCCTTTTACATTTAGTTTACGTTATTTTATTTACATTATTTTACAATTATTGATCATTTATTTTAATTCTACATTTATTAGTTACTTTGCTACATTTATAACTTTAATTTTTGATATTTTTTCTCTTGAGGCGCAGGATGTACAAAGTATGTACAATAATAGTCAGCATTTTACGAACGCACAACTGCGGCCTAATACTTAGCAAAACATTATATTCATATATTTTAAATAATTAAATCAGTGTCATTACAGCGCTCGTTGGGTTTGGTATTTCGTACATTTTACCCTTCCCTCCTATACTAAAACTGTATACACACTACATGTTATCTGTACCCTTTGTTGGAGACTGTAATAATAATAAATAAGGAAAACTGGGTGACGGGTCCACCTGATGGCAAGTGGCTACCGTCGCCCATGGACATCTGCAACACTAAGGGCGCCGATGCGTTGCCTAATTTTAGATTTGAGCAAAAAGCAAGTGACAGTGACGTTAAGAAACGTTTCATTTTTTTTTACATGGCTTCTATAATTCCATTATTTGTCCACGCTAAAATTAAGAATGATTGATTAACAGATTGATTGGGCCAACTAAATGCGATCATGACAGCCTAAAAATAAAATTAAAACAATTAAAAATCTGATTTATTAATGTATACTAATGGCGAAAACCATATTAACAAAAAAAAAAACTAGCAAATCTGAAAATTAAAACACTGCAACAGCACATTCCTAATCTCCATTTTTCAAATAAAAACACTAAAATATATGTTTCACATATATATAATACTTTAGCCGTATAAGAAATACATTTAAAACATGCGGTCAAACTTCATAGACATGTATAATTATTTTAAATATATCAATTTCATTCCGAAACCGCTGAAAGACTTTTTAATATCATCATAAAATAATATTACATATTGAATAAAATCTGTCTGAAAACAGCCAATAACGAATACGAAGGACTATGTATTATGCTTTTACCGCCGACTTTCCAAATACATGAATAATCATCGAATTTCCGGAACAGTGTATACAAATATGTTTGAAACATCAGAATAATATTGAAAATATTTAAAATTATATATAAAAAAAAGAATTACATCAAAAATCGTCCAGCAGTCTCAACGATCCGATTTACACAATATATAATTATAAAAAACATTGTTCCAACATTTTTGCCAATATTTATTTACCTAATTCGATGACATATTTCGAAAAATTGACCCATTTTTCGATTCATCGAAAAATTCTTTATACACTTAATTTTTTTTTTACTAAACCATAACTCATTAAAAAAAAAAATTAAAAAAAAAATATAAACACCTGACAAATGGTCACAGTAAAAATTCAAAAATATGTTAGGCACGGTGCTAACCTAAGTTTTCAATCTATACTATAAAGAGGTAAAGTTTGTGAGTTTGTGACGTTGTAGGGGGTAATCGCTGGATCTACTAAACCGATTTTAAAAATTCTTTTACGGTTCGAAAGCTTTTTTTTTTTGAGGCGAGGGAAAATGCTTAACCGATTTACGCACAAACTGGGTCGTTGCTAGGGGAACGACACGCGTCGGTCGGGGGCGATAACACTGCAGCAATAGTATGCTCTTGGCAGCGCTCCGTCCGCGATCGACGTCACAGAACAGTGTGGAAGACTCCGAGCGTTGCTGCACGAGCGTGCAACCCCAATGCCCACTAAAAACCCCGTCCTCCCTGACGACCCTGCGCTTTGTATGTGTTGGAAAGGCTGAGATTTAGAACATAGTTACGCCCAGCCGATCCAGCGCAATAAAGTGCCTGGAGTGTGCCCTGGGAGAACACACCCCACTTCGTTGTGCGGGGGTAGAAGGTCCTTTGCTCTCCTAGCAAGCTAAAGGCGCCCCGCGGTACGGTTCGAAAGCTACGGTAACAGGGAGTGTCATAGGCTATATAACATGACGCTATATACCACGGGAGTGGGACAGAGCGCGGGTGAAACCGCGCCGGGCCGCTAGTATAACATAAATCTGATTATTCTCTTACATGTCTCCAGTTTGTATACTTCCATCAGTAGTTGGTGGTAGTAGTGAATGCTTTTTTGGAGACATCGAAGAAATATATCTTAAACTTTCAGGAATTTGTTCTTTTTTTTTTTATTGCAGGAGTTCAGCAGACAGGCAGACGGCCCACTTGATGGAAAGCGGTTACCATCGCCTATGGACATTTGCAACAGCAAAGTTGCTACAAATGCGCTGCTGTTCTCTTAAGGGAGACTGAAACCTGGTCACTAATGCCGGAACACAACTCATGGTTGTTATGGCGACATACTTTAGACCGAGGGTGGTAGCCATCCAGTCGGGCCAACGCCCTACCACCTGGCTGTGGGTTGTTAAGTCGCCTCTTACGACAGGCCGCCCCAACGCATGAAATTGTATTCTTTCTCCGTTCCTGCACGGATAGCACTCGGGCAGCACTTGCAATTAAAAGCAAATTTTAAACGAACGCGTATTACTTTAATTTTCAAGAATAAACTTTTTGCGTACGCATATAAGCATAATTTTCACTGCAGCCATTTATCACGAAATTATGATTAATAAATTTTAAAAATCATAATTTTAAAACACTATTGTATTGTAATTTCGAACTCATCAATTTATAATTCTAAAAATGTAATTATTAATACTAATTTCAAAAAGGACTCAAAATACAATTACATAATATATAAAGAATTGTCTTCCTTCCAATATGTATGAAATATTTACATTTTTAATGCAATTTTTTTTTTTGTTAATTTAATTATTTCCTTAATCTAAAACGCTTATAATAGTCACATCCATAGAACATTTATCCATAAACTGGAATTCTTACGATTTTTCTAAATAAATTCGGCTTTTTGGAATCGTTCAGTAAAATTTACATCGTTTCGATAAACTAGAATGATATAAACTTATAATTGACAGTCGATGACTACTGTCATGTCTGCTATGCTCTCGTTTCATGGCGGAGTGAACATCACATCAATGTTCTTTCATTTTAAGAAAAACTTATACAATTGTTGGCACCCGAATACAAATAAAATGGCTCGCGATTATTTTATTCAAAACATTATAAATTCTTTATTTCTACCTTTATTTCGTACAATAATATAATTGGTTGAAAGAGGGTGTCGTGGTGAAGGTAAGGAAAGGAATGCTCCGGTGGTTCGGGCATGTGGAAAGAATGACTAAACAGATATACAATGCAAAAGTGGATGGATGCAGAAGTCGTGGAAGGCCACGACACACCTTCCATGATCACATTGATCGTGTACTAGCAGAAGGTGATGTCAGGAGCCTTAAGAACAGACGAGCGTGCATGACAAGAGCTATGAATGTCAAAGAAGCAAGTGAGGTGTGTAAGAATAAGCCTGAATGGCGCTCTGTTGTTCGTGCCTACCCCGCAAGGGAACTGGCGTCAAGTTATGTATGTAGGTAATAATATAATTATCATGGTATGGGTCTAAAATAAAAAATATTAAGATGTTTATTTATTACATACATACATAACTTCACGCCAGTTCCCTTGCGGGGTAGGCATGTTTATTTATTGTATGGAATAAATTGACTCCCTGCCAATAATCGCGTGGGGTGCCAACAATGGTATGGTTTATATATATTCGATGTAAATTGTACCAAAATTTACAATAATTTAGGGATAATAATAACAATAATGTTGCATTCCACAATAATAGTGCAATCGTTGTATTTATAACTGTTTAAAAATAATTGACATACGATAATTTGAGATTAAAAAGACGTTTAGACAGAGCCCGAGCTTCGGAGCTTTATTACGACTGTGACCGTGTCCAGTGTAAATAATTTGCTAAAAGTACAGCGGAAACCTGGATTTAAAAAGTTTCAAGTTAATTTGATGAGAATGAAATCCTTGTATATATATCATACTTACTAGGCATTTTCTCGTAAGTAATTATGTATATCGTATAGTTATTACATCTATATATGTAACATATATATATATATATATACTAGCTGTCCCGGCAGACGTTGTTCTGCCCTGAAGAAATAAAATTTAGGACCCGATCGCAGCGCCACCTACCGGGTCCAATTATGAATCCAAACCATCCTCGAATCCACTTGAACACACAGAAAAAATTCATTCAAATCGGTCCAGCCATTTAGGAGGAGTTCACTGTCAACACACGTACAGAAGAATTATGTATATAAAGATATAAAAGAAAGTCGTGTTAGTTACACTATTTATAACTCAAGAACGGCCGTATCGATTTGGCTGAAAATTGGTAGGGAAGTAGCTTAGAACCAGGAGACTATATTATATATATATATATATATATATATATATATATATATATATATATATATATATATATATATATATACATATATACACATATATATACACACACACATATATACATATATACACACATATATATACATATATATACACATATATATACATATATACATACATATATATATATATATACAAAAGTGGATGGATGCAGAAGTCGTGGAAGGCCACGACACACCGTCCATGATCAAATTGATCGTGTACTAGCGGAGGGTGATGTCAGGAGCCTTAAGAACAGACGAGCGTGCATGACGAGAGCTATGAATGTCAAAGAAGCGAGTGAGGTGTGTAAGAGTAAGCCTGAATGGCGCTCTGTTGTCCGTACCTACCCCGCGAGGGAACTGGCGTGAAGTTATGTATGTGTATAGATATATATATATATATAAGAACATATTCGACTGTGGCACAGAAACCTCATGGGTTTATTGGTGTCGCAGAGTCTTCACTTTGTATTTTATTTGCTTCTATATCTGTGTACGTCACTTTAATGGCCCTAGCTACAGATTAGCGCTGGTTTTTTTTTTTAAAGCGGTGGAAATGCTATTTACGCACAATACTGGGTCCTTTGCAAGGGATTAGACCATAGTTGATCATGGAGGCTTTACCCTTTAATAAGGGGGCAATCCGAATAGTAATCAAGCCAGCTTGTGTGGAGACTCCGAGAAGTTGCACGGGCAACAACCGCTACCCACTAAAACCACCCTCCTCCCATGTGCCCCGCGCTTTTTATGTAGGAAAGGCTGAGACTTAGAACGTAGTTACGCCCAGTCCGAGATTAGCGCTGGTTAACCCGACCAGCAACATGCTGAGCTAGGACCAATTAGGAGCTATACTTTGTTTTTTTTTTTATTTACTGCATGTCACATTGTACATTTATTTATTTATGCTAGTGTAATGTATTCCCATTTTTGTTATAGTTCTAAATAAGTCTCTTTTCTTTCTTGCAATACATACATACATACATAACTTCACGCCAGTTCCCTTGCGGGGTAGGTACGAGCAACAGAGCGCCATTTAGGCCCATTCTTACACACCTCACCTGCTTCTTTGACATTCATAACTCTTGTCATGTCTTGAATTATCTTTCTTGCAATATTTGAATAATATTGTTAACAAGCTGACCTGTTATTTTTCAAGCTGTATTTTTACGTCGGTTTTTTGGCACTTTCCATCCAAACAAATAAAGCCGTTCGCTTCGCTAATTATTCAAAATGATTATTAGTTGTGGGATCATAACTTAAAAACCATACTTTTTTTCTTATAAATTCTATCGCTCAAAGGTCAAACATTGCTATTCAACATGGTAACGCCGCCAGCCTTTTGGGAACGTTCCCGCTAAGTGACAGTGGTTTGAGACCAATATTTAATCTATAATTATGGCCTCTTTTTTATTTAGTTCTAGTATTTAATTTTAGGTTTTTTTAACGGTGTAATTAATATAAATATTGTATAATAAAAATCACATATATATATTTTTTTTATTGCAGGAGTTCAGCAGACAGGCAGACGGCCCACTTGATGGAAAGCGGTTACCATCGCCTATGGACATTTGCAACAACAAAGGTGCTACAAATGCGCTGCTGCTCTCTTAAAGGAGACTGGAACCTGGTCACTAATGCCGGAACACAACTCAAAGTTACTATGGCGGCATACTCTAGACCAGGGGTGGTCGCCATCCAGTCGGGCAAACGCCCTACCACCTGGCTGTGGGTTGTTAAGTCGCCTCTTACGACAGGCCGCCCCAACGCAGGAAATTGTATTCTTTCTCCGTTCCTGCACGGATATAATATATATATATTCTTATAAATTAAATTTTCACCTAATATTGTGCTAACTGTTTTTTAATCTGTGTATGATATGGCATTCAAAGTTTCTATAATTAGTATAATATATTTGATGTATTCGCAAATACATCGGAGACGGACTGGAGCCGGTCACAGACGTAATAATAACACTTGTGTAACATTGGTGATTATCGCCGAGGCGCCATTGAGACTCGAGCCGTAGGCGAGGGTCTTAAGAGAGCCGAGGACGGTAATCATCAATACACACGTGTATCATACGACGTTTTTCAACACACTTGTGAATAAAATAACAACAAAAACTCATTTTATTTAGTAGATAAAAAAAGTTATTTATGAGTGAAAGTTTTATTTATTAAACACGTACGAGTAAAAATTATCTATTTAAATAAGAAGTTGCATGAAATGAGCAAGCAATAGGAACATTAATTTATTTGTTCTATAGAACACGATCTTTTTTTTTTATAAAAACTTTTTTAAGAACAAAGCAACTCAACCAATAAAATTTTAAAAAAAAATCTATAACTCACTAGTGAGTTATAATGTTTTTTACTCACAGTTTGATAATGGGTGTCATTCTGTGCCTAATTGCGGTGACCATAGAGCCGCTTTATAAGCAAGTGTGTTGAAAAAACAGTTTATATTGTTAAACACTTCTTCAAGCATTAATTTCTTGTGGACTGTATTTAATTTAATTATACAAAAAAAACTGCACGTGCGTGGCATAATGACGATAATAGTAGGGGCGAAAATCGGATTTAAAAAAAAACAAAAGAATATCTATGTTCTAAATTTAAACATTTAGTATATTTGGTAGCCAGTACCATGCCACACCAAATTAATAGAAACTTTTTGGTGGAGATTCCAACATATATAATACATATGTGTAATACATACGACAAAAAAATATTTGCATAGGGTTTATAAATACATTAGGGATATAAATGAACACCGCACAAATTGAATAAACAAACATTTAAGAATAATTTTAATCTTAAATTTTTTTTAAAAATGGTCTAGTATTACACAATTTTTATTTCTTTAAAACCTAATCAAGTAAAATACTAAAATAGCACCCAATTATAAAAAACGAACACATCAAAATGATTGAAATCTTCATATTTTTACTTTCTGGCAAACCAAGTGGTTTAGATTTGACCGATTCTTCGGGCTTAAAATAAATGGCGAATAACTCGGCGTCCTCTGCGATTGAGCGGGCTAAGTCATAGTTGTAAACTCTAACTCTTTGTAACGCAGAGGCTCCGGGTTTGATTCCCGGCATGGTAAATTTCGGAAACAAACTTTCTGTTATTTATTATGGTCTGGGTGTCTGGCATCGGCCCTACTTACACAAGCGTAACTTGCTTAGCTTGGGGATATACAATTTGTATGTTTGTCTGCCGATTATATTATATATTACTTACATAAAAAAAAATGCTAATATAGTTATTAACCCCGTTTCATAGTCAGATATTTTTGATAAATTAAAATAATTGATTCCCATTTTAAAAAAAAATCAGATATACGTATGTATATTTAATAAAATATTCATATTTTAGATATTATAATAGTTCATATACATAATATATATTACCCAAAGTAGATAATAAAAAATATTATGAAAAAATTTCATACTAATAAATCAAGCAACAAAGCTGTATATACCATTTCCAAAGACGTAAATAAGTAATACTATATAAAAAGTGTATTTATTTAACAGTATTATATAAAATACTTAACTATATTAAATTTATTTTAAAAAGAAATGCACAAGTGGACCCACGTAGTAATTATAAGTTGGTTTGTATATGTATATAATTTTTTTGTATAAAATAAAATATTGAAATTTGCTTTCTACATAGATATAAGAATTTAACATTCAATATATAGGAGTAACTATAGCATTATTGGCGCCCGACCAAAGTTTGGCATTCTGTCAATTTGATCAATATAATATTATAAATTTATTATTATGCCATATAATAATATTGTTATCACTGTGTGGCTACAAAATAATAATAAAAATGACGATTTCTTAATGTTTTGAAAAAAATATAAGGTGCCAATCATTACGTTGGGTGCCAACAATGGCATAGTTCGCTCTATGATTATTAAATAATATTTTGAAGACGATTGTATCGTAGTAAAGGGACGGCATATTAGTATCAATTAGTATTGTAAATTTTAAGAATATCTAAAATGCGTTCTAGTAAATTCTTTCCATGTACATTTTTTAATTAATTCCATCAATACAATTATCTCCTAAATGAGATTTGTAAGAGAAATAATGTCGAAATGTACCGAAGATATAATAATAATTTCATAAATCGGCGATTTAGATGAACAGGACGTTGACTCAAAAAAAGCAAATTTTTGGTGAAAATTTTATAAGTGGACTGTATTTTTCTTAAACCGTCTACTTGACATAACACTATGTTCATCCAAACAAACGATCTGTTAAAACGTTGATAGGAAAATTTGTAGGAATTATTATTTCATATATTTCATAAAGATTCGATTTTACATCAGTCTCCAAATCTTTTCAATTAAGTTGTTGTTTAAATTTTAAAAAAATCAGTGCAATTGCTATATAATAAGTGATAAATACTGATTACGAGTCAAAAAGAAGATAATTCAACCTAAACTATATTATTTCAACTATTTATTAATAATTGAAAAAAAAAATCGAATGTATCGTTAAACTAATACTGATTTTTACAACAGTCATGGGGAGTTAATAAAATTCGACAAAATACCCTATTGGATAACACAAAGAACACGTTTACGCACAAACTTCACAAAAGTAGACATCGAACTAAGAACGTCAATTATTAATTACTTGGTACGCTCACTCAGTGCCATACTTGGCACTCGGTACCCGCACTCCTTGACATACTCAGCACTTGGTGCCGGCGGTTAGTACAACACTCAGCACTTTTCATTTTTCCGAGTGCCATTTTTGGCACTTGTTAGTGCCATTTTTGGCACTTGGTAGTGCCATTTTTGGCACTTGGTAGTGCCATTTTTGGCACTTGGTAGTGCCATTTTTGGCACTTGTCACTATGTCAAGTCCCATTTTCAGCACACATTGCCTTTCTATCAAAATATAATATGGGGTACAATAATGGGTATCTAGTACCTTACAACTAAATTGATTTATTGAGGCCATAGAGCCTCTCAATACACTCAACACCTATCACGAATACTCCATTTTAAGTTTTTCGAAAATATTTAACTGGAATATATAGTAAACGATCAAAATTTAGGCATTTTAAATGACATGTAATTTTATGTCACAAATTGTCAAAAAGTTTGGTTTCTATTCTAATCGACGAGCCCCCAAACTCAAAGAATAAGTAAAAAAAATGCACTTTTCAACCTTTTCATTAAAACTAAGCTACTTTTCGAGACATTTATATATCAAAAACTTAATTATACATATTAAACTTAGCTTACATTAACTTAAAGTTGGAGAATTGTCGCTCCACAGCTAGAAGGAAAGCGTTTTATTAATACCAATTTATTTCATTGTCATTTTTTTCATTATAGCTCAGTAGTGATTTAGTATTGGTATATAGTTACATTTACGTTTTATCACATCGCCACTGCACTTGACGTACGATAAATACTACTTCTTAACCGGATATGTATGCACATAAGGTACGCACAAATTTAAAATGCGTCTTTGAAATTTGTGCACGATATCGCGCGGAACAGTTATACAAATGCACAAACGGAGCCGAGAAGTGAGTGTTGCGCTCTCGCTAACTCGCTATCCAGACTCGCATGTCATCTCCTTTAAACAAAACGCCGAAGGCGTAATATACGTTAACATTTGACTGCACATGCGCAAACTCACAGAAGCAACTTCACTCGAAACGCATTTAAATTTTGCACGTACTATACTTGAATATTAATCAGACTTACAGTTTTACACAAATCATAATTGCGACAGGCAGTTTCCGTTTTCCCGACAATCAAATAATCTATCGTGCAGTTTATTTCCAAGCGGAAATAGCAAAATGTTGTTTGCATTCTAAGCTGTGTTCCGCTTATGCGATTTGTACACTGCGCAGGTACATCGATTTATATAGTAATTATTAGTTGTGTAAAACTATATATACGATTGTACACACGGCTATATAAAGCACGAGCTTAAATTCTTTGAAATATATTAAATTTCAATTATGTGTAATGAAAGTGAGGAGCAAAGAATATAAGCTTGCGTAGTACAGTTCTTAAAAAACAAGGAGAGACTCGATTATCCGGCCCTCAATTATACGGATTGGCAGTCGTTTAGTGATTAAGAATGCAATATTTTAATAGTTTAAGAAAATAATTAAGCACATAACATGACAGTCTACTCAATTGAAGATTATTTTACAATAAAATTTTGGATACTTATAAATTAAATGTAAATGACTCTCATTGACTCTTCGGGTGATCAGAGGGCTGGTGCTTACCTCGGCCAACGGATCAGTATGGCGATCCAGCGAGGAAACGTAGCCAGCCTTCTTACCTTACCCATAGAAGACGGTGATCTGGGCTCAGTATTCTACTTATACTCTTTAGGGACTATGAGTAGAATACAATACAAGTAAGTTAAGTTTTACAAGCCAGGTGGTAGGGCATTTGCCCGACTGGATGGCTACCATCCCTGGTCTAAAGTATGTCGCCAAAACAACCTTGAGTTGTGTTCCGACATTAGTGACCAGGTTCCAGTCTGCCTTAAGAGAGCAGCAGCGCATTTGTAGCACCTTTGGTGTTGCAAATGTCCATAGGCGATGGTAACCGCTTACCATCAAGTGGGCCGTCTGCCTGTCTGCTGATCTCCGGCAATAAAAAAAATAATATAATTAATTTATCGTAATTAAATATATCGCTATTTCAGTTTAAGTTTTAACCCTGAAGGCCCACTTGAAAAAATCACCTGTACATTTTAAGTCATTTTTATTTATATAATTAATTTAATAATAATAAACATCTAGTATAAAATTTGAAGAAAATCATTTTATTAGCCCACAAATAAAGTCATTTTTATTTATATAATTAATTTAATAATAATAAACATCTAGTATAAAATTTGAAGAAAATCATTTTATTCAAATAAACAATTTTCCGATTGCCCCGGTCCGGTTGATCGAGTCTCCTTTCTAACAATAGTCCGACAATACAAAAAAAAAATACAACTAAATTAAAAATAATAATAATAATACTCGAGTCGAAACAATAATAATTATGAAATGATATTGCGATTAAAATAATGATTTTTTTGAGGATGTGACTATTGAAATAAAAATAAAAAACTTAAAAATTAAACGTAAATTAAAAAATACGTCATGCTTGCTCCATTTAAAAACTAACGTATAAAAAAATTAAAAATCAATCATGTACCTAAAAGAAAGAAAGAAAACGACGTCAGAAAAGAAATTAAAAAAAAAAACATCAATAGTTTACAACTTTACACTAACCGACATGAATATTGGTCGCAATAATTAGGCTACATTTAATCCCTACAGTGGACGTATAACAGTCTAATTGTTGTAAAACCTCATTAATGTCAGACAAAACATAATAATTTGTGGAATACATTTAGTTACGCGCTGCTTTTTTGATAGTCTCGTCGCGTTGGCAAAAATGGCCGAATGGATCACGCAATAAATATAAGTAACTCTCTATTGACAGAGGATAGGATATAAGAGAGGACTCAGCGATTTTTTTGTCCTGATGCCGATGACGGAAGCCAGGAAACACGGCACTTCTCGATTTTTTATACATACATACATACATACATAACTTCACGCCAGTTCCCTTGCGGGGTAGGCACGAACAACAGAGCGCCATTCAGGCTTATTCTTACACACCTCACTTGCTTCTTTGACATTCATAGCTCTTATCATGCACGCTCGTCTGTTCTTAAGGCTCCTAACATCACCTTCTGCTAGTACACGATCAATTTGATCATGGAAAGTGTGTCGTGGCCTTCCACGACTTCTGCATCCATCCACTTTTGCATTGTATATCTGTTTATTCATTCTTTCATCATGCATTCTTTCTACATGTCCGAACCACATTTTTTATGGTTTATGAATAATTTGCACAGCACTTTTGGTAAGGGTAGCGAGAGGGTGGCGCACGCACACGTAATTGTTCCGCCGTAACAGACCGACGACTGTTCCGTCCGCTAGGTGGCGCGGCATTCATAATTTTGACGAATTATTAGATAAGGAAAGGGTTATTAGGAGCTGCAAAGGTGTGAAGGAAAGGCACATAGAAGGCACTCGTATTATTACGTGATCCAATTCCTTAACGTATGGCCAATACAACATTTTTTGATTCAAATGTACTTCAATAAAAAATGTCGAATTGAGAGCACAATCTTTTATTAAAAGATTTTTCCAACACTAATACACTACACATCATGTCGTAATCGTATTGATACTTTCTTAAGTTTTCGCAATTAATATCGTAGGGCGCTGTAGACCACGGATAAAAAGCTGGTTCAATTGGTGATGGACTGTATGAGAGAGATATGACCTAGATCCTTGCACTAGAAAAGTAGCTCCACCAACCTTGAGATCAGCCCTCTCCGGGCTCGGTTCAGATTGCACACAGGAACAGCATACGGTACTAAATTCCACTTTGGAGCTAACACTTGTACGAAGTTTTTAGGCTAGCAAACGTTCTTGGCAAGGCCAGTAATCACAACAAGTTGATAAGTTGGAAAAAGTATCAGCGGACGGCGCGTGTGGTTTTCGGACAGTGAGTTTTCAAAATGGCTGGCCTTACGCTTTTTTTTTATTGCAGGAGATCAGCAGACAGGCAGACGGCCCACTTGATGGAAAGCGGTTACCATCGCCTATCGACATTTGAAACACCAAAGTTGTTACAAATGCGCTGCGGCTCTCTTAAGGGAGACTGGAACCTGGTCACTAATGCCGGAACACAACTCAAGGTTGTTATGGCGACATACTTTAGACCAGGGGTGGTAGCCATCCAGTCGGGCAAATGCCCTACCACCTAGCTGTGGGTTGTTAAGTCGCCTCTTACGACAGGCCGCCCCAACGCAGGAAATTGTATTCTGTCTCCGTTCCCGCACGGATAAGATAAGGGATGAAAGTCACGTGACAAAAAGAATGTGAAACTGGAAGATTGACGAGTACAAATCAAAAGAAAGAAGATGATTTATTGTGTAACATAGAGGACGTATGTCAAAATAGAGGAGTATGACAGAAAGAGACATTGTACCGATCCCAAATACTTCGGAGAAGGTGAAAGGAGAAAGAGAGAGAGTAGACAATCAAACTAACTAAAATACATTTTATCGTCTTACAAAACGTCGCATCCTCATAGTCATTGGACAAGAGTGCAAACTTACGTCATAAGTTTATATAAGTAAAAAGTAGTCAAATAACGCATTAATTGTTTTTAAACAGTAAATAAAATTATTTCTAAAATTACATCTTAAAAGTATTACAATAAGATTTAACGACTGTTTTGTTCATATTTAAATTATGTTACAATTTATTGTTAAATGTATCGAAATCATATTTATTGCAAGAGGCCAATATTCACGCCAACGAGTGTACGACGAATAAAAATAATAAAAAATACTCGCCTGCTCTGCACGCTCGGCGTGTTCCTGTGAGAATCTGGCGAGTTGGCGTACGCTGGCGAGGATGACATGTACGCCGGCAGCGTAGTCACCAGCACTGGCTTCACGTAACCATTCTTCAGCATCTCGTTCTCTGCTTGGAAAAAATTAAAAATCTTCAATAACTTCATCCGTCTATCAATACTTATTCCAGCTGTACAAAACTCATTGTATTAGTATTGCAGTTGAAATGAGTATTGCACAGTTGAATCGACTATTGCACAGTTGAAATGAGTATTGCACAGTTGAATCGACTACTGCACAATTGTAATGAATATTGCACAGTTGAAATGAGTATTGCACAGTTGAATCGACTAATGGAGTTGTAATGAATATTGCACAGTTGAATCGACTATTGCACAGTTGAAATGAGTATTGCACAGTTGAATCGACTATTGCACAGTTGAAATGAGTATTGCACAGTTGAATCGACTATTGCACAGTTGAAATGAGTATTGCACAGTTGAAATGAGTATTGCACAGTTGAATCGACTATTGCACAGTTGAAATGAGTATTGCACAATTGAATCGACTATTGCACAGTTGAAATGAGTATTGCACAGTTGAATCGACTAATGCAGTTGTAATGAATATTGCACAGTTGAATCGACTATTGCACAGTTGAAATGAGTATTGCGCAGTTGAAACGACTATTTCAAAGTTGAAATGAGTATTGCACAGTTGAATCGACTATTGAACAGTTGAAATGAGTATTGCACAGTTGAATCGACCATTGCGCAGTTGAAATGAGTATTGCACTATTGCACTGTTGAATCGACTACTGTACAATTGTAATGAATATTGCATAGTTGAATCGATTATTGCACAGTTGAAATGAGTATTGCACAGTTAAAATGAGTACTGCACAGTTGAATCGAACAATTGCACAGTTGAAATAAGTATTGCACAGTTGAATCGACTATTGCACGGTTGATTCAACTATTGCACAGTTGAAATGAGTATTGTATTAGTGAAATACATATTAGTCGTAGGGAAATACTGTGTATTTATATTTTCAAAAACGTTGTAATGCGTGAGCGAGATATTGAACTCCATTCAGGTAGTTCTTAACCGTGAATTCCCTTACCTGGTTTAGTGTAATATTTGGAGAACACGTCGTCTTTCGGTATGTTCGGGTAGAGGAACTGCAGCTGGGTGAGGTCAAAGACCCTGTCTGCTAGAGAACGCAGCATCAGGTCCCGAGACGTGAACGGCTGAAGGCTGAACACCTCGTTGCCCTCTGGAAATATAACATACATATGCAATTTATTAATTTTATTTACAACACTAGCGGCGCGTCCCGGCTTCGCATGGGTGGACATTTATTGTTTAAACAGTCTGGAATATACGTATTAATGTAGCCTATGTTACTCAGGGACAATGAACCATACTATAACGGTGAAAAAAAATTTGAAATCGGTCCAGTAGTTTTTGAGTTTATTCATTACAACAAAATCTTTCATACATACATACATAACTTCACGCCAGTTCCCTTGCGGGGTAGGCACGAACAACAGAGTGCCATTTAGGCTTATTCTTACACACCTCACTTGCCTCTTTGACATTCATAACTCTTGTCATGCAAGCTCGTCTGTTCTTAAGGCTCCTGACATCACCTTCTGCTAGTACACGATCAATTCAAAATCTTTCCTCTTTATAATATTAGTGTAATGAAAATGTTATCAAATGAACGCATGTATAAATGTTAAATACACAGTATATCACAATTTAAGTGGAACGCGACCTAAGTCGTGTGACTTAAAAATTACGAAAGACGGTGGACACAAATATAGTATTTGATAAGTGTTTAGTTTTAAATAACAGTTTTAATTAGAATTTAAGTGGATGGACTTTGAATGCCGTTTCTTTGTTTCAGGTAAGCCTAGTGCATATAATGTTGGTTATTTATCGTATATTTAGTCGTCTATCCGTGCAGGAACGGAGAAAGAATACAATTTCCTGCGTTGGGGCGGCCTGTCGTAAGAGGCGACAAAACAACCCACAGCCAGGTGGTAAGGCTACCAACCCTGGTCTAAAGTATGTCGCCGTAACAACCTTGAGTTGTGTTCCGGCATTAGTGACCAGGTTCCAGTCTCCCTTAAGAGGGCAGCAGCGCATTTCTAGCACCTTTGGTGTTGCAAATGTCCATAGGCGATGGTAACCGCTATCCATCAAGTGGGCCGTCTGCCTGTCTGCTGAACTCCTGCAATAAAAAAAAAAAAAAAAATTAGGTACCTAATTGTAGGTACTAACAAAAATAAAACTTTATTTCAGAGGGACACATCGTATTTATTCCTTAAATTTATTAATTTAAATAATAAAGAGTTTTATTATATTAGTATAGATTAGATTAGATAACACTTACATACACGAGTATTTATTTTAATTTTGTAGCAACGTATTTATTGTTGGTTTTTTTATTAAAATTTATTTATTTGTTTTTTTACAATTTAAATATTATATAAGTAGAATTAGTTTTTATTAATTATTATTCTCATTTATTATTTAATTAACAAAACTGGGTCATTTTGGTCTTACACCTAAAGGAAGGTTTGCACTGAAAATCAGCGTTGTGTCGGATATTATTCCGACACAGCAATATGCTGAGTGCAAACCTT
Source organism: Dendrolimus kikuchii (assembly GCA_019925095.2). Taxonomy (NCBI): domain Eukaryota; kingdom Metazoa; phylum Arthropoda; class Insecta; order Lepidoptera; family Lasiocampidae; genus Dendrolimus; species Dendrolimus kikuchii. Next base: position 37,422,068 of record CM034387.1, read on the forward strand.
GTTTGCTGAAAATGCGGCGTACAAATTCTCAAAATATGCTTTGTGTATAAAAATGTATAAGGAATGTAATTGAAAAACAAAATGGCCTAAGTTAAAAATAATTAATAAATAATCTATGACGGCCTCTGTGGTTGAGCGGGCTAAGCCTTTGCCGGCGTGCCTCACTGCAACGCAGGGGTTCCGGGTTCCGATTCCTGGTATAGTAAATTTCGGAAACGTATTTTCTCCGTTATTTACTATGGTCTGGGTGTCTGGGTATATTACCCATAACACAAGCGTAACTTGCTTAATTTGGGGATATACAATATGTGTGTTTGTCTGCCGAATCTATACATATAATAAAACTGTAGAGGTCGAATTTCTGTACAATGAAAAAAAAAATCTTGCGCCGCTTCTTCTCTTCGAGCCATAACATGTTGCGAAGCGGTAGTAAATTAGATTAGGCTCCCATAGAGTAAATAATAGCCATAAACAAAATTAAAATTAACAAGTTGGCGGTAGGCCAAATAAAACTTTAACAATACTCGTTGACACTTGACACCTTTGTCTCCGTGATCACGGCCACTGAAAAGCGGCCGAAACGTCGGAAAACCCAAAATCAAATAAATTACCGCGCTTAAAACCGTTAAAACGTAGTTTTATTATGAATACGAGTCGCGAAAACTTAAGAAAATATTATGAAAAAAAATGCTAAAAACCGAGTAAGAAGTGAAATGGAACTAATTTAGATTTTTTCAAATTTTTTGTTTGTCTGTTTGTCTGTTTGTAACGGCTAATCTCTGAAACGACTGGACCGATGTAAATGAAATTTTGTATGGAGGTAGCTTATATCCCTAGTCAACATATAGGATACTTTTGATCCCGAAAAATTAAAGAGTTCCCGTGGGATAGCTAAAAAAACCTTAATTACCTAAACAGCTTTGAAGGAATAATAAATACATACCACGGTTTAAATTAAACTAACGGTCTGAAAGAGAGTGTCGGGGTGAAGGTAAGGAAAGGAATGTTCCGGTGGTTCGGGCATGTGAAAAGAATGCATGTGGAAAGAATGACTAAACAGATATACAATGCAAAAGTGGATGGATGCAGAAGTCGTGGAAGGCCACGACACACCTTCCATGATCAAATTGATCGTGTACTAGCAGAAGGTGATGTCAGGAGCCTTAAGAACAGACGAGCTTGCATGACAAGAGTTATGAATGTCAAAGAGGTAAGTGAGGTGTGTAAGAATAAGCCTAAATGGCACTCTGTTGTTCGTGCCTACCCCGCAAGGGAACTGGCGTGAAGTTATGTATGTATTTATGTACGGTTTAAATTAAAATTGTATGTAAGACTAGAAACAAACATGATTTGTACTTTATGGTTCTTTATATATCATTGATTGTAGTATTTATAAGATACTACTATTCGCCCCTTGAAAATGTGTAATTTTACATTTTATTAAATAACCAAGAACGAACTACTTCTTTTTAGAATAGTTATATCTATATATATAAAAATTAATTGCTGTTCGTTAGTCTCGCTAAAACTCGAGAACGGCTGGACTGATTTGGCTAATTTTGGTTTTGAATTATTTGTGGAAGTCCAGGGAAGGTTTAAAAGGTGAGTAAATATGAACAAAATGCTTGGAATATATAGTAAAAACAACAATTTCGCTTTCCCTTAGAAACTATTCCTAGCTGTCAAACATTTGATGTTCGTCCCGTCGTTTAGAAATCAATTAAATTTAAAAGTCGTTCAGAAATCAAATTAAATTTAAAAGTGATTTTTTTTCTTTTTTTTTTTTGGTTTTGAATGTCAAACGTTTGATGTTCTTTCCGGTCAAGTTTTGACCAAATTTTTTACTAAAGTTGAAACATTCTGCAATTATCATTCAGTTTTTTTAGTTATTGATTCTGAGGCGGTACGAAGTCTGCCGGGTCAGCTAGTTAGTAATAAATACAATACAAGCTATTACTATTACCCACAAATTATTTAAAATAATTAAAAAACGCTTAATGGACAAAACAGGAGACCGGAAGGCTGGAGCTTACCTCGCTCAAAGGATTAGCCTTTGTATCCAGCAAGGTAATGCTGCCAGCCTTCTAGGTACAATGCCCAGCGACAGTGGTCTGGTGGGGCTGGACGGGCTTTAATATAGGTTTTATTTTAATATTATTATTTTTTTTTAACTATTGTATATATATTTTTAAGTTAGGTTTATTTATAGAATATTTTAGATTTTTAATTAATATTAATTTGTATAGGCTATAAAAAAAAAAATATATTCAGCTATTACTACAATTAAAATTATTTTTTCTTAAAAATAAACAAAAACGCGAGTTTCGGACTTATGCTACTTTGTACTAAAAATTGTTTACAACAGACGCCATAACATTTTATAATAAACACCAGTGATGCGTCGTCTTTGGCTCTATAAAGTAGGTGGCGCTACGATCGGTTCATGATTTTTATGTTTTCAGGCAACGTCTACCGGACCCCTCCAGTTATAGATAAATAAAGTATTACACTTTCTATGTATGTATATATATATATATAAAAAAAATGCGAAGATGTAATAACTAACAAACATGAAATAGCGTAGTTGGATACTACATACCACCAGTCCATGCGATGGTGATGCCACCTAACTCCGAATCGGAGAAACGGAGCAGGAAAGTTCCAGGCGGACACTTAGACAGCATATCTTCAGCCTGCTTCTTCTGTATGAAGCCCATTATTAATCTGTGGCAACGAAAAACTCAACTAAACTAACAAAATAGACACGTTTAACAATTTATCTTATAATCTCTTTTTTTCCACCTTCTCCCAATCAATTGTGGTCTCTTCCTTCCATACTCCTTCTCTATTCTAGTATACATCCGATGTCACATAATAAATTCAAAATTCAAATTCAAATTCATTTATTTATACAAACCTATTTCTAGGCCTTATATTATATCTAAAACTTACATAGTAGTTAAAATTAAGGCTACAAATTTTTTGGCGGCGGTTGCTGTACTAGACGCTAGGTCTGTATCGCGGCACCCAACACAATTTTATTATAGAAACTTAAATATAATTGATTTATTAATTAATTAATTAACCTAAAACTATAAGAGCGTGTGGTTTTGTGTGTGTGTGCGTGTGTGCGCGCGCGCCCGTGTGTGTGTGTGCATGCGCGCGCGCGCGCGCGCGCCCGTGTTTGTGTGTGTGCGTGCGTGCGTGTACGCGCGCGCCCGTGTGTGTGTGTGTGTGTGTGTGTGTGTGTGTGTGTGTGTGTGTGTGTGTGTGTGCGCGCGTGCGTGTGAGTGCGTGTGTATGTGTGTGTGTGTGTGTGTGTCGGCGTGTGTGTGTGTGTGTGTCGGCGTGTGTGTGTGTGTCGGCGTGTGTGTGTGTGTCGGCGTGTGTGTGTGTGTGTGCCCCTAGTGTTGTGGTCAGTTTAGTATTGTGCTTTCTGTGTCACTGTAATTTAATGTTTTTAACCATTTACTAACTTGGTGTTTAAACTTTGGTGCTGACATTTCTTTGGCGGAGGGTGTGTTTTGGCATACTTTATTATAAATGGATATATGGATATATATATGAATATATATATATGGATATATATATGAATATATATATATGGATATATATATGAATATATATATGGATATATATATATATATATATATATATATATATATCCATATATCCATTTATAATAAAGTATGCCAAAACACACCCTCCGCCTACCCCGCAAGGGAACTGGCGTGAAGTTATGTATGTATGTATGTATATATATATATAAATAAATTATCATGTCATCCTTGACACAATCCATCTGTCTTTTATTTGGTCTACCTTTACCTTTGTACCTTTGAGGATGTCCCAACTAGGTGGAGGAGCGAGATGGAAGGCTCCTCCGTCTCAAAGGAAGATCTTCCAGCGAGACTAATGTCGTTCCTCGCAGGTAGGGATGCAAACAAAACATCGATGTTTTCAAAAATCGATGTATCGCTCATAAAATTGAAAGCAAAACATCGACAATACATCGTTGTTCAAGATCGATGTTTTATCCTACATAGACATAACGCGCCATCTCGCGCTCTATCCGTGATCTACGCGGATTTTTTTTATATTATTTTTTTCATCAAATTTTCTTCTTGTCAATAATAATTTATAATATAAAAGTTGATTGTTATACTTATTTCTTCCATTTCTATTAAAAATGACAATCTTCTTTAGATGTACATTTATTTTAAATGGTGATAGGGATATGTTAGTGTGTGCCGACGCTATTGAATAGTAAGTACTGTACTGAATGTTGGATAAAGCAAAAGACATATAAATAGAATTAACATAACATAAGGTATGCTAAGGTGGTTTTGGGCGATACATCGATGTTAAAAAAAAAACGATGTTTCATTCGCGTGGCAGGAACAAGCGTCAAAAGTTTATGTAATTGGTGATAAAATACACATCGATACATCGTTCATAAACATCGATATTTTCAACATCGATGTTTTTTATGAGCGATGTTGCATCCCTACTCGCAGGCCGAGGCCCATATATTACTGTTGGAAATTTGTATATATTCTTTGTACGGGAAACGTTTGCGAAGTCAATTATTGCACAGCGCCATCTATTGGCTTATAAGCGTTCTACTACATACACTTTTTGTCCTGTGACTTTCATCCCTCCTCATTACACGCCCATGCCACTTTAATCTTGCTCCCAATTCTTCAGTCACGCATGCAACTTTCAAAGATCCCCTTATGTACTAATTTCTCACTATATCCAATCTCAACATTCTCATCTCATTCTGTATCCTATATAGTCACGTAAATAGAAATTGTGACGTAAAAGGTTTAAATGCTTATCGTTTTTTAAACTAAAATAAACTACGAAGAAACTGAATATTTATGGTTACTCAAATATAAAATCTAGCACACACACACACTTACGCTGACATACACACCTCTTACACACACTCACTTATACATCTCTTCTTATACGGACACTCACTCATACTTACCTATAGACGTATCCTTACAGTTGCACAACCACGCACCTCTTATTTCTTACAGATGATTACTCATACACCTCTTCTTACACATATTTAGTCATACACCTCTTCTTACACATGATTACTCATACACCTCTTCTTACACATAATTACTCTTACACCTCTTCTTACACATAATTACTCTTACATCTCTTCTTACACATAATTACTCGTACACCTCTTCTTACACATAATTACCCGTACATCTCTTCTTACACATAATTACTCATAAACCTCTTCTTACACATGATTACTCATACACCTCTTCTTACACATAATTACTCTTACATCTCTTCTTACACATAATTACTCGTACACCTCTTCTTACGCATAATTACCCGTACATCTCTTCTTATACATAATTACTCATACACCTCTTCTTACACATGATTACTCATACACCTCTTTTTACAAATAATTACTCATACACCTCTTCTTACACATAATTACTCATACACCTCTTCTTATACATAATTACTCATACACCTCTTCTTACACGTAATTACTCATACACCTCTTCTTACACATGATTACTCATACACCTCTTCTTACACGTAATTACTCATACACCTCTTCTTACACATAATTACTCATACACCTCTTCTTACACATAATTACTCATACATCTCGTCTTACACATAATTACTCATACACCTCTTCTTACACATAATTACTCATACACCTCTTCTTACACATATTTAGTCATACACATCTCCTTACGTAACTTAAACACAAATACATATACCTTCCTTTACACACGCTCACTCATGTATCTCTCCTTGCAGTTACACACACAAAAATAAATGGAAAAAATTTGCGGTAGGTATAAAATTCTGATTCTGTGATAGGTCTGAATGTCATGTTACTTCTAGTATTAAAAAAAATCATGAAATCCGGGCAAATTTCCTAAATCCTGAGTTTCGAGCTGTGTGTGCAACTCACCGATCGCACCACAGCGTCCTCAGGTAGTCCCTGGTGACCTTGACCACCATGTAGAACCACTCCCAGAAGGTGAAGTTCCTGTCGGGGAGGGCGTCCTTGCAGAACTGGGTCCAGCTGACGCACATCGCGTTCAGCTCCATTGTGTTCAATGGCAGATTCGTCCTGGGAACAGAGACCAAGAGAAAATCAAACCAAATCATTTATTTGCCCAAAAACATGGTAAATATATAAAACAAACATGTTAGTTATACCATTAATAACTCAAGAACGGTTGGACCAATTTTTATGATCGTGTTACTTACACCATTGATAACTCAAGAACGGTTGGACCAATTTTTATGATCGTGTTACTTACACCATTAATAACTCAAGAACGGCTGGACCAATTATTATGATCGTGTTAGTTACACCATTAATAACTCAAGAACGGCTGGACCAATTTTTATGATCGTGTTAGTTACACCATTAATAACTCAAGAACGGCTGGACCAATTTTTATGATCGTGTTACTTACACCATTGATAATTCAAGAACGGCTGGACCAATTTTTATGATCGTGTTAGTTACACCATTAATAACTCAAGAACGGCTGGACCAATTTTTATGATCGTGTTAGTTACACCATTAATAACGCAGGAACGGCTGGATCAATTTTTATAATCCTGTTAGTTAAACCATTAATAACTCAAGAACGGTTGGACCAATTTTTATAATCGTGTTAGTTACACCATTATAAACTCAAGAACGGCTGGACCAATTTTTATGATTTTTGTGTATTTGGAATAGTCTTTGTCCGAAGTAAGGTAATAAGTTTTTTTTTTTTTAATAACTTTACGGACTCTAGTTGCGTGCTCTTTTTTTACAATTTAATTTCAAAACTAGTTTAGAAGTTATATTCTTATTTGTTATTTTTGTTATTGTGTGTCAAAATCCAAAGTATCCAAAGAGACCCTACACCCACTTTACCTGAATATCTTCTCGGCCAAGAACCTCAGATTGTCTTCGGACAGGGACCCCCCAGTTGCAGACGAGAATTTCACTGCCAACGTCTCGGCGAGCTGGCCCCATGTCACCTGTAAATTATACACAAATCTTGTAAATCTATTATACTAATATTATAAAGCTGAAGAGTTTGTTTGTTTGTATGTTTATACGCGCTAAAGTCAGGAACCGCTGGTCCGATTTGAAAAATTCTTTCAGTGTTTAATAGTGCATTTATCGAGGAAGGCTATAGGCTATATTATATTTTCAAAAAAATTAGAGATCCTTACTAAAAATCCAATAATGTAACCCAAGGTGTAAAAAAATGACCCGACAAAATCCTTACACGGCGTGCGCTGCGAAAACTATTGATTATAGAACAAAACAATGTACTACCACTTTGCAGAACATATAATTGTCTACAAAAAATATCGCGTAACCATATGTCTAACTATTGGAGTTATCTCACAATAAGTGTTTTCCTTTATTTTTTTAGTTAATTAAAATGCCGTCGCTTCAAAAACTCTTTATTTTGTACCTTGGTATTAATCCTTATCAAAATAAATTACTCCATATTCAAGACGAATTCAATACCTTGCTAGAACTTTTTGAATTATTCAATTCGGACGTTTCATCAAAAGATATCGCGATATTTAAAATGTAAGTATTAGTGTTGTAGCCAAATATACTAATATTGTTTGATTGAACGCGCTAATCTCAGGAACTACTGGTCTGATTTGAAAAATTCTTTTAGTGTTGGATAGCCCATTTATCGAGGAAGGCTATAGGCTATATATCATCACGCTAAGGCCAATAGGAGCGAAGCAGCAATGAAAAATGTTTCAAACTCGGGGGGGGGGGGGGGCAGGCAGGCAGGGGAGGGGCTTACCTGTGACGTAATTTATGGATGGGCCCTCGAAGAAAATAAAAACTTTTTGTTGGAAATTCTAACAGACGGTAAACAGTTTCCGGTAGACCAAGGGGGTGGTAGGCCATCCAGACACCCAAATATAGGAATGATAAAAAAAAACATTGTAAATGATAGTAACCCCCTTACCTTATCTGGAACAGCGAAGGGCACCCGGCCCGGTGGGCTGAAAGCGTTGTCCCATGTGACGGTTGCCCAGCCATGGGGCTCCTGGTTCCCATGCACAATCACAACAACTGGTAGAGAAAGAGTCCAAACCTGTATACACAAGACATATTTATTTAGAAAGAGCAGAGGAAGGCAGAGCAAGCGATGGGAGCACGAGTTCATGCTAACTGCTGGACCCTACTGGGGACGTACTGAACCCCCACAAGGAACACTGGCATGACCTGGAGCCTCCAATCTCTTATCTAAAGTTATCATGTAATAGACATACGGAGCTAGACGGAGAAAAGTACAGAAGGAGACAATAGAGAAGAGACAAACAACGAAGGAAGATATGAAGATGCAGCTATATCAAGGAAAAAAGAGGACGACAATGAAATACAAGCACGGTGGCTCGTCGAAGACTTTGGCGTTGAAGATGACATGGTGAGAAATTCGTGGGCATGGAATCCCGTGAGTCCTCCATCGACGAGGGAGTACCTGGGATAAAGGGGGCGGATGGATTTTATTAGCAATTGCCAAGTTTCCACAGTGAAGACACAATTAAAGTTTTTGGTCCTTCGAGCCGGATAAATCGTAACTGACCTGAAACACGAGTTCCCCTCCACCGACATTGAACTGCGATTGAAACAGGAGGGTCAACTTTTCGTCCATAACGCTCTCAGTGCCTTTCTTCTCGGCTCTTTTGATCTTGCGGAGTTGCATGTTCCTGCAAAAAGGAAGAAGAATGACATCTATGTTATTCTATTAGGAGAAACTATACCATTATTGGCACCCTATTATTATACCTAGAATAAATTGAATAGGTGCCAATCATTGGGTGGGATGTCAACAATGGTATAGTTGTCCAATCGGTTATTTTTCAATTTTGACACGTCGGCGACAAAACAACCCAGGGCCAGGTGGTAGAGTAATTGCCCATCTGGATGGCCACCACCCCTAATCTAGAGTATGCCGCCAGAACAACCTTGACTTGTTGTGTTCCGGCATTAGTGTCTATACATATAAATAAACTTGAAGTGTCTGATTATAATGTCAAAATAACAGCTTTTTACTAAACGCATATGAAAGTATATACGTACGGTTTTTATATTTTTTTATTGCAGGATTTAAGCAGACAGGAGACTGGAACCCGGACACTAATGCCGGAACACAACAGCGGCATACTTTAGACCAGGGGTGGTAGCCATCCAATGGGGCAAATACCCTACCTGGCTATGAGTTGTTTTGTCGCCCCTTACGACAGGCCGGTAATGGTGCTTATATCAAAAAAAATCAACTATTAAAATTTTTGTCTGTCTGTCCGGACGGATGTTCCGGCTAATCACTGAAACGGCTGGACATATTTTGAAGGAACTTCCACTGACAGATAGCTGATGTTATGAGGAGTAACTTAGAGCTACTTTTAATTTTAACGTGAATGAATGAATGAATGAATGAACGTGTTCCACGAAAAAAAATCCACGCAGTCAGTCGCGAGCCCAGCTAGTAAACAATATAAAATAACAATTTCTCAAGAGATACATTGTGACATTTTTATTTTATTTTATGGCTTGGTTTCTAGACCTTTAAGCCAAGTTTGTTTTCATTGTTGTGACAGACCTGAAGCTGACGCTGAGCTGCCTGCTAGTGGGCTGGTACTCCATGGCCCCGGTGTTGTTCAGTATGTCTCCGCACTCCACCGGCTGCTTCCCCTTTCCGGCCTGGGTGTCACTCTTGAGCAACAACTGGGCCTGCTGCTCCGATATTATCACCACCTGAGACCCAAAATATGATGTCAACTATATGACATGCAGAAAAGTATAGAAAACACAACAAAAATAGCTTAATAATTATGTGCGAGTGTGGGCAAGCGTGATTGAGTGAGTATATGCGAGTGAGTGCCTGCGAGTGATTATGTGCGAGTTTGGGCAAGCATGATTGAGTGAGTATATGCGAGTGAGTGCCTGCGAGTGATTATGAGCGAGTGTGTGCAAGCGTGATTGAGTGAGTATATGCGAGTGAGTGCCTGCGAGTGATTATGTGCGAGTGTGTGCAAGCGTGATTGAGTGAGTATATGCGAGTGAGTGCCTGCGAGTGATTATGTGCCAGTGTGTGCAAGCGTGATTGAGTGAGTATATGCGAGTGAGTGCCTGCGAGTGATTATGTGCGAGTGTGTGCAAGCGTGATTGAGTGAGTATATGCGAGTGAGTGCCTGCGAGTGATTATGTGCGAGTGTGTGCAAGCGTGATTGAGTGAGTATATGCGAGTGAGTGCCTGCGAGTGATTATGTGCGAGTGTGTGCAAGCGTGATTGAGTGAGTATATGCGAGTGAGTGCCTGCGAGTGATTATGTGCCAGTGTGTGCAAGCGTGATTGAGTGAGTATATGCGAGTGAGTGCCTGCGAGTGATTATGTGCGAGTGCGTGCAAGCGTGATTGAGTGAGTATATGCGAGTGAGTGCCTGCGAGTGATTATGTGCGAGTTTGGGCAAGCGTGATTGAGTGAGTATATGGGAGTGAGTGCCTGCGAGTGATTATGTGCGAGTGCGTGTAAGCGTGATTGAGTGAGTATATGCGAGTGAGTGCCTGCGAGTGATTATGTGCGAGTGTGTGCAAGCGTGATTGAGTGAGTATATGCGAGTGAGTGCCTGCGAGTGATTATGTGCCAGTGTGTGCAAGCGTGATTGAGTGAGTATATGCGAGTGAGTGCCTGCGAGTGATTATGTGCGAGTGTGGGCAAGCGTGATTGAGTGAGTATATGCGAGTGAGTGCCTGCGAGTGATTATGTGCCAGTGTGTGCAAGCGTAATTTAGTGAGTATATGCGAGTGAGTGCCTGCGAGTGATTATGTGCCAGTATGTGCAAGCGTGATTGAGTGAGTATATGCGAGTGAGTGCCTGCGAGTGATTATGTGCGAGTGTGGGCAAGCGTAATTGAGTGAGTATATGCGAGCGAGTGCCTGCGAGTGATTATGTGCGAGTGTGGGCAAGCGTGATTGAGTGAGTATATGCGAGTGAGTGCCTGCGAGTGATTATGTGCGAGTGTGTGCAAGCGTGATTGAGTGAGTATATGCGAGTGAGTGCCTGCGAGTGATTATGTGCCAGTGTGTGCAAGCGTGATTGAGTGAGTATATGCGAGTGAGTGCCTGCGAGTGATTATGTGCGAGTGCGTGCAAGCGTGATTGAGTGAGTATATGCGAGTGAGTGCCTGCGAGTGATTATGTGCGAGTTTGGGCAAGCGTGATTGAGTGAGTATATGGGAGTGAGTGCCTGCGAGTGATTATGTGCGAGTGCGTGTAAGCGTGATTGAGTGAGTATATGCGAGTGAGTGCCTGCGAGTGATTATGTGCGAGTGTGTGCAAGCGTGATTGAGTGAGTATATGCGAGTGAGTGCCTGCGAGTGATTATGTGCCAGTGTGTGCAAGCGTGATTGAGTGAGTATATGCGAGTGAGTGCCTGCGAGTGATTATGTGCGAGTGTGGGCAAGCGTGATTGAGTGAGTATATGCGAGTGAGTGCCTGCGAGTGATTATGTGCCAGTGTGTGCAAGCGTAATTTAGTGAGTATATGCGAGTGAGTGCCTGCGAGTGATTATGTGCCAGTATGTGCAAGCGTGATTGAGTGAGTATATGCGAGTGAGTGCCTGCGAGTGATTATGTGCGAGTGTGGGCAAGCGTAATTGAGTGAGTATATGCGAGCGAGTGCCTGCGAGTGATTATGTGCGAGTGTGGGCAAGCGTGATAGAGTGAGTATATGCGAGTGAGTGCCTGCGAGTGATTATGTGCCAGTGTGTGCAAGCGTAATTTAGTGAGTATATGCGAGTGAGTGCCTGCGAGTGATTATGTGCCAGTATGTGCAAGCGTGATTGAGTGAGTATATGCGAGTGAGTGCCTGCGAGTGATTATGTGCGAGTGCGTGCAAGCATGATTGAGTGAGTATATGCGAGTGAGTGCCTGCGAGTGATTATGTGCGAGTGTGGGCAAGCGTGATTGAGTGAGTATATGCGAGTGAGTGCCTGCGAGTGATTATGTGCGAGTGTGGGCAAGCGTGATTGAGTGAGTATATGCGAGTGAGTGCCTGCGAGTGATTATGTGCGAGTGTGGGCAAGCGTGATTGAGTGAGTATATGCGAGTGAGTGCCTGCGAGTGATTATGTGCGAGTGTGGGCAAGCGTGATTGAGTGAGTATATGCGAGTGAGTGTCTGCGAGTGAATGTGTGCAAGTGATTGTTTCCGACTGAGCTAAGATTACGTATGTGAGAGTGTGTGCGAGTGATTGTGTGCGTGTGTGTGTGTGTTACCATCGCCTATGGTCATTTGCATCACCGAAGGTGCTACAAATGCGCTGCTGCTCTCTTAAGGGAGACTGGAACCTGGTCACTAATGCCAGAACACAACTCAAGGTTGTTATGGCGGCATACTTTAGACCAGGGATGGTAGCCATCCAGTCGGGCAAATGTCCTAACCACCTGGCAAAATACCATACTAGACCATAACGTAATGTCAAAGACTACACTGTCAATCAAAAGCAAAGCTAAAGCTACACGAACTGTTTTGTGTTGACGATGTTGCACCTTTTTATGGTATTTTTAGGTTGTCATCAGTTTAAAATTGAGAATGACAATGTCTTCGTATAAAAGAATTGAAAAACTGTTATTTTGTATTAAATTAAATTTTATTCTTGTAAATACATAAAAAAAAAGTTTTGTGTGTGTCAAATACATGGTAGTGTGTGTAATGTTTTTTTAAATATGCATAATTAAAAAAAAATAGCATTCGTCGCTTCTTCTCTACATAAACTACTAGCTGTCCAGGCAGACGTTGTTCTGCCCTGAAGAAGCAAAATTTAGAACCCGATTGCAACGCCACCTACCGGGTCCGAATGTAAGCTATCCTATCTTTCAAGTTAGATCAAACTGCACATGGTGTGAAAATTTGATTAAAATCGATCAAGTAGTTTAGGAGTCCATCGCGGACAAACAACGTGATACGTAATTTATACATATATTAAGATAAGTGTGCGAAATTTCATACTCCTCAAAGTTTATGCTTGACGTATTAATATATAGATCACAATGTCACTTACGCTGACTCTGGGCGGTGTCATGTAGACGTTCAGCTGTCCTCCAACAAGCAAGCGAACTGTTGCCGTGAAACTACAAAAAAAAACAAACAAAAATAACAAATACCCATATACCCATCATTTTCAATAATACTGTTACGAGTACGGGACTCGAATTAAAATGACGTTGGAATTACTATAGAATTAATTAGAACTATACAAACACGTATAACACAGGTACAAATACAACCGGACGCAATAAGTCCAAATGTAATGCACAATTCGATAACACGCGCAAAGTCCGTCACTAAATGTACACACGTCTTGCCTTACTTTATAATGCACCTGGCAAACGTCGACGCAATTTCCTAGAAAACGTAATCCGCACACCTACGTAATTATGCCTGCGAACGGCTATAAACGACTACAATAGACAATAGGCTGTTCTCTAATTACAATTTTATACACAAAATAAACAAAAGAAGATAATCATAAAACAGTTTCAATGTTATTAGCTCAAACGCCGCGGCAGGTAATAAATATGCTTTGTCTACATGTATGCAGGTGGCCTAACTTGTAACAATACGATGCGGACAAATCTCTATTAATATTATAAATGCGAAAGTCTGCCTGTCTGTCTGTTACGCTTTCACGGAAAAACTACTGGAACAATTTGGCTGAAACTTAAAATATACATATATATATATTTACAATGCCGAAAATTAACATAGGATACTTTTTATCCCAAAAAATGGGATAGTTTCCGGGATAATCACTCACCGAGTGTTGGTCTTCATAACTTGCGGTGGTTGTTTTTCAATCACAAATGTTGACGTCACGAGCGTTGACAGAAGTCCTGTCACCTGTCAAAAACAGTGACAGATGAGTTTTGAATTATAAAAAATGATTTGAGTCTGGCTCTTTGGCTATGATGATTAATGACTATGGTTGATCCTGGGGACCAGGAGACATCCTGACTATTTACGCAGGAGCAGAAAAAGGTAGTTGCCTTGAGTTAATAGTGTTTCGTATGATGAGTAAGAGTGCCAATGTCCAACTTCCCATTCACCTATACCATCATCACCAACACCATCCTTTTTAACTCATCTCGCTTACCCCATCCCCTTTATCCCATCCTTTTTAACTCATCTCACTTACCCCATCCCCTTTATCCCATTCTTTTTAAGTCATCTCGCTTATCACATCCCTTCTATTCCACCTTTTTTTTACTCATCTCACTTATCACATCCCTTCTATTAAATCCTTTTTAACTCATCTCGCTCATCACATCCCTTTTATTCCATTCTTTTTAACTCATCTCGCTTATCATATCCCTTCTATCCCATCCTAAAGGCTGCCTACTAGTTTGCTTTTCTCCTGGTACTTCAAAAGTCTGTAGGCGACGTTTCTGCATGGAGCTCACACTGCTTCTAGAATCTAGACGGTGTCAAGGTCGTTGCCTAGTAGACCCAAGAGTATACCAGCCTTACCTTCTTGCTCATCTCGTCGAGCATCTCCCCGAGGTGCGGCTGCCTCAGTTCCACTATAGTCTTGGAGTTGATCCTGGTGACGTTGTTCACCTGCTGACGGGTGGTCCAGATCAGATCGGCCAGCAGCTCGCACCACTCCTGGATGGTGTTCAGGTTCGATTGCATTGGGAAACCGTTGCCCGATAACTGCTGTTCACGTTTCCACCTGTAAGGACATTTCAGGGTTCGAAGGTTGCATTTATTGCATGAATGCAGTAGACAGGCAGATAGGCCCCATGATGAAATATGGTGACATATAGTTGCTGCCTGCCACGGAGGGGTGACTGGGGGGGACTGAAATCTGGCCACTATTGCTGGAAGAGAACTCATGGGTTTTATGCGATATAGTAATATATATAGTCACGGGCATATTGTAGTAATCAATATGCCCGTTGCTTTTTTTATTATTACAATATGCCCGTCACTTTGTCCACGCTTGACTTGAACGTCCCGTGGGATTCCCGGGAAACAGCCTCAGGAAATTGTATTCCCTCTCCATTTCTGCGAGGATAATGGACAGTACGAAATAGAAAATCAGCCTGCAGTGACTCACTTGATGAGCTCGTCGTCCAACACTTGGCTCTGCAGCTGCTGCAAGTTCGTGATGTTTTCCTTTATGTGGTCCACCAACTCCATCTGGGAGCGGCTGATTTGGGCAACCTGGACAAAACATAATAATTCGGCTACTTTGGGCAACTTAAAAGAAAATATATTACCAATTTGTGCAACCTGAAGAAAAAAAATGGGATTAATTTTATCCACTTTGGGCAACCTGACAACATTTGTCATCGTCCAAACATATTCCGTTATTGAATATATGCAGATACCTTCCCGCAAAATTTCTTAAAAATATCCCACTCCTCTGCTTTCCTCATCAGTCTATTCCAAACAAGAAACCATACCCAGGTAATCGGACCACATAAGAATTTTACAGAAATATCTTTACAATCTATTTTTCTATTAATATTTGATAACAAAAATTTTGCTTATATATTTAGAAATGGTTGGCAGTGGCTAAATAGACCAACTCACAAATATATTGATCTAACTCACCAATATATTAATTTTACTGAACAATATATTGATCTTATCACACCAATATATTGATCCAACTCACCAATATATGGATACAACTTACCAATATATTGATACAACTCACCAATATATAAATCCCACACACCAATATATTTATCCAACTCACCAATATACTGATTTAACTCAGCAATATATTAATTCGACTGAACAATATATTTATCTTATCACACCAATATATTGATCCAACTCACCACTATATTGATACAACTCTCCAATATATTGATCAAACTCACCAATACATGGATACAACTCACCAATATATTGATACAACTTACCAATATATTGATATAACTCATCAATATATAAATCCCACACACCAATATACTTATATTTATCCCACACACCAATATACTGATCTAACTCAGCAATATATTAATTCGACTGAACAATATGTTGATCTTATCACACCAATACATTGAACCAACTCACCAATATATTTAGTTTGCTTTCCGTCTCCTCGATCTGACTGCGAAGACAAGCCACCAGGTCGCGACGATCATTTGTCATCGACTGTTGGAGATAGTTTAAGTGACCTGAAATATATATCAAATTTATATCTGACATTTTTAATTTACAATTAACAAAAACTAAAATATCCTAAAAATAAACCTAACTTAAAAATATATATATAATAGTAAAAAAACTAAATTTAAATTAAAACCTATATTAAAGCCCGTCCAGCCCCACCAGACCACTGTCGCTGGGCATTGTACAGAGGCTAATCCTTTGAGCAAAGTAAGCTTCAGCCATATCTGAAATTCTAGTTTCTTACCAAAGCGAGTTTATTTCATTACGAAAGTGTCACAACAGGCTGAAGAGCCCATCTAATGGATAATGGTCATCATATCCTATGGACATTTGCAACACATGTTACCAATACATTCTCGAAGGAATTCTATGAGACATTTTAAAAAACCCCATGTCATGGGCTAAGGGAAAACCTCAGTTGGGAGCTCCTTCCAAATATCCATAGTGTGCTAGAAAAATGTTACATACCCTTGTTCTTCAAGCACTCGTGATACTGCAACGAGAACGACTCGATGTTCGCCTGAAGGCTACGTATCTCCTCACCGGCCATGTTCACCTTCTGCCGCACAGTCTGAAGGCCAGTTATCAACTGGAAAAATATATCCCTATTAATATTATAAATGCGAAAGTAACACTGTCTGTCTGTTCCGTTTTCACGGAAAAACTTCTAGACCGATTTGGCTGAAACTTCAGTGGATTATATATATTCAGATGTTCGCCTGAAGGCTACGTATCTCCTCACCGGCCATGTTCACCTTCTGCCGCACAGTCTGAAGGCCAGTTACCAACTGGAAAAATATATCCCTATTAATATTATAAATGCGAAAGTAACACTGTCTGTCTGTTCCGTTTTCACGGAAAAACTTCTAGACCGATTTGGCTGAAACTTCAGTGGATTATATATATTCAATGCCGAAGATGAACATAGGATACTTTATATCCCGGAAAATGGGATAGTTTCCGGGATACAAATATATTTGTCTCTCTATTTGTTACCCTTTTATGGAAAGACTATTGCACCGATTTGGCTGAAACTCGGTACATATGTAATTTTAATAGCGAAGGTGGCCAAGGGATACTTTTTATCCCGGATAATGGAATAAATTTTGAAATAGATATATGTAAAGGTTATCCCGGAAACTAGGATAGGTTTTGAGATTTTGTCCATTTCGTCCACTTGGTCCACTATGTCCACTGGGTCAACTTGGTCCACTTGGTTAACTTGATCCACTGTGTCCATTTGGTTTACTGGGTCCACTTGCTCCCTTGGTCCATATTGTCTATCATGTATTTGTCATTTATGTAATTTACATATAGACGGAGGATGGTATAGTTTGCGATATAAAATGAATATATATATATATATATATATATATATATATATATATATATATATATATATATATATATATATAATATATAACGGGGAATCGGGTTCTAGATTTTAATTTTTTCACTCTATCTCCGTATCTATCCTCCACCTATGATGGAGGAGACGGCAATTAATTTAAAAAAATTGTTATGTGAACAGGTATAATACCTCTCCGTACTTCCGCTCGGTCTGCGGCTGCGCAGCGTACTGCGGCCCCATGGCGTTTTGGATCACCTCCATCTCCAGGGCCAGGCAGCGACGCATGTACGCGAACAGCTCGTGAGGGGCATGGCTGCAAACCACCACGAGAACTTCAGTGTATACAAAAAGACTTGTGTATACAAAGACTTTGTTGATTATAAAATACTATTGAATAAGTGTGAAACTTATGGAATCAGAGGAATTGCACTGGATTGGTTACAGAGCTATCTCTCAAACAGAAAACAATATGTCCAACTTGATAGAATTGGTAAAGATAGTATTTCTATGGGTCATAAATCGTCTGAAAGACCTAATAAAACCGGTGTACCACAAGGTAGTATATTACGACCATTGCTCTTTCTGTTGTATATAACTGACTTGCCTTGAGTAACAAAACATCAGTGCGTATTATTTGCGGATGATGTGTCTATAGTCGTAACAAGAACGGATAAAAATGACGATTACCAAAAAAATAATGCAAAATCAAATAGGAATAGTATTAGACAGGTTACAAAGAAATAAGTTAAAGGCTAATTTATCAAAAACCAAATTTATTTAGTTCCATAATTACAATAATATAGACAATTTTGATGCTAACTTAACATTTAATAATGACGTAATAGAAAAAGTTGACGAATTTAAATTTTTAGGTATATTACTTGACAAACATTGTAACTGGAAAGCTCATGTGGATTTGGTATGTAAAAAAATTAACAAATTTGTATTTGCCCTAAATAGACTAAGACGTACAGCCAATCAAAAGACGGCTCTAACTGCATATTATGGGTATGTTGAATCGGTGTTACGTTATGGATTGATTATTTGGGGAAACTCCACAGACATTAAAAGAGCCTTCATTGTACAGAAAAAATGCATAAGGGCAGTCTGCGGAGTTGGACCCTTGTTATCTTGCAGACCACTTTTTAGAAAATTAAAGGTACTCACGTTGAGCAGTTTTTATCATTCAAATAGGAAGTTTTGTGAAAGACAATCCATTAACGTTTGATAAATATTCTGATAGCGTTAGTTCTAGAGTAAAATTTAGAGATCCCACTAGACTAGTAACACCTATCTGCAACACTATGTTAAGACAAAAAAACTGCCAAGTGATGATCATAAAAGTCTTTAATTCCATACCCATAACAATAAGAGAATTGCCAAAAAGAAAATTTAAATTAAAATTACATTCATTACGTCGTTCTTATGACAGGCTGCCCGGCAACAGGAAATTTCATTGTTTCTGGGTGGAGTAAATTATTTCCTACCTGTATTGCATGTGGAAGGTCTTCGCAGCCTCAAGCAGCTTCATCTTGGTCACGAACATATCCGGAGACAGCATCAGGTCTGCGTGCGTCTGGATCTCTTGGACCAGTTCATTCACGAATGACCGTTGTTGGTCTTCCATTTCGGTTGCCCTTGAAGCGAAGGTATCTATATATTAATACTAATGGTGGTGCGGGTGACAAAGGTCGAAACTGTTGGTGGTGGAAGGAGGGAAAAATCCACAGCTGGCTAGAATTAAAGAGGCACTCACCTACGGATCCCCAATCCTTGTACCTTTTTCATCCTCAGCAAATCTTCAGATTAAGCGTCTGTTCAATTGGTCACAGAGTCCACATGCCACCAACAGGATCGGGTTTATAGATACAAGAAAATGCGTTCTAGCGTTGCATTTAACGATGCGCGTGCTATGCTCGCGTGACTGTAAACGAATTGGGGTTGCCCGCCAGCAGGAATCGTTGTTAGCCGACAGGTAGCACCGCCTGTCTCTATCCAGCGTGTGGGTTTGCGGAAAGGAGAGGAAAAATAGGAATACAAGGCGCCTAACTAACTTTTTTTTTATACAGGGGAAATCCGTTTGAAGACCATGAGCCGCGCGAGGGTGAAAGGTCGCAGGTCGTGTGTGGGATTCGCCAGGTCAAGGTGGCACTAGCACCTCACGTGTGAGATGCTATTGCCACGCCGCGGTTAGGGATACCCGCTAAAACCCCTGTCCGATCCTCGAGCGTCCTTCGTCCGGGCTGTAGGCTCACTCACACATTCACCACGAGCCCGGACGGAGCGCCTAACCAACTAGCTTTTGTCCACGGCTTCGCTTGCATCCCATAAACCTTCCGGTACCCATTCTCGAACCCGGAGACAGAGCGCAAATGCATTCCCCCCGCGTTATAAATAAACTCTTCAGGGTATTCTTCATCATCCGGGCTGGAGGTGAATGCGCAAGCGAGTCCACAGTCTAGACAAGGGACGTTCGAGGATCGGCCAGGGGTTTTAGTGGGCATCCCAAACCGTGGCGTGGCAATAGCATTCCTACAGGGATGCTGGTGCTACCCCGATATACACGAAATACCACTCACTGATTGACTCGTCGAAACCATACGTCCGATTAACTTTAACTTTTACATAGGTACTCCTTTCCCAACATAGACGCGTACTAAGAACGGATTTTATGAAAATCCTATCCAAAACATATTTTTTATCTACCATCAGAAATGATACCATCGTTGCTATAGTAACCGTTATTATAGTAATTATATGTTGGATGTTAGCTTGTCCCTAGTAGCGCCCTGCGAAGTGGGCACGGGAAGGAGCGTTATTCCCATGGGCAATTATATTTTGGCTTATTTCGAGTAGTGCCCAGCGAAGTGGGCACGGGAAGGAATGTTTTTCCCATGGGTAATTATACGTTGGCTTATTTCGAGTAGTGCCCAGCGAAGTGGGCAGGGAAGGAGTGTTTTCCCATGGGCAATTATACGTTGGCTTATTTCGTGTAGTGCCCAGCGAAGTGGGCACGAGAAGGAGTGTTTTTCCCATGGACAATTATATGTTGGCTTCTTTCGAGAAGCGCCCAGCGAACTGAGCACGAAAAGGAGTGTTTTTTTTCCCATGGACAAATATATATTGGCTTATCTCGAGTAGCACTCATCGAAGTGGGCACGGGTCAGCATTAAAGCAACATGTTAGCGAAAGCCCTAATGTTGCAAATGACTATAGGCAACGATAGCTGCTGGTTCTATTTCAGCCAATAAAAAGAAGCATGAGAGGTGTAATATAAATCCTTAAGAACAACTTACCATATTCTGCTCTCGATCCACGGCGCCAAGCAATGACGCACTTCGATGGGGAAATGATCTACATAGATCATGCGAACCTGTAATATAAAATGAAATACAGTGGACCCCCGGTAATTCGACAAACATTTTGCAGGGCGATGTCGAACTATAGAGTATAGACTGTCGGATTATAGAGTATTGCCATAGAGGGGGCTCTATGGCAATGCTATAGGGGTATAGCACGAAGGTTTTTTTTTTAAGTGAAACTTCTATACAGACGGGGGATATTAAGGTTTTTTCTGTCACGAAAAAGCGTTACGACCACGTGGAGGGGCGCCATAATTTATAGTAGACGTAGTGAGAGGCGGCATAATTTTAAAGTAGACTGGATGTTTTTTTTGGTTCCGAATCGAATTCAGTTTTTTTGTTTGATAAAATAAAATATGTTTAAATAAAAAATGCATTCATTAAAATGTACCTAACTTAACCAAATCATAATTTGCAGTAAACCTGCGAAAAATCGAAATGTGTGCTGGGACACATAGTAGAAGTGAAACTTCAACGGACAAGTGGCAAAACGAATCGCAACAAAATTTTAACTTGAAGTTTTACAGGCAGATTGTTAATGTACTTGTCCAATTTTTTAAAGAGTACCTTGTAATCCAACAAATTACGAATCAAAGTGATATATTTCTATCTGAACTACATATACATAGTTCTTTTTAACCGAATTCAAAAGAAGAGGAGTTCCTCAATTGGTCGTGTATTTAATTTATACTATAGGTATGTTTAGCGATAACTTTTTTGTTTCTAAACCGATTTTGATCATCCTTTTTGCAAATTTCATTGTTACTTGATGAAAATAAAAAAAATCTAGCGAAACAGAAACAAACTTTGAGAGTAACTGAAAATCAAAAATTAACATTTCCTACAAAATCTTGAAGTCAGAAAAAACAACCACAAATTTACAAAATAATCTTCGTGTTTTGGCACTGACGTCGAAATCTTCTTGTACCAGCTTTTATTTGACTTATTTTATTGCAGGAGTTCAGCAGACAGGCAGACGGCCCACGTGATGGAAAGCGGTTACCATCGCCTATGGACATTTGCAACACCAAAGGTGCTACAAATGCGCTGCTGCTCTCTTAAGGGAGAGTGGAACCTGGTCACTAATGCCGGAACACAACTCAAGGTTGTTATGGCGGCATCTAGACCAGGGGAGGTAGCCATCCAGTCGGGCAAATGCCCTACCACCTGGCTGTGGGTTGTTTAGTCGCCTCTTACGACAAGCCGCCCGGCCGCAGGAAATTGTATTCTTTCTCCGTTCCTGCACGGATAAATAACTTGCAATGGATGTATCTATGTATATATTTATGTACGTTCGGGTGGAGTCTTGCAAGTTAAATTTGAACAACTTCCCGTTTTCCGATTGAGCTGAAATTTTGCAGGCATATGTATATCGCGTGACAATGCAATAATATGGAGCTGATCTGATGATGGAGTCGGAAGGTGGGCATAGGAACTCCTATACTAAACAAGATAGACCCGTCGTGTTTGGGCTCGTTTCACTTGTCTTGGCTTGCACTCTGCGGCTACATTATATCCAGGATCTCAAAAGCTTGTATTTAAAAACCTTTTTAAAAGAGTTTATTTTGCTATTTAGTTACTCTTGAAGTTTGTTCCTTTTTCCATAAAATTCATAGCGCTTTCGACTCTTTAATGGCTAGTTAATTTATAGACACTTAGTAATGATAATTTTGTACAAAACGCTTATCCCTCTTTGTTAAACCACGAAAGAGGTTAAATTGCAAAAAAAAAAAAACTACGCTTAAACGCCAATAAAAGCTTGGCACTTTCGCCCTTTGGTCGCTAGTTTCTTGAAGGTAGGCTATGGGGTCCACGCCATTGGTGTAAAGTTACCTTTTGTAAGCTCTCCGGGGGTAGCTGCTGAGCCCTGGCCCAGAGCGACATCTTTCATCTGGTAACAAGAAATCATAGTTAAATTTCCCACTAGAACTTATTCTAAGGCTCTATCTATGAAGTGAGGCATGTTAAGAATCTGTAATAAGTAAATATATAAAAGAAAGTTGTGTTAGTTAAACTATTTATAACTCAAGAACGGCTGTACCGATTTGGATGAAAATTGGTGGTTAGGTAGCTTAGAACCAGGAGACGGACATAGGATACTTTTTATCCCGTTGGAAACGGTAGGTGGCGCTGAGATCGGGTTCTAGAATCCTCCTAATCACCTGGACCGATTTTGCTGATTTTGTTTTTGTGTTTGAGTGGGTCCCCGGATGGTTTAAATCCACAACTGGAACTGGTAGGTGGCGCTGGGATCGGGTCTTAGATTTTTATTTTTTCAGAGCAGGACAACGTCTGCCGGGGCCGCTAGTACTAATATATAAAGCTGAAGAGTTTGTTTGCTTGAACGCACTAATCTCAGGGACTACTGATCTGATTTGAAAAATTCTTTCAGTGTTAGATAGCCCGTTTATCGAGGAAGGCTATAGGCTATATATCATCACGCTAAGACCAATAGGAGCGGAGCACCAATGAAGAGTGTTTCAAAATCGGGGGGTTTTGAAAACAAATTCCACGCGGACGACGTCGCGGGCACAGCTAGGACTACTACAAACACAAAAACATCTCGAAGCTAATTTGTCTGTACATGATTATTTTCCATGATCAAATTGATCGTGTACTAGCAGAAGGTGATGTCAGGAGCCTTAAGAACAGACGAGCTTGCATGACAAGAGTTATGAATGTCAAAGAGGCAAGTGAGGTGTGTAGGAATAAGCCTGAATGGCACTCTGTTGTTCGTGCCTACCCCGCAAGGGAACTGGCGTGAAGTTATGTATGTATGTATGTATGTTTCTCTGGAAAGACAAAGAAACGACATTCAAAGTCCATTCACTTAAATACCTATTTAACTACGATTAAAAACTGTTACTTTACGTTAAGCACTAATGAAAAATTATTTTTGTATCCACCGTCATTTGAGTAGTAGTAGTTGTATTCGCCACAACGGCAGGCAAAGGAATCTAGTCCATACAGCCAATTCTGATGTTTAAGTCTTCGTATAATAGTCGCGCAGTTGTACTGTAGGCTACAACTAACGTCATTCAACGGAGTTCTTGTGAAAACTCAAAAGGCCACATTTGACTATACAGTTCACATTTCTCACAAAACACATAATTACTACTCAAAAACTATCAATATCCTACAACTATTGTTAATTTTAGAGTAGTTTTACACATTTTTAGAAAATAAAACTGCACAGCACAACGTCTCCTTTCAGTTCCCGCCATAAACTCCCCGTCATTTGAATTGTGAAGAAGATTTAACTGTGTAACTTAGGTCGCGTTCCTTTGGTAACAATTCCTGATTGTATATTAAATTTCATTACACGCACTTAAATGAAACTAAAGAAAGCGCTAGTTTATATCCCGGGGCGTAACTTAGGATACTTTTTATCCCAATAAATGACGTCGTTTCCGAGGGATAGACGAAAATATCGAAAAAGATGGCACTGCGATCGCATGTTTTTTTTGAAAATAAGAACGTATATAAACGAAACTCGAGACAGTGCTGGCTTATAACGCAAGTTACCACTTGGGATATATTTTATCCCAATAAAGGGCGTCGTTTCTTTAAAATAAACAGATTAGCAAAACAGATGGCGCTGCAATCGCATTTTTCAATTCGCTAAGTACATAAACAACATGTCATTCATTATATTACTTCAAATCAGGTAGGCTTCGACTCGCCTTTATATTTTGCTGGGCAGTTGTGTAGATTATATGGACTTACGTTTCTTTGATTAGGATTGTTTTTTACATATAAAAAACCGAATTAAGTTTTTACGTGTGTAAAATACATAACACAGCACATAACAACAGACAAGCACACGGCCCACTTGATGGACAGCGGTTGCCATCGCCTATGGACATTTGCAACACCAAAGGTGCTACAAATGCGCTGCTGCTCTCTTAAGGGAGACCGGAACCTGGTCAGTAATGCCGGAACACAACTCAAGGTTGTTATGGCGGCATACTCTAGACCAGGGGTGGTAGCCATCCAGACGGGCAAATACCCTACCACCTGGCTGTGGGTTGTTTTGTCGTCTCTTACGACAGACCCCCTCAACGCAGGAAATTGTATTCTTTCTCCTTCCTGCACGGATAATAACTACTAAACCTATCTATTCCTGCTTGTCACGTTTTGTTAATGAACAGGGAAAATATGGGATCATATTTTATTAATGAACCACTGACATTTAGGCTTCAGTTAAACTTATAATTATATTTAAATTTATGACTCATCGCCATTTTACGAATTGCGAGAAATGTCTTCAATGAAGGAAAAAATCCAATAATGCGATTTAGGGAAGTCCATAACTTTATTCAATAACCAAACCGCAAAGAAGCTAAGCTGTCTCCAACAATAATATTGTCATATCAAAGTAAGCTGTTGTTTTAGCGAAAACCGTGCCGGAATAAAGTACTTATTATACATGGTAAAAATATCATACATACATACATAACTTCACGCCAGCTCCCTTGCGGGGCAGGCACGAACAACAGAGCGAAATTTAGGCTTATTCTTACACATCTCACTTGCTTCCTTGACATTCATAACTCTTGTCATGCACGCTCGTCTGTTCTTAAGGCTCCTGACATCACCTTCTGCTAGTACACGATCAATTTGATCATGGAAGGTGTGTCGTGGCCTTCCACGACTTCTGCATCCATCCACTTTTGCATTGTATATCTGTTTAGTCATTCTTTCATCATGCATTCTTTCCACATACCCGAAGCAAAAAATATCACACATGTTATTACATGAAATTTGCTACCGACCAGTGAATAAATCACATTGGAATTTTTTAACTAGCCGCCCGGCGCGGTTTCACCCGCGCTCTGTCCCGCTCCCGTGGTATATACCGTCATGTTATATAGCCCATGACACTCCCTGTTAACGTAGCTTTCGAACAGTAAAATAAATTTTTAAATCGGTTTAGTAGATCCAGAGATTTCCCCCTACAACGTCACAAACTCACAAACTACTTCTTAATAATATTAGTATAGATTTGGCCACTTTAAATAATTCCCAACAAAAAATCCGCGAGATCCCTAGGATTTAAAGTAGCGCAGATTTGAAGTCTAAGAATTTGCTGTCGACCAGCGAAAACCGCATCAAAATAGGCCGAGTAGTTTTACGTGAATCCCAAACAGACAAATAGACAAGAAATCTATCTCAAAATGCATCTTTTTTTTATTGCAGGAGTTCAGCAGAAAGGCAGACGAATCTTTTGATGGAAAGTGGTTACCATCGCCTATGGACATTTGCAACACCAAAGGTGCTACAAGCGCTGCTGCTCCCTTAAGGGAGACTGGAACCTGGTCACTAATGCCGGAACACAACTCAAGGTTGTTATGGCAGCGTATTCTAGACCAGGGGTGGTAGCCATCCAGTCGGGCAAATGCCCTACCACCTATTATGTTTCCGTCAATTATGTTTATATAGTCAATTCCATTTTTTTTAATAGCTTCAATGTACAGACATATTCACAATTTCATAATATTATCTATATCTATATACAGTTACCGACACAAACACCAGAGAGGACGAAATACTTATACGTATACAAAACGCCATGAGGTGTTGTGCAGCCCTGCATAAGATATTGGTGTCCAGGCTTCTAAATAGAAAAACTAAAATCAGGATCTATAAAACCGTCATATGGCCCATCCTGATGTATGGGTGCGAAGCTTGGACGCTTGCCCTCAAGGAGGAGTAGGGGAAAGGAAGGTTCTCCATAAGATTCTGGGTCCAACAAAAAGAGAGGATGGTAGCTGGAGGGTCCGAAGTAACCTCGAAATTGAGAATCTCGTGGTCGAGCCTAACATAATAGGAGAAATAAAAGCTCACCGCCTCCGCTGGCTCGGTCACGTAGAACGGATGAGAGAGGATCGCAGCATGAGGAAAGCATATTTGGGTCGGCCGTCCTAAATATCGCTGGAAGACCAGAGTAGAGGCGGACCTGACGGAGCTAGGACCCAGTAATTAGCAAGAAACCGCACAGGACCGAGAAAAGTGACATGCTCTCGTTTCGGAGGCCAAAACCCACTTTGGGTCGCTGAGCCAACGGAGTAAGTAAGTATCTATATACTAATATATGAAACAAAAACTTGTACCCCTTTTTACGAAAATTGCACAGACCGAGGAGTATGAAATTTCGCACACTTGTAGTTTATATAGAGAAGGAGTGCAAAATGCTAATGTTTTTAAAATTATGCATAAAAATACATTAAATCAATAAACAAAACATTACACACACTACCATGTATTTGACAAGCACAGGCATATATACTCTTTTGTTTATTCAAAATCAGCTGATCCTATTGGCCCGTTAATTCTCTTCTAATTTTAAAGTTATTATACAAACTCAAGACACCTGCAGGCACATATTTCAACTTTTTATGATAACTCCTTGACAGTGCAGGCTGTCAATTTTTACCATGGCAATATTGTAATCTTACATTTTTTTGTTATTGTTAATTGTGCGAGCAATAATATATTATCTACTCTACAATATGGACATCACCAAAAGATTAATTTTATCATAGAAAACTTACCAATTTCAATAGACTTCTTGGTTGAAATTCTTCTTTACTGAAAACAATGAAAATAGCTAATAATGAACAATAAAAACAAGCATAAGGTGTCTTTGGGATCTTGTTGGAACAAAGTACCTTTCGCTAAATATGTATAAATGTCACACAAAATATCAATCTACATATACAACAATTTGTCAGGTGGTAGGGCATTTGCCCGACTGGATGGCTACCACCCCTGGTCTAAAGTATGTCACCATAACCACCTTGAGTTGTGTTCCGGCATTAGTGCCAGTCTCCCTTAAGAGAGCAGCAGCTCATTTGTAGCACCTGCAGTTGCAAATGTCTATAGGCGATGGTAACCGCTTTCCATCATTTGGGCCGTCTGCCTGTCTACTGAACTCCTGCAATATAAAAAAAAGCAAACAAATGACATATGTAAGAAATTATTTGATACTACCCGTGATCAGAAGGCTGGCTCATATTTCGCGCAACAAATAAGTATTGCCATACAGTGTGGCAATGCAGCCAGCAGTCTGGGCACGCTCCCTGTTGGCAGTGATCTGCTACATAATGTATTTTAGTTCCAATGTCTTTGTTTTTTTTTACTAAATGACCAAATAAACAAATTGTATTCAAGTATAGTAAAATAGGATATGCCCACAACTTCATCCACCCTTGACTTGAAATTCCCGGGGATTCCCGGGATAAAAATATCAAACATTTTATTTAAATAAAATTTGATATTGATATATCAAAAAAATCATAGTGCAATTCAAATGTTTTCTTCAATGTGGCAATGTCAAATCAACCCCAGAAAAATTTCCTGCAGAAGTCCCGGGATGAGAAGTAGCACAGATTTTAGGTTTAAGAATTTGCTGTTGATCAGCTACACAGCATCGAAATCGGATTGATCCAGCTAATGACTTCAAATTCGAAGGAAGCCAGTGCTGACTTTGATCTGGCATACTGTAAATTGATTTGAAGTCTATACAGCGCTACCAAGTCAGTGTTGACTTATATAATCCCAAATGAATATTTTGAAGTCAGTCTGCTTCCCAAGTTAGCAGCTGAATCAATGTAAATCAGCCTTTATTCTATGTAGACATAAAATTTTTGTGTGACATAAGGATTGATTAAAAAAAAAATACAATGCGGGTTATTGATAGATAAAACTAAGAAATAAAAAATATTTCTAATGACTGTTTATTTAGAAAGGAAGGAGAAAATGAAAATGTTAATTTGGCAAATACTATACAGATAAAATATAACAGATATTTTATTTAGGTTTATGGCTTGGCAGACAAGCCTTTAAGCCAGAACTTAAATTACAATATATACTCTTTGTTTTCTTAAACCTATGTATAGCTCAGCTGAACTGTAGGTATTCAAGTGATGCCTTTCAACAAAGTTAAATTACTACTTACAGTAGTCATTTGATTAGATTTACTGGTAGTATTTATATTTACTAGTAGTGACTACAAATTAAATTGTATAATTACATATAATCAAATACAATGCAAGAAAACTTAACTTATTTGTATTGTATTCTACTCATAGTACCTCAAGACTATAAGTAGAATAATTACTACTCAAAAACTATCAATATCCTACAACTACTGTTAATTTTAGAGTAATTTTACACATTGTTAGAAAATAAAACTGCACAGCACAACATCTCCTTTCAGATCCCGCCAAAAACTTCAAAATATAATAGATGAAACAAAATGTTTTTAGAGTTGTATACCACAATTCAACAAATAAGGTTGGCACTCAGCATTATTTAAATAAATATATGAAGAAACATCCCATTCCAGGTTAAGAAAATGTGCCCGCCCACTCACTAACATTATTTGAAAAATAAGATGGAAGTTTCAGAATAATACCAATATAATAGAAATTATAGGAGTGGTATAGTTATAGGGCACATTTATTTATTATTTGAGATATAAAATTAACTTTGGGTGGTTATAAAAAAAATAACCAAGAAGGCTAAGGCAGAAGCTCCACTTCGCTTTGCACTCAGCCTTAGCCTTCTAACCTATATTAAAAAAATTCAGATCTGTTCATAATAAATAAATGTGCCCTATAACTATACCCTATAATTATAAAACACTTTGAACAAAAATTGATTTGAACAAGACCCATTAGTAGTTTTTAATATAAAGGATATTAATTAATAAAAACTTTTTAGAATTTCAAAGCTAAAAGCACCTCTAGAATCCTTCATAATAATTGTATTGACTCACAGATTAAAGTGAATTTGTCTTTTCAAATAAAGACATATACATACCTTATGAAAGACCTTGAATCGTGCACAAAAACATTTTATTTTAAACACAATTTATATTAATATTCAGTTGACCTGTAAAAACTCCTTGATACTATCTTTATGTCATATGATTCAGGGAACCTAGCCTCTTTAAATAAAATAAAAATTTACTGACTGAAGTTTTTATAATGGCCAAACTTAAAAATAGAATATCAACAAAACAACCTGTTAACCATTAACAAAAAACACACGGTGCACTTACTTATTTCCAAGTAAGGATTATTCACCTGTTACACTAAAAAGACACTGTACAATTGAATTTATGCATAATAATGGAATTCCAGAAAGTCGCCACTTGTTGATAAGAAATGGACAGTGTAGAGCTTGTTTATTTAATAAAATTCGAATGTTTATATTGCGTCACTATGAAGATTCAGTACAACAAAGGTTACAGTATATTGGTTTAATAAAAGGCCTGGATTTACCTGTATCGAGCGATGCCCGCAAATTCTCTTCAAGCCAATTCCAAGAAATTTGACGTTTATTACACACACATGCAATGAACCTAAACACACACATCAATAGTTAAAATTAGATAAGGCTAATCTATCACATCTCACCTGATAGCGGTTGATAGTTAATTAATTTAACAACAATTAACAAGGAAAACGGTACAAAATGACGAGAAATTCGCTTAAATCGTCTCGTTTAATCGTTTTGCCGGGTGCTATGTGAGAGCGAGACGAAATATGTAAGACAAAAAGCAGAGTTCACGGAAAATGATGAAAAAAACATTACATCCCCCACTCTTAGTTTATTGGACATGACAGATAGAGTGATACCAGCATTTAGAAATAAAATTTCAACACATGTTAATTTAACCTTGAACTTTTAATAAAACTCGCATACGACATCATTGACTAAAGACAAATGTAAGGTATTAATAAAACATCTCAAAGACACTCATTAAAATAAGCTTACTACTAATATAGGTTAAGTAGCAAATCAAGAGTTAAGTATTATTGTATTATTTTCAGTATAAGTTATTTTAATAGCAATAAATTTAAATAATTATGACATCTCTGCACAATTGTAGACTATTTACGAAATACTGCTTCGTGTGCCTTATATTAATACTAAAGTGGTCCACTTGACTTCGTAATCACTCTGATTTTCTACCAAAATTCTGGAATAAAATTACTAAGTCTACATTCAAAGGATCATGAATTACAGATTTTAATATAATGTGTTCATCATTTAGGCATGGAAAATAGTGAAATACTATAAAAAGCAACTTTTAAGCGGTAACTTCAACTTACTAAAAATTCTATGAAACAAAACTACGACTGCGAAGAGAGCTTTTTTGCAGTACGACAGGTAATTAACAATAGAACTCTTTATTTATTTTATCAAATTTAATGACATAAAATTTATATATTTGTAATTGATAATAATCCTGGAAACCCTTTTATAATTGTAGTTCAATTAATATTCGCTAGATGTCGCTACACTTGCTACGATTCAAATTACATAGAATTTATGCGAAGACAAAATAAAATTAGTTGTATGGACAAAGATTCCATTGCCTGCCTTTCTGGTGAAATCTAGTACTACTATTGGCAATGGCATTGACATTTATTTGGTTGTTTTGAAAATTAAAATTTCCATTCTAACCTCACAAAACACACTACAATAAATTGAATGAAACATGACAGAAATAGTCATCGACGAGTTTTATTCTAAAGGCAATACGTATCCTATGATTGTAAATTTCCAAAATGGCTATCCCACAGACAATTTACAGAGCGACAAATGTCTTCTTTTGGAAGATATAAACAACAGCAGAAAATCTATCGCAACGGAGCTAAATCATATCGTATATGCTGGAGAAGAGGAAGAAGAAGATTTGGGTAAGAACTTTATACTTGCTAGAAACAAAAACACTGGTAAAGTAAGGTTAATCGAAATTTCTAATGTCGATGCAAAACCTTTCACGAAAACTGACTTGGAAGCTTCGCAACTTATAGAAGTTTCGCAATTAGAGCTCAGCAGAAAGTTCGGTTCTAAAAAGAATAAGCAGTATATGGAGCAGAGAGAGAAATTGAAAGTGAACGAACAAACTGTATCGGATCAAATGCAAAATGTAACTCAAACCATAACAGAAGATCAACTTGACTTGTCAAGCTACAACAAGGTGGATTCAGATGACTTCTACGTGCCAAAAATCAACAGAGATGCAAAGAAAGTAGAAGATGTTTATGAATTAGATGCTATATTAACAACAGAAGAATACGAAAAGATATATTCAGAAATAGAAGAAACAGATTATTTAGAGAAATTGCATCCATTCCTGAAGTCTATAGTGACAAGTGCTAATAAACTGGCGCAACAACACTCTGTTCTAGCTGTATATGCAAATACATTACTGACTTTATATATGACGTTAATGAAAGAAATCACTAAGAAAAGCTTCATAGCATGTCCACATTCGGTAACATTGAATGAAATCGTTATAAATAATTTTTTAACTCACACCAACAATAAGTATGGTAGATCACCACAATACAGAGATAAATCGCTCTGTTATGCTATAGTTTTTATTATGTTAATTAATAACTATAAGCTAGATATTGAAGAACTTTGTAAGCAGCTAAAGCTTACACCAAGAACGGTAGCAACAAAGATTGCAGTCACTGGTGCTACTATAGTCACTAATGGAAGTAAGAAAGTAGCTCAACTTAAGTTGCCATTAAGCAAACCTGCATTAAGAAGAAAAAGTGCTAAATTTTAAATAAAGTCTATTAATTTTATTTCTAATTTTTTTTAATCACATTGCTTCAACATAGCTTCTTGTTGTTTAAGGATAGCCC
This sequence comes from Dendrolimus kikuchii, assembly GCA_019925095.2. Taxonomy (NCBI): domain Eukaryota; kingdom Metazoa; phylum Arthropoda; class Insecta; order Lepidoptera; family Lasiocampidae; genus Dendrolimus; species Dendrolimus kikuchii. The sequence goes on from CM034387.1 coordinate 37,454,687, forward strand.
TAAGAAGAACAGGGGGGATGAATCCTCCGCTAACTAGATGCTAGAGGACCCCAGCAGCGGTATTACTGGAGGAGATCTTGTGCATACTTGCTCCTCCGGGGCTGACTGACTGACGTCAGTACTCACGGGATGCATGCGCACCTCTCTCCCTTTCTCACTCAGTGGCCTTCTTATGAGACATTACTGCCTCGCAGAATTTGGCTGCTCTCTTCCAGTGATTATCGCTGTGCAGCATAGCCTAGACTTCGAATCGATCAGACCTTTGACGGTCTTGAGTTCAAATCTCTGCAGTGTCCGTGCTGCACACTCAACCAGCGTATGAAGCGCAGAGTCCAGCGCACCACATCGGTGGCATTGAGGGGAAGGCAGGCAGCCCACAATATGATTCAGATACTTATCGAAGCATCCATGCCCAGTAAGTATCTGCGTCATCCTGAAGGTCAGGGTCCCACGTTTCCGCGCGAGCCATCGCAACAGGTGTAGGCGCACGGCCTCCACGGTCTCAACGCCAGCCACAAGAGTTTCCAAGTCTCTCGACCAAGTTTGGACCATGGTAGCGGTTTTCCGCGTCCTGATCGCCTGAATCTCGGCCTGGAAATAAACCAGGCCCTCACCGGCTTCCTGTCGAGAGCGTCGAACTTTGGCAAGTCAATATCCTCTAGGGAAACCTCGCGCTTTTTCGTACTATATTCAAATATGGCGGGCAGCGTTTGGCGTTATTTCAAAGCCAATTATTATTATTTTTATTTTCATTTTGCAAAAACTGATTTAAAACCATATTTATGAATTATTACATGCAAGCTAGAGGAGAGGGGGTGTCTTGGCGTATACTACGGTTGGTCATCGAATGGGGAGTTCCCTAAGAATGAAGTTTAATTAATTAAAACAATATTTTTAAATAAATTTATTGGCAGTGAGTATAAAAAATATTGATTCACGAGATTCAATAGACGCTGTACATTTACATAAATTACATAAAATTTAACGACCACTTTAGCCAACAACAAATGGCTATGTATTGCCATAGAAAAAGAATACTAGGGTAAATTATACCATTGCTGACACCACCGTTAAAGGGAGGCTGTCTATTAATGTATTCATATAATTAAGAAATATTAATATTTACATTGTAGCCATAAAATGATAATATTGTAGTGTCACACTATATTTACATTAAATTTGTCAAGGGGCCTCTACGTGTTGGCCTTTTCATGGCTCCACGCGAGCTTTCTAAAAGTCCGGGTCATTTTTATGGTCCGTGGTCTTCAGAGACGTACATGTGGAATAATATTATTGTTATGACTCGGACGAATAAAATGGGTACACCAAGCCCCAAGCTGCGAGTATAGCCGGCTAACAGAAGCCGATTTTAGAATAGGAAGCTGATCGCGTACTTATTCGTATTAAATAATCGAATTAGTACTGATACAGGTAGAATAAAGGATATATTACAGTTACCCAATACAGACGTAAACCACAATACGTGAGTTTATGCATACAAGTAAAAAAAGGCTTAACTTCATTTGACGTTATTTTTTCTTTTAAGCTCCGTCTACTTTGGTCTGGGTTGTATGGCTCCAAATAAATAATATTAAGATTTCTTAATATCTTCAATCAATTAATTTATATTTAATTATATAACGCGTAACATTGCGCGTCAATTAAAAGGTTATTCTAAACATTAGCCACATCTTTCTGCCTAGTTTGAATGAGTACTATTGCAAAACTTATTTCATGATAATTATTTTTAAAACATATTATCATAATATTCATTAGCATTTTTAATAATTATACAAAATATTTACTCAGAAAATTGCCATTTTTGTGTAGGACAATTAAATATTTTTATAACTATATCATAATAGGCTCTAGGATGTATAATAATAATAATAATTTTGATTTATATTATGTAAAATAATGTTTCGTAATCTTTTAAAATGAATATTAACAAAAACATTTTATAGAAATAAACTAATACTGTAATAATAATAATAAATCTGCAGACATACACACGAATTAAATATTTCCATAATAAGCAACATACACTAATATTATGAGTAATATACACAATGGACAATTCTGGAGCCGATACACCGATGGACCAAACAAAAAAAAACGGCTTATGAAATGTATTCTCAATAGAAAGGAACCCAAAAGCTTTGAGGTATAGTAAAAGTAGCCTCTCTTTTAAAAATATCCTATGAATATAATTTCTGTGCTTTCTCGCGGCTACGTTCGCGCAATATTCAAATCTGTATTTAGCCCAGTGAAAAAAGTAACTCTTGAAGTTTCTAAGCTCACATTCACACATTATTTTACTCTTGCTTTTTGAGGTGATATTATTTAAAACAATTTTTTATATCAAATTAGTGAAAAATTGAAAGTTTCAAGTTTTCACTGATTTGATCTAAAAATATGTTTTAAGCAACAAAACGTCAAAAATTACGTCAAAAACGTTAAAAGAGGAATGACATAGTTATGCAGGAGTTATACGCATTTGAGATTTACATGTATTGCTGGGCAATTATTATTCCTTTTATTCTTCTTCAGGAACATTAATAGGATTATTAGATATTTTCTTTAAGCCCACACTGGTTCTACCTTTATTTCAAGCGAATCATCTGCTAGCTCTAATTTTATATCGTTAGTCGTACTTTCCGGTTCCATAACTTCATGCAAAGATCCAAATCCCGAATATGAAGCTTCTTCATCATCACTCATCTCAGTCGTGCACAGTTCGCTTAAAATCATTTTACTCTTAAAACCATCGCTATTGGCTATCTTATATCTTTGAATTGCATATTCCAAGGAATTGTAGGAGGATTTACATGTTTCACATTTGAATATAATAGAGTCGCGTATATGCCGCAGCTTTTGGAAGATATTTAAATAGTATTCATCGTTGAAGTTCTTAAGACAATCTTCGCAGTCAACGTTGAAGACTCGACGTCGAGAGCCGAAATTCGCTAATGCATCCACCTCAAAACCTTCATGAAACTTCTTTATATGTCGTTTTAAAGTTTTACGCGTGCTAAAATCTTTTGTACATAAAATACAGCGAGGTAGAATTTTCTGCTTCGTATTAGGATACGACCTCACATGGCATACATCATTATGCTGCTCGAATTTCTCCTGTCCTCTCAAAACTACGTTACATTCCTCACATTTGTATATCTCATCTTCTGCTAAATGTTTGCTTTTTAGATGGATGTTCAGAGCCTCTTTAGAGCTGAAAGAAACTGAGCACAAGTGACAAGGGTATGTATTCATGTTGAATGAATGCAGCAGTTTCAAATGTATCTTGCAAGATTTTGCTGATTCGAAGCGTTTGTGGCATATATGACATTGTGGGAACGATGTTGAGTTTGGATGCTTTGTCCTTAAATGTTTACGTAAGCTACGTTTCTCTTTGAAAAGGGTTTCGCATTCAATGCACTTGTAACGTTGCATTCCTAGATGTGTATATTCTATATGTCGACGTATGTTTCTTTTAGATCTAAATTGTTTCTCGCAATAATTGCACTGTGACATCGAATCGTTATTATGAACTATTTTAATGTGCGACGCCAAGTAGTATTTATTTGAACAAATCTTGCCGCAGTCTTCGCATTCTACAGCTTGTTCTGACGTATGTTTCAACTTTATGTGATGTTTCAGGGAGCGATCACTGTAATAAATCCTATCACAATGCTCGCATTTGAAGGAGTTTTGGTCAAAACTCTCCTCCATGTTAGTTGATGTTATGTTAGAATCAGCTATTTGTGCTTGGGGGTGAAAAATTCGTGTATGAAACTCTAAACTTGAGATATCTGTGAAAAGTTTATCGCAATAACTGCAAGAGTTTACATTAGGTGGCGGTATACACACCTTTTTATGACCACTCATTGTTTCTTTACAATAGAACTTACTGAAGCACACATTGCAAGATGATAAACTATATTCAACATCATGGTTTATTCTCATATGATATTTTAATTCATAAACGGTTGCAAAAGTGATGTCACAATATTCGCATTTATAAAAACGCTTTTTATTTAACACTTGCTTCAGCAAAGCTCTTTTGCAGTACTTGTAAAATGTTTTGAACGAGTGCTCTGTTTTTATATGTTGCCGTAATAATGGTTCTCCTTCAAAACTTTTATAGCACTTCTTACAAAGGAAGTATCTTGATCTTGTGTCAATTTCAATGTAGTCACTGTAAATTACTTGTGTCTTATGAAAGTATTTTACGTGAGACTCCAAATTGTCCTGTCCCATAAACGTTTTATCACAATAATGACATCTTACAAAATCCTGAGACTCAGCATAATGAGTAGTGCGTAAGTGCCTTTTAAGACTTTGATTTGACGTGTAAACTTTCGGGCAAACATCACATTTATACTCTTCTTTATCACCATGTAACATTTCAATATGCCTTTTCAAATTTCTGTTATTCGTATAGACTTTTTCGCATAAGTGACACATAATTGCCCCTTTTTCAGGGCTGTGTGTCGCTTGTATATGCGCAATCAATGACTGTTTCCCTTTAAAAACCTTGTTGCAATCATCGCAAGTCGGATATTCGACATGCGGATTGTGTAATTGATTTAAATGGCGTTTTAAATTACGTTCTGTAGTGAAAGTTTTATAGCACAAATTACAACGAATTTCTGGTCCAACACCTTGTAAATGTACTGTGATCATATGAGACATTATATTCTGTTTTCTAGTGAAAATGCGACCGCAGAGGTCGCATTCGGGAAAAGGTTGACCATTTCTGTTGTGACCGCGAGATAGATGAAGCTGTAGGCCACCTGGACTTCCAAAACGCTGGTCACAAATTTCGCAGTAACACGAAGAATTAATATGACAATTTTCGATATGAGTTTGTAGGTTATATTTCCTTGTAAAAGACCTACTGCAGTAGTCGCAGACGAAGTCAGAGAGCTGTTGGTATATTGACATCATTTTATAAGACATGTTAAACAATTTCTTAAAGCTATAAAAATTTGTATTTTAAGTTTACACTTAAATCATTACACAATATTATTAACATATCTATTAATGATGAACATTCAAGTCTCAGCAATGATCCGGGGTTAAATATGACTGCCAAATGTCCATTCTGATACCTGTAAACAAATGCACATTTTTTACTATCATGTATTTTTTTATAAAATGGTTAAATAGAATTACATGTCCCATTGATCAGTTTTTTTATAATATTTGGCAAAAAATGTTTTCTTATTCACACTTCACTAAGTTATCAATTTTAAAGTCATCTACTTGTTGTGTATAAAGTTTTATGATAATCAGTTAACGGGGATTAACTTATTGTCATAAAATTTAAAGTTATCATTTTATTATATATATTATATTAACCCCAAAATACAGGCCTGTCCTAGTTTGGGGGCAAACCGACAACTTGTAGTCTCAAGTAATGTACCTAGCATAAATATTGTATATTGTAATTGTCATTTACTTAAAGAAATAAATTATTATATTATTATTATTATGATTGACAAGAACATAAATTTGTCTATAATCGTCAGAATAAAAATAATTACCAGTACAAACTAAGTATATAACATAACATTATTTGAATCCCCCTTCGTTAGTACTATTATATTTATAAACTGTATCACTAATAGAAAAAAAATAGGGATTAAAACATGAATTTTATTATACATTTTCATGTATGTTCCCATTTAAACAAAGTGCTGTTTTTAGAGGACATGCGCACAACATTTTTGCAACGTTGCCAGCAGGGCTTCTGCTCAATTATCCGGTGCACAAATTTTAAGTAGTGGGTGGGCGTAGTGGGTAGAGGGGAAGGTATACTTACCCTTTCTGCAACTCCTAGGGTCCAGAGTTTCTAAAATATTTATTTTTGGTAAACATAACCTCACCTATTTTTTCATTAAAATTATTGTGCTGGGTGGTGAAAGGTCGCGACCAGTGACTAAAACAGTGATTTAGTTTAGGTTAGATTAGCTTCAAACTAAAGCGCACAAGTCGAGCCAGCGTGCCGCGGCTGCCGGCGACTGCCAAAACCGACTGTAACCATTTACTATTTATTTCGTACACAAAATTTATAATTTCGTCTCTATTGGCCGCAATTTTTAATATTTTCATGTTTACTCTAGTAGCGTATGTGAATGTACTCTGTTGTGTTTTTCTTAATTTTTTTTTACGATATACACTGTTTTTTGATTCCATTTCTGTTGATTACTGGCTTTCTTTTTGACTTCAAAAGGATAGAGCAACCTTGTAATTGTAATATTAGTGAAAAATAAATGGGGTTATGTTCATTAAAAAAAAACTGAAGAACTCCGGAACATAGGGTTTATAGTAGGGGTATGTATGCCTCCCCTTTCCCCATGCCACCACCCCGCTACTTAAAAATCGTGCACTGGAAAACTATAGATTTACATATTTATAGCGGGATTATTACAATATCAACCCATAAAATCCCACTGTTGGGCTTCGCCGTATCTATGTTGAACGAAGCGATAGTATACACGGAAATGTGATATTAAACCAAATGTAACAATAATTCATAAACCGGTCCGTAACCGATACCTTTACCCTGTTATTACAGTTTTGAAAATAGTATACTCACATGAATGGTGATACTGCTAGAGATTTAGAATAATTTATCTAAATGTGTTTCTATTCTACTTATAGCATTTATTGTAATAATAATACAAATAAAATTGTAAAAATGCAAATATGTAGCTTATTGTTTGACAAAGACGAAATATTCTATAACTGTCATTGTCATTTCCTGTCTTCTTTGCTATCAAAAAGTCAAACATCTCGTGTTTCTATCTCTTTCTAAACTTTGAAAAGCAACATAGGTAAATCTGAACTTTTAACTGCCGTTATTTGTTGTAATTCGGTAAGCATTTTGATATACACTTTTGGACGTAGACTTTTGCAAATTTAATCCATTTTTCCCGGTCTTTCGTTATTTTTATCCAGTATCTTCACAACATCGATAGCTTCGTCCGGTCTAATATGGGACCCATACATGATCCTGCATTGTAGTCCTGCTGTGGGTCAAGCTTGCAGAACTCATCTAGCATTCAGGCACCAATTCAGTTATTACTATCTCGTCAAAATCGTGTTACACTATCCTGTCGAAACTCAATCGTAGATTTGCTTGATTTTGGTATTCTTTCAATTTTAATGTCATATCACGTCTATCTTTCTTTATAAATATTTATAAGCAAAAACTCGAGAAATATTTTTTTTAAATTTGGGTATATAGTCATTATTCATATATTCATTTCGTCTAACTCCATTTGTGCTAACGGTACTATGATTTTTTGTGTACTATTATTCCGCCACGATGGTATCGATAAGATATTGTGAATTGAGTATAATAAGAATTATCACTATCGCAATGCAATCGTACATTGTATTATATTTTCTCAACGCCAAGATATAGAAATAGTAAAATTTGTCCCCTGTTTAGTGTGGCCGAACGTAATGTAGTATGCAACCACATTCATGTTCCTCATTGCGCGGCGGACTGCAATGCAGGCCCGTGAATGGGCTTCCTTCAGCTGCCAGGTAGGCTCCACCCCCTCCTCACCATTTTCCGCTACCTCAAAACAAGAAATAAAAATTTATATTCAGAGTCCACTTAATTTTTTTACATACCTACAAAAAAATTTAAATTACAAACAGCTTTAAAAAGTACTATGCTAGGTTTTGGAAATTTTATACTTTTATCTTTGAAACACGCCTCGTATCAACAAAAAAAAAAGGCAAACGTCTATTCTATTGCAAAGAATACTTTTATAAATTTATAATATATACTGGAAAGTCTATTGTCTTGTCTTATCGGCTATGGCTATCCCTATTTACTTTGTATTTAATTCGCAATTTGTAGAATATACTTTAAATTTAATTATTATGGTATTAATAAAGATTGTAGTGTAATTTCTTTTTGTTATAATCCGGCGCAATATAAACAAAAAGTTCAATTTGCTCACAACAATGGTCCAGGCTTAGATCATATTATCCTCAATGGATTGAGGATATTCAATATATTGAATAAAATATTAACAAACATGTCTAAAATTGCTATATGTAGGGTGTGTTTTAGTGTTGATAGACGTATGTACTCTATAAACAACAGTTTATTACAAGAAATATGGGAAAGACTCACAAATACTAGCGTAAGTTTATTCATATTTCGATAATAACTAGAGAACATAAAAAGATAAGTAGGGCAGTTATTATAATGCATATATCCCTAACTGCTATAAGGAGATTTTTTTATTGCAGGATATCAGCAGACAGGCAGACGGCCCACTTGTTAGAAAGCGGTTACCATCGCCTATGGACATTTGCAACACCAAAGGTGCTACAAATGTGCTGTTGCTCTCTTAAGGAAGACTGGAACCTGGTCACTAATGCCAGAACACAGCTCAAGGTTATTATGGCGACATACTTTAGACCACGGGTGGTAACCATCCAGTCGGGCAGCCTTACCACCTGGCTGTGGGTTGTTTTGTCGCCTCTTATGATAGGCCTCCTGGCTGCAGGAAATTGTATTCTTTCTCCGTTCCTGCACGGATAATTGTGGATCTCTTGTATTTTTGTTTTTGCGATGCTGGCAAACAGACAAACGGCCCAGCCAATGGAAAGTTACTGTCGCCTATACACATTTGCAATACCAGGAGTGAAGCCAACGCGTCCGGCTTTTGGTATGGAATATGGAGATGAGAATTAAGGGACCAGACAGGACAGGAGGAATACTATAGAGGAGATGGGATTGGAATAAAAGAATGAAATAGGGGAAGTGAGCTATCAGAACTCATTTATGAAACAAAATGCGATTACCTCAAGTTAAACCATAGGTGGGGTGTAATTATGGGACACCATTTAAGAAGAGTGGGGATGAAGGTAAGGAAAGGAATGCTCCAGTGGTTCAGGCATGTCGAAAGAATGCATGATGAAAGAATGACTAAACAGATATACAATGCAAAAGTGGATAAATGCAGAAGTCGTGGAAGGCCATGACACACCTTCCGTGATCAAATTGATCATGTACTAGTCAAGATTATAAGTTGTCATAATTTTCAGTTTGATAGCAGTGATGGGAAACCACTGTTTGTGTGCTACATATGCTATGCTCACCTGAGAAAGTCACATCAATTGATGAAGAATGCTCTCAAGGCTGAGGAGTTGCTCACAGCGTTCATTGAAAATGGTTTGGAAGTAAGCTTCTGTTTACTAATAAGAAATTTGGCAAATGAATGATAATTTTTATCCTATCCCTCCAATTTCATCTGAAAAGTCATGGTAGCTTAATGGCTAGCACACGCGTCCTAAAGTCAAAGGGCACAAGTTCTATCCTGGCCGGAATGTATGCACCACTTGGACTGTTTTCTGACCTAATGATCACATTGTTACAATTACCACGTGCTAACAACGGTGAAGGTAAACATCATGTTGCAACCTGCACGTTGAGATAACCGATGTGTCAAACCGGTCAAGCCTTGGACAAGCGTTACGGGTATACTGTTTGCTCCCCCCCTACCTGTAATGGGAGGCCTGAGCCCAGCAGTGGGACATTTATGGGCTGTTAAATATCTATATATATAAAAGAAAGTCATGTTAGTTACACTATTTATAACTCAAGAACGGCTGTACCAATTTGGCTGAAAATTGGTGGGGAGGTAGCTTAGAATCAGGAGACGGACATAGGATACTTTTTATCCCGTCGGAACCGGTAGGTGGTGCTGAGATCGGGTTCTAGAATCCTAATCACCTGGAGCGATTTTGGTGATTTTGTTTATGTGTGTTTGAGTGGGTTCCCGGATGGTTTAAATCCACAATTGGAACCGGTAGGTGGCGCTAGGATCGAGTCCTATATTTTTATTTTTTCCGAGCAGGACAACGTCTGACGGGGCGGCTAGTGCATATCTATGTATGAAATTTATTATTATTCACACTATATATATATATATATATATATATATATATATATATATATATATATATATATATATATATATATATATATATATATACATTACATTAGGCCACACCAAACAGGGGACAAATTTTACTATTTCTATATCTTGGCCTTGCGAAAATATAATACAATGTATGATTCCATTGCTGATTCCATTGTGATAGTGATAATTCTTATTATACTCAATTCACAATATCTTATCGATACCATCCTGGCGGAATAATAGTACACAAAAAATCATATTACCCTTAGCACAAATGGAGTTAGAGGAAATGAATATATGAATAATCACTATATATCCAAATTTAAAAAAAATATTTCTCGAGCTTTTGCTTATAAATATTTATAAAGAAAGATAGACGTGATATGACATTAAAATTGAAAGAATACCAAAATCAAGCAAATCTACGATTGAGTTTCGACAGGATAGTGTGACACAATTCTGACAAGATATATATATATATATAACAGTGCAACATCCATCCGTCCTAGGGTGCAGTTGAAAACCAGTGTCAGGCACCTGTTGCCTGGCACATGCTGAACTGCACCTATTTGGTGCCATCGCAAGACTTTTATTTGGATATATATCATCATACAATTCATCGCAATTGGCTCTCGTTATGTGATGACCAAATAAATGTTTTTTCTTTCTTTGTATATGGTCTGTCTAAGGCCGGTTACTACATCTTACTATACATCCACTTGCTAATGTTGGTTGAATTTTGACATTACTTGGAGCTTCTTTTTCTGCAAGTGGACGGTTGACGCAACTACTCAGAAGCTACCTGGAGCCTCCAAATACTTCGCCCTGTATACAAAGGCGAGTTTAACTCTATAAAGAGTTTCTTCCAGCAGTGGTTTATATTTAAATATAAACTTGGGTATATATATTATTATATTACTAGCGGCCCGGCGCGGTTTCACCAGTGCTGTTTTTTTTTTATTATTGCAGGAGTTCAACAGACAGGCAGACGGCCCACTCGATGGAAAGCGGTTACCATCGCCTATGGACATTTGCAACACCAAAGGCGCTACAAACGCGCTGCTGCTCTCTTATGGGAGACTGGAACCTGGTCATTAATGCCGGAATACAACTCAAGGTTGTTAGGGCGACCTACTTTAGACCAGGGGTGGTAGCCATCCAGTCGGGCAAATGCCCTACCACTTGGCTATGGGTTGTTTTGTCGCCTCTTACGACAGGCCTCCCGGCTGCAGGAAATTGTATTCTTTCTCTGTTCCTGCACAGATAATAAACTGTCCCGCTCCCGTGGTATATAGCCTATGACACTCCCTGTTAACGTAGCTTATCAACAGTAAAAGAATTTTTGAAGTCGGTTTAGTAGATCCGGAAATTACCCCCTACAACTCACAAACTTTACCTCTTTATAATATTAATATAGCTATATATTACGGCTATTGATACGTTCTACAGGGCATAGTAGCAGTGCATTCTTAGCTTGCATATGTTTGAATTATTAATTCGAGTTTCACATAATATAACATAGTAAATTGCTACGTTCCAGCAATCAGAGAGCCTGATATCTTTGATAGCCAGCCAGACATACAAGTTTGAATATAATTACGCTATTGCCCCACAAGACTGCACAGAATATAATGTAAATGAGACTGATGTCCTGGAGGAACTAAAGAAGGAGGATAAAGAGTGTGAGATTAATATCAAGGAGGAAGGAGGTAAGGGTGATTTTTTTTATATGCTTTTTATTAGCTTCATACGTATGTTAGTAAACATATGTTACGGAATCTTTCAAGTTAAATTTGATCGACTTCCCGGTTTCTGATTGAGCTGAAATTTTGCACGTATGTGTATATCGCGTGACAATGCAATAATATGGTACCGTGGAGCTGGTCTGATGGAGTCGGAAGGTGGCCATAGGAACTCCTGTACTAAACAAGATAGACCCGTCGTGTTTGGGCTCGTTTTACTTGTCTTGGCTAGCACTCTGCTGCTACATGATATGCAGGATCTAAAAAGCTTGTATTTAAAAACCTTTTTAAAACAGTTTATTAAACTTGCAACACCGTCGCTGTCAACCCGTAAGGTGGGGGGGGGGGAAAGGGGGGTATATTATCACTTTGACTATTCAAACCATGGGTATTTATAATTTACGTGTCCGAAGCCGCGGGGATCAGTTAGTTATATTATTTATGGTTCTTTTCTTGTTCAGATGTCTCAGACTCGAACCATAAAGAGAGTATAGACATAGATCATGTAGACTCTTGTACAGACTCAGACGACAATGTCCCGTTGAAAACTATAAGTGTCAAGAAGCAGCTGAAAAGAGAAGTTCGTAAGAGAATCGAGAGGAAACCGAGGAAGATTATACTTAAGAAAATTGATAAAGGTAAACAGTTCTAAGTAATACTAATAACTAGTAATGTTTTGTCAAAGAAGCAAGTGAGGTGTGTAAGAATAAGCCTGAATGGCGCTTTGTTGTCCGTGCCTACCCCGCAAGGGAACTGGCGTGAAGTTATGTATGTATGTACTAATAACTAGTGGTCGAAATGCGACCATAATTAATTTCAATTATAAGTTTGAACAATATTAAGGTTTTGTTGTCAAAGACTATATCTAAGACTATTTTTATCCGTGCAGGAACGGAGAAAGAATACAATTTCCTGCGTTGGGGCGAAGAGGCGACTTAACAACCCACAGCCAGGTGGTAGGGCGTTTGCCCGACTGGATGGCTACCACCCCTGGTCTAAAGTATGTCGCCATAACAACCTTGAGTTGTGTTCCGGCATTAGTGACCAGGTTCCAGTTTCCCTTAAGAGTGCAGCAGCGCATTTGCAGCAACTTGGTGTTGCAAATGTCCATAGGCGATGGTAACCGCTTTCCATCAAGTGGGCCGTCTGCCTGTCTGCTGAACTCCTGCAATAAAAAAATAAAATAAAAAAAATACACTTTTATAATCACAGATTTCGTCAAGGCTACACTGTTAATTTGACTGTAACAATGTGTGTAATTTTTTTTTACTGATTTAATGTATTTTTTATGCACAAATAAAAAAAAATTATTAGCATTCTGCACTCCTTCTCTATATAAACTATAAGTGTGCGAAATTTCATACTCCTCAGTCCGCGCAATTTTCGAAAAAAGGGGTACAAAGTTTTTGCTTCACATATTAATGATACAGACATGCTATGTTTAGAATTGTATAATATAACAAGGATATGCCCCGACTTTGTCCACGCTTGATTTGAAATTCCCGCGGGATTCTCAGGACGTAAAGTGAAGTTTTCTTTTTCATTATTTTTTGGTTTTGAATGTCAAACATTTGATGTTCGTTCCGGTTTTTTTTTAATTTTTTTATTGCTGCAGTTCAGCAGACAGGCAGACCGCCCACTTGATGGAAAGCGGTGCTACAAATGCGCTGCTGCTCTCTTAAAGGAGACTGGAACCTGGTCACTAATGCCGGAGCACAACTCAAGGTTGTTATGGCAGCATATTCTAGACCACGGGTGGTAGCCATCCAGTCGGGCAAATGCCCTACCACTTGGCTGTGGGTTGTTAGGTCGCCTCTTACGACCGGCCGCAGGAAATTGTATTCTTTCTCCGTTCCTACACGGATAGAGCGTGGCGGGTTAAGTTTTGACCACATTTTTTTACTAAAGTTGAAACATTCTGCAATTATCATTCAGCTTTTTTATTTATTGATTCTGGGGCGGTACGAAGTTTTTAAGATTTTTGTTAGTACATACATACATTTTTATTTATTATAATCATTATTTCCCCTATAATGGGAAGCCCGAGCCCAGCAGTGGGACGTTTATGGGCTGATATTATTATATACATACATTTCTAAGAATCATAACCTGCCCACTTCATGACATATAAGCCGAGCGCAGAAGGTTTGCCGATAACTACTTACTATTATAGTATAGACATAGACATAGACAACACTTAATTGTTCACCAAAACAAAAATTACAAAAAAAATGTACAACAAGACAATAGTTAGGAAGTCTTCAATGAAGCACCCTTTGGCTTGAAATGCGTACATTTTCAATAATTTGCGATTTTACAATAATTTTATAAAATAGTTGTTGCGCGTACAAATTTGCGTCTTCGTTCCGTTCTTGAATTTCGAATATTGGCGGTTGGCCGTAGACAAGGAGCGTTTGTCATAGGCAATTTTGATATTGCGCGTACACACCGGCGCGAGCGTACTGATTGCATACCCGGCTGGACCGGTGTGTACCTTTTACACACCTCACTTGCTTCTTTGACATTCATAACTCTTGTCATGCACACTCGTCTGTTCTTAAGACTCCTGACATCACCCTCCGCTAGTACACGATCAATTTGATCATGGAAGGTGTGTCGTGGCCTTCCACGACTTCTGCATCCATCCACTTTTGCATTGTATATCTGTTTAGTCATTCTTTCATCATGCATTCTTTCCACATGCCCGAACCACCGGAGCATTCCTTTCCTTACCTTCACCCCGACACTCTCTTTCAGACCAACTCTCTTTCTTACTTCGTTATTACGAACGCGGTCCGCGAGCGTAATTGTAAAGTAGCACATACATTATTGAGTAAGACTTACATAATGATTCCTGAGTGAATTTTTAAATATGGCAAAATATTTAGCTTTTCTGACATCAGTGGGCGAAGAGTTCCAAAGTAAAACAGCCTGCATGGCGAAGGAGTTGGAATAAAATGTTGAAGAGTCTGCAGGTGCCATTAAGAGGAGATTATTAGTGGAGCGCAAATTGAGTGTATGTGATGTATGAAGGAAGTTGAAACGTTCCTTAAGATAAAGAGGGGTATAAGGTATAAACAGTATACGATATAGTAAGTTGAGCAGATGAGCATTCCGGCGAAGTGAGATAGGCAACCACTCGAGCTTTTTGCGATATTCAGAAACATGGTCATATTTTTTTCATGCATGCATTTTAATGCAGCGTACGTACCCATCTCGGCTGAAAAGGCATGATATCCAAGAGTTACAGGAGAGGACTTCTCCATGAAACAAAGAGTAGTGTTCTCAATGGAGAACACACTCATTGGTAAAGAATTAGCACAAGCCATTGATTTAAAGTCGGGTTGCGACTGATTGTGGATATTAAAAAAAAAAAAAAAAAAAATCTACCAAATATGAACCTTATGCAAAAGTATATACTTATGTAAAGTATATACAATAATAAATGTATTGCAAGAACTATTTATGTGACCTTTTTCGCCAACCCTACTGACCATCGATGCGTAACATCATGAGGCTATCGGCAAACCTTCTTCGCACGCTTAGTAAATAACCCTTTTAACCCACGCCAAGTCGCGGGCAAAAGCTAGTGTGACAATAATATCACTTTAAAATTTCAAATATATATATTTCTCAGGTAAAAAGCTGGATGTGATCGAAATAGACTTAACGAAAGAGGAGCAAATCAACGAGTTGATGAAGCGATGTCAAACGCAGAACTATATGTATTCACCGTTCCGATGTGAGCTTTGCTACAAGGGATTCGTTGACACTAAAGCGTATGAGAATCACAAGGACAGGCATAGCGAGGTATTTACATACAGTGCAACCTCTTAAACACTTACATATTATATATATAACTTTATAAGTAATACTAGCGGCCCCGGCAGACGTTGTCCTGCCTTTAAAAAATAAAATCCTAGAACCCGTACCCAGAGCCACGTACCGGTTCTAATTGCGAATCTAAACCATCCGGGTGCCCACTCAAACACACAAAAACAAAATCACCAAAATCGCTCCAGGCGATTAGGAGGATTTCAGAACCCGATCTCAGCGCCACCTACCGGTTCTAATTGCGAATCTAAACCATCCGGGTACCCACTCAAACACACAAAAACAAAATCACCAAAATCGCTCCAGGTGATTAGGAGGATTCCAGAACCCGATCTCAGCGCCACCTACCGGTTCTAATTGCGAATCTAAACCATCCGGGTACCCACTCAAACACACAAAAACAAAATCACCAAAATCGCTCCAGGCGATTAGGAGGATTTCATAACCCGATCTCAGCGCCACCTACCGGTTCTAATTGCGAATCTAAACCATCCGGGTACCCACTCAAACACACAAAAACAAAATCACCAAAATCGCTCCAGGCGATTAGGAGGATTTCAGAACCCGATCTCAGCGCCACCTACCGGTTCTAATTGCGAATCTAAACCATCCGGGTACCCACTCAAACACACAAAAACAAAATCACCAAAATCGCTCCAGGTGATTAGGAGGATTCCAGAACCCGATCTCAGCGCCACCTACCGGTTCTAATTGCGAATCTAAACCATCCGGGTACCCACTCAAACACACAAAAACAAAATCACCAAAATCGCTCCAGGCGATTAGGAGGATTTCATAACCCGATCTCAGCGCCACCTACCGGTTCTAATTGCGAATCTAAACCATCCGGGTACCCACTCAAACACACAAAAACAAAATCACCAAAATCGCTCCAGGCGATTAGGAGGATTTCAGAACCCGATCTCAGCGCCACCTACCGGTTCTAATTGCGAATCTAAACCATCCGGGTACCCACTCAAACACACAAAAACAAAATCACCAAAATCGCTCCAGGTGATTAGGAGGATTCCAGAACCCGATCTCAGCGCCACCTACCGGTTCTAATTGCGAATCTAAACCATCCGGGTACCCACTCAAACACACAAAAACAAAATCACCAAAATCGCTCCAGGCGATTAGGAGGATTTCATAACCCGATCTCAGCGCCACCTACCGGTTCTAATTGCGAATCTAAACCATCCGGGTACCCACTCAAACACACAAAAACAAAATCACCAAAATCGCTCCAGGTGATTAGGAGGATTCCAGAACCCGATCTCAGCGCCACCTACCGGTTCTAATTGCGAATCTAAACCATCCGGGTACCCACTCAAACACACAAAAACAAAATCACCAAAATCGCTCCAGGCGATTAGGAGGATTTCATAACCCGATCTCAGCGCCACCTACCGGTTCTAATTGCGAATCTAAACCATCCGGGTACCCACTCAAACACACAAAAACAAAATCACCAAAATCGCTCCAGGCGATTAGGAGGATTTCAGAACCCGATCTCAGCGCCACCTACCGGTTCTAATTGCGAATCTAAACCATCCGGGTACCCACTCAAACACACAAAAACAAAATCACCAAAATCGCTCCAGGTGATTAGGAGGATTCCAGAACCCGATCTCAGCGCCACCTACCGGTTCTAATTGCGAATCTAAACCATCCGGGTACCCACTCAAACACACAAAAACAAAATCACCAAAATCGCTCCAGGCGATTAGGAGGATTTCATAACCCGATCTCAGCGCCACCTACCGGTTCTAATTGCGAATCTAAACCATCCGGGTACCCACTCAAACACACAAAAACAAAATCACCAAAATCGCTCCAGGCGATTAGGAGGATTTCAGAACCCGATCTCAGCGCCACCTACCGGTTCTAATTGCGAATCTAAACCATCCGGGTACCCACTCAAACACACAAAAACAAAATCACCAAAATCGCTCCAGGTGATTAGGAGGATTCCAGAACCCGATCTCAGCGCCACCTACCGGTTCTAATTGCGAATCTAAACCATCCGGGTACCCACTCAAACACACAAAAACAAAATCACCAAAATCGCTCCAGGCGATTAGGAGGATTTCATAACCCGATCTCAGCGCCACCTACCGGTTCTAATTGCGAATCTAAACCATCCGGGTACCCACTCAAACACACAAAAACAAAATCACCAAAATCGCTCCAGGCGATTAGGAGGATTTCAGAACCCGATCTCAGCGCCACCTACCGGTTCTAATTGCGAATCTAAACCATCCGGGTACCCACTCAAACACACAAAAACAAAATCACCAAAATCGCTCCAGGCGATTAGGAGGATTTCATAACCCGATCTCAGCGCCACCTACCGGTTCTAATTGCGAATCTAAACCATCCGGGTACCCACTCAAACACACAAAAACAAAATCACCAAAATCGCTCCAGGTGATTAGGAGGATTCCAGAACCCGATCTCAGCGCCACCTACCGGTTCTAATTGCGAATCTAAACCATCCGGGTACCCACTCAAACACACAAAAACAAAATCACCAAAATCGCTCCAGGTGATTAGGAGGATTCCAGAACCCGATCTCAGCGCCACCTACCGGTTCCAATTGCGAATCTAAACCATCCGGTACCCACTCAAACACACAAAAACAAAATCACCAAAATCGCTCCAGGTGATTAGGAGGATTCCAGAACCCGATCTCAGCGCCACCTACCGGTTCTAATTGTGAATCTAAAAGAGTAATATATTTTTTTATTCTAGGTCATGACAAAATAAGATTAAAAATCTTGCCAAAAGATTTTAAAGTTTATAATTAACAAATAAAAAATAGGGGTTGATCGTAGAGGGGTGAAAATTTAGGGTTGTTTTTGTATGTTGTATCATAAAAAAATAGAAATTAAAAATTTTGTCTAAAAAATAAATAAAAAAATTTAGGGGTGGACTACCCCTAACATTTAGGGGGATGAAAAATAGATGTTGGCCGATTCTCATAGATACCGGATAAGCACAAAAAATTTCATCAAAATCTGTCAAGCCGTTTCGGAGGAGTATGGCAACGAAAACTGTGACACGAGAATTTTATATATTAGATTTGTTCTTTCTTTAGACTTCTTTATTCGTGCAGGAACGGAGAAAGAATACAATTTCCTGCGTTGGGGAGGCCTGTCGTAAGAGGCGACAAAACTACCCACAGCCAGGTGGTAGGGCATTCGCCCGACTGGATGGCTACCAGCCCTGGTTTAAAGTGTGTCGCCATAACAACCTTGAGTTGTGTTCCGGCATTAGTGACCAGGTTCCAGTCCCCTTTAAGAGAGCAGCGGCGCATTTGTAGCACCTTCGGTGATGCAAGTGACCATAGGCGATGGTAACAGCTTTCAATCAAGTGGGCCATCTGCCTGTCTCCTGAACTCCTGCAATAAAAAAAAATTAAAAAAAAAGACATTGAAACTAAAATACATTATGTAGCAGATCATTGCCAACGGGGAGCGTGCCCAGAAGGCTGGCTGCATTGCCACGCTGTATGGCAGTATTTATTTGTTGTGCAAAATATGAGCCAGCCTTCTGATCACGGGTAATGTCAGAGAGTTTCTTACATATGTCTTTCAAGACCCCACGGGCCTAATGTTTCAACCCCAAACAGCACAAATATGTAACCCCTTCCTAAGGCTCCATATTCGCGCCGTTCGAAGTCCTCAGCCGAAGCGGCAGCGTTGCCAAACTTTATAATATTAATAGGAATATCAGGGGTAGGTTACATAGCTTCTACTAGGATTAGCCTATATCGCAGGAGCCTAACAAATATTATTGTGTAAATAAAGTATTATGTAAAAATAAATAAACAAAGTCCTATGAAGTAAGCAAAAACGGTGTTACCCTACTTCAAGAGTGTACAAATTAAACAAAATGGCAGCAGTTCCGTCGCGGACGTGAAATAAAGAGAGCAATTTGCAATTGTAAACGCCTCCTACAGTTGTTTAAATGGTTAATACTTGCTTTTAAACACTCTTTTACACTTTATTCAGGCCTCTTTAGTCGGATTATAGTACTATACTACTAGACTGGACTACTGTAATCATATCATCATACATACATAACTTCACGCCAGTTCCCTTGCGGGGTAGGCACGAATTATTCTTACACACCTCACTCGCTTCTTTGACATTCATAGCTCTTGTCATGCACGCTCGTCTGTTCTTAAGGCTCCTGACATCGCCTTCTGCTAGTACACGATCACCACGATACTAATACTCCAAAATGTATCCGATAGAAAACCGACAAGCTGGCAACACCGCGTCGATGTTCAAGACTTTGTCGGAGTTTTTGGCGGGAACTGAAAGGAGATGTCGTGCTGTGCAGTTTTATTTTCTTAAAATGTGTAATATTACTCTAAAATGAACAATCGTTGTAGTATATTGATAGTTTTTGAGTAGTGATTATGCGTTTTGTGAGAAATGTGGCCCGTAGAGTTGTCACAAGAACTCCGTTGAATGGCACTAGCTGATTACCTACAGCTCAGCTGTGCTACACATAGGCTTAATAAAACGAAGAAACTATATTGTAAACTAAGATCTGGCTTAAAGGCCTAGCTGCCAAGCCATAAACCTAAATAAATAATACAAGCCTATCAACTTCCTGGCTCTCCGCTCAATCGATTCTCTAGTGCCTCGAGTTGGTATTTAGCTGAGCCATCCCAAAGATGAGAACAATACTCCATACTTGACCGTATTTCTGCTTTATGCAGCATCAGTTATAAACTAAACTGACTAAACAGATATACAATGCAAAAGTGGATGGATGCAGAAGTCGTGGAAGGCCACGACACACCTTCCATGATCAAACTGATCGTGTGCTAGCAGAAGGTGATGTCAGGAGCCTTAAGAACAGACGAGCTTGCATGACAAGAGTTATGAATGTCAAAGAGGCGAGTGAGGTGTGTAAGAATAAGCCTAAATGGCGCTCTGTTGTTCGTGCCTACCCCGCAAGGGAACTGGCGTGAAGTTATCTATGTAGTTATAAACTAAGAGACTAGACTATACTCAGGTTTGACTGTTTTATCTTTTTTTTTTTTTTAAATATAATAATATAGTAATCGGCAGACAAAGACACACATTGTATATCCCCAAATTAAGCAAGTTACGCTTGTGTTATGGATAATATACAACGGACCACTCTGGGGCCGATCGCAAACACCCAGACCATAGTAAATAAGGGAGAAAATACGTTTCCGAAATTCACTAGACCAGGAATCGAACCCGGAACCTCCTCTGCGTTGCAGTGAGGTACGCCGGCAAAGGCTCAGCCCGCTCAACCACAGAGGCCGTCAAATCCAAGCTTCTGGTTAAAATTGTTTACCGGCCTGAACAGAGCGCTATCTTCAGCCGTATCTATTGTTGCTGCTTTCAGAGCAGTGGCGCCCACGAGTGTGAGATATGTCACATGAGGTATAAAACTGCGCGTCAACTCAAAACCCACAGATACAACATACACGAGAAACACTACAAGTGTAAACGGTGCTCGTTCATTTCGCACACGCCGTGAGTATTTTTTTTTTAATTTGACGCACACGCTTGTCAGTGTCAATTCTTTTCTGATTTTTTTACTTTTATTTTTGTGAATGCGGTTTAGCTGAAGGAACTCTACACCACATTTTCTTTGATTGTCCCAAAATGATTACTCCCTTGTATGACGTTTTACATAAAAAGCTTCCTCGCCCTGTCAGTTTGAACTTCCTCCTCACCCTGGCTGACAAAAACCATGTATATACTTTATGTAAATTTATGTCAGTTAATAACATTTATCGATAATTTATTTATTATATTGTCTATTTATAATTTATGTAGTGGGGTTAGTCTAACCTATATGTGTTTTGTTCTGTTTACAGGTATACAGAAAACCTTACTATACAATGTACCGGTCAAAATTTATTTTATAGAGCTTAATTTGCTACATTAGTTCACCTGTCATTTTCCGTATATTTTTCGCATCTACGGCGACATTGGCGAAATCAATGCCAAAGGCGTTGGAGCCAAAATCAACAAAAGTCAAGTCAAGTTACTTGTATTTTCTTTTGTTGTAACTCTTTCCATTGCTAAAAAGTAATGTAACCTACGGTTTGTACGCTTTCAAAGATGCTGGGCTGAATCGTCGTTACGATGGACCCCGTTTGAAGGGTGTTGCCAGGGCAAACCAGGTTGAGTTAACACGTCTGTTTTAGTATATTGTTTATTGCGTATTTATATGTAAAATACGCTGTATGAGCAATGTTGGCTCCTACAACTTATTTCTAATACATTCTTATTTTTATAATTTTTTTTTGCCAAACCATTTCTATTTTAATCCGTGCAGGAACAGAGAAGGAATACAATTTCCTGCGTTGGGGCGGTCTGTCGTAAGATGTGACAAAACCACCCACAGCCAGGTGATAGGGTATTTGCCCTTCTGGATGGTTACCACCCCTAGTCTAGAGAATGCCGCTATAACAACCTTGAGTTGTGTTCCGGCATTAGTGACCAGGTTCCAGTCTCCCTTAAGAGAGCAGCAGCGCATCTGTAGCACCTTTGGTGTTGCAAATGTCCATAGGCGATGGTAACCGCTTTCCATCAAGTGGGCCGTCTGCCTGTCTGCTGAATTCATGCAATAAAAAAAAGCAATGTTATAGTAAAGTTTCATCAAAATCCATTCAGTAGTTTCTGCGTGAAAGAGTAACAAACATACATATATCCATACATTCTTACAAACTTATGCGTTTATAATATTAGTAGGGTTATGAAATGTGACGTCACGGAATTCAGGACCAACCCACCTAACCCTCGTCTCAATGTCAAACTTCGTCGACCCCCTCCCACCCCTTTTAATGTGTGACGTAATTTATGCACGGGCCCGTAGTGGTCGTGGACTGACAAGCACTTTGCCTTTTTTTTCAGAAATCAAGCGAAACAACACGAGAAATGGCACGAGGGCTACACGTATGTGTGCAAACTGTGCAGCCAGAAGTTTACGTGAGTACTTTTTACGTTCAACACACTCACTACACTGCCACGTCACTATCACTACACTACACTACCACGTGAAACTTACAGAGGTTAAGATTTAATAAAAGTGCTACAATATTATTTCTTCCAGAAAATCGACTTCGTACCTATCGCACGTGCGAAAGGTACACCCCTCCGAGAATGTATGCAATATATGCGGGGAGTGCTTCGTTGGGAGACTGGGTTTGATGCTGCACAAAACCAAAACGCACAGGAAAGAGGAGGCGGTAAGTATGCTACTTTGAAGTGTTTATAGCTATTTTATCCATGCAGGAAAGCGATATAGAGCTTTATATTTACAAGAGGCAAACAGAGGTTGCTCTCTTTGACGCAGACTGAGGCTGCTCACTTTGACGCAGTGTATCGGAACTTTACAAATATTCCAAATTTTATAAATAATTATTACATTTACGAGTAAACTAATTCAATTTATTACATTGTTTATCTTGATATTTTCATTTTTTAATTTTTGTTAACATTTAAAGTGTGACAAATGGCGCCCAACGCGGGGCAATGTAACGGAACGTTACAAATATTACAAATTTTATAAATAATTATTACATTTACGAGTAAACTAATTCAATTTATTACATTGTTTATCTTGATATTTTCATTTTTTAATTTTTGTTAACATTTAAAGTGTGACAAATGGCGCCCAACGCGGGGCAATGTAACGGAACGTTACAAATATTACAAATTTTATAAATAATTATTACATTTACGAGTAAACTAATTCAATTTATTACATTGTTTATCTTGATATTTTTAATTTTTGTTAACATTTAAAGTGTGACAAATGGCGCACAACGCGGGGCAATGTAACGGAACGTTACAAATATTCCAAATTTTATAAATAATTATTACATTTACGAGTAAACTAATTCAATTTATTACATTGTTTATCTTGATATTTTCATTTTTTTTTTTGTTCACATTTAAAGTGTGACAAATGGCGCCCAACGCGGGGCAATGTAACGGAACGTTACAAATATTCCAAATTTTATAAATAATGATTACATTTACGAGTAAACTAATTCAATTTATTACATTGTTTATCTTGATATTTTCATTTTTTTTTTTGTTCACATTTAAAGTGTGACAAATGGCGCCCAACGCGGGGCAATGTAACGGAACGTTACAAATATTTCAAATTTTATAAATAATTATTACATTTACGAGTAAACTAATTCAATTTATTACATTGTTTATCTTGATATTTTCATTTTTTATTTTTGTTAACATTTAAAGTGTGACAAATAAAAGGAATAAATCACCCAAGGAGCAGTGTAGGACTATTGTGGGAAATGAGGACAGAAAGTATCGGGTTATTGGGGTGAACTGCTAGTGGTATGAGGGGTCTGGGAATATGGGGACTATGGCGTCTGCCCGTCGCAATGTTCGGGGACCATAGGCCCCAAAAAATGCCTTGGCAGACGGGGGCAACGTGGACTAAGTGTATTATTATCGTTCTTCAGAGAAGTGATAACGGAGATGAATTGGCCTCGGATTGCTTCTGCAGCGAGTGCAACATGCAGTTCTCGAATCTGGACGCGTGGAAGAGGCATATACTGAGCTCAGTGAAACACACTTTGGCCAACGAGAATGAGTATGCATCAATTACATTCTTTTTTAGATTTCTTCGCCATTTTCGTGATACTAATGGTCGTCCGTGGTCGAAATTCGACCATAATAATTAATGTCAAAGACTATACTTCTATAATCATAGTTCTCGCCAAGGCATGTTAATTTGACTTGAATAATACACAAAAGAGTATATATGCGTGTGTGTGTCAAATCCATGGTAGTGTGTGTAATGTTTTTTTTATTGATTTAATGTATTTTTTATGCATTATTTTTAAAAAAATATTAGCATTCGTCGCTTCTTTTCTATATAAACTACTAGCTTCTGCCCGCGACTGCGTTCGCGTAGAATAGTTAAAACAAACCCCCCGATTTGGAAACACTCTTCATTGCTGCTCCGCTCCTATTGGTCTTAGCGTGATGATATATAGCCTATAGCCTTCCTCGATAAATGGGCTATCCAACACTGAAATAATTTTTCAAATCAGACCAGTAGTTCCTGAGATCAGCGCGTTCAAACAAACAAATTCTTCAGCTTTATATATTTTTTAAATCTGGACATTTCCAATCACTCTCAGAAAAATCCCAACGGAATGAAAAGTGGCGCAGATTTTATGTCTAAAAATAAGCTGTCGATAAGCGAAAACCGCATTGAAATCGGTCCAGTGGTTTTTATGTGAATCCCGAACAAACAGACAAGAAACCTAAAAAAATTGCATCGTTTATAGAGTTTATGTTAGTTGTTTTTTTTTTTAATAGCTTCAATGTACAGACACGGCATTTTTCGATTTTTATAATATTATATATGAGTACATCGTTATTCGTGTTATTATATAATAGTAATAATCGGCAGACAAACACACATAATGTATATTCCC
This sequence comes from Dendrolimus kikuchii, assembly GCA_019925095.2. Classification (NCBI taxonomy): domain Eukaryota; kingdom Metazoa; phylum Arthropoda; class Insecta; order Lepidoptera; family Lasiocampidae; genus Dendrolimus; species Dendrolimus kikuchii. The sequence goes on from CM034387.1 coordinate 37,479,703, forward strand.
AAATTAAGCAAGTGACGCTTGTGTTATGGGTAATATACAACGGACTACTCTGGGCCCGATCCCAGACACCCAGACCATAGTAAATAACGGAGAAAATACGTTTGCGAAATTTACTATACCAGGAATCGAACCCGGAACCTCCTCTGCGTTGCAGTGAGGTACGCCGGCAAAGGCTTAGCCCGCTCAACCACAGAGGCCGTCAAATCCAAGCTTTTGGTTAAAATTGTTTTTTTTTTCTTTCTTTTTTTCTCTTGTTTTAAAACTTAGGATACTTAGAGTTTTGTTATTACAGCACCCAATGCAAGATCTGCCGTCAAAACGTTGTCAGAGGGAATCTGGTGGCGCACTTGAAAGAACACGACAAGAAGATGAGAAAAGAAGAGATGAAGAAGAAAACTGCGGCCGTCAACGAAGTCCGAGTCGCTTCGCTGGCCTGCAATGAAGTCAGTATAAAATCATACGTACATAACTTCACGCCAGTTCCCTTGCGGGGTAGGCACGAACAACAGAGCGCCATTCAGGCTTATTCTGACACACCTCACTTGCTTCTTTGACATTCATAACTCTTGTCATATAAAATCATTATCGTAGAATTATTAGTCCGGGCCATAAAAATGACCCGGTCTTCTGGAGGGCTTGCTTGCCCTGGAAAGGCCAACACGTAGAGGCCCCTTGATAATTTAGCCAGAAGAAATCTGCTTGAGGAACATAAGCCCCGATAAGGGCAGAGCCTTTGGGGGATAATTCGCGACCGGTGTGTGGGATTCGCCAGATTGGGGGTGGCACCAGCATGCCCAGTGGTGTCATGCTGTTGCCACCCCCGGTTAGGGATGCCCACTAAAACCCTTGGGTGTTCCGTCCTTCGCCTTATGCCAGGGCTACGGGTATATGACCTAGCCTCCCCGTAGCCCTGGCAGGCGTGCCCCCCCCCCCCCTCACGAGGCCTCTTCGATTTCCGGGGGACTCATAATAATGCACTATACTATTGTGGGAAATGAGAGCAGAAAGTACCGCGCTATTGGGGTGAACTGCTAGTGGTACTAGGGGTCTGGGATTTTTTTTTATTGCCGGAGATCAGCAGACAGGCAGACGGCTCATTTGATGGAAAGCGGTTACCATCGCCGATGCACATTTCCAATATCAAAGGTGCTACAAATGCGCTGCTGCTCTCTTAAGGAAGACTGGAACCTGGTCACTAATGCCGGAACATAACTCAAGGTTGTTATGGCGACCTACTTTAGACCAGGGGTGGTAGCCATCCAGTCGGGCAAATGCCCTGCCACCTGGCTGTGGGTTGTTTTGTCGCCTCTTACGACAGGCCGCCCCAACGCAGAAAATTGTATTCTTTCTCCGTTCCTGCACGGATAGAATATGAGGACTATGGCGTCTGTCCGTTGCAATGTTCGAGGAACATGGAAAAATGGGCAGACGGTGACTCGCCACTCCCTGCATGGGCCCCAAAAAAATGGCAGGTGAGACAGACACCCAGGTGTCTGGAATCGACCTCAGAGTAGTCCGTTGTATATTGCCCATAACAAAAGTGTTACTTCCTTACTTTGGGGATATACAATAAATGTGTTTGTCTGCAGATTATTTGCTTATATATAGATTTTTAGAAACACACATGTTAAGGCGTGTAAATAGCCCTAACACGTAGTATGCGGGCTATGATGAACCAACGTTCGAGCCCAAAATTAAAATACGGTGATATAAACCAAAGTATGCGATGCCGGGCAATCAAGAGAATAACTCATAGGACAACCACCGGAGCGGCTAAGAAAATATGCCCACTCATCTTATCACAGGACGTTTGTCAGATCAGTAATCACCATAAGTTCCCCACACTTTCTTCACCACCTTCTTCGCCGCCTTCTTCACCGCCTTCTTCGTCACCTTCGTTAACTTCTTTGCCACCTTCTTCACCGCCTTCTTCACCACCTTCGCCACTTTCTTCGTCACCTTATTCACCGCCTTCTTCGCCACCTACCTCGCCACCTTCTTCGCCGCCTTCTTCACCGCCTTCTTCGCCGCCTCTTCGTCAACTTCTTTGCCACCTTCTTCATCGCCTTCTTCACCACCTTCTGCGCCGCCTTCTTCACCGCCTTCTTCGCCGCCTCTTCGTCAACTTCTTCGCCACCTTCTTCATAGCCTTCTTCACCGCCTTCTTCGCCGCCTTCTTCGCCACCTTCTTCACCGCCTTCTTCGCCACCTTCTTCGTCACCTTCTTCACCACCTTCATCAAGACACCATACACAAGGGGAAGCCGGCCGGCTTATAACCTATTCCCAGTCCTTCCACTTGATGCAACACTTATTAGTCTTTATATATATTTGACTAAGGGCCGATTTTGAATCACCAGAGAGTAGTTATTTGATAAGGTTTTAAATGTTATTATTTATTAACGAGCGCCTGATCAACCAGTACAGCAGCGACAACGACGACGCGTGGATTTTTTGTCGGGAACTGAAAGAAGATGTTGTGCTGTGCAGTTTTATTTTCTAAAAATGTGTAAAATTACTCTAAAATGAACAGTAGTGGTAGGACATTGATAGTTTTTGAGTAGTCATTATGTGTTTTATGATAAATGTGAACTGTATAGTCAAATTTCACAAGAACTCCTTTGAATGGCACTAGCTGATAACCTACATTTCAGCTGTGCTACACATAGGTTTAAGAAAATGGAAGAAACTACATTGAAACTAAGATCTGGCTTAAAGGCCTAGCTGCCAAGCCATAAAAAAAAAAAAAAACGACGACGCGTAAGCGAATGTAACGTATAAAAATTCAAAAGTCCAGGCTCCATCTTCTGGCGAGTTGGCTGCCGCAGTGACGTATGGAGTGAAGTTATCTGTAAACTACCCAACATCGCTAGATGGCGTCACCAACACACTTGTATTGTTTTTTATGTTTTACTTGGCACCAACTTCAAGGTGTTGTAGATTTTTTTGTTTGCATTTCAGCCTGTTTTGCTGTTGTTAAGACAAATCTTATACATGTTCAACAAAATTATTAATGCATTCGCATATTTCAGTGCGGTGCGAAGTTCAGTACGAGCGTAAAACTGACAGCCCACGTGAAGAGGATGCACCTCGGCGTCAAATACGACAAGAATATCGTGTGCGAAGTATGCGGGAAGAAATTTATGGTGAGTGACCCCCAAGTAACCGATGTATCTATCTGTCTATCTATGTATCGATGTAAATTGTAAACTCCATGTAACGTCACTCGATTTAACGACAAACTCCCTTAACCGTCGATGTCACTTGGCTTTGGTTGGTTTGGCTTGTCTCCCATGCGATTTCTGTGAGACGGTAATGTCTCAAAAGGAAGCCGCATATCGAGAAAGGGAGAGAAGGGTAAGTGCGTGTATTGACGCGCCTCCACATGGGCGCCGACGTCAGCCGGAAGCTCGGAGATGCAGATACGCGCATGACTTCCCTCCCTAGGATAATACCGCTTCAGGGGCCCTCTTACATCAAGGGAGCAGAGGAGTCTTCACCCCTGTCGTCGAAGTGAGTTAGCTCTTCCAGGGGCTTTCTCAGGCAATTATCGCGCTAGGATCGGCGTGGGCGTAACTACGTTCTAATTCTCATGTCTTTCCTGTCATAAGCGCGGGGCCGATATCACACGTCTGATTTTGTTTTTTTTTTGCATTTCAGTCTAACGCGGCCCTTACATACCACCAACGCTCCCATACCGGGGAGCGTCCATTCGAGTGCACCACGTGCGGGAAACGCTTCCGTGAGACCTACCAGCTGCGGCTTCACGTCCGCACGCACACCGGTGAGCGACCCTACTGCTGCAACCAGTGCGGGAAACGCTTCTGCCAGAAGCCGGCTTTGAACCGCCATTATCGGGTGAGTCTAACGCAGCCCTTACATACCATCAGCACTCCCAAACGCTTCTGTGAGACAAATCGGCGACGAATCCACGATCGCAAGCATACCAGCGAACTTCCCTACTGCTACAAAGTTCACCATCGAAGCTTTGGTACTCTATCCGGCTCGAAGGACCATAATGTTATTTGCTCTCTTAATGGTTTAGGGTTCACAAAGTATTAATGGACTGTCGGCGCACAAATAACCAAGAGTGGTATACACTGGTCCGGACCAAATATGACAGCAGTATACCCGACCCTTACATATCACGTTCCTTTCAATACCGCCGAGTGTCGATACGAATATATAATTTCGACAAACGTTTCCGCGACACCAACCCGCTACGAATTCCCGTCTGCATGCACACTACCGAGCGGCCTTACAGCACAGTGTGAGAAGCGCTTCTGCCAGGAGCCGGTGTTGAACTACCACTAGCGCTCCTAAACCAGCAAGTGTCGATAAAATATGGCTCAAGCCCTTCCGCAACACCAATAGGCTATGAATCCGTGTTTGAATGCATATGAGGAAATGGCCCTATGGCTGCAACCAGTGCGGGAAACGCTTCTGCCAGAAAACAGCGTTGGATCGCCATTATCGGGTGAGTTCTCTCACCTCCTGACCTGACCACCTCTCAGACTCCTGTACTGACGAGTGTCGATACAACATGCGGAAAACGCTGTCAAAACACCGGCTACGAATCCATATCCACAAACATACTGGCGAGAGGTCCCACTGCTGTAACGTCTGCTATCGATGGCTTGGTACTATCCGTCTCGAAGGACCAAAATGTCTCTACTTTAAATTTATGACGGATTTACGTTTAAAAAATATGTTGATTAAAAGTTTTAATTGAGATTTGCTATAAAAACAAAAAGACTGGTGGCGCTAACTGTGATTGCAGTGCGTGTTCTTTTTTTTCTTTTTTTTTACTAGCAAAAGCTGGCAAACACTCAAACGGCCCACCTAATGAAAAATGTCGAAGAAAAGATTGTATGAGCGGTGTATTGGAGAGAGACGAAAAAGTCTCTATGTACACTAAACTATTCTAAAACATCTGATTTGACGTCAATTTGACGGCCCACAGAGGCCGTCAAGGGGGTTAAGCCTTTGTCGCCCTACCCCACTGCAACGCAGAGGCTCCGGGTCCGGTTCCTGGCATGGTAATTTTCAGAAAAATAATTTTCCGTTATTTACTATGGTCTGGGTGTCTGGGATAAGCGCCAGAGTAGTCCGTTGTATATTGTCTATAACACAAGCGTAACTTGCTTAATTTGTGGATTATACAATGGGTGTGCTTGTCTGCCGATTATTTATCTTTTAACATGGGGTTTCAACTGCGATCGAGGCGTTACTAAGTATACATTCCGAACGGGAGTCTCACATCGACAGACTGCGCGTTCTACGTTATGTCGTGTTTTTAAGAACTATTAATAATAATTACGTGTAACTTATAATAAAGTTTGTTATGTTCCGAAACATTTTAATTCGTATACCGCAAATAGTATGTCGGAGATAGCGCCATACTTAGTCCAATAGTTCTGTCAGTGCAAAACTAGATGGCGCTGTCGCCTAATTAAACACACTATTGTTTGTAATATATATGTTGTCAACCTCTTTTGTATTTTACTCATAAGTCAGTTCATTTTAGATAAATTGCAAATCGTGCAGAACAAATTCATGCGCAGAGCCGTCGGTGCTCCCCTCTATATGCGTAACGTCGACCTCCACCGCGATCTGGAGCTTCCCTCCATCAAAAACTACATTACGTCGCTCTCGCGTAAGTATTTCGATCTCGCGCCGCACCATCGAAATCCGCTCGTCGTGTCCGCGTCCGATTATAAGCCTCGGCGAAAGGCTCTCGTGCGACGACCGCGTAACGTCCTCACGGACAGGGTCGACGTTATCACAAAACGGCTGGCCCGGATCAGCCCGCCCGCGGTTAGGACGGCAGGCTGGCAGGCACGGACAGACAGACACAGACGGCGGCGTCTCAGGCGCCGCCAATCAATATCTCTCCACGTCCCTTCGAGGGACGCTAGGAAACATAGCCCCCCCCCCCCCACAGGATAGACTAGGCGTGTTGCTGGGAAGTTTCTTTCGCCGTATCTTCTCTCCCAGCCATAACACGTAGCGAAACGGCAGTAAGATAGCGTAGGCCGCCGGGATCCTTCCCCTCGGGCTTTATATTACCCGTCGCCCGTTCTCAATTAGTGCTTTGTGTCGCCCTATGGTGGGCATCATTAAATTCATCCCCCTCTCATGGCAACAGTCCAGCCGAGGTAAAACTCCTTAGGGAACTCCCTCGAGCAAGTTGCCCTCCCCGGGCTCGAGCGCCTTCGCTTCGCACTCGCCCCAAAAACCCCGGTAAAGTTGTAAGGTCTTCGGACCAACAACATAAAGTCAAGTCCAATAAAAAAAAATAAGTCGGTTCAGTTCAATAAACCAGTACATCAAGTTAATATTTAGTGCAATTTAGGTTATCTAGGTCAAGTATTGTCACCAAGTATACTATATAAGTAGTCTATTCACAGTAGTCATTTCATAATTCCCAGAAAAATTCCCCTGGGATTTCCGAGATAAAAAATAGCGCAGATTTTAAGTCTAAGAATTTGCTGTCGATCAATGAAAACCGCATCGAAATCGGCTCAGTAGTTTTTACGTGAATCCCGAAAAAATAGGCAAACCGACAAACAAATAAACGGACAAAAATCTAAAAGAAATGCATCATGTTTTCCATCGTATATATATATATATATATATATATATATATATGATACATATATATATATATATATACATATATATATATATATATATATATATATATATATATATATATATATATATATATAAGTAGTCTATTCACCATAATGGTGAATAGACTACTTATATAGTATAGTGACTACTTATACAAGTATAGTTCACCATATTACTGCTATTTCCAACTAGGATTTTCGCCTTTACAGGTGCACACGGGATCGAAGCCTTACGAGTGTCAGTACTGTTCCAGGGCTTTCAGCCAATCAAACTCCTTGAAAGGCCACATAAGGACGGTCCACCTCAAAATACCGGCAAAGAGGAGGAAAACTCAAAACACCGTGGAAGTCGTGCCCGTTGTGGAAAAACAAGACTTACATGATGCTGTGTTATAATAAAAAATTATATTAAAATAATTTGTATGTGTCAAATGTCTTTGGAATTACATACATACATACATAACTTCACGCCAGTTCCCTTGCGGGGTAGGCACGAACAACAGAGCGCCATTTAGGCCCATTCTTACACACCTCACTTGCATCTTTGACATTCATAACTCTTGTCATGCACGCTCGTCTGTTCTTAAGGCTCCTGACATCACCTTCTGCTAGTACACGATCAATTTGAACATGGAAGGTGTGTCGTGGCCTTCCACGACTTCTGCATCCATCCACTTTCCACATGCCCGAACCACCGGAGCATTCCTTTCCTTACCTTCACCCCGACACTCTCTTTCAGACCAACTCTCTTTCTTACTTCGGTATTTTTTGCGCAGTGCTCGCATCTCAACCGCGTTTACTCTACTTTCATGCTCTCTCTTCCATACCCAACTCTCGCTTCCATACGTGAGCGTAGGTACCAGCACCGCGTTGTGTACGGCGAGCTGGGTCTTCTGGCTGAGGTTCTTAGCGCCTAGAAGTTTACCTAACGCTCCATTCACACTATTCCCCAAATTCACTCTTCTTTCTATATCAGCGGTGTACATTCCATCCCTGCTAAAAGCACATCCAAGATATACAAACTCATTCACTTGCTCCAGCATAACATCATCGACCATTATCCTTGCATTCGTTCTGGTTTCTTCTCTTTCAAACACCATAACCTTTGCTTTCTTCGCATTCAAATGTAAGCCTCTCGCCTGACAGCTATCCGTGCAGGAACGGAGAAAGAATACAATTCCCTGCGGCCGGGCGGCCTGTCGTAAGAGGCGACTAAACAACCCACAGCCAGGTGGTAGGGTATTTGCCCGACTGGATGGCTACCACCCCTGGTCTAGAGCATGCCGCCATAACAACTTTGAGTTGTGTTCCGGCATTAGTGACCAGGTTCCAGACTCACTTAAGAGAGCAGCAGCGCATTTGTAACACCTTTGGTGTTGTAAATGTCCATAGGCGATGGTAACCGTTTTCCATCAAGTGGGCCGTCTGCCTGTCTGCTGAACTCCTGCAATAAAATAAAAAAACCTGGCCACTAATGCCGGAACACAACTCAAGGTTGTTATGGCGGCATACTCTAGATAAGAGGTTGTAGCTATCCAGACAGGTAAATACCCTACAACCTGACTGTTGGTTATTTTTTCACCTCTTACGACAGGACACCCCAATGCAGGACATTGTTTCTCCATTCCTGCACAGTTAAATATCATATTATCTGTAGGTGATTGTAACCGCTTTCCATCAGATTGGCCTTCTGCCTGTCTGCTGAACTTGTGCAATAAAAAATAAAAAAAATGATTTGCTGAAACTAATCGTTTCATGCCAATATTCTGTGAGCACGTGGTATCACCCTCATCGAGCTCAATCTAAGAGCTGAAATCAAAGACCCAACAGCGCTACTTATGAATTTAAATAAAGCTCAACACAGAGCTAGCATTTTTTCTTACTGCTGAATCACAGCAGACAGGCTGACGTCCCAACTGTGATGGAAAATGGTAAACGTCGTCTATGGACAGTATTTTTTTTTTCATGACAGATAAGAAGTCTTTCAGTCGGATACATTGTTTAGCTTTGAACAACTAATTTAATAAGGAAACATTAATTTAACTCATCTACCTATTACATACTTAATCTGGACATTAACAATAACAGAGGTGTTGGTAATTTGCTGCTGGCCTTGAAGAAGAAACTGTAACCTGGCTCTGATGCCGGAACACAACTCAAGGTTCTTATAAATAATAAATAAAATAAATCGGCAGACAAACACACACACTGTATATCCCCAAATTAAGCAAGTTACGCTTGTGTTATGGGTAATATACAACGGACCACTCTGGGGCCGATCCCAGACACCCAGACCATAGTAAATAACGGAGAAAATACGTTTCCGAAATTTACCATACCAGGAATCGAACCCGGAGCCTCTGCGTTGCACTGAGGTAAGCCGGTAAAGGTTTAGCCCGCTCAACCACAGAGGCCGTCTGATGATCTCTTATGGCCGCTTACTCTAAAAGCGTTTATCCAGTCCTCCACATTCATGATACTTTACATCCTTATAAATGACATCGTTTCCGTGGGATAGATGAATATACATACAAAGATGTCGCTGCGGTCACGTTTCTTTTTGTTTCTGTTATAACCGTCCGTTGAAAGGAAATAACAAAAATATAAAGAAACATGATCATGTTCCCATCCTGTTTTGCTCGGCAGATCTCACCAACGGTTTCAACGCAAATTAAGAATTCCGTAGAGATACATACATACATACATACATAACTTCACGCCAGTTCCCTTGCGGGGTAGGCACGAACATCGGACATCGGACATCGAGATCGACATCGGATCTCTACGGACATCTCTAGGTATGTCCGTAGAGATGACATACATTATTGTTTATTGTCTTTGCTATTTAGCCGTGGAATCCTAATAGTTTAGATAAAGACAACGTTCCACTGCTGTATTTTACTAGGGCCATTTGTGAGTCAAGGGTGAATATCTTGTTTTTCACTAACATCAACTATATTTTGGCACATCGAATGACTCGATTAGCAGGTTTTGTCATGATATTTTTCCTTCACCGATAGCTTATAAATATATAGTATAGTTTATTTATCTATTTTGTTAACTAATATTTACTTAATTTAAAGCCATCATGTAAGGACAAAATACGTCGCACACTCCTACATAATATATATTTTTATATTTAAAGTTCCCGCCATTGTATGACAGTGTTGTGCAAAAACTATTGTTTATCTATAATACTAAATAGATTTGAATAAAATAGAACCTAATTTTCCTTTTTGTTAGATAAAAGCAAAAGTTTGTTTTATAATTTATTCATAAAATTGTATTCAGATAAAATTTTCTTTCTTAATGTTGACATTTTATTAAAAAATAGTTTTATATCTATATTTAATATTAATATATAAAATCGACTAAATTGTCTATTCGCACCATTGTGAATCGATTATTGAAATTTACGTTATGACATTATCATCTACCAATCAAATAAAAATTAAAAAAAAATAGTTTACCAAATAATTGTGATGTAAATGGTCGTAGATTTTGTAAACATTATTTTCTAATAAATAAACAATGAATATTTGCACAAAACAAGTTCCTACGCAACAAACGGACTTTCGTTAGCCCATTAAAACTGTTTTAATTAAATTTAATCCATTAGATATTGTGATGTGAACCGATTTTTAAAGTGTCAACAAATCTAGACGATCAACAAAAAATTAATATGTTACCAATTTTGATGTTTAATAACATGGATGGCGGCTCAAATTCGTTAAATAATAGCTTTAATAGTCTATACGATGACAATGTAATATTAAATTCAGTTAGAAATAGGAAGAAAGTGTCGGAATTGCCCAATTGTCCGGTGTGTAGTTGTACGATACGAGCTGGCGAATTGGATACGCATCTCTCGTTAGAAGTGGAAAGACTTCAAAAACTTTCTTCATCGGGAGGTTCTAAGAGGAAATTAAGTGCGAATAGTTCGTCTAATACGCCTGTAGCTGGTTCTAGTACGAGTGTAGATGTTGAAGAACCGGAGATAGACGTTAGCGGGTGTCCAGGAAGCGACGTGTACCAGGTGTGAACTGTTTTTATTTTATTTATGGAAAAAAAAAAACAACCGCATATTACTAATCTGCAAACAAACAAAAGTATTAAATATGTAGGGCTAATAAGAGGTTTCTCTATTAAATTACTACAAACAAACAAGCAAACTAAATTTGTGTAAACACAATAAATATATATTTCGGGTTCACGCCGGGAGCGAATGGTTGACGCTCCGAGAATAACAGAATAATAATCTGAAAGATAATAATCAAAGTTTATTACACTAGAATTATCACAATTAGAATATTAAATATTGCACAATAATACACAGATATATTAGGTCAACTCCAAGAGTTGCATCCACGCTTGTCAGGTGTCGAGCAGCAATTTGCCCTCCAAGAATACTGCGATTATCAAGCAGTAATTATCGACCACAATAGATTATGTGCTTCTCGTCCAAGACTACCAACGTAGACTATCGGTCGTAGACTTGGTTGTAGACTCGTAGACTGTCAGTTTAAGACTGCCCCTCCTCTGCCCGAACACCTTGTATTTAACAGGTCCTCATAGCACGCCGTCACGGATGGTAATGCTTTGGCGTCACTTCAGTTTCACTTCCTTCATAAAACCAACTTCGACCCATTCTAATATTATATAAAATTATTAGAGCTAGGCATGTTTGCTGAAGAGTTTCTTGCGCCGCTTCTTCTCTTCAAGCCATAACATGTTGTGAAGCGGTAGTAAATTGGATTAGGCTCCCATAGAGTAAATAATAACCATAAAGAAAATTAAAACTAAATAATTAAAATTAACAAGTTGGGGGTAAGCTAAAAAAATCTTTAACAATACTAGTTGACACTTGATATCTTTGTCTTCCGTGATCACGGCCACTAAGTGGCCGAAACGTCGGAAGAACCAAGATTAAATAAAATTACCGCACACTTATAACTGTTAAAACATAGTTTTATTATGGGTGCTGTATAGTTATAGCACACATTTATTTATTTATTAACATAGCCAGCCTTCTGGGCACCTTACCTGTAGAAGATGATGATCTAGGCTCAGTATTCTACTTATAGTCTTGAGGCACTATGAGTAGAATACAATACAAACAATACACTTATCCATGCAGGAACGGAGAAAGAATACAATTTCCTGCGGCCAGGCGGCCTGTTGTAAGAGGCGACAAAACAACCCACAGCCAGGTGACAGGGCATTTGCCCGACTGGATGGCTACCACCCCTGGTCTAAAGTATGTCGCAATAACAACCTTGAGTTGTGTTCCGGCATTAGCGAACAGGTTTCAGTCTCCCTTAAGAGAGCAGCAGCGCATTTGTAGCAACTTTGGTGTTGCAAATGTCTATAGGCGATGGTAACCACTTTCCATCAAGTGGGCCGTCAGCCTGTCTGCTGAACTCCTGCATTAAAAAAAAAATAAGTGTTCTTGCACTGTATTTTACTATATGTAATTTTATAATTGTTTTGAATTATATAAAAGAAATATATTTTTAGGTCATATTATTTAACATACATACATACATAACTTCACGCCAGTTCCCTTGCAGGGTAGGCATGAACAACAGAGCGCCATTTAGGCCCATTCTTACACACCTCACTTGCTTCTTTGACATTCATAACTCTTGTCATGCACGCTCATCTGTTCTTATGGCTCCTAACATCACCTTCTGCTAGTACATGATCAATTTGATCATGGAAGGTGTGTTGTGGCCTTTTGCATTGTATATCTGTTTAGTCATTCTTTCCACATACCCGAACCACCGGAGCATTCCTTTCTTTACCTTCACCCCGAGATTTTCTTTCAGACCAATTCTCTTTCTTGTTTCGGTATAATGAACGCGGTCCGCGAGCATGACTCCGCAGATTGGGGACAGTGCTCGCATCTCGACCGCGTTTACTCTACTTTCATGTTCTCTCTTCCATACGTGAGCGTAAGTACCAGCACCGCGTTGTGTACGGCGAGCTGGGCCTTCTGGCTGAGGTTCTTAGCGCCTAGAAGTTTACCTAACGCTCCATTCAAACTATTCCCCAAATTCACTCGTCTTTCTATATCAGTGGTGTACCTTCCATCCCTGCTAACTGTATCTTTAAAACACAATAAAGCATATTCATTCATTCATTCATTATTTAAAACTTATATTCTAATGTTTATTATACCTTCTTTAGGAACCTTTAATTGCAAGGCAAAATGTTAGTGTTCTGCTTCTGTACTGGTAATATATACTTTTAGTAGGGATAGGCATGATGAAAGAATGACTAAAAAGATATACAATGCAAAAGTGGATGGATGCAGAAGTCGTGGAAGGCCACGACACACCTTCCATGATTAAATTGATCGTGTACTAGCAGAAGGTGATGTCAGGAGCCTTAAGAACAGACGAGCTTGCGTGACAAGAGTTATGAATGTCAAAGAGGCAAGTGAGGTGTGTAAGAATAAGCCTAAATGGCACTCTGTTGTTCGTGCCTACCCCGCAAGGGAACTGGCGTGAAGTTATGTATGTATGTGTAGTAGGGATAGGTTTTATTGCCTTGGTGGACTGCTCAAAGCTTGCTAAATTATGCAGCAATAACCTAGTTCATTCTATGTGACATAATGTACACTATTTTTCAGAGAGTCCACACAAACCGTCTAAGAAGACTGAGAGCACGCCGACGTGGCACCCCACCCCCCCAAACCGGCGAATGTCCAGTATGCAATGTCACCCTGCCATACTCGAGGCTGCAGCGTCATGCCCTGCGCTGCCTGAAAAGGACCGGAGCGGAGATGGATGAAGATGTACCTGATACTAGTTCTGAGGAAGGCAGTATTGATGTAGAGGTGTGTTAACCCCTTCAGCTCACTATTAGCACATATGTGTCCGCGATGTGAGTGCAGATCGCGTTTGTGCACATGATCGTTAATTGTGTTGTTGTCTCACTCTGTTTATATAGGATTTGTATGAAATGGGTATATTTTCTTGGTATATTACGAGATGAGTATATAGTGTTAGTCTTGCGGCTTTTGGAAGGGCTGAAGGGTTATGGAATTGAAATGTTTATTATAACAGATGAACGTAATAGACAGAATAAGCCTTGAGCTCTGAGAGTGAAGCTGGCTAAAGGAAGATGATTTTGGAGTAAGAAGGTGAGTGTATTGATAAATTAAAAATGTATATTTGTACTAGGATATGCCCCTGGCTTTGTCCACTCTTGACTTGAAAATCCCGGGACCCGAAGTACCGCAACATTTAGAAAAATAAAGTAAGCTATTGTTTTAGCGGAAACTATTTATTTATTTATTTATTTAATTTATTTGGGAAACATACAATAATTATAATTCTTACAATATAAAACACATAACTTAATACACATATCAACTAAGTTTCCACTAGAAAATAATTCTTGTTACGCATTTGGCTCATACAACTATAAGAAAATTATAATAAATTCGATGCAATATTGGAAAAATAGATATAAAATAAAAAAGGAATTAAATAATACAATACAACACAAAACAAAAACTACAATTTGTCTATTTATCTATATCATTCTTAAGTCATAATTATCATGTCATTTTATCCGTGCAGGAATGGAGAAAGAATACAATTTCCTGCGGCCCGGCGGCCTGTCGTAAGAGGCGACTAAACAACCCACAGCTAGGTGGTAGAGTATTTGCTCGACTGGATGGCGACCACCCCTGGTCTAAAATTATGTCGCCATAACAACCTTCGAGTTGTGTTCCGGCATTAGTGACCAGGTTCCAGTCTCCTTTAAGAGAGCAGCAGCGCATTTGTAGCACCTTTGGTGATGCAAATGTCCATAGGCGATGGTAACCGCTTTCCACTAAATGGGCCGTCTGCTTGTCTGCTGAACTCCTGCAATAAAAAAAATAAAAAAAAAATCTTGATACATGTTAAAAATAAAAGTCATAATATAAAAAAAAGAACAAAATAATAATATTAATGAAATCAAAGTCAAACTATGTCAGTATAAATAAATTACATATTATGCATTCGAAAACTTCAAACCGCTACCAGGAAGATTCCCGCGGGATAAAAATCACACATTTTATTACATTAAATTTGCTATCCTTAAGAACAGACGAGCGTGCATGACAAGAGTTATGAATGTCAAAGAAGCAAGTGAGGTGTGTAAGAATGGGTCTAAATGGCGCTCTGTTGTTCGTGCCTACCCCGCAAGGGAACTGGCGTGAAGTTATGTATATTTACATGTATGTATGTAAATTTGCTATCGATCTTTTAGAAAATCCCATCGGAATTCGATTTTTTTTTATTTGGCCATTTGAAATAATTCCTAGTAAAATTCCCGCGGGATTCCGAGGGTAAAAAGTAGCGCAGAGTTTGAGTCTAAGAATTTGCTGTCAATCAGCGAAAGCGGCCCAGTAGTTTTTACCTGTATCCCAAACAAACAGACAAGAAATCCTTCACCCGTGCAGGAAAGGAGAAAGAAAAGAATTTCCAGCGGCCGGGCGGCCTGTCGTAAGAGGCGACTTAACAACCCACAGCCAGGTGGTAGGGCATTTGCCCGACTGGATGGCTACCACCCCTGGTCTAAAGTATGTCGCCATAACAACCTTGATTTGTGTTCAGCGACCAGGTTCCAGTCTCCCTTAAGAGAGCAGCAGCGCATTTGTAGCAACTTTGGTGTTGCAAATGTCCATAGGCGATGGTAACCGCTTTCCATCAAGTGGGCCATCTGCCTGTCTGCTGATCTCCTGCAATAAAAAAAAAACGCATTGTGTTCTCCATTGTTTATATTGTAGTGTATTACAGTTGGTTTTTTTTTAAATGGCTTTAATGTAAGCCTTGGACAAGCATGGCAGGTATACTGTCCGTGCCTCTATAATTTGGAGGCCCAAGCCCAGCAGTGAGACATTTATGGGCAGTTATTAGAAGCTTTAAATCACCCTAGGACCGTGGAAGAATGTCTAAGCCTGTCTTAGTTCTTCCAGGAAGTTTAAAGTTGCTGAAGATACTTCAATCTGAAAAGTTCTATATTTCTCTCTTTGAAGAATGACGAGCCTTTGGCTGCAGGGGAGCCCTCGGGTGGCACATTCGGGGCGGAGTACCAGTGGTGTGGGGAGTGGCGCGTGAGGGCTACTGCCTTGCAAGACACGGACGCCAGGGCCGCGACTTGCGTCAGAAGAGTTTCCAATGACCAAGCCTTGGTGAGTTTGGATCCTAAAGTAATCAAAAATTTATAATATTGTTTTTACCGCCACCTCCTATTGATATACTCAACTGTACTCTGGCTTTTAAATTTGCTGAACTAAAATGACAGCTGCGATCGACTATTTTCTGTGTTGCAAGTGTGGAGCATAGAGCTGTAGTATTGCACTTTTTTAATATTAACATCTCTACGGACTCGAGTTCCGTACCCTTTTTTACAACTTAATTTCTATGAAAGATTTTAGAGTCCATACACGCTTATTGTTTATTTTTGTTACTGTGTGTAACATTAATTTAGTGATTTTTATTTTGTGGTGTACCTTAAGAATAACTTATATTATATTAATTTATTCTAATTTGCTTGCTGTAGTATTTTGCTCGTCACTCACAGTCTAGGCATTTTTTGGTACACTGTACTGAAAAACTATCACACTTTGATTTTTGGGCTTTGACATTGTAATTTAAATTTATTTCTAGATGCGTCTATATATCTACCATAAAAATAAACAGACGGACTCATAAACTGCATCAAAGTTCAGGATTACTTTGAAATGATTTTTTTAAATAAGTATGCAAACGTTTTAGATTAAATTATATAAATATAGAGAGACTGGCTCTTAATCTCAAAAAAAGGAAAATTTAAAAATAGAACTGCCGTAAAACAAATGAATATAGCCGGGAAAAGAAAATTTACTCATAGTATCAGATTTGCGTGTTATTTATAGCAAAGTTGTAAGTTGATTCTCATTGATTTTTTATTCTTTTGTCAATTGAATTATTGTTACCAGCAGAATTGTTGGGTTAGTTTTTTAACTCATCGAGAGTTTTTGAACTATAATATGGATACTTCGTCCGAACAAGCGGCTCAAATTGTAGCATTGGTGCGGGAGGGCTTGGATCAACGAACGATTGGTAGAAATTTAAATTTAAACCAGTCTACGGTTTCTAGAATATACAGAAGGTTTGTGGAGACAGGTTCTTACAGAAGGAGACGTAGTACAGGCAGGACTTGAGCAACCACCGGTCGTGATGACCGATTTATTGTTACAACTTCCCTGCGACATCGTTTCCTCACGTCTGTTAACATCAAAACAGAGCTTAATGAAGTGCGTGGAGTAAACGTGAGTGCACGAACAATAAGAAGAAGGTTAAGGAAGCGGATATCACCCCTTTTAGACCCGCAAATGGTCCAAAGTTGTCTGTAGCTCACAGACAAGCTCGCTTAAGATTTGCGCGTGATCACCTGAATTGGACAGAAGAGCAATGGACCTCCGTATTGTTCACGGACGAGTGTAGGACATGTTTATATGGTGCAGATGGTCGCAGAAGAGTCTATCGTCGACGTGGGGAGCGATATGCTCAAAGTTGCATTGAGGAGCGTGTTCCTTTTGGAGGCGGTTCGTGTATGGTCTGGGGTGGCATATCGATGAACGGGCGAACAGAACTTGTGTTCATAGACATGGTCCGTCAAAACGGTAATAGAGGGGGTTTGACTGCACATCGCTACATAACAGAGATCTTGGAAGATCACGTGGTGCCTTACATGGGATTCATAGGCGAAAATTTTACTTTAATGCAGGATAATGCCCGGCCGCACGCTGCTGCACAAGTTCGACAATATTGCGAAGAGGTTGGGATACGTACAATGAATTGGCCAGCACGCAGCCCGGATCTTAATCTCATTGAGCATGTTTGGGACAATTTAAAAAGAGCTGTATATGCGAGAAACCCTTTGCCCACGACAGTGGCAGCACTAAGAACAGCACTTTCAGAAGAATGGGACAATATTCCGCAAGATCTTTTAATAACCCTAATAAAATCTATGCGGAACCGATTAGAATCCGTAATAAGGGCACGTGGAGGTAATACACCTTATTAAAACATAAATAAACCCTTGCATAAAGTTTGTGTCTATTGTTAAAACCAATTTTTTAATTAAACCAATTTTCCTTAAATTTCTGTTTTTTCTTCAAAAAAAGTCTTAAGGTCCTTTCCAGTACACAAACTTAAACTTAAGGATATGATCGTACGCTGTTTTAAAGTTCACGAACCAATCTAGAGGTTTCAATTTAAATCTGTATAGAAAGTTTGCATACTTGGTTAAAATATTTATTTCAAAGTCGTCTATTACTTTGATGCAGTTTATGAGTCCGTCAGTGTATTATTACATACACAAAAAAATAGAAGATAATAATTTTTATTTATTTATACGAACTTCGGCCGAACATTCGGTTAAAACAAAAAAATCGGCCGAACTTCGGTTTGATTTCGCCACGCTTTTATTTCTTTTCTCAAGAGCAGCATATCCTTACCTGTTAACAATGTCAACTTGATAACAACCGAATTTTCGGCTTTTTTAAACGATAACCTGCCTCTAGTAAATTTTAAGTATGAGCAGGTGGATAAATAAATAGATTTTTAGACCTTTGATTGAAAATAAATAAATTCATAATGTTTAATTCGTAAAAAGTGATTTCAATCAAAATTAAAGTTATAAATGCTGATGGGTCATCAGACGTGTTTTTTTTTATAATTCTAGTTACGCATTATAATTAAGCAGTTGCACTACTTACTGATGTTTCTTAGAGGAATAATAAGTTTATTTTATTTTTGTTTTAATTTGATGTCTATTTAATTAGGCAAAGACTGAAACAAGAACTAATATTATTTATTTTTTATCACATTGCACGTTAAGATTTATATGTTCCTAACTAAAATAAATGACCACGAGTATATAGATGCTAATTTTTATAATACGGTTATGATGGATATGATTTCTATTAACTTCAGTCAAAATAGTGCAAGTAGGTATTTTACTTATTCCTTGCGCCGAATGTTCGGCATTTAAACCGAATTTCGGCCGAATGCCGAAGTTCGGCTCAAGCTGCCGAAATTCGGCCAAATCGAATGTGAAACAAATTTCGGCCCATCCCTAGTTTGTATGAACTGTGTACTTGTAATAAATAAACGGAGTTTTTGGCGGGAGCTGAAAGGAGATGTTGTGCTGTGCAGTTTAATTTTCTAAAATTGTGTAAAATTATTCTAAAATGAACAATAGTTGTAGGATATTGATAGTTTTTGAGTAGTAATTATGTGTTTTGTGAGAAATACGAACTGTAAGGTCAAATGTGGCCTTTTGAGTTGTCACAAGAACTCCGTTGAATGGCACTAGCTGATAACCTACAGTTCAGCTGTGCTACACATAGGTTTAAGAAAATGAAGAAACTAAATTGAATCTAAGGTCTGGCTTAAAGGCCTAGCTGCCAAGCCATAAGTCCAAAAAAAAAAACTTGTAATAAACTTTGTGATGATTCCAACGGCATTTTGAATTCACACCCCGCAAACATGTAACAGTATTATAGAATGTGTCAACTACCCAATTGCAGGTAGTGGATGGCGATGAGGATGCAGAGCTGTATGGTCCACCACAGTATTCTCCGTCCAGGATAGCACCAGATGTGAGTGTTTATACATACATAACTTCACGCCAGTTACCTTGCGGGGTAGGCACGAACAACAGAGCGCCATTCAGGCTTATTCTTACACACCTCACTCGCTTCTTTGACATTCATAGCTCTTGTCATGCACGCTCGTCTGTTCTTAAGGCTCCTGACATCACCTTCTGCTGGTACACGATCAATTTGATCATGGAAGGTGTGTCTTGGCCTACCATGACTTCTGCATCCATCCACTTTCCACATGCCCGAACCACCGGAGCATTCCTCTCCTTACCTTCACCCCGATACTCTCTTTCTTACTTCGGTATTACGAACGCGGTCTGCGAGCGTCACTCCGCAGATTTTGCTAAAAAGATCACAACTGGCATAAACTCTATAAACGATGGAGAACACGATGCAATTCTTTTTAGATTTTTTAGATATTTTCTTGTTATATTACGAGATAGTGATAGTGTTAGTCTTGCGGCTTTTTGGTATATCGATAATTTTCTTAAGGGTTAAACACTTTGTTTGTATGTATGTAATATTAATAGGTATATATATATGTGTCTATTAAGTATAAA
Organism: Dendrolimus kikuchii; assembly: GCA_019925095.2. Lineage (NCBI taxonomy): Eukaryota > Metazoa > Arthropoda > Insecta > Lepidoptera > Lasiocampidae > Dendrolimus > Dendrolimus kikuchii. The sequence continues at coordinate 37,499,549 of CM034387.1, forward strand.
TCTTACTTTATATAATACTAGCGGTCTGGCGCGGTTTCACCCGCGCTCTGTCCCACTCCCGTGGCATATAGCGTCATGTTATATAGCCTATGACACTCTCTGTTAACATAGCTTTCGAACAGTAAAAGAATTTTTAAAATCGTTTTATTAGATCCAGAAATTACCCCCCCTACAACGTCACCGACTCACAAACTTTACCTGTTTATAATATTAGTGTAGATGTATATCATATAATGTGTATGTATACCACTTTTGACAAGTTGAATCTGTTTTATTCCTGCCACGGGTTGTCTGGAAGAGATCGCTTCTTAGCGATAAGACCACCCATTGTGCACATTCGGAATATGTTTAGGCTATATTATGTTTTCTGTATTTTCTGTAGTGGTAAATAAATAACACAATACAGTAAAGTCTTTCTCTCTCTCTCTCTATCTCTTCATCCCTCCCTTCCTCTCCCCCTGTCTCTATCTCTTCACCCCTCCCTCCCTCTCTCTATCTCTTCACCCCCCCCTCTCTCTCTCTTCACCCCCCCCCCTCTCTCTTCACCCTCCCTCTCTCTCTCTATCTCTTCATCCCTCCCTCCCTCACTCCCTCCCCCCCTTCTCTCTCTATCTCTCACCATTTTAAAATGTCACTCATCAATTATTATTTTTTAAAGATCTCAGTGCTGTTTACTTTAACACAATGTAGTTTTGTTAATAACTTTCAGGCAGAAGCATCTACCGCGGAAGAGAGGGGAGTGAATGATCACGAAACAATGGATGAGGGTAGATCACGAGAGAACCACTTTACGGACAAACAGGAGCATTTGACGAAGCCAAACGGCTTAGTGGAAGCCAGCGCGGAGGTCAGTTTGAACATTTCTCCTCTTAAATGAGCCTTTAACTATTTAGCCACCCAAATTTCGGGAGCACTACGATTGTGTCATGGTGAAATCCCGAATTAAGCCATTGATTGATGTTTCATGTGAAATATGATGAAGAGATTTTGGCGGGAACTGAAAGGAGATGTTGTGCTGTGCAGTTTTATTTTCTAAAAATGTGTAAAATTACTCTAAAATGAACAATAGTTGTAGGATATTGATAGTTTTTGAGTAGTGATTATGTGTTTTGTGAGAAATGTGAACTGTATAGTCAAATGTGGCCTTTAGAGTTTTCACAAGAACTCCATTGAATGGTGTGGAGTATATATAGCCTACAATACAACTGCGCCTGGCTTAAAGGCCTAGTTGCCAAGCCTTAAACATTAAAAAAAGAGTGATTTTTTTTAATTGCATGTGTTAAGCAGACAGGCAGACGGAAAGATGGAAAGCGGTTACCATCGGCTATGGACATTTACAACACCAAAGGTGCTGCAAATGCACTGCTGCTCTCTTAAGGGAGACTGGAACCTGGTCACTAATGCCGGAACACAACTCAAGGCTGTTATGGCGACATCATTTTAGACCAGGGGTGGTAGCCATCCAGTCGGCGAAATACCCTACCACCTGGTTGTGGGTTGTTTTGTTGCCTCTTACGACAGCCCGTCCCAACACATGAAATTGTATTCTTTCTCTGTTCCTGCACAGATTTTTTTATAGTTTTGCTTGAGTTTTACTATGGCAGGGATAACCCTAGTAACTCTATTTTACATACATAAAAACTTAATTATGTTTTTATACTAGCATCGCTCGTACGCCAAAAGTGGTGATTTTATAAAAAAAAAAATCATTACATAAATTGTAGGAATTTGTCTCTAGTTTACTTTTGTACTTGATGATTTAATGTAAAACGAGTTTGAAAGGAGATATTGTGAAAAAACTGCTATTTTTTCACAATATCTCCATTTTATTTTTGACCGTCCCCCCGTCCTTTTTACGGCTGGTCACATTCGTGAGAGACCCCAGCCCTCCTAGTGTGACGTCACATATCTTGCAATTTTACATCAAGAAATTATTATATACCATTATTATACGGCCTCTGTGGTTGAGCGGGCTAAGCCTTTGCCGGCCTACCTCACTGCAACGCAGAGGCTCCGGGTTCGATTCCTGGTATAGTAAATTTCGGAAACGTATTTTCTCCGTTATTTACTATGGTCTGGGTGTCTGGGATCGGGCCCAGAGTAGTCCGTTGTATATTACCCCAGAACACAAGCGTCACTTGCTTAATTTGGGGATATACAATATGTGTGTTTGTCTGTCGATTATTATTATTATTTATAATAAACACACACATATATATACTCCAGTTTTTGAGACTATGTAAATTATACATAGTTTCAAGAATGGACATAGGATACTTTTTATCCCGAAAAATGGGATAGTCAAAAAGTTCTGGGGGCAACTGTTGATCTACATACAAACGTAATGCATTTAAAATCACAAGCCTGCTCCTTAAACAAACTGTAAAGTTGCAATTTTATAATTTTTAAAACTGTTATACATGGTCTTTAGACCATGTGTATTATACATAGTCATAAGACTATGTATATTATACATAGTTTCAAGAATGGACATAGGATACTTTTTATCCCGAAAAATGGGATAGTCAAAAAGTCCTGGGTGCAACTATTGATCTACATACAAATTTGCTGTAAAGTTGCAATTTTATAATTTTTAAAACTGTTATACATGATCTTTAGACTATGTGCATTATACATAGTCATAAGACTATGTGTATTATACATAGTTTCAAGAATGGACATAGGATACTTTTGGTCCCGAAAAATGGGATAGTTAAAAAGTTCTGGGTGCAACTGTTGATCTACATACAAATTTGCTGTAAAATTGCAATTTTATAATTTTTAAAACTGTTATACATGATCTTTAGACTATGTGCATTATACATAGTCGTAAGACTATGTGTATTATACATAGTTTCAAGAATGGACATAGGATACTTGTTATCCCGAAAAATGGGATAGTCAAAAAGTTCTGGGTGCAACTGTTGATCTACATACAAATTTGCTGTAAAGTTGCAATTTTATAATTTTTAAAACTGTTATACATGATCTTTAGACTATGTGTATTATACATAGTCATAAGACTATGTGTATTATACATAGTCATAAGACTATGTGTATTATACATAGTTTCAAGAATGGACATAGGATACTTTTTATCCCGAAAAATGGGATAGTCAAAAAGTTCTGGGTGCAACTGTTGATCTACATACAAATTTGCTGTAAAGTTGCAATTTTATAATTTTTAAAACTGTTATACATGATCTTTAGACTATGTGCATTATACATAGTCATAAGACTATGTGTATTATACAGTCATAAGACTATGTGTATTATACATAGTTTCAAGAATGGACATAGGATACTTTTTATCCCGAAAAATGGGATAGTCAAAAAGTTCTGGGGGCAGCTGTTGATCTACATACAAATGTAATGCATTTAAAATCTGGCGTAAATACAAGCCTGCTCCTTAAACAAACTGTAAAGTTGCAATTTTATAATTTTTAAAACTGTTATACTTGGTCTTTAGACTATGTGTATTATACATAGTCATAAGACTATGTAAATTATACATAGTCATAAGACTATGTATATTATACATAGTTTCAAGAATGGACATAGGATACTTTTTATCCCGAAAAATGGGATAGTCAAAAAGTTCTGGGGGCAGCTGTTGATCTACATACAAATTTGCTGTAAAGTTGCAATTTTATAATTTTTAAAACTGTTATACATGATCTTTAGACTATGTGCATTATACATAGTCATAAGACTATGTGTATTATACATAGTCATAAGACTATGTGTATTATACATAGTTTCAAGAATGGACATAGGATACTTTTTATCCCGAAAAATGGGATAGTCAAAAAGTTCTGGGTGCAACTGTTGATCTACATACAAATTTGCTGTAAAGTTGCAATTTTATAATTTTTAAAACTGTTATACATGATCTTTAGACTATGTGCATTATACATAGTCATAAGACTATGTGTATTATACAGTCATAAGACTATGTGTATTATACATAGTTTCAAGAATGGACATAGGATACTTTTTATCCCGAAAAATGGGATAGTCAAAAAGTTCTGGGGGCAGCTGTTGATCTACATACAAATGTAATGCATTTAAAATCTGGCGTAAATACAAGCCTGCTCCTTAAACAAACTGTAAAGTTGCAATTTTATAATTTTTAAAACTGTTATACTTGGTCTTTAGACTATGTGTATTATACATAGTCATAAGACTATGTAAATTATACATAGTCATAAGACTATGTATATTATACATAGTTTCAAGAATGGACATAGGATACTTTTTATCCCGAAAAATGGGATAGTCAAAAAGTTCTGGGGGCAGCTGTTGATCTACATACAAATTTGCTGTAAAGTTGCAATTTTATAATATTCAAAAGTGTATAGCTTTTAATATGTTTTCAGACAAGGATACAAGCTTTAAAGGCGAAGATAAAGGAGTTGGAGAGGAAGCACAATGGAGATTCAGAGGTTAGTATGATGTAAGTTTTCCTATAATCTCCTGTCTGTCTGTCACGTATTTCACTGTCTAAGCAATTTTCAATCAGAGTGTGTTGAATGTTAAAATCCTTATTAAAACTTTCAATGATAGCCTCTTATTATATTTTAAACGTACTAGCTGTGCCCGCGACTTGGACCACGTGGAATTTTTTTCGCAGAATCCTAAAAGTTGCGAAGTTGCTCCTTATAACATCAGCTACCTTCCAGTGAAAATCCCGTCAAAATCGCTGCAGCCGTTTCAGAGATCAGCCGGAATAAACAGACAGACGGATAAATTTTCTAAAAATTTCATTTGCGGCATCTCCTGGTCCGATTGACCCCCTGATTTTTTTCACGTTTTTTTTTATTAAATTGTAATTTAAAACCTGGCTCAAAGACCTAGCTACCAAGCCATAAACTCAAATTTAAAAAAAAAGATGCCAAATATGCCCTTAAGCTCTGCCCTGTCTCATAATAAAGACCTAATATCAGTTTCAGGTGCAAATCTCAAATGACTGAATTATAAAGTTTAATCGTATATATACCCATTTCATACAAATCTATATATATATATATAAAAGAAAGTCGTGTTAGTTAGTTACACTATTAATAACTCAAGAACGGCTGTACCGATTTGGCTGAAAATAGATGGGGTGTTAGCTTAGAACCGGGAGACGGACATAGGATACTTTATATCCCGTTGGAACCGGTAGGTGGCGCTGAGATCGGGTTCTAGAATCCTCCCAATCACCGGGACCGATTTTGATGTTTTTGTGTGTTTGAGTGGGTTCCTGGATGGTTTAGATTCACAATTGGAACCGGTAGGTGGCGTTGGGATCGGGTCCTAGATTTTTATTTTTTCAGAGCAGGCCAACGTCTGCCGAGGCCGCTAGTATATAATATATATTCTCGTGTCGCGGTGTTTGTTACCAAACTTCTCCGAAACGGCTGAACCGATTTCTATGAAATTTTGTGTGCATATCGGGTAGGTCTGAGAATTGGCCAACATCTATTTTTCATATCCCTAAATGATAAAAGGTGACCCACCACTTAATATATTATTTTATTTTTTTGACAAAATTTCTTATTTATATTTATTATTATTTAGCATTGAAAAATACATACCACCCTAAATTTTTATCCTTGTACCACCAACCCCTATTTTTTAATAGCGATATAAGTACTTCAATAAATTTTCTACTCTGTTCAGGTTGATTCTTTTTTATTTTATTGCCGGAGTTCAGCAGACAGGCAGACGGCCCACTTGATGGAAAGCGGTTACCATCGCCTATGGACATTTGCAACACCAAAGGTGCTACAAATTCGAGTTTAGATTAACATTTGGTCCCGATAGATGACTCTGTAATCGGGTTCTAGATTTTTATTTTTTAAAGGCAGGACAACGTCTGCCGGATACAACTAGTATATATATATACATACATACATAACTTCACGCCAGTTCCCTTACGGGGTTGGCACGAACAACAGAGTGCCATTTAGGCTTATTCTTACACACCTCACTTGCCTCTTTGACATTCATAACTCTTGTCATGCAAGCTCGTCTGTTCTTAAGGCTCCTGATATATATATGCATGATGAAAGAATGACTAAACAGATATACAATGCAAATGTGGTTGGATGCAGAAGTCGTGGAAGGCCACAACACACCTTCCATGATCAAATCGATCGTGTACTAGCAGAAGGTGATGTCAGGAGCCTTAAGAACAGACGAGCGTGCATGACAAGAGCTATGAATGTCAAAGAAGCAAGTGAGGTGTGTAAGAATGGGCCTAAATGGCGCTCTGTTTCACGTGCCTACCCCGCAAGGGAACTGGCGTGAAGTTATGTATGTATGTATGTATGTGTGTAACATTAGGTCCCGGTAGATGACTCTGTAATCGGTTTCTAGATTTTTATTTTTTAAACGCAGGACAACGTCTGCCGGATACAATTAGTATATATATATATATATCTATACAAACAGAGTGAGACAAGTGAGACAACAACAATAAATCGTTTCTTGTGCTTGTGCCAAATACGTCGTTGCGACAACGAGTGTCACAACGTACAAATTTGTGCTAAAAGTGAGCGCTGAGGAGAACGGCCCGACCGTAGAATAGTTCATAGTGCATACACCGACACACACTTAGCCATTGTTCTGATTCCAGATGAAGTGTCTGATCTGTTTGGGCGCTTACACGTCGCCAGCGGTGTCGATACAGTGCTGGCACGTTTACTGCGAGGTGAGTTTGGTCTCTTTCGATCGGACGGAGCGGACGGCCACCTGATGGAAAGCGGTCACCGTTGCCTATGGACATTTATAAAACGCGAGGTACACAACTCAAGCTTGTCACAGCGGGCATACTCTGAACCGGTGGTGGTAGCCGTCCAGACGAGCGAATACCCTACCACCTGGCTGTGGGTGGTTTCGTCACGTCTTACGACAGGCCCCACCCCGGAGCGGGAAATTGTATTCTTTCCCTGTTTCTGCACGGATGTAATTGATTTTTGATTGACTAGCTTCTGCCCGCGACTTCGTCCGCGTGGAATAGTTAAAAAGGCCCTCCTGATTTTAAAACATTGCTCATTGGTGCTCCGCTGCTATTGGTCTTGGCGTGATGATATATAGCCTAGTTGTTTTTTATTGATAAATTGTTTTATTGTATGATGATAACGGCAATGTCAATACTTAATTAGGTGCATAAGTTGTTTCAGTAATTTTTTATTGCAGGAGTTCAGCAGACAGGCAGACGACTCACTTGATGGAAAGCGGTTACGATCGCCTATGGACATTTGGAACACCAAAGTTGCTACAAATGCGCTGCTGCTCTCTTAAGGGAGACTGCAACCTGGTCACTAATGCCGGAATACAACTCAAGGTTGTTATGGCGACATACTTTATTAGACCAGGGGTGGTAGCCATCCAGTCGGGTGAATGCCCTACCACCTGGCTGTGGGTTGTTAAATCACCTCTTACTCAGGAAATTGTATACTTTCTCCGTTCCTGCACGGATAAATTAAAGTTTTATTTGAACTATCCCACAGAAACCCTTTAATTTTCCGGGATCAAAAGTATTCTATATGCTGACTAGGGATATAAGCTGCCACCATACAAAATTTCATTTAAATCGGTCCAGCCGTTTCGGAGATTAGCCCGTACAAACAGAGAAACAAAACATTTGGAAAAAATCTAAATTAGTTCTATTTCACTTCTTACATCCCCCCTGACTCGGTTTTTAGCAAATTTTTTTAATGTACAGAAATTCTTCTACAATTTTATTATATGTATAGATTTGATTGATTCGTCTAATAGCAGCATTATTTAATCTGGTTAAGCTTTGGGATATACTGATGTGTGTTTGTCTGCTGATGTATTTTCTCTTTTCTTCTAGGTTTGTTGGTTGCAATCATTGAAAGCCAAGAAAATCTGTCCGCAATGCAATGCGATAACAACCGCGCAGCATTTGAGAAGGATTTATATGTAGATGAAGCGCCTCAGTGTCCCTGGTGGTGAAAAGACAGCGCAACATCGGTATTGAGTCCGTGAGGCTAGCACATCGATGACATCGCGATGTAAGTCACGCATCGTTATGAAACTTGCACATCGCAATTGCGCTTACACGAGTATATCGGCCGGTGACGCTTGCGCATCGATTGCGTCGCGATGAAATCTACGCACCGTGATGAAAGTTGCGCATCGATTAAATAGCGATGAAATCTACACATCGAGTTAGGCGTATGATTGCTCCACATTGATACAGATTACACTCGTAGATGTGTAAATACTGAAACTGAAGTTGACTGCTTACCCCGGTAAGATGATAGCGTGAAGTTCGTCAACAACGCCTTCTGTGAAGTGTGTACAATAATTAGGTATATAATAAATAAGTATAGTTAATGTGAAAAATAAATGTATTTTTTCTATGAATGAGTTTTATTTTGAATTTTATTATACATATTATTATATATTATACACACAAAGTCACAAAAACATAACTAACAATAAAACTTATACACATACTCAAACCAACACGCACACTCCACAAACAAACCAAGACACAGAGCCTAAAAATTAATAACCCAGGCACAGAAAAGAAAAAAACAACACACATGGCACTAGATAGGACTATATATAAGTATAGATATAAGGCCAACACTGCGCATGCACTTCCTCGCAACAGCAGCATGTAACAGATACACTCTACATTTGTATAAGTTTAGTATTAAAAATAGGATAAATCAATATAATAAGTTAATCTTAAAGTTAAAATAACATATAAATCACTAAATTAATGTCACACACTAACAAAAATAAACAATAAGCGTGTATGGACTAAAATTTTTCATAGAAATTAAGTAGTAAAAAAAGGTACGGAACTCGAGTCCGTAGATATGTTAATAATATAAAAAAAAAATGGTGGGGCTTCATCTCGGTTAGGGTCAATTTATACTAGCGCAGAGTCGAAGCGCATCGAAGCGTCTATCCAAAACTGAATATGACAAATTCAACCTTAGCTCCACAGCGTAACGCACACATTACTTCTGAGATTTTAAAAAGACGCGCGCATTCTTCGGAATCGAAACAACGCTGATTGGTGCGCGCGCATTCTCGCGTATCCATGCGCCCACTAGCGAACCTATGCGTCATCACTAGGGATGCACATCGCTCATAAAAACATCGATGTTATAGAATATCGGTGTTTTGAAAAGTGAAATATCGATGTTAAAAATATCGACGTTTATGAACGATATATCGATGTTTTTTATCACCATTCACATGCGATGCAAATGAAACATCGTTTTTTTTAACATCGATGTATCGCCTAAACCACCTTAGTACACCGTTATTAATTCTTGCTTTCACTAACATCATCCTTTTATGCCGCTGTTACTCCATATTTCAAAGAAATACCACACCCATTTCTCAATGCTCTCATGTTACTAAATACTATGTTTATTCTATTTATATGTCTTTTCCCATACCCACATTCAGCACCGTACTTACTATTCAACACCGTGGGCACACACTAACACATACCTATCACCATTTAAAATAAATGTATATCTAAGAAAAATGATTATTTTTAATAGAAATGAAAAAATTAGATATAATAAGCGACTTTAATATTATAAATTATTACTGGCAATAAGAAAAAATATGAAAAATAGAGCGCAAGATGGCGCGTTGCGTCTATGTTTTGGTTTCAACATTCGATTTTTATGAACGATACATCGATGTTTAGAAACAACGATGTTTTGTTTGCATCCCTAGTCATCAGTCGGAAATTGGCCTGCGTCGGTGTTGATCACAGTCAACTTCCGATATAAGTAATACCATAGCAAGATCAATGTCAACCAATATACACACGTTTCAGCTACGAGAGCCAATTGGACCTACTTATGCAAAATGGAACCAACCCACATACTAACAGTTTTGAGAAAAAGCCGTTTTTATTAAAATTTTGCGTACAAAAAAATGTCTATATTTTGGAAAAAACGTTTAGAATATTGTATATTATATTTTCTCGTTATTTTTATTGAGTCGATAGAAGGTGCATTTTGAAAGCCTTCTGCATCCTTAACCCAATTTTGGCATGTTTGTGGATTGGTTCTGATTTGCATAAGTAGGTCCAATTGGCAAGTAATTCAATAGCATTGCTGTTGATACCAATTACTACACGTAAAAGAGTGCGCGCGTATTCGTGCGGCTTCGCTTTGGTTGTAAAGAATTTGACGCTTCGATGCGCTTCAACTCAGCGCCAGTATATATTGACCCTTAATGTTAAAGGTATACGCCATTTTATTCAGATGTGGCGACGGGTGAAATGCGTAATTATTATTAATGATTAGACATCGGATTATATGCACTATCAAAATGGCAAAATATGCACTAAAAAGGGGTGAAATATGCACAATCAATAAACCATTTATTATTAGATTAATTAGAATTTAAATTTATTTTCACATTATATTTATATATTAAACACTAGAGTTTACCCCGCGGCTGCGCCGCGGGTTAACCTCTAGTGCGTATCTTTTGTTTAAAAAGCAAGTGGTACAAGTTACATTGTATTAAATTTGTATGTTTTTGCCCCCGAAAGATTCATATCGCAAACTATACCACCCCCGTCTATATGTAAACTATATAAATGACAAAACTTGACAAAAATGACAAAATAGATAACATGGTCCAAGTGGGCCAAGTGGACCCAGTGGACCTAGTGGACCAACTGGACGCAGTGGATCCAGTTGACAGAGTGGACCCAACTGGCCTAGTGGACCCAGTGGACCCAGTTGACCAAGTAGACCCAGTGGTCAAAGTAGGCCCAGTGGACCCAGTAGGCGGTGTTCCAAATGGACCCAGTGGACTTAGTGGACCCAGTTGACCAAGGGGACCAAGTGGACACAGTGGTCCAAGTGGACCCAATGGATCAAGTGGACCCAGTGGACCCAGTGGACGAAATGGACAAAATCACAAAACTAGTCCTAGTTTCCGGGATAAACTTTACATAAATCTATCCCAAAATGTATCCCATTATCCGGGATAAAAAGTATCTCTTAGGCACTCTCGGTATTCAAATTATATATGTACCGAGTTTCAGCCAAATCGGTCCAATAGTCTTTCCATAAAAGGATAACAAACAAAAAGACAAATATAGTTTTATCCCGGAAACTATCCCATTTTTCGGGATAAAAAATATCCTATGTTCATTCTCGGGGTGACGAAGGTAGAATTTGTTGGTGGTGGAAGGAGGCAAAATCCACAGCCGGGTAGATTTAAGCGGCACTCACCTGCGGATCCCCAATCCTCGTCGTAAAGCACGTCTTCAGAGGGTTGCGTATATCACACCAACAACAGGAGCGGGTTTAAGGAAAAAGCGTTCTATGCAAATCACTTATGCGCGTGCGGTGCTCGCGAGGCCGTCGACGTACTGGGCCGCCCGCCGGCACGAGTCGTGGTTAGCCGACAGGTGGCACCACCTGTCTCTATCCAGCGTGCGGATTTGCGGAAAGGAGGGGAAAGGTAGGTAATATAAGGCGCCTAACCATGCACCCCGCCTTGAAAGTTCATAGAACTTTCAACAGAAGATGCGAAAAGAAGAAAAGAGAGGATAGAGCAGGCATAAGGCCTAAGCGAAAATAAAGTGCGGTGCGGATATATAAAATAAATATAAGTAGCGGTTGAAAATTATGCTAATGAGTGCGGTATCAATGAATAAAACAATATAAACTAATATTAAGGCGATTATTGAACTAAATTTTACTAATAATTAAGATGTTACTATATGCTAAATGAAACTTTGAAAGGTTACTGTTGCGGTAAAGGATAAAGTTTGACAACTGGACGTTTGTAAACTCCAGTACTAGTTTTTACAGTAGCGACTCGGATAACTCCGTCTGATCCTGGATAGACTTCCGTAATTATACCTAAGGGCCAACTCAAAGGTGGCAAATTATCGTTTTCTAATAGAACTATGGTGCCTATTTCCACGGAGCGTTCCGGAGTACACCATTTTTGGCGCACTTGTAATGTATGTAAATACTCAACTCGCCACTTCTTCCAGTAAGAAAGAACGAGTTGATCTAAAAGATCTTTCCGTTTAGTTAACGTTATGCGGGCGTCTGGCAATTCAGAAGAAGGCAAGTGCTTTAAAGGACTTGACATTAAGAAATGAGCGGGTGTTAACACGTCCGGATGCGGATCTGCGGAGACAGCAATAAGCGGTCTTGAATTCAAAATACATTCGATTTGTACTAAAACCGTTAAAAGTTCCTCATAAGTGAGAAGTTGTTTGCCTATTACTCTAAACAAATGCGTTTTAACACTTTTAATATTAGCCTCCCACGCCCCCCCAAAGTGTGGAGATCGTGGAGGAATCATTTTCCACTCTATTCGACTATTCAATAGCTCTTGCTTGACTTCAGCTTGAAAAGTCGAACTTAACAGAAAATTATGCATTTCGTCTAACATTACTTTGGCACCGACAAAATTAGTGCCATTATCTGAATATATTACCGATACTGGACCGCGGCGAGATATAAATCTCTTGAAAGCGGAAATAAATGATGCGGAAGTGAGATCTGACACTAATTCAATATGAATTGCCTTAGTAACAAGGCATATAAAGAGGCAAATATATACCTTACAAGAATGCTGCCCTCTTCTTCTTATCGGAATATAACTAAGCGGGCCCGAGAGATCTACTCCAGAGTGAACGAATGCTTTGGCATCGCTAATACGAAATGCGGGTAGATCAGCCATTTTTGGAGTCGGATGCTTCGGATTTAGACGGAAACAAATATTACACTGACGGCAACGAGAGCGAATGACGGTTCTAGCATCCAAAATCCAAAAACGTTGACGTATGATGGACATAAGTAGTCCAGGTCCGGTATGACAACTCGATGCATGATAATGATCAATGATAAGATTCACTAAACGATGACGTTTAGGGAGTATAGCGGGGTATTTCACTTCATATGGAAGGGAAGATTTAGACAACCTGCCCCCTACGCGGAGTATTCCATCCTCATCTAAGAAGGCTGATAAATTACGTAACCTTTTAGATGGTAATTCATTCATCTTTAAAAGTTGAATTTCTTTAGCGAAACATATGTTTTGAATAGCTTTAATAATAAATTTTTCAGCGGTATTAATATTACATACAGGTTCATTATTTGGCAATTTTTTAATAAATTTTAGAATATAAACAAATATTTTTAACAATTTAGACCAAGAGCTGATGCGGTTAATTATATCAATTAAGAGCGGTGACTCACACTGAATTGCAGATGTAAGTGTTTTACTATTAATTTTAAATTCAGGAAGCGACTCCTGAACTAGAGGTGAAAAGGCTACAATAGGCCATTCGTTAATGGGCTTACTAAGCCAAGTTGGACCATTCCACCACAGTGGATGCGATAGAAGTTGTGAAGGTAACATACCACGTGACAGACAGTCACTCGGATTTTCTTTACCTACGATATGGTAGAAACAATCGAATGCAAGATTTTCTTGTATCTTAGCCACACGGTTGCTCACGAATATAGACCATCTATGTGGAGAAGAATGAATCCAAGAAAGTGCTATAGTGGAGTCAGAAAATGCGTAGACTCCTTTAATAGGAATGCGAGCGGATAGCCTATCTCGAACTAATTTAACAAGTTTTGATAATAACAAAGCTGCGACTAACTCTAAGCGAGCGAGCGTTACAATTTTAACTGGCGAAACTTTAGACTTTGCACACAGAAGGCGGACAGTTACATTACCTAACGAATCTGTAACATGTAAATACACACAGCATCCGTAACCACTAAAGCTAGCGTCACAAAATGCTACTATGTAAACCTCGGATCCTAACTGAACACCAGAATGACGCGGAATGCTCAAAGTCGCAAGCATGGGAAGTTCTAATGCGAGGGCGGTGAAACGTCGACGAATAGATTCTGGAGGCGTTTCATCCCAGTCAATTTTACTCAACCAAAGTTCCTTAATAAGAATTTTGGCGAATAAAATAATGGGCGCGACTAAACCGAGCGTGTCAAATAAGCGCGCGACGAACGAAAGGATCGTGCGTTTTGTGCATTTATCATCAACTTTGACAATGGTCAAAGAGAGAATATCGTGAATAGGCTCCCAGGATAATCCTAGGATTTTACAATTAAATAGGTCTGACTGTGCAAAGTCAATAGGCATACGATGCGAATCAGGAAAAGCTTCAAGTAAAGCTGGTGAATTACTAGCCCACTTAATAAGATCAAATGAACCTAATTTAAATAATTTAATTAAATCTTGCGAAACACTTACAGCGGTTTGTTCATCAGGAACAGAATGTACAAAATCATCCATAAAAAATTGAGTATCTATTAATTTAGATGCCTCAGGATAGCGGTGTCCAAAATCAGAAGCTAGTTGACGTAATGTACGCATAGCTAAGAAAGGACTTGATTTTAAACCGAACGGTAAACTAATAAAATTATAAGTGCGGATAGGTTCGTTAGCGTTAAAGCGAAATAAAATGCGTAAATATTTGCGGTGGTGTTCATTTACACCGATGCGAAGAAACATAGATTTAATGTCAGCGGTTAATGCAATAGGAAATAATCTAAAGTCGATCAAAAGCAAAAATAAATCAGACTGCAAATTAGGACCGACGTGTAATACGTCGTTTAGCGATAAGCCAGAATGAGTTTTTGCGCTGGCGTCTAACACTACGCGGACGCCATCTTTGTTCGGACGTACGACACCATGATGTGGTATGTAATAACCGACATGCTTGATATCGGAGACCGGAACTTCTGACAAATATCCATTTGCTATATAGTCACTTATTGTTTTATTATAGCTGTCCTGTAAGCCAGGAACAATTTTAAATTTGCGTTCTAAAGCGAGGAAACGGCGATGTGCAACAGCGCGGGAGCAACCTAAGTCATCAGGGTTGCGACAAAACGGTAAATCAATGTTGTATTTATTATTTTGAAAATTGGTTGTTGAGACGAAATTATTCTCACACTCAATTTCAGCGGGACTAAGAAAGCGTTTAGAAGCGACTTCTTCTAACTCGAAAAATTTATGCAAGCTTGACTCAATGTCAATAGGCGTATGCGCAGTAAAACAAGCGAAAGATTGCGGCGGCGGTATCACATCGGAATTACATGAGACTTCGCCCATTAATACATAACCAAAACTGGTATGTATGGCGGGAGGTGCGCGAGTTCCAGATTCAACCCTATCACCTAAATAAATATACGGAAATAGTTGAACACCTAGAACTAGTTCTATTTCCCCTGGTACATTCCAGGTTAAATCTGCGAGTTGTAAATTATTTAAGTAAGTCATGTCCTCAGAAATTTCGATATAATTAGCGGGAAGTCGATCAGTTATACAATCAACTACAAGAGCGTGAATATAGTATTTGTTATCTGGGTAAACGCGGGATTCGACATTAAAGTTAACATAACCGTAAACCGGTTGAGAGTTCATACCAACACCTTGCAAGTATGAATTAAGTAATTTTGTTATAGGAAGATTTAAGCGTTTGCAACAATCTAATGTTATTAAATTATTTTGACTGCCACTGTCAATTAAACATCGAACAATTAACTTGTCATTATTATTATAACAAGTAGCGTAAACTTGCGCGGTTGACAATAAAATAGTAGAAAAAGGTTTAAGTTCCGAAGCAAACGAAACCGATTTATTGTTATTCAATAAAGTTAAAGTTTCATTATTACTACTCTGCGGCATATGCGTGGCGCATTCGGTCGAGTTACGCGGCTCTGAGCGATCGGCACTCGTACTGACGTGCGCTAGCGCACGGTTCTCTCGTTGCGGCGACTGCGAATAGCGTGACACCGACTTAGCGACAAGCGGAGAACTGTTTGTTCGAGAAGTATCAGCGTTATTCGTGAAATGTAGCAATGTGTGATGTTTTGCAGAACAAAACGAACAAACATGTTTGGAAGAACAAGCATATGTTTTATGTTTAACACTTAAACAGTTATTACAAAATGACTTCTCTTTAACAAAGTTATACCTCTCATGCGGAGTCAACTTTATAAAAGAAGGACAAAAGTATAGATGCGTATGAAAGTCATTTTGACACAAATTACATTTTTCATATTTATTATTATTAAGTGAATTGGACTTTACATTTACAAATGATTTAGTTGTTTTATATGTTTGTTTGCGATTTATATTTTGTGGGTTAATAATATTATTTGCGGTTTTACAAGAAGAACGAGACAAAACTTTACTCTGTTCTTTTACAAATGTAATGAGGTCTTTATAGGAAGGAATATTTTCTTTACGATATGTAATTTCGAATAACTTTACAGTATCGGAATCTAAGCGTTGCAATGCGAGGTGTAAAAATATAAAGTCATTTAAATCGTTTAACTGCAATTGTTTAAGGGCTTGTACAGACGAGTCGAAGTTGTTTACGAAAGAATCGAGATTAGATGCATTATTAGCGGATAATTGTTTGAAGTTTAGCAATTGATTAAAATAAGAACTAGCGAGTGACCGAGGGTCATCATATTTTTCGATTAAAGCGTTCCAAATAATTAAATAGTTTTCTGCGGTTGGCGGAAGGCCCGCGCAAATAGATAAAGCTTGACCAGATAACTTTCCGATTAAATAAAATGCCTTCTCACTATTCGACAAGGTAGGATTATCGTGTACCATATTTTTAAATTGCGTATAAAAGAGAGGCCATGTACGAACATCGCCTGAGAAAGAAATTAAATCGATAGGAGGTAGATTTGGTTTGCGCACAGAATTATATGAATGCGTAGCCAATATGTTTGCGGTTTGAGATGACTCATTTTCATTTGTAATCTCAGTTAAAATTTGTTTGACAGAACAATACATTTCATCAAAACTGATAAATGATTGATAATTTATAGTTTGTGCTTTATGAGGGTTAATTTTTATGTAAAGCATATTATATGAGTCCAAAACAGATTCAAATTCCTTACGTAAATTATCAATATTGGAAGCATTGTGAATAAATATTCTCTGACTATTCTCATCGGAAATATTTAACGATTTATCGTAAATATTTTGCATGCGGCTAAATAACATGTCGCGTTTATATTGAAGAACAATTAATTTACTATTGTCTTCAGAGCTTGCCTCTGAAACAATAGTTTCTCCACCTTTCTTACTCATATTGAGTGATTAAATTTATTGAGGCGAAGAAAAAAAACTAATTAAAAGTAGCGTAGAAAAAACTAAAACTCAAAATCTCTTTACTAGTGCAGCGGTCGGTTAAATAAAATGTTAAAACTCGCCTCGAGTGAACGTGACTCGAAGCGGCCGAAGCGACGTTGCTATGCGAAGCGCTACGAAATTTCGTTAGCCTACCGTCTATTAAAGCCGGTTAAGAAAAGATGCTAAGTAACACCTATATTATTGAAATTTTTGAATATACGTATTTAATACTGATCACGCGGGATTAATAAATGAATATACTGCCAATGCGGGTTGAAAATAAATAAATTTGGCAATAATTCGATGATACAGCACAAATTACGCATAGAATCTCATATGACTTAGCGGGTGGCGGGTAGCGATATGAACCAAAAAATGATTCAAAAAAGAATTAAAATAAAGAAATTAAAGTATTTAAGCAAGAAAATGGGATTATATATAGTTTTTAAATATATATAGCGGAACAATATATAAATATAGCGGGAATAATACGTAAAATAATTATATAGCGGGAATATTATAGAAAATATATCGCAGAAAAAATAAAATACATATATCGCGGCTCGATTGGACCAGAACTAATATGGTGGTGCGGGTGACGAAGGTAGAATTTGTTGGTGGTGGAAGGAGGCAAAATCCACAGCCGGGTAGATTTAAGCGGCACTCACCTGCGGATCCCCAATCCTCGTCGTAAAGCACGTCTTCAGAGGGTTGCGTATATCACACCAACAACAGGAGCGGGTTTAAGGAAAAAGCGTTCTATGCAAATCACTTATGCGCGTGCGGTGCTCGCGAGGCCGTCGACGTACTGGGCCGCCCGCCGGCACGAGTCGTGGTTAGCCGACAGGTGGCACCACCTGTCTCTATCCAGCGTGCGGATTTGCGGAAAGGAGGGGAAAGGTAGGTAATATAAGGCGCATTATTTATACGGTCATTAAATTGCTACCTAAATTTAATTTTTTAACTCGCTCGCGCACGAGGCTTAAAACCGGTTTTAAATTTGCCGGTTATAACCGGTTGTAGTCAACCGGTTATATCCGTTACGGATAATTATGATACTAATTGTATGAAGCGATATTCGGAGTCGGCGCTTGACTATTACATTTATTGCGAAGGTATTAAAAGTAAAGGACCGAGTGAATCACCTTAAGGCAAGCTTCAACTTTTTTTGGTATTATTAATATTATTAAACTAGCTAACCCGGCAAACTTCGTACCGCCTCAGAATCAATAAATTAAAAAGCTGAATGATAATTACAGAATGTTTCAACTTTAGTAAAAAATGTGGTCAAAACTTAACCAGAACAAACATCAAACGTTTGACATTCAAAATAAAAAAATAAAACTTCGTTTAAATTTAATTTGATTTCTGAACGACTTAAATTTAATTGATTTCTAAATGACGGGACGAACATCAAATGTTTGACAAGTAGGAATAGTTTAAAAAATGTGGTCAAAGCTTAACCAGAACCAACATCAAACGTTTGACATTCAAAACAAAAAAAAAACTTCTCGTTTAAATTTAATTTGATTTCTGAACGACATCAATTTAATTGATTTCTAAATGACGGAACGAACATCAAATGTTTGACAAGTAGGAATCGTTTAAAAAATGTGGTCAAAACTTAACCAGAACCAACATCAAACGTTTGACATTCAAAACCAAAAAAAAAACTTCATGTTTAAATTTAATTTGATTTCTGAACGACTTAAATTTAATTGATTTCTAAATGACGGGACGAACATCAAATGTTTGACAAGTAGGAATCGTTTAAAAAATGTGGTCAAAACTTAACCAGAACCAACATCAAACGTTTGACATTCAAAACCAAAAAAAAAAACTGCGTTTAAATTTAATTTGATTTCTGAACGACTTAAATTTAATTGATTTCTAAATGACGGGACGAACATCAAATGTTTGACAAATAGGAATAGTTTAAAAAATATGGTCAAAACTTAACCAGAACCAACATCAAACGTTTGACATTCAAAACCAAAAAAAAAACTTCATGTTTAAATTTAATTTGATTTCTGAACGACTTAAATTTAATTGATTTCTAAATGACGGGACGAACATCAAATGTTTGACAAGTAGGAATCGTTTAAAAAATGTGGTCAAAACTTCACCAGAACCAACATCAAACGTTTGACATTCAAAACCAAAAAAAAACAACGTTTAAATTTAATTTGATTTCTGAACGACTTAAATTTAATTGATTTCTAAATGACGGGACGAACATCAAATGTTTGACAAGTAGGAATATTTTAAAAAATGTGGTCAAAACTTCACCAGAACCAACATCAAACGTTTGACATTCAAAACCAAAAAAAAACAACGTTTAAATTTAATTTGATTTCTGAACGACTTAAATTTAATTGATTTCTAAATGACGGGACGAACATCAAATGTTTGACAAGTAGGAATAGTTTAAAAAATGTGGTCAAAACTTAACCAGAACCAACATCAAACGTTTGACATTCAAAACCAAAAAAAACTTCACATTTAAATTTAGTTTGATTTCTGAACGACTTAAATTTAATTGATTTCTAAACGACGGGACGAACATCAAATGTTTGACAAGTAGGAATCGTTTCTAAGGGAAAGCGAAATTGTTGTTTTTACTATATATTCCAAGCATTTTGTTCATATTTACTCACCTTTTAAACCTTCCCTGGACTTCCACAAATAATTCAAAACCTAAATTAGCCAAATCAATCCAGCCGTTCTCGAGTTTTAGCGATACTAACGAAGATAATTGTTGCTAAGACTCAAAAATAAGGAACTGTTGTATGTCCTTTTCATTCATGTATTGATATATGCGAAAAATCTTATAAAGGGCCTTATATAATAAACCTGCTTTAACCGGTTTACTCCGCAAGAAAAGAAAGTGATCTGGTTTAGATCTGTTTTTACTTGAACACTTTTATTTTAATTTTTTTTTATTGCTGGAGTTCAGCAGATAGGCAGACGGCCCACTGGATAGAAAGCGGTTACCATCGCCTATGGACATTTGCAACACCAAAGGTGCTACAAATGCGCTGCTGCTCCCTTAAGGGAGACTGGAACCTGGTCACTAATGCCGGAACACAACTCAAAGTTGTTATGGCGGCATGCTCTAGACCAGGGGGTGGTAGCCATCCAGCCGGGCAAATACCCTACCACCTGGCTGTGAAATTGTGTTCTTTCTCTGTTCCAGAACGGATAAAAGGGATTACCTATTTTCATGAGTTCAAGTTTCAAGAGTTATGAATGTCAAAGAAGCAAGTGAGTTGTGTAAGAATAAGCCTGAATGGCGCTCTGTTGTTCGTGCCTACCCCGCAAGGGAACTGGCGTGAAGTTATGTATGTATGTACCTATTTTCATTTCTAGATTCTTCTATAATAATGTTATATTAATAAATATTATACAAACTAATTATCAGTTATATGCTCCGCGTCCGATTATAAGCCTCGTTCCGCGTCCGATTATAAGCCTCGTCGAAAGGCTCTTGTGCGACGACCGCGTAACGTCCTGACGGACAGAGTCGACGTTATTACGAAACGGCTGGCCCGGATCAGTCCGCCTACGGTTAGAACAGTAGGCTGGCAGGCACCGACAGACAGACACAGACGGCGGCGTCTCAGACGCCGCCAATCAAGATCTCTCCACGTCCCCGCGAGGGACGCTAGGAGACATAGCTCACCCCACAGGATAGACTAGGCGTGTTGCTGGGAAGTTTCTTTCGCCGTTTCTTCTCTCCCAGCCATAACACGTTGCGAAACGGCAGTAAGATAGCGTAGGCCACCGCAAACCACCGATCCCGGCCCGCCGTGATCCTTCCCTTCGGGCTTTATATTACCCGTCGCCCGTTCTCAATTAGTATTTTGTGTCGCCCTATGGTGGGCATCATTAAATTCATTCCCCATTCATGGCAACAGTCCAGCCGAGGTAAAACTCCTTAGGGAGCTCCCTCGAGCAAGTTGCCCCCCGGGCTCGAGCGCCTTCGCTTCGCGAAGGCACTCGCCCCAAAGACCCCGGTAAAGTTGTAAGGTCTTCGGACCAACAACATAAAGTCAAGTCCAATAAAAAAAAAAAAAACAGTTATATGTATATAAACTATGGAATATGCGTATGTTTATACAAAACTAGCTGTTGATCGCGGTTTCGCTCGCGTAGACTAAGAATAATCATAGTGCAGCAAAATTTCATCGTTACAATTACCGAGCGCTAAGAACGGTGAAGGAGAACATCGTGATGAAATCAGCACGTCGAGATAACCGATGTGTCAAACCCGCCAAGCCGCCTTGGACATGCGTGACGTGTAGACTGTCCGTTCCGCTTTACACGGAGGCCCGATCTCAGCAGTGGGACGTTTATGTGCTGTTATTATATTTAGCTGTGCTTTTAGCAGGGTAGAAGGTACACCCGCTGATATAGAAAGAAGAGTCAATTTGGGGAATAGTGTGAATGGAGCGTTAGGTAAACTTCTAGGCGCTAAGAACCTCAGCCAGAAGGCCCAGCTCGCCGTACACAACGCGGTGCTGGTACCTACGCTCACGTATGGAAGCGAGAGTTGGGTATGGAAGAGAGAGCATGAGAGTAGAGTAAACGCGGTCGAGATGCGAGCACTGCGCAAAAAAATACCGAAGTAAGAAAGAGAGTTGGTCTGAAAGAGAGTGTCGGGGTGAAGGTAAGGAAAGGAATGCTCCGGTGGTACGGGCATGTGGAAAGTGGACGGATGCAGAAGTCGTGGAAGGCCACGACACACCTTCCATGATCAAATTGATCGTGTACTAGCAGAGGGTGATGTCAGGAGCCTTAAGAACAGACGAGCGTGCATGACGAGCTATGAATGTCAAAGAAGCAAGTGAGGTGTGTAAGAATAAGCCTAAATTTCGCTCTGTTGTTCGTGCCTACCCCGCAAGGGAGCTGGCGTGAAGTTATGTATGTATGTATGTATTATATTTACATAGGTTTTCAAACAATGTCTTTCATTGACTATTAACGGTTGGTTCCTATAGCTCCAAGTAATCTCAAAATTCGTCCGATGGTAGGGCAAGTGAATGAATAGTAAGTTATAGGAAGCAGCCATAAGTGTTCTATCGCTGAGATATTTTCTCAGATATTGTATTCTTTGTTGCATATCGGTTGAGAATCTGTTGTTTGAGTTTGGTTGAGTGACTATTGTTAAAGTGAACTTGTGAGTGGAGTGGTTGGAGATACTTGATTGGTTGACTCTGTCGGTTGAAAGTTGTTTTTGAATGAATTTGTTGGTCGATTATTATTAACATTTTGGGGTCGAGTGCTTTGGTTGACTCGGTGATTATGAATCGAGTGAATTTGTTGGTCGACTATTGTTAACATTTTCGGGTTGAGTGCTTTGGTTGACTCGGTGATTATGAATCGAGTGAATTTGTTGGTCGACTATTGTTAACATTTTCGGGTTGAGTGCTTTGGTTGACTCGGTGATTATGAATCGAGTGAATTTGTTGGTCGACTATTGTTAACATTTTGGGGTTGAGTGCTTTAGTTGACTCGGTGATTATGAATCGAGTGAATTTGTTGGTCGACTATTGTTAACATTTTGGGGTTGAGTGCTTTGGTTGACTCGGTGATTATGAATCGAGTGAATTTGTTGGTCGACTATTGTTAACATTTTGGGGTTGAGTGCTTTGGTTGACTCGGTGATTATGAATCGAGTGAATTTGTTGGTCGACTATTGTTAACATTTTGGGGTTGAGTGCTTTGGTTGACTCGGTGATTATGAATCGAGTGAATTTGTTGGTCGACTATTGTTAACATTTTGGGGTTGAGTGCTTTGGTTGACTCGGTGATTATGAATCGAATGAATTTGTTGGTCGACTATTGTTAACATTTTGGAGTTGAGTGCTTTGGTTGACTCGGTGATTATGAATCGAGTGAATTTGTTGGTCGACTGTTATTAACATTTTGGGGTTGAGTGCTTTGGTTGACTCGGTGATTATGAATCGAGTGAATTTGTTGATTGACTATTGTTAACATTTTGGGGTTGAGTGCTCTTGTTGACTCGGTGATTATGAATCGAGTGAATTTGTTGGTCAACTATTGTTAACATTTTGTGGTTGAGTGCTTTGGTTGACTCGGTGATTATGAATCGAGTGATTTTGTTAAGTGTGATTGTAAATTGAGTGACTTAGTAAATTGGAGATATTTGATTGATTGGCTATGTCGGTTGAAAGTCTTCTTTTGTAATGACTATCGATGAAGTGAAGTTGTTGATTATTGTTAACTTGTTGGTTGATTGATTTTGTCGACTGTGTGATTATGGATTGAATGAATATGTTAATTGATTATTGTTTTGAGTCTATATGTAAATTGAGTGACTTTATTCATTGTGATTATGGATTGAGTTACTTTGTTAATTGGAAATTATAGATAAATGTAACAATCAAACAAGCGACATTGCGGATTACACGACTATTTATCGTGTGACTAACGTTTGAGCGAGTTAGTCGCTTGAGATTCAGCTGAATTTTTTGACTTAATAACTTAGTTACTAGAACGACTGCAATTGGTTGTAATACTGAAATTTAAGTATTTATTATTACCAATGTTTACTTGCAGATATTTAAAGTTCTAAACGACTTTATTTTCGTAAGCAACTTTCCGATCGAGTGACTTACATTCTGACTTCACCGAGTGAGTGTCCATTTTTTCACTCATTCATACTAACATTAATCCATATCTCCTCACCTTCGACTATGACTTTCTCTTCCTCCACCTCCTGCTCGTTCTCCGTCTCTTGGATCTCCATTTCCACCTCGCTCTGCTCTTGTTCGGCACACTCCACTTCGCCCTGGTCCATTCCCACCTCCACGTACTCTTTGGCGATAAGGCCGATGAGCTCGGAATACTTCGCCTTCTGGTTCTCGCTCATATTTGCCGGGTTATGAGTCTTTAGATGGTAGTTCAGGTGGCTCGATTGCTTGAATCTGAAATATTTAGTGCATACAGCTTGTGTTGAGCAGGGCACGATGAGTGACTGAAAATTACCATATACACCTCGCAACTATGCCAGGGGGTAGGGCATTTGCCCGACTGGATGGCTACCACCCCTGGTCTAAAATTATGTCGCCATAACAGCCTTGAGTTGTGTTCCGGCATTAGTGACCAGGTTCCAGTCTCCCTTAAGAGAGCAGCAGCGCATTTGTAGCACCTTTGTTGTTGCAAATGTCCATAGGCAATAAAAAAAATAAAAAAAACTGTTTTTGGGACTTTGTCATAGATAGAATAGAATATAATAGTGGTAATTGCCTCAATACATTTTGCCATATTAGGCGTGCAATTTTCACATCTTATAATTAAATAATTAATTTGACGGCCTCTGTGGTTGAGCGGGCTAAGCCTTTGCCGGCCTACCTCACTGCTACGCAGAGGTTCCGGGTTCGATTCCTGGTATAGTAAATTTCGGAAACGTATTTTCTCCGTTATTTACTATGGTCTGGGTGTCTGTGATCGGCCCCAGAGTAGTCCGTTGTATATTACTCATAACACAAGCGTAACTAGCTTAATTTGGGGATATACAATGTGTGTTTGTCTGCCGATTATAAATCTAAATTGAAACTAATAACATGAAATAATTACTATAATAATTAAATAAATTAGATTATATTAAATGTCAAGCAAAGCAATAGTTATAATTTTTTTTTTTTTTTTTATTGCTGGAGATCAGCAGACAGGCAGACGGCCCACTTGATGGAAAGCGGTTACCATCGCCTATGGACATTTGCAAAACCAAAGTTGCTACAGATGCGCTACTGCTCTCTTAAGGGAAACTGGAACCTGGTCACTAATGCCGGAACACAACTCAAGGTTGTTATGGCGACATACTTTATACCAGGGGTGGTAGGCATCCAGTCGGGCAAATGCCCTACCACCTGGCTGTGGGTTGTTAAGTCGCCTCTTACGACAGGCCGCCCCAACGCAGGAAATTGTATTCTTTCTCCGTTCCTGCACGGATTAATAAATATAAATAATAAATTATAAGAATACATAGTAATCATTACAATTTATCAATTATATAATTCTCGATTTTATAGTAGCATTTAATTATACAATGCAAAAGTGGATGGATGCAGAAGTCGTGGAAGGCCACGACACACCTTCCATGATCAAATTGATCGTGTACTAGCAGAAGGTGTTGTCAGGAGCCTTAAGAACAGACGAGCTTGCATGACAAGAGTTATGAATGTCAAAGAGGCAAGTGAGGTGTGTAAGAATGAGCCTAAATAGCACTCTGTTGTCCGTGCCTACCCCGCAAGGGAACTGGCGTGAAGTTATGTATGTATGTATTTAATTATCAAAAAAAAAATTCTGAACCAAATTAATGACATTAAAATAATAGTTAATGATGCAGTAATAAAAATTAATGATGCCGTGATAAAAGTTAACGCTGACGTCATAAAACTAAATGATGATGTAACAAAAGTGAATGATGACGCAATGAAAGTTGAAGATGTATCGAATTTTACTAAAAACGAATCCGTTGTGCATTTTTAGGTGTTCTTTAAATAATAGTATGGATTTTTGCTTCTTTATATTGTACATACATACATACATAACTTCACGCCAGTTCCCTTGCGGGGTAGGCACGTGCAACAAAGCGCCAGTTAGGCCCATTCTTACACACCTCACTTGCCTCTTTGACATTCATAACTCTTGTCATGCAAGCTCGTCTGTTCTTAAGGCTCCTGACATCACCTTCTGCTGGTACATGATCGATTCGATCATGGAAGGTGTGTCGTGGCCTTCCACGACTTCTGCATCCATCCACTTTCCACATGCCCGTACCACCGGAGCATTCCTCTCCTTACCTTCACCCCGACACTCTCTTTCAGACCAACTCTCTTTCTTACTTCGGTATTACGAACAATAAATACGTTGCTACAAAATTAAAATAAATACTCGTGTATCAACTTGTCAATCATTTATTCGAATACAATTCGCTAGCGCTTGCCGAGTATTAATTACCACATTCCGTGTGCCGTGTGTTACAATGGGTTTCAGGGATCGCTGGCACACGGCCAGTGTTGACTTTTGGTATAAGCTAAGTTTCATCAAAATCCGTTCATTAGTTTTTGGTTTTGTGATTGTTACACCTCATGTCACATTCTATTCGAGGTACTCACCTCTTATCGCAGAACCCGCACTGGAACGGCGCCACCTGAGTGTGGGTCCTCATGTGCTGCTTCAGGTGCACGCTCTGGCTGAAGGTCTTGGTGCACACCACGCACCGGTAAGGCCTCACTTTCGTGTGGATACGGACGTGCTGGTCCAGACCCGACTTCTGGGTGAAGGCCTTGGAGCAGAAGGTGCAGGGGAACGGACGGTCACCGGTATGCATACGCATGTGCTGGAGTACCCCACCCTAAAGAGGAAAACCACCCACAGCCAGGTGGTGGTTATGACCATACATAATACACTATATATAAAATAGATGAGCCTCACTGGAATAAAATATCATTTACCCTGTCCGATAGATGGCGCTACAATCGGTATTATATTCCTATATATACCACTAGATGGCGCTACAATCGATAATTCTATAAATTCCACTAGATGCTACTAATAAGTTACAACTTGTTCTAAATTTAAATAAAAGGAAAGACAGAATAAAATTAGTTTCAAAAAACTGAGCCAAAAGAAAAAACTGAGTACTAAAAAAGGTTTTTAAACACAAGTTTTTGAGATCCTGCATATCATGTAGCAGCAGAGTGCTAGCCAAGACAAGTAAAACAAGCCCAAACACGACGGGTCTATCTTGTTTAGTACAGGAGTTCCTATGGCCACCTTCCGACTCCATCAGATCAGCTCCATGGTAGCATATCATTGCATTGTCACGCGATATACATATGCGTGCAAAATGGGAAGTTGGTCAAATTAAACTTGCAAGATTCCACCGGATCTTACATACATACATAACATACACACATAAAAATGTAAAATAATGGTTTACATAATACATCATGTAACAGTGTGCAAGATCCACTAAATACGACCATCATTTGTAGTTTCATTTATGCTCTTAAGATCTCGTCAGCGCGATGTATTTATCCAACGATTTTGCACAGCGCCATCTTAAGTGAAGTTAAATGGACTAAATGGAAACTAATTATGATTTTTGATGTTCCCAACCACTTGATGGCGCTAGTTTCCGTACATTTTTCAATTTAGTTAGGGAGTTTCGTTGGTATGGTTTCGGCGAGAACCTATCAACTTGTTTTCTGCAACTTATCAACTTGTGATTACTAGCCGCGCCAAGAGCATTTACTACCCTCAAAACATCAGTGGTAATGAGATTGCCGATTGCTGCGCCAAGGAAGCTATCTGCTCAGGTACTACTAAATACAATAAATGCTTCCCTCCGTGACATACGCTCCCTTGCAAGGCCCCAGATGTTTAATACTTGGGACAGTATCTGGCAACAGTCTCGTCTGAATGTTGGCAGATACTACGGCAGTTTACAATCTACAATATCTCCCAAACCCTGGTTCTTTGCCAACAGAAAAATACCAAAAAAGGTCCTGTCAACTATTATACGTCTGCGACTTGGTCACTGTTGCTCACCAGTATTTTTGGCAAAAATAAGAATACGCGATCATTCTGTCTGTGAGTGTGGCTTAGCTGAAGGTTCAGTTCACCATATTTTTTTTTAATGTCCCAAAATTGTTAGACCCCTTTACAGCATTTTACTTAATAACTTTCCTCGCCCTGTCAATGTGAACTTTCTTTTAACCCTAGATGATAAGAAACATGTAAATATTTTATCGAAGTTTTTAACGTCAAATAACATATATTTATAGTGTAGTTAGTTTAACATTCTATGTCTGTTTTGTCCACAGGTTCACAGTATTTGAATTTACCGGCCAAATTTTTCTCTTTCTTTTATCTCATATATATGCACCTGACATTTTATCAACTACTGTGACACTGGCAAAATCAATGTTAATTGCGTTGGAGCCATAGTCCTCCGAAAAAGAAGAAGAAGTACCCTCAAAACTTTGTACAAGTGTTAGCTCCAAAGTGGAATTTAGTACCGTATGCTGTTCCCGTGTGCAACCTGACCCGAGCCAGGAGAGGGCTGATCTCAAGGTTGGTGGAGCTTCTGCTTTTCTAGTGCAAGGATCCAGGTCATATCTCCCCCATACAGTCCACAAGTACCGAACCAGCATAGCATAGGCTGCTACTCAGCTATCCGGTGCACAAATTTTAAGTAGTGGGTGGGCGTAGTGCATATGGGGGAAGGTATATTTACCCTTTCTGCAACTCCTAGAATCCGGAGTTCTTGAAATATGTATTATTATATATAAGAAGTCGTGGAAGGCCACGACACACCTTCCATGATCAAATTGATCGTGTACTAGCAGAAGGTGATGTCAGGAGCCTTAAGAACAGACGAGCGTGCATGACAAGAGTTATGAATGTCAAAGAAGCAAGTGAGGTGTGTAAGAATAAGCCTAAATGGCGCTCTGTTGTTCGAGCCTACCCCGCAAGGGAACTGGCGTGAAGTTAAAATTCGTGCACCGGATAGCTATAGATTTACCTAGGCTATAGGATAGGGATGATGGGAAAGCGCGCCCTCGGAGCTTCACACTTACCAGCTGCGTGAACCTCTTGTGGCAGACGTGACACTCGTACGGCTTCAACTTGACGTGTACCGAAGAGGTGTGTTCTGAGAGGCCTTTGGTCGACTGAAACCCCTCCCCGCATACCTTCCAAATTAATAAACAAACATATTGCATTGAAACATAATACAAAACTATCCGTGCAGGAACGGAAAAGAAAGTCTGGATGCCTACCACCCCTGGTCAACCTTGAGTTGTGTTCCGGCATTAGAGGCCAGGTTCCAATCTTCCTTAAGAGAGCAGCAGCGCATTTGCAGCACATTTGGTGTTGCAAATGTCCATAGGCGATGGTAACCGCTTTCCATCAGGTGAGCCGTCTGCCTGTCTACTGAATTCGTGCAATAAAACTAAACAAAATTAAACACGCGTGTGACACTTGTCACGGTTAAAGTTCAAGTGGAGTAGAAGTGCAGTATTTTGTATAACTATGACAAACTTCCTACTAAAAAGAAAAAATAAGAGTTTGGCGGGAACTGAAATGAGATGATGTGCTGTGCAGTTGTATTTTCTAAAAATATGTAAAATTACTCAAAAATGTAGAGTAGCTGTAGGATATTGACAGTTTTTGAGTAGTCATTATGTGTTTTTGTGAGAAATGTGAACTGTATAGTCGAATGTGGCCTTTCAAGTTGTCTGAATGGCGTCAGTTGATAACCCACAGTTCGGCTGAGCTGTACATAGGCTTAAGAAAATGAAGAAACTAGATTGTAATCTAAGATCTGGCTTAAAGGCCTAGCTGCCAAGCCATAAACCTAAATAATGTTACGAGTGTGCGACTAGAGTGTGCTATGATATTATAGTTGTGATGTAAGGCTCTTGAATAAATATAACTTCACTCTTAAACTGACTTTTTATTTTCACCTTTGTAAGTATCTTTTTGTCGTACAAAATGGTCTCTCTTAACTGAATTCAAAAACCGTGTCTCTTTTTACATTTTTGAATTCCCACCAATGAGAGCGAGTTTTATACCCATCTCTCATTGGTTAGTCGTATCCTTACGTCCTGGCTAACACGGGCATATAGGCATTGAATAACAATAACAAAAGTAGATCATTATGTAATTGATAAATTAAATTTAATTAAATAAATAAGAAAATTGAAATAGATATTTATATATAATTTATTTTACGATTAGAAATTATGATTTAAACATGAATGGAAAACATAGCGTAGATCAAAAGAATGTTGTTGCTATGTTTTTCATAAGGTAGCACTTGTCAAACGTCAAAAGTCAAATGCCAAAGATTGACCTTGAACTTGACCTACTGTTGTTTATGAATATGAATTGGATTAAAATACAAGTTTTATTTATAATACGAAAGTTTCTGATAGACATGAAAATGAAATTCCATAAATGTATAAACAAATAATTGAGTTGGAAAACCGAGCGTGTGGTAACCAGGATCAAGACATTCAAAGGGACCCCTAGAAGTAAGATAATAGGGCTGTGCGAATATGGTTCGAATCGAATTGAACATTAATATTCGATTCATAATTCTAATCGAATAATTCGAACTTTCAAATTATTTGATATTCTAATCGAATCATTCGCAAAATTTCGAATAGTTTGAACAATACGCGATTTATCGAAATATGACTGGACTTTCTACTGTTTCCAATTTGAATTCCATTACATCGTGTGTCAAAATAATCTATTTACGAATAATATATGTTGGCGCATATACAACAATCAACGTATTACAAAAATAATAATAATTTATTTAATTACTATGAGTTTATTGTAATGTGAAATTAACGCAAAACAACAAGACTTTATTGTAATTTATTTTGGCTAGCTCGGTATATTCGGTTTCCTCGTTCACTTACTACGCATGCGCAGTGCGCGGGCTGATCACTCTTTCTCTTTTCTTTCTAGTTTCTTCTCATTCGGATCTATAGCCATCGCGTGGAACAGGAACGAACTAACGAGTTAAAGATATAAAGACACATTTGGAACGCAAGTGATATACAGATCTAATCACTCTTCGCGTCGGATATATATTCGGATCTATAGTCAACGCGTGGAACAGGAATGAACTAACGAGTTAAAGATATAAAGACACATTTGGAACGCAAGTGATATACAGATCTAATCACTCTTCGCGTCGGATATATATTCGGATCTATAGTCAACGCGTGGAACAGGAATGAACTAACGAGTTAAAGATATAAAGACACACCTGGAACGCAAGTGATATACAGATCTAATCACTCTTCGCGTCGGATATATATTCGGATCTATAGTCATCGCGTGGAACAGGAATGAACTAATGAGTTAAAGATATAAAGACACATTTGGAACGCAAGTGATATACAGATCTAATCACTCTTCGCGTCGGATATATATTCGGATCTATAGTCAACGCGTGGAACAGGAATGAACTAACGAGTTAAAGATATAAAGACACATTTGGAACGCAAGTGATATACAGATCTGATCACTCTTCGCGTCGGATATATATTCGGATCTATAGTCAACGCGTGGAACAGGAATGAACTAACGAGTTAAAGATATAAAGACACATTTGGAACGCAAGTGATATACAGATCTGATCACTCTTCTCGTCGGATATATATTCGGATCTATAGTCATCGCGTGGAACAGGAATGAACTAACGAGTTAAAGATATAAAGACACATTTGGAACGCAAGTGGTATACAGATCTAATCACTCTTCGCGTCGGATATATATTCGGATCTATAGTCAACGCGTGGAACAGGAATGAACTAACGAGTTAAAGATATAAAGACACATTTGGAACGCAAGTGATATACAGATCTAATCACTCTTCGCGTCGGATATATATTCGGATCTATAGTCAACGCGTGGAACAGGAATGAACTAACGAGTTAAAGATATAAAGACACATTTGGAACGCAAGTGATATACAGATCTAATCACTCTTCGCGTCGGATATATATTCGGATCTATAGTCAACGCGTGGAACAGGAATGAACTAACGAGTTAAAGATATAAAGACACATTTAGAACGCAAGTGATATACAGATCTAATCACTCTTCGCGTCGGATATATATTCGGATCTATAGTCATCGCGTGGAACAGGAATGAACTAATGAGTTAAAGATATAAAGACACATTTTGAACGCAAGTGATATACAGATCCAGATCTAATCTCTCTTCGCTTCGGATATATATTTTTTGAGTAAATCACTCAGGAGTTACACACCGCTATTTTCTATTGCTGGCCCACCTGGTGGAACGCTTTCCAGTATAGCTTTAGGGCACATTAATTTCTTATTTGAGTTATGTGGGGGTTTATTTATATGTGTGTGGTGATTATGTTACTCTGTTGGATGAGGGTGATGCAACACTGGCGAGATTCCATGGCGCCATCGCAGCGGGAGCCAGGCTCAACCACTGGCGAGGAGTACAAAATAAGACGACGCGTGTTTTACTCTCTATGTACTTATTGCTTAATCAATTTAACATTAAACCTAGGCGTCCTGACGGAATGACTCTAATTCCCTGGCAGCGTGGCAAGCCTTTGGTGTGGGATGCGACTTGCGTTGACACGTTGGCCGCATCCCATTTACCAAACACGTCTAAATCAGCCGGTTCAGCGGCGGAAACAGCCGAATCACTCAAGCGGCGCAAATATGCAACCCTCTGTGAGAGTTATATGTTTGTGCCGTTTGCTGTCGAGACGCTTGGACCGTGAGGTCCTGAGGCCATGAGCCTGTACCAAAACTTATCGAAACGACTCATTGACTCTTCGGGTGATCAGAGGGCTGGTGCTTACCTCGGCCAACGGATCAGTATGGCGATCCAGCGAGGCAACGTAGCCAGCCTTCTGGGCACCTTACTCATAGAAGACGATGATCTGGGCTCAGTATTCTACTTATAGTCTTGAGGGACTATGAGTAGAATACAATACAAATAAGTTAAGTTTTCTTGCATTGTATTCATACATACATACATACATAACTTCACGCCAGTTCCCTTGCGGGGTAGGCACGAACAACAGAGTGCCATTTAGGCTCATTCTTACACACCTCACTTGCCTCTTTGACATTCATAACTCTTGTCACGCAAGCTCGTCTGTTCTTAAGGCTCCTGACATCACCTTCTACTAATACACGATCAATTTGATCATGGAAGGTGTGTCGTGGCCTTCCACGACTTCTGCATCCATCCACTTTTGCATTGTATATCTGTTTAGTCATTCTTTCATCATGCATTCTTTCCACATGTCCGAACCACCGGAGCATTGCATTGTATTCGATTATTGTTAATATCTGTACACAATTAAACTTAGACAATACATATATACAGAAATATGTACTACTAAGTCAAAATTTGTAAAACGCCAAAACATGCTCTCAGATGCATCTGTGAAAGTTTTATCTGATTTCTGGATTCACAGATTTTGGCAGTACATGGACTACTCAGTTTTACCGTTGCTTTTATGCAGCAAAAATTATTCCATCTACGTGACTTAGCAAGAGATAAAATTAATTTTGGATTGTTATAGAAAAAATGACCACCAAGGCTAAGGCTTCTAACCTATGTTAAATAAAAAAAGTGCATCTCGGGATACCCGACAGAAGTGATAACTTAAACCAATCTACGTTGAATTATTTAATGTTGAAATTGTTTAACTTGAGAAAAGCTTAGGTTATTACTTAAATTTTATGTATATTAATATGACAATGTTTTTTTTTTAATTGCAGTTCAGCAGACAGGCAGACGGCCCACTTGATGGCAAGCGGTTACCATCGCCTATGGACATTTGCAACACCAAAGTTGCTACAAATGCGCTGCTGCTCTCTTAAGGGAGACTGGAACCTGGTCACTAATGCCGGAACACAACACAAGGTTGTTATGGCGGCATACTCTAGACCAGGGGTGGTAGCCAACCAGTCGGGCAAATACCCTACCACCTGGCAAAATGTAATGTAAAGAAAGGTTATTTATTAATAAGATCCTTTATTGTGTATGTCCATTATTAGTATCATTATGTGGGTTAGAGTGAGAGAGGAGGAGCCTGCCTACCGCTACCTTATACGTGGGAGAAAGGGATGCCAGACAGGCTGGCGCCGTAACGCGTTACGTAACGAAGCGGTTTACCCTCCCACAAGAAGTAATCACGTCAAAAAGTTGGGATTTGTTTATAATAGTTGTTAATAATATTTTTTTTTATTTTTTTTTTATTGCAGGAGTTCAGCAGACAGACAGACGGCCCACTTGATGGATAGCGGTTACCATCGCCTATTGACGTTTACAACACCAAAGGTGCTACAAATGCGCTGCTGCTCTCTTAAGGGAGACTGGAACCTGGTCACTAATGCCGGAACACAACACAAGGTTGTTATGGCGGCATACTCTAGACCAGGGGTGGTAGCCAACCAGTCGGGCAAATACCCTACCACCTGGCTGTGGGTTTTTTAGTCGCCTCTTACGACAGGCCGCCCGGCCGCAGGAAATTGTATTCTTTCTCCGTCACACACAATAACAAAAGTAACAAATAAGCATGTACAAATTCTAAACTTTTTCTTAAATTTAATTGTAAAAATAAGATACGGAACTAGAGGCCGTAGAGTTGTTATAAAAAAAAAAATGTGCCTTATAACTATACCCCGCCCCCAGTATCTCTAGGAACCACTACAAAATATACTCACGAAATAGCTTGTGTGTCTTTGGATTTATTCTTGTCCTCCTTCAGTCCTCTGCCCCGTCTCCTGGGGGGGTTCGGTGTCAGTTCGTCGCTCTTGATGATTATGTAGCTGACGTCGTTGGACGCCAAACTCATCATGTTCGTTGGCTTCATCTCCGATATCACCTCTTCGGTTTTCAATTGGATCTCGTCCATGTAAACCGGCTCTTTGGTCTGTAAAGCAAGTATTAAGCTCATATAAGGGATCATCCATAAATTTCATTCCCCTTTCATCTCTGTCTGTCATCAGCCAAAAGCTACAAACATCCTTATCCGTGCAGGAACGGAGAAAGAAGGCCGGGCGGTCTGTCGTAAGAGGCGACTTAACAACCCACAGCCAGATGGTAGGGCATTTGCCCGACTGGATGGCTACCAACCCTGGTCTAAATTATGTCGCCGTAACAACCTTGAGTTGTGTTCCGGCATTAGTGACCAGGTTCTAGCCACCCTTAAGAGAGCAGCAGCGCATTTGTAGCCCCTTTGGTGTTGCAAATGTCCATAGGTGATGGTAACCCTTTCCATCAAGTGGGCCGTCTGCCTGTCTGCTGATCTCTTGCAATAAATAAATAAAAATATATCTATTAAAAGGGATATATATATATATATATATATATATATATATATATATATATATATATATATATATGTATATATATAATAATAATAATCGTGAGACAAACACACAAATTGTATATTCCCAAATTAAGCAAGTTACGCTCGCGCTATGGGTAATGTACAATGGACTACTCTGGGGCCGATCCCAGACACCCAGACCATAGTAAATTACGGAGAAAATACGTTTTCGAAACCAGGAATTGAACCCGGAACCTCTGCGTTGCAGTGAGGTACGCCCGCAAAGGCTTAGCCCGCTCAACCACAGAGGCCGTCAAATATATATGTATATATATATATATATATATACATACATACATACATAACTTCACGCCAGTTCCCTTGCGGGGTAGGCACGAACAACAGAGCGCCATTTAGGCTTATTCTTACACACCTCACTTGCTTCTTTGACATTCATAACTCTTGTCATGCACGCTCGTCTGTTCTGAAGGCTCCTAACATCACATATATATATATATATATATATATATATATATTTGCGTCAAGTGTGTGTTTGGTTTTTAAATATATGTATTGAGTATTAGAGAGAAATTAACCAACATTTCTATTTCATCATATGTTTTAAATTTTAACTATTTAACAATTATATTAGTTCATGGGATATATATTTAGTTTGTTGTGCATTCTTTTATATCAAGTCATTGAATAAGTTCTCACTGTCTCTTCAAAGATGACAGTGGCAGTACCCCGTTCGTGGAATTTCGAATGGTAACACACATGCAAGGCAGTAGTATATCTAACCTTAAATTTCAGTGTACAGTAGTTCACTTTAGTGTAAACAAAGTGATTTTTTCTTAGTTCTGAAAATGTCTACTTTTGTGTCAAATAAAGTGTATTTACAGAGAAATTTATTACACTACTTTACTCAAAAGAAATCTGCAGCTGAAACAGGTAGAACTCTTGTTGAGACTTCTGGCGTCAATACTTTGTTGGATATGACATGCACACTGGTTTTGACTCTTTAAAAATAATAATATTGAACTCCTGGATAAAGAAGGTTCTGGCGCACCAAAAAAATTTATAAAAGTAACAGTGAGAACTTATTTAAGGTCCTAATATAAAAGTTTCAATTATTATTCGCACTGACGAGAAGCAAATGGAGTTTTTGTAATACGAGTTAGGATTCTAAAATTTCATCTACCTATTTTTTTTTTATTGCAGGAGATCAGCAGACAGGCAGATGGCCTACTTGATCGAAAGCGGTTACCATTGCCTATGGACATTTGCAACACCAAAGTTGCTACAAATGCGCTGCTGCTCTCTTAAGAGAGACTGGAACCTGGTCACTAATACCTGAACACAACTCATGGTTGTTATGGCGATATACTTTAAACCAGGAGTGGTAGCCATCCAGTCGGGCAAATGCCCTACCACCTGGCTGTGGGTTGTTAAGTCGCCTCTTACGACAGGCCGCCAGGCCGCAGGAAATTGTATTCTTTCTCCATTCCTGCACGGATAAAAACCTATACTGAGAGATTCGTCATAGTCACTCTTTTTATGTTATTTCAAAGTAATATATAAAACATAAATTTCTAACATTGATAACGTCCGTAATGGAATATAACATTTCAGTAGAAAATGTGTAGTGTTTAAAGACTTTAAGAAGGGAGCATTGAGCTCTTTGCATATCAATGAATTTTGATTTGATGCTGCCACCTCACACTGGTATACAGTAGGTAAGTAACATAACTTACTTTAGATGGACTATGCTCCACATACTGAGTCCACACTGTAGGATCTCCGTTGGAGTATGTCTCAGTGTGCTCCATCCTGGCATGATTGTTCAAAGCCATTTCACTGGCATAGCCTTTTTTACAAATCTTGCAGTAAACAGTGTCCTCAACATCATCAATTACTTCTTTCTGTAAATAAACAAGTTTGAATGTGTCGCCTTTATAATGAATTAAATTTAATTATAACCACCCAAAGTTGATTTTATATCTCAACTAGCTTCACCCACGCCTTCGTCCTCATGGAATAGTTAAAAAAAGTATATAATAGTATAAGTATATAATAATCCCCCATTTTGAAACATTCTTCATCAGTGCTCCGCTCCTATTGGTCTTAGCGTGATGATATATAGCCTATAGCCTTCTTCGATAAATGGGCTATCTAACACTGAAAGAATTTTTCAAATCAGACCAGAAGTTCCTGAGATTAATGCGTTCAAACAAACTCTTCAGCTTTATATATTAGTATAAGATAATTTAATAATAAATAAATAAGTGTGCCCTATAATTATACATCACCACGCTTTCCATCAGGTGGGTCATCTGCCTAACTCTTGCTAAAACTAAAATAAAAACATATAATTATTTTTGTACTACTATATAGACACTATCTAAATAAAATGTAAGTCATACAACTACTACATAAAAACAATTAAGTGTAGTTCTGATCTTGTGTGTCAATAGTGGAGACTTATAATTAAGACTTTTACAAACATTAGTACTCCAGAGATATGTGAAAGGACTATCTGGAACTACTCTATCCACAGCAACATGCTGGATGCAAGTAAAAGTAAAGCATTTCTTTTATAGCTTCAACGTGCAATTTCGTCTATGTTGAACAAATCACAAAACGAACGCCTTTCTGCAATAAATCTAAGTCAAATAGTAATTTCCAAATGAAACCATTATAGGTCTTACCATTATCTTACCTTTATTTTAGCAACAGGAACAACGTTCACATATCTCCCGGAACTCGATTGTTGTGACATCGTACAAATATAATAAATACACCTGTAAGACACGAGAATAGCTAAATTTCATTTACATTGGAAATAATATATACACCAGGGATATGATAAAATCTTGGGACCTAACCTATAATTAGTGGTCTTACAATTTTATAAGCGACTTACTAATTACTTGATAAAGATATTAGTTGTTATTTTTGTAAATATTTATAAAACTTGGCACATATCGCAAATAATTCAAAAATACAAACTCAAAAGCGGGAATCAATTGTCAAAATTATTTTTTAATAAAAATTTAAAAACAAAAACATAAGGCTATGGCGTCGCTATTTTAAAAAAGTACATTATTGATAGATCTCTCGTTGCAAATAGATTAACCTATTGCAACATTTTATATTGATCACTTTTTGAGAAACAGGTTTATATTGTGCCTTATGGTCTATTTTAGCCAAAATATTAATATTTCAGTAAAAAAACAACATGAACATATTTTATTTAGGAATTTTATAAATATTTTGACATTTCGTAACGAAAACGCGTCAAGCTGTCATGGCGTCTCGGATGACGTCACGGTGTGCAAAACAAACATCTGGTTGGTTGAAGTGTTATCAAAAGTTTAAAAAAATACATAATAAAAAATGAATACTAATTATTACAAGCACTGTTATTACCGCAATGTATCAGTACAACGATAAAAACACCACAGAAACTGTTTTTTTACGTGTCTAAGGGGTAAACAAATAAGGAGAAAGTGGCCACATTTTTGTGAAGATCATTTTGATGTAAGTGTTTATCAGCCCTATTTATAATTCTACGTTACCAAATGATATGGAAAATTACGTATAATATCAAATAATGGGATCTGTATCACACTTAGGTTTGAAACCAAGCTGTTTACCTAGTAAATTTGATTGTAAGCCAGATAGAAGAAAGCGAACTTGTATCAGTCTAAATCGACCATATATAACAATAAAGAACAAAAGATGATGCTATTAAGAAAGTGTATAAATAAATCAGTTGAAAGTAGTACTTACTGTATTAGCCAGTACCACAGTGGTGCTAGTTTAATTCTTGAAAATACTTCCTAACACAACCACAGGTTCTTACATTAATAGTGAGTAGCTCCAATATTAATTTTCTTGAAACAATCTAATAATAATATTGTCAATTTATTTTCAGTTTTACCCCAGGAAGAAGGTTTACAAGGTCTTAGAACAACAAATAAATCTGTTTAAGTACTGATGACACATAAATATAGAAGTAAAGCTTCTCAATCCAGTATTAAGCTAAGCCAGACTGTGGACCAGGCAGGTTCACTAGTAGTCTTCACAAAAATCAGTTTCTTTATTTCCGTTTTAAGTGAAATATTCTGTGAAATCATTAAGGCCATCTGGATCAAGTATAAGCAAAGTTTCAAAGAAATTAATAATGGAAGAAGTCCCTGTGACACTCTGTCTTTATATACTTCATCATCCGTTACTCACACAGAGTCCTCACTATCACCATTCCACTCGACACACCCAGATCAAATCTTTCATACAAATAAAAAATATGTAAATAAATATCCTTTCCATGAACAATTTTACTTTATAGATGATAAGTACACTAATGGCTGGTTCCTATATCTTATAGAGTACATTTACCTTACCATCGCTTAAAATTTGACATAAGCTTCATACAAATAATGTCAAAATTCAACTGACGGGTGAGTGAATAATAAGATATAGGAACCGGCCTTAAGTAGTCATGAACTAACCTAGTTACCCTAGCCCTAGAGCATGGTAGTTTAGTTAACTTATAAGATTGCCTCATTAAATGAAACTCCAAAATCATTTTGTGTTTTATTTTATTATAAAATGATGAGAACAGAATCTACCTAGTGGTTACTTCATATGCTTTGATAAAGTAATGGATACACATGGCATTCCCAAAATGGTAACAAACTGTCAGTAATAAGATCATTAACATATTCATAACTGATTGCTACACAGAAAGTTTAAATTTTTTATTATTAGAAAATCTGGATCCACTATACAAAATATACATGTTTCCACAGCAGTCAAATATATTTATATTTGTAATTGAGCATATTTGTTTGTAGGCTTCCCATCTTTAATATAATTTGAATATGGTTTGTACTGTAGAGACACTTAATTTCTACTATGCAATTTTCACATGTACCATCCGGTGAACCAGCAGTCATTGGATATTGTTGACTTAATATGAGACCACATTTCTTAATTTTTTTTATGAAGTTACAGCTCCAAATTTTCTCTGACTGGGTCTTACATCTACTTACTTCAAAAGCCTGTGATGCTGTTATCCATCCCATCCATCCATAATTTTTTTAATGACAGCATCTGATATTACTGCATTTCTTAAAAATGACTCACATTTTTCATTATATTTTAAAACAAGTTGATACATTAAAGTGCTGGCTGTATCACTGAGAACAGAATTATGTTGATATTTAAATAATGCACAATCCTCAAGTTTCATTTTTTGTCCTTCTTCTAAAAACTTATAAGTACATTTGAATTTGATGGTAAACTAGGGTTACTACTACATATTTTAAACTGGTTCACAGTTGTGACAGCTTCGATTTTTTCCAATAACAATCCGCAGAAGTGCATACTGGTTTTTCACTCCTGCCATGACGATAATTTCGATACATTGAGATATATCTAAGTTTCGATAGCACTTTATGATCTGGATATATTTTACACTTTACAATACAGGAGTTTGCAATCACGTTTCAAATGCACATAACTTATGGCGTCATCTCCATAACATACTCGCGATGATCTACAAAAGAAATTTCACCATTAGCATCAACATTTACAAATATTAAAATTATCATAACCTCAAAATTAATTATTAAAAAATAATACTTTGCCATATCTTAATCACAATTTTAACACTAGGTGCTATTGTTTAATGTTATAATACGTAGTATCCATAGTAGTTTGTGATGTTATATACTTACACAGAAGTTTTAATGTTATGCAATTCTGCAGAGCACAAATTGGTGTTAGTTGCGAAAAAGGCACCCAGCATAACAACGCCGATTTTTGGCAAATTACTGGTATTTGTACAATAACTAGTTGTTGTAGTCATATGAACACAGTGCATAACAATGGAAATACTATTATTTTACAGCAAAATTACTGGAAAACGATGAATTTTCACTGAGAATTCATTAACAACTTGTTGTGTTTTGCACACTATGACGTCACGCGCTCTGATTGGCGTTCATTGTCACGTGACTAATGGCTGCAATGTAACTATTTTATTTCTCAAAAATATAAATTAATATTTATTATTTTAATTAAAACAATTTATTTTTGACATGTTTAGATCGTAATCTACGATATATATAAAAATCTGCCTATATTTTTCATACTGTCAACTACCGAATGCAGCACGCTGCGACAGCAATTGAAGTAAGCCTCGTTTTCCAATGGCCCCCCATTGAGAAAATGGATAATTCTTTATCAGCGCTTAGTAACTGCGAGTAAGTACTGTATATAAGCCCGGCCATACACTCATAAGTTTTGTTCGCGTAAGCCCCTAAAGCTAAACAAGCACTGCCATAAATAATACCAAGGAAAAAAGATTAATATTTCTCTTCCATGATAATAAACAGTACACTGTATGAGTGTGTGCCCTACAATTTATTGGTAATCGTAGTTCTAGCTTAGCTTATGTCATTGCTACATATTAGATAACGTTAATAACCGTTCACGCAAGCATTAAGATGGGTCGGCTGGGCGTAACTATGTTCTAAATCTCAGCCTTTCCAACACAAACAAAAGCGCAGGGTCGACAGGGAGGAGGGGGTTTTTAGTGGGTATTGGGGTTGCTCGCTCGTGCAGCAACGCTCGGAGTCTTCCACATTATTCTGTTACGTCGATCGCGGACGGAGCACTGCCAAGAGCATACTATTGCTGAGAGTTATCGCCCCCGACCGACGCGTGTCGTTCCCCTAGCAATGACCCAGTTTGTGCGTAAATCGGTTAAGCATTTTCCCTCGCCTCAAAAAAAAAAAAGCATTAAGATGGGTTTGATAGGGAGAGGAGTATTATTGCGCGTACTAATGCGACTCCACGTGGACGCCGGCGGTTGGCTGGCATTCGGAGACACAGGTATGCGCATGACTTCCCACCCTGAATAATACCGCTTCGGAGGGCCTTTAGCTATCAAGGGAGCAAAGGATTCATCACCCCCGCTGACGAAGTGAATGTGTTCTGATTCCCGGGGCACATTCAGGCACTTTTTGCGCTGGATC
Source organism: Dendrolimus kikuchii (assembly GCA_019925095.2). Lineage (NCBI taxonomy): Eukaryota > Metazoa > Arthropoda > Insecta > Lepidoptera > Lasiocampidae > Dendrolimus > Dendrolimus kikuchii. Next base: position 37,541,655 of record CM034387.1, read on the forward strand.
GGACTGGGCGTAACTACGTTCTAAGTCTCAGCCTTTCCTACATAAAAAGCGCGGGGCACATGGGAGGAGGGTGGTTTTAGTGGGTAGTGGGTGTTGCCCGTGCAACTTCTCCGAGTCCCCACACAAGCTGGCTTGATTATTGTTCGGATTGCCCCTTATCAAAGGGGAAAGCCTTCATGATCAACTATGGTCTAATCCCTTGCAAAGGACCCAGTATTGTGCGTAAATAGCATTTCTCCCGCCTTAAAACAAAAAGCATTAAGATGGGTTTATTCCGTTACTTGTGACCAGCATTGTTATTAATTGCTAATGACGTTAAACATTAACCAATAATATATAAACTATATATTATATGGAGCTAGTCATTAGCGGTGTTATTTTTAACGCTCTATGCAAACATCGTAATGTCCTCTATGACTATTATAGTGATTAAATCGGCTTGAGTCCTCCATTAAGGCCCAGCGCTCGGGTGTCTCCCACTCGTATTTAAGCCGAGATATATTGTGTTTTACATTATTTGAGTCTTTTTATTTGTTGATGTGGGGGTTTACATGTTGTTCATGTTGATAAGATATATAATTTGTTTAAAGTTGTATAATTTAATTATCTGTAAAATTCTTGCATTTTCAAATTCAAAATACCAATATATTTTGTTCACTGATTATTACCAAGGCTCATGGGTTCGTGGAGGCTCCGGAAAAAAACAATGAACGGATTTGATAATACTTCCCAGTAATTTAGCTCAACGATGTTATGCAGTTAACATAACCTGAAGTTCAAGATTAGCGATGTCTGAAACCCACTAATGCGCTTTGCCTATTAAGGATAGGTGGTGGGTATACTCGGTATCCGAATCCGCGTAGGAACGGAAAAATAAAATTAATTCCTGCCTGTCGTAAGACGCGACAACACAACCCACAGCCAGGTGGTAGGGCATTTGCCCAACTGGATGACTACCACCCCTGGTCAGTATGCCGTCATAACAACTTAAGTTGTATTTCGGCATCAGTGCCTCGGTTCAAGTTCCACCTTCGAGGCCGGCAGTACGTTTGCAGCACTTCTGTTGTTGCTAATGTCAGCGTGTCTGCGGTGCTTCAGCAATAACAAACAAAAGAAATTAAAATGCCGTCCGTGTCTCTGAAATGACTTAAAACCAAACTGTTCAAAAGCCTGTCTACTTCTTTTTACAGAAAGTTGAGCTTATCAACAAATATGATTGAAAAGGTAACGGGATTGAACAGCTTGAAGAAACTCCGCATTTTGTCATTGGGAAGGAATTATATCAAATCATTTTCAGGAATGGTAAATATAAGCTGTAAACTCACTCACTTGCTGGAGCAAGTGAATGAGTTTGTATATCTTGGATGTGCTTTTAGCAGGGATGGAAGGTACACCGCTGATATAGAAAGAAGAGTGAATTTGGGGAATAGTGTGAATGGAGCGTTAGGTAAACTTCTAGGCGCTAAGAACCTCAGCCAGAAGGCCCAGCTCGCCATACACAACGCGGTGCTGGTACCTACGCTCACGTATGGATGCGAGAGTTGGGTATGGAAGAGAGTGCATGAAAGTAGAGTAAACGCGGTCGAGATGCGAGCACTGCGCAAAATCTGCGGAGTGACGCTCGCGGACCGCGTTCCTAATACCGAAGTAAGAAAGAGAGTTGGTCTGAAAGACAGTGTCGGGGTGAAGTTAAGGAAAGGAATGCTCCGGTAGTTTGAGCATGTGGCAAGAATTCATGATGAAAGAATGACTAAACAGATATACAATGCAAAAGTGGATGGATGCAGAAGTCGTGGAAGGCCACGACACACCTTCCATGATCAAATTGATCGTGTATTAGCAGAAGGTGATGTCAGGAGTCTTAAGAACAGACGAGCGTGCATGACAAGAGTTATGAATGTCAAAGAAGCAAGTGAGGTATGTAAGAATAAGCGTAAATGACGCTTTGTTGTTCGTGCCTAACCCGCAAGGGAACTGGCGTGAAGTTATGTATGTATGTATGTAAATATAAGCAAGTCGAAAGTTCACGTGGTTCTAAGAGGAAGCACTGGAACAGAATTCAGTTATAATCGACGCATTTTAAATTGAGTCGTCGGGCAATAAATGTCACTGACAGTAAGAATGTGCACGCACTGCAACTCGTTATCGATACTTTGCTACCTGCGCACGCGGGGTTGATGCGTCATCGTGACCTTTATTAGCACTCTGAAACCTGATTGGTCGTTACGAGTAAGGGTTGTTGTTTTTCTATAAATATAATATTTTTTGCTAGAAGAGATAAAAACGGCCCTTTTCAGGGCCACATTACGATCTATACAGTTTCTCAGATTAGGTGGAAACAAAAATTTTGTCTTACAAATAAAAAACCTTTAATTTTCGCGAAAGATTATTCCTATTAATACTTAACATAATTTAGCACATCGATCGTACGTAACCCGTTATCGATATGCACCTCTACAATTCTTACGCACATCAGTACACCTCTCCATAAGACCTGTAAGTGCGAGCGAGACAGACAGATAAATATGATTTATGACCCGAAGCCTCAGTTCATAATGCGTCGACTATAGTTGTTATCAACAGAAATTGATATCAAGGGGAGTAGCTACCGCCGTATCAGCCGTATCAATGATACGAGCCTCCCAGGCTACAGGGTCCCCGAAAGTGTGTAAGCAAAAATTCATAAAATGTTATCCACAATCTTTTATAGACTTAATAACATCTTTGAGAATAACTGCTGGGCCAACAGGAACGGCTATCAGACTTCTCATTATTGTCTATAGAGGCAGAAAATCTAGAAAAACTGAAATCGTCTTTAACTATAGATTTAATAAACAATTTTGCCGAGAAAAAGCCGAGAAGACTGTATCTTTGATTTGAATTGTTTGTCTCGCTTAGCTCCTAGGAACAGTAAGTATAAGCAATAAATTATGTTCATTAAATAATTATTTTAATTCAATTGCAGTATTTTTTGTTTCGTTTAATAAAAAAAAATTACCCTTCCTTTGGGCAACCCCAACACATTTTGATACAGGGCCCGTCTAAGGCAAGCTACGCCACTGTTGTTAGGGCAGCATACTTTAGGTCAGGGGTAGTAGCCATCAAGAGTGGCAATTGCCCTACAATCAGGCTGTGGGTTGTTTTGTTACCCTAAAGTTACTGAACGGTGTTACGGGGCACAACGTAACATAACATGTTACAAAGCGAGCATTCGTTCAGTCAGTACTTGGAAACGAGCACGAATACGCGAGTAACGAGTTGCTCATTTCGAGTGCTCCGTCTTCTGACGGTTTAATACTACTTATACTTCAATACCATAACAAAGGTTATGGTGTTTGAAAAAGAAGAAACCAGAACGAATGCAAGGATAATGGTCGATGATGTTATGCTAGAGCAAGTGAATGAGTTTGTATATCTTGGATGTGCTTTTAGCAGGGATGGAAGGTACACCGCTGATATAGAAAGAAGAGTGAATTTGGGGAATAGTGTGAATGGAGCGTTAGGTAAACTTCTAGGCGCTAAGAACCTCAGCCAGAAGGCCCAGCTCGCCATACACAACGCGGTGCTGGTACCTACGCTCACGTATGGATGCGAGAGTTGGGTATGGAAGAGAGAGCATGAAAGTAGAGTAAACGCGGTCGAGATGCGAGCACTGCGCAAAATCTGCGGAGTGACGCTCGCGGACCGCGTTCGTAATACCGAAGTAAGAAAGAGAGTTGGTCTGAAAGAGAGTGTCGGGGTGAAGCTAAGGAAAGGAATGCTCCGGTGGTTCGGGCATGTGGAAAGAATGCATGATGAAAGAATGACTAAACAGATATACAATGCAAGAGTGGATGGATGCAGAAGTCGTGGAAGGCCACGACACACCTTCCATGATCAAATTGATCGTGTACTAGCAGAAGGTGATGTCAGGAGCCTTAAGAACAGACGAGCTTGCATGACAAGAGTTATGAATGTCAAAGAGGCAAGTGAGGTGTGTAAGAATAAGCCTAAATGGCACTCTGTTGTTCCTGCCTACCCCACAAGGGAACTGGCGTGAAGTTATGTATGTATGTATGTATACTTTAATACTACAAGCGTGATACATGTCTTAACAGGAATCTCTGGGAGACACTCTCGAAGAGTTGTGGATCTCCTACAACCTGATAGAGAAGCTTAAAGGGATTCACGTTCTGAGGAACCTCAAAGTCTTGTACATGAGTAACAACCTCGTGAAAGAATGGAGCGAATTCAACAAGTTACAGGTATAATAGTACAGCTTGTTTCCATAACTTGTTATAGTTTGATTAAATGCCGTATTACTGGTGAAAAGGACATAGTGTTAATTTTTTGCGGGTTTTATCACAAACTTTATTAAAAGTACACACACGTAATTCACACTTCTTACAAACACAATCATATATAACAAGTCCAAACTGTAAGGTAGAAGATCGTAAGAACTTAAAACGCGCAGTCCGTCGATGTAAGATTCTCGTTCCGTGTAAACACTTAATAACACCTTGATCCAGGGCTGTAGCTAGAGTCGAATTTGAGGTAGGGCAGCATGGTTACAGGTAGGGCGGAACTAAAAAACAAATAATTGTTATCGATTTTTGACCAAAACACTCTTTATAGTTCGCGCCACGTAAAAAGAACGCTTGCTCTGAACCTGCGCAGTGAGCGTTTTATCGGTCAAATTGGTGGTATGAAGGGGGCGAGACGGGATGACGTTATACGATACGACTTTACACCTGCGCAGACACATCCCCTCCACTACCGGTCAGCGTTCTTTTCACGTGGCGGGAAGTGTACCTTATGGTGCGTTTCCATGCTTGCCAAGGCTCGACAAGCATCCACAAGCCCCAAGCGGCTACAAATCTCGCTTGGCATATGGATGTCGTTTACGCGCTTGTGAATCCGTCAGTGTGTTACATACATCCAAGCATGGGGGACACCGAATTTGTATCGGCTATTACTTTTGGTTTAACTTACTTTTATTTCAAATACAAGCAAACTAAAACAAAAGCAAGGAAAGCGCGACGACCACGAAGAAGGTGGATGATAACGATTAGAATCCTGTTTTTTTTTTAATGTTTTCGAAAAGTTGTCATCAATATTTATTTTTTGGCTTTTAATTCCTTTACTGGCTTTCCCATTAAGTCGGCAAGACGACTCCAAGCATCTGCAACTTTCATCTTATCTTTGTGATTAACGTTTTTGGGGTTCCAGATAGATGTTTCGGTCTGGTAATATTCTAAAAACCATAAACTCTCTACGTTCGACCAGCCACTCATTTTGACAGAACTAGACGTGCATTCGTCGCGAGATCACAGTGGCTACTAAGAGCGCGTCAACGTGTTGCTGCGTTTCCACGCTTGCCAAGGCTCGGCAAGCGTCCACAAGCCCCAATCGTCCACAAGTCTCGCTTGGCATTTGGGAGTCGTTTAGACGCTTGTGAATCCGTCAGTGTGTTACGTACATCCAAGCATGGCGGACGTCGAACTTGTATCGGCTATTACGTTTGGTTTAACCTACTTTTATTTCAAATACAAGCAAAGTAAAACAAAAGCAAGGAAAGCCCGACGACCACGAAGATAGTGGATGATAAAGATTCATAGAAATCGTAAATTAATAAGTTTTTCAGTTTAATTAGTATTTCGGTTATTTCAAAAAAATTTAGAAGGTTAACCTAAAACTTTCTAAAAATTTTCGGTATTCAAAATTTAATGGTGCCGGTGTATATGTATATACGGCTACTAAGCGCACGCCAACGTGTGAACGCGTCGCAAGCGCTCGCCGCAAACGCCCTTTGATCTGTGTCCAAATACCGACACTAGACCTGATCGAATACAAGCGTCCACAAGCTCACGCAAGCCAAACCAAACGCCCTCTTTACACGCTTGTGCTTGTGGACGCTTGCCGAGCCTTGGCAAGCATGAAAAAGCACCTGTACTTTTTTTTTAACCAAACTACAAAAAATTATAATCTCTATGTTTATTTTAGTTTAAAAGGGGATTCCTCTACCACAGATTGCAGTATAGCCCATATTGCAATCTATGGTACGGGAATCCCATCTGCATCACAAATATTATAATTAAATAGATCCATCGCTTCATGTGATGGCGATTCAAATGTCATCTATAGACAGAACAACGAGTTATAATAATATGATATGAATATCACAAACTATGGTATGTTCGAAACAGTTTAGATACCTATCGCTACAATATTTTTGAATAACCAAACAATGTAATAACAATAATTTGTCTTAGTTTTTGGTATTTTTAAAGTTGGGCATTGCCCCATAATGACCCCCCCCCTAGCTACGGCCGTGCCTTGATCGCAGTTAAAACTCAACTAACTCTGTCTCAACGGCCCGAACTTATATATTCGCGAAATAGACATGGCCCTAAGCAATATTCACATGATTCTTTGTAATTCTCGAACTTGTAAGCTTAAATGGCTTCTAAGAATCTGTAGCGTTTGAATAATAAAGGTTTATGACGTCTTTCTTATTCAACGGCTAGGCTCAAAAACTAATCAATTACCCATTGACACAGAAAATTAACACGAAGAAATAACAGTGAATAATTAAGGAAACCATAAAAGGATTACAAATTATTTAAATACCAAAGCTAATAAAACATAGTGATTACTCAAGTATTTCAACTTCTCGAAATATTTCAATTGTAACAATATACAAATTTCTTTCGTTTAACTAAGGAACTACCAAATCTAGAAGATCTCCTCTTTGTCGGCAATCCATTGTACGACGCCTGTGAACTAGACATTTGGAGAGCTGAAGCTGCAAGAAGACTACCAAACCTAAAGAAGCTTGACGGAGAAACTGTACTAAGAGAAGATGAACCTCCATTGACTGTAGCTGATATGCAGGTAATTTGATCATTGAGTGTACTTTAGAGTCTAGCTATACTCTTTATTACAGCTTAGGGCCGGAGCGATCGGAATGATATGACGCTCTCACAGATTATCGGCGTGTAACGGTTAGCCTTCAACTAATCGTGTTTCGTTCGATGAGTGAGAGTTCCGATGGCCTTCTCCTACCCCTTTTCTAACGTCCCTATCTCACCGCCTATTTAAATTCTATCCCATATTCCGATCCCGTCGCCTATGCCAATCTCAGCCACTATTTGAATCCCATACCCTATACTATACTAATCCCAGCCACTATTTCAATCCCATACTTTTGATGGTATAGACAAAAGATGGAAGAGAAACGAGTTTTTTGTACAAAGAAGAATATATAATTTTAACTTTTTGCAATATTTTTTTTCTGACAGTCATTTGTAAACAGTTAATTCTATATTTAACACAAACCAGCCTGTGATGAACTAAAAAGTTGTCATCACATACCATATTCCAATCCCTTCCCTATTTCAATTCCGTCCCATATTCCACTCCCATCCCATAGTCCAATCCCATCCCATATTCGAATCCTATCTCATATTCCAATCTCATCCCATATTCCAATGCCATCTCTGGTTCTAATCCCGTCCCATTCCATATTCCAATCCCGTCCCATATTCAAATCCTATCCCATATTCCAAACCAATTTTTCCTGTCTGATCCTTCTATGCCATCCTAAGGGCTGACAACGTGTTGGATTAGTCATTGGTGTAGGATAATATAATAGTAACCAGCCATTAACTAGTATTTTTCTTTACAGCCTGATGGTGGCGACGCTGTGGAAACCCTCGTCAGTGCAGAGACGAATGACTAGTCTGTTTTGATCTATGGTTTTCACTGTTCCAACATCTTATTTTATTTAAGTTTATGGCTAGGTAGGCCTTTAACCAGATCTTAGTTTACAATATATTTTCTTCATTTTCTTAAGCCTATGTGTAGCACAGCTGAACTGTAGGTAATCAGCTGGTGCCATTCAACGGAGTTCTTGTGATAACTCAAAAGGCCACATTTGACTATACAGTTCACATTTCTCACAAAACACATAATTACTACTCAAAAACTATCAATATCCTACAACTATTGTTTATTTTAGAGTAATTTTACACATTTTTAGAAAATAAAACTGCACAGCACAACATCTCCTTTCAGTTCCCGCCAAGAACTCCGTTCCAACATCTCAATGTAGAAACCCAGAGATATTTTTCAGAAAAAGCATGGAGGGTAATAGAAAGGAGAATTGTCTTGCACGGGAGACAAATTGAAAATTTTCACCTGTTATTATTCGAAGACACACCAAAATATTCCAAAATAGCGCCAGTGTATATATAATAATAATAATAACAGCCCATAAATGTCCCATTGCTGGGTTCGGGCTTCTCCTTATGGGGGAACGGACAGTATACCCGCCACGCTGGCCCAAGGCGGCTTGGCAGGTTTGACACATCGGTTATCTCGATGTGCAGTTTGCATCACGATGTTTTCCTTCACCGTTGTTACTTAAGGCAACAGTGTATCGTTGAAAAAGCTACGCAAGAAACTCTTCAGTAAACATGTCTAGCTCTAATAATTTTATATAATATTAAAATGGGTGGAAGGAAAAATAAAAGTAATTATCAGTTAAGTTGGTTTGTGTTCCGTTGTACGCAGAAAGAGCTCACAGTTTTTTTTTCTTTTTTTTTGTTGAGGCGAGGGAAAATGCTTAACCGATTTACGCACAAACTGGGTCGTTGCTAGGGAAACGACACGCGTCGGTCGGGGGCGATAACACTGCAGCAATAGTATGCTCTTGGCAGTGCTCCGTCCGCGATCAATAAAAATTATTGAAGAGAGCGATGCACGTCGTCGTGATATTCCTAGTACGAGTACATTAAATGGAACTGAGGAATGTTTACACAATTTTTGTAAAAACTGTAAAAAGTAGGGTCATGATGCCTCAAAGTGCTGATCAAGGAATAAAAAACGAAGTAAGACAAATAATAAGCCAAACAACAGCACCAATAAAGCTAATAAATTTGAAACGAACTTACACAGTTCCTATCTTGTAAATGATAAAGCGCAAAAATATTGGATATTAGACAGTGGATGTACCTCACATATGACTTTTTCGGATAAGCCCTTTACTAATATGAAAAGTATTTCAAAAGCCCTTAATCTTGCCTCTAAAGATAAAACTGTTGAAATTATAGGGTCAGGGCATGCTGAAATAGAGATTGGAGATAGAAAATTTGGGATAACTGATGCACTTTATGTGCCACGCTTATGTGCTAATCTTCTATCTGTTGGAAAAATAACAGATAAAGGACATACTGTCCTATTCACTAAGAAGAAAGCAATAATTAAAAATCACAAGCGAAAGGTACTAATGCAAGCGGTACGAGAAGACGATGGTCTATATTATCTTCGTACCAATAATAACAATGTTGACAGACAAAGAGCCAATGCTGTGGAAAGAATTAATGATGAACCAGAAAAGAATAAATCGGCTGATATCAATGAATGGCATTCTAAAATGGGACATATGAACGAGAGAGACTTGAAGCTTGCTCTAAAGAATGAAAGCCTTATTGGACTGAACTTTGATAAAAATATTAGGAGAATGCGAAATTTGCATAGAAGCAAAGCTAAGTAGAGTTCCTAGCAAGTCAAGTTCTCAGAATGTGGCACGTACGACTCAACGTCTTGAGATTGTGCACACTGACGTATGTGGACCATTTAGAAAACCATCTCTCAATGGCAATAAGTATATGGTAACTTTTATTGATGACTATAGTAGATACTGCCGAGTATACTTTATTAAAAACAAAAATGAAGTATTACAAAAATTCATTGACTACAAAGCAGAAGTAGAGAACTTCACAGGAAATAAAATCAAATGTATCCAAAGTGATAATGGTACTGAATACCGAAATTTGAAGTTCGACGCATTTGTAAAAGAAAATGGCATAGCAAAAAGACTAGCTACTCCATACACTCCACATCAGAATGGAATAGCTGAAAGAAAAAATAGAACCTTAATAGAAAAAGCAAGATGCATGATGTTGGAATCAAAAGCACCAATGTGTTTATGGGCAGAGGCAGTCTATACTGCAAACTATTTGTCAAATCGAAGTGTCAACCAGAGTATTGAAAATGAAACACCCTTTCAGAGATGGGTAGGCAGGAAACCCTGCGTAAATCACTTATATGTCTTTGGTGCTAAGACATTTATTCTAAAGAAAAGGAAAAATGAGCACAAATTTGCTTCAAAGGCAATTCCTGGTATGTTCACCGGTTACTCTGAAGTCTCAAAAGCTTTTAGGATATACGTTCCATCAAAGAAACAAATCTTTGTATCTAAAGATGTTCGTATTCTGAAGAAAATGTTTTACAAAGACAATGAAAATGTGACTTCCATTCCTTTTGAAGAATACAATAAACAGTCAAATGAGGCTGAAAATAAAGAGCAAGAAATAGAAATTTATTTCGATAATTTAGACAAAAACATCAGTAGACAGCAAGCACAACAAGACAATGCAATTGTAAACTCTACTGAGGCTGAAAATAACGAGCTATTTCATGACACAGAAATTGAGGATAATGATGAAAGTCTTAGTGATCCAAACGATATACGTCAAGAGGATATGAATATCGAGGCAACTTCAAATGATCCAGAAGAACGAAGGACATACAATCTTCGTGATAGATCACAGATTGATCTGCCCAAAAATTTTGTAGATTATGTTATGGCAGTCATGGATGTGGATAATGAGACAGAACCTCAAACGTTTAAAGATGCCATGAATAGTAAAGATAAGTCCAAATGGTTGGAGGCAATGCAGAGTGAAATAAACTCATTGCATGAAATGCAAACTTGGGAAGTTATCGACTTACCTAAAAATCGTAAACCACTACCATGCAAGTGGGTCTACAAAATTAAAAGGAATTCAGATGGTACCATAGAGCGCTATAAAGCCAGGTTAGTTGTAAAAGGCTTTTCACAAAAACCAGGCGTCCATTATCATAATACTTTTAGTCCAGTAGTCCGCCTTAGTACTATTAGAGCTGTTGTAGGGGTAGCGGCTCAGGAGGACCTGGTACTTCAACAGTTCGATGTATCGACTGCGTTTCTAAATGGTGTTGTAAAAGAGGAAATCTTTATGAAGCAGCCAGAGGGATTCAATGATGGTACAAATGGAGTTTGTAAGCTTAAACGAAGTCTGTATGGACTAAAGCAAGCTCCTCTCTGCTGGAACGCATGTATAACAGAGTCCCTCTTAAACTCAGGATTCAAACAAAGCACAAAAGATCCTTGTCTCTATATTCGTGAGCAAGTTTTGATTGCGCTTTACGTAGATGACGGTTTGGTGGCCTCAACTAATGAAAATACTGGAAGGAAGTTCATTGAAGAAATCGAAAAGAGATTCAAAATAACTACAAAACCCGCTTCCTATTTTCTTGGACTAGAAATAAATAAAACCAAAGATGGTAGTATCACCTTAAACCAAAGATCCTATACAAAAAGGATACTTGAAAAATTTGGAATGGCTAACTGCAAATCCGCTCCAACGCCGGCTATAAAAGTTGGCAAAGATGAAGATATAGAAAACGAAAATGTAGATTCGTTTTTCCCGTATCGTCAAGCTGTAGGAGCCCTAGCATATTTAATGGTGGCTACAAGGCCAGATATAAGTTACGCTGTGAGCGTTGTATCAAGAAATCTAGAAAGTCCTACCAAGCATGACTTAATGAGATTTAAGCGAATTTTCAGGTACCTTCAGGGTACTTTAGACAAAGGACTTGTCTTCGCAAAAAGCCGGGACAAGAGACTGATAGGTTTCAGTGACGCTGATTACGGTGGCGACACAATGACGGGTCACTCAACGTCTGGGATGGTTTTCCTATTCTCTGGCCCTATCATGTGGAAAAGTCAGAAACAGCCAACTGTAGCTATTTCATCAACGGAAGCAGAACTTATAGCCTTGACAGAAACCGCAAGAGAAGCGTTATGGCTAAAAGAGCTTCTGGAAGAATTGACGGAGATAACGACTTTGAATGACAAAACGACAATTTATGTCGATAATGAGTCTGCTATTAAGTTGTCTCAGAACCCGCCTTATGAATTCCATAGAAGAACAAAACATATCAGGCAACAACATATCTTCATTAGAGAATGCGTACAAAATGGAGACATTGTTATTAAACAAGTCTCCACAGAAATGCAGTTAGCAGACATGTTTACTAAGCCATTGTTTGGACCAAGACTGAACATGCTAAGCAACAGAATTGGACTTCGAGATTTGTCCAAGTTCTAAAAAGTAGCGTGGATGTGAAGACATATAACTTCCTGTTTAGAAGACTAAATTCTTTCTTCTGTCTAAGATAACAAATTAATATTTCCTCTTTGTAAATTATTCTACAAATAATAAAACAACTGCATGTTTAAAAGATTCGTTTATTGTATTAATTTCACAATATGATTTATGTGTTTTAAATTCAGGCACTCCTACTCGTCTTACTAAACCTGCTGAAGCAATCAGTGCTGTTGATTTGTCTATATGTACTTCCGATTTAGCTTCATCTTTGTCTTGGTCTACTTTAAGTTCTACTTTTAATAGTGACCATTATCCTACAGTTATTTCCTTGCCCTGCAAAAATAAAAGAAATCCTATCATAAAATATCCTGGATTAAAATACAAATTAGTTGATTCTAAGTGGGAGCAATACAAATTATCAGTAGAAGAAAACCTTGCACAATGCTTGCTATGCTTTTAAATGCATTTTACTGCAAGCGGCTGATAGTGCTTTTTCCAAGAAAACACCAAATAATAATAAATTGCTATCCCCATCATGGTGGGATGAAGAATGCACTAGTGCTATTAAAAAATGGAAAACAGCTGAGAAGAATTACAGTAGTAATATGTCTTCAGAGAATTACGACGCCTTGTTGGATATACAGAAGGAGACAAGGAAGTTATTTAAAAAGAAGAAATTTGAGAGTTGGAGAACATTCTGTAGTTCTTTGACGCCTGAAACTCATTCTACTGTTATTTGGCGTAACATCAAAAGATTTAGATCAGCAACTAACCATTCTAACACAGCACTACAGCTGATCAATTCCTTGACCGTTTGGCCCCCGCTTCTGCCCCACAGCATGATTTAATTTGTCCTTTACTATCTACTTCTGTCAATCCTTCTTCCACTTTAAACCAGCCTTTTACATTAGTTGAGTTGAAAGGAGTCCTCGCTCATGTTAAGGATAGCGCCCCCGGCGAAGATGGGATTACGTGTTCATTTTTAACTCATCTAGGTGAAAACGGTCAAAATTATTTTCTAAATGTTATAAACAAAGTCGTCACGACATGTGACATTCCTGCATCTTGGAAAAGTCAAATAGTGTTGCCATTTTTAAAACCAAATAAAACTCCTGACGCTCAATCATATCGCCCAATCGTTTTATCGTCTGTTATTACTAAAATTGCTGAACATTTGGTGAAAAATCGTCTTGAGTGGTATATGGAAAATAAAGGGTGTCTCTCCCAGACTCATTTCGGTTTTAGGAAAGGCAAAAGTGTTGCTGATAATTTAGGAATCCTTATTACCGATATTCGCAACGCATTTTCGGAGAACAAATGTGTAGCTGCCGCTTTCTTAAATATTAATTCTGCGTATGATAATGTTTTAATTCCTGTCCTCAAACGAAAGTTAGATAGGTTAAATGTTCCATACCTTTTAACAAACTTTGTTATACACTTACTTTCTGAGAGGAAAATTACTTTAGATGTAGGAGACCCATATACACCGAGTAGACTGGTTTGGAAAGGTTTGCCACAAGGATCTGTTTTGAGTCCCTTTCTATATAACATCTATACATATGACCTAGAGGGATCACTGAATAATACTGTCAGTATTCTACAATATGCGGATGACTTGGTACTTTATGCTAAAGATAATAGTATTACCACTGCTGGATTACTCCTTTCATCTTCACTGATCTCACTTAAAGTATGGATGGATGATAACGGGTTAGATCTGTCACCTTCCAAAAGCACAGGCATTGTATTTACTAGATCTCGTGCTCACCCTCCTTTAAGTATAAATTACAACAATATACCCATACCAACTAAAAATCAAGTAAAGTTTTTAGGAACTATACTTGATACTAAGTTGACGGGCCTCCCTCATTGCGATTACGTAGCTGCAAAATGTGAACGGAATTTGAACATACTCCGATGTCTACGTGGTGTCTGGTGGGGCGCGCATCCAACTACAATGAGATGGGTTTACAATGCCATTATTAGAAGTGTCTTGGATTTTAGTACATATTTCTTGGATCCGGGTAGTGTGGCTGGATTTAAGAAATTAGATCTAGTACAATCACGAGCTCTAAGAATTATTTCCGGAGCTATGAAGTCTAGTCCCATCAATGCCCTTCAAATTGAACGCTGCGATCCCCCTTTACATTCAAGACGGCGGTACCTTTCTGACAGATTCGTCTTTCGAATCATACAGTTTTCTAACCATCCCCTGATTTCTAAACTTCAACTTCTTTCCCATAAAATATCTTCCTCTAAGTATTGGTCTCGTAAACCTTCACCATGTTTAGTTAAAAGTTATAAAAAGTTTCAGACTATACGAGCACCTACATACTCATTTCAGTTACTTCCTTTATTTAGTGGTTCATACGAATCTTTGCTTCTTGACCCCGATATTTGTTTTTCACTTGACATTAAAAAGTCTGACTCCAATGCCAACAACACGTTTAATTCTATAGTTAACAATAAATGGCAAAACTGGCATCATATTTATACCCATGCATCAAACCATTCTATGGGATGAGTTGGTGTCGGTGTGTTCCATAAACAGTATAATATAGTTCAAAAAATCAAATTTCCTCCTGAAACATCCGTCTTTACTGGAGAATGTTTTGGTCTTTTAAGAGCCATTGAGTATGTAATTACTTTCAAATTAAGTAGAACTGTTATATTCTCTGATGCTCTAAGTACCTTACATGCCTTGGCAAAATTTTCATTAAAATCAAACCCATATTTTCATGTCATATTTGAATGTGAGAGAAAGCTGTTACATTGCCAAATTAATAATTATTTAGTAACCTTTTGCTGGATACCTAGCCACTGCGATATAAGTGGAAATGTCAAAGCTGATAGTTTGGCGAACGATGCTACTATGGATGGATATATTTATCCGTACAGGAATTTTGGCCATGATCTTGCTTCTTTGCCTAGCACATACCTCCATGATTCGTGGAACATGTGCTGGAGCGAGAGTGGTCGGATCAAGGGTCGTTTCCTGTACGGTTTGCAGTCATCGTTTCCCAAGAATCCCTGGTTCGCTAAACTCTCGTTTGGTAAAACTGCTACTTCCATTTTGATTCGCATGCGCCTTGGACATCTCTGTATTCCGGTCCATTTACATAGACTTGGTATTGTCTCGAGTCCAGCCTGCGAATACGGTGAGAATTATTGTGACATGAACCATGTTTTTGTCCTGTCCTATGTATGATCACACTTCTCTTTACGACTCTTTAATTTCTCTTTCCGTTCCTCTACCTACTTCTATGTCTTTATTACTTAAGGATTGTAAATTGGATGTATATATTATATTGTAGAGGGCCATTTGTGGTGTGCATAAATAAAAAAAAGGAGAATAAACTGAAAACATATACTTTCGTCACAATATAAGTACATAGGAAATGCGGCAGCGCGCACAGGCATTGCTCACGGTCATTCTTAATGGACTAAACGACGGGGCGGCCGGCGGTTCTTGCGGGGACGCGGGATCGGAGAGGGGGTGGCCGTACCGCCCGCGCAAAGCGCCGGGGCATCGTGAGGCTCCACTGGGATAGCGTCGCGCGCTATAACCTCCCCCTCCAAGTCACAAGTACGATCCGTTTGTGACTCGGGATAAGGCGGTCGTCCACGACGACGTGGGTGAACTACGGCATGGGATGAACCAGTATAACGCGTTAAAGCACTAGAATGATACTTCCCCTTAGGAACACCGGCACTATCAACAATCATATAAGAAGTTGGACTGATGACTTGCGAGACACGATATGGGAGCAAATTTGCTTGTAAAACCCTTAGATGCGCTGCTCGCCATATGAGTCTTCACGAGCACTGAATCTCCCTCAGTAAAAGGTGAAGATTCTCGTCGGTGCTTATCACCTTCGGATTTGCGCTTATCCTGTTGCTCCTCCATACGTTGCTGTACATCTTGCAAGGCACGAACAAAGTCCTTCAGATAGGGTGTGATCTGCGGCACGAAGTTCTGCTTCGAAACGATTGCGCGTAGATCAGTACTCACTGAGAGCGGAGAACGCATCTCTCGCGCGTAGGTCAGGTAGGCAGCTGAATGTCCGGTCCCCTGATTGTACGCACTGTTAAGTGAAAAACGCACCATCGGTAGAACAGCTGGCCATTTATGGTGTTCAGGACCTACGAGTATAGCAAGTCGCGTTTTTAACTCACGATTCTTGCGCTCGGCTGGATTAGCTTCGGGGTGGTAGACTGGAATCAGAGATTGCTGCACCCCTAATACAAACAAAGCTTTTTGCATAACAGCCGAAACAAATTACGTCCCATTGTCGGAAATAATCCGACAAGGGAAACCATAACGCAGAAAAACCTCCTCCAAAAGAACTCTCGCGCACGACTCAGCAGTCGCGTCACACAAAGCGAATAGTTCTACCCAGCGACTGGCGACATCTTCTATAAGAAGGATCCACTTCTCGCCACCATCGCCTTCAAGCAAGGGCCCAAAAAGGTCCATAGCTAAAACCTCAAATCTCTGCTGGGGCACTGGAGTTTGAAGCAATCCCGCAGGCTTCAAATTTGACGATTTGTATTGCTGACAAAGGTCACATGACTTTAAGTACTGAGCTACGTAAGAACGCATATTGGTAAAATAATAATTTTGTTTGATCTTCTGCAAGGTACGCTCCAAACCCCAGTGTCCAGCAGTGGGCGAATCATGGAGCTCCTTCATTAGCTCCGCCCTTAATGACTCTGGTACCACTAATTGAGGCTCATCGGATTCTCCATCCGGATCGCAGCGATACAAAATACCTTGTGAAAGATAATATCCTCTGTCCGTCCAGCGCAAAGATGCTTCTGGGTTATCAAATTGTGCTTCAAAATCTGCAATAATATTATTAACGTCAGGATCCTTCAACTGAGCCTCTCTAAGATCCTCAGGCTTCTGACGTGGCAGATCTACAATTACAGGACAAATATCACACGAACTGGAACTCATTAATTCTGATTCGTGGCTTACCGGGTGGATCAGCGTATCCGCCACCACGTTAACTTTTCCAGGAGTATAATCGATATCCAAATCATAAGATTGGATCTTCATAGCCCATCTGGCTAAACGACCGCTCGGGGTCTTTATGGACAACAACCATTTAAGAGGCTGATGATCAGTCGCTACACGAACCTTACTTCCTTCGATGTACCCTCGAAATTTATCCAGAGCCCAGACCAGAGCGAGGGTTTCCCGCTCCGTGGTATGGAAATTACGCTCAGCAGGCGTTAACAATCTACTCGCATACTCAATGGGTCTCTCTTCATTGACAGTTTCACCTTGCATGAGCACTGCTCCAATGGCGTACGCACTGGCATCTGTCCGTAAAACAAAAGGCAGGTCAAAATCTGGCTGACGAAGAATGGGACTAGTGGTGAGCCGGTACTTAAGCTCCTCAAATGCTCGTTGCTCACTCTCCTCCCATTGCCAGCGTCTGTCCTTCTTGGTCAGATCCGTTAAACTTCGCGCTACGTCGGAAAATTGCGGAATGAATTTCCGGAACCAGGAACAGGTCTGCAGAAACGTCTTTAACTGCTTCAAATTCGTCGGGGGCTTCATGCTGGTTACAGCTTCGACTTTCGTGGGATCTGGCTCGATTCCACGCGAAGACACAACATGTCCTAGGTAATTAATCCTATCCCTAGCAAAAGCGCATTTATCTCTATTGGCCTTTAAATTAAATAAACAAAGACGCTCGAAGACTTGATGCAGATCCTTCAGATGACGTTCCAGAGTGGGCGATGTCACCAGGAGATCATCAAGGTAGGCCAGGACACAAACATCCTTAAGGCCTGCCCTCATCCGGTCTATCAACCGCTGGAAAGTCGCTGGAGCGTTCTTTAAACTGAAGGGCATACGACGGAATTGGAAAGTTCCAAAAGGCGTAGTGAAAGCCGTTTTAGGCCGATTCTCCGGAGCTACCATCGTCTGCCAATAACCAGCCTTCAAGTCTATAGTAGACATCAAACAATCAGGCTTTGTACTTAGTAACAAATCGTCGATGATTAGAAGCGGGTACTTGTCAGTACGAGTGACACTGTTAAGTTTCCGGTAGTCCACACAGAATCTGACTTCCCCGTTCTTCTTTGGTATCAAAACCACAGGCGAAGCCCACTCTGACTCGGCATCCTCAATAATGTCACCTTCCAGCATCATCTCTATTTCTCTTCTCATAATTTCCTTTTTCGCAGGCGTGACTCGATATGATGGGCTAGCGATCGGGATAGCATCGCCGGTATCAATGTGATGCAGAGCAAAAGTAGTTGGTTCTCCCCCTGGAGCAAAAATGTCCTTATGAGCATTCAGGAGTGTACCGAGCTGCTGACGTTCATCCGACCCAAGATGGGAACCTTCATCTTCACGAAGACCCACAGACGAACAGTTGATCAGCAGTAAAGAACACGACTCAAACTCAATGGGCATGCGGCGTCCGATCGTGTCTCACAAACCATATATTACAATCAAAGTCCAATACCATACCTATATCATTAATAAAATTCATACCCAATAAACTATTCGTAGCGTTGGGCAACATAATAAAATCTACCATGCATGTTACCCCTCGCACGGTAACATTGACAGTAGCCACTTCTATATTTTGTGCACAAACTCGGCCATCGGCAAATTTTAACTCTGTGAAAACATAGTGAAACTTATGATTATTCTTAACTAAGAGTGTTCTTAAACTGACACTACCGATACTATGCTTCGCGCCAGTGTCCACTAACACTTTACCACTTGCGCCATAAATTTGAATATCGAGCACAGGGCGCATACGCGAATTAATATTAACGGAACTCACAGACACTGATTTAAATGAACTTTCAGATACTACTGATTTTTTTTGTTTACATGTCGGACAATTTGTACGAATATACCCCGGTGTCCCGCACCCGAAACATGTAATCGTACTCGCTCGCGGTTCAGCCTCCAAAACATCATCTGTTACTCTCTTCTGTTTGGTAAGTCTCTGACAGGCATCCCTCACGTGACCATACTGTTTACAGTAATTACACTGTGGCCGTGTACGGGGTTTCAAAACTGTATTAGACTCTGAGCGCTCCATCCTTGAGTGCGCTACCACGGTAGAAGAGGTGGAAGGCTTGGTTTCCAAAACCACTTGCGGCTGACATTCCTCTAGAATATCCTCGACACGGCGCGCCTGCGCCAACAATTCTCCAAACGTATCAAAAGAAGAACGCGGCACCTTTTCCCGGATACGACGGTGCAATAACCCGTAGGTCATATCCAATTGCACCACTTCGGTGAGTGTAAAAGGTGGAAGCTGCGCGATTAATGCACGAATATGACATATAAATAAATCCGTTGCTTCGTTATTCTTTTGCTCTCTCTCAAATATAGCACGATAAATTTTGTGTGGCGGTAACCTGGGTCCAAATGTTTGTATCAAAGAGTCGATCGCTGCTTGCCACGTTAATGTGGTATCCTTAACTCCCTGCCACCACGTAGCAGCGAGTCCTGTCAGTAACATAGGCAATCCACGCAGCGCTACATTGTCGTCTATACCTACGCAGGTTTTATACGTCTCAACTGCGTCGACAAAGGCTCTAACATCGCTCGATTTACTGCCATCGAATCGTGCCGTACATTTAGCAAAATGGCCTGTGTTCTGCTGATTAGTAAAGTAAGATTGCGTACCTGAGCTGTTGTTATGCATACTACTTATCAGAAGCGTCAGCTGATCATTCGTCAGAACGAACTGCGGCGTGGCAACACCGACGGGCGGGGCAGGCGGCGCGTCAGGTCGCGACGCGTCCGCGGCCGCAGCGGCAGCGCCCTGCGAGGAAGATTCCCGCATCGGCACCGAAACAGACGCTGTGGCATGTACCGAACCAGACCCCGAAGCAAGTGCCATACCAGGCACCGGGGGCGGTACCATAATACCCTCATCAACGATGACACCGGCTTCCGCCGGACTCGCAGCACGAGATCTCGTCATCCGTCGCGACATAATGAAAGCCACCCGAATATTCCAGAATACGAATCACTATTACGTATACAACATTCACAGTTTATAACAAACAAAACGAAACTATCATTGCACACCAAATGTATTATTGTTATTACGAAACACAACAGTTCTTCACGGGTATTGGCCCCACGTTGGGCGCCACTTTGTAGAGGGCCATTTTTGGTGTGCATAAATAAAAAAAAGGGGAATAAACTGAAAACATATACTTTCGTCACAATATAAGTACATAGGAAATGCGGCAGCGCGCACAGGCATTGCTCACGGTCATTCTTAATCGACTAAACGACGGGGCGGCCGGCGGTTCCTGCGGGGACGCGGGATCGGAGAGGGGGTGGCCGTACCGCCCGCGCAAAGCGCCGGGGCATCGTGAGGCTCCACTGGGATAGCGTCGCGCGCTATAATATTAAATTCATTTATTGTAAATAATCAAATAAAACTTTAATTTTAGTAGTTTGTACATATTTAGTAATTATTTTGACACGTTTTTCCAAATTTTCGGTAGTTTCTATTTTTTCGCGTCACGTTTCCCTCGTTTTATAAAACTGAATTGAAAAGCCGTTTACACATGACTCTGGCTGAATGCACAAACCGTGCCAAGCCATTATTGAACAAAGACGAAGAAGAATGTTGACTGGGCGCTCCAAGAAGCTTACACACGATCTATTAGATATTTGTATTTTTTCTACGAAAAACTATTGTAATTTATAATCAAAAATGGATATGGCAGACACATGTAGGGTATGTTTGTGCGGTCATAGGCGTTTGCACGCTATAACCAGCACTTTGTTTCAAGAAATGTGGGAAAAGTTAACGAATGCTGAGGTGAGTTCATTCACTAATAATTCTCCAACTGAAACTTTTATAAAGGGGCCGACTAAAAAGGGATGTGGGATTTTGCTGTGCTATGACAATACAGGTTCATATTTAGTGTAATAATAACAGTCTATAAACTTGTCCGTTCTGGCGTTTTGGTCTGAAGTCTAACATAACCTAACCTAAGTCACCATTCTAGTCACTGGTCGCGTCTCTCCACTATAGCCCACAAGCTAAGCGAGCATGCCATATCAGCGGACTGCGAGTGTCACAACCGGTGTGTAACTGTATCCATGGTCGCAATATATAAGCAAAAAAAACTATTTTCATATTTAAAAATCAATAAAGTAATTCAAAACTTGTTTACTAAACACAATTCACACTGTTTAGTAAACAAGTTTTAACTAAATAAAGTAAAAAAAAGAAAAAAAATTGAAAAATAGCGACGTACTTACATTGCTTACATGTATCTTAAAAAATAAAAAAGCATATTTTGAGAATTTGCACGCTGAAATTTCAGCTAACAAGGTTTGCACTCAGCTTATTGCTGTGCCGGAATTACGTACATCCGACACAACGCTGATTTTCAGTGTAAACCTTCCTTTTTGCGTGATACTAAAACAACCCTAATATTTTGTGAATGTAATTTAAAAACTATTTAGTTGGTAAATGATAATATATACCTACTTAAATAAACAATATAAATATTTTATTAACTTTATGATTTCAATAAAGTTATAAATTATGACGACGACACCGAGACCCTTGCGACCTTATGACGACACTGAGAATTTACTAAACTGACTACACTAGTCTAATAAGTCTGTAACCACACACTCACTCGTTCACTTGTACACACATCACATACATACATATCACATACTTTAGTTTTACTGTTTAGTAAACAATTGGGGGGCTGCGGTTACTTTTTGCGAGACAGTAATGTCACTCAAGGAGGCCGCAGAACGAGACAGGGACAGAAGTCCTGCAGCGCATGCCAATGCGTCTTCTCGAGGTCGCCGGCCTTCAGCTGGCACCCGGAGAGGCAGGTACGCGCATTACTTCCCTCCCTGAGTTAGGTTCCGTTTACCGCGGGGGGCCTTTAGCTTGCTAGGAGAGCAAAGGACCTTCTACCCCCGCACAACGAAGTGGGGTGTGTTCTCCCAGGGCACACTCCAGGCACTTTATTGCGCTGGATCGGCTGGGCGTAACTATGTTCTAAATCTCAGCCTTTCCAACACATACAAAGCGCAGGGTCGTCAGGGAGGAGGGGGTTTTTAGTGGGTATTGGGGTTGCTCGCTCGTATAGCAACGCTCGGAGTCTTCCACACTATTCTGTGACGTCGATCGCGGACGGAGCGCTGCCAAGAGCATACTATTGCTGCAGTGTTATCGCCCCCGACCGACGCGTGTCGTTCCCCTAGCAACGACCCAGTTTGTGCGCAAATCGGTTAAGCATTTTCCCTCGCCTCAAAACCAAAAAAAAAGAGTTCATTCACTAATAATTCTCCAACTGAAACTTTTATAAAGGGGCCGACTAAAAAGGGATGTGGGATTTTACTGTGCTATGACAATACAGGTTCATATTTAGTGTAATAATAACAGTCTATAAACTTGTCTGTTCTGGCGTTTTGGTCTGAAGTCTAACATAACCTAACCTAAGTCACCATTCTAGTCACTGGTCGCGTCTCTCCACTATAGCCCACAAGCTAAGCGAGCATGCCATAGCAGCGAATTGCGAGTGTCACAACCGGTGTGTAACTGTATCCATGGTTGCAATATATAACCAAAAAAATCTATTTTCGTATTAAAAAATCAAAAAGTAATTCAAAACTTGTTTAGTAAACAAGTTTTGAACACACCCACAATTCACAATTATAATAACTAATTCAAAACTTGTTTACTAAATTAAAAAACCGTTTTAGTGTTTATATATCAGGTGTAAGTGTATTCCTAAACACAAATCAAACTTTTTTTCAACAAAAGTGACATAACCTTGTTTATCAAACATATTTTTGTTTTTCTCATTATTCATTCAAAACTTGTTGGTGGACCCTAAAAACATGTTTCCTAGCCCAAATAACAAGTCTGTATAAGGCATATGTATACCCCTAAACTTAATTTCCGTCAATCTGATGACACTCTGTGCAAAAGTTTAGCCCTTTGTTATCAACAAAAGTGGCATACCCTTGTTTATCAAATGTATTTTTGTTTTTCTCATTATTCATTCAAAACTTGTTAACAGGTCTAGTGTCTATATATGAGGCATATGTATACCCCTAAACTCAATTTCCCTTAACCTCATGCCACTCTGTGCAAAAGTTCAGACCTTGTAACTGCTAGGTTTGGCCTCGCCATATTCAGGTAATATAGGATGACTGTTTCTTCCTTCCGTCTTCATCCTTGAAAAATTCTGGAATACAACAAAATGTGTTTAACAAGTATTAGTATTCATTACGATTGAAAATCAACCAGTCTATCCTCCTTAGTAAGACAGTTTTCACAAACACATATATAATGTATAGTCTACATTAATAAGAATATTGCATGCAAAATGCCAAATTACAAGTAGTTTTCGCATTACAGTTCAATAGTAATGATGGGAAATCACTCCTTGTGTGCTACTTATGCTGTGCACAGCTGAGGAGGTCACATCAATTGATGAAGAGGGCTTTGGAGGCCAATAAGTTGCTCACAGCTATTGTTAATAGTTCTGAAGTAAGTTTCTAGTTCTATGAGTATTGTATTGTGTACTTTGACAAAGTGTAGATGTGTTGCCTCAATATGAAGTGTTTTGAATCCAAATTTGGTTTCCCTAGCCACCTGTGCTTGCACAGCCAGACTTAACAAGGTTCGCCGTTGAAGGATACACCAAAGAGGACTATATATATATATACAGTGTAAACTCCATGTAACCTCACTTGATTTAAGGACAAACTCCCTTAAAGTTCAAATCACTTGGCTTTGGTTGGTTTATTTTGTCTTCCATAGAATGATACACTCTATATATAGCATTACATCCACTCTCAAAAATGACAACAATTAAGTAATAAATAGTACCTTTAATAAAACTCCACTGTTGGCATCATGCAAACCTTCATTTCTAAGAAATTCCAAATACCGAAATTTCTAACTACTTCCTTTAGCCCCAAGATGCCTCAATATCCCAAGATATGAATAAAATAAGTAAAAAATGCCACAAAATTTCTGATGCAGCAAAAGACATCAGACAAAAATAACTGACCACTGTCTATAATGCCATAAATTGCACAGTCCCTTCAGTGCCCTTATTGGGAGTATAGAGTTTACACTGTATGTACATGTATGAAGTATTTTTGTCATATTATTTCAACTCTAAAACAGACTTTCATGTTTGTTCTATGGCCGGCTTGGATTATGTAACTTGGACTCATGATGAGTCGGTAGAGCCATGCTAGAATCATTATCTTGATTATAGTTCCTAGGGTTATATTGACTGGTGTAATACAATATTTACACAGAGTATGCCGATGACATGGTAAAGCTTTGACTGAGGATTCTGATTATTATTATTTTTCGTCTTAACTCTGGGAGACTGCATTTGCCCTCTGGCCCCAGGGGAGGTCACTGAGGGGTATGTGGGACGCCCTATGGCTGGTGGTAAAGACAACTTTCTTGAGATAAAAGGAGTTGCAAGCACTGACCGTTAAACCACCTACTAAAAAACCTTCAGGTGTCCCTCTGTATCGGAATGAGGAATTGCAGGAGCATACTCATAGATATCACTGTGGTGATGCCTCGATGAAAATTGGCATGACAGGGTGGCCCTGGGACCAGGACACAGTAAAGCGCCAGGTGTGGCATGCTGTGACGGTATTTTATCCTCCTTTGTCATTCCCTCTATTCCACATAGAGAATGGCAACTAGTTCACATCGCCTTTGAAGTTTACTCGTCCATAAGCAACAGTGACCAGTTTCTATCAAATGAAACAGCTGACCCATTGGCCCCTTACATCATTTACTAGAATGGTGGTGGATCATTCACCTGACACTTCTCAGCTTGGCAACCGCTTTTGTCTTACTGTTGTGCTAAAAAGGTGTTACTAATACAGGTTTTCATAAAATGTGACCTTGCTGTGACAAGGTGCATTTGACACTTGAAAATCTCTCTGGGGCCAGCATTTGAACCCCTATCACTGGGGTGCTTTGGTCAATGAGCATATGAGTTCTTCTGTTAGTCTGTTTCATATATACAATATGTATTTAAATTTCAGCAATCACAGAATGGATTATTATTGTTAGCCAGTCACTCATTTGGTTTTGATTATAAGTATACCATTTCACACCAGTACCGGCTGGAATGTGAGCAGTTTGTGAGAAATACTGAGGAAGAAAATGAAGACTTGAGTGTCATTAACATCAAAAAAGAGGAAGGAGGCAAGTTGCTAGTATAATGGATTGTATACATTTGGAGCTGTATACTTATTACATTTTCTGGAATTATAAGTGTTCTATTATGTTCATTTCTGGTCCCTGAATCAATTGAATACCAAATAAGCATTAACATACATGTATTTTTGTAAAATTTGTAGATATCACTTCACTGCAAGTACAAATTAGCTTGTAAATGCCACCACCTGAAAAGTCTTATCTTTGCAACAAATAATATTGTTATACCTTCTCTCTCATTTGTAGATTGATTGCTGTTTTTCACTTAGAAAAAAGTAGGTTTTTCATCATACACTATTTTTGTGATTTGCCTATAGGGATCCTATATCAAGCACTATCTATGAAAGATATCCTATGTCAATGACTAGCTCCTTACAGCTTCTTATTTGTGTAAATTACTTTGTAATATTTTTAAACTTTGAAACTTAAATTGTTTAATTGACTTAACTGTTGTCTGAGCTAAATATGTAGGCAATTTCTTTTAACATTGGTATGGCCACGTTTTATTGAGACAGGCTAAATATGTGGGGTACAAATGTCTAGCCATGCCACTTTCGCCAGGTCCCAGTCGAAGGGGCAGGCTCAAGATATGCTGGCTTGATGTTCTGAAGGGTGGCATGCATACCAATCGTATGAAAACAAGGGATGCTGAATACCGCGCGAAGTGGAGTATAAAAAGTAGGAAAGCGGACCCTGGGCGTCGGAATGAACACTCCGATCGTTACCGAGATTCAACTCTTAGATGATGGTGATTATGATGAGTAAATCTCTTTTTAATTTTTAAATTTCTGTTTGAGGGTACCCTGCAGTCTCCATGTTTACTGATTCTCAATTCATACATTAGTTAGAAGTATTCTGATTATCAAATTTAAATATGGTAATTTTCTAGATGACCCTTTGTCTTTAATTTTTTCCTGGGTTAAGGAGCTAGTATATGTAAATAAAACTACAATTGCAACCCTAATTCACATAAGAACATGTTCCCTGATAGAGTCAAATCAAGAAGACAATCTAGATAATACTGATGATGAGTCAGGCACACCTTTGGACGATAATACGCTTCTGAAGGAGATACTGGAAAGAGAAGTTCGAATTGTTGTTGAGAGGATTGATTTGGGTAAGAGTTTCTAGATTCATTCTCATTATCGTCATCAGTCAGACCCCCAGACTTTGTAACATTTAAAAAGAGCAATTTATCTGATGCTATTAGTATCCGACTTTTGCTTAATTTCATATTAAAATAACAGTTTTAGAATTCTCAAAATTGACTATAGCCCTTGTTAAGATCCACCAATGTACTAGATAGTTAGCAAAAAGTATGACATATAAATTAACTTGAAGATATTTTAAATGCTGAATATAACAGGTGGTGGGGCATTTGCCCAACTGGATGGCTACCACCCCTGGTCTAAAGAAAGTATGTCGCCATAACAACCTTGAGTTGTGTTCCGGCATTAGTGACCAGGTTCCAGTTTCCCTTAAGAGAGCAGCAGCGCATTTGTAACAACTTTGTTGTTGCAAATGTCCATAGGCGATGGTAACCGCTTTCCATCAAGTAGGCCGTCTACCTGTATGCTGATCTCCAGCAATAAAAAAAAAAAAAATTACAAAAAATATTTTAAATTTGACTGTAATCATTGAATTAATTTGTCCTTTATACATCATCTTAATGCCTTATTTATATTTACATTAGTTAAGAAGTGAGTTAATTTGTGAAACTGATAACTAAGCTCTTATCATCATTTTGACCTAAGTCTGCTTAACCAACAACTTACAACATTAACAGACAAATTGCTTTCCAAACTATGATGAGATCTGAACTCACCAGTTTTGCAAGTTAACTTCGCTTTTTGACTGATGCAAATGTAAATCAGCCTTAACATTCTGTTCTAGAATGAATAATGGCGGCCTCCAGAGGCTAGTGTTAAATGTCCTTGTGTCATTCTTTGATTATTCTCCTCCTCCAACACCCATGATAGATTATTGTTGCATTGTCTCTGTCGACACTTGCTACTATTATTTACAATTAAAATCACCAGTAGTGTTCACATTAATTGTGTTCATTCTGTCAGGTCCCAAAGTCCTGAACTAAGATTCAACCTGTAAATTACAGGTGACTTTGGCAACTTCCAGCTGCTGAGAATATAAAATATGACACAGGCTAATGTAAAAACTGGGCAATATTAAAATTCTGTGCCCTATATAAAAATTATCTTCAATAAATAGAAAGAGTGCCAGCAAAAGTATACAATTTACCCTGTACACATTCATATTAATTTAATTGCCAACACTGTAGAGAAGAAACAAAAAATGTTAGAAAACAACAATTTATTTATTAGATTTTTGGTGTGACAGGCGATTTGTGCCAGAATAGAAGGTAAAGAAAGGAAAAGATATTGTTGTGCCGACCCCAATTATTTCGAAAATGAAATGGAGTTTAGTTAGTCAATAGTCACCTTGTCCTTGCTTTCAGGTGCATCAGCAAGAAAACGCACACTGAATGAAGTACACCAACGCGACACGAAGCGAGTGAAGCTTGATGAAACATTTAAAGACAGAAATCCTTTGACTAATACTGTCTTAAAAATATTACCAAAAAGAAATCGAAAGACGTTATACAAAGGCTTCTCTAAAAAGTCATCTGTAGACTCAAATGTAAAAAATGATAAAAACAAACTGAATATAAAATTAGTAGCTCATCGACATCAGGGAAACAGAATTTCACCAAAAGTTACTACTGTACTAAAACAGATACGAGTCAAAAATGTGGTTGCACAAAACAGTGAGACATCTACTTCTAAAGTAGTTTGTAATAATGTTGAAAATGAAACCTTCAAGCCATGTCTTCCGAAGAGTGTAGATGCAGTTGCTTCAAATAGTCGCCTTCATAAAGACACTTTGGAGAAGGCATATAAATGTGATTTATGTGATTATAGATTTTCACATAGAGGTAATTTAGAAAGTCATATAAAGTATAAACACACAAAGGAGAAGAACTTCTCATGTCACATGTGTCCGTACAAATGTGTCACAAAACGCAATTTAAGTATACACCTTCGTAAACACACTGGGGAGGAGCCATATAAATGTGATTTATGTGAGTATAGATTTTCACATAGAGGTAATTTAGAAAGTCATATAAAGTATAAACACAAAAAGAAGAAGAACTTCTCATGTCACATGTGTCAGTATAAATGTGTCAAAAAAAGCGATTTACGTGTACACCTTCGTAAACACACTGGGGAGAAGCCATATAAATGTGATTTATGTGATTATAGATGTTCACAATCAGGTTATTTAGAAGCTCATATAATGTATAAACACACAAAGGAGAAGAACTTCTCATGTCACATGTGTCCATACAAATGTGTCACAAAAAGCAACTTAAGTATACACCATCGTAAACACACTGGGGAGAAGCCATATAAATGTGATTTATGTGATTATAGATCTTCACATAGAGGTAATTTAGAAAGTCATATAAAGTATAAACACACAAAGGAGAAGAACTTCTCATGTCACATGTGTCAGTACAAATGTGTCACAAAACGCGATTTAAGTATACACCTTCGTAAACACACTGGGGAGAAGCCATATAAATGTGATATATGTGATTATAGATGTTCATCTAAGCCCAATTTAAATAATCATATATTATCAAAACATGCCAAGTGAACAGTTAGAATGCTCACACCTGGCATTGCAAATGTGTTTAGAGATCATGTAAAAACTGTCTGAATAATTCGGCCAAGTGCGAGTGATCCCATATTCAATGAAATGTTCTGTGAAAGTGAAGGACATCCTCTGTTTATATATATTGGTTGTGGAAATCTAAAAACGAAGATCGAAATCTAATGAGTTGAGATATGGCTTAAAAGAGCGTTATATTTTCTATTATAAAATAATAGTTTAAATAAACTAAAAAATACCCTTTTTAGAAAATCCGAAAAATAGAATATAAATTTTAATAAATTTGAATTAAAAATAGTGTAAGAAAAAATGATTTTACATACATAACTTCACGCCAGTTCCCTTGAGGGGTAGGCACGAACAACAGAGTGCCATTTAGGCTTATTCTTACACACCTCACTTGCCTCTTTGACATTCATAACTCTTGTCATGCAAGCTCGTCTGTTCTTAAGGCTTCTTACATCACCTTCTGCTAGTACACGATCAATTTGATCATGGAAGGTGTGTCGTGGCCTTCCACGACTTCTGCATCCATCCACTTTTGCATTGTATATCTGTTGTATAAAAAATGATTTTATTGTATCAAAAGCGTGGGGTGCTTTTCAAACTATTGATACCATGCACCCCACGCTTTTTTTACAATAAAATAATTTTTTTCTTAAACTATTTTTCACTAAAAAGCGTATTTTTTAGTTTTTTAAAACTATTATTTATTTTTCATTTGATGTGATTATTTAGTGATTTAATTCCCTTCTCCGTGGAAACTGAAAAAAGAATTAAAAACACTCTTATGATAAAATGGAATGTTATGTAAAAATAAGTTTTTTTAAAAAGGTTTTTAATTTTAAATACAAGCTTTTGAGATCCTGCATATCATGTAGCAGCAGAGTGCTAGCCAAGGCAAGTAAAACGAGCCCAAATTAGGCGCCTAAACTACAAAGTGATTATTGAGGGATCCCCTACATGGAAACCATCACAAACTGTAGTGTTGACTTTTGATGGTCAAGTTTTACCCAAACGTGTATTTATGTGTTTTAATTCGTTACCTGTAGAATTATATACCTACCCCCATTATACAATGCTACACCTGCTGTCGTTTAGGACACACCAAAACACAGTGCCGTTCAAGACCAAAATGTTACAAGTGTGGTCAGGGCCACACTGGTGACAGTTGCAATGTTGAGGAGGATCGCGGATCTTGTTGCTTATGTTCTGGGCTGCATTTTGCTTTTAGCAAAAATTGCCCAGAATATTCGAGACAAAAACCAATTAAAATTACTATGGCTGAAAATAGCATATCGTATATGGAGGCTTCCAAATTACATCCCACAGTCTCTAAACCATATGCCGATGTTTTATGTTCTATGCCAAGCAAATCTTCCCAAAATGAAATTACAATTGTTCCGGGCTCACCACCTCAAAGAACTGTTTCATATAAAAAAAATAGTTTTTCTTAAGCCTCGATCACCTCCAAAACAAAACAAAGGCTATGACCGTGAGGCCCATGATGCCTTAACAAAAAATTATAATATGCCTGCTCCCTCCAATGGTTGTGTTTTACCACCTCTTTCCAGTGATTCCAATTCAACACTTGCAGATATTATTTTGTCTTTAATAAATTTGTTATCTCAATCCAACTTAGGCATACCGAACAACACAGCTACATTAATTAATACTTATTCAACGAATCTCAATAAAAATGGACAACATGGATCAAATAGTCCAATGGAACTGCAGAAGTGCAATAAATAAAAAACATGAATTAATTTATATTATAAATAAATTTAATCCCTTTATTCTTTCACTATCTGAAACTTGGCTTAAGCCAAATCACACCTTTAAAATCCCTGGTTATTCAAATGACAAGGCTGATGATATGGTGGTGTGTGCCTACTCATCAGGAATACTTATTTTATATCTCCTTTTCCTCTTCCCCCACACAGTGATTCTTTTTCTATTATCGCTGCTATTGTGAATAATATATGCTATGTTTCTATATATCTCCCTCATCCTTCTTCACAAATTTTCAATGAAATAAAAAATTTGATTTCTCTTCTTCCTAAACCTTTCTTGATTCTTGGTGATTTCAACTCTCATCATAGATCTTGGGGCAGTTCAACATCTAACAGTCGTGGGGATGAACTGTTAGACATTCTGGACTTATATGATTTATGTGTTTTAAATTCAGGCACTCCTACTTGTCTCACTAAACCTGATGAAGCAATCAGTGCTGTTGATTTGTCTATATGTACTTCCGATTTAGCTTCATCTTTGTCTTGGTCTGCTTTAAGTTCTACTTTTAATAGTGACCATTATCCTACAGTTATTTCCTTGCCCTGCAAAAATAAAAGAAATCCTATCATAAAACATCCTCGATTAAAATACAAATTAGTTGATTCTAAGTGGGAGCAATACAAATTATCAGTAGAAGAAAACCTTGCGCAATCCTCAGATATAAATTCAGGTTCTTTTAAATGCATTTTACTGCAAGCGGCTGATAACATTCCCGCGGAATCACGTTTTGGCGAATTTCTCCTGGTTTTCTTTCGTGTTTTTCTGTTTTCCTGGCTTTGTGTTGTCATTTATCTGTTGGTGTTGGCTATTTTTAAGTTTATTATTAGTGGTAAGTACTTTACTTCATAAATGTCGCAGTCGGTGGGAGAGAAAGTCCCTCCTGATAGGGGGAGACATTCTTTAGGAATGGAAGTGGGCGAATCTCATGCTATTGGCCAAACTAAGGAGAAATTACGGGCTAAACGTTCTTTAGAGGCTCCTTCAAATACCCCCGAGAAAAGAATTTTGCCCCCTTCAGTCTCTATCCAACACACATACACCAGACCTGGATTTGAGGCAAACTCGGATCTCAGGTATTCTGAGTCTGACTCAGGCCCTTTTATTGTTTACGTTACGGGTCCCGATGTGGACCTGCCCAAATCTTCCAACAATATGCGCGCCCTCAAAATAGCCCAAGTTATTTACAACAGCAAAGTCTCAGGGGTTGACGAAATAAAAAACATAGGAAGAAACAAAATTTCTATTTATTTTAAAACATTCTCTGAAGCTAACTCATTCTTATCCCACCCTCTCCTAGAGTTAAATAATCTTACAGCAATAATTCCCCGTTTCCAACTTACCCGTATGGGTGTAATTCATTCAATCCCTCTAGATTGGTCTTTGGAGGACTTGGTTTCATGGACTGAGTGCCGTCCAGAGTCTTCTATAGTAATTAAAGCGAGAAGACTAAATAAAAAAAAACGTGTTGAAGATACAACCTGCTGGGAACCCACTGGTACTGTAGTTCTCACCTTTTTAGGCCAATCCCTCCCAAGCCATGTTTATTGTTGCAACCTCTCTCAACCTGTTGGAACATATACCCTTCCCACTATACAGTGCCTAAAATGCTGTCGTTTCGGACACATCCGTGACAAATGCCGATCTAACTCACGCTGTTCTCGCTGTGCTGGCCCGCATGAAAATGCCACTTGTCAGGTACCTGAGGATAAAATTACTTGTTTGTTTTGTTCTGGTAACCATGCAGCCACTGACTCTAGATGCCCCGAACATGCACGCCAAAGAAACATTAAAGTCATAATGTCCACTGAAAATATTGGATATGTTGAGGCAGCCCGTAGATTTAAACCTGTTCGGACTTCATATGCTGACATTTCCTCAACAGTTCCAAACAAATCTGCCTACATACCCTATCCCTCCCCTAATTCTGTTCCCTCGCCTATGTGCCCTGAACCTTCTCCCAATACTATTCAATCTGCACCAAATTCTTCATATAGGAAAACCATCTATATACATAGAAAACCTAGACAGGAGCTAGGTACAACATATGATCATCTAGCCCATGCTAATATTGTCTCCTCACCACCTTCCTCTTTACCAAATGGTTGTGCTCTTGGCGATAACTCCCCTAATATCTCTACCGCTAATGATAATTTAGTACAAATTTTGTCAACAGCTTTAATTAATATATTTTCTAAATGTGGTGATATACAACCGTACAATGTCATAGATATGCTTCAAAAAATTATTACGTCACTTATAAACTCTTCTATCCAAAATGGCGAAGGTCCTTCAATGGAACTGTCGTAGTGTTAATAATAAAAAACATGAAGTATCTTTTTTAATTAATCAGTTTAATCCTTACCTTTTTGCCCTCTCTGAAACATGGTTGAACCCTGGTTCTTTATTTCGAGTGCCTGGGTTTTCATGTATCCGAGATGATAGATCGGATGGTTGGGCTGGTTGTGCTATTCTTGTTAGAAGAAATATTACATTCTCCCGTTTCACCCTCCCCCCTCACTCCCCAGATATTAATATTGTAGCTGTCCGTTGTCTTAATATAACATTTGTGTCTGTCTACATCCCTTACCCCAATGCTCTCCTCATACAAGAACTTTTCTCCCTCTTATGCCATCTTCCTGTCCCTCTCCTCATTCTAGGAGACCTAAATATCCGCCATACTTTGTGGGGTTCAGCTTCCTGTGATCCTATTGCTCCAGCATTTCTTGATATCTTAAATGATCTAAACTTATGCATCATTAATGATGGAACCCCTACGCGTAGAGTCTCTCCCCTTCAAAATCCGAGTGCCCCTGACCTTACTTTATCCTCTCCCTCCATAGCCTACTCTCTTTCATGGTCTGTTCTTTCTAACTGTTATGGAAGTGACCATCTCCCTATTCTTTGTTCCTTGCCTGATTCTTCACCCCCTCCTGTCACTCCAATCCCTCTCTTGAGATTTAGACTCGCACTAGCTGACTGGCATAAGTTCTCTTCCTTGGTACAAAGTAAATTAAACTCTCTTCCTGATGTTTCTTCTCTGAATTTTACTTCCCTATATGATGAGTATGTATCTGCATTGACATCTGCTGCTGAGCAATCAATCCCCTTAAAAAACTCTGTAAAAAATAAAATTCCCTCCCCTGCTTGGTGGGATTCTGAATGTTCCGCTATAGTAAAAAAGCGCAAAGAAGCGGAGATTAAATTTACCAGGAGCCTCACATATGATAATTACCTAGAATTTCAGAAAGTCTCTGCTTCCTCTAAAAGACTGTTGCGTTCAAAAAAAAAAAAAGGTTGGCAAGCCTTCTGCGAATCCCTTTCTCCCAGGACTCCAGCTTCTATGATATGGAAGAAAATAAAAGCCTTTAGAAAGTCCCAAAGTGACGATAATATTAATTCCAATAATCCATCTTCCTGGCTTCCCAATTTCATGCACAAGCTTGCACCTCCTTTTGTTCCCCTTGAACCTTGTCCCCCCATCAGTTGTTCCCCTTCAGATGAGTTGAATCCCATGAATTCTAAATTTTCCTTTGGAGAACTATGCGCTGCCCTAGATCATCTCCGAGACTCTTCTCCTGGAGTAGACGGCATTACTTATTCCTTTGTAATTCAGTCCTGTGAATCTTCTAAGCATTTTCTACTGAACCTTCTGAATCAGATTTTTCTCTCCGGATCTATCCCAGAGTCTTGGAAAAAGCAAATAATTGTTCCAATATTAAAACCTGGCAAGGATGCTTCAGACCCTGATGCTTATAGACCTATAGCCCTATCTTCAGTCCTTGCTAAAATTATGGAGCATTTAATTAAAAATCGACTCGAGTGGATCGTAGAAAGCAAAGGCATATTAGCCAACAGCCAGTTTGGTTTTAGACGAGGTTTAGGTACAATGGACAGTCTCAGCCTTATTACCTCAGACATCAGATTAGCTTTTTCCCGAAATGAACATGTCGTAGGAGTCTTTTTAGACATAACGTCTGCATACGACAACGTCAACCTTCAAATACTCAGGCAGAAGCTGCACAATCTGAGTATCCCCCCGAGGATTGTCAACATTGTTTCCAATATGTTCATGGAGAGATCAATCTCCGTCCGCGTTTCGGGAATCGACTCCCCCCCGCGTCTTGTATGGAAAGGTTTACCCCAAGGCTCTGTCCTCAGCCCGATCCTCTATAACATTTATACGGCTGATTTAGAATCTTCTGTAAGCTGCTTTTGCAAAGCCCTTCAGTATGCCGATGACATTGCTCTATATGCCACTTCTGACTCTTTCAGTGATGCTTCAAACCGTATCAATTCTGCTCTTTTTTATCTTAACTCATGGCTTTCAGAGCACGGTTTGTCACTTTCTGCTTCAAAAAGTTCGGCTGTAATATTCTCCCGCAAAAGAGATATTCCTGCCCTAGACATTCACATTAACAATCATCCAATCCAAATTGCTAACTCTGTTAAATTCCTAGGTGTCTTCCTCGATGCCAAACTTTCAGGCCTCCCCCATCTCAATTATATTTGCGCAAAAACAGAAAAAAACACTAACGTAATTCGAGCCCTGTCAGGTGTTAGGTGGGGATCTCACCCCTATTGTCAGAAGCTGCTTTATAATGCCATCATCCGCAGCCATTTTGACTATGCCTGCTTCATATTGGAACCCTGCAGTAAATCCGCTCTCATGAAACTGGAACGCATACAAGCCAAATGCCTCAGAATCATCACAGGCGCAATGAAATCTTCTCCAATAAATGCCCTTCAGGTTGAGTGTGTAGACCCTCCTCTTGCTCTTCGCAGGCAGCTTCTATCGGACAGATTCTTTTATAAAGTGATAGAGCTCTCAGATCATCCCCTTCTAGGTATCTTAGATCAACTCCTTCAAATATCGTTCACATCTAGTTATTGGACTCACAAATGTCTTCCACTTCTTATAAATTCGTATAAGAAACTAGTAGATCTCCCTCTTGGCATTTTCCAGAATTATAAAAATCCTGTTTTTGAGTCAAGTTTTGAAAGCCTTATTTATAAACCTAATGTTATTCTAAATCTAGATATTCACAAAAATTCTCCAGATGCTAATCAATTATTTTGTAAAATTACGCAGGATCGTTGGCCAGACCACCTTCAGTTTTTCACCGATGCATCACGGCTATCTCAAAATGGCCCTGTTGGTTCAGCTATTTGGATTCCCAAATACAAAATTATTTTAAATTTCAAAATTCCTCCTCCTAGTTCTGTGTTCACTGGCGAATCAATCGCTATTCTAGAAGCCGTCCTTTATATTGAATCCCATAACATAAGTAAATCTATCATTTTTACTGATTCCTTAAGCTCCCTACAGGATATCTCAAAATTACCTTTGCATGCTAAACATAACTTTGTCATCT
This sequence comes from Dendrolimus kikuchii, assembly GCA_019925095.2. Taxonomy (NCBI): domain Eukaryota; kingdom Metazoa; phylum Arthropoda; class Insecta; order Lepidoptera; family Lasiocampidae; genus Dendrolimus; species Dendrolimus kikuchii. The sequence goes on from CM034387.1 coordinate 37,577,952, forward strand.
CCCTAAAAATAAAGGAAGCCCTCTTTCGTTGTCACTCGTCTGGTTTAGATATAGTACTTGCCTGGATCCCAGGTCACTGTGGAATTGGTGGAAATGAGATTGCCGACTGTTGCGCCAAGGAAGCTGTCTGTTCGGGTAGTAACAAATATAATAAATGCTTTCCCCGCGATTTACGTTCTCTCGCGCGGCCCCAGATGTTTGAGACTTGGAATGGTATCTGGCAACAGTCCCGTCTGACTGTTGGCAGATACTACGGTAGTTTGCAACCAACATTACGTCCCAAACCTTGGTTCTTCAACTATAGAAAACTACCCAAAAAAGTTATATCAACTATAATTCGCCTGCGTCTTGGCCACTGTTGCTGTCCTGTATTTCTTGCAAAATTAAGAATTCGCGATAATTCTCTCTGTGAGTGCGGCTTAGCTGACGGCTCTGTCCATCACATTTTTTTCGAATGTCCCAAAATAGTTTCTCCCCTCTACAGTATATTACTCAAAGATTTTCCCCGACCGGTCAATGTGGACTTTCTTCTTACCGTAGCTGATAGTAGACATGTACATATATTATCAAAGTTTTTAACAATAAATAACATCTATCTCTAATGTAGTTAGTCTAACACTCTATGTTTTGTGTTGTCCTCAGGATCTCAGAAAGTGATTTGGAAGATCACCGACCAAATTTTTCTTTTCGCATTTATACTCTTATATGCACCTGACATTTTACCACCTACTGTGACATTGGCCAAATCAATGCAAACTGCGTTGGAGCCATAATCCAATGCTTGCCGACAGTTTGACAAGACTTTAACCATAGGTCATTCCATGATTTTATCATTTCAGGTTTAGCGAGGGCTCGAAGATCGCGCGGGAAACACTTGGAATATTTACTACAACCGGCGTAGACTGCTTGTTTGGCACACTTGTCAGCACTTTCATTTCCACAGATGCCAGAGTGACCAGGAATCCAGGCTAGAAATACTTCCAAACCCAAACAGTAACAATTGTAAAGAATCTGCTTAATATGCAAAGAAAGTGGGGAAATTTGGTTGGAACGAAAAGGGGACTTAGAAATATCTTGTAAGCAGCTCAAAGAATCAATGAAAATGATAGACTTACTAAGGCGATGGGATTCTATATAAAGGGCGGCTTCAAGGATGGCTATAGATTCACCGGAAAAAACAGAATTAAGGGGGGGAATTTTATAGTTGAGGATAATTTTAAACTTAGGGATCCAGACTGCAGCACCAAGAGGACCGTCGTCATTCAGTCTTGAAGCGTCAGTAAAGATAAGAAGCCAGTCAGGCCAATGTTCCTGAATAATTTGGTTGAAAACATGGTTAGCACCAGAAGTTTCTTTGCTTATTCCAAAATTAAAGATGATATTGGGCTGGAACAAAAGACATTCAAAACCAAATTCAAAAATGAAATTTTTGGAATTTTGGAAAAGTTTATAAGGGAGGTTACTAAATTTCTTATAGGATTTAATCAAATTTGTAGGAGACTTGTGACTCCAATAAGGAGAAGTAGAAGTAAGCTGGAGTAAACTATCAAGAAGACCTAAGAGAGGGTGATTAGCAAGCTCAGCCACTCTGAAGAAGAATCTGTCAGCCAGAAGTTGCCGACGTAGGAAGAGGGGGGGATCTAAGCATTCAATCTGAAGAGCATTAGAAGGAGAAGATTTCATGGAGCCTGTAATAATGCGCAGACATTTAACTTGAATCCTGTCAAGCTTCGATAGGGCAAGTTTGTTGCACGGTTCTAATAAAAAACAACCATAATCAAAATGGCTCCTTACAATGGCATTATAAAGGAGTTTCTGATTGAAGGGGTGGGACCCCCACTTGACGCCAGAAAGAGCCCGCAAAATATTAACATTTTTTTCCGCCTTTGCACAAATGTAATTAAGATGATAGACGCCTGACAATTTGGAGTCCAAATACAAGCCTAAGAATTTAACATTATCATGAATAGGAATAGATTGGTTTTCAATGTGTATATCAATGGCAGGAACAGAACGTTTACGTGTAAAAATGACAGCGGAACTTTTCAGTGGAGAGAGAGAGAGGCCATTATCTGTGAGCCATTGATTTAAATAAAATAGAGCCGAATTAAGTCGGTTGCAAGCATCAGAAAAAGAAGATGAGGTGGCAAACAAAGCGATATCGTCAGCGTATTGCAAAATTTTACAAAAACAATTAACTGACGTTTCCAAATCGGCAGTGAACAAACTATAAAGAAGAGGGCTAAGAACTGAACCTTGAGGTAAGCCCTTCCAGATACGTCTCGGAGGAATATCACAGTTAACAGAGCGGATTAATATAGTACGTTCCATAAACATGCTACAGATGACATTGATAATTCTTGGAGGTAAACTCAGACGAAACATTTTCGATCTAAGTAAGGAAAGATCAACACTATCATAAGCGGAACAAACATCTAAGAATACCCCTATCACATGCTCGTTGCGAGAAAAAGCAAGATGAATTTCAGAAGTTAGTAAACTTAAACTATCAATAGTGCCAAGACCTCTCCTAAAGCCAAATTGGCTGTTCGCAAGAAGGTCCCTACTTTCAACGATCCATTCAAGTCTATTTTTCATAAGATGTTCCATTATTTTAGCGAGGACAGATGATAAAGCAATAGGTCTATAGGAATCTGACTTAGACGGGTCTTTACCCGGTTTTAATATTGGAATGATTACCTGAGTTTTCCATGAATCTGGAACAGACCCAGACAAGAATATAGTATTAAGGAGTTTGAGAAAAAAACGTTTAGTGGATTCGGAAGATCTAGTAATAAAGGAATATGGGATACCATCGACACCTGGAGCAGAATCCCGGAGATGATCCAAGGCGCAACATAGTTCCGCAAAAGAAAATTCTGAGTTCATTCCACTTGAGTCAACAGTAGAAGGAAGTAGGGAAGGGATACAATTTATATGTGGGACAGAAGGAGGAGAAAGTTTTGAAACAAAATCAGGAAGCCACGAAGGGTCATTAGAAGAAATATTAGGATTATTTTGAGACAAACGAAATGCTTTAATTTTTCTCCATATAAGAGTGGAAGACGTTCTCGGACAAAGAGACTCGCAAAACGAATGCCAACCGGATTTTTTTTTTTTAATGTAGGAACCGTTTAGTACGAGCACATACTTTTTTGAAGTTTACAAAGTTTTCTAAAGAAAGGACCCTGGAAAATTTTGTTTCGGCTTCTTTTCTTTCTTTGACAGCAACAGAACATTCGGAATCCCACCATGCTGGGGAAGGCAGTTTGTTACACGCAGAATTTTTTAAGGGGATAGATAAATTAGCAGCAGAAATTAGAATAGAGGTGAATTCATTGTAGACAGTAGCAACATTTTCAAGGGTGATAGAAGGGAGAGACCGTAAATTATCTTCAACTAAATTGGAAAATCTATCCCAGTTGGCCTTTTTAATTCTGAATTTTAAAAGAGGTGGGAGAGCTGGGTTTGGAGAGAAAGAATTAGGAAACGAAATTAAAATGGGGAGGTGATCACTGCCAAAAGAATGAGGCAAAACAGACCAAGTAAGTAACCTAGTTAAAGAGGGAGAGCATAAAGTTAAATCTGGGGCGCTAACGTTTTGAGTAGGAGGAACTCTGCGAGTAGGGGTGCCGTCATTTAACACACATAAATCTAAGCCATCTAGCATATCGAGAAAGGATGAAGCAACGGAGTCGCAAAAAGGAGAGCCCCACATAGTGTGACGGATGTTGAAATCGCCTAGAATAATAACGGGTTTAGGAAAAGAAGATAAAATTGATGTTAATTCCAAGATAATATTATTATTAGGATAAGGAACATACAATGAAACAAAAGTAATATCAATAGAGCGAGCAGCAACAATATTAAAGTCAGGAGAATGTTGAACGATAGGAATTTGGGAAAACGAGAACTTTCGATTCATAAGTAAGGCAGAACCAGCCCAGCCATCATCTCTGTCATCTCGAAGACATGAATATCCCGGCAACCTAAACAGGGAGCCAGGACACAACCATGTCTCCGAAATGCCAAAGACCAAAGGGTTAAACCTGTTAAACAGATAGATGAGATCCTGTTTTTTTATTTTTAATGCTGCGACAGTTCCATTGCATGATGTTCTTGGCCATTATTTAAAAATAAATTAATTAAAGATGAAACGATGGAATGAACCATTTCTGTGACGTTGTACGGTAAACCATTTTCGAATTTAGAAAAAATATTTAATAAAGTCTTAGTCATAAGTTGAACCAGGTCATCATTTGGAAAAACTTTATTAGTAGGGATATTATTATTAAGGGCACAACCATTAGAAAGAGTCGGGGGTGGGGATGATATTATGCTATTATGCGCTTGGTGGTCGTAAGACTTGCTAGGAAGAGGTTTAGATCGGCGAACAATGGGAACAGATTTCTTATAAGAGGAGGTAGAAGGCTGAGATAAAGAAGGGAAATCAGGGGACGGAGAGGGTGGATAAATATTATTAGAAGATCTGTTAATGTATACCGGTTTACTAGGAAGAGAAGAGTTAACAATATCAGAGAAGGGTCTACGTACACGTGGGAAACCTTTAGCGGCTTCCATATAGCTTATATTGTCCTGGGACATAGCTAGTTTTATAGCTTTTTGTCGAGAATGCTCGGGGCATTTGCTGTCAGTAGCTAAATGACTACCTGAGCAGAACAAGCATGACACATTGTCAGCGGGGGTATTACAGGCAGAGCAATCGTGAGAACCAGCACAGCGGGAGCAACGGGGAGAGGAACGGCACTGGTCGCGGACATGGCCAAACCGACAGCATCTGTGGCACTGAATAGTAGGTAGTGTGTATAATTTCATTGGCAGAGACATATTAAAGCAATAAACATGGTCAGGCAAGACTTGACCTAATAGAGTAAGAACCACGGTACCAGTGGGTTCCCAAACCGTGTTCCCATCGATACGCTTTTTTTTATTTAGGCGCCTTGCCTTAATTACTAGAGAAGCACCGGAACGACATTCAGTTGATTCAACCAGTTCTTGTAGTGACCACTCCAAAGGAATTTGAGTGACGACGCCCATGCGCGTAATCTGGAAACGAGGAATAGAAGCGGATAGGTTATGAGAGGAAAGAATAGGGTCAGATACAAAACAATTTGCGTCAAGGTGATTTTTGAAAATAACAGACACTTTATTTCGACCAATACTTTTAATCTCATCGACACCTGATACCTTGCTATTGTAAATGATTTGAGCAATCTTAAGAGCTCTCATGTTATTTGATGTAGAGGATTCATCGTTACCCAAACGAGCAACATGCACAATGAAGGGACCAGAGTCTTGCTCAGAATATGTAATTCTAGTGTTGGGTTCGTAACCTGGGCGAACAAATGTGTGCTGAGCTGAGGCAGCAACAAGAGGGACTGACGCGGGTTTTTTTAAAAGAGTATTAATATTGGAATCGGCATGACGTTTGTTTGATAATTTTTCGGATGATTGATGAACCGTAGGGGACACGTCCATATCAGAATCAAAAGGTAACTTGCCCCTATCCGGAGGAACATCCTCGCCAACAGAGGACATTATATAAATAGTAATATGATTAAAATATACTTAACTACACCACTGTAACAGAAAAAAAATACAAAAAAATAAGATAAGCAGAAATATTTAGGAAAAAACCGAAAGAAAATTTTCCAATACGTCTATAGTTTATCTGACACCTGACAATTCTCCCTTGTTTTTACCACTGAAGTAGGAAACCTATGGAAGTGAAACGTCAATAAAAAATGCGTGCCACTGTGACGTCACCTGGCCACTAAACATGGCGGTTTTAGTGCTGCCCAGAAGATTTTAATGTTATTAGGTTTTATCGATAAACGTCCTTGGCTCATTTTATTTTCAATATTATTGAGTATTAATTATTTGTAGAATTTATACTTTAATAGGAAGTAAGTATATTGTTATGTGCAAAGATACTTTGATTTAGATGTGTGAAATCTAAGACAAGTTCGTGTTTCAAATTTAACGAGTAAACGATATGACGATTTTTAAAAGTTGCTACACTGATTTGATAAAGTTCTCGTTTGACAACACAGTGACCACAAAACATAAACATATGGCGTAGTACAGTGCCATCTGCCCATCTCTAGCATGCTAAATTTTATCGTCGTTTCGTATGTTGCCGTCTCGCTTGCACTTGCGTATATGCCGGAAGGGATGGAAGCTTTATGTCGGCGATAAAACGTTAGCATGCTAGCTAGCTATGCTGTTTTGGATATCAAAATAAGAGTACGTGTTTTTCCTAAGTAAAACACGTACTCTTATTTTGATATCCAAAACAGATTAATTAGATTGTAATAGAGAGGTAAGTAGTCTAAACTACTTACCTCTCTATTACAATCTATTTTAATTGTGTTGCTGACTCTAAAGTCCGTAACACATTACCGCAACGCACCTCAAGATAGGTGCGCTGCACCATAAGTGAGAGTGATTCAAATTTTAAACTTATTAAGGGCCGCGTGATAAAAAAAAACAAAACTCCTACAGAACATTTATTTAATTACAAACGTCATTCCTTATGACTTCCGCTCTAACATCACTTAATTATTAAAAATTTAACGAATTTACAATAGTTTTTATTAAAGTAAAACTAATAAAGGCATAAGTTTATAATATGAGTTTTATTTGTACCTTAGATGTTTTACATGGAATACAAAATTCAAAGAAGTGACACCATCAGTTTTGGTTTATTCCTCTAAAGATGTCAAAGCATATTACTTTTATCTAAGTAGGTTCAATAGCTTCACTATAAAGAGTCTGTATATACAAAATCTAACATCTCTTGAAGCTAAAGAACAGCAGAGTCCTTAAATGTGCAGCATATACCAAGGTAGAGGTGTCAGGACCGGCCAAAACAGGAATTGTTTCCAACTGGTTTTCTTTTAATATGCCAGTTTTATGTTGGCTGGCATGTCGCTGCAAAATATTGAAATATTAGTTTAGAATAATTGTGTCCACAGTATTTTTTTCATAAAATTTGCTTAAAGTATGACATTATCATTCAAATTGGCCAAATACATTTCTTGGATGGAATCACAGCCACAAAACCCATAAGTTTTTCTAAAATAGTTATATAGAATCAGAATGACATAGACTACAACTAGTAACTAGCATATCAGTAATAAGGTAGCAGCAACAAGTATATCAAAGGCTAAAAGTGAAAGTACAAATTTCAATTATACGAGCAGTCTCCATGAGGGTGAGAGGCACGAGAAGACATATTAAGGCCTTCGACTGTGAAGACGGAGCAGGAATTATATAATAAGCCGACAGTCCAACGACTATCCCGCTGATCATCGTCTCACCATACAAAACTTGTATGTTAATTTTGATCCTTTTATAGCACGTTTTGTTATAAAATAATATGTATGTATTAAAATATGTATATAATTAAAAAAAAGTATATCAATACTAACTATAAAAGTATATACAGTATTAACTTACTCTTACAAATTTGAAGGGCACGGCATCATCTCGTAGTCGAGTCACATCCAGAGTTTTGTTGAAACATTTATCATCAAAGTGTAGCGAGCAAATATAAATATATTTTGCATTTGGCTTTATATTTTCCATTCCAATGGCTTCCAGCCACTTTTTCTTTATACGCTCATTTCTTGGGATCCTATAAAATATGTTTTAATTATTATTTTTGTATGTTTTAAGCGGGGTAGCATGATAAAATAAGAAATTTTATATAAGCAATCATATTATATCGATATCAAAGTCGATAAATAATGTACAACCCCAGCTAATAAATTAACATTATTTAAGCGTAAAAATATAGTTAAATAAGTTAAATCCATTCATGACCTATAACTGCACATAAGAACCATGCTAATTATAATGAAAATCTTCCTTTATTTTCCCGGAAACATTAACAATAAGCAATATTTTTAAAGTTATTTACAGCGTACCTGTGTATGGTTAAAGATGACTGATTTGGTGTTTTTCTTATGCCGCACCCTATTACACTGCACACGGACATATCTGCGACGTAATTATTTATATTTGGCTTCAATTATTTTAAATCACAAGCAGAATATTGAAAGATAATTTGTTATTTTGATTTATACCACGACTTTTTGACAAGACAAGTACCGGGTGCACTGACTGATAATGACATTTGGTGCACTAAACATGGCGGATTTTCGGCCTCATTAGGTATTTACGTATATTCATGTTCCACTTTATGTACGCACTGAAATACTGTTATATTGTTTTCCTGCGAGTAACAGTGCTGAGTAAGAACGAGATAGATATATGTTTATGTGTGTGCCTTCAAAATGGATGCTATTTGTATAAGCAATTGTACGTGTAGAACAATATGTCGCGTCCCTATTATAGAGGTCCATGGTTTTTACCTTCTCTAAATGTTATAAACAAAGTCGTCACGACATGTGACATTCCTGCATCTTGGAAAAGTCATATAGTGTTGCCATTTTTAAAACCAAATAAAACTCCTTCTTCGTTCAATCATATCGCCCAATCGTTTTATCGTCTGTTATTACTAAAATTGTTGAACATTTGGTGAAAAATCGTCTTGAGTGGTATATGGAAAATAAAGGGTGTCTCTCCCAGACACATTTCGGTTTTAGGAAAGGCAAAAGTGTTGCTGATAATTTAGGAATCCTTATTACCGATATTCGCAACGCTTTTTCGGAGAACAAATGTGTAGCTGCCGCTTTCTTAGATATTAATTCTGCGTATGATAATGTTTTAACTCCTGTCCTCAAACGAAAGTTAGATAGGTTAAATGTTCCATACCTTTTAACAAACTTTGTTATACACTTACTTTCTGAGAGGAAAATTACTTTAGATGTAGGAGACCCATATACACCGAGTAGACTGGTTTGGAAAGATTTGCCACAAGGATCTGTTTTGAGTCCCTTTCTATATAACATCTATACATATGCCCTTGAGGGATCACTGAATAATACTGTCAGTATTCTACAATATGCGGATGACTTGGTACTTTATGCTAAAGATAATAGTATTACCACTGCTGGATTACTCCTTTCATCTTCACTGATCTCACTTAAAGTATGGATGGATGATAACGGGTTAGATCTGTCACCTTCCAAAAGCACAGGCATTGTATTTACTAGATCTCGTGCTCACCCTCCTTTAAATATAAATTACACCAATATACCCATACCAACTAAAAATCAAGTAAAGTTTTTAGGAACTATACTTGATACTAAGTTGACGGGCCTCCCTCATTGCGATAACGTAGCTGCAAAATGTGAACGGAATTTGAACATACTCCGATGTCTACGTGGTGTCTGGTGGGGCGCGCATCCAACTACAATGAGATGGGTTTACAATGCCATTATTAGAAGTGTATTGGATTTTGGTACATATTTCTTGGATCCGGGTAGTGTGGCTGGATTTAAGAAATTAGATCTAGTACAATCACGAGCTCTAAGAATTATTTCCGGAGCTATGAAGTCTAGTCCCATCAATGCCCTTCAAATTGAACGCTGCGATCCCCCTTTACATTCAAGACGGCGATACCTTTCTGACAGATTCGTCTTTCGAATCAGTTTTCTAACCATCCCGATTTCTAACTTCAACTTCTTTCCCATAAAATATCTGCTTGGCATGGGTTTTATAATTAAAATCCTCTTCTAGTCACAATGCTTTATTGATTTATTATCGAGCGTTACATTTAACAATCGTCCATTTTCGGCGCGTCCATAGAGAGAGAGCTAGCCGAGAGCGCGGCATAGACAAACTATCATAGTGTTGCAACTATGATACATGCCCCTCTTAATAAAAAAAATAAACTTGACATTGACATAAACATAATAACATTGATCTAACCTAAAACTTTGGCAAGACAAAGTTTGGTTATTTTATTTATCATTTAATTACAATAACATTCTATAAATAATATTACAATAATTAATATATGGATGACACATTATTTTTTAGGCAATAAGTGATACAATTTAAATTATTTAAGTTAATACCATGTTATTTAAGTTACGACAATAAACTTATTTTTTACAAGTTTAATTTCTTAGTTTTTCTTAAAAATCTACCTCTAGAACTATATTTTCCTTCAGATATTATGTCTCTTTCAGCATTATAAGCTTCGTCATTGATTTTAATTACGTCATTTTTTCCAATATTATCAGATAAGTTGTCGTCAATTTTATGCATCTCTGTAGGACTAGTTTGACTTATTATTTTCTGTTCGAATTGATTCAATTCTGACAAATCTTGACTATCATATTCACATATACTGTCATCAGACGATTCATTCTCGTGAACATTTACAAATATAGGTGATTTTATCGACTGATTCGACTCAACTGACTCAAAGGAATCTGAATCTAAGTTATTTTTATTTGATTTTTGACTAGAAGTTGGATAATTTACATTGACATTTTCTGTAGGCTTTTGTATAGACAAATTTCTTTCTGGACTTGACTGAGGACTAGACTCATGAGTGAAAATGCTTACATAATTATTATGCTCCCCGTTCGAAGGATTTGGAGACATTGACTTATGTGTAAATGTTTGCGACATCAACATATTTGGTTTGACTTCATGACTTCTCAAATGTTCATTTTGTTTATTGTCACTGAATTTAACTTTCTTTTCAGATTTAGATAAGTATTTGTGTTTAGCCTTGTGATCAAACTGAATATGTTGAGTGTTTCTTCTATATGTAGTTTCAGAATAATTATCTTTGACAATAAAAGATCTTGGGAATTTTGTTTTGGCTACAATTGTTCCCTTTGTCCATATTATGTCTTTAGGATTTTTCTTAAAATAGACTTTGTCATTTATGTGAAATGTAGGGTATTGTTTACAATTTTTATTGTAATACACTTGTGATCTTTTTAAGTTATTTTCCTTATTTTGTTTGTGTTCTGAAAATTTTATGACTTTAGGCTTTAAATGACTTATTTTACTAGGTAATTTAGTACGTAATTTTCTTGACATTAACAATTGTGCAGGTGAATTTAGATTACCCCTAGGTGTGTTTCTATATTGTAATAGACCTAAGTAGAAATCTGTCCCTGATTCGTCACATTTTCTTAAAATGTTCTTTATTATTTTTACAGACACTTCAGCTAATCCATTGGACTTTGGATAATGTGGACTTGAAATTATATGTTCAATATCCCAATCAACAAGAAATTTTTTGAATTCCGTTGAATTGTATGGAGGTCCTCCATCACTGACTAATTTCATTGGAATTCCATGACGAGCAAAAATCGATTTTAGATTAATTATTACATTAGTACTACGGCTGTCGGTTTTTAAATTAGTGATTTCTATATAATTTGAATAATAGTCTACGACAAGTAAATATTTTTGACATTTGTATTCAAATAAATCTGTAGCTAACTTTTGCCATGGCAATATTGGTTGTTCATGAGACATCATTGGTTCTTTTGTTTTGTTTGGTTTGTACATGGCACATGTCTCACAATTTCTAACTTTGTTTTCTATGTCATGATTAATGTTAGGCCAATAAACTACATTTCTAGCTAAGTGTTTTGTTTTTTCTATACCTAAGTGACCTTCATGTAGAATAGCTAAGATTTCTGATCTCATAGAGTTAGGAATAATGACTGAGTTATTTTTAAATAGAATGTTGTCAATAACATGAATTTCTTCTTTCACATTCCAGTATGGTAATGTTACTTTATCACATTTATTTTTACTATTAGGCCAACCCCTAATGTAATATTCTTTTAATTTTTGCAATGTTGTATCCTGATTAGTATAACTTAATATTGTTGCATATTTTTCTGGTGAAATTGCTAAGTTAGACTTTAACAAATTAACATGAATCTCTACATCTGTGTCTAAGTCTTGTAAACTGACTAATTCTTGATTAAAATCAGTGTCCTTAATAGGAGCATGTGACAGAGTATCTGAGATATATATTTCTGACCCTTTTGTATATGAGACAACCAAATCATATGCCTGTAATGTTATCATCATTCTTTGAAGTCTTGTAGGGACTTCTGACAATGGTTTTTTAAAAAGAGTGATTAATGGTTGGTGATCAGTTTCGACATAGACTGGTCTACCATATAAGTATTGATGAAACTTTTTACAATCAAAGACAATTTCATATAATTCTTTCTCTATTTGAGCGTAATTAATTTGACTTTTAGTTAAGGACTTTGATGCGTATGCTATAGGGTTTTTCCCATGCAAAATGACAGCACCTACTGCACCTTGTGATGCATCGACAGACAATTTAATAGATTTTTTCATATCAAAATGAACAAGGACTGGTGATTGACAAAGTAATGACTTTAATTTAGAGAATTGTTGTTCATGTTGCTCTTGCCACTGCCATAATATATGGCGTTTTAACAAATCTCTGAGTATTGCGGTTTGTTCAGACAGATTTGGAATGTAAGAACCTAGATAATTAATCATTCCTAGAAATCTTTGAAGTTCTTTTACACAAGTCGGACTAGACATTTTTAAAATTGACTCAATTTTAGATTTATCTGGAGATACACCATTTTTGTGAAAAATGTGACCTACATAACGAATTTCAGACATACCGAATTGACATTTTGACTTATTGAATTTAAGGTTGACTTCACAAGCACGTCTAAAAAGCGTTGTGAGTCTTTCATTATGTTCCTGGACTGTAGAGCCATATACCAGAATATCATCTACAAAAATAATGATGCCTGGTAGATCTCCAAAGAGTTCATTCATTGTTCTATGAAAAATTTCACCGCTAGAGTTAATTCCATAAGGCAATCTTAAAAATTTATATCTACCAAACGGAGTGTTGAAAGTGCATAAATCACTACTTTCAGAGTCTAAGCAAATAGTCCAATATCCTGAGCTAGCATCTAATTTTGAAAAGCGGCGGTGCTGCTCGTCCCCGCGATTGAGGTTTGGGGTAATTTAAAAGTCGATTGTTAGAATTTAAATTTATTACCCCAAAAGCGACAACCTTACTCACGCACGGGTCGGCTCGCAGTGGCCGCCCGCCTTTCATACTTCTCGCACGATGCATTCTGCTTACCTAGCATTCCGCCTTACACGCTTACATGTTCCCTACACTACATCCCCCAAATTTTCCCAAAATTTTACAATACAATTATTTGTTACAACACATTAAAACATTAGCAATAAAATTCAATGACACATAGATAGAAAAAAATTAATTACATATGTTATTATATGTAGATTCACTGCATATCACAACACTATGCATAACTTGCTGCAGGTGGTTGCTGAGGTACCGTGCGCGTGTTTATCGGTCCTGGCAATGCCATCCGAATTCCTCCAGATGTATTATTGACTTCTTTATGGATCCATTTCCTGACCCGATGACGACATTGGCGCCATAATATCAGGGCTATAATTATAATTGCAGCCGTCCCACATGCCGCAAAACCAATATTATATTTGGTTACTTGCGACTCCACAGCGTTGTTTTGGGCTATGATAACTTCTTCCTTGCTATAAGACTTGCCCATTGTTTCTAATTTTAAGTATTTAATTGAAGTGCTGTAATGTGCAGCGAGTATACAATAATGATTCAAAAATATATTGTATTTACCAATAATTACAATACCTATGCATTCTTGACAAGGTACACCTTTGATATATTCCGCCGTATGCAGTTCGGTGTAATAAGTTATTTGATACTCAGAAAAACAAGTTGTTTACTTATAAAATCAAAGTTCATTTGTTGAAATGTAAACGTAGGGATTTAGTTCTATGTAAGGCTGGTTACATACTATAAATTAAAAGTAACACGTGGCTTAACTATGCGACCGCTCCTAGTTTTCTTAATATTAATATTCTTATCACTAGTATTTCTTAATAGACTATCGGTACTAGGTATAATGCTAGAATGTTTGTTGGGAGCTGAATCATGTCTATGTTCAAATTTAGCCTTTGAAAAATTATTCTCATTTTGTTCATTAATTAAATATGCTGGTTTTAATCTATCTATTGAGATGTTAAGCTTCCTGTTAGGTAATTGCAAGATAAATGTTTTCGTATTTCGCTCTAAAACAGGGTAGGGTCCTTCATATATAGGTGTCAATGGCTTACGAATAGCATCGTTACGGATAAAAACATGTTTACATTTATTAAGATCGTCGTGTACAAATAATGTTCGTGAGTCTCGCATATCGTGTGAAACGGGCTTTAAGTTACTTATTGTGTTTTTCAATTTACTTAGTAATACGTCATCGCTAATACTTGGGTTATCAGGGATATTATAAAAATCTCCTGGTAGCCGAAGTGTTTTCCCGTACACATATTCTGCGGAACTCACGCCATTGTCACTTCTACATGCTGCGCGTAACCCTAGTAGTACAGTTGGCAACTCATCACACCACGATTTGTTATCTATAAGACGCGCAGTTAGTGCTGATTTCATAGACCTATGCCAGCGTTCCACAATGCCATTGCATTGTGGGTGGTATGGTGTAGTACGCGACTTTTTAATACCCATATATTTCATTAACTGTGCGAATAGCGAACTTTCGAATTGACGACCTTGATCGCTCGTTAATTTAACAGGACAGCCGAATCGAGTGATCCATGTTTCATAGAAAACTTTCGCTACCGTTTCGGCTGTTATGTCTCGTATTGGAATGGCTTCAGGCCAACGAGTGGTACGGTCGATCATTGTTATGCAGTACTTATATCCATCTTGAGATGTTGGTAAAGGTCCTATAATATCAATGTGCACCTGCTGAAATCTATCAACCTCTGAAAATGGTTGTAAGTTTGACACGGTGTGTCTATGCACTTTTGATCTTTGACATTGTATGCAAGTTTTGGCCCATTGTCCTACGTCACGATTTAAGCCTGGCCAAAAAAATCGTTGTGCGACCAATTTTCGCGTTGCACGAATACCGGGATGACTGAGATTATGTACCGAATCGAAAGCTAATTTTCGAAAATTTTCGGTTACGTAAGGTCTACAAGTACTAGTTGAATTTTCGCAATAAAGAGGTATTTCAGAATTCGGAATAAAACATTTCTTTAAACTAAAATTATTATTTGTCTCTTCTAGTAACTTATTTAACTCTATGTCTGTACTTTGAGACAGTGCTAATTCTGAGAAATCAATTGCACCTGGGCAGTGTATGGTTTCAATTCGCGATAACGCGTCCGCTGCTGCATTCCTTTCGCCTTGTATGTACCTAATATCTGTTGTAAATTCACTAACAAATAATAATTGTCTAGTCCGTCTCGGTGTTTCACAATTACTTTCTAACTTATTAAATGCATATATTAAAGGTTTGTGATCTGTAAATATGGTTAACTCATTTCCTTCGAAAAGATAGCGGAAATGTTTAATGGCCATATAAATTCCTAATAACTCTCTATCGTATGTGGAGTACTTTTGTTGAGCTTTGGTAAACTTCTTAGAAAAGTATCCCAAGGGTTGCCATAAACCGTTAACTTGCTGTTGCAATACCGCTCCTGCGCATGTATTTGATGCGTCAGTCATAAGTGCTAAAGGTACTTGTGCTACAGGATGCGCTAACGAGACAGAGTTTTTCAAACTGTCTTTACACGTTTGAAATGCTTGTATTGCGTCATCGTTCCACTGAATAATAGTTTTATCTTTGCGTTTAGAACCTTTTAAAAATTCGTTTAATTTTGCCTGATGTGTGGCAGCGTTGGGTATACTTGCTCTATAGAAATTCATCATGCCCAAAAATCGTCTTAGTGCTTCTATAGTTTTTGGTAACGGGTATTCTATAATTGCCCTTATTTTACTGTTAAGAGGACGAATTCCATAAGTAGACACTTCGTATCCCAAAAATTCAATGTTAGGTTTACAAAACTCACTTTTAGCGATATTTATTGTAATACCATACTTTCTAAATCTGTCAAAAACTTGACGTAAATAAAGTTTGTTTTGTTCTATACTGTCACTAGCAATGATAACGTCATCGACAAAGTTGAATAGGAAATCTAGGCCTTGTAACACATTATGGTTCATAAAACGTTGGAATGTTTGACTAGCGTTTCGAAGACCGAAGGTCATACGCGGGAATTCAAACAGACCAAAAGGTGTTATAATAGCGGTTTTTTCAATGTCCTCCTTAGCAACTTTGATATAATGATAAGACTTATTTATATCTAATTTAGAAAAGACTTTCTTACCTGCCAATATGTAGGTGAAGTCGTGTAGACGAGGAACAGGGTAACGATCGGGCTTTGTGATGGCGTTGAGCCTCCGGTAGTCTCCACACGGCCGGATGTCTCCATTTTTCTTCGCGACCACATGTAACGGGCTGGACCACTCGCTTTTGGATGGTCTGCAGATGCCCATCTCCTGCATCATCCTAAATTCTTCCTTTACCTTGTGATACCTATGTGGAGGAAGAGGTCTAGCACGTGCATGTACAGGTGGACCTGTAGTTTCGATATGGTGGTAAATAGTACTACTGCTATCGGTATCTGAGTCATCGTTATGAAATGGAATAGGCTTGGTTATGTCTGCGTACTCAGATAACATTTCGTATAAGGGATGATTGTTGCCCACTGTATTTACTGACGGTTCCCTATGCATGATTAAACTGCCAAGTGTTAATAACTTTGTTTGCTGATCAATTAATTTTTGTGCACTTAAATCTACTAATAATCTATAATGACGTAAAAAATCTGCGCCTAGAATAGGCTGTTTTACATTAGCTATGATAAATTTCCATTGAAAAGGTTTTCTTAGCCTAAGATTTAATACTAAATGTTTAGTGCCGTATGTATGAATTTCAGTCCCATTTGCTGCAAATAACTTATAATCCGTAGGTTGACTTACATAGTTATAACGCTTTTGCACGGGTATAACCGATACGTTGGCGCCGGTGTCTACCAGAAAACGCATGCCGGAGTTGACATCCGTAACACACAGGCGGTGGCTTGACGTATCGATGCAGTTATCCGCCGCTGTCTGCACCGATCCTAGTTTTCCGCATTGCGAGATTCCGGACCTCGGGGTTCCATATTCGCCGATCCATTGTTCCAGTTGCATGGTTTAATGCATTTCTTAGCTCGGTTTCGGAATCGAAAATGGTAGAAGCATAACCAGTCTGCACTAGAAGAGTTGCGCCGTTGCGCTGACGTTTCACGTTGCCGGTTCCTAGAATTGGTCCGCTCTCTTTGATAACGAGAATATCGGTTTGGCGTTCTTCTTCTGCTTAACTCGTCGACCCTCTGGTTGAGCTTAGCAATTTCGGCTATCACTCGGTCACTGCTGGAA
Organism: Dendrolimus kikuchii; assembly: GCA_019925095.2. Lineage (NCBI taxonomy): Eukaryota > Metazoa > Arthropoda > Insecta > Lepidoptera > Lasiocampidae > Dendrolimus > Dendrolimus kikuchii. Next base: position 37,595,221 of record CM034387.1, read on the forward strand.
GTGGTTCCTGCTGTTTCTGTTACCTGATGAATGGTGTCCCTACTTCCCGACGTTTCCATGACGCTGTCTGCTAATTTTGCTAATTTATCCAGATGCGCTACTTCGCTGATCGTTAAGATTGCTCGTACTGCTGGTGGAAGGTGTCCAGTCCACATAATACGCAGAGTTTGTTCCGGGAATTTATCCTGTGCTAAGTCTTTCATTTTTCGCAACAGTTGTGAAGGTTTTTGATTGCCAAGGTCAATTTCACTGAGTAGTTTCTGAACTTTTCTTATTTCTGATTCTTCATATACAGTCAATAATCTTTCTTTAAGTGATGCATATGGTTTTTCTTGTGGCGGTTGAAGAAGTAAATCTGTTACCTGCTGTATGCTTTCCTTGTTCAATTTAGTTACGACCAAATTGTATTTGTTCCCTTCACTTAACTTTTGGTTGGCCACTATCGCGTCGAATTGTGCAAACCATAAACGTGGTTGATCAGTCCAGAAGTCAGGAATTCGCGAAGATACAGTAATCTGAGCTAAATTGCTGTATTCAGCTATTTCCTGTTTGGTGCTGGCCGTTGCTGGCACTTGCGTCGTTGGCGGTTGTTCCCAGCTCATTTTCTATTACGTAATAATGTCACTGTAGATGTTCACAAAAAGAAAATGTTCACTTTTTACGCGTGTTTTTTTTTTCGGGAGTCACCAATTTCGCGGCGGTGCTGCTCGTCCCCGCGATTGAGGTTTGGGGTAATTTAAAAGTCGATTGTTAGAATTTAAATTTATTACCCCAAAAGCGACAACCTTACTCACGCACGGGTCGGCTCGCAGTGGCCGCCCGCCTTTCATACTTCTCGCACGATGCATTCTGCTTACCTAGCATTCCGCCTTACACGCTTACATGTTCCCTACAAAGGTATTCTACGCACTGGACAAATTTTTGGTGGTACATTATGATCAATGTCTAAATGAGCTTTATAAGGTAGACATCCTAAACCTTCAAATGTTTTTGAATATTTAGATACAATATTTTGCACTGACCTTTCATTACCTTGATCTTTGATATTAAAAATATTCTTTTGACAATTCCTAGGTTTTGACATGATTTCCAACCAATTATTGGTGAACAGACACATTCGACTACAATAAAGTGTAATTTTGCTGATAGTCCATTTTCAAATTGACAATCAAGTATACAGGTTCCTAGATTAGGCACTAGTTGACCCGAAAATGAGAATATTTTGTTGTTTGTCCTACAAATGTCAATTTGACAATGTGTATTGGCTTTATATATAATAATATCAGCCCATAAATGTCCCACCGCTGGGCTCGGGCCTCCCATTATAGGGGGAAGGGACGTATACCCGCCACGCTTGTCTAAGGCGGCTTGGCAGGTTTGACACATCGGTTATCACAATGTGCAGGTTGCATCACGATGTTTTCCTTCACCGTTATTAGCACGTGGTAATTGTAGCAATATGCACATTAGATCAGAAAACTGACTAAGTGGTGCATGCGTTCCGGCCAGGATCGAACTCGCGCCCTTTGAGTTTGGGACGCGTGCACTAGCCATTACGCTACCACGACATGGCTTGGGTGTATTGGCTTTGATTTTGTTAATAGTCTGTTTTGAAATTACATTTGTATCAGCACCTGTGTCAATTAGACATTTAAGTTTGTAGTTATTACAATAGACATTTATTTGCCAGTCTTTTATTTGGTGGTTGTTGATTGAACTAACGACATAATGATATGAATGGTTTGACTGGTCTGCATGGCTAGATTCAGATACGCTACTTACATTTTTATAATTGTTACCCTTTTTAGAGAAACAGCATTTGGCAAAATGATTCTTCTTTTTGCAGATGTTGCATGTTTTTCCTTCAGCTGGGCACTTGTAACGATGAAGTTGACCACATCTGCGACATGTTGTACTGTTTCCAGGTGACCTCGACTGACTTGTTGACCTTCCTATGGACCTATTTCGTGATCTTGCCCGGCTATGTTGTTGACTTCTGCTTCTATTGCTTTCATTTGCTTTTATGGCTTGAACAGTTGACTTGGTTTCACCATGGTTCAGTTTGGATGATCTTTCTTGCGATAATTCTAAACTTTTCGCTATTTTGATGGCTAATTCAGTGGTTAAATTATCTTCCTGAAGTAATCTTTCTTTAACATATGAGTTTCTGATGCCGAAGACCAGCATATCTTTCATTAGAGAATTTTTAAGTGTAGACAATTCACATGATGTTGCCAAATTGTTTAACACCGTAAGATAGTCTTCCAATGATTCATTTTCATTTTGATATCTCGTAAAGAAATTATATCTTTCGACTGTTACATTTGTATGCGGAATGAACTTTTCATCAATTCATCAAAAAGCTGATAGTTTGGCGAACGATGCTACTATGGATGGAGATATTTATCCGTACAGGAATTTTGGCCATGATCTTGCTTCTTTGCCTAGCACATACCTCCATGATTCGTGGAACATGTGCTGGAGCGAGAGTGGTCGGATCAAGGGTCGTTTCCTGTACGGTTTGCAGTCATCGTTTCGCAAGAAGCCCTGGTTCGCTAAACTCTCGTTTGGTAAAACTACTACTTCCATTTTGATTCGCATGCGCCTTGGACATCTCTGTATTCCGGTCCATTTACATAGACTTGGTATTGTCTCGAGTCCAGCCTGCGAATGCGGTGAGAATTATTGTGACATGAACCATGTTTTTTGTCCTGTCCTATGTATGATCACACTTCTCTTTACGACTCTTTAATTTCTCTTTCCGTTCCTCTACCTACTTCTATGTCTTTATTACTTATGGATTGTAAATTGGATGTATATAGTATATTAAATTCATTTATTGTAAATAATCAAATAAAACTTTAATTTTAGTAGTTTGTACATATTTAGTAATTATTTTAACACGTTTTTCCAAATTTTCGGTAAAGTTTCTATTTTTTCCCTCGTTTTATAAAATCGAATTGAAAAGCCGTTTACACATGACTCTGGCTGAATGCACAAACCGTGCCAAGCCATTATTGAACAAAGACGCAGAAGAATGTTGACTGGGCGCTCCAAGAAGCTTACACACGATCTATTAGATATTTGTATTTTTTCTACGAAAAACTATTGTAATTTATAATCAAAAATGGATATGGCAGACACATGTAGGGTATGTTTGTGCGGTCATAGGCGTTTGCACGCTATAACCAACACTTTGTTTCAAGAAATGTGGGAAAAGTTAACGAATGCTGAGGTGAGTTCATTCACTAATAATTCTCCAACTGAAACTTTTATAAAGGGGCCGACTAAAAAGGGATGTGGGATTTTGCTGTGCTATGACAATACAGGTTCATATTTAGTGTAATAATAACAGTCTATAAACTTGTCTGTTCTGGTGTTTTGGTCTGAAGTCTAACATAACCTAACCTAAGTCACCATTCTAGTCACTGGTCGCGTCTCTCCACTAAAGCCCACAAGCTAAGCGAGTATGCCATAGCAGCGGACTGCGAGTGTCACAACCGGTGTGTAACTGTATCCATGGTTGCAATATATAAGCAAAAAAAACTATTTTCGTATTTAAAAATCAATAAAGTAATTCAAAACTTGTTTACTAAACACAATTCACACTTTGTTTAGTAAACAAGTTTTGAACACACCCACAATTCACAATTATAATAACTAATTCAAAACTCGTTTACTAAATTAAAAAACCGTTTTAGTGTTTATATATCAGGTGTAAGTGTATTCCTAAACACAAATCAAACTTTTTTTCAACAAAAGTGACATAACCTTGTTTATCAAACGTATTTTTGTTTTTCCCATTATTCATTCAAAACTTGTTGGTGGACCCTAAAAACATGTTTCCTAGCCCAAATAACAAGTCTAGTCTCTATATATAAGGCGTATGTATACCCCTAAACTTAATTTCCGTTAATCTGATGACACTGTGCAAAAGTTTAGCCCTTTGTTATCAACAAAAGTGGCATACCCTTGTTTATCAAATGTATTTTTGTTTTTCTCATTATTCATTCAAAACTTGTTAACAGGTCTAGTGTCTATATATGAGGCATATGTATACCCCTAAACTCAATTTCCCTTCACCTCATGCCACTCTGTGCAAAAGTTCAGCCCTTATAACTGAACCGAATTCAAAAAAGGAGAATTCGTCGGAATCTCTTTTTTTTTGTTTTTTTTATGAATGTTCACCGTTTACTCCGAGATTTATGATCCGATTTAGGTGATGCTTTTTTTGTTCGACGCGGAATAGCTACCATTTGGTCCCCTAAAAATTTGAAATCTTTGGAGCAGTAGTTTTCATTTTATGAACATTTTTTATGAAAAAATTTCCATTTCGTTTCATATGTACACCGATTACGCTGAGATTTATGATCCGATTTATGTGATTCTTGTTTAGTTTGATGTGGAATAGTTGCCATTTGGTCCAGTAGTTTTCATTTTAAGAACATTTTTTTGTTCCCGTTTCTTGGGACCTATATTTTTTAAGGAGCACGGCACCTTTCGTAGGTCTACCCATACATAGCTAGACACAAAAAAGTAACAAAAAAATAAAAAAACTTCTTTAAAAAACCCGACTTCAAAAACGAAAAAACTAAAAAGTATAAAATAACTTTTTTCTAAAGCTATTATTATTAATATATATTATCTAAAACATCTTAAAGTCAGTGCTTAGTAATTTTTACTTTTTTAATTTTTGAAATCGGTTTTTTTAAACGTAGTTTTTTTATTTATTTAGCTGTAATTTTTAGATTAGGTTTATATTTCATACTACAGTTTAGTTTGAGTATTTAATTTATTTTATCGAATAAATATTAAATATATTAAATTACATGTGGAAAAACCAAAAATTAAAAAAATATATATATAATGAACAAATCCGAACTTATTAGTATAGGTTAGCTCGATGTAATGTTTTTTATAACCACCCAAAGTTAATTTTATATCTCAAGTAATAAATAAATATGCCCTATATATATATATATCTCCACGACGCGAGGAACCCCTGCGATGGAATCATGCGAGGAGATTTCGCGCATACCTGTGTCTCCGGATTGGACATTTGGTATACCACCAAACGCCTGGCAGAACTTTTCTCTGTTGTGAACAACAAGCGACTAGACACAGGGGGCAACTGCTTCACCACGACAACGCGCCTGCCCATACCGCGCTCAAAACGAGGGACTTCCTGGACAATACGCTGGTCAAACTCCTGGGTCACCCTCCTTACAGCCCTTTCTTTTACCAGGGGAAATACGATTGAGGACTAAGCCGCGACAAGGGCAGAACCTTGGGGGGATAATTCGCGACCTAGTGTGGGATCCGCCAGATCGGGGGTGGCACTGGCATGCCCAGTCAGAACTGGTGCCATGCTATTGCCACTCCCGGTTAGGGATACCCACTAAAACCCCTGGGTGTTCCGTCCTTCGCCTTATGCCAGGGCTACGGGTATATGACCTGGCCTCTCCGCAGCCCTGGCAGACCCTCGTTACAGCCCTGACCTAGCACCGTGTGACTTCTTTTTATTCCCGAAAAAAAAAATCAGCTCAAAGGGATACAATTTTCGCCGCCGGAAAATGCGCAGTCAGCGTTCGAGCAGGCTGTGAACGAGGTGTCTGCGATGGACTGGAAAAAGTGTTTCGAAAATTGATTCAGACGCGTAAAACTTTGTATAGAGGTGGAGAGTACTTTGCAATGATTGAATAAAAAATATTTACCTATAGAACATTTTTTAGTGTCCTCTATCAATCTCATTCCTGTAATTTGCGCTCAAATGAAAATCTTCTGCTAACGATACCTAAACACACTTCGTCCTTTGTAGGAAACTCTTTTGCCGTACAGGCTGTTCGCCTGTGGAACTCCCTCCCCTTGAAAATCAGACAAACTACATCGATTGGTACATTCAAACACTTGATCACTGACCATTATTTTTCCGCTAAATAAAATGTGTTGCAGTAAATGGAATTCTATTATTATTCGCATGTAAGTATATGTAATTTATGTTATTTTAATCTATTTAATTATGTGTGTCTTTATTAGTTTATTTCAATTTAGTTAAGCCACCAAATATTATTTAATGTTTCTTGTAATATCGCCTTAGACACCGGGTTGCCTGGAAGAGGTCGCTATAAGCGATAAGGCCCCCCATTGTTCTAATTTAAATGTGTTTGTAATAAATATCTAGGTTTAAGTTATGGTGAACAATAAAGAGTTTTCATTCATTCATTCATTTTTTGTATTTTTGTTAACCCTTAAATGCATGATTTGTTCTTATTATGTAGGATAAATATATGTAGTAGACATGTACATGCTTATGCAGCGAAAAATAATAATAAAAATAAAAATTCGTTTTTTTATAGATTTTTATTACAAAAACAATTCTTGCATAAATACAACACTATGCATTTACTAGAAATAATTACAAGTGAAAATTTTTAAAACACTTCCTAGATTTAGAAAGGCAAAGGGCTACTCCACATTTCTCACACTTTGTTTGTGTATATCCCTTGCATCCAGGCATTTTGTATCTACTGCGGGTGCAATCATCAGGCCAATGACCAACATTATCTGTCCTTATATCTGTTTTTCCACCTAAAGAGGTGGAACATGCTGAACTGGTCCTCTACTTTTCTTGGCTTGTATTGCCATTTCAACATTGTTACTGGTGCTGGGCCTTCCTCGTTTGTTACAGAGTTCAGATGCATTATTTATATTAGCTAGAACCTCAGCTAGTTCCAGTCTATATTGACACAAATTCAGAACTGATGAAGTTGCTTTAGTACATTTCAAGTCTTTATAAACAAGCCAGGAATTTATTACTGTCGTATCCAACAGATGGTAAAATATACGTAGGTACCAGTTACGGCTTCTCATTGATATACGATACCTACCAATGAAACTATCCAGAAGGTCCACCCCGCCCATATGGGTATTATACTCTTTTATTATATGCGGGCATGTCATCTTGATCCTGGTCTTATTAGCTTTGTCAAATCTTTCTAATAGGGAGACAGGTTCTGCATCAACATATGAAGATAGGAAAGTGACAGGTTTATTGTCCTTCCAACTTACAGCTGTCAAATCAACACCTTCAAAGCTAGTTATTTTCTCTTCATAACTGCCCCGGGGAACAGATTTCTTCATCTGGCTTGACTTGTTGACGGAAATGGAACCTGAGGCACTTGGTGATATGCAGGGTTTTCATTTGTCAATGGTGGGTCTTCTGCCAAGATAGGATCATCATCATCATCATTTTCCTCCTCAATAGGATTCTCAAGATCACGAAGTATATCTTCTCGGTTTTCATAAAAATTCTCATGTTCTTCTGCATCAGACTCCTCCAGATCATCTACAGATCTCTCTTCGTTATTAATTTGAGCTAACTACTGTTCGATTTGCTTCTGATTCCAGAATGACATCTGAAAAACTTAGAAAATGGTGATCAGAACCTAAACAGCGACACTCTCTAATAAATGCACAGTGTTGTAGATTTACAACATCAATTTACACGAGATTTCATAAAAAACCAAAAGCTTATTTTCCAAACTAATAACTGTATCGAAAAGAAGATGAATTGTTGAATAAAAACCATTTTTATTTGTACTCACCTTCAAAAATCAATTAATTACACAACAAAACAAGAACTAAATTTTCACCTGCTCCAGAATTCAAAATATTCTTTGCTTTGTTACTGCCAAGTTGACTTATGACAGTCGTGAAGGAATAAAATGTATTGTCATTCGATAAAATATGTTATCCTGTTTGTGATAATTCTACATCAGCATGCACTAAACGCATACCGATGATTTTGAGGCAGTTTGAATGGTATGTTGTAATTTTACAACATAATGCAGTTAAGGGTTAAACTTTCTGAGTGCCCCACGAATCATATAATTATATATATATATAAGATGGTTGTTAACATAATAATGGTGACTTGAATGTACTCATGGTGCTGTGCTGTGCAGTTTTATTTTCTTAAAATGTGTAAAATTACTTTAAAATGAACAATAGTGGTGGGATATCGATAGTTTTTGAGTAGTAATTATGTTTTTGTGAGAAATGTCAACTGTACAGTCAAATGTGGCCTTTCCAGTTTTCACAAGAACTCCGTTGAATGGTATGGATTGTAGCCTACAATACAACTGCGCCTGGCTTAAAGGCCTAGTTGCCAAGCCATAAACTTAAAAAAACATGCACATAGCACATAGAAAGGAGAAAGATACACTTTCGGACTTTGTTGGGGCCAGATCGAAAAGAATGTCAGTGATCATATAGATGATATATTTTTACAATTGTACTGGGTTTACTTGTTTCGAATGCAGTAATCGTGTGGTGTAACTGTTAATTGTTAATTCTTGCTATTCATGCACATATATTATAATTTATCTTATTTGTGACCTTATTCTTCTCATCTGACAGATACAATTTAGGGCTGATATTTTCCATTTTAATACGCTTTTATTAGCTTCATACGTATGTTAGTATGTAACGGAATCTTTCAAGTTAAATTTGATCGACTTCCCGGTTTCCGATCGAGCTGAAATTTTGCACGTATGTGTATATCGCGTGACAATGCAATAATATGGTACCATGGAGCTGATCTGATGATGGAGTCGGAAGGTGGCCGTAGGAACTCCAGTACTAAACAACATAGACCCGTCGTGTTTGGGCTCGTTTTACTTGCCTTGGCTAGCACTCTGCTGCTACATGATATGCAGGATCTCAAAAGCTTGTATTTAAAATTAAAAACCTTTTTAAAAAAGCTTATTTTTACATAACATTCCATTTTATCATAAGAGTGTTTTTAATTCTTTTTTCAGTTTTCACGGCGAAGGGAATTAAATCACTAAATAATCACATCAAATGAAAAATAAATAATAGTTTTAAAAAACTAAAAAATACGCTTTTTAGTGAAAAATAGTTTAAGAAAAAAATTATTTTATTGTAAAAAAAGCGTGGGGTGCATGGTATCAATAGTTTGAAAAGCACCCCACGCTTTTGATACAATAAAATCATTTTTTATACAACAGATATACAATGCAAAAGTGGATGGATGCAGAAGTCGTGGAAGGCCACGACACACCTTCCATGATCAAATTGATCGTGTACTAGCAGAAGGTGATGTAAGAAGCCTTAAGAACAGACGAGCTTGCATGACAAGAGTTATGAATGTCAAAGAGGCAAGTGAGGTGTGTAAGAATAAGCCTAAATGGCACTCTGTTGTTCGTGCCTACCCCTCAAGGGAACTGGCGTGAAGTTATGTATGTAAAATCATTTTTTCTTACACTATTTTTAATTCAAATTTATATTCTATTTTTTAGTCGGATTTTCTAAAAAGCGTATTTTTTAGTTTATTTAAACTATTATTTTATAATAGAAAATATAACGCTCTTTTAAGCCATATCTCAACTCATTAGATTTCGATCTTCGTTTTTAGATTTCCACAACCAATACATATAAACAGAGGATGTCCTTCACTTTCACAGAACATTTCATTGAATATGGGACCACTCGCACTTGGCCGAATTATTCAGACAGTTTTTACATGATCTCTAAACACATTTGCAATGCCAGGTGTGAGCATTCTAACTGTTCACTTGGCATGTTTTGATAATATATGATTATTTAAATTGCACTTAGATGAACATCTATAATCACATATATCACATTTATATGGCTTCTCCCCAGTGTGTTTACGAAGGTGTATACTTAAAGCGCGTTTTGTGACACATTTGTACTGACACATGTGACATGAGAAGTTCTTCTCCTTTGTGTGTTTATACTTTATATGAGCTCTTAAATAACCTGTTTGTGAACATCTATAATCACATAAATCACATTTATATGGCTTCTCCCCAGTGTGTTTACGAAGGTGTATACTTAAGTTGCTTTTTGTGACACATTTGTATGGACACATGTGACATGAGAAGTTCTTCTCCTTTGTGTGTTTATACTTTATATGAGCTCTTAAACAACCTGATTGTGAACATCTATAATCACATAAATCACATTTATATGGCTTCTCCCCAGTGTGTTTACGAAGGTGTATATTTAAATCGCGTTTTGTGACACATTTGTACTGACACATGTGACATGAGAAGTTCTTCTCCTTTGTGTGTTTATACTTTATATGAGCTTCTAAATAACCTGTTTGTGAACATCTATAATCACATAAATCACATTTATATGGCTTCTCCCCAGTGTGTTTACGAAGGTGTATACTTAAATTGCGTTTTGTGACACATTTGTACGGACACATGTGACATGAGAAGTTCTTCTCCTTTGTGTGTTTATACTTTATATGACTTTCTAAATAACCTGTTTGTGAACATCTATAATCGCATAAATCACATTTATATGGCTTCTCCCCAGTGTGTTTACGAAGGTGTAAACTTAAATCGCGTTTTGTGACACATTTGTACGGACACATGTGACATGAGAAGTTCTTCTCCTTTGTGTGTTTATACTTTATATGACTTTCTAAATTACCTCTATGTGAAAATCTATAATCACATAAATCACATTTATATGCCTTCTCCAAAGTGTCTTTATGAAGGCGACTATTTGAAGCAACTGCATCTACACTCTTCGGAAGACATGGCTTGAAGGTTTCATTTTCAACATTATTACAAACTACTTTAGAAGTAGATGTCTCACTGTTTTGTGCAACCACATTTTTGACTTGTATCTGTTTTAGTACAGTAGTAACTTTTGGTGAAATTCTGTTTCCCTGATGTTGATGAGCTACTAATTTTATATTCAGTTTGTTTTTATCATTTTTTACATTTGAGTCTACAGATGACTTTTTAGAGAAGCCTTTGTATAACGTCTTTCGATTTCTTTTTGGTAATATTTTTAAGACAGTATTAGTCAAAGGATTTCTGTCTTTAAATGTTTCATCAAGCTTCACTCGCTTCGTGTCGCGTTGGTGTACTTCATTCAGTGTGCGTTTTCTTGCTGATGCACCTGAAAGCAAGGACAAGGTGACTATTGACTAACTAAACTCCATTTCATTTTCGAAATAATTGGGGTCGGCACAACAATATCTTTTCCTTTCTTTACCCTCTATTCTGGCACAAATCGCCTGTCACACCAAAAATCTAATAAATAAATTGTTGTTTTCTAACATTTTTTGTTTCTTCTCTACAGTGTTGGCAATTAAATTAATATGAATGTGTACAGGGTAAATTGTATACTTTTGCTGGCACTCTTTCTATTTATTGAAGATAATTTTTATATAGGGCACAGAATTTTAATATTGCCCAGTTTTTACATTAGCCTGTGTCATATTTTATATTCTCAGCAGCTGGAAGTTGCCAAAGTCACCTGTAATTTACAGGTTGAATCTTAGTTCAGGACTTTGGGACCTGACAGAATGAACACAATTAATGTGAACACTACTGGTGATTTTAATTGTAAATAATAGTAGCAAGTGTCGACAGAGACAATGCAACAATAATCTATCATGGGTGTTGGAGGAGGAGAATAATCAAAGAATGACACAAGGACATTTAACACTAGCCTCTGGAGGCCGCCATTATTCATTCTAGAACAGAATGTTAAGGCTGATTTACATTTGCATCAGTCAAAAAGCGAAGTTAACTTGCAAAACTGGTGAGTTCAGATCTCATCATAGTTTGGAAAGCAATTTGTCTGTTAATGTTGTAAGTTGTTGGTTAAGCAGACTTAGGTCAAAATGATGATAAGAGCTTAGTTATCAGTTTCACAAATTAACTCACTTCTTAACTAATGTAAATATAAATAAGGCATTAAGATGATGTATAAAGGACAAATTAATTCAATGATTACAGTCAAATTTAAAATATTTTTTGTAATTTTTTTTTTTTATTGCTGGAGATCAGCATACAGGTAGACGGCCTACTTGATGGAAAGCGGTTACCATCGCCTATGGACATTTGCAACAACAAAGTTGTTACAAATGCGCTGCTGCTCTCTTAAGGGAAACTGGAACCTGGTCACTAATGCCGGAACACAACTCAAGGTTGTTATGGCGACATACTTTCTTTAGACCAGGGGTGGTAGCCATCCAGTTGGGCAAATGCCCCACCACCTGTTATATTCAGCATTTAAAATATCTTCAAGTTCATTTATATGTCATACTTTTTGCTAACTATCTAGTACATTGGTGGATCTTAACAAGGGCTATAGTCAATTTTGATAATTCTAAAACTGTTATTTTAATATGAAAGTTAAGCAAAAGTCGGATACTAATAGCATCAGATAAATTGCTCTTTTTAAATGTTACAAAGTCTGGGGGTCTGACTGATGACGATAATGAGAATGAATCTAGAAACTCTTACCCAAATCAATCCTCTCAACAACAATTCGAACTTCTCTTTCCAGTATCTCCTTCAGAAGCGTATCATCGTCCAAAGGTGTGCCTGACTCATCATCAGTATTATCTAGATTGTCTTCTTGATTTGACTCTATCAGGGAACATGTTCTTATGTGAATTAGGGTTGCAATTGTAGTTTTATTTACATATACTAGCTCCTTAACCCAGGAAAAAATTAAAGACAAAGGGTCATCTAGAAAATTACCATATTTAAATTTGATAATCAGAATACTTCTAACTAATGTATGAATTGAGAATCAGTAAACATGGAGACTGCAGGGTACCCTCAAACAGAAATTTAAAAATCAAAAAGAGATTTACTCATCATAATCACCATCATCTAAGAGTTGAATCTCGGTAACGATCGGAGTGTTCATTCCGACGCCCAGGGTCCGCTTTCCTACTTTTTATACTCCACTTCGCGCGGTATTCAGCATCCCTTGTTTTCATACGATTGGTATGCATGCCACCCTTCAGAACATCAAGCCAGCATATCTTGAGCCTGCCCCTTCGACTGGGACCTGGCGAAAGTGGCATGGCTAGACATTTGTACCCCACATATTTAGCCTGTCTCAATAAAACGTGGCCATACCAATGTTAAAAGAAATTGCCTACATATTTAGCTCAGACAACAGTTAAGTCAATTAAACAATTTAAGTTTCAAAGTTTAAAAATATTACAAAGTAATTTACACAAATAAGAAGCTGTAAGGAGCTAGTCATTGACATAGGATATCTTTCATAGATAGTGCTTGATATAGGATCCCTATAGGCAAATCACAAAAATAGTGTATGATGAAAAACCTACTTTTTTCTAAGTGAAAAACAGCAATCAATCTACAAATGAGAGAGAAGGTATAACAATATTATTTGTTGCAAAGATAAGACTTTTCAGGCGGTGGCATTTACAAGCTAATTTGTACCTGCAGTGAAGTGATATCTACAAATTTTACAAAAATACATGTATGTTAATGCTTATTTGGTATTCAATTGATTCAGGGACCAGAAATGTACATAATAGAACACTTATAATTCCAGAAAATGTAATAAGTATACAGCTCCAAATGTATACAATCCATTATACTAGCAACTTGCCTCCTTCCTCTTTTTGGATGTTAATGACACTCAAGTCTTCATTGTCCTCTTCATTTTCTTCCTCAGTATTTCTCACAAACTGCTCACATTCCAGCCGGTACTGGTGTGAAATGGTATACTTATAATCAAAACCAAATGAGTGACTGGCTAACAATAATAATCCATTCTGTGATTGCTGAAATTTAAATACATATTGTATATATGAAACAGACTAACAGAAGAACTCATATGCTCATTGACCAAAGCACCCCAGTGATAGGGGTTCAAATGCTGGCCCCAGAGAGATTTTCAAGTGTCAAATGCACCTTGTCACAGCAAGGTCACATTTTATGAAAACCTGTATTAGTAACACCTTTTTAGCACAACAGTAAGACAAAAGCGGTTGCCAAGCTGAGAAGTGTCAGGTGAATGATCCACCACCATTCTAGTAAATGATGTAAGGGGCCAATGGGTCAGCTGTTTCATTTGATAGAAACTGGTCACTGTTGCTTATGGACGAGTAAACTTCAAAGGCGATGTGAACTAGTTGCCATTCTCTATGTGGAATAGAGGGAATGACAAAGGAGGATAAAATACCGTCACAGCATGCCACACCTGGCGCTTTACTGTGTCCTGGTCCCAGGGCCACCCTGTCATGCCAATTTTCATCGAGGCATCACCACAGTGATATCTATGAGTATGCTCCTGCAATTCCTCATTCCGATACAGAGGGACACCTGAAGGTTTTTTAGTAGGTGGTTTAACGGTCAGTGCTTGCAACTCCTTTTATCTCAAGAAAGTTGTCTTTACCACCAGCCATAGGGCGTCCCACATACCCCTCAGTGACCTCCCCTAGGGCCAGAGGGCAAATGCAGTCTCCCAGAGTTAAGACGAAAAATAATAATAATCCAAGCCGGCCATAGAACAAACATGAAAGTCTGTTTTAGAGTTGAAATAATATGACAAAAATACTTCATACATGTACATACAGTGTAAACTCTATACTCCCAATAAGGGCACTGAAGGGACTGTGCAATTTATGGCATTATAGACAGTGGTCAGTTATTTTTGTCTGATGTCTTTTGCTGCATCAGAAATTTAGTGGCATTTTTTACTTATTTTATTCATATCTTGGGATATTGAGGCATCTTGGGGCTGAAGGAAGTAGTTAGAAATTTCGGTATTTGGAATTTCTTAGAAATGAAGGTTTGCATGATGCCAACAGTGGAGTTTTATTAAAGGTACTATTTATTATGTAATTGTTGTCATTTTTGAGAGTGGATGTAATGCTATATATAGAGTGTATCATTCTATGGAAGACAAAATAAACCAACCAAAGCCAAGTGATTTTAACTTTAAGGGAGTTTGTCCTTAAATCAAGTGAGGTTACATGGAGTTTACACTGTATATATATATATAGTCCTCTTAGGTGTATCCTTCAACGGCGAACCTTGTTAAGTCTGGCTGTGCAAGCACAGGTGGCTAGGGAAACCAAATTTGGATTCAAAACACTTCATATTGAGGCAACACATCTACACTTTGTCAAAGTACAGAATACAATACTCATAGAACTAGAAACTTACTTCAGAACTATTAACAATAGCTGTGAGCAACTTATTGGCCTCCAAAGCCCTCTTCATCAATTGATGTGACCTCCTCAGCTGTGCACAGCATAAGTAGCACACAAGGAGTGATTTCCCATCATTACTATTGAACTGTAATGCGAAAACTACTTGTAATTTGGCATTTTGCATGCAATATTCTTATTAATGTAAACTATACATTATATATGTGTTTGTGAAAACTGTCTTACTAAGGAGGATAGACTGGTTGATTTTCAATCGTTTGAATACTAATACTTATTAAACACATTTTGTTGTATTCCAGAATTTTTCAAGGATGAAGACGGAAGGAAGAAACAGTCATCCTATATTACCTGAATATGGCGAGGCCAAACCTAGCAGTTACAAGGTCTGAACTTTTGCATAGAGTGGCATGAGGTTAAGGGAAATTGAGTTTAGGGGTATACATATGCCTCATATATAGACACTAGACCTGTTAACAAGTTTTGAATGAATAATGAGAAAAACAAAAATACATTTGATAAACAAGGGTATGCCACTTTTGTTGAAAAAAAGTTTGATTTGTGTTTAGGAATACACTTACACCTGATATATAAACACTAAAACGGTTTTTTAATTTAGTAAACGAGTTTTGAATTAGTTATTATAATTGTGAATTGTGGGTGTGTTCAAAACTTGTTTACTAAACAAAGTGTGAATTGTGTTTAGTAAACAAGTTTTGAATTACTTTATTGATTTTTAAATACGAAAATAGTTTTTATTGCTTATATATTGCGACCATGGATACAGTTACACACCGGTTGTGACACTCGCAGTCCGCTGCTATGGCATGCTCGCTTAGCTTGTGGGCTATAGTGGAGAGACGCGACCAGTGACTAGAATGGTGACTTAGGTTAGGTTATGTTAGACTTCAGACCAAAACGCCAGAACAGACAAGTTTATAGACTGTTATTATTACACTAAATATGAATCTGTATTGTCATAGCACAGCAAAATCCCACATCCCTTTTTAGTCGGCCCCTTTATAAAAGTTTCAGTTGGAGAATTATTAGTGAATGAACTCACCTCAGCATTCGTTAACTTTTCCCACATTTCTTGAAACAAAGTACTGGTTATAGCGTGCAAACGCCTATGACCGCACAAACATACCCTACATGTGTCTGCCATATCCATTTTTGATTATAAATTACAATAGTTTTTCGTAGAAAAAATACAAATATCTAATAGATCGTGTGTAAGCTTCTTGGAGCGTACAGTCAACATTCTTCTGCGTCTTTGTTCAATAATGGCTTGGCACGGTTTGTGCATTCAGCCAGAGTCATGTGTAAACGGCTTTTCAATTCGATTTTATAAAACAAGGGAAAAAATAGAAACGTTACCGAAAATTTGGAAAAACGTGTCAAAATAATTACTAAATATGTACAAACTACTAAAATTAAAGTTTTATTTGATTATTTACAATAAATGAATTTAATATACTATATACATCCAATTTACAATCCTTAAGTAATAAAGACATAGAAGTAGGTAGAGGAACGGAAAGAGAAATTAAAGAGTCGTAAAGAGAAGTGTGATCATACATAGGACAGGACAAAAACATGGTTCATGTCACAATAATTCTCACCGTATTTGCAGGCTGGACTCGAGACAATACCAAGTCTATGTAAATGGACCGGAATACAGAGATGTCCAAGGCGCTTGCGAATCAAAATGGAAGTAGCAGTTTTACCAAACGAGAGTTTAGCGAACCAGGGCTTCTTGGGAAACGATGACTGCAAACCGTACAGGAAACGATCCTTGATCCGACCACTCTCGCTCCAGCACATGTTCCACGAATCATGGAGGTATGTGCTAGGCAAAGAAGCAAGATCATGGCCAAAATTCCTGTACGGATAAATATCTCCATCCATAGATGCATCGTTCGTCAAACTATCAGCTCTGACATTTCCACTTATATCGCAGTGGCTAGGTATCCAGCAAAAGGTTAGTAAATAATTATTAATTTGGCAATGTAACAGCTTTCTCTCACATTCAAATATGACATGAAAATATGGGTTTGACTTTAATGAAAATTTTGCCAAGGCCTGTAAGGTACTTAGAGCATCAGAGAATATAACAGTTCTGCTTAATTTGAAAGTAATTACATACTCAATGGCTCTTAAAAGACCAAAACATTATCCAGTAAAGACGGATGTTTCAGGAGGAAATTTGATTTTTTAAACTGTATTATACTGTTTATGGAACACACCGACACCAAGTCATCCCATAGAATGGTTTGATCAATTGCAATATTGCAAGCGAAAGCTCGGGCTCGGACCGAGCTATTCGAGACGCTCGATCGGGACCCTTGGGGGCGTCCGTACCGTGGGGCCCGCAACACGTTGCGGCCTTGCACATCTACGGTCACGGAAACGCTCGAACCCGAGGTGCTCCGGTCGGTTATCGATAGGCTCTTCCCGGATCCGGGAAACTTCACTCCCCCCAGTATGGATCCACCCGTTCCCGACACCCCCACGGACGAGGAGCCTCACTCCATCTCCGAGGGGGAACTAAATGTTGCCCTCGACCGGCTCCGGGGCAGGAAGACGGCACCGGGACCCGACGGGGTTCCAGGTCGACTCCTCTTCCTGGCCGCTAAACACCTACGCGGCCAGCTGCGGGAACTGTTCGAAGCCTGTATTCGCGCAGGTCGGTTCCCGTCGCAATGGAAGGAGGGGCGTTTATGCCTGATTCCCAAGGGAGGTCGGCCTCCCAACGATCCGTCCGCCTTCAGGCCCATAGTGCTGCTGAACGAGGTCGCTAAGGTCTTCGAAAAGATCTTGGCGGAGCGGCTCGTGAAGCATCTCGACGCTGTGGAGCCGGGGCTCTCAGAAACGCAGTTCGGGTTTCGGCGGAGGCGTTCCACGATGGACGCCTTCGAGACGCTGCGAACTTTGACGGACGAAGCCGTCCAAGCGAAGGATGTCGTTCTTGCGGTGTCGCTAGACATAGCGAACGCCTTTAACAGACTCCCTCATGAGACGATCAGGGAGGGGCTACGCGCGCATGGAGTCCCCCCGTACCTCACGAGGCTGTTGGGCGCGTACCTGCAGGATCGACACATCCTTTGGGAGGGCAGTGAGTCCGGCAATCCCGTGATAGGTCGGCGACGCGTCGCGTGCGGCGTTCCACAGGGGTCGGTCGTCGGGCCGATTCTTTGGAACGTAGGTTACGACTGGATCCTTCGGATTCCGGTCCTGCCCGGGGTAGGGCTGATCTGCTTTGCGGACGACACCCTACTCACGGCACGCGCTGCGTCATTTGCGGAATCCGTGGACGTCGCCAACGCCAGGTTGGCGATTGTCGTAGATCGAATAGCTAGGCTGGGCTTGAGGTTCTCCCCCGCGAAAACGGAGGCCATCATGTTCCATAGGAAATTTCGCAATCCCCCCGCGGACTTGACCGTTTCGGTCCAAGGGGTGGCGATTAGAGTAGGGCCCCAGATGAAATATCTGGGGCTAGTTCTCGATGGGAAATGGCTGTTCAAAGCGCACTTTGAGCAGCTAGTTCCCAAACTCGTCAAATCCGCGGGCGCATTCTCGAGGCTGCTTCCCAACGTGGGGGACCCGGGGGGTGCGACGCGGAAACTTTACTCTGGCATCCTGAGGAGTATGGCACTGTACGGTGCACCCGTCTGGTCCACTGCACTTCACCGCCACAACAGAACCCTGCTGCACCGGGCGCAGCGGGTTCTGGCCGTGAGGACCATACGGGGGTATCGCACAGTGTCGCGGACGGCGGCCACCCTCCTGGCAGGCGATCCGCCCTGGCATCTCCAGGCGAACGTCCTGGCAGAGGTGCGTCGCACCCGGCAGGATGCCCTAGCTAGAGGCCTGACCTTCTGTCAGGTCGAAATCGAGGCGATTAGGAAGTGGGAAACCGCCTCCATGATCGCCGTCTGGTCTCAAGAGCTCGACAACCCTGCGGCCTATGGCGGTTACACGGTGGATGCAATCAGGCCACAGCTGACGGAATGGGTCAACCGCACCAGCGGCACCCTGACCTTCAGGACGATACAGATACTTACCGGACACGGATGTTTCGATAAGTATCTGTGTCGCATTGTGGGCTGCTTGCCTTCCCCGGACTGTCGCTAGTGCGGCGCGCCCGACACGGCGTTACACACGCTTGTCGAGTGCGCCGCATGGGCGCCGCAGCGTTTCGAACTTGAGACGCACGTAGGTCCAGTCGACTCGCTCTGCGACTTGGTCAAGGCCATGCTGCAGAGCAGCGACAATTGGGGGGCTGCGGTTACTTTTTGCGAGACGGTAATGTCACTCAAGGAGGCCGCAGAACGAGACAGGGAGAGAAGTCCTGCAGCGCGTGCCAATGCGTCTTCTCGAGGTCACCGGCCTTCAGCTGGCACCCGGAGAGGCAGTTACGCGCATTACTTCCCTCCCTGAGTTAGGTTCCGTTTACCGCGGGGGGCCTTTAGCTTGCTAGGAGAGCAAAGGACCTTCTACCCCCGCACAACGAAGTGGGGTGTGTTCTCCCAGGGCACACTCCAGGCACTTTATTGCGCTGGATCGGCTGGGCGTAACTATGTTCTAAATCTCAGCCTTTCCAACACATACAAAGCGCAGGGTCGTCAGGGAGGAGGGGGTTTTTAGTGGGTATTGGGGTTGCTCGCTCGTGTAGCAACGCTCGGAGTCTTCCACACTATTCTGTGACATCGATCGCGGACGGAGCGCTGCCAAGAGCATACTATTGCTGCAGTGTTATCGCCCCCGACCGACGCGTGTCGTTCCCCTAGCAACGACCCAGTTTGTGCGTAAATCGGTTAAGCATTTTCCCTCGCCTCAAAAACAAAAATAAAAAAACAAGAGTTCATTCACTAATAATTCTCCAACTGAAACTTTTATAAAGGGGCCGACTAAAAAGGGATGTGGGATTTTGCTGTGCTATGACAATACAGGTTCATATTTAGTGTAATAATAACAGTCTATAAACTTGTCTGTTCTAGTGTTTTGGTCTGAAGTCTAACATAACCTAAACTAAGTCACCATTCTAGTCACTGGTCGCGTCTCTCCACTAAAGCCCACAAGCTAAGCGAGCATGCCATAGCAGCGGACTGCGAGTGTCACAACCGGTGTGCAACTGTATCCATGGTTGCAATATATAAGCAAAAAAAACTATTTTCGTATTTAAAAATCAATAAAGTAATTCAAAACTTGTTTACTAAACACAATTCACACTTTGTTTAGTAAACAAGTTTTGAACACCCCCACAATTCACAATTATAATAACTAATTCAAAACTCGTTTACTAAATTAAAAAACCGTTTTAGTGTTTATATATCAGGTGTAAGTGTATTCCTAAACACAAATCAAACTTTTTTTCAACAAAAGTGACATAACCTTGTTTATCAAACGTATTTTTGTTTTTCCCATTATTCATTCAAAACTTGTTGGTGGACCCTAAAAACATGTTTCCTAGCCCAAATAACAAGTCTAGTCTCTATATATAAGGCGTATGTATACCCCTAAACTTAATTTCCGTTAATCTGATGACACTCTGTGCAAAAGTTTAGCCCTTTGTTATCAACAAAAGTGGCATACCCTTGTTTATCAAATGTATTTTTGTTTTTCTCATTATTCATTCAAAACTTGTTAACAGGTCTAGTGTCTATATATGAGGCATATGTATATCCCTAAACTCAATTTCCCTTAACCTCATGCCACTCTGTGCAAAAGTTCAGCCCTTGTAACTGAACCGAATTCAAAAAAGGAGAATTCGTCGGAATCTCTTTTTTTTTGTTTTTTTTATGAATGTTCACCGTTTACTCCGAGATTTATGATCCGATTTAGGTGATGCTTTTTTTGTTCGACGCGGAATAGCTACCATTTGGTCCCCTAAAAATTTGAAATCTTTGGAGCAGTAGTTTTCATTTTATGAACATTTTTTATGAAAAAATTTCCATTTCGTTTCATATGTACACCGATTACGCTGAGATTTATGATCCGATTTATGTGATTCTTGTTTAGTTTGATGTGGAATAGTTGCCATTTGGTCCAGTAGTTTTCATTTTAAGAACATTTTTTTGTTCCCGTTTCTTGGGACCTATATTTTTTAAGGAGCACGGCACCTTTCGTAGGTCTACCCATACATAGCTAGACACAAAAAAGTAACAAAAAAATAAAAAAACTTCGTTTAAAAAACCCGACTTCAAAAACGAAAAAACTAAAAAGTATAAAATAACTTTTTTCTAAAGCTATTATTATTAATATATATTATCTAAAACATCTTAAAGTCAGTGCTTAGTAATTTTTACTTTTTTAATTTTTGAAATCGGTTTTTTTAAACGTAGTTTTTTTATTTATTTAGCTGTAATTTTTAGATTAGGTTTATATTTCATACTACAGTTTAGTTTGAGTACTTAATTTATTTTATCGAATAAATATTAAATATATTAAATTACATGTGGAAAAACCAAAAATTAAAAAAATATATATATAATGAACAAATCCGAACTTATTAGTATAGGTTAGCTCGATGTAATGTTTTTTATAACCACCCAAAGTTAATTTTATATCTCAAGTAATAAATAAATGTGCCCTATATATATATATATATCTCCACGACGCGAGGAACCCCTGCGAAGGAATCACGCGAGGAGATTTCGCGCATACCTGTGTCTCCGGATTGGACATTTGGTATGCCACCAAATACCTGGCAGAACTTTTCTCTGTTGTGAACAACAAGCGACTAGACACAGGGGGCAACTGCTTCACCACGACAACGCGCCTGCCCATACCACGCTAAAACGAGAGACTTCCTGGACAATACGCTGGTCAAACTCCTGGGTCACCCTCCTTACAGCCCTTTCTTTTACCAGGGGAAATCCGATTGAGGACTAAGCCGCGACAAGGGCAGAACTTTGGGGGGATAATTCGCGACCTAGTGTGGGATCCGCCAGATCGGGGGTGGCACTGGCATGCCCAGTCAGAACTGGTGCCATGCTATTGCCACTCCCGGTTAGGGATACCCACTAAAACCCCTGGGTGTTCCGTCCTTCGCCTTATGCCAGGGCTACGGGTATATGACCTGGCCTCTCCGCAGCCCTGGCAGACCCTCCTTACAGCCCTGACCTAGCACCGTGTGACTTCTTTTTATTCCCGAAAAAAAAAAAACAGCTCAAAGGGATACACTTTTCGCCGCCGGAAAATGCGCTGTCAGCGTGCGAGCAGGCTGTGAACGAAGTGTCTGCGATGGACTGGAAAAAGTGTTTCGAAAATTGATTCAGACGCGTAAAACTTTGTATAGAGGCGGAGAGTACTTTGCAATGATTGAATAAAAAATATTTACCTATAGAACATTTTTTAGTGCCCTCTATCAATCTCATTCCTGTAATTTGCGCTCAAATGAAAATCTTCTGCTAACGATACCTAAACACACTTCGTCCTTTGTAGGAAACTCTTTCGCCGTACAGGCTGTTCGCCTGTGGAACTCCCTCCCCTTGAAAATCAGACAAACTACATCCATTGGTACATTCAAACACTTGATCACTGACCATTATTTTTCCGCTAAATAAAATGTGTTGCAGTAAATGGAATTCTATTATTATTCGCATGTAAGTATATGTAATTTATGTTATTTTAATCTATTTAATTATGTGTGTCTTTATTAGTTTATTTCAATTTAGTTAAGCCACCAAATATTATTTAATGTTTCTTGTAATATCGCCTTAGACACCGGGTTGCCTGGAAGAGGTCGCTATAAGCGATAAGGCCCCCCATTGTTCTAATTTAAATGTGTTTGTAATAAATATCTAGGTTTAAGTTATGGTGAACAATAAAGAGTTTTCGTTCATTCATTCATTTTTTGTATTTTTGTTAAACTTTCTGAGTGCCCCACGTATCATATAATTATATATATATATATATATATATATATATATATATATATATATATATATATATATATATATATACCTATCATATAATTGTTTATTATATGCGGGGCTTTTTTGTGGGGGCACTCAGTGCCCATAAAGCAATTTCGAAAATATCGAAAAATTGCCATAAAAACTGAAAAAAGAAAGAATTTAAAAAATGAAATAAAATCAATTTTGGTAATATTTACCCAAAAAAAGTTGTTTTTTTTTAATTAATCAAAATTATCCAAATACAATAAATCATTGACAACAAACAAATAAAAAATTATAGACTTTTTCGAGAATTAGCGCACCCCAAAAAAGGAGTGACAAAAAAGGCCTGATTATATGTATGTATTTAATTAATTTATAAAACATTCTAAGTGTGTTTTAAATTACAAAATGTTTAAGTACCTATATGTATCTAAGTGATAAAGTAGTTCAAGTTTATCCATTTATGTTCTATGTAATGCTAAAATATTCTTTAGGTTAGGTTGCTTGGAAGACAAGGCTTTGAGCGATAAGGCCGCCTATTTTTTTTACCATGAGATTGTTGTGATCTTACATTTTTTGTACAATAAAGATCGCCACTACACAACCGTTCGTTACGCCCCGACTGCCAACTTGCCCAATCATTTATTTGTTTAAGAGCAGACTTTTCGACCCCTCTGTGCAATTACAATTAAATAAACTCTACATTATAACATCTGTATATATAAAATTCTTCTGTTCGTGTGTGTCACTGAACTCCTCCTATACGGCTGGATCGATTTTGACGAAACTTTTTGTGCGTGTTCAAGTTGATTTGAGAATGGTTTCGATTATTCAATTGGACTCGGTAAGTGGCGCTGCGGTCGTGTTCCAGCATTTAGGTAAAAGTAATTTGCTCGGTAATTAGAGCTTTAATGATCTTGGTGCATAACAGTCACTGGCATGTTTGTGGCAACCCACGAACTATCAAGGTTGCATAGAGACAACAATAAAATGGTGTGTCCTGAAGTCATCTTACTTCTTTGATTCTCACTTCATCTATGCACGTACACAAATACATGCACATAGGGGAGTTTTTGGCGGGAACTTAAAGGAGAAGTGGTGCTGTGCTGTGCAGTTTTATTTTCTTAAAATGTGTAAAATTACTTTAAAATGAACAATAGTTGTGGGATATCGATAGTTTTTGAGTAGTAATTATGTTTTTGTGAGAAATGTCAACTGTACAGTCAAATGTGGCCTTTCCAGTTTTCACAAGAACTCCGTTGAATGGTATGGATTGTAGCCTACAATACAACTGCGCCTGGCTTAAAGGCCTAGTTGCCAAGCCATAAACTTAAAAAAACCTGCACGTAGCACATAGAAAGGAGAAAGATACACTTTCGGACTTTGTTGGGGCCAGATCGAAAAGAATGTCAGTGATCATATAGATGATATATTTTTACAATTGTACTGGGTTTACTTGTTTCTAATGCAGTAATCGTGTGGTGTAACTGTTAATTGTTAATCATATTGTTAATTCTTGCTATTCATGCACATATATTATAATTTAACTTATTTGTGACCTTATTCTTCTCATCTGACAGATACAATTTAGGGCTGATATTTTTCATTTTAATACGCTTTTATTAGCTTCATACGTATGTTAGTATGTAACGGAATCTTTCAAGTTAAATTTGATCGACTTCCCGGTTTCCGATCGAGCTGAAATTTTGCACGTATGTGTATATCGCGTGACAATGCAATAATATGGTACCATGGAGCTGATCTGATGATGGAGTCAGAAGGTGGCCGTAGGAACTCCAGTACTAAACAACATAGACCCGTCGTGTTTGGGCTCGTTTTACTTGCCTTGGCTAGCACTCTGCTGCTACATGATATGCAGGATCTCAAAAGCTTGTATTTAAAATTAAAAACCTTTTTAAAAAAACTTATTTTTACATAACATTCCATTTTATCATAAGAGTGTTTTTAATTTTTTTTTCAGTTTCCACGGAGAAGGGAATTAAATCACTAAATAATCACATCAAATGAAAAATAAATAATAGTTTTAAAAAACTAAAAAATACGCTTTTTAGTGAAAAATAGTTTAAGAAAAAATTATTTTCTTGTAAAAAAAGCGTGGGGTGCATGGTATCAATAGTTTGAAAAGCACCCCACGCTTTTGATACAATAAAATCATTTTTTCTTACACTATTTTTAATTCAAATTTATTAAAATTTATATTCTATTTTTTAGTCGGATTTTCTAAAAAGCGTATTTTTTAGTTTATTTAAACTATTATTTTATAATAGAAAATATAACGCTCTTTTAAGCCATATTTAGATTAGATTATTAGATTAGATTAGAACTCAACTCATTAGATTTCAATCTTCGTTTTTAGATTTCCACAACCAATATATATAAACAGAGGATGTCCTTCACTTTCACAGAACATTTCATTGAATATGGGACCACTCGCACTTGGCCGAATTATTCAGACAGTTTTTACATGATCTCTAAACACATTTGCAATGCCAGATGTGAGCATTCTAACTGTTCACTTGGCATGTTTTGATAATATATGATTATTTAAATTGGACTTAGATGAACATCTATAATCACATAAATCACATTTATATGGCTTCTCCCCAGTGTGTTTACGAAGGTGTATACTTAAATCGCGTTTTGTGACACATTTGTACTGACACATGTGACATGAGAAGTTCTTCTCCTTTGTGTGTTTATACTTTATATGACTTTCTAAATTACCTCTTTGTGAACCTCTATAATCACATAAATCACATTTATATGGCGTCTCCCCAGTGTGTTTACGAAGGTGTATATTTAAATCGCGTTTTGTGACACATTTGTACTGACACATGTGACATGAGAAGTTCTTCTCCTTTGTGTGTTTATACTTTATATGAGATCTTAAATAACCTGTTTGTGAACATCTATAATCACATAAATCACATTTATATGGCCTCTCCCCAGTGTGTTTACGAAGGTGTATACTTAAGTTGCTTTTTGTGACACATTTGTACTGACAGATGTGACACGAGAAGTTCTCCTTTGTGTGATTATACTTTATATGACTTTCTAAATTACCTCTTTGTGAAGATCTATAATCACATAAACCACATTTATATGGCTTCTCCCCAGTGTGTTTACGAAGGTGTATACTTAAATCGCGTTTTGTGACACATTTGTACGGACACATGTGACATGAGAAGTTCTTCTCCTTTGTGTGTTTATACTTTATATGAGCTTCTAAATAACCTGTTTGTGAAAATCTATAATCACATAAATCACATTTATATGGCTTCTCCCCCGTGTGTGTACGAAGGTGTACACTTAACGTGCTTTTTGTGACACATTTGTACTGACACATGTGACATGAGAAGTTCTTCTCCTTTGTGTGTTTATACTTTATATGAGCTTCTAAATAACCTGTTTGTGAACATCTATAATCACATAAATCACATTTATATGGCTTCTCCCCAGTGTGTTTACGAAGGTGTATACTTAAATCGCGTTTTGTGACACATTTGTACGGACACATGTGACATGAGAAGTTCTTCTCCTTTGTGTGTTTATACTTTATATGACTTTCTAAATTACCTCTATGTGAACATCTATAATCACATAAATCACATTTATATGGCTTCTTTCCAGTGTGTTTACGAAGGTGTATACTTAAGTTGCTTTTTGTGACACATTTGTACGGACACATGTGACATGAGAAGTTCTTCTCCTTTGTGTGTTTATACTTTATATGAGCTCTTAAATAACCTGTTTGTGAACATCTATAATCACATAAATCACATTTATATGGCTTCTCCCCAGTGTGTTTACGAAGGTGTATATTTAAATCGCGTTTTGTGACACATTTGTACTGACACATGTGACATGAGAAGTTCTTCTCCTTTGTGTGTTTATACTTTATATGAGCTTCTAAATAACCTGTTTGTGAACATCTATAATCACATAAATCACATTTATATGGCTTCTCCCCAGTGTGTTTACGAAGGTGTATACTTAAATCGCGTTTTGTGACACATTTGTACGGACACATGTGACATGAGAAGTTCTTCTCCTTTGTGTGTTTATACTTTATATGACTTTCTAAATTACCTCTATGTGAAGATCTATAATCACATAAATCACATTTATATGGCTTCTTCCCAGTGTGTTTACGAAGGTGTATACTTAATTTGCTTTTTGTGACACATTTGTACGGACACATGTGACATGAGAAGTTCTTCTCCTTTGTGTGTTTATACTTTATATGACTTTCTAAATGACATCTTTGTGAACATCTATAATCACATAAATCACATTTATATGGCTTCTCCAAAGTGTCTTTATGAAGGCGACTATTTGAAGCAACTGCATCTACACTCTTCGGAAGACATGGCTTGAAGGTTTCATTTTCAACATTATTACAAACTACTTTAGAAGTAGATGTCTCACTGTTTTGTGCAACCACATTTTTGACTTGTATCTGTTTTAGTACAGTAGTAACTTTTGGTGAAATTCTATTTCCCTGATGTCGATTAGCTACTAATTTTATGTTCAGTTTGTTTTTAGCATTTTTTACATTTGAGTCTACAGATGACTTTTTAGAGAAGCCTTTGTATAACGTCTTTCGATTTCTTTTTGGTAATATTTTTAAGACAGTATTAGTCAAAGGATTTCTGTCCTTAAATGTTTCATCAAGCTTCACTCGCTTCGTGTCGCGTTGGTGTACTTCATTCAGTGTGCGTTTTCTTGCTGATGCACCTGAAAGCAAGGACAAGGTGACTATTGACTAACTAAACTCCATTTCATTTTCGAAATAATTGGGGTCGGCACAACAATATCTTTTCCTTTCTTTACCCTCTATTCTGGCACAAATCGCCTGTCACACCAAAAATCTAATAAATAAATTGTTGTTTTCTAACATTTTTTATTTCTTCTCTACAGTGTTGGCAATTAAATTAATATGAATGTGTACAGGGTAAATTGTATACTTTTGCTGGCACTCTTTCTATTTATTGAAGATAATTTTTATATAGGGCACAGAATTTTAATATTGCCCAGTTTTTACATTAGCCTGTGTCATATTTTATATTCTCAGCAGCTGGAAGTTGCCAAAGTCACCTGTAATTTACAGGTTGAATCTTAGTTCAGGACTTTGGGACCTGACAGAATGAACATAATTAATGTGAACACTACTGGTGATTTTAATTGTAAATAATAGTAGCAAGTGTCGACAGAGACAATGCAACAATAATCTATCATGGGTGTTGGAGGAGGAGAATAATCAAAGAATGACACAAGGACATTTAACACTAGCCTCTGGAGGCCGCCATTATTCATTCTAGAACAGAATGTTAAGGCTGATTTACATTTGCATCAGTCAGAAAGCGAAGTTAACTTGCAAAACTGGTGAGTTCAGATCTCATCATAGTTTGGAAAACAATTTGTCTGTTAATGTTATAAGTTGTTGGTTAAGCAGACTTAGGTCAAAATGATGATAAGAGCTTAGTTATCAGTTTAAAAAATCAACTCACTTCTTAACTAATGTAAATATAAATAAGGCATTAAGATGATGTATAAAGGACAAATTAATTCAATGATTACAGTCAAATTTAAAATATTTTTTGTAATTTTTTATTTTTTATTGCTGGAGATCAGCATACAGGTAGACGGCCTACTTGATGGAAAGCGGTTACTATCGCCTATGGACATTTGCAAAACAAAGTTGTTACAAATGCGCTGCTGCTCTCTTAAGGGAAACTGGAACCTGGTCACTAATGGCGGAACACAACTCAAGGTTGTTATGGCGACATACTTTAGACCAGGGGTGGTAGCCATCCAGTTGGGCAAATGCCCCACCACCTGTTATATTCAGCATTTAAAATATCTTCAAGTTAAATTATATGTCATACTTTTTGCTAACTATCTAGTACATTGGTGGATCTTAACAAGGGCTATAGTCAATTTTGAGAATTCTAAAACTGTTATTTTAATATGAAAGTTAAGCAAAAGTCGGATACTAATAGCATACATACATACATAACTTCAGGCCAGTTCCCTTGCGGGGTAAGCACGAACAACAGAGCGCAATTTAGGCTTATTCTTACACACCTCACTTGCTTCTTTGACATTTATAACTCTTGTCATGCACGCTCGTCTGTTCTTAAGGCTCCTAACATTACCTTCTGCTAGTACACGATTAATTTGATCATGGAAAGTGTGTCGTGGCCTTCCACGACTTCTGCATCCATCCACTTTTGCATTGTGTATCTGTTTAGTCATTCTTTCATCATGCATTCTTTCTACATGTCCGAACCACCGGAGCATTCCTTTCCTTACCTTCACCCCGACACTCTCTTTCAGACCAACTGTCTTTCTTACTTCGGTATTACGAACGGGGTCCGCAAGCGTCACTCCAAAGATTTTGCGCAGTGCTCGCATTTCGACCGCGTTTACTCTACGGCGAGCTGGGCCTTCTGGCTGAGGTTCTTAGCGCCTAGAAGTTTACCTAACGCTCTTTTTAAATGTTACAAAGTCTGGGGGTCTGACTGATGACGATAATGAAAATGAATCTAGAAACTCTTACCCAAATCAATCCTCTCAACAACAATTCGAACTTCTCTTTCCAGTATCTCCTTCAAAAGCGTATTATCGTCCAAAGGTGTGCCTGACTCATCATCAGTATTATCTAGATTGTCTTCTTGATTTGACTCTATCAGGGAACATGTTTTTATGTGAATTAGGGTTGCAATTGTAGTTTTATTTACTCCTTAACCCAGGAAAAAATTAAAGACAAAGGGTCATCTAGAAAATTACCATATTTAAATTTGATAATCAGAATACTTCTAACTAATGTATGAATTGAGAATCAGTAAACATGGAGACTGCAGGGTACCCTCAAACAGAAATTTAAAAATTAAAAAGAGATTTACTCATCATAATCACCATCATCTAAGAGTTGAATCTCGGTAACGATCGGAGTGTTCATTCCGACGCCCAGGGTCCGCTTTCCTACTTTTTATACTCCACTTCGCGCGGTATTCAGCATCCCTTGTTTTCATACGATTGGTATGCATGCCACCCTTCAGAACATCAAGCCAGCATATCTTGAGCCTGCCCCTTCGACTGGGACCTGGCGAAAGTGGCATGGCTAGACATTTGTACCCCACATATTTAGCCTGTCTCAATAAAACGTGGCCATACCAATGTTAAAAGAAATTGCCTACATATTTAGCTCAGACAACAGTTAAGTCAATTAAACAATTTAAGTTTCAAAGTTTAAAAATATTACAAAGTAATTTACACAAATAAGAAGCTGTAAGGAGCTAGTCATTGACATAGGATATCTTTCATAGATAGTGCTTGATATAGGATCCCTATAGGCAAATCACAAAAATAGTGTATGATGAAAAACCTACTTTTTTCTAAGTGAAAAACAGCAATCAATCTACAAATGAGAGAGAAGGTATAACAATATTATTTGTTGCAAAGATAAGACTTTTCAGGCGGTGGCATTTACAAGCTAATTTGTACTTGCAGTGAAGTGATATCTACAAATTTTACAAAAATACATGTATCTTAATGCTTATTTGGTATTCAATTGATTCAGGGACCAGAAATGAACATAATAGAACACTTATAATTCCAGAAAATGTAATAAGTATACAGCTCCAAATGTATACAATCCATTATACTAGCAACTTGCCTCCTTCCTCTTTTTTGATGTTAATGACACTCAAGTCTTCATTTTCTTCCTCAGTATTTCTCACAAACTGCTCACATTCCAGCCGGTACTGGTGTGAAATGGTATACTTATAATCAAAACCAAATGAGTGACTGGCTAACAATAATAATCCATTCTGTGATTGCTGAAATTTAAATACATATTGTATATATGAAACAGACTAACAGAAGAACTCATATGCTCATTGACCAAAGCACCCCAGTGATAGGGGTTCAAATGCTGGCCCCAGGGAGATTTTCAAGTGTCAAATGCACCTTGTCACAGCCAGGGTTGGGCAGTATTTGAAATACTTGTAATTGAAATACAAATACGGATTTTGTATTTGTATTTCAATTACTTCTTAAAAATGTAATTTGTAATTAGTATTTCAAATACCTGACACTGAGGTATTTTGTAATTAGTATTTCAAATACTTATGGTTGCAAAATACATTTCACAAAATACATTTAGCTACCTTATTAATGGGTGTGTTCTTCAGAAAATAGCGCTCGATAGCTTTCATAAGCAAAATGGTGACCGCTAAATATTAGGTACATTCTGCAGTGCTGGCCATTTAAAATAAATATTTTTGTTTGGCTAAGATATATAATTTCAAATTAATTTTACTTTGAAAACACGAAATTCTTTTTTAAAAATTAGTCATTTATTTATTGATAAGTGTTATGTTTTCTTCGCATTTGAATCTTTTTCGTCATCATGGATAGTTAAAAATTCGAGTAATTATGGAATAAGAGTACCGTCGTGGCACCAACGCGGCAAGAGCGACAAGCAACAACAACGACCTTTATGAGCGAACACTACAATGAACGCACCACTTGTTATTAGTTTGCCCGCTTCCATTCTGGAAATTTCGATCTTTTTTTTATAGCTGGAGTACAGCAGACAGGCTGACGGCCCACCTGATGGAAAGCGGTTACTGTCGCTTATGGACATTTACAACACCAGAGATTTCATCAACCCGCTGCCAGCCTCGAAGAAATTTTATGACACCCTTTTTGAAAAAGGTTCTACAGAACCGTTGCGTACATGAGCGAAGCGGCTTAAAGAAGTGGGGGTGAAATCCCAACACATGGCGAGCGATTCGATGGTAGAAAGAGGACGAATACACCATTCTATACAGTTCTTCCGAATACTCCCCGTTACACAGTCAGTAGAATACGTAGAGAGAAGCGAAGTCCCTCATAAGGCCAAGCCTATCTAGAGCATCTGTGAGTGTGGGATCACCAACAACGTGAATGGCTCGACGTTGAATACAGTCTAGGGGATCGAGTTGGTAGCCAGGTGCTCCAGCCCAAAAGTGTAAGCAGTACTCCATATGCGGGCTCACCTGGGTTTTATAAAGCACAAAGCGTTGCCGCGGTGTGAAATACTGCTTGGACCTGTTTAACATTCCCAGCTTCTTAGAGGCGAGTTTTGCCTTGCCTTCAAGATGGCCCCTGAACATCGTTCGCGATGTCAACACTGAGGATCCCAATACTCTTGGTGGTGGTAAGGGGAGTTCCTTGGAACTGAAGCGATTGCTCGAATGGAGTTTTTTTGGCAGAGAATACGTAGACCTATGTCTTCCTGGGGTTGAAGTGGACAAGGTTTTGTCTCCCCCATTCAGAGACTTACTCTAAGGAATACTCTACTTCAGATACAAATCTAACCCAACTTTCCTCCATAAATGATCGAGGGAAGTTTGCACGACCAGAGTACTGCGCATCGCCTGTGCTGTCATCCGCATTGGAATGAATGTTGCGAATAGACAACATATCATTGATATGTAAGATGAACAACGTTGGCGATAGTTGGCACACAACCCTGGGGCACACCAGCGTTGATGGGCTTGAAACTTGAGCAACAACCGGCGACAACGACTTGAACGCTGCGCTCATCAAAAAAGCTGGATATCCAGGTGCAAGGCCCTTCGGGTATCCCAAACGATAGCCGCTCCGATAGAAGAGCCCTGTGCCATACCCGGTCGAAGGCCTTAGCAATATCTAGAATTCTAGACTAACTGCCAGTGCTTCCCCTTTTCTTTCAATGGCTTCAGCCCAACGGTGGGTTAGGTAAACCAAGAGATCCCGAACTGAGCGACCGTGGCGGAAACCGTATTGCCGATCGTTTAGCAGCTGGGAATCTTCAAGGTAACACAAGAGCTACGCGTTGATAATACGCTCCATCACCATTGAGAGCAAAAAGGTTATTGCTATAGGCCTATTCGACGTGTCTTTTACGTTTTTTGGGGACAAGGTGCACATGGGCAATCTTACACGAAGCGAGGACACAACCCTTGTAGTAAGAGAGAGTGAAAAGTCGGGCAAGGACTGGCTGGGGACAACTCAGCTAAACACGTCTGCAGCACAATGGCAGGATTGCCATCAGGGCCAGAAGACTTTTTGACGTCGAGGGAGAGGAGAGCACATCGGACTGCTTTTTGAGTAAAGCGCACCTCCGACATTCTAGACTCACACTCAGGGATTGTAGGTGGAGTTTCTCCCATATCCCAAGAGTTGAATTGGCCGCAAAGATTTCATTCAGAAGATTGACTTTATCTTTGGCGGCGTATACCAGACGGTCGTCCACTATGCGCAGAGGTGGAAGAGACGCCCAACAAAAGTTTCCTTGGACAGCTTTGGTGAGGGCCCAAAAAGCTCTAGTCCCAGAAGAGTAGCTAGAGAGGCGCTCACCAAATCTGCCGATGTGATCGAATTTTGCTCTTGCGAGTTGTTTTTTGAGGGACCTGGGAGCGGCATTGTATCACTTTTTCAGGTCAGAGGAACTTGGAGCCTGACGAGCCCGCGCTGCAGTCCAGGCTGGATAAGCCTGTTCTTTAGCTTGATAGCTTCACTGCTGTACTTATTGAACCATTGTAGTTTACTCGTACCACCGATAGGTACAATTGAGTTTGGAATTAAACATGTTATTCGCTGCAGTACTACATCGGCGATCCAGTCTGTGCTCGGATCAGAAGCTTCCGACGAGAAACATAACTGCCTCCATGGGTAGGATGCATAGAATTCACGGAGTCCATCCCAATCTGCTGACCTGTATCACCACACCTTCCGTCATCCAGCGGGACGAGTCCGATCGGGAATAGGAAGGGGCACCACCAAAGATACCAGATAACGATCAGAGGTTCCCAGTGGAGCACTGATGGAGATCTGGTAGTTCTCCGGGTGTGTGGTCAGCAGAAGATCTAGCAAAGAAGATTCATGATCCACTCTATCCGGTATTCGGATAAACTCCGTAATCACCTGAGAGAATCCATTGGCGAGAGCAAATTCGTAGACAGTAGTCCCTGACAGATCAGTTCTCGGGGAACCCAACCACTCAGCGTAATGAGCAATAAAATTCTCGAGTATGACTACCTCTGCAAAAGGATACTGCCCAAAAACTTTGTCGGTCACCTCATGAACGAGTTCAAAAAAGCGAGCTGTTTCAGTCCTTGTGCATTGCCATGGGACCGATATAAGCACGCATAGATTCGGGTGGCACCAACAAAATCTACGCGTACCTACAAGATGGAAATGGCGACGAATTGTGAAGCTTGCCACCACCCCTGTCATGAGGACCACGACCACTCTGCCAAGAGTGTGACGACGGAGAAGAAGAAGAACAAGATGGTAATATCCCTATCTTCAAGGCCGTGGAGATTAGAATAAAAAAAATATAATATAATTAGGTTAACTTATTTCAGAAAAAACGGCAGTTACATAGGCAAGGACCTAATAATAATTATTATTTGATTTTTTGTGAGTATTTTATTTACATAAACTAACACCTGACGGTATTTTGTATTTGTATTTTAAATACATATAGTTGAAACGCTGTATTTTGTACTTTATATTTCAAATACCCGACTTAAAAGTATTTTGTATTTCGTATTTTAAATACATGCGAGACAGTATTTTGTAATTTGTATTTCAATTAAAGGAAACCATGTATTTTGCCCAGCCCTGGTCACAGCAAGGTCACATTTTATGAAAACCTGTATTAGTAACACCTTTTTAGCACAACAGTAAGACAAAAGCGGTTGCCAAGCTGAGAAGTGTCAGGTGAATGATCCACCACCATTCTAGTAAATGATGTAAGGGGCCAATGGGTCAGCTGTTTCATTTGATAGAAACTGGTCACTGTTGCTTATGGACGAGTAAACTTCAAAGGCGATGTGAACTAGTTGCCATTCTCTATGTGGAATAGAGGGAATGACAAAGGAGGATAAAATACCGTCACAGCATGCCATACCTGGCGCTTTACTGTGTCCTGGTCCCAGGGCCACCCTGTCATGCCAATTTTCATCGAGGCATCACCACAGTGATATCTATGAGTATGCTCCTGCAATTCCTCATTCTGATACAGAGGGACACCTGAAGGTTTTTTAGTAGGTGGTTTAACGGTCAGTGCTTGCAACTCCTTTTATCTCAAGAAAGTTGTCTTTACCACCAGCCATAGGGAGTCCCACATACCCCTCAGTGACCTCCCCTGGGGCCGGAGGGCAAATGCAGTCTCTCAGAGTTAAGACGAAAAATAATAATAATCAGAATCCTCAGTCAAACCTTTACCATGTCATCGGCATACTCTGTGTAAATATTGTATTACACCAGTCAATATAACCCTAGGAACTATAATCAAGATAATGATTCTAGCATGGCTCTACCGACTCATCATGAGTCCAAGTTACATAATCCAAGCCGGCCATAGAACAAACATGAAAGTCTGTTTTAGAGTTGAAATAATATGACAAAAATACTTCATACATGTACATACAGTGTAAACTCTATACTCCCAATAAGGGCACTGAAGGGACTGTGCAATTTATGGCATTATAGACAGTGGTCAGTTATTTTTGTCTGATGTCTTTTGCTGCATCAGAAATTTAGTGGCATTTTTTACTTATTTTATTCATATCTTGGGATATTGAGGCATCTTGGGGCTAAAGGAAGTAGTTAGAAATTTCGGTATTTGGAATTTCTTAGAAATGAAGGTTTGCATGATGCCAACAGTGGAGTTTTATTAAAGGTACTATTTATTACTTAATTGTTGTCATTTTTGAGAGTGGATGTAATGCTATATATAGAGTGTATCATTCTATGGAAGACAAAATAAACCAACCAAAGCCAAGAGATTTTAACTTTAAGGGAGTTTGTCCTTAAATCAAGTGAGGTTACATGGAGTTTACACTGTATATATATAGTCCTCTTTGGTGTATCCTTCAACGGCGAACCTTGGTAAGTCTGGCTGTGCAAGCACAGGTGGCTAGGGAAACCAAATTTGGATTCAAAACACTTCATATTGAGGCAACACATCTACACTTTGTCAAAGTACAGAATACAATACTCCTAGAACTAGAAACTTACTTCAGAACTATTAACAATAGCTGTGAGCAACTTATTGGCCTCCAAAGCCCTCTTCATCAATTGATGTGACCTCCTCAGCTGTGCACAGCATAAGTAGCACACAAGGAGTGATTTCCCATCATTACTATTGAACTGTAATGCGAAAACTACTTGTAATTTGGCATTTTGCATACAATATTCTTATTAATGTAAACTATACATTATATATGTGTTTGTGAAAACTGTCTTACTAAGGAGGATAGACTGGTTGATTTTCAATCGTTTGAATACTAATACTTATTAAACACATTTTGTTGTATTCCAGAATTTTTCAAGGATGAAGACGGAAGGAAGAAACAGTCATCCTATATTACCTGAATATGGCGAGGCCAAACCTAGCAGTTACAAGGTCTGAACTTTTGCATAGAGTGGCATGAGGTTAAGGGAAATTGAGTTTAGGGGTATACATATGCCTCATATATAGACACTAGACCTGTTAACAAGTTTTGAATGAATAATGAGAAAAACAAAAATACATTTGATAAACAAGGGTATGCCACTTTTGTTGATAACAAAGGGCTAAACTTTTGCACAGAGTGTCATCAGATTGACGGAAATTAAGTTTAGGGGTATACATATGCCTTATATAGACTTGTTATTTGGGCTAGGAAACATGTTTTTAGGGTCCACCAACAAGTTTTGAATGAATAATGAGAAAAACAAAAATATGTTTGATAAACAAGGTTATGTCACTTTTGTTGAAAAAAAGTTTGATTTGTGTTTAGGAATACACTTACACCTGATATATAAACACTAAAACGGTTTTTTAATTTAGTAAACAAGTTTTGAATTAGTTATTATAATTGTGAATTGTGGGTGTGTCTATAACACTAGACCTGTTAACAAGTTTTGAATGAATAATGAGAAAAACAAAAATACATTTGATAAACAAGGGTATGCCACTTTTGTTTAGCCCAAAGGGCTAAACTTGCCACTTGTGCTTGTGCAAAAGTTTAGCCCTTTGTTATCAACAAAAGTGGCATACCCTTGTTTATCAAATGTATTTTTGTTTTTCTCATTATTCATTCAAAACTTGTTAACAGGTCTAGTGTCTATATATGAGGCATATGTATACCCCTAAACTCAATTTCCCTTAACCTCATGCCACTCTGTGCAAAAGTTCAGCCGATCGCCTGCCAGGAGAGTGGCCGCCGTCCGCGACACTGTGCGATACCCCCGTATGGTCCTCACGGCCAGAACCTGCTGCGCCCGTTGCAGCAGGGTTCTGTTGTGGCGGTGAAGTGCAATGGACCAGACGGGTGCACCGTACAGTGCCATACTCCTCAGGATGCCAGAGTAAAGTTTCCGCGTCGCACCTCCCGGGCCCCCTACGTTGGGAAGCAGCCTCGAGAGTGTGCCCGCGGATTTGACGAGTTTGGGAACTAGCTGCTCAAAGTGCGCTTTGAACAGTCATTTCCCATCGAGAACTAGCCCCAGATATTTCATCTGGGGCCTACTCTAATTAGTGAATGAACTCACCTCAGCATTCGTTAACTTTTCCCACATTTCTTGAAACAAAGTGTTGGTTATAGCGTGCAAACGCCTATGACCGCACAAACATACCCTACATGTGTCTGCCATATCCATTTTTGATTATAAATTACAATAGTTTTTCGTAGAAAAAATACAAATATCTAACAGATCGTGTGTAAGCTTCTTGGAGCGCCCAGTCAACATTCTTCTTCGTCTTTGTTCAATAATGGCTTGGCACGGTTTGTGCATTCAGCCAGAGTCATGTGTAAACGGCTTTTCAATTCAGTTTTATAAAACGAGGGAAACGTGACGCGAAAAAATAGAAACTACCGAAAATTTGGAAATCCGTGTCAAAATAATTACTAAATATGTACAAACTACTAAAATTAAAGTTTTATTTGATTATTTACAATAAATGAATTTAATATTATAGCGCGCGACGCTATCCCAGTGGAGCCTCACGATGCCCCGGCGCTTTGCGCGGGCGGTACGGCCACCCCCTCTCCGATCCCGCGTCCCCGCAGGAACCGCCGGCCGCCCCGTCGTTTAGTCGATTAAGAATGACCGTGAGCAATGCCTGTGCGCGCTGCCGCATTTCCTATGTACTTATATTGTGACGAAAGTATATGTTTTCAGTTTATTCTCCTTTTTTTTATTT
This sequence comes from Dendrolimus kikuchii, assembly GCA_019925095.2. Classification (NCBI taxonomy): domain Eukaryota; kingdom Metazoa; phylum Arthropoda; class Insecta; order Lepidoptera; family Lasiocampidae; genus Dendrolimus; species Dendrolimus kikuchii. The sequence goes on from CM034387.1 coordinate 37,633,391, forward strand.
ATGCACACCACAAATGGCCCTCTACAATATACTATATACATCCAATTTACAATCCTTAAGTAATAAAGACATAGAAGTAGGTAGAGGAACGGAAAGAGAAATTAAAGAGTCGTAAAGAGAAGTGTGATCATACATAGGACAGGACAAAAACATGGTTCATGTCACAATAATTCTCACCGTATTCGCAGGCTGGACTCGAGACAATACCAAGTCTATGTAAATGGACCGGAATACAGAGATGTCCAAGGCGCATGCGAATCAAAATGGAAGTAGTAGTTTTACCGAACGAGAGTTTAGCGAACCAGGGCTTCTTGGGAAACGATGACTGCAAACCGTACAGGAAACGACCCTTGATCCGACCACTCTCGCTCCAGCACATGTTCCACGAATCATGGAGGTATGTGCTAGGCAAAGAAGCAAGATCATGGCCAAAATTCCTGTACGGATAAATATCTCCATCCATAGTAGCATCGTTCGCCAAACTATCAGCTCTGACATTTCCACTTATATCGCAGTGGCTAGGTATCCAGCAAAAGGTTACTAAATAATTATTAATTTGGCAATGTAACAGCTTTCTCTCACATTCAAATATGACATGAAAATATGGGTTTGATTTTAATGAAAATTTTGCCAAGGCCTGTAAGGTACTTAGAGCATCAGAGAATATAACAGTTCTACTTAATTTGAAAGTAATTACATACTCAATGGCTCTTAAAAGACCAAAACATTCTCCAGTAAAGACGGATGTTTCAGGAGGAAATTTGATTTTTTGAACTATATTATACTGTTTATGGAACACACCGACACCAACTCATCCCATAGAATGGTTTGATACATGGGTATAAATATGATGCCAGTTTTGCCATTCATTGTTAACTATAGAATTAAACGTGTTGTTGGCATTGGAGTCAGACTTTTTAATGTCAAGTGAAAAACAAATATCGGGGTTAAGAAGCAAAGATTCGTATGAACCACTAAATAAAGGAAGTAACTGAAATGAGTGTGTAGGTGCTCGTATAGTCTGAAACTTTTTATAACTTTTCACTAAACATGGTGAAGGTTTACGAGACCAATACTTAGAGGAAGATATTTTATGGGAAAGAAGTTGAAGTTTAGAAATCAGGGGATGGTTAGAAAACTGTATGATTCGAAAGACGAATCTGTCAGAAAGGTACCGCCGTCTTGAATGTAAAGGGGGATCGCAGCGTTCAATTTGAAGGGCATTGATGGGACTAGACTTCATAGCTCCGGAAATAATTCTTAGAGCTCGTGATTGTACTAGATCCAATTTCTTAAATCCAGCCACACTACCCGGATCCAAGAAATATGTACCAAAATCCAAGACACTTCTAATAATGGCATTGTAAACCCATCTCATTGTAGTTGGATGCGCGCCCCACCAGACACCACGTAGACATCGGAGTATGTTCAAATTCCGTTCACATTTTGCAGCTACGTTATCGCAATGAGGGAGGCCTGTCAACTTAGTATCAAGTATAGTTCCTAAAAACTTTACTTGATTTTTAGTTGGTATGGGTATATTGTTGTAATTTATACTTAAAGGAGGGTGAGCACGAGATCTAGTAAATACAATGCCTGTGCTTTTGGAAGGTGACAGATCTAACCCGTTATCATCCATCCATACTTTAAGTGAGATCAGTGAAGATGAAAGGAGTATTCCAGCAGTGGTAATACTATTATCTTTAGCATAAAGTACCAAGTCATCCGCATATTGTAGAATACTGACAGTATTATTCAGTGATCCCTCTAGGTCATATGTATAGATGTTATATAGAAAGGGACTCAAAACAGATCCTTGTGGCAAACCTTTCCAAACCAGTCTACTCGGTGTATATGGGTCTCCTACATCTAAAGTAATTTTCCTCTCAGAAAGTAAGTGTATAACAAAGTTTGTTAAAAGGTATGGAACATTTAAACTATCTAACTTTCGTTTGAGGACAGGAATTAAAACATTATCATACACAGAATTAATATCTAAGAAAGCGGCAGCTACACATTTGTTTTCCGAAAAAGCGTTGCGAACGTCAGTAATAAGGATTCCTAAATTATCAGCAACACTTTTGCCTTTCCTAAAACCGAATTGAGTCTGAGAGAGAAACCCTTTATTTTCCATATACCACTCAAGACGATTTTTCACCAAATGTTCAGCAATTTTAGTAATAACAGATGATAAAACGATTGGGCGATATGACTGAGCGTCAGGAGTTTTATTTGGTTTTAAAAATGGCAGCACTATTTGACTTTTCCAAGATGCAGGAATGTCAAATGTCGTGACTTACGTACAAGCTTCTTGTACGTACTACGTAGTATTCATAGTAGTTTGTGGTCGTGATGACTTTGTTTATAACATTTAGAAAATAATTTTGACCGTTTTCACCTAGATGAGTTAAAAATGAATACGGAATCCCATCTTCGGCGGGGGCGCTATCCTTAACATGAGCGAGAACTCCTTTCAACTCAACTAATGTAAAAGGCTGGTTTAAAGTGGAAGAAGGATTGACAGAAGTAGATACTAAAGGACAAATTAAATCATGCTGTGGAGCAGAAGCGGGGGCCAAACGGTCAAGGAATTGATCAGCTAATACAACAGGAAGGAGTCCTGTGTTAGAATGTTTAGTTGCTGATCTAAATCTTTTGATGTTACGCCAAATAACAGTAGAATGAGTTTCAATCGTCAAAGAACTACAGAATGTTCTCCAACCCTCAAATTTCTTCTTTTTAAATAACTTCCTTGTCTCCTTCTGTATATCCAACAAGGCGTCGTAATTCTCGGAAAACATATTACTACTGTAATTATTCTCAGCTGTTTTCCGTTTTTTAATAGCACTAGTGCATTCTTCATCCCACCATGGTGGGGATAGCAATTTATTATTATTTGGTGTTTTCTTGGAAAAAACACTATCAGCAGCTTGCAGTAAAATGCATTTAAAAGAATCTGAATTTATATCTGAGGATTGTGCAAGGTTTTCTTCTACTGATAATTTGTATTGCTCCCACTTAGAATCAACTAATTTGTATTTTAATCGAGGATATTTTATGATACGATTTCTTTTATTTTTGCAGGGCAAGGAAATAACTATAGGATAATGGTCACTATTAAAAGTAGAACTTAAAGTAGACAAAGATGAAGCTAAATCGGAAGTACATATAGACAAATCAACAGCACTGATTGCTTCATCAGGTTTAGTGAGACGAGTAGGAGTGCCTGAATTTAAAACACATAAATCATATAAGTCCAGAATGTCTAACAGTTCATCCCCACAACTGTTAGATGTTGAACTGCCCCAAGATCTATGATGAGAGTTGAAATCACCAAAAATCAAGAAAGGTTTAGGAAGAAGAGAAATCAATTTTTTTATTTCATTGAAAATTTGTGAAGAAGGATGAGGGAGATATATAGAAACATGCATATATTATTTACAATAGCAGTGATAATAGAAAAAGAATCACTGTGTGGGGGAAGAAGAAAAGGAGATATAAAATAAGTATTCCTGATGAGTAGGCACACACCACCATACCCATCAGCCTTGTCATTCCTTAAACAAGAATAACTAGGGATTTTAAAGGTGTGATTTAGCTTAAGCCAAGTTTCAGATAGTGAAAGAATAAAGGGATTAAATTTATTTATAATATAAATTAATTCATGTTTTTTATTTATTGCACTTCTGCAGTTCCATTGGACTATTTGATCCATGTTGTCCATTTTTATTGAGATTCGTTGAATAAGTATTAATTAATGTAGCTGTGTTGTTCGGTATGCCTAAGTTGGATTGAAATAACAAATTTATTAAAGTCAAAATAATATCTGCAAGTGTTGAATTGGAGTCACTGGAAAGAGGTGGTAAAACACAACCATTGGAGGGAGCAGGCATATTATAATTTTTTGTTAAGGCATCATGGGCCTCACGGTCATAGCCTTTGTTTTGTTTTGGAGGTGATCGAGGCTTAACAAAAACTATTTTTTTTATATGAAACAGTTCTTTGAGGTGGTGAGCCCGGAACAATTGTAATTTCATTTTGGGAAGATTTGCTTGGCATAGAACATAAAACATCGGCATATGGTTTAGAGACTGTGGGATGTAATTTGGAAGCCTCCATATACGATATGCTATTTTCAGCCATAGTAATTTTAATTTGTTTTTGTCTCGAATATTCTGGGCAATTTTTGCTAAAAGCAAAATGCAGCCCAGAACATAAGCAACAAGATCCGCGATCCTCCTCAACATTGCAACTGCCACCAGTGTGGCCCTGACCACACTTGTAACATTTTGGTCTTGAACGGCACTATGTTTTGGTGTGTCCTAAACGACAGCAGTTGTAGCATTGTATAATGGGGGTAGGTATATAATTCTACAGGTAACGAATTAAAACACATAAATACATGTTTGGGTAAAACTTGACCATCAAAAGTCAACACTACAGTTTGTTATGGTTTCCATGTAGGGGATCCCTCAATAATCACTTTGTAGTTTAGGCGCCTAATTTTAATTATGTCACCACAGCCAATTGGTACATTTGTGTTTTCTTTTATTTCATCAGGAGACCAATCAGCGGGGCCTCCTCTAACTAATCCCATTCTAGTAACATTAAAAGTAGGTATAAACGCTTTGAGATTATTATTAGTTAAGATATTTGAAGAGACAAAGCTGTTAGCATCAACGAAATTTTGAAAAGATAGAGACATTTTGTTTCTCCCTATTCTTTTCAGACTGCCATTAACAATGTTTTTAAATGTATTTTTCTTTAAAAATCTTCCAAAGACGATGGGGTTTAAAGAAGTCCCATCATCAGCAGATGTCTGTATTTTTTGTACATGAACAATAAAAGGCCCGTGATCGTTCGATTCATATTGACATCTGCCGATTTGTGTGGGAGGCTGAGGAATAGCAGTATCAGTGCATTCAGTTGTTGGTAAGACTGGAGAGACTACGACCAAATCATTATTATGGCAGTGACAATCGGAGTCCTTAGCAGGATTTGCCTCTGAACTATGTTTTTTCTTTCTTTTATTACAGTGTTTGCATATTTTATGCAGTCGACTACGCTTTATTATTCTTTTTGGCACAGAACAATCCGTATCCATGACAGACTCGCGCTTTAGTGTTCTTTTAGACAAAGAACAGTCTGTATCCATGCCAGACTTATTAGAAATCGTCACGTAAGAACTCGCGGGGGGCACTAAGCCCCCCGGGTCCGGAGGTTCGTTCATAAAAATTGGAAAAAACTTACCCTAAGAAGTGAACTAGACTAGTAACTAATGAATAGAAATATATAAAAATACTAATATTTACAAAGGATAACTATTCTGATCACTATTAGCTTATAAATTAATTTGTAAAATTAAATTATTGAAAAACTGCGCCTGCCAACTTCGAAGGTTTCCCGCGCTTTTTCGATTAGGAATTTAAAATGCTTTCTTACTCTTTTACGTCATAATTTGACATAAAAACAATGGATGGAAATGGATATTTTTAAAATTTACTTTTTTTTTAATAATATTATTTTTGGTTGAAAATAAATTACTCTTGATTTTCAAATCATTCCGAATTTTTAATTAATAAATTGTATATATTTGACATGCAATAGATAAAGTTAAAAATATTAGAGAAAAATTTACGATTCCTAAAATGGCAACTCCTTATTTATAAAACATATGGCGGATCGTGGCCAACGGTTGTTTTGAAAGTTTCTTTGTAGTATGGATCACAAACTACTAAGGATACTACGGTTACGTCACAAACTACCATGGATACTACGTATGTCTACGTATATTTGGATATTGCCGTTAGTGTTGCCAGATGACCATGTCAATCAATGCCCATTTTTTTTTCAAAAAACACCAAAAACAAGGTTTATGAAAAAATCCCAACCAGTTTTTACTTATTTGAAAGGAGAAATAAAACAACAAAACCACCGTCGTGGCGAAAACAACACTAATGACGTGATCATTTTCGCTCACAACGACCCGTGTCAATAGCTGGGTTAAATAACCGGTCCACTTGAGTTTACGTTTGTGACGCCAGCAAATAAGTAAAACGGGAAAACCCGCGGTTGTGAATGTGGTCGTTGTAAGTCTCATATTCATAGTAGTTTGTGGAACGAGCACGCTAGGCTATAGGAATGTGTTCCCTACTGGCTTGTTAGCATGTAGGAATTGTAACAACATGCAAATTAGGCCAGAAAACTGCCTTAGTGGGATGCGTCCGCTAGCCATTGCGGTACTACGACTGCTTAGCGTCAGCGTGGTAAACCACGACTGATTAGCACCAGCGTGATAAAGGGAAATTATATGAATTTGTCAGTTATAAACAGAGTGAGGTGTTCAGAGTTGAAAATTCTGTATCTTTAATGACTTGTTTAGTTGAGAAAATTTAATTATATACCTAGTTTTGCCATAAATATTGTAACAAAGATTTTTTTTCTATTGCAAATAACATTTATAAGTTTTACAATGAGTTAGTTTAATACATAAATATAAAACAATTTAAAATATAAAAAGCTTATTCGAAGTGGTCTCCATTGACTGCAATACAGTCCTTAAAACGTTGAGGCCAGTTATCAATAGAAGCACGCACTTCACTGCCAATCGTATGGATTGTTTTAGGGACTCCAAATTATCATGGCGTTTAGAGCTAGCCGTACTCTCTAACACTGACCTTAAATCATAATCTAGCGGATTAAGATCGGGACTAGACGACGGCCAGTCTTCAGCTCTGATGAATTGTTCGAAACGTTTGTTTCCAACCAAAACTGCGTGGACCGAGCTTTATAACCCGGCGTAGTCTTGCTGGAAGGATCATTCTTGGTTATTGAACATAGTGTTGTTAAGGGGCTTAACTACCTTCTCAAGAATGGTATCTTGATACACTTGTGCCGATGTTTTGATACCTTTTTCACAAAAATATGGCTCAGTCACTCCTTCATAGCTAACACCCCACCAAACCATCACTGAAGACGGATAATGCCCACGTTGCACTCTGTCGACTAATTGAGAAGCTTCCTTAGAGCTTTGAGCATAAATACGGTCATTTTGTTTGTTAAAATGTTGCTCAATTGTAAAAATTTTCTCATCCGTAAACAAAATTTTTCTGTGACCTCCCTTTGCGTACCGCTTCAGTAGTTGTTTCGATTTTACCACCCTATTCTTTTTTAAATTATGAGTTAAGAAATGACCAGTGCATCTCTTATAGGCTGCAAGTCCTAAGTCATCTTTTAAAATACGCGACATGGTTCTAGGTGATATCTTCATCTCCCGAGATAAAATCTTTTGCTTTCGGACAGGATTTCTTCGAATTCTTTCCCTTACTGCTTTGACCACCTTTTTCGTACGAACACTACGTGGACGGCCAGATCTTTTTCTGTCACAAACAGAGGTCTCATTGTACCTATTAATAGCCCGGTACACAAACATTTGACTAATACCAAGCGTATGGAGAGTTTTAAAAATTGCATTTGGCTCCATATCTACTTTGTGTAATGCAATCACAGCGATTCGGTTCTCTTTATCGCCCCACTCCATTTTAATATCGCAAAATATTGTACAATGTATTGGCGCCAAAATGAGAAAACACAATGAACAATCATATAAATATGACAGATTCCAAATTCAAATGTAATATTTTGTTTCTTTTTAATTGTAACAGTATTTATGGCCCGATTAAGTATATTTTTTATTATGTTCTTAATTAACAATTTGTAACTTTTATAATTACCTAGATAAATCAACCCATTTATATATCTATCATACTCTAATAATTTTAAGCAGTTTTTAGAATCTTTCCACTTGGCGCTATTTAAACTGGCTGCTTTTCAACGGACACTTCGATACGCCGAGATGATAGTCCTTACTTCTACCCTAAATGAGCAAAAAACAGAACTATCACCCTTTTGCCGGTTATGCTTGATGTCCATTTCAGGAATAAATTAATTCATAAATACTCGACACTGGCTAAATTCGCAAATAAAATGATGTCATATTTAAAAAAAAAATGTATAAGGATTTAAATAAAAATCAGTTAGTGGGTGTCGTATCATATCATTATTATTTACTAAACAATCTTATGTATTGTATTTTTTTCATTTAAATCATACACTATTGTAATACAATAAATCTCTAGCATAAAACTATAACATGCATTTAACTAAATGTATTTTTTATTTTTTTTTATAATTAACATATCAAAATTTACAGATAATGTACACATTATATTATACTTTATGCCGTGGCAACATTTGCTTGTAAGTAGATTTGTGTTGTTAAAAGTTGCCGGTCTTCTGCTAACCCGGCGATGTTTATAATGTCTAAATTAAACCGAACCAGATTTGACGCAGGAGACCGGCTTCAATGTATTAGCATTTACATATATAGTTATACCACCTATTTGGCCACAAAAAATGGCCGCCCTTATTTAGCAAAAAATCATGCAATAGACGCCTTGTCACATATTATCAAATATTGCTTCTTTAGATCATCTGGAAGGCCATAAGCATTGCGTGGACTATAATACAACTGATTGTTATATATACATTAAAATGATTTTTATGAATTCTATTCTATTTATAGGGGGTTTAGCTCCTTTCACTCCAACACTAATGGCTGGTAGGCTTCCAAATTGCCAATATCAAGGTAAAATGGAGAATGTTAAGCTATGTCGAATATAAGTAACAGAAATTCGTTAAAGTAATAAATTTTGACAAAATAAATGCTGTTGGGACCAAAAAAAATTGTTATATTCTTTTCAAAGACGTTTTCTGTAAACGTGTATTTAAATTGACAGCGGTTAAATTTTAGTAATATCAGCAGTCATCCGTAAACAAAGTAGAAAACAGTTCGCGAGTGAGACACTCTGATTTAACAAAAATAAAAATCAAATTGACAGTTCTTTTGGCGGGGAACTCGATAAGGGATGACGTAATATAATGCGTCGTTTACTTGGGTTGGATCGGACTGGGCGTCACTACGTTCTAAGTCTCAGCCTTTCCTACATAAAAAGCGCGGGGCACATGGGAGGAGGGTGGTTTTAGTGGGTAGTGGGTGTTGCCCGTGCAACTTCTCCGAGTCCCCACACAAGCTGGCTTGATTATTGTTCGGATTGCCCCTTATCAAAGGGGAAAGCCTTCATGATCAACTATGGTCTAATCCCTTGCAAAGGACCAAGTATTGTGCGTAAATAGCATTTCCCCGCTTAAAAAAAAATTAATATATGTAATGCTTCGTTTACACTGTGCTAGTTCTACGGCAGCAAGCAAGAAAATGGATAGCGAGCATGTAAGCGCAATGTATTTGAACACTTGATACTCGTGTTGTCTATATCCCTGTCTACTACCGTGGTTATGGACAATATCGACGAATTTTAAGATTAAAAGAAATATTGCATAAACCAATTTTAACCACTAATTTACAGGCCTCGAGAATAAAATTGCGTTAGCAAAATGTCATTCTAGGACCCTGGGATTCGAAGCGAACACTTACGACACACTGGAATTTAATCAGCGATGATGTTAAGCAAAACCTCACGCATCAAACTGCCGGCAAAAAATTTCTGTACACGATACATAGGGTAAACTATACAATTGATGACACCCAGCTTCCCATCGATTAGCAACCTACAAATTTATTCAAGATATTAAGAAATCTTTCTTACCACCTTTTGGGCATGTAATAATAATATTACCATTTGGGTACAAAAAGAAAAAGTAGTTTCTTAATAGTTTGAATAAATTGATCGGACACTGTGCCATTTCGAGAGGGAGAAGTGCCGACAATAGTATACTCTCCCCTAATTAAAAGTAAATTACAATCAACGTTGCCACATACAAAAAAGAAAACCCCTAAAACTACTTTTAAACTAATCATAAGGTACCAAGATTACAAATTATTTCAATTCAATACATTTTCTTGCGGCACCCCAAAAACACACAACAAACACAACTAGGACTTGTTATATATTAAAACTTCATATTTAAGCCGATTCAGATGAAGATGGTAGATCGGAAACTATACCATTGTTAGGATCCCAACATGATGATTAGCTCACTCTTGTCAGACGCTACGGCCCATGGATAATATGTTGGTTCAATTTGTAATGGATTGTATGACAGAGATATGACCTAGATCCTTGCACTAGAAAAGTAGAAGCTCCACCAACCTTGAGATCCGCCCTCTCCTGGCTCAATTCAGGCTACCTATACCTTGGACTTTGACAAAGTCCAAGTATAGCAAAAGTAAGGCACGGCCAGTAATCCCAATGAATTGTAGTTCAGACTAGTTGATGGGAAAAGAGGAGCGCACGGTTCAGTGTTCTTTATCAAACGTTGACTCGGAAACAAACTAAAATGGCTGCCTATACCCTGCTGCGTTCGCTGTCGCCTCACACAGAATGGAGGGTAGACAGCAAAATTGATGGAGCGATTTTTTGCCTACTTTATACTAGACAAGGAGGGAACACTGGTTACTTTATCCAAAAGTTAACATTCTGAGTACAATAAGTCTTAATATCTTTTTCATTTTGTAGTCATACAATGTTAATAATATTGTCTAATGTGCCGATAGTTGTCAACGTCACTGGTCTTATAGCGAAGAGCTTACAGAGGCTGAAGGCCCAGATAAAAAGGCAGCACTCTTGGACACGGCACGAATTGCGAGGAGGTTCCTGTGTCTGGAGCCCTAATCAACGGTAGTTTTGGACCCCAGGCCCCGCTGCTGACGGACTACAAGTTTCTTTTCTTTTTTTTAAATGAAATATCGTATTTTATTAATATTATAAAGAGGAAAGATTTGTATTTGCGTAACGAATAAACTCAAAAAATACTAGACTGATTTCAAAACTTCTTTCACTATTAGAATGCTATAAGATCCCAGATTAATATAGATTATATTTATTACTAGAAAAAATTCGGAATTCCTACTAAAACTTCAATAATGTAACCCAAGGTGTAAAAAAATTACTGTTCCACGACTGGGTCCGGGGATGGTTTAGATCTACAATTAGACCCGGTAAGTGGCGCTGGAATCAGGTTCTAGATTTTTATTACCTCAGGGCACGACAACGACTGCCAAAACCAATAGTACTTACATAATAATATTGTAGGACAAAGATATTTTAATTTATTGAATAAATTGACAAGGTGCCAATTACTAGTTGGGGTGCCAACAATGGGTATAAGTTCACGCTACACTACTTCCATGTCGGCGGCAAGAGCCCGCGCCACTCAAGTACGTACTTAATCCTGCCAGTGTAATTCTTTGCTAGTCCTTAAATCGATGTGGATAATTTCCGAATAATAAATACAAAATATATTTCCTGGCTACTTTACGAGCAAAATCCTATCAACTAGCGGAGCCGCCATTTTAAATTCCTTTATTTTCCGTGGGACTACTTTCGTGGCGCGGACTACAGTTGCATAGTGTGTACGAGACCTAGTAGTCTTAGGACTGTTTACAAACTTGTTTGAACCTTTGATAGCGACGCGTACAAAATGGCGTTATCTCGATCACGGCTACGTTCCACATGAAACTAACAACGACTACGCTCACGATCGCGATTTTTGCCGTTCCACTTGCTTGCATGCGTTACAATCGTAGACTCAAGTGGAACGGATTATTCGACCCGCGTGTTGACATGGATCGGTTTAAGCGTTGCGTTAGCGAAAACCATGCATTAGTGACGTTTTCGCGGCGACTACAACGACCGTGGTCGCTATTTGGGACGGCCAATCTTGCATTTTGGGCGTTGTGAGCCACAAGAAGAACTCACCCCAAACCTAAACTAACCTCAAAACTTGTTTTCTATCAGTCAGCCTATTTCAGTTTACTAATGAAATATCAAAATCAAAAATCTCTATGCGTAATTTTCGAAATGTACAAATACTAAGTACGACATAAGACATATTTGTTTAATTATACATCATTATATATATTTTTTTTTACATTTTTATATGAATTGATTTTTATCATTAGTATTATTATTGATTATTTATATGAGCGTGTAACTCAGCATTTATATAAAAATGTGACATCTGCGTTTGAGAGGGGCAAAGCCTTTGCCGGCGGAGCCCACTTCAACGCAGAGATTTCGAGTTGGATTCCTGGCATTTTCCGTTACTACGGTCTGAGTGTCTGGGATCGGCCTCAAAGTGATCCCTTGTATATTACCTATAATCCAAGCATAAATTGCTTAGCTTAGTGATATACAATGTGTGTTTGTTTTCCAAATACAGTCTAAACTCCACGTAACGTCACTCGATTTAACGACCTTAAGCGTCGAAATCACTTGGTTGGTTTAGCTTGGTTTCCATACAATGATACACTCTATATAGCACTACACCCACTCTAAATAACGACAATAATTAAGTATTAAAAAGTACCTTCTAAATTGTCAAAATTAAATCGCTTTATTATTGTAGCCCGTAATAAACTCGTCTGTCGGCATCATGCACATCGAAATTTCCAAGAAATACCGAAATACCGTAACTTCGTAGTACTTCCTTTATCACCAAGACGCCTCAATATCCCAAGACATGAAGAAAATAATTTAAAAAATACAACAAAATTAAGAGTGCAGCAAAACACGTCACTGACTTCTCTCCGTGTAACGACAACTGTCTGTAACGCCATAAAAGGCACAGACCGTTCAGTGTCGTTATATAGAGTTTACACTGTTTTATTGAGATCTCTAGTATACATGATGATATTTTACAAGTTCGTATAGTTCACAATTTGGCCTTGAAGGCCCACTTGGAAAATCCACCTGTATATATATATATATATATATCTCATATATAACTTGAAATAGCTGACCAATAGTTATCATTCGAATAAGTTACTTATCAAGCACTTATGGAAAGTATATTAAACACTAATGAAAGCTGATGAAGTAATTAACGACCGGCACTTGGTTAAGTTTTGTCGAATTCGTAGAAATAATTTAAGAATATGAAAAATCAGCGCGCTATTTGAGAGCTGACGGCCTAAAGAGCTCGATTTTCGCAGATTTATAAAAGGGACCAACCATAAATTAGGTCACACGTTCGTTTTGGGTGGGACGGGGAAGGAGGGGGGGGGGGGGCGTTTGTTCAACGAAGTCCGGCATTGTGTGACAAGTGGGGAGGGGGCGGGGGCGGCGTCGTCTCCCCTCCTAAATTTCAGAATTGAACATATTCAAAACACCTAGTCGGACATATTAAGGAAAATCTAAGTATTTCCAACTCTGTATGAGAATAGTGTTTAAAAAATAATTTAAAAACGATTCACGGAACTGCTGTAAATTTAATTTTTTTTTTGTTGCAAAATATCTCATTATAGGGGGAGGTAGGAGTCGCGCGTGTCTGAAGAGGACGCGTGAGGTGTAAAAAAAATTAATCATAAAATTCGTATGACGTAACTATCATTTTTTATCCGTGCAGGAACGGAGAAAGAATACAATTTCCTGCGTTGGGGCGGCCTGTCGTAAGAGGCGACAAAACAACCCACAGCCAGGTGGTAAGGCTACCAAGCCTGGTCTAAAGTATGTCGCCATAACAACCTCGAGTTGTGTTCCGGCATTAGTGACCAGGTTCCAGTCTCCCTTAAGAGACCAGCAGCGCATTGTCCATAGGCGATGGTAACCGCTTTCCATCAAGCGGGCCGTCTGCCTGTTCTAGACAGGTGTCCATTTCAATAAGCGATTCGCCAAAGGCGGCCGTTTTGGGCCGTCAGATTGCGAAAATGCAACCATCAGGATGTTACCCAATCGGGAGACCCTGACCACTCGCTGCCGCCTGCACACGTAGAACGGATGGGAGAGGATCGCAGCGTGAGGAAAGCATATTTGGGTCGGCCGTCCCAAATATCGCTGGAGGGACAGAGTAGAGGAGGACCTGTCGGAGCTAGAAGCCAGTAATTGGCAAGAAACCGCCCAGGACCGAGAAAAGCTGCATGCTCCCGTTTCGGAGGCCAAGACCCACTTTGGGTCCCCGAGCCAGCGGAGTGAGTAAGTAAGTGACCACTCGCTGAAGATAAAATAGAACGCGACGAAAACTACACATCGATTTGATGTGAAAGTGCATCGGGCAAAATTATCATGAAAATACTAACAACTATAATAATTATAAAAGTAACTCATCATACTTTCAACCATAAGTCTTAAATAAATGAGCTGTATACAATTAAATAAAAAAAAACCCCGAGGTCCGATACGAAATAAATTCTACGCGTCAAAATCGCGCTATTAATATACAAATCTATAAAAAGAAAACAGTCAGATTTTAAAATTAAAAAAATTGGGACTCCGGGGTCCGAAACGAGAAAGTCGAATAAATAAAAATATCATAATTTTAGCCATTCACTGAGGATTAGAATGAGATCTCAGGCCCATCGTCTATTCAATGTCCACTTTCAAACTAGAAATTATTAATTTAGATATTTTAATATGGATTTTCAGTGACTTTTCAAACGGGACCTCGGGGTCCAGCATTTATTGAATGTCTTATTTTTAAAATAAGAAATTCAAGTCAATTGTTAAAACTAGAAGAAAATTTTAAGCGTTCTAACTCGAAAATGAAATAAGCTACAAAAACCCGTGTCAACATTAGACCAAAAAGAAATCAAGTATTCCAATAAATTCATACATTAAATATAGATATTTCTAATTTCAATAAAATTGTATTAACCTATATGTTAAAATTTATGAGCCTTTCATTTTATTTATAAAAGAGGGTACTCTGAAACAATCCGATATATTTTGAGGGTAATTACTAAAACAGGAACTGCACCATGACTTACAATGTCTAAAAACAACACAAATTCAATGTATCTCATTATTACACGCAACAAGTTATAACTTCATTAGAAGAAAAAAAAAACGATTGCGTCCCGGGAGCCCCGACAGAAGTGATAACTTAAACTAATCCAAGTTGAACTATTTAACATTGAAATTGTTCAACTCGAGATATGCTAAGTTATTACTTAAAACCCTTTATGACGGAACCACCACAAATTTGTTCTCGATTGGCACACGGCTAATTGGGAAGCACCACGAATTTGTGGTACCAAATACAGATAATTGAAACGAACGTTGAACTGATGCGTTCTCCCTCTAACTACATAGAATTCGTATTAGAGTAAAAGAGACGACATGATTCTCTTGGTTTTGAGGCGAGAATTTTGATGGCAGCCGGCGGCTTTGGACGACAATAATATTAACCTTGTACCCTCAAAAGGGTTAAATTATATGTATATAGCGCGCGGGTTAGAGTGAGAGAGGAGGAGCCTGCCTACCGCTGCGGTATGCGTGAGAGAAAGGGAAGCCAGACAGACTTGCGCCGTAACGCGTTACGTAACGAAGCGGTTTACCCTCAGATATTCCTCCTTTCAGACATTGCTAACCAATGCATTAATTGAATAGTGACGTCACGGTACACGTTCATATTGGCAACAAAGGCGTCTCTACTATTACTATCGTTTACTAACATGCCAACGTTCTTGTTGCAACAGCGCATCAATACGGCGGAGATTGAATCACATTATTACAATTTAAAATACAAAAACATACATACATACATACATAACTTCACGCCAGTTCCCTTGCGGGGTAGGCACGGACAACAGAGCGCCATTCAGGCTTATCCTTACACACCCCACTCGCTTCTTTGACATTCATAGCTCTTGTCATGCACGCTCGTCTGTTCTTAAGGCTCCTGACATCGCCTTCTGTAATACAAAAACAATACATCCATATTGCCTATTTGGATTATTTCAATGAACAAATGAAATCATGGTACAGTTCTAGTAAAAACTAACTTAAAACTAAAAAAAAAAATCATTAAAACTTTCATAATAGGCTAAACGACATAACTACTTTTGTGTTACCAGATACAAGATTTTATTTTGTATTTTTTTCACACACAAATTTTATACACTAAAATATCATCGGCGTCAATGCAGGACCTTGTAACTGCAAGGTCCTGCATTGACGCTGATATATAAACACCTTTCAATCAATAGTATTTACAGTCCGTCAAGTATAAGTTAGTGCGTGGCAAGACAACATGCCGTCTTTACAGTTCTCAGTACGCGCAAAACTTCAGTGCGGTTTGAATTAACGCTTACTACACCTTAGAGTATGTTGTGAGAAAGAGATGGCATGAGAGTCCGTATAGCGGGTGAGTGACAGCGCAACATTGTACCCTCTCAGCTCCTACTGTGTACTGCGCATGACACGTACGAACTTCACGAACGCATTTGCTCCATCTGTGTACTGCGCATGACACGTACGAACTTCACGAATGCATTTAAGTTTTGCTCTTACTGTACTTATATACAGCATGGCCAGAAAAGAGAAATTGTTTGTTAATTTACATTGAGGGGTACCTGATTCCCGCCAATTTATGTATTACCAATATCGTTTTAGATTTCGAATTATTAATTTTCTTTAATGATTTTTGGGAAATTTCGACCGCAACGGCTTTAATTTTTTTTTCCTATTACCGTTTGTTAACACAAAGGCGTACTTAGGGCTACCATTTACACGTCAACTGATACTCGACGCACTGTTAAATTGTTTTAAATCTTTACAGTGTTACCAGTTATGTGCACATTTTAAAATTAGTATATTATCTAAACCGAACTCATTTTCAGTGAATGCAAATAACAAACAAACCTGCTGTACATTTCTAACTATAACATAGTTACATTTTGCAAAAGTGTCAGGGAGAAGAATTTACTGTTTCAAATCAAGCAAAAATCTCCACATTAATAAACTATGTAGGGGGAAATTATACCATTGGCGTTTGACTGACATTGCACTTGGGGTCCAATTCTACTTTTTCAATATTCTAGCGTTGCCAAGATATTCAAAGTACGG
This sequence comes from Dendrolimus kikuchii, assembly GCA_019925095.2. Classification (NCBI taxonomy): domain Eukaryota; kingdom Metazoa; phylum Arthropoda; class Insecta; order Lepidoptera; family Lasiocampidae; genus Dendrolimus; species Dendrolimus kikuchii. Next base: position 37,650,253 of record CM034387.1, read on the forward strand.
ATACCACTGCGATAATGTCAAAATTTCGTAAGTACGCAATATCTTATCCACGATTCCACCAAAAATGTTTATGAATGATATTAACAATTAAACGTATAATAAATTGGGAAAACTATCATATAAATAAATTTTAAACAGAAACATGTTTGCGTGCTCAATACATGACGGTAACAAGGAATGAAAAAAAAAACAAATTAAAAAATATCAAATCAAGGCACTGGAGGGTACTTATCCCGCGAAGATCCGTTATCCGTGCAGGAACGGAGAAAGAATACAATTTCCTGCGTTGGGGCGGCCTGTCGTAAGAGGCGACTAAACAACCCACAGGCGACCAGCCCTGGTCTAGAGTATGCCGCCATAACAACCTCGAGTTGTGTTCCGGCATTAGTGACCAGGTTCCAGTCTCCTTTAAGAGAGCAGCAGCGCATTTGTAGCACCTTTGGTGTTGCAAATGTCCATAGGCGATGGTAACCGCTTTCCATCGAGTGGGCCGTCTGCCTGTCTGCTGAACTCCAGCAATAAAAAATAAAAAAAATAAAAGAAGAAGAGCAGCTAATTTTCAGGCACGATACTGGGCGTGGAGAGAATTCCAATGCCATGCTGGTTAAAAGCAATGCAGTCAAAATCCGCCTTAACAAAATGTAACATTTTCCTCGGTGTCATATCATATATTTCCATATCACGTCAGGGTCACGCGATTCCGTCGCGACAGAATAATAGTGGGGGAAAAAAAAAAAATGGATGTAAAGGTTTGCGTTTGACCAGTCCCACCTGACCTAGGATGGGGTACGCTCACCTAGAAGCTACCTATACACTCGTGACTTGAAGACTTCAAGATCGCATTTGTCAGGAAAAACAGACTCCGGCAGTGCGCATCGGAAAAGATGAAGCGAAACGCTCGCTTCTGACTGGTGGTGTTTCCACCATGTAACTGTAGTGCAAACCGGTGCGTCTGATTGTCCGATGGTAAAATACGGGATATTACCATCAGCAGAAATGGCGTTAGCCGAAATGATAATAATAATAATAATACGTGCTATGATTGTAGATGTCGCGATTCCCCATGATGGTAACCTCGTGAATGCCGAGAAAGATAAACAAATAAAGTATATTGATCTTGCTCACGAGGTCACCGCTATGTGGAACCTGGACTCTACAATCATAGTACCGATAGTGGTGTCAGTGAATGGACCAATAGCGAAGAGCCTTGATCGCCACCTTGAAAGGCTCTCGCTTGGTATCTGGTTGAAGGGTCGGATGCTGAAGGCAGCTCTGTTGGACACGGCCCGGATTGTGAGGAGATTCCTGTGTCTGGAGCCTTAACCACCGGCAGCCTGGACCCTAGGCCCCACTGCCGGCGAAGATCAGTTTTTTATATTTTTTTTATAAATAAATTTGTATTTTTTTATAAGAAAAATGTAAAAAATTTGGAACTAAAATATATATGTAAATAATAATAATAATCGGCAAACAAACACACATATTGTATATCCCCAAATTAAGCAAGTCACGCTTGCGTTATGGGTAATATACAACGGACTACTCTGGGGCCGATCCCAGACACCCGGACCATAGTAAATAACGGAGAAAATACGTTTCCGAAGTTTACTATACCAGGAATCGAACCCGGAGCCTCTGCGTTGCAGTGAGGTAGGCCGGCAAAGGCTTAGCCCGCTCAACCACAGAGGCCGTCAAATGTATCTTCAAAAACTACTAAAAATTTAAACATTAATTGGCGAATTTCCGCTTATAAACATTCATAAAGATGGAGTAGGAAGTTTACAGTGTGAAGGATACGCGTAGCAGAATTTATTCTCCTTAAGAAAATGGCGTGTAGTCTTCGCCTTAACAATAACACAATACAATGTTGCAATACAAGGACACGAAAGAGCAGGACAGAAATATAGGTTCAGACAAATGCTAAAACGAGACAGATATATTCGAGAAGGAACCGGAATAAACTCGCAATAAGCAACAGGGACGGGAGTATTTGTTGAACAAGGATAGACATTTTTATTTTTTATTGCCCGAGTTCAGCAGACAGGCAGACAGAACACTTGATGGAAAGCGGTTACTATCGCCTATGGACATTTGCAACACCAGAGGTGCTAAAAATGCGCTGCTGTTCGTGCCTACCCCGCAAGGGAACTGGCGTGAATTTATGTATGTATGTATGTATGTATGTAGTCTTTAATTAAATAAAGGCAGTTTCTCTTTAAATCGGCGTTTCCTTCCAATCTCGGTACCCACAGCACGTAACAACAGAATACTGAAATCAAGCAAACTACGATTGAGACGAGATATTAATAGCAGGATTGGGCCCCTGATGTCAGACAATGTCAAGACACTTAACAAGAGCAATTGATTTTTCAAAAACCCAAAGATACCTCTTTGGTTTTCATCAAAATCGGCCCCGACACTCCTGTATTCTTCGCTATTTCGTATAGAATTACGCCCTGAATACCCATTCACCTGTATACTCAATACTTGTAAACCAGCCATTATTCGCGGGCCATATACGAAAATAACTTCGCAAGCATCGCAAGCAAATTTGTCTTTAGAAACTTATACGATTTAGTGTTGCCAGTTGTGACATATCACTACTATAACGGTAGAATAATTAATTCATAGACTACATTTATCTTTACCCTATTCAGTGTGGCTATTATATAATTTACATCACTAGATTGTTATATTAATTTATTACATTCCGACACACAGACAAGCTTTAAACTCAACTTCAAATATAGCAGTGAAAAATTAAATTTTATACATATAAACGGTGTTGACTCGCGCTCACAGATTACCATATTTTAAATGATGATTACTTACAGTAAATTTGTATTACACAAATCTATACAATATTACCAATAGAATAGATAGATAACACTTTATTTTACGCCATTAAAGAAAACACAGAAAAACTTACATACATAGATACATAACTTCACGCCAGTTCCCTTGCGGGGTAGGCACGAACAACAGAGCGCCATTCAGGCTTATTCCTACACACCTCACTCGCTTCTTTGACATTCATAGCTCTCGTCATGCACGCTCGTCTGTTCTTAAGGCTCCTGACATCACCCTCTGCTAGTACACGATCAATGCGATCATGGAAAGTGTATCGTGGCTTTCCACGACTTCTGCATCCATCCACTTTCCACATGCCCGAACCACCGGAGCATTCCTTTCCTTACCTTCACCCCGACACTCTCTTTCAGACCAACTCTCTTTCTCACTTCGGTATTTTTTTGCGCAGTGCTCGCATCTCGACCGCGTTTACTCTACTTTCATGCTCTCTCTTCCATATCCAACTCTCGCTTCCATACGTGAGCGTAGGTACCAGCACCGCGTTTAAACCTTCCCTTCCATAAATAATTCAAAACCAAAACTAGCCAAATCTGTCCAGCCGTTCTCGAGTTTTAGCGAGACTAGCAAACAGCAATTGATTTTTACATATATAGAGACTTGTTAATAATTTGAGAAAAAAAAATAATTTTACCCAAAAAATGTACTTAAGAGGTCCTGAAGTCAAATCTATGTGAATACATAATTTTACTGTTGAGATTTGCATAATACAAATTTGTCATTAGTAAATTCTGTCAATTTACATCTTCCGAAATGTATATAGAGAGCAAACTTAATTTTGATAGTCCCGTTAAGTTACGTTCTACTCATCTGTGCGTCCGAATAGTTTTTATACAGACGTTACCAATCCAAACATGAAAAGTTACGAAAACAAAGTACCATCAAAACCAAACTAAAGTGGTAGATTTATCTATTACAAATACTTTTTACAATTGTTACCAACCTTAAAATCTCAAGTGTTGCTAGTGCACACAATAAATTTTTTACCAACAAATCAGTACAACCTATGTCAAATTTTATGACCGCTCCAAGCAACAGATGGCTGCACTGTACACCGAGTATTGCATAGTCATTTGCTGCTAGAGGTTAAATAAATTCTAGCATAGGTTGTAACACTCTTCAGCACGCAATTTTTTATACAAGCATTGTCAACTTCTAAATTAAATGTTGACAGTAGAATTATTGAAAATTACCAATATTTTCAAATTCAATAAATTTTACATCTCGACAATTGTTTATACAAATGTTACGACAGAACAATAACTAATTTCTATAACGTTAGTTACTGTTCTGACAGTGTTACCAGTACACAAATATGAATAATTACCAAGAATTCCTACTAAGTGCTTTAGTATGGAGGGTAGAGGTAAGGAGAATTATATAGGAAAATAGTTGAAGAAGTGTCCCCAATGGCGCTGATGTAGACAAAGGGTACCGTATGACTGTAGCTGTTGTAGACGAATCGCAGTATGCCGAGTTAAAAAATTAATATCTTCGGCGACTAGAGTAGTTGGTGACAGTACACTGTTTGTTATAAGCCGTCAACTATTTACGTAATACAAAGCAATTTACTAAACATAACCTCAAAGAATTGTTATGTGAAAATGTGAATAGCGATTTTATTTCGTGAATTTTGAATAATACGCTTAGTGATTTTGCAATATTTATTTATATAAAATCAAAAACACTATAATACTACTGTAATGACTTTTGGCGCTTTCTTTAAAATTCACCCTGATGCTAAAGTGGCGCCACCCTAATTTAATGCATTTCGATGGACACTTCTTCATATACAGAGATGATTCTCCTTACATCTACCCTCCATATGTTTTAGTTACTATTTTCAGCTGATATCAGAAGGATCATCCAAATTAAATCAATTTGGTTGAAAAGCACCAAAACTGAAAGGAAACATGTATCACTTTGGTCGATTCATCCAAATTGAAACACAGACATGATCTATCTCATACCGGCTTAATCAACTTTGAACTTTAGTGTTACCACTGCACAATATTAAATTTATCAAAAATTCCTACCAATTGCTATAGTTACTGTTTTTAGCGTTACCGAGTTTAAACTTCAAGTATTACCAGTATACAATATGAAAATTACCAAAAATTGCTACCAATTGTTTCTCGTCGTTACAACTTTAAACTTTAGTGTTACCAGTGCACACGCATAAGTTACCAACAAATCCTACCAATAATAAAAACGAGTTACTTAGCTGAATTCTTCCTTTGTACTGGTGGTTTCTCCAACTTCTTCTTTTCTACCACTTTCTTCTGGATAGGTTGTATCGTTTTTTCTACCGGTATCGTGATTGCTGTGGTAGGTTTTTTGGGTTTGTTTGTTTTCGCCGCGGCTGCATAGTTTATAGGTTTTGGGCCGGTCGTCGTTGGTACACTTGGGACTGGCCCAAAATTTGTACTTGGAGGGGAAGGCAATGATGGGAGATTTTGCATTATTGGTTCTTCAACTTGAGGCGATGGTTGCTGTGGACAAAATGTTCAGTTTAAGAGTCTTTCTGAAACAAACATTCAGACAGACAAAAAAATTAAAGTTTTTAACTAGGCCTTGCATAGATAGCAGTTTAAAACCATTACCTTGGGCGCTTCTACGACGGGCATGATGACTTCTTCCACCTTGTCTTCCACTCTCCCTTCGCTCTTTACTGCTTTGACTTCCTTTTTCTTCGGTGTGACCTGAAATTCGATTATTACTAAAATAAAATCAGCCAAGTGTGACAGATGACAAACCACAGAGTTCCATAATAGTGAAGTTCTAGGGCGACATTTAAAAAAATTGCCTTCATATCGTAAAAGTTTAACTGACGATAGTGTTTAAAATAAACACTAAATAATCTAATACTGGCTTGACCAACTTTGAACTATAGTGTTACCACTGCACAATATTAAATTTTTCAAAAATTCCTACTAATTGCTTTAGTTACTGTTTTTAGCGTTACCGACTTTGAACTTCAAGTATTACCAGTATACAATATGAAAATTACCAAAAATTCCTACCAATTGTTTCTCGTCGTTACAACTTTGAACTTTAGTGTTACCAGTGCACAAGATGTCAGGACCTTAAGAACCGACGAGCGTGCATGACAAGAGCTATGAATGTCAAAGAAGCGAATGAGGTGTGTATGAACAAGCCTGAATGGCGCTCTGCTGTTCGTGCCTACCCCGCAAGGGAACTGGCGTGAAGCTATGTATGTATGTATGTTTAAAATAAACATTAAGGCAATTCTAAAAGAAAAGATATATTATAATATTAACTTAAATTTAATATTACTTTTGTCCATAATCTGGCAGCTGCCATCAAAATTGTCGCGTCAAAAAACCAATAGAATTATATCGTCTCTTTTACTCTAATACAAACTCTATGTAGTTAGGAGGGAGAAAGCATCAGTTCAACGTTCGTTTCAATTATCTGCATTTATTTTATTTTATTTAAGTTTATGGCTTGGCAGCTAGGCCTTTAAGCCAGATCTTAGTTTACAATATAGTTTCTTCATTTTCTTAAGCCTGTGTGTAGCACAGCTGAACTGTAGGTAATCAGCTAGTGCCATTCAACGGAGTTCTTGTGACAACTCAAAAGACCACATTTGTATATACAATTCACATTTCTCACAAAACACACAATTACTACTCAAAAACTATTGTTCATTTTAGAGTAATTTTACACATTTTTAGAAAATAAAACTGCACAGCACAACATCTCCTTTCAGTTCACGCCAAAAACTCCTGAATTATCTGCATTTGACCACAAATTTGTGGTGTTGTCCATCGCGACTTCACCTGCTGGTCCCAGGCGAAAGAACAGCGCTAGTCTTAATCGGTCAGCATATGCTGAGACTGGGTCCAATTTTAGGACTTATTCTGTTTCTGTTATTTTACTGTTTGATAATAATACTGTATGTTGTATTTGTCCTAAATAAAACATGTCTTTCTTTCTTTCTTTCTTTCCAATAAATGTCACACACAACAACAAAAAAAATAAAGTATTAAGTATGTAGTATAACTTCAAAACTTTTCAATATTGAATTTATAGAGAAAGGTCCCGAACCAGAGTCCTAGAGCTTTATTTAAATAAATAAAAACTAACAAAATGTGATCATTTCTATTTAATATATTTCCCATTATTAATTATTATTAATTTGAACTGATACTTGAATTAGATTGACTTATAAAAAACGGTCATTAATTATTATATAATATTGTTACGAGTTGCAGGACTCGAATTAAAATGCCGTTGAAATTACTATAGATCTTATTAGAACTATACAAACACGTATGACACAGGTAGAAATATAACTGAACACAACCAGTCCAAACATTAATGCACGATTCAATAACATGCGCAAAGTCCGTCACTAAATAGATTACCGAATGTACACAAGTCTTGCCTCGCGGCTGATTATCGCTCGACTGCCTTTTTTTTTTATTGCAGCAGATCAGCAGACAGGCAGGCGGCCCACTTGATGGAAAGCGGTTACCATCGCCTATGGACATTTGCAACAGCAAAGTTGCTACAAATACGCTGCTGCTCTCTTAAGGGAGGCTGGAACCTGGTCACTAATGCCGGAACACAACTCAAGGTTGTTACGGCGACATACTTTAGAACAGGGGTGGTAGCCACCCAGTCGGGCAAATGCCCTACCTACCACCTGGCAAAACCCTCACCCCTCCGTTGGGGCATTGCTTTACACTGTACAAATACAATATGTGTGTAGACTGAATTCGTACGAATCACACCTGGCTAATGACTACTATAAAAATTACAATACACAATAGGCTATTTTTCCAATCACAAATTTTAAACACAAAGTCAACAAAAGAAGACGGTCATAAAAGCGCTTCAATGTTATTAGCTCAACCACCGAAGGCTAATAAATGTGCTTTGTTTACTGTTTGTTTAGATATGCAGGTGGCCCAAATTGTAACAATATTGTAGTTGAGACATAGAGGTCACTTTGTTGCCTCAAAATAAATATTTGTGCGCTCCGGAGTGTATAAAATATGGTGTACTTGTACACTAACCATATTCCATCTATGTTATCATGTTTTGTGCAAATAAAGAATTGGAATGATTCATTGAAAAACGTTTTAAACATACATACATACATACATACATAACTTCACGCCAGTTCCCTTGCGGGGTAGCGCCATTTAGGCCCATTCTTACACACCTCACTTGCTTCTTTGACATTCATAACTCTTGTCATGCACACTCGTCTGTTCTTCAGGCTCCTGACATCACCCTCCGCTAGTACACGATCAATTTGATCATGGAAGGTGTGTCGTGGCCTTCCACGACTTCTGCATCCATCCACTTTTGCATTGTATATCTGTTTAGTCATTCTTTCATCATGCATTCTTTCCACATGCCAGAACCACCGGAGCATTCCTTTCCTTACCTTCACCCCGACACTCTCTTTCAGAGCAACTCTCTTTCTTACTTCGGTATTACGAACGCGGTCCGCGAGCGTCACTCCGCAGATTTTGCGCAGTGCTCGCATCTCAACCGCGTTTACTCTACTTTCATGCTCTCTCTTCCATACCCAACTCTCGTTTTAAACAATAATAATAAAAAACGGCCTCTGTGGTGGAGCGGGCTAAGCCTTTGACGGTTTAACTCACTGGAACATAGAGGCTCCGGGTTTGGATTCTGGTATGGTAAATTTCGGAAACGAATTTTCTCCATTTTTTACTACGGTCTGGGTGTCTGGGATCGGCACCAGAGTAGTCCGTCATAATAGGTTGGGGAAAAAGTCTTTTCGCATATAGTACGTATGAACTTGTAATAAAAGATCTCTTTGGCTTATACCATTTGTATCTGGCTGGTTTTGGTATCATTAAAAAGTTTTAATTTTAAAGGAGACAATTCAAAATTAAAATTGGAAAAATGTGTGATTTTCATTTGTTTTTCTTATTGTTAAAATGAGTGAATCTAATGAAGAAATTCGATACATTTTAAAATTTTACTACAAAAAAGGTAAAAATGCAACACAAGCCGCGAAAAAAATTTTGTGATGTTTATGGACCTAATGCAGTATCTGTGAAAGTAGCGCAAATTTGGGGTTAAGCGTTTTCAATCCGGAAATTTTGATATCAAACATGCACGTCGCTCTGGTCGCCCTGTTACGGACAAAATTGATGCCATTTTTGAAAAAGTGGAGCAAGATCGGCATATTAGTAGTTACGATGTAGCTGGAGAATTGGGAATGGACCACAAAACGGTTTTGGCGCATTTGAAAAAAGCTGGGTACACAAAAAAGTCCGATATCTGGGTGCCTCATGAATTCATTGAAAGAAACCTAATGAACCGTGTACTCATTTGTGATTCTTTATAGAAGCTGATAACTGGTGATGAAAAGTGGATCACGTACGACAAGCACGTGCGAAAAAGATCGTGGTCAAAGGCCGGTCAGGCTTCACAGACTGTGGCGAAACCCGGGTTAACTCGCAACAAGGTGATGCTGTGTGTATAGTGTGATTGGAAGGGCATTATTCATTATGAGCTGTTACCGGCAGGCAGGACCATCGATTCTGAACTGTACTCCGAACAACTGATGAGATTAAAGCAAAAAGTTGAGAGAAAGCGGCCAGAATTAATCAACAGAAGGGGTGTGGTTTTTCATCATGATAACGCTAGACCTCGCACATCTTTAGCCACTCAGCAAAAATTACGAGAGTTTGGCTGGGAGGTGTTAATGCATCTGCCGTATAGTCCTGACCTTCAGATTTTCACATGTTTCGGTCTCTGCAAAATTCCTTAGGCAGTGTCAGGTTAACATCACGAAAGGACTGCCAAAACCTCTCGTCGCAGTTTTTTGATCAGAAGCCCTAAAATTTTTATAGCAATGGGATCACGTCCTTACCTACAAGATAGCAAAAAGTTATCCAACAAAATGGCACCTACATACTTGAGTCAAATGTAAATAAACTTTATAAAAAAAACCTTTGAATTTTTATATAAAATGCGAAGAAACTTTTTCCCCAACCTAATATATTACCCATAACACAAGTTGCTAATTTGGGGATATACAATATGTGTGTTTGTCTGACGATTATAAAAAATAATAATAATAAGGCAAGGCCCCCGCCTCCGTGCTCGCCTTAGACAGCCAACATGGAGTGGAGATCGCTAGAGCTAAGACTCAAGCTCCAGGGGTGGAAGTGATAAATGGCATCACGTCAGGAGTAGCTTCGGTGACCCTGCAGCCCACCTCTCCACACCCCTTAGCCACTGACACCCATGTTGCCCCTGTCTTCTATGGCATTTTTTGGGGCCCATGCAGTAACGTCACATATGTAATGTCAAGTAATTTTTTTTTCTGTAGCATTCTACCAGCTATCTTTATAACTGATGATAATAAATAATTAGCTCTTTATGCAAATTAAATATTAATTTAGTGAAAAGTATAAAATGATGTAACGTTTTTTTTATTTTTTTATTGCAGGAGTTCAGCAGACAGGGAGACGGCCCACTTGATGGAAAGCGGTTACCATCGCCTATGGATATTTGCAACACCAAATGCTACAAATGCGCTGCTGCTCTCTTAAGGGAGACTGGTACCTGGTCACTAATGCCGGAACACAACTCAAAGTTGTTATGACGGCATACTCTAGACCAGGGGTGGTAGCCATCCAGTCGGGCAAATACCCTACCACCTGGCGAATAGTTGATATTTTTTTATTAAACTTTGTGACGCGAGCCACGCAAGTATTATCTATGGTTTGCATAGTTTTCTAAATTTTTTTCGAGAATCTCCCAAGTAGGAAATGTGCTATTTTCAACTCTGTGATTAGACTACTTCAGGCGTACTTTCAGAATATGAGATATAAAAAGCTATTTTAAAGAGGTTTTTAAATGCAATCTACCTAGCCGCAGAGTGCTAGCCAAGACAAGTGAAACGAGCCCAAACACGACAGCAGTTCCTATGGCCACGTTCCGACTCCATTATCAGATCAGCTCCATGGTACCATATTATTGCATTGTCACGCGATATACATATGCTTGCAAAATTTCAGCTCAATCGGAAACCGGGAAGTTGGTTAAATTTAACTTGCAAGATTCCACCCAAACTTACATACATACATTGCAAGTTAAATAAAAGCTTGTAAAGAGACATTTACATACCTTTGTCTCGCTCTTGACGAGCAACGGCTTCTTCACTTTCGGTTCCATCTTCACAACTTTCGCGGTCACGTTCGCGCTCGCATTCGTCTCCACCTTCGTCGTTTTCTTCGCGATCGTGCTCGCGATCGCTTCGGCCTTCGCCGGCCTCGGCTCCCTCTTGAGCTCTCTGTGCTTTTTGTCCGTAGGCTTGCTCTCTTGTATCGGTTGTACGTCCGCTGCGCTCACTTCTGGTGGATCTTTCGGCGGCGTTACGGGCTCTAGAAAATGATATATTATTTATATGAATACTAGCTGATCGTGTACTAGCAGGTGATGTCAGGAGCCTTAAGAACAGACGAGCTTGCATGACAAGAGTTATGAATGTCAAAGAGGCAAGTGAGGTGTGTAAGAATAAGCCTAAATGGCACTCTGTTGTTCGTGCCTACCCCGCGAGGGAACTGGCGTGAAGTTATGTATGTATGTATGTATGTAATACTAGCTGAACCGGCGAACTTCGTACCGCCTATTTTTTTAAATCCTAAAAGACTTTGTTCCATGACACAAAAACACAATCACATTAGGAGGATTCTAGAACCCGATCTCAGCGCCACCTCCCGGTTCTAATTGTGAATCTAAACCATCCGGGGACTCACTCAAACACACAAAAACAAAATCACCAAAATAGCTTCAGTTGATTAGGAGGATTCTAAAACCCGATCTCAACGCCACCTACCGGTTCTAACTGTGAGTCTAAACCATCCGGGGACTCACTCAAACACACAAAAACAAAATCACCAAAATAGCTTCAGTTGATTAGGAGGATTCTAGAACCCGATCTCAGCGGCCACCTACCGGGTACTAACTGTGAATCTAAACCATCCTGGGACTCACTCAAACACACAAAAACAAAATCACCAAATTCGCTCCCGGCGATTAGGAGGATTCTAGAACCCGATCTCAGCGCCACCTACCGGTTCTAACCGTGAATCTAAACCATCCGGGGACCCAAACAAACACACAAAAACAAAATCGCTCCCGGTGATTAGGAGGATTCTAGAACCCGATCTCAGCGGCCACCTACCGGGTACTAACTGTGAATCTAAACCATCCTGGGACTCACTCAAACACACAAAAACAAAATCACCAAATTCGCTCCCGGCGATTAGGAGGATTCTAGAACCCGATCTCAGCGCCACCTACCGGTTCCAATTGTGAATCTAAACCATCCGGGGACTCACTCAAACACACAAAAACAAAATCACCAAATTCGCTCCCGGCGATTAGGAGGATTCTAGAACCCGATCTCAGCGCCACCTACCGGTTCCAATTGTGAATCTAAACCATCCGGGGACTCACTCAAACACACAAAAACAAAATCACCAAATTCGCTCCCGGCGATTAGGAGGATTCTAGAACCCGATCTCAGCGCCACCTACCGGTTCCAATTGTGGGTGTAAACCATCCCGGGACCCACTCAAACACACACACAAAATTACATCAAAATCGGATGCATAGTTTACGATTCTATAAAGGACATACAGACAGACATTCATTTTTATATATCGAGACATGAAACTTCTATATAGACGGGGAGTATTAGGATTTCTTCTATCACAAAAAAAGAGTTACAGTTACGAATGGCTGGCTAGACTGATGTTTTTTAATGATTATTTTCTTTATTGATGAATATCATATTTTAATACTTCTTATCGTATTCTGGATGAAGACAATTCCAAAAGCACAAAAATCATAATAAATTGGTCCAGTCGTTCTGGTGTTATAAATGGTGTAACTAACACGACTTTGTTTTATATATATAGATGTATTTGAATGCGAAGAAAACAAAGATTATGGTGTTTGAAAGAGAAGAAACCAGAATGAATGCAAGTATAACGGTGGATGATGTTATGCTGGAGCAAGTGAGTGAGTCTGTATATCTTGGATGTGCTTTTATCAGAGATGGAAGGTACACCGCTGATATAGAAAGAAGAGTGAATTTGGGGAATAGTGTGAATGGAGCGTTAGGTAAACTTCTAGGCGCTAAGAACCTCAGCCAGAAGGCCCAGCTCGCCGTACACAACGCGGTGCTGGTACCTACGCTCACGTATGGAAGGGAGAGCATGAAAGTAGAGTAAACGCGGTCGAGATGCGAGTTCTGCGCAAAATCTGCGGAGTGACGCTCGCGGACCGCGTTCGTAATACCGAAGTAAGAAAGAGAGTGTCGGGGTGAAGGTAAGGAAAGGAATGCTCCGGTGGTTCGGGCATGTGGAAAGAATGACTAAACAGATATACAATGCAACAGTGGTTGAATGCAGAAGTCGTGGAAGGCCACGACACACCTTCCATGATCAAATTGATCGTGTACTAGCAGAAGGTGATGTCAGGAGCCTTAAGAACAGACGAGCGTGCATGACAAGAGTTATGAATGTCAAAGAAGCAAGTGAGGTGTGTAAGAATAAGCCTAAATGGCGCTCTGTTGTTCGTGCCTACCCCGCAAGGGAACTGGCGTGAAGTTATGTATGTATGTAGATATATATGTCGAGTTATTTAGATTTGATTGAACGCTACGTAAATTCGGCTTACAAGTCAATGTTACATAAAAAAACACTGAAAGGCTATTCAGCCATACATTGCCTGCCGTTATGGTAAATAAATCTAACAACCAAATTCACCTTCTGTTTTATTCTCTTCTGTGGTTTCCGCTTTAACTTCTGTGCTCGTGTCCAATTTCCGTTCCGTCACTGGCTGTGGTACGGATACTTCTTCTTTTGTCTTCTGTATCGTTTCCAGTGTCGTTGTCGCTTCTGTCGTTTGTGATACTTGTTTCTCTTCTGGAACTACCCATGAAAGCGACACGATTAAAATTGAGTTGTCATTCTCATTGCTACGCCAAAGTATTTTATAGTGATTGCAATGATTTTCGGCTATTTGCCTATTGCATTCAAATGGTACTTTTTCTCCGGATGTCAAGTATTATATATGATACTAGCGGCCCCGGCAGACGTTGTCCTGCTCTGAAAAAATAAAAATCTAGGACCCGATCCCAGCGCCACCTACCGGTTCTAATTGCGGATATAAACCATCCGGGAACCCACTCAAACACACAAAAACAAAATCACCAAAATCGCTCCAGTTGATTAGGACGATTCTAAAACCCGATCTCAGCGCCACTTACCGGTTCTAATTGCGAATCTAAACCATCCGGGAACCCACTCAAACACACAAAAACAAAATCACCAAAATCGCTCCAGGTGATTAGAAGGATTCTATGACCCGATCTCAGCGCCACCTACCGGTTCCAATTGCGAATCTAAACCATCCGGGAACCCACTCAAACACACAAAAACAAAATCACCAAAATCGCTCCAGGTGATTAGAAGGATTCTAGGACCCGATCTCAGCGCCACCTACCGGTTCCAATTGCGAATCTAAACCATCCGGGAACCCACTCAAACACACAAAAACAAAATCACCAAAATCGCTCCAGGTGATTAGGAGGATTCTAGAACCCGATCTCAGCGCCACCTACCGGTTCTAATTGCGAATCTAAACCATCCGGGAACCCACTCAAACACACAAAAACAAAATCACCAAAATCGCTCCAGGCGATTAGGAGGATTCTAGAACTCGATCATAGCGCCACCTACCGGTTCCAATTGCGAATCTAAACCATCCGGGAACACACTCAAACACACAAAAACAAAATCACCAAAATCGCTCCAGGTGATTAGAAGGATTCTAGAACCCGATCTGTCTCCTGGTTCTAAGCTACCTCCCCACCAATTTACAGCCAAATCGGTACAGCCGTTCTTGAGTTATAAGTAGTGTAACTAACACGACTTTGTTTTATATATATAGATAGATAGATGTCATTAACTATTACCAGGCTATCAAAAAGCAAATAATAAACTTTTAGACTATCTCTTTACATATAAATTTTTAAAGTTTATTCTTTACATGAAGTTCCCCTAAAACCCTGGACGAAATTATGTTGCAATTTTTGTGTGTTCAAGTGGATTTGAAAATGGTTTAGATTCACTATTGGACCCGGTAGGTGGCCCTGAAATTGGGTTCCCGGATTTTGAGGAAATTTTTCGTATTTGTTCGAGTGGGTCCCGGGATGGATTAAATTAAGAATTAAACCAGGTAAGTGGCGCCGGAATAGGGTCCTAGATTTCTATGTTTTTAGGACAGGATAATGACTGCCAGGGCCACTTACAATAAATTTATTGAGTATGTCCCACTTACAATAAATTTTTTGGGGATGTCCCACTAACAATAAATTTGTTGAGGATGTCCCACTTACAATAATTTGTTGGGGATGTCCCACTAACAATAAATTTGTTGAGGATGTCCCACTTACAATAAATTTGTTGGGGATGTCCCACTAACAATAAATTTGTTGGGTATGTCCCCACTTACAATAAATTGCTGGGGATGTCCCACTTACAATAAACTTGTTGGGGATGTCCCACTAACAATAAATTTGTTGAGGATGTCCCACTTACAATAAATTTGTTGGGGATGTCCCACTAACAATAATTTGTTGGGGATGTCCCACTAACAATAAATTTGTTGGGTATGTCCCCACTTACAATAAATTGCTGGGGATGTCCCACTTACAATAAACTTGTTGGGGATGTCCCACTAACAATAAATTTGTTGAGGATGTCCCACTTACAATAAATTTGTTGGGGATGTCCCACTAACAATAATTTGTTGGGGATGTCCCACTAACAATAAATTTGTTGAGGATGTCCCACTTACAATAATTTGTTGGGGATGTCCCACTTACAATAAATTTGCTGGTGATGTCCCACTTACAATAAATTTGTTGGGGATGTCCCACTAACAATAATTTGTTGGGGATGTCCCACTAACAATAAATTTGTTGAGGATGTCCCACTTACAATAATTTGTTGGGGATGTCCCACTTACAATAAATTTGCTGGTGATGTCCCACTTACAATAAATTTGTTGGGGATGTCCCACTAACAATAAATTTATTGGGGATGTCGAGTTCGTATAATGAATTTAAATATGATAATACATATATTAGGGGCTAATTTGGACCAGCAGATTTTAAAACAAGTAACTTTTAGAATTTTCCTTTGCCTGTTAGAGCGTCACACGAATACTAATGAACGGATTTAAATGAAACTCGACACAGAGTTAGCTTATATCTCGGGTCACCGCTTAGGATAATTTTTATTCCGATAAATGACGTTATTTCCTTGGGGAGATACGATACGAACATAACAAAAAGAAAAGAAGATGGCGCAGCGATCGCTCTTTTCTGGTGTCGCCGTTGTATTTCACTAAAAAATACGCAGTCGGCATGGCAACGCGAACGAAGTTCCGCTGGCATAGGCATCAAATAAATAGATCGTGCTACCTGTGCTGGGCGGTGGTGGCTGCCGGACCCTTGTCGGCACGAACTCCGCCGCCAGGGGGTTCAAGGTGGACCTCGAGACTGTCTCCTCCAGGGACAACGAGGGGGCGCCGTTACTCGTCCTAAACAATGAAGAATTTAAACAAAATCTATCCATACTATAATAAATCTGTAAATGGCTCGAGTTCGTACATTGCGTTTAAAAATGTGAAAAAACATCAGGGGGGATAATTCAGACCGAAAAACTCCAAAAATGCATTTTTTAGAATTTTTGTCTGTCTGTCTTTCCGTTTGTTAGAGCATCAAGTGAAAATGTTAAAATGAGGTTGTGTAACTTGGCACTGGCACCTCTAAGTGATGTATAAATTTTTTGACTACCGTGTGTTTGACATATTCTTCTGTCCCCTTATGTCTCTTTTTTTTAATCGTGTATTACTAATACATTATAGTATATTAATATCCTTGACTGTCTTTATTTCAATACTGAAAACAGACCCATTACCGATCCTAATTATCTACAGAAAACTACTGAACAGTTTTAAATGAAAGTCAATACAGAACTAGCTTATAATATTGTTACAAGTTGGGCCAAATACAATACCTGTATTTATTACCTGCCGCAGCTTGCATGCTGATAACGTTGAAACTGCTTTATGACTATCTCTTGTTTTCTTTGTGTCTAAAATTTGCAATTAGACAATAGCCTATTGTTATTGTACTTGTTTATAGCCGTTCGCAGGAATAATTATGCAGGTGCGCAGAATTATGTTTTCTGGGAATTGCGCCGACAGTGGCCAGGTGTGATTCTTGGAAATCATTGTTTACACGGTCGTGACATATTGTAAGCTGAGTATAAAGGAACGCTCGAACGGAGAGATCGGCAGTCAAGCGACGATTACGACACAAGCAAGACGTGTAAATTGATAAGCTATATAGTGACGGACTTTGCGCTTGTTATTGAATCGTGCAATTTGTACTAGTAGTGTTTAGTTATATTTGTACCTATGTTATACGTGTTTGTATAGTTCTTAGAGTCCTGCGTAACTCGTAAGAATATTAATAGGGATTACAAAAATTTACATTTAAAAAACATCAAAATTCAAATATGGTATCCATAGGGAACTCACGTGGGATAGTGGTGGTTGTGTCCGTTCGCCACAGGCGGCCTGTTGTTCCTCTCCCTCTGCTCGTCCTCCAGCATCGCCTCTATGCACTGCTCCATCAACGCCTCCTCCTCGAGCTGCTGCATCACCTGGCGACAGCAATACAATACTGCATTTATAGGAACCCCAAAGCACTATCCAAACAGTTTTGCCTAAACGAAGAAATTAGTCGTGGTAGCGTAATGGCTAGCGTACGCGTCCCAAAGTCAAAGGGAGTGGGTTCGATCCTGGACGGAACGCATGCACCAAGTAGAAGTTTTTTAACTTAGTTTGCATATTGTTACAATAAGCACATGCTAACAACGATGAAGGAATACATCGTTATGCAGCTTCCAGGTGCTGGAACAATATTCCGCCACCAATAAGAACCGAAGTGCATATATTTTTAAAACTAAACTGAAAGCGTTCCTGTACGAACACCAGAGGCAGCAAGGAGATCCCGCACTTGATACAAGCGCCTTTTAGTAAGCCTAGTTGAGTCTTTTTCATAGTTATAGTTCTACATACATACATAACTTCACGCCAGTTCCCTTGCGGGGTAGCCACGAACAACAGAGCGCCATTTAGGCTTGTTTTTACACACCTCACTTGCTTCTTTGACATTCATAACTCTTGTCATGCACGCTCGTCTGTTCTTAAGGCTCCTGACATCACCTTATGCTAGTACACGATCAATTTGATCATGGAAGGTGTGTCGTGGCCTTCCACGACTTCTGCATCCATCCACTTTTGCATTGTATATCTGTTTTGTCATTCTTTCATCATGCATTCTCTCCACATGCCCGAAACAGCGGAAAATAATTTATTAATTTATAAAATAATTTAAACCCGACACTCTCTTATCAGACCAAATACCTTTCTAACCTCGGTATTTCGAACGCGGTCTTTGTTCAATTTTCACTTTTTTTTTACTATTTTTACTGTCATCTGTGGAGGCTTATTAGTAGCTTCTCTTAAACTAGTTTTTTTGCTAGTTAATATTATAGATAGATAGATAACTCTTTATTCTACACCAATACAAACATGAACTTAAAGAGTAAAATTATATCTGAGGTTCTTAGTACAAAGGCGGTCTTATCGCTAAAAAGCGATCTCTTCCAGACTAACCCCAGCAACGAATTGAGATGATAATTGCGATGGTGGTATACGTAACATATAGTACAAAAAGCACATCCAAGATATACAAACTTATTCACTTGCTCCAGCATAACACCAGAGACCAGCAAGCTTGCATCTCGCACTTGATACAAGCGGCTTTCAGTAAGCCTAACCTTTGTTTGTTATAGTATAGTTATAGTTCTATTTAATTTAATTTCTTTTTGTTCGTAATACCTATTATTATTATTTTTCAAATTTCAATAATTATTACATAACATATTATGCACTTATATTAAATTATTCAAAGTAAGTCTATTCTTTGTTTCATGGTGTTCTAATTATAAATAATACTTAAATAATACTAGAGTTTACCCCGCGGCTGCGCCGCGGGTCAACCTCTAGTGCGTATCTCTTGTTTAAAAAGCAAGCGGTACAGGTTACATTGTATTAAATTTGTATGTATTTGTCCCCGAAAGATTCACTTCATTTTATATCGCAAACTATACCACACCCGTCTATATGTAAACTACATAAATGACAAAACTTGACAAAAATGACAAAATAGATAACATGGGCCAAGTGGACCCAATGGACCCAGTGGACCCAGTGGACGAAATGGACAAAATCACAAAACCTGTCCTAGTTTCCGGGATAAACTTTACATAAATCTATCCCAAAATGTATCCCATTATCCGGGATAAAAAGTATCCCTTGGGCACTCTCGGTATTCAAATTATATATGTACCGAGTTTCAGCCAAATCGGTCCAATAGTCTTTTCATAAAAGGATAACAAACAAAAAGACAAATATACTTTTATCCCGGAAACTATCCCATTTTCCGGGATAAAAAGTATCCTATGTTCATTCTCGGCATCGAAAATATATATATACTGAGTTTCAGCCAAATCGGTCCAGTAGTTTTTACGTGAAAACGGAACAAACAGACAGACAGACAGACAGAGTTACTTTCGCATTTATAATATTAATAGGGATTAAATGTTCATTAGTTATTTTTTCTTCTGTGACGTCACTGCCTGGCACTAACGGAAGACCAGCGTTGGTTGTGATCAACCAGCATTTGCCGAGTTAGGGCCTGTTAAGTATTCGTTAAGTTTTGGCTTTTATTAAACTGCTTATGTATACTTTAATAATTTTAAATAACTCTAAATAAACGTTATTTTCTTTCTTTCTTTATGCAACCTGCACATCGAGGATAACCGATGTGTCAATCCTGCCAACCTGCCTTGGACAGGCGTGGCGGGTATACTGTCCGTTCCCCCTTATAATGGGGGGCCCGAGCCCAGTAGTGATACATTTAGTGTTCATTCATGCCCGACTGGATGGCTACCACCCCTGGTCTAAAATATGTCGCCGTAACAACCTTGAGTTGTGTTCCGGCATTAATGACCAGGTTCCAGGCTCCCTTAAGAGAGCAGCAGCGCATTTGTGTTGCAAATGTCTATAGGCGATGGTAACCACTTTCCATTAAATGGGCTGTCTGCCTGCCGGCTGAACTCCTGCAATAAAAAATAAAAAAAAACCCCACAAGAACTCTTTAATTTTTCGGGATCAAAATTATCCTACATGTTGCTCAGGGATATAAGCTACCACCATACAAAATTTCATTTAAATCGGTCCAGTCGTTTTGGAGATTAGTCGGTACAAACAGACAAATAAACAAAATATTTGAAAAAAAATCTAAATTAGTTCTATTTCACTTCTTACATCCCCCTGACTCGGTTTTTAGCATTTATTTTCATTGTACAGAAATTTGACCTCTACAATTTTATTATATGTACCTATAGATGAATAGATTAAAAAAAATCTAATTCCACTGTGATTTTATAACTGATCAATAGCAAATTTAATGTAATAGAATACGTGATATTTATTTATCCCGAGAATCCCGCGGGAATTTTCCCGGGAGCCGTTTGGAATTGTTCATGCATACAAATTAGTTTTTCCGGTACAGTTTTACAATGTCTTTTGAATGCTGCGACACTGTGTCCCGTAAATCCCGCGGGAATTTCAAGTCAAAGATGGACGAAGTCGCGGGCATATCCTAGTGTTATATCTGATCCGTGCAGGAACGGAGAAAGAATACAATTTCCTACGTTGGAGCGGCCTGTCGTAAGAGGCGACAAAACAACCCACAGCCAGGTGGTAGGGCATTTGCCCGACTGGATGACTACCATCCCTGGTCTAGAGCATGCCGCCATAACAACTTTGAGCTGTGTTCCGGCGTTAGTGACCAGGTTCCAGTCTCCCTTAAGAGAGCAGCAGCGCATTTGTAGCACCTTTGGTGTTGCAAATGTCCATAGGCGATTGTAACCGCTTTCCATCCAGTGGGCCGTCCGCCTGTCTGCTGAACTCCTGCAATAAAACAAAAAATA
Source organism: Dendrolimus kikuchii (assembly GCA_019925095.2). NCBI lineage: Eukaryota > Metazoa > Arthropoda > Insecta > Lepidoptera > Lasiocampidae > Dendrolimus > Dendrolimus kikuchii. Next base: position 37,671,294 of record CM034387.1, read on the forward strand.
ATAGAATCAAAAACTCACCATTTGGGTGTAATGGAAAGAGCAGTAATACGTCGACTGCATCATCGTAGGACAAAATATTTACCAACTAATGAATGTGTAGGAATCGTATTGGTTATTATAAAATAACCATATGAAGGAAGTAGTCAATAACCGGATAGAGTATTCTTTCACGTAGTAATTGTAAGTCCTATAACCGGATGTCAATGTAGAAGCATTTATTATTAAGCAAACGGATATCGGAAATGGAGTAACCGGATGGTGTCACTGCGGCGCGCTACGAGGACCTTATAAATACTGGGTGTTCGGGCAGAGGAGCAGGAGGGGCAGTCTTAAACCGACAGTCTACGAGTCTTCAACCGACAGTCTACATTGGTAGTCTTGGACGAGGAGCACATAATATAATGTGGTCGATAATGACTGCTTGATAATAGCAGTATTCTTGAAGGGCAAATTGCTGCTCAACACCTGATAAGCGTGGATGCAACTTTTGGGAGTTGTCCTAGTATTTCTGTGTATTATTGTGCAATATTTAATATTGTAATTGTAATAATTCTAGTGTATAATAAACTTTGATTATAATATTTCAGATTATTATTGTGTTATTCTCGGAGCGTCATTCGTTCGCTCCTGGCGTGAACCCGACAAATGATTTGCAACTGTCAAAACGATGGAAGAACACCAGAATGACAATACAGAACGTAACCTTCAATAGATCCTAAGTCTAGTTCGGCTGAATGGAGCAAAATGGGTTTTTTGGCGGGAACTGAAAGGAGATGTTGTGCTGTGCAGTTTAATTTTCTTGAAATGTGTAAAATTACTCTAAAATGAACTATAGTTGTAGGATGTTGATAGTTTTTGAGTAGTAATTATGTGTTTTATGAGAAATATGAACTGTATAGTCAAATGTGGCCTTTTGAGTTGTCACAAGAACTCCGTTGAATGGCACTAGCTGATTACCTACAGTTCAGCTGTGCTACACATAGGCTTAAGAAAATGAAGAAACCATATTGTAAACTAAGATCTGGCTTAAAGGCCTAGCTGCCAAGCCATAAACCTAAATAAATAATAATGGAGCAAAAGTTTTTAACTTTATTCCCATTGCCTCAAAAAAAAAACGCCGAGAGTTAGACTATACGACTGGAATTTTTTATTTTTTTTTATTGCAGGAGTTCAGCAGACAGGCAGACGGCCCACTGGATGAAAAGCGGTTACCATCGCCTATGGACATTTGCAACACCAAAGGTGCTACAAATGCGCTGCTGCTCTCTTAAGTGAGTCTGGAACCTTGTCACTAATGCCGGAACACAACTCGAAGTTGTTATGGCGGCATGCTCTAGACCAGGAGTGGTAGCCATCCAGTCGGGCAAATGCCCTACCACCTTACGACAGGCCGCCCGGCCATAGGAAATTGTATTCTTTCTCCGTTCCTGCACGGATAAAAGAAAGAAGATAATGGAAAGAAGGATAACAAAATCGACCGCCGGCATATGTGGAGACTCAGCTTGTAAAATTGTTCCAAATATGCTAGCACTCTACGAAACCTTTCTGCATCTCATATGCCGGTGCTTTGTGGTTGGAAGAGCGCCGCGAGACTTGGTCTGCGGCCACGAAACTTGCGACGGCGACGTATAAAAAAGCATTGCGCAGTATAGCGACGGGCACGAAACGAGCGACGGCGGAGCGGGGCGATTGAGCGATGCACGGGCGGCGGTGGAGCGACGGCGACGCGGAAGCGACGAGAACAAACGAAGGGGGTGACCCGTGTAGGGTGGAGGGGCGTGATGGAATGCTTCTCCGTCTCAAAGGAAGATCTTCTAGAATGTTGTTCCTCACAGGGCTAGGCCCATCTGCTATAGTTGAAATTGTGTATATAGTCTTTGTATGTTTCGGTGAAAATCTTGAAGTTAACTTTTGAGACTTGATTGAAGGTAATTTGAGATCTTGAAGTTATTGAAAGTTGAATTTACTCGATTGAAGGTTGAATGAAGTTGTCGTCCATGACGACCTCCAGCCGCCGTCGGCTACGGCCGTGCGGGCGACCGGCGGGGAAACCGGACCCGCCCGCACATAAAGGCCGGCTTCACCTCGCGGTGAAGTAGAGGAGCCGGAGAGACCCAGATCTCCGGCTACCAAACGGTGAGGCCAGCCTGCAAAGGGGCCGGCCGCCGTCCGTCCGGGCTGGTGGTGAATGCGCGAGCGAGCCCACAGCCCGGACAAAGGACGCTCGGGATCGGACAGGGGTTTTAGCGGGTATCCCTAACCGCAGCGTGGCAATAGCATCTCACATCTCAACGTGGGGTGCTAGTGCCACCCCGACCTGGCCAATCCCACTCACGGGCCGCGACCTTTCCCCCTCGCGTGGCCTACGGTCCTCAAACGGATTTCCCCTGTATATAAAAAAAAAGGTTGAATGAAGTTATTGAAGATTGAAAGTTGTTGAAGTGAATGTTGCGTGTTCGTTAGTCGAGGGTCACCAGTGAAGGGGCGTGATGGAATGCTCCTCCGTCTTAAAGGAAGATCTTCCAGCGAGGCTATAGGCCCTTCTGTTATAGTTGAAATTGCGTATATATTCTTTGATGTTTCGGGAAACGTTTGTGACATCAATTATTGCACAGCGCCATCTATTGGCTTGTAAGTGTTCCACTACACAAACTAGTTTGGTTTCGTCGCTTGCGCGGGTACACAGTGTTGTATTGAATTATTATTTTAATAATGGAAATTGATAATGAGGAATTTATATCTTGTATTTCAAAATCTGCTTGCTCTACGGGGCAGTACAAACGTACAACATAAAAACAAAAAGGTTGTAATGAAGTGTTGGGAAGAAATAAAAATTTAAAAGCGTAGATAATTAAGATAATAATTAAAACCTGCACACACTTCATCTTTTTATGATAACTCTTTTACAGTGCAGGCTGTCAAACTTTGGAATGCGCTGCCTATTACTGTCAGAGAGGCCAAAACATCACCTACATTTAAGAACGCACTCGGAAAACACTACTTTTCCTTAAATAATTATTCCTAACTCTTATATTATAGACTATTTAGCATATACATATGTATATATAAATATGTATGTATTTAGTTTATAAAGTAATTTAAGTATGTGTATTTAATATGTAAATTATGTAGTTTAAGTATGTTTATTTATGATATACCTACTTAATGATCTGCACCACCTACATCGCAAGATTAGGTTAAATTATTCCTTAAGTTAGGTTGCCTGGAAGAGATTGCTTTAAGCGATAAGGCCGCCTACTGTTTCTACCATGACAATATTGTAATTGTGTATTTTTGATATTGTATATTTGGTGAGCAATAAAGTGTTATCTATCTATCTATAATTCTCCCAAATTACATCTTCGTTGATTTATTGGATGAACACCATCTCTAGGTAATAATAATTCCCTCATTAGGATTCATTCGGTTCCAGTTTCCCTTGAGAGAGCAGCAGCGCATTTGTAGCACCTTTGGTGTTGCAAATGTCCATAGGCGATGGTAACCGCATTGCATCAAGTGGGCCGTCTGCCTGTCTGCTGAACTCGTGCAATAAAAAAAAATAGGAGACTAGGCTCCAATAGTACTCTTCGACGTAAACTCATGTTTCTCACAACACTGCTCGGGCTCGGGCGCGATATCGATGCCTGATCGCCGCGCGTCGCGTCGCCCCGCTGGCGCTATCGCTCGGCCATCGCAGGTTTCGTGCCCGCAGACTTATAAGCTTGACCGCAACCGCTGTACCGCGCCCTAGGAACGCGCGGCGAGGTGGGGGACAGGTAAGAAAGAGCACGAGTTCACACAATATCGATTTGCCGGACGGATCTTACGATATAATATTTTTTTTTGAAATTTTCCGAAATGCGAATTATTATTATTTATCAGTTTTAAGGTACGACCGGTGAAGTCTAAAATTATTAAAATTACCTATTTGAACATTTTTGGCTTTACACGCCAGTCGTACGTATTAAATTGGATAGGGAATTAATTAAATAAGTATACCTAAATAGTCATCAGTGCAAAACGTGAAAATCAGTGACGAAACAATTAGAGACTGATAAAGTTATAGTAAAGAGGATCATGTGTTTAGGTAAATAATATTTTGTGTGCTAGATTCTAGGAAGTAAGATCTATTCACATCACGAGATAACGCACGACGCATCTTGGAATATTTATTTCATGTACATCCGATACACACAGTCCGGTGAAAGCAACACTAGCTACCGCCGTAAGCGTTGGCGGCCGACTGACACAACGGAACGGCCGGTACTCTCCCCCGTCTAGCCGCGCACGTACCTAAGGCGCGGTACAGCGGTTGCAGTCAAGCTATAGAACGTAGTTACGCCCACGCTCACCCGTGCATTCAAGGCCTGAGGTTAGTTCCATTGGATCCCCAGATGCCTATGTACCCCTGCAGCGGAATCACAGGAGACTTTCCGCATATCTGCGCCTCCGGACACGCGACTGACGTCGGTACCCGTGAGTCGCACGCGCACCTCTCTCCCTCTTAAAGTAGTTATCCCTAGCCGATGGACATTTGCAAAACCAGAGATGCTACCAACGTGGTGCCGGCCTCGAAGAGGCTACTGGAACCTGACCACTGATGCCGGAACAGTCACCTAACCATTTTAACTGCTGTAACTTAGATTTGTAAATTAAAGTATATTTCAAATAGGACAGCATGCCTGCGACAAATAAATGTATTTAATCATTTTACCATTTAATAATAATCCTATATAATAAAACTACGCTTTAACAGGTTTTAAGCGCGGTAATTTATTTAATTTTTAGTTTTCTGACGTTTCGGCCACTTTTCAATAGCCGTGATCACGGAACACAAATATGTCAAATGTCAATGAGTATTGTTAAAGTTCTATTTAGCCTACCGCCAACTTGTTCATCTTAATTATTTAATTTTAATTTTGTTTATGGTTATTATTTACTCTATGGGGGCCTAATCTAATTTACCACCACTTCGCAAACATGCCTAGCTCTAATAATTTTATATAGTACTAGCTGTACCCGGGAGATGTTGTCCTACCTTTAAAACTTTAAAAAATAAAAATCTAGAACCCTATTGCAGCGCCATCTACCGGGACCAAATGTTAGTTTAAACTATTCTCGAATCCACATGAACAAACCAGAAATTTCATCAAAATCGAGCCCACCGTTTAGGAGGAGTTTAGCGGCGCCACCTACCGGGTCCAATCGTGAATCTAAACCATTTCGGGACCCACTTGAACACACACAAAAATAATTCACCTAATTCTTGACACCCGATTTCAGCTCCACCTACCTGGTTTAAATTTGAATATAAACCATTCCGGGACCCACTTGAACACACACAATAATAATTCACCTAAATCTTGAAACCCGATTACAGCGCCTCGTACCGGGTTTAAATTTGAATCTAAACAATTCCGGGACCCACTTGAACACACACAAAAATAATTCACCTAAATCCTGGAACCCTCCTTACAGCGCCACCTATCTGGTTTAAATTTAAATCTAAACCATTCCGGGACCCACTTGAACACATACAAAAATAATTCACCTAAATCGTGGAACCCGATTACAGCACCTCGTACCAGGTTTAAATTTGAATCTAAACCATTCCGGGACCCACTTGAACACATACAAAAGTAATTCACCTGAATTTTGGAACCCGATTACAGCGCCTCCTACCTGGTTTAGATTTAAATCTAAACCATTCTGGGACCCACTTGAACACACACAAAAGTAATTCACCTGAATTCTGGAACCCGATTACAGCGCCACCTACCTGGTTTAAATTTGAATCTAAACCATTCCGGGACCCACTTGAACACATACAAAAGTAATTCACCTGAATTCTGGAACCCGCTTACAGCGCCTCCTACCTGGTTTAAATTTGAATCTAAACCATTTCGGGACCCACTTGAACACACACAAAAATAATTCACCTAAATCCTGACACCCGATTTCAGCTCCACCTACCTGGTTTAAATTTGAATCTGAACCATTCCGGGAGCCACTTGAACACATATAAAAGTAATTCACCTGAATTCTGGAACCCGACTACAGCGCCTCCTACCTGGTTTAAATTTTAATTAAATTAAAATGGGTGCGAGGTAAAAATGAAGGAAATTAACAATCAAGTTGGGTTTCCGATCCGGTGCACGCAGAAAGAGCTCAGTGCCTTGAGGTCTGGCAGTTGGCTTTTGCTGGGCTTGGGTCCTAATAGTTTCTATCATCGTATCCCAAACAGGTACTTGCCGTTAAAACGTAGCTTTATTATGTATACCAGACGCATAACTTTGAAAAAAATATGACAATAATCCTATACTCAGAATCACGATGTTAATTGCTCAATTCACGTGATCTCTCCCATTACCGTCCTATTTGAAACAGACTGTAAAGTTCCACTAAACACACGACGCAAAATATAAATCGAGAACCAATTGAATTAATAATATTATGTATATAAAAAAATATCAAAGATATATGTCTATCTCTCACGAGACACTAATGCACTGTAATTTCGGATTAATGAGATGTTTGTTTGTTGTTAGGATGGTGTTATATATTAAAGAACCAAACCAACAGTTTTAAAAGAATAGAGAATAGAACAGTGTTCAGCAAAGTATGTACCGCGGCACACTGGTGTACCGTGGTCATTACTTGATGTGCCTCGGAAAAATAAGGTTATGCTGCAATTTGAAATTTAGGTTTGTTGATTAATAATAAATATTGATTCGATGATTAATAAATAAATGTTGATTAATAATGATTTTTATTTGTGGTGTACCTCCAAAAATTTTCTTCTTCCTAGATGTACCTTGAACACAAAAAATTTGCGGAACACTGGAATAGACAACACGTTATTGCTTGCTAAATATACAATTATAAAATTGGACGCTTACAATATTGTCATGGTAGAAACAATAGGCGGCCTTATCACTTAAAGCAATCTTTGCCTCGCAACCAAACTTAAGGAATAATTTAAATCTAATTTAGCGATTTTTTTATTGCAGGAGTTCAGCAGACAGGCAGACGGCCCACTTCATTGAAAGCGGTCACCATCAAACAACATGCTACAAATGCGCTGCTGCTCTCTTAAGGGAGTCTGCAACCTGGTCACTAATGCCGGAACACAACTCAAGGTTGTTATGGCGGCATACTCTGGGCCAGGGGTGGTGGCCATCCAGTCGGGCAAATGCCCTACCACCTGGCTGTGGGTTGTTTTGTCGCCTCTTACGACAGGCCGCCCGGCCGCAGGAAATTGTATTCTTTCTCCGTTCCTGCACGGATAATGTAGCGATGTAGTACATTATCCGTGTAGATGATGATGAGTGTAACAAGCAATGTAGGAGGGATAAGATTTTAGACTAATGGAGTTTTAGTGCAGGTAATTAAAAATAGTTTGAATGGAGCGTTAGGTAAACTTCTAGGCGGTAAGAACCGCAGCCAGAAGGCCCAGCTCGCCGTACATAACGCGATGCTGGTGCCTACGCTCACGTATGGAAGTGAGAGTTGGGTATGGAAGAGAGAGCATGAAAGTAGAGTAAACGCGGTCGAGATGCGAGCACTGCGCAAAACCTGCGGAGTGACGCTCGCGGACCGTGTTCGTAATACCGAAGTAAGAAAGAGAGTTGGTCTGAAATAGAGTGTCGGGATGAAGGTAAGGAAAGGAATGCTCCGGTGGTTCGGGCATGTGGAAAGAATGACTAAACAGATATACAATGCAAAAGTGGATGGATGCAGAAGTCGTGGAAGGCCACGATACACCTTCCATGATCAAATTGATCGTGTACTAGCAGAAGGTGATGTCAGGAGCCTTAAAAACAGACGAGCGTGCATGACAAGAGTTATGAATTTCAAAGAAGCAAGTGAGGTGTGTAAGAATAAGCCTAATTGGCGCTCTGTTGTTCGTGCCTACCCCGCAAGGGAACTGGCGTGAAGTTATGTATGTATATAATTAAAAATCAGTGTGTAACAAATATTGCAAGTTGAACAATATCTTCTAAAAAAAATATGTGCTTTACTGCATATCACCGTCCACACGAGATGATTAAGTTATGGATTTCCGAGAACAGCTAATTTAATATGTATTCAGATCATTTGTTTGACATTTGGAGATGTTCCGTTATAAGGCCAATTGCAGTCATAAATATTAGATACGCGACACTAATTTTATTATCGGCAATAAAATAGTAATCGATTGGTGCAACTCCGCCATTCTGATCTCACAGGGATCAAGCGAATTGAATCGTGATTAAAACTAAAGTTTTAACGGCTTTCAGCGCGGCATTTTATGCGAGTAGCTTCGGTGAACCTGCAGCCCACCCCTTAGCCACTCACACCCTTGTTGCCCCTGTCTTCTATGGCATTTCTCGGGGCCCGTGTTCCCCGAACATAGGCACGGGCAGACGGCATAGTCCCCATATTCCCAGGCCCCTAGTACCATTAGCAGTTCACCCCAATAGCCCGGTACTTTTTGTTCTCATTTCCCGCAATAGTTCCTACACTGGCCGTGGCTCGTCTTCGGGAGCATTATTATATGTTGTAGACAGGGATAATCGCCGGTCAGTGTTACGCCACATTTACATTAAATTTGTCAAGGGGCCTCTACGTGATGGCCTTCACATGGCCCCATGCAAGCCCTTCAAAAGTCCGGGCCATTGTTATGGGCATGGGCCCATGGGGCCTCGTGTGGACGGTGATATGCAGTAAAGCACATATTTTTTTTAGAAGATATTGTTCAACTTGCAATATTTGTTACACACTGATTTTTAATTCCATACATACATAACTTCACGCCAGTTCCCTTGCGGGGTAGGCACGAACAACAGAGCGCCATTCAGGCTTATTCTTACACACCTCACTTGCTTCTTTGACATTCATAACTCTTGTCATGCACGCTCGTCTGTTCTTAAGGCTCCTGACATCACCTTCTGCTTGTACACGATCAATTTGATCATGGAAGGTGTGTCGAGGCCTTCCACGACTGCTGCATCCATTCACTTTTGCATTGTATATCTGTTTAGTTATTCTTTCCACATGCCCGAACCACCGGAGCATTCCTTTCCTTACCTTCATCCCGACACTCTCTTTCAGACCATGGGGTCTTGGAGGCATACATATAATATTGATTAGAATATTATCATATCACGAAAACGATGAGGTTCCTACATGGATGAAAATATCAATTCATTACACTACTTCGGCTCAATAGTCCCAGTCCCCCCCCACCTCCTTCACTTTGCAACGTGCAATTGCAGTGAACTAAACGGTGATTTCGTCCAGTCGTGGTAGCGTAATGGCTATAGTATGACCGCAACCGCTGTACCGCGCCCTAGGAACGCGCGGCGAGGCGGGGGACAGGTAAGAAGAGCACGAGTTCACACGATATCGATTTGCCGGACGGATCTTACGATATAATTATTTTTTTTTTGAAATTTTCCGAAATACGAATCACAACCGGTTAAGTCTAAAATTATTAAAATTACCTATTTGAACATTTTTGGCTTTACACGCCAGTCGTACGTATTAAATTGGATAGGGAATTGATTAAATAAGTATACCTTTTTTTTTTTAAGGCGGGGGAAATGCTATTTACGCACAATACTGGGTCCTTTGCAAGGGATTAGACCATAGTTGATCATGAAGGCTTTCCCCTTTGATAAGGGGCAATCCGAACAATAATCAAGCCAGCTTGTGTGGAGACTCAGAGAAGTTGCACGGGCAACACCCACTACTAGGAAGGAAAGGCTGAGACTTAGAACGTAGTTACGCCTTTTTTTTTTTGTTTTGAGGCGAGGGAAAATGCTTAACCGATTTACGCACAAACTGGGTCGTTGCTAGGGGAACGACACGCGTCGGTCGGGGGCGATAACACTGCAGCAATAGTATGCTCTTGGCAGCGCTCCGTCCGCGATCGACGTCACAGAATAGTGTGGAAGACTCCGAGCGTTGCTACACGAGCGAGCAACCCCAATACCCACTAAAAACCCCCTCCTCCCTGACGACCCTGCGCTTTGTATGTGTTGGAAAGGCTGAGATTTAGAACATAGTTACGCTCAGCCGAGAATAAGTATACCTAAATAAGGTATGGGCAACCTTTGGCATGTTGAGGGCCAAACTTTAGCGTGCAAATACGTTCGCGGGCCGCGTTTAAAAGTACTTAGTGCATTTTAAAGTAGTGATAATATTTTTTGAGATAGATATTAGACATGAAATAATAGGACAATGTTATTATAGTACAATTTATTAAAATAACAAAATGAAATTTAAAAAAATGGCACATTATAATTAAATCCGTGCTCATCCGTGCAGGAACGGAGAAAGAATACAATTTCCTGCGTTGGGGCGGCCTGTCGTAAGAGGCGACTAAACAACCCACAGCCAGGTGGTAGGGCATTTGCCCGACTGGATGGCTACCACCCCTGGTCCTAAGTATGTCGCTATAACAACCTTGAGTTGTGTTCCGGCATTAGTGACCAGGTTCCAGTCTCCCTTAAGAGAGCAGCAGCGCATTTGTAGCACCTCTGGTGTTGCAAATGTCCATAGGCGATGGTAACCGCTTTCCATCTAGTTGCAATTGTTACAAACTACCAAAGTTAAATACACCGAAATCAATGGAGACACTTGAGCTTGAATTTCGGAAACTAATCCATCGATATTTGGATTAATTCCACTCATACAAAGACGTAAAGAATTTGCCAAATTATCGTCAGTCAGTCTTGTACGATGTGTTGATTTTTTAACTTTCATCAACGAAAAGAGCTGTTCGCATTTATAAGTACCCACTGCCAAACGCACAAATCAATCTTCTTGCGAATTTTCTGAGCTGCGGAAAATTGTCTTCCTCTAGGTATTTTTTGTAGAAATCGCACAACTCTACGACTTCAGATTCAATTCAATATTTTTTTTATTGGGTCTTTTCAAAATGTCTCGCGGGCCGGTTGTCGCCCATATATGACCTAAATAGTCATCAGTGACAGTAATCAGTGCAAAACGTAAAAATTCAGCGACGAAACAATTAGAGACTGATAAAGTTATAGTAAAGAGGATCATGTGTTTAGGTAAATAATATTTTGTGTGCTAGATTCTAGGAAGTAAGATCTAGTCACATCACGAGATAACGCACGACGCATCTTGGAATATTTATTTCATGTACATCCGATACACACAGTCCGGTGAAAGCAACACTAGCTACCGCCGTAAGCGTTGGCGGCCGACTGACACAACGGAACGGCCGGTACTCTCCCTAGGGATGCAAATAAAACATCGATGTTTCCAAACATCGATATATCGTTCATAAAAATCGATGTTTTAACATCGATGTTGAAACCGATACATCGTTGTTCAAGAACGATGTTTTGTGAACGATATTTTATCGTACATAGACATAACGTGCCACCTTGCGCTCTATCTCTATACAGATATCCATTATATTATTTTTTTATATTTTTTCTTCTTGCCAATAATAATTTATAATGTAAACATTGATTATTATACTTATCTCTTTAATTTCTTTTAAAAATTAAAAATTATCTCAGATGTACATTTATTTAAAATGGTGATAGGGATGTGTTAGTGTGTGCCCACGCTGTTGAATTGTAAGTAAAGTAGTGAATATTCGGTTAGGGAAAAGACATATAAATAGAATAAACATAGTATTTAGTAGCAATGAGAGCATTGAGAAGTGCGTGTGGTATTTCTTTGAAAGATGGAGTGACAGTGGTGTAAAAGGATGATGTTAGTGAAAGCAAGAATTAAGAAAGGTTTGCTAGAGTGGTTTGGGCGATACATCGATGTTAAAAAAAACGATATTACATTTGCATCGCAGGAAGAACCGTCAAAAGTTTATGTAAATGGTGATAAAAAACATCGTTCATAAACATCGATATATCGTTCATAAATATCGATATTTTTAACATCGATGTTTCAGTTTTAAAAACATCGATATCCTAACATAGATGTTTTATATGAACGATGTTGCATCCCTAACTCTCCCCCGTCTCGCCGCGCACGTACCTAAGGCGCGGCACAGCGGTTGCAGTCAAGCTATAGCCACTCAATGGCCGCAGGTTCGATCCTGGCCGGAACGCATACACCGCTTAGGCAGTTTTCTGATCTAATGTGCATGTTGTTACAGTTACCACATGGTAACAATGGTGAAGGAAAACATCGCGATGCAACCCGCACATCGAGATAACCGATGTGCCAAACCTGCCAAGAAGTCACCTTGGACAAGCGTGGTGGGTATAATTGTCCATTCCTAGTGGGAGGCCCGAGCCCAGCAGTGGGACATTTACGGACTGTTATCTATATATATAAAAATCAATTGCTGTAAGTGAGTCTCGCTAAAACTCGAGAACGGCTAGACTGATTTGGCTAATTTTGAATTACTTGTGTAAGGCCAGGGAATTTTTAAAAGATGAGTAAATATGAAAAAAAAAAGTGCTTGGAATATAGTAAAAACAACAATTTCGCTTTCCCTTAGAAACTATTCCTACCTGTCAAACATTTGATGTTCGTCCCGTCGTTTAGAAATCAATTAAATTTAAAAGTCGTTCAGAAATCAAATTAAATTTAAAAGCAAACTTTAGTTTTTTTTTTTTGTTTTGAATGTCAACCGTTTGATTTTCGTGCCGTCGTTCAGAAATCAAGGTTTTTTTATTTATTGATTCCAAGGCGAAGCGAAGTTTGCCGGGTCAGCTAGTTATTAATCTATATAAACAGTGATTTGACCCCGGCATGGCATGTCCACTGGGGAGTCTAAAAAGATAAAGAGTATCACAGACCTGCTTGTCGAACTCCTCCTCATTCTCCATCCACATGTAGTCCTCGAAGTCGTCCTGCGCGGGCGCCGGCACCGGGGCGTACGGCGCGGGGGGATAGTATGCGCCAGCCATCACGTAACCAGCTATAGAAACGAGAAATAACAATCTATATACAGGTGTTTCAGCAAACGGAACACCTGCTTGAAACCGTTACAAGTATACTGGGAATACAACCTTGAGATGCATTATAATTTTATTATGACTGTCACGCGAGAGGCTTAACATTTGAATGCGAAGAAAACAAAGATTATGGTGTTTGAAAGAGAAGAAACCAGAACAAATGCAAGGATAACGGTCGATGATGTTATGCTGGAGCAAGTGAGTGAGTCTGTATATCTTGGATGTGCTTTTATCAGGGATGGAAGGTACACCGCTGATATAGAAAGAAGAGTGAATTTGGGGGATAGTGTGAATGGAGCGTTAGGTAAACTTCTAGGCGCTAAGAACCGCAGCCACAAGGCCCAGCTTGCCATACACAACAAAGCGAGAGTTGGGTATGGAAGAGAGAGCATGAAAGTAGAGTAACCGCGTAAGTAAGAAAGAGAGTTGGTCTGAAAGAGAGTGTCGGGGTGAAGGTAAGGAAAGGAATGCTCCGGTGGTTCGGGCATGTGGAAAGAATGCATGATGAAAGAATGACTAAACAGATATACAATGCAAAAGTGGATGGATGCAGAAGTCGTGGAAGGCCACGACACACCTTCCATGATCAAATTGATCGTGTACCAGCAGAAGGTGATGTCAGGAGCCTTAAGAACAGACGAGCGTGCATGACAAGAGTTGAATGTCAAAGAAGCAAGTGAGGTGTGTAAGAATAAGCCTGCATGGCGCTCTGTTGTTCGTGCCTACCCAGCAAGGGAACTGGCGTGAAGTTATGTATGTATAATTTTATTATTTTCCATGCAGGAACGGAGAAAGAATACAGAATACAATTTCCTGCGTTGGGGCGGCCTGTCGTAAGAGGCGACAAAACAACCCACAGCCAGGTGGTAGGGGATTTGCTCGACTGGATGGCGACCACCCCTGGTCTAGAGTATGCCGCCATAACAACCTTGTGTTGTGTTCCGGCCATAGTGACCAGGTTCCAGTCTCCTTTAAGAGAGCAGCAGCACATTTGTAGCACCTTTCGTGTTGCAAATATCCATAGGCAATGGTAACCGCTTTCCATCAAGTGGGTCATCTGCCTGTCTGCTGAACTCGTGCAATAGATTTTTTTTTAATAATAACAAAGATACAGGTATGAAAAAAAATTTGGTTGTGCTTCTCCTTAACATTGTACACTAAGAATGATAACTTTGTATAAAACATTTGTTAAGTTCGTTGCCCTTTAATAATGCCGGGAAACATAGACAATTTAGTTATTCCTTTTAAAAATGCAGCAAGTATTAGTGTCAATTTAATTTTGACGTATTTTCGCAAAACGAACTTTAATACCTGCACATAAAGCGTAGTTTTCTTAAACCTATTTTTTTTTATTGGAGGAGATCAGCAGACAGGCAGACGGCCCCCTTGACGGAAAGCGGTTACCATCGCCTATGAACATTTGCTACACCAAAGGTGCTACAAATGCGTTGCTGCTCCCTTAAGGGAGACTGGAACCTCATCACTAATGCCGGAACACAACTCAAGGTTGTTATGGCGGCATACTCTAGACCAGAGGTGGTAGCCATCCAGTCGGGCAAATGCCCTACCACCTGGCTGTGGGTTGTTAAGTCGCTTCTTACAACAGGCCGCCCCAACGCAGGAAATTGTATTCTTTCTGCGTTCATGCACGGATAATAGGGGCAGCCTGTATAGTAAGAGGCGACAAAACAACCTACAGCCAGGTGGTAGGGTATGTACATCTGGATGGCTCCTGCCCCTGGTCTAGACTATACAGTCATAATGACCTTGAGATGCGTTTGGGCAAATAATAACCAGATTCCAATCCCCATTTTGAGGCATAGGTATAGGACATTGCGAGTGGCCACAGGCGATGGTAATCGCTTTCAATCAGGTGGAGGGCAGTCAGTCTGTTTGCTGAACTCCAACAAAAAAAAAATTAATATTTGACCCCTAGGTATATAGACTGGATTTTACCTTGCATATGTCCCCTGGGTATATGAAGTGGACTTTACCTGGCATATGTCCTCTAGGTATATGGACCGGATACACCGAAGGCCTGTGCACTCCTGCGTCACCGCTGCCAACCACGCCACCCCCGACACCTCCGTCGATTATCACGCCGTTGGGCTGTGCATCAACAAAATTACGTTTTGTTACCTACTTAAAAGTTCTTATCCAAACTAGTTCCAATGAGAAACATTTTTTTGGAGTTTTTGGCGGGAACTGAAAGGAGACGTTGTGCTGTGCAGTTTTATTTTCTAAAAATGTGTAAAATTACTCTAAAATGAACAATAGTTGTAGGATATTGATAGCTTTTGAATAGTAATTATGTGTTTTTGCGAGAAATGTGAACTATATAGCCAAATGTGGCTTTTCGAGTTTTCACAAGAACTCTGTTGAACGACGTCGATTGTAGCCTACAATACAACGGCGCCTGGCTTAAAGGCCTAGTTTCCAAGCCTTAAACATAAAAAAAAAGAAAATTTTTTTAGAAGTGTGGATATTAATAGCCACTTGCAACTTCATGAATTTCTTTTGAAAATTTAAAGAATGAACAATTGTTTGAGTAGGTCCCTGGATGGTTTACAATCACGATTGGACTGGTAGATGGCCCTGTAATTGGGTTCTAGAATTTTATTTTGTTCAGGGCAGGACAATGTCTGCCAGGCCTGTTAGTATGCTTATGATTTACTAGCAGTTCCAGCAAATGTTGTCCTGTCCTATCCTGAAAAAATTAAAATCTAGAACCCGGATCCAGCGCCACCTACCGGGTCTAATTGTGATTCTAAACCATCCCAGGACCCACTCAAAAACTAATTTTCTTATACCTTGGGTTACATTATTGAAGTTTTAGTAGGGATCCTAAATTTTTTTCTAGAAATAAATATCGCCTATAGTAATCTGGGATAATGTTGCATTCTAATGGTGAAAGAATTTTTAAAATCGGTCCAGTAATTTTTGAGTTTATTCATTACAAAAATACAAATCTTTCTTCTTTATTATATTAGTATAGATAGTGTGGGTTATTCAAATGTATATATCCAACTAACCTCAGGAAGATTTTCGTATAAGGAGGTCCGGGAAAGTAATGTTGTTCTCTTATATTAAAACTAGCTTCTGCCCGCAACTTCGTTCGCATAAATAGTTTAAAAAGATATAAGTTTAACATAAACCCCAATTTTGAAACATTCTTCATTGGTGCTCCGCTCCTATTGGTCTTAGCATGATGATATATAGCCTATAGCCTTCCTCGATAAATGGGCTAACTAACACTGAAAGAATTTTTCAAATCAGACCCACAGTTCCTGAGGTTAGTGGGTTCAAGCAAACAAACAATTTATACATTAGTATAAGATTTAAACACAAATTTTTCACATGTTTTCATATTTAGTTAATGATACAATCACCCTCATTATAAACAACCTTTTGCCATCTAGTATGCAAATTTTCAATGCCAGATCAATAAAAATCTATTGGTTTTTAAGCAAAATATTTAAAGAGTAGTGGCCCGGCGCGGTTTCACCCCCGCTCTATCCCACTCCTGTGGTATATAGCGTCATGTTATATAGCCTATGACACTCCCTGTTAAAATAGCTTTCTAACAGTACAAGAATTTTTAAAATCGGTTTAGTAGATCCAGAGATTTCCCTCTACAATGTCACAAACTTTATTTACCTCTTTATAATATTAGTATAGATGGCCTTTTGGATACGATTCAAATTTACAAATCTGTTTCCACTTAGAAAGTGTTGAAGGATCGGAATAAATGGAAATGTGATGGTGCAACATGCAGAGAGTATGGTGGGTAAGACTACCTCCCACAAGGGCATTATTCCCCAACACACTAATGAAAGACTGCACTGTTTAAGAGAACCCTGGAAAACATTAATTAATTGGGGTGGCAGGATAATCCATTAATTCTGACAGCTTCAACAATTTCTAAGTGGCCAAAGATTTGCAAATTGGATGATACCCAAAATGCCATCATTGTAGGTTTTGCCTAAAAAACAATTGATTTTTATTGATCTGGTGTTGCAACTTTGCATACTAGGTAGCAAAAGATTGTCGATAATGAGGGTAATCATATCTTGATCAAAAATAAAAACACTACAAATTTATGTGAATTTAAATTAAGAAAAGACATTACTTTCTGGTCCTTCTTAATATTAATAGGCTAGGCTTAATTTAAAAATATAGTATGTTATTACCTGCCACTGTCCATTCTCTTCATTGCCATAGTAAGCTCCGACATTAGTAGGTGTCTCTGGTATTTTCATTATTCACAAAATTTTAATATCACAAACTGCCCTCCCAAAAACAAAAGTTCAATTTTTAAAACAACTACAAAATATAATCCATAAATTCAAAACAAAGGGAAATTAAAAAAAAAAATTCAAATTTAGAACCTTGGAATTCTACAAATACTTAAAATTTTTGAAATAATAGACAATTATAGAACATTAATTTCTTAATTCAAATTCTTTAGACTTTAAAATGTTGTATAGATTTTGTATGTTTATTTAAATTTATTATTGCATTAAATAAGTTATATTTCTTTTGTATTTTATAGGCACTGTGTTCATAAGTTGGTTATATGTTACTTGTGTGTTTCGTACACTGTCTATCTTCATTTCTTGAGTTTCACTCCAACTGAAATGGAGAAATAAATAGTATAAGCATAGTCAAATAAAAAAATTGGCAGCCAAACACACATATTGTATACCTTGAGGTATACAATAGATAGATAGATAGATAGATAGATAGATAACACTTTATTGCTCACCAAATATACAATATCAAAAATACACAATTACAATATTGTCATGGTAGAAACAATAGGCGGCCTTATCCCTTAAAGCAATCTCTTCCAGGCAACCTAACTTAAGGAATAATTTAACCTAATCTGGCGATGTAGGTGATGCAGATCATTAAGTAGGTATATCATAAATAAACATACTTAAACTACATAATTTACATATTAAATACACATATGTATATGCTAAATAGTCTATAATATAAGAGTTAGGAATAATTATTTAAGGAAAAGTAGTGTTTTCTGAGTGCGTTCTTAAATGTAGGGGATGTTTTGGCCTCTCTGACAGTAATAGGCAGCGCATTCCAAAGTTTGACAGCCTGCACTGTAAAAGAGTTATCATAAAAAGATGAAGTGTGTGCAGGTGTAGTGAGTTTACGATACGTATGAGTGCGCAAATTGTGGGAAGTAGAAAGGCGAAGGAATTGAAAACGTTCCTTAAGTATGTGTGTTTGGCTGCCAATTTGTATTACAAATCATTCTTCATTGGAATAGCTCTAGCTGCTGAATGACATGAATTATTGTATTGATTTTCTATTATGCTCTCTCTTATCTGGGATAATATTATAGTTATTTACTGTGGCCATGTGTTTAGTATACAGTATATAGTATTTAGTGTATATACAATTATACAAGATACTTTTGCATTGTATACAGATATACAATGCAAAAGTGGATGGATGCAGAAGTCGTGGAAGGCCACGACACACCTTCCACGATCAAATTGATCGTGTACTAGCAGAAGGTTATGTCAGGAGCCTTAAGAACAGACGAGCTTGCATGACAAGAGTTATGAATGTCAAAGAGGCAAGTGAGGTGTGTAAGAATAAGCCTAAATGGCACTCTGTTGTTCGTGCCTACCCCGCAAGGGAACAGGCGTTAAGTTATGTATGTATGTACAATTATACAAATACATCAATAGCTTTCAAAATAATATATTAAGCACCTATAGAAATTTTACAACTGGCACACATATACACATTTGCCATCTCGCTCTTCGGTGTATATGGTTTTCCACGAGAGTTGCTCTTGATTTTGTTACGTGCCACTAATCAGAACCTGGCATGCATATACAAGTTTTTTTTTTGAAAAATGGAGGCTCTCTGCATTTTTTAATAAGAGTTACTCTACTCTCATTTTCTATAGGAACCACTCATTAGATCCTGACATTACATTATACAATCCTCAGTATAGTATTTAAGCCTCGTATTATGATTATTGAGAATAAAACATACATGAGTACTTTCCGTGATCAGACTAATTTTTTTATGTTTGCTTGTAGGGAAACTGGCAAATGGACTACCTGGTGGTAGGTGGCTACCGTCACCCATGGACATCTGCAACACTAAGGGAGCGGATGCATTGCCTACCTCTTTGAGACTTTAGGTATCTAGGTTCATATCTTTTTTTAAACTTAATTACCTATATAATACTGCATTACTATCTCTCAGTAATAAATTCATACATTACAACAATATTCACCATCATTAACAATTAAAAACAAGGGTGGGGTATAGTTATTAGGCACATTTATATATTATATTTATATTTTATAGCTTATCCGTGAAAACCTGTCATTGGCTTTCTTGTATTAACTATAGTTATCTAATCAAATGTATTTAGCTGTAGGTTTTCCAAAAAATAAATAAATAAATAAATTATGGACTGATCCGAACTTTTTTAATATTGGGTAGAGGGCTAAGGCAAGTCTTATGTTACTGCTACAGAAGAGATAATGTTTGTGTGACTATTTCACACAGATGTAGTGATAATGGATTTAATGCTCTGTGATGAGACATTATTACTAATTGTAAATATTCCCCCATCAGGATAACTTGAGGCCAATGTCCGATGCTATCCAACTTTGTGGCTTGATGCTTCAGTCACTTGTGACATAGCCATATTGCCATTTAGATGGGCAATTTTCACTGTGCTGCATAAATCGTGCGGCTTTAGTCACCCATGTAAACATCACTTAATATCATGTTATAAAATAAGTGAAAGAATAACTTTATTGCACATACATTAAACTCTCACTAAGCCCTCTAAATTCAAATTCGAAGGAATTCAGCACTGACTTCATACCGGCACCATGTAAATTGATTTGAAGTAAGTACACCACTGCCAAGTTAATGCTGACTCAAATACTCCTGAACGAATAATTTGTAGTCAATTCACTTCCCAATTCAACAGCTTGGTGAATGTAAATCAGCCTTTATGACGTATTAAAGTAAATAAGCTAATTGTTGTAAGGAGATATGTAGTGTATAAATATATATTACATACAAGTTAATGAATCTACACATACCTCCACCTTCAAGTGACAGAAAAGTGAGATTCTTACTTCTATAGATAACATATTATTTAGACATCATCTCAGGTTCAGAATTAAACCAATGATGGTATCGAATATTTTTAAATAATCCATGAACTGTTTATCTTTTCAATATATGATTAGTGTTATGAAACAATGTCAACAATGAAAGGTTTATAGGACACCTAAGCGAAATCATAGTAACTTTCTATAACACACATTACCACGTAAGCAAGTTGTTTACCGCACAACACCTTGGCCACGATATGTAAACATTAAAAAAAAACAATTTCCGTAATTGAAACGAGCGAATCCAAAAATAGAATCGACCTATTATTAAAATTAAACTCCCTCGAACCATATTTTTGTACACTTCTAATTTATGTGAACAAAAATTAAGTTTTTATCAACATATATGACTTATAAATTGAGCATTCCACCGAGCAAATTTCAATTTAATCGGTTGAGATGGGAATTAGAAAATATTGCACGTGTTATTGACTACGCCAAGAGCTATAGAGTACTTACATTTTTAATGCACATTTTGTGTGTTTACAATTATAAACAGTCTTTAAACAAATTCCTTGTACGTCTTTTGATATTTATGCAACACTTTTAATAGTTAATATGCCACTATAACCTTAAAAATCACAAATTCGAGCACTCCAACGAACAAGCGTTCGTGGCGCAAATGGCGACTACCTTGAAGTTAGAGACAGTTGCTGCAGAATACGAATATGAACAAGGAACATATGAAATTGCAAAGTAAACAACTTCGTTACAATATACATTTACCGGTAATAATTTTTAATGAAACTAAATAAATTTGATAACAGAAAAAAATGGCAATATCTAAATATTTACCGTTTTTAAAAGAGAATCATATCCTTGTTAATTTAGTTGAGCCGAAAATGACAAATCGTTTTAGTTTTAATTTGAAATAAAAAACGCGGTAACGAAAGTTTAAACTACTAAGGAGTTTATTTCCTTTAATTAAATCAAAAAGGGCCCACTACATTCTTGGAAAAAACGATTCTGTGGAACGGGTCAGGCAGGTTGTTGTGTAAAAAAAACCGAGAAACAAGTGTTGATTCTCGCGTCCTGGCCAGGGAATTAAAAACTGCTAACTTTGCTCAGACATACTAAAAAGGTTTTACACCAGACAAGGCCTTATGAGAACGTTTATGGCGATTAAAACAGCAACACCAGCTAGTTGATTTTGTCTGGTTCTTATGACTACATTCCATATGAGGCTCACAGCGACCACGTTCACGACAGCAATTTTTCCTGTTCCTTAATTCATTTTTCAAAAATTTAACAATAGCCTCTTAACGCCCAGGTTTCGAAACGCTTTCTTTTATTAAACGCCCTAAGTACTTAAAAAAAGTTTCATTGTCAAAAAACTCAAGACTGAACTTTAAAATAGTGCCTTACAGTAAGTAACATCACAAGTATGATTTTTTCTTGTCTCAGGTGAACGAGCACAAGGGAAAAAAGGTAAAAAAAAGTAACCTTTTCGTAGGCCTTTGGGCCAAAAGCTCTAGACTTAAAATAACATTCTTTTTACATCAATTTTTTCAACTACCATCAAAAATATGAAAAATAAAATAAAACTTAAAAACCAATTTAATAATCTTAATAAACAAAAAATCCATTAAAATCAATAGAAACATTTACTTTATTTTTATTTATTTAAAACATTTGAAACAATCATCATAGTCCTTATTAACCCAAAAGTCTATTAAATGGTCTTAATGTTTGAATTATGATAATTTTTACTTATTCTCAGATCCATATAAAGTATTTATGTAAATAGCAAATATAGAATATAAACACCCATTTTTGATAAGAATATAAAAACAAATCGTAAAGATTTCATCAATGCACTATGATTTATTTTCACACTGACGATTTTGTTCGATGTGAAGTCAAGAAAGACAAATATCTTTTGTTTTTGTTCGCACTTTTGCTTGGTCATCAAGAAGCTTTTGTGTGTAAGCTTCTTGTTGGTCATACACAAACAAAAACCTGGAATATACGTTCGGAGACATCACTTTATAAAAAAGTGGTAATATAAAATTAGTAGCGGGGTACTCTTTTGACTGTGATGATAGTATGACCGATCATAATTACTCAATATAACTTTGAATAAAACTTTTAAATGTTATTTTATTTTTCTAATTTAAAGTTGGTCGAACATCTCCATTTTATATTTTAGAAATTACAGGAAGATTTATTTTTCACTAATCAGACCTTAGCAATATGGACATCAAATAGGTACCTATATTAAAAATACATTATATTAAAAACAATTTTTTTCTTATCTAAATATTCTAGTTGTAGTAGTTAATAAAATGAAAGTAAATGAACGATAAATTATTTCCTCTGATTTCCCCATATTTAACACGGGCAACATTATGTCGCGCGAATACAGCGCTGCGTCTGCAGAACTTCTATCGTGAAATGGACTTTACCTACCCTGTTTTATAGCCTATCCTATGTATATATCTGCTGTACACAACAGAGTTTTTGGCGGGAACTGAAAGGGGACGTTGTGCTGTGCAGTTTTATTTTCTAAAAATGTGTAAAATTACTCTAAAATGAACAATAGTTGTAGGATATTGATAGTTTTTGAGTAGTAATTATGTGTTTTGTGAGAAATATGAACTGTAAAGTCAAATGTGGCCTTTTAAGTTGTCACAAGAACTCCGCTGAATGGCACTAGCTGATAATCTACAGTTCAGCTGTGCTACACATAGGTTTAGGAAAATGAAGAAACTGCATTGAATCTAAGATCTGGCTTAAAGACCTAGCTGCCAAGCCATAAAATCCAAAAAAAAAAAAAAGCCGTACACAACGCAACATGACATTAGCAAAATCAATGCATAGATAAATGGCATTTTAGCGTAGACAGAAAAAAAAGAGAAAAACAATTAGGTATACAAATATCCCTCGATGATTGCTTTAATTTCATAATTTTGTAATAAAGAAAATATTAAGAAACGTTATTTTTCGTTATAACTAGCATGACAGACAAATGTAGGGTGTGTTTGTGCGGAGATAGGCGTATGTGCGCTATAAGAAACACTGTGTTTCAAGAAGTATGGGAAAAGCTAACGAATGTTAAGGTGAGTTCATTCTCTACTTACTTGAAACTTTTGTATAAGGGTGTGGTGAGTAGAAACAGACACTTGCCCTTTAACGGAATACAGGCTAATTAGGTAGTCGTAAGTAAAAGTGATTTATTTTGATCTAGTTTCGATCCCAGACGGGTCCGTTGTTATTCAATATTCATAATATATGCGTAACATACTTAGCTGAGGATAAACAATATGTATGTTTGTCTGCTGATCATAATGTATATTCTTTACTAGGTATAATAAAACCGAAATAACTAGACACGACCAAAGGCATCGTTTCGGCTGCTACTCAGCTATCCGGTGCACAAATTTTAACTAGTGGGTGGGCGTAGTGGTTAGGGCGGAAGGTATACTTACCCTTTCTGCAACTCCTAGGGTCGGGAGTTCTTGAAATATTTATTTTTGATAAACATAACCTCACTTATGTGGAAGTGAAGAAGTCGTGGAAGGCCACGACACACCTTCCATGGTCAAATTGATCGTGTACTAGCGGAGGGTGATGTCAGGAGCCTTAAGAACAGACGAGTGTGCATGACAAGAGTTATGAATGTCAAAGAAGCAAGTGAGGTGTGTAAGAATGGGCCTAAATGGCGCTCTGTTGTCTGTGCCTACCCCACAAGGGAACTGGCGTGAAGTTATGTATGTATGTATGTATAACCTCACTTATTTTTTCGCTAACCTTATTGTGATGGTATGTGAAAAGTCGCGACCAGTGATGAACAGTGATTTAGGTTAGCTTCAGACCAAAGTGGACATGCTGCGGCCGTGGTCAGCAAGTGCCAGAACCGACTGGCAACCATTTATTATTTATTTTATACACACAATTTATAATTTCGTCTTTATTCCCCATTATTTTGAACATTTTTATGGTTACTCTTGTAGTGTATGCCAATGCTCTGTTGTGTTTTTTCTTCATTTTTTGATGATACATGCTGTTTTTTGGCACTTTTTCTTTTGATTCTTGGCTTTCTTTTTAACTACAAAAGGATTGTTCAACTCTTTAATTGCAATATTAGTGGAAAAACAACAGGTTATGTTTATTAAAAAAACTGAAGATCTCCGGACCATAGGGGTTGTAGTAGGGGTAAGTATGCCTCCCCCCTTCCCTATTCCACCACCCCGCTATTTAA
Source organism: Dendrolimus kikuchii (assembly GCA_019925095.2). Taxonomy (NCBI): domain Eukaryota; kingdom Metazoa; phylum Arthropoda; class Insecta; order Lepidoptera; family Lasiocampidae; genus Dendrolimus; species Dendrolimus kikuchii. The sequence continues at coordinate 37,695,617 of CM034387.1, forward strand.
AATTCATGCACCAGATTGCTATACCATTACCATTGTATCTATGCAGAGTGCTAAATGAAAATTTCTGTCTTGAATTTTAGTTCAATACTGACGATGGGAAACCACTCCTCGTATGCTACATATGCTGTGCACAGCTGAGAAAATCACATGAGTTGATGAAGAGGTCTCTGAAGGCTGAGGAGTTGCTCACAGCTGTTATGAATAAAGGTTCTCAAGTAAGTTATTGTTATGATGAAGTAAAATGTATTAAATTGGTTTTGATATCCCGGAAAGTATCCCAATATGGTGTCAATACTTTGTAATTTGACTAGTAATAAATTATTTCATCCCTGCAGGAACGGAGAAAGAATACAATTTCCTGCGGCCAGGCGGCCTGTCATAAGAGGTGACAAAACATTCCACAGCCAGGTGGTAGGGTATTTGCCCGACTGGATGGTTACTACCCCTAGTCTAAAGTATGTCGCCATAACAAGCTTGAGTTGTGTTTCAGCATTAGTGACCAGGTTGCAGTCTCCTTTAAGAGAGCAGCAGCGCATTTGTTCTTCTTCTGCGAACGGGCGGTTTCCGCAACTCGACGACGAAGCGCCTATTTTGCGTGCGAGGGTGGATGAGGGTTTACTCCATCCAGCCCAGCTCCTCCAGGAAGTCCACCAGCTTCTTGACGTTGCTGAAGACTTCTTGGAGGCTACCTGGGGCGTCCAGATACTTCGCCCTGTATTGGGCCACCTCTCCGCATTCAAGCAGGACATGGGCGGCTGTTTCTTCTTCCTCCAAGCATGCTCTGCACAGGGGGCTGTCAGTGACACCTATATTAAAAAGATGTCTGTTAAAATTGCCATGTCCAGTGGCTGCACTAATAACTAGCCTCAGCCGGGACCGACTGAGCTTTAAGATATTCCTGGAGAAATGCAGGTTTAGCCGAGGCATTGCCAGCTTGGCTTGCCTGCAATCCTCCAGGTTGTCCCAGAGTTGCTGATGTAGTGCCCTTGTCCTTTGATTTATGTAGTTTCTAAACCAACTGTGCGGCAAAGGCAGGAAAGGCTCCGGTCCAACTGGTTGGGTTTCGGAACCTCTCCTTGCTAATTGATCTGCCGCATCATTACCTCGGGCACCACTGTGTCCTTTGATCCATTGAAGGGTCAAGGTATTGTTCTTACCTGCCGCCTCGTTTAGAGCCGAGTGGCATTCGTATATTAGATTTGAATAAATAACCCTGCTACTAAGGGCTTGTAGTACCGACCTGCTATCCGAGAGTATTCTGATGCTGTGATCATTGACATCTCTAGCAACGATTGCTTTAGCTGCAAGCAGAATGCCCATGCACTCTGCTTGATATACTGTATTAAACTTACCCAGGGGCTCGGATATGTTAATATTTAGGTCTTCCGAGAAGACTCCCGTGCCTGAGCCCGAGCTAGTCTTTGACCCATCAGTGTAGAGGCTAAGCTCATGATGGGAAAGATAACTGTCGTTACCTTCCACGAGTTCAACCTTGTATTTTTTGTCGAAAATGAAAGCTTTCTCTATTCTGTCACTGACCGCTTCCACCAAGGGTGAGTTGGACCAGGCTTCCGAGAGAATGCTGAAATGTCTTACCTTGTCAAACCTAAGTGTTTTCAGGTGTTTTAATCTTAGGGTCGCCATTGCTGCCTCTTGTTGTACAAACAGGTGCAGTGGAGGGATGCTAAGAGCTATTTCTAGGGCCGCGGTGGGCGTTGTCCTCATACAACCCGTCACAGCGCAGCACGCTTGCCTTTGTAGTCTCTGAAGTTTGGCCGTGCAGGTCGCAAGCTTAGTCCTTGTCCACCAAACCACAGAGCCATAAGTTAGCATAGGTCTAACCACAGCTGTATAGAGCCATAGAAAGAGTTTGGGATGAAGTCCCCAACGCTTACCAATCATCCTACGGCATTGCCATAAGGTCACACTGGATGCGTTGACTTTATTGTCAACATGGCTGCTCCAGTTTAACTTGTTGTCTAGGGTTATCCCCAGATATTTGACCTCATTTGATAACTGAAGTGTAGTTCCAAAGAGGGTCGGTAGTCTGTAATTACCTAAGACTCTCTTATTTGTAAAGAGAACAACCTGCGTTTTCTGTGGGTTGACAGAGAGTTCCTGCTCGTTGCACCACTTCTCCATTACGCGCAGGGCTGCCTGTAACCTATCACACACCATGCTGGCATTATTACCTACATTTAGTATGGTGATGTCGTCGGCGTAGCCAACTGTGTAAAAGTGTTGGCTGTTTAATTTGGAAATGAGATCGTTCACAACCAAGTTCCACAGAAGTGGGGAAAGTACTCCTCCTTGAGGACAGCCTCGAACCACATGGGCGCCTTTCGTGTCTTCCCCAACCTTTATAAATCTGTTACTTAACATGTTAATTATCCAGTCGATTAGCAGGGTTTCCACTCCGTGTCTACGGAGCGCTGTGTCGATACTGGTGAAATTGGTTTTGTCAAAGGCCCCCTCTATGTCTATGAAGCAGCCCAGACAGACCAGCTTGTTTTGAAGAGCAGACTCAACTTTACCTACCACCTGATGGAGTGCAGACTCGGTAGATCTGCCGGGGCAGTAAGCATGTTGGTGCTTGTGAATGGGTAGAGTGCGTAGCGCATTGTCTCTAAGGTGCCTGTCGCATAGTCTCTCCAAGGTTTTAAGGAGAAACGACGACAGACTTATGGGTCTAAACGACTTTGGATTAGTGTAATCACTCTTACCTTGCTTGGGTATGAAGATAACCCTGACTTCACGCCAGGCAAGGGGAATGTATTTATGTGCCAGGCATGCCTGAAAGATGCATGCTAGGATGGAAATCAATTTTTCCCCGCCCCATTGTAGTAGTGCCGGGAAGATGTTATCATTTCCTGCTGACTTAAAAGGCTGGAAGCTGTCAACCGCCCATTTCACCTTACTGAAGGTAACGATCTCACAGGCTGTTTGCCAGCAGTGTTCTGTAACTAAAGAGTTGATTTCCACACGTCTAGGGGTTTCTTCTATTTGACACCCCGGGAAGTGTGTTTGTAAAAGTACCGTATTCGATTCCTCCTGGCTCAGGGTCATTGTGCCATCGCTCTTGCGTAGGTTGCCAACAGCACAAGGCCCCTGTTTGGCCAGTAACTTCCTAACACGGTTCGCTTGTGGTGTGGAGTTAATGCTTTCGCAGAATTTTCTCCATGAATTTGATTTCCAGTATCTGATGCGCTTTTTATATAGAGATTTGGCTTCCTTGTAGGTATCCCAATCCCTATCTGCACCTGTGTTCATTGCTTTGTTGAAGGCTCTCCTAACCTTTACACGCAGTTTTTCGAGTTCTTTGCCCCACCAGCCATTTTTGTCAGCCTTGGCACAAGGTACCTTTAGGGGACAGGCCTTATGGTAGCAGTTTATTATGGTAGCATTCAGGGTGTCTACCTGCTGTTCAATCAGTGCCGTACTTATTAGCCTAGCAGTTGATGGTTGTTTGTCCAGTTCATGCGCTATAAGTTGTTTATAGCATGACCGGTCGGTTTTCTTTGGGCACCTTCTAGGAGACGCCGAAGTGCTGGTTTGTTGTAAGTCATAGCGGATCCACCTGTGATCGGAACACGATGCTTCCTTCGACACGTGCCATCCCGTTATCAGGTTTAGAGCCTTTGGGGTCGCTAGCGTCAGGTCGATTATTGTACTGCACCGTCTTCCTACAAAGGTGGGCTCGCTGCCATTGTTTACTATGTCTAAACTAGTAGTTAAAAGATATTCAACAAGATAGTTACCTCTGTTGTTGCTTGCTTCCATACCCCACAGAGGGTGATGGGCATTGGAGTCTGTAGATATGATCAATTCCCAGCCATTTTTCTCGCAGAATCTGATCAGTCTGTTAACTTCTGCAGGTGGTACCTCGTCTGCCTCATGCATATAGGATGATGCAATAACGAAGTCGAAGTTGTTAATACCTTGATTTGATTTGAGCGATATAGCACACAGGTCTCTGGAAAAGAATTCCATTAAAGGCTGTGCACTTATATTACCCCTAACATATATGCAGGCTCTCGCCTCCCCAGAGTTATCATGGAAAAGCTTACCGCCAATGTTGGAAAGTCCGCATACGTTGCCGCCCCTGATCCACGGCTCCTGGATCAGTGCGATGACCGGTGCTGTTGATGCAACCTCCAACCATCTGCGTAGTTGAGCCGTAGCGGTTATGCTGTGATGGAGGTTGCATTGTAAAATCTGGATGCTATTGTAGGAAGGGGGATCCATTTGGATCACCCTCCTCCTCCAGGCCTAATCTGGAGAGGTCCAGGAGCTCGTCGTCACTTGACGCTTCGACCGCTCGACTGGACCCCACCTGCATAGTCTCCTTCTGCTCCAGAGGTGGAGTTACCTCAGACATAGGGACATCCGCGGCAGCTTGCACCCCCGCAGTCTCGTCCAGGAGGTCCGCCGGGGTGTCGACAAACCGTCCTTTGGGGCCCTGGAATTTCAGGTACACCGCACCCAGCCGATAGCTGAGGCGGCGCTTCCTGGCCAGGACCACAGGGACAAGATCCTTGGGGATGCTCACCACCACGAACGTCGCCCTAGTCTGAGGCAAGATAGCGTGCACACGCCACCTCTCCACTTGTGCCCAGGGATTGCCCCACTGCAGCATTGTGCCGATGAGCACCTTGTCACCGTCGTGTTCGTGCGGCAAGAGAATACCGCAGCGAACCAACTTCGGGATGTTCTTCACGTCGGTGACCACAAGCTTGCCTACCTCCGGTAGCTCCAGGGCCGCGCAGGTCTCCTTCGTCCACTCAACAGCTGCCTCGTTGTCACAGTATAGCCGGAGCGAACCGTCGACGTAGGTAGGTCTGCGCATAAACCTAGGAGCCTCCGAGGTCGGCGCCTGTGTTTTTGCCGACGTGATGATCCTTTCTGTCAACAGCTTCTCAATTTCCGCGGCGGTGGCTTGGGAAATGAAGCTCGTTGAAGATGTGATGACCAGCTCCGCCTTGGGAACGAGAAACAGGTTTATATTGTGCCTTATGGTCTATTTTAGCCAAAATATTAATATTTCAGTAAAAAAACAACATGAACATATTTTATTTAGGAATTTTATAAATATTTTGACATTTCGTAACGAAAACGCGTCAAGCTGTCATGGCGTCTCGCATGACGTCACGGTGTGCAAAACAAACATCTGTTTGGTTGAAGTGTTATCAAAAGTTTAAAAAATACATAATAATAAATGAATACTAATTATTACAAACACTGTACAGTACCGCAGTGTATCAGTACAACGATAAAAACACCACAGAAACTGTTTTTTTACGTGTCTAAGGGGTAAACAAATGAGGAGAAAGTGGCCACATTTTTGTGAAGATCATTTTGATGTAAGTGTTTATCAGCCCTATTTATAATTCTACGTTACCAAATGATATGGAAAATTACGTATAATATCAAATAATGGGATCTGTATCACACTTACGTTTGAAACCAAGCTGTTTACCTAGTAAATTTGATTGTAAGACAGATAGAAGAAAGCGAACTTGTAGCAGTCTAAATCGACCTTATAATTATATACAATAAAAAAGAAAAGATGATGCTATTAAGAAAGTGTGTAAATAAATCAGTTGAAAGTAGTACTGTATTAGCCAGTACCAGTGGTGCTAGTTTAATTCTTGAAAATACTTCTAACACAACCACAGGTTCTTACATTAATAGTATGTAGTCCTAATATTAATTTTCTTGAAACAATCTAATAATAATATTGTCAATTTATTTTCAGTTTTACCCCAGGAAGAAGGTTTACAAGGTCTTAGAACAGCAAATAAATCTGTTTAAGTACTGATGACACATAAATATAGAAGCTACTCAATCCAGTATTAAGCTAAGCCAGACTGTGGACCAGGCAGGATCACTAGTAGTCTTCACAAAAATCAGTTTCTTCATTTCCATTTTAAGTGAAATATTCTGTGAAATCATTAAGGCCATCTGGATCCAGTATAAGCAAAGTTTCAAAGAAATTAATAATGGAAGAAGTCACTGTGACACTCTGTCTTTATATACTTCATCCGTTACTCACACGAGTCCTCACTGTCACCATTCCACTCAACACATCTAGATCAAATCTTTCATACAAATAAAAAATATGTAAATAAATACTCTTTCCATGAACAATTTTACTTTATTCATGATAAGTCCACTAATGGCTGGTTCCTATATCTTATAGAGTTCATTTACCTTACCATAGCTTAAAATTTGACATAAGCTCCATACAAATAATGTCACAATTCAACTGACGGTTGGGTGAGTGAATAGTAAGATATAGGAACCGGCCTTAAGTAGTCATGAACTAATCTAGTTACCCTAGCCCTAGAGCATGGTAGTTTAGTTAATTTATAAGATTGCCTCATTAAATGAAACTCCAAAATCATTTTGTTTTATTTTATTATAAAATGATGAGATCAGAACCTACCTAGTGGTTACTTTATATGCTTTGATAAAGTAATGGATACACATGGCATTTCCAAAATGGTAACAAACTGTCAGTAATAAGATCATTAACATATTCATAACTGATTGCTACACAGAAAGTTTAAATTTTTTACTATTAGAAAAATCTGGATCCGCTACACAAAATATACATGTTTCCACAGCAGTCAAATACATTTATATTTGTAATTGAGCATATTTGTTTGTAGTCTTCCCATCTTTAATATAATTTGAATATGGTTTGTACTGTAGACACACTTAATTTCTACTATGCAATTTTCACATGTACCATCCGGTGAACCAGCAGTCATTGGATATTGTTGACTTAATATGAGACCACATTTCTTAATTTTTTTAATGAAGTTTCAGCTCCAAATTTTCTCTAACTGTGGGTCCTGCATCTACTTACTTCAAAAGCCTGTGATGCTGTTATCCATCCATATCTTAATTCATGCTAGACTGCTTTTAAATTGCTCCCTTGTTTCCACTTAAAGTTTTTAATGACAGCATCTGATATTACTGCATTTCTTAAAAATATCATTTTTCATTATATTTTAAAACAATTTGATATATTAAAGCGCTGGCTGTATCACTGAGAACAGAATTATGTTGATATTTAAACAATGCACAATCCTCAAGTTTCATTTTTTGTCCTTCTTCTAAAAACTTATGAGCACATTTGATGGTAAACTAGGGTTACTACTACATATTTTAAACTGGTTCACAGTTGTGATAGCTTCGATTTTTTCCAATAACAATCCGCAGAATTGCATACTGGTTCTTCACTCCTGCGATGACGATAATTTCGATAGCACTTTATGATCTGGGCATATTTTACACTTTACAATACAGGAGTTTGCCATCACGTTTCAATTGCACATAACTTATGGCGTCATCTCAATAACATACTGGCGATGATCTACAAAAGAAATTTCACCATTAGCATCAACATTTACGAATATTAAAATTATCATAACCTCAAAATTAATTATTAAAAAATAATACTTTGCCATATCTTAATCACAATTTTAACATTAGGTGCTATTGTTTAATGTTATATACTTACACAGAAGTTTTAATATGGAATTCTGCAAAGCACAAATTCGTGTTAGTTGCGAAAAAGGCACCCAGCATAACAACATCGATTTTTGGCAAATTATTGGCATTTGCTTTTATACAACTTGCCTTTATTATAACTGGTTGTTGTAGTCGTATGAACACAGTGTATAACAATGGAAATACTATTATTTTACAGCAAAATTACTGGAAAACGATGAATTTTCACTGAGAATTCATTATCAACTTGCTATGTTTTGCACACTATGACGTCACGCGCTCTGATTGGCGTTCATTGTCACGTGACTAATGGCTGCAATGTAACAATTTTATTTCTCAAAAATATAAATTAGTATTTATTATTTTAATTAAAACAATTTATTTATGACATGTTTAGATCGTAATCTACGATATATATAAAAATCTGCCTATATTTTTCATACTGTCAACTACCGGATATTCAAAAAGTTATATAAAGATATTAAAGCAGTCTTGAATATGAGGTAATTTATTTTGATAAGGATGAATACCAAGATACAAATAAAGAGCCTTTCCTAGCGGTGGCATTTTAATTAAATTATACATCTGTCTGGGCTCCTCTCTGGCTGGTATGGGTTCTTGTAGTAATTAGTGGACTGTTCTAATTGTAAGAGCTTTATTTCGACTACGGTACGGATATTATTGCGTAAGCGTCGCCGGACGGTGTAAGGCGGACTGCGCATGTGCTCCAGTATTGGCGGCTCCCCTCCTAGCAGAGTAGAACCGGTTAAGCTCCAACAGCATCAAGAAATTATTGAAACAAAATAGCAGTTCCATTAATTTTATTTTCATGTAACTTACATACATACATACATAACTTTACGCCAGTTCCCTTGCGGGGTAGGCACGGACAAGAGAACTGGTGTGAAGTTATGTATGTATTTTATCCGTACAGGAACGGTGAAAGAATACAATTTCCTGCGGCCGGGCGGCCTGTCGTAAGAGGCGACAAAACAACCCACAGCCAGGTGGTAGGGCATTTGCCCGACTGGATGGCTACCACCCCTGGTCTAAAGTATGTCGCCATAACAACCTTGAGTTGTTTTCCGAGCAGCAGCGCATTTGTAGCAACTTTGGTGTTGCAAATGTTCATAGGCGATGGTAACCGCTGTCCATCAAGTGGGCCGTCTGCCTGTCTGCTGATCTCCTGCAATAAAATAAAAAAAATGTATGTATGTATGTAATTTACATGAAAATAAAATTAATGGAACTGCTATTTTGTTTCAATAATTTCTTCATGTAAATTATTTTTAAATAATTTAGACACTGCTCTCATACAGATAGAGTTGGAAATGCTTTAAGGTTTTTCGACAATAGCACGAATTTCGTGTTTTAAAGCTTAAATATATTCGACTTTGTGACGTCACGAAATTTAGGACCTTGTTAAATAGCTTGTTATCCGTGCAGGAACGGAGAAAGAATACAATTTCCTGCCTTGTGGCGGCCTGTTGTAAGAGGCGACAAAGCAACCCACAGCCAGGGTAGGGTATTTACTCGCCTGGATGGCTACCAACTCTGGTCTAGAGGTAAAAGATTCTCCACAACCCAATATCCCAAATATATAAACAGATATATAAGTACGTGTAAGTAGTATATTATAACAATAGCTAGAAATAGGAAAGTATATATATGAGTGGCTGATCATCTCCCCCGGGCCAAAACAACCAGCTCAAACACAAATCGAGTTGGGGGTTTTGGCTTGGGAGAGGCAACGCGGTCGCTCAAGTATATATGGCTAGTATATATATATAATAGTATTAAAATACATATATTTAGTATATGTAAATAAATAATATAATCCAACACCAACCAACCCAAACCAACATCATCCAATCCCAACCAATAATCCAACCAGTGATCGTATATATATATAAATAGATAGAATATAGATAGTAATAGACTCGGGCATATCTAGTTCGCCCGGGCTAAAGAAGGAGAAAAAAAAAAAAAAAAAAAACAACTCTGGTCTAGAGTATGCCGCCATAACAACCTTCATTTGTGTTCCGGCATTAGTGAACAGGTTCCAGTCTCCCTTAAAAGAGCAACAGCGCATTTGTAGCACCTCTGGTGTTGCAAATGTCCATAGGCGATGGTAACCGCTTTCCATCAAATGGGCCGTCTGCCTGTCTGCTGAACTCCTGTAGTAAAAAAAGAATATAATATGTGCTTGTTGGATCTGTCGATTCACTGGTCGGTAAAAATAATAAATCACTCGTGAATATTGTGATTTTTTGGAGGTGAAACTTCTTTTTCGAACGCGACCCCTAAGGTTTGATATCGACTGCTTTGGGAATCATACATAACTTCACGCCAGTTCCCTTGCGGGGTAGGCACGAACAACAGAGCGCCATTTAGGCCCATTCTGACAAACCTCACTTGCTTCTTTGACATTCATAACTCTTGTCATGCACACTCGTCTGTTCTTCCCTCCGCTAGTACACGATCAATTTGATCATGGAAGGTGTGTCGTGGCCTTCCACGACTTCTGCATCCATCCACTTTTTACATGCCCGAACCACTGGAGCATTCCTTTCCTTACCTTCACCCCGACACTCTCTTTCAGAGCAACTCTCTTTCTTACTTCGGTATTACGAACGCGGTCCGCGAGCGTCACTCCGCAGCTTTGGGAATCACTAGTCCAGATAATGATTCCAGCTTGGCTCTACCACATGAGACAGTTGTTCTCGCCAGTAGACTTATCTGATTTGTATGATACGAATATTGTTGCAGATTGGACAGATACACATCAAGAGGATGACCTGAATATTGCTGATGTTGAGCCAGCAGAGACACCTTGTGATTATGATACTCCCCTGAAGAAGATATTAAGAAGAGAAGTACGAATTATTTTGAAGAGGGTTGATACAGGTATGAGGTTGAATTTTCGTTTTCGTTGTGGGGGTTTATTGAAGTGATAACTTCTTTTGGGAGGGTAAACCGCTTCGTTACGTAACGCGTTACGACGCCAGTCTGTCTGGCTTCCCTTTCTCTCACGCATAAGGCAGCGGTAGGCAGGCTCCTCCTCTCTCACTCTAACATACTAATAATGTACATAAACCAAATTCTAATGTACATATTCAAGAGTTGTAACTAAGAATAAAATATATTTTATAATCAATAAAAGATTTTATTAATGAATAACCTTTCCTTACATTATCATATTAATATACATAAAATTTAAGTAATAACCTAAGCTTTTCTCAAGTTAAACAATTTCAACATTAAATAGTTCTAATGTATTATTAGTATAAGTTTAGTATTAAAATTAGAATAAATTAATATAATAAGTTATTCTTAAGGTACACCACAACACATAAGAGTGTACGAATTCCTAACTTCTTACATACATACATACATAACTTCACGCCAGTTCCCTTGCGGGGTAGGCACGAACAACAGAGTGCCATTTAGGCTTATTCTTACACACCTCACTTGCCTCTTTGACATTCATAACTCTTGTCATGCAAGCTCGTCTGTTCTTAAGGCTCCTGACATCACCCTCCGCTAGTACACGATCAATTTGATCATGGAAGGTGTGTCGTGGCCTTCCACGACTTGCTTCCTAACTTCTTCTTAAATTTAATTGTAAAAAAGGGTACGGAACTAGCGTCCGTAGTTGTTAATAAAAAAATATATTAAATAGTTCAACTTAGTTTAGTTTAAGTTATCACTTCTGTCGGGCGTCCCGAGACGTACACGTTTGGTTTTTTTTTGTGTGTGTTGTCTGTCGATGATGTTACCCCATTGGGATGAGGGTGACGCACCAATGGCGAGAGCCCATGGCTCCATCGCAGCGTGAGCTAGGCTCAGTCGCTGGAGGGGAGTACAAAATAAGACGACGTGTGTTGTACTCTCTCAATTAAATTAACCCTTAGAAGGGGACAAATTTTTTTTTTTTTTTATTGCAGGAGATCAGCAGACAGGCAGACGGCCCATTCAACGTTCGTTTCAATTATCTGTATTTGACCACAATTTTGTGGTGCTTCCCAATCAGCAGTGTGTGACAGTTCGGCAACAAATTTGTGATGGTTCCGTCTTATTCGCTCTGTAATCCTCTTTCTTTAATGGAATTTGTAATTAATTTTATATCTATGATTTGTATGTTCATTGTTCAGATAATAATTAAGATATCTTATAGTTGTTTACAGTTTCTAGAATAAATTCACTAAAATTGAGTTACAGGTATTTTTTATTATTTCGTTGTTTTGTTTGGGTATATTATTGTATAATTCTTATATATATATTACGTTTATTAATGTAATGGTTCAAAGTCACCTACGTACTTGAGGTCTTAGGACATATGAGGTTTTGGAGGTGGGCACTGAAAACCAGTGCTATATGCCTATGCGAAATATGTTTCGGCACAGCGAAAGACTGAGTGTCAACCAATGATATTGAATAAAAAGAAGTAGACAAGGGATCAAGGCTCTGCGAGTGGCACGTAAAATCTGAGCTAACTAGCAAACTCGGAACTCAGTCTAGCGTCGGTGTTTACGGAGCGGAGGACCGTACGACGCCCACAAAATATACTCGTCTCTTTTTCGCTTGCGCTAAACAAGGCACGTTGTCTTACTTATACACGTGTTGTAATGTAGTGTAACAGTACAATGTTACATTATCTATGTGTGCGTCAATGTTTGTCTTAGGTATAATAATTTGGCATCCAGACGAAAGTTTGCATTGGTCTTCTATTTATTTAAATTGTTAAGAGGTAAATTATTAAACCCAGGAGTATTAGCTGAAATCAAACTAAACGTTCCAGCGAATTTTGTGCTGAGACGTAGGCAGCCATCAATGTTCGTAGTACCATATGGCAGGACCAACTTGCTTAATAAGGCGCCGATGACACAGGCCTTGCGAACATTGAACAAGATATGTGAACAAATTGACATTTTTATCTGTACTGTGACTGAATTCACAAGAACTGCGTATTATATTATATGTTATAACGACTGAATTTGTATATATATATATCTATAGTGTATTATGTGTACCACGCTATCGTATTGGTGGCAACTGTAATGATAGCGATGTTTGTAGGCTAATAAATAAATAAATGTGCCATTTCTAAAGCTAGAATCCTATAGACGTACCATGTCTACTTCTTTTTATTCAAATGTCATTGGTGTCAACGTCATTTCATACATTGCGGCTTTCTTTTATTGTTATTTTCTTATTTGTTTGTATTGTGTGAGTCGCAATTTGAAATAAATATTTTCTTTCTTTATTTCAAACTAACCGATTGTCATGATTTCCGTAAAAAAATGTAGGTAGGCACCTATATTTTTTTACGGAAATCATGACAATCAACTGACACGATTCCTTAGAAAGAAACACAAAATACATTTGATTTAAAATTTAATTAGTTACGTCGCCCTTGCTTTCAGGCGCACCTGCAAGAAAACGCACATTAGACGAAGTACCTCAAATAACGAAGCGAATTAAGCTCGAAGAAACAACTGAGGACATAGAACCTCTAACTGATGCTGTTTTGGAAATTCTGCCAAATAATAATAACAAAGGGTCAGATATATTTGATTTTAAAAAGCAAGCTGATAGCAAACAAAATACAAAATCAACGGTTAACTGCTATCAAAGAAATAAGATATCAACAAAAGTTAATATTGTACCACAAAGTAAGATTCAAGCCGAGAATGCGATTGTACAAAACAGTAAAACACTTAATTTTAGAGACTGTTGTAACAGTGGTGAAGATGAAATCGTCAAACAAAGTATTCCGAAGAGAACAGATGCAGTTGCGCCAATTACTCCAGAAGACTGTGTCATAGAGACCACCTTAAATAGAAATCTTCATAATCAGACTGGAGGAAATCTGTACCTATGTGATTTATGTGAATATAAAAGTTCCAGAAAAGATAATTTAATAATACATATAAAATTTAAACACATAAATGTAAAGAAATTCTCATGTCATATGTGTCAGTACAAATGTGTTGCTAAAAGTGATATGAAGAAACACTTCCGCAAACACACCGGTGAGAAACCGTACAAATGTGACTTGTGCGATTACAGATGTTCAGTGACGTCTTGTTTGAAGACCCATAGAAAGTATAAACACACCAATGAAAAGAAATACACATGTCGAATGTGTCAGTACAAATGTGTGAAGAAAAACGATTTGATTAGACACGTCCGTAGACACACTGGTGAAAAACCTTACACCTGTGATTTATGCGATCACAAATGTTCGGACAACAGTCGTCTCCAAATCCACATAAGGTATAAACACACGAAGGAGAAGAACTTCACATGTCATGTATGCAACTATAGATGTGTGGTAAAGAGCACTTTGAAAAGACACCTTCGCAAACACACTGGGGAGAAACCGTACACATGCGAAAATTGCGACTATAAGTCCTCGGATCGTTCCAATTTGAAAAAACATATAAAATCAAAACACGCAAAGTAAGTCTCCTTTTTTGAGGGATTATAGCTTGCGGGCGCGATGCGATGGCCGGGAGAAGGCAAAGGGATGTGGAAGAAGACGCAAGGAAGGACTCACTCACTCACTCACTCACTCATTCACTCACTCACTCACTCACTCACTCACTCACTCACTCACTCACACTCACTCACTCACTCACTCACTCACTCACTCACTCACCACCACCACCTCCACACTGCACTCATCCCCCGGGGTTCACACACTCACTAGGATTATGGTTTAATGTGCATTAAATTCAGTTACAACAGTATATTTCCTTTATGGTGTTCCAAAGAACGTATATTTAGGATATTGCGGTGACAGCAGTGACACTCCCTGAATGTCTTGTATTGCGCATTCTTCATTTAAAGATTTATTCTCTTCTTGATGGCGATGATGGGGAGGAGAATTTACAAGGAGATGTTCCTCAACGCAACCATAGCTCCAACGCAGTTTGCATTGATTTGGTCAATGTCAAGGTTGGAAAATATCAGATGCATATAGGAGTAGGACTTAACACCCCGGTGGCTACCACCCCTGGTCTAAAGTATGTCGCCATAACAACCTTGAGTTGTATTCCGGCATTAGTGACCAGGTTCCAGTCTCCTTTAAGAGAGCAGCAGCGCATTCGTAGCAACTTTGGTGTTGCAATTGTCCATAGGCGATGGTAACCGCTTTCCATTGTGTGGGCCGTCTGCCTGTCTGTTGATCTCCTGCAATAAAAAAAAAATGAATACAAAAAAGAAAAATTTGATCGGTGATCTTCCAAAAATCACTTTCTGGGATCCTGAGGACAACACAAAACATTGGATAGATGTCATTTACTGTTCCCTTCACTTCTTATTTCTTTGGCAAAAGGCTTGTTCTTGGTCGAACTACCATTACTGCCAACGTCAGGTGTGGAAAAGACAAGGTATAAATAAATAAATGGCGATGAACGGATAGATAACAAAACACAAAAAAAGGGGGGAAAGGAAATAAATATTTATTCTAGTATTAATTCACGACCGCCACCATCTGAAACAATATCACTATATACACACACAGGACAACACAATTTTTAGGCTATATACAAAATTTGTTAAATTCATAGCTGGGCATTAACTCGTTAATCCGTTAACTTTAAGTTAACGTAAAAATATGATAAAGGAATCGTTATCTTCCGTTAAACGTCCCAAAGTCCGTTAATCGTTAATCCAGCACAACCACAATCTTTTTATTACATGTAATACTGCTATACCCTCAAGCGCTGCAGTTGAACGTCTTTTCTCCACGGGCAAAGATGTACTACAGCCGAAACGAGCCTCGCTTTCAGACGAGAACTTCAACATATTAATATTCATTAATGGGAATATTCATAATAGGTTAGGGAAAAAGTCTTTTCGCATATAGTATGTATGCACTTGTAATAAGATCTCTTTGGCTATACCATTTGTATCTGGTTGGTTTTGGTATCAGTAAAAAGTTTTAATTTTAAAGAAGACAATTCCAAATTTAAATGAGAAAAATGTGTGATTTTCATTTGTTTTTCTTATTGTTAAAATGAGTGAATGTAATGAAGAAATTAGATACATTTTAAAATTTTACTACAAAAATGGTAAAAATGCAACACAGGCCGCGAAAAAATTTTGTGACGTTTATGGACCTAATGCAGTATCTGTGAGAGTAGCGCAAATTTGGTTTAAGCGTTTTCAATCCGGAAATTTTGAAATCAAAGATGCACGTCGCTCTCGTCGCCCTGTTACAGACAAAATTGATGCCATTTTTGAAAAAGTGGAGCTAGATCGGCATATTAGTAGTTACGATGTAGCTGGAGAACTGAGAATGGACCACAAAACGGTTTTGGCGCATTTGAAAAAAGCTGGGTACACAAAAAAGCTCGATATTTGGGTGCCTCATGAGCTCACTGAAAGAAACCTAATGAACCGTGTACTCATTTGTGATTCTTTATTACGACGTAATGAAACCGATCAATTTTTGGAGAAGCTGACAACTGGTGATGAAAAGTGGATCACGTACGACAAGCACGTGCGAAAAAGATCGTGGTCAAAGGCCGGTCAGGCTTCACAGACTGGCGAAACCCGGGTTAACTCGCAACATGGTGATGCTGTGTGTATGGTGGGATTGGAAGGGCATTATTAATTATGAGCTGTTACCGCCAGGCAGGACCATCGATTCTGAACTGTACTGCGAACAACTGGTGAGATTATAGCAAAAAGTTGAAAGAAAGCGGCCGGAATTAATCAACAGAAGGGGTGTAGTTTTTCACCATGATAACGCTAGACCTCACACATCTTTAGCCACTCAGTAAAAATTACGAGCGTTGGGTGGGAGGTGTTAATGCATCCGCCGTATAGTCCTGACCTTGCAGCTTCAAATTTTCACCTGTTTCGGTCTCTGCAGAATTACTTAGGCAGTGTCAGGTTAACATCGCGAGAGTACTGCCAAAACCACTTGTCGCAGTTTTTTGATCAGAAGCCCCAAATTTTTTATAGCAACTATCAAATCGTCTTAAAATTAGTTCGTCTAATTAGTGTTTCGTCCAGAACGCAATTAGTCTATCTTAATAAAATAAATTCTAAACCTTAATCCAAATGAATGAAAAAACATTGTTTATCAACATGCCTATATTAAACACTCTAATAATTATACACGTCTTTTTTTGTTTCTAACCTGTTAACTTCCAGAACCAACAGTTTTTATAAGAAGATGCAATTTTTATCACGTGTTAACGGATTAACGATTAACGTTAACTTGCGTTAAATTTTCTGAAATGTAACGCTTTAACTTTTAACGAAGTTAACTTTTTCAGTAACGGTTTAGCGATTAACGAAGTTAACTATTTGATTAGCGGTGCCCAGCTATGGTGGCCAGGCTCCAGTCTCCAGTAGCACCTTTGGCGACGGTAACCGCTTTGCATCACGTGGGCCGTCTGTCTGTCTGCTGGACTCATACAATGAAAACATACTTGTTTTTGTAGCAGGAATAACAAAAAATTTAAAATTTCTAAAATAACGTTATTGTTACTAAACAGTAATTTAACCTTTTGCTTTTACAAAGCATTTCCTGGACTGCAAAATTTTCAAGGCAGCTAAACTTCACCTTTGTGTTAACAAAAAAAAAATGCTAATTACCTTGAATAATTACGGAATATTTCTAAATTAATTTTACAAATTCTTTGACCCAAAAAGGATAAGATAGAAGGTCAAGAATTTAGATCATATTTACACAGTACTAAAGGAGATTGTCCATCGTCCACCATTCCAGAACCCGGAGAGAAAAATTCGTCTACTTAATTTACCATACCAGGAATCGAACCCGGCGCCTCTGTGTTTCACTGAACTCAACCGGTAAAATCTCAGTTTACTCAATCGCAGACATTGTTAAATTCAAATAAACAACTTTTTATTAAAAGTTCCATTGAAGAGTATTTTTTGGAATGTTATCTATACAAATAAATAAAATTCAAGTGTCTGTTCGTAATGTCAAAATAACAGCTTTTTACTAAATGCATATGAAAATATACATACATACATATTATTACGCCTGGTTCTCATGGGGATAGACAGAGACAATGGATCTCCACTTTTTTTATAGCTGGAGTACAGCAAACAGGTTGACGGCCCACCTGGTGGAAAGCGGTTACCGTCGCCTGTGGACGTTTGCAACATCAGAGATGTCACCAACGCGCTGCCAGCCTCGAAGAAATTTTATGACACCCTTTTTGAAAACTCCATATCGTAGCGCTGTGGGAAAACCTCGGCTGGGAGCTCATTCCAAATCCCCACGAGAGAAACGTTCTACAGAACCGTTGCGTACATAAGCGAAGCGGCTCAAGGAAGTGGGGGTGAACTCCCAACCGATGGCGAGCGGTGCGATGGTAGAAAGAGGACGAAGGCATCATTCTAAACAGTTCTTCGGAACATTCCCCGTTATACAGTCGGTAGAATACGCAGAGAGAAGCAAAGTCTCTCCTAAGGCCAAGCTTATGTAGACCGTCTGTTAGTATGGGATCATCAACAACGCGAACGGCTTAACGTTGAATACTGTCCAGGGGATTAAGTTGTTAAGCAGGTGCTCCATATGCGGCCTCACCTGGGCTTTATAAAGCACAAGGCGTTGCCGCGATGTGAAGTACTGCTTGGACCGGTTTAGCACTCCCAGCTTCTTGGTGGCAAGTTTTGCCTTGCCTTCAAGATGGCCCCTGAACTGTACATCGTTCGTGATGTCAACACCGAGGGTCCCAATACTTTTGGAGGTGGTAAGGGGAGTTCCTTGGAACTTGCGATGATCCTGACAAACAACTTTCGCTTCACCTACTTTAATTAACCTCTTCATACATGCACGTTTATTTGAGATGCTTATTACCTGACCTCTCTTTAACACTTTTGATAATTTGATCATGGTGTGTTCGTCTCGGTCTACCAGCAACCACTCTACCATTCACAATACTGTCATACACCTGCTTTGTGAGTCTACTTTTATCCATTCTCGCTACATGTCCAAACCAATTTTTTTTATTGCATGAGTTCAGCAGACAGGCAGACGGCGCACTTGATGGAAAGCGGTTACCATCTCCTATGGACATTTGCAACACCAAAGTTGCTACAGATGCGCTGCTGCTTTCTTAAGAGAAACTGGAACCTGGTCACTAATGCCGGAACACAACTCAAGGTTGTTATGGCGACATACTTTAGACCAGGGGTGGTAGCCATCGAGTCGGGCAAATGCCCTACCATCTGGCTGCGGGTTGTTAAGTCGAATTTACTTTATAGTAAGTATATGTTGATTCAGAACAGACGAGCGTGCATGACAAGAGTTATGAATGTGAAAGAAGCAAGCGAGGTGTGTAAGAATAAGCTTAAATGGCGCTCTGTTGTTCGTGCCTACCCCACAAGGGAACTGACGTGAAGTTATGTATGTATGTATATGTTGATTCTATTTACATTTTTATCATTTAACAATATATTTCTATAAAGTAGTTTAGTTTTTTTTTTTTTTATTGCAGGAGATCAGCAGACAGGCAGACGGTCCACTTGATGGAAAGCGGTTACCATCGCCTATGGACATTTGCAACACCAAAGTTGCTACAAATGCGCTGCTGCTCTCTTATGGGAGACTGGAACCTGGTCACTAATGCCGGAATACAACTCAAGGTTGTTATGGCGACATGCTTTAGACCAGGGGTGGTAGCCATCCAGTCGGGCAAATGCCCTACCACCTGGCTGTGGGTTGTTAAGTCGCCTCTTACGACAGGCCGCCCGGCCGCAGGAAATTGTATTCTTTCTCCGTTCCTGCACGGAAAGAATTAGTTTAACATAACTGTGATGTCTTGTCCTTAGGTTTCTGGAAAAAGATTATCGATTATCAAAATTTCTTCATTTTGCCAGCTATATTAATGTCTATTAACACCTGCCGCTTTTGCTATGATATTGGCAAAATATTTTATCTCAAAATACTACATCCATTTCTACCCTCAAACACTTGATCACTGACCATTATGTGTCCATTAAATATAATTTGTTGAAGTAAATGGAATTGTATTGTTGTTCGCATGTAGGTATATGTAATTTATATTATTTTAATCTATTTAATGGGGATTGTTCAAAAAAAATTACCCTCTGATTTTATATTTTTATTATGTAAAATAGGGTATTTTAAGATACTAATTTGAATATTTTTGTGTTTTAAGAGTTAGTTTTTTTTTATTCGATTTTTAAACAAATTATCCGATGACGTCATTGGGGACAACTTTACATTAATTCCTTTGCCTATAAAAAGAAAATAATCATATTAATCTGTGCTACTATTTAAATCTTACTGTCATTATTCATTATGACACATCGTGATCATTTTAGTGTGGCCAGCTTAGCAATTTTATCGGTAGATTTATTTTATATATTTTGGTGTTCAACATTTATTATTTTATAAAGTTACCGTTAAGTTATTTAAAGTGACCTTTAGTGAAAAATCAATATAATATAACTTAAACTGAATAATGTACAGTTAGACTGAATACCATTAATTAATAATCAGGCATAAATTACCTATTAGACACCATTGCGATGTCATTACTTTTCTTAATTTGTAATAAAGTATTCTTTCGGCGAATGCAACAGATAAAGCTCATTCGACCACTAAAATACTTTGATTTGGTATCACATTTGGGTTATCATTTTTAATGTCTGATACCTAGACATAGTCTCATTATCCAATGATGTTGTTAATCCAGTTAAAATAAAAAGGTTGTATTGTCAGTTTCAATTGAGGGGGAGGGGGGCGGGAGAATTATTAGTCAGACCTTTAAAAAAAATCAGTCGTTAGGACTGCACTTCAGAGATAAAAATTTGGTATCTGAGCGTGACGGTCGTGCGAATTCAGTGCATTTTCCCCATCCTAGAAGTATCTACCGAAGTTTTCAATTTAAAAATCATGGCGATGGTCGATAAGGTCTTTTTTAAGTCAATATGTTGGGAGTTACTTTCCTACACACACGTGTGTACCTACAAGAATTACAAATTTTAGTAATTTCACTATTATCAACCTGGCAACATTGGGTATTTAGGCTTTAGGTCGGCGGTTAATGCAGCATTTCTAAATTCTATGAATACATTACAATTAATTTCGTCCTTAGAAAAATCTTCTAAAGTCATCCGACAAAAAAGTGAACTGTTTTATTAATGAAAATGTATTAAATATTTTCTCTTTCTAAACATGGCCGGATCTTCAAATAGGAGTGTTAATTTTGTAAAGGCTGATACGCTAAACCTACCTAACATGTAATGTTATTAGAGTACATAGCTATACTCGTAGTACATATTGGAGAAATAAGAGGAGCTAAAATCCTGATGTAAGTAGTTTTGTGAAGGTTTCTAAATTCAACATGTTCGTCCATAGATCTTCCTTCCTTCTTTCCTTTTATAACCTGTGTAGTGTATTACTATTCCTGTCTGTAAATTTCATCCATATAAGAAATCAGTAATGTTAATTATTAGTTAATATATGATTGATGTAAGTATACTTTGTGTTGAAGTCAAAATTCATCTAAAATGTGCACCTATTTATAGAAAAATAGCTACATGTCTCACTCATTTATTAGAAACTGATTAAAATAATATTAATTACTTATTTGATAATTTGGTACATACATACATGCATACATAGCTTCACGCCAGTTCCCTTGCAGGGTAGGCACGGACAACAGAGTGTCATTTAGGCTTATTCTTACACACCTCACTTGCCTCTTTGACATTCATAACTCTTGTCATGCAAGCTCGTCTGTTCTTAAGGCTCCTCACATCACTAGCCTTTGATAATTTGGTACAATCAATAAAAAAAATTACTTTCTTAATAATCTATAATACAAGTAAAGTATCTCATATAAATACATACAAATAAAGGAACAGACATTGCACCACTGTCCTGGCGGTGAGATAGTGTGTTTGATTGCTAATGTATGTTATGGATCTGATCTTATACAACAAATTACCGGAAAATATGAAACTCTCCAGTAGTTTTAAATATATTCACTTGCCGGCTTAAAAGTGATTAATTAAGCACATCTATGGCTTGAAGGATTTCATGGAATATGAAGATTTGTGACAAATAGCTTAATGATTGTAAATCTCTTAATAATATGATTTTGATATGTAACATAGTTACTAATATGAAAATTTATGAGTTAAATAAGGACTATGCGAGTAATTAAATAGACACTTTATATCTTTTTTTTTTCAGGTTCAGGAAAAATTCACAACAACTTTTCTGCATAAGCAAGGGTTATGCTTGATCATAGAATTTTATGACTTATCCACTGCAGTTTACATGAAAACTTTATGTATAGAAAAAACCAAATGCTAGCCTGCAGAAAAAAGAAAAAGATAAAACTGAACATTTCTGAAAAGATTATATAATATGTCCTAAATTATTATTAATAAGTGTTTAAGTAAATAAACAAGTTTAACTGCTAAAAGTTATTTATTATTTCATCTTGCAAAATAATAAGTCAAAAGATATATTTTATTAATCAATTCATATAAATATATGGCACATACAAATTTATAACTCACAATAGTTTGCTTTCAGTATAGAAACCATCTTATTCTTATAACTCTTAATGTGAACTCTTAAGATAGTCAAATCTTCAGACAAAGTAAAGCTAAAATATTTTTGGAGGAATGTTAAATATTCATATATTGTTTACATGAATTATAACAAATAACATCTAGATTTATGTATATATAAAAATAAGTTATTTAAAATAGCCATCCTTGTTTTCAATTAATTAAGCTTTAAAGATATAGGCCATTCTTCTATGGTGGTACTAATCTTTTCAATCACTTTTCATTTATTGATTTGGGCTCGCTTGAGATAAATTCAGGTTCTGGTGAACTTTTTGTATGCCATTAGCTCCAATGCAGTTCATAAAGAATACTCCAAAGAATTCGACGAAGGCCAACCTATGCTCTGAACAAAGTCTGACAAATTGGCTTGCAACCAATGTTGGATTGAATTAGCTTCATGGGAGGGTACAGAGCCCTGTTGGAAAATCCACTGCTATCCAGCGAATAAAGTATCACTTAATGCTTAAATCATTGTTTCCAATATGTGATTTTGGACGTCCTTCTAACTTCTGGCGCAAGGTGTATTGTTTTGCCAGTTAAATTTTCTTCCACCGTGATGATTTTCTCATCAGTAAACAGGTTATTTTTTGGATCGTATCTTTGAAAAGATTTCGATATCGCTCCAATCGCCATTTACGAAGACGCTCGTTGATATAATGCACTTTTCTTTGACTTTTAGTTAGAGACCACATGTAAGTATTCTCTTTACAGATATTTAAGAAATATTGGTCTGAAGAGATAATATATACATAATTTAATTCTGGAGTACGTCGAATAAAATGTTTGTTTATGTTGATGTTGTATGACATAACAATGACATAAAAAGGAAAATGTCGGTCCTTGTGTATTTTGAAACTGAATGGCTACGGTATTCATATGCATTTCACCAGACGTAAATGACGTAATAGGATTTAGTTTTTAAGTAGTGGGGAAGCGTAGGGCGCGTGGGGGGGAGGAATACTGCTCCTTTCTGCAACCCCCATAGGAGACATGTAGTTTTTGAGATATGATTTTTTTGTAAACATAACTACTAATTTTTTTCAAAATGGTGTACTATTTTTTATGTCTTGAGATGAGAAATGCAGAAGAAAGATAGTGGTCAATGTAAAAAACATGTAAAACTAAAATCGGAGACTAAAGCCCACAAGCCGAGCGAGTGTGCCATGACAGCGGTCAGCGAATGTCACAACCGATTTCTAACCGTCATTTAAATAGTTAGCAATGAATAAATGGTGACCAGTCGGTTCTAGCACTCGCCGGCCGCTGCCGCGGCACGCTCGCTCGGCTCGTGCGCTTTGGTCTAAAGACTAACCCAACCTAACCAACTCACGGTTTTAGTCACTGGTCGCGACTTTCGATCACCCCTCACAACCTTAGTGACTATAAATAAACTGTAAGGATATCCCTAACTAAAATCACCATTAATTTACCTTCCCGTTTATCTATATCACACCCAAAAATTCAGGTAGAGAATTTTGCCAAAATCCAAAGTTAAGCAATGCAAACGAAATCCAGTGAGTACGCCACTTAATGTAAAAATAATCAATATAACCGAAACAGCGCAAGTGGTCGAAAAATCCATAACAAAACACAAAGTACATTCATATAACTAAAAGAGAAATGGAATAAAAAAGGCGGCATAGCAAATTATACATCGATTTTTTTAATAAAAATAAATTGTTTAAAAACATACTACTAATTCAAACTCGCAGTATATAAGCAAAAAAAAAACTATTTTTTGTATTTAAAAATCGATATTATTGACATATTGAATTGTTAACAGTTTTTTATTTCTTATGCCTATTATCGTCGTAAAGTAGAAAAAGTGACAGTACTGTGATTTATTATTTTGTGAACTTTAAAATTATAATAACTAATTAAAAATTGTTTACTAAATTAAAAAACAGTTTCAGTGTTTATATATCAGGTGTAAACACAAATCAAACTTTTTCAACAAAAGTGACATAACCTTGTTTATCAAACGTATTTTTGTTTTTCCCATTATTCAGTCAAAACTTGTAGGTGGACCCTAAAAACATGTTTCCTAGCCCAAATAACACGTCTAGTGTCTATATATAGGGCGTATGTATACCCCTAAACTTAATTTCCGTTAATCTGATGCCTCTCTGTGCAAAAGTTTAGCCACTTGTCTGTTCTGGCGTTTTGGTTTGAAGTCGTAACATAACCTAACCTAAATCACCATTCTAGTCACTGCTCACCGACATTCAACTAAAGCCCACAAGCTAAGCGAGCATGCCATAGCAGCGGTCAGCGAGTGTCACAACCGGTGTGTAACCATCGTCTCAATATATAAAAAAAAAAACTTTTCGTAAACTAAAGTAATTCAAAACTTGTTTACTAAACACAAATCACACTTTGTTAGGCTGCGACTTAACAATCTGATACACAAATTTTAAGTTGTGGGTGGGTATGGGGGAGATACTTAACCCTAAGGTCTGAAGGTCTTAAATTTTTTTATTTTATAAACATAACCTCACTTATTTTTGTTGTAATATTGTGTCACTTTTGATAATAACAAACCATGATTTGAGTTTATGAATTATTTATAAATCTACTCACGAATTACATATAACCTCCAGACCTTTTTGTAACACTAAAACTGTTTTTAATGTATGTAATAAAGTTTTAAATTTAATTGAGGTATAACTACAAAATTCATGCTAGACATATAATCGATTGATTAAAAAGTGACAGTTTTTACTATCACTTTTGTTTTTAATGGCTTGGCTAACAAGGTGTGATGATAATTTTTTTTTTATCGATTTTTAATTAAGAAATTCGAAATTTTAAGCTATTAATTAATATATTGTTTTAAATTGTCGTCAGCCATTTGCAGTCCACTGCTGGACGTAGGCCTCCTCAAGACGGCGCCACTTATCCCTGTCCTATTGTATTATTTTTTAATATAATTTTCGGAAATCCACATATTTCCATAAAAAGAAAATATTGACAAATATTTTGCAATTTTTATTGTCGCCATTTTATTCTTTTTCAGTTAAGTGAATGTGCTTTTAAAGTTAATTAAATTATATAGGCACCATATTTTATTTAAAGAGATCCCTTACCTGACAATAGAGCCGAGCGAGCGAAGTGAGCGTGCCGCGCCAGCGGCCGACGAATGCTAGGACCGACTGGTAACCGTTTACTATTTTTTTTATACACACATTTAAAAAAACATTGTCTTTAACGTTTGCCATTTTGAATAGTTACTCTTGTAGTGTATATGAACGTATTCTATTGTGTTTTTTCTTCATTTCTATCCAATTAAGCTCGTTTTTGGTTATATTGGCTCTTTTTGTGTTGATTACCGGCTTTTTTTTTTTTTTTTTTGATCTTTGAAAGGATTTTTCAACTTTGCACCTATGATAGACGTGCAATATTAGCGATAAAATCAGTGAAAATAAGTGAGGTTATGTTTATTAAAAAAAAAAAAAATTCAAGATCTCTGGACCTTAGGGGTTGTAGTAAAGGTAAGTATGCCCCCCCCCCTCCTCACTTCACCACCCCACTAAAAATTACTGTATTAGAATGTTATTACATTTACCCTTTGTTATCAACAAAAGTTGCATACCCTTGTTTATCAAATGTATTTTTGTTTTTCTCATTATTCATTCTAAACTTGTTAACAGGTCTAGTGTCTATATATGAGGCATATGTATACCCCTAAACTCAATTTCGCCTAACCTCATGCCACTCTGTGCAATAGTTCAGCCCTTGTAACTGCTAGACTTGGCCTCTCCACCTAATATTCAGGTATTATTGGATGACCGTTTCTTCCCTCCATCTTGGGAAATGCTGGAATACCACAAAATATGTGAAATAAGTTTTAGTATATAAAGGAATGAAAATCAACCAGTCTATCCTCCATAGTAAGACAGTTTTACAAATAAGAATATTGCATGCAAAATGCCAAATTACAAGTAGTTTTCGCATTACAGTTCAATACTAACGATGGGAAATCACTCCTTGCGTGCTATTTATGCTGTGCACAGCTGAGGAGGTCACATCAATTGATGAAGAGGGCTTTGGAGGCCAATAAGTTGCTCACGGCTATTGTTAATAGTTCTGAAGTAAGTTTCTAGTTCTAGGAGTATTGTGTTCTGTATTTTGTCAAAGTGTAGATGTGTTGCCTTAATTGAAGTGTTTTGAACCCAAATTTGGTTTCTGTGACCACCTGCGCTTGCACAGCCAGACTCAACTTGGTTTGCCGTTTATATATATACAGTGTAAACTCTATGTAACATCACTCAATTTATCGACAGACTCCCTTAAGCACTGAAATCACTTGGCTTTGGTTGGTTTAGCTTGTCTTCCATTCGAGATGAGAGCGCGAGTGTTCCGTGCGCGCTCATCTCTCTTCCCGTGGGGCGTGTTGCAGACCGCCCCACGCATGGAATAGACCAAGTTGTAGCCGGGGGATACGTCCCCTGGCATAGGAAGAGGCCCAGTGAGGGGGGCCCACGCCTGCCAGGGCACCGCGGAGTCGGGCAGCCCATTTCCCGTAGCCCTGGCATAAGGCGCAGGACGGAACACCCAGGGGTTTTAGTGGGTATCCCTAACTGGGGAGTGGCAATAGCGTGGCGCCAGTTCTGACTGGGCACGTTAGTGCCACCCCCGATCTGGCGAATCCCACACTCACACGGGTCGCGAACATCCCCCCAGGCTTCTGTGCCTGTCGCGGCTTAGTCCTCAAACGGATTTCCCCTGGCAAAAAAAAAGCTTGTCTTCCATCGGCTGGGCGTAACTATGTTCTAAATCTCAGCCTTTCCAACACAAACAAAAGCGCAGGGTCGACAGGGAGGAGGGGGTTTTAGTGGGTATTGGGGTTGCTCGCTCGTGCAGCAACGCTCGGAGTCTTCCACACTATTCTGTGACGTCGATCGCGGACGGAGCACTGCCAAGAGCATACTATTGCTGCAGAGTTATCGCCCAGACCCAGTTTGTGCGTAAATCGGTTAAGCATTTTCCCTCGCCTCAAAAAAAAAAAAAGTACCTTTTTACCATCGGATCAATGACCAGGTACCGGGGTATTCATTTCATCCTCACAGATAGAATTTATTAAGCTTTTCTTTAAAAAATTGTATAACAGTCTGAATCCCCGAAATTTAAGTAGTTTGAAACCCAATTTTTGACAACTTTTTTTATAATCAATAATTTAATAATAGTTATTAACTATCAAACTTGATACCTCCTTCCTTTAATAACCAGGCACCCAGGTACCCACTGAAGTTATTATGGATGAATGTCTGGCTTATACACGCTAAAGAGACTAATCAATATTAAAGTATTGAGGTAATTTGACTTATAAATAAATAATAAACAATATCATTTATAATGATAGAAAGAGAGTGTCGGGGTGAAGGTAAGGAAAGGAATGCTCCGGTGGTTCGGGCATGTGGAAAGAATGCATGATGAAAGAATGACTAAACAGATATACAATGCAAAAGTGGATGGATGCAGAAGTCGTGGAAGGCAACGACACACCTTCCATGATCAAATTGATCGTGTACTAGCGGAGGGTGATGTCAGGAGCCTTAAGAACAGACGAGTGTGCATGACAAGAGTTATGAATGTCAAAGAAGCACGTGAGGTGTGTAAGAATGGGCCTAAATGGCGCTCTGTTGTTCGTGCCTACCCCGCAAGGGAACTGGCTTGAAGTTATGTATGCATGTGTGTATGTATCATTTATAATTTCTTTTATTTAAACAATTTCTATTATAAACAATAGCAAAGATAGTAAGTAAAAAAAAAACATAATTCCATTTATATTTATATTATAAAACAATTGAACTTTTAGTTTATATTGTACCTATCTAATTATATTGTAATTAATAGTAAAATAAACCAAAAATAAATTAAGTATATGAAATTACTCTGACATCATCTGAATCACTTGATTATGAACTTTCTGAACTTGATTCGGAATCATCTTGTAAGTTTATAATGATTTCGTCCATACATACATACATAACTTCACGCCAGTTCCCTTGCGGGGTAGGCACGAATAACAGAGCGCCATTTAGGCTTATTCTTACACACCTCACTTGCCTCTTTGACATTCATAACTCTTGTCATGCAAGCTCGTCTGTTCTTAAGGCTCCTGACATCACCTTCTGCTAGTACACGATCAATTTGATCATGGAAGGTGTGTCGTGGCCTTCCACGACTTCTGCATCCATCCACTTTTGCATTGATTTCGTTCATCATAGTACTAAATCTTATATCATGATTCCAGTATTCTTGTTCGTTTTTTTTGTATGTGGTCATCGCATTTTTGTCATTGTTCAGCAAAGAATTCCGAAAATAACCTTGTTAGTATTGTAATTTTCTCGTCCAATGTAGCATTAATGTGATCTCTGGCCAGGCAATTTTTAATATTTTTTTTTTTTTTTTTTTTTTTTTTTTTTTTAAATGAGACAATTCTACGGACTCTAAAGTTCCGTACCTTTTTTAATTTGAAGTTTATTAGTTGTATTGGTTTGTGTCTTTTTATTGCGCTGATAACATTGTTCTTTTTTTTTATTATTGTATTAAAGTTGACGACATAGACACGGGTGGTGCTTATTGATTAATTTCTTAATCTCTAAGTATTTTATGTTATATGACATTTTTTTTTTTTTATTATTGTTTGCTATTTGTATATTGGTTTATAGATGTATTGGACTTATTATATTACTTATTCTAACTTGTGTAGTGTTGCTGTTATAAAGTGGGTGTGGTGTTTGGCGTGTGTGGAGTCTTAGGTGCTAATATTATTATGCTATTCTTAGGATATGTATATTTTTTTTTTCTTTACTTTTTTTGGTTTTTTTTTGTTTTTTTTTTGTTTTTTTTTTTCCTTAAAATGTACATTACAAGTAGTCTTAAAAATAGCTTATTGTAATACAACCTTTTTTTACAACTTAATTTCTATGAAAAAGTTTAGAGGCCATCCACGCTTACTGTTTATTTTTGTTAGTGTGTGACTTAATTTAGTGATTTATATGTTATGGTGTAAGATTAACTTATTATATTGATTTATCCTATTTTTAATACTAAACTTATACTAATGTAGAGTGTATCTGTTACATGCTGGTGTTGTGAGGAAGTGCATGTGCAGTGTTGGCCTTATATCTATACTTATATATAGTCCTATCTAGTGCCATGTGTGTTGGTTTTTTCTTTTCTGTGTCTGGGTTTGGTTTGTTGTTGATATGGAGGTAGTCTCAGAATAGTATGACCTGCAGCTTTCAGAAGTTCATCAATCGTGTATATTTTTTCTGATTGGGTCGTATTAATCAACCTCAAGAGTTCGGCTCTGATCATCGTGGGAGAAAATGGCATGTTATGATTTTGCAACCAGTTCTGCATATCAATTTTCAAACTGGACATAGTCGGTTTCTTCTCAACTTGCACACAATGATAGACAGCATTATTCATAACTACGAGCGAGCTAGGTGGAAGTTTAGGTATTAATTTTGGATCAACCCAGTTGTAAAAATTTGTAGAGTTCATGTCTCCATGATAATCCCCCGTTTTTGAATCTGATTTAAAAATTAGCAAAGCATCTTAACTAACCCATTCCGGCTACCAGCGTGAACTATTATTAAACGCCTTCCTTTGCATATACATACATACATAACTTCACGCCAGTTCCCTTGCGGGGTAGGCACTAACAACAGAGCGCCATTTAGGCTTATTTTTACACACCTCACTTGCTTCTTTGAAATTCATAACTCTTGTCAGGCAGGACAAGGGTGCACCTTTGCATATAGCTGTATAAATTGCAGGCAGGTTCTTGTCGTACGTGATCCACATTTCATCACCAGTTATCAGCTTCTTCAAAAATGGTTCGGTTTCATTACGTCGTAATAAAGAATCACAAATGAGTACACGGTTCATTAGGTTTATTTCAGTGAGCTCATGAGGCACCCAAATATCGAGCTTCTTTGTGTACCCAGCTTTTTTCAAATGCACCAAAACCGTTTTGTGGTCAATTCTCAGTTCTCCAGCTACATCTTAACTACTAATATGCCGATCTAGCTCCACTTTTTCAAAAATGGCATCAATTTTGTCCGTAACAAGGCGACCAGAACAACGTGCATCTTTGATATCAACATTTCCGGATTGAAAACGCTTAAAACCAAATTTGCGCAACTTTCACAGAACCTGCATTAGGTCCATAAACATCACAATTTTTTTCGCGGCTTGTGTTGCATTTTTACCTTTTTGTAGTAAAATTTTAAAATTTATCGAATTTCTTCATTGGATTCACTCATTTTAACAATAAGAAAAAGAAATGAAAATCACACATTTTCCTAATTTGAATTTGGAATTGTCTTCTTTAAAATTAAAACTTTTTAATGATACCAAAACCAGCCAGATACAAATGATATAGCCAAAGAGATCTTATTACAAGTTCATACATACTGTATGCGAAAAGACTTTTTCCCCAACCTATTATATCTACCAGGCGTTTTACCCATAGTGTCCATTCCAGCTTTTGACCAGTTATAAAATTCAATGAATTCGAGTTTTTTCTTTGCACTATCGCTTATTTTTGCTTCATGATGCATTGATGATAGCATAATTACTACCTTTTTTTGGCATATAACTGCACATGGTTATTTTTTCATGAAAACCAAACAGTAGATAATATTATATATAATATATATTAATAAAATTAAATATATTATATATTCATAATATTTTCTTAAGTTTTCGCGACTTGTATACATAATAAAACTACGTTTTAACGGTTTGATGGTGATCACGGAAGACAAAGATGTCAAGTGTCAACGAGTATTGTTAAAGTTTTATTTAGCCTACCGCCAACATGTTAATTTTAATTTTGTTTATGGTTATTATTTACTCTATGGGAGCCTAATCTAATTTATCACGGCCACTGAAAAGTGGCCGAAACGTCGGAAAAACCAAAATCAAATAAAATTACCGCGCTTAAAACCGTTAAAACGTAGTTTTATTAAGTAGATAATTCCTCTCGCATTTTCGATGCAGCCATTGCTGGTGGTGTGTGTATATGTGCCTTATTTTTCTGCAAAGTATCAACAAACGTCAAGTTCCACGACAGTAAGGATTTTGCCAATGGAAGAGTAGCAAAATAAATATCCATAATAATGTTTCTACCCGATCTTTTATATAGTGCCACCAAGTTTTTAGCAACTCACTCATTAGCGTTATTTTCATGACCCTCACTCGATTTCCCAGTGTTAAGCTTTTATCCGTGCAGGAACGGAGAAAGAGTACAATTTCCTGCGGCCGGGCGGCCTGTCGTAAGAGGCGACTTAATAACCCACAGCCAGGTGGTAGGGCATTTGCCCGACTGGATGGCTACCACCCCTGGTCAAGAGCATGCCGCCATAACAACCTTGAGTTGTGTTCCGGCATTAGTGACCAGGTTCCAGTCTCCCTTAAGAGAGCAGCAGCGCATTTGTTGCAACTTTGGTGTTGCAAATGTCCATAGGCGATGGTAACTGCTTTCCATCAAGTGGGCCGTCTGCCTGTCTGCTGATCTCCTGCAATAAAAAAAAAAAAGCTGTCCAGTAAGCGGATACGAAATTTCAGCATCACATATCCACCATACTCTGCTGGCTTCGATAGTATATACTGGATGAATCTAGTTCGACCACTGTATGAATAGAGTTGCTTGTTGCTTGTCAGGTATTCTGTTGGCTTATAGTGTTTTGCTAAATTACTATTAAGCATTGTCCAAATGTCTCGTATTGGAGCAGCTTTATCAGTCTCCATACGCTGAGCTTGAATATTGGCATCATTTTTTTTTTTTTTTTTTTTAATAATCGGCAGACAAACTCACACATCGTACATCCCCAAATTAAGCAAGTTACGCTTGTGTTTATGGGTAACATACAACGGACTACTCTGGGGCCGATCCCAGACACCCAGACCATAGTAAATAACGGAGAAAATACGTTTGCGAAATTTTCTATACCAGGAATCGAACCCGGAGCCTCTGCGTTGCAGTGAGGTAGGCCGGCAAAGGCTTAGCCCGCTCAACCACAGAGGCCGTCATCATTAAACCGAATAAAGCGAATGATGTTCCAGAAACGAGTGATACTCATTGCTGCACGATATAATGGATATGCATTTGTCTGCCACATATCCATTACATTGTCAGCATTTATTATTTTATTTAAGTTTATGGCTTGGCAGCTTGGCCTTTAAGCCAGATCTTAGTTTACAATATAGTTTCTTCATTTTCATAAGCCTACGTGTAGCACAGCTGAACTGTAGGTAATCAGCTAGTGCCATTCAAGGGAGTTCTTGTGACAACTCAAAAGGCCACATTTGACTATACAGTTCACATTTCTCACAAAACACATAATTACTACTCAAAAACTATCAATATCCCACAACTATTGTTCATTTTAGAGTAATTTTACACATTTTTTAGAAAATAAAACTGCACAACACAACATCTCCTTTCAATTCCCGCCAAAAACTCCCATTGTCAGCATTTGAGTTGTTAGCGCCAGAGGTTATCAAAATAGCCAAGATGATGGATATACAAACTTTTTGTATATGGTAAATTTGAATTTAATATTGGAATGCGTGGCTGTCTTAAGTTGTTTCTGCCACCGTTGAAGTAACTCTCGAAAATATATCTCGTAACAACGTAGACCTCTCGTGGATTTATTAATCGCGACTTCTTAGCCCCCAACACAAGAAAGCATAAACTAACTTCCATTATACACTGTAAATGTTGAAATTGATTTTTTTATTAGTATGGCGTATAATGATATCTGAAAGAAAGAAAGAAAGAAAGAAAAATTTATTTGAAGAAATTGCGACGCAATTACATTCCTTATACATTTTTATACACAAAGCATATTTTGAGAATTTGTACGCCGCATTTTCAGCAAACAAGGTTTGCACTCAGCATATTGCTGTGTCGGAACAATATCCGACACAACGCTGATTTTCAGTGCAAACCTTCCTTTAGGCGTAAGACCAAAATGACCCAGTTTTGTTAATTAAATAATAAATGAGAATAATAATTAATAAAAACTAATTCTACTTATATAATATTTAAATTGTAAAAAAACAAATAAATAAATTTTAATAAAAAAACCAACAATAAATACTAATAATATCTGCCATTTGTGGAGTTGACAATGAACATTATACGCGGGTACCCGGTTATTAAAGGAATTGTGAAAGTTTGGTCATGGACCAAATGGTTAAGTTGCCAAAATTAATAAAAAACTGGCCAGCTCTGTATGTTCTTTTATCAGTTTATTATCCTAGCCCATAATGAACTCCCCTGTTGGCATCATGCATACCTTCATTTCTAAGAAATTCCAAATATCGAAATGTCTAACTACTTCCTTTATTACCAAGATGCCTCAATATCTATATATATAATATTTTTATCCGTGCAGGAACGGAGAAAGAATACAACTTCCTGCGGCCGGGCGGCCTGTCGTAAGAGGCGGCAAAACAACCCACAGCCAGGTGGTAGGGCATTTGCCCGACTGGACGGCTACCACCCCTGGTCTAAAGTATGTCGCCAAAACAACCTTGTGTTGTGTTCCGGCATTAGTGACTAGGTTCCAGTCTCCTTCAAGAGAGCAGCAGCGCATTTGTAGCACCTTTGGTGTTGTAAATGTCCATAGGCGATGGTAACCTCTTTCCATCAAGTGGGCCGGCTGCCTGTCTGCTGATCTCCTGCAATAAAAAAAAAGAAATATCGCAAGATATGAATAAAATAAGTAAAACAATACAACAAAATTACTGGTGCAGCAAAAGACATCAGATAGAAATAACTGACTTCTCTCTACTCTGTATAACGCCATAAAATGCACAGTCCCTTCAGTGTCGTTATATAGAGTTTACACTGTATATGCATATATGAAGTGTTTTTGTCATATTATTTCAACTCTAAAACAGACTTTCATGTTTGTCCTATGGCTGGCTCGGATTATGTAACTTGGGCTCATGAAGTGGTGGTAGAGCCGTGCTGGAATCAATATCTTGATTATAGTTTCTAGGGCTAGCTTGATTAATGTCATACTATACTTATACAGAACTTGGGCATCAAATGCTATAGCTTTGACTAAGGGTTCTGATTATCATTTTTCTTGTCAACACTAGGGGAATGCGTTTGTGCAAACGTATGCGTATGTGGGACTTCCTACGGCTGGTGCTAAAGACAACTTTGTTGGGCGTGCGGGCGCAGGGTCGCCCTAAATGAAACACCCCTTAGCAAGTTAACTGTATATATATTTATAGACGCTGCAACAGCAACAGGTGCGATCAGCACAACTGTATCACACGGCACGTTCGAGTTTAATCGACACAACTTAGCACTAGCCCCGGACGTTACACTGAACGTAGATAGCACTAATTATACCGATTACACCGATCAACACGAGTGGCACTAATCACAATCACTGGTGGTTCACAATATCCACGTAGACACGCTGAGAGTCCGTTGGCTGTAAAGTCTTCCGAATGCCCCTTGATCTTCCTGGTCTTCTTAGTCTTCCTTGTGTGTATATATTTGACCGAACGAACAAGGTATACTTGGTTGCGTGGCGTGTCGTAGGCTCGCCCCGTGCTTACTAAGGTACTACAAAAATGCAGACGCTTAGCAGCTAACGGAGCGAGCAACGTATCCGCGGTAAGCGGGGCGTGGGGGTACGAGATTTACGGGAGAGAGGTCAGGGGGGTGATTCTGCTTGTTACAAGATGCACTTGACACTTGAATATCCCCCTGGGGCCAGCATTTGAATCCTTATCACTGGGGTGCTTTAGTCATTGAGCATATGAGTTTTTCTGTTAATCTTTTTCATATATACAATATATATTTAAATTTCAGCAATCACAGAATGGATTATTATTGTTAGCCAGTCACTCATTTGGTTTTGATTATAAGTATACCATTGAACATCAGTACCGGCTGGAATGTGAGCAGTTTGTGAGAAATACTGAGGAAGAAAATGAAGAGGACAATGTAGAATGGAGTGTCATTAACATCAAAGAAGAGGAAGGAGGCAAGTTGCTAGTATAATGGATTGTTTACATTTGGAGCTGTATACTTATTACATTTTCTGGAATTATAAGTGTTCTATTATGATCATCTCTAGTCCCTGAGTCAATTGAATACCAAATAAGCATTAACATACATGTGTTTTTGTGGAATTTGTAGATATCACTACACTGCAAGTATAAAGTGTTAGCTTGTAAATGCCACTTTGAAACAAATAATATTGCTATACCCTCTCTCTCATTTGTTGATTGATTGCTGTTTTTCACTTAGCAAAAATTAGTTTTTTCATCATCCACTGTTTCTGTGATTTGTCTATAGGGATCCTATATAAAGCACTATCTATGAAAGATATTCTATGTCACTAACTAGCTTCTTACAGCTTCTAATTTATGTATATTATTACATTGTGATATTTTTAAAATTTGAAACTTAAATTGACTTGACTGTTGTCTGAGCTAAATATCTCTTTTTACACTGGTATGGCCACGTTTTACTGAGACGGGCTAATTATGTGGGGAACAAATGTCTAGTCATGCCATTTCCGCCAGGTCCTAGTCGAGGGGAAAGGCTCAAGAAATGCTGGCTTGATATTCTGAATGGTGACATGCATACCGATAGTCTCGAAATGAGGGATGCTGAAAACCGCGTGAAATGGAGTATAAAAAGTATGAATGCGGACCCTGGGTGTCAGAGTGTACGTTCCGAACGCTACCGGGATGACGCTCGGATGATAGTGTTGAGTAAATCTTTTTTTAATTTTTAAAGTCCTGTTTGAGAGTACCCAGCAGTCCCCGTGTTCACTGATTCTCAATTCATACAAAAGTTAGAAGTATTCTGATTATCAAATTTAAATGTGGTAATTTTCTAGATGTCCCTCTGTTCTGTAATTTTTCCTGGATTACGGAGCTATTATATGTAAATAAAACTACAATTGCAACCTTAATTCACATAAAAACATGTTCCCTGATAGAATCAAATCAAGAAGACAATCTAGATAATACTGATGATGAGTCAGGCACACCTTTGGACGATAATACGCTTCTGAAGGAGATACTGGAAAGAGAAGTTCGAATTGTTGTTGAGAGGATTGATTTAGGTAAGAGTTTCTAGATTCATTCTCATTATCGTAATCAGTCAGACCCCCAGACTTTGTAACATTTAAAAAGAGCAATTTATCTGATGCTATTATGTGCGGATTGGCACGTAAATATTGGCACGTAAATATTGAATAAAATAGGCTTGCAATTAAATTATTTGTAACCTCACCGCTCGCTCCGTATTCGAATTTTGAAGATTTGTACAATTGGGTTGGTGGCGCCAATGACACTAATGTCACTTGTCACACGCGACACTGATACGTTCCGGTGAGCGGTTTATGGTTATTGCAAGCATTACAAAACCCTTCATTCCCCCCACCGAAATCCGCCAGGATTTCCCGGTTATAAAACCAAGGACAATGATAGATGTTTGAATAACAAAGTTGAAAATAATTAGCATCAAATAACAATAGCTAAATACATTAGAGTAGTGGACTGTATAATAATAATAAAAGTTATCTATCTTAAGCTAGATACTCACACAATTCGGTAATTGCGTGAGCTTATTAAAACAATTAGATACATAAAATTAGCATGTTTCCTGCTCCAGAGGGAGAGGACTAAGTTTAACGACAGGTCTTATAAATTCGCTAGTTGGTGTACGAACTTTCACCACACGAATAACACCATCTGGACCGGGAAAGAGCTGCGCGACTCGACCAAGTGGCCAGTGTAAAGGTGGTGCATCGGAGTGGATGAGAACCATGTCGCCGACATTAATATTTCGACAACTTTTTTGCCATTTGTAACGTTGTTGAAGCGTGTGTAAATATTCTTTCCGCCATAGACTCCAAAACCGTTGGGAAGCCTGCTGGACTAACTGCCAACGCGACAGTCTGTTAGTAGGTTCATCAGTCAGTACGTACTCTGGAACTGTGAGAAGCTCGCGACCTACTAAAAAATGACCCGGTGTCAGTACTTGAAATTCGTTAGGATCGCTGGACAAACCAGTTAACGGACGTGAGTTAAGTACGGCCTCGACTCGTGCGAAAAGAGTACTCAACTCTTCAAATGTTAATGAGCGATCGCCAATAACGCGTTTTAAATGTTGCTTCGCCGATTTAATACCACTTTCGTATAGCCCGCCAAAATGGCTGCCAGCTGGTGGATTGTATTTCCAGTTGATTTGACGCGAATTGAAGCCGTCTAACATTTGATTATAGTTTTCATTGTAAAATTGTACTACTTCCGCAAGATGCTTTCCTGCAGCAATAAAATTTCTGCCGTTGTCCGATACCAATGTGTGACAAAGCCCACGCCTAGCCGTAAACCGGTCGAACGTAGCCAAAAAACACTCCGCAGTGAGCGCTGAAAGAGCTTCTAGGTGAACGGCACGCGTCGCGCAACAAACAAAAAGACATAAGTAACTCTTATGAACTTTTGCGTTACGCCGGTGACTCTCTTTTGTGTAAAATGGCCCACCTATGTCAACACCCACCGTGTGAAAGGCATGTATGTCTTGGCAACGATATTTAGGTAGGTTGCCCATGATTGGCTGCAACGTAGTTGGCTTAGCCTTGAAGCATGGAATACACTTAGATATGCATGAACGAATGACACTGCGTGCTGAAATTATCCAGTATTTTTGACTTATCAAACTTTGCAGAGTACGCGGACCTACGTGTAAATAAATTTTATGATAATGTTCTATCAATAAATAAGTGAAATGACACTTCTTCGGTAAAAGTAGCGGGTGTTTTTTTCCATAGGGTAGATTAGACTCGGCAAGTCTACCCCCCACCCTGAGGAATCCCAGGGGATCAATAAAGGGACTTAAATTTTTCAAAGACTTCACATTGTTTCCTTTTGATATTGATTCAATTTCATCGGAAAAATGTGCAAGTTGAACACTTTTGACAAGAATGTTATGTGCTTTAGTTAGATTTAAAATAGTAGGAACACTAGTGTTGCGCAATGATTTAGATGTTCGACAATTATCGATAAATTGCCAACATCGAGCAAACACATTAAGAAGTTTTGAAAACTTTGAATATTTCTGAATTACATCATTAATATAATTCGAATTCTTATCTTTAGTGTTACAAGCTTGTAGTAATGTTATGTTAGCTTGCTTCACTTCAGGTACATTTACAATTTTGAATTGTTCAATGTGTTTAATTGGCCAGTGGTCATATGAAGTATACAACCAGGCTGGTCCATCAAACCATTCCTTCGACGCCATTAACGTCGAAGGAAGTGCACCTCGAGAACATATATCTGCAGGGTTGAAAGTGCCACTAACGTGGGACCAACTTTCATTTGAAATGGTATCTAATATTTTCGAGATACGAGTAGCAACAAACGTTTTAAGATTATATGTAGGAGTGTTTAGCCATCCTAACACCACAGACGAATCCGTAAACAGAAATATATCATGAATCGGGATCTGTTCAAGAAGAATTGATTTTATGTATTTTACGAGCTTGGCCAATAAATGCGCAGCCATTAGTTCAAGACGAGGGATACTGACAGTTTTCAAGGGCGCGACTTTGGATTTAGCTAAAATCAAACTCACTTTGACCTCGCCATCATTATTAAGTGAACGTAAGTAAATAACTGCTGCATATCCTAAGCTGGATGCATCACAGAAACCTACGATTTGATATCGTGAATGCTTCTTGATTGTAGCCTGACGATCATGTCTTAAATTGGATAAGAGCGGTAGTTCGGACGCATATGCCAACCATTCCTTCTCTAGATCAAGGGGAAGTGGTTCATCCCAGCTGAGATTCTTGATCCAAAGCTTTTGCATAAAGGATTTTGCATAAAAAATACATGGTGCAACGAAACCGAGGGGATCGAACTGGCGACCAATTTGTGACAAAATGTTTCTTTTCGTAACTTCTCCTCCCAGGGGTACTGTGCGAAAAGAGAAACAGTCTGTATGAGGTTGCCACTGGAGACCCAGAACTTTGAGTGACAGTTGATCATCGTCGAACTCAACTGGAGTCTCCCGATGAGACTCTGGTACTGCTGCGAGAACAGAGCTATGGTTACTAGCCCACTTTCTTAATACGAAGCCAGCCTTCTCCAGTAGAATGCGAAGATCTGTCTGCAGTCGTAGAGCATCCTCGATATTTGGCTCAGACCATAACAAGTCATCCATGAAAAATCCACATTTTAAGACCCGAGCAGCCAATGGATAGTTGCGTGCTTCGGTGTCTGCTAAGGTGTGCAATACCTTAATTGCCAAGTAGGGGCTGCTGGCCACACCGTAAGTTACTGTGTTGAGCTCGTAAACCTGAATAGGTTGATCTGTTGAATCTCTCCACAATATGTGTTGATATGGACGCTGCTCCTTATGAATTAGTATCTGTCGATACATTTTACAAATGTCTGCAGATAGACAAACATCATGCAAACGAAAATTAATTAATATTTTATTAATATCTGCCTGAAGTTTCGGACCGGGTAAAACAACATCATTTAAAGATTTCTGATTTGTTGTTTTGCACGATGCATCAAATACAGTCCGTAACTTTGTGGTGGTACTTGCTGGTTTGAAAATACAAAAATGTGGAATCAAATATTTTGATGCGACATTTTGTATATTTCCTAAGCGGGTCATGTGACCCAGTGATTCATACTCCGACATAAACGTTTTGTATTCAGACTTGAGCAGAGGGTCTTTATCAAGTCTCTTCTCTAAATTGATCAACCTACGTATGGCCATCTGTCGAGAATCACCGAGAGCGTGGTCTGACTTAAACGGGTACTTGACAGTATACCTTCCGCTTTCATCCCGACTATGATCAGTAGCAAACTGCTCTTCTGCCAATATATCGTCCGGTTTTACCGACTTTTCTGACGGTATATTCTCAATATCCCAAAAAGTCTCCATAACTCGATCAAGACTTACGTTACTGCTCAAGCCACAGAAGGTTTGATCTGTCTTACTGCTGCTAGCTGTCGCCATTGCAGTATTCCTTTGTGCTAGCAGGTCTAAGTCTACTGGGCCTGTTATAACGTAGCCAAATATAGATTCAATAGCGACCGGCATCCCCATTTGAACAGGCATTATTTTCTTGCCGCTGTAAATGAATGGAAACAGGTCACCAGCTATAAGTAATTCAATGGGTGCCGGCGTATGAAACGACGGATCAGCCAACACAAGATTTTGATATTCCTGGAATATCTTGTGTGGTAAAGACACTGTTGGTAAATCGCCAGCAATGTTAGATACGATTACAGCATCAGTTGTCAAAACTGGTGAATTACTGTTACGTGGTTTTAACGTACAGGTGGTCATACCAAAATGGTGAACTCGATTACCACCTAGGCCAATGGGCTCGAATGCACATTTGCGACGTGATAAACCTAGCTTTGCTGCACAACTTTTAGTTACATAACTGGACATAGCGCCGCTGTCGATAAGTGCACGTACGGTGTGGTATTGACCCCAAGCATCTGCGACGTGGACGACCGCGGTGCCCAGCAGAACTGTTTGTTCAGTGGAGCATGTGAGTGCTACTACACTCTCCTTGGACTTAGTCGAGTCTGTGTGGAGAGTAATATGATGCCTTTTTTTGCAGACCGTACAACTAAATTTGGACGTACAATCCTCCGTGGTGTGATTGTCACGCAAACAATTCTCACACAGACTGAGCTCTTTGACTTTAGCAGTGCGTAACTCAGGTGTAAGATCGTTGTAGTCAGTGCATCTATATATCGAATGTGGCTTTTGACAATATAAACAAGACAGTTTTGAATCACTCTTTTTTATATTGGCCACAGCCGAGGTGAACGTGAGCTTGTGAGGGTGAGTTTTGTTACTTTCAGAATATTTTGACATCGCGAGAGGGGGCGATTTGGAAGGGGCTTGCTTGACAGGTCCTAATGATTTACCTGTTACAGTCTTACACTCCGCCATCTCAATTACGCGCGCCTGTCTCTCAACAAATGCTAATAATTCCGTTATTGTTGGTAAGTTTCCCGGAGGCACGGATTGTTCAAATGCTCGCCTAGTGACCGGGTCGAGATTACGCAAGGAAATATAAAATAATATAAAACTTGACATGTCGGGTATGTCAAGAATTTCTAGAGCCTTGATATTTTCTTGAAAAGTGTTTAAAAATATATTTAAATTGGTAGCCGACTCGCAAACAATCGGTTTGAAGTTAAACAACTTATCTAAATAAGCAGTAGCTAGCGCGCGCTTATTCTCGTAACGCTTCATAAGCGCGCTCCACACTATCGCGTAATTATCGGCGTTTACCGGCATCGATCTCACTATGGATAGCGCTGGCCCGCTAACACAAGACAGTAAATAGTAATATTTCTCGATATCGCTAATACTAGAATTATCGTGTATAAGACTTTTAAATGTATCACGAAAAGTAGTCCAGTTTTCTACTTTACCGTCGAATTTAAATAGTTGAATTTCCGGTAGTTTAACCCGTCGCTTATTTCCACCATTTTGTTCACTATGTTCGTTTTCCGTTTTATTTAAACCTTCGTTAAGTTTCAACGTATTCACAACACTTTTTATCGAATAATATAACTCATCAAAAGACTCGATGTCTTTGTACGATGGCACAAATTTCTTTTTGTATTTTCGTGATATAGAATTTATCTCTGCCACACATCTATCGAATTCTGTACGAATACTACCTAAGTCTTGAACCCTAGCAGAAAATTCGACTTCTAAAGATGAATTATTTTTAACCGCTTTAGACATTTCATATAAACGTTGAGCGCGAACAAAACACATTTCTTTCATCGTTATAAATGGCTGTAATAGGTCCTCATATTGTACGTCGTCCATCATTTTGATTAAGTACTAAAATAGGACTAAGTAACCGTAAGACACAACCGGGATTAACAGATGATGATATTCGGGTGAAGTTCGTAACACACAAAATATAATTACTTCGATACACAACACTCCAAATGCATAAAGAATGTGACACGAAATTCCTTAATAAAATGTTGCAATACTACACTTGTTTGAAAAATGAACACAAAATGACGGTCGTAATTTAACAAGAAAACAACTATTTATAAATGCAATTAGTACAAATATCGATGAAATACACAAAAAACTCACTATTTAGACTGATATTTATAATATTAGATTATTAATTTCAATATAAATTACAATTTAAGAAAATTACCTACCCACATAAAAAGTCGATAAGGTGAAGATATTTTAATTAGTCACAAAACACTTTATTTTGGTTTTAACTTTAAGTATTGATTATATAACTGGGTTATCCTGGCTCGAATAGATCAAAATGTGCATTTTTATTTATTGGCACGTAAATACTGATAATAAATTAGGCTTGCAATTAAATTATTTGTAAACTCACCGCTCGCTCCGTATTCGAATTTTGAAGATTTGTACAATTGGGTTGGTGGCGCCAATGTCACTAACGTCACTTGTCACACGCGACACTGATACGTTCCGGTGAGCGGTTTATGGTTATTGCAAGCATTACAAAACCCCACTACTAGCATGAAATATTTTAATTAGATAATAGTACATTATGGTACTAGTGTGTAACATTGGTGATTACCGCCGAGGCGCCATTAAGACTCGAGCCGTAGGCGAGGGTCTTAAGAGAGCCGAGGACGGTAATCATCAATACACACGTGTATCATACGACGTTTTTCAACACACTTGTGAATAAAATAACAACAAAAACTCATTTTATTTAGTAGATAAAAAAAAGTTATATATGAGTGAAAGTTTTATTTATTAAACACGTACGAGTTAAAATTATCTATTTAAATAAGAAGTTGCATGAAATGAGAAAGCAATAGGAACATTAATTTATTTGTTCTATAGAACACGATCTTATTTTTTTTTGAATAAAAACTTTTTTAAGAACAAAGCAATTCAACCAATAAAATTAAAAAAAAAATTCTATAACTCACTAGTGAGTTATAATGTTTTTTACTCACAGTTTGATAATGGGTGTCATTCTGTGCCTAATTGCGGTGACCATAGAGCCACTTTATGAGTAAGTGTGTTGAAAAGGATACTTACTATACTTGGCAGCTCCCTCAAAGGTCTCTGTTAATCCAAGTCTATAATCCCTATTAATTTATTCAAGACATTAAGAAATGTTAATACTATTATTTTGTGGATACACAATAATAACAACATTGTACATATAGTTAGGAAATAAAATAAACGAACATCAGAAAAAATAATAACTGTGTGCATTCCGGCAGGTCCATAACTCCTGTAAATTGCAGGTGACTTTG
Source organism: Dendrolimus kikuchii (assembly GCA_019925095.2). Taxonomy (NCBI): domain Eukaryota; kingdom Metazoa; phylum Arthropoda; class Insecta; order Lepidoptera; family Lasiocampidae; genus Dendrolimus; species Dendrolimus kikuchii. The sequence continues at coordinate 37,739,078 of CM034387.1, forward strand.
GCAACTTCAAGCTGCTGAGAATATAAAATACGACGACTAATTTAAACAATTGGAAATATTAAAATTCTGTGCCCTATACAAAAATTATCTTCAATAATTTGAAAGAGTGCCAGCAAAAGTATACAGTTTACCCTTTACACATGCATATTAAGTTCATTGCCAACACTGTAGAGAAGAAAGAACAAATTTTAAAAAAACAACAATTTATCTATTAGATTTTTGGTGTGGCAGGCGATTTGTGCCAAAATAGAGGATAATGGAAGGAAAAGATATTGTGCCGATTCCAATTATTTCGAATATGAAATGAAGTTTAGTTAGTCACGTTGTCCTTGCTTTCAGGCGCATCAGCAAGAAAACGCACGCCGAATGAAGTACACCAACGCGACACGAAGCGAGTGAAGCTCGATGAAACAACTAAAGACAGAAATCCTTTAACTAATACTGTTTTGAAAATATTTCCAACAAGAAATCGCAAGACGTTATACAAAAGCTTCTCTAAAAAGTCATCTGTAGATTCAAATGTGAAAAGTTCTAAAAACAAACTAAATATAAAATCACTAGCTAATCACCATCAGGAAAATAGGATATCACCAAAAGTTAAAACTGTACCAAAACATAAGATACGAGTCAAAAATCTGGTTGCACAAAACAGTGAGACATCTGCTTCTAACGTTGTTTGTGATAATGCTGAAAATGAAACCTTCAAGCCATGTCTTCCGAATAGTGTAGATGCAGTTGCTTCAAATAGTCACCTTCATAAAGGCACTGTGGAGAAGCCATATAAATGTTATATATGTGATTACAGATGTTCACAAAGAGGTAATTTGGAGACACATATTAAGTATAAACACACAAAGGAGAAGAACTTCTCATGTGACATGTGTCAGTACAAATGTGTCACTAAAAGCCGGTTAAGTATACACCTTCGTAAACACACTGGGGAGAAGCCATATAAATGTGATATATGTGATTATAGATGTTCACACAGAGGTAATTTAGAGGCACATATTAAGTATAAACACACAAAGGAGAAAAGCTTCTCATGTCATGTGTGTCAGCACAAATGTGTCACAAAAAGCGACTTAAGTAAACACCTTCGCCAACACACTGGGGAGAAGCCATATAAATGTGATATATGTGATTATAGGTGTTCACATGGAGGTTATTTAGAAACTCATATAAAGCATAAACACACAAAGGAGAAAAACTTCTCATGTCATGTGTGTCAGTACAAATGTGTCACAAAAAGCGAATTAAGTAAACACTTTCGCCAACACACTGGGGAGAAGCCGTATGAATGTGATTTTTGTGATTATAGATGTTTACGAAGAGATGTTTTAGAAAATCATATAAAGTATAAACACACAAAGGAGAAGAACTTCTCATGCCACATGTGTCATTACAAATGTGTTAGAAAAGACCAATTAAACTTACACCTTCGTAAACACACTGGGGAGAAGCCATATCAATGTGATTTATGTGATTATAGATGTTCATTTAAGTGCAATTTAAATAATCATACATTATCAAAACATACCGAGTGAACAGTGAGAATGCTCACACTGGCATTGTAAAGGTGTTTAGAGATCATGTAGAACCTGGCTGAATAAATCAGCCAAGTGCGTGTGATCCCATGTACAGTCAGCGTCATAGAAAGGAGCGGCTAAGATGGTCAAATAGATAAGAACATCGAAAGTGATCATTAATATCGATACTACCACGGTCGTCTAATAGTTCGAAGCAGCCTTCGTATCCAACAATATCGGTACACGCACAACGCCAAGTGCGTGAGTTCATTCTAGTCATCATTATTATGTTAACAACCACAACCCGTAAAGTAACCACGCAGCCAAGTATCCATAAAGATCGGTACACTCTAGAAAAATGAACTCTATTCTAAATGTGATTAGAGTCGAATCGATATAATTTCATACTAAATCAAAATTATATTTCGAATTATGTATTTCAAATTGAATTACTTATTAACACAGTCCGATCCGAAATTAACGAAATCAATGCTGATGGCGTTTGAGTCAAAAGTTTAATAAAACTCCTGATCACAGCAGTGTGATTGATGAGGAATATTTATTACGTGCGAGCGAGGGTAAAGAAACACCAGTTTTTTCCAATCAAGCATCATTTATTGACTACTTACAAACATTGTTAAAACATCTAACCTATAAGGGCAGAGACCGAATCTTTAGTTTTTTGACTGATACCCACCTGATTTTTATTAGTAACTCTTTGGATTATAATCTATCGAAAAATAAGGCGTTAAATTGTAAGCAGTTTGTTACGGTTCACAATATATCGATAGTTTACAATCTCGCGAGATAGATTATTATCTAGTTAACGGCTTAACGGTGACATAAATACACTAATGTAGCGACTCATTAACGGCGTTCATTTTAACCTTATAACCAAGAGGCATTTGGCCACAGTGGCTAATTATAATATTATTTTAATTAACTAAAGATATATTATTAAACTACAAATTTTATAAATGGTCTCAATTTTGTGTTTCTAACCAGATATTTCAGTCCTCTTAAGTTATTCAGGTTTGTCGTACTTTTGTTTTTTGTTTTCAACCCATATCGGTCCACTGTTGGACGTAGGCTTCCCCAAGTATTCGCCACATATCCCGGTCTCCCGGCTTCCTCATCCAGCCCCTGCCGGTGATCTTGCGCAGGTCGTCAGTTCACCGGGCTGGCGGGCGTCCTACGCTACGTTTGCCGAGACATAGTGTCCACTCCAGGACTCGTTTGCTCCATCGGCCGTCGGTTCTGCGACAGACGTGACCGGCCCACTGCCACTTCAACTTGCTAATTTTGCGAGCTATGTCGGTTACCTTCGTTCTCTTACGGATGTCCTCATTTCTGATTTTATCCATAAGAGAAACACCTAACATAGCTCGCTCCATAGCCCGTTGAGCGACTTTGAATTTGTGGACCAGTCCCGCTGTCACTATCGCATGTCTCGGCACCGTATGTCATGACGGGTAGGACGCACTGCTCGAAGACTTTCGTCTTCAAACATTGCGGAATGGTCGACGAGAAGACCTGTCGAAGCTTACCGAATGCTGCCCAGCCTAACTGGATCCTCCTATTGGCTTCCCTCTCGAAACCGTGTTTGCCTATCTGGATCTTTTGTGCAAGGTAGACATATTCCTGCACAACCTCAAGAGGGGAACCATCGACGTTTACCGGTCTCGGCATGGCATGGTCGTTGAACATGACTTTCGTCTTGTCCAAATTCATGCTGAGATCGAGCCGTCGGGAGGATTCATTCAGGCTGGTCAGCATGTCGGCAAGTTCCTCCAACGTCTCTGCAAAGATGACAATATCGTAAGCGAAACGTAGGTGGGAGATGCGCTCGCCGTTGATGTTGATGCCCCATTCATTCTATTCCAGCGTTTTGAAGACATCTTCCATCGCGTTGGTAAACAGTTTCGGAGATATGACATCCCCCTGTCTCACCCCGCGACGTAGAGGTATAGGCTTCGCCCCCCGGGTTGGATCTGAACGGTCATCGTTGCGGCATCATACAGACAACTCAGCACCTCAATGTATCGCCAATCGATACTACATCTCTGCAGAGATTCCAAAACAGCTCAAGTTTCTATAGAGTCGAAGGCTTTCTCGTAGTCCACAAATGCCATACACAGCGGCTGATTATACTCCTCGGTCTTCTGTGTAATCTGCCTAACAGTATGGATGTGTTCTACGGTGCTTGTAGCCTTTTCGAAACCCAGCCTGTTCCCGTGGTTGGAACTCGTCAAGTCTTCTGGCGAGACGATTCGTAACGACCCTTGAAAACAACTTGAAAACGTGGCTCAAGAGTGGGATGGGCCTATAGTTCTTCGAGAGGGTCTTACCACCCTTCTTGAAGAACAAGACCACCACACTCTTGGTCCACGCCCTTGGCACAGTGCCCCGGAGGATAACGGAACTAAAGAGCTCCGCCAAAGGCTTTAGGATTGGGATCCCTCCCACTTTGAGAAGCTCAGTTGTAATACCGTCGTCCCTCGGAGCCTTGCCGTTTTTAAGTTGCCCGTGTGCCGTCCTAATCTCGCCAATGTCGACCTCCGGGACATCCTCCGTATAGTGGCGCGTGAGTGGTGCACGTGTATCATTAGCGCCTTGAACCGAAGGTCTTTCCGCCCGCGAAGAATACAATTGCCCGTAGAACCGTTCCACCTCCGCTAGGATATCAGAGTGAGACGTAAGCTCCCTGCCATCTGCTGTCCTCACTTTTGCAAGATGGCTTCTCCCCCAATGGTTTTAAGAAAACTTTGGATCCCCTATTCTGCTCTATAGCCGCCTGAATGGCTCGCGTATTTGTGCAGCGAAGGTCCCATCTTACAAGTTTTCTTATCTGTTTAGAGAGGGCCCTATTCTCCGGTGAGGCAGAAAGAATAAGTGGCATCTCACGTCTCATCCTCATGAGATCCAAAGTTTCGGTGGAGAGTTCAGAGCGTTTGTTTCTTCGCAAAGGTGGAAAGTGCCTTCGGCCCAGCTCTCGCATTGTTTTCACCACGTTGTCGGTTAACTCGTCAACATCGCCAGTAGTTTCCAGCGATTCGAACCGACTTTGCAGTTCCAACTGGAACTGTTCGGACCCTAAGTTAATCTGGGGCGGTGTAGGTCGGAGATTAAACTTTATCTACTACTTTACTCTACTTTGTCACAGTATCGGGGCTCTGCAGGTCCACCTCCTTTGGAGCTTCTTCTTGTAGAACGAATTCATCAAGAAGAGCCCCTGGATTTCGAGGAAGTCGACCAGTATTTACCCCCTGTGATTTCGGCGCCCCAAGCCATAAGGTCCGATTCTCGGTTCGTCGCATTCTTGTACTCCCACTTTGGCGTTGAAGTCCCCCATAATAACGTTATAGTGTGCGGAGGTCGTGCCATGTATGGCTTTAGTGATATCCTCATACATGGCCTCAACCTCCTCGTCAGGGTGTACCAAGGTCGGCGCATATACCTGTATCACCTTCAGGGAATACCTGTTGGTAATTTTTAGTACTAGGTACGCTACCCGGTTCGACACACTGCAGATTTCCACAACTTTGTTAACGAGGGTCTTGTTGACAAGAAAACCGACACCACCTTGGGAGGCCTTATCACCTTCTCGAAAGTAGAGCAAGTGCCCGGACTCCAGGGTTATAGTATCCCCCCCCCTCTCTTCGGACTTCAGATAACCCTAGAATGTGCTATTTGATATGACTTAACTGTACTTCCAATTCCGCGAGGTGATTATCCAGCCTGATCGTGCGTCCATTGTACGTTGCCAGTGTCAGTTGGTTACGTTGGCAGCCTCCCGTAACCCGGAGATTTCTAGCACCCTCCTCTCCGCAGTTACCACGACCGCTGCCGTAGCCGGGACTAGCGGGGCCGCCGGGAACTGAGGGCCATGGCCTATATGTGCGTTTCATAAAATGGGGGAAATGCCATAGACACCACGCTTGACATGCGGGTTGGTGACCGCAGTACCGGCTTACTCGCATCGGAGACGCTGGTGTCCGACTCCGATCAGGGGATTTATGTAAACCGGATTTTTGTTGATGGTTATACCGCCGTCGATCTGTCGTCAGAGCCTCGTTAGTTGGCGGCAGGGAGTACCGCGGGCAGGTGAGGTTGACGTTTGGGTTGCTAGATGGATTTCGCACACCCCTTACCCCCCACACTTTTGTTTATATTATTTAATACTTGATGACACTGTATGCATCTTTGAGTTTACGTTTTTACTAAATACTAACGGTCTCATTCATAGAAAGTAAGAATAAGTCACGGAAGCTGAGGAGCCTGTGAGGATCAGGCCGAAGGTAATTACCGTTCGGCGCAGTCAAAGCGCCGTCGATACGAGAGTGGGTGAACCCGGGCTGGCCGTTGTAACGGCCGCGGGGGAGCCCTCTTTGGTAGGATCGGCACCAAAAGCTGCCGTTAAGGGAGTTAAGGACGTAGGGGACGCGACGGGCCGGCCCGACCCCGTCGTGTCTAACGTAGGCTCCGCATTTCATTTCATTTGTGACCAGTAGTGTCGCGGGTGCTGAGATTAATAACAGCGACGTGCCGGAGGTCCACGCAGCGGCCTCGTCTACGGGAGCTGCCGGTACGATCGTTATCGTAAGTTCAGGCACCGCGTCGCTGCCGCGCCTGTCGGGCGTACCGGTGCGCACAGCATCGGACGTGGCCCCTGGTCGCGTAGAGGCGAGAGCGGCGGTCAGCTCGGCAGGATCATCTCTGCCTGCCAAGAGGGCTGTCGCTAACGCCAAAGTTAGTAAGTTTCGTATCGTTGCCAAGCCGACGTCGCGTCTCTGGGACAAACCCGGGATTTGCGGCCTCAGCTCGGCCTGCACCTCTGGTGCCACTAATCCGACTTCTGCACGTTCTGCGGTTAAGACGTCGGAGCTCGTTTCTCGCGCGGAGGCTTTCTTCCGCTACGAAGCCAAGAGTGGTTCAAAAACCACCAAGAAGGCTAGCAAAGCAGTTTATACCGAGGCTGGCCTGGGTAGGGACGGCATGGACGCCCTCGGGCCGTGTGAGCTGCAAACCTTGGCGAGCACTCACGCGTCTGAGATCGTCCGTGTTTTTTTTTGTTCTTTTTTGAGGCGAGGAAAATTCATTTCGCACACTATCGGGTCCTTTACTAGGGATTAGACTAAAGCGACGAGAGGTGAGAGATCGTCTGTGTTGCCCAGACTTCGGGCAATCTCAAGGGCGGTTGTGTCCGCATCCTAAGGGAGGCCGCGGGCAAGCTCGTCAACATCGTCGAGAGCTTGACCACGCGGTCACCTAACGACGAATCCCGGAAGCTCGGTACGGAAAACCTCCAGCTGAGTACCGAGTTGAACATTTTGCGGGAGGAGATCGCTTCTTACCGCAGGGAGTTTGATGAGATGCGTAAAGCATCCAGGGCTAGAGAGGTTGACCTGGCGAAGGCCACCCTCCCTTAGCCGTTCGACAGTGAGGAGCTGAAACGCTCCATCATCGTGTCGGTCGGGGACCTCATTAACGCCCGGTTCGCCGAGATGGAGGATCGCCTGCTTCTCCTTCCTGTTCGTTCGGCCCTAGCGGGGGACAGTGGAAAGGTGGTAACGTTGCCGATGCCGGCACCCCGAGCGGTTAAAAGGGTGGCTGACCCCCACTGGGACCCTGAGGACTTAACTCCTCTTGTCTCGATGGAGGTGGTGCAGACCCCCTCCAACTCTGAAGCGGTGGCCTCCCCCCCACCACTGCCCCCCCAGAAAAAGAAGAAGCGTGGCGGGCGCAAAAATAAGAGGAAGACGCCCGTCGAAGCCTCTTCCATACTTGTTCCCGGGACTGCCGCGCCGGTCACAAAACCGACGCCTGGACCCGCAGCGTTAACTGCGGTCACGACCCCGGTTGTCTGTAGGATGCTGGAGACTGGACCGGGATCCCTGGGGGCGCCCGTACCGCGTGGCCCGCAGTATAATGCAGGCTTGCATCTCTACGGCTACGGAATCGCTCGAACCAGAGGTTCTCCGGTCCGTGGTGGTAGGACTCTTTCCGGACCCGGGAGTCTTTACTTCCCAACATGTCCCCAAATCCCAATCCCCCCAAAACAGATTCTCGCATGGGCTCGCGGCGATAAGTTCTAATATTACAACAAAAACGCCTACCATCGTCCTCCCCATCGACACAGCACTCAACATAATGTGGTTTGCCTACTATTTTAGGACACACGTTTGAGATGGCCTTTAATACCGCACTTTTTACACTTGTACTGTGAAAAACGACACTGGGATTCGTTGTGACCTATATATCCACATGCCGCACATGAATCATCATCTTGAGATCGCTGGAAGATCGCCCCACCAGCCGAAGAGCCGCGCTGCTGCGCTCGGCTAGAGCGCGCCGACGGACCGCGCTGCTGCGTGCGGCTGCTGCTCGCAGATGTAGACGCTGCCTGTCGCGCAATCGCCACCTTCATTACTTGAAGCGGGCCACTTTCCTTTTGTTGCAATGACTCCCTAGCGCCTAATCTAGCGCTCTGTATACCCTCAGCTATGTCCAGAGCTGTAATAAGGGTTAACTCAGACAACTCTTTGGTGAATAAGGTGTATCTTTCTGGTCCAGGGTGCATTACAATTACAAAACGGTCACTTAGCTGCTCTTCTAGGTGAGTTGCGACGAACCCGCAGTGGATAGCCAATCCTCGCACACGGGCTGCCCATTCTGACAGACTTTCACTACTGTGCTGCATGGAATTATAAAATTTCGACCTCTGCAAACGTGCACTTCCTGGTCTTGAAATGTCCATCAAATAACTCGACCATTTGATCGTAACTTAAAGAAGCCACTTGACGAGGTAGTGCTAAATCACGCAATAATTTATAGCTCCACTGCGCTAAATTGCTTAACAAAATGGCGCGGCGCTTGCAACCGGCTTTAACTTCGTCCTTAGTAATGTCGTTTGCTAAGAACCACTGTTCTAGTCTGTCCTTATATATACCAATCGTGTACTTGATGGTTGAACGTATTTAATGTACCAACTGTAACTTTTGCCATTTTACGTTAATACAAATATGATCGTGATAAACTCTATCCTCGTCGCCAACTGTAGTATCTTTTAAAGGAAATGAAACACCCGGTATGATATAACTCGTATATTCGACTGGCGCAGCCAGTGAAACCGAACAAGAAAGTACCGTAACTACCCTCTATTATTTGTACTTAATTTATACATACAACAGTATGGTCATGACGATGATAGGAAATGGATGAAGAATCACCATCATCAATATTATTTTCAAAAATAAAACGTATTTTTAACATACATACATACATACATAACTTCACGCCAGTTCCCTTGCGGGTAGTCACGTACAACAGAGCGCCATTTAGGCTTGTTCTTAGACACCTCACTTTTGACCATGGTATGTAAAATGATGTTTGATTCGTATATATAATTTCCATTACAATCACAGTTTACTCACAAACAACTGATTGTAACAAATTTCTTTTTTTCTTTATGTAATTTAAATAATTATTTTACATGGATTGTCGATATATCACGACGACGATGTCAATCACTATCATAGCATAACCTAAAATGTGTGATGAAATTGTACATAAGTATGAAATTGCGAACTTATCGAGATCTTAGCGATTTTATATGCCACTTTGAATCTCCTCTGCAGAAAATAAAGTAGGATAGGCATGAGGAGTCAGCAACGATCACGGGCCTTTTATTGTTTTTTTTTTGGACTTTATGATTTGGCAGCTAGGCCTTTACGCCAGATCTTAGATTCAATGTAGTTTCTTCATTTTCTTAAACCTATGTGTAGCACAGCTGAACTGTAGGTTATCAGCTAGTAACATTCAACGGAGTTCTTGTGACAACTCAAAAGGCCGCATTTGACTTTACAGTTCACATTTCTCACAAAACACATAATTACTACTCAAAAACTATCAATATCCTACAACTATTGTTCACTTTAGAGTAATTTTACACATTTTTAGAAAATGAAACTGCACAGCACGACATCTTTTAGTTCCCGCCAAAAACTCGTCTTTTATTGTTCATGTACAAAATATACAGACATCTGCTGATGATGGGACTTCTTTAATCCCCATCGTCTTTGGAAGAATTTTAAAGAAACATTTGTTGGAGAAATATATTATGTGGTAGTACTCAAATGCATAAATAACTAGATTATATTATTTGTAGATTGGTCACACTGTTTTTTTCTTCTACTTATTACAAAATGTCTGTTCTAAATGTTTGTCGAAATAAAGTTGATTTTAATATTAATATTTTTCAATTCAAAGGCCTATAACCTTAACAAAATTCATTTAAAAACATTGTTAATAGCAGTCTGAAAAGAATAGAGAGAAACAAAATGTTTCTATCTTTCCAAAATTCCGTTGATGCTAACAGCTTTGTCTCTTCAAATATCTTAACTAATAATAATCTCAAAGCGTTTATACCTACTTTTAATGTTACTAGATTGGGATTAGTTTCAGGAGTCCCCGCAGACTGGTCTCCTGATGAAATAAAAGAAGACACAAATGTACCAATTGGCTGTGGTGACATAATTTAAATTAGGCGCCTAAACTACAAAGTGATTATTGAGGGTTCCCCTATATGGAAACCATCACAAACTGTAGTGTTCACGTTTGATGGTCAAGTTTTACCCAAACGTGTATTTATGTGTTTTAATTCGTTGCCTGTAGAATTATATACCTACGCCACTTTACAATGCTACAACTGCTGTCGTTTTGGACACACCAAAACACAGTGCCGTTCAAGAACAAAATGTTACAAGTGTGGTCAGGGCCACACTGGTGACAGTTGCATTGTTGAGGAGGATCGCGGATCTTGTTGCTTATATTCTGGGCTGTATTTTGCTTCTAGCAAAAATTGCCCAGAATATTCGAGACAAAAACAAATTAAAATTACTGTGGCTGAAAATAGCATATCGTATGTTTTATGTTCTATGTCAAGCAAATATTCCCAAAATAAAATTACAATTGTTCCTGGCTCACCACCTCAAAGAACTGTTTCATATAAAAAAACAGTTTTTGTTACGACTACGTTTTAACGGTTTTAAGCGCGGTAATTTTATTTGATTTTGGTTTTTCCGACGTTTCGGCCAGTTCAGTTTTTGTTAAGCCTCAATCACCTCTAAAACAAAATAAAGGCTATGACCGTGAGGCCCATGATACCTTAAGAAAAAATTATAATATGCCTGCTCCCTCCAATGATTGTGCTTTACCGCCTCTAGTGAGAAATAAAGTTCTTTACCCGATTTAAATATAGAAAACGCTCTACAAAAAAGTTCTTGTTGAAATAAGAGGTTTATCTCAAGAATATTTAACAATTGAAAATATCATTATTTTGATTTAAATGTCTATGTTTTTACTTCGATATTTAGATATAAATATCGTTCATGTTTACGAACATTATATTTTTCGGGATTAGTCGATATTTTCGAGGAATATTGTTTTTGTGGATGATAATTTTAATCTTTAGATAGAAATATCGTTTATAGTTATGAGAACATATTAATATTTTCGGGAAATATCTATATTTTTAAAGAATAATATTTTTCGAAAAACATCAATATATCCTTCATAAGTATGCTCGATTTTTCTGTCATAAGTTCAGAATTGTCGATCATTAAATTAATAGCCTTTGCGAATATTGAAAATTTATCGATGTTTGCTAAAACACATCTGTGGGAATAAAAAGATTTATTCAGATATACCTTTTAATTACTTTAAATGATTAATTACAATATTATAATTGGGAGTACATGTTGTAGACCGCGGATGAACGAATGGAAGGGGCGATGCCGCGGCGAAACAAAACGGAGGCAAAGGTTTCGTGTCTATAATTCCATCATCCTCCCTTAGACACCAAACCCATCTTCGAAGAGCAGTACTTCAGCTTGGCATAGGATGTGGCTTTTGTGAGACCATCTGCTACCATATAATTAGTTTGTATATAGCGAACTTCAATGGCTCCACCCATTATCTTATCTCGCACAAAATGATGTCGAACATCAATATGTTTGGTCCTAGAGCGATAACTTTCAGAACCTGAAAGATTTAAACAACTTTGATTTTTTTTTTTGGTTTTGAGGCGAGGGAAAATGCTTAACCGATTTACGCACAAACTGGGTCGTTGCTAGGGGAACGACACGCGTCGGTCGGGGGCGATAACACTGCAGCAATAGTATGCTCTTGGCAGCGTTCCGTCCGCGATCGACGTCACAGAATAGTGTGGAAGACTCCGAGCGTTGCTGCACGGGCGAGCAACCCCAATACCCACTAAAAACCCCCTCCTCCCTGACGACCCTGCGCTTTGAATGTGTTGGAAAGGCTGAGATTTAGAACATAGTTACGCCCAGCCGATCCAGCGCAATAAAGTGCCTGGAGTGTGCCCTGGGAGAACACACCCCACTTCGTTGTGCGGGGGTAGAAGGTCCTTTGCTCTTCCTAGCAAGCTAAAGGCCCCCCGCGGTAAACGGAACCTAACTCAGGGAGGGAAGTAATGCGCGTACCTGCCTCTCCGGGTGCCAGCTGAAGGCCGGCGACCTCGAGAAGACGCATTGGCACGCGCTGCAGGACTTCTCTCCCTGTCTCGTTCTGCGGCCTCCTTGAGTGACATTACTGTCTCGCAAAAAGTAACCGCAGCCCCCCAATTGTCGCTGCTCTGCAGCATGGCCTTGACCAAGTCGCAGAGCGAGTCGACTGGACCTACGTGCGTCTCAAGTTCGAAACGCTGCGGCGCCCATGCGGCGCACTCGACAAGCGTGTGTAACGCCGTGTCGGGCGCGCCGCACTGGCGGCAGTCCGGGGAAGGCAAGCAGCCCACAATGCGACACAGATACTTATCGAAACATCCGTGTCCGGTAAGTATCTGTGTCGTCCTGAAGGTCAGGGTGCCGCTGGTGCGGTTGACCCATTCCGTCAGCTGTGGCCTGATTGCATCCACCGTGTAGCCGCCATAGGCCGCAGGGTTGTCGAGCTCTTGAGACCAGACGGCGATCATGGAGGCGGTTTCCCGCTTCCTGATCGCCTCGATTTCGACCTGACAGAAGGTCAGGCCTCTAGCTAGGGCATCCTGCCGGGTGCGGCGCACCACTGTCAGGACGTCCGCCTGGAGATGCCAGGGCGGATCGCCTGCCAGGAGGGTGGCCGCCGTCCGCGACACTGTGCGATACCCCCGTATGGTCCTCACGGCCAGAACCTGCTGCGCCCGTTGCAATCAGCCCTACCCCGGGTAGGACCGGAACCCGAAGGATCCAGTCATAACCTACGTTCCAAAGAATCGGCCCGAGGACCGACCCCTGTGGAACGCCGCACGCGACGCGTCGACGACCTACCTCGGGATTGCCGGACTCACCGCCCTCCCAAAGGATATGTCGATCCTGCAGGTACGCGCCCAACAGCCTCGTGAGGTACGGGGGGACTCCATGCGCGCGGAGCCCCTCCCTGATCGTCTCATGAGGGAGGCTGTTAAAGGCGTTCGCTATGTCTAGCGACACCGCAAGAACGACATCCTTCGCTTGGACGGCTTCGTCCGTTGACGTTCGCAGCGTCTCGAAGGCGTCCATCGTGGAGCGCCTCCGCCGAAACCCGAACTGCGTTTCTGAAAGCCCCGGCTCCACAGTGTCGAGATGCTTCACGAGCCGCTCCGCCAAGATCTTTTCGAAGACCTTAGCGACCTCGTTCAGCAGCACTATGGGCCTGAAGGCGGACGGATCGTTGGGAGGCCGACCTCCCTTGGGAATCAGGCACAAACGACCCTCCTTCCATTGCGACGGGAGCCGACCTGCGCGAATACAGGCTTCGAACAGTTCCCGCAGCTGGCCGCGTAGATGTTTAGCGGCCAGGAAGAGGAGTCGACCTGGAACCCCGTCGGGTCCCGGTGCCGTCTTCCTGCCCCGGAGCCGGTCCAGGGCAACGTCTAGTTCCCCCTCGGAGATGGAGTGAGGCTCCTCGTCCGTGGGAGTGTCGGGAACGGGTGGACCCATACTGGGGGGAGTGAAGTTTCCCGGATCCGGGAAGAGCCCGTCGATAACCGACCGGAGCACCTCGGGTTCGAGCGTTTCCGTGACCGTGGATGTGCAAGGCCGCAACGTGTTGCGAGCCCCACGGTACGGACGCCCCCAAGGGTCCCGATCGAGCGTCTCGAGGAGCTCGGCCCGAGCCCGGGCTTTCGCTTGCAGTATTGCAATCGAAAGGGCCTTTCTGGCCTCCCTAAACTCTCCCACGAGTCCATTTTCCGCGACGTAGTCCGGAGGACGGCGCGCCCTGCAGCGTTTGAGCCTGTGGCTGATGATGCGAACTGCCTTTCGCATCTCGCCCAGCTCCTCGGTCCACCAGTGGACCTGCTTGCACGGAGGCTGCCGCTTGGAGACGCGAGGCATCGCCGCGTCGCAAACCCTCGTCAGGGTCTTGCGCATGTGCTCTGCCTGCGACTCCAGGTTCTCGAATTCGACTGGGTAGGCCCAGCTTTCCGTGAGTGCCCACTCCTCAGCCTGCTCCGGATCGAGCTTGGTAAGGGCCCAACGCGGGAAGAGAGGGGGGCGATGAACAGGGCTCGGACCGGAGGAGGGGGTAAGCTCAAATCTGATGTACCGATGATCAGAGAGCGACTCCACCTCCTCCAGCACCCTCCATCCGACAACTCTGCGGGCGGCCGCATGAGTGGCGAATGACAGGTCGATGACCGATCCACCCCGCGCGCGCACGCAGGTCTGGACCGATCCCTGGTTCAATATGGTCAGGCCGGATTGAAGAGCCCATTCCTCAACCGTCCGGCCCCTAGGTTCCGTGAACGTATTTCCCCAGGAACAGTGTTTTGCGTTAAAGTCGCCCATCACGAAGATCGTTTTAGGCGACAATCTGTCTATGGCAGCCCTGATGGCGTCCAAGTGAAGCTCGAACTCCGCCAGGGGGCGGCTGCGCGAAAAGTAAACGCCTATGACGACGATACTCCCGCTCTCCGCCACCGCATAGCCCTTTCCTCTTTCAAGACATGTAAGCGGTGTGCCAGAACCGGCTCTGGCCACCACCGCTACCACGTCGTCGAGGTCGCCCACCCAATTGCCGCAAGGCGGCACGTAATAAGGTTCGCTTATTACGGCCAAGTTCGCTTGCCACTCCGCCATCGCCTGCAGGCACAAATCCTGAGCGGTGGGGGAGTGGTTTACGTTCGCCTGAAATAGTATTGTTACGGGCGTACTAGGCATTGGAGGTGTCCATTGCGCGTACTCCCGTAACACCCGTGCGTTGTTTCGTCCTCGGATGGACGAATTTGCCCTTCACGTAGGGAGGCTGGCAGAACCTCGCCAACGTGGGGTGGGCAGCGTTGAGTCCCCCCGCCGCACACGCCGCGCAGTGGGGGTTCCGGGCCGTGCAGTCCGGCATCTTGTGTCCGCTCTTACCGCAGCGGAGACACAAGTTAGTCCGGTCCGGGCACGTGTCCGGACAGGTCTGGGCGCCATGGCCGACGTTGTAACACCGGTAACAACGTATCGGTCTGGCTTCCAGTGCCTCTACCCTCGCCGAGGTGAAGCCTACCACGAGGTAGCCCATCTCGACGATGACTTTGGCAGCAGCGACGGGGCACATCACGTACGATGCGCCCAAACCGCCCGGTCCTGCACCGATGTGCTTCGTGCGCACGTCGTCGCGCCGGCGTTTGCCGGCGCGCGCGATCGCGTCACGCAGCCCATCGACCGTGACCGATTCGTCCAGCCCAGAGACGTAAAGCTCCCCACGCTTTACGGGGCGGACGACCTCGGCCATCCCTGCAAGGGCTCCGCGCAGAGCCTCGGCGACGCGGTCCGCCTTGGCCGCGCTCTCGGGTCCCGGCTGGAACTCGAGAAGGCGCGCGTCCCTGACGGTCCGCACCACCTTCAGCCCCTCGCGGAGGCCCATGGCCGCGATGTCGACCACCGTCGAGGCCTTCGCGAAGACCTCGCGATAACCGACACCCTTCGCGGCCGCTGCCGGCAGCAGTTTGATGATAACTGCGGCCGACTTCGGCTCACGGAATACTACCGCAGGCTTCGCAGCCTGTTTCCGTTGTTGCTGCCCCCGCCCCGACGGCAGGGGAGCAGCTTGCGCCTGGGTGGGTGGAGGGGGCCCGTCGGCCCTCGCCCCCTTACCCTTTTTCCGCTTGACGACCCTCGTCCACCCCCCCCCCTCCGGGGCGGGGGCGGGGGCCACGGGCGCCGGCGGCGGCGCGACGTGCGCGATGCGAGCGCGGACGGCGGGCGCCGCGACGACCGATGTCGCGGCCGCGGGCGCCGTCCGTTGCCTAGGGGCCGGCCTAGGAGCCGACACCACAGGCACGGGTGCCGTGGCGGGGGCCGTTAATGCAACGGCGGCATCGCGTGCCGCTCTCCGCTGCATTTTCAGCCTCCACTTCACCCCCCCTCTATTCGTCTTTTTTTTAGGGGGGGGGGGGGCCGGTGACGGTGGGGAGTCCGTCACCCCGACAGCCGGGGTCGCCACCACCTCCATCGGAACCGGGGTACTTACTTCCCCCGCATTCCGCCGGACGGCGGCGGCAGCCGTGGCCGTTTTCGGCCTAACGGCCACTTTTGGTGCCGGTTTGATTGCCGGCGCCTTGCCTCGGTCGGCCGCTAGCGGTGGACGGAGGGTCGGCGCGGCATTCAGCCGGTCCTCGATTCCGGCGAACCGGGCATCGAGTATGGGGGCGACAACGTCGATCACGGCCCGCACAAACGCGTCGTGATCGATGCCGCCGGGCCCCGTTGGAGCGGGTGTCGGCGCCACCCCGTTGGCGGCCGCCGGAGCTCGCTCCGTCCCGACGACGGGAGCCGGTGTCGGCCCTGCTACCGCAGCACGGGCCGGACGCGATTTTTTAACCGCAGCGGGTGCGGCGGGCGGTTCCGGTACCGCCGCCGCCTCCGCCGTGGCGGCTTGGGCCTTTCGCTTGACGGGTACGGGGGTCGGCGCCGCCATTACAGCAGGCGCCGGCTCCGCAACCGAAGCGGAGGCCTTTAGGGCCTTACGCATGTCTTCAAACTCCCTGCGGTAGGAGCGGTTTTCCTCCCGCAGCGAGCTTAACTCCATGCGTAGCCTGGCGTTCTCGTTACCGAGCTTCCAGGCCTCGGATTCCGGATTTCGCGTGACCAGTGTGTCGACGATGTCCGACACCCTGGACGCGGCCTCCTTCAGCCGGCGCACGTAAACCCCCTTCAAATTGCCCGACGTTTGGGCAATTTGAATTATCTCGGCGACCTGGGCGCACGCCGCTAGGCGGAGCTCCCCAGGGCCGAGAGCCGATATATTCCCGACGAGGGCGGCGCACTGGCTAGCCGCGGCCACTTTGGCGGCGGTTGCCTTGCGCGCCTTGCGCCCCTTTTCACCCCCCTCGGTGCGGAGGTAGGCCTCCGCACCCGCGAGAATGCTAGTAGTCGCCGCGGGTGCGCCCCCCGTGGGGCGCAGAGGCGAGCGCGCGCGCGCTGGGGAAGAAGCACCCGACGTGCCGTCCGAATCGGCGCCGCTGCTCTGGGACCGGTCCCAGAAGCGCGACCTCGATCCGGGAACGAGCATCGGGGCACACGAAATCGGCACCGTTGCCGTTGAAGACGTTGACGGCGCCGCCGAACCCGATGCCGAAGACGATGAGGCTGTGAATGAACATGACGACGTCGTCGTGCCCGCCGCCGCTGCCGCTGAAGACGAGGACGTGGACACCGCCGCAGCCGAAGACGCAGGCGCCGACATCGCAACAGCGGCTCCCATCCCATTAGGGAAGGAAGACGAGGGGGTCGCCGCTGCCGCGCCTACGAGGTCCCTATTCACGACCCCGGCCGAGGGCGCGAGTGAGGCTCGCGCGACAACCGGTGTCGTGGGACGGCTGCTCTCGACGTTGCAGCCCGAAAGGTTGCAAGTCGATGTCGTAGGCACAGGTGAAGCCCGTGCGCTATACGACACCGTCGTCGTAGGGCACCCATCCCCTGCCGTCGCTGAACCGGCCGCCGTGTATACCGGACTACAGGCAGGCGCTTCAGGGCGGGAATAACTATGGTCGCGAATCGCACCGTAGAGCGCGTGCTCCAGCGAGTCTGGGACGCTGCCGGACGGTGGGATGTGATCATGCTCTACGTAGGCGCCGCTCCCTTGCACGAGTGAGGCTCGCGCAGAGGTGGGTGGCGCCATGTAGGCATATTGAACTATGGTGCTTGCAGCGCTCACGGCCAGGCAAACGGCCGAGTTCGCTGCAAGCAGTACGTTCCTATCTATCTCCGGGTGTGCTGCGCTCCTGCGCGCGGCACGCCCGGATGGGGCCCTAGGCGCCATGGGAACCGGAGGCGGTCCCATCGCGCCGCACCTATCCTCATGCGTGGCGGCGGTGAGGTCTACCACCGCCGACGCATCCCCTACCGAGCCGGGCATATCGGCAGCCGTGAAAACGGCACTATCCGCATGCCCGTGACGCGGCCCGGCAACCGACCTGCTGCGACGGGCCGATGAAGAAGACGCCTTTTTCACCCGCGTCTCCCCGATCTCAGGCATTAACCAGCCATCCTTGGCCTTCGCGTGGTCCCGCTTTCGCGGGACACTCGAAGGCCTCGGGGCCTTCTGGGGGCCTGGGCCATCCATTACTGGAGGCCCGTTCCTTTGCCGAGACCAGTCGACGCGTGTGAATAACTATCGACACAAACGACCGTTATTGCGTAATGCGCTTAGGCGCGCCGAAATAAACAAGCGAATAGAGCTTAACAACTCACCCCAGTCGAAAAACAACTGATTCGCGCCGGAATCAAACTAAATAACACTGTACACTATCACTACACAACTGTTGTCGCAATTTGTCGCTTTTTGAGAGCGAAAAAGCGTAAAAAATTGCAATTTTCCGCAAAGAGCACGGGCATTTGCGACTGCTTCGCACGGATGCCGTATCATGCAATCTATAGCCTTTTGTATAAATTTAAAATCAATATTAGTCTGAATTTCGTAAAGTTAAAATCACGACCGCGTGGCGTGCGCATTGGCATATGTGCTTGAATAAATCTTTTTATTCCCACAACATCAATATGTCGATCTATAACTATGAACGATATTTTTGACGTAGTTTCAGAATGGAGATTGATTAAATATTTTTCAAAATATATCGTTTCTTATAAATTGTCAATATGTCGTTCATAACTATGAACGATATTTCTGTCCAAAGTTACTAAATTATCATCCATTCTCTTCAGCTTACTAATAGCACATATGTGTTCACGATGAGAGTGCAGATCGCGTTTGTGCACGTAATCGTTTTTGTGTTGTTGTCTCACTCTGTTTATATAGGATTTGTATGAAATGGGTATATTTTCTTGGTATATCACGCGATAGTGGTAGTGTTAGTCTTGCGGCTTTTTGGTATATCGATAATAGCCTTAAGGGTTTTAAACCAATAGTCTTCGCAAATATGGAAAAACATCGACACTTCCCGAAAAATATAAGTATATTACTTGATTTGGAACCATGTTTCTGTCCAAAATTTTAAAAATAATCATTCATTCAATTAGTAGCCTTGACAAATATTGAAAAATATCGATATTTTCGAAAAATCATAAATATGTCATTAACAATTATGAACAATATATTGCTATTCCTGTCAAATTTTCAAAATATTCATATAATGTCTTTCATAAATTATCCTTTATTAAAATCATTCAAAAAACATGCTTTAGGTAATATATCGTTCATACGACCGTTATATCGTTCATAAATATCGATATTAAAATATCGCATTATCGTGTTTATCCCTACAGATCTGTCTGTACCTATGCCAGTCTAAACGTAGTGTTACACTCCACTGCGGCCTATGGCGGCTACACGGTGGATGCAATCAGGCCACAGCTGACGGAATGGGTCAACCGCACCAGCGGCACCCTGACCTTCAGGACGACACAGATACTTACCGGACACGGATGTTTCGATAAGTATCTGTGTCGCATTGTGGGATGCTTGCCTTCCCCGGACTGCCGCCAGTGCGGCGCGCCCGACACAGCGTTACACACGCTTGTCGAGTGCGCCGCATGGGCGCCGCAGCGTTTCGAACTTGAGACGCACGTAGGTCCAGTCGACTCGCTCTGCGACTTGGTCAAGGCCATGCTGCAGAGCAGTGACAATTGGGGGGCTGCGGTTACTTTTTGCGAGACAGTAATGTCACTCAAGGAGGCCGCAGAACGAGACAGGGAGAGAAGTCCTGCAGCGCGTGCCAATGCGTCTTCTCGAGGTCGCCGGCCTTCAGCTGGCACCCGGAGAGGCAGGTACGCGCATTACTTCCCTCCCTGAGTTAGGTTCCGTTTACCGCGGGGGGCCTTTAGCTTGCTAGGAAGAGCAAAGGACCTTCTACCCCCGCACAACGAAGTGGGGTGTGTTCTCCCAGGGCACACTCCAGGCACTTTATTGCGCTGGATCGGCTGGGCGTAACTATGTTCTAAATCTCAGCCTTTCCAACACATTCAAAGCGCAGGGTCGTCAGGGAGGAGGGGGTTTTTAGTGGGTATTGGGGTTGCTCGCCCGTGCAGCAACGCTCGGAGTCTTCCACACTATTCTGTGACGTCGATCGCGGACGGAGCGCTGCCAAGAGCATACTATTGCTGCAGTGTTATCGCCCCCGACCGACGCGTGTCGTTCCCCTAGCAACGACCCAGTTTGTGCGTAAATCGGTTAAGCATTTTCCCTCGCCTCAAAACCAAAAAAAAAAAAAAAAAAAGTGTTACACTCCACCACCTTTCCTACATAAATAGCGCGGGGCACATGGGAGGAGGGTGGTTTTAGTGGGTAGTGGTTGTTGCCTGTGCAACTTCTCTGAGTCTCCACACAAGCTGGCTTGATTACTGTTTGGTTTGCCCCTTATTAAAGGGTAAAGCCTCAATGATCAACTATGGTCTAATCCCTTGCAAAGGACCCAGTATTGTGCGTAAATAGCATTTCCCCCGACTTAAAAAAAAAAGACAAAAAAGTGTTACACACCACAGAGTACTTTTATATACTGGAAAGTTACATACTCTTTGAATTGGTAATATGTAGTATCCATAGGGAGTTTTTGGTGGGAACTGTAAGGAGATATTATGCTGTGCAGTTTTATTTTCAAAAAAAGTGTAAAATTACTGTAAAATGGACAATAGTTGTAGAATATTGATATTTTTTGAGTAGTAATTATGTATTTTTGTGAGAAATGTGAAGTGTGTAGCCAAATGTGGCCTTTCGAGTTTTCAGAAGAACTCCGTTGTATGGCGTCTATTGTAGCCTACAATACAACTGCGTCTGGCTTAAAGGCCTAGTTACCAAGCCATAAACAAAAAAAATAGTATCCATAGTAGTTTGTGGAATTGGTAATTTCCATAGTAGTTTGTGAATATGCATAGATATAGTTTTGGTTTAAACGGCGATTCTAATGAAAATTGTAAGTTGAATATTTAACTAAAAATGTCAGCTCCTTGCAAAGAATTAGTAACACTATTGAGCGAATACGCCATGGTATGTCGAGGTTGTCTTGCAGCATCTGGAGAAATGAAGAACATGTTTGAATGGGGACTTCACAAAGAGTTCGCGAAGTACACAGACGTTCAGGTACAATTTTATCTTTGAAAGCACATTTATTGTGTTTGTTCCATAGGACTAGTTGTTAGGTATTTATAGTTAGTTTGAAGATGTTCTTGGTGCAACTTAATTACCTATATCAAAATAGTGTAACAATACTTGCACACTTAGATTTTTTTTACATAAAGTGCATAGTGGCAGGTTCATGACAAGTGCCAACATAAACAGCAATTTTATGCAATTTCGGGAATAATAGGCGGCCTTAAAACTTTCCAGTGATCCTTTCCAGACAACCTGGGATAAGGATTTTATAAATGGAATCGCAAGTGTATGATGGTGGTGTGCAAATTAAATACATGTTGTGAACTGTCTTAGAGGCTTCACATATCCAAATCAAGTCATAGAGTTTTTCTATTGTCTAGGTCTCTTAGAAGGCTGAGAAAATTTTTGCCCACTGCCACCAAGATTATGCTTGCAGAGTCCCTTCTACTTCCCATATTTGATTATGCTGACGCCTGCTATCTAGACATAACCTCAGAACAGCTAAATAAACTTGAGTGACTTCAGAATTTCTGTATCAGGTTGATATTTGGTTTGCGAAAATGTGACCATGTTTCTGAACTTCGTATGAAGCTCAAGTAGCTTTCTATTCGTTTTTGCCGGAATACTCACATTCTAATACTCCTTTATAATATACTATTTAATCCTAATAGACCTCCTTTGAACTCCTTCGCCTCTTCACTTCTCACAATTTGCGCTCAGATACATATCGTAGACTCCTGACACCTGCACACACTTCATCCTTTTATGATAACTCTTTTACAGTGCAGACTGTCAAACTATGGAATGTGTTGCCTCTTACTGTCAGAGAGGCCAAAACATTACCTACGTTTCAGAACTCCCTTAGAAAGTACTATGTCTTTAAATAAATATGTTTAATATATTAAACATTTACTTATTTATCCATTGTAACATATGTCAATATAAAATGCTTGTCACATATGTTAACAAATATGTAAGATTATTTTGTATATAAGTATATATATTACTATTATACTTATATATAATAATAATAATAATTTCTTTATTTACTCTCACACTTACAATAATTAAATTAGTAACAATTTTTTTTTCTTATAAACTGAAATGGTGAGAGCCTGGTGTCAGTTAAAGGAATAATCCTGTGTTACTGATCACCAGCCTCTTTCCCCCCGGAGAAACCAGCTAAAAAATTTGTGATAAATATTGTGTAATTAAGTGTAGTTATGTGTGACTGTGTCAGTATGTTAATAGTGATAGATGTTTATAAAATAAGAATTACATAAATGTAATAAATAAATGACAAATAAGTAGTAGTATTAGGAAACTATATTTAGATAACTAAGACCAATAATGCTTCAGTGGAATCATAATCAAGTTTTAAAAGCCACTCAGTCAGTATTTTGTTACATTTAGATTTAGTTAAGGGGTATATATATATATATATATATATATATATATATAAAAAAGTCGTGATAGCGTAATGGCTAGCGCACGCGTCCCAGACTCAGAGGGCGCGGGTTCGATCCTGGCCGGAACGCATGCACCTCTTAGTCAGTTTTCTGATCTAATGTGCATATTGTTACAATTACCATGTGCTAACAACGGTGAAGGAAAACATCGTAATGCAACCTGCACATCGAGATAACCGATGTGTTAAACCTGCCAAGCCGCCTTGGACAAGTGTGGCGGGTATACTGTCTGTTCCCCCTATAATGGGAGGCCCGAGCTCAGCAGTGGGACATTAATGGGCTGATATTATTATAAGGGGTATAGATCAATTTGCTTATTGATTTTGTTGTATAAATAACTGCCTAGAAAGTAAAAGAATCTACAATGTATGTATTAAATTTATAAATTAGTGTAAGTATGTATATTTAAATTGTACAATTGCTATCTTTTTTCTGCTCCACCTACACCGCCAGATTCGTTAAGAATTTCTTTTAAGTTAGGTTAGGAAGAGATCGCTTTTAGTGATAAGGCCGCCTGTTGTTTTGCCAAGAAGTATTGTGATTATGCATTTTGTATTACTGTTTGTATTTGTTTATTTTAGTGAGCAATAAAGTTTTATCTATCTAACTGTCTGCATGTTATTTATAAAAAAAGTATAGTAACACATATTGGTCGCGCTTATTTAATATTTATTTTGAAAATTCTTAAAGTAATGGAACGAATCGTAATACTTCAAATCATGTAAAACCACCTCCTATCTTTTTTTCCACTCCTGTATATACCCTAGCAAGCAGAAGAAAGGAGACGGCATGAGACTTCAACTGCATCGCTATATTGGTCATCGGATATAATAGACTTTGTCGCTTACGAACTGCAACGCATACGCATCGCTTTTGAATATTATAAACAATTTTCGTCCATATACTTTATATATCACTAAACTAGTTGGATTCGTGAAATTGTGCGTGTCGTGCTAACTTTAAGAATCACGGAGAAAACCATCGCTGCACTACGCAAAGGTACTGTACTATCCTTTCTTTATATAGCTGCCTATATTTCCCTGTGTTCTGTGCAGCTACATTTCCATCATTGTGGTTTTACAACTAAGGGGAATGAATATACGTAACAATTATCTATTCGCGTAACCACATATTAATAATAATAAAAAGTCTTAACAGTTTTAAGCACTGTATTTTGATTTTTATTATTCCACTGTTTCGGCTAATTTTCAGTAGCCATGATCACGGAAGATGAAGATGTATGTATCGATGAGTATTGTTAAAGTTTAATAATTAACCTAAGGCCAACTTGCTCTTTTTAATTACATACATACATACATAACTTCACGCCAGTTCCCTTGCGGGGTAGGCACGAACAACAGAGTGCCATTTAGGCTTATTCTTACACACCTCACTTGCCTCTTTGACATTCATCACTCTTGTCATGCAAGCTCGTCTGTTCTTAAGGCTCCTGACATCACCTTCTGCTAGTACACGATCAATTTGATCATGGAAGGTGTGTCGTGGCCTTCCGCGACTTCTGCATCCATCCACTTTTGCATTGTATATCTGTTTAGTCATTCTTTCATCATGCATTCTTTCCACATGCCCTAACCACCGGAGCATTCCTTTCCTTACCTTCACCCCGACACTCTCTTTCAGACCAACTCTCTTTCTTACTTCGGTATTACTTTTTAATGAATTAGTTTTAATTTTGTGTTCATAGCTTATAAGGTTGTCCTGAATTTTAAACTTAATTTTAATAATTTTATAGAAAAAATACAGATGCTCTGATACATTACAAGATAACTACAGGTGTGTTCAGACTTCTCAGAGGTGAAGTGCCATAAATAGCATTTTATGCGCCTTATACGAGCTTCTATAACTGCGTCCTTGTTTTTTTAGATATTGTTATGCGTTTAGCGGGACTCTAAAATGACGTTAGAATTATTATAGAGATTTATTAGAACTATACAAACACATATAACACAGGTACAAATATAACCGAACACAACAAATCCAAATGTAATGCAGAAGGTCGTAATTCAATAAAACGCGCAAAGTCCGTCACTATTAGATTCCCGAATGTACGCACATCACGCCCGTATCATAGTCATATCTGAACTGCCCCCTCTCTCCATCAGGCTGTCGTTTTATATGACACATTATGAAAACGAATTGTTGTAACAATATTATAGCTAACCTAGCTAGAGCAATGCTACGTATAGGCCTATTTTATTTTATTCAGGGAGATAAAATAAGGCACAAGGACCTTGGTTTTGGTGGACCAATTATCTAATACTAGCGGCCGCAGCAGACGTCCTGCTCTGAAAAAATAAAAATCTAGGACGCGATCCCAGCGCCACCTACCGGTTCCAGTTGTGGATTTAAACTATCCAGGGACCCACTCAAACACACAAAAACAAAATCACCAAAATCGCTGCAGGTGATTAGGAGGAATCTAGAACCCGATCTCAGCGCCAACTACTGGGTCTAATTGTGAATCTAACCCATTCGGGAACCCACTCAACAAACACAGAAACAAAATTACCAAAATCGCTCCAGGTGATTAGGAGGATTCTCAGCGCCACCTATCAGTTCCAACGGGATAAAAAGTATCCTATGTCTATCTCCTGGTTCTAAGCTACCTCGCAACAATTTCTAGCCAAATCAGTACAGTCGTTCTCGAGTTATAAATAGTGTAACTAACACGACTTTCTTTTATATATATAGATTTTGGAAGAAATATCTATTTTTTTAAACAACTAGAACACAAAGTCCATTAAAATTAATGCCAAAAAATTTGTGCGATGTTTTGTCTAATTTAACAGACTTTTTGATGATACTGGCATGTAGGTACATATGCGTTGGTATTGAGCACTAGGGGTGCAGTGGGAACTTATCAGGAGCAAACCAAAAAAATAATAGTCCTTCCTGGTCTGGTCATTCTTGCGCTCCCCAGAGTCTACGCCCTGTGCCTGGGCAGCGGTGGCACCGCCCTATTTACAGCACTGCTGACGCGGCTGCTCCTCCGCCTCCCTCGCTTTTCCCACCTCCAGCACTCTGACGTAGATAGGAATTGCTTCTGATGTGATACAACACAAGCCATCACATCATATTGCGTCTCTCTAATATAAATCTCTCCATACTAAATGTATGAAACTGATACCTTTCTGACGCATCAGAACATGACTTATCAGACAAATATAAATCTGTGTTAAGCTGACACTAATGAAGATTTTTTTATTTTTGTCCTTTTATCTGCGATCGGAAATTGTTCCACAAGCAGATGATTTGGTTGTTTTGATGATGTGTAAGAAGGCAACATCCAATGACTTGCTTTCTTTAATTTAATTGGAGCTATATTTTGCATCCAGGTCGAGAATGTGCACTCATTTTAGGCGCCTTTGGGAGATGCTATGCAGCAGCTTCTGGGCAAGCTCATTTGGGTGAACCATTAGACATTCCTTATATCGGATGCAGGTGTTGGCAATCTCCTCCCTTAGTGTGGGTTTTTACCATGATGATGATGTTAGATTTAAACTCATTCCAGATACGAAGAGCTGATGGAATATCGGAGTTGATATGCTCGGCGTGCGAAGAGTCGCTCGTCATCTGCAAGAACTTCAGATCTCAATGCCAACAGTCTGATCTACTGTTGAGAAAAAGTCTCATGGTAAGAATAATAAGCCATCCACAAATTACTTGAATTTCTTAATTTTTGACCTGTCCTTATCACAGCTGGTAACATTCGCGAGGCTCCCTACTGTGACATCACATATTTTGCAATTTTACATCAAGAAATTATTAAATTAAAACAGCAATTCCATAATTACTTTTATTTCCATTTCAATAATTTTTTAATCATTTAAATACTATATTCATACAGAGAGTTGGAAATATTTTGAATTTTTTCGTTAATAGTTCAAATTTCGTGTTTTAAAACTTAAATAAATTAGATTGTGAAATATGACGTCACGAAATTTAGGATCCCTCTCCTACCCGTCGTCACACAATATCACACAATGTCACACTTTGTCGCCCCTCTTCACCTTAACATGTGACGTAATTTATGTGTGGCCGTAATAAAGGAGATGGATACACTTTCATACATTCTTGGATCCAAATTGTAAAGAGATCTTAAGATTTTTTATTATCTTGAAATCTATATATATAAAAGAAAGTCGTGTTAGTTACACTATTTATAACTCAAGAACGGCTCTACCGATTTGGATGAAAATTGTTGGGGAGGTAGCTTAGAACCATGAGATGGACATAGGACACTTTTTATCTCGTTGGAAACAGTAGGTGGCGCTGAGATGGGGTTCTAGAATTCTCCTAATCACCTGGAGCGATTTTGGTGATTTTGTTTCTGTGTTTGTTGAGTGGGTTCCCGGATGGATTAGTTTCACATAGAGAACCGGTAGTTGGCGCTGGGATCGCGTCCTAGATTTTTATTTTTCCAGAGCAGGACGATGTCTGCCGGGGCCGCTAGTATTAGTATAAGATTAAGTTGTGTTGTCCTATATTTTTATGTTTAAGTGTTATAAATTATATTTCATTTTTTATTATTTGTGTGTCTTTCCAGCTGGTGGTATTTTATATTTTATTTACATCAACAAGATAATTAAAAAAAAATCTAAACTGCCGAACTTTCTTTTCTACACTTGACATTGATAGTTATGGTCGTTGGCCAAACAAACGAACCTATTGCCAAAAAACAAAAGAAAGAAAAAAAAAATTTCATACATACAATATAATATATATTTATATTGTAGCAATCACAGACGCAGAACTTTGATTATAAGTATGCCTTTGAAGAAGTTCACCTGTTGGAATGTAAACAGTTTGAAATGGTCTCTGTGGAAGAAATTAAAAAAGAACATGAAGAAGAAACTGAAGAGGACAATGTGGAAGCAAATAATATTAACATCAAAGAAGAGGAAGAAGGCAAGTTGCTAGTTTTTTTAAGAAGTCTATGGACTCGAGTTCCATACCCTTTTTTACAACTTAATTTCGAAGAAAGTTTTTAGAATTTATACACGCTTCTTGGTTATTTTTGTTTTTGTGTGTGACATTTATTCAATGATGTTCGTGTTGTGGTGTACCTTATGAATAACTTGTTATATTAATTTATTCTAATTTTAATATTAAACTTATACTAATGTAGAGTGTATCCGTTACATGCTGGTGTTGTGAGGAAGTGTAATACTTGCAACAACTCAGAAGGGTTCGTGGTAGTAAAAGAACAGCAACTGGTCACAATACTTTATAATCAGAGAACCTTACGGTTTTAACACATGGAATTCATTAACTTTGAACACTTAATACCGAAGTAAGAAAGAGAGTTGGTCTGAAAGAGAGTGTCGGGGTGAAGGTAAGGAAAGGAATGCTCCGGTGGTTCGGGCATGTGGAAAGAATGCGTGATGAAAGAATGACTAAACAGATATACAATGCAAAAGTGGACGGATGCAGAAGTCGCAGAAGGCCACGACATACCCTCCATGATCAGATTGATCGTGTACTAGCAGAAGCTGATGTCAGGAGCCTTAAGAACAGACGAGCGTGCATGACAAGAGTTATGAATGTCAAAGAAGCAAGTGAGGTGTGTAAGAATAAGCCTAAATGGCGCTCTGTTGTACGTGCCTACCCTGCAAAGGAACTGGCGTGAAGTTATGTATGTAACTTTGAACACTCGTCAGCATTTTTAGAACACCTCGCCATCCCTCTAACAATTTAACACTACATGAAACTTAGCAAATTGGCACAACCGATAGCGGATTGAAGTGAAGTTACGAATGAAAAGAATTTAATACATTACTGTTTGGAAATTCCAGATAATATTTTATACAAGATATCATATAAAACATTATACTTAAAGTTTTACATGTAATAAAATAAACTGAACACAGTACAAATCTATCACATCTGCCAACATGAAAACAAAATGGTTGTGAATACCGTCTATATGTAATTGAGACATTTTGAATTATAATCTACACAATTTTCACATTATACAAAACTATCCAAACACGTATAACACAGGTACAAATATAAGCGAACACAACAAGTCCAAACGTAATGCAGAAGGTCGTAATTCCATAAAACGCGTAAAGTTCGTCACTAAAAGTTTCCTTGTCTTGCTTCGCTCGTGGTTATCTTTCGACTGCCTCGTCCCTCCATCGGGCCATTGCTTTATACTGCACAGATGCAATATGTCCGTCCGGCCGCGTGGACTGAATTTCCTAGAATCAGTTTGTACTTTAAATCCGGACACTTGGCTAATGATCACAGTACAATAATAGGCCTTAAAAGATTACAATACAACAGTGGGCTAGAAACCAGCCCACAAATTTGAAACACAAAGTAAACAAAAGTACATTAACAACTACTACACTAACAACTAATACATTGAAAATAGTAGCCACATCAATTTCACCGGTCCTTTGTCATATAGTTAACTTGTGTATAATTCAAGGTAAATATTCTGACAAATTAAAAACAACCATTATTAAACCATTGTTCAAAAAGAATGATAAACGGGATATGACATGCTACCGACCTATAGCTCTAATTCCTATTATATCTAAAGCGTTTAAAAAAGTTATATATAATGACATATACACTTTTCTTGAAAAGAAACAAGTATTTAGTAAGGAGCAGTTTGGATTTAGAAAGTGTAAAAGTATAAATATGGCTATCTACTCCTTTTTGCACACTATCATGAAAAATATAGATAATAACATGATAGGTTGTGCTCTTTTTACAGTTTTATCTAAAGCTTTTGATTGCGTTAAACATAGCATACTACTACAGAAATTATATATTTATGGTATCAGAGAAAATGTTTTGGATCTTGTATCGTCATATTTGAGTAACCGCAAACAATCTACAGTAATTACTAAGATATGTCCTAAACAAAAAAAGGAAATCAAATACATCTCAGAGCCTAAAAATGTTACTGCAGGTGTACCACAGGGCAGCGTATTGGGGCCTTTATTGTTTATTTTATATATCAACGATCTACCCTTAATTACTAACCATAAAACAATTCTTTATGCTAATGATAGCACAATTCTATTTCAAGGTACCACTAAATCTATTATTGAAAATGACCTTAATGATACATTAAGCTATATAGTTCAATGGTTGATAATAGATAATCTAACAATTAACTTGACAAAAACTAACTTTATGATATCTAAAAATCGTTTAACAAAGATACATGACATTTCAGTAAATTATTTAGGACATAAAGTGGATGTCAAGAGTTATGAATGTCAAAGAGGCAAGTGAGGTGTGTAAGAATAAGCCTAAATGGCACTCTGTTGTTCGTGCCTACCCCGCAAGGGAACTGGCGTGAAGTTATGTATGTATGTATGTATGTATAAAGTGGATCAAGTTTTCTCTCTCCGCAATATCGTAGAGAAGCAGCTGGCTATGGGCCGGAAGGCTTTCTGCGGTTTTGTGGATCTAGAGAAAGCATTTGACAGGGTTGTGCGGAAGGAGCTCTGGGACATATTGCCCGGATATGGGGTTAATGGCCAATTGATGCGTGCTGTGCAGTCCACTTACGAGGACTGTATGGCATGTGTGCGAGTGGATGGCAGCCTGTCGCCCTGGTTTGACGTCAATATTGGCGTCAGGCAGGGCTGCGTGCTGTCGGCTTTGCTGTTCATTCTATACCTGGACGATTGTCTCCAGAGAATAAGATTGATGGATGTTGGGGTGCGAATGAGTGATCTAGTTGTAAGCACCTTGCTTTATGCGGATGATGCCGTGCTTTTAGCCGAATCGCCATCAGAACTGTAAACACTAGTCACAATGATGAAAGATGACTGTCAGGCGAGAGGCTTACATTTGAATGCGAAAAAAACAAAGGTTATGGTGTTTGAAAGAGAAGAAACCAGAAGGAATGCAAGGATAATGGTCGATGATGTTATGCTGGAGCAAGTGAATGAGTTTGTATATCTTGGATGTGCTTTTAGCAGGGATGGAAGGTACACCGCTGATATAGAAAGAGAGTAAATTTGGGGAATAGTTTGAATGGAGCGTTAGGTAAACTTCCAGGCACTAAGAACCTCAGCCAGAAGGCCCAGCTCGCCATACACAACGCGGTGCTGGTACCTACGCTCACGTATGGGAGCGAGAGTTGGGTATGGAAGAGAGAGCATGAAAGTAGAGTAAACGCGGTTGAGATGCGAGCACTGCGCAAAATCTGCGGAGTGACGCTCGCGGACCGCGTTCGTAATACCGAAGTAAGAAAGAGAGTTGGTCTGAAAGAGAGTGTCGGGGTGAAGGTAAGGAAAGGAATGCTCCGGTGGTTCGGGCATGTGGAAAGAATGCATGATGAAAGAATGACTAAACAGATATACAATGCAAAAGTGGATGGATGCAGAAGTCGTGGAAGGCCACGACACACCTTCCATGATCAAATTGATCGTGTACTAGCGGAGGGTGATGTCAGGAGCCTTAAGAACAGACGAGTGTGCATGACAAGAGTTATGAATGTCAAAGAAGCAAGTGAGGTGTGTAAGAATGGGCCTAAATGGCGCTCTGTTGTTCGTGCCTACCCCGCAAGGGAACTGGCGTGAAGTTATGTATGTATGTATGTATAAAGTGGATGAAGTGGAATGCACAAAATTCCTTGGCTTAAACATAGACAATAAATTGGATTGGAAAATACATATTGAGTCCCTTAGTTCAAAAATAAATATATGCTCGTATGCCCTCTATATGCTTGCTAAAGTGGCACATATGTCTACCCTAATGACTGCGTATCACGGAAATGTATCATCCATTCTCCGCTATGGGATAATTTTCTGGGGGAATTCTACCAATAAAGAAATTGTATTTAAGTCACAAAAGAGATGCGTAAGGGCTATGTGTGGACTAAAGCAAACTGATAGTTGTAAGCCATACTTTATAAAATTAGGCATCCTTACAGTTCCTTGTCTTTATATATTTGAAGTAATACAGTTTGTCAAAGAAAATTTTAACCTGTTCACACACCCTGTAAGCATAAGACAAAAGAATAGAATATGTTGTCCGCTAAACAAGACAGCTTATTTAAATAAAAGTATATTTTGTATGGCATCAATACTGTACAACCGTCTACCAGATGAGCTTTTGAATATAACAACTATTAATATATTTAAACGTAAAGTTAAGACATTTTTAATACAAAAAGCATATTATACAGTAAACGAATATCTAGGACATAAATAACTGTATTATAATTCATGACGACTCACATAATGTACAACAGTATTATTTTGAAATTGATTATTTGACTATGAAATATAATTTATAGTAATGTTTTTTTTTTTTTTTTTTTTTTTTTTTTTTTTATTGGATTTGACTTTATGTTGTTGGTCCGAAGACCTTACAACTTTACCGGGGTTTTTGGGGCGAGTGCCTCGAGCGCGGGGGGGCAACTTGGTCGAGGGAGCTCCCTAAGGAGTTTTACCTCGGCTGGACTGTTGCCATGAGAGGGGGATGAATTTAATGATGCCCACCATAGGGCGACACAAAGCACTAATTGAGAACGGGCGACGGGTAATATAAAGCCCGAGGGGAAGGATCCCGGCGGGCCGGGATCGGCGGTTCGGTTATAATAATGTGACATTGATTTATGGTTATATAAAGAAAAGTTTTATATTAATTTAATAGTTTATTAATTGATTAAATAATGTAATTATGGCCAGGCACCATTACAATCGCCTGTATTGTACGTCCGAAAGGACAAACTGTCGTTCCAACAAAAAACTTGAACAACTTTGTAATTTTATGACTGTGACAGTTTATACAATAAATGTTTAACAATCTGCCCGTAAAACTTCAAGTCAAAATTTTGTTGCGATTCGTTTTGCCACTTGTCCGTTGAAGTTTCACTTCTACTACGTGTTCCAGCACACATTTCGATTTTTCGCAAGTGTTATGCAAATTATGATTTGGTTAGGTTAGGTACATTTTAATTAATGCAGTTTTTATTTGAACATATTTTATCAAACAAAAAAACTGAATTTGATCCGGAACCAAAAAACGCAACCATAGTCTACTCTAAAATTATGCCGCCTCTCACCGCATCTACTCTAAATTTATGCCGCTCCTCCACGCGGCCCTATAATATCACACTGACCAAGTCGACTCCAAACTATTCTATCTAGATGATTCCAGCTTGGCACTACCACAGGACACCATTGTTCTCACCAATAGGCAAACTGATTTTTATGGCGTGACATGAGAACATTTTTGCAGATTGGGCAGATACATATCAAGAGGTTAGCCTGAACACTGCTGATGTTAAGTCGGAGACACCTTCGGACGACGATACTCCTCTGAAGCAGTTATTAGAAGGTAAGAGTTTTAATATTCGTTTTGATCTTTGTCAAGTCTTGGGTTTCAATTCTGCTATTTAACCCTCTAAGTCGGAACCAACACAAATTTGTTGCCGAATTGTCACACACGGCCAATTGGGAAGCACCACAAATTTGTGGGCAAATAAAGATAATTGAACTGAACGTTGAACTGATGCTCTCTCCCTCTAACTACATAGAATTTGTGTTACAGTAAAAGAGACGATATAATTCTCTTGTTTTTGGCGCGGCAATTTTCATGGCAGCTGGCAGATTATGGACAAAAATAATATTAAATATGGCCCTTTTTAAGGGTTAAAGTTATTACATAAACGTATTTATTGAAAATAAATTTTACATTATAAACTACATACAGATATACATACATAACTTACATATCCATACATACCTAGTATATCTGTACATGTAAAAAAAAAACTAAAAACCGGGTCGGGGAATGTAAGAAGTGTAATACAAGTAATTTAGATTTTTTTCAAAATTTTTGTTTCTCTGTCTGTTTGTACCGGCTAATCTACGAAACGACTGGACCGGTTTAAATGAAATTTGGTATGGTCAACATATAGGATAATTTTGGTTCCCAAAAATTAAAGAGTTCGTGTGGAATAGTTAAAAAAACCGCACCACGCGGACGAAGTCTCGTCAGCTGGTACACACACACACACACGCACATATATATATATATATATATATATATTAGGTTGGGGAAAAAGTTTCTTCGCATTTTATATAAAAATTCAAAAGGTTTTTTATAAAGTTTATTTACATTTGACTAAAGTATGTAGGTGCCATTTTGTTGGATAACTTTTTGCCATCTTGTAGGTAGGGACGTGATCCCATTGCTATAAAAATTTTGGGGCTTCTGATCAAAAAACTGCGACAAGTGGTTTTGGCAGTCCTCTCGTGATGTTAACCTGACACTGCCTAAGGAATTCTGCATAGACCGAAACAAGTGAAAATCTGAAGGTGCAAGGTCAGGACTATACGGCGGATGAATTAACACCTCCCAGCCAAACTCGTAATTTTTGCTGAGTGGCTAAAGATGTGTGAGGTCTAGCGTTATCATGGTGAAAAACCACACCCCTTCTGTTGATTAATTCCGGCCGCTTTCTCTCAACTTTTTGCTTTAATCTCATCAGTTGTTCGCAGTACAGTTCAGAATCGATGGTCCTGCCTGACGGTAACAGCTCATAATGAATAATGCCCTTCCAATCCCACCATACACACAGCATCACCTTGTTGCGAGTTAACCCGGGTTTCGCCAGTCTGTGAAGCCTGACCGGCCTTTGACCACGATCTTTTTCACACGTTCTTGTCGTACGTGATCCACTTTTCATCACCAGTTATCAGCTTCTTCAAAAATGGTTCGGTTTCATTACGTCGTAATAAAGAATCACAAATGAGTACACGGTACATTAGGATTATTTCAGTGAGCTCATGAGGCACCCAAATATCGAGCTTTTTTGTGTACCCAGCTTTTTTCAAATGCGCCAAAACCGTTTTGTGGTCCATTCCCAATTCTCCAGCTACATCGTAACTACTAATATGCCGATCTTGCTCTACTTTTTCAAAAATGGCATCAATTTTGTCCGTAACAGGGCGACCAGAGTGACGTGCATGTTTGATATCAAAATTTCCGGATTGAAAACGCTTAACCCAAATTTGCGCTACTCTCACAGATACTGTATTAGGTCCATAAACATCACAATTTCTTTTCGCGGCTTGTGTTGTATTTTTACCTTTTTTGTAGTAAATTTTTAAAATGTATCGAATTTCTTCATTAGATTCACTCATTTTAACAATAAGAAAAACAAATGTAAATCACACATTTTCCTAATTTGAATTTGGAATTGTCTTCTTTAAAATTAAAACTTTTTAATGATATACATACATACATACATACATACATACATACATAACTTCACGCCAGTTCCCTCGCGGGGTAGGCACGAACAACAGAGTGCCATTTAGGCTTATTCTTACACACCTCACTTGCCTCTTTGACATTCATAACTCTTGTCATGCAAGCTCGTCTGTTCTTAAGGCTCCTGACATCACCTTCTGCTAGTACACGATCAATTTGATCATGGAAGGTGTGTCGTGGCCTTCCACGACTTCTGCATCCATCCACTTTTGCATTGTATATCTGTTTAGTCATTCTTTCATCATGCATTCTTTCCACATGCCCGAAACACCGGAGCATTCCTTTCCTTACCTTCACCCCGACACTTTCTTTCAGACCAACTCTCTTTCTTACTTCGGTATTACGAACGCGGTCCGCGAGCGTCACTCCGCAGATTTTGCGCAGTGCTCGCATCTCGACCGCGTTTACTCTACTTTCATGCTCTTTCTTCCATACCCAACTCTCGCTTCCATACATGAGCGTAGGTACCAGCACCGCGTTGTGTACGGCGAGCTGGGCCTTCTGGCTGAGGTTCTTAGCGCCTAGAAGTTTACCTAACGCTCCATTTAAACTATTCCCCAAATTCACTCTTCTTTCTATATCAGCGGTGTACCTTCCATCCCTGCTAAAAGCACATCCAAGATATACAAACTCATTCACTTGCTCCAGCGTAACATCATCGACCATTATCCTTGCATTTGTTCTGGTTTCTTCTCTTTCAAACACCATAACCTTTGTTTTCTTCGCATTCAAATGTAAGCCTCTCGCCTGACAGTCATCTTTCATCATTGTGACTAGTGTTTGCAGTTCTGATGGCGATTCGGCTAAAAGCACGGCATCATCCGCATAAAGCAAGGTGCTTACAACTAGATCACTCATCCGCACCCCAACATCCATCAATCTTATTCTCTGGAGACAATCGTCCAGATATAGGATGAACAGCAAAGCCGACAGCACGCAGCCCTGGCGGACGCCAATATTGACGTCAAACCAGGGCGACAGGCTGCCTTCCACTCGCACGCATGCCATACAGCCCTCGTAAGTGGACTGCACAGCACGCATCAATTGGCCATTAATCCCATATCCGGGCAATATGTCCCAGAGGTCCTTCCGCACAACCCTGTCAAATGCTTTCTCTAGATCCACAAAACCGCAGAAAACCTTCCGGCCCATAGCCAGCTGCTTCTCTACGATATTGCGGAGAGAGAAAACTTGATCCATACATCCCCTTCCATTTCTGATATATATATATATATATATATATATATATACTTAGTTTGGCTATAAATGCTGTTACAATTAAAAAGAAACAAAATATTACAATTGAATTTGGAATCTGTCATTTTTATATGATTGTTCATTGTGTTTTCTCATTTTGGCGCCAATACATTGTACAACTTTTGCGATATTAAAATGAAGTGGGGCGATAAAGAGAACCGAATCGCTGTGATTTCATTACACGAAGTAGGTGTGGAGCTAAATGCAATTTTTAAAACTCCCCATACGCTTGGTATTAGTCAAGTGTTTGTGTACCGGGCTATTAGTAGGTACTATGAGACCTCCTCTGTTTGTGACAGAAAAAGATTTGGCCGTCCACGTAGTGTTCGTACGAAAAAGGTGGTCAAAGCAGTAAGGGAAGGAATTCGAAGAAATCCTGTCCGAAAGCAAAAGATTTTACCATGTCGCGTATTTTAAAAGATGACTTGGACTTGCAGCTTATAAGAGACGCATTGGTCATTTCTTAACTCATAATTTAAAAAAGAATAAGGTGGTAAAATCGAAACAATTACTGAAGCGGTACGCAAAGGGCGGTCACAGAAAAATTATGTTTACGGATGAGAATTTTTTTACAATTGAGCAACATTTTAACAAACAAAATGACCGTATTTATACTCAAAGCTCTGAGGAAGCTTCTCAATTAGTCGACAGAGTGCAACGTGGGCATTATCCGTCTTCAGTGATGGTTTGTTGGGGTGTTAGCTATGAAGGAGTGACAGCCATACTTTTGTGAAAAGGGTATCAAAACATCGGCACAAGTGTATCAAGATACCTTTCTTGAGAAGGTAGTTAAGCCCCTTAACAACACCATGATCCGGTAGTTGACAGTATGAAAAATATAGGCAGATTTTTATATATATCGTAGATTACGATCTAAACATGTCAAAAATAAATTGTTTTCATTAAAATAATAAATATTAATTTATATTTTTGAGAAATAAAATCGTTACATTGCAGCCATTAGTCACGTGACAATGAACGCCAATCAGAGCGCGTGACGTCATAGTGTGCAAAACACAAGTTGTTAATGAATTCTCAGTGAAAATTCATCGTTTTCCAGTAATTTTGCTGTAAAATAATAGTATTTCCATTGTTATACAATGTGTTCATACGACTACAACTACAAGTTATAATAAACGCGTTTTATAAAACCAAAAACCAGGAACTTGTCAAAAATCGATGTTGTTATGCTGGGTGCCTTTTTCGCAACTAACACCAATTTGTGCTCTTAAAACTTCTGTGTAAGTATATAACATCACAAACTACTATGGATACTATATATTATAACATTAAACAATAGCAACTAGTGTTAAAATTGTGATTAAGATATGGCAAAGTATTATTTTTTAATAATTATTTTTGAGGTTATGATAATTTTAATATTCGTAAATGTTGATGCTAATGGTGAAATTTCTTTTGTAGATCATCGCGAGTATGTTATGATGACGCCATAAGTTATATGCATTTGAAACGTGATTGCAAACTCCTGTATTGTAAAGTGTAAAATATACCCAGATCATAAAGTGCTATCGAAATTATCGTCATCGCAGGAGTGAAGAACCAGTATGCACTTCTGCGGATTGTTATTGGAAAAAATCGGAAGCTATCACAACTGTGAACCAGTTTAAAATTTGTAGTAGTAACCCTAGTTTACCATCAAATTCAAATGTACTTATAAGTTTTCAGAAGTAGGACAAAAAATGAAACTTGAGGATTGTGCATTATTTAAATATTAACATAATCCTGTTCTCAGTGATACAGCCAGCACTTATATGTATCAACTTGTTTTAAAATATAATGAAAAATGTGAGTCATTTTTAAGAAATGCAGTAATATCAGATGCTGTCATTAAAAAATTTAAGTGGAAACAAGGGAGTAATTTAAAAGCGGTCTTTGGCATGAATTAAGATATGGATGGATAACAGCATCACAGGCTTTTGAAGTAAGTAGATGCAAGACCCACAGTCAGAGAAAATTTGGAGCTGAAACTTCATAAAAAAATTAAGAAATGTGGTCTCATATTAAGTCAACAATATCCAATGACTGCTGGTTCACCGGATGGTACATGTGAAAATTGCATAGTAGAAATTAAGTGTCTCTACAGTACAAACCATATTCAAATTATATTAAAGATGGGAAGCCTACAAACAAATATGCTCAATTACAAATATAAATATATTTGACTGCTGTGGAAACATGTATATTTTGTATAGCGGATCCAAATTTTTCTAATAGTAAAAAATTTAAACTTTCTGTATAGCAATCAGTTATGAATATGTTAATGATCTTATTACTGACAGTTTGTTACCATTTTGGAAATGCCATGTGTATCCATTACTTTATCAAAGCATATAAAGTAACCACTAGGTAGGTTCTGATATCATCATTTTGTAATAAAATAAAACACAAAATGATTTTGGAGTTTTATTTAATGAGGCAATCTTATAAATTAACTAAACTACCATGCTCTAGGACTAGGGTAATTAGGTTAGTTCATGACTACTTAAAGCCAGTTCCTATATCTTTCTATTCACTCACACAACCATCAGTTGAATCTTGACATTATTTGTATGAAGCTTATGTCAAATTTTAAGTGATGGTAAGGTAAAGGAACTCGATAAGATATATGAACCAGCCATTAGTGGACTTATCATCTATGAAGTAAAATTGTTCATGGAAAAGATATTTATTTACATATTTTTTATTTGTATGAAAGATTTGATCTGGATGTATTGAGTGGAATGGTGATAGTGAGGACTCGGTGTGAGTAACGGATGAAGTATATAAAGACAGAGTGTCAGTGACTTCTTCCATTATTAATTTCTTTGAAACTGCTTATACTGGATCCAGATGGCCTTAATGATTTCACAGAATATTTCACTTAAAATGGAAATGAAGAAACTGATTTTTGTGAAGACTACTAGTGATCCTGCCTGGTCCACAGTCTGGCTTAGCTTAATACTGGATTGAGTAGCTTTACTTCTATATTTATGTGTCATCAGTACTTAAACAGATTTATTTGCTGTTCTAAGACCTTGTAAACCTTCTTCCTGGGGCAAAACTGAAAATAAATTGACAATATTATTATTAGATTGTTTCAAGAAAATTAATATTGGAGCTACTCACTATTAATGTAAGAACCTGTGGTTGTGTTAGAAGTATTTTCAAGAATTAAACTAGCACCACTGGCTAATATAGTAGTACTTTCAACTGATTTATTTACACACTTTCTTAATAGCATCATCTTTTGTTCTTTATTGTTATATATGGTCGATTTATTACGGCCGTTTTCAATAACTTATCTAAGATTACAGATAGATCGCTATCCCCGACCATTAGTAACAGTAAATCTATCCCTTGTTTGCGTTTCACAATCAAGGATAAGTGCTATCTATCCATAGCTAACGATAGATAGCTTCTTCCCTCTCACTTATCCAAGCCTCTTGAAACGTTCCGTTCTACGATAACCATTTAACGACGTTACGCTTAAAACTAGACATTTTGTGGTTTTTTTTTATTTATTTATTGTATTATTTACAATAATAAATTACTTTTTTACAACGACAAATCAAAAGATAAATAGGAATATTTTTTTTCATTTGATTTACCGTGCTTTTTAATAAAATCAATAATGAAACGAAACGTGTATGGTTTAACAACCGGCAGTTGTCATTTTGTGTTTTTGTTTTGTTTAAACGCGTTTCACGACTTCCTTGTATCTTATTTCTCATGTTTAATTTTGTGTAGAATAAAATGAAACCTGTAAGTATCTATAAACTACTTTGGTGATAATTTATGTTACATTCCGTTCAAGTTTTGATAGAAATGTGTTTTCAGTCAACAAAATCAGCGCCGATGTCAAGAGATGAGACAATGTTGCTGATACTACTTGTGGCGGCCAATAAAATAATAAATAATAAGGCAACAAATGCCACTAACAACAAATTAAAGGAACAGGCTTGGCAAACCTTGACCAATAAGTTTAACTCTTCGGTCACAAGTTACCCGTGAACTCCAGTGCAACTTCATTTGAAATGGGAAAACTTAAAGAAATCAGCTCGCAAACGCTGTGCAAACATGAGGAGCATCCTTCATAAGGTTTGTGATTTTAATTTATTGTTTAATCACGTTGAATTTAGTTGTTTTGAGACAGGTACTTATTTAAAATAATTATGCTCTTTGTTACAGACTGGAGGTGGTAAGGACTACTTTCCACCGGATGAATGGCTAGATAAAGTAGCCTCACTCTTGGGCAATACATGCTAAGGGTTTTCTATGGAGTTTGGTGAAGATGTGGCCACAATTGAAACAAATTTGAATTATATATATATATATATATACACACAAACACATATATATATATATATATATATATATATATACATATATATATATATATATATATAAATATATATATATATATATATAAAAATATATAAATTTGCATATAGTGATGGGTGATGTTACAACTATTGGTGGGGAAACAAGTGGTGATGGTGTGTGTTGGTGGTGATGAGGAGAAATTGTCAAAAGAAATACAAATTCTTGAGACACCTCCCCTAAACAGAATAATTGGTTTTTAAACAGGGCTAGCGGTAGTGGTAGTTTGGTAGGTTGTTGTTATGTTACTTATAGAAATTATTTGTTTAGGGAAAGGGGTAACACAAACAATAATTAGTGCTGATAGTCAATCTCATCTACTCGAGACAATAGAAAATAAATTATTTTAATATGCCGGGTAGTCAATGAATGTTAATGAATTAACCCTAAATGTTATAATTTTTGCATTAGTTATGTAGCTACGTTAAAGCTTTCTTTTTGTAAAGCTATAATACTAAATATTAACATCTATATTACATTCAAAGTATCATTAAGTCCAAGTATTTATAGCAATTTTATTAACTTGTTAACCCTTTTTTTTACAGTCAAACAGAAACACAAGATGGAGGAGAAATGTAAACCGCGCATAAGTAGGGAAAATGCTTTGGCAGAGTACCTTATAGCGAAAAAGAAAAAAAATTGACTTAGAAAATTAGGAAAAGGAGATTTTATATATTAGCTAAATATATTTAAATTCAACAGGCAAATAATTTATATGTTGTATATTATGTAGCAATTTAAATTATAAGAGAGGTAATTTTTTTTAACTTAAGTGTAGAATAGAATATGTATATGAGTATGTGTATATGAATTAAAACATAATTTTTAATGAAATTGTTTCATTTAAAACTGATTTTAATCTTAAATCATTAGACATAAATATAGCAAAGCTAAATAAAATGAAAT
This sequence comes from Dendrolimus kikuchii, assembly GCA_019925095.2. Classification (NCBI taxonomy): domain Eukaryota; kingdom Metazoa; phylum Arthropoda; class Insecta; order Lepidoptera; family Lasiocampidae; genus Dendrolimus; species Dendrolimus kikuchii. Next base: position 37,780,470 of record CM034387.1, read on the forward strand.
CATATGACACAATGCTATCTTTATTTTGGAAATAGTCAATATTTTTATAATTATCTTTGAAAGTAATTATTTATTAGTAATTGCCTTTCAGATGCACATTCTGAAGGAAAGTTATTATTATCAACTATATTATTTTCCTGTGATATTATAATAGGCACTGATATCTCTGGCTTTATTTCTTCCAAATTCATGCTTCTGGCCATATTATGCAGAATAGCAGTGGCTACAATAATGGCTTGCAATTTCTAATTTTAATCTGCTTTTCAAATGCCACTACAGAAAATCTTCTTTTCCAGACACCAATGCACCTGCAATAATAATGTTTCACTTATATAATGTTACATTAGATAAAATTACTTAAACTTATAATATAAATATCTATTTATGAATATAAATATCAATTACTTGTCTTTAATTATTACTTTCATAAGCATATTACAACCTAAAAAGCCATAGTATGCATTTTGAATTCTGAACAGTGATACTCTATGTTGGACTATGTATAAGACAAAATATGAACTAATGTCAAGATACACAGCCATTATTACTATCAAAATTCTGTTACACTAAACAAAGCTTACCTCTCTATAGTATTTCTTGTTTTTATATGTGATTCATTATTTAGTTGCTCAGCTGGAGTATTTGGATTAAGTAATGGTGTCAGAAGATAAGGTTTACATGGATAGCCACTATCATCAAGCAACCAGCGATTCCCAAGCCCACCTTGTTCAGAATGATCTGTTAAAAATAGTATTTTTATACAATCCAGTGCCATATTCAAATAATAATAAATGTGTCACATATTATTCCTCAATAAACATCCAAATTTAAAATACCTTTTAAATCAGAATGGTTAAATATAGTTGCATCATGAGTCGATCCTGGCCACCGAGCAACAACATTTTGAAACACCAATGAGGCATTGCACACAACTTGGACATTGATAGAGAATGTTCCTTTTCTATTTCTAAATTCCTCTCCTATGCTGAAATCTGCAAAAAACATTATTTTTTGTGACCTATAAATAGGTATAGATAGATACTTGGTGTGGATAAGTATAGATATACAATAGGAGTATATGTAAATTTAAGAGTGTGAAATACTTATTAGGTGAATGTATTAATATATGACTGCCATCTATGACACCATGTACTCTGGGAAACCCAGTAATATTATAAAATTCTTGTTGAGTGTGACTTTGTAATATAACAAAATTTGGGTATAATTTTGCTATAGCTTTAGATACATCGGAGACAATACCACTAGCAGATGCTATTAACACTCCAATAAAATCTGCAATAGACACTAGCATGGTACCCAATGCATAGATCAGTAGAGCCAGAAGCAACTGATGAAGGGGAGATATACCATGATTCTTGGAAAACTAAAACTTAATTAAAATTTGATATCACAAATGTAGAGGTACTTAAGTTAATGTAAACATTAAAATTAATCTCACCTTTTAGATTTTACACTCAAATAGGGTTGTATTAAATTTTTTAATTCATTTACAGCACTTTTGTTCAGTCTTCTGTATGCAAATTCGTATTCATTTAAATATAATTCACACATGGTTTATACTTCTTCTGTAACCTTGTGCTATCGGTATCACTGTCACTGTCTTCATCACAATCAATTATCATTTGAAATAATTCCATATGGCTATCGTCGCTACCAAAGTATTCCAATTTCCATTATTAATAGAAATTACTATTTATTTTCAAAAAGTCAAGTTAGCTACTGGCCGATTTTGACAGATAGGCGATTGACGTTACTAGAGATAGCTTCGTCTATCGGAGAGTAACTTGAAACTTATATTGAAACGCAAGTAAGCGTGAAATGTATGACCGTTCCTATCTCTAGTAAGCTATCCGTCCTCCGTTCGGTAGATAGCTGGTTTCGATAGGAAATGCTATCCGTGGATAGGTTATTGAAAAGCTAATAAGGACAAAAGGATAGATTTGGTTAACTTTAGTAACTTAAATGACGGATAGATAGCTTATTGAAAACGGCCGTAGACTGCTACAAGTTCGCTTTCTTCTATCTGTCTTACAATCAAATTTACTAGGTAAACAGCTTGGTTTCAAACGTAAGTGTGATACAGATCCCATTATTTGATATTATACGTAATTTTCCATATCATTTGGTAACGTAGAATTATAAATAGGGCTGATAAACACTTACATCAAAATGATATTCACAAAAATGTGGCCACTTTCTCCTCATTTGTTTACCCCTTAGATACGTAAAAAAACAGTTTCTGTGGTGTTTTTATCGTTGTACTGATACACTGCGGTACTGTACAATGTTTGTAATAATTAGTATTCATTTATTATTATGTATTTTTTAAACTTTTGATAACACTTCAACCAAACAGATGTTTGTTTTGCACACCGTGACGTCATGCGAGACGCCATGACAGCTTGACGCGTTTTCGTTGCGAAATGTCAAAATGTTTATAAAATTCCTAAATAAAATATGTTCATGTTGTTTTTTTACTGAAATATTAATATTTTGACTAAAATAGACCATAAGGCACAATATAAACCTATTTCTCAAAAAGTGTCAACTAGGTAGAGGATTTCGCCAAAATCCAAAGTTAAGCAATGCAAACGAAATCCAGTGAGAACGCCACTCAATGTAAAAATAATCAATATAACCGAAACAGCGCAAGTGGTCGAAAAATCCATAACAAAACACAAAGTACATTCATATAACTAAAAGAGAAATGGAATAAAAAAGGCGGCAAATAGACTAGCAAATTATACATCGATTTTTTTAATAAAAATAAATTGTTTAAAAACATACTACTAATTCAAACTCGCAGTATATAAGCAAAAAAAAATCTATTTTTTGTATTTAAAAATCGATATTATTGACATATCAAACGATTTTCGTATTTAAAAATCGATATTATTGACATATTGAATTGTTAACAGTTTTTTTATTTCTTATGCCTATTATCGTCCTAAAGTAGAAAAAGTGACAGTACTGTGATTTATTGTTTTGTGAACTTTAAAATTATAATAACTAATTAAAAATTGTTTACTAAATTAAAAAACAGTTTCAGTGTTTATATATCAGGTGTAAACACAAATCAAACTTTTTCAACAAAAGTGACATAACCTTGTTTATCAAACGTATTTTTGTTTTTGAATAATGGATTCAGTCAAAACTTGTAGGTGGACCCTAAAAACATGTTTCCTAGCCCAAATAACAGCTCTAGTGTCTATATATAAGGCGTATGTATACCCCTAAACTTAATTTCCGTTAATCTGATGCCTCTCTGTGCAAAAGTTTAGCCACTTGTCTGTTCTGGCGTTTTGGTTTGAAGTCGTAACATAACCTAACCTAAATCACCATTCTAGTCACTGGTCACGGACATTCAACTAAAGCCCACAAGCTAAGCGAGCATGCCATAGCAGCGGTCAGCGAGTGTCACAACCGGTGTGTAACCATCGTCTCAATATATACAAAAAAAACTTTTCGTATTTAAAAATCAATAAAGTAATTCAAAACTTGTTTACTAAACACAAATCACACTTTGTTAGGCTGCGACTTAACAATCTGATACATAAATTTTAAGTTGTGGGTGGGTATGGGGGAGATACTTAACCCTAAGGTCTGAAGGTCTTAAATTTTTTTATTTTACAAACATAACCTCACTTATTTTTGTTGTAATATTGTGTCATTTTTGATAATAACAAACCGTGATTTGAGTTTATGAATTATTTATAAATCTACTCACGAATTACATATAACCTCCAGACCTTTTTGTAACACTAAAACTGTTTTTAATGTAGAAATAAAGTTTTAAAATTAATTGAGGCATAACTACAAAATTCATGCTAGACATATAATCGATTGATTAAAAAGTGACAGTTTTTACTATCACTTTTGTTTTTAATGGCTTGGCTCACAAGGTGTGATGATAATTTTTTTTTATCGATTTTTAATTAAGAAATTCGAAATTTTAAGCTATTAATTAATATATTGTTTTAAATTGTCGTCAGCCATTTGCAGTCCACTGCTGGACGTAGGCCTCCTCAAGACGGCGCCACTTATCCCTGTCCTATTTTATTATTTTTTAATATAATTTTCGGAAATCGACATATTTCCATAAAAAGAAAATATTGACAAATATTTTGCAATTTTTATTGTCGCCATTTTATTCCTTTTCAGTTAAGTGAATGTGCTTTTAAAGTTAATTAAATTATATAGGCACCATATTTGATTTAAAGAGATCCCTTACCTGACAATAGAGCCGAGCGAGCGAAGTGAGAGTGCCGCGCCAGCGGCCGACGAATGCTAGGACCGACTGGTAACCGTTTACTATTTTTTTTATACACACATTTAAAAAAAACATTGTCTTTATAGTTTGCCATTTTGAATAGTTACTCTTGTAGTGTATTCTATTGTGTTTCTTCTTCATTTCTATCCGATTAAGCTCGTTTTTGGTTATATTGGCTCTTTTTGTGTTGATTACTGGCTTTTTTTGAACTTTGAAAGGATTTTTCAACTTCGCACCTATGATAGACGTGCCATATTAGCGAAAAAATCAGTGAAAATAAGTGAGGTTATATTTATTAAAAAAAAAAAAAAAATTCAAGATCTCTGGACCTTAGGGGTTGTAGTAAAGGTAAGTATGCCCCCCCCCCCTCCTCACTTCACCACCCCACTAAAAATTACTGTATTAGAATGTTATTACATTTACCCTTTGTTATCAACAAAAGTGGCATACCCTTGTTTATCAAATGTATTTTTGTTTTTCTCATTATTCATTCAAAACTTGTTAACAGGTCTAGTGTCTATATATGAGGCATATGTATACCCCTAAACTCAATTTCGCCTAACCTCATGCCACTCTGTGCAATAGTTCAGCCCTTGTAACTGCTAGACTTGGCCTCTCCACGTAATATTCAGGTATTATTGGATGACCGTTTCTTCCCTCCATCTTGGGAAATGCTGGAATACCACAAAATATGTGAAATAAGTTTTAGTATATAAAGGAATGAAAATCAAACAGTCTATCCTCCATAGTAAGACAGTTTTACAAATAAGAATATTGCATGCAAAATGCCAAATTACAAGTAGTTTTCGCATTACAGTTCAATAGTAACGATGGGAAATCACTTCTTGCGTGCTATTTATGCTGTGCACAGCTGAGAAGGTCACATCAATTGATGAAGAGGGCTTTGGAGGCCAATAAGTTGCTCACGGCTATTGTTAATAGTTCTGAAGTAAGTTTCTAATTCTATGAATATTGTATTCTGTATTTTGTCAAAGTGTAGATGTGTTGCCTTAATTGAAGTGTTTTGAACCCAAATTTGGTTTCTGTGACCACCTGCGCTTGCACAGCCAGACTCAACTTGGTTTGCCGTTGACGGATACACCAAGGAGGACTATATATATACAGTGTAAACTCTATGTAACATCACTCAATTTATCGACAGACACCCTTAAGCACTGAAATCACTTGGCTTTGGTTGGTTTAGCTTGTCTTCCATTCGAGATGAGAGCGCGAGTGTTCCGTGCGCGCTCATCTCTCTTCCCGTGGGGCGCGTTGCAGACCGCCCCACGCATGGAATAGACCAAGTTGTAGCCGGGGGATACGTCCCCTGGCATAGGAAGAGGCCCAGTGAGGGGGGCCCACGCCTGCCAGGGCACCGCGGAGTCGGGCAGCCCATTTCCCGTAGCCCTGGCATAAGGCGCAGGACGGAACACCCAGGGGTTTTAGTGGGTATCCCTAACTGGGGAGTGGCAATAGCGTGGCGCCAGTTCTGACTGGTCACGTTAGTGCCACCCCCGATCTGGCGAATCCCACACTCACACGGGTCGCGAACATCCCCCCAGGCTTCTGTGCCTGTCGCGGCTTAGTCCTCAAACGGATTTCCCCTGGCAAAAAAAAAAAGCTTGTCTTCCATCGGCTGGGCGTAACTATGTTCTAAATCTCAGCCTTTCCAACACAAACAAAAGCGCAGGGTCGACAGGGAGGAGGGGGTTTTTAGTGGGTATTGGGGTTGCTCGCTCGTGCGGCAACGCTCGGAGTCTTCCACACTGTTCTGTGACGTCGATCGCGGACGGAGCACTGCCAAGAGCATACTATTGCTGCAGAGTTATCGCTCCCGACCGACGGGTGTCGTTCGCCTAGCAACGACCCAGTTTGTGCGTAAATCGGTTAAGCATTTTCCCTCGCCTCAAAAAAAAAAGTACCTTTTTACCATCGGATCAATGACCAGGTACCGGGGTATTCATTTCATCTTCACAGATAGAATTTATTAACCTTTTCTTTAAAAAATTGTATAACAGTCTGAATCCCCGAAATTTAAGTAGTTTGAAACCCAATTTTTGACAACTTTTTTTATAATCAATTATTTAATAATAGTTATTAACTATCAAACTTGATACCTCCTTGCTTTAATAACCAGGCACCCAGGTACCCACTGAAGTTATTATGGATGAATGTCTGGCTCATACACGCTAAAGAGACTAATCAATATTAAAGTATTGAGGTAATTTGACTTATAAATAAATAATAAACAATATCATTTATAATGATAGAAAGAGAGTGTCGGGGTGAAGGTAAGGAAAGGAATGCTCCGGTGGTTCGGGCATGTCGAAAGAATGCACGATGAAAGAATGACTAAACAGATATACAATGCAAAAGTGGATGGATGCAGAAGTCGTGAAAGGCCACGACACACCTTCCATGATCAAATTGATCGTGTACTAGCGGAGGGTGATGTCAGGAGCCTTAAGAACAGACGAGTGTGCATGACAAGAGTTATGAATGTCAAAGAAGCAAGTGAGGTGTGTAAGAATGGGCCTAAATGGCGCTCTGTTGTTCGTGCCTACCCCGCAAGGGAACTGGCGTGAAGTTATGTATGTATGTGTGTATGTATCATTTATAATTTCTTTTACTTAAACAAGTTTTATTATAAACAATAGCAAAGATAGTAAGTAAAAAAAAAAACATAATTCCATTTATATTTATATTATAAAACAATTGAACTTTTAAGAGTTTATATTGTACCTATCTAATTATATTGTAATTAATATTAAAATAAACCAAAAATAAATTAAGTATATGAAATTACTCTGACATATCATCTGAATCACTTGATTCTGAACTTTCTGAACTTGATTCAGAGTCATCTTGTAAGTTTATAATGATTTCGTCCATACATACATACATACATAACTTCACGCCAGTTCCCTTGCGGGGTAGGCACGAACATCAGAGCGCCATTCAGGCTTATTCTTACACACCTCACTTGCTTCTTTCACATTCATAACTCTTGTCATGCACACTCGTCTGTTCTTAAGGCTCCTGACATCACCTTCTGCTAGTACACGATCAATTTGATCATGGAAGGTGTGTCGTAGCCTTCCACGACTTCGGCATCCATCCACTTTTGCATTGATTTCGTCCATCATAGTACTAAATCTTATATCATGATTCCAGTATTCTTGTTCGTTTTTTTTGTATGTGGTCATCGCATTTTTGCCATTGTTCAGCAAAGAATTCGGAAAATAGCCTTGTTAGTATTGTAATTTTCTCGTCCAATGTAGCATTAACGTGATCTCTGGCCAGGCAATTTTTAATATTTGCCCACACAAGCTCGATCGGGTATTATTAACATATCTACGGACTCGAGTTCCGTACCTTTTTTTACAACTTAATTTCTATGAAAAATTTTAGAGTCCATACACGCTTACTGTTTATTTTTGTTAGTGTGTGACTTAATTTAGTGATTTATATGTTATGGTGTACCTTAAGATTAACTTATTATATTGATTTATCCTATTTTTAATACTAAACTTATACTAATGTAGAGTGTATCTGTTACATGCTGGTGTTGTGAGGAGTGCATGTGCAGTGTTGGCCTTATATCTATACTTATATATAGTCCTGTCTAGTGCCATGTGTGTTGGTTTTTTCTTTTCTGTGTCTGGGTTATTAATTTTTAGGCTCTTTGTGTGTCTTGGTTTGTTGTTGATATGGAGGTAGTCTCAGAATAGTATGACCTGCAGCTTTCAGAAGTTCATCAATCGTGTATATTTTTTCTGATTGGGTCGTATTAATCAACCTCAAGAGTTCGGCTTTGATCATCGTGGGAGAAAATGGCATGTTATGATTTTGCAACCAGTTCTGCATATCAATTTTCAAACTGGACATAGTCGGTTTCTTCTCAACTTGCACACAATGATAGACAGCATTATTCATAACTACGAGCGAGCTAGGTGGAAGTTTAGGTATTAATTTTGGATCAACCCAGTTGTCAAAATTTGTAGAGTTCATGTCTCCATGATAATCACCCGTTTTTGAATCTGATTTAAAAATTAGCAAAGCATCTTAACTAACCCATTCCGGCTACCAGCGTGAACTATTATTAAACGCCTTCCTTTGCATATACATACATACATAACTTCACGCCAGTTCCCTTGCGGGGTAGGCACGAACAACAGAGCGCCATTTAGGCTTATTTTTAAACACCTCACTTGCTTCTTTGAAATTCATAACTCTTGTCAGGCACGACAAGGGTGCACCTTTGCATATATCTGTATAAATTGCAGGCAGGTTCTTGTCGTACGTGATCCACTTTTCATCACCAGTTATCAGCTTCTTCAAAAATGGTTCGGTTTCATTACGTCGTAATAAAGAATCACAAATGAGTACACGGTTCATTAGGTTTATTTCAGTGAGCTCATGAGGCACCCAAATATCGAGCTTCTTTGTGTACCCAGCTTTTTTCAAATGCACCAAAACCGTTTTGTGGTCAATTCCCACTTCTCCAGCTACATCGTAACTACTAATATGCCGATCTAGCTCCACTTTTTCAAAAATGGCATCAATTTTGTCCGTAACAAGGCGACCAGAGCAACGTGCATCTTTGATATCAACATTTCCGGATTGAAAACGCTTAAAACCAAATTTGCGCAACTTTCACAGAACCTGCATTAGGTCCATAAACATCACAATTTTTTTCGCGGCTTGTGTTGCATTTTTACCTTTTTGTAGTAAAATTTTAAAACGTATCGAATTTCTTCATTGGATTCACTCATTTTAACAGTAAGAAAAAGAAATGAAAATCACACATTTTCCTAATTTGAATTTGTCTGTCTTCTTTAAAATAAAAACTTTTTAATGATACCAAAACCAGCCAGATACAAATGATATAGCCAAAGAGATCTTATTACAAGTTCATACATACTGTATGCGAGAAGACTTTTTCCCCAACCTATTATATCTACCAAGCATTTTACCCATAGTGTCCATTCCAGCTTTTGACCAGTTATAAAATTCAATGAGTTCGAGTTTATTCTTTGCACTATCACTTATTTTTGCTTCATGATGCATTGATAATATAACTGCACATGGTTATTTTTTAATGAAAACCAAACAGTAGATAATTCCTCTCGCATTTTCGATGCAGCCATTGCTGGTGGTATATGTGCCTTATTTTTCTGCAAAGTGTCAACAAACGTCAAGTTCCACGACAGTAAGGATTTTGCCAATGGAAGAGTAGCAAAATAAATATCCATAATAATGTTTCTACCCGATCTTTTATATAGTGCGACCAAGTTTTTAACAACTCACTCATTAGCGTTATTTTCATGACCCTCACTCGATTTCCCAGTGTTAAGCTTTTATCCGTGCAGGAACGCAGAAAGAATACAATTTCCTGCGTTGGGGCGGCCTGTTGTAAGAAGCGACTTAACAACCCACAGCCAGGTGGTAGGGCATTTGCCCGACTGGATGGCTACCACCCCTGGTCAAGAGCATGCCGCCATAACAACCTTGAGTTGTGTTCCGGCATTAGTGACCAGGTTCCAGTCTCCCTTAAGAGAGCAGCAGCGCATTTGTAGCAACTTTGGTGTTGCAAATGTCCATAGGCGATGGTAACTGCTTTCCATCAAGTGGGCCGTCTGCCTGTCTGCTGATCTCCTGCAATAAAAAAAAAAAAAGCTGTCCAGTAAGCGGATACGAAATTTCAGCATCACATATCCACCATACTCTGCTGGCTTCGATAGTATATACTGGATGAATCTAGTTCGACCACTGTATGAATAGAGTTGCTTGTTGCTTGTCAGGTATTCTGTTGGCTTATAGTGTTTTGCTAAATTACTATTAAGCATTGTCCAAATGTCTCGTATTGGAGCAGCTTTATCAGTCTCCATACGCTGAGCTTGAATATTGGCATCATTTTTTTTTTTTTTTTTTTTAATAATCGGCAGACAAACACACACATCGTACATCCCCAAATTAAGCAAGTTACGCTTGTGTTTATGGGTAACATATAACGGACTACTCTGGGGCCGATCCCAGACACCCAGACCATAGTAAATAACGGAGAAAATACGTTTCCGAAATTTACTATACCAGGAATCGAACCCGGAGCCTCTGCGTTGCAGTGAGGTAGGCCGGCAAAGGCTTAGCCCGCTCAACCACAGAGGCCGTCATCATTAAACCGAATAAAGCGAATGATGTTCCAGAAACGAGTGATGCTCATTGCTGCACGATATAATGGATATGCATTTGTCTGCCACATATCCATTACATTGTCAGCATTTATTATTTTATTTAAGTTTATGGCTTGGCAGCATGGCCTTTAAGCCAGATCTTAGTTTACAATATAGTTTCTTCATTTTCATAAGCCTACGTGTAGCACAGCTGAACTGTAGGTAATCAGCTAGTGCCATTCAAGGGAGTTCTTGTGACAACTCAAAAGGCCACATTTGACTATACAGTTCACATTTCTCACAAAACACATAATTACTACTCAAAAACTATCAATATCCCACAACTATTGTTCATTTTAGAGTAATTTTACACATTTTTTAGAAAATAAAACTGCACAACACAACATCTCCTTTCAATTCCCGCCAAAAACTCCCATTGTCAGCATTTGAGTTGTTAGCGCCAGAGGTTATCAAAATAGCCAAGATGATGGATATACAAACTTTTTGTATATGGTAAATTTGAATTTAATATTGGAATGCGTGGCTGTCTTAAGTTGTTTCTGCCACCATTGAAGTAACACTCGAAAATATATCTCGTAACAACGTAGACCTCTCGTGGATTTATTAATCGCGACTTCTTAGCCCCCAACACAAGAAAGCATAAACTAACTTCCATTATACACTGTAAATGTTGAAATTGATTTTTTTATTAGTATGGCGTATAATGATATCTGAAAGAAAGAAAGAAAGAAAGAAAAATTTATTTGAAGAAATTGCGACGCAATTACATTCCTTATACATTTTTATACACAAAGCATATTTTGAGAATTTGTACGCCGCATTTTCAGCAAACAAGGTTTGCACTCAGCATATTGCTGTGTCGGAATAATATCCGACACAACGCTGATTTTCAATGCAAACCTTCCTTTAGGTGTAAGACCAAAATGACCCAGTTTTGTTAATTAAATAATAAATGAGAATAATAATTAATAAAAACGAATTCTACTTATATAATATTTAAATTGTAAAAAAACAAATAAATAAAACATTATACGCGGGTACCCGGTTATTGAAGGAATTGTGAAAGTTTGGTCATGGACCAAATGGTTAAGTTGCCAAAATTAATAAAAAAACTGCCCAGCTGTGTATGTTCTTTTATCAGTTTATTATCCTAGCCCATAATGAACTCCCCTGTTGGCATCATGCATACCTTCATTTCTAAGAAATTCCAAATATCGAAATGTCTAACTACTTCCTTTATTACCAAGATGCCTCAATATCTATATATATAATATTTTTATCCGTGCAGGAACGGAGAAAGAATACAACTTCCTGCGGCCGGGCGGCCTGTCGTAAAAGGCGACAAAACAACCCACAGCCAGGTGGTAGGGCATTTGCCCGACTGGACGGCTACCACCCCTGGTCTAAAGTATGTCGCCAAAACAACCTTGTGTTGTGTTCCGGCATTAGTGACTAGGTTCCAGTCTCCTTCAAGAGAGCAGCAGCGCATTTGTAGCACCTTTGGTGTTGTAAATGTCCATAGGCGATGGTAACCTCTTTCCATCAAGTGGGCCGGCTGCCTGTCTGCTGATCTCCTGCAATAAAAAAAAAGAAATATCGCAAGATATGAATAAAATAAGTAAAACAATACAACAAAATTACTGGTGCAGCAAAAGACATCAGATAGAAATAACTGACTTCTCTCTACTCTGTATAACGCCATAAAATGCACAGTCCCTTCAGTGTCGTTATATAGAGTTTACACTGTATATGCATATATGAAGTGTTTTTGTCATATTATTTCAACTCTAAAACAGACTTTCATGTTTGTCCTATGGCTGGCTCGAATTATGTAACTTGGGCTCAAGAAGTGGTGGTAGAGCCGTGCCGGAATCATTATCTTGATTATAGTTTCTAGGGCTAGCTTGATTAATGTCATACTATACTTATACAGAACTTGGGCATCAAATGCTATAGCTTTGACTAAGGGTTCTGATTATCATTTTTCTTGTCAACACTGGGGGAATGCGTTTGTGCAAACGTATGCGTATGTGGGACTTCCTACGGCTGGTGCTAAAGACAACTTTCTTGGGATAAAAAGAGTTGCAATCACTGACCGCTAAACTACCTACTAAACCTTCAGGTGTCCCTCTGTACCAGAATGAGGAATTGCAGGACCATAATCATAGGTATGACTGCGGTGATGCCTCAATACAAATCGGCATGACAGGGTGGCCCTGGGACCAGGACACAGTAAAGCGCCGGGTGTGGCATGCTTTGAGGGTATTTTAACCTCCTTTCTCGTCTATTCTATTCCGCATAGAGAATGGCAACTAGTTCACATCGCCTTTGAAGTTTACTCGTCCTTAAGCAACAGTGACCAGTTTCTATCAAATGAAACAGCTGACCCATTGCCCCCTTACATCATTTACTAGAATGTTGGTGGATCATTCACCTGACCCTTCTCAGCTTGGCAACCACTTTATAAATGTGTTAGAAGTACAGGTTTAAAATGTTGAATTTGCTGTGAGTATGGTACTTGTTACAAGATGCACTTGACACTTGAATATCCCCCTGGGGCCAGCATTTGAATCCTTATCACTGGGGTGCTTTAGTCATTGAGCATATGAGTTCTTCTGTTAATCTTTTTCATGTATACAATATATATTTAAATTTCAGCAATCACAGAATGGATTATTATTGTTAGCCAGTCACTCATTTGGTTTTGATTATAAGTATACCATTTCACACCAGTACCAGCTGGAATGTGAGCAGTTTGTGAGAAATACTGAGGAAGAAAATGAAGAGGACAATGTAGAATGGAGTGTCATTAACATCAAAGAAGAGGAAGGAGGCAAGTTGCTAGTATAATGGATTGTATACATTTGGAGCTGTATACTTATTACATTTTCTGGAATTATAAGTGTTCTATTATGTTCATTTCTGGTCCCTGAATCAATTGAATACCAAATAAGCATTAACATACATGTATTTTTGTAAAATTTGTAGATATCACTACACTGCAAGTATAAAGTGTTAGCTTGTAAATGCCACTTTGAAACAAATAATATTGCTATACTCTCTCTCTCATTTGTTGATTGATTGCTGTTTTTCACTTAGCAAAAATTAGTTTTTTCATCATCCACTGTTTCTGTGATTTCTCTATAGGGATCCTATATCAAGCACTATCTATGAAAGATATTCTATGTCAATAACTAGTTCCTTACAGCTTCTAATTTATGTATATTATTATATTGTGATATTTTTAAAATTTGAAACTTAAATTGACTTGGACTGTTGTCTGAGCTAAATATCTCTTTTTACACTGGTATGGCCACGTTTTACTGAGACGGGCTAATTATGTGGGGAACAAATGTTTAGTCATGCCATTTCCGCCAGGTCCTAGTCGAGGGGAAAGGCTCAAGAAATGCTGGCTTGATATTCTGAATGGTGACATGCATACCGATCGTCTCGAAATGAGGGATGCTGAAAACCGCGTGAAATGGAGTATAAAAAGTATGAAAGCGGACCCTGGGCGTCAGAGTGTACGTTCCGAACGCTACCGGGATGACGCTCGGATGATAGTGTTGAGTAAATCTTTTTTTAATTTTTAAAGTCCTGTTTGAGAGTACCCAGCAGTCCCCGTGTTCACTGATTCTCAATTCATACAAAAGTTAGAAGTATTCTGATTATCAAATTTAAATGTGGTAATTTTCTAGATGTCCCTCTGTTCTGTAATTTTTCCTGGATTACGGAGCTATTATATGTAAATAAAACTACAATTGCAACCTTAATTCACATAAAAACATGTTCTCTGATAGATTCAAATCAAGAAGACAATACAGATAATACTGATGATGAGTCAGGCAAACCTTTGGACGATAATACGCTTCTGAAGGAGATACTGGAAAGAGAAGTTCGAATTGTTGTTGAGAGGATTGATTTAGGTAAGAGTTTCTAGATTCATTCTCATCATCGTCATCACTTTCTAACATTTAAAAAGAGGATTTTGTGTCTGATGCTATTAGTATCCGACTTTTGCTTAACTTTCATATTAATATCGGTTTTAGAATTCTCAAAATTGACTATAGCCCTTGTTATTAACCACAAATGTATTTGATAGCTTTCGAAAAGTATGGCATAAATTAACTTGAAGATATTCTTAATGTTGAAAACAACATATAATATTTTAAATTTAACTCTGTAATCATTGATTAATTTGTCCTTTATACATCACCTTAATGCATTATTATATTTGCATCAGTTAAGAAGTGACTTCATTTGTGAAACTGGTAAGTAAGCTCTTATCATCATTTTGACAGATGTCTGCTTAATCAACAACTTACAACATTAACAGACAAATTGCTGTTATAACTATGATACGACCTGAACTCACCGGTTTTGCGTGTTAACTTCGCTTTTTGACTAATTTAAATCAGCCTTAACAAGCTGTTCTAGAAATAATAATGGCGGGCTCCTCCTCCAAAACCTATAATAGATTATTGTTGCATTGTCTTTATCGACACTTGCTACGATTATTTACAATTAAAATTATTCATAGTGTTCCCAATAATTATTTGTTTATTGCACGCATAGTACAGGTGACTATAATACTTCAAAGTTATAAATTCGATCTATTTCTATGTATTGTATTATTGCTGACTTAATCCACTACTAGCATGAAATATTTTAATTAGATAATAGTACATTATGGTACTAGTGTGTAACATTGGTGATTACCGCCGAGGCGCCATTAAGACTCGAGCCGTAGGCGAGGGTCTTAAGAGAGCCGAGGACGGTAATCATCAATACACACGTGTATCATACGACGTTTTTCAACACACTTGTGAATAAAATAACAACAAAAACTCATTTTATTTAGTAGATAAAAAAAAGTTATATATGAGTGAAAGTTTTATTTATTAAACACGTACGAGTTAAAATTATCTATTTAAATAAGAAGTTGCATGAAATGAGAAAGCAATAGGAACATTAATTTATTTGTTCTATAGAACACGATCTTATTTTTTTTTGAATAAAAACTTTTTTAAGAACAAAGCAATTCAACCAATAAAATTAAAAAAAAAATTCTATAACTCACTAGTGAGTTATAATGTTTTTTACTCACAGTTTGATAATGGGTGTCATTCTGTGCCTAATTGCGGTGACCATAGAGCCACTTTATGAGTAAGTGTGTTGAAAAGGATACTTACTATACTTGGCAGCTCCCTCAAAGGTCTCTGTTAATCCAAGTCTATAATCCCTATTAATTTATTCAAGACATTAAGAAATGTTAATACTATTATTTTGTGGATACACAATAATAACAACATTGTACATATAGTTAGGAAATAAAATAAACGAACATCAGAAAAAATAATAACTGTGTGCATTCCGGCAGGTCCATAACTCCTGTAAATTGCAGGTGACTTTGGCAACTTCAAGCTGCTGAGAATATAAAATACGACGACTAATTTAAACAATTGGAAATATTAAAATTCTGTGCCCTATACAAAAATTATCTTCAATAATTTGAAAGAGTGCCAGCAAAAGTATACAGTTTACCCTTTACACATGCATATTAAGTTCATTGCCAACACTGTAGAGAAGAAAGAACAAATTTTAAAAAAACAACAATTTATCTATTAGATTTTTGGTGTGGCAGGCGATTTGTGCCAAAATAGAGGATAATGGAAGGAAAAGATATTGTGCCGATTCCAATTATTTCGAATATGAAATGAAGTTTAGTTAGTCACGTTGTCCTTGCTTTCAGGCGCATCAGCAAGAAAACGCACGCCGAATGAAGTACACCAACGCGACACGAAGCGAGTGAAGCTCGATGAAACAACTAAAGACAGAAATCCTTTAACTAATACTGTTTTGAAAATATTTCCAACAAGAAATCGCAAGACGTTATACAAAAGCTTCTCTAAAAAGTCATCTGTAGATTCAAATGTGAAAAGTTCTAAAAACAAACTAAATATAAAATCACTAGCTAATCACCATCAGGAAAATAGGATATCACCAAAAGTTAAAACTGTACCAAAACATAAGATACGAGTCAAAAATCTGGTTGCACAAAACAGTGAGACATCTGCTTCTAACGTTGTTTGTGATAATGCTGAAAATGAAACCTTCAAGCCATGTCTTCCGAATAGTGTAGATGCAGTTGCTTCAAATAGTCACCTTCATAAAGGCACTGTGGAGAAGCCATATAAATGTTATATATGTGATTACAGATGTTCACAAAGAGGTAATTTGGAGACACATATTAAGTATAAACACACAAAGGAGAAGAACTTCTCATGTCACATGTGTCAGTACAAATGTGTCACTAAAAGCCGGTTAAGTATACACCTTCGTAAACACACTGGGGAGAAGCCATATAAATGTGATATATGTGATTATAGATGTTCACACAGAGGTAATTTAGAGGCACATATTAAGTATAAACACACAAAGGAGAAAAGCTTCTCATGTCATGTGTGTCAGCACAAATGTGTCACAAAAAGCGACTTAAGTAAACACCTTCGCCAACACACTGGGGAGAAGCCATATAAATGTGATATATGTGATTATAGGTGTTCACATGGAGGTTATTTAGAAACTCATATAAAGCATAAACACACAAAGGAGAAAAACTTCTCATGTCATGTGTGTCAGTACAAATGTGTCACAAAAAGCGAATTAAGTAAACACTTTCGCCAACACACTGGGGAGAAGCCGTATGAATGTGATTTTTGTGATTATAGATGTTTACGAAGAGATGTTTTAGAAAATCATATAAAGTATAAACACACAAAGGAGAAGAACTTCTCATGCCACATGTGTCATTACAAATGTGTTAGAAAAGACCAATTAAACTTACACCTTCGTAAACACACTGGGGAGAAGCCATATCAATGTGATTTATGTGATTATAGATGTTCATTTAAGTGCAATTTAAATAATCATACATTATCAAAACATACCGAGTGAACAGTGAGAATGCTCACACTGGCATTGTAAAGGTGTTTAGAGATCATGTAGAACCTGGCTGAATAACTTCCTTTTTTATCAGCCAAGTGCGTGTGATCCCATGTACAGTCAGCGTCATAGAAAGGAGCGGCTAAGATGGTCAAATAGATAAGAACATCGAAAGTGATCATTAATATCGATACTACCACGGTCGTCTAATAGTTCGAAGCAGCCTTCGTATCCAACAATATCGGTACACGCACAACGCCAAGTGCGTGAGTTCATTCTAGTCATCATTATTATGTTAACAACCACAACCCGTAAAGTAACCACGCAGCCAAGTATCCATAAAGATCGGTACACTCTAGAAAAATGAACTCTATTCTAAATGTGATTAGAGTCGAATCGATATAATTTCATACTAAATCAAAATTATATTTCGAATTATGTATTTCAAATTGAATTACTTATTAACACAGTCCGATCCGAAATTAACGAAATCAATGCTGATGGCGTTTGAGTCAAAAGTTTAATAAAACTCCTGATCACAGCAGTGTGATTGATGAGGAATATTTATTACGTGCGAGCGAGGGTAAAGAAACACCAGTTTTTTCCAATCAAGCATCATTTATTGACTACTTACAAACATTGTTAAAACATCTAACCTATAAGGGCAGAGACCGAATCTTTAGTTTTTTGACTGATACCCACCTGATTTTTATTAGTAACTCTTTGGATTATAATCTATCGAAAAATAAGGCGTTAAATTGTAAGCAGTTTGTTACGGTTCACAATATATCGATAGTTTACAATCTCGCGAGATAGATTATTATCTAGTTAACGGCTTAACGGTGACATAAATACACTAATGTAGCGACTCATTAACGGCGTTCATTTTAACCTTATAACCAAGAGGCATTTGGCCACAGTGGCTAATTATAATATTATTTTAATTAACTAAAGATATATTATTAAACTACAAATTTTATAAATGGTCTCAATTTTGTGTTTCTAACCAGATATTTCAGTCCTCTTAAGTTATTCAGGTTTGTCGTACTTTTGTTTTTTGTTTTCAACCCATATCGGTCCACTGTTGGACGTAGGCTTCCCCAAGTATTCGCCACATATCCCGGTCTCCCGGCTTCCTCATCCAGCCCCTGCCGGTGATCTTGCGCAGGTCGTCAGTTCACCGGGCTGGCGGGCGTCCTACGCTACGTTTGCCGAGACATAGTGTCCACTCCAGGACTCGTTTGCTCCATCGGCCGTCGGTTCTGCGACAGACGTGACCGGCCCACTGCCACTTCAACTTGCTAATTTTGCGAGCTATGTCGGTTACCTTCGTTCTCTTACGGATGTCCTCATTTCTGATTTTATCCATAAGAGAAACACCTAACATAGCTCGCTCCATAGCCCGTTGAGCGACTTTGAATTTGTGGACCAGTCCCGCTGTCACTATCGCATGTCTCGGCACCGTATGTCATGACGGGTAGGACGCACTGCTCGAAGACTTTCGTCTTCAAACATTGCGGAATGGTCGACGAGAAGACCTGTCGAAGCTTACCGAATGCTGCCCAGCCTAACTGGATCCTCCTATTGGCTTCCCTCTCGAAACCGTGTTTGCCTATCTGGATCTTTTGTGCAAGGTAGACATATTCCTGCACAACCTCAAGAGGGGAACCATCGACGTTTACCGGTCTCGGCATGGCATGGTCGTTGAACATGACTTTCGTCTTGTCCAAATTCATGCTGAGATCGAGCCGTCGGGAGGATTCATTCAGGCTGGTCAGCATGTCGGCAAGTTCCTCCAACGTCTCTGCAAAGATGACAATATCGTAAGCGAAACGTAGGTGGGAGATGCGCTCGCCGTTGATGTTGATGCCCCATTCATTCTATTCCAGCGTTTTGAAGACATCTTCCATCGCGTTGGTAAACAGTTTCGGAGATATGACATCCCCCTGTCTCACCCCGCGACGTAGAGGTATAGGCTTCGCCCCCCGGGTTGGATCTGAACGGTCATCGTTGCGGCATCATACAGACAACTCAGCACCTCAATGTATCGCCAATCGATACTACATCTCTGCAGAGATTCCAAAACAGCTCAAGTTTCTATAGAGTCGAAGGCTTTCTCGTAGTCCACAAATGCCATACACAGCGGCTGATTATACTCCTCGGTCTTCTGTGTAATCTGCCTAACAGTATGGATGTGTTCTACGGTGCTTGTAGCCTTTTCGAAACCCAGCCTGTTCCCGTGGTTGGAACTCGTCAAGTCTTCTGGCGAGACGATTCGTAACGACCCTTGAAAACAACTTGAAAACGTGGCTCAAGAGTGGGATGGGCCTATAGTTCTTCGAGAGGGTCTTACCACCCTTCTTGAAGAACAAGACCACCACACTCTTGGTCCACGCCCTTGGCACAGTGCCCCGGAGGATAACGGAACTAAAGAGCTCCGCCAAAGGCTTTAGGATTGGGATCCCTCCCACTTTGAGAAGCTCAGTTGTAATACCGTCGTCCCTCGGAGCCTTGCCGTTTTTAAGTTGCCCGTGTGCCGTCCTAATCTCGCCAATGTCGACCTCCGGGACATCCTCCGTATAGTGGCGCGTGAGTGGTGCACGTGTATCATTAGCGCCTTGAACCGAAGGTCTTTCCGCCCGCGAAGAATACAATTGCCCGTAGAACCGTTCCACCTCCGCTAGGATATCAGAGTGAGACGTAAGCTCCCTGCCATCTGCTGTCCTCACTTTTGCAAGATGGCTTCTCCCCCAATGGTTTTAAGAAAACTTTGGATCCCCTATTCTGCTCTATAGCCGCCTGAATGGCTCGCGTATTTGTGCAGCGAAGGTCCCATCTTACAAGTTTTCTTATCTGTTTAGAGAGGGCCCTATTCTCCGGTGAGGCAGAAAGAATAAGTGGCATCTCACGTCTCATCCTCATGAGATCCAAAGTTTCGGTGGAGAGTTCAGAGCGTTTGTTTCTTCGCAAAGGTGGAAAGTGCCTTCGGCCCAGCTCTCGCATTGTTTTCACCACGTTGTCGGTTAACTCGTCAACATCGCCAGTAGTTTCCAGCGATTCGAACCGACTTTGCAGTTCCAACTGGAACTGTTCGGACCCTAAGTTAATCTGGGGCGGTGTAGGTCGGAGATTAAACTTTATCTACTACTTTACTCTACTTTGTCACAGTATCGGGGCTCTGCAGGTCCACCTCCTTTGGAGCTTCTTCTTGTAGAACGAATTCATCAAGAAGAGCCCCTGGATTTCGAGGAAGTCGACCAGTATTTACCCCCTGTGATTTCGGCGCCCCAAGCCATAAGGTCCGATTCTCGGTTCGTCGCATTCTTGTACTCCCACTTTGGCGTTGAAGTCCCCCATAATAACGTTATAGTGTGCGGAGGTCGTGCCATGTATGGCTTTAGTGATATCCTCATACATGGCCTCAACCTCCTCGTCAGGGTGTACCAAGGTCGGCGCATATACCTGTATCACCTTCAGGGAATACCTGTTGGTAATTTTTAGTACTAGGTACGCTACCCGGTTCGACACACTGCAGATTTCCACAACTTTGTTAACGAGGGTCTTGTTGACAAGAAAACCGACACCACCTTGGGAGGCCTTATCACCTTCTCGAAAGTAGAGCAAGTGCCCGGACTCCAGGGTTATAGTATCCCCCCCCCTCTCTTCGGACTTCAGATAACCCTAGAATGTGCTATTTGATATGACTTAACTGTACTTCCAATTCCGCGAGGTGATTATCCAGCCTGATCGTGCGTCCATTGTACGTTGCCAGTGTCAGTTGGTTACGTTGGCAGCCTCCCGTAACCCGGAGATTTCTAGCACCCTCCTCTCCGCAGTTACCACGACCGCTGCCGTAGCCGGGACTAGCGGGGCCGCCGGGAACTGAGGGCCATGGCCTATATGTGCGTTTCATAAAATGGGGGAAATGCCATAGACACCACGCTTGACATGCGGGTTGGTGACCGCAGTACCGGCTTACTCGCATCGGAGACGCTGGTGTCCGACTCCGATCAGGGGATTTATGTAAACCGGATTTTTGTTGATGGTTATACCGCCGTCGATCTGTCGTCAGAGCCTCGTTAGTTGGCGGCAGGGAGTACCGCGGGCAGGTGAGGTTGACGTTTGGGTTGCTAGATGGATTTCGCACACCCCTTACCCCCCACACTTTTGTTTATATTATTTAATACTTGATGACACTGTATGCATCTTTGAGTTTACGTTTTTACTAAATACTAACGGTCTCATTCATAGAAAGTAAGAATAAGTCACGGAAGCTGAGGAGCCTGTGAGGATCAGGCCGAAGGTAATTACCGTTCGGCGCAGTCAAAGCGCCGTCGATACGAGAGTGGGTGAACCCGGGCTGGCCGTTGTAACGGCCGCGGGGGAGCCCTCTTTGGTAGGATCGGCACCAAAAGCTGCCGTTAAGGGAGTTAAGGACGTAGGGGACGCGACGGGCCGGCCCGACCCCGTCGTGTCTAACGTAGGCTCCGCATTTCATTTCATTTGTGACCAGTAGTGTCGCGGGTGCTGAGATTAATAACAGCGACGTGCCGGAGGTCCACGCAGCGGCCTCGTCTACGGGAGCTGCCGGTACGATCGTTATCGTAAGTTCAGGCACCGCGTCGCTGCCGCGCCTGTCGGGCGTACCGGTGCGCACAGCATCGGACGTGGCCCCTGGTCGCGTAGAGGCGAGAGCGGCGGTCAGCTCGGCAGGATCATCTCTGCCTGCCAAGAGGGCTGTCGCTAACGCCAAAGTTAGTAAGTTTCGTATCGTTGCCAAGCCGACGTCGCGTCTCTGGGACAAACCCGGGATTTGCGGCCTCAGCTCGGCCTGCACCTCTGGTGCCACTAATCCGACTTCTGCACGTTCTGCGGTTAAGACGTCGGAGCTCGTTTCTCGCGCGGAGGCTTTCTTCCGCTACGAAGCCAAGAGTGGTTCAAAAACCACCAAGAAGGCTAGCAAAGCAGTTTATACCGAGGCTGGCCTGGGTAGGGACGGCATGGACGCCCTCGGGCCGTGTGAGCTGCAAACCTTGGCGAGCACTCACGCGTCTGAGATCGTCCGTGTTTTTTTTTGTTCTTTTTTGAGGCGAGGAAAATTCATTTCGCACACTATCGGGTCCTTTACTAGGGATTAGACTAAAGCGACGAGAGGTGAGAGATCGTCTGTGTTGCCCAGACTTCGGGCAATCTCAAGGGCGGTTGTGTCCGCATCCTAAGGGAGGCCGCGGGCAAGCTCGTCAACATCGTCGAGAGCTTGACCACGCGGTCACCTAACGACGAATCCCGGAAGCTCGGTACGGAAAACCTCCAGCTGAGTACCGAGTTGAACATTTTGCGGGAGGAGATCGCTTCTTACCGCAGGGAGTTTGATGAGATGCGTAAAGCATCCAGGGCTAGAGAGGTTGACCTGGCGAAGGCCACCCTCCCTTAGCCGTTCGACAGTGAGGAGCTGAAACGCTCCATCATCGTGTCGGTCGGGGACCTCATTAACGCCCGGTTCGCCGAGATGGAGGATCGCCTGCTTCTCCTTCCTGTTCGTTCGGCCCTAGCGGGGGACAGTGGAAAGGTGGTAACGTTGCCGATGCCGGCACCCCGAGCGGTTAAAAGGGTGGCTGACCCCCACTGGGACCCTGAGGACTTAACTCCTCTTGTCTCGATGGAGGTGGTGCAGACCCCCTCCAACTCTGAAGCGGTGGCCTCCCCCCCACCACTGCCCCCCCAGAAAAAGAAGAAGCGTGGCGGGCGCAAAAATAAGAGGAAGACGCCCGTCGAAGCCTCTTCCATACTTGTTCCCGGGACTGCCGCGCCGGTCTCAAAACCGACGCCTGGACCCGCAGCGTTAATTGCGGTCACGACCCCGGTTGTCTGTAGGATGCTGGAGACTGGACCGGGATCCCTGGGGGCGCCCGTACCGCGTGGCCCGCAGTATAATGCAGGCTTGCATCTCTACGGCTACGGAATCGCTCGAACCAGAGGTTCTCCGGTCCGTGGTGGTAGGACTCTTTCCGGACCCGGGAGTCTTTACTTCCCAACATGTCCCCAAATCCCAATCCCCCCAAAACAGATTCTCGCATGGGCTCGCGGCGATAAGTTCTAATATTACAACAAAAACGCCTACCATCGTCCTCCCCATCGACACAGCACTCAACATAATGTGGTTTGCCTACTATTTTAGGACACACGTTTGAGATGGCCTTTAATACCGCACTTTTTACACTTGTACTGTGAAAAACGACACTGGGATTCGTTGTGACCTATATATCCACATGCCGCACATGAATCATCATCTTGAGATCGCTGGAAGATCGCCCCACCAGCCGAAGAGCCGCGCTGCTGCGCTCGGCTAGAGCGCGCCGACGGACCGCGCTGCTGCGTGCGGCTGCTGCTCGCAGATGTAGACGCTGCCTGTCGCGCAATCGCCACCTTCATTACTTGAAGCGGGCCACTTTCCTTTTGTTGCAATGACTCCCTAGCGCCTAATCTAGCGCTCTGTATACCCTCAGCTATGTCCAGAGCTGTAATAAGGGTTAACTCAGACAACTCTTTGGTGAATAAGGTGTATCTTTCTGGTCCAGGGTGCATTACAATTACAAAACGGTCACTTAGCTGCTCTTCTAGGTGAGTTGCGACGAACCCGCAGTGGATAGCCAATCCTCGCACACGGGCTGCCCATTCTGACAGACTTTCACTACTGTGCTGCATGGAATTATAAAATTTCGACCTCTGCAAACGTGCACTTCCTGGTCTTGAAATGTCCATCAAATAACTCGACCATTTGATCGTAACTTAAAGAAGCCACTTGACGAGGTAGTGCTAAATCACGCAATAATTTATAGCTCCACTGCGCTAAATTGCTTAACAAAATGGCGCGGCGCTTGCAACCGGCTTTAACTTCGTCCTTAGTAATGTCGTTTGCTAAGAACCACTGTTCTAGTCTGTCCTTATATATACCAATCGTGTACTTGATGGTTGAACGTATTTAATGTACCAACTGTAACTTTTGCCATTTTACGTTAATACAAATATGATCGTGATAAACTCTATCCTCGTCGCCAACTGTAGTATCTTTTAAAGGAAATGAAACACCCGGTATGATATAACTCGTATATTCGACTGGCGCAGCCAGTGAAACCGAACAAGAAAGTACCGTAACTACCCTCTATTATTTGTACTTAATTTATACATACAACAGTATGGTCATGACGATGATAGGAAATGGATGAAGAATCACCATCATCAATATTATTTTCAAAAATAAAACGTATTTTTAACATACATACATACATACATAACTTCACGCCAGTTCCCTTGCGGGTAGTCACGTACAACAGAGCGCCATTTAGGCTTGTTCTTAGACACCTCACTTTTGACCATGGTATGTAAAATGATGTTTGATTCGTATATATAATTTCCATTACAATCACAGTTTACTCACAAACAACTGATTGTAACAAATTTCTTTTTTTCTTTATGTAATTTAAATAATTATTTTACATGGATTGTCGATATATCACGACGACGATGTCAATCACTATCATAGCATAACCTAAAATGTGTGATGAAATTGTACATAAGTATGAAATTGCGAACTTATCGAGATCTTAGCGATTTTATATGCCACTTTGAATCTCCTCTGCAGAAAATAAAGTAGGATAGGCATGAGGAGTCAGCAACGATCACGGGCCTTTTATTGTTTTTTTTTTGGACTTTATGATTTGGCAGCTAGGCCTTTACGCCAGATCTTAGATTCAATGTAGTTTCTTCATTTTCTTAAACCTATGTGTAGCACAGCTGAACTGTAGGTTATCAGCTAGTAACATTCAACGGAGTTCTTGTGACAACTCAAAAGGCCGCATTTGACTTTACAGTTCACATTTCTCACAAAACACATAATTACTACTCAAAAACTATCAATATCCTACAACTATTGTTCACTTTAGAGTAATTTTACACATTTTTAGAAAATGAAACTGCACAGCACGACATCTTTTAGTTCCCGCCAAAAACTCGTCTTTTATTGTTCATGTACAAAATATACAGACATCTGCTGATGATGGGACTTCTTTAATCCCCATCGTCTTTGGAAGAATTTTAAAGAAACATTTGTTGGAGAAATATATTATGTGGTAGTACTCAAATGCATAAATAACTAGATTATATTATTTGTAGATTGGTCACACTGTTTTTTTCTTCTACTTATTACAAAATGTCTGTTCTAAATGTTTGTCGAAATAAAGTTGATTTTAATATTAATATTTTTCAATTCAAAGGCCTATAACCTTAACAAAATTCATTTAAAAACATTGTTAATAGCAGTCTGAAAAGAATAGAGAGAAACAAAATGTTTCTATCTTTCCAAAATTCCGTTGATGCTAACAGCTTTGTCTCTTCAAATATCTTAACTAATAATAATCTCAAAGCGTTTATACCTACTTTTAATGTTACTAGATTGGGATTAGTTTCAGGAGTCCCCGCAGACTGGTCTCCTGATGAAATAAAAGAAGACACAAATGTACCAATTGGCTGTGGTGACATAATTTAAATTAGGCGCCTAAACTACAAAGTGATTATTGAGGGTTCCCCTATATGGAAACCATCACAAACTGTAGTGTTCACGTTTGATGGTCAAGTTTTACCCAAACGTGTATTTATGTGTTTTAATTCGTTGCCTGTAGAATTATATACCTACGCCACTTTACAATGCTACAACTGCTGTCGTTTTGGACACACCAAAACACAGTGCCGTTCAAGAACAAAATGTTACAAGTGTGGTCAGGGCCACACTGGTGACAGTTGCATTGTTGAGGAGGATCGCGGATCTTGTTGCTTATATTCTGGGCTGTATTTTGCTTCTAGCAAAAATTGCCCAGAATATTCGAGACAAAAACAAATTAAAATTACTGTGGCTGAAAATAGCATATCGTATGTTTTATGTTCTATGTCAAGCAAATATTCCCAAAATAAAATTACAATTGTTCCTGGCTCACCACCTCAAAGAACTGTTTCATATAAAAAAACAGTTTTTGTTACGACTACGTTTTAACGGTTTTAAGCGCGGTAATTTTATTTGATTTTGGTTTTTCCGACGTTTCGGCCAGTTCAGTTTTTGTTAAGCCTCAATCACCTCTAAAACAAAATAAAGGCTATGACCGTGAGGCCCATGATACCTTAAGAAAAAATTATAATATGCCTGCTCCCTCCAATGATTGTGCTTTACCGCCTCTAGTGAGAAATAAAGTTCTTTACCCGATTTAAATATAGAAAACGCTCTACAAAAAAGTTCTTGTTGAAATAAGAGGTTTATCTCAAGAATATTTAACAATTGAAAATATCATTATTTTGATTTAAATGTCTATGTTTTTACTTCGATATTTAGATATAAATATCGTTCATGTTTACGAACATTATATTTTTCGGGATTAGTCGATATTTTCGAGGAATATTGTTTTTGTGGATGATAATTTTAATCTTTAGATAGAAATATCGTTTATAGTTATGAGAACATATTAATATTTTCGGGAAATATCTATATTTTTAAAGAATAATATTTTTCGAAAAACATCAATATATCCTTCATAAGTATGCTCGATTTTTCTGTCATAAGTTCAGAATTGTCGATCATTAAATTAATAGCCTTTGCGAATATTGAAAATTTATCGATGTTTGCTAAAACACATCTGTGGGAATAAAAAGATTTATTCAGATATACCTTTTAATTACTTTAAATGATTAATTACAATATTATAATTGGGAGTACATGTTGTAGACCGCGGATGAACGAATGGAAGGGGCGATGCCGCGGCGAAACAAAACGGAGGCAAAGGTTTCGTGTCTATAATTCCATCATCCTCCCTTAGACACCAAACCCATCTTCGAAGAGCAGTACTTCAGCTTGGCATAGGATGTGGCTTTTGTGAGACCATCTGCTACCATATAATTAGTTTGTATATAGCGAACTTCAATGGCTCCACCCATTATCTTATCTCGCACAAAATGATGTCGAACATCAATATGTTTGGTCCTAGAGCGATAACTTTCAGAACCTGAAAGATTTAAACAACTTTGATTTTTTTTTTTGGTTTTGAGGCGAGGGAAAATGCTTAACCGATTTACGCACAAACTGGGTCGTTGCTAGGGGAACGACACGCGTCGGTCGGGGGCGATAACACTGCAGCAATAGTATGCTCTTGGCAGCGCTCCGTCCGCGATCGACGTCACAGAATAGTGTGGAAGACTCCGAGCGTTGCTGCACGGGCGAGCAACCCCAATACCCACTAAAAACCCCCTCCTCCCTGACGACCCTGCGCTTTGAATGTGTTGGAAAGGCTGAGATTTAGAACATAGTTACGCCCAGCCGATCCAGCGCAATAAAGTGCCTGGAGTGTGCCCTGGGAGAACACACCCCACTTCGTTGTGCGGGGGTAGAAGGTCCTTTGCTCTTCCTAGCAAGCTAAAGGCCCCCCGCGGTAAACGGAACCTAACTCAGGGAGGGAAGTAATGCGCGTACCTGCCTCTCCGGGTGCCAGCTGAAGGCCGGCGACCTCGAGAAGACGCATTGGCACGCGCTGCAGGACTTCTCTCCCTGTCTCGTTCTGCGGCCTCCTTGAGTGACATTACTGTCTCGCAAAAAGTAACCGCAGCCCCCCAATTGTCGCTGCTCTGCAGCATGGCCTTGACCAAGTCGCAGAGCGAGTCGACTGGACCTACGTGCGTCTCAAGTTCGAAACGCTGCGGCGCCCATGCGGCGCACTCGACAAGCGTGTGTAACGCCGTGTCGGGCGCGCCGCACTGGCGGCAGTCCGGGGAAGGCAAGCAGCCCACAATGCGACACAGATACTTATCGAAACATCCGTGTCCGGTAAGTATCTGTGTCGTCCTGAAGGTCAGGGTGCCGCTGGTGCGGTTGACCCATTCCGTCAGCTGTGGCCTGATTGCATCCACCGTGTAGCCGCCATAGGCCGCAGGGTTGTCGAGCTCTTGAGACCAGACGGCGATCATGGAGGCGGTTTCCCGCTTCCTGATCGCCTCGATTTCGACCTGACAGAAGGTCAGGCCTCTAGCTAGGGCATCCTGCCGGGTGCGGCGCACCACTGTCAGGACGTCCGCCTGGAGATGCCAGGGCGGATCGCCTGCCAGGAGGGTGGCCGCCGTCCGCGACACTGTGCGATACCCCCGTATGGTCCTCACGGCCAGAACCTGCTGCGCCCGTTGCAGCAGGGTTCTGTTGTGGCGGTGAAGTGCAATGGACCAGACGGGTGCACCGTACAGTGCCATACTCCTCAGGATGCCAGAGTAAAGTTTCCGCGTCGCACCTCCCGGGCCCCCTACGTTGGGAAGCAGCCTCGAGAGTGCGCCCGCGGATTTGACGAGTTTGGGAACTAGCTGCTCAAAGTGCGCTTTGAACAGCCATTTCCCATCGAGAACTAGCCCCAGATATTTCATCTGGGGCCCTACTCTAATGGCCACCCCTTGGACCGAAACGGTCAAGTCCGCGGGGGGATTGCGAAATTTCCTATGGAACATGATGGCCTCCGTTTTCGCGGGGGAGACCCTCAAGCCCAGCCTAGCTATTCGATCTACGACAATCATCAGCCCTACCCCGGGTAGGACCGGAACCCGAAGGATCCAGTCATAACCTACGTTCCAAAGAATCGGCCCGAGGACCGACCCCTGTGGAACGCCGCACGCGACGCGTCGACGACCTACCTCGGGATTGCCGGACTCACCGCCCTCCCAAAGGATATGTCGATCCTGCAGGTACGCGCCCAACAGCCTCGTGAGGTACGGGGGGACTCCATGCGCGCGGAGCCCCTCCCTGATCGTCTCATGAGGGAGGCTGTTAAAGGCGTTCGCTATGTCTAGCGACACCGCAAGAACGACATCCTTCGCTTGGACGGCTTCGTCCGTTGACGTTCGCAGCGTCTCGAAGGCGTCCATCGTGGAGCGCCTCCGCCGAAACCCGAACTGCGTTTCTGAAAGCCCCGGCTCCACAGTGTCGAGATGCTTCACGAGCCGCTCCGCCAAGATCTTTTCGAAGACCTTAGCGACCTCGTTCAGCAGCACTATGGGCCTGAAGGCGGACGGATCGTTGGGAGGCCGACCTCCCTTGGGAATCAGGCACAAACGACCCTCCTTCCATTGCGACGGGAGCCGACCTGCGCGAATACAGGCTTCGAACAGTTCCCGCAGCTGGCCGCGTAGATGTTTAGCGGCCAGGAAGAGGAGTCGACCTGGAACCCCGTCGGGTCCCGGTGCCGTCTTCCTGCCCCGGAGCCGGTCCAGGGCAACGTCTAGTTCCCCCTCGGAGATGGAGTGAGGCTCCTCGTCCGTGGGAGTGTCGGGAACGGGTGGACCCATACTGGGGGGAGTGAAGTTTCCCGGATCCGGGAAGAGCCCGTCGATAACCGACCGGAGCACCTCGGGTTCGAGCGTTTCCGTGACCGTGGATGTGCAAGGCCGCAACGTGTTGCGAGCCCCACGGTACGGACGCCCCCAAGGGTCCCGATCGAGCGTCTCGAGGAGCTCGGCCCGAGCCCGGGCTTTCGCTTGCAGTATTGCAATCGAAAGGGCCTTTCTGGCCTCCCTAAACTCTCCCACGAGTCCATTTTCCGCGACGTAGTCCGGAGGACGGCGCGCCCTGCAGCGTTTGAGCCTGTGGCTGATGATGCGAACTGCCTTTCGCATCTCGCCCAGCTCCTCGGTCCACCAGTGGACCTGCTTGCACGGAGGCTGCCGCTTGGAGACGCGAGGCATCGCCGCGTCGCAAACCCTCGTCAGGGTCTTGCGCATGTGCTCTGCCTGCGACTCCAGGTTCTCGAATTCGACTGGGTAGGCCCAGCTTTCCGTGAGTGCCCACTCCTCAGCCTGCTCCGGATCGAGCTTGGTAAGGGCCCAACGCGGGAAGAGAGGGGGGCGATGAACAGGGCTCGGACCGGAGGAGGGGGTAAGCTCAAATCTGATGTACCGATGATCAGAGAGCGACTCCACCTCCTCCAGCACCCTCCATCCGACAACTCTGCGGGCGGCCGCATGAGTGGCGAATGACAGGTCGATGACCGATCCACCCCGCGCGCGCACGCAGGTCTGGACCGATCCCTGGTTCAATATGGTCAGGCCGGATTGAAGAGCCCATTCCTCAACCGTCCGGCCCCTAGGTTCCGTGAACGTATTTCCCCAGGAACAGTGTTTTGCGTTAAAGTCGCCCATCACGAAGATCGTTTTAGGCGACAATCTGTCTATGGCAGCCCTGATGGCGTCCAAGTGAAGCTCGAACTCCGCCAGGGGGCGGCTGCGCGAAAAGTAAACGCCTATGACGACGATACTCCCGCTCTCCGCCACCGCATAGCCCTTTCCTCTTTCAAGACATGTAAGCGGTGTGCCAGAACCGGCTCTGGCCACCACCGCTACCACGTCGTCGAGGTCGCCCACCCAATTGCCGCAAGGCGGCACGTAATAAGGTTCGCTTATTACGGCCAAGTTCGCTTGCCACTCCGCCATCGCCTGCAGGCACAAATCCTGAGCGGTGGGGGAGTGGTTTACGTTCGCCTGAAATAGTATTGTTACGGGCGTACTAGGCATTGGAGGTGTCCATTGCGCGTACTCCCGTAACACCCGTGCGTTGTTTCGTCCTCGGATGGACGAATTTGCCCTTCACGTAGGGAGGCTGGCAGAACCTCGCCAACGTGGGGTGGGCAGCGTTGAGTCCCCCCGCCGCACACGCCGCGCAGTGGGGGTTCCGGGCCGTGCAGTCCGGCATCTTGTGTCCGCTCTTACCGCAGCGGAGACACAAGTTAGTCCGGTCCGGGCACGTGTCCGGACAGGTCTGGGCGCCATGGCCGACGTTGTAACACCGGTAACAACGTATCGGTCTGGCTTCCAGTGCCTCTACCCTCGCCGAGGTGAAGCCTACCACGAGGTAGCCCATCTCGACGATGACTTTGGCAGCAGCGACGGGGCACATCACGTACGATGCGCCCAAACCGCCCGGTCCTGCACCGATGTGCTTCGTGCGCACGTCGTCGCGCCGGCATTTGCCGGCGCGCGCGATCGCGTCACGCAGCCCATCGACCGTGACCGATTCGTCCAGCCCAGAGACGTAAAGCTCCCCACGCTTTACGGGGCGGACGACCTCGGCCATCCCTGCAAGGGCTCCGCGCAGAGCCTCGGCGACGCGGTCCGCCTTGGCCGCGCTCTCGGGTCCCGGCTGGAACTCGAGAAGGCGCGCGTCCCTGACGGTCCGCACCACCTTCAGCCCCTCGCGGAGGCCCATGGCCGCGATGTCGACCACCGTCGAGGCCTTCGCGAAGACCTCGCGATAACCGACACCCTTCGCGGCCGCTGCCGGCAGCAGTTTGATGATAACTGCGGCCGACTTCGGCTCACGGAATACTACCGCAGGCTTCGCAGCCTGTTTCCGTTGTTGCTGCCCCCGCCCCGACGGCAGGGGAGCAGCTTGCGCCTGGGTGGGGGGAGGGGGCCCATCGGCCCTCGCCCCCTTACCCTTTTTCCGCTTGACGACCGTCGTCCACGCCCCCCCCTCCGGGGCGGGGGCGGGGGCCACGGGCGCGGGCGGCGGCGCGACGTGCGCGATGCGAGCGCGGACGGCGGGCGCCGCGACGACCGATGTCGCGGCCGCGGGCGCCGTCCGTTGCCTAGGGGCCGGCCTAGGAGCCGACACCACAGGCACGGGTGCCGTGGCGGGGGCCGTTAATGCAACGGCGGCATCGCGTGCCGCTCTCCGCTGCATTTTCAGCCTCCACTTCACCCCCCCTCTATTCGTCTTTTTTTTAGGGGGGGGGGGCCAGTGACGGTGGGAAGTCCGTCACCCCGACAGCCGGGGTCGCCACCACCTCCATCGGAACCGGGGTACTTACTTCCCCCGCATTCCGCCGGACGGCAGCGGCAGCCGTGGCCGTTTTCGGCCTAACGGCCACTTTTGGTGCCGGTTTGATTGCCGGCGCCTTGCCTCGGTCGGCCGCTAGCGGTGGACGGAGGGTCGGCGCGGCATTCAGCCGGTCCTCGATTCCGGCGAACCGGGCATCGAGTATGGGGGCGACAACGTCGATCACGGCCCGCACAAACGCGTCGTGATCGATGCCGCCGGGCCCCGTTGGAGCGGGTGTCGGCGCCACCCCGTTGGCGGCCGCTGGAGCTCGCTCCGTCCCGACGACGGGAGCCGGTGTCGGCCCTGCTACCGCAGCACGGGCCGGACGCGATTTTTTAACCGCAGCGGGTGCGGCGGGCGGTTCCGGTACCGCCGCCGCCTCCGCCGTGGCGGCTTGGGCCTTTCGCTTGACGGGTACGGGGGTCGGCGCCGCCATTACAGCAGGCGCCGGCTCCGCAACCGAAGCGGAGGCCTTTAGGGCCTTACGCATGTCTTCAAACTCCCTGCGGTAGGAGCGGTTTTCCTCCCGCAGCGAGCTTAACTCCATGCGTAGCCTGGCGTTCTCGTTACCGAGCTTCCAGGCCTCGGATTCCGGATTTCGCGTGACCAGTGTGTCGACGATGTCCGACACCCTGGACGCGGCCTCCTTCAGCCGGCGCACGTAAACCCCCTTCAAATTGCCCGACGTTTGGGCAATTTGAATTATCTCGGCGACCTGGGCGCACGCCGCTAGGCGGAGCTCCCCAGGGCCGAGAGCCGATATATTCCCGACGAGGGCGGCGCACTGGCTAGCCGCGGCCACTTTGGCGGCGGTTGCCTTGCGCGCCTTGCGCCCCTTTTCACCCCCCTCGGTGCGGAGGTAGGCCTCCGCACCCGCGAGAATGCTGGTAGACGCCGCGGGTGCGCCCCCCGTGGGGCGCAGAGGCGAGCGCGCGCGCGCTGGGGAAGAAGCACCCGACGTGCCGTCCGAATCGGCGCCGCTGCTCTGGGACCGGTCCCAGAAGCGCGACCTCGATCCGGGAACGAGCATCGGGGCACACGAAATCGGCACCGTTGCCGTTGAAGACGTTGACGGCGCCGCCGAACCCGATGCCGAAGACGATGAGGCTGTGAATGAACATGACGACGTCGTCGTGCCCGCCGCCGCTGCCGCTGAAGACGAGGACGTGGACACCGCCGCAGCCGAAGACGCAGGCGCCGACATCGCAACAGCGGCTCCCATCCCATTAGGGAAGGAAGACGAGGGGGTCGCCGCTGCCGCGCCTACGAGGTCCCTATTCACGACCCCGGCCGAGGGCGCGAGTGAGGCTCGCGCGACAACCGGTGTCGTGGGACGGCTGCTCTCGACGTTGCAGCCCGAAAGGTTGCAAGTCGATGTCGTAGGCACAGGTGAAGCCCGTGCGCTATACGACACCGTCGTCGTAGGGCACCCATCCCCTGCCGTCGCTGAACCGGCCGCCGTGTATACCGGACTACAGGCAGGCGCTTCAGGGCGGGAATAACTATGGTCGCGAATCGCACCGTAGAGCGCGTGCTCCAGCGAGTCTGGGACGCTGCCGGACGGTGGGATGTGATCATGCTCTACGTAGGCGCCGCTCCCTTGCACGAGTGAGGCTCGCGCAGAGGTGGGTGGCGCCATGTAGGCATATTGAACTATGGTGCTTGCAGCGCTCACGGCCAGGCAAACGGCCGAGTTCGCTGCAAGCAGTACGTTCCTATCTATCTCCGGGTGTGCTGCGCTCCTGCGCGCGGCACGCCCGGATGGGGCCCTAGGCGCCATGGGAACCGGAGGCGGTCCCATCGCGCCGCACCTATCCTCATGCGTGGCGGCGGTGAGGTCTACCACCGCCGACGCATCCCCTACCGAGCCGGGCATATCGGCAGCCGTGAAAACGGCACTATCCGCATGCCCGTGACGCGGCCCGGCAACCGACCTGCTGCGACGGGCCGATGAAGAAGACGCCTTTTTCACCCGCGTCTCCCCGATCTCAGGCATTAACCAGCCATCCTTGGCCTTCGCGTGGTCCCGCTTTCGCGGGACACTCGAAGGCCTCGGGGCCTTCTGGGGGCCTGGGCCATCCATTACTGGAGGCCCGTTCCTTTGCCGAGACCAGTCGACGCGTGTGAATAACTATCGACACAAACGACCGTTATTGCGTAATGCGCTTAGGCGCGCCGAAATAAACAAGCGAATAGAGCTTAACAACTCACCCCAGTCGAAAAACAACTGATTCGCGCCGGAATCAAACTAAATAACACTGTACACTATCACTACACAACTGTTGTCGCAATTTGTCGCTTTTTGAGAGCGAAAAAGCGTAAAAAATTGCAATTTTCCGCAAAGAGCACGGGCATTTGCGACTGCTTCGCAAAAATATAAGTATATTACTTGATCTGGAACCATGTTTCTGTCAAAAATTTGAAAAATAATCATTCATTCATTCAATAGCTTTCACAAATATTGAAAAATATCGATATTTTCGAAAAATCATAAATATGTCATTAACAATTATGAACAATATATTGCTATTCCTGTCAAATTTTCAAAATATTCATATAATGTCTTTCATAAATTATCCTTTATTAAAATCATTCAAAAAACATGCTTTAGGTAATATATCGTTCATACGACCGTTATATCGTTCATAAATATCGATATTAAAATATCGCATTATCGTGTTTATCCCTACAGATCTGTCTGTACCTATGCCAGTCTAAACGTAGTGTTACACTCCACTGCGGCCTATGGCGGCTACACGGTGGATGCAATCAGGCCACAGCTGACGGAATGGGTCAACCGCACCAGCGGCACCCTGACCTTCAGGACGACACAGATACTTACCGGACACGGATGTTTCGATAAGTATCTGTGTCGCATTGTGGGATGCTTGCCTTCCCCGGACTGCCGCCAGTGCGGCGCGCCCGACACGGCGTTACACACGCTTGTCGAGTGCGCCGCATGGGCGCCGCAGCGTTTCGAACTTGAGACGCACGTAGGTCCAGTCGACTCGCTCTGCGACTTGGTCAAGGCCATGCTGCAGAGCAGTGACAATTGGGGGGCTGCGGTTACTTTTTGCGAGACAGTAATGTCACTCAAGGAGGCCGCAGAACGAGACAGGGAGAGAAGTCCTGCAGCGCGTGCCAATGCGTCTTCTCGAGGTCGCCGGCCTTCAGCTGGCACCCGGAGAGGCAGGTACGCGCATTACTTCCCTCCCTGAGTTAGGTTCCGTTTACCGCGGGGGGCCTTTAGCTTGCTAGGAAGAGCAAAGGACCTTCTACCCCCGCACAACGAAGTGGGGTGTGTTCTCCCAGGGCACACTCCAGGCACTTTATTGCGCTGGATCGGCTGGGCGTAACTATGTTCTAAATCTCAGCCTTTCCAACACATTCAAAGCGCAGGGTCGTCAGGGAGGAGGGGGTTTTTAGTGGGTATTGGGGTTGCTCGCCCGTGCAGCAACGCTCGGAGTCTTCCACACTATTCTGTGACGTCGATCGCGGACGGAGCGCTGCCAAGAGCATACTATTGCTGCAGTGTTATCGCCCCCGACCGACGCGTGTCGTTCCCCTAGCAACGACCCAGTTTGTGCGTAAATCGGTTAAGCATTTTCCCTCGCCTCAAAACCAAAAAAAAAAAAAAAAAAGTGTTACACTCCACCACCTTTCCTACATAAATAGCGCGGGGCACATGGGAGGAGGGTGGTTTTAGTGGGTAGTGGTTGTTGCCTGTGCAACTTCTCTGAGTCTCCACACAAGCTGGCTTGATTACTGTTTGGTTTGCCCCT
The DNA here is from genome assembly GCA_019925095.2 of Dendrolimus kikuchii. Lineage (NCBI taxonomy): Eukaryota > Metazoa > Arthropoda > Insecta > Lepidoptera > Lasiocampidae > Dendrolimus > Dendrolimus kikuchii. Next base: position 37,816,569 of record CM034387.1, read on the forward strand.
TATTAAAGGGTAAAGCCTCAATGATCAACTATGGTCTAATCCCTTGCAAAGGACCCAGTATTGTGCGTAAATAGCATTTCCCCCGACTTAAAAAAAAAAGACAAAAAAGTGTTACACACCACAGAGTACTTTTATATACTGGAAAGTTACATACTCTTTGAATTGGTAATATGTAGTATCCATAGGGAGTTTTTGGTGGGAACTGTAAGGAGATATTATGCTGTGCAGTTTTATTTTCAAAAAAAGTGTAAAATTACTGTAAAATGGACAATAGTTGTAGAATATTGATATTTTTTGAGTAGTAATTATGTATTTTTGTGAGAAATGTGAAGTGTGTAGCCAAATGTGGCCTTTCGAGTTTTCAGAAGAACTCCGTTGTATGGCGTCTATTGTAGCCTACAATACAACTGCGTCTGGCTTAAAGGCCTAGTTACCAAGCCATAAACAAAAAAAATAGTATCCATAGTAGTTTGTGGAATTGGTAATTTCCATAGTAGTTTGTGAATATGCATAGATATAGTTTTGGTTTAAACGGCGATTCTAATGAAAATTGTAAGTTGAATATTTAACTAAAAATGTCAGCTCCTTGCAAAGAATTAGTAACACTATTGAGCGAATACGCCATGGTATGTCGAGGTTGTCTTGCAGCATCTGGAGAAATGAAGAACATGTTTGAATGGGGACTTCACAAAGAGTTCGCGAAGTACACAGACGTTCAGGTACAATTTTATCTTTGAAAGCACATTTATTGTGTTTGTTCCATAGGACTAGTTGTTAGGTATTTATAGTTAGTTTGAAGATGTTCTTGGTGCAACTTAATTACCTATATCAAAATAGTGTAACAATACTTGCACACTTAGATTTTTTTTACATAAAGTGCATAGTGGCAGGTTCATGACAAGTGCCAACATAAACAGCAATTTTATGCAATTTCGGGAATAATAGGCGGCCTTAAAACTTTCCAGTCAACCTGGGATAAGGATTTTATAAATGGAATCGCAAGTGTATGATGGTGGTGTGCAAATTAAATACATGTTGTGAACTGTCTTAGAGGCTTCACATATCCAAATCAAGTCATAGAGTTTTTCTATTGTCTAGGTCTCTTAGAAGGCTGAGAAACTTTTTGCCCACTGCCACCAAGATTATGCTTGCAGAGTCCCTTCTACTTCCCATATTTGATTATGCTGACGCCTGCTATCTAGACATAACCTCAGAACAGCTAACTAAACTTGAGTGACTTCAGAATTTCTGTATCAGGTTGATATTTGGTTTGCGAAAATATGACCATGTTTCTGAACTTAGTATGAAGCACAAGTAGCTTTCTATTCGTTTTCGCCGGAATACTCACATTCTAATACTCCTTTTTAATATACTATTTAATCCTAATAGACCTCCTTTGAACTCCTTCGCCTCTCCACTTCTCACAATTTGCGCTCAGATACATATCGTAGACTCCTGACACCTGCACACACTTCATCCTTTTATGATAACTCTTTTACAGTGCAGGCTGTCAAACTATGGAATGCGTTGCCTCTTACTGTCAGAGAGGTCAAAACATTACCTATGTTTCAGAACTCCCTTAGAAAGTACTATGTCTTTAAATAAATATGTTTAATATATTAAACATTTACTTATTTATCCATTGTAACATATGTCAATATAAAATGCTTGTCACATATGTTAACAAATATATAAGATTATTTTGTATATAAGTATATATATATTACTATTATACTTATGTATAATAATAATAATAATTTCTTTATTTACTCTCACACTAACAATAATTAAATTAGTAAAAATTTTTTTTCTTATAAACTGAAATGGTGAGAGCCTGGTGTCAGTTAAAGGAATAATCCTGTGTTACTGATCACCAGCCTCTTTCTCCCCGGAGAAAGCAGCTAAAAAATTTGGGATAAATATTGTGTAATTAAGTGTAGTTATGTGTGACTGTGTCAGTATGTTAATAGTGATAGATGTTTATAAAATAAGAATTACATAAATGTAATAAATAAATGACAAATAAGTAGTAGTATTAGGAAACTATATTTAGATAACTAAGACCGATAATGCTTCAGTGGAATCATAATCAAGTTTTAAAAGCCACTTAGTCAGTATTTTCTTACATTTAGATTTAGTTAAGTGGTATATATATATATAAAAAAGTCGTGGTAGCGTAATGGCTAGCGCACGCGTCCCAGACTCAGAGGGCGCGGGTTTGATCCTGGCCGGAACGCATGCACCTCTTAGTCAGTTTTCTGATCTAATGTGCATATTGTTACAATTACCATGTGCTAACAACGGTGAAGGAAAACATCGTGATGCAACCTGCACATCGAGATAACCGATGTGTCAAACCTGCCAAGCCGCCTTGGACAAGCGTGGCGGGTATACTGTCTGTTCCCCCTATAATGGGAGGCCCGAGCTCAGCAGTGGGACATTAATGGGCTGATATTATTATAAGGGGTATATATCAATTTGCTTATTGATTTTGTTGTATAAATAACTGCCTAGAAAGTAAAAGAATCTACAATGTATGTATTAAATTTATAAATTAGTATGTATATTTAAATTGTGCAATCACTTTCTTTTTTCTGCTCCACCTACATCACCAGATTTGTTAAGAATTTCTTTTAAGTTAGGTTAGGAAGAGATCGCTTTTAGCGATAAGGCCGCCTGTTGTTTTGCCAAGAAGTATTGTGATTATGCATTTTGTATTATTATTTGTATTTGTTTATTTTAGTGAGCAATAAAGTTTTATTTATCTATCTATCTGTATATTATTTATAAAAAAAAGTACACTAACACATATTAATAATAAAAATAATGACTAAACAGATATACAATGCAAAAGTGGATGGATGCAGAAGTCGTGGAAGGCCACGACACACCTTCCATGATCAAATTGATCGTGTACTAGCAGAAGGTGATGTCAGGAGCCTTAAGAACAGACGAGCTTGCATGACAAGAGTTATGAATGTCAAAGAAGCAAGTGAGGTGTGTAAGAATAAGTCTAAATGGCATTCTGTTGTTCGTGCCTACCCCGCAAGGGAACTGGCATGAAGTTATGTATGTATGTATGTATGTAATAATAAAAAAAAGTCTTAACAGTTTTAAGCACTGTATTTTGATTTTTATTATTCCACTGTTTCGGCTAATTTTCAGTAGCCATGATCACCGAAGATGAAGATGTATGTATCAATGAGTATTGTTAAAGTTTAATAATTAACCTAAGGCCAACTTGCTCTTTTTAATTACATACATACATACATAACTTCACGCCAGTTCCCTTGCGGGGTAGGCACGAACAACAGAGTGCCATTTAGGCTTATTCTTACACACCTCACTTGCCTCTTTGACATTCATAACTCTTGTCATGCAAGCTCGTCTGTTCTTAAGGCTCCTGACATCACCTTCTGCTAGTACACGATCAATTTGATCATGGAAGGTGTGTCGTGGCCTTCCACGACTCCTGCATCCATCCACTTTTGCATTGTATATCTGTTTAGTCATTCTTTCATCATGCATTCTTTCCACATGCCCGAACCACCGGAGCATTCCTTTCCTTACCTTCACCCCGACACTCTCTTTCAGACCAACTCTCTTTCTTACTTCGGTATTACTTTTTAATTAATTAGTTTTAATTTTGTGTTCATAGCTTATAAGGTTGTCCTGAATTTGTAAACTTAATTTTAATAATTTTATAGAAAAAATACAGATGCTCTGATACATTACAAGATAATTACAGGTGTGTTCAGACTTCTCAGAGGTGAAGTGCCATAAATAGCGTTTTATGCGCCTTATGCGAGCTTCTATAACTGCGTCCTTGTTTTTTTAGATATTGTTATGCGTTTAGCGGGACTCTAAAATGACGTTAGAATTATTATAGAGATTTATTAGAACTATACAAACACATATAACACAGGTACAAATATAACCGAACACAACAAATGCAAATGTAATGCAGAAGGTCGTAATTCAATAAAACGCGCAGAGTCCGTCACTATTAGATTCCCGAATGTACACACGTCACGCCCGTATCATAGTCATATCTGAACTGCCCCCTCTCTCCATCAGGCTGTCGTTTTATATGACACATATGAAAATGAATTGTTGTAACAATATTATAGCTAACCTAGCTAGAGCAATGCTACGTATAGGCCTATTTTATTTTATTCAGGGAGATAAAATAAGGCACAAGAACCTTGGTTTTGGTGGACCAATTATCTAATACTAGCGGCCGCAGCAGACGTCCTGCTCTGAAAAAATAAAAATCTAGGACGCGATCCCAGCGCCACCTACCGGTTCCAGTTGTGGATTTAAACTATCCAGGGACCCACTCAAACACACAAAAACAAAATCACCAAAATCGCTGCAGCTGATTAGGAGGAATCTAGAACCCGATCTCAGCGCCAACTACTGGGTCTAATTGTGAATCTAACCCATTCGGGAACCCACTCAACAAACACAGAAACAAAATCACCAAAATCGCTCCAGGTGATTAGGAGGATTCTAGAACCCCATCTCAGCGCCACCTATCAGTTCCAACGGGATAAAAAGTATCCTATGTCTATCTCCTGGTTCTAAGCTACCTCGCAACAATTTCTAGCCAAATCAGTACAGTCGTTCTCGAGTTATAAATAGTGTAACTAACACGACTTTCTTTTATATATATAGATTTTGGAAGAAATATCTATTTTTTTAAACAACTAGAACACAAAGTCCATTAAAATTAATGCCAAAAAATTTGTGCGATGTTTTGTCTAATTTAACAGACTTTTTGATGATACTGGCATGTAGGTACATATGTGTTGGTATCGAGCACTAGGGGTGCAGTGGGAACTTATCAGGAGCAAACCAAAAAAATAATAGTCCTTCCTGGTCTGGTCATTCTTGCGCTCCCCAGAGTCTACGCCCTGTGCCTGGGCAGCGGTGGCACCGCCCTATTTACAGCACTGCTGACGCGGCTGCTCCTCCGCCTCCCTCGCTTTTCCCACCTCCAGCACTCTGACGTAGATAGGAATTGCTTCTGATGTGATACAACACAAGCCATCACATCATATTGCGTCTCTCTAATATAAATCTCTCCATACTAAATGTATGAAACTGATACCTTTCTGACGCATCAGAACATGACTTATCAGACAAATATAAATCTGTGTTAAGCTGACACTAATGAAGGTTTTTTTATTTTTGTCCTTTTATCTGCGATCGGAAATTGTTCCACAAGCAGATGATTTGGTTGTTTTGATGATGTGTAAGAAGGCAACATCCAATGACTTGCTTTCTTTAATTTAATTGGAGCTATATTTTGCACCCAGGTCGAGAATGTGCACTCATTTTAGGCGCCTTTGGGAGATGCTATGCAGCGGCTTCTGGGCAAGCTCATTTGGGTGAACCATTAGACATTCCTTATATCGGATGCAGGTGTTGGCAATCTCCTCCCTTAGTGTGGGTTTTTACCATGATGATGATGTTAGATTTAAACTCATTCCAGATACGAAGAGCTGATGGAATATCGGAGTTGATATGCTCGGCGTGCGAAGAGTCGCTCGTCATCTGCAAGAACTTCAGATCTCAATGCCAACAGTCTGATCTACTGTTGAGAAAAAGTCTCATGGTAAGAATAATAAGCCATCCACAAATTACTTGAATTTCTTAATTTTTGACCTGTCCTTATCACAGCTGGTAACATTCGCGAGGCTCCCTACTGTGACATCACATATTTTGCAATTTTACATCAAGAAATTATTAAATTAAAACAGCAGTTCCATAATCACTTTTATTTCCATTTCAATAATTTTTTAATCATTTAAATACTATATTCATACAGAGAGTTGGAAATATTTTGAATTTTTTCATTAATAGTTCAAATTTCGTGTTTGAAAACCTTAATAAATTAGATTGTGAAATATGACGTCACGAAATTTAGGATCCCTCCTACCCCTCGTCACACAATATCACACAATGTCACACTTTGTCGCCCCTCTTCACCTTAACATGTGACGTAATTTATGTGTGGCCGTAATAAAGGAGATGGATACACTTTCATACATTCTTGGATCCAAATTGTAGAGATCTTAAGATTTTTTATTATCTTGAAATCTATATATATAAAAGAAAGTCGTGTTAGTTACACTATTTATAACTCAAGAACGGCTCTACCGATTTGGATGAAAATTGTTGGGGAGGTAGCTTAGAACCATGAGATGGACATAGGACACTTTTTATCTCGTTGGAAACAGTAGGTGGCGCTGAGATGGGGTTCTAGAATTCTCCTAATCACCTGGAGCGATTTTGGTGATTTTATTTCTGTGTTTGTTGAGTGGGTTCCCGGATGGATTAGATTCACATAGAGAACCGGTAGTTGGCGCTGGGATCGCGTCCTAGATTTTTATTTTTCCAGAGCAGGACAATGTCTGCCGGGGCCGCTAGTATTAGTATAAGATTAAGTTGTGTTGTCCTATATTTCTATGTTTAAGTGTTATAAATATATTATATTTCATTTTTTATTATTTGTGTGTCTTTCCAGCTGGTGGTATTTTATATTTTATTTACGTCAACAAGATAATTAAAAAAAAATCTAAACTGCCGAACTTTCTTTTCTACACTTGACATTGATAGTTATGGTCGTTGGCCAAACAAACGAACCTATTGCCAAAAAACAAAAGAAAGAAAAAAAATTTTCATACATACAATATAATATATATTTATATTGTAGCAATCACAGACGCAGAACTTTGATTATAAGTATGCCTTTGAAGAAGTTCACCTGTTGGAATGTAAACAGTTTGAAATGGTCTCTGTGGAAGAAATTAAAAAAGAACATGAAGAAGAAACTGAAGAGGACAATGTGGAAGCAAATAATATTAACATCAAAGAAGAGGAAGAAGGCAAGTTGCTAGTTTTTTTTTAAGAAGTCTATGGACTCGAGTTCCATACCCTTTTTTACAACTTAATTTCGAAGAAAGTTTTTAGAATTTATACACGCTTCTTGGTTATTTTTGTTTTTGTGTGTGACATTTATTCAATGATGTTCGTGTTGTGGTGTACCTTATGAATAACTTGTTATATTAATTTATTCTAATTTTAATATTAAACTTATACTAATGTAGAGTGTATCCGTTACATGCTGGTGTTGTGAGGAAGTGTAATACTTGCAACAACTCAGAAGGGTTCGTGGTAGTAAAAGAACAGCAACTGGTCACAATACTTTATAATCAGAGAACCTTACGGTTTTAACACATTGACTACATTAACTTTGAACACTTAATACCGAAGTAAGAAAGAGAGTTGGTCTGAAAGAGAGTGTCGGGGTGAAGGTAAGGAAAGGAATGCTCCGGTGGTTCGGGCATGTGGAAAGAATGCATGATGAAAAAAATGATTAAACAGATATACAATGCAAAAGTGGATGGATGCAGAAGTCGTGGAAGGCCACGACACACCTTCCATGATCGAATTGATCGTGTACTAGCAGAAGGTGATGTCAGGAGCCTTAAGAACAGACGAGCGTGCATGACAAGAGTTATGAATGTCAAGGAAGCAAGTGAGGTGTGTAAGAGTGGGCCTAAATGGCGCTCTGTTGTTCGTGCCAACCCCGCAAGGGAACTGGCGTGAAGTTATGTATGTAACTTTGAACACTCGTCAGCATTTTTAGAACACCTCGCCATCCCTCTAACAATTTAACACTACATGAAACTTAGCAAATTGGCACAACCGATAGCGGATTGAAGTGAAGTTACGAATGAAAAGAATTTAATACATTACTGTTTGGAAATTCCAGATAATATTTTATACAAGATATCATATAAAACATTATACTTAAAGTTTCACATGTAATAAAATAAACTGAACACAGTACAAATCTATCACGTCTGCCAACATGAAAACAAAATGGTTGTGAATACCGTCTATATATAATTGAGACATTTTGAATTATAATCTACACAATTATCACATTATACAAAACTATCCAAACACGTATAACACAGGTACAAATATAAGCGAACACAACAAGTCCAAACGTAATGCAGAAGGTCGTAATTCCATAAAACGCGTAAAGTTCGTCACTAAGTTTCCTTGTCTTGCTTCGCTCGTGGTTATCGTTCGACTGCCTCGTCCCTCCATCGGGCCATTGCTTTATACTGCACAGATGCAATATGTCCGTCCGGCCGCGTGGACTGAATTTCCTAGAATCAGTTTGTACTTTAAATCCGGACAGTTGGGTAATGATCACAGTACAATAATAGGCCTTAAAAGATTACAATACAACAGTGGGCTAGAAACCAGCCCACAAATTTGAAACACAAAGTAAACAAAATTACATTAACAACTACTACACTAACAACTAATACATTGAAAATAGTAGCCACATCAATTTCACCGGTCCTTTGTCATATAGTTAACTTGTGTATAATTCAAGGTAAATATTCTGACAAATTAAAAACAACCATTATTAAACCATTGTTCAAAAAGAATGACAAACGGGATATGACATGCTACCGACCTATAGCTCTAATTCCTATTATATCTAAAGTGTTTAAAAAAGTTATATATAATGACATATACACTTTTCTTGAAAAGAAACAAGTATTTAGTAAGGAGCAGTTTGGATTTAGAAAGCGTAAAAGTATAAATATGGCTATCTACTCCTTTTTGCACACTATCATGAAAAATATAGATAATAACATGATAGGTTGTGCTCTTTTTACAGATTTATCTAAAGCTTTTGATTGCGTTAAACATAGCATACTACTACAGAAACTAAATATTTATGGTATCAGAGGAAATGTTTTGGATCTTGTATCGTCATATTTGGGTAACCGCAAACAATCTACAGTAATTACTAAGATATGTCCTAAACAAAAAAAGGAAATCAAATACATCTCAGAGCTTAAAAATGTTACTGCAGGTGTACCACAGGGCAGCGTATTGGGGCCTTTATTGTTTATTTTATGTATCAACGATCTACCCTTAATTACTAACCATAAAACAATTCTTTATGCTGATGATAGCACAATTCTATTTCAAGGTACCACTAGATCTATTATTGAAAATGACCTTAATGATACATTAAGCTATATAGTTCAATGGTTGATAATAAATAATCTAACAATTAACTTGACAAAAACTAACTATGATATCTAAAAATCGTTTAACAAAGATACATGACATTTCAGTAAATTATTTAGGACATAAAGTGGAATGCACAAAATTCCTTGGCTTAAACATAGACAATAAATTGGATTGGAAATTACATATTGAGTCCCTTAGTTCAAAAATAAATAAATGCTCGTATGCCCTCTATATGCTTGCTAAAGTGGCACATATGTCTACCCTAATGACTGCGTATCACGGAAATGTATCATCCATTCTCCGCTATGGGATAATTTTCTGGGGGAATTCTACCAATAAAGAAATTGTATTTAAGTCACAAAAGAGATGAAGGGCTATGTGTGGACTAAAGCAAACTGATAGTTGTAAGCCATACTTTATAAAATTAGGTATCCTTACAGTTCCTTGTCTTTATATATTTGAAGTAATACAGTTTGTCAAAGAAAATTTTAACCTGTTCACACCCTGTAAGCATAAGACAAAAGAATAGAATATGTTGTCCGCTAAACAAGACAGCTTATTTAAATATAAGTATATTTTGTATGGCATCAATACTGTACAACCGTCTACCAGATGAGCTTTTGAATATAACAACTATTAATATATTTAAACAAGACATTTTTAATACAAAAAGAATATTATACAGTAAACGAATATGTAGGACATAAATAACTATATTATAATTCATGACGACTCACATAATGTAAAACAGTATCATTTTGAAATTGATTATTTGACTATGAAATATAATTTATAGTAATGTGACATTGATTTACGGTTATATAAAGAAAAGTTTTATATTAATTTAATAGTTTATTAATTGATTAAATAATGTAATTATGGCCAGGCACCATTACAATCGCCTGTATTGTACGTCCGAAAGGACAAACTGTCGTTCCAACAAAAAACTTGAACAACTTTGTAATTTTATGACTGTGACAGTTTATACAATAAATGTTTAACAATCTGCCCGTAAAAGTTCAAGTCAAAATTTTGTTGCGATTCGTTTTGCCACTTGTCCGTTGAAGTTTCACTTCTACTACGTGTTCCAGCACACATTTCGATTTTTCGCAAGTGTTATGCAAATTATGATTTGGTTAGGTTAGGTACATTTTAATTAATGCATTTTTTATTTGAACATATTTTATCAAACAAAAAAACTGAATTTGATCCGGAACCAAAAAACGCAACCATAGTCTACTCTAAAATTATGCCGCCTCTCACCGCATCTACTCTAAATTTATGCCGCTCCTCCACGCGGCCCTATAATATCACACTGACCAAGTCGACTCCAAACTGTTCTATCTAGATGATTCCAGCTTGGCACTACCACAAGACACCATTGTTCTCACCAATAGGCAAACTGATTTTTGTGGCGTGACATGAGAACATTTTTGCAGATTGGGCAGATACATATCAAGAGGTTAGCCTGAACACTGCTGATGTTAAGTCGGAGACACCTTCGGACGACGATACTCCTCTGAAGCAGTTATTAGAAGGTAAGAGTTTTAATATTCGTTTTGATCTTTGTCAAGTCTTGGGTTTCAATTCTGCTATTTAACCCTCTAAGTCGGAACCACCACAAATTTGTTGCCGAATTGTCACACACGGCCAATTGGGAAGCACCACAAATTTGTGGGCAAATAAAGATAATTGAACTGAACGTTGAACTGATGCTCTCTCCCTCTAACTACATAGAATTTGTGTTACAGTAAAAGAGACGGTATAATTCTCTTGTTTTTGGCGCGGCAATTTTCATGGCAGCTGGCAGATTATGGACAAAAATAATATTAAATATCGCCCCTTTTAAGGGTTAAAGTTATTACATAAACATACACTTATTGAAAATAAATTTTACATTATAAACTACATACAGATATACATACATAACTTACATATCCATACATACCTAGTATATCTGTACATGTAAAAAAAAAACTACAAACCGGGTCGGGGAATGTAAGAAGTGTAATACAAGTAATTTAGATTTTTTTCAAAATTTTTGTTTCTCTGTCTGTTTGTACCGGCTAATCTCCGAAACGACTGGACCGGTTTAAATGAAATTTGGTATGGTCAACATATAGGATAATTTTGGTTCCCAAAAATTAAAGAGTTCGTGTGGAATAGTTAAAAAAACCGCACCACGCGGACGAAGTCTCGTCAGCTGGTACACACACACACACACACGCACATATATATATATATTAGGTTGGGGAAAAAGTTTCTTCGCATTTTATATAAAAATTCAAAAGGTTTTATCATAAAGTTTATTTACATTTGACTAAAGTATGTAGGTGCCATTTTGTTGGATAACTTTTTGCCATCTTGTAGGTAGGGACGTGATCCCATTGCTATAAAAATTTTGGGGCTTCTGATCAAAAAACTGCGATAAGTGGTTTTGGCAGTCCTCTCGTGATGTTAACCTGACACTGCCTAAGGAATTCTGCAGAGACCGAAACAGGTGAAAATCTGAAGGTGGCATGTCAGGACGGCGGATGGCCGACATACGGCGGATGAATTAACACCTCCCAGCCAAACTCTCGTAATTTTTGCTGAGTGGCTAAAGATGTGTGAGGTCTAGCGTTATCATGGTGAAAAACCACACCCCTTCTGTTGATTAATTCCGGCCGCTTTCTCTCAACTTTTTGCTTTAATCTCATCAGTTGTTTGCAGTACAGTTCAGAATCGATGGTCCTGCCTGGCGGTAACAGCTCATAATAAATAATGCCCTTCCAATCCCACCATACACACAACATCACCTTGTTGCGAGTTAGCCCGGGTTTCGCCAGTCTGTGAAGCCTGACCGGCCTTTGACCACGATCTTTTTCACACGTTCTTGTCGTACGTGATCCACTTTTCATCACCAGTTATCAGCTTCTTCAAAAATGGTTCGGTTTCATTACGTTGTAATAAAGAACCACAAATGAGTACACGGTTCATTAGGTTTCTTTCAGTGAGCTCATGAGGCACCCAAATATCGAGCTTTTTTGTGTACCCAGCTTTTTTCAAATGCGCCAAAACTGTTTTGTGGTCAATTCTCAGTTCTCCAGCTACATCGTAACTACTAATATGCCGATCTTGCTCCACTTTTTCAAAAATAGCATCAATTTTGTCCGTAACAGGGCGACCAGAGCAACGTGCATCTTTGATATCAAAATTTCTGGATTGAAAACGCTTAAATCAATTTCGCGCTACTCTCACAGATACTGTATTAGGTCCATAAACATCACAATTTTTTTTCGCGGCTTGTATTGCATTTTTACCTTTTTTGTAGTAAATTTTTAAAATGTATTGAATTTCTTCATTAGATTCACTCATTTTAACAATAAGAAAAGCAAATGAAAATCACACATTTTCTTCATTTGAAGTTGGAATTGTCTTCTTTAAAATTAAAACTTAATGATACCAAAACCAGTCAGATACGAATGGTATAGCCAAAGAGAACTTATCACAAGAAAGAGAAAGAAAAGACATATATATATATATATATAGTAGTATTCTTGAAGGGCAAATTGCTGCTCGACACCTGACAAGCGTGGGTGCAACTCTTGGAGTTGTCCTAATATTTATGTGTATTAGTGTGCAGTATTGTAATAATTCTAGTGTAATAAATTTTGATTATAAATTTCAGATTATTATTGTGTTATTCTCGGAGCGTCATTCGTTCGCTCCCGGCGTGAACCCGACATATATATATATATATATATAGATATATGGGCACCGTTAATCAAATAGTTAACTTCATTAATGGCTAATCCATTACCGAAAAAGTTAACTTCGTTAAAAGTTAAAGCGTTACATTTCAACAATTTAACGCAAGTTAACGTTAATCCGTTAACACGTGATAAAAGTTGCATCTTCTTATAAAAACTGTTGGTTCTGGTAGTTAACAGGTTAGAAACAAAAAAGGTGACTTTGGCAACTTCGAGCTGCTGAGAATATAAAATACGACACAGGCTTATGTAAAAAATGGGAAATATTAAAATTCTGTGCCCTATATAAAAACTACCTTCAATAAATTGAATGAATGTCAGCAGAGTATACAGTTTACTCTATACACATACATATTATATATTTGTATGTGAAAATTCATCATAATTAGATCATTGCCAACATGGTAGAGAAGAAACAAAAAGAAAGGTTGAAAATCAACAATTTATCTATTAGATTTGTAGTGTGACAGACGATTTATGCCAGAATTGAGGATAATGAAAGGAAAAGATTGTTGTGCCGACCCCAATTATTTCGAAAATGAAATTAATTTTAGTTAGTCAAGTTGTTTTTGCTTTCAGGCGCATCAGCAAGAAAACGCACGCTGAATATAGTACACCAACGCGACACGAAGCGAGCGAAGCTCGATGAAACAGCTAAAGACAGAAATCCTCTAACTAATACTGTTTTGAAAATATTTCCAACAAAAAATCGCAAGACGTTATACAAAAGCTTCTCTAAAAAGTCATCTGTAGATTCAAATGTGAAAAGTTCTAAAAACAAACTAAATATAAAATCAGTAGCTAATCGCCATCAGGGAAGTAGGATTTCATCAAAAGTTAATACTGTACCAACACATAAGATACGAGTCAAAAATCTGGTTGCACAAAACAGTGAGACATCTGCTTCTAACGTTGTTTGTGATAATGCTGAAAATGAAACCTTCAAGCCATGTCTTCCGAAGAGTGTAGATGCAGTTGCTTCAAATAATCGCCTTCATAAAGACACTGTGGAGAAGCCATATAAATGTGATTTATGTGATTATAGATGTCCACGAAGAGGTAATTTGGAAAGTCATACAAAGTATAAACACACAAAGGAGAAGAACTTCTCATGTCACATGTGTCAGTACAAATGTGTCACAAAAAGCCAGTTAAGTATACACCTTCGTAAACACACTGGGGAGAAGCCATATAAATGTGATATATGTGATTATAGACTTTCACGAAGAGATAATTTAGAAAGTCATATCAAGCATAAACACACAAAGGAGAAGAACTTCTCGTGTCACATCTGTCAGTACAAATGTGTCACAAAAAGCCAGTTAAGTATACACCTTCGTAAACACACCGGGGAGAAGCCATATAAATGTGATATATGTGATTATAGATTTTCACGAAGAGATAATTTAGAAAGTCATATCAAGCATAAACACACAAAGGAGAAGAACTTCTCATGTCACATGTGTCAGTACAAATGTGTCACAAAAAGCAAATTAAGTAGACACCTTCGTGATCACACTGGGGAGAAGCCATATAGATGTGATAATGTGATCGTAGATGGTCATGTCAGTCCAATTTCAATAAACATATATTATCAAGACATGCCAAGTGATTAGTGGCAATGCTCACACTAGCATTGCAAAGGTGGCCAGAGAACACGTAAAAACTGTCTGAATAAATCGGCCAAGTGCGTGTTATCCCAGGTTCCATGAAAGTGAAGGACATTCACTGTTTTTATATATCGGTTGTGGAAATCTAAATATGAAGATGGCGACTTTTGGGCCAAAGAAATATAATGAGTTGAGATATGGCTTAAAAGAGCGTTATATTTTTCTATTATAAAATGGAAAATATCAGCCCTAAATTGAAGGGTTTTTCACAAAAACAGCACAACTTTTTACCAACATTTTTTTCAGGAAATAAATTTTTTTTCTATAATCCGTGCGGATTAACATGGCACCTGGCTCGAATAAATTACGTTTAAAGTACTTGATGCAAAACAATTTTGAATTTTATTTTAGTTCTTTGAATATCATCATTAAGACACTTAATACATAACAAATACATAACAAATATATAGCACACAAACATCACCACCACAAAATGCCCAATTTCAAATTACCACCCGGACACAAAAACAATAGTAATACAAAATGTAATAGGATAAGCTATTTTTAAAGGAAAAAAAAAAAAAACAATATTACCGTAAGAATAGCATAGTACTAACAATAATAGCACTTAAGACTCCACACACGCTAAACACTACATACACATTATAACAACAACACTACACAAGTTAAAATAAGTTAATTACATTTTACAATACAACATAAATATGAAAACAATATATAAATTTTGTAAAACATATTATACTTAGGAGTTAAGAAATTAACGACTAAGCACCATCATTATAAGTGTCGATTGTTAACACTAAATCAAACCATTTGTTATCTGCGCAATTAAATTATAATTCAATATTATCAATTAAAACCTAATTTAAAAAAGGTACGGAACACTAGAGTCCGTAGACTTCTTTTTATGTAATAAAAAAAAAATATATCATCATTTACATACATCTAGAGTTTCCCATTTATTAAAAAAGTAATAAATGTCATTAACAATATAGAATCTTATTACAACGGCGATATTCACAATAATAATAAATACCTACTACAATCATTCATCAACACCACTAAAGGTGCTGACAACGATAACAATATGTTGTCTTTAAATTTGGCATGCTTAGTCACTGCTGTTATCTCTTTTGAAATCCTTTCAAAAGTGATAACAGCAGCGACTGCTTGAGAGAATAATATAATCTTATTCAAGACCAAACAAATAAACATGGCAACAACAAAATTGCGTCAAAGTAGGTAGTTTGTACTGTCATGTTTAAAGCATCGTACATACATACATACATACATACATACATAACTTCACGCCAGTTCCCTTGCGGGGTAGGCACGAACAACAGAGTGCCATTTAGGCTTATTCTTACACACCTCACTTGCCTCTTTGACATTCATAACTCTTGTCATGCAAGCTCGTCTGTTCTTAAAGCATCGTAAAGTAGTATAATAAGAGAAACTATTTAGCGCAAAATAAATGATGATGGTGCTGGTACCTACGCTCACGTATGGAAGCGAGAGTTGGGTATGGAAGAGAGAGCATGAGAGTAGAGTAAACGCGGTCGAGATGCGAGCACTGCACAAAAAAATACCGAAGTAAGAAAGAGAGTTGGTCTGAAAGAGAGTGTCGGGGTGAAGGTAAGGAAAGGAATGCTCCGGTGGTTCGGGAATGTGGAAAGAATGCATGATGAAAAAAATGATTAAACAGATATACAATGCAAAAGTGGATGGATGCAGAAGTCGTGGAAGGCCACGACACACCTTCCATGATCAAATTGATCGTCTACTAGCAGAAGGTGATGTCAGGAGCCTTAAGAACAGACGAGCGTGCATGACAAGAGTTATGAATGTCAAGGAAGCAAGTGAGGTGTGTAAGAGTGGGCCTAAATGGCGCTCTGTTGTACGTGCCTACCCCGCAAGGGAACTGGCGTGAAGTTATGTATGTATGTAATAATATGAAAACAGTTCCACCACAGGATTACTTCATTGAAAATAATTAAACCCAGTGAAATTGTAGAACAATATCATCATGATTAAAATAAATCTTAATATCACTTTTACAATCTGGCCTCAAGAAAGTCCGAAAGTGTATCCTTCTCCTTTCTATGCGCATAGATGAAGTGAGAATCAAAGAAGTAAGATGTCTGTAGGACACACTATAGCGTGGCAAGCGCATACGTGCTCGGAGCCTCGTATTTCCTCTGTCCCTTCGGGCCGCGCGGAATTACAAGACGTCAAAGTATCCGTGTTCACTGCGGCGCCCCTTCCATCCCCCCGGCGTTCGGATCGCCTATCGCGGCCACCCGCCGACTTAGTAGTTTTTTTTTTTTTAATGTTTAAGGCTTGGCAACTAGGCCTTTAAGCCAGGCGTAGTTGTATTGTAGGCTACAATTTACACCATTCAACGGAGTTCTTGTGAAAACTCGAAAGGCCACATTTGACTATACAGTTCACATTTCTCACAAAACACATAATTACTACTCAAAAACGATCAATATCCTACAACTATTGTTCATTTTAGAGTAATTTTACACATTTTTAGAAAATAAAACTGCACAGCACAACATCTCCTTTCAGTTCCCGCCAAAAACTCCGACTTAGTAGTTGATTATGAGACCTTGTAAGGAATGCCCATGTTTCCATAATAATGTATATATGGAGTTTAATTCAGTGAAAGTGTACCTAAATCGATGTAATGTCACTTATTATTTATAACAAGTAATGCAGTACCAAACAAGTCTTTATTTATTATAAGTGCGCGCTATAACACCATTTTTATTTAATATTTTCTTAAGTTTTCGCGACTTGTATAGGTTTTTTTTTTATTTTTTATTGCTGGAGTTCAGCAGACAGGCAGACGGCCCACTCGATGGAAAGCGGTTACTATCACCTATGGACATTTGCAACACCAAAGATGCTACAAATGCGCTGCTGCTCTCTTAAGGGAAACTGGAACCTGGTCACTAATGCTGGAACACAACTCAAGGTTGTTATGGCGACATACTTTAGACCAGGGGTGGTAGCCATCCAGTCGGGCAAATGCCCTACCACCTGGCTGTGGGTTGTTTTGTCGCCTCTTACGACAGGCCGCCCGGCCGCAGGAAATTGTATTCTTTCTCCGTTCCTGCACGGATAAAATAATAAAACTACGTAACAAAACTACGTTTTAACGGTTTTAAGCGCGGTAATTTTATTTGATTTTGGTTTTTCCGACGTTTCATTTTTCCTTCCACTCATTTTAATATTATACAAAATTATTAAAGCTAGGCATGTTTGCTGAAGAGTTTCTTGCGCCGCTTCTTCTCTTCAAGCCATAACATGTTGCGAAGCGGTAGTAAATTAGATTACGCTCCCATAGAGTAAACTGTTGGAGTTGTAGCTGGCCCTATAGAAAAACTTTAGAGTTCTCAATTCAAATAAATTGGTTACCTAGCTACAACTACAAAAATAACAGAGACTTTTTGGCAGTGTCATTGAAAAGTTAATCTCATATACATATAGTGGTAAAAGTGCAATAAAAACAATTTAAAACTTATTCAAATTGTAGTGACCAGTGATCTTAAGTTACTAACGTAACTATCCATCAAGAATCCATATTCTGCTAGGATAGGTGATCTTACCTATAATATAAACAAGTTGGCGGTAGGCTAAATAAAACTTTAACAATACTCGTTGACACTTGACATCTTTGTCTTCCGTGATCACGGCCACTAAAAAGTGGCCGAAACGTCGGAAAATCCAAAATCAAATAAAATTACCGCGCTTAAAACCGTTAAAACGTAGTTTTATTACCATTTTTATTGTCTCTATGCAACCATCATAGTTCGTGGACTGCCACAAACATGCCAGTGACAGTTATGCACCGAGACTATTGAAGCTCTATTCACCGAGCAAATTAATTTTACCTAAATGCTGGAACCCGACCGCAACGCCACTTACAGAGTCCAATTGAGAATCGAAACTATTCTCAAATCAACTTGAACACACTAAAAGTTTCGTCAAAATCGATCCACGCGTTTAAGAGTTCAGTGACATACACACGAACAGAAGAGTGTGAAATTAATACAATAAACGAATCTTTTAAACATGCAGTTGTTTTATTATTTTTAAAATAATTTACAAAGAGGAAATATTAATTTGGTATCTTAGACAGAAGATAGAATTTAGTCTACTAAACAGGAAGTTGCTAAGCAACGATAAATATCTTAAAGACATAAGGCTTGTGTGGAGGTTGTACGTCTTCATATCCACGCTACTTTTTAGAACTTGGACAAATCTCGAAGTCCAATTCTGTTGCTTAGCATGTTCAGTCTTGCTTTATTACGAAACGGCTGGCCCGGATCAGTCCGCCTACGGTTAGAACAGTAGGCTGGCAGGCACCGACAGACAGACACAGACGGCGGCGTCTCAGACGCCGCCAATCAAGATTTCTCCACGTCCCCGCAAGGGACGCTAGGAGACAGCTCACCCCACAGGATAGACTAGGCGTGTTGCTGGGAAGTTTCTTTCGCCGTTTCTTCTCTCCCAGCCATAACACGTTGCGAAACGGCAGTAAGATAGCGTAGGCCACCGCAAACCACCGATCCCGGCCCGCCGTGATCCTTCCCTTCGGGCTTTATATTACCCGTCGCCCGTTCTCAATTAGTATTTTGTGTCGCCCTATGGTGGGCATCATTAAATTCATTCCCCATTCATGGCAACAGTCCAGCCGAGGTAAAACTCCTTAGGGAGCTCCCTCGAGCAAGTTGCCCCCCCGGGCTCGAGCGCCTTCGCTTCGCGAAGGCACTCGCCCCAAAGACCCCGGTAAAGTTGTAAGGTCTTCGGACCAACAACATAAAGTCAAGTCCAATAAAAAAAAAATCAGTCTTGGTCCAAACAATGGCTTAGTAAACATGTCTGCTAACTGCATTTCTGTGGACACTTGTTTAATAACAATGTCTCCATTTTGTACGCATTCTCTAATGAAGATATGTTGTTGCCTGATATGTTTTGTTCTTCTATGGAATTCATAAGGCGGGTTCTGAGACAACTTAATAGCAGACTCATTATCGACATAAATTGTCGTTTTGTCATTCAAAGTCGTTATCTCCGTCAATTCTTCCAGAAGCTCTTTTAGCCATAACGCTTCTCTTGCGGTTTCTGTCAAGGCTATAAGTTCTGCTTCCGTTGATGAAATAGCTACAGTTGGCTGTTTCTGACTTTTCCACATGATAGGGCCAGAGAATAGGAAAACCATCCCAGACGTTGAGTGACCCGTCATTGTGTCGCCACCGTAATCAGCGTCACTGGAACCTACCAGTCTCTACATACACACGAACAGAAGAGTTTTATATATACATACATACATACATACATAACTTCACGCCAGTTCCCTTGCGGGGTAGGCACGAAGAACAGAGCGCCATTTAGGCTTATTCTTACATACCTCACTTGCTTCTTTGACATTCATAACTCTTGTCATGCACGCTCGTCTGTTCTTAAGGCTCCTGACATCACCTTCTGCTAGTACACGATCAATTTGATCATGGAAGGTGTGTCGTGGCCTTCCACGACTTCTGCATCCATCCACTTTTGCATTGTATATCTGTTTATTCATTCTTTCATCATGCATTCTTTCCACATGCCCGAACCAGTTTTATATATAAAGATGTTATAATTTGGTTTATTGAATTTGAATTGCAAAGAGGGGTCGAAAAGTCGTCTCTTATACAAATAAATGATCGGGTGAGTTGGCAATTGGGGCATAACGAACGATTGCGTAGTGGTGAGCTTTATTGCTCACCAAATAAACAATTACAAAAAAAGAACTTAATATTGCAACAATCTCACGGTAAAAACAGTAGGCGGCTTTATCGCTCAAAGCGATCTCCTAACCAAACTTAAAGAATATTTTAAACCGATCTGGCGATGTAGATGGTGCAGAGCCGCATTACATAGAACATAAATAGATATACTTGACCCACTTTATCGCCCATTCTTACACACCTCACTTGCTTCTTTGACATTCATAACTCTTGTCATGCACACTCGTCTGTTCTTAAGGCTCCTGACATCACCCTCCGCTAGTACACGATCAATTTGATCATGGAAGGTGTGTCGTGGCCTTCCACGACTTCTGCATCCATCCACTTTCGTATTGTATATCTGTTTAGTCATTCTTTCATCATGCATTCTTTCCACATCACTTAGATATATATACTTAAACATTTTGTAAGTTAAACACACACTTAAATTACTTAATAGTTAATTAAATACATACATTGTGACGTAGTGGTTTTCAAACATAGTCGTCAATAATATTTTCTTAAGTTTTCGCGACTTGTATACATAATACAACTACGTTTTAAGCACGGTAATTTTATTTGATTTTGGTTTTTCCAACTTTTCAGTGGCCGTGATCGTTTTATTATAGTCGTCAATATTACACATTCAAATTCCCGCCTATAAAACTGAATTTAGTTCAATTCGTTCGCCGGATGAATGCCTCGTATAACAAGTACACAACGATCAATCGTTAGATTATTATTAATTATAAATTACCTCGTCTCCTTTGTGACTAAATATAACTTTAATTCTTATTTATACTTTCTTATATAACAATTAAGCCCTACAAATTAATGAGATGCTTACGTCAATTTTATTCTGGCCTCCTTATATGTCATACTCATATCTGTTCAATCGACTCCTCATTCCATACGTAGTATCCATAGTAGTTTGTGCTCATTCCGACCACTGAAGTAGGAAAATACGTAGTATCCATAGTAGTTTCTGATACTTTGTGATTCTAATAAAATTTGTATGTTGAATATTTAACTAAAAATGTCAGCTCCTTGCAAAGAATTAGTAACATTATTGAGCGAATACGCCATGGTATGCCGAGGTTGTCTTGCAGCGTCTGGAGAAATGAAGAACATGTTTGAATGGGGACTTCACAAAGAGTTCGCGAAGTACACAGACGTGCAGGTACAATTTTATCTTTGAAAGCACATTTATTGTGTTTGTTCCATAGGAATAGTTGTTGGGTATTTATAGTTAGTTTGAAGATGTTCTTGGTGCAACATAATTATATCAAAATAGTGTAACAATACTTGCACACTTAGATTTTTTTTACATAAAGTGCATAGTGGCAGATTCATGAAAAGTGCCAACATAAACAGCAATTTTATGCAATTTCGGGAATAATAGGCGGCCTTAGAACTTACCAGTGATCCTTTCCAGACAACCTGGGCTAAGTATTTTATGAATGGAATCGCAAGTGTATGATGGTAGTGTGCAAATTAAATACATGTTGTGAACTGTCTTAGAGGCTTCACATATCCAAATCAAGTCATAGTAGAGTTTTTCTATTGTCTAGGTCTCTTAGAAGGCTGAGAAACTTTTGGCCCACTGCCACCAAGATTATGCTTGCAGAGTCCCTTCTACTTCCCATATTTGATTATGCTGACGCCTGCTATCTAGACATAACCTCAGAACAGCTAAATAAACTTGAGTGACTTCAGAATTTCTGTATCAGGTTGATTTTTGGTTTGCGAAAATGTGACCATGTTTCTGAACTTCGTATGAAGCTCAAGTGGCTTCCTATTCGTTTTTGCTGGAATACTCACATTCTAATACTCCTTTATAATATAGTATTTAATCCTAATAGACCTCCTTTGAACTCCTTCGCCTCTTCACTTCTCACAATTTGCGCTCAGATACATATCATAGACTCCTGACACCTGCTCACACTTCATCGTTTTATGATAACTCTTTTACAGTGCAGGCTGTCAAAGTATGGAATGCGTTGCCTCTTACTGTCAGAGAGGCCAAAATATTACCTACATTTCAGAACTCCCTTAGAAAGTACTATCTGTCTTTAAATAACTATGTCTAATATATTAAACATTTACTTATTTATCCATTGTAACATATGTCAATATAAAATGCTTGCTTTTTTATTTATTTATTTCAGGAGTTCAGCAGACAGGCAGACGGCCCACTTGCCTATGGACATTTGCAACATCAAAGGTGCTACAAATGCGCTGCTGCTCTCTTAAGGGAAACTGGCACCTGGTCACTAATACCGGAACACAACTCAAGGTTGTTATGGCGACATACTTTAAAACCAGGGGTGGTAGCCATCCAGTCGGGCAAATGCCGTACCACCTGGTAGCTTGTCACATATGTTAACAAATATATAAGATTATTATGTATATATACAGAACTCAAGTGGCTCCCTATCCGCTTTTGCCGGAATACTCACATTCTCACATTACTTTATAACATATTATTTATTCCTAGTAGTCCTCCTTACCTTAAGGAACGTTTTCAATTCCTTCGCCTTTCTACTTCCCACAATTTGCGCACTCATACGTATCGTAAACTCACTACACCTGCACACACTTCATCTTTTTATGATAACTCTTTTACAGTGCAGGCTGTCAAACTTTGGAATGAAAATTTTTTCTATATGTCCCTTCTTTTTGCAAAATCGACATATCGCATTGATAAACCGGCACTCCCCACTGTGGTGCCCTCCACAGCGATAACAAAAACGAGTGTTCGTCCTTGTTTGTACTGCATTGATGTCCATTGGTTCTGGCACCGACACTGCTGACAAAGAACTGTCGTAAAACGCAGGTACAACTGATGTGAATGATGTTGGCTGCGCAGAGCAAGTTCCCTGCATCATACGCATATCCCTCCCCGCACTTTCCGCAGATAACATTGCGTCAACCACTTCATAATACTGCAAATTGTCCTTTTTTAAAAGTTCATATTGAAGTTTCTGATCTAACATACCACACACAAGCCTGTTCCGTAACATACGTTCCAAGTCCTTAAAGTTACAGGATGTGCTTAATTTCCGTAATTGCGCGATGTATTCAGATGCACTTTCACCCGGCTTTTGATCGCGTTTGTAAAATTTATATGAGGTTGAAATTTCATTACGTTTAGGTCTATAATGTTTTGTTAAACACGTAACTATTTCTAAAAAAGTCACTTCATTCGATTTGCGCGGCGTTATTAACGCTAATAATGTCTCGTAAACCTGCACTCCACACACGGTAAAGAAATTTGCACGTTTTGCACTGTCCTCCCTTATGCCGTTTGCCTCAAAACAATAATTTAGGCGTTCAATGTAATTGTCCCAGTTTCCGGTTTGTTGATTAAATTCTTGAAATGTAACAGCTCTAGCTGCCCTTATTTCGCCGCTAGTTTCCATTTTTAACACTCGTCGCCACTATTATGTTTAATAAAAGTCTAGATATTCACATAAGAGATCCTTTTATTCTTTTTTACTAACTACCCGCTTTTTGACATACTAAAATATATGAATGAATACATGACAGTTAGGTTGCCTGGAAGAGATTGCTTTAAGTGATAAGGCCGCCTATTGTTTCTACCATGACAATATTGTAATTGTGTATTTTTGATATTGCATATTTGGTGAGCAATAAAGTGTTATCTATCTATCTATATATTACTATTTATGTATGTATTAAATTGATAAATTATTGTCAGTATGTACATTTAAATTGTACAGTCCTATCAATTGTCTGCTCCACCTACATCGCTAGATTAATTAAGAATTTCTTTTAAGCTAGGTTGCCTGGAAGATTTCGCTTTTAGTGATAAGGCCGCCTGTTGTTTTGCCAAGAAGTGTTGTAATTATGCATTTTTTATTTGTTTATTTTGGTGAGCAATAAAGTGTTATCTATCTATCTATCTATCTGTATAATATTTATATGTTATTTATATAAATATTATACATAACATATACTCAAAATAAATAAAAAAATACACTAATGCATATTAATAAAACAAGAAGTTTTAACAGTTTTAAGCACTGTATTTTGATTTTTATTATTCCACTGTTTCGGCTAACTTTTAGTAGCCATGATCACAGAAGATGAACATGTCATGTATCAATGAGTATTGTTAAAGTTTTAATTAGCCTACCGCCAACTTGTTCATTTTAATTATTTAGTTTTAATTTTGTGTTCATAGGTTGTACTGTTTCAATAAGGTTGTCCTTAATTTTAATAATTTTATAGAAAAAATACAGGTGCTCTGACGCATCACAACGTAACTACAGGTGTGTTCATACTTCTCGCATGCGGAGTGCCATAAATAGCCTTTTATGCGTCTTATGCGAGCTTTTATAACTGCGCCCTTGTTTTTTTAGATATTGTTACGTGTTTAGCAGGACTCGAATTAAAATGCCGTTAGAATTATTATAGAGTTTATTAGAACTATACAACCACATATAACACAGGCACAAATATAACCGAACACAACAAATCCAAACGTAATGCAGAAGGTCGTAATTCAATAAAACGCGCAAAGTCCGTCACAATTAGATTCCCGAATGTACACACGTCACGCCCGTATCGTAGTCATATCTGAACTGCCCCCTCTCTCCATCAGGCTGTCGTTTTATATGACACATGAAAATGAATCCGCAACACCTGACTGATGGTGCTAATGAGCAAGTACAATAGGACAATAGGCTATTCTCGACAATAATTAGAAATATATGCCAATAAATAAGTGAACAAAAGAAGACAATCATAAAAGGATTAGAAGCAGTTCAAATGCCGACAGGTAATAAATGTGCTTCTACAAATCAGTACGTGGAATTTGTCTTTGTCCTGGAATTAGTCTTTGTCGGCGCCTAGGTTGTAACAATATTATAGGTAACCTAGCTAGTGCAATGCTATGTATAGGTCTATTTTATTTTATTCAGAGAGATCAAATAAGGCACAAGGATTATGGTGGACCAATTATCTAATATTTTGGATGAAAAATCAATTTTTTTAGAGAACTAGAACACAAATACCATGCGCTGCCAAAAAATTAGTGCAATATTTTGTCTAATTTAACAGACTTTTTGACGATACTGGCATGTAGGTACATATGTGTTGGTATCGAGCACTAGGGGTGCAGCGGAAACTTATCAGGAGCAAACCAAAAACATAATAGTCCTTCCTGGTCATTCTTGCGCCCCCAGAGTCTATGCCCTGTGCCTGGGCAGCGGTGGCACCGCCGTATTTACGGCACTGTTGACGCGGCTGCTTTTTTTTTATTTTTTTTTATTGCAGGAGTTCAGCAAACAGGCAGACGGCCCACTTAGTGGAAAGCGGTTACCATCGCCTATGGACATTTGCAACACCAAAGGTGCTACAAATGCGCTGCTGCTCTCTTAAAGGAGACTGGAACCTGGTCACTAATACCGGAACACAATACAAGATTGTTATGGCGGCATACTCTAGACCAGGGGTGGTCGCCATCCAGTCGAGCAAATACTCTACCACCTGGCTGTGGGTTGTTTAGTCGCCTCTTATGACAGGCCGCCGGGCCGCAGGAAATTGTATTCTTTCTCCGTTCCTGCACGGATTCCTCCTCCGCCTCCCTCGCTTTTCCCACCCCCAACACTGACATAGATACGGATTGCTTCTGATGTGATACAACACAAGCCATCACTACATATTGCGTCTCTCTAATATAAATCATCATCATCATCCGAGCGTTAATTCCCGGTTGCGTTCGGAGCGTTCACTCCGACGCCCAGGGTCCGCTTTCCTACTTTTTCTACTCCACTTCGCGCGGTCTTCAGCATCCCCCGTTTTGAGACCATTGGTACGCATGTCATCCTTCACAACGTCAAGCCAACATTTCTTGGGCCTTCCCCTTCGACCGGGACCTGGCGGAGGCGGCATGGCTAGACCATACTAAATGCATGAAACTCATACCTTTCTGACGCATCAGAACATGACACATCAGACAAATATAAATCCGCCTTAAGCTGACACTCTGTAATGACAATTTACCATGAACATTTGTTTTTGTTTTTTGGTCCTTTTATCTGCGGTCGGAAATTGTTCCATAAGCAGATGAATGTGTTGTTTTGATGATGTGTAAGAAGACAACATCCAATAATTTGCTTTCTTTAATTTAATCTGAGCTATATTTTGTTAGTGTGTGCTTTTACCATGAAAGTGTTGTTAGGTTTAAACTCATTCCAGATACGAAGAGCTGATGGAATATCGGAGTTGATATGCTCGGCGTGCGAAGACTCGCTCGTTATCTGCAAGAACTTCAGATCTCAATGCCAGCAGTCTGATCTACGGTTGAGAAAAAGTCTCATGGTAAGAATAATAATAGGCGTGAGGCATATTTATGCTAACTGTTATTAACAACAGATAACACTTGTTATTTCGAGAACAGAATACCTGTTGTCTCGATAACAGGCACATAACAATAACAAATTCCTGTTTACGTCTTTTATTAACTGTTCTGTTAATTACTATTTCTCTCTCGTTCTATCTAAGCAAATCGTTATTAAGCTAAAGGAACCTCAAAGGACGTCGATATGACGTTGTGGTTGTTGAGGGCTCCTTCACTTGTTGTGCGATATAGGAGATATTAAACACAAGGTTTTCACACTAGATATAATATATTCTGCTTGGTTTACATGTCTTTTATGCTATATATACAATAATAATGTTGTTTTTATCAAACCCCTCGTGTGTAGCTGTCAAATTGAGGTAATTACTTTTCTGTGTTGCCTGGAATGGCCGTCCTAGTGTTGTCAGTGCTAAATATTAATGGTTGCGTTCAAAGAACGCCACACCCCTATTAATTTATTCATATCAGTGTCTCATTTACACTTCAAGGATTTATACGGGCTAAAACGAGACGCCTAATATTTATAAGGCAACAGAACAGAATTATTTATTGTACACCAACATTACATAGAAAAAGTACACAATAAACCTACATACTAAAAGGTAGTACAATGGGCGGCCTTATTGCTAAAAGCAATCTCTTCCAGGCAACCTTTGGATGGACAAGAACTAATTACATAGATAGCGTTGTCGTGCAGTTGAAATAGATAATAATAAAAAAACTTGAGAGGTGTCAAGGGACACCCGGATGGAACGAAGTTCCTTTCGATTAATTAGTGAAGGAATTGTAATTGGAATTGAGAGAGAGAGACAGACAGACAGAGAAACATGCGACGCCGCACAGCTTACAATAGCTTACCATAGCAAAAAGTGTCGTGACAACTTTTCGTAAGAATTTTTTCCGTCTAGCCCCTTTTCACAACGCGCGATAAGGAACTTCGTTCCAATAATTATAATACATAGGCATACAAAACAAACAATAAACACGTTATACAGTTAAATAGTGCTCCTCCTTCATCCATTCCTTCGACATCTGCCGGCAGAGCATTCCAGAGACGGACAGCCTGGTCAGAGAACGATCTTGCGTAAATCTCCGTAGTATGTACTGGTGTCCTAAGTCGCAACCTCTCTGACGTTCTCAAAGACCTCGAATCACTGTGAAAGAACTGAAAACGTTCTTTAAGATAAGACGGGGTCCTAGGATCAAACAGTACGTTGTAAAGAAGAGACAGAACATGAGCATTACGCCGAAGTCGAATTGGCAACCATTTGAGCTTTGTGCGAAATTCAGATATGCGGTCATATTTGCGCAAGCCAAATATGAATCGTATACCGACATTTTGTTGTCGCTCAAGTTGACCTAATTGGTTCTGGCTAAGATCTAGATGGCTGACGTCACCATAATTAAGTATAGGAAGAAGGAGAGATTGCGCTAGTGCTATTTTAGTGCTGAATGGTAGAGAATATTGCAGACGGCGTAGAGAAGCAGCTGACGCAAATATTTTCTGGCTGATTCTCTGAAGCTGAAGGCCCCACGATAACGATGTACATACATACATACATACATAACTTCACGCCAGTTCCCTTGCGGGGTAGGCACGAACAACAGAGTGCCATTTAGGCTTATTCTTACACACCTCACTTGCCTCTTTGACATTCATAACTCTTCTCATGCAAGCTCGTCTGTTCTTGAGGCTCCTGACATCACCTTCTGCTAGTACACGATCAATTTGATCATGGAAGGTGTGTCGTGGCCTTCCACGACTTCTGCATCCATCCACTTTTGCATTGTATATCTGTTTAGTCATTCTTTCATCATGCATTCTTTCCACATGCCCGAACCACCGGAGCATTCCTTTCCTTACCTTCACCCCGACACTCTCTTTCAGACCAAGTCTCTTTCTTACTTCGGTATTACGAACGCGGTCCGCGAGCGTCACTCCGCAGATTTTGCGCAGTGCTCGCATCTCGACCGCGTTTACTCTACTTTCATGCTCTCTCTTCCATACGTGAGCATAGGTACCAGCACCGCGTTGTGTACGGCGAGCTGGGCCTTCTGGCTGAGGTTCTTAGCGCCTAGAAGTTTACCTAACGCTCCATTCACACTATTCCCCAAATTCACGATGTATCTATGTGAATTCCTAGGTTCTTCACTGTATCACTTATAGGAACAACAGTCCCATCAAACATGATTGGTGGTAATGAGGACCAGTCAATCCTAGAAATCATTTTGTTACTTCCAGTGATAATAGCTTGGCTTTTACTAGGATTAACATTTAGAGCATATTTCCTACTCCAACTGTAAACTGTTCTATTCATTACTACTTCTCTCTCGTTCTATCTAAGCAAATCGCTATAAGCTAAAAAGAAATGCACCTATTAATTTATTCATATCTGTGTCTCATTTACACTTCAAGAACCTATATGGGCAACAACGAGACGCAGCTAATAATTATAAGGTAACAAAATGTAAAGCATTTAAGATGCGCACACATTACGGGCCATTATGTTTCTTAACATAATTTGTAAATATATAAATATTTGTATAAAATACTAGCTTCTGCCTGCGACTTTGTTCATATGGAATAGTTTAAAAAAAGTAAGTTAAAAAAAAACCCCGATTTTGAAACATTCTTCATTGGTGCTCCGCTCCTATTGGTCTTAGCGTGATGATATATTGCCTATAGCCTTCCTCGATAAATGGGCTATCTAACACTGAAGGAATTTTTCAAATCAGACCAGTAGTTTCTTGAGATTAGCGCATTCAAGAAAAAAAACAAACTCTTCAGCTTTATATGTTAGTATAAGATTAAGTTGTGATGTCCTATATTTTTATGTTTATATAATATTATATATAATATCAGCCCATAAATGTCCCACTGCTGGGCTCGGGCCTCCCATTAATAAGGGGAACATACGCATACCCGCCACGCTTGTCCAAGGCGGCTTGGCAGATATGACACAACGGTTATCTCGATGTGTTTTCATCCGTGCAGGAACGGAGAAAGAATACAATTTCCTGCGGCCTGGCGGCCTGTCGTAAGAGGCGACTAAACAACCCACAGCCAGGTGGTAGGGCATTTGCCCGACTGGATGGCTACCACCCCTAGTCTAAAGTATGTCGCCATAACAACCTTGTGTTGTGTTCCGGCATTAGTGACCAGGTTCGTGTCTCCTTTAAGAGAGCAGCAGCGCATTTGTAGCACCTTTGGTGTTCCAAATGTCCATAGGCGATGGTAACCGTTTTCCATCAAGTGGGCCGTCTGCCTTTCTGCTGAATTCCTGCAATAAAAAAAAATAAAAAAAATGTGCAGGTTGCATCACGATGTTTTCCTTCACCGTTATTAGCACGTGGTAATTGTAACAATATGCACATTAGATCAGAAAACTGACTAAGTGGTGCATGCGTTCCGGCCAGGATCGAACCAGCGCCCTCTGAGTTTGGGACGCGTGCACTAGCCGTTATGCTACCACGACTAATTGTATTTTTATTATGTTATTATGTTATAATTAATTTTTTAATGTCAAAGAAGCAAGTGAGGTGTGTAAGAATGGGCCTAAATGGCGCTCTGTTGTTCGTGCCTACCCCGCAAGGGTCTGGCGTGAAGTTATGTATGTATGTAATTAATTTTTATGTTTAAGTGTTATAAATTATATTTCATTTTTGATTACTTTTGTGTCTTTCTGGCTGGTGGTATTTTATATTTTATTTATGTCAACAAGATAATATTCTATTCTATTCTTGGTCGGCGATGGCTCCACCGCTTTATGCGGCGTCGATTTCGCCAATGTCGAAGTGACTGTGCAAAAATGACAGGTGTAGGGCGATCATATACTAAATTATAATAATAGCTTTGAGCGTGAGGAACGTTTTCTGATATCCTGAGGACAACACAAAACAATGATTGTATTAAACTAACTACATTGCATGAAATGAACAAGCAATAGGAACATTAATTTATTTGTTCTATAGAACACGATCTTTTTTTTTGAATAAAAACTTTTTTAAGAACAAAGCAATTCAACCAATAAAATTTAAAAAAAAATTGTGTGAGTTAGTGAGTTATAATGTTTTTTACTCACAGTTTGATTATGGGTGTCATTCAAATAAATATTATTCATATATACAAATTTAGTATGAACAAGAACAAGTTAAAAAAAAAAAAAAATGCCGAACTTTCTTCTCTACACTTGACATTGACAGTTGTGGTCGTTGGCTAAACAAACGAACCTATTGCCAGAAAAACAAAAGAAAGATAGAAAAAACACATTTTCATACATACAATATGTATTTGTAAGAATGACTAAACAGATATACAATGCAAAAGTGGATGGATGCAGAAGTCGTGGAAGGCCACGACACACCTTCCATGATAAGATTGATCGTGTACTAGCGGAGGGTGATGTCAGGAGGCTTAAGAACAGACGAGCGTGCATGACGAGAGCTATGAATGTCAAAGAAGCAAGGTGTAAGAATGGGCCTAAATGGCGCTCTGTTGTTCGTGCCTACCCCGCAAGGGAACTGGCGTGAAGTTATGTATGTACAATATGTATTTATATTGCAGCACTCGCAGACGCAGAACTTTGATTATAAGTATGCCTTTGTGTATTTATTTATTCTCAAAAATTTTACATTTTTTTAAAATATACATATAAAGATATTTTTTTATAAAAAAATAGATAACATTATTCTTTTATAAAAATATATCAAAAATAAAATACATATTCAATAAAAAAATATAAAATCTTGCATCTCATCGCCAGCGGGGCCTGGGGTCCAAACTACCGATGGTTATGGCTCCAGAGACAGGAACCTCCTCACAATTCGTGCCGTGTCCAAGAGTGCTGCCTTCTGTATCTGGCCCTTCACCCAGCTTCCCAGCGAAAGCCTCTCTAGATGACGGTCGAGGCTTTTCGCTATAAGACCATTGACGGTAACAACTATCGGCACAATGCTCGTTGACTCCAGACGCCACATAGCCGTAACCTCGTGAGCAAGATCCAAGTATTTACTTAGTTTTTCTTTTTCTTTCTTCACGAGGTTATCGTCATGTGGGATACTGATGTCAACGAGTATTGCTCGCCGTGCAGATCGATCTATTATCACGATATCAGGCTTATTGGCTACAATAGTCCTGTCCGTGATAACTGATCGATCCCAGTAGAGCGTGGCACGACTGTTTTCAAGAACTGGCTCCGGCGAGTACTGGTAATAAGGCACCTCCGTTTCCACAAGACCGTAACGAAGGGCAAGTTGCTGGTGGATAATCCTGGCTACGAGGTTATGTCTGTGCAAATACTCGCCGTTAGAAAGATGTGAACAGCCGGAAACAATATGCCTGAGGGATTCACCTGGGCGATGACATGCCCGACAGATGTCTGAGGTGCCATCCTTCAGGATATATTTCCGGTAGTTATTCGTCTTAATAACTTCGTCCATAATTGCAAAGACAAAACCTTCAGTTTCTCCAAAGAGGTTACCGAACCGTAGCCAGTTTACCGACGCTGACAGATCTACATCGGGCCCTGTTAAGGCCCGATAAAACCTGCCATGCAGCTCCTTGCTCTTCCATACGTTGATGCGGTCGGAGGTGCTCAGTACTGCCAAATTGCACCAGTTCTCTTTAGCCAACGCGAGCGTGGTAAGACCTTTGTCTACTGCCACAACATCTTTATGCAAGCCCACGTTCATCTTAAGGAAATATGCCCTGAGATTGTTCACCTCGCGATTGTGCAGATCCTTGGCATTTAGAAAGCCTCGGCCTCCACATCTTCGCGAGATGTACAATCTCATTACTGATGAACGTGGGTGATGCATACGATGTTTTGTCAGTAGGCAACGGACTCTTCGATCTAGGGCGTCCAGCTCCGTTTGAGTCCACCTAAGTATGCCAAAGGAGTATGCCAACACGGGCATAACCCAGCTGTTGAAGGCTCTGACCTTATTTCCACCTGAGAGAAGGCTGGTTAAAACCTTCCTCAGGCGGCAAAAGAATCGGTCCTTCACCGTCTGTTTTACGTCCGCGTCGGCTATACCTAAAGACTCTGACATACCCAGGTACTTGTATGTCTCGGTCTCGGAGAGGGATTTGAGAGACATGTTCTCTGAGAGTTGTAAATTCGGTGAATTTACAACTTTCCCTCGCCGCACATGCATGACCGCACACTTTTCTATCCCGAATTCCATATTAATTGACTTACTGAAGCGTTCTGTTGTCTTCAGTAATTCAATCAAGTCTGGTTCGTTGGATGCGAAAAGTTTGAGGTCATCCATATACAGCAAGTGCGACACGATCTCACCCCCTCTTCGAAACCGATAGCCTAGCTTTGAGGACTCTAGCAAAGTGCTAAGAGGGTTCAATGCTAGGCAAAACCACAAGGGACTCAAGCTGTCGCCCTGGAATATTCCACGCTCGATATTTATCTCGCCCTCCGGCAAAGGAACCCCTCCTCCCCCTGTAACCCTAAGGTATGTGACCCATTGCCTCATACATGCCTGAAGAAAGGTTCTCAGAGTTGCATCGACTTTATACAACTCTAAGACTCTCATCAACCATGTATGCGGCACTGAGTCATATGCCTTTTTGTAGTCGATCCAGGCGACGGAGAGATTTCTTCTATTCCGTCGGGCTTGTTGGCTAACAGTTGTGTCAATGAGAAGCAATTCTTTTGTACCACGTGACCCAGCCTTACATCCATTTTGGGTGATTGCCAAAATGTTATTATTATAAAAATAATTTGATAATTTTTTTTCCAAAATGGATGTAAGGAGCTTGTAGATGGTGGGCAAGCATGTGATTGGTCTATAATTTTTGGGTTCAGTGGTACAGCCAGATTTGAAGAGTAAATGGGTGACGCCTGTCGTCATAAAAGTTGGAAGCGAACCACGATCAACAGCTTCTTGGAATTGATTAGCCAAGCAACCATGCGAGCTTTTGAACCATTTGATCCAGAAGTTATGCAATCCGTCCGGCCCTGGACTTTTCCAGTTATGTGCCGAACGAATTGCATTACCAACATCAAGTGGTTCAATGGTAATAGGTTCCATATCTGGCACCTGTTCGCATGATTGCTTGATCACCTCAATCCAGTCACCCTCCGTGTGACTGACAGGCACTGACCAGATACTGCGCCAAAAAGAAGCCATGGCATCAGTATTTGGTATTTGCCTGTCAGCGACACTATCGCTAGATTTCTCCCAACCTCTATAAACCCTTTTCTCTTCACTTTGGAAGGTCCGATTCAAGAAGTATCTATCCGCTCGCTCTTTGTATCGGCGGATTCTATTTGCCCATGCATAGACTTTTTGCTTCCAGTAGTCTATACGTTCCGTGGCTCTGGCCATATGTTCACTGGGACTGATGTTAGTACCAGCGAATGCCTGAGCCACGAAGCGCATAACTCGGGGCCGGCAATTGCCAGCCCGGAAGCATTACTACCGCTTCGCAACATGTTATGGTTTGAAGAGAAGAAGCGGCGCAAGAAACTCTTCAGCAAACATGTCTAGCTCTAATAATTTTATATAATATTAAAATGGGTGGAAGGAAAACCAGCTGCCAGACCTCAAGACACTGTGAGCTCTTTCTGCGTACAACGGAACACAAACCAACTTGACTGATAATTACTTTTATTTTTCCTTCCACCCATTTTAATATTATATAAAATTATTAGAGCTAGGCATGTTGGCTGAAGAGTTTCTTGCGCCGCTTCTTCTCTTCAAGCCATAACATGTTGCGAAGCGGTAGTAAATTAGATTAGGCTCCCATAGAGTAAATAATAACCATAAACAAAATTAAAATTAACAAGTTGGCGGTAGGCGAAATAAAACTTTAACAATACTCGTTGACACTCGACATCTTTGTCTTCCGTGATCACGGCTACTGAAAAGTGGCCGAAACGTCGGAAAAACCAAAATCAAATAAAATTACCGCGCTTAAGACCGTTAAAACGTAGTTTTATCATGTATACAAGTCGCGAAAATTTAAGAAAATATTATATTTTATTATTTTTCAGTTATTCTTGGAATGTTTCGTAGTATTTATGGTACTCACTGCCACTGTTGTCTTCATATTTTCCCCTAGTTTAGGGGGTTGCCTGGAAGAGATCGCTTTAAGCGATAAGGCTGCCCTTTGTTCAACATTCACTGTACTTATTTTTATGAACGTAGTTTTAATTTTTGGTGAACAATAAAGTGTTTTCATTCATTCATTCATTCATTCATAACCTCTATAGAGAGGATGGGATAGGAGTGGTGAGATAAGAGAGGAGGAACTGGGCCATAGAGAAACTCGAGTAGCTCAGAGCTATTTCACTACGAATTTTCGTGTTTGCGTGATAATAGAAATGAAGTAAGGATACAATTTCCTGCACCCAGGCAGTCTGTCGTACGAGGCGACCTACTAACCCAGAACCAGATGGTAGGGAATTTGCCTGTCTGGATGGCTACCACCACTGGTTTAGGTCTGCCGCCATAACAAACATACTTGTGTTCTGGTATTAGTGGCCAGGTACCAGTCTCCCTTTAGAGAACGGCAGCACATTTGTAGCGCTCTTGGTGTTACAAATGTATGGTAACCGCTTTCCATCAAGTGGTCTGTCTGCCTGTCTGCTGAATTCATGCAAAACAAAAAATATCACACTGACCAAGTCGACTCCAAACTGTTCTATCTAGATGATTCCAGCTTGGCACTACCACAAGACACCATTGTTCTCACCAATAGGCAAACTGATTTTTATGGCGTGACATGAGAACATTTTTGCAGATTGGGCAGATACATATCAAGAGGTTAGTCTGAATACTGCTGATGTTAAGTCGGAGACACCTTCGGACGATGATACTCCTCTGAAGCAGTTATTAGAAGGTAAGAGGTTTAATATTCGTTTTTATCTTTGTCAAGTCTTGGGTTTCAGTTCTGCTATTTAATCCTCTAAGTCGGAACCACCACAAATTTGTTGCCGAACTGTCACACACGGCTAATTGGGAAGCACCACAAATTTGTGGTCAAGTACAGATAATTGAAACGAACGTTGAACTGATGCTTTCTCCCTCTAGCTACATAGAATTTGTGTTAGTTTTTTTTTTTATTGCAGGAGATCAGCAGACAGGCAGACGGCCCACTTGATGGAAAGCGGTTACCATCGCCTATGGACATTTGCAACACCAAGTTGCTGCAAATGCGCTGCTGCTCTCTTAAGAGAAACTGGAACCTGGTCACTAATGCCGGAACACAACTCAAGGTTGTTATGGCGACATACCTTAGACCAGGGGTGGTAGCCATCCAGTCGGGCAAATACCCTACCACCTGGCTGTGGGTTGTTAAGTCGCCTCTTACGACAGGCCGCCCGGCCGCAGGAAATTGTATTCTTTCTCCGTTCCTGCACGGATAGAGTTAGTGTAAAAGAGACGATATAATTTTATGTATTTTATATATGTATATACTAGATATGTATGGATATATGTGTATTTAAGTTTATGTATGTATGTCTGCATGTAGTTTATAATGTAATATTTATTTTCAATAAGTACTTTTATGTAACAACTTTCATGTACACAACCCTGCCTCTTGTTTTCCTACTCTCGCTAGACCCATAGGTTTGCTGGAGAAAAACTCTTTTTAGGGTTAAGCTAGCCTTTGTACATCACCACTATTTTGTAGTTTTTGTAATTATTTTGTGTACAATAAAGAACAAAGAAAATTAGCTGACACGATCCCTTGGAAAGAGACACGATATGAAATTGATTCAAAATTTAATTAGTCGCCCTTGCTTTCAGGCGCACCTGCAAGGAAACGAAATTTAAATGAAGTATCTCTAATAACGAAGCGAATTAAGCTCGAAGAAACAACTGAAGACATAGAACCTCTAACTAATGCTGTTTTGGAAATTCTGCCAAATGATAATTACAAAGCCTCAGATACATGTGGTTCTGAAAAGCAACCCGAGAACAAAATTGAGATTTCTGAGAGCAAGCAAAATATAAAATCAACAGTTAACTGCTATCAAACAAATAAGACATCAACACAAGTTAATATTGTACCACAAAATAAGATTCAAGCCAAGAATGTAACTGTGCAAAATAGTAAAACACTTAATTTTAGAGACTGTTGTAACAGTGGTGAAAATGAAATCGCCAAACAAAGTTTTCCGAAGAGTTCAAATATGGTTGCTCCAATTACTCCAGAAGACTGTGTCATAACGACCACCTTAAATAGAACTCTATGTGATCGTGGGGAGAAACTGTACCCATGTGATGTTTGTGATTATAGAAGTCCGAGGAAAGATCATTTAATAACGCATGTCAAATTTAAACATGCAAATGAAAAGAAATTCTCATGTCATACGTGTCATTACAAATGTGTCACTAAAGGTGATTTGAATAAACACCTTCGCAAACACACTGGTGAGAAACCGTATATGTGTGATTTTTGCGATTACAGATGTTCAGAAAAAACTCCCTTAAAAACCCATATAAAGTATAAACACACAAAGGAGAAGAACTTCACATGTCATATATGCCAGTATAAATGTGTGGTCAAGAGCGATTTAAATAAACACCTCCGTAAACACACTGGGGAGAAACCGTATATATGCAAAATTTGCAGTGCGAAGTTTTCAGATTGTTCCAGTTTGAAAAGGCATATTATATCGCAACACCCAAAGTAAATAATGTGATTGAATCTATTTGACAGTGGAATACAAATTTTGAATTGTGAATAAAGTTAATTTCTGTTTATAAGTATTATGCAACTAGTGGTCAGTGATCACTAGTTGCATCTAGAAAGAACTTTTTTGTTGAGTTTAATTACCTACTAAGCGAATTCAAAATAATTCCCCTCCTGTACTGCCCGTACCTCAGTGACGCCCACATCGCAAAAGGTGCTGCCGAGCAGAGTGAGCGGCGACCACGCAACTTTTTTTCTAATACTTACATTTTTAAACTCGTGATATCTTTCGAATGGAATGTCCGAATTGAATAATTCAAAAAGTTATATAAAGGTATTGAAGCAGTCTTGAATATGAAGTCATTCATTTTGATAAGGATGAATACCAAGATACAACAGCAGCGGCATTTTAATTAAATTTTTAAAATAAAAAAACACTTATTGCGGCACAACTACAATAGTTAGACATGCTGTCGCGACACTTTTTGTAAATAATGATGTGTTCTGCAAAGTCGTAGTACATTATTTTATTCTATCATCAAGATTTCGCAGCGCACGCGATATAAAGAATATTTTAGGTAATTTTTTTACACACTGGGTTACATTATTGGAGTTTTACTAAGGATCCCTATTTTTTTTTGAAAATATAATATAGCCTATATCGACTGGGGTATTGTAGCTTACGAACAGTGAAAGAATTTTTGGGCTCTCTGTGTTACATGCACATTACCCATTGAGATATAACATGTCTAGAGAGAGCTTTGCTAACAAACAACATCGCCAAAAGCGCGAAGCGTTGCTAAATTCACTCTGCGTTTTTGGGATATCAGGAAAAAAATATTACCCCATTTTTTATAATTAAATATTTTTTTATGTAAGTGAAAAGTTTAAATGATCTTTATGATTTAATCGCTTTATGTGTTATAATTTAATATTACTCAGAGGTTTTAGTTTTTTTTAAATAAAGTATTAGCAACAAAAGTTGTGTGTCTTGGAACGAACCATAAAAAAAATACATGCCCAAATAAATTCATAACACATTCATAGCACATGTAGTAATTTTAATTCGCAATAAAATATCTGTACAGATATTAGTACATATTTATAAGTCTGTTAATTACCAATACTAATGTAAAAATTCTAAAAAAGCTATTCATAATGGCAAATTATTTTTGTGTTACACATCATGTTCACGAAGGTTATTAGATGACTATTTATAACCCAAAGATTATCCTGCGCTAAAAGTCAGTGAAATCATTTGTAATAGTAGACTTGGAACGATTCAATAGGTGCATATTGGGTAGTAGGCTTTATGTATAATCCAAAGTTTGTATCAGTAGTAGGAACTACGGGATAGTTTAATGCAGGGACTTAAGAGCAACTAAACCACTTGAAAAGGGCGATTATAGAAATAAAAATATTCATATCCAAAAGTTTTTATTCAAACTAGTTCAGTTTGATTATTTTCTGAACTAAAATTTGTTTTTTATCATATTAATATATTAAATTATTTCTTTATTAGGAATTAATGGAGATGCAGCTAACAGAATATAGACAAAATTAATATCTTAATTATGACAATAAAGAGTTATCTATAATATTACTAGCGGCCCGGCGCGGATTCACCCCGTGGTCTGTCCCGCTCCCGTGGTATAAAGCGTCATGTTATATAGCCTATGACACTCCCTGTTAACGTAGCTTTCCAACAGTAAAATAATTTTTAAAATCGGTTTAGTAGATTCCGAGATTACCCCCTACAACGTCACAAACTTACAAACTTTACCTCTTTATAATATTATTACAGATAACTCCGACCGAAGCATCTGCTTTAAACGATATTCAGTTTTTTTACATCCTCTCTGACGATATTTGCAGCACGCATTCTGTCAATTCTATGTCAAACGTCATAAGCTTACATTAAAAAGTTTATATTGTCCAAAGCGCTAAGATTAGATTAGAAATAATTTTATATGATGGTTAAGTATTCTTAAATTTTCTAATTATCCTTCACACAACTTACATCTTATCGGTCACGATCATATATAATTATTTTAGGTACTTTATTTCAATACAATTGTGCCGTTGATAAGAAAATATAAAAAACAGTGTAAAAATATCTCTGAAAATGATTCAAAATGCTTCCTTTCAAAATCCATCTCGTTGTCCAACAATATGCTACAATTGGATCCGTAGGAAGTCTAAACGTAATATAAACTAGTTTAAGAAAACCGGACACACAAATATTACATGTCTGTTTTCAATAGATTTTTTCAATTAGTCGTATTTCATAAATAAAAAAAAATCGTAACAAAAGCCCAAATTTTGGAAAATAAGTCGCACTTCTCACCTGACAACATCACTCAATTCGATAACCTTGAAAATGTCGAAATTAAATTTCACGTTTTTACAAAGAAATCATGAGAAAAGTGTTAAGTTTTCCGATTAAATGACATCTTATCCTTATCCTTTCCTGTTTTAAAATAGTTCCGACACATTTTAATAGCGCAGGCCGGCATAATAATTTTTTTTGCGAGAGCTCTAACCAGTAAAGTAATCGGAACGACACTAACAGGCGTGGGAAGCCACTGAAGCCAGTGCACCAATTTTGGTGCACTGTTTTTGGGCCGTTTTTGTGCAATTGATGCGTGACCTAGACGTTTATATGATCTAAGCATTGAGTTATAACATGTCTAGAGAGAGCATTGCTAACAAACAACACCGCTAAAAACGGCATCAAAAACGCGAAGCGTTGCTAAATTCACTCTGCGTTTTCGGGATATCAGGAAAAAAATATTACCCCATTTTTAATTAAAAAAAAAAATTATGTAAGTGAAAAGTTTAAATGATCGTTATGATTTATTTGCTTTATGTGTTATAATTTAATATTACTCAGAGGTTTTAGTTTATTTTTAAATAAACTATTAGCAACAAAAGTTGTGTGCCTTGGAACGAACCATAAAAAATACATGCACAAATAAATTCATAACATATTTTAGTACATGTAGTAATTCTAATTCGCAATAAAATGCTTTTACAGATATTATTACATATTTATAAGTCTGTAAATTACCAATACTAATGTAATAATTCTAAAAAAACTATTCATAATGGAAAATTATTTTTGTGTTACACATCATGTTCACGAAGGTTATTAGATGACTATTTATAACCCAAAGATTATCCTGCGCTAAAAGTCAGTGAAATCATTTGTAATAGTAGACTTGGAACGATTCGATAGGTTCATATTGGGTAGTAGGCTTTATGTAGAATCCAAAGTTTATATCAGTAGTAGGAACTACGGGGTAGTTACACGGGATAGTTTAATGCAAGGACTTAAGTGCAACTAAACCACTTGAAAAGAGCTATTATAAAAATAAAAATATTTATATCCAAAAGTTTTTATTCAAACTAGGTCAGTTTGATTATTTTATGAACTAAAATTTGTTTTTTATCATATAAATATATTTAATTATTTCTTTATTAGGAATTAATGGAGATGCAGCTAACAGAATATAGACAAAAATAATATCTTAATTATGACAATAAAGAGTTATCTATAATATTACTAGCGGCCCGGCGCGGATTCACCTGCGGTCTGTCCCGCTCCCGTGGTATAAAGCGTCATGTTATATAGCCTATGACACTCCCTGTTAACGTAGCTTTCCAACAGTAAAAGAATTTTTAAAATCGGTTTAGTAGATCCCGAGATTACCCCCTACAACGTCACAAACTTACAAACTTTACCTCTTTATAATATTAGTACAGATAACTCCGACCGAAGCATCTGCTTTAAACGATATTCAGGTTTTTTTACATCCTCTTTGACGATATTTGCAGCACGCATTCTGTCAATTCTATGTCAAACGTCATAAGGTTACATTAAAAAGTTTATATTGTCCAAAGCGCTAAGGTTAGATTAGAAATAATTTTATATGATGGTTAAGTATTCTTAAATTTTCTAATTATCCTTCACACAACTTATATCTTATCGGTCACGATCATATATAATTATTTTAGGTACTTTATTTCAATACAATTGTGCCGTTGATAAGAAAATATAAAAAACATAGTGTAAAAATATCTCCAAAAATGATTCAAAATATTTACATACATACATACATAACTTCACGCCAGTTCCCTTGCGGGGTAGGCACGAACAACAGAGTGCCATTTAGGCTTATTCTTACACACCTCACTTGCCTCTTTGACATTCATAACTCTTGTCATGCACACTCGTCTGTTCTTAAGGCTCCTGACATCACCTTCTGCTAGTACACGATCAATTTGATCATGGAAGGTGTGTCGTGGCCTTCCACGAGTTCTGCATCCATCCACTTTTGCATTGTATATCTGTTTAGTCATTCTTTCATCATGCATTCTTTCCACATGCCCGAACCACCGGAGCATTCCTTTCCTTACCTTCACCCCGACACTCTCTTTCAGACCAACTCTCTTTCTTACTTCGGTATTACGATCGCGGTCCACGAGCGTCACTCCGCAGATTTTGCGCAGTGCTCGCATCTCGACCGCGTTTACTCTACTTTCATGCTCTCTCTTCCATACCCAACTCTCGCTTCCATACGTGAGCGTAGGTACCAGCACCGCGTTGTATACGGCGAGCTGGGCCTTCTGGCTGAGGTTATTAGCGCCTAGAAGTTTACCTAACGCTCCATTCACACTATTCCCCAAATTCACTCTTCTTTCTATATCAGCGGTGTACCTTCCATCCCTGCTAAAAGCACATCCAAGATATACAAACTCATTCACTTGCTCTAGCATAACATCATCGACCATTATCCTTGCATTCGTTCTGGTTTCTTCTCTTTCAAACACCATAACCTTTGTTTTCTTCGCATTCAAATGTAAGCCTCTCGCCTGACAGTCATCTTTCATCATTGTGACTAGTGTTTGCAGTTCTGATGGCGATTCGGCTAAAAGCACGGC
Organism: Dendrolimus kikuchii; assembly: GCA_019925095.2. Taxonomy (NCBI): domain Eukaryota; kingdom Metazoa; phylum Arthropoda; class Insecta; order Lepidoptera; family Lasiocampidae; genus Dendrolimus; species Dendrolimus kikuchii. The sequence goes on from CM034387.1 coordinate 37,858,799, forward strand.
ATCATCCGCATAAAGCAAGGTGCTTACAACTAGATCACTCATCCGCACCCCAACATCCATCAATCTTATTCTCTGGAGACAATCGTCCAGATATAGGATGAACAGCAAAGCCGACAGCACGCAGCCCTGGCGGACGCCAATATTGACGTCAAACCAGGGCGACAGGCTGCCTTCCACCCGCACGCATGCCATACAGCCCTCGTAAGTGGACTGCACAGCACGCATCAATTGACCATTAATCCCATATCCGGGCAATATGTCCCAGAGGTCCTTCCGCACAACCCTGTCAAATGCTTTCTCTAGATCCACAAAACCGCAGAAAACCTTCCGGCCCATAGCCAGCTGCTTCTCTACGATATTGCGGAGAGAGAAAACTTGATCCATACATCACCTTCCATTTCTGAAACCACCTTGTGTATCCCACAGTAATCCATCGGATACAACTCTCATTCTCTTTTCAATAATCTTCGCATACACTTTAGATGCTGTGCTGATCAAACTGATGGCCCTGTAGCTGGCGCACTTCATACGTGACCCCTTGCCTTTATACAAGGGCACGATGACAGCGCGCCTCCAGTCCTTGGGAACCTTTCCCGTCCTCCAGCACAAGTTGCATAAGGACAGGAAAGCGTCCCGGACGCAGGTTCCACCAGATTAGATCATCTCAGCAGACACACTATCGATTCCTACTGCCTTTCCATTTTTCAGACTTCTTATCGACCATTCGATCTCTTCCAAAGTGATCTCGGATGCCGACTCCTCGGAGTCGGTCACAGACTCAGTCGTGGTGCCAGCATCCGGGATATTATCATACATTTCTCTAAAATATTCACTCCATCGCGCTAATACCTCTTGTGGGTTAGCAAGAACGTCCCCTGCTTTAGATTTTATTCTTTCCATTCTGGAAGCTGACGAACAACCCCGAGACTTCTTAACCTCTCTCCAAAAGAGTTTGGTATTCGCCTCGAAGTTCTCCGTCAGCTTCTCTTCTTCTTTCAATTTTATTCTTTCACGCTTCTCTTTCACTAAAGCTTTGGTTTCATTCTTGCAGAGGCGATAAATTTCTTTCTTCATCTCTTTCATACTGTCATTCTGTTGCAAGGAAGCAACATAATCCAGCCAGGCTTTTCTCTTTCTCTCTACGCTGGATTTAACATCCGCGTCCCACCATTCATCACCTTTCGTTGTTATGTGCCTCTTCGCGCATCCACATGCTTCTTTTGCGCTTTCCACTATACTTTCTTTCATACTATCCCAGTCATTATCCACATCTAAGTCGGAGAAGTCCGCTTTTGCAAGCCTTTCTTCGACTAGGCGCGCATACATAGTCCTTACACTAACATCTTCCAATTTTTCACACTTTATTCTTTCAAGCTCCCCGAAATTGGTACGCACTCGCCAGTGTCTCCACTTCTTGAAAAGGCCCACAAACCGGCTTATTACCAGGTAGTGGTCCGTTTCAAGAGTGGGGCCTCTGTAGGCTCTTGTATCTATTATTCTGTTTCGGAGGCGACTATCAATTAAAATCAGATCAATCATACTTTTCTGATCATTCATTCTCCATGTATACGTGTGAATAGCCTTATGATGGAATAGGGTGTTCGACACAAGCAAGTTTCTTTCCATGCATACGTCTATGATTGGCCTACCAGCATCGTTCACTCTCTTGTCACCATAGGGTCCAAGGACAGCCTCAAGGCCGTCTCGTTTGGTCCCCACCCAGCCATTAAGATCACCACACATAATTAGTCTTTCGTTCCCTTCAGCCAGATCCAGAATTTCTCTCACAGACTCCCAAAACTTCTCGAGTTCTTGGGGATCCGCTGAGCTGACGGGAGCATAAGCTGCGACCAGAAAAACTCGCGTGATCCCCAGTTTTAGGCGGACCCAGAGAAGTCTCGGGTTCACCAGACAATAAGCTTTTACTCCAGACACAAAGCGGGATGAGAGTAAGACGCCTACCCCCCCACTCGCACGCTCGTCCAGGTCCACGCCGGACCACAGAGCAAGCATGCCACTGGGGAGGTCATCGACGTCGCACCCCTTCCGCTTTGTCTCTGTCAGACATAAGGCATCCAGGCTTCTCTCATTCATTATATCAATCATTTCGTCCATCTTATTTTTCATCCCACCTCTCACATTCCACGTGCCTATACGGCACTCTGCTCCTCTCGACCCGCCAGGTTTGGCGCTGCGTGAAGGGTGGCGGCCCCCTTCGCCGCATGCGCGAGAATTCACACCGACGGGGGCGCATCGGTGAGCGTCGCCTGCGGGGGACGCCCTATCGTGCACTGCACGCGGATGAATTCTGGTCAGAATTGTGGCCCTCTGGGCCAGCGGGGATCGCGACGAGCACGCTTCTGACATGACCCCCAAATAAAATAAAATATTTCCTTTCAAAATCCATCTCTTTGTCCAACAATATGTTACAATTGGATCCGTAGGAAGTCTAAAACGTAATATAAACTAGTTTAAGAAAACCGGACACACAAACATTACATGTCTGTTTTCTATAGATTTTTTCAATTATTCATATTTCATAAATAAAAGAAAAATCGTAACAAATGTCCCCAAATTTTGGAAAATAAGTCACACTTCTCACCTGACAACATCAATCAATTCGATAACCTTGAAAATGCCGAAATTAAATTTCACGTTTTTACAAAGAAATCATGAGAAAAGTGTTAAGTTTTCCGATTAAATGACATCTCATCCTTATCCTTTCCCGTTTTAAAATAGTTCCGATACATTATAATAGCGCAGGCCGGCATAATAATTTTTTTTGCGAGAGCTCTAACCAGTAAAGTAATCGAAACGATACTAACAGGCGTGGGAAGCCACTGAAGCCAGTGCACCAATTTTGGTGCACTGTTTTTGGGCCGTTTTTGTGCAATTGATGCGTGATCTAGACGTTTATATGATCTAAGGATCTAAGACATTACCACAGGTGTAGTCTAAAAATAAATTATTTCAATTTACATACATAACTTCACGCCAGTTCCCTTGCGGGGTAGGCACGAACAATAGAGCGCCATTCAGGCTTATTCTTGCACACCTCACTCTCTTCTTTGACATTCATAGCTCTTGTCATAGACGCTCGTCTGTTCTTAAGGCTCCTGACATCACCTTCAGCTAGTACACGATCAATTTTGTTTTAAAAGATACAGTTAACATAAATAAAATTTTACAGTACAATAGGCGGTCATAACGCTATTAGCAAATTATTCCAGAACACTTTTGAATGGACAAGAAGTTTGATAAGAACAAGTATGTTGCATACTTCACTACCATATTGGCTACGCTCCATTAGAGACTCGCAAGGACCACGTTCACGACCGCGATTTTTCATGTTACACTTCCTTGGCGGCGTCTCAATCGTAAACTCAAGTGGAACGGTTATTCGACCCACCTTTTGACATGGATCGTTTTGAGCGATGCGTGAGCGAAAATCATGACGTCACTAGTGACGTTTTTGCCACGACCATAACGACCGCGGTCGCCTCGTGTAAAGGCGGTTGGAACATTTTGGGCCTTGTGAGATATTACAGGAATGCGTAATAGTACATTATGGTACTAGTGTGTAACATTGGTGATTACCGCCGAGGCGCCATTGAGACTCGAGCCGTAGGCGAGGGTCTTAAGAGAGCCGAGGAGGGTAATCATCAATACACACGTGTATCATACGACGTTTTTCAACACATTTGTGAATAAAATAACAACAAAAACTCATTTTATTTAGTAGATAAAAAAAGTTATATATGAGTGAAAGTTAAAATTATCTATTTAAATAAGAAGTTGCATGAAATGAGCAAGCAATAGGAATATCAATTTATTTGTTCTATAGAACACGATCTTTTTTTTTTTAATAAAAAATTTTTTAAGAACAAAGCAACTCAACCAATAAAATTTAAAAAAAAATCTGTAACCCACTAGTGAGTTATAATGTTTTTTACTCACAGTTTGATAATGGGTGTCATTCTGTGCCTAATTGCGGTGACCATAGAGCCACTTTATGAGCAAGTGTGTTGAAAATTATGTTTATACCCACAAACGAAAAGAAGTTCTTATGTCACGTGCGTCATGTGTTAATACAAATGTGTTAATAAATTTTCATTGAAAGACACCTTCATAAACACACTGGGAAGAAACGGTACATGTGTGATTTTTGTGGTTCTAAATGTTTAGACAGTAATCGTTTAAAAAGACATATAAGTCCTTACAAAAGTCTTATAAGAGCAGCTGGCTTCAAAAGATCTCTTAACCGAGCCATATAAAAACAAAAATCAATCCACACAGCCCAGAGAATGACATTGACAAATGACAGCATTACATATTTTATTTGATAGTTTGTTGCTGATTTTATGTATTACGAAAATAAATAATAAACCTAAGTTAATATTTACTAATAATGTCAGCTCCATACAAAGAATTAGCCACACCTTTGAGCGAATACGCCATGGTATGCCGAGGTTGTCTTGCAGCATCTGGAGAAATGAAGAACATGTTTGAATGGGGACTTCACAAAGAGTTCGCGAAGTACACAGACGTTCAGGTACAATTTTATCCATTAAAAAACACAATATTTATTGTGTTTGTTCTATAGGATTAGTTTTTGGGAATGTATAGTTTATTTTGAAGATGTTTTTGGTGCAACATATATCAAAATAGCACTTAAGTGTTCTTGCAGGCATATTTTTTTTTAAAGAAATAGTTTTGTTTTACACATTTTTACTGATTCATATGATGAACACGGCAAGTAGTCTTGAGCTTATTTGGTCATCTATGTGAGCACTCTTTTTTAGTACTTTTCATTTGCTGATCTAGTTCCCCTAGTACTATTTGGTCATTGGGCTCGTTCAATTTTCTCGCGGATAGAGGTTCCAATGACCGATAGAAATATGTATAATTTAATTCAGACTGCAAAGCATTTAACCAATTTATTACTATTTCTCAATATAACATATGTTTGGGTTTTCTTTGTACAATACAAAGCCTAGAATCATTCAAATACGTACGTACGTCAAACGTGCCCTCAAGAAAATTCACTGTAGTCTTAAAAAAGTGGCTGACCAAGGAGTGTTTCTATACTGTAGATGAATTTCTTAAAAAAAGTGCTTGCCTTTATTATCTATATGGAAAATCTTAGTGATCTATTTGTTATTTATTCTCCTGACATTAATTGCTTATAAATTACCAAACCTTAATTGTTTTTTTTTAATTAGAATATTTATGTAAATTTAATTTTTAATTCATTTTGTACACCACTATGTGGTAGAATTTACTGTGCATCTACAGTTATATAACACTTGTATAAACTACATTCTTGCAAAAAAAAAAATATATATGTCGGGTTCACGCCGGGAGCCAACGATGCTTCAAGAATAACACAATAATAATCTGAAATATTATAATCAAAGTTTATTACACTAGAATTACCACAATTACGATAATAAATATTGCACAATAATACACAGTAATATTAGGACGACTCCAAGAGTTGTATCCACGCTTGTCTGGTGTCAAGCAGCAATTTGCCCTCCAAGAATACTGCGATTATCAAGCAGTAATTATCGACCACATTATATTATGTGCTCCTCGTCTAAGACTACCAATGTAGACCGTCAGTGTAGATTGCTGAGTGTAGACCGCCGGTTCAAGACTGCCCCTCCTCTGCCCGAACACCGCATATTTAAAAGCTCCCCGTAGCGCGCTGCAGTGGCACCATCCAGTAATGCTGTGGCACCACCTCAGCTACACTTCCTTCATAAAACCAACCTCCGCCATATGTATTAACCTCCTACACCCGGTTACTCCACTTCCGATATCCGCTAGCTTAATAATAAATGCTTCTACGTCGACATCCGGTTATACGACCTCCAATTACTACATGAAAGAATACTCTCTATCCGGTTATTGACTACTTCCGTCATATGGTTACTTTATAATAACAAATATGATTCCTACACATATATATATATATACCATGAAATTGCTTTCTACCAATAAATTAATTATTAATTTCCAATATAAAAATTTTTATATTCCAGTTAAGACAACATATTATGGTTAAAGTTTAGCTTAGTGTTCACTTTATTTTAAGTAGTGGGGGGGAGGGAGGAGTACTTCTCTCTGCAACCCCCATGTCTGGGAGACATGTAGTTCTTGAGATATTAATTTTTTTCGTTTGGTGTTCGTTCTAATTTACCACCAACTTCGAAACATGTTATGGGTTGAAAAGAAGAACAGAATTTATGGCAAGACTAGGTATAATAGAATAGAAAGCTCTTTATTGTTCATCACATTAAATAAATAACTTCAGTAATAACATTAAGCAGTAGAGGCAGAAACAATAGGTGGTCTTATTACTTTCCAGTGACCTCTTCCAGAAAACAAGGTCTTAGGATTTTATCACAACATATTGCGTCATGCTAATATACAACTCCCCATACTAAATGTATGAAACCCATACTGTTCTGACTCATCAGAACATGACACGTCAGACAAATATAAATAAAAAAAATAAAAAATACACAATAACACATATTAATAATAAATCTATGTAGTAATGGTTATTATTCCGTTTCAACTATTTTTCAGTAGCTGTGATCACAAAACATAAATATGTCAAGTGTCAATGAGTATTGTTAAAGTTTTATTTAGCCTACCGCCAACTTGTTAATTTTAATTAATCAGTTTTAATTTAGAGTTCAATTACCGTATTACTTCTATAAGGTCGTCCTTAATTTTAAACTTAATTGTAATAATAAAAATAATACAGGTACTCTGACGCGTCACTACACTACTATAGGCGCGGTCTTCTTTGACGCGGCCGCTCTTCCGCCCTCCTCGCTTTTCCCATCCCCTGCACACTGACGCAGATTGGGATCGCTTCTAATGCGACACAAGCACAACACAAGCCATCACAACATATTGCGTCACGCTAATATACATCTCCCCATACTAAATGTATGAAACTCATACCGTTCTGACGCATCAGAACATGACACGTCAGACAAATATAAACCCGCTTTGAGTTGATACTTTGTAATGAGTTTTAACCACGAAAATGATGTTAGATCTAAACTCTTCCAGATACGAAGAGCTGATGGGATATCGGAGTTAATATGTTCTGCGTGCGAAGAGTCGCTCGTCATCTGCAAGAACTTCAGATCTCAATGCCAACAGTCTGATCTACTGTTGAGAAACAGTCTCATGGTAAGAACGATAAGCCATTCACAAATTACTTGAATTTCATGATTTTTCACCCCTCCCCCGTCCTTGCCACAGCTGGTCACATTCACGAGACTCCACCCTCCCTAGTGTGACGTCACATATTTTGCAATTTTACATCAAGAAATTATTAAACTAAAACAGCAGTTCCATAACTAGTTTTTGAAGTGGAACTTCTATATAAACGGGGGTTTTTAGGATTTTTCTGTCACGAAAAAGCGTTACGGCCGCGTGGAGGAGAGGCATAAATTTAGACTAGACTCGGTGAGAGGCGGAATAATATTAGAGTAGACTATCGATGTTTTTATTGGTTCCGGATCGAATTCAGTTTTTTTGTTTGATAAAATAAAATATGTTTAAATTAAAAATGCATTTATTAAAATGTACTTAACCTAACCGAATCATAATTTGCAGTAAACCTGCGAAAAATCGAAATGTGTGCTGGGACACGTAGTAGAAGTGAAAAACTTCATCGGACAAGTGGCAAAAGGAATCGCAACAAAATTTTAACTTGAAGTTTTACGAGCAGGTTTTCAAATTGGACAAGTACATTAACAATCTGCCCGTAAAAGTGCAAGTTAAAATTTTGTTGCGATTCTTTTTGCCACTTAATCGTTGCCATTCGTTTTTCCACTTGTCCGTTGAAGTTTCACTTCTACACATAGTAGAAGTGAAACTTCCCCAGTACAAATTTCGATTTTATTGCTATTTAATATAGTTTAGGCTTGTTTTTGAAGGCTCACTTCAAAAAATCAGATGTGTTCTATTCTTGGTCGGCGCTGGATCCAACGCTTTATGCGGCGTTGATTTTGCCAATATCAGAGTGACTGTGTAAAAATGACAGGTGTAGGGCGATCAGATATCTTCTATATATATAAAAATCAATGCCACTTTTCGTTGTAATTTTTGTAACTTGAGAACGACTTTACCGATTTTGATGAAATTTTGTGCGTGTGTTTGAGTGGGCTCCCGGGATGGTTTAGATCCACAATTGTAACCGGTAGGTGGCGCTGAGATCGGATTCTACAATTCTCCTTATCACCTGGAGCGATTTTGGTGATTTTGTTTTTGTGTGTTTGAGTGGGTTCCCAGATGGTTTAGATTCGCAAAAAGAACCGGTAGGTGGCGCTGAGATCGGGTTCTAGAATCCTCCTAATCGCCGGGAGCGATTTTGGTGATTTTGTTTTTGTGTGTTTGAGTGGGTTCCCGGATGGTTTAGATTCGCAAAAAGAACCTGTAGGTGGCGCTGAAATCGGGTTCTAGAATCCTCCTAATCACCTGGAGCGATTTTGGTGATTTTGTTTTTGTGTGTTTGAGTGGGTTCCCGGATGGTTTAGATTTGCAATTGGAACCGGTAGGTGGCGCTGGGATCGGGTCCTAGATTTTTATTTTTTCAGAGCAGGACAACGTCTGCCGGGGCCGCTAGTTAAATTATAATAATAGCGTTGAGCGGTGAGGAACGTTTTCTGATAACCTCAGGACAATCAGATGTGTTATCTACTCGATTATACCTTTTCCGAGTATTTATTTTACTTTTTGACAGCTCAATCACGGATCAATTACAGCGCGTTCCATTAGTAGCTCACAACGCCCAAAAAGCATTCCACAAGGCGACCGCGGTCGTTGTGGTCGTCACGGAAACGTCACTAATAACCTCATCATTTTCGATCACACAACGCTCACCCATTTCAATTGGTGGGTTGAATAACCGTTCCACTTGGGTTTACGAATGTAGCGCCGGCAAGCAAGTGGAACGGGAACAATCGCGGTCGTGAATATGGTCCTTGTGAGTCTCTTTATTTTTTTTTAATGTTTAAGGCTTGGAAACTAGGCCTTTAAGCCAGGCGCAGTTGTATTGTAGGCTACAATCCACACCATTAAACGGCGTTCTTGCGAAAACTCGAAAGGCCACATTTGACTATACAGTTCACATTTCTCACAAAAACACATAATTACTACTCAAAAAACTATCAATATCCTACAACTATTGTTCATTTTAGAGTAATATTACACATTTTTAGAAAATAAAACTGCACAGCACAACAGCTCCTTTCAGTTCCCGGCAAAAACTCCCTTGTGAGTCTCAAATGGAACATAGCCATAAATAAGTTTTAATCAATTATTTTTCTTTAATGTAGAACATTTTTTATTTTCAAATCGATTACTTTGTTCAAGAGGCCGTGCTTTATATGACTCACAGCACATCACTATTACGTCACCCTGTGCAGTTTTATTTTCTAAACATGTGTAAAATTACTCTAAAATGAACAATAGTTGTAGGATATTGATACTTTTTGAGTAGTAATTATGTGTTTTGTGAGAAATGTGAACTATATAGTCAAATGTGGCCTTTTGAGTTGTCACAAGAACTCCGTTGAATGGCACTAGCTGATTACCTACAGTTCAGCTGTGCTACACAGAGTCTTAAGAAAATGAAGAAACTGTATTGTAAACTAAGATCTGGCTTAAAGGCCTAGCTGCCAAGCCGTAAACTTAAATAATAATAATAATAAAGTACGACGGAGTTTTTGGCGGAAACTGAAGGAGATGTTGTGCTGTGCAGTTTTATTCTGTAAAAACGAGTAAAATTATTGTAAAATGAACAGTAGTTATAGAATATTGATACTTTTTGAGTAGTAATTGTGTTTTGTGAGAAATGTGAACTGTATAGTCAAATATGGCCTTTCGAGTTGTCACAAGAACCCTGTTGGATGGCGTCAGCTGATAACCTACAGTTCAGATGAGCTATACATAGGCCTAAGAAAATGAAACTGTATTGTAATCTAACATCTGGCTTAAAGGCCTAGCTGCCAAGCCATAAACCTAAATAAATAAAAAATAAAAGTAATATTTGTTGTCATTTGTTTCACGTGGGCTTTACTGTTAAGAAATATGTACCTCAATAGTATAATATTTTTTTTCAGAGCAAACATCAAGATGACAACCAGTTAAACAGAGTGACCACAGTATTAGGAGATAATAGTATGACAATCAACGTAACAGCACCGGATGAACATGCTAAAATATATTTAAACTGTCCATACAGTTGTCAAGAGAAATATTTAAAAAGAAAAGATTTGCAACTCCATTTAGATAGGGTGCACAGTAAAAGAGACTTTAATATAGATATCAAATATTTTTGTCACTACTCCAATTGTAGTTATGGCATAGAATTGGAGGAAAAATTCTTTTCCGGTAGGAAGTATTTGAACCAACATTTCAATAAAATACATAAGTCTAAGTTATTTGTATGTGATTTTTGTAAACTCTCTTTCGCGGTCAATTCGGACTACACGCGTCATTTAAAAAGCTGCAATTTGAAGTTTACGTGTGACATCTGTCAAACAGATTATAAGACGCATGACAGACTGTTAGTGCACCTGATGCGACGTCATCCAGATATGCATAAAAGTTACAAAGCGCAAAGGGCCGAGAAGCGTAAAGCGAAAGTTGTTACAGAAACAAAGAAAATTAAGTCAGATTATAAATTTGATTACATATGTGATAGTCCGAAACGTTCCTTTGCCACGCAAACTTTAGAAGAAAATTTGAAAAATGACGTCCATTTTTCAACATGGCACCCTAGGAACGAGTTTGAGATTAAAAAAGACGAGATTTCAACTCAAACCGTGTTTGAGGATTTGTTATCATTGAAATCTCAAAGTGAAGATGATTCTTTATTCGAATCAGTGTCACTATCAGATATACAAACTCAGACTTTTCCCACAGAGTTTGGTTTGAGTCGATCTAACAAAGAGACTTTGACATCAGAGACTCAGTCGCCAGATTTAAGTATAAAAGAGACTCAAACGTGCTTCTGTCATTATGACAGTCCGATCCCCAGCTCGAGGCTGTTAGACAGTATGTCATCTAGTCCATGTAGTTTAAATTTAACGTCGACCGAAACTCAAACGGCTGAGTTTAAAACCGCTTTAAGATCTGATGTTTTATTAAGTTTTAACTCGGCACAGACGCAAACTTCATTTGAAACCGAAGCAGGGAGTTTGTGACATTGGCAATTCTTGTAGATATAAGGTACTCTTTGATAAAATGTTATCAACACTGAGGACATGATAAAACTTTAATGGTGGAGACTTATGATAAAATGTTATCAACAGTGGGGGGGACTGATGATAAATTATAATGATCAATAGGGACTGTTGGTAAATTATTAACAGCAGTGGGAACTGTTGATAAAATATCCATAGTGGGGACAGGTGATAAAATGTTATTAACAGCGGGGACTGATGATAAAGTATAATAATCAGTAGGGACTGTTGGTAAAATATTAACAGCAGTGGAAACTGTTGATAAAATATCCATAGTGGGGACTGGTGATAAAATAATATCAACACTGGGGACTGATAATAAATTATAGTGATCAGTAGGGACTGTTGGTAAAATATTATATTAACAGTAGTGGAAACTGTTGATAAAATATCCATAGTGGGGACAGGTGATAAAATATTATCAACACTGGGGACTGATAATAAATTATAATGATCAGTAGGGACTGTTGGTGAAATATTAACAGTAGTGGAAACTGTTGATAAAATATCCATAGTGGGGACAGATGATAAAATATTATCAACACTGGGGACTGATAATAAATTATAATGATCAGTAGGGACTGTTGGTGAAATATTATATTAACAGTAGTGGAAACTGTTGATAAAATATCCATAGTGGGGACAGGTGATAACATATTATCAACACTGGGGACTGATAATAAATTATAATGATCAGTAGGGACTGTTGGTGAAATATTAACAGCAGTGGAAACTGTTGATAAAATATCCATAGTGGGGACTGGTGATAAAATAATATCAATACTGGGGACTGATAATAAATTATAAAGATCAGTAGGGACTGTTGGTAAAATATTATATTAACAGTAGTGGAAACTGTTGATAAAATATCCATAGTGGGGACAGGTGATAAAATATTATCAACACTGGGGACTGATAATAAATTATAATGATCAGTAGGGACTGTTGGTGAAATATTAACAGCAGTGGAAACTGTTGATAAAATATCCATAGTGGGGACAGATGATAAAATATTATCAACACTGGGGACTGATAATAAATTATAATGATCAGTAGGGACTGTTGGTGAAATATTAACAGCAGTGGAAACTGTTGATAAAATATCCATAGTGGGGACAGGTGATAAAATATTATCAACACTGGGGACTGATAATAAATTATAATGATCAGTAGGGACTGTTGGTAAAATATTAACAGCAGTGGAAACTCTCGCTAGACCCATAGATTATACATACATACATACATACATAACTTCACGCCAGTTCCCTTGCGGGGTAGGCACGAACAACAGAGCGCCATTTAGGCTTATTCTTACACACTTCACTTGCTTCTTTGACATTCATAACTCTTGTCATGCACGCTCGTCTGTTCTTAAGGCTCCTGACATCACCTTCTGCTAGTACACGATCAATTCGATCATGGAAGGTGTGTCGTGGCCTTCCACGACTTCTGCATCCATCCACTTTTGCATTGTATATCTGTTTAGTCATTGCACATGCCCGAATCACCGGAGCATTCCTTTCCTTACCTTCACCCCGACACTCTTTCAGAGCAACTCTCTTTCTTACTTCGGTATTACGAACGCGGTCCGCGAGCGTCATTCCGCAGTGCTCGCATCTCGACCGCGTTTACTCTACTTTCATGCTCTCTCTTCCATACCCAACTCTCGCTTCCATACGTGAGCGTAGGTACCAGCACCGCGTTGTGTATGGCAGCAAGCTCGCCTTTGTACATCGCCACTATTTTTAGTTTTATATGTAACTATTTTGTGAACAATAAAGAAATATTATTGATAGTAAAAGCTTTTGATAAAATATACCATAGTGTAGACAGTCATATAAAAAAATTATGAACAGCGATGACTATTAATAAAATAATAACAGCAGAACACTATTAATAAAATATTATATATATATATATATATATATATATATATATATAAAAATATTTATAAACGAAACTGTTGATAATACAGTATCCATAATGGAGACTTGATTAAAAAAAAACCCCAAGCTAAGGAAATTACGCTTGTTTTTTCGCCTATGGACATTTGCAACAGCAAAGTTGCTACAAATGCGCTGCTGCTCTCTTAAGGGAAACTGGAACCTGGTCACTAATGCCGGAACACAACTCAAGGTTGTTATGGCGACATACTTTCGACCAGGGCTGGTAGCCATCCAGTCGGGCAAATGCCCTACCACCTGGCAAAATTATGGGGTAGTATAGAATGGACCATTCTGGGGCCGATCCCAATTCGGCCGGCTAAGGCTTGATTTCCTCTATTATAATATTTGATAAGTATTATCTTGCTGTGGTAGTTTAGTAGTTATAAATAAGCACAAGTGTAATAAGGCTAAGTGTTTATTAAATACATTATTGATATATTAAAAGAGAATTTTTATTTCCTACTAACCACGAAATCGTCCGCGTGGAATTTAATTAGCCTTCCGGTGCGACGACGGCGGCGGCGTGCGCATGGGCCTGTCATTTAGAAATATAAAAGTAATATACAATATATTACTTTTAACAGAATGAATAATTACTATTGTTACGAGTTTAGCGGGACTCGAATTAAAATGCCGTTGGAATTATTATAGAGTTTATTAGAACTATACAAACACGTATAACACAGGTACAAATATAACCGAACACAACAAGTACAAACGTAATGCAGGTCATAATTCAATAAAAAGCGCAAACTCCGTCACTATTAAATTCCCGATTGTAGTACACACGTCACGCTTTGATCGTGGTTCTCGCTTGGCTATCGTCGCCCATGGACATCTGCAACACTAAAGGAGCCGATGCGTTGCCTACCTAGTTGAGACTTTAGAATTTAGATATCTTTTACGCCTTTTTTGAAGAGCCCCATATTGTAGCGCTCTGAGAAAACCGCGGGAGCTCATACCCTAGCTTACTCACGTATGGCATAAAGGAGCGAGCGTCACGTACAGTGGATAACTTCCAGGTGTCAAGGAAGTGTGGATGAACTCCCAGTCGCCGGCGAGCAGTGCGGTGGCAAAATGGCGACGTAGGTACCAAACCAAATAGCTCCTCAGAACACCAGAGTATATGTTTTTATTGGGCAATTGACATTCGTAAGAATTCTTTCACTACTAAGGGCGCGTTCCTCTAGTAGCTCACAACGCGTAAAATGCTCCGTCAGCCGTTCCACATAGCGACCACAGTCGTTACGGTCGTAGCGAAAAGGTCACTAATGACGTCATTATTTTTCATCACAGCGCTCACAACGACCCATGTCAAGAGGTGGGTCGAAGTGGGCGTTGACCACAGAGCATTATTAATTCTGTCTTTTTTTTATTGCATGAGTTCAGCAGACAGGCAGACCGCCCACTTGATGGAAAACAGTTGGCATCGCCTTTGGACATTTGCAACACCAAAGGTACTACAAATGCGCTGCTGCTCTCTTAAGGGAGACTGGAGCATGGTCACTAAGGCCGGAACACAACGCAAGGTTGTTATGATGGCAGAAGGTGGTAGCTTTCCAGTCGGGCAAATGCCCTACCACCTGGCTGTGGGTTGTTTTGTAGCCTCTTACGACAGGCCGCCTGGCCGCAAGAAATTGTATTTTTCTCCGTTCCTGCACGGATATATATAGTAAATATATATAATTCTTAAACTAAGCATGTACGTTTGTGTTAGTTAAACAACTGACAGGCTCATTTCAGACCCTCAGACCATAGTAAATAACAGAAACTTCATTTACGAAATTTACCATCCCAGGAATCAAACTCGAGATCAGTCCGGCTCAATATACAAGTCCAGGCGACGCTTAGAACATACAGATTATTAATATTAGCAGTATTCATATTAGTAATTGACAATTTTAAATACTCTAATAGCCTAATTTATATTTTTTCTTCTCACGTAAGAATAGCTATGACAAGAGTTATGAATGTCAAAGAAGCAAGTGAGGTGTGTAAGAATAAGCCTAAATGGCGCTCTGTTGCTCGTGCCTACCCCGCAAGGGAAGTGTCGTGAAGTTATGTATGTATGTATGTATGTACGTAAGAATAATTGCATGTCGTAAGGGATTATAAGTAGTAGAATACAATATAAGTTTAGTTCCTGCACCGTACTTGTTAAGTTAATGGACTAAATTAAAAACAATAATACATTCCATATTACGTATGGATTGTATATATTACATTTAACGCACGCCCTGTAAAACTTCGTAATATTTGAACGCTTTCATTTAATCACAGGATAGAATTTATCCCGAAAATTGACATTTCTTCGGAACAAGGCGATGAAAGCAAAGCTGGGTATAAAATTCTATATGTGTAAAGTTCAGTACACACTGGAATTTTCCCAGTTTTACCAAGTATCGATTGCGCCTAGTGCGCAGACGCGCCAACTTCACATCGGTGTATCATTGCAATATAGGTTCTATCAGGCGCTGGTCGTGAAATTAACAAATTTAATAGGATATATTAAAACGTGCCAAAAGTTATTAAAAATAAGGCACACTACATTTAATTCAAAGTAAGAAAAATGTTGATTTATCTACCGTAATTTTTATATACATAACAAGTGTTTTTAACAAATTAAAAAGGGACATTTTCGAAGGCATTTTTTCTAATATAAAAAGATAGAAAAGATAGTTACAACGGCGTCTTTAAGAGTTAATTGTTATACAAAACCAATGTATAAGGCGGCGAAAGCCGTTTTATTAGAAGCCAGTGTTGTGAAACTCGAATCTACGGAGTCTGAAGACCATATCAAGTGTATATCATTGCCACCGGATATCCAGCGGACGCCATGTCATTACCAAGAGAATTTATCTTCAATCAGGTAATGACTATCTCTTATGAATTCATTATTTCTCTATTGTACTTATATATTGATATTCTATAAATGTGTCTGTATTTATGTATGTATTCAATTTATAAATTAGTGTAAGTATGTATATTTAATGAATGAATGAATAAACAGATATACAATGCAAAAGTGGATGGATGCAGAAGTCGTGGAAGGCCACGACACACTTTCCATGATCAAATTGATCGTGTACTAGCAGAAGGTGATGTTAGGAGCCTTAAGAACAGACGAGCGTGCATGACAAGAGTTATGAATGTCAAAGAAGCAAGTGAGGTGTGTAAGAATAAGCCTAAATGGCGCTCTGTTGTTCGTGCCTACCCCGCAAGGGAGCTGGCGTGAAGTTATGTATGTATGTATATTTAAATTGTACAGCCGGTCAATATACTCTTATATAGGTATAGACATAAGGCATACACTGCATATGCACTTCCTCACAACACCAGCATGTAACTCTCTACTCTACGTTGTATAAATTAGAATAAATTAATATAATTTATTCGTAAGGTACACCACAACATAAACATCATTCAATAAATTTTACACACAATAACAAATAAGCCTGTATAAATTATAAAAACCTTTTCTCTAAATTAAGTTGTAAAAAAGGGTACGAAACACGAATCTGTACAATTTAAATATACACACTGTTCTGACTGTCTGACTGTACAATTTACAAACATATGTTCACTGCTCCACCTACATCGCCAGATTTGTTAAGAATTTCTTTTAAGCTAGTTTGCCTGGAAGATATCGCTTTTAGCGATAAGGCCGTCTGTTGTTTTGCCAAGAATTATTGTAATTAAGTAATTTGTTTTTGTATTTGTTTATTTTGGACAAGCAGACGTACGCACTCACGCCACCGATATATGGTGGAAATACCAACGAAGCGGACGAAACGCTATGCTTCCTCTTTCATCATACGCACCGCTGAAGAGTGGAACTCTTTACCGTCGTCTGTTTTTCATGAAAAATATAATCTAGGTGTCTTTAAGTCTCGCGTGAACAGGTATCTTCTAGGTAAGCGTGCTCCACCTTAGACTGCATTCCCACCTGAGGTCAGGTGCAATGTCAGTCAAACGCGAACCTATTCAATATAACTTAAACCTACGCGCACTACCATCGCATTGCATTACACGCACACTCCACAAACAAACCAAGACACACAAAGAGCCTAAAAATTAATATCCCAGGCACAGAAAAGAAAAAAAATCAACACACATGGCACTAGATACGATTATATATAAGTATAGATATAAGGCCAACACTGCACATGCACTTCCTCACAACACCAGCATGTAACAGATACACTCTACATTAGTATAAGTTTAGTATTAAAATTAGAATAAATTAATATAATAAGCTATTCTTAAGGTACACCAAAACAGAAAAATTACTACATATAATGTCACATACACTAACAAAAATAGACAAATTTTTATAGAAATTAAGTATTAAAAAAGGGTACGGAACTCGAGTCCGTAGAGATATATATAATAATAAAAAAAAACAACCCACAGCCAGGTGGCAGAGTATTTGCTCGACTGGATGGCGACCACCCCTGGTCTAGAGTATGCCGCCATAACAACCTTGTGTTGTGTTCCGGCATTAGTGACCAGGTTCCAGTCTCCTTTAAGAGAGCAGCAGCGCATTTGTAGCACCTTTGGTGTTGCAAATGTCCATAGGCGATGGTAACTGCTTTCCATCGAGTGGGCCGTCTGCCTGTCTGCTGAACTCCTTCAATAAAAAATTAAAAAAAACTAGCTGTGCCCGCGACTTCGGCCGCGTGGAATTTTTTTCGCGTAACCTTAAAAGATAAAAGTAGTCAAGTTATTCCTTATAACATCAGCTATCTGCCAGTGAATATCCCGTCACAATCGGTCTAGCCATTTCAAAGATAGTAGCCGGAACATCCAGACAGACAGACAAAAAAAAAAAAAATTTTTTGATATAGGTCCCGTAAAGACTTTCATATGCATTTAGTAAAAAGCTGTTATTTTAAAATTACAAACAGACACTCAATATTATTTATATATTTTCTGTGTTTGAGTGGGTCCTATGGTTTAGATCAGTGGTTCCCAAACTTATTTTGTATACTGCCCACTTTGAGAATAAATTATTTTTTAGCGCCCCCATTTTTTCACCTACTTAAAAACCACTATAAAAAACAAAAACTTCTTAAAACATGATTGCCCGCCGTCTATTATTTACTAAAATTACCTATCTAGGAATACTAATAACTATTAAAATACGAAAGAGTGTCTGTTACTTTTTTATTTGTTTGTTTTTGTCTACTTTCATTTCGAAACGGAGCGACCGATTGACATGATTTTTGTTTTATTTATTCAATAAAACAGATGTATGAACTACGCGGAGAGAAATATCGAACCAAGTTTGAGCAATCTCTTAATTAATATTATAAATCACCCCCCAAGCCTCTACACAACGCCCCCATTTTTTTCTGGGTCTCTTACCGCCTCCCTTTAGCCCTGCAGCGCCCACGAGGGGGCGTTATCGCCCACTTTGGGAAAGGATGATTTAGATCAACGCTCTCCAAAGTATTTTGTCTCGTAGACCCTATACCAATTTTAACTGTTTTCAGTGGTGGATCTTTTTAATCAACTCAAAAAATGAGGTTTTTGATTCCTCGTGTAAATATATACTTTTTAAATATATTCACTCATAACTTTTTTGTTTTTGAATAGATTTTGATCTTTCTTTTCGCATTGGATTCAGTATAGTTGTTAATTGGTCCCATACAAATTGTATAGGTTGTAAGTACAAATAGACATTATCATATTTTATAATTTTATTTATAGAAACATAAAAATGTCGTCCAGACTTGCTTGAATGAAATGCACAACTGTGGACCCTTTGAAGTTCGATATAGATCCCCAGGGGTCTATATGGACTACTTTGAGGACCTAGGATCCAAACCAGGAATTCCCAAAGTGGTCGATATCGACCCTGCGGTCGAAAACGATTTCACAGGAATCGACATAAACGAAAACTGATTTTGGGGCTCGACTAGATTTAAAAATCGAACCTCTTAATTAACACAAGTTCTTATTTAAAACTTTCAAGATAGTATATAAGTTGTGTTATATTTTTTTTTTGAGGCGAGGGAAATGCATTTCGCACACTACCAGGTTCTTTACTAGGGATTAGACCAAAGCGACGAGAGGTGACACCACGAATGGGCATCAGAGTCAAATCGCCGGCTTGTGTGGAGACTCGAAACTCAATACTCCACTAAAACCACCCTCCTCCCATGCGCCCCGCGCTTATGGCAGGAAGAGCGTGATACTTAGAACGTAGTTACGCCCACGCTGAACTAACTTATGTTACAAGTGCCAACTAGTTATAAGAATGACTAATATTTTAGTAGCATGTATTATTGTTCTACTTTTAATGTAGTAGTAGAAGTATCATTGTTGTGGGAGAAAACTAGAGATAGGATTTTTATTTTTAACATTTTTTGGCTATGGTATCATTTCATTTCGGAAAAGGGGTCTCTTGCCCAAAAGTTTGGGAATTCCTGATCTAAACCATCTCGGGACTCTAGACGCGTACAAAAGAATTGTATATCTTCTTTTATGATAACTCTTTACACGACAGTGCAGGCTGTCAAACTTTGGAATGCGCTGCCTCATACTGTTAGAGAGGCCAAAACATTGCCTACATTTAAGATCGCACTCAGAATACACTACTTTTCCTTAAATAATTATGAGGTGTGTAAGAATGGACCTAAATGGCGCTCTGTTGTTCGTGCCTACCCCGCAAGGGAACTGGCGTGAAGTTATGTATGTATGTATGTATGTAAAAATGCGACACTAACAACGATTTATAATAATAATAATAACATTGAAATTGTGTGCCGCAATTCGCGAAACGAGGTTGGCACTCAGTTTTTTGCTGTGCCGAAACTTAGTCCGGCACAGCACTGATTTTCAGTGCCCACCTTCTTAGTTACAAAGCCATGTGACCCACGGTAGAAGCAAGTTAAATAAAATTAAATTATAATCAACATACAGGTTGTTTGGCGCTTGGACCGACAAAATTTTTTGGGGGATTGGGTGGATCAAGAGCTATCTTTAACCCTATACCTATGTCCCAAGTGTCACTGTAATCAAGATACGATTTTTTTTGTTTGTTTTTGAAAATTACCGGGTTCATCGTCTTTAAAACGACAAATTTTTCTAGTTTGTTGTTGTAATTGAACCAAATAACTTCTATCGCAGTCTTTAATGTATGTTTATTCTAAATTAATTTTTTACGTACTTATTTTTAGTTTTTTTTCTTATATAAGAAAAAAACTAAAAATAAGTACCTAAAAAATTCAAGCAACCTAAATAGAGCACTTATTATATACACATGTTACATATGAATCATGTGGTTAACAAAAGTACAATGATCAATATAATATTTTCTTAAGTTTTCGCGACTTGTATACATAATAAAACTACGTTTTAACGGTTTTAAGCGCGGTAATTTTTATTTGATTTTGGTTTTTATACAATGATCAAGTCAAATTCAGGCCAAATAACATAATATTTTGACAGTCGATGTTGCAGGTAAATAAAACACAAATACTTTTTAACTTTATAAATAAATAAATAAAAAATAAAAAAAGAAGAATCACGTAGATCGGATCATAAATCTCAGCGTAATCGATGTACATATACAAAAAAAAAATACCAATCAAGTTGAGTACCTCCGCCTTTTTGAAGTCGGTTAAAAAAAATCTAAAATAGACTAAGAACGAATTTGTTTTTTACATTTTTTGTAATCTTAATATATATAAATTACGTGTCACGTTGTTTGTCCGCGATGGACTCCTAAACTACTTGACCGATTTTAATCAAATTTGCACACCGTGTGCAGTTTGATCCGACTTGAAAGATAGGATAGCTTACATTTGGACCCGGTAGGTGGCGCTGGAATCGGGTTCTAAATTTTATTTCTTCAGGGCAGAACAACGTCTGCCGGGACAGCTATCTTAATATATATAAATTACGTGTCACATTGTTTGTCCGCGATGGACTCCTAAACTACTTGACCGATTTTAATCAAATTTGCACACCGTGTGCAGTTTGATCCGACTTGAAAGATATGATAGCTTACATTTGGACCCGGTAGGTGGCGCTGGAATCGGGTTCTAAATTTTATTTCTTCAGGGCAGAACAACGTCTGCCGGGACAGCTATCTTAATATATATAAATTACGTGTCACGTGTTTGTCCGCGATGGACTCCTAAACTACTTGACCAATTTTAATCAAATTTGCACACCTTGTGCAGTTTGATCCGACTTGAAAGATATGATAGCTTACATTTGGACCCGGTAGGTGGCGCTGCAATCGGGTTCTAAATTTTATTTCGTCAGAGCAGAACAACGTCTGCCGGGATAGCTAGTGTAATATAAAGACGGCAGGAAGCACAGTAATTGTTGCCTGTTACATTTAATGCGATTTATCTAGGTCCATGACCTGTGACCTAGGTCATTGTTCCAGCTCAAATAGCCTTCCTAACGACCTAGATTATTTTACGCAGCCTTGCAGCAAGTTGCAATGCAGGATATACATACATGCAATGTTATATATATGCATTTATAATGCCTGTGGTTATTTGCTGTTTGGCAGGTTTGATTCATCGGTTATCTTGATGTACAGGTTGCATCACGATGTTTTTCTTCATCGTTGTTAGCACGTGGTAATTGTAATAATATGCACATCGAGTCAGAAAACTGTAGAAGTGGTGCATGCGTTTCGGCCAGGATCGAACCCACGCTCTTTGTGTTTGAAACGCGTGCGCTAGTCATTATGCTACCAAGACCGACGTAATTCATATACATTTTTACATCTATCCGTGCAGGAACGGAGAAAGAATACAATTTCCTGCGGCCGGGCGGCCTGTCGTAAGAGGCGACTTAACAACCCACAACCAGGTGGTAGGGCATTTGGCCGATTGGATGGCTACCACCCCTGGTCTAGAGTATGTCACCATAACAACCTTGAGTTGTGTTCCGGCATTAGTGACCAGGTTCCAGTCTCCCTTAAGAGAGCAGCAGCGCATTTGTAGCACCTTTGGTGTTGCAAATGTCCAGAGGCGATAGTAACCGCTTTCCATCAAGTGGGCCGTCTGCCTGTCTGCTGATCTCCTGCAAAAAAAAAGGCAAGGACCGAATAATATCTGTACAAACACATTTTTATTACCTGTCGGCATTTGAACTGATTTATGATCGTCTTCTTTTGTTTACTTTGTGTTTAAAATTTGTGATTAGAAAATAGACCATTGTTGTATTGCAATCTTTTGTGGCAGTCATTAGCCAAGTGTGGCGGATTAAGATACGGGGTCATTGCAGTTGCTCAATATAAACTGATGACCTGATGGAGGGGGGAGACAGTCGAGCGATAACCACAAGCGAAGTAAGACGTGTGTACTACAATCGGGAATCTAATAAGTGACGGACTTTGCGCGTGTTATTGAATTACGACCTTCTGCATTACGTTTGGACTTGTTGTGTTCGGTTATATTTGTACCTGTGTTATACGTGTTTGTATAGTTTTTTTTTTATTGCAGGAGATCAGCAGACAGGCAGACGGCCCACTTGATGGAAAGCGGTTACCATCGCCTATGGACATTTGCAACACCAAAGTTGCTACAAATGCGCTGCTGCTCTCTTAAGGGAGGCTGGAACCTGGTCACTAATGCCGGAACACAACTCAAGGTTGTTATGGTGACATACTTTAGACCAGGGGTGGTAGCCATCCAGTCGGGCAAATGCCCTACCACCTGGCTGTGGGTTGTTAAGTCGCCTCTTACGACAGGCCGCCCGGCCGCAGGAAATTGTATTCTTTCTCCGTTCCTGCACGGATGAAAACCACCTTTAGTAAGATACAGGCAGACGATGTTAGTCCATTTATCATACTTTGTGAGTCATCGTTCATTTTACAAACGCCACAGACTGCCGGGTCACAGTTATCGATCGCCATACTCCGTACACACCAGTGTCTGGTGCCACAGACAGCCTCGGCGATTAGTCATCATACCTTTAGGTGATTTTATTAGTTTTATATCATTGTCTTTTGATGAAAACCACATAAGGAGCCATCCCTCATACGTCATACGTCACACGTCATACGTCACACGTCATATGTCACACGTCATACGTCACACGTCAGGGGGGGAGGGCGACGAAGTGAGATATTGTGTGACAAGGGGTGGAAGGGGTCCTAAATGTCGTGACGTCACATTTCAAAACCCTTATTAATATTATAAATGCGAAAGTAACTCTGTCTGTCTGTTCCGTTTTCACGGAAAAAGTACTGGACCGATTTGGCTGAAACTCAGTATATATATATATATTTTCGATGCCGAGAATGGCCATAGGATACTTTTTATCCCGAAAAATGAGATAGTTTCCGGGATAAAAATATATTTGTCTCTCTGTTTGTTATGCTTTTACGGAAAAACTACTCTCCCAATTTGGCTGAAGTTCGATATATATGTAATTTTAATATCGAGGGTGGACAAGGGATACTTTTCATCCCGGATAATGGGATAAGTTATTTAATTTGTATATTTTTTTTTATGTTCAAGGCTTGGCAACTAGGCCTTGAAGCCAGACGCAGTTGTATAGTAGGCTACAATCCACACCATTCAACGGAGTTCTTGTGAAAACTCGAAAGGCCACATTTGACTACACAGTTCACATTTTTCACAAAAACACATAATTAGTACTCAAAAACTATCGATATCCTACAACTATTGTTCATTTTAGAGTAATTTTACACATTTTTAGAAATTAAAACTGCACAGCACAACGTCCCCTTTCAGTTCCCGCCAAAAACTCCTAATTTGTATATAATAATATAAACCTACATAGAATAAACAGTACTAGTGCTCGCCTATTGGTCGAAATTCGACCATAATTAATTTAAATTATAAGTTTGAACATTATTAAGGTTCTGTTGTCAAAGACTATACGTCTATAATCACAGATTTCGCCAAGGCTACGCTGTTCATTTGACTTTAACAATAAACAAAAGAGTATATATGCGTGTGTGTCAAATACATGGTAGTGTGTTTAATGTGTTTTTTATATATATATTTACATAATTTAAAAAAATTATTAGCACTCTGCACTCCTTCTCTATATAAACTATAAGTGTGCGAAATTTCATACTCCTCCGTCTGCGCAATTTTCGTAAAAAAAGGGGCCCAAAGTTTTTGCTTCACGTATTAATATACCACATTGCCTCCCACTGAGAAATGTTAGGTAGGAGAAGTTCAAATCGATCAGGAGCCTTGCATTTGAATGGTGTGCACATAGATTAAAAATTCATTTGTCACAACCTACGCTTGGTCATTACATAGGATCGATATTTGGATAGATTTGAACTACTGCGTCAGACTTAGTAAGTAAAGGGGTTATTTTCTTTTTTTTAAATATTTATGGCTTGGCAACTAGGCTTTTAAATAAAGAGGTTAAATCAATAGTATCCAGTAGTGTTGCGTACTTCATGAGCGATGTACGTGTACTAAAAGAAACGTTTCACATTAACAAACGTTAATACTGTTACATGCCGACAAAAGTGAATGCACACCTGCCTGCCATAAAGCACAGTTTATTACCTTCCCGCATTTGGACTTCTTTTGTTTACTCAAAAAAACAGTCTATTGTATATTGTACTCGTTTATGGCCGTTCGCAGGAATAATTAAGCAGGTGTGCGGATTACGTTTTCTGGGAAATTGCGTCGACGCTTGGCAGGTAGGCAAATTGTATTTGTGCAGGATTAAATGAATGCCCAAACAGAGGGGTGAGGCAGTCAAGCGACGATTACAATACGAGCAAGACGTGTGTATATTCGATGAGCTATATAGTGACGGACCTTGCGCGTGTTATTGAATCGTACCGTTTGTACTGGTTGTGTCCAGTTATATTTGTACCGGTGTTATACGTGTTTGTATAGTTCTAATAAATTCTATAGTAATTCCAACGGTATTTTAATTCGAGTCCCGCACTCGTAACAATACCATATGAACTTATGATTCAAATCACATAAGCTCCGCCCAATCTACACGAACCGACAACAGCACATTAATAGAGTTGCAACTGGGGTTGCCACCTTTTTTAAAGAGTATATAGTATTTTATTTTTATGTTGTAAAAATATTATTTTTGTGAAATTCAGGGCATACAGGGTACACATTTATTTTTGATTATGTATTATCTTGTTACAACTCGGGTCCCGACAAACACAAAATCCACCTGCATATCTGAAACAAAGCACATTTATTACCCGTCGGCATTTGAACTAATCACATTGAAACTCTTTTATAGTCTCCTTTTGTCAATTATTGGCATACGGCCTATTGTTGTATTGTAATCATTAGCCAGGTGTTACGGATTTAAAGTACAAGCTGATTCTAGGAAATTCGGTCCACGCTGCCGGGCGGACATATTGCATTTGTGCAGTATAAAGCAATGGCCCGATGGAGGGAGGAGTTAGTCGAGCGAGAATCACCAGCGAAGCGATACGTGTGTATTACAATCGGGAATCTAATAAGTGAGGGACTTTGCGCGTTTTATTGAATTACGACCTTCTGCATTACGTTTGGACTTGTTGTGTTTGGTTATATTTGTACCTGTGTTATACATGTTTGTATAGTTCTAATAAACTCTATAGGAATTCTAACGGCATTTTAATTCGAGTTTCGCGATTCGTAGCAATATATTAATTTATTTCATTATTGAACTTTTCATGTTTTTTTTTAATTTTTTTATTGCAGGAGTTCAGCAGACAGACAGACGACCAACTTGATGGAAAGCGGCTACCATCGCCTATGAACATTTGCAACACCAATGGTGCTACAAATGCGCTGCTGCTCTCTTAAGGGAGACTGGAACGTGGTCATTAATGCCGGAACACAACTCAAGGTTGTTATGGCGACATACTGTAGACCAGGGGTGGTAGCCATCCAGTCGAGCAAATGCCCTACCACCTGGCTGTGGGTTGTTTTGTCGCCTCTTACGACAGGCCGCCCGGCCGCAGGAAATTGTATTCTTTCTCCGTTCCTGCACGGATAATTATGTATATTTAGGACTACTTTTTGGTTTGGCCAGCAAAGATCTATTATTTTTAAAATAATCATAACAATTAGGATTTTATCCCTACAAAAGAAAGTCGTTTTCGTGTGATAGAGGAATATTCAAAAAAGATCGCTACGTACAAATTTATTTTGCCGTCGTAGCAATTTACTAACAAATGCCGTTAACATAATGCGAACGCAGTTTCTCTAGCACAGTTATTAGATCATAAAGGCAATAGATAACATACATACATAACTTCACGCCAGTTCCCTTGCGGGGTAGGCAAGAACAACAGAGTGCCATTTAGGCTTATTCTTACACATCTCACTTGCCTCTTTGACATTCATAACTCTTGTCATGCAAGCTCGTCTGTTCTTAAAGCTCCTGACATCACCTTCTGCTAGTACACGATCAAGTTGATCATGGAAGGTGTTTCGTGGCCTTCCACGACTTCTGCACACATCCACTTTTGCATTGTATATCTGTTTAGTCATTCTTTCATCATGCATTCTTTCCACATGCCCGAACCACCGGAGCATTCCTTTCCTTACCTTCACCCCGACACTCTCTTTCAAACCAAATCTCTTTCTTACTTCGGTATTATGAACGCGGTCCGCGAGCGTCACTCCGCAGATTTTGCGCAGTGCTCGCATCTCGACCGCGTTTACTCTACTTTCATGCTCTCTCTTCCATACCCAACTCTCGCTTCCATACGTGAGCGTACGTACCAGCACCACGTTGTGTATGGCGATCTGGGCCTTCTGGCTGAGGTTCTTAGCGCCTAGAAGTTTACCTAACGCTCCATTCACACTATTCCCCAAATTCACTCTTCTTTCTATATTAGCGGTGTACCTTCCATCCCTGCTAAAATCCATGCCTGCTATAGATCATGTCACTTCAAATTGTGAAATAAAACCATAGACGAACGATTATAATTGTAGACGGAATCTACGTGTAAAAAAGCGTCAAATGAATGCACTTTTTAACCGATGTCAAAAAACAGGACATTATCAATTCGTCTTTTTGTTTTTTTTTGTATGTTCGATACTCGATTTCTCCGTCAATTGTGAACCGATTTTCAACATTGGTCTTTTAATCGAAACGGTATACTCCCGAATTGGCGCCATTGTCACAATTTCAGGATATGATAAGTGCTGTGGGAAATTAAGAGAAATCCTCGAAATTTGTTAACCGACTTCATTGTTATACGATACCTTCGTCAATTGTGGAGCGATTTTCAATTTTTTCTTCTTCATTCGTAAGTCTATACTCCAGAGATAGTTCCATGGTCACCAAGTCAGGGTCTGGTGAGTGGATTCCAGGGAAACCGAGAGTAAGAGTCGGTGGAATGTTTATTTTTTGTTTTTTAGTATGAAATCGGTTTTATTTCTAATTTCTTTTTCTAAACTTGTAAACTTATGTAAAATAGTATGCGAGTGGTTTGTGTCTGAATGTATCCACTAAAAAGGACCAATTAGATTATTAAATACTAAGTTCTCGTAATGTACTGCAGTGCGATCGGCTTTCTACTCCAAAATCGGCTTCCTTTAGCAGGCTTCACTTTGATAACTTAGGGTTCGGTTTATCTATTTTGTTCGTCTGAATAAAATTGAATTATTGTTCAGGAACTGGCAAAGCGGGACAGTCAACTCCTGGGATGCTCTGCGCCACCTGGCTCCAACGCTCCGCTGTCATGCTCCATCGACCTGCCGACGGAGTCCATTATTGAGGTATGTTCTTATTGCTGGAGTACACCAGACAGCAGTGGAGCGGGTTGAAAATTCGGCTAGCGTAAGCCTCTTGAAAAAAAAACCCGCTATGATGCAAGCGCTAACTACACCGCTGTTGTAGAAATCAAGGCCTCACTATTAGAGTGCAAAAGCAAGTATTTTCTTATTACATTAGCAGCCCATTATATATGGGGACGGATAGTATATCCGCCATGCTTGTTTAAGGCGGCTTGGCAGGTTTGAAAAATCGGCTATCTCTATGTGCTGGTTGCATTACGATGTTTTGCTTCACCGTTGTTAGCACGTGGTAATTGTAACAATATGCACAGAATCAGAAGACTGTATAAATGGTGCATGCGGTCCAGCCAGGATTCGAACCTGCGCCCTTTGAGTTTGGAACGCGTGCGCTCGCCACTCACTAGGCTACCACGACTCTTTTTTTCTTCATTTATTTATTACAATTTGTATAATATTTTCTTAAGTTTTCGCGACTTGTATACAACATAAAAGAAAAGACAACGGTTTTAAGCGCGGTCATTTATTTGATTTTTGTTATTCCGACGTTTCGGCCACTTTTCAGTGGCCGTGATCACGGAAGACAAAGATGTCAAGTGTCAACGAGTATTGTTAAAGTTTTATTTAGACTACCGCCAACTTGTTCATTTTAATTTTGTTTATGGTTAATATTTACTCTATGGGAGCGTAATCTAATTTACCACCGCTTCGCAACATGTTATGGCTTGAAGAGAAGAAGCGGCGCAAGAAGCTCTTCAGCAAACACGCCTAGCTTTAATAATTTTATATAATATTAAAAATTTGTTAAAAGTATCCTCTCAGTCAGGTTGCCTGGAAGAGATCGCTTTAAGCGATAAGGCCGCCTTTTGTTTTGCCGTTAAATTATTGTAATTATCTATTCTTTAATTGTTTATTATGGTGAACAATAAAGTGTTTTCTATTCTATTCTATTCTATTCTATAAGCGCCAATAAATTCATGGCGCTTACGACCTTTGGGTTGCTAGTTAATGTAGAGACACTAGTAACAATACTCCGTGCAGGAACGGGAAACGAATACTAATTCCTGCGGCAGGATAGCCTGTCGTAAGAGGCGACAAAACAACCCACAGTCAGGTGGTAGGGCATTTGTCCGACTGGATGGACACCACCCCTGGTTGTAGGTTGTTGTGTTCCGACATTAATGACCAGGTTCCAGTCTCCCTTAAGAGAGCAGCAGCGCATTTGTAGCACCTTTGGTGTTGCAAATGTCCATAGGCGATTGTAACCACTTTCCACCAACTGGGCCATCTGCCTGTGTGCTGAACTCATGCAATAAAAAAATGTGCCATATGTTTCATGTGGGTTTTACTATAAAAAAATTTGATAGTCGTGTAAACGTCAAAATTAAAATAAAGGCTTGGAAAAAGTATAATGACTTAATCTCCCTCCCTTATCAAACACGTCTAGATCTGTCGGTTCGGCGGCGGAAACAGCCGAATCACTCAAGCGGCGCAAATATGCAACCCTCAGTGAGAGTTATATGTTTGTGCCGTTTGCTGTCCAGACGCTTGGACCGTGGGGTCCTGAGGCCATGAGCCTCTACCAAAGATTATCGAAACGACTCATTGACTCTTCAGGTGATCAGAGGGCTGATGTCTACCTTGGGCAACGGATCAGTATGGCGATCCAGCGAGGAAACGTAGTCAGCCTTTTGGGCACCTTACCCATAGAAGACGGTGATCTAGGCTTAGTATTCTACTTATAGTCTTGAGGGACTATGAGTAGAATATAGTACAAATAACTTTTCTTTTATTAATGTACTTACTATTCATTATTGACGTATACTGTACTAGTACGTAGTACATATAACTCAATGTTATTCATTGACTTGCCTTACTATTGCTTGAATTTTGACATTACACCTATAGAGCTTATATCAAATTTTAAGATTATAATATAGCAGCCGGCTGTACGTTAACTACTATTTTTTTATATTTCAACAGGCAACACTGTCGCCAGACAAGGGCTCCTTACTGTCGGTGCAGTCAGCACCTCCCGAGCAACGGGAGCGCCCGGCGAGCCTCCTTCTCGAGTTACCCTTGGCCACTGTGAGTCTTCAGTCACAAACTGATCATCAACTACTGCAAACCCTAGTTTATTTAGAGAGCAAGTATTCTCACAGGTTGCAATAAGTTAACTAATAAGTTAATGATAAGGGTACAAGGAGATAGGAGGATAATGTATAGGACAGGAAGGATGGTGTAGAGGGGATAAGATAGGAGGAGGATGGAATAGGAGGAGGATGGGATAGGAGGAGGATGGAATAGGAAGAGGACGGGATAGGAGGAGGATGGAATAGGAGGAGGATGGGATAGGAGGAGGATGGAATAGGAGGAGGATGGGATAGGAGGAGGATGGGATAGGAGGAGGATGGAATAGGAGGAGGATGGAATAGGAGGAGGATGGGATAGGAGGAGAATGGGACAGGAAGAGGATGGGATAGGAGGAGGACGAGATAGGAGGATAGGATAGGAGGAGGATGGGATAGGAGGAGGATGGGATAGGAGGAGGATGGGATAGGAGGAGGATGGGATAGGAGGAGGATGGGATAGGAGGAGGATGGGATAGGAGGAGGATGGGATAGGAGGATGGAATAGGAGGAGGATGGGATAGGAGGAGGATAGGATAGGAGGAGGATGGAATAGTAGGAGGATGGGATAGGAGGAGAATGGGACAGCAAGAGGATGGGACAGGAGGTGGATGGGACAGGAAGAGGATGGGACAGGAGAAGGATGGGATAGGAAAAGGATGGAATAGGAGGAGGATGCGATAGGAGGAGGATGTATATTATGTATACAGAGTGAATTTTTCAAGTGAGCCTTCAGAAACTATGCTAAATAGCGAATTACACTCAAAGGAGTCTCCCGAGGCCGGTTTTGAAGAAAAGTAAAGTGGTGTCATAAGATTTTTGAAAATTCAATTACGAGAGGAAATAGACTAGTTTTATGCTTGAGGATTTCCATCTTTAATTCGTTACAGCAAGTAGGTGCTTACCTGTCAGCGATGTCCCCCACAGAGCAAGAGGAGGACTCGCTGTTAACCCTCTCGTCGGTGACGGCACGCCCTCTACTGGCAGCCTCCAGGAAACTACGTCCCGCACCTGAATCAACTGCCGAGTAAGTTCTAGAATACGTTTTTTGTATTGCTGGAGTACAGCAGACAGGTTGACGGGCTGCGTCATGGAAAGTGGTTACTTTCGCCTAAGGATATTTGCAACAACAGAGATGCTATCAAAGTGCTGCCGGCTTCAAAGGCTTCAACAGACAGGTAGATGGCCTACCTGATGGAAAGCGGTCACCATCACCTATCGACATTTTTAACACCAAAGGTGCTACCAAAGGATACAACTCAAGGTTGTTATGATGACATGCTTTAGACCAATCGTCGGTCCACCGGACTGGAGGGCGTCCTACCCTGTCTCCATTCCACGACACATTTGTTCCACCGTCCGTGGATACTGCGACAGACGTGACCGGCCCACAGCCACTTCATCTTCTTTCTCTTAGGGATGTATACTCATATCATACATGGATATCCATACTTCTAACAGGCGGCTTAGAATCGCTTAGCCTTCGAAGAGACTGCGTCCCTCTGCGTATTTTACCGCCTGTATAACGGGAAGGTTTCCCAGGAACTGTTTAATCTGGTGCCAACGCCTCACTTTTACAACTGCACCGCTCGCCAGCGACGGGATTTTCACTCATATTTCCTTGAGCTCCGACGCTCAACTACGCAACGGTTCCCTAGAACGTTTATTCCGCGTACAACAATGATCTGAAGGGAACTTCCCGTTACGGTTTTCCCTTTGCGCTATGACATGGGGTTCTTTAAGAAGGGCGTTATAAAATCTCTTAGAGGTCAGCAACGCGTTGGGGACACCCCTGGTGTTGCAAACGTCCATAGGCGACGGTAACCAGTTTACCTCAGGTGGGCCGTCTGCCTGCTTGCCTGCTTCTTATATGCTCTTATATGAGTATGGTTATGGGTTTACAGTAGCACAGCGCCCCCAGACGGCGGCTATGGTTGGGTGGTGGTCTTCGGAGCGTTCATGGTCCAGTTCTGGGTGGCTGGACTCTTTAAGTCTTATGGAGTGCTGTACGTGGAGATCATGGAAACGTTCCCGGATTCCTCGGAGTCCGTCGCCTCTTGGATACCGGCCGCTTTGTCTACGTTATGCTTGGCGTTAGGTGAGTTCGCAATATGCTGTAAAGTTCGTAAAATTGTAAAGATTTGCAATAGGGTTTGGACATGTACGCCGCGTTGAAAATCGGCGGCGGCTGCGCGCAGCAGATTTTCGAACTTTTTTGTTTCTAAACAGATTTCAATAATTAATTTTATTCATAAGTGTTTGTATATATTATAAAGCTGAAGAGTTTGTTTGTTTGCTTGAACGCGCTGATCTCAGGAACTACTAGTCTGATTTGAAAAATTCTTTCATTTTATATAGCCCATTTAACGAGGAAGGCTATAGGCTATATATCATCACGCTAAGACCAATAGGAGCGGAGCACCAATGAAGACTGTTTCAAAATCGGGGGGGGGGGGGGGGGGGGTTAACTATTTCACACGGACGAAGTCGCGGGCAGAAGCTGTAATTTTATATAATATTAAAATGGAGGGTAGGTAAAATAAACAGAAATTGTCAATCAAGTTGGTTTGTGTTCCGATGCACGCAGAAAGAGCTCACAGTGTCTTGAGGTCTGACAGTTGGTTTTTGCTGGGTTTGACTCTTAACAGTTTTGATGAACATAAAACCGTTAAAAGTAGTAGTAGTAAATTATTAGTATTTATTTATATCTCTTTTTAGCTCCTTTGTCATCTGCTCTCTGCGAGAAGTACTCATGCAGGACTGTGGTCTTCATTGGAGGTCTGTTCTGTGCTACTGGGTTAGCGCTGTCATTCTTCAGCCGAGGACTGCTCCACTTGCTGCTAAGTTTTGGAGTTATGACTGGTGAGTAGACCCTACAAGTCAGGAGTCTAGAAGGTTCTAGATGGTTTTTTATTGCCAGACTAACTGGCAGATGGCCAACTTGATGGAAAGTGGTTACCGTCGTTATAAAGGCTTGCAAAACCAAATGCGTTGGTAACACTTTTTTGGTTAAGCCGAAATTACACTATAGTATTTAAAGTCGAGACTTAGGGTTTAATTTCAAGTGAAACTTCTTTAGAATTGCGACACCACTATCTGTGCAGGAACGGAGAAAGAATACAATTTCCTGCGTTGGGGCGGCCTTTTGTAAGAGGCGACAAAACAACCCACGGCCAGGTGGTAGGGCATTTGCCCGACTTAATGGCTACCAGCCCTGGTCTAAAATATGTCGCCATAACAACCTTGAGTTGTGTTCCGACATTAGTAACCAGGTTCCAGTCTCCCTTAAGAGAGCAGCAGCGCATTTGTAGCGCCTTTGGTATTGCAAATGTCCATAGACGATGGTAACCGCTTTCCATCAAGTGGGCCGTCTGCCTGTCTGCTGAACTCCTGCAATAAAAAAAACAGAAAGAGATAAGAAATACATAAATCTATATGCGATGGCCGGGAGAAAGCAAAGAGACGTGGAAGAAGAAGCAAGGGAAGAATAACTTACCTCGCCACCAGTCCACCGCCACACTGCACTCGTCCTACGGTTGGCAACATTTTCTCAGCGAAAAGCAGTATTTTTCAAAATAAGTTATAAAACGACACACCTTCCATGATCAAATTGATCGTGTACTAGCAGAAGGTGATGTCAGGAGCCTTAAGAACAGACGAGCTTGCATGACAAGAGTTATGAATGTCAAAGAGGCAAGTGAGGTGTGTAAGAATAAGCCTAAATGGCACTCTGTTGTTCGTGCCTACCCCGCGAGGGAACTGGCGTGAAGTTATGTATGTATGTATGTATGTATGTAAGTTATAAAAAAATATAGTACACTTATAAAATGATCGTGACAAGAGACAGCATGACAAGAGTTATGAATGTCAAAGAAGCAAGTGAGGTTTGTAAGAATAAGCCTTAATGGCGCTCTGTTGTTCGTGCCTACCTCGCAAGGGAACTGGCGTGAAGTTATGTATGTATGTATGTACACTTATAAAAAAGGTAAATGTGAAAAAACGCGGAACCTGAAAATTATGCATTTTTTGTACTTAAAGACTATAAATATGGTTTGCTCTGGTATAATAAGGACACTGAAATTATCGGAAACCCGTCATTTAGGTAAAAAATTAATAAACAATACAATTAATTACGTTAAAAACCTGCATCATATCAATAAAAATAATATTCAATTTTAGCGTCACGATTCACCTAGTTGTGATAAAAACACAATCACTTATTTAATTTCGGGATTAGTCTGTAAATGTAACCATATATGACATGACCAAAATAATTAATCATTAAAAAATCCGCTATTACAGCATTACTAAAAAACCACCATATTTTGTAATTTGTAGGTGAAACCTCAGATTAATAATATTAAGAGACAAAGTTTTTACTTCACTTTGCTACTTGTTAGGCAAAGACACTAAATCCATACAGCATTTTCAGACTAATCCCAAAATTAAAGTAATTGTGTTTTTATTATAATTAGTAGGTAAGTCGTCACGCTAAAATTGAACATTATTTCTATCGATATAATGCACGTATTTCGTAATTAATATTTTATTGTAAAGAATATTAAAAGTAAAATACAATTAAATACTAAAACTAAACTATAGTATGAAAATTAAACCTAAAATTAAAAACTAGCACTAAATAAAACATTATAGATAAAATATTGGTCCCAAACCACTGTCACTTACCGGAAACGTTCCCAAAAGGCTGGCGGCGTAGCCACGTTGAATAGCAATACTTAGCCTTTGAGCAAAATAGACGCCAGCCTTTGGTCGTAATTAATTGTATTGTTTATTAATTTTTTGTCTAAATGATGACTTACCGATGATTTTCGTGTGGTTATTATACCATAGAAAACCATATGTAAAGTCTTTGAATACAAAGAATGCGTAATATTCAGGTTTCGCGTTTATGCAAATTTACCATAAAAAATACAGTATTTTATGGAAAAAAAATAAAAATAGACAAAGATATATTTGTTATTTATTTATTTTTATAAAAACTATATTTCTTTGCACTTCTTGCATGTTTTAACAATGCTTTGTCTGAAATAAAAGTGTCATATGCTTTATTACATTCAATTATTTAATGAAATCAAATGACTTCGATGTTGTCAAATTGATATTGACAACTTTGACGTGCTGCCAGCGCCTCCAGTTAGTATGCAGAATAGAGATCAGTGGGAGCCAAAGACAAAAGATTGTAGATGCGTTCAGAGTCCGGAATTCGGTTATACGAACACGCCTCACTCAAAATTTATTGAAAAGGCGCGCGTTAATTCTTTTTTAAAATAAATATTTCTTTGTTAGATTTCGTTCGGTGTTGAAAATATAGAATTTTTGCGTACTATATATTTCTTCAACAGTACGCCGACCCGAAATATAGAACAATACTATATATTATAGTACGGTTGGTAACCCTAACTCGTCCCCCGGGGTTCACACACTCACTATGATTCTGGTTCTGATCATTAAATGAAATTATAACAGTTTATTTTCTTTATTATGTTCCAAACAGCCATAACTTAAAAAAAAAAAAACCAACGTTTTTTTTTTTTTTAAAGATGGCTGCAATGCCAACCAACGTTACGTATATTATTATTATTGCGGTGACAGCAGTGACACTAGTTGAATCGTCTTGTATTGCGCATTCTTCGTTTAAAGTTTTATTCTCTTGATGGCGAGGATGGGAGGAAGTTGTTAGGCATTAGAACCTCTTTTGTAGTGTTTATATTTACTTATAATATTATGATTGACGTTGCAGTAATAAAGAAACTATGTAAAGAGCACGATGTGTTTAAATGGCTTATCCCAATAATTAATCAAGTTTTCATAGAATTTATAAGGAGGTGTTCCACGGCGCAACCACTGTAGGATTAGGCTTGCGAAAGAATGAGATAGAATACATTATATTTAATCATTTAAACACTATGGTGTACAGATAGAGTCATTCGTTAATACTTCAAATTCCGTGTTTTAGAGCTTAAATATATTATAAAGATATAGGACGCGTTCCATTAGTAGCTCACAACGCCCAAAATGCTCCGTCTGCCGTTCCACAAGGCGACCACGGTCGTTATGGTCGTGGCGAAAACGTCACTAATGACGTCCTCATTTCCGATCACGCATCGCTCACAACGACCCATGTCAAGAGCTGGGTGGAAGTGGTCGTCGCCCAAAAAGCAGTAATTCTATGTATCTCTTGATATTAAACAAGGTGCGATTTTTAAATCAACATAATCCGTTCCACTACAGTTTATGATTGAACGTCCGCAAGCAAGTAGAACGGGAAAAATCACGGTCGTGAACGTGGTCTTTGTGAGGCCCTTCTGGAATGTAGCCATAATGCATGAAATGTGACATCACGAAATTTAGAAACCCTCCCACCCCTTGTCGAACTTTGTTTCACTTCTATTGCGTGTGAATTGCGCATAAGCACGTTTTTTTATTATAATTACCTTAGACCATTTGTTAAGGCAATAGCCCACCGGAATGTATATGATAGACTGGTCCTTGCTCGTCGGTTATAAGTGTATTGTTGCGGAGACAGGAGTAAATAAAAGGCTGAAATTATAGAGAGACTGTTCTTCCTTTAATCGTTGTACAGGGAGAGAATAAGTCGGTAGACACAAAAAAGGCCGTCAATATTGGACGCCTGTATAACGCAAGTAATCGCAATTGCTATGTGAAATTTGGCAGGCGCTTCTTACGACGTGTCCTTAGCAAATGCAGCGGAACAAAGGTAGAACTCACCATTGATGCATTCTGATGGACGTCTTTGCCTGGCAATTTCACAAAGTACTTTGCTAGTTTAGTTATAATACTTATTTTATTTATGATGTCCTCTTTGTAGGTATTGGCGGGGGTCTATCAACGACACCGGGAATAGTGATCGTGTCTCAGTATTTTGACAAACACAGGTGAGTAGGTTTTGTAATGCTGTAAGTATCATAAGACAGGCTAAATCGCTCAACATATTCAAAAAACTTGGAAGAGAATATTATCTCACATTTTAATAAATATCTAACTTATATGTAAACTAACTTACTGGTATATATATTAATATAGTATACTTAATATTAATATATTATGTATTACTGTCTGTGAAGACCACGGGCCATAAAAATGGCCCGGACATTTGGAGGGCATGCGTGGGGCCATGGAAAGGCCAACACGTAGTGTTCAAACACGTTGACTCGCGAGCGCGGTAGCGGGCTCGGTCGCGAAATAACAAACATATGGCGTAATATCCAAGTGTTCACGTTGCGAAATGCACGCGCGGTCTAAATAGCGGGCAAGCTAGCGACTGGCGCGCGCGTTTCGCTCGCTGCAATATCAAACGCATGAGTTGTATGCTAGCGGCGAAGCGCGCGATTCACTCGCGACGTCAGGTAAGTTCAACCAGTATGAACGACAGAGTACTTTATATATAAGGGTATAGAGTCAACAGTCATAATATATATACTAACGCACTTTATCGGTATACGACACAATACAACGGCAAAAACCGTCTAGGGCGTCCAGTATTATTTTGATTGTTATATTAGACTTTTGGAAATTGCGGGAATTAATGATTTAATTCGTGCAATTCCCAAAAGCTTTTTCAAAAAATGTTAACGAACCTTATTTGAATTTGAATTACTGTTATTATGTATCCTGATAAAAAATTATAATTAACTATGTTTTTTTTTAAACTCACCTTATAGTTACAAATAGTCGTTCTTCGGGCTTTATGCTTTTATAAAAATTTGTGTCTTCTTTTGAAAACTCACTCCTTATTGAATCCAATACGTAATCAAAACAGTTAACAGTAAATTACTATATAAAGTATGAAATTTACCATACCGTTCTCTTTCATTATTAATTTCGTGCACACCAATTCTAATTTTTATCATCTCCCACTTGAGATATGAATTTTCAATTAAAAATAAAAGATCATCGTCCATATTTTCTATCTCTGAAAACATAAAAAATCGCGCAAACGCCTGGTGGCCAACGTGAACACGAACTCGCTACGTCTACCGCGCCCGCGAGTCAACGTGAATAAACACTTAGAGGCCGTTTGACAAATTTAATGTAGATGTGCCGTGACACGTATATATATATACTAGCGGCCCCGACAGACGTTGTCCTGCCTTTAAAAAATAAAATTCTAGAACCCGATCCCAGAGCCACCTACCGGTTCTAATTGCGAATCTAAACCATCCGGGTACCCACTCAAACACACAAAAACAAAATCACCAAAATCGCTCCCGGTGATTAGGAGGATTCTAGAACCCGATCTCAGCGCCACCTACCGGTTTTAATTGTGAATCTAAAAGAGTAATATATTTTTTTTAATTCTAAGTCATGACAAAATAAGATTAAAAATCTTGCCAAAAAATTAAAGTTTATAATATTAACAAATAAAAAATAGGGGTTGATCGTAGAGGGGTGAAAATTTAGGGTTGTATGCATTTTTGTATGTTGTATCATAAAAAAATAGAAATTAAAAATTTTGTCTAAAAAATAAATAAAAAAATTTAGGGGTGGACTACCCCTAACATTTAGGGGGATGAAAAATAGATGTTGGCCGATTCTCATAGATACCGGATAAGCACAAAAAATTTCATCAAAATCGGTCAAGCCGTTTCGGAGGAGTATGGCAACGAAAACTGTGACACGAGAATTTTATATATTAGATATAATATTATCCTGTGTTATAAAATATTGTTTTTCTCTTGATTTATTTTAGTTATATGTACTGTATAATATTTATGAATCCTCCTTTACATGTATTTAATTCGCACACCACCATCATACACTTTCGTTTCCTTTCACACAATCCACAGCTCGGGTTGTCTGAAAGAGATCGCTCTAAAGAGATAAGGCCGCCCTTTGTTCCTGCCTTTACATGAAATGACTGTAAATTTACTATATGTGTATTTGGTAATAATTTTCTATCTTCTATCTATCTATCTAGGTATTCTAAGTTACCTACTAGTTGTGTTGTATTATCTTTACTAATATTATAAGGAGGAAAGATATGTACGTTTGTGGCGAATAAACTCAAAAAATACTAGACCGATTTCAAAAATTCATCACCATTAGAATGCTACATTATCCCAGATTAATATGGGTTATTTTTATTACTAGAAAAAATTTGGGATCCCTACTAAAACTTCAATAATTCATATTGATCCATGACTTGTCATGTACGCGTTCCGGTAATAGCTCAAAACGCCCAAAATGCTCCGTCAGCCGTTTCAAATGGCCGCCACTGTCGTTATGGTTGTGGCAAAAACGTCATTAATGACGTCACCATTTTCAATCACAGCGCTCATAACGCATGACAAGAGGTGGGTCGAAGTGGGCGTTAACCACAGAGCATTAAATTTCTCTACTTGACATTGAAAAAGGCGCGCTTTTTAAATCCACCAATGACATTTGTGTATTTCGTCTTTTATGACATCAACGCTTTATAATTTGTTCCACTAGAGTTTATGATTTTAACGTCCGCAAACAAATGGAACGGGAAAAATAGCGTTCGTGAACGTGGTCGTTGTGAGCCTCTTGTGAAACGTAACCTTGGAGAGCGGACTGACTTTAAATCAATTTACACGACGCCAGAATAAAGTCAGCACTGAATCTAAAGTCAGTAGCTGGATCAATGTAAATCATCCTTAATGGATACCCTTATCCTGTGCAGTTTTCCGTTTTTATCTTATCTATTTTTCGTCTCTTTCCAGGGCTTTAGCGAATGGGATATGTGTGAGCGGGACGGCTGCTGGCAGCTTCGTTTTCCCGATGCTTATAGAGAAATTGGTTGATATGTATGGTTTGCATGGAACTGTTTTATTGTTGGGTAAGTAGCATGTGCACTATTCACCTACTTTATCTTTTCTAAGTTATTGTACGATACTAGCTTATACAGACTTCAGTCAACCCTAACAATTAAATCCATCCTAGTAAGATGACTTAGGGAAGAATGAAAAAATAGGGTTACGTGTTAATCTTGCTGTATTGCTTAAAAAGTTACAGTAATGATGTGAATGAAGATGCATTTTAATCGGTCGCGTAATACAAATAAATAACATACATACATAACTTCACGTCAGTTCCCTTGCGGGGTAGGCACGAACAACAGAGCGCCATTTAGGCTTATTCTTACACACCTCACTTGCTTCACAAATAAATAACGCCTGCACAAATTTTATAGCAATTATGTTACGCCGTGTATCTTCAAACAAAAATATCAGGCTTCAATAGACCTTGCCTTGTCCATTCACAGGTTGTCTGAAAGAGATTGATTTAAGCAATATGGCCGCCCATTATAATGATTAACTTATAGTAAAATACAAACATACATACATTCATAACTTCAAGTCAGTTCCCTTGCGGGGTAGGCACGAACAACAGAGCGCCATTTAAGCTTATTCTTACACACCTCACTTGCTTCTTTGACATTCATAGCTCTTGTCATGCACGCTCGTCTGTTCTTAAGACTCCTGACATCACCCTCCGCTAGTACACGATCAATTTGATCATGGAAGGTGTGTCGTGGCCTTCCACGACTTTTGCATCCATCCATTTTTGCATTGTATATCTGTTTTGTCATTCTTTCCACATGCCCGAACCACCGGAGCATTCCTTTCCTTACCTTCACCCCGACACTCTCTTTCAGACCAACTCTCTTTCTTACTTCGGTATTACGAACGCGGTCCGCGAGCGTCACTCCGCAGATTTTGCGCAGTGCTCGCATCTCGACCGCGTTCACTCCACTTTCATGCTCTCTCTTCCATACCCAACTCTCGCTTCCATGCGTGAGCGTAGGTACCAGCACCGCGTTGTGTACGGCGAGCTGGGCCTTCTGGTTGAGGTTCTTAGCGCCTAGAAGTTTACCTAACGCTCCATTCAAACTATTCCCCAAATTCACTCTTCTTTCTATATCAGCGGTGTACATTCCAACCCTGCTAAAAGCACATCCAAGATATACAAACTCATTCACTTGCTCCAGCATAACATCATCGACCTTTATCCTTGCATTCGTTCTGGTTTCTTCTCTTTCAAACACCATAACCTTTGTTTTCTTCGCATTCAAATAGTAAAATCAATATTAATAAACACTTTAACAACATTATTACTACTTGATACTAGGAAATGTAATACATTTAAAATATTAACTTGTACGTCACTGCAGTCTACGGGCGATATAAATGGCCTGGAGGTATGCAGGTTTTGCGTGGGGCCATGGAAAGGCCAACACGTAGAGGCCCCTTGACAAATTTAAACTAAATATGGCGTGCCACTCACCGGCGATTGTCTCTGTCTACACCATAAAAAAATGCACCCAAGGACAAGCCCCGGCCAGTGTAGGACTATTGTGTGAAATGAGAACAACAAGTACAGGGATATTTGGGCAAACTGCTAGTGGTACTAGGGGTCCAGAACCCTATTCATAGTTATAGCCATAGTCCCTATATTCCCAGGAATATGGGAACAATTACTGACCCAACATCCCACCCACATTTATGTTTCATATTTTTTTTATTTTTTTTTTGATTCCTCCGGCTAGCACCTGCGTAATTCGGGTCGTTGCAGAAGCAAAACAATCCGTCCTTTACAAATATTTATATTCACATGTGTTGGATCCTCACGATTCATCCTGATGTGTGGGTAGTTTTGTAAGTGCCGCTGGCTTTCGGTTTCGCCGCCATTGCGTCGTCGCGTCGTGGTGAAGCCAGTCTCCAACGCGCGCTAGGTTAGCTCGGACGTTCCGTTTTCTCCGTGCAAGTGAATGTTTCACATCCCATTCTCGGAGATCTTATTAAACTTTATACACAAGCCATGCTTGCTCTTGGTGTCAGTGTGCCATACCTTAAACCTAAGTGCCATCCAAGGACTTGTTAGTGCCGTGCACTTCAACAGCTGTGTAGCTGCCCCATTGGAGCTGGATTCCGAGGTTAGCGGTGCTTATTACCCCATTGGTTTTTGTGCAGGATTTGGCATACCTCTCACTCAAATATACCCTATACAGTCTACAAATTTATTAACTACAACCAGCGAAGCTGTGTGATAAGGATCCGTAATCCAGCATTGCACAACATGATCGAAATAACATTTATCTCTCTGTAATGTTTGTTAAAAGTTGTCACTCGTCACAATCTCTATTCAAATCTTGTACAGGTGGAGGTATGCTCCACGTGTGTGTATCAGCGACGTTGTATCGAGCCGCGCCAACGCAGGCATCGAGCAATGGCGGCGATAGGACTCCGGCGACGACCACCACGACCGAACACACAACTTTGCTACATGATATACAAGAAGGTAACTGTGTACTATCACATAGCGAGAGTTCCATAAAAAGACCTATTGAAAGATCATATATTTTATTCACTCACACAGTAAACCCTTTAATTTGATACCCATGTCATGGGAGTGCATAAAATTAATTAGTCCACCATATTGGATTTAGTGTGAAGCAATTTTATTTTATTCGTATTCTTCTTAGCAAGCCATTTAATTAAATATCCATATCATGGGAGTGCAGAAAATTAATTAGTCCGCCATATTGGATTTAGTGTGAAGCAATTTTATTTTATTCGTATTATTCTTAGCAAGCCATTTAATTAAATATCCATATCATGGGAGTGCAGAAAATTAATTAGTCCGCCATATTGGATTTAGTGTGAAGCAATTTTATTTTATTCGTACTCTTTTCAGCAAATCCTTTAATTTGATACCCATATCATGAGAGTGCGTAAAATTTATTAGTCCGCCATCTTGGATTTAATGTGAAGTCATTTTATTTTATTCATATTTTACTCAATAAATCTTTTATATCCATACCATGGGAGTGCACAAGGATAACTAGTCCATCATCTTGGGCCGTCCGCCATATTGGATTTAGTGTGAAGTAATTTTATTCTATTCGTACTCTTCTCAGCAAATCCTTTAATTTGATATCCATGGCATGGGAGTGCATAAAATTAATTAGTCCGCCATCTTGGATTTAATGTGAAGTCATTTTATTCGTATTCTACTCAGTTAATCTTTTAGTTTGATATCCATACCATGGGAGTGCACAAAGATAATTAGTTCACGATCTTGGGCCGTCCGCCATATTGGATTTAGAATGACGTCACTTAGCTAACCATTCATCCAAACAAAATGTGCATGCAAAATTTAAAGTCTATCGGATGTGGACAACTGCTTGAAAATTCAATTGCAAGATTTGATTTGACCAGACATACATACAAACATTGCTAGTTAAACAAAAGCTTGTAACAACCTTTGTTTTCAGGTAAAGTGGAGTCCAAAGACAACCATCTTCAGAACCTCTTCCATCAAGACATGGAGCTGGCCTTGAACAGGAAGAACTCTCTTCTGAACGACGAGAAGAGAACTAATCTTCTAACAGAGATTATGCATCCGAGTCTTATAGAGGTAGGATAAGAAGTCTCATTATCTATCCATAAATTTAAATTCAAAAGTTTTTATTCAAATAAGTTCCACTGGAGAACACTTTTTGAAGGTCATACATGTAAGTTAAAATTTAATTTTTACTTCCTATTCTCTATACACCGCTTCGCAACGTGTTGATGCTGTAAAGGAGAAGAAGCGGCAACAAACTCCCCAGCAACACGTCTAGCTAAATACTGTTTTTCTTTATATTTCATATTCTATTTATATCTGAAATTCTTTTTTTTTTATAAGTTTTGTACAGAAGTATGTTACAGAATTACTTTTTGAAGAATTAATGGAGTTGTAGCCAACAATGCATACTCAATAAGACCAAGACAATAAAAGGAAAGAAAAATAATGTTATAGTTATAATAATGACATTACGTGCTAAAATGTTATGCTGCAATATGTCTCCACAAATTCCTTACAAGCATGGCAAGATAAAAAAAAACATTAATTTAGTATAAGAGGTTGGAGCGAGCTGCTATGTAAATGAATTTTTCTCATTTAAGTATTCTTCAATAGTGTAGTATCCCCTTTTTAGCAAGATGCCTTTTAATTTAGTTTTAAATATAGTGAAAGGCAGATCTAACATTTCACTCGGAATCTTATTGAAGAAGCGTATACCAGCCCCCAAGAAAGAGGACAGTACTTTTTGTAGACGCTTGCGGACCGCGTTCGTAATACCGAAGCAAGAAAGACAGTTGGTCTGAAAGAGAGTGTCGGGGTGAAGGTATGGAAAGGATTGCTCCGGTGGTTCGGACATGTAGAAAGAATGCATGATGAAAGAATGAATAAACAGATATACAA
Organism: Dendrolimus kikuchii; assembly: GCA_019925095.2. Taxonomy (NCBI): domain Eukaryota; kingdom Metazoa; phylum Arthropoda; class Insecta; order Lepidoptera; family Lasiocampidae; genus Dendrolimus; species Dendrolimus kikuchii. The sequence continues at coordinate 37,903,135 of CM034387.1, forward strand.
TGCAAAAGTGGATGGATGCAGAAGTCGTGGAAGGCCACGACACACTTTCCATGATCAAATTGATCGTGTACTAGCGGAGGGTGATGTCAGGAGCCTTAAGAACAGACGAGTGTGCATGACAAGAGTTATGAATGTCAAAGAAGCAAGTGAGGTGTGTAAGAATGGGCCTAAATGGCGCTCTGTTGTTCGTGCCTACCCCGCAAGGGAACTGGCGTGAAGTTATGTATGTATGTATGTATGACTTGTACATACATACATAAATTAGGCCCATTCTTACACACCTGACTTGCTTCTTTGACATTCATAGCTCTTGCTATGCACACTCGTCTGTTCTTAAGGCTCCTGACATCACCCTCCGCTAGTACACGATCAATTTGATCATGGAAGGTGTGTCGTGGCCTTCCACGACTTCTGCATCCATCCACTTTTGCATTGTATATCTGTTTAGTCATTCTTTCATCATGCATTCTTTCTACATGCCCGAACCACCGGAGCATTCCTTTCCTTACCTTCACCCCGACACTCTCTTTCAGACCAACTCTCTTTCTTACTTCGGTATTACGAACGCGGTCCGCGAGCGTCACTCCGCAGATTTTGCGCAGTGCTCGCATCTCAACCGCGTTTACTCTACTTTCATGCTCTCTCTTCCATACCCAACTCTCGCTTCCATACGTGAGCGTAGGTACCAGCACCGCGTTGTGTATGGCGAGCTGGGCCTTCTGGCTGAGGTTCTTAGCGCCTAGAAGTTTACCTAACGCTCCATTCAAACTATTCTCCAAATTTACTCTTCTTTCTATATCAGCGGTGTACCTTCCATCCCTGCTAAAAGCACATCCAAGATATACAAACTCATTCACTTGCTCCAGCATAACATCATCGACCATTATCCTTGCATTCGTTCTGGTTTCTTCTCTTTCAAACACCATAACCTTTGTTTTCTTCGCATTCAAATGTAAGCCTTTCGCCTGACAGTCATCTTTCATCATTGTGACTAGTGTTTGCAGTTCTGATGGCGATTCGGCTAAAAGCACGGCATCATCCGCATAAAGCAAGGTGCTTACAACTAGATCACTCATTCGCACCCCAACATCCATCAATCTTATTCTCTGGAGACAATCGTCCAGGTATAGGATGAACAGCAAAGCCGACAGCACGCAGCCCTGCCTGACGCCAATATTGACGTCAAACCAGGGCGACAGGCTGCCATCCACTCGCACGCATGCCATACAGTCCTCGTAAGTGGACTGCACAGCACGCATCAATTGGCCATTAATCCCATATCCGGGCAATATGTCCCAGAGCTCCTTCCGCACAACCCTGTCAAGTACAAGTCATTTAATATAAATGCAATAAAAAATCTTGATGACAGCTCTTAGGTGCGGCTCGTTGGGTGTGAACCTGTTAGCCTTGCGCGAATCGTATTTCGTGTGATGAGTATAAGTTCCGATGACTAAGTTCCCCGTATCCCCCCCCTTTTTTTTTATAACGCAGGTGGAATGTCTTTGGACACCATCCTCGGGTCTTTCGGGGAAGGGCCAATGCAGGAATAATGCCTGCATCGAGGATATGTGGGATTCTCAGCGATCGGTTCTCCACGCTCACTTCTAAATCGGACGCCGAAGTACCCTAGGGAGCACAGTGACCCACTTCACAAAATGAGGAGTGATACTATCAGGCATATAAGACGGACAATAGGAACGATGAGATGGAAAGGTCCAATGGAAGAACGCAAAGTGGAAAGACCAAGTAAAACGGTCGTCTGATGACATATCGGAAACAGCAGGCGAGGATTGGATGATCCTAAGCAAAAATCTGGAAGAAGATGGAGGAGGTCTTCACTCGAAGAGGGGTCCAAAATCAAGACTAACCAAAAATTACTAACATAATACTAACTTAATTACCTACAAACATATATTACTTTACATACTATCATCACACCTAACAAAACTAACAGGCTGTATGTATGTAAAAGAAAACTGTTCTTGTAAAAAGATTTTGGAAATAAAGGCTTTATTATTATTATAATGTATTGTTACGAGTTACAGGACTCGAATTAAAATGCCGTTGGAATTATTATAGAGTTTATTAGAACTATACAAACACGTATAGCACAGGTACAAATATAACTGAACACAACCAGTCCAAACGTAATGCACGATTCAATAACACGCGCAAAGTCCGTCACTAAATGTACACACGTCTTGCCTCGCTTGTGTTATCGCTTTGACTGCCGATCTTCCCATTGGGCCATTACTTTATAATGCACAGATACAATATATCTGCCAGATCGTGTGGACCGAATTTCTTAGAATCAGTCCGACACACCTGGCTAATGACTGCCATAAAAGATTACAATACACAATGGGCTGTTTTCTAATCACAATTTATAAAACGCAAAGTAAACAAAAGAAGTCCAGATGCCGAAAGGAAATAAAGTGTGTTTTGTATGTATGTCTTTGAAGACCCCGGACTTCTGGAGGGCTTACGTGGGGGAGGGGGGCATGGGAAGATCAACAGTAGAGGCCCCTTGACAAATTTAATGTAAATGTGGCGTGACACTGACTTATTATTATATCTTCAGGTGGCCAGGCAACCGCTGAATGCCCAGCACTCTGACACTGAAGACTCGGAAGGGATGGATGTCTTGGGAGTTGTTGGTAAGAGAATTAATTAATCATATATTCCGTTTCACAAGTCAATGGCATGAGGAGTAATGTTCTACTTCTCAGTATATATTTTCTAACAGGGCTGCCTCGAGAAGTGGCCCGTCTCCGGCTAAGACCAACTAGGTCATCGTCCATACTGCATTCCGTCGAGGATCTCTCCACCGACAGCACTTGCGTCTACAAAGCTACTAGGCGAAAACTTAGCAGGTAATATTCTGGAAGGGTAGATCATTTTTCTGATTCTATCTAACCTAACTAGTCACCATTAAACTACCTAGACCAGAAAGAATCTAAGATAAAGATAGTAATGCATCAAAGATAACAGGGGGTAACCAAAAAAATTGTTAAGTTATATTGGACTGGTCATCTAACATTTTTATTGCTGGAGTTTTTATAATTGCTCACGCCACCGCGTAACGAACTATGATGCCCCGAGAAAGTAATCCACCCCGCACTTCCGCGTCTCAACGATCAGTCTGGATCGATCCGTCGTAAACACATTACGCATCGCGCGCACCTCAGTGATAAGTGGCAAGTGAATCTAGTGTTATACAACGAGAATACATAATGCTGCTCCTGTGTAGCAGACACTCCGGTTACTCAGCTCCTATTATCAACTCAATCATATTATTACAAGTAAGTCCATTTATCTCCAATCCCTCCTTTACCCTTGCACCCTTGAAATCTGGCAATCGGTCAGATCAATAATATTATAGGTAGTCCACGTTTGACCACCAATCAAATCTTGGCCAATTTGGAGCGAAGATATGGTAAGATGCTTACCTAAAAGGTATCTATTCACACGGGAATTCAAGGCACCTAGGTTCTAAGTATCAGAAAATACGGACTCTGGAAATGAGTTCCATCACCTTTGCGTTGCACATGATGAAGATAGACGCAAAGCGCTTCGTTCTTATAGGTGGAATGTCCACCCTATGTCTATGATGGAAGGGAGGCCGCGGGGTCAGATCAAAGAGCTCAGCTGCACACTCTCCAATGTATATCTCATAGAAAACCGATAAGCTGGCAACTCTGCGTCGATGTTCAAGACTTTGACTTTTGGCGCAGAAAAGCTGGTCGGTGCCAACCAGCCTCCTAGATCTACGCTCATACGACTCTAGTACTACAGTACAGGAGTGCAGCAGATAGGCTGACGACCCACCTGATGGAAGGTGATTGACGTCGGCTATAGACATTTGAAACGCCAAAAGTGTAGCAATGTGCTGTCGACCTCAAATGGAGGACTGAATCCTGGCCGTTGATGCCGGAACACAACTCAAGGTTGTATTACGGCAATCTCTAGATAGACCAGGGGTGGTTAACCATCCAGACAGAAAAATGCCTTAACACCTGGCTGTGGGTTATTTTGTCGTCTCTTACAACAATATATTATACTTGACAATAAACTAACCATGGTCCCACACATTGAATCGTGTATTGGAAAAGCATATGTTAGGAGTTATCTGTCGAAACAGAAAAGAACTTCGAATTCCGAGTATTAAAATTTCTCTTTATAATTCTTTAGTTAGGAGTCACCTAGAGTATTGTAGCGTTGTTTGGAGGCCGCATTATGCCAATTACCCGGTTAGGATCGAGCGCGTTAAAAAAAATAATTGTAAGGCATCTTTCTTGGGCAACATCAGTAGGAAATCGTATTACTCCATATTCCGACAGGCTTAGATATTCAAAATGTTACCCTTGTCATCACGTAGAGATTTACTGGATTTGATGTTTTTATTCAAAATTGTCAGAAATAAAATAGATTGCCCACAGCTCTTAGAACTTTTAAATTTTGCTGCCCCCATTAGGATTCCGCGTTATTATATCAAGCCCTTTGTACCGCCATTACGCAAAACAGCTCTTGGTTTTAACTCGCCTATTCCTCGTTTATGCAGGTTATATACTAAAATGAACAGTATAGACATACATCATGACTCTTTATTCAAATTTAAGAAATACATTCACTCAGTATTAAGAAATAAAAGTTAAGTCTAGCGTTTTACCTTGATTTTTTTTGTTGTGTATTTTCTTTATATTAAGCGAGCTATGTTTGCCTGTAAGAGACTGTACATTTAGCATAAGACCATTAATATGTATATTTAATTAAGCATATCAATGTATGAGTTGTTGGCAAACTTAATAAATAAAAACTAAAAAAAAAAAGATGCCTTGCACCAGAAATTAATATTCTTTCTCTGCATACATAACTCAATGTTTGCAGGTAAATAAATTTGCGAACGATCCAGCAGGTTAGTAAATGGTTAGCACCACTTATCGACATGTATACGACACCAAGGGAGCTAATGCATTACTGACCTCGAGTGGAATTATATTTTTTAAGAAGAAAGAATTTATTTGCTAGAAACGCGACAATACGAAGCTTTTAAAATATTTTATACATTTCTATGAATGAATTAAAACACTTTATTGTTCACCAAAAATTAAAAATCCATTCTTAAAAACTAGATACAATAAATGTCTAACAAATCACTTAAAGCGATCTCTTACAGGCAACCCCCATTAATTTGTTGTACGTCGCATTTCCAAAAAATAAGGTCGGCAACTCAGCATAAATCTGTGCAGAAATTACCTCCAGCACAGCGCTAAAATGCGTCCCTGAAGTTTGTACAAGTCATTGCGCAAAGCATAATAAGTTCACGCGTAATACACAACATAGAGGAAGAGTGTTGCGCTCTCGGTAGTCCTCGATCCGAACTATCATAGCATCTCTTTCACGCTTCTCACTGTCAGTCGTAATAAACGTTAAGCAGTAGTAGTAGAATTCGCCACAAAGGCAGGCAAGAGAATCTTAGTCCATACAGCCAATTCTGATGTTTAAGTCTTCGTATAGTAGTGCAGTTGAATTGTAGGCTACAACCAACGCCATTCAACGGAGTTCTTGTGAAAACTCAAAAGGCCACATTTGATTACTGTTCACATTTCTCACAAAAACACATAATATGACTACTCAAAAACTGTCAATATCCTAAAACTTTAAAAGTTGACAGGACCCGCGTGCTTAAGTTTTGTACTTACTGTCTTTATTACTCAATATAGGCACCGATTACACCTATCACATTTTCCTTTTAAGACCATACACATCCGTCAATTGCACTGTTCTCCGCTATCTCTTCGGGGGAAGATCTCCAGGTAGCGGCACAGTACGCCTTTTAGTTGGCACATTCAGTGCCAACCCGGCCTCGTTGTAAAATGTCTGACCCACCGTGGATAACTAATTTCATCGATATTTCACAAAAATGTTGATGTTATTTTCAGATCTTTGTATATTCGACCTCCATTACCAAGTCGTTTGGCCCAGAATAAGCTGTCAGAACCTGTCATCATCAAGCCGGAGCAAGAGGTTAAAGAGGATATAGTCGAAGAGAAGAAACGAAGAGGATGCGTCGAGAAAATATCGAGGTAATTCTTTAAAATGTCTTATTGCACAGTTGGAGCAATTTATTAGCACACAGATCTATTCACATTCACTTCCTTGAGTCGTCTTGTACACAAATTTTCTCAATAACGTTTCTATTGTAGCACCGTTGGTGTTGCAAATGTCCAATGGCAACCCGACGGCAACCACTTTCCATCAATTCCGTCGACAGTCTGTTGTACACGAACAATAAGAAATGTGGATTTTTTTTTATTGCAGGAGTTCAGCAGACAGGCAGACGGCCCACTTGATGGAAAGCGGTTACCATCGCCTATGGACATTTGCAACACCAAAGGTGCTACAAATGCGCTGCTGCTCTCTTAAGGGAGACTGGAACCTGGTCACTAATGCCGGAACACAATTCAAGGTTATGGCGGTATACTCTAGACCAGGGGTGGTAGCCATTCAGCCGGGCAAATACCCTATCACCTGGCGGTGGGTTGTTTTTTGTCGCCTCTTAAGACAGGCCGTAAGAAATTGTATTCTTTCTCCGTTCCTGCACGGATAAGATTTTAAGAAAGAGTGTTATCAAATTAATTTCTTCAAGGCAGGCACATTGGTAGAACCTCTGGTGTTGCAAATGCCTGTAGGCAACGGTAACCATTTTGAATAAAGAAATATAGGCATCAGCGAAATGAAGAAGAATAATCCGTTATCTACTTATTTCTCTGTTTTCAGGTACCTAGATGTTTCCCTCCTGAAATCTTGGAGGTTTGGCTTGCTATGTGCTTCGGTAGCGTTGATGTCATGTGGGTCACCTTACGCCCTGTACTACCTTCCAGCGTATACAGTCGCCGCTGGACACAGCAAGTCAGCTGCTGGTAAGAACCAAAATATCCATGTACTAAGTTTTTTGTTAAGTGTCCATTCGCTTCGGTGGATGTGTGAAGTCATATAGATGCACCGCCTCATCAACAACATCCGTGGAGTTTTCACATCTCTGACATAGCAGATTACCTACAAGACAGTTCCTTAGGTTAGTATGGTCACGTTTTACGGAAACCGGCTAGTTATGTGGGGAACAAAGTCAAGTCTTTATCCGTGCAGGAACGGAGAAAGAATACAATTTCCTGCGACCGGACGGCCTGTCGTAAGAGGCGACTTAACAACCCACAGCCAGGTGGTAGGGCATTTGCCCGACTGGATGGCTACCACCCCTGGTCTAAAGTATGTCGCCATAACAACCTTGAGTTGTGTTCCGGAATTAGTGACCAGGTTCCAGTTTCCCTTAAGAGAGCAGCAGCACATTTGTAGCAACTTTGGTGTTGCAAATGTCCATAGGCGATGGTAACCGCTTTCCATCAAGTGGGCCGTCTGCCTGTCTGTTGATCTCATGCAATAAAAAAAAAGGAATTTCTATCACGTACTGGAAGAAGAGGGCAGCCTTTGGGGAAGAGTTGCCACGTGCTGCAAGATAGAGGAGGTCCTGCGGTCGAAGTGACTGGAGGCAACCCCTAGAGAAGCGTTGCCACGTCCTCAATTGGATTGGTCCCATCCCGTCTAGAGTATGTCAACTTTGAATTGTGTCGGCACTAGGGGTCACGTTATAGTTCCCCTTCGAGACCAACATCACTCACATTAGTAGCACCTTTGGTCCTTTGGCGGCCTCTGTGGTTGAGGCTAAGCCTTTGCCGGCTTACCTCCGCTGCAACGCAGAGTAAATTTGGCAAAATAATTTTCTTCGTGCTTTTCTATGGTCTGGGTATCTGGGATCAGCCTCAGAGTAATCCGTTGTAGATTACCCATAAAGCAAGCGTAACTTGCTTAATTTGGAGATATACAATGTGTGTGTTTGTTTGCCAATTATTGTTATTGTATTATTTGGTGTTACAAATGTCCTTAGGCGGTGGTAACCATTTCCCAACACGGGAGTCATCATCTTCTACTGTACTTCAGCATTTAATTAAAAGGATTCCTACAGTAATTACAATCCTTTCTACTTCAGGTCACTTGGTAGCAATAAGTGCAGTGCTGGACTTATGCGGACGTCTGGGTCTTGGCTGGCTATGTGACCTCCATCTCTTCTGCAGAAGAAAAGCTTATATCGTTTGGTAAGTGATTTGGGAAATCCATAACACCAATATGCTAATTTGTCTCTGAATTTTCGCTTTTTTTATTGCATAAGCTCAGCAGACAGGTAGACAACCGTCCTGATGGAAAGCGGTTACCATCGCTTATGGACATTTGTAACACCTAAGATGCTATCAATGTGCTGCCTTTCTTTAGAGAGTGATTGGAACCGGGCTACTAATGCCGAAACACAGCTCAAGGTTGTTACGGCAGCATACTCTAGACTAGGGGTGGTAGCCTTCCACATGGGCAAATACCCTACCACCTGGCTGTGGGTTGTTTGATCATCTCTTAAGACAGGCCGCCCCAACACAGGAATTCAAATTCGTAAAGAATCCGAAATTGCTATAGTATTTTCTTTCTTCTGTGGGGTCAAGACACGGACACTGACGGCAGGATTAGTCCACAAGTTCCAAGTCGCTCAACGGGCTACGGAGCGAGCTATGTTGGGTGTTTCTCTTATGGATAAAATCAGAAATGAGGACATCCCTAAGATCCGTAAGACGAAGGTAACCGACATAGCTCGCAGAATTAGCAAGTTAAAGTGGCAGTAGGCCGGTCACGTCTGCCGCAGGACCGATAGCCGATGGAGCAGACGAGTCCTGGAATTGAGTCCACGTCTCGGTGGACTGACGACCTGTTCGAGGTCTCTGGTAGGCGCTGCATGAAGAAGTCAGAGGACAGGGATGAGTGGCGCCGACTTGGGGAGGCCTTCGTCCAGCAGTGGACTGCGAATGGCTGACGACGAACTTTTCGCTACTAGTACACAAAATAAAACTACGTTGTAACGATTTTCAGCGTGGTAATTTATTTGATTTTTGTTATTCCGACGTTTCGGTCCTGATCACAGAAGACAAAGATGTCAAGTGTCAATGAGTAATGTTAAAGTTTTATACGAACTAGTCAGGGGTAGGCTAAATAAATTACCGCGCTAAAAACCGTTAAAAAGTAGTTTTATTATGAAATTTCTGTTTCAAATTCTTTACGAATTCGAAATAGGAATTTGAAGATGTTACTACAAGTCACGTTAGAATAGAAAACACTTTATTGTTCAACAAAATAAACATTAACAGAATGAATAATTACTATTGTTACGAGTGCGGGACTCGAATTAAAATTCCGTTGGAATTACTATAGAATTTATTAGAACTATGCAGACACGTAGAACACAGGTACATAAATAACTGGACGCAACAAGTAAGAACTGCACGATTCAATAGCACGCGCAAAGTCCGTCACTATATAGCTTATCGAATGTACGTCTTACTCGTATCGTAATTGTCGGTTGACTGCCTCCCCCTCCGTTCGGGCATTCCTTTTATCCTGTAAAATTTCCACGAATTAGTTCGACACACCTGTCTAATGACTGCCATAAAAGGTTACAATACACAAGAGACCTTTTTTCGTAATTACAAATTTTAAACACAAAGTAAACAGAAGAAGTCCAAATGCGGGTAATAAACTGTTCTTTATGGCAGGCAGGTGTGCATTTGCTTTTGTCGGCATGTAACACTATAATTTAACGGCAAAACAAACGGCGGCCTTATTGCTTAAAGCGATTTCTTCCAGGCAACCAGACTGATAGGATACTTTTAACAACTTATGACTAGGTATAATTAAATTAAAAATAAGTAAAATAAAAAAGGAAAAACAGTACAATGTGGACAGTAAACAGTAAAGTTAAGAAGAATTGAATAAATTACGTTATTTGGATCCAGAATCAGATTCTGGGTCCAACAAAAGGAGAGGATAGTAGCTGGAGGGTCCGAAGTAACCTCGAAATTGAGAATAGGAGAAATAAAAGCTCACCGCCTCCGCTGGCTCGGTCACGTAGAACGGATGGGAGAGGATCGCAGCGTGAGGAAAGCATATTTGGGACGGCCGTCTTAAATATCGCTGGAAGGACAGAGTAGAGGCGGACCTGTCGGAGCTAGGAGCCAGTAATTGGCAAGAATCCGCACAGGACCGAGAAAAGTGTCATGCTCTCGTTTCAGAGGCTAAGACCCACTTTGGGTCGCTAAGCCAACGGGGTAAGTAAGTACGTTATATGGGATATGACAGCCACACAGTCGTGATTGAGATAGGCAGTGGTCTTAGGAAGGGATGGATAAATGCACTTGTTCTTCTAAAGGCCCAATAGAATTATTTGTATACTTTGCAGTATACTGGTGGCTGGCATTGCTGTACTGACTCTACCAAGCTTGACTTCGTGGTGGGCTCTTGCTGTCGCTTCAGGTACTTAAACCTAAATCCTTGTAACTAAATCTTTTGGTGACATTATTCTTTTCGTCAAATATATATTAGGTACATGTGTATATATTACGGCCAATTTAATTAATGGGGCAGTATTAATATGGACCGGTCATTAGGAATAATGACTGATTGACTGATGATTCCCAGGATAAAAAGTAACAGAGTTTGAGAGTAGGAATTTGCTGTCGATCAGCGAAAACCGCATCGGAATCGGCCCAGTAATTTTTATGTGAATTCCGAACAGACAGACAAGAAATAAATAAAAAAATGCATTGTGTTCTCCATCGTTTATATTATTATAGTCTGTTACAATTAAATTTTTTTAATACTTTAAATGTACAGACACGGCATGTTTAGAATGTTATACTAATATATAATATGTATTGCAGGAGTTCAGCAGACGGTTACCATCGCCTATGGACATTTGCAACACCAAAGGTGCTACAAATGCGCTGCTGCTCTCTTAAGGGAGACTGGAACCTGGTCACTAATGCCGGAACACAACTCAAGGTTGTTATGGCGACATATTTTAGACCAGGGGTGGTAGTCCTTCCACCTGGCTGTGGGTAGTTTTGTCGCCTCTTACGACAGGCCGCCCCGACGCAGGAAATTGTATTCTTTCTCCGTTCCTGCACAGAGAACCTAACCTAATCCCCTAATTGGTATCATGTTTTGCCTCCTTCTCAGCTTGTCCTTTGACAAAAGCCTCCCTCAAGCTGTTTGCTGCCCATTCTACCTTGTCTTTGCAGGTTCTGGACCACAGTGTTCCTGCTGTTTGTTTAAAATCGTCCCCCCACCTCTTGTATTGACTTCCTCTTCTCCTTTCACCGTCTCTGGGGTACCACTCACTTATTTCTCGTGTCCATTTATTTTTATTGCCTCTCATTATGTGTCCGGCCCAATCCCATTTCAATTGTTTCGTTATTCTTGATACGTTTTTGAACTTAGTAAATTGATTGATTGTTGTGTGTGTGTGTGTGTGTGTGTGTGTGTGTGTGTGTGTTTGTTTGTGTGTGTATGTATATATATATGTATAGTTCGTATTTCGCACAACGTGTCAGCATTGTCATGCAGCGTGGCAATGCAGCCTACCTCTGGGCACGCTTCCCTTTGATAGCAGTTTGGTACATACTTTATATTAATATATTTATAATTTAGTTTATTTTTAAGTATTTAGTTTAATTTGTAATTTTTTGATCCTTTTTGCTGTGGAATTATGTTTTATATTAATTATACTTTTTTATATTAATATCAATGGTAATACTAAAAATTAAACTATCCTATAAGTAAACCTAATTTAAAAATATATATAAAAAATAAATTTAAAACTTAGTTTTATTTTCTTTAATTGTAAAGTCCATTCTAAATTATAGTTTATGGATTTTTGTTTCGTGTTTAGTAGTACTAGGTCTATCTCCATATTAAGGTAGTTAAAGAGTACTAGTACCACGGAATTCTTGTTTAATATAGAAGATGTAATATAATATATCAGAGTTCTAGGCAGAATGCCCAGCGACAGTGGTCTGCTGGGGCTAGACGGGCTTTAGTATAAGTTTTTACTTTTTTTACTATTGTATATATATTTTTAAGTTAGTTTAGTATATGGGAGCTGCTTACGTCTGGACATCGCAGCGGACAACGAACTACTGATTAGCGCAACGCGGTAGCGCACATATTAATAGTTGCTCCATCTCGCTCGCACATCATCCCTCCCGCTCGCACACTGTGCTATATATTCTACTAGCTGTGCGACTCGTTAATACTTGTACTTAAGATTACCGCTTCCAAAATAAATGAGTTCACTTCAGTTCACATCAGCAGTCGACAGTGAATATTAACGCTCTACCATCTGAAGTATCATGTAACCTCTACCTCTCGCTGCTATAAGTAATTGTATAAAATCTATCCATGTATTCATATAAGTACTGATCATGTCTTTGTTTTGCTGGGAAAGTAAACACACACACATATATAAGTATAGAAGATATTATATATTATATTATAGGTGCATATGGGCTCTGCCTGGGGTGTTGGTTCCTGCTGGTTCCAGTACTTTTGGCTGACGCCTTCGGAACTGCCCGCATCGCCTCCTCGTATGGCTTGGTCAGAATGTTCCAGAGTTTAGCTGCTGTGTCTGTACCACCAACAGCAGGTATTCGATCTTTATTTCTTTATTGTACACAAATAGTTATATATGTGGCAGTTTGCTGCCACATATATAGCAGACAGAACAGACGAGCTTGCATGACAAGAGTTATGAATGTCAAAGAGGCAAGTGAGGTGTGTAAGAATAAGCCTAAATGGCACTCTGTTGTTCTTGCCTACCCCGCAAGGGAACTGGCGTGAAGTTATGTATGTATGTATGTATGTATGCTGCATATGTTAAATATTGAAGATATAATTGTAAAATTTCCCTAAAGTAATATCTGATATGGGTTTATCTAACCTGTTAATTATCACGCCTAGAATATCATTTCACTTGACATATAAAATGTCAGTTGATTTTGACATTAACTTGACTTACGAAATGTCAATTGATTTTGAAGGATGAAGGGGACGCTAGAAGTGCGCGCACGTGAAATCTGCGCGCGGCAGTATTTTATATAAACCAATAACGAATAAACTTGTGCATTAATTAATACACTCTGGGTGGCATAGTGACCAACTTCACCTATAGGGGTTTGATCCGCCGCATCCCCAACTGTGAGCTGACCCCTATAATGTAGTCACGGGAGGAGATTTTGCGCATATCTGCGCCTCCGGAGGCCAGGCTGACGACGGCGTCCGGAGGTCGCATGCGCAGCTCTCTCTCTTTCTCACTCGGTGGTCTCCTTGCGGGACATATAGTGCCTCGCAGAAGGATGAAACCGCCTTCCAGTGATCGTCACTGTGGAGCATAGCCTCAACTAGTCCGCACAGCGAATCGATTGGTCCTACGATGGCCTCGAGCTCATACCTCTGAGGTTGCCATGCAGCGCGCTCGAGCAACGTGTGATTACAGTGTATAATGTGCCGCACTTGCGGCATTGAAAGAAAGACAAACATCCCACGATCTGATGCAGATACTTATCAAAGCACCCGTGCCTGGTAAGTATTTGCGTCATCCTGAAGGTCAGGGTCCCGCGTTTCCACGCAATCCATTGCAATTCATCCCTGAATCACCTCCACTGTATCAAATCTCTTTGGCAAGTATGGATCATGGTCGCGGTTCACGTCCTGATTGCTTCCACCTCTGCCCGGTAATACACCAGGCCCTAGCGTGGGTATCCTGTTGCGAGCGTCGCACCTTGGCAAGGACGTCCGCTTGGAATTCCCAGGGCGGATCTCGCGCCACTCACGCGCCATCCACGCCAGTTCCCTTGCGGGGTAGGCACGAGCAACAGAGCGCCATTTAGGCTTATTCTTACACACCTCACTTGCTTCTTTGACATTCATAACTCTTGTCATGCACGCTCGTCTGTTCTTAAGGCTCCTGATATCACCATCGATAATAGTCTTAAGGGTTAAAAAACAGAATTATACAGACGGGCAAATGCCCTACCACCTGGCTGTGGGTTTTTGTCGCCTCGTACGAGAGCCCGCCCCAAAGCAGGAAATTGTATAATTACTCGGTTCCTGCACAGATAAAATGATGATAAAGCTATCAGGGCTTCCTTAAATTGGTGCTTTAGCCAAAATCTATTTTTACAGGTCTAATCCGTGATGTCACTGGTGGTTATTCGTGGTGCTTCTACGGCATGGGCTCCTGTATGGTGTTGGGTTCGATACCGGTTATTGCATTCCATATCTTCACCAAGAACGAAGACGCCGAGTCTTCAGTAGATCAAGATAATTAAGTTCACTTGTTTTAGTTGGTGCGATAGTTACACACTGTGCGGTTCACAGGAACCCTTCTTTTAATGCCCGTTTCCTATATCTTACCGACCGTTCATTTGCCCTACTACTGGTATAAAATTGACATATAGCCTCCTTATCATGGGGTTAGGGGGAGGCCTTTACGTGAATCCCGAATAAATAGACAAGAAATGTAATAAAAATTGCTTTGTGTTCTCCGTCGTTTATATAATCTATTCCAGTTGTTTTTGAAGTTAAACTTCTATATACGCGGGGGGTCTTAGGATTTTTCTGTCACGAAAAAGCGTTACGGCCGCATGGAGGAGCGGCAATAATTTTAGAGTATACTATGGATGCGTTCTTTGGTTCCGAATCGAATTCAGTTTTTTTGTTTGATAAAATAAAATATGTTTAAATAACAAATGCATTCATTAAAATGTACCTAACCTAATCAAATCATAATTTGCAGTAAACCTGCGAAACATCGAAATGTGTGCTGGGACATATACTAGAATGATAATAATAATAATAATCGGCAGACAAACACACATATTGTATATCCCCAAATTAAGCAAGTTACGCTTTTATGGGTAATATACAACGGACTAGTCTGGGGCCGATCCCAGACATCCAGGCCATAGTAAATAACGGAGAAAATACGTTTCCGAAATTTACTATACCAGGAATCGAACCCGAAGCCTCTGCGTTGTAGTGAGGTAGGCCGGCAAAGGCTTAGCCCGCTCAACCACAGAGGCCATCAGAAGTGAAACTTCAACGGATAAGTGGAAAGACGAATCGCGCAATTTTACGGGCAGCTTTTCAAATTTTTATTTTTTATTGCTGGAGTTCAGCAGACAGGCAGACGGCCCACTCGATGGAAAGCGGTTACCATCGCCTATGGACATTTGCAACACCAAAGGTGCTACAAATGCGCTGCTGCTCTCTTAAGGGAAACTGGAACCTGGTCACTAATGCCGGAACACAACTCAAGGTTGTTATGGCGACATACTTTAGACCAGGGGTGGTAGCCATCCAATCGGGCAAATGCCCTACCACCTGGCTGTGGGTTGTTTTGTCGCCTCTTACGACAGGCCGCCCGGCCGCAGGAAATTGTATTCTTTCTCCGTTCCTGCATGGATATTTTCAAATTGGACAAGTACATAATCAAGTCGCGCTACTACTCAAAATTAAGAGGAAGGACGGAACGAGGCATATGCTATAATAGTACAATCACGGATATTGACATGACAACGTGACAATGTCGTAGTACGACCGTTAGTTAAATGAAGTGACCGAGGCCGAGCGCATCCGATTTTTAACGAACATTTCCGAACTAGTTTTGAACGGGACAAATGACGGAATGACGCTCACCGCCTCACCGGCCTCATCGCTTCGAATGTACTGCCGCGATACAAACCATATGCTGCGTTTCCACGCTTGCCAAGGCTCGGCAAGCGTCCGCAAGCACAAGCGTGTAAAGAGGGCGTTTGGCTTGGCTTGCGTGAGCTTGTGGACGCTTGTATTCGATCCGGGCTAGTGTCGCTTTTTGGACACAAATCAAAGGGCGCTTGCGACGCGTTCACACATTGGCGCATATACATATACACCGGCACCGTTAAATTTTGAATACCGTAAATTTTTAGAAGGTTTTAGGTTCACCTTCTAAATTTTTATGAAGTAACCGAAATACCAATTAAACTGAAAAACTTATTAGTTACCGGGTACGATTTTTGTGAATCTTTATCATCCACCATCTTCGTGGTCGTCGGGCTTTCCTTGCTTGTGTTTTACTTTGCTTGTATTTGAAATGAAAGTAGGTTAAACCAAACGTAATAGCCGATACAAGTTCGACGTCCGCCATGCTTGGATGTACGTAACACACTGACGGATTCACAAGCGTGTAAACGACTCCCAAATGCCAAGCGAGATTTGTGGACGCTTGCCGAGCCTTGGCAAGCGTGGAAACGCAGCATAAGGTCTTCGGACCAACAACATAAAGTCAAGTCCAATATAATAAAAAAAAAGTCTCATTATTGTTCGAGCCGTCGAACGGGACGGACCTCTCTGGGTAGTTGTAACGCTGTTGGAATAAACGATACCGAGTACTCTTGAAATTCTATTTCGAGGACTCAAATATGGGTCGTCACCAAGAAGCCAACAATTGTGACGTCAGCATTGACGTCACACTTTTTATAAACACTACGGTGATTCCACCTCCGTTAAGTTAAGTAAATAATTATTCTTATTATATACCTATACCAATTTGAATTGAGTTAAAAATACAATTGTTACTATGTTTGAACTAATAATGTTTTATAGATTATGTGCCAATAAATTAGCAACCATTTAAAAAATTGAAAATATTTTATTAGTTATTAACCGCGACTTAGTCCATATTTGACTTGAAATTCCCTTGAGATTCCCGGGACACAAAGTACCGTAGCTAAAAAAAAAATTAAGCTGTCGTTTTAGTCAAAACTGTATCGGAATTAGATAATTTTTCTGCGCTTATTATGTCTTTGTCTTATTGAGTATGCACTGCATTAATTCTTCGAAAACTAATTGTAATAATACTTCTGTATGTATTTAAAAAAGAATCTGAAATAGATGAATATGATAAAAAATGTGTGCTCGGACACATAGTAGAAGTGAAACTTCAACGGATAAGTGGCAAAACGAATCGCAACATAATTTTAACTTGAAGTTTTACGGGCAAGTTTTCAAATTGGACAAGTACATTAACAATATGCCCGTAAAACTTCAAGTTAAAACTTTGTTCGATTCGTTTTTCCACTTGTCCGTTGAAGTTTCACTTCTACTATGTGTCCCAATACAAATTTCGATTTTTCGCAGGTTTACTGCAAATTATGATTTAGTTAGGCTAGGTACATTTTAATTAATTCATTTTATATTTAAACATATTTTATTTTATCAAACAAAAATACTGAATTGGATCCGGAACCAAAAACGCATCCATAATCTACTCTAAAATTATTCCGCCATTCCACGCGGCCGTAACGCTTTTTCGTGACAGAAAAAAATCCTAATAGAAGTTTCACTTTAAAAAGAATTTTTAGTTAGATGTGTTACTGGGGAGTCTGTTGCCGCTTCTTCTCCTTAAATAGCGAAAGTACGTTGCGAAGCGATGTACAGTCGTGTTATGAAAAGGTTCGCCAGTTTTCAAATTGATTCATCTAACGTTCCGCGAGCAACTTACCTTTTTGTGGTGTATTCACATCACTAGTTTGTAAGTTTGCATTGTCTATGTTTTTGTTCTTTCTCTTTGGTCTTTGTGTGTCATGTCGGTCAGTCGTATTCTCGTATAAAATTTTGTATCTTTTAAAATAAACAGTTTAAAGTCAGTCTGTATAGTTATTATCATTTATAATTTATCTCTACCCATAACTTAAATAATAAATACAATCAAAAAGGACACAATACTTTTCAAACTAAGTTACAGAATAGACTGTTCCACAGAAGATTATGCTTAACTGTTTCACAATAAAGTTTTAAATTACTTATATCATAGTTGTTTGATTTCCTATCTTGTCTAAAAAGATTGTTTAGAGATTTAAAACCTTTTTACTGTTTTAAATATTTATGATAAGCGTAGTGATTATTAGTCTCTTTGTTTCTTATTATTAATCGCAGCTTCTGTCATTGTCAATATTGCAATTTTCTTTTTGACGTTTCTATATTTATAAACGTAACATTTATTAAAATGTTGGCAGTATTGTTTCTTAATAAAACTACGTTTTAACGGTTTTAAGCGCGGTAATTTTATTTGATTTTGGTTTTTCCGACGTTTCGGCCACTTTTCAGTGGCCGTGATCACGGAGGACAAAGATGTCAAGTTTTGATGATTAGATCCCAAACAGGTGGTACTTGCCAACTATCTTCTCTATAGAAATTTGGGTGTTTTTTTGATTTCTTTTCGTGTATTTTTTGCGTTGGCATTCGAAATATGTACAAAAATAGAAGTAGAAATTAAAATGAATGTCATAATCATGTTGGTGTTTTTAGTTTTTTTTTTTTGCAATCAGTATCCGATATGGTCGACCGCACATCTGACATTCGTCTATTTAGCTTGGTCGGATGGATCACACTGCAATCACAGTTGGCGCCAATCTGTTTTTACTTTTATAGGAAATGAAAATATAATTAAATTTTTCTTTTAAAGTCCCCTTGGATATCGGGTAGCCTGGAAGAGATCACTATAAACGATAAGGCCGCCCATTGTTCTAATGGAAATGTATTCATATTAAATCGTCTACGATTAATTTATGGTCAACAATAAAGAGTTTTCATTCATTCATTCATCTGAAGTAAAACCTTCAATCAACGTCCGTCATTGAAGTCAATGGGTAAGGTTCCCGGCTACGTGACCTCGCTGGATCACCATACTGATATATGAGGCATATAAACTGCAATCTTGAGAACTCAAACAGATTGACACATGCCATAGGACCGATAATCTATATATATAAAAATGAATCGCAAAATGTGTTTGTAAGCGCATAACTCAACAACACCTGGACCAATTTGGCTAATTCTTTTTTTTAAATGTTTGTTGAAGTCCAAGGATGGTTTTTACGGCGGGAAAATTTCGAATAATTGCCGGGAAAACCCTAAAAACAGCTCTTTTTCTTTTTCCCATACAAACGTTTTCTAACTAAAATGTAGTGTCAATTTGTACTGTATTGCTATTCAATAAAGTTCATATTAAATTAAAGGCTTTCACTGTTGTCTAAACAATGTAGGTGTGTTCCTAACGCTAAAGAGTCAATTTGCACTTTATTACCGCTGTACAAAGTTCAAATTCAATCATATCTATCAAAACAGTGTGCGTGTGCGCGTTGGAGGATCCTATATCGCGTGCCGAAACTAAAACAAAAGAAATAATATCGCGAAGCCGACCAAATTGAAAATCAGTACTAATGATCTATAGCTCTTACATTTTGTAACTATTCAATTTGGTTGGTCAAGTGGGTCCCAGAAGGGGGGCCAAAGTTCGTGCAAGCGAAGATGCTTTGGCCACCCGAGCTGAACCCCACACACCCCTATCACCAGGGTGATAGGGGTGTGTGGGGGGTTCTGTTCAGGAGAATTTTTCGCCCCGGCTATAAAATAGGTAGGAACAAAAAACTGCCACATTCCAAATATTTTTGACAGAACGAAGTCTGTCGGGTCCGCTAGTATATAATAAATTCCTGATAAATATAATAGACTTGACATCTGTTAATTTGTCTCGAGTCAAGCGTACCTTTTACTCATGATAAGTTTATGATATACATTTAAATTATAGAAACAATTGATGTTTATCAATGTTATTATACAATTAATGATTATCGCGCGGCAAGAGCATACGTGCGCGGGGCCTTGAATTCCTTCTGTCTCTTCAGGCCGTGCGGGAAGTATAAGACGTTAGATTATCCGTGTTCCCATTGCGGCGCCCCTATACTCGCGGCGTTCGGCTCGCATACCACGGCCACCCGCCATTTTTTTTTTTTTTTGAAGCGGTGGAAATTCTATTTACGCACAATAGCCAATACACCCAGGTCCTTTGCAAGGGATTAGACCATCGTTGATCATGAAAGCTTTCCCCTTTGACAAGGGGCAATCCGAACAATAATCAAGCCAGCTTGTGTGGAGACTCAGAGAAG
Source organism: Dendrolimus kikuchii (assembly GCA_019925095.2). Taxonomy (NCBI): domain Eukaryota; kingdom Metazoa; phylum Arthropoda; class Insecta; order Lepidoptera; family Lasiocampidae; genus Dendrolimus; species Dendrolimus kikuchii. The sequence goes on from CM034387.1 coordinate 37,923,057, forward strand.
TTGCACGGGCAACAACCACTACCCACTAAAACCATCCTCCTCCCATGTGCCCCGCGCTTTTTATGTAGGAAAGGCTGAGACTTAGAACGTAGTTACACACAGTCCGAGGCCACCCGCCATACTATAACCTACAGGAAGATGACACAGATGGCGATGATACGGATGATGACTTTTGAAGAACTAAGAAATATCCCTAGAAAAGATAAAAACGGCCTTTTCAGGGCCACATTACGATCTATACAATTTCTCTATGATTACGTCGAAACAACATTTTATCTTACAAATTAAAAACTTTTATTCTCGTGAAAAATTATTCCTATTAATACTTAACATAATTTAGCATAGCGATCGTACTTATCCCATTATCGATATGCACCTCTCCAATTCTTACGCACATCACTACACCTCTCCATAAGACCTGTAAGTGCGAGCGAGACAGACAGATAAATATGATTTATTACCCGAAGCCTCAGTTCATAATGCGTCTACTATAGTAGACTATGAAATCTCATAAGGAATGCTCGTGTAGAGAGCACACGCGTTGGCCTGTGCGCCAGGCGTTAATATCAATAACAGTTTTGTTATTTAAGTATGTGAAAGCGTATCTAATAATGTATTGTCACCTTATCACTCATTAAATTAATCAATTTAGTTCAAAACAAGTCTTTATTATTATCAGTGCCCGCTATATGATTGTTTTAATGACAATAATAAAATTAAACACAAGTGAAATAAAAATTATAATTTAGTAAAAAGAATTATATTTAATACTAGCTGTGCCCGCGACGTCGTCCGCGTGGAATTTGCTTTCAAAACCCTCCGATTTTGAAACATTCTTCATTAGTGCTCCGCTCCTATTGGTCTTAGCGTGATGATATATAGCCTATAGCCTTCCTCGATAAATGGGCTATCCAACACTGAAAGAATTTTTCAAATGATACCAGTAGTTCCTGAGATTAGCGCGTTCAATCAAACAATATTAGTATTTGGCTACAACACTAATACTTACATTTTAAATATCGCGATATCTTTTGAATGAAACATCCGAATTGAATAGTTCAAAAAGTTCTAGAAAGGTATTGAATTCGTCTTGAATATGGAGTAATTTATTTTGATAAGGATTAATACCAAGGTACAAAATAAAGAGTTTTTGAAGCGACGGCATTATAATTATTTAAAAAAAAATCAACGAAAACACTTATTGTGAGATAACTACAATAGTTAGACATATGGTTACGCGATATTTTTGTAGACAATTATATGTTCTGCAAAGTGGTAGTACATTATTTTGTTCTATGATCAATAGTTTTCGCAGCGCACGCCGTGTAAGGATATTTTCGGGTCATTTTTTACACCTTGGGTTACATTATTGGACTTTTAGTAAGGATCCCTAATTTTTTGAAAATATAATATAGTCTATAGCCTTCCTCGATAAATGTACTATTCAACACTGAAAGAATTTTTTTAAATCGGACCAGTGGTTCCTGAGATTAGCGCGTTTAAACAAACAAACTCTTCAGCTTTATAATATTAGTATAGATAACTAGCGGCCCCGGCAGACGTTGTCCTGCCTTTAAAAAATAAAATTCTAGAACCCGATCGAAGCGAATCTAAACCATCCGGGAACCCACTCAGACACACAAAAACAAAATCACCAAAATCGCTCCAGTTGATTAGGAGGATTCCAGAACCCGATCTCAGCGCCATCTACCTGTTCTAATTGTGAATATAAAAGAGTATTTTTTTTTTTTAATTCTAAGTTATGACGCAATAAGATTACAAATCTTGCCAAAATATTAAAGTTTATAATTAACAAATGAAAAATAGGGGTTGATCGTAGAGGGGTGAAAATTAAGGGTTGTATGTATTTTTGTATGTTGTATCATAAAAAAATAGAAATAAAAAATTTTGTCTAAAAAATAAAAAAATAAATTTAGGGGTGGACTACCCCTAACATTTAGGGGGATGAAAAATAGATGTTGGCCGATTCTCATAGATACCGGATAAGCACAAAATATTTCATCAAAATCGGTCAAGCCGTTTCGGAGGAGTATGGCAACGAAAACTGTGACACGAGAATTTTATATATTAGATATTAATTTTATTAATTTTGAATTTGTATGCCTAATAAGTAAATAACATCTGAAACTGCAATGTCCATGTTGTTAAGCAAATAAATAAATTGATTAATTGATCAATAAAATGATTTATAATCCGTTGTCCGAGGTAGAAACCAGCCCTATAAACCTGAAGAGTCAATGAGATCCCATGATCCAAGCGTCTCGACAGCAAACGGCTCAAATATAAAACTCTCACCGAGGGCTACATGAGTGATTCAGCTGTTTCCGCCGCCGTAACGGCTGATCTAGACCTACCTGGTAAATGGGATAAATAAAAAGACGTTGATTGAATGTCTTGAGATTTTCTAGAAGACTGATGACGCCAACTGTGATCGTGTAGTGTAGTATGTTTGTTTTTTCGTTGAATATCCGTTCACGATAACTGGAGGCGCAGGTTTTTTTTTTATTCTTAAAGGCTTAGCCACAGCTTGGCTATTTCGCCTTAATAATTAACAATCAACATATATTTAAATTGCTCATTATGGCTCAGCCAAAATGCTGTTGCACCAGCCTACATCAAACAAATTAATATTATTTCTAAGGCTGTTAGTTTGGACACATGCCACTAATACATGAAAGACGTCATCTATCATACACATCTGACACGAAGTTTGGTGCAGATGCTAATCCCATCATGTGCAAAAATTTGTATGGTGTAATGTGTCCAGACCGTAATCTTAGAGATATAACAGTAAATTCTCGATTCATCACTTGATTTTTAATCCAAGTTGACCGTAAAGGATATGGTTGGATCGTTTTAATGCCAAATGCCTTTTCCCTGAGATTATTTTTATTTTATTTTATTTAAGTTTATGGCTTGGCATCTAGGCCTTTAAGCCAGATCTTACTTTACAATATAATTTCTTCATTTTCTTAAGCCTATGTGTAGCACAGCTGAACTGTAGGTGATCAGCTAGTGTCATTCAACGGAGTTCTTGTGACAACTCGATAGGCCACATTTGACTATACAGTTCACATTTCTCACAAAACACATAATTACTACTCAAAAACTATCAATATCCTACAACTATTGTTCATTTTAGAGTAATTTTACATATTTTTAGAAAATAAAACTGCACAGCACAACATCTCCTTTCAGTTCCCGCCAAAAACTCCCCTTTTCCCTGAGATCTTTAGTCAAAATACACCTTCCACATGTTATAGCAAAGTCTCTTAATTGTTGGAATGTAATTAGTGTAATTCGCTATATAATTTAATTCAACTCGGAAATAGGTTGTTTTGCTAAAGTATCAGCTTTTTCGTTGTCCCGCAGACCAATATGTGATGGTACCCACTGCATTATCACTTCTTTACCTAAGTTTTGGACTTGTAAAATAAGACCCAATATGATGTAGGCTACCGGTGATCCTCTTGCCATAGAGGTACACCGAGCCAAATGTTGGAGCGGGAAGCGCAGGGTTACCAAATTCTAAAAATATTACTAAACGTAAATTATTTTTAGTTGTTGTTGTGATTTTCTAGTAATTATTGCGATCTTGAAAATGGCGTCCTAGCGCTCGCGTCCCAAACTCAAAGGGCGTGGTTTCGAATCCTGGCTGAAAGGCATGCATCACTTAAGCAGTTTTTTAACCTAATGTGCGTATTGTTACAATTACCACGTGCTAGCAATGGACAAAACATCGTGAACCTGCACATCTAGATAACCAATGTGTCAAACTTGCCAAGCGTGGCGGATTTACTTTCTGTTACCCTACAGTGGGAGGTCCGAGCCTAGCAGTAGAACGTTTATGGGTTTTTTTTTTCGATTTTAGGTATTAACTTTTTGTTTGTTGGTAACCCTGTGTGTCAAGTTATCGTGGACGGGGAATAGTAACTATTTGTGTTTGGAGATGCAATGTGTATTTACATAGTTCTTGCAATTGACGAAGTTGACCGGGTCTTGCTTGTGGTAAACACGCATCTGTATGCGTAAGAACCATATGTATATATAATAATAGCTCATAAAAGTTCCTCTGCTGGACTCGTGCTTTCGTGCTTTGGTGGATTGGCGAGTTTGACGCATCGGTTATCGAGAGCGATGTGCCGGTTTTATCGCGATGTTTTCATTCACCGTTAGCACGTGGTACAAAATGCATATTAGGTCAGAGAACTGCGTATGCGGTACATGCTTTTTCGGTCAGGACTCGAAGCCGTATGAGCTTGACGGCCTCTGTGGTTGAGCGGGCTAAGCCTTTGCCGGCGTACCTCACTGCAACGCAGAGGTTCCGGGTTCGATTCCTGGTATAGTAAATTTCGGAAACGTATTTTCTCCGTTATTTACTATGGTCTGGGTGTCTGGGATCGGCCCCAGAGTAGTCCGTTATATATTACCCATAACACAAGCGTAACTTGCTTAATTTAGGGATATACAATGTGTGTGTTTGTCTGCCGATTATTATTATTATTAGCTTGGGACGGATGCGCTGATCACTAATGGCCGCTTCCTATATCCTATTCATTCACTTGCCTTACTATTGGTTGAATTTTGACATTAGCAGCGCGTTCCATTAGTAGCTCACAACGCCCAAAATGCTCCGTTAGCCGTTCCACAAGGCGACCGCGGTCGTTGTGGTCGTGGCGAAAACGTCACTAATGACGTCATCATTTTCGATCACAGAACGCTCACAACGTTAAATTTTATCAAATGAACGGTCGGTAAGATATAGGAAATTGCCACGAGCTACCACGGGTTTTTGAGAACAAAAGCAGACATAATTGGAATATACGTTCGCAACTGATTCATCAGACACGCGCACTATTAAATGTGCATTATACAAGCACGAGTAAAACCCGTGGGTCATCGTGGTTTGCAAGAACTAACTAATATGTAAGTACTAACATAATATATCAATAGGGTTGCCAGATGTGTTCGAAAAAAAAATCCGGACAAGTTTTTAAAATATTTTTTATTAACATATAAATTTACTAAAAACTTACTTTTTAGCTAATAAATTTGCATCGAGTACTAAATTAAAAGCCAATCTACTTTTTCATATATTTAGTACTCGATGCGACCGCTTATAATAAAGTGTTAAAATTTTATGTTTAAATAAGCCTCAGATGGCATCTTTCAATTCAGTGCAACTAGCAATTATATTAAACACCGCACAATTAATTTATTACAGTATTTACGGCGAGATACGAAATTTCGCCAGACAATGAACGAATTTGATTTAAAACCGGTCAATCTTTTGTCCGGTTTGCGAAGATTTTCTGCACCGGACGAATGTAAAGAAAACCGGACTGTCCGCTCGAACATTTGGCAACTCTATATACCAAAGACAACCTAATGGATATTGTGTAAAATCACTTTTGCTAGGAGTTTTTGGCGGGAGCCGAAAGGGGACGTTGTGCTGTGCAGTTTTATTTTCTAAAAATGTGTAAAATTACTTCAAAATGAACAATAGCTGTAGGATATTGATAGTTTTTGAGTAGTAATTATGTGTTTTTGTGAGAAATGTGAACTGTATAGTCAAATGTGGCCTTTCGAGTTTTCACAAGAACTCCGTTGAATGGTGTGGGTTGTAGCCTACAACACAACTGCGCCTGGCTTAAAGGCCTAGTTGCCAAGCCATAAACTTAAAAAAAACACTTACTAATTGTAATATTGGGATAAGAGTATCCTATGTTAAATGTCTATACCTCAAATAACGTCACTGCCGAATTTATTGAAATTTCATTCATTGGTTTCAACTTTAAGCGATTACTGAAACACTGATCAATATATTCATGCTATTACATTTATTGTAATAACTTATGTATTTTGAAATATATAATTGTATATCATTATGTGTATAGATATATACATATATATGACTATATGTATGTATATATTTAATTCTTGAACTGGTTTATGTATTATTTATGTATTGCCCCTGTTTCCTGCACCACCTAAATCGCCAGATTAGCTAAGAAATTCCTTTAATTTAGGTTGCCTGGAAGAGATCGCTTTAAGCGATAAGGCCGCCTGTTGTATTGCCTGGAAAATATTGTAAATATGGTTTGTTTTTGTAAATGTATATTTCAGTGTGTAATAAAGTGTTAACTACTTATTTATCTATGTCAAATAATTTCACTGTTGCATCTTAGAGTGATTGAAAACTTAAGTGGATAAAGGCGATATGTTAATTTAGTACAAACATTTGGTGGTTTTACTTAGATAGTTTTCCGGGAGTTTTAAAAATTGTCAATCTTATAGATTTTGGTGTGCTATTTCCGAATTTCGACAGTGCCACCTCGTATCTTATGTAAGCTGCTCGAGCCGCCATATTGGAAAAATGGCGCGTAATTTAACCAACTGGCGCTCATACGCAAAAACTACTGAGATCTTCTGTAAGGGCCAAATTTAATATTATTTTTTTCCACAAGCTGACAGCTGCCATCAAAATTGTCGCACCAAACCAAGAGAATTATATCGTCTCTTTTACTTTAATACAAATTCTATGTAGCTAGAGGGAGAAAGCATCAGTTCAACGTTCATTTCAATTATTTGTATTTAACCACAAGTCTGTGGGACTTCGAACGAGCCGCGTGTGACAGTTCGGCAACTGTGGTGGTTCCATCTTACACTTGCTTAAATCTTGTCTAGTTTAGTTTCGTAATAAACGTTTTATCGTAAAATAAATCTTAAAGATATTCTCAAAAAATAGCAAGTAGGCACCATTGTTCCAGTGGGACGCGAGCGATAAATATACGAGGTGACAAGCCGAAATTCGGAAAGAGCACATAGAAATCATCTATAAAATTAAATTACCTATTATCAAAAATTCCGGAAAAATTTGCAGGTAGCCCGTTTTTGCGTACCAAATGTCTGTTTTTTTTTTTAATTTTTTTTATTGTAGTACAGGTAGGTAGATGTGGTCTAGGATGGAGCACGCCTACCTAGAAGGTACCTATTCACACGGGCCTTGAAGACACCCAGGTTGTAAGTATCAGGAAAGACAGACTCCGGCAATTAGTTCCACTCCATTGCGGTGCGTATGATGAAGCTAGATGACTGTACCAGTTGCTAAAAATGAAGAATATGTGCAACACGGTTTTTATTCCAATTTTTTTACTACTTTTATTTATTATTTACCAATAAATTCACAAGTTCTACTTTTTTTTATTGCAGGAGTTCAGCAGACAGGCAGACGGCCCACTTGATTGAAAGCGGTTACCATCGCCTATGGACATTTGCAACATCGAAGGTGCTACAAATGCGCTGCTGCACTCTTAAAGGGGACTGGAACCTAGTCACTAATGCCGGAACACAACTGAAGGTTTTTATGGCGACATACCTTAGCCCAAGGGTGGTAGCCATCCAGTCGGGCAAATGCCCTACCACCTGGCTGTGGGTTGTTTTGTCGCTTCTTACGACAGGCCGCCCCAACGCAGGAAATTGTATTCTTTCTCCGTTCCTGCACGGATGTTCCATTATTTTATCCTATTGTAACAACAATTTTTATATAGTACTTAGTTATCTATTGTGCGAATATGTAATACTATATATTTCCAGTGTGATATATCATATTATATTATTTGTTAGTATTATAATTACGTGCAATAAGTTCTTTATATCTATGTTGCCTGCGTATGTAAGTCCTTCAGGGCCGGATCTAGGTGGGCAAATGGGCCCATGCCCCGGGCGACCAATTCCAAAGGCGGCAAATTCAAACTTCGCAGACGCAACTCATCATTAACGCAACTTTGACTACTGAGACGTCCAGTACTTTAAGTATATAAATTCATTTTCGCGGGTCGCGAAGGCATAGGTTAACAACCATGGACGCACGCGTGTCCATCAGTGGCGTCTGATGGCTGAAATTATGAGGAAGGCGTGCGGAGGCGGCATTGTTAGTTTTTGCCCCTCCTCGAAAAAATTCAAGATCCGGGACTGTATAGGGATGTAATAAGGACGGATTAAAGTCAGGTGACTAAAAGAATGCTAAACTGAAAGGTCGATAGAGGTGTAAAAATAGACCAAATAAGTGACGGATGGATTATTTGTGGTGTGACAGAGGATGTATGTCAGATTAGGTGGCATATCTCATTGGATGCCAAGGCAGCGACGCCAGCAGCGCTTCCGTGGTTAGCCTTAGCGTCCGTGAGACGCCAAAACTAGCCGCCAAAGAATGCCAGACGAGATTAGTATCGCTTGTTTATATAACCAAAACAACGTCGATGAGATCGTGCTCTAGGTATCGGACGCCATTTTAAATTTTAATAAAATAGTAAAATTTATTACACACGACGCGCGATTGGTATCGCAGCTGGCGGCCATTGGAATGACAGAGCAGTGATCCATACGCATGTATTTTATTGGAAGCGCCGCTAGTGTGGCGTCGCCGCCAACATTTTTTTTTTTTATTGGGCTTGACTATGTTCTTGGTCCAAAGACTTTACAACTTTACCGGGGTCTTTGGGGCGAGTGCCTTCGTGAAGCGAAGGCGCTCGAGCCCGGGGGGGCAACTAGCTCGAGGGAGCTCCCTAAGGAGTTTTACCTTGGCTGGACTGTTGCCATGAGAGGGGGATGAATTTAATGATGCCCACCATAGGGCGACACAAAGCACTAATTGAGAACGGGCGACGGGTAATATAAACCCCGAGGGGAAGGATCCCGGCGGGCCGGGATCGGTGGTTCGCGGCGGCCTACGCTATCTTACTGCCGTTTCGCAACGTGTTATGGCTGGGAGAGAAGAAACGGCGAAAGAAACTTCCCAGCAACATGCCTGATCTTTCCTGGGGGGAGGGGGGGGGGGGGCTATGTCTTCTAGCATCCCTCGCGGGGACGTGGAGAGGTCTTGATTGGCGTCGTCTGTGTCTGTCTGTCGGTGCGTGCCAGCTTGCCGTCCTAACCGCGGGCGGACTGATCCGAGCTAGCCGTTTCGTAATAACGTCGACCCTGTCCGTCAGGACGTTACGCGGTCGTCGCACAAGAGCCTTTCGACGAGGCTTATAATCGGACGCGGATGCCGCCAAAACAAGCACAGCGGGCCGCTCGGGAATTTTCATAATTATACATTTAGTAAAAACCTGTTGTTTTGACATTACAGACGCTTTAATTTTATCGAGATGGCTGATATTTATAAGAAGTAACTAATGCTACTTTTATTTAAAAAAAAAAAAATTGAAACTTCCACGCGCACGCCGTCGCCGTACCGGAAAGCAAATTAAATTACACGTGGACGAAGTCGCGGGTAACAGCTAGTATGAAAATTTGATCGAATTCAATGACGACGAGTAGTTGCCCTTGAAAGACATTTTATAGGAAAATTCATGGCACGAGCTGCCAAAAATCCAAAATCTTAAATTTGGCAACGCGTACTTATAGTTGTGGTCATATAATTAAGAACGATTTGAAGTTCTAGAAGTATTTTTTTATGATTAAGGCTTGGCAACTAGGCCTTTAAGCCAGACGCAATTGTATTGTAGGCTACAATCCACACCAGTCAACGGAGTTCTTGTGAAAACTCGAAAGGCCACATTTGACTATACAGGTCACATTTCTCACAAAAACACATAATAACTACTCAAAAACTATCAATATCCTACAACTATTGTTCATTTTAGAGTAATTTTACACATTTTTAGAAAATAAAACAGCACAGTACAACGCCTCCTTTTAGTTCCCGCCAAAAACTCCAGTTTTTTTTTTATTTAAATCGTGTCATACACAGAGATGTGTACCTTCTGAGAAACAACTAGTTATGTTATAAAATAGCCACATTAAAAGAGCAACGTGGCTTAGGAATAAAGAACAAACTCGCTAACTATTAATTTCATTTGCTTTTGCCGTGCGTCGCATGACTTTTGTGATTAACTATCTTTCAGCACAGTAAAAACCGAGTGCCAACCTCATTTCTCAAATTGCGGCACACATTTTCATTGTTATTATTATTATGAATTTGTATGTCTTTCGATACCACGGGCCATAAAAATGGCCCGGACATTTGGAGGGCTTGCGTGAGGCCATGGAAAGGCCAATACGTAGAAACCCTTTGACAAATTTAATGTAAATGTGGCGTGACACTGACCGGCGATTATCCCTGTCTACACCATATAACAATGCACCCAAGGACAAGCCCCGGCCAGCGTAGAACTATTGTGGGAAATGAGGACAAAAAGTACCGTACTATTGGGGTGAACTGCTAGTGGTACTAGGGGTCTGGGAATATGGGGACTATGGCGTCTGCCCGTCGCAATGTTCAGGGAACATGGAAAAATTCGCAGACGGTGACTCGCCACTCCCTGCATGGGCCCCAGAAAATGCCATAAAGACAGGGGCAACATGGGTGTGAGTGGCTAAAGGTGTAGAGAGGTTATTATAAATTATTGTTAAGTTTTTTTATTGCAAGAGTTCAGCAGACAGGCAGACGGCCCACTTGATGGACAGCGGTTACCATCGTCTATGGACATTTGCAACACCAAAGGTGCTACAAATGCGCTGCTGCTCTCTTAAGGGAGACTGGAACCTGGTCACTAATATCGGAACACAACACAAGCTTGTTATGGCGGCATACTCTAGACCAGGGTTAGTCGCTATCCAGTCGAGCAAATACCCTACCACTTGGCTGTGGGTTGTTTAGTTGCCTCTTACGACAGGCCGCCTGGCCGCAGGAAATTGTATTCTTTCTCCGTTCCTGCACGGATGAAAAAAGTGTAGCATTTTTAGAAAGAAGTATTTTCTTTCTTTCTTTCTTTAAGTAGATTTTGAAATATGTGTTGTTTGATTTCTTTTTCAATGTCTCTAAGGACACCTAATTGCGCATGAGCATGCAAATACCGATTTTTTACACTTCATACAACCTACATTAATTAATTTGGAAGACAGGCAGACGGTCCATTTTATAGAAAGCGGTTACCACCGCCTATAGACCTTTACAACACCAAAGGTGGTACAAATGCGCTGCTGCTCTCTTAAGGGTTACTGGAACCTGGTCACTAATGCCGGAACACAACTCAAGGTTGTTATGGCAACATGCTTTAGACCAGGGGTGGTCACCATCCAGGCGGGCAAATGCCCTACCACCTGGCTGTGGGTTGTTTAGTCGCCTCTTACGACAGGCCGCCCGGCCGCAGGAAATAGCGTTCCACTTGCTTGCGGGCGTTACAATCATAAACTCTGGTGGAATGGATTGTGGAGCGTTGATGTTATTAACGAGGAAATACACAAATGTCATTGGTTGATTTGAAAATCGCGCCTTTTTCAATATCAATCGATAGAGAATTAGTGCTCTGTGGTCAGCGCTCACTTCGACCCACCAGCGTTTTTGGCGGGAACTGAAAGTGGACGTTGTGCTGTGCAGTTTTATTTTTTAAAAATGTGTAAAATTACTCTAAAATTAACAATAGATGTAGGATATTAATAGTTTTTGAGTAGTAATTATGTGTTTTTGTGAGAAATGTGAACTGTACAGTCAAATGTGGCCTTTCGAGTTGTCACAAGAACTCCGTTGAATGTCATCGGCTGACAACCTACAGTTCAGCTGTGCTACATACACATAGGCCTAAGAAAATGAAGAAAATATTGTAATCTAAGATCTGGTGAGCTTTTTTAAAATACTTCGATTGCGTATAAATATAGTATGTAAATTATTACAACTCGACCAGTCTCACTGTCGTATGCGCCGTGCGCAAATGGCGGCGCCGCGCCGGCGCGTCGCACATGTCAAATGTGTTGTTATTAATAATTATGTGTAAGAATAATATATCAAATGAAATAAACTGATTAAATTATAAACATAACGTTGTTTTATTTCTATTAAATATGCGGAATAAATAAAACTACACTAGTTGCATTCGTATTGATTTACTTTTTTTTTTAAAGCGCGGGACTTGTAGTCTGCACAGATACACAACAAAATATGCGGAATAAATAAAACTACACTAGTTGCATTCGTAGTGATTTACTTTTTTTTTTTTAAAGCGCGGGACTTGTAGTCAGCACAGATACACAACAAAATATGCGGAATAAATAAAACTACACTAGTTGCATTCGTAGTGATTTTTTTTTAAAGCGCGGGACTTGTACTCTGCACAGATACACAACAAAATATGCGGAATAAATAAAACTACACTAGTTGCATTCGTAGTGATTTTTTTTAAAGGGCGGGACTTGTAGTCTGCATAGATACACAACAAAATATACGGAATAAATAAAACTATACTAGTTGCATTCGTACTGATTTACTTTTTTTTAAAGCGCGGGACTTCTAGTCTGCACAGATACACAACAAAATATACGGAATAAATAAAACTATACTAGTTGTATTTTACTGATATACTTTTTTTTTAAAGCGCGGGACTTAGTCTGCACAGATACACAACAAAATATGCGGAATAAATAAAACTACACTAGTTGCATTCGTACTGATTTACTTTTTTTTTAAAGCGCGGGATTTATAGTCTGCACAGATACACAACAAAATATAGAGAATAAATAAAACTATACTATGTAGCTACATTTTACTGATATACTTTTTTTTTAAAGCGCGGGACTTAGTCTGCGCAGATACACAACAAAATACACGGAATAAATAAAACTACACTAGTTGCATTCGTACTGATTTACTTTTTTTTAAAGCGCGGGACTTCTAGTCTGCACAGATACACAACAAAATATACGGAATAAATAAAACTATACTAGTTGTATTTTACTGATATACTTTTTTTTTAAAGCGCGGGACTTAGTCTGCACAGATACACAACAAAATATGCGGAATAAATAAAACTACACTAGTTGCATTCGTACTGATTTACTTTTTTTTTAAAGCGCGGGATTTATAGTCTGCACAGATACACAACAAAATATAGAGAATAAATAAAACTATACTATGTAGCTACATTTTACTGATATACTTTTTTTTTTAAAGCGCGGGACTTAGTCTGCGCAGATACACAACAAAATACACGGAATAAATAAAACTACACTAGTTGCATTCGTACTGATTTACTTTTTTTTAAAGCGCGGGACTTCTAGTCTGCACAGATACACAACAAAATATACGGAATAAATAAAACTATACTAGTTGTATTTTACTGATATACTTTTTTTTTAAAGCGCGGGACTTAGTCTGCACAGATACACAACAAAATATGCGGAATAAATAAAACTACACTAGTTGCATTCGTACTGATTTACTTTTTTTTTAAAGCGCGGGATTTATAGTCTGCACAGATACACAACAAAATATAGAGAATAAATAAAACTATACTATGTAGCTACATTTTACTGATATACTTTTTTTTTTAAAGCGCGGGACTTAGTCTGCGCAGATACACAACAAAATACACGGAATAAATAAAACTACACTAGTTGCATTCGTACTGATTTACTTTTTTTTTAAAGCGCGGAACTTGTAGTCTGCACAGATACACAACAAAATATTGCGGAATAAATAAAACTATACTAGTTGCATTTTACTGATATACTTTTTTTTTAAAGCGCGGGACTTAGTCTGCACAGATACACAACAAAATATGCGGAACAAATAAAACTACACTAGTTGCATTAGTACTGATTTACTTATTTTTAAAAGCGCGGGATTTATAGTCTGCACATATACACAAAAAAATATGCGGAATAAATAAAATTATTATAAACTGACGGACTCATAAACTGCATCAAAGTAATAGACGACTTTGAAATAAATATTTTAACCAAGTATGCAAACTTTCTATACAGATTTAAATTGAAACCTCTAGATTGGTTCGTGAACTTTAAAACAGCGTAGGGTCATATCCTTAAGTTTAAGTTTGTGTACTGGAAAGGACCTTAAGACTTTTTTTGAAGAAAAAACAGAAATTTAAGGAAAATTGGTTTAATTAAAAAATTGTTTTTAACAATAGACACAAACTTTATGCAAGGGTTTATTTATGTTTTAATAAGGTGTATTACCTCCACGTACCCTTATTACGGATTTTTGAACCATAATATGGATACTTCGTCCGAACAAGCGGCTCAAATTGTAGCATTGGTGCGAGAGGGCTTGGATCAACGAACGATTGGTGGAAATTTAAATTTAAACCAGTCTACGGTTTCTAGAATATACAGAAGGTTTGTGGAGACAGGTTCTTACAGAAGGAGACGTACAGGCAGGACTCGAGCAACCACCGGTCGTGATGACCGATTTATTGTTACAACTTCCCTGCGAAATCGTTTCCTCACGTCTGTTAACATCAAAACAGAGCTTAATGAAGTGCGTGGAGTATACGTGAGTGCACGAGCAATAAGAAGTTTAAAGGAAGCGGATATCACCCCTTTTAGACCAGCAAATGGTCCAAAGTTGTCTGTAGCTCACAGACAAGCTCGCTTAAGATTTGTGCGTGATCAGCTGAATTGGACAGAAGAGCAATGGACCTCCGTATTGTTCACGGACGAGTGTAGGACATGTTTATATGGTGCAGATGGTCGCAGAAGAGTCTATCGTCGACGTGGGGAGCGATATGCTCAAAGTTGCATTGAGGAGCGTGTTCCTTTTGGAGGCGGTTCGTGTATGGTCTGGGGTGGCATATCGATGAACGGGCGAACAGAACTTGTGTTCATAGACATGGTCCGTCAAAACGGTAATAGAGGGGGTTTGACTGCACATCGCTACATAACAAAGATCTTAGAAGATCACGTGGTGCCTTACATGGGATTCATAGGCGAAAATTTTACTTTAATGCAGGATAATGCCCGGCCGCACGCTGCTGCACAAGTTCGACAATATTGCGAAGAGGTTGGGATACGTACAATGAATTGGCCAGCACTCAGCCCGGATCTTAATCCCATTGAGCATGTTTGGGACAATTTAAAAAGAGCTGTATATGCGAGAAACCCTTTGCCCACGACAGTGGCAGCACTAAGAACAGCACTTTCAGAAGAATGGGACAATATTCCGCAAGATCTTTTAATAACCCTAATAAAATCTATGCGGAACCGATTAGAATCCGTAATAAGGGCACGTGGAGGTAATACATCTTATTAAAATATAAATAAACCCTTGCATAAAGTTTGTGTCTATTGTTAAAACCAATTTTCCTTAAATTTCTGTATTTTCTTCAAAAAAAGTCTTAAGGTCCTTTCCAGTACACAAACTTAAACTTAAGGATATGACCCTACGCTGTTTTAAAGTTCACGAACCAATCTAGAGGTTTCAATTTAAATCTGTATAGAAAGTTTGCATACTTGGTTAAAATATTTATTTCAAAGTCGTCTATTACTTTGATGCAGTTTATGAGTCCGTCAGTGTAGTTGCATTCGTAATGAAGAACTTTTTTTTTTAAAGCGCGGAACTTGTCGTCTGCACAGATACACAACAACTTCTAAACTCACTCGTCTATGCCTCTGTCATCTGTTTTAGTCAATAAAAAATTAAAATACTACATGTTTTTTAAATAATTTTATTAAACAATTTCACAAATGAAATAATATATAACAAAAATATGTATGTATGCCTGTTTCCCTAATAATCTGCACCACTTACAACGCCAGATTAAGTTAAATTATTCCTTATGTTAGGTTGTCTGGATTGCTTTACTTAAATACCATTTGCAACAAAAAATATACTTAGATCCAAATGTCGCTTACGACAAAATGGCAGTTAAGTTTGCGATGTCTAATTTTTAGCAGTAGTAAGGCAAATAAACGGTTTGTAAGATATAGGATTATTTATTAATAAATAGTAGTTATAATTATATAGCTATATTATTGAAACAAATACATCCATTTTCATAGTCCGTTAATGGCCGACCCCGCAGCATTTCTTAGGCACTACGTCCTTCCCGCAGCATCCCTTCCTGCGTCCCTTTCCCGCCAGAGGTCTATCTCTCTCGTCCCACACGACGACGCCGTCGCACGCGCATATCCGCTTCGGATTTTGAAATATACCCGCTGATCTCGCTATAATACCGCAGGCTACCCTACAAAAAAAAATATGTGTAACCTTGATATAACAAATCTGAAGGCGATTCGAAAATATTCGTTATATCGGGAAATTTGTTACGATGACGTTTGTTATATAGAGGTTAGTTTGGTCTGACCTTAGTTTCAGCGAGGTAAGCAAACTTAAACTAAAACGTGAAACACATTTGTATTTGCGTGGACAGAGGTGTCGGCGGCGTAGGGCAATGGCGCATCCGTAAGTACTTGATGACGGTTGCTGCTTGGTTATGCAAAGATTTACCTCCGAACCCAATTGTTATTAATGGTTTTATTTTGATTATAATCAGGTTTACAATCTTTACAAAATGAATCAAACATTGGCAACGAATTATGTGGCATGAGTGGGGTGTTGAATGGCGTCCGGTGTGAGAGAGACGTTTGATATTAGAGCGATTGAAACAATCGATCCATTTTATCGAACTGTTTCTGCAGTATTCAGCGCCATCTAGTTAATTTAAACATTTTTTTTTATTTTTTTATTGCCGGAGTTCAGCAGACAGGCAGACGGCCCACTTGATGGAAAGCGGTTACTATCGCCTATGGACATTTGCAACACCAAAGGTGCTACAAATGCGCTGCTGCTCTCTTAAGGGAGACTGGAACCTGGTCACTAATACCGGAACACAACACAAGGTTGTTATGGCGGCATACTCTAGACCAGGGGTGGTCGCCATCCAGTCGAGCAAATACCCTACCACCTGGCTGTGAGTTGTTTAGTCGCCTCTTACGACAGGCCGCCAGGCCGCAGGAAATTGTATTCTTTCTCCGTTCCTGCACGGATAGGATTACTATAAATATATACTCGAAGAAGTTAGCTAGATAGCGCTGTAACAACATTGTAACGAACGTAGTTAATATTTTAATTACCTTACAACATTAACCATTACTTGATAATGAATGTTCCTGGATTACCTTATGGCAAACGAATCTGTTTGAACCTATCGAGAAATGTGTTCTCGTCAGATGAATTGTTAGAATATTTTATGCAAAGGCTCTCTTTTCTTTCACCATATCCCAATTACTTGGGGTCAGCACAATATGTCTTTGCCTTCCACACTCCTCTATTCTGACATACATCTTCTGTCACATGCAAAGGCTGTAGGTTCATAAAAATCGTTATACAGAGGTTCACGATGCTTTCTATTTTTGTTTCCCCAATTATTCAAATATCGTTATAAAGAGGTTTTTACAAAAGTCTACCCGCAATGTAAAGGTGTATTTTGTATGAACTTTAACGAACGATTCTTGGAGATTTCTAAGAATTTGCTTAATCTTGAAAATCGCTATATTGAGGTTCATTATACTAAGGTTGCACTGTATATACACAGGATGACTGGTGCTTTTATCTATATCTGTTAAGAGCTTATAGAGGAAGTGATTTCCACTTAAATTTATCTATCTAAAATGGACCGTTTCGGAGTCAATATCGAAGGGTGAAAAGCTATATGCTTTAAGTGACATTTTGTGAAATGCATAAAATGTTGGGCTTTTATCATTTTAACGTATCAAACTTAAGGAAATACAAGGAACCCAATTGCCAATTAAATCTATGGGTGTACTTCTCTTTTAAGTATGGTATAAAGTTGATTAAATATGCGTTTTTCTGGTCATTTGTAACTCGAAAGTTTTCTACCGACACATTTTCCAAATGTCGCTTAAAACAAATAGCATTTCACCCCTCGATATGAATTGAACTTTTTCTCTCCAAGTAACAATTAGGCAACTTTAAACATCAATTTAAAAAAAAATTGTGTGTGAGAGGGTTTCTAAATTTCGTGATGTCACATTTCATACATTATATCGCTATAGTATATTTAAGCTTTAAAATACGAAATTTGAAGTATTAACGAAAACCTTCAAAAACATTTACAACTCTATCTATATGAGTATAGTGTTTTAATGATTAAATACAATGTATTCTATCTCATTCTCTCGCAGGCTTAGTCCTATACATTTATGTCTTTATCTCCTTTTTAACCGACTTCAAAAAAAGGAGGAGGTTCTCAATTCGTCGGGATCTTTTTTTTATGTATGTTCACCGATTACTCCGAGATTTATGATCCGATTTACGTGATTTTTTTTTGTTTAATGCGAAATAGCTGCCATTTGGTCCCTTAAAAATTTGACATAGTTTGGCCCAGTAGTTTTCATTTTAAAGACATTTTTTGTGAAAAAATTTCCATTCGTTCCATATGCATACTGATTACGCTGAGAGTTATGATCCGATTTACGTGATTCTTTTTTTGTTCAACGCGAAATAGCTGCCATTTGGTCCCTTAAAAATTTGTCATAGTTTGGCCCAGTAGTTTTCATTTTAAAAATATTTTTTGGGAAAAAAATTCCATTCCGTTCCATATGCACACTGATTACGCTGAGATTTATGATCCGATTTACGTGATTCTTTTTTTGTTCGACGCGAAATAGCTGCCATTTGGTCCCTTAAAAATTTGACATAGTTTGGCCCAGTAGTTTTCATTTTAAAAACATTTTTTGTGAAAAAAATTCCATTCCGTTCCATATGCACACTGATTAAGCCGAGATTTATGATCCGATTTACGTGATTCTTTTTTTGTTCAACGCGAAATAGCTGCCATTTGGTCCCTTAAAAATTTGACATAGTTTGGCCCAGTAGTTTTCATTTTAAAAACATTTTTTGTGAAAATTTTTTCATTCCGTTCCATATGTACACCGTACTCTCAGAGTAGAGTTATGATCCGATTTACGCGATTCTTTTTTTGTTCGACGCGAAATAGCTGCCATTTGGTCCCCTAAAAATTTAACATAGTTTGGCGCAGTAGTTTTCATTTTACGAACATTTTTTTGTTCCCGTTTCTTGGGACCTATATTTTTTAAGGAGCGCGGCACCTTTCGTAGGTATACCCATACATAGCTAGGCACTAAAGAGTAACACAAAAATATAAAAAAAACTTCGTTTAAAAAAACCGACTTCAAAAACTAAAAAGTATAAAATAACTTATTTCAAAAGCTATTATTATTAATATGTATTATCTAAAACATCTTGAAGTCGGTGCCAAAGTAAAACATAAAAATTACTATATTTTTTTGAAAATTATTAAGCACCGATCCGATCCGATCACCGATCAAATCACAAAGATCCTAAAGAAGTTTACTTGGAAACCCTTGCCAGCCTAGAAGATATATATCACCGTGTGCGAAGTCAAAATGTTAGGAGGATTGCACACTTACGGCGGACCACTGTCGCCATCTATCTTCGAGGTGGGTGAATCGCCTTTTCCCAGATCATCCCTCCTCTCTGTCACCGCGACTGATCTGCCAATTATATCCCAGACCTGAAAAAAATTACTTTCATTTCATACATACACACACAGACATATCTTTATATATATATAATTCTTCTGTACGTGTGTTGACAGTGAACTCCTCCTAAACGGCTGGACCGATTTGAATGAATTTTTTTGTGTGTGTTCAAGTGGATTCGAGGATGGTTTAGATTCACAATTGGACCCGGTAGGTGGCGCTGCAATCGGATTCTAAATTTTATTTCTTCAGGGCAGGACAGCTAGTATATATATATATATATATATACATATATATATATATATATAAAAATTACGTGTCACGTTGTTTGTCCGCGATGGACTCCTAAACTGCTTGACCGATTTTAATCATATTCGCACACCGTGTGCAGTATGATCCGACTTGAAAGATAGGATAGCTTACATTTGGACCCGGTAGATGGCGCTGGAACCGGGTTCTAAATTTTATTTCTTCAGGGCAGAACAACGTCTGCCGGGACAGCTAGTATATAGAGACTTCCCTTTAGAGAGCGGCAGCATTTTGGTAGCGCCTTTGGTGTTGCAAATGTCCATAGGCAACGGTAACCGCTTTCCATCAGGTGGGCTGTTTGACTGTCTGTTGAACTCATGCAATAATTCGAATCCCATAAATATCTAACAATATAATTGACACAGTTACCTTAAGTACACTGTCTTCTATCCTGAAAGTAGCCCGGCCTGAATCGTCTGCGACGATATTCCCGAGGTCCCCAGCGTGTCTCAACTCCTGCGGGTCCCGAGGCCCCCCGTGCGGTCTGCCGTGTGGGTCAAAATGACCCCCCAACGAGAGGCAACCCTGGAGAGAATAAAACAAAAGCATAATTAATTACCATAAGTTAAATTGGAGTACATAAAATTACCCTACAAACCCAAGGTTACTAGAATCCGTGCAGGAACGGAGAAAGAATACAATTTCCTGCGTTGGGGTGGCCTGTCGTAAGAGGCGACTTAACAACCCACAGGCAGGTGGTAGGGCATTTGCTCGACTGGATGGCGACCACCCCTGGTCTAAAGCATGTCGCCATAACAACCTTGAGTTGTGTTCCGGCATTAGTGACCAGGTTCCAGTTTCCCTTAAGAGAGCAGCAGCGCATTTGTAGCAACTTTGGTGCTGCAAATGTCCATAGGCGATGGTGACCGCTTTCCATCAAGTGGGCCGTCTGCCTGTCTGCTGTTCTCTTGCAATAAAAAAAAAAACGTAGGTCCAAATTACGCTTAAAATAAACTGGCAACAAAGGCTCAAAATAATAGCACATTAATCATATAAGTTGATATTTAGTTTTGGGGATTTCACAACTTATGGTCCAAGAAATAGTCTATGGTCTAGGTAGGAGTTTGAAATGGGGTCCAAAGTGATCATTGGTGGACAGACAATGGTCATAACACAAGTATATCTTGCTTAGCTTGAGGATATGTACTGTGTGTTTGTCTGCCAATTATTAATATAATAGCTGATGCCTGCGACTTCGACCGCGTGGTGCGGTTTTTTAACTATCCCACGGGAATTATTTAATTTTTCGGGATCAAAAGTATCCTATATGTTGACCAGGGATATAAGCTACCAAAATACAAAATTTCATTTAAAGTGCTGCAAATGTCCATAGGCGATGGTAACCGCTTTCCATCAAGTGGGCCGTCTGCCTGTCTGCTGATCTCCTGCAATAAAATAAAAAAAGAATCGTGACGTCAGAGTACACGTTTAGAAGCCTAATTCTGCCATTACTATATTTTGTGCGCCCTAGAGAAAAAACATATGAACTTATGGAATATTCCTACCGTCGTTTTTATGTACCATGTGTTATGCAATAAATGATGATTTGATTTGAATTGATTGACTAACTCGTAAAAATCTTTTTCAGCTAGACGTCCGCTTCTTCTCCTTTGAACAGCGATAACACACTGCGAAGCGGTGTACATAGAATAGGAAGTATATTTAAATTTTGACTTACATGTATAACCTTCAAAAATTGTTCTCCAGCGGAACTTATTTTGAATAAAAATGCGTCTGTCTGGATGTTCAAGCTAATCTGAAACGGCTGGGTGGATTTAGACGAGACTTTCACTGACGTAGCTGATGTTATAAAGAGTAACTTAGGCTATTTTTAACTTAAGCTTCCGCGAAAAAATTCCACGCGGACGAGGTCGCGGGCACAGCTAGTTTGTCACAGAATACAATGTCAAACAGCAGCAAAAAGTTTTTTCCTATATAACTGACTATTATGAATTAAGGAGCGTTGACATTTTTGTTTTATACTAACGGGGGCGATAATTCATAAAAGTTTGGGAATCACTGCTGGCCCAATATTCAAAAAGAAGTATTCCACGTTCAGGCTATATAACATCACGCTGCGAGCCAAAGGAGCGGATCAGAGACCTACCTGGCTTAGGTCCCCGGCATCATGCACATGTAGACCGTGCTGACCTTCAGTGAGACCATCGATACTCCCATCAGCCACTAGAGGTCCTTCCGGGCTCTGCTGGAACCTGATCACCCCCAAGACTTTGGAGTTACAGCACGACTGGCTGGAGATCATTGCAACTGCAGACTGAGTCTCTGGAGAGAACGACATTGGCACCATGATCATTGTTATTTCTCAAGTCAATTTGATGAAGCAGATCCATGCTGGAATTGTTATCTTGATTCAGCTGTTACTTATTAAGTAGTAATATTAATGTGGTATTATTAAATAAAATATTTATGTAAAAACACTATTATAAAGTATTTATCTACTATTTGACAAGTTTTACTTAGTTTATCTTATATACTATATTTTGTTTTTTAAGATGACTGTCAGGCGAGAGGCTTACATTTGAATGCGAAGAAAACAAAGGTTATGGTGTTTGAAAGAGAAGAAATCAGAACGAATGCAAGGATAATGATCGATGATGTTACGCTGGAGCAAGTGAGTGAGTTTGTATATCTTGGATGTGCTTTTAGCAGGGATGGAAGGTACACCGCTGATATAGAAAGAAGAGTGAATTTGGGGAATAGTGTGAATGGAGCGTTAGGTAAACTTCTAGGCGCTAAGAACCTCAGCGAGAAGGCCCAGCTCTAGAGTGTCGGGGTGAAGGTAAGGAAAGGAATGCTCCGGTGGTTCGGGCATGTGGAAAGGACGCATCATGAAAGAATGACTAAACAGATATACAATGCAAAAGTTGATGGATGCAGAAGTCGTGGAAGGCCACGACACACCTTCCATGATCAAATTGATCGTGTACTAGCGGAGGGTGATGTCAGGAGTCTTAAGAACAGACGAGCGTGCATGATAAGAGCTATGAATGTCAAAGAAGCGAGTGAGGTGTGTAAAAATAAGGCTGAATGGCGCTCTGCTGTTCGTGCCTACCCCGCAAGGGAACTGGCGTGAAGTTATGTATGTATGTATATTTTTTAAATAGAATAGAATATCATAAACTGTCACATACATATAATTTAAAGAAGATGTTGTGTGCTCTATAGGAACGGCAGTTTGCCCTTTCGAACATACAATACAGGCAGTTTATAGTGTTGCCAGGCCATTATATAATCATGTCATTAAATTTTTCTGTTATTTGTCACTAAAATAATCCGAAAAAAAAATACATTATTAAAAATACTTATATAAATCAAACATTAGTTAACTAGTCAATAAGAAAAAAAAATCAAAAGTCAAAAAAATAATATAATTATACGTCATAAATTATGGTATAATTATTTATCTGCAATTAATTAATTAATTTTATATTGTTTTTTAGAATTAAAATATTCTGTAAGGGAGTAAAAGCAGCTGTTAATTAACCATTCTGACAGCTTTCTTTTAAATAATGGTTTTTCATGCATTTTTGTTCTCTAATATCTTGATTTCTTTTTTTTTTATTGCAGGAGTTCAGCAGACAGGCCAACGGCCCACTTGATGGAAAGCGGTTACCATCGCCTATGGACATTTGCAACAGCAAAGGTGCTACAAATGCGCTGCTGCTCTCTCAAGGGAGACTGGAACCTGGTCACAAATGCCGGAACACAACTCAAGGTTGTTTTGGCGACATACTTTAGACCAGGGGTGGTAGCCATCCAGTCGGGCAAATACCCTACCACCTGGCTGTGGGTTGTTTTGTCACCTCTTACGACAGGCCGAAATTGTATTCTTTCTCCGTTCCTGCACGGATAAAATTCTATTACTTTGTTTCGAACTTATGATCTGAAACTGGGTTTTGTTGACCTCTTTGTACACAATGCTTTCTTATTTGCTACTAGGATATGCCCGTGACTCTGTCCACGCTCGACTTGAAGTTCCTACGGGAACAAAGGACCGCAGCTGTCGTCTTAGTGAAAATTGAGTACGAATAAGCTAATTTTTAAGCAACCGCACAACTACAAATCGCTCCTGGGAAAATCGCCACGGGCTTCCCGGGACAAAAAATATCACACGTTTTATTACATACAGTTTGCTATCGATCAGCAAAAAAATAACACAATTCCCAGGATAAAAAGTAGCCCAGATTTCAATTCTAAGAATTTGCCGTCGATCAGCGAACACCGCATCGGCCCAGTAGTAAATTGTGTCATGTTCTCCAACGTTTATATAGTGTATTCCAGTTGTATTTTGGAACGAAGTTCCTTATCGCGCGTTGTGAAAGGGGGCTAGACGGAAAAAATTCTTACGAAAAGTTGTCACGACACTTTTTGCTATAGTAAGCTATTGTAAGCTGTTTTTATTATTATATATATATATATATAATTTATTTTCGTTTTGTCTTTCTATTTCGCATTGAACAGTGTGGTGTCGCGACGATTATTTTTGTTGAGTGTATACAGGTTAGTTATACATAATAAATAATAAAAAATAGAATCCCAAACATATGTTTCCTACTTCAGTTACCACAAGCCAATTATTGCTAAAATTGAGCCTACTGATTAAGTTTATATTACATTATATTTGTTAATAATAAACTTTTTTTTATTATAACTTAAATAAAAAAATTACAATTCCTTCTCTAATTATTATTATACAATTTCAACTTTAATGCAATGAAATAAAATCTAAAATATCAATTAGTTTAATAATATACGCTGTTTTTGATACTATTTGTTTGTTTATGTATTTCTTTCTATACATAGGTTTATGATAAAATTTCGATGGTTTTCGATGCTTATCGACACACTTTTTGAGACGTTTTGAGAATTTTTAAGACATTTTAGGAGAACTTCGTTCCAAACATGTGTCCCAAAGACACCTCATTAGTTTTTTTTTTTTAATCGGTTCAATGTACAGACACGGCAGTTTTACAATTGTATATATATTACTTGCTACGTTTATATACATATGTTTATGCTCCAATCTTATTTTTATTGTTAATTTTGGCCATCCTAAAGTTTGGGAACGTGTTGAATTTGCTCGCAGTATTGAAAACGACTATAGGTGATGATAACCACATTCCATCAGGTGCAATAGAGGCAAGGGAAAGGGAGTGTTTTGGTACTTTAGATCTATTTTTATGTAAACACTTTTATGGGACTTCAATGAAACACGTGTCAACTGCATAAGGTGTATTTTATTACCGACTTGAACAACGCGACAGTTGTGAAAATAGCTAAGTTAACACCAAACATGCCGCCGCCCAAAAGTGACTGACAGTCTCTTTTCTTACAAACATACAACTTTATAAAATGTTTACACGAAATTTTTTACTGAAACTGCTGTTATGGTTTACATACACAAAAGACACATTGTAAGAATTATTCAAATATGATAAAACTAAATTAACTTGCAAGGATAATGGTCGATGATGTTATGCTGGAGCAAGTGAATGAGTTTGTATATCTTGGATGTGCTTTTAGCAGGGATGGAAGGTACACCGCTGATATAGAAAGAAGAGTAAATTTGGGGAATAGTTTGAATGGAGCGTTAGGTAAACTTCTAGGCGCTAAGAACCTCAGCCAGAAGGCCCAGCTCGCCATACACAACGCGGTGCTGGTACCTACGCTCACGTATGGAAGCGAGAGTTGGGTATGGAAGAGAGAGCATGAAAGTAGAGTAAACGCGGTTGAGATGCGAGCACTGCGCAAAATCTGCGGAGTGACGCTCGCGGACCGCGTTCGTAATACCGAAGTAAGAAAGAGAGTTGGTCTGAAAGAGAGTGTCGGGGTGAAGGTAAGGAAAGGAATGCTCCGGTGGTTCGGGCATGTGGAAAGAATGCATGATGAAAGAATAACTAAACAGATATACAATGCAAAAGTGGATGGATGCAGAAGTCGTGGAAGGCCACGACACACCTTCCATGATCAAATTGATCGTGTACTAGCGGAGGGTGATGTCAGGAGCCTTAAGAACAGACGAGTGTGCATGACAAGAGTTATGAATGTCAAAGAAGCAAGTGAGGTGTGTAAGAATGAGCCTAAATGGCGCTCTGTTGTTCGTGCCTACCCCGCAAGGGAACTGGCGTGAAGTTATGTATGTATGTATGTAAATTAACTTCTCGTTTAAACATTGTCTAAGTCTCAAGAGACGTGTAGAGTTTGAGTATATTGTCAAGGTGACAGATGGTGTCGTGATGGTGTTCATGATGGATGTTGGAGCCACTTGCTGTTCTGACATACCTACGACTCTGGGGCAACCGTTCACTCTGAAATCTTGCTTTTGATTTATGTACGGGTTCAGAGAATATAATAGATCTTTAATTCCACTTTGTTTGTTTACATCAGAACTGTAACTCGACATACAATTGAGAAACGAGAAACAGCAATTACCTCCAAATCCTTGCAATACAGCTCTCCTTCCCGAGGCCTTGGCGACTGTGTCTAAAATCTGGGCGCTCGGTAACGTAGTTTCCACCATAAATGCACCATCTTTGTATATCGCCTGAAAAGTTAGTAATGACAGCCAGGTGGTAGGGCATTTGCCCGACTGGATGGCCACCACCCTTGGGCTAAAGTATGTCGCCATAACAACCTTGAGTTGTGTTCCGGCATTAGTGACCAGGTTCCAGTCTCCCTTAAGAGAGCAGCAGCGCATTTGTAGCAACTTGCAAATGTCCATAGGCGATGGTAACTGCTTTCCATCAAATGGGCCGTCTGCCTGTCTGCTGATCTTCTGCAATAAAAAAAAAAATGTGACTTGCCCCAAGATTTTGATGTTGTATTTTGAGGTTTTTAATTATTGTACGAAATCAGCAGACATGCAGATGACCCACCTGATGGAAAGCGGTTACCATCGCCAATGGACATTTGTAACACCAAAGCTATCAATGAGGTGCCACTCTCTAAAGAGAGACTGGAACTTTGCCAATGATGCTGGAACACAATTCAAGGTTGTCATGCTGGCGTATGCCATTATTATTGTATTCAAAACTAGGAGTGGTAGCCATCCCAGACAAGCAAGCAAGATTTCATAATATATATTAATAATTGGCAGACAAACACAAAGTACATATCCTCAAACTAAGCAAGATATTCCTGTGTTATGACCACCGTCTATCCACCAATGATCACTTTGGACCCCCATCTCAGACTCTTACCTAGACCATAGAACATTTCTTGACCATAAGTTGTGAAGTCACCAAAACTAAATATTGTCTTTGCTGCCATTTTATTGTAAGCGTAATTTGGACCTAGATATTTTTTCTGACTTTTTTTTATTTTCTTATTATTAAAAACTCTACGGACTCGAGTTCCGTACTCTTTTTTACAACTTAATTTCTAGATTTAATTTTTTGAATTTAACACGCTTATTAGTTATTTTGGTTCTTGTGTGTGACATTAATTTATTGATTTTTGTGTTGAGGATTATTTTACGAATAACTTATTATATTAATTTATTCTAGCTTTAATATAAACTTAAACTATTGTAGAGTGTATCTGTTACATGCTGGTGTTGTGAGGAAGTGCATGTGCAGTGTTGGCTTTATATCTATACTTATATATATATTGTCCTATCTAGTGCCACGTTTTTTTTGTTATTGAAGAAGATCAGCAGACAGCAGACGGCCCACTTGATGGAAAGCGTGGACATTTGCAACACCAAAGGTACTACAAATGCGCTGCTGCTCTCTTAAGGGAGACTGGAACCTGTCACTAATGCCGGAACACGACTCAAGGTTGTTATGGCGGCATACTTTAGACCAGGGGTGGTAGCCATCCAGTCGGGCAACTGCTCTACCACCTGGCTGTCGGTTTTTAAGTCGCCACTTACGACAGGCCGCCACAACGCAGGAAATGGTATTCTTTCTCCGTTCCTGCACGGATAGGGTTTGTTGTTTTTTTCTTTTCTGTGCCTGGGTTATTAATTTTTAGGCTCTTTGTGTGTCTTGGTTTGTCTGTGAAGTGTGCGTGTAATGCAATGCGGTGGTGGTGCACGTTGGTGTGAGTTTGAACCCGGCAGACGTTGTCCTGCTCTGAAAAAATAAAAATCTAGGACCCGATCCCAGCGCCACCTGCCGGTTCCAATTGTGGATTTAAACCTTCCGGGAACACCCACTCAAACACACAAAAACAAAATCACCAAAATCGCTCCAGGTGATTAGGAGGATTCTAAAACCCGATCTCAGCGCCACCTACCGGTTCTAATTGCGAATCTAAACCGTCCGGGAACCCACTCAAATACACAAAAACAAAATCACGAAAATCGCTCCAGGTGATTAGGAGGATTCTAAAATCCGATCTCAGCGCCACCTACCGGTTCTAATTGCGAATCTAAACCGTCCGGGAACCCACTCAAACACACAAAAACAAAATCACCAAAATCGCTCCAGGTGATTAGGAGGATTCTAAAACCCGATCTCAGCGCCACCTACCGGTGCTAATTGCGAATCTAAACCGTCCGGGAACCCACTCAAACACACAAAAACAAAATCACCAAAATCGCTCCAGGTGATTAGGAGGATTCTAAAACCCGATCTCAGCGCCACCTACCGGTTCTAATTGCGAATCTAAACCGTCCGGGAACCCACTCAAACACACAGAAACAAAATCACGAAAATCGCTCCAGGTGATTAGGAGAATTCTAGAAGCCGAGCTCAGCGCCACCTACCATTTCCAACGGGATATACTTTCCTATGTTCATCTCCTGGTTCTAAGCTACCTCCCCACCAATTTTCAACCAAATCGGTACAGCCGTCCTTGAGTTATAAATAGTAACTAACATGACTTTCTTTTATACATATTGTTTTAAGATTTTCAGTTTTTGTTAGATTAGATCCTACTGAATAAACTGCAACTCTTAAAACAGAATACTGCACCACCATCAGTATCAAAAATTGATTAATCTCTGCCAGGGGTTGCCTGGAAGAGATCGCTTTTTAGTAATAAGGCCGCCGGTTGTACTCTCTCTTGTATTTTTCTATTTCTACTTATCTATGTTTTGGTGTAGTATAAAGTGTTGTCTATCATCTATCTATCTACCTAATAATGGTTATAAAAAAATTGCAACAAAAACTATATATAAAATAATATCAGCCCATTAATGTCCCACTGCTGAGCTCGGGCCTCCCATTATAGGGGGGGAACAGACAGTATACCCGCCACGCTTGTCCAAGGCGGCTTGGCAGGTTTGACACATCGGTTATCTCGATGTGCAGGTTGCATCACGATGTTTTCCTTCACCGTTGTTAGCACATGGTAATTGTAACAATATGCACATTAGATCAGAAAACTGAGTAAGAGGTGCATGCGTTCCGGCCAGGATCGAACCCGCGCCCTCTGAGTCTGGGACGCGTGCGCTAGCCATTACGCTACCACGACTTTTTTTTAACAAAAACTATATTTAGATCCAAATATCGCTTACAATACAATGGCAGTAAAGGTTTTATATTTTTTGCAAAAATAAGGGACATGCAAAAATAAATTACTTTGCTCAAAAACTTTGAGAACCACTCTTATATACTTAAAAATAATGCCACTATAGCTACATACCATATATAAACATGTTAGTCAATGTTTAATATCATTATTATAATAATTAATAACAATATTGCATTACAAATACGGCCTCTGTAGTTGAGCGGGCTAAGCCTTTGCCGGCCTACCTCACTTCAACGCAGAGGCTCCGGGTTCGATTCACGGTATAGTAAATTTCGTAAAGATATTTTCTCCGTTATTTACTATGGTCTGGGTGTCTGGGATCGGCCCGAGAGTAGTCCGTTGTATGTTAGATAGATAGATAACACTTTATTGTACACCATTACAGAAAAACTTACGAACTAGTATTAATTAGTCTAGACGGCCTCTGTGGTTGAGCGGGCTAAGCCTTTGCCGGCCTACCTCACTTCAACGCAGAGGCTCCGGGTTCGATTCCTGGTATAGTAAATTTCGGAAACGTATTTTCTCCGTTATTTAATAAACATATAACTATATGCAATATAATATCTACTAATTATATAAAATTACATATCATTATATTGCAGATAGAATTTCCTGACTAAGTTCTTAAATGTTATTAGGGATTTTGCTTGTCTGACAGCAACAGGCAATGAATTCCAAAGTTGGACAGCCTTAACCGTGAAAGAATTATTGAAGAACGTTGTATTATGAATAGGAGTAATAAGTCTTTGTTGACTGGAAGGGCGTAAATTGTGAGAGCAAGAAATAAATTCGAAGCGTTCTTTAAGGTACTGTGGAGTATTAGGGATGAATAAAATACTATAAAGCAATGAAAGAATGTGAGTATTCCGGCGAAAACGAATTGGAAACATATTATAACATAAGTGACATTTTGAAATGTAAGGTCCAATTGGAATTGTAATAAATTAATAAAAAAAGTATTTTATACATAATAATAATTAATATAATGGTAAGGTATAAATGGCGACAGGTAGAAGCCATAGTCCCAGATCCCCAATTCCACTCACAGTTCATCCCAATAGCCTGGTGCCTTTTGTTCTCATTACCTACAATAGTGCTACACTGGTTTTTTTGTTATTTTATTATTATTAACATCTCTACGGACTTGTGTTCCGTACCCTTTTTTTACTACTTAATTTCTATGAAAAATTTTAGAGTCCATACACGCTTACTGTTTATTTTTGTTATTGGGTGTGACATTAATATAGTAATTTTTATGTTGTGGTATACCTCAAGAATAACTTATTATATTAATTTATTCTAATTTTAAAACTAAACTTATACTAATGTAGAGTGTATCTGTTACATGCTGGTGTTGTGAGGAAGTGCATGTGCAGTGTTAGCCTTATATCTATACTTATATATAATCCTATCTAGTGCCATGCGTGTTGTTTTTTTCTGTTCTGTGCCTGGGTTATTAATTTTTAGGCTCTTTGTCTGTCTTGGTTTGTTTGTGAAGTGTGAGTGTAATACAATGTGATGGTACTGCGCATTGGCTTGAGTATGTGTACAAGTTTTATTGTTAATTATGTGTTTGTGACTTTGTGTGGTGTTATAATTTATTGTTTAATTGTTGTGACGTGTGCTACACTGGTAGGGGCTTGTCCTTGGGTCTATTTTTTATATGCTGCAGACAGGGACAATCAACGGTCAGAGTCACCCCACATTTAGATTAAATTTGTCGAAGAGGCATCTACGTGTTGGCTTTTCCATGGCCCCATGCAAGTCCTCCAAAAGTCCGGGCCATTTTCATGGCTCGTGGTCTTCAAACATATACAAATATAATGTATGTAATTGTATTGTAATAATAGAGATGGGTAGATGTCTTAGTCCTCAGTCTCAGATCTCCAGTTCCACTAACAGTTTTTCCCAATAGCCTGGTAGCTTTTGTTCTCATTACCTACAACAGTCCTACACTGACCGGGGCATGTCTTTGGGTGCATTTTATATATGCTGCAGACAGGGACAATCGACGGTCAGAGTCACCCCACATTTAGATTAAATTTGTCGAAGAGGCATCTACATGTTGGCTTTTCCATGGCCCCATGCAAGTCCTCCAAAAGTCCGGGCCATTTTCATGGCTCGTGGTCTTCAAACATATACAAATATAATGTATGTAATTGTATTGTAATAATAGAGATGGGTAGACGCCTTAGTCCTCAGTCTCAGATCTCCAGTTCCACTAACAGTTCGTCCCAATAGCCTGGTAGCTTTTGTTCTCATTACCTACAACAGTCCTACACTGACCGGGGCATGTCCTTGGGTGTATTTTTTATATGGCGCAAACAGGGACAATCGCCAGTCAGAGTCACCTCATTTAGAGTAAATTTGTCAAAGAGGTCCCTAAGTATTGGCTTCCCATGGCCTCACACCGTTTTTATGACATACCAAGGATGAATGTAAAGATATGTTGTTAAGAAATTTGTTGTGCTGTTTCTTTTGCTTTAATAGTAACATGCTTTGAAAGACGTGGTAGACTCATGACTATCAATAAGTAATCTGTAAGATTCCATTTTGAAATATATAAATACATTTTCAATATTCAGATATGAGATGGGCAATGCAGCGGCTTTATTGGCATTCTAGATGTACATGGCTGACAGTAACTTAACATTAGGTAGACTGCTTGCCAGTTTATGTGAAACCAAACATGAAAAAAGCTTATCCCATCATGCCAAATTTTATTTACATAGACCATTTAGTCTTGGAGAAAAATGGCTGTCATATAAGATATATAATATATAAGATACGATAGATAAATTTACATACATTTTAAAAGGGTTTCTTCTTGCCCAAATAGCTACCAAGCCCTAAAAACATGATTTTCACAGCCTTATGGTACCTACAATTTGTTGTATGTGGAATGATATTGAATAATAATGGTAATTCAATTGTTAGACTATTACTATATATATATACATGTTTAGTACATACTAAACAAAACTATTTTTGTATAATATAAGCTGAACTTTAAGCTACTGAACCCTAAATGTATTAATTATGTGTTTTGAGTTATAACAGTGCACTCACAATTATTACGACATAGTATACAATAAATACACCGGCATAATTATTTATAAACTTCAAGGACACCAATGAACGTAATACGCAAAGTCATTACGTGATAATGAAGTTAAAAGTTCAAGTTGAAAAATGTATACAAAGATATATTTTTCAAAACTGCACTTAATAAGAAGATGTTACTTACCTTTGATGTTAACATATTGGTATATTAGATTCTAAATCTTTTTCGAATTGGTTTTAAGAGTATTTATATAAGAAATTAATTATTATCGTGATATATCGGTGTTTTCCAGAAAGAAAACAAATCCATACGCTTCTGACATTATCGATTGTAGTTGACTTTGACAATAGTAGTAGTAGTAGTTGTATTCGCCACAAAGGCAGGCAAAGGAATCTAGTCCATACAGCCAATTCTGATGTTTAAGTCTTCGTATAATAGTCGCGCAGTTGTATTGTAGGCTACAACTAACGCCATTCAACGGAGTTCATGTGAAAACTCAAAAGGCCACATTTGACTATACAGTTCGCATTTCTCACAAAACACATAATTACTACTCAAAAACTATCAATATCCTACAACTATTGTTCATTTTAGAGTAATTTTACACATTTTTAGAAAATAAAACTGCACAGCACAACGTCTCCTTTCAGTTCCCGCCAAAAACTCTTTGACAATAGTGTTTTGCCAAGACTTTGACATATTTTTTAAAATATAGGTGAAAGATTCAACGCACATACTGCCACACTTTACTTTGAACACGTAATTAGGCAAAAGTTTAAAATAATATAAAAACCACAAACCAAAGACTAAATTTTATTTAAAAATAATAACACTGCTGATATTAATTCTTTGTAATAATTAATGTGAGTCCAAACAAGATCATATCCAAAACAATCTTCGATGATGTATTAGTTTGCTGGTCCTGAAACAAGTTAAAATTAATTTTTGATTTTGTAAATAAATTCAGCCACCAGTGTGTGAAACGCGCTAATCAATTTCATGTGAAATCCACCAAATGTGATGATTCCTGATTCTATTTGTATCCTTAAAAGTGGAAAGATGATATTTAGGAAAAATCAGTAAGACTTGTTATTTTTTTTTAACTGTCTAAAGTAATGGCTAAAGAACGCGAAAAAAAACCTTTAAAGGGCAATCAATCAATCAATTTCCTATCTTGTCGACGCGGGAAGTGAATGTATCGGTTTACCTCCAAAGACAGTTTCTTAGTAACTTTATTGCAGTTGATCTCGTCGACTGAAGTTCTGAATTTCTCAATCGCCGCCTTATTGTTTGATTCTGGTTGGAACACAAAGCTGAAATCCAAAACATAAGTATCTATTTGCGCCCATATTGATTGTGCAGAATTTGTGAATGTTAAACTCGTTTTAAATTGAAATGTTCAGGTCTTTATGCTTGGATTTTATCTGAAATATTGTTAAAGTTATTTATTGTGGCCAAATGCGCCTTGTTTACAGTATTAAAATATTGTCGTTAAGGAGTAGCTACATTAGTATAGTGTAAATAGACCAAAGCTGTATGCCATATCGGCCCAGCTGTGCAATGTAAAGACCAAAAACATGTTACAAAATTTTATTGTAGATGACGTTAGATATTGACAGATAACGTATGTATATATACTACACTCAAGGAGGCCGCAGAACGAGACAGGGAGAGAAGTCCTGCAGCGCGTGCCAATGCGTCTTCTCGAGGTCGCCGGCCTTCAGCTGGCACCCGGAGAGGCAGGTACGCGCATTACTTCCCTCCCTGAGTTAGGTTCCGTTTACCGCGGGGGGCCTTTAGCTTGCTAGGAAGAGCAAAGGACCTTCTACCCCCGCACAACGAAGTGGGGTGTGTTCTCCCAGGGCACACTCCAGGCACTTTATTGCGCTGGATCGGCTGGGCGTAACTATGTTCTAAATCTCAGCCTTTCCAACACATTCAAAGCGCAGGGTCGTCAGGGAGGAGGGGGTTTTTAGTGGGTATTGGGGTTGCTCGCCCGTGCAGCAACGCTCGGAGTCTTCCACACTATTCTGTGACGTCGATCGCGGACGGAGCGCTGCCAAGAGCATACTATTGCTGCAGTGTTATCGCCCCCGACCGACGCGTGTCGTTCCCCTAGCAACGACCCAGTTTGTGCGTAAATCGGTTAAGCATTTTCCCTCGCCTCAAAAAAAAAAATATATATATATATATAAAAAGCGCTAGATCTAGCGCCAAAAGCGTTAAGGTGCCACCTGTGACAGTCATGTCAAAGGACTATGGAGAACACGATTCATTTTTGTTCTCAGTATTCTTATATTTATATAGAATAAGTTTTACTTGGGTGTGTTGCATTACACGCAAATCTCATATTTTCAAATGGTGCCTTATTATTATTTCATGACGTAAAATTATTATAGATAAATAAATTAATAAAAAGTAATCTTCAGATTATTTCGGTGTTTTTGGTGAGAACTCGAAGAAGAATTATTACCTTCCTCCTTTCCTTCCAATTGGTTTCATATCCTCAGCGACCTCAGGAGTCGACGCAATAGTAGTTACATTGGTGCTTTCCTCCTTCTCTACACTATCAGCTTTATAATCTGTAATATCATGAAGAAGTATTTATAGAATTTACTATCGTCTAGTCAAATCTGGTAACTGTTTGACAGTTCACGAAGGATATTCAAGTGGCAACACTTTGTGGATGACTCCACAATGTCAGCACGTTTAGGATTTTATTCTAAGGAATGACCACGGGCCATGAAAATGCCCCGGACTTTTGGAGGGCTTGCGTGGGGCCATGGTGAGGCCAACACTTAGAGGCACCTTGACAAAATTATTCTAAATGTGGCGTGACACTGACCGGCGATTGTCCCTGTCTACACCATATAATAATACACCCAAGGACAAGCCTCGGCCAGTGTAGGACTATTGTGGGAAATGAGAACAAAAAGTACCGGGCTATTGGGGTGAACTGCTAATGTTACTAGGGGTCTAGGAATGTGGGAACTAAAGCTATATCTAATATATAAAACTCTCGTGTCACAATGTTCGTTCCCATGCTCCTCCGAAACGGCTTGATCGATTATCATGAAATTTTGTGTGCATATTGGGTAGGTCTGAGAATCGGACATCTATTTTTCATCCCCCTAAATGTTAAGGGTAGTCCACGCCTAATTTTTTTTTTTAGATTCTTTTTATTTTTTTAGGATACAGCATTAAAAATACATACTACCCTAAATTTTCATCCCTCTACGATCAACCCCTATTTTTTATTTGTTAATTATATATATAAACTTTAATTTTTTTGGCAAGATTTTTATTTTGTCATGATTTAGAATAAAAAAAATTATATTACTCTTAATTTTCCACCTCTCTACTATCAACCCCTATTTTTCCATCGCGATTTTTTTTTAACTATCAATCGATCAGTTATCCCCACTAGATGTCTACCGTTGTCACGTCTCATCTAGCAAACATCACGGAGTAGGGATGAGTGGGTTCCCGGATGGTTTAGATTCACAATTAGAACCTGCAGGTGGCGTTGAGATCGGGTTCTGGAATCCTCCTAATCACCTGGAGCGATTTTGGTGATTTTGTTTTTGTGTGTTTGAGTGGGTACCCGGATGGTTTAGATTCGCAATTAGAACCGGTACGTGGCTCGGGTTCTAGAATTTTATTTTTTAAAGGCAGGACAACGTCTGCCGGGGCTGCTAGTATTATATATTATTATAAATTACCTGCATTATCCTTGTATATGTCAGCTAGTTCTTTCTCAATTCTAGCTTCTTCGTCTTCTTGGCTCAAAGTATCCGCGACGTCAATGTCCTTGCCAGGCTTTGCTGAACTCTTGGACGATGCAGTGGTAGTCTAAAAAAACACAATAACTGAAATTGCTTTGGAAGCGGTGGTAGATCGACTTTCAATAACCAATCTGCAAGATTACATTTTGAAATCTTTCACTATCAAAGCGCCTGTTGCTGCAAAATGTAGAAAGTGGGGTAACAACGAAACTACTTCTCGTTGGTAATTGCTGATCTATTTACCAAACAAAATATCATATCTATATCAAACATAACGTGGTTTTTTTTTCGTAATTTTCCTATCCTTATTCTAAGATTTTTTTTATTGCAGGAGATCAGCAGACAGGCAGACGGCCCACTTGATGGAAAGCGGTTCCCATCACCTATGGACATTTGCAACAGCAAAGTTGCTACAAATGCGTTGCTGCTCTCTTAAGGGAGACTGGAACCTGGTCACTAATGCCGGAACACAACTCAAGGTTGTTATGGCGGCATACTCTAAACCAGGGGTGGTCGCCATCCAGTCGAGCAAATACTCTACCACCTGGCTGTGGGTTGTTTAGTCGCCTCTTACGACAGGCCGCCGGGCCGCAGGAAATTGTATTCTTTCTCCGTTTCTGCACGGATACTAGCTTAGCTTGGGGTATACAATATCTGTGTTTGTCTACCGATTAATTCTATCTGATCCTTCCCTCCTATCGCATCCCGTACCCCCTCTAGCCCTTCCAAAAGGCTGGCTACTCATTGGCTTCGCATGTTGCCAGCGTCTGTAAGCCATGGTATCCACTTTTCAGTACACGGGCTGGCTGCTGGTTTGCCAGCATCGCATTAAAAAATATCATCTAAATAATCAAAGAAGAAATGATATACAGTTACAGTCTTCTTCGTTTCCTTCTTGGTGACAACTTGCAGAGTTGTGGAAGTGGTCTCCTCATCATTTTCAGCAGACGGCTCTTCTTCTAAACCTGGTGGAAGATCTGAAATAAGTGTAACAATATTTATATATCTACTAGCTGTCCCCGGTAGACGTTGTCGTGCCCTGAAGAAATTTAGAACCCGATCGCAGCGCCACCTACCGGATCCAATTGCAAGTCTAAATCATTCTCGAATCCACCTGAACACACACAAAAAATTCATCGAAATCGATACTATACTAATATTATAAAGCTGAAGAGTTTGTTTGTTTGTTTGTTTAAACGCGGTAATCCCAGGAACCGCTGGTCCGATTTGAAATATTCTTTCAGTGTTGAATAGTGCATTTATCGAGGAACGCTATAGGTTATATTATATTTTCAAAAAAATTAGGGATCCGTACTAAAAGTCCAATAATGTAACCCAAGGTGTAAAAAAATGACCCGAAAAAATCCTTACTCGGCGTGCGCTGCGAAAACTATTGATTATAGAACAAAACAATGTACTATCACTTTGCAGAACATATAATTGTCTACAAAAAATATCGCGTAACCATATGTCTCACTGTTGTAGTTATTTCACAATAAGTGTTTTCTCTTATTTTTTTAAATAATTAAAATGCCGTCGCTTAAAAAACTCTTTATTTTGTACCTTGGTATTAATCCTTATCAAAATAAATTACTCCATATTCAGGACGAATTCAATACCTTTTGTAGAACTTTCTGAATTATTCAATTCCGACGTTTCATTCAAAAGATCTCGCGATATTTAAAATGTAGGTATTAGTGTTGTAGCCAAATATACTAATATTGTTTGGTTGAACGCGCTAATCTCAGGAACTACTGCTCTGATTTGTAAAATTCTTTCAGTGTTGGATAGCTCATTTATCGAGGAAGGCTATAGGCTATATATCATCACGCTAAGAGCAATAGGAGCGGAGCACCAATGAAAAATGTTTCAAAATCGGAGGGTTTTGAAAACAGAATAAAATAGATCCCCCTAGCATGTTTGCATGTTTACTCCAGTTTCCAAGGGTCCAATTTTACTATATCAGTATCATGGCATTGAGAAGTTATTCAAAGTGCAATTATTTTGGGATAGTGTCAAAAATGCGTATTCTACTAAATTCACAAAATCTTCTCGGTGTCATCGCAGCTGAATAACAGTAGAAAAAATGTAATGTTATGTAGTAATTCCTGATCTTGGGTTATATTCTGTGATAAATAGTCAGGTTTTAGTTCTTCCTCCGAGGCAGGCTACACATAGCAGCATCTCTGGTATTACAAATGGTCTATAGGCAATGGTAAGTACTTTGCATCAGATTTTAGCTTTTGTGCTGTACTCCAGAAA
This sequence comes from Dendrolimus kikuchii, assembly GCA_019925095.2. Lineage (NCBI taxonomy): Eukaryota > Metazoa > Arthropoda > Insecta > Lepidoptera > Lasiocampidae > Dendrolimus > Dendrolimus kikuchii. The sequence continues at coordinate 37,961,283 of CM034387.1, forward strand.
TAAAAAATAAACTTGCATCTACTTAACTAACTACTTTTATCTGTGCAGGAACGGAGAAAGAATACAATTTCCTGCGGCCGGGCGGCCTGTCGTAAGAGGCGACTTAACAACCCACAGCCAGGTGGTAGGGCATTTTCCCGACTGGATGGCTACCACCCCTGGTCTAATGTATGTCGCCATAACAACCTTGAGTTGTGTTCCGGCATTAGTGACCAGGTTCCAATTTCCCTTAAGAGAGCAGCAGCGCATTTGTAGCAACTTTGCTGTTGCAAATGTCCATAGGCGATGGTAACCGCTTTCCATCAAGTGGGCCGTCTGCCTGTCTGCTGATCTCCTGCAATAAAAAAATCGTAACGATTATCATATATCAAAATGGAGAGATTTTTTTCATTCATACAAATCTTATACTATTATATAAAAAGCTGAAGAATTTGTTTGTTTGTTTGAACGCGCTAATCTCAGGAACTTCTGGTCTGATTTGAAAAATTCTTTCAGTGTTAGATAGCCCATTTATCGTGGAAGGCTATAGGCTATATATCATCACGCTAAGACTAAACTTTTTTTAAATCTATTTCACGCGGACGAAGTTGTGGGCAGAAGCTAGTCCTATATAAACAGAGTGAGACAACAACAATAAATCATTTAGTTTTCAATTCAAGCATAAATTTGTGCTAAATGGTAGTTGCCAAATCGAAAGAGGTTGACTCGCAAATAGCACATTTTTGTGCTAAAGAAACAAAATCCTATTTGTTATCTATGGAAATGATCTTCCAAGGAAAAACAGTGTATGGTCAAAAAGATGGCGTTGCTGTCGTGTTGTTTTGATGCCGCTTTTGCAATTCACTGACAAACATGTCGACGCGGCTGTTCTAATTTACCAATTTGCCAAATCAAAAGACGTTGAAGGCGATTTGTCTAATAACTGTATAAATTATCTAGTTCTCAATCAAATACAATATGTATCAATGGCAGTTAAGTAATAGCTATCTCCACGTAGATAATTATGATTCTAATCTCATATTCATAATAGTCACTGGAAGCCCTAGAGCGTCATCATATTCATAAGTCGGTAAACTTACGCGAGATGAAGCAAATCCGAATTAAGCAATGTGAGGTTGAATACGTAGGGCGTGTTCCAAATTGATCGTGTACTAGCAGAAGGTGATGTCAGGAGCCTTAAGAACAGACGAGCGTGCATGACAAGAGTTATGAATGTCAAAGAAGCAAGTGAGGTGTGTAAGAATACGCCTAAATCGCGCTCTGTTGTTCGTGCCTACTCCGCAAGGGAACTGGCGTGAAGTTATGTATGTGTTCCAACAGACGAGATGAGCGGGGCAGCTTGACGTTAAGCGACGCGATTAAAGTGTTGTTAATAAATGATTTTACAACCGTGTATTACCATCGGCAGAAGGGCCGAGTAGCGGTTCTATGAGCTGTAAGTAACAAATGTTAATTTTACCTTTAATTGGGCTCCCAAGCTCAATAACTTCTTGTCCCATGGATTCAGTTAACTTTTTAACATTATTTTTGGAAAATACACAGTTAATATAAATTACAACAATAATTAAAGCTAGGAATCGCATAATGATTTAACAAAAGAATTGTTTTCTAAAATTTTTCAGTTATATTTCAATGGTTGTTACGGTAGGTACCTACTAGATTTTTTGTAGAATAAATCTAGATGGCCTAGAGATATGTCTACTAAATGGGGATATCTAGATGGGGTTAGTTTTCTCACCCACGTAATAACCAATTTTAAAAAAATATAAATTGAAAGAATGACTAAACAGATATACAATGCAAAAGTGGATGGATGCAGAAGTCGTGGAAGGCCACGACACACCTTCCATGATCAAATTGATCGTGTACTAGCAGAAGGTGATATCAGGAACCTTAAGAACAGACGAGCGTGCATGACAAGAATTATGAATGTCAAAGAAGCAAGTGAGGTGTGTAAGAATAAGCCTGAATGGCGCTCTGTTGTTCGTGCCTACCCCGCAAGGGAACTGGCGTGAAGTTATGTATGTATGTATGTACCTGTGGTATTGTAAATGTACACAAAGATCCTAAAAATTAATAACCCAGGCACAGAAAGGAAAAAAACAACACACATGGCACTAGATAGGACAATATATATACATACATACATACATAACTTCACGCCAGTTCCCTTGCGGGGTAGGCACGAACAACAGAGCGCCATTTAGGCCCATTCTTACACACCTCACTTGCTTCTTTGACATTCATAACTCTTGTCATGCACGCTCGTCTGTTCTTAAGGCTCCTGACATCACCCTCCGCTAGTACACGATCAATTTGATCATGGAAGGTGTGTCGTGGCCTTCCACGACTTCTGCATCCATCCACTTTTGCATTGTATATCTGTTTAGTCATTCTTTCCACATGCCCGAACCACCGGAGCATTCCTTTCCTTACCTTCACCCCGACACTTATATGAATGCACTAGCTGGTAAAGCGGAGATCGTTTGCCGGCGTTTGTTCGGCAACGCGTAGTCGCAAACAAAGGACAAGGGCCCCGGCAATGCGTCCTAGTAGAAACCCTATAACACAATTTATTCGTTGCCCTAAATATAGGCCAGCCCTTTGGTCACGCGAGACTTCTTTCAATCGCTTTGAAAGGTCTCGATAAAGTTGATAAGCCTCACGTCCCCATGGCCCGAAAATCCCAACCACAAATATGTATCAGTCACCGATGGATGCATATTTGCGGCGTTTCAGGGTTTCTTGAAGTGTGGCAGCTCCTCCGGCAGTGACGGCTGTATTTGGAAGATGGGAAGCTGCCAACGTATCAACACACGTTGCGTCCCATCTTCCAAGGTACCAACGACATTCCGTCCGGTCGCTTGCCATCGTCGCGGCACAATCCATTCGGTTCAAGAACAGCTTTCGCTGTCAATTTCTTGCGGCCGGGCGGCCTGTCGTAAGAGGCGACTTAACAACCCACAGCCAGGTGGTAGGGCATTTGCCAGACTGGATGGCTACCACCCCTGGTCTAAAGTATGTCGCCATAACAACCTTGAGTTGTGTTCCGGAATTAGTGACCAGGTTACAGTCTCCCTTAAGAGAGCAGCAGCGCATTTGTAGCACCTTTCGTGTTGCAAATGTCCATAGGCGATGGTAACCGCTTTCCATCAAGTGGGCCGTCTGCCTGTCTGCTGATCTCCTGCAATAAAAAAAAACCAATATATCGAGAGATGTTACTCAGTTAGTACTATATTTAGTTTGATTAAGTTAAAAATGAGGCCTATAGCCTAATTTGCAGAAGAAACTGGGACACCAATCACTCTGCCAGATAAACCGTTAGTTAACTTTTAACCGTGTGTCGGGACAGTTCATTAGTTAACCCATCTACGAGTTAATTTGCTTAATAGAAGGAGGTACGTTTACTAATATATAAAATTACTTAAATTGTTTCCAAGCATTTATTTTATTGTTGACAGCTGGATGACGGATCAATTAGTAATGTCCTAATGCGTAATCGACTCGATTTATAATAAATATTGATTTCACTCATAAATTCTAGCGGCCCCGGCAGACGTTGCCCTGCTCTGAAAAAATAAAAATCTAGGACCCGATACCAACGCCACCTACCGGTTCCAATTGTGAATCTAAACCATCCGTGAACCCACTCAAACACACAGAAACAAAATCACCAAAAATCGGTTAAGGTGATTAGGAGGATTCTAAAACCCGATCTCAGCGCCACCTACCGGTTCTAATTGTGAATCTAAACCATCCGTGAACCCACTCAAACACACAAAAACAAAATCACCAAAATCGGTCCAGGTGATTAGGAGAATTCTATAACCCGAGCTCAGCGCCACCTACCGGTTCCTTCGGGATAAAAAGTATCTTATGTCCGTCTCCTGGTTCTAAGCTGGTTCTATCCGTACAGGAACGGAGAAAGAATACAATTTCCTGCGGCCGGGCGGCCTGTCGTAAGAGGCGACTAAACAACTCACAGCCAGGTGGTAGGGTATTTGCCCGGCTGGATGGCTACCACCCCTGGTTTAGAGCATGCCGCCATAACAACTTTGAGTTGTGTTCCGGCATTAGTGACCAGGTTCCAGTCTCCTTTAAGAGAGCAGCAGCGCATTTGTAGCACCTTTGGTGTTGCAAATGTCCAAAGGCGATGGTAACCGCTTTCCATCCAGTGGGCCGTCTGCCTGTCTGCTGATATCCTGCAATAAAAAAAAAGCTACCTCCCCACCAATTTTCAGCCAAATCGGTACAGCCGTTCTTGAGTTATAAATGGTGTAACTAACACGACTTTGTTGTATATATATAGATTATTTGAGTTAGTGTTATAATACTCTCATAATAATAAAGTGTAGTGCATGTGCTAATCATTATCAAAGAACACATGAACAAAGTGTCTTCTCCTTATTAAAGCCAATAGGAAACGTGTTCACATTGCGCAAAATCTGCGGAGTGACGCTCGCGGACCGCGTTCGTAATACCGAAGTAAGAAAGAGAGTTGGTCTGAAAGAGAGTGTCGGGGTGAAGCTAAGGAAAGGAATGCTCCGATGGTTCGGGCATGTGGAAAGAATGACTAAACAGATATACAATACAAAAGTGGATGGATGCAGAAGTCGTGGAAGGCCACGACACACCTTCCATGATCAAATTGATCGTGTACTAGCAGAAGGTGATGTGATGCCTTAAGAACAGACGAGCGTGCATGACAAGAGCTGAATGTCAAAGAAGCAAGTGAGGTGTGTAAGAATGGGCCTAAATGGCGCTCTGTTGTTCGTGCCTACCCCGCAAGGGAACTGGCGTGAAGTTATGTATGTATGTATGTAATATTATTTATTTACAAAACAATTATAATAACATATAATCGAATACAATGCAAGAAAACTTAACTTATTTGTATTGTATTCTACTCATAGTCCCTTAAGACTATAAGTAGAATACTGAGCCCAGATCACCGTCTTCTATGGGTAAGGTGCCCAGAAGGCTGGCTACGTTTCCTCGCTGGATCGCCATACTGATCCGTTGGCCGAGGTAAGCACCAGCCCTCTGATCACCCGAAGAGTCAATGAGTCGTTTCGATAAATTTTGGAATTTTAAATAAGATATTATAATTAAAAGTAGCTTTAGAAATAAGTTATTTTATACTTTTTAGTTTTTGAAGGCAGTTTTTTTAAACGAAGTTTTTTCTTATTCTAATACAAATTCTATGTAGGTAGTTAGAGGGAGAAAGCATTAGCTCAACGTTCATTTCAATTATCTGTATTAACAATAATGTTGAAGACAAATAAACTAAACTTAAATATAAATAAACCTACACCTACAAAATAACATAAATCTATAAATAAAAAATTGACTCCAAATCGCTGTCGGTGGGAGGGAGCGTGCCCAAAATGCAACGCTAATTCGTTGCCCTAGGTACAAGCCAGCCTTTGGTCACGCGAGACCTCAATTAGACGCGGTGAGAGGTCTCGATAGAGGCGACGAGCTCCAGGCCCACGGCCCCAGGGTCTCGACCCCGAAAGCCACAAATACGTACCCACTACCAATGGACGCATATTTGCGACATTTCAGGGCCTTCTGGTGTGCAGCAGCCCCGGCTGTCACGGCTGTGTCTGGAAGATGGGACGCCTCCAAAGTATCGACACAAGTTGCATCCCATCTTCCATGGCACCGACGACATCCCGTCTGGTGTCTTACCATCGTCGCGGCACAGCCCATTTGGTTCAAGAACAGCTGGTGCCCCGGCGGTAACAAGAAAGAAAGAAAAGAAAGAAAGAAAACGTTTATTTGCCAAATGCGACACAAACAATTAATTATAAAATAGAAGAGACAAAATATGTTTATAATTGCCGCTATTCCACAAACGAGGTTGGCACTCAGTATATTGCTGTGTCGGGAGATACCCCCGCCACAGCACTGATTTTCAGTGCCCACCTCCTATTCTAAATATATTAACTTAAGACCCGTATAAATATATAATTATTTAGTCCTACCAAAAAATAAATCTAAAAATACGTAAAAGCATTATACATAATGATAATAAGAAAGAGAAACTAAATACATGGTACAGTAATCAAGTATGCACAATGTTTTATTATATATACATATCTATCAATTTATATTAATATTATTATTATAATCTAAGGTGGTTCGGGCATGTGGAAAGAATGCATGATGAAAGAATGACTAAACAGATATACAATGCAAAAGTGGATGGATGCAGAAGTCGTGGAAGGCCACGACACACCTTCCATGATCAAATTGATCGTGTACTAGCAGAAGGTGATGTCAGGAGCCTTAAGAACAGACGAGCTTGCATGACAAGAGTTATGAATGTCAAAGAGGCAAGTGAGGTGTGTAAGAATAAGCCTAAATGGCACTCTGTTGTTCGTGCCTACCCCGCAAGGGAACTAGCGTGAAGTTATGTATGTATGTATGTATTATAATCTAAGGCTACAAGAGATCGACGGATAATGTCATTGAGTGTAGCGTGCTGTGACATTCTGCCAGCGCTCCTTGCGCATGACAAGCCATGGTGGCCTAACTTATCAACTCTATCTCCGCACCGGCAGCGATGTGGCACTACAACACCTGCTCCCAATCTATCTGTATTCGAGCACAAATTTGTGAGACTTCCCAATGAGCCGTGTGTGACAAGTTCGGCAACAAATTTGTGGTGGTTCCGTCTTACAGGCTAAACAAACTTTCCTATATTTACTGGTTGTCTGAGACTGACCCCAGTGTGGTTAATTGTATATCTATACTATATATTATAAAGAGGAAAGATTTGTAATCGTGTAGTGTACCTTTGTAATGAATGAACTCAAAAACAACTGGAACTTTTCCAAAAATTCTTTCACGATTCCAATGGAACATTTTCCCTGTTGAACTCGTATACAACCTTTATTTCGTAATTGCTAGCAAGATAGAGAAAAATTATAATAGTACATTATGGTACTAGTGTGTAACATTGGTGATTACCGCCGAGGCGCCATTGAGACTCGAGCCGTAGGCGAGGGTCTTAAGAGAGCCGAGGACGGTAATCATCAATACACACGTGTATCATACGACGTTTTTCAACACACTTGTGAATAAAATAACAACAAACTCATTTTATTTAGTAGATAAAAAAAGTTATATATGAGTTAAAGTTTTATTTATTAAACACGTACGAGTTAAAATTATCTATTTAAATAAGAAGTTGCATGAAATGAGCAAGCAATAGGAACACTAATTTATTTGTTCTATAGAACACGATCTTTTTTTTTTGAATAAAACCTTTTTTAAGAACAAAGCAACTCAACCAATAAAATTAAAAAAAAATTATATAACTCACTAGTGAGTTATAATGTTTTTTAGTCACAGTTTGATTATGGGTGTCATTCTGTGCCTAATTGCGGTGACCATAGAGCCACTTTATGAGCAAGTGTGTTGAAAATATATTTAAAATTTTAACGTTTATGTTTGGAATGTTGAAAAAAGTCTGTAATGAAAAATTTACCCATTTTTTATTGCAGGAGATCAGCAGATAGGCAGACGGCCCGCTTGATGGAAAGCGGATACCATCGCCTATGGACATTTGCAACAGCAAAGTTGCTACAAATGCGCTGCTGCTCTCTTAAAGGAAACTGGAACCTGGTCACTAATGCCGGAACACAACTCAAGGTTGTTATGGCGACATACTTTAGACCAGGGGTGGTAGCCATCCAGTCGGGCAAATGCCCTACCACCTGGCTGTGGGTTGTTAAGTCGCCTCTTACGACAGGTCGCCCCAACGCAGGAATTGTATTCTTTCTCCGATCCTGCACAGATAAGAATAGCAGTTTAGTTTCAAAAGCAAGTTTAGTTTGAAAACTGACATACAAGTGGCAAGTTTTAAGAAGGCTCTGAGAATGAATTCTTACATACATACATACATAACTTCAAGCCAGTTCCCTTGCGGGGTAGGCACGTACAACAGAGCGCCATTTAGGCTTATTCTTACACACCTCACATGCTTCTTTGACATTCATAACTCTTGTCATGCACGCTCGTCTGTTCTTAAGGCTCCTGACATCACCTTCTGCTAGTACACGATCGATTTGATCATGGAAGGTGTGTCGTGGCCTTCCACGACTTCTGCATCCATCCACTTTTGCATTGTATATCTGTTTATGCATTCTTTCATCATGCATTCTTTCCACATGCCCGAACCACCGGGGCATGGCAATGAATTCTTGTACTCTAAAATAGAAACATATATTCTGAATATAAATTACAATATCAAACTAAAACTAAATTAAAAATGTAATTAAATACTAAAAAAAACTAACTGATAAATTAAAGACTGTAAGAAATTTAATTTAATTTCATCTAAATTATTTTTTAATAATTTAAACAATGTTCATACTTCGTACTTGGAAATATTTTGAAGATTTTCGTTAATAGTTCAAATTTCGTATTTTAAAGCTTAAATAGAGCTTAGATTTGTGACATTTAGGACCCCTCTCACGGTAACCACTTTCCATCACAGTTGGGCCGTCAGCCTGCCTGCTGTGCTTCAACAATAAAATAAATAATAATATCTATGACGTACAGATGGAACTAGACTTCCGGCTAGAACGTGACCATGGCAGCCCTTGGGGTTTCCGCCTCATCGGCGGGAAGGGGGTAGACTTACCCCTTACTATCATAGAGGTAATGTTTTTCTTTATTATTGCTTAATGGCCGGGTCCTATACCTTACTATTCATTCACTGGTTGAATTTTGATATTACTTATATTTAGATATGTATTTGTATGGTATGTATATTAAGTATATATATATATATATATATATATATATATATACATATATATATATATATATATATATATATATATATTATTTTTTTATTGCTGGAGTTCAGCAGACAGGCAAACGGCCCACTGGATGGAAAGCGGTTACCATCGCCTATGGACATTTGCAACACCAAAGGTGCTACAAATGCGCTGCTGCTCTCTTAAGGGAGTCTGAAACCTGGCCACTAACGCCTGAACACAACTCAAAGTTGTTATGGCGGCATGCTCTAGACCAAGGGTGGTAGCCAATCCAGTCGGGCAAATGCCCTACCACCTGGCTGTGGGTTGTTTAGTCGCCTCTTACGACAGGCCGCCAGGCCGCAGGAAATTGTATTCTTTCTCCGTTCCTGCGCGGATAATATCTATGTAATATATAAAAATTCTGCATATATATATATATATATATATATATATATATATATATATATATATATATATATATATATATATATATATATATATATATATATATATATATATAATGTATGTATTTATTATTAAAATGTAAGTATTGTGTACTATATGTTAAGTATACCACCATCGCCATTATCATCTCAATTCATTTCTGGGGTTGTCTGGAGGAGATCACTTTTTAGCGATAAGACCGCCCTTTGTACATAACTAGATATCATTTTAGTCTTTAAGTTCATGTTGTATTGGTGTACAATAAAGAGTTATCTATCTATTTACATACATACATACATACATACATAACTTCACGCCAGTTCCCTTGCGGGGTAGGCACGAACAACACAGGGCCATTTAGGCTTATTCTTACACACCTCACTATCTATTTATCTATCTATATATATTTTTTTTATTGCATGAGTTCAGTAGAGAGGTAAACCTGATGGAAAGCGGTTCCCAATGTGCTGCCGCTCTCTACAGAGAGACTGAAACCTGGCAACTAATACTGGAACACAACTCAAGGTTGTTATACTCTAGACCAGGGTTGGTAGCCATCTAGTCAGGCAAACATCCTACCACCTGGCTGTGGGTTGTTTTGTCGCCTCTTACGACAGGCTGCTCTAACGCAGGAAATTGTATTCTCTCTCCGTTCCTGTATGGGTAATAATGGACTTGTACCCCTATCCGTGGAAGAACGGAGAAAGAATACAAAACAACCCACAGCCAGGTGATAGGGCATTTGCCCGATTGGATGGCTACCACCCCTGGTCTAAAGCATGTCGCCATAACAGCATTGAGTTGTATTCTGGCATTAGTGGCCAGGTTCCAGTCGTCCTTTATAGAGCGGCAGCACATTGATAGCTCCTTTGGTGTTGCAAATGTCCATAGGCGATGGTAACCGCTTTCCATCCAGTGGGCCGTCTGCCTGTCCGTTGAACTCATATCATAAAATAAATCCCTATTGTAATTCTTAGTACTGTTCTTCTACAATACAACTCTTTAATAATAAAGAGTGTTTGTCCGTCTGTCGCAATGCCTTGCACATTTGGGTGCAGGCCAAATGATCCCAGATTGATGGCTGCCAATATCGTTGTATAATTAAACCTAATTTATTTCTAAACGTCTAGATCAATGTCACAATTGATCTTAATTAGGTTAGCCGTAATCTATAATCTACACAGATAAAGAGAATACATAATACATACATACATAACTTCACGCCAGTTCCCTTGCGGGGTAGGCGCGAACAACAGAGCGCCATTTAGGCCCATTCTTACACACCTCACTTGCTTCTTTGACATTCATAACTGTTGCTAAGCACGCTCGTCTGTTCTTAAGGCTCCTGACATCACCTTCTGCTAGTACACGATCAATTTGATCATGCAAGGTGTGTCGTGGCCTTCCACGACTTCTGCATCCATCCACTTTTGCATTGTATATCTGTTTAGTCATTCTTTCATTATGCATTCTTTCCACATTCCCGAACCACCGGAGCATTCCTTTCCTTACCTTCACCCCGACACTCTCTTTCAGAGCAACTCTCTCTCTTACTTCGGTATTACGAACGCGGTCCGCGAGCGTCACACCGCAGATTTTGCGCAGTGCTCGCATGTCGACCGCGTTTACTCTACTTTCATGCTCTCTCTTCCATACCCAACTCTCGCTTCCATACGTGAGCGTAGGTACCAGCACCGCGTTGTGTATGGCGAGCTGGGCCTTCTGGCTGAGGTTCTTAGCGCCTAGAAGTTTACCTAACGCTCCATTCAAACTATTCCCCAAATTAACTCTTCTTTCTATATCAGCGGTGTACCTTCCATCCCTGCTAAAAGCACATCCAAGATATACAAACTCTTTCACTTGCTCCAGCATAACATAACATAAGAGAATAGAAGTGTCTATAATATTTTTTTAGGTTTTCACGACGTGTATACATAATAAAACTACGTTTTAACGGTTTTAAGCGCGGTAATATTTGATTTTTATCCGTGCAGGAACGGAGAAAGAATACAATTTGCTGCGGCCGGGCGGCCTGTCGTAAGAGGCGACAAAACAACCCACAGCCAGGTGGTAAGGCATTTGCCCGACTGGATGGCTACCACCCCTAGTCTAAAGTATGTCGCCATAACAACCTTGAGTTGTGTTCCGGCATTAGTGACCAGGTTTCAATCTCCCTTAAGAGAGCAGCAGCGCATTTGTAGCACCTTTGGTGTTGCAAATGTCCATAGGCGATGGTAACCGCTTTCCATCACGTGGGCCGTCTTCCTGTCTGCTGAACTCATGTAATAAAAAAATCGTAACGATTATCATATACCAAAAAGGGAGAGATTTTTTTCATTCATACAAATCTTATACTAATATATAAAAAGCTGAAGAATTTGTTTGTTTCTTTGCTTGAACACGCTAATCTCAGGAACTACTGGTCTGATTTGAAAAATTCTTTCAGTGATAGATAGCCCATTTATCGAGGAAGGCTATATATAATCACGCTAAGACTAAACTTTTTTTAAATCTATTTCACGCGGATGAAGTTGTGGGCAGAAGCTAGTCCTATATGAACAGAGTGAGACAACAACAATAAATCATTTAGTTTTCAATTCAAGCATAAATTTGTGCTAAATGGTAGTTGCCAAATCAAAAGACGTTGACTCGCAAATAGCACATTTTTGTGCTAAAGAAGCAAAATCCTATTTGTTATCTATGGAAATGATCTTCCAAGGAAAAACAGTGTATGATCAAAAAGATGGCGTTGCTGTCGTGTTGTTTTGATGCCGCTTTTGCAATTCACTGACAAACATGTCGACGCGGCTGTTCTAATTTAAACTTTAAAATAAAATATATAATTATAATATTTTCTTAAGTTTTCGCGACTTGTATACAACTACGTTTTAACGGTTTTAAGCGCGGCAATTTTATTTGATTTTGGTTTTTCCGACGTTTCGGCCACTTTTCAGTGGCCGTGATCACGGAAGACAAAGACGTCAAGTGTCAACGAGTATTGTTAAAGTTTTATTTAGCCTACCGCCAACTTGTTAATTTTAATTTTGTTTATGGTTATTATTTACTCTATGGGAGCCTAAACTAATTTACTACCGCTTCGCAACATGTTATGGCCTGAAGAGAAGAAGCGGCGCAAGAAACTCTTTAGCAATCATGCCTAGCTCTAATAATTTTATATAATATTACTAAAATTACCGCGCTTAAAACCGTTAAAACATAGTTTTATTAGATATAATTTAAATTAAACTTGTTATGTATTTCATTTTTTTTTATATTTAAGGCTTGGCAACTAGGTCTTTAAGCCAGGTGCCGTTGTATTGTAGGCTACAATCGACGTCATTCAACGGAGTTCTTGTGAAAACTCGAAAGGCCACATTTAGCTATATAGTTCACATTTCTCACAAAAACACATAATTACTACTCAAAAACTATCAATATCCTACAAAACTATTGTTCATTTTAAAGTAATTTTACACATTTTTAGTTCCCGCCAAAAACTCCACATAGAGTCAGTGCCATAGACTATTACTCATTGGTTTACACAACAGCGGCAACGTGAACGCAGTTTCCCTGCAATACTACATATATGTTTTCTTTTATTGTTAGGTGCTGCCAAAATCTCCGGCGGAGAAAGCAGGTCTGCAAAATGGGGACGCCATCGCGAAAATTGGGGGGAAATCCACGGACAATTTGTCTCTGGAGGAGGCCTTACTTTTAGTAGACGAGGCGCAAGATTGTCTTTGTATGGGCATCCTACGGTAAGTTCTTTAAATAAATAAAACTTTAACAATACTCGTTGACACTTGACATCTTTGTCTTCCGTGATCACGGCCACTAAAAATTGGCCGAAACGTCGGAAAAACCAAAATCAAATAAAATTACCGCGCTTAAAACTGTTAAAACGTAGTTTTATTAAGTTCTTTAAAGTTAGATAGATACATAGAAGATGGAAAATACTTTATTGCTTACCAACATACACATAAAGTGAATCATACATACATACATAACTTCACGCCAGTTCCCTTGCGGGGTAGGCACGAACAACAGAGCGCCATTTAGGCTTATTCTTACACACCTCACTTGCTTCTTTGACATTCATAACTCTTGTCATGCACGCTCGTCTATTCTTAAGGCTCCTGATATCACCTTCTGCTAGTACACGATCAATTTGATCATGGAAGGTGTGTCGTGCCCTTCCACGACTTCTGCATCCATCCACTTTTGCATTGTATATCTGTTTAGTCATTCTTTCATCATGCATTCTTTCAGAGCAACTCTCTTTCTTACTTCGGCATTACGAACGCGGTCCGCGAGCGTCACTCCGCAGATTTTGCGCAGTGCTCGCATCTCGACCGCGTTTACTCTACTTTCATGCTCTCTCTTCCATACCCAACTCTCGCTTCCATACGTGAGCGTAGGTACCGCTAATACGCCCATGCTAAACCGATTTAAGTAAACATAAGGCTTCCGTTCTTGCCAAAATAACAGCAGAACTCTAACTGTGATTCATATATTTAAAATAGACGGCCCTGCTAAGGTTACATGATCTTAAATAAATCAATACATCGTTTTCAATATACTTAACTCATTTGCTTTTCGTCTTTTGTATATTAAACCGTCATTATTTATCTATTTATATTGTATTTATGCTATTAACTGTCGGTCGGAATGAAGTTCTATCTGGTCTACAAAGATCAGTGAGTGTTGATTTTTATATTTTGTATTTTATAAGTTGTTATTTTGAAATAAATTTTGTGAGTGACTAACTGGTGTAACTACTTCGTTAGTAGTTAATTTAGGTTATATTTAAATTACTTATTAGTATAATAGTTTAAATATCTTAAGCTACCAAAATTAATTATTAAAGATGTTATAGATAAATTTGGATTCATTTAGTAATTAGAAAAACGTCTTATATCATCGCAGACATAAGCGAAGTCTCACTTACATGACATGACATTATATACATATATTCATAAACGTTGGTAGAGGTTGGCGCTGAAGAACAAAACCTCCGTGTTACATTAGTCTTTTTAGATTACATTGTAATATTAGTGTAGTATTTTTGAATGCGAAGAAAACAAAGGTTATGGTGTTTGAAAGAGAAGAAACCACAACGAATGCAAGGGTAATGGTCGATGATGTTATGCAAGTGAATGAGTTTGTATATCTTAGATGTGCTTTTAGCAGGGATGGAAGGTACATAAAATTTGGGGAATAGTGTGAATGGAGCGTTAGGTAAACTTCTAGGCGCTAAGAACCTCAGCCAGAAGGCCCAGCTTGCCATACACAACGCGGTGCTGGTACCTACGCTCACGTATGGAAGCGAGAGTTGGGTATGGAAGAGAGAGCATGAAAGTAGAGTAAACGCGGTCGAGATGCGAGCACTGCGCAAAATCTGCGGAGTGACGCTCGCGGACCGCGTTCGTAATACCGAAGTAAGAAAGAGAGTTGGTTTGAAAGAGAGTGTCGGGGTGAAGGTAAGGAAAGGAATGCTCCGGTGGTTCGGGCATGTGGAAAGAATGACTAAACAGATATACAATGCAAAAGTGGATGGATGCAGAAGTCGTGGAAGGCCACGACACACCTTCCATGATCAAATTGATCGTGTACTAGCAGAAGGTGATGTCAGGAGCCTTAAGAACAGACGAGCGAGCATGACAAGAGTTATGAATGTCAAAGAAGCAAGTGAGGTGTGTAAGAATAAGCCTGAATGGCGCTCTCCATATTTGACGGCCTCTGTGGTTGAATAAATTAAGCCTTAGCGGGCCGACCTCACTGCAGTGCAGAGGCTCCGTGTTCGATTCCTGGCATGGTAAATTTCGTAAACGAACTTTTCGTTATTTACTATGGTCTGGGTGTCTGGGATCGGCCCAAGAGTGCTCCGTTGTATATTAACCCATAATAGAAGATATTAGTAGTGTAGTAGAATTTCACACCTATTGATGAGTGTATACAAAATATTATAAAATCAATTCGTAATTCTCTGGGTAATAACTGAATGACAGACAGAGGGATTTATGTTTTTTTTTAAATTACAGTTGTGGTCAACATCTCTGGTTGCGCCTCAAGTAATATTTAGCAGTTTATATTTTTATTTATTTATCTTAGTTGTGTAATTTTACGTTGCTCTAAAAAAAATACAAGCTTAACTTGCTTAGCTTGGGGATGTACAGTGTGTATGTTTGTCAGTAAGGCAAATAAATAAATAGTAAGTAAAATATAGGAACCGGCTATTAGACAAATAAAAGCATAGACAGGGCTTTTTTTTTAAGGCGGGGCAAATGCATTTCGCATACTACCGGACCCTTTACTAGGGATTAGACCAAAGCGACGCGATGGGCACCAGAGTGAAATCGCCGGCTTGTGTGGAGACTGGACTACTCAATACTCCATTAAAACCAGCCACCTCCCATGTGCCCCGCGCTCATAGTAGGAAAAGCGTGTGAGTTAGAACGTAGTTACGCCCACGCTGATCCTAGCGCATCAGTGCTTGAGAATGCCCGTTTTATCCGTGCAGGAACGGAGAAAGAATACAATTTCCTGCGGCCGGGCGGCCTGTCGTAAAAGGCGACTTAACAACCCACAGCCAGGTGGTAGGGCATTTGCCCGACTGGATGGCTACCACCCCTGGTCTAAAGTATGTCGCCATAACAACCTTGAGTTGTGTTCCGGCATTAGTGACCAGGTTCCAGTTGCCCTTAAGAGAGCAGCAGCGCATTTGTAGCAACTTTACTGTTGCAAATGTCCATAGGCGATGGTAACTGCTTTCCATCAAGTGGGCCGTCTGCCTGTCTGCTGATCTCCTGCAATAAAAAAATATATATATATAATTAAAAACTAAAAATAAACTAAGTTCTAATTGTACAAATAATATAATTAAGCACTGTGAAAAAATCGCTCCCAGATATTTTTTTTCATCAATTTTTAATTTTCTTACATAAATGTTTTTTCAACACACTTGCTCATAAAGTGGCTCTATGGCCACCGCAATTAGGCACAGAATGACACCCATAATCAAACTGTGACTAAAAAACATTATAACTCACTAGTGAGTTGTAGATTTTTTTTTAAATTTTATTGGTTGAGTTGCTTTGTTCTTAAAAAAGTTTTTATTCAAAAAAAAAGATCGTGTTCTATAGAACAAATAAATTAATGTTCCTATTGCTTGCTCATTTCATGCAACTTCTTATTTAAATAGATAATTTTAACTCGTACGTGTTTAATAAATAAAACTTTCACTCATATATAACTTTTTTTATCTACTAAAAATAAAATGAGTTTTTGTTGTTATTTTATTCACAAGTGTGTTGAAAAACGTCGTATGATACTCGTGTGTATTGATGATTACCGTCCTCGGCTCTCTTAAGACCCTCGCCTACGGCTCGAGTCTCAATGGCGCCTCGGCGGTAATCACCAATGTTACACACTAGTACCATAATGTACTAATATACAAAATATTTGCTAATTACTACATTAAAACTAGAGGGGTCTTGCTATATACTAAGGTAGTCACACAGGGGTTTAAAAAAAAATGGATCATATAGTATGGAGACGGTCCCTAAGCGGTGCATGCGGCGTTCAGGATTCAAACTTCGAACCTACTTCCTTGTAATGAAAGTTGGGTACCTTAACTACTACGCTAACACGACCCTGTGGTATAGTACTGTATTTATACGTAGACTATTAATTGCTAGGCAAGCTGCCAAATGAATTGTTAAGGACTGATGATTATAGATCGTCTAACTGTAGTCTTTGGCTGTATAATTCAAATAACATTTCTTTAGTTGTAAAGCTTCATATTAACGTAATAGTTCTAAATAAAAAATAAGCTTTATGTGAATAAAATGAGTGCCGAATCAATACGTGAAATAACTTTAATATCTATAGTAATATCAAGATATTATCAATACAATGTAAATATGTTTTATTAATCTTATTGTTCTGATCCGATTGGTGTTAAATTTAAAATATTTCGTATTCTGTTATCTCGCTTCAAGATAGAGACAGAAAACAAGTTTATTCCTAGGACGTCCGTCCGTGCAGGAACGGAGAAAGAATACAATTTCGCGCGGCCGGGCCGCCTGTCGTAAGAGGCGACAAAACAACGCACAGCGTCATAACAACCTAGAGTTGTGTTCCGGCATTAGTGACCAGGTTCCAGTCTCCCTTAAGAGAGTAGCAGCGTATTTGTAGCACCTTTGGTGTTGCAAATGTCCATAGGCGATTGTAACCGCTGTCCATCAAGTGGGCCGTCTGTCTGTCGGCTCAACTCATGCAATAATTTTTTTTTTTAAATAGGACGAACGTACATGTACATATGAAACAAAGATGTTTAACACATTAACTGCGAAACGGATTTTATAAAATTCTAAACATTTTTTTTATTAATAATATTTCTTTCCTTTTTTCAGCGGTCTCTACGACCCAGTGATCGACGACCAGGACCCGGTTTTCGAAGAACCGGCCGATTTCGACCGACGATCGGAACCGACTGAGGTATCATTTAAAATTCAAAATTTTGATGACCCATCCCAAGGTTTTGGACCCCACTACGTTTACGATGAAGATGGGAATCTTATGGACCCTAATTTCGTGGGAGAGCCTGGTTTCCTTGATAACGGTGACCCACGTTATCTATATGCTAGCCCTGCCAACCTTAACGGTCATGATTTTAGTAGGGGAATGTCATTAGAACCGTATTCTAATGGAATGGACTTTAGTATCAACGGTAGAGGATCTTTAGGATTTAGGGAAAGTAGATCTTTAACTGCATCACCCTTTTCTATGTCATCCAAATCCTTCCGTCCATTTTCCACAGAACCCTTAAAGGAAATACCACCTGTTGAAGATCCAATAATATTAAACCCTGATTATAAAGATGATTTTGGCTACAAATTTGATGAAAAAGGTATTGAAAGTATTCTGGACTTACCAGAAGTTGAGCCTAATTTCAAATTACCTAAATCTGAAAAATATGATCCCAATTGGGAAGAAAATAATAGAACGCTCGAGGAAAAATTGGCTCAAAGCATTAAAATTAATAAAGTCATGAATGAAAGACTTAGGAAATCAGCTGAACGTGTTCTTAAAGAAATTAATAATTACTCATCTACAGAAATTATTACAGAAGAGAAGAAAGAAATATTTGAAAGTGAAACGAAATGTGAATCTAAAAAAATAAATATTAGTTCGTGGGAGTTGAGTGATCAGTTCAAAAGAGAAGTGCTAGAAGTTAAAAAGAAATTAAAAGAAGAAGAACTTATAAAAAAAATGGAAATCGAAGAAACAATGAAACAAGATAAAACTCTTAAAAGGACTGAAATGAAACAAATTAAAGAAGAAAATGAGTATAGGCTAAACATGGAACAAGAAATAGACATAAATCAAATTGAAGAAACGGCTTTGAATAATGTGGATGAAAACTTTAATATTGTTGAAGAATATGTTAAGGAAAAAACACACAAAGATTTGTATGCTCGTGATGTACAATCCGAAAGTGCAAATATTTTAGAAACTGAGAAGGAAATAACGTCAGAGCAAAATACTAGTGAAGACGTATCCTCCTCAAAAGAAGTTACAAAATCTTTACAGATTATAAAAGAGGAAAACGAACTAAAGAAAGAAACATCAGAAAGCCTAAAAAAGACACATACAATGCACGAAGAGTTAAAAACTGGTAGCGTTAAAGTGAGTTCAAAACAAGAAGTTAAAGAAACGCATGATGAATTAAAAAATCTTACAAAGGAAATAAATCCAATTGAAGAAAGTTTAACAGAATCACATAATGAAGAATATGAACGATCAAAAGTAATTAAAGGGAAATCTTTTATTGCTGATGATATACCTGTATTAAATACTCACGATGAAACCCTCGAAAAGGAGCTAATATCATCTACTGTTGAACTTTCTGAAACTATAAGCGACGAAAATATTAAAAAGCAACCTATAAATGCTAAAAGTAAAGAAAGAAGTCAGCTGAGAAGTAGAGAAGTTAAAATAACTGAAAATAATATTAAACAACAAACATCTTCTGAAGATGTATTAAATAAAACCCAAGCTACTGATGATAAAAGAACAAATACTGAACATAGAGTGTATAATATAGGGTTACAAACAATACCAAACATAAGAGGGGTTGTACATTCTCAACACTATGATTTATTATTAAAAACTTTCTTTATACATCTCACCGATGTTATGGTAGCCTTATCTAGATTTATGCTAACAAAGCCAGTATTTTCTGAAACGGTGAGAGTTGATAGTGTATATGAAAGTGAAAAAAGGCAAGAAGAGGTTAAAGAGCAAGGCGTAAAACAGAGATCAGAACAAAGAAAGGGTAGTTATGTTGATAAAAAAATGCAGAAAGAAAAGTATTCTTTCGAACAAAGTAAGCAAGAATTAAGTAAAGATTCACAGCAAAGAAAGGAACAAGAAAATTACATTGAAAAGAAATTGGCTGAGACAGAAATGATGGAAAGAAACGTCGTTGAAAACAAAAAGAAAGCAGTTGCTAAAATGTCTCAAAAAAGTGAAGAAGTTACGCAAAAAATGAATGAAGTCATTACAGAGTTTCAAAATAAATCTGAAGAGGTAAGAAGAATAAGGCGATCGAGTAGTAGAAGTTCTATAGAAGAAGAAGTTGCATTAGAAAGTGATCCCTTAGAATGGTTAGATAAAGTCAATAGTCGAAGATCTTCGCAAGAGTTTTCTGAAATCAATAAAAAACAATTTTCACAATCGAAGTATGAATCTAAACGAGAATCAAAACAAGAGAGCAGGCAGATTAAAATGTGCAGACCCAAACCAGGTCGCCAAATATATAGAGCAATAGTAGAAGCACATGTGTATACAAACCCTGATGTCATTTTTGAAGATCATACAGCTGAAATCCTTGAATCTGCCACTTTCGAAACAGCTGAGTCCACTAATTTGGCTATTGAATCTAACCAAGTCGTTATGACTGAAAATATTGCCGTGGAAAATGCTGTTAGCCAGGAAATGAGTACGGCTAAAGAACAAAAGGGTCATACGTTCTCCAGAGTTCAGGTGAAAAATCAAGCTGCTGTTCAATCGTATGAGGAAAATTTACAGGACGTAAAGAATTTTGAACAAATAAATTTAAAACAAAACGCATTTCAAAGAAACGTTGAAAATGTGAAAGATATAGTCGTTCAAGAAACTAGAGAAGTCATTGAACCGATTGTTAATTTTAAGTCTGAGTCTAAAGTAGTTAAGCAAGCTACAGCTACAAAACAAGATATGTTAGTGAAAACAGCTGCTGAAAGAACAGAATTAAATGAAACATCAAATCATGAATTTATAGATGTGAAAGAATTTAAAACTGAAAAAGCAGAAATAACAAGAGATAATTTTACGGCAATAGAAATTAATGAAGTTGATGCTATTAGAAACGAAACTACTGAACTACTATTAACTAAGGATAATATTGCAGAAGCCAAGAAATCGTTAGAAATAGCTGATACTAGAGCTTTGGAGGTGAGTGAGGTTGCAATTGAAAGTGATATGATGAGAGATTTGAAAATAAACAAAATGCATGAGGCTAGTGCAACAAAAGCAATCGATGAAATAACTGCTTTACAAGTGACTGAAACTGTAATTGACAAAGATGAGTTTGGAGTGCTAAAAATAGAATCATCTAAAGAAGCAAACGCAAATAAAATTATTGAAGAAGCTGCTGCAGTGGAAATTTCTGAAGTGAATATTGACGTCGATGAAGTGGCTGAATTTAAAATAAAGAATGAAAAAGAAATTACTGCTAAACAATCATTTGAAGAAGCCAAATCTATAATCATATCAGAAACATTAGCCGATAAGAATGAAATGTCAAGTTTAAATATACAAAAAAAGAAAGAAGCTAACGCAATTACTTTGTTAGAAGAAGGGAATACTGCTATACAAATTTCTGAAATAATAATAGAAAAGGATGAAATTAAAGACATAACAATTCATCAGAAAAATAGTGAAATAGCACAACAATGTTATCAAGAAACATCGGCTTTGGAAGTTAGCGAAGTTAACACTGAATTGGCTAAGCAAGAATTCAAGGAACTTCCTATAGCTAAAAATAAGGAATTCGTTGCTGAGAAGGTTATTCAAGAAGCTACAGCGATTCAAGTAGCTGAATATAAAAGTCAGAAAGATGAAATTGCAGAATTTGTGACGGCTAAAAAACATGAAGTAACTGCTTTTGAATTAACTGAAGAGGCGAGACCTAAAGCTGAAGTAAATGAAGTAATCGTTGAAAAAGATTTAGAAATTGAGACAGCAGCTATTGAAACCGCTAAAATAAAAACTGAAAAAATCCAAGATGAATTTGCTGAGTTAAAAATAATAAAACATCAAGAAATCGACTCTGAGTACACGGATGAGCTAGATTCATCTCTTGAAATTACTGAAGTTACAGACATAGGTGTTAGAAATGAATTTGAGGGTCATAGAAATATTGAGGAGTCACTATATGAAGTTTCAGAAATAAATACTGAAATTCAAGATGAATATGCTGCTCTAAACTTGGCCAAGCAACAGATATTCGGCATTTCAGAGTTTAGTTACGACTCTTCTATGGAAATCAGTAAAAGCTTGCATACTCAATCAATAAACCAAACAACCATCAACGTGAACAAACAGCTCGAAATGAACGAAGCACTTCAAGAAGGTCAACAAACTGTAATTATTACTGAAGTCGATCAAAGCCCTGAAAGGACCCCTAGTCCAGATGTTCCTACGCCTTTAGTAGACGAATACGTTTTCAAACTAGAGATTCCTTTACCTAAAGGCATAACTCCCGTTCCACCAGATCCTAGTCCGGTAGAAGATAAGGTCATTAAAATAGACGAAGATCCTCATATTGTTAAGAAGAAATTAGTACCGCATATCGACTTGTCTATCGAAAGTGCTGTTTTCGATCCTCCACTACCTTCACCGGAGGTTAAAGTTTGTAGTCCAGTGTACAGGAAACCAGGCTTAAGAGGTGGTTCTGATAGACCGGAGTATAGAAAAGTAAGTAAAATAATAACAGACTTGCAAAGATCAAATTTTTTATTAGTATACTAGGATATGCCCGCGCATTCGTCCGCGTTTGACTTGAAATTCCAGCTGCATTCCCGGGACACAAAGTATCGCAACATTTAAAAAAAAATGTAAGATATCATTTTAGAGAAAACTGTGTCGGAATTAGCAAATTTTTACTTGCTCCGGTGGTTCGGGCATGTGGAAAGAATGCATGATGAAAGAATGACTAAACAGATATACAACGCAAAAGTGGATGGATGCAGAAGTCGTGGAAGGCCACGACACACCTTCCATGATCAAATTGATCGTGTACTAGCAGAAGGTGATGTCAGGAGCCTTAAGAACAGACGAGCCTGCATGACAAGAGTTATGAATGTCAAAGAGGCAAGTGAGGTGTGTAAAAATAAGCCTAAATGGCACTCTGTTGTTCGTGCCTACCCCGCAAGGGAACTGCCGTGAAGTTATGTATGTATGTATGTAACTAAGTTTCCACTAAAAAAATAATTCTTGTTACGCATTTGGCTCATACAACTATAAGAAAATTATAATAAATTTGATGCAATATTGGAAAATTAATATTAAATTATAAGTCGTGGTAGCGTAATGGCTAGCGCACGAGTCCCAAACTCAGAGGGCGCGGGTTCGATCCTGGCCGGAACGCATGCACCACTTAGGCAGTTTTCTGACCCAATGTGCATATTGTTACAATTACCACATGCTAACAGCGGTGAAGGAAAACATCGTGATGCAACCTGCACATCGAAATAACCGATGTGTCAAACCTGCCAAGCCGCCTTGGACAAGCGTGGCGGGTATACTGTCCGTTCCCTATAATGGGAGGCCCGAGCCCAGCAGTGGGACATTTATGGGCTGATATTATATTTATTATATATTGGAAAATTAGATATAAAATAAAAAATGGAATTAAATAATACAATATAACACAAAACAAAAACTACAATTTGCCTCTCTTATGCATCCGAACAACTTCAAACTGATCTCTGGAAAATTCCCGCGAGATTCCCGACATAAACAATATCACACACTTTATTACATTCAATTTCCTATCGATCAGGAAAAGAATCACATTGGAATTCGTTTTTTTTTTAATCTGGCCATTTTAAGTAATTCCCAGAAAAAATTAGCTGTCGATCAGCGAAAACCGCATCTAAATCGGCCCGGTAGTCTTTACGTGAATCCCGAATGAACAGACAAACAGACAAGAAATCTGAAAAAACTGCATCGTTTTTTTTCAAATAGCTTCAATGTACAGACATGTTTAGAATTTTATAATATTATTGATTATAAAGATAGCAGCAAAAATTTGCAAACATTATCCTGATGATGGTTATGTAGTCGTGGTAGCGTAATGAGTTGCGCACGCGTCCCTAACTCAGAGGGCGTGGATTCGATCCTGGCCGGAACGCATGCACCACTTAGGCAGTTTTCTGACCTAACGTGCATATTGTTACAATTACCACGTGCTAACAACGGTGACGGAAAACATCGTGATGCAACCTGCACATCGAAATAACCGATGTGTCAAACCTGCCAGGCCGCCTTGGACAAGCGTGGAGGGTATACTGTCTGTTCCTATAATGGGAGGCCCGAGCCCAGCAGTGGGACATTTATGGGCTGTTATTATTATTTTATATATCCTGATGATGGAAGAAGGTCATTATTTACTCGTTTTTACACATTTGATTACTTTAAAAAAACACACATATGTATATATGTTTTGAGCGTGACGGTCACGCGAATTTAGTGTTTTTACGTATCACAAATGTGCCCGTCATGTCTAAAGAAATTTCCACATGAAACCTTTGATGCAATCTCTGAAAAATTCAGAGTAAGTTTTAAGGACTGTTTCAGAGATGTTTTCTAAAGCATAAAAAGCTTTTGAGATTTTGGATATCATCTAGCCGCAGAGTGCTAGTCAAGACAAGCGAAACGAGCCCAAACACGACGGGTCTATCTTGTTTAGTACAGGAGTTCCTATGGCCACCTTCCGACTCAATCATCAGATCAGTTCCATGGTACCATATTATTGCATTGTCACGCGATATACATATGCGTGCAAAATTTCAGCTCAATCGGAAACCGGGAAGTTGTTCAAATTTAATTTGCAAGATTCCACCCGAACTTACATATTACATACATAGGTACATCCATTGCAAGTCAAATAAAACCTTTAAAAAAAATCAATCATCGCACTTATTACTAATCTGTGTTGTTAACATATAACAAAGACTTTTCACCTAAAATTATTAAATTACCTGATTCTGTTTTAATATACTTATTTACTAGCTGTCGCGGCAGACGTTGTTCTGCCCTGAAGAAATAAAATTTAGAACCCGATCTCAGCGCCACCTACCAGTTCCAACGATTGTAAGCTATCCTATCTTTCAAGTTGGATCAAACTGCACACGGTGTGCAAATTTGATTAAAATCGGTCAAGTAGTTTAGGAGTCCATCGCGGATAAAGAACGTGACACGTAATTTATATATATTAAAGATATTATCACTGATTCACATTCATTTACAATAGTAACTGCAATAAAAATTGTATTAATATATTTTTTCTCAAACAGGCAGATATACGTGAAATCGAAAGAAAGTCATCTCTTCTCAAATCTGCCATCGACGAAACAATAAAAAGCATAGAAGACTATAAAGAAGAAGTAGAAATGGAGTCGAAAAAAGAAATCAAGATAGAAAAATCTTCTAAAACTGAGTCAATAACTTTTAGTAGTAAAAGTACGGAAGAGGTTTCTAATGGGATTGAAGAAAAACTTGATAAGACTGGTCGCCCTGATGAAAAGAAATCCGAGCCAATCTCAGAAGAAGTTGATTCATCTGCAGAAAAAACGAACCAAATAGAAAGTTCTGATGTTGAAATCATCACTAATGGATTAGATAAAGCTGAATCTTTACAAGATACAAAAGCGAACGAAGAAAGTTTAAAAGAAGAAAAAATTGATTTACCTAATGGTGATATTATAGAAAATTCACTGAAAGAAGTAGAGAAACATGTGGATGATATAAAGAAAATAGTTCAAAATACTGACAACATAGCCAACCTTACTGAAACTAACAAAATCCAAGCTGACACTAAATCTTTTGAAATTGAAAAGAATGAATCAATAGAAATAAAAGAAACGGATATCAAAGAAGCTATTGTAAACGAAAACAAAGAAATTAAAATTGAATCAGATAACACTAATACAGCTGAAGACGTTGCAGAAATTGTAGACAAAAATTCAGAAGAAGTTTCTAAGGAGGAAATCAAAACTCAAGAAGTGAGCAGTGAGAATCTTAAAACCGAAGATGTAACTCAAAAATCAGAAGAAGTCAGTAAAGAAATTGAACAAGTTGCTAAAGAAAATAAAGATGAAACCTCTGAGGTTGATTTAGAAGTAAAAGAGGTTTTAAAAGACGCAGAAGTAAAACTTGATCCATTACTTGTTATAAAGCCTGTGGAATTTCATCCAGAGAATATCAGAAGTAGCGTTAGTCCAAGAAACGTCCCTGTGTTGGTAAGAACTTTTAGTAACTTTTTAACCAACTTAAAAAAAGAAAGGAGGTGGTTCTCACTTCATCGTGTTAATATTTTTGAAGTGGAACACTTACAAGCCAATAGATGGCGCTGTGCAATAATTGAGGTCGCAAACGTTACCCGAAACATGTAAAGAATATATACAAATTATATTATTATAGGCTTGCGAGGAACAACAATTGTCTCGCTGGAAGACCTTCCTTTGAAACGGAAGAGCATTCTATCTCGACCCTATACAGGGCACTCCCTTCACTGGTGGCCCCACTAATTATTGCACAGCGCCATCTATTGGCTTGTAAGTGTTCCACTACATTTTTTTATTTTATAATATACTAACGGTCTCATCAGATGTTGTCCTGCCCTGAAAAAATAAAAATCTAGAATCCCATTCCAGCGCCAAGTATTTTCTTTAGATGATGGGTTACGTTATTAAAGGTTTAGTAGAGACCCCTAAATTTTATATCTATACTAATATTATAAAGCTAAAGAGTTTCTTTGTTTGTTTGTTTAAACGCGCTAATCTCAGGAACCGCTGGTCCGATTTAAAAAATTCTTTCAGTGTTGAATAGTACATTTATCGAGGAAGACTATAGGTTATATTATATTTTCAAAAAAATTAGTCTAACTAACTAAAAGTCCAATAATGTAACCCAAGGTGTAAAAAAATGACCCGAAAAAATCCTTACACGGCGTGCGCTGCGAAAACTATTGATTATAGAACAAAACAATGTACTACCACTTTGCAGAACATATAATTGTCTACAAAAAATATCGCGTAACCATATGTCTAACTATCATGGTATTAATCCTTATCAAAATAAATTACTCCATATTCAAGACGAATTCAATACCTTTCTAGAACTTTTTGAATTATTTAATATCGCGATATTTAAAATGTAAGTATTAGTGTTGTAGCCAAATATACTAATATATTGTTTGATTGAACGCGCTAATCTCAGCAACTACTGGTCTGATTTGAAAAATTCTTTCAGTGTTGGATAGCCCATTTATCGAGGAAGGCTATATATGATTACGCTAAGACCAATAGGAGCGGAGCACCAATGAAGAATGTTTCAAAATCGGATGGTTTTGAAAGCAAATTCTACGCGGAAGACGTCGCGGGCACAGCTAGTACCCTATATTAATCAGGGATAATGTAGCATTTGAATGGTGAAAGAATTTTTGAAATCGGTCCAGTAGTTTTTGAGTTTATTCGTTACAAACGTACAACAATACAAATATGTCCTCTTTATAAATATTAATTTTAGTAATGTACATCCATAACTTTTTGATTCTGAACCTATTTCAATCTCATTCTTTGTGTTGTATTGAGTATAGATACAAGGTGGTTCCATACAAATTTCATTGCTATTGGACCTCGGGTTCCGAAGACGTACATAAAATCCCTTAAAACCAGACAGAAAGTGTGTATAGTATTTGAGGCATTTTTAGATATAACGGTTTTTTTTTAATTTATTCATTGCAGGAGTTCAGCAGACAGGCAGATCGCTCACTTGATGGAAAGCGGTTACCATCGCCTATGGACATTTGCAACACCAAAGGTGCTACAAATGCGCTGCTGCTCTCTTAAAGGAGACTGGAACCTGATCACTAATGCCGGAACACAACACAAGGTTGTTATGGCGGCATACTCTAGAGCAGGGGTGGTCGCGATCCAGTCGAGCAAATACCCTACCTGGTTGTGGGTTGTTTAGTCGCCTCTTACGACAGGCCGCCAGGCCGCAGGGAATTGTATTCTTTCTCCGTTTTTGTATTATATTCAGTACATATTTAAAGCGGTTAATATAATAATATATTTGGTATAATGAGGAGGGATGAAAGTCACGTGACAAAAATAATGTTATACTACAAGCATTGAGTTATAACATGTCTAGAGAGAGCATTGCTAACAAACAACACCCCTAAAAACGGCATCAAAAACGCAAAGCGTTGCTAAATTCACTCTGCGTTTTCGGGATATCAGGAAAAAAATATTACCCCATATTTAATAAAAAAAAATATTTTATGTAAGTGAAAAGTTTAAATGATCGTTATGATTTATTTGCTTTATGTGTTATAATTTAATATTACTACTCGGAGGTTTTAGTTTTTTTTTAAATAAACTATTAGCAACAAAAGTTGTATACCTTGGAACGAACCATAAAAAATACATGTACAAATGAATTCATAACATATTTTAGTACATGTAGTAATTTTAATTCGCAATAAAATGCTTTTACAGATATTAGTACATATTTATAAGTCTGTTAATTACCAATACTAATGTAATAATTCTTAAAAAAAACTATTCATAATGGCAAATTATTTTTGTGTTACACATCATGTTCACGAAGGTTATTAGATGACTATTTATAACCCAAAGATTATCCTGCGCTAAAAGTCAGTGAAATCATTTGTAATAGTAGACTTGGAACGATTCGATAGGTTCATATTGGGTAGTAGGCTTTATGTATTATCCAAATTTTATATCAGTAGTAGGAACTACGGGGTAGTTACACGGGATAGTTTAATGCAGGGACTTAAGAGCAACTAAACCACTTGAAAAGGGCTATTATAAAAATAAAAATATTCATTATCAAATCATATTATCAAAATTTTTTATTCAAACTAGTTCAGTTTGATTATTTTATGAACTAAAATTTGTTTTTTATCATAATAATATATTAAATTATTTCTTTATTAGGAATTAATGGAGATGCAGCTAACAGAATATAGACGAAATTAATATCTTAATTATGACAATAAAGAGTTATCTATAATATTACTAGCGGCCCGGCGCGGATTCACGGTCGCGGTCTGTCCCGCTCCCGTGGTATAAAGCGTCATGTTATATAGCCTATGACACTCCCTGTTAACGTAGCTTTCCAACAGTAAAAGAATTTTTAAAATCGGCTTAGTATATCCCGAGATTACCCCCCTACAACGTCACAAACTTGCAAACTTTACCTCTTTATAATATTAGTACAGATAACTCCGACCAAAGCATCTGCTTTAAACGATATTCAGTTTTTTTTACATCCTCTTTGACGATATTTGCAGCACGCATTCTGTCAATTCTATGTCAAACGTCATAAGGTTATATTAAAAAGTTTATATTGTCCAAAGCGCTAAGGTTAGATTAGAAATAATTTTATATGATGGTTAAATATTCTTAAATTTTCTAATTATCCTTCACACAACTTACATCTTATCGGTCACGATCATATATAATTATTTTAGGTACTTTATTTCAATAAAATTGTGTCGTTGATAAGAAAATATAAAAAAAAACATAGTGTAAAAATATCTCCGAAAATGATTCAAAATACTTCCTTTCAAAATCCATCTCTTTGTCCAACAATATGCTACAATTGGATCCGTAGGAAGTCTAAAACGTAATATAAACTAGTTTCAAAAACCGGACACACAAACATTACATGTCTGTTTTCTATCGATTTTTTCAATTATTCATATTTCATAAATAAATAAAAAATGGTAACAAAAGTCCCCAAATTTTGGAAAATAAGTCACACTTGTGACCTGACAACATCAATCAATTCGATAACCTTGAAAATGTCGAAATTAAATTTCACGTTTTTACAAATAAATCATGAGAAAAGTGTTAAGTTTTCCGATTAAATGACATCTTATCTTTATCCTTTCCCGTTTTAAAATAGTTCCGATACATTTGAATAGCGCAGGCCAGCATAATAATTTTTTTTGCGAGAGCTCTAACCAGTAAAGTAATCGAAACGACACTAACAGGCGTGGGAAGCCACTGAAGCCAGTGCACCAATTTTGGTGCACTGTTTTTGGGCCGTTTTTGTGCAATTGATGCGTGATCTAGACGTTTATATGATCTAAGACTACAAGATCGATGGGTACAAATTTAAAGGTAGACCAAAAAAAAGATGGATGGATTGTGTGAAGGATGACATGATGATATGCGGTGTGACAGAAGAGGTATGTCAGAATAGAAGAGTGTGAAAGCAGAAGACATATTGTGCCGACCCCAAGTAATTGGGATATGGTGAAAGAAAAGAGAGAGAGAGAGATATATTTAAGGCGGTTCTATATAATTTTCATACCTATTGGTCTTTGAATTCCGAAGATTTAATAGGAAATTCCTCAACTCAAATAGATAATGTCAAGTGACTTGTTAGGTTTACGACAATCCTAAATCAAATAGGTAGGTGTCTAATTATGATAAATACATACATACATACGTAGTTATAAACCATAATTTTTCTATTAAATAAGAAACTGCCTTTAGAAGTAAGTATTAAACAAAAATTATGGGCGTGTGTAGTTTACACACAGTAGAAATGTAACTTCAGAGAATATAATCACAGATAAGTCTTCTTTAACTGTTATTAATATAAATATTGTGACAACTTAGCCAAAATTCCACGAAGCACCCCGATAAATGTGAATGGACACCGGCCTGCCATAAAGCACGGTTTTATTGCCGTCCGCATTTGGAGTTCTTCCGTTTACTTCGTGTTTAAAGTTTGCAATTAGACAGTAGCCTATTGTTATCGTACTTGTTTAAGGCCGTTCGCAGGTGGGCAGAATTATGTTTTTCCTAGGAATTGCGCCGACAATGGCGCAGGTGTGATTCGTGGAAATCATTGTTTACACGGTCGTAAGATGAGTATAAAGGGGTGCCCGAATGGAGAGATCGTTAGTCAAGCGACGATTATGATACTAGCAAGAGCAGTATCCAGTGCTTAGTTTTCAAAATCCATATGTTGATACGGTGGTTATAATATGCTTTAACCGATTTAACAAATTACAGGAACCACCGCCTGAAAAAGAGCCTTACAAAACTGAAACTGGTGAAATCATAGGAACAATACAGGGCATAGTGGATGGCCTTGAGGACGCCGTGGTCGACGAAGAAGTCGCTAGTAAGTAGACAATACTATACAATACGTCTATCGCAGGATCGATGGCCGTTGGAGCAAACAAGTCCTGGAGTGGAGACCAAGTATCGGCAAACGTAGCGTAGGACGCCTTCCAGCCAGGTAGACTGACGACCTGCGCAAGATCGTCGGCAGGCGCTGGATGAGGCATTAATCTTTACTACTCTGTATATTACTATACTAGCTTCTGCCCGCGACTTCGGCCGCGTGGAATAGTAAAAAAAAGTAAGTTAACCCCCCAAGATTTTGAAAAATTCTTCATTGGTGCTCCGCTCCTATTGGTCTTAGCGTGATGATATATAGCCTATAGCCTTCCTAGATAAATGGGCTATCTAACACTGAAATAATTTTTCAAATCAGACCAGTAGTTCCTGAGATTAGCGCGTTCAAACAAACAAACTCTTCAGCTGTATATATTAGTATAAGATTTATAAGTAGGAGTAGAATGTTTTTGAATTTATTATATACCAATATATACATATTTATCTAACTGTATATATTTGTAGTTTTATTGTTTTGTTTTTTTAACAAATTTATATTTAATTTTATTAATTTAGATATTTTGTAGGACATCATTCTTTAGTAATACCGAAGTAAGAAAGAGAGTTGGTCTGAAAGATAGTGTCAGGGTGAAGGTAAGGAAAGGAATGCTCCGGTGGTTCGGGCATGATGAAAGAATGACTAAACAGATATACAATGCAAAAGTGGATGGATGCAGAAGTCGTGGAAGGCCACGACACACCTTCCATGATCAAATTGATCGCGTACTAGCAGAAGGTGATGTCAGGAGCGTTAAGAACAGACGAGCGTGCATGACAAAAGTTGAATGTCAAAGAAGCAAGTGAGGTGTGTAAGAATAAGCCTAAATGGCGCTCTGTTGTTCGTGCCTACCCCGCAAGGAAACTGGGGTGAAGTTATGTATGTATGATTCTTTAGGCATTTTTAATTATGCAATAATGGACCTGTCAATCCAGTGACATATCTCTCAAAGTTCCAAAATCTTAGATAACTATACACTGGTCAAATATTTTTTTTTACTGTGACCTCCGCACGTCTATTAAGTTGCGCATTTTATGACAGTCCATACTACAAATATCACAATTGTCCCAATATTACACTTCATTGTTTTGGGCGACATAATAGTGACATTTTGTTTTATATTTTTTAAGTTTATGGCTTGGCAACGGCGCCTTTAAGCCAGGCGCCGTTGTATTGTGGGCTACAATCGACGTCACTCAATGGAGTTCTTGTGAAAACTCGAAAGGCCACATTTGGCTATATAGTTCACATTTCTCGCAAAAACACATAATTACCACTCAAAAACTATCAATATCCTACAACTATTGTTCATTTTAGAGTAATTCTACACATTT
This sequence comes from Dendrolimus kikuchii, assembly GCA_019925095.2. Lineage (NCBI taxonomy): Eukaryota > Metazoa > Arthropoda > Insecta > Lepidoptera > Lasiocampidae > Dendrolimus > Dendrolimus kikuchii. The sequence continues at coordinate 37,993,393 of CM034387.1, forward strand.
TTAGAAAATAAAACTGCACAGCACAACGTCTCCTTTCAGTTCCCGCCAAAAACTCCAATGACATTCTGTGAGTTATCTAATGCACAGACTATCAACTATCGTTATGATACTTATTTTTTTTTTACCTAATTTAATAAAATTAACAATAATCATAACCAATTACAAACTAAAAAGCATACATACATACATAACTTCACGCCAGTTCTCTTGCGGGGTAGGCACGAACAACAGAGCGCCATTCAGGCTTATTCTTACACACCTCACTTGCTTCTTTGACTTTCATAGCTCTTGTTATGCACGCTCGTCTGTTCTTAAGGCTCCTGATATCACCTTCTGCTAGTATACGATCAATTCCATCATGGAAGGTGTGTCGTGGCCTTCCAAGACTTCTGCATCCATCCACTTTTGCATCGTATATCTGTTTAGTCATTCTTTCATCATGCATTCTTTACACATGCCCGAACCACCGGAGCATTCCTTTCCTTACCTTCACTTAAAAAGCAAATAAGCTTTTTTAAAAAGGTTTTTAAATACAAGCTTTTGAGATCTTGGATATCATGTAGCAGCAAAGTGCTAGCCAAGACGAGTAAAACGAGCCCAAACACGACGGGTTTATCTTTAGTACAGGAGTTCCTATGGCCACCTTCCGATTCCACCATCAGATCAGCTCCACGGTACCATATTATTGCATTGTCACGCGATATACATATGCGTGCAAAATTTCAGCTCAATCGGAAACCGGGAAATTGGTCAAATTTAACTTGCAAGATTCCACCCGAACTTACATACATACATCCATTGCAAGTTAAAATACAAAAGCTTGTAAAAATAACTATTTTCTTTAACATCTTTAAGTCGATGCGAAATAAAATCTAAAAATTACTATACTTGCTGTCATTTTTTTATGTCGAATTTTTACTAAGAAACAAACTTTTTAATTTTAGAAGAACTTGGCAAGCCTGGTCTCCCTGACGAGAAGATAGCTGAGCTGATCTCAGGTGAAGCTGAGATGTTGAGAGAAGCCCACGTAATGGGGTAAGCTTGAAACAGAAGAACAGAAGAATAAGAATTAGTTTTAAATTTTTATTGCAGGAGATCAGCAGACAGGCAGACGGACCACTTGATGGAAAGCGGTTACTATCGCCTATGGACATTTGCGACACCAAAGGTGCTACAAATGCGCTGCTGCTCTCTTAAGGGAGACTGGAGGAGACTGTTATGGCGACACACTCTAAACCAGGGGTGGTAGCTATCCAGACGAGCATAAAGCCCTACCACCTAGCTGTGGGTTGTTTAGTCGCCTCTTACGACAGGACGCCTGGCCGCAGGAATTAGTATTCTTTCTCCGTCCCTGCACAGATAAAATGATTAAAGCTCAGAAGCCATCGCGAGAGCACAGACTGTGTGTAATAATGGTTATACGATAGGTTTAACCGTCCGATCATGAAATCCAATACCCTGATTTCTTTTGAATGTCATAAACCTCGTGCCTCGCAGTCGTGCGACGGTATCGCACGATGAGCATCGTGCGGTCTAATAGGACACCCGTGTTAAATCATCGTACGCTCATTTTCATCACCCGACGAGAACGGATTGTATCATCGCACGATCCTTGCCAATTAGGACGACGCCTTAAAGTTGTAATTTCAGAATCGTCTGGTCCGAAATAGTTTATCCCTACAACTACATTAGCATTTTTGTCATCGCACCACTCGCCGGCGATTGGGAGCTCATCCACTCTTCCTTGACACCTGGAATTGGTGCAAATGGGGTACGCTCCTTCATGGCATACGTGAGCAAACTGTGGAGTGACAGACGAGACGGTCCCTCCCACAGTTTTTCCAGAGCGCTACATTATAGGGTTCTTCAAAAAAGGCTTAAACAGATATTTAAGTCTCAACGATTTGGGCAACGACTCGGCTCCCTTGATGTTGCGGATGTCGTCAAGTGGATGCGTTTGCCAGTTTGCCCAGAAGCAAACAAAAAAACCCTCTTGTGTTTTTTTATATATTTAAATTCATTGTAGAAACTCGTGTCCTCTATAGATGTATTATGTTATAGATAAAATAACATTGCACTGGATTTTCAACCATTTTCATCGCTACGTCTGTTTCTACATACATACATACATAACTTCACGCCAGTTCAGGTAGGCACGAACAACAGAGTGCCATTTAGGCCCATTCTTACACACTTCACTTGCTTCTTTGACATTCATAACTCTTGTCATGCACGCTCGTCTGTTCTTAAGGCTCCTGACATCACCCTCCGCTAGTACACGATCAATTTGATCATGGAAGGTGTGTCGTGGCCTTCCACGACTTCTGCATCCATCCACTTTTGCATTGTATATCTGTTTAGTCATTCTTTCATCATGCATTCTTTCCACATGCCCGAATCACCGGAGCATTATTTTCCTTACCTTCACCCCTACACTCTCTTTCAGACCAACTCTCTTTCTTACTTCGGTATTACGAACGCGGTCCGCGAGCGTCACTCCGCAGATTTTGCGCAGTGCTCGCATCTCAACCGCGTTTACTCTACTTTCATGCTCTCTCTTCCATACCCAACTCTCGCTTCCATACGTGAGCGTAGGTACCAGCACCGCGTTGTGTATGGCGAGCTGGGCCTTCTGGCTGAGGTTCTTAGCGCCTAGAAAAATAACAATCACATGAATAAAAAAATACAATTAAATACTAAAACTAAACTACAGTATGAAAAATAAACCTAAAATTAAAAACTAGAACTAAATAAAAAAGGAGGGCATAATCCATAATATAAATAAACCTAGCTTAAAAAAAAAAAAAAAAAAAACTTGTATCAAGGCCCGTCCAGCCCCACCAGACCACTGTCGCTGGGCATTGTACCTAGAAGGCTGGCAGCATTGCCTCGCTGGATACAGAGGCTAATCCTTTGAGCGAGGTAAGCTCCAGCCTTCCGGTCTCTTGTTGTATCGACCAGACGTTTTTTAATATTTTTAAATAATCAATACAATATTACCTATTGTATTGATTTTTCGCAAATGTGTTGAAAAACGTTGTATGACACACGTTGTCCGGTTGTTGGTTTTTACAAACTTATTTAATTAACAAAACTGGGTCATTTTGGTCTTACGCCTAAAGGAAGGTTTGAACTGAAAATCAGCGTTGTGTCGGATATTGTTCCGACACAGCAATATGCTGAGTGCAAACCTTGTTTGCTGAAAATGCGGCGTACAAATTCTCAAAATATGCTTTGTGTATAAAAATGTATGAGGAATGTAATTGAGTCGCAATTTCTTCAAACAAAGTTTTTCTTTCTCTTAAGGGAGACTGGAACCTGGTCACTAATGCCGGAATACAACACAAAGTTGTTATGGCGGCATACTCTAGACCAGGGATGGTCGCCATCCAGTCGAGCAAATACTCTACCACCTGGCTGTGGGTTGTTTTGTCGCCTCTTACGACAGGCCGCCGGGCTGCAGGAAATTGTATTCTTTCTCCGTTCCTGCACGGATTCTTTCTTTCTTTTCTTTCTATGATAAGCCAACGACTTCGTCTCGGGCTTACATTCGTCTAATTGTTTGTAAAAACCAACTTACCGCACTAGTATCATAAATAACCATAACATTACTCATTGACTCTTGACATCTTTGTCTTCCATGATCATTTTTCCGGGTACTGGGAAGTGGAAATAAAAATCAAACTAAATGCCGAGCTAAATACCGTTAAAATGTAGATTAATTATGTGTATTAATCGCGAAAACTTAGAACATTCTATATTAAGATTTTTATTATTTTCTTACGATAAATACACGCCGACTTTACAAATGGTTGAAAATGCAGCCTCTCCCGAGTCATATCCTCGCATATGCACCGAGAAGACGATTCCAGTGTGGACTTCAAGAAGATCAAGCCGCTGGTGGAGTCCCTAAAGGACTCCGAGGTCCTGAAGGCTCTGAACGAGGAGCTGATGAGGACGAGAGAGGAGGAGAAGAAGAAAGAGGAAAGACGGTGGACTAAGTTCTTGCAGAAGCCAGCCCGACCAGTACCGAAGGCGAAGGGAGGGTATCCAGGATACTTGTACAGAGAAGTGATTGATGAGGTGAGATTTTAGGAGTTATCTTCTTTTAAGTCCTATTCTCATAGTTGGAGTAAATCTACAACCTAATGATCTTTTCTTTATTTTTATTGCGTAAGTTCAGTAGACAGGCAGACGGCCCACCTGATGGAAAGCGGTTACCATCGCCTATGGACATTGGCAACACCAAAGATGCTACTAATATGATGCCGCTTTCTAAAAGTCGACTGGAACCTGATCACTAATGCTGGACCACAACTCAAGGTTGTTATGGGGGCATACTCTAGACCAAGATTGATAGCCATCCAGTCAGACAAATATCCTACCACCTGACTGTGGGCTGTTTTGTCGCCTCTTACGTCAGGCCACAGGAAATTGTATTCTTTCTCCGTTCCTGCACGGATATATCTACTAGATGGAAAGTGTACCGTGCAGAAACGGAGAAAGAATACTAAATCCTGATTCCGGCTGGCTTGTTACAGACAACAAAACAACCCACAGCCAGGTGGTATGGCATTTGTCTGTCTGGATGTCCAACACCCTAGTGTTGAGTATGATGCCATAAGAATCCTGTTTTGTTTTGTTTTTTTATTGCCGGAGTTCAGCAGACAGGCAGACGTCCCACTGGATGGAAAGCGGTTACCATCGCCTATGGACATTTGCAACACTAAAGGTGCTACAAATTCGCTGCTGCTCTCTTAAGTGAGTCTGGAGCCTGGTCACTAATACCGGAACACAACTCAAAGTTGTTATGGCGGTATGCTCTAGACCTGGGTGGTAGCCATCCAGTCGGGCAAACGCCCTACCACCTGGCTAAGTAAGTGTTAATGTTAATGGCTAGTTTCCAGTCCATCCTACGTAGAGGGCAATATATTGAAAGCACCTCTTATGTTTTATATGATCAGAGGCGTCGATAATCACTTTCCATCAGGTAAGAGTCTCAACCTGTCTAGTGTACTTACTTAATAAAATTCTGCGCGCAGCTCGTCGCGCCTGTAATATATATATGTGTGCTGCACGCTGATGGTGGTGGTTCTAGGATACCCAGGTTGATGTAGTCGTGGAAGTTAAACACTGTTAGATGGTGAAAACAGGTAATAATAGTAAACTTTACATATTAGAGCATCTGCCTTCGGCTACAACCCAAACGCAAGAGGAACAAAAAATGCAACTACAATGTTGCTAATATAAAATATTTTATGTTGGTGTTGCTAACAATTCCATCTTTACAAAAATTCTCGTTGTATAATATTAATAGGACAAGGTATATATATATATATATATATAATCTTTAGTAGTAAGTAGCTGTATATAGCTCGAACGAAACAACGGGGCACGGCAAAGCTAGTAGTATAAAATACCGCCAAAAATGTATTTCCTCATACATTTATGCCCCTTTTAGTTTGGCCTTAAAATATTGGCAGGTAGTCAATAAAAAACATTTGGTTCCGCTTGGACTAATAAAGGAAAATTCGTCAGTGTTGTTTGAGACTTCAGTGAGGTTGGTCGTGTTTTACACTGTAACAATTAAACTTGTATAATTATTTAGTTTTAAAATTTAGTGTTGTATGTATTTTAATTTCAGTAGATAATTAATTTAATTGTGTTTATTGATAATTTTTTGTGTTTAATTATTATTTTTTATATATTTTATTGTATAATGAGATTCCATTGTCAATGTCAGGACATTCAAGAAATTTGTTAAATTGAAAACTAGCTTATTAGGGCCCTAAATTTATAATGAATATAAGTTTAAAAACATGTTTTATATAAATAATAAAACTGATTGAAAGTTTTCTAGACGTTTTCTATAAAAACAAGTACGGACTGGTAGCGCTATCTGTGATTGCAGAGTGTGTTACGTCGTCATACCTTAGTTTTCTTCTTCCATACTTCTACTATCCATTGTTTTTCTTGCATCTTCTCTTTTATTAAATATCTATTTCTGCTTTTAGGAACCCTACAAAGTGAAGATCGTGAAGCAACCGAAGCCTAAGGTAGCTCCAGATTACAAGCCTGAGGTAATTACACAATCATCCTATTATCTTCATAGTGCCTTGCTGGAATCATTATCTTGATTAATTCAGCTATTGCGGCCAGCTCGAGCGGTGGGATGTAATACCTCGCTCTCACAGAAAATCGTTTCGTACGATGAGTAAGTACGAATAGGAGTTCCAATGATCCACTTCTACCTCCCCTTATTTCATATTACTTTCCCATTGTCCTATCCTATTATCTCTAATCCAGGGGTTCCCAAAGTATACGCTGCGGCTCCCTGGTGTGCCGTAGAAAGTAAAGAGGGGCGCCGTTAGGCGCTCCTGTTTACCATTTTCCGGAAACTAAACTTAGGCATTCGCGGTTACAAAATGTGTGGAGATCACCAGGCTCACACGTCACATTGACAAGTGTAGTGGAAAACTTACAATCCAATAGATGACGCTGTGCAATAATTGAGGTCGCAAACGATTCCGAATGTATACAAATTTCCAACAATAACAGATGGGCCTAGGCATTCAGCGTAGAACAATAGCCTCGCTGGAAGATCTTCCTCTTCTCTCATCTTCCCGATCTAGTCGGGGCATTCTTTGCATAAGTTGCATTATATATTATTTGCTATTTTTCTTAAATAATAAATATTTTCTTGTTTACAAATATAAGAACTCAGCTTCATATTATGGATGTTTCAATTTTTGTGCCTAACTACTTAGTATCATTGTACCCTATTTCAACTAGCTAGGGTGCCGAGAAAAAGCACTAAACCTATAAGTGCGCCGCGAACTGAAAAAGTTTGGGAACCCCTGCTTTAGTCTATTCCTCCTGTCTAATCAGATCTACTTCATCCTTTTTATCCCATCTCTTTTATTCCATCCTCTTTTTTGACGAGGAGAATTCCACTTATGGACATCTTGTCGTATGGAGATCACGGTGATGACGTCTCGCAAGGTTCGCCGGCCTGGTCCTAATCTGGTGGAGGTAGTTTACCACTGCCGGAATACCCACTAAAACTCCCCGTGTTCCATTCTCCACTCCACTCGCCTATAGGCAGTGCCCCGAGAAATGGCAATCGCCTGCTTTGCATTAGCTCTCTAAGGCTCCGGCCAAAATGTCCTCGTTCAGATTCGCTGCAGAGCGCTAAGCAGCCCCCTGCAACAGAATGAGGGGTGCAGAACCACTCGGCTCCCTCATTCGACAGCCTTAATTGCGGGCGGACATTCCTCTGGATTTCGCCCGCGGCCGTTATCGCACGACGCAGGATATCATCCAGGCCAGCACAACGCCGGAGTCTTCGTCTGCGCGGGAGCAGAACTATGGCTCGACGCTCTCTCTCATCTCTTTTATTCTATCCTACCCTATACCAACCTTAAAACTACCCAACGGTTCTCTAGGACTTTATTCCGTGTACAAAAATTACCTGGAGGCAGCTTCCCGTCGCGGTTTTTCCTCTGCATTACAACATGGGATCATTTAAGAAGGGCGTTATAATTCATCCAGGCGGGCAACGCGTTGGCAGCGCCCCTGGTGTTGCAAGCGTCCATAGGCGGCGATGATCGCTTTCCATCAGGTGGACCGTCTGCCTGTTTGCCAGCTTATGCAATAAAAAATTGGACACTATATTTTAAGGATTCCCTTACAATCAGGGAATCTTAAAAGCCATGCATTTCTTCCATCCTCATAAGATGTAAAAACAACAACCTACCATCATTATATTTTCTTTCCCAGGACTTCGACACAGGCCCACTGCCCTGGGAAGAGAGGGAGCAAATAGAAGCAACTGCACCACCCCCTAATCTGGTACCTGAAGAACCTATCTTGGTGCCAGAAGAGGCTCCTGAGTTTTTGGAAGCTGTTGACCCATTACCTGAGAGCGAAGTTCCAGATCTTGAAGATACAGGTACGTACGTAAAACAATATTTTGAAATAAATCTTATATCTGTGCTATTAAATAATATTATATGTGTAAAATATATGTAATATAATATGATATATTGCAATATAGTATTCAGTAAATAAAGTTAGTATAATAATATATTTATCAATAAATAAGTAATATATTTTATGATACCCCAATATGTCCCAACCCATACCCAACCCATTCCAATCAATACATTTCAATCAGCAACACTTTCTGCAATCCCCAACCCAAGCCAATCAAAGCCAACCAAAACCAACCTCCCAAAACCTATAATGTATAATTAAAATATGTATTTTAAGTCTATTTGTAAGTTTTTGTAGAATATTAAAACAAGTAGAAATAAATTGTATTAGCTCGGATATATCTAGTTCGTCCGGGCCAACCAGGAGAAAAAAATAATAATATTATAAACTAGTAATTCTATCGAAACTTCATTTGCGTTGTCATGATGAGATATTTATTATTGAGTTCCAACGGCGGCACAAACAAGACTGCAGCGACATATTTTGGCTATATTCGTCTATCCCAAAGAAACAAAGTCGTTTATCGGGATGAAAAGTATCCTAACCTAAGTATTGACCCGAGATATATAAGCTAGCTCTGTGTATTTTTTATTTTTTTAATTGCAGGAGATCAGCAGACAGGCAAATGGCCCACTTGATGGTAAGCAGTTACCACTGCTTATGGACATTTGCAACACCAAAGGTGCTCCAAATGCGCTGCTGCTCTCTTAAGGGAAATCGGAACCTGGTCACTAATGCCGGAACACAACTCAAGGTTGTTATGGCGACATACTTTAGACCAGGGGTGGTAGCCATCCAGTCGGGCAAATGCCCTACCACCTGGCTGTGGGTTGTTAAGTCGCCTCTTACGACAGGCCGCTCGGCCGCAGGAAATTGTATTCTTTCTCCGTTCCTGCACGGATGAATATATATAAGCTAGTTTCATTTAAATCCGATCAATAGTTTCCACGAAACTGCTGATCCGAATTATTAGCCCCATTTTTTTTCTCATTTTGGAACGCAAATTTAGTTACGACAAGAAGAATTTGCTACAACCAGTATTAAATGCGCGACTCCTTCAAGTTGTAAGACGCTTCGTATGACTACAATGGTCAATATAATCACGTCAGTATCTATTTTGTCTTGTATTTGTTCAATGTACAGAAGCCAGTGAAGAAGTATTTATTTGACAATAAAATTTCAGGTATTCCATTACCACCGCCACCTCCTAAAATAGAAGTTCCATTACTTCCAGAAGAAGAAGTTAAAGTAGAAGAAACACAGCCAGAAGTCACACCTGAAAACGTAATAGAAGAATCATCAGAAGAAACAATGGATAATAATTTAGTTGAAAATTTGGTCAGAAGTATTCATAATATGGTTGGTAAGTACTTAGTAATTATTCCTTATTTTAAATATCTTTTTTAATGCGTAAGTTTAGCAGACAGGTCCACATAATGGAAAGCGGTTACCATCGCCTATGGACATTTGTAAGGTGCTAAAGGTGCCAACAATGAGCTATTGCTTTCTAAATAAAGACTGGTACCTGGCCAGTAATACAGGAACACAACCCAAAGTTGTTATGGAGGTATATCCTAGACCAGGGGTGGTAGCCAGCCACACGGGCTGTGCTTTATTTTGTCGTCTCTTACGACAGACCGTCCGGCCGCAGGATATTGTATTTTTTCTCCGTTCCTGTACGAAAAAAATCTTTAACGCATTAATTTAACTGTAACTCAGTGGAGTTATTCATTTGTACCGTTTTGAAACGCATGGATCGTGAGTTCCTAAGGCCATTAGCCTCTATTAGAGTTATCAAAACGACTCACTACCCCGGACAACGGATCAGTATGGCGATCCAGCGAGGAAACGTAGCCAGCCTTTTGGGCACCTTACCCATAGAAGACGGTGATCTAGGCTCAGTATTCTATTTATAATGAGGGATTATGGGTTAATTCGTAATTCGTAATCCGTGCAGGAACGGAGAAAGAATACAATTTTCCTGCGGCCGGGCGGCCTGTCGTAAGAGGCGACAAAACAACCCACAGCCAGGTAGGGCATTTGCCCGACTGGATGGCTACCACCCCTGGTCTAAAGTGTGTCGCCATAACAACCTTGAGTTGTGTTCCGGTATTAGTGACCAGGTTCCAGTCTCCCTTAAGAGAGCAGCAGCGCATTTGTAGCACCTTTGGTGTTGCAAATGTCTATAGGCGATGGTAACCGCTTTCCATCAAGTGGGCTGTCTGTCTGTCTGCTGAGCTACTGCAATAAAAAATAATAAAAAAATTACAATATGTTCGATTGCGAGAGCAAGCTTAGTATGGAAGTAAAATTTAAAAACATGGCAGAATTAATGGCTAAAAATAACATAGAACACTTTATGGAATACTGTATAAAGATAGTTAAAAAAGCAATAGAACGCAATAAAACACGCAATAGATAGATAAGTGTACATTTAACATATATTTATAAATATATAGATAATGTATAAAATAGTATAGATATATAAACCCTAAAGCCTAAAATATAAGATAAAAATAGTAAAGAATAAATGTAAGAACAAATAGCAATAAATAAAAGCTTACTAAAGCAGTCGTTGTAAGGTAGTAGTAGAATGTAGTGTGCCTTGTAGAATATAAAAAGCTAAGATACAACAACATATATGTATTTAGAAATGACTAGTTTTAAAGAAAATGTAATATATAATGACAAACAAATGTACTAGTATTAAGAAATATTGTAAAAATATTTTTTTTTTTTGAAAATTAAAGAATCAAAAAAAAAGATAAAAAAAAACAAAAAAGAAAGGAATAGAAAAGAACATAAAAACAAAATATATATAAAAACCCCCAAAAAACGTAAAACGCCCGAATAATCTCGTTCGTCCGGAGAGAGGAATTGGAAAAAAAATATTACAATATGAGTACATACATACATACATACATAACTTCACGCCAGTTCCCTTGCGGGGTAGGCACGAACAACAGAGTGCCATTTAGGCTTATTCTTACACACCTCACTTGCCTCTTTGACATTCATAACTCTTGTCATACAAGCTCGTCTGTTCTTAAGGCTCCTGACATCACCTTCTGCTAGTACACGATCAATTTGATCATGGAAGGTGTGTCGTGGCCTTCCACGACTTCTGCATCCATCCACTTTTGCATTGTATATCTGTTTAGTCATTCTTTCATCATGCATTCTTTCCACATGCCCGAACCACCGGAGCATTCCTTTTCTTACCTTCACCCCTACACTCTCTTTCAGACCAACTCTCTTTCTTACTTCGGTATTACGATATGAGTCTTATAATTAAAGCGTCAATTGTAAGTACCTTATCTTTAGTCTATAGCCGAGTAATATTCTTCAATGCCCTTGCTCCGAATATCCACAAACGACACGTGAAAATATCTAAGTCTAGAATCTCTTTTTAGCGATAAGACCGCCCTTTGTACCCAACTAGACTAATTAATACTAGTTCGTAAGTTTTTCTGTAATGGTGTACAATAAAGTGTTATCTATCTATCTATCACTTCGCAAGTCTGGTTCAGAATGCATGTCAAAACTCCAGTCAAAGACGCTTCTGAAAGCACATTGGTTCTATTGGCCAGTACAGCAAACAACTTGTGCTGCATTTCCAAATGTGCCTTGTGCTTTATAAAGCCTAGGTGAGGCAATATATGGAGTACTGCTCACACCTGGATGCAGAAGTCGTGGAAGGCCACGACACACCTTCCATGATCAAACTGATCGTGTCCTAGCAAAAGGTGATGTCAGGAGCCTTAAGAACAGACGAGCTTGCATGACAAGAGCTATGAATGTCAAAGAGGCAAGTGAGGTGTGTAAGAATAAGCCTAAATGGCACTCTGTTGTTCGTGCCTACCCCGCAAGGGAACTGGCGTGAAGTTATGTATGTATGTATGTATGTATGTATGTATGTACCGCTCACACCTATGTGCTAGAGCACCTGCCTACCAGCTTAATCCCTTGGACAGTATTCAACGTCTAACCTCTCGCGTTGTCGGTGATTCCATACGCACAGACGGTGTCTGACTTCGCGTCTCTCTGCGTATCCTACTGACTGTACAATGAAGAATGTTTCAAAGAACAGTTGATAATGGTGCCTTCGTTTTATTTTTACCAGCGTGCCGCTATCGCCAGCGGCTGGGCGATCATCCCCACTTCCTTGAGTGGCTTTGTTCTTGTACGCAACGATTCTCCTCAATTGTTCTCTTGCGGACCGTGGGGATTTGGAATGAGCTCTAAGTTGTGGTTTGCACTCAGCGCTACGATATGGAGTTTCTTATAGAGAGGTGTCATAAAATTTCTTCGAGGCCGGCAGCGCGTTGGTGACCATGCGTCCATAGGCGACGATAACCCCTTCCCATCAGGTGGGCTGTCTGCCTGTCTGCTGTACTCCAGCTATAAAAAAATTCAACAGATTTACATGTACAATAACTTTAAATGGAGTAAAAACTTTGGAATTTTAACAATTTCAGACCCAAACGCTTCGTTGGAACAGCAGCTGGCTCAAATGCGAGCCCAGCTGAAGGCCTTGGCTGAGCTGCCGTGTGTCATCCAACAGACCTTGGAGCTGGTCACCAGGCAGCTATTCCAGCTTAGTCATCAGGTAACATGAAACCTTACCATGCATAAAAGTACTGAAAGGGCTGGATGACAAAATCTAGAAATTTTCTAGACAACAAAATCGCGACGGTCTCCGTGGTTGAGCGGGCTAAATCTTATCGGGCCGAATTTGCTAGAACGCAGAGGCTCCGGGTTCGATTGCTGACATAGTAAATTTCGTAAACGAACTTTCTGTCATTTACTATGGTCTGGGTGTCTGGGATCGGCCTCAGAATGGTCCGTTGTATATTACCCATAACACAAGCTTAACAGCAGAAGGTGATGTCAGGAGCCTTAAGAACAGACGAGCTTGCATGACAAGAGTTATGAATGTCAAAGAGGCAAGTGAGGTGTGTAAGAATAAGCCTGAATGGCACTCTGTTGTTCGTGCCTACCCCGCAAGGGAACTGGCGTGAAGTTATGTATGTATGTATATACAAGCGTAACCTGCTTAGCTTGGGAATATACAATGCGTGTTTGTGTGCAGACTATTTTTTTTTTTATTAAAATTTTCTTAAAGGTTGGTGACGGTAACCGCTTTCCATCAGGTTGTCCGTTAGTTTGTTTAGTTGCTTCAAGCATAGAAAGAAAAAAAAGACAGAAAGATTTTTTTTTGAAGAAATAGAGACGGACTTACGTTGCTTACATCTATCTAATCTTTTGGATGACAAAATCTAGACATTTTCTAGACAACAAAATCGCGACGGTCTCTATCTGGGATTTTCACTAGCAGATAGCTGATGTTATAAGTAGTAACTTAGGCTACCTTTTTTAGTATTCCAAGAAAAAAAAACCACACAGACAAAGTAGCGGGCACAGCTAGTATTTTATAAACGTAACATTTATTCAAATGTTAACAGAACTGTTTCTTGTACTCATGCAAGCAAAAGTCGATTTTAAGGTGGCGAACATTTCAATTCCGTGAGTGTACATTGGTGCCGCAAATGCCTGTAGGCGACGGTGACCATTTTACCACCTTCAATGAGCTACTTATTTGCGAGCTTCACAATAAAAAAACAATGTATTGTTACGGGTTGCAGGACTCGAATTACAATTCCGTTAGGATTACTATAGAATTTATTAGAACTATACAAACACTAAATAAAAATATAAAAAAACTTGAGAGCTGTCAAGGGACACCCGGATGGAACGAAGTTCCTTTCGATTAATTAGTGAAGGAATTGTAATAATTTTTTTTTTTTTTAAGTTGTAATAATATTTTTTTTATTATTAACAAATATAATGTTATATAAACTTATTATTAACAAATATAACAAATTAGGTTGTCTCTCTCTCTCTTATAGAGAGAGAGAGAGAGAGAGACAGACAGAGAAACATGCGACGCCGCACAGCTTACAATAGCTTACTATAGCAAAAAGTGTCGTGACAACTTTTCGTAAGAATTTTTTCCGTCTAGCCCCCTTTTTTTTTTTTTTTTGGCCAGGGGAAATCCGTTTGAGGACTAAGCCGCGACAGGCACAGAAGCCTGGGGGGATGTTCGCGACCCGTGTGAGTGTGGGATTCGCCAGATCGGGGGTAGCACTAGCGTGCCCGGTCAGAACCGGTGCCACGCTATTGCCACTCCCCAGTTAGGGATACCCCCTAAAACCCCTGGGTGTTCCGTCCTGCGCCTTATGCCAGGGCTACGTGAATGCGGGATTCCCAACTCCGCGTGCCCTGGCAGGCGTGGGCCCCCCTCACTGGGCCTCTTCCTATGCCGGAGGACGTATCCCCCGGCTACTACTGAATCTAGTCCATGCGTGGGGCGGTCTGTAACGCGCCCCACGGGAAGAGAGATGAGCGCGCGCGGAACACTCGCGCTCTCATCTCGACGGCATGTGCGGGTGAGTGAGAACCCCTATATCCCTAGGGGCCCCACCCGCGCCGCCCGCTCCGTCTAGCCCCCTTTCACAACGCGCGATAAGGAACTTCGTTCCAACCGGACGCAATAATTCCCAATGTAACACACAATTCAGTAACACGCGCAGAGTTCGTCCCTAAATGTACAGACGTCTTGCCTCGCTTGTGCTATCGCTTTGACTGCCTCACCCTTCCGTTCAGGCACCATTGTTTTATAGTAAAACTATACAACATGTCTTGACAGAATACTCTACCGCGTAAACAATCATTTCCAATAATCACACCTGGCTAAAGAATAATATATTACAACACACAATAGGCTGTTTTTCCAATTACAAATTTTAAACACAAGTAAACAAAAGAAGTCCAAATGCCGAGAAGGTAATAAACTATAAACTGCAGATGTGAATTGTTCTTTGTCGGTCGTAACAGTATTATTTTATATATTACAGCAGAACTACCAACTGAATGCGCAGGCGCAAGTACAAAGCGAGCATGTTGAACAAAACTATGAAGGTAAGTATTTGTAGTGCAGTCAAGTTACTAAGATGAATTTAAAGATGATAGTTGGGGTTACACTGTCCATTTTTGCTACTGATTACTATATGTAATGTATATAAATTGTGGGTAGTTGTATATTTTATCCGTGCAGGAACGGAGATAGAATACAATTTCCTGCGGCCGGGCGGCCTGTCGTAAGAGGCGACAGAACAACCCACAGCCAGGTGGTAGGGCTACCACCCCTGGTCTAAAGTTTGTCGCCATAACAACCTTGAGTTGTGTTCCGACATTAGTGGCCAGGTTCCAGTCTCCCTTAAGAGAGCAGCAGCGCATTTGTAGCACGTTTGGTGTTGCAAATGTCCATAGGCGACGGTAACCTCTTTCCATCAAGTGGGCCGTCTGCCTGTCTGCTAAACTCCTGCAATAAAAAAAAAAAAAAAAATGCAAGAAAATAATATTAATATGTTTAAACAAAAATCATTCGAGTGGTTGACAAAAAAGTCCTATTATAGCGTCCAAGACTATTTAAATGAGAGGTAATTAAGAACCTTCCACACCTTCCATGATCAAATTGATCGTGTACTAGCAGAAGGTGATGTCAGGAGCCTTAAGAACAGACGAGCTTGCATGACAAGAGCTATGAATGTCAAAGAAGCGAGTGAGGTGTGTAAGAATAAGCCTAAATGGCACTCTGTTGTTCGTGCCTACCCCGCAAGGGAACTGGCGTGAAGTTATGTATGTATGTATGTAATTAAGAAGATATTGTGTTGTGTTGTTTAAATAAAATAAAAGATTTCTAAAAAATGCATCGCGTTCTCCATCTTTTATATAGTCTATTCCAGATGTTTTTCTTAAATAACTTCAACGTACAGACACAGCATGCTTAGAATGTTATAAATAGATAATAGTACAAAAAATCTTGTAAACATTTAAAAGCGATTTATTTTTCTGGCTGCATTTAATATATTTTTTTTAAAAATTCTCTCAGTCACACAAAGCAACGAAGAAATAAATCAATCTTCGGAAGTTAAACAAGATGCTGGTATGAACGGAGAAGCGACAAACGAAGAACTTCGCAGCTATCCTGCTGTCGAGGAGGTGGTTGAACCACAAGAGCTTAAACCCGAATTAAGCCAAGAAGAGATTGATATGATGAAGAGAGAAGAAGAAGAGATGATAGAGGAACAGAGAAGGACTGAGAAACAAAAGAAGGTGGGTTAAGTTTTTATCTTTATTTTAGAATGCGAATATGCTAAAACCGATCGCCTGTGACCGTACCATCATCATCCGAACGTTAAATCCCAGCTGTTTTCGGAGTGTTTGCTACGAAGATCAGGGTCTGACTTCCTGACTTTTCTTCTCCACTTCGCGCGGTCTTCGATATCCCTAGTTATGGGTCTATTGGTACGAATGTTATCATTCTATCCGTGCAGGAACGGAGAAAGAATGCAATTTCCTGCGTTGGGGCGGCCTGTCGTAACCTACAGCCAGGTGGTAGGGCATTTGCCCCACTGGATGGCTACCACCCCTGGTCTAGAATATGTCGCCATAACAACCTTGAGTTGTGTTCCGGCATTAGTGACCAGGTTCCAGACTCCATTAAGAGAGCAGCAGCGCATTTGTAGCACCTTTGGTGTTGCAAATGTCTATAGGCGATGGTAACCGCTTGCAATCAAGTGGGCTGTCTGCCTGTCTGCTGAACTCCTGCAATAAAAAAAAAATTAACGACGTCAAACCAGAAGCTCTTGGATCTATCCTTTCTACCTGAACCTTACCTTTAGAAGAAAATTGACCCTGGTCTAGAATATACCGCCATAACAACCCTGAGTTGTGTTCCGGAATTAGTGGCCAGGAATCTCCCTTTACAGAGCGGCGGCATAGGCAATGGTAGCCGCTTTCCATCAGGCAAGCCATCTACCTGTCTGCTGAACTCATGCAATAGAAAATTACAACATAAATTTAGTTTCCTTCATTGTATTTGTTCATAATTAAAAAGAATATATATATACGGAATTTAGGAAATTCTCCAAGCGAAACTCGAACAAGAATCCCGTCAGCTGAAGCAGCGTCCGACACCACGAGTTGGGAAACCCAAGCCGGTCTTCGGACCCCTAAACCCCGATAGACCAGTTGTCCTCCCAGGTGGTAGAAGATGGAGGGGACCCCAGGACGCATATAACGAGGAGCTGATCAAGGAAACCCTGACTGCTCAAGCTGAGTTGATACAAGGGAAAGCATTGGGGTACTTTTGTTCTTTATCGTTCTATAACTTTTTTGTTTTTTTTTTGTGTATTTAATATGCCATAGATATATAAAATAGTGTTTTTTTTTAAATAATTTAGTTATATACTTTTTGGCGTCTCTATTATTATTCTATTGGCAAATAAGTGATTGCGGAGTTCAAATAAAAAATGTTGAAATGCTTAAAATGATAACTTTTTTCAATGCATGCGATATATTGAGCTTCTCTGCAATATCATGGGTTGTGATATGATGATTTGAATCGATAATGGCCTTGATATGGATCTCATCGATTTCAACTGGACGGCCAGATAGTTGAGCATTTTTCAATAGCCGCCTACTGACTGAGCGAGCAGCCTCGGACGTTTACCGCGTGAGGCCGCCTCGGTCTGTAAATTTTTTGCATGAGGCTGCCGCGCGCAGCCAGGCCAAGCCGAGGGTGATTCGATATATAGTGGCCACACTAATAGCCGCTATACTGTCGTACCTGGTGATCTAAAGTGTGTTTGTAGACGTGTATTTTGCTGTGGTAAAATGTCTCCTCAAAGTTGTCTACAAAATTGCTTCTTACAGAAAGAACTATCCTCAAATATCCTTAACTTAACCCTTTAGCGCACTATTAGCACATATGTGTCCGCGATGAGAGTGCAGATCGCGTTTGTGCACGTGATCGTCAAATGTGTTGTTGTCTCACTCTGTTTATATAGGAGTTGTATGATTTGCATGAAACGGGTATATTTTCTTGGTATATTACGAGATGGTGATAGTGTTAGTCTTGCGGCTTTTTGGTATACCGATAATTGTCGTAAGGGTTAATCAAAATGATCGAACATGTTCGATAATTCCTCCATTGCATCACAGTTATCCCAGTAAATAACCGATGCTACGTCCGTTCGTATGGCTAACCGCTAGACTACGATCGGTGGGGCCGCGCAAGTTACATGCAATGTGTTGGTTCACTAGGATGAGTCATCTAAGCGATCAACTAACCTCTTGCCGCTAAGCGTGCCCCTTGCAGTGCAGCCTTAGCTTAACATGAAGTCTAACAGAGACCACGCGTGCCGAACGCGGCTTATAGACAGTTTTGCTCAAGACCCCCTATGAGAGCTTAGCAAAGAATCAATCTTTTTTTAATTCAGCTATTGTAATATGCATTTCCCAGTTTATGTTTCTCCACGCATCTCTTCTGAGTCCTCTATTAGTATAATTAGAACATTGTACGTCCCAATGTAATCTATATTCGCCATATAATTGTATTAATTTAAGACGCTGTTCTTTTAAATCCATGACGAAAATGATTTCGTTGTTTGCCGAACAAGTGAGGCAAAACAGAAATCTAGCAAACCTACTGAGGCATTTTTGAGCATCTTTTTTATCCGTGTAGGAACGGAGAAAGAATACAATTTCCCGCGGCCCGGCGGCCTGTCGTAAGAGGCGACTAAACAACCCACAGCCAGGTGGTGGAGTATTTGCTCGACTGGATGGCGACCACCCCTGGTCTAGAGTATGCCGCCATAACAACCTTGTGTTGTGTTCCGGCATTAGTGACCAGGTTCCAGTCTCCTTTAAGAGAGCAGCAGCGCATTTGTAGCATCTTTGGTGTTGCAAATGTCCATAGGCGATGGTAACCGCTTTCCATCAAGTAGGCCGTCTGCCTGTCTGCTGAACTCCTGCAATAAAAAAAAATCGACAAAAACCGACAATGCTCGGCCCGGGCCGCGGCATACTCGGGCGAGGCCGCGCGTGCGTTTGTCTCGGGCGAGATGCGTCCTGAACGACCGAGGATTTGCCTTGCGAGGCTGCCTCCTCAATCAGTACGCGGCTAACAAAAACTCACCAGAACGAAATCTGGCAAACGAATTTTGACTCAAGTCAGTCAGTCAATACTTTGTTTCAAGCCTTCATTCCCATATCTTATTCTTCCTCTTCTTACTTTACTGCTGGATGTAGGCCTCCCCAAATCTGTGCCACATATCCCAGTCTCCCGCCTTCCTCATCTACCCCCTATCGCGACCTTACGTACACAGTGCGATATGCTGCTAGAGCGAATGTTTTGCGATTATGCAAACGGTATCCAGATCGTGGCAAATCAATATAATTTGATAAAAAAGATGTCTCATCTGGTTATAAGATGGGTGAAGGTCGATCTTCAGCGTCGCCTCTACTATAAAATAGTAAAATCCAGCTGTCGACTCCGCCAATCACTTAGTTGCCAACCCAATATTGTTATTATTTTTGGATCAGTTTTGAATGATTTTACCTTAGAGTCTAAGGTAAGGTGTATAATTCATAGATGGTCTAAGCCTATGGCCTGAGTGCATAGGCTTAGACCATAAACGCTAGCGGGTGTCGCTAGTGGCGGCCGGCTGGCGCGGCGGCTCCAGCGGGCATGTTTGGGTTGAGTGACGCGTCGTGTATAGGAACGATACACTCTCGCTTCGGGCGTGTACTGAGACCATAGATAAACTAAGTTAAATATATCTAAACGCTAACGAGTGTCCCTAATAGGGTTGCCAACCGTACTTTATAATAACGTATCGTACTTAATTTTTGGTAAATATACTTTTGCATAAAAGTTGACGGGTCGTTGCAATAATAAACAACCCGTTCATTTTCAAAGTATGTAATTTTGTATATGATATTTACATAGCCGAACGTATCAATATAAAATATATATTCGGATTTAAAGGGATTAAATTCTGTACATATTCATGACAATTTTTCTTTGTGTCTAATGTGACATCACAGTTGTCAATTGTAAAAATATTCAATCTTGCCTGCCAGGCAGTAGGCGAACAGGTTTGTTTCGCCACAAAGTAAAGTATGTGAAAATACTCTATTTGAAATATTTACTCTGATGCGTAAAATGGAATACTTATATGGATAATTACTGAGCTATTACCGATCCAGCTTTCATTGAAAGAGTTTATTCTGTAATTAATCTAAAATGGCAAGTAGAAAGAAACAGGACATCTATAAATTTAATAAAAAAAAAAAAATGTTTGTTTATTTAAAATTGGGAATGTAAAGATAGCTTCCAAAAATTTTAGGATAATGGAAGTTGTTAGTGTGTGCTAGAAGCACACAATAATAGTGTCTGCAAGAGAAGAAATAAATAAATTTTAGAAAAATATTTTTTTTTCCCTACTTAAAAATGTAATACGTTATTTTTCTCAATAATAGTTGGCAACCCTAGTCCCTAGTGCCAGCCGAGATGTGCGTTTAGCGTAGCGTTAACCCTTAAGACAATTATCGATATACCAAAAAGCCGCAAGACTCACACGATCACTATCTCGTAATATACCAAGAAAATATACCCATTTCATACAAATCATACAACTCCTATATAAACAGAGTGAGACAACAACACAATTAACGATCTGCACTCTCATCGCGGACACTTATGTGCTAATAGTGAGCTCAAGGGTTAAACCAGTTTGTGAACTATGAACACCGTGCGTGTACTGAGGCCACTCAGTTAGACGCTTTATTGCCCGCGACCTGCCCCGCCGGTCGCTTGTCACTCAGGCCATACACTAAGTGTTCATTCACGTTGACTCGCGGGCGCGGTGGAGGGCGCGGGCGCGGTAGACGTAGCGAATTCGTGTTCTCATTGGTCGCCAGGCGTTTGCGCGAGTTTGACGTGTTTTCAGAGATTGAAAACATGGATGACAATCTTTTATTTTTAACCGAAAATTCATATCTAAAGTGGGAGATGATAAAAATTAGAATTGGTGTGCATGAAATTAATAAAGAAAGAGAACGGTATGGTGAAGTTCATACTTTATATAGTAATTTGAGAGATCATCCTTCAAGATTTTTTGGATATACCAGGATGACTGTTAACTGTTTTGATTACGTATTGGATTCAATAAGGAGTGAGTTTTGAAAAGAAGACACAAATTTTCATAAAAGCACCTGGCTAAATTGTTGTTTTATTTACTTACTATAAGCATTTTTTGAAAAGCAATTTCCAAAAGTCTAATATAAAAATCAAAATAATACTGGACGCCCTGGACGGTTTTTGCCGTTGTATTGTGTCGTATACCGATAAAGTGCGTCAGTATATATATTATGACTGTTGACTCTATACCCGTATATATAAAGTGCTCTGACGTTGATACTGGTTGAACTTACCTGACGTCGCGAGTGAGTCGCGCGCTTCGCCGCTAGCATACAACTCATGCGTTTGATATTGCCGCGAGCGGAACGCGCGCGCCAGTCGCTAGCTTGCCCGCGAGTCAACGTGTTTGAACACTAAGGCTTTTACATTATTCGTTGTTTTATCTCTGCAATATACTTATAGATCGTTTAAAATATATTCTGCTATTTCTAAAATTTTTAATTTTTAGGTTTAAATACGAAAGTGATAAACTGCCATACGATGAGAGGTTCGTCATTATTTCATAAACATTATGGTTATATTAATGCATGGTATCATAATTACAAATAAGGATATGCCTCTACTATCATGGGTAAGGAATACCAGGAATACAATAATTCGAAATCCTATGTTATTATATTGTTACTAGCTGTGCCCGCGAGTTTGTCCGCGTGTAATTATTTTTCGCGGGACCCTAAACAAAACTAAAGGCCTTATAAAATATATAGATTACATATAATCAAATACAATGCAAGAAAACTTAACTTATTTGTATTGTATTCTACTCATAGTCCCTGAAGACTGTAAGTAGAATACTGAGCCCAGATCACCGTCTTCTATGGGTAAGGTGCCCAGAAGGCTGGCTACATTTCCTCGCTGGATCGCCATACTGATCCCTTGGCCGAGGTAAGCACCAGCCCTCTGATCACCCGAAGAATCGATGAGTCGTTTCGATAAATTTTGGTAGAGGCTCATGGCCTCAGGACCCCACGGTCCAAGCGTCTCGACAGCAAACGGCACAAACATATAACTCTCACTGAGGGTTGCATATTTGTAACATTAGCTATCTGCCAGTGAAAATTCTGTTAAAATCGGTCGAGCCGTTTCAGAGATTAGCCGGAACATCCAGACTGACAGACAACATTTTTTTATATTGTATTTTTGAAATTTTTGATAAAGAAATGCTATTATAAAATCGAGAATTATTTCTGATTATAATTAATATATTTAAATAATGTTTTGATTGACTTTTAATATTATTATCTAATTTATTTGATTATTATTGTATATCAGTTTCAATTTATTGATAGTTATAAGATGTGAAAATTGTAATTTTGTAAACTTCGTACTCGCGAAAGCCGCTCCGGTATCCTAATAAATCTAAAGTTGAATAAATTACAATGGCGTTGAGTTCATACAACTAGAAGAAGAAACTAGGAAGCAGAAGGTCGAAAGCGCCATGAATGTAATGGCGCTTACGTTGTATTATTATCTCTTACGATCAGCGACTTTCCACACGTATTGGATGAAATAGCAACTCATAACCCGATCGCGCACCGGCTTTTATTCCAAAATATGCGGTGAGATTGCAAAATTAAAACTAAAAATTGCAATAAGAGAATACATAGCGAGTGAGTTTTTTCAACAGCGGTGTAGTCGGCGTTTGCATCGTTGATTTTTTTTTTCAATTGGTTTATCATATCCGAATCTCCACTAGCACTACTGCTAAATTAATTTTTTTATTGCAGGAGTTTAGCAGACAAGCAGATGGCCTACTTGATGGAAAGCGGTTACCATCGCCTATGAACATTTGCAACACCAAAGGTGCTACAAATGCGCTGTTGCGCTCTTAAGGGAGACTGGAACCTGGTCACTAATGCCGGAACACAACTCAAGGTTGTTATGGCGACATACTTTAGACCAGGGGTGGTAGCCCTACCACCTGGCTGTGGGTAGTTTTGTCGCCTCGTACGACAGGCCGCCCCAACGCAGGAAATTGTATTCTTTCTCCGTTCCTGCACGGATAGAAATAATATAATATACTAAAATACGGTAACATAAGGAACTAGTAGTATATATCTTCCGTTGCTTTGTAGCTCGTGCACTTTGCTCGCTCGGCTCCTGCATGATTTACAATTTGATTATCTTCACAAAACAATATTCTATGAATAGAGGCATATCTTTTATAATTTATAAACAATGTTGTATTTAAGCACTGTATAAATGTATAAAGGAAATCACATTTGTTTTTATAATGTATTTAATTTCATATTTTAAATACTTTTTATCTAAGATGCATACGTCTTTCAGTATAAATCCTTCATCGCTATTTTCAAAATAAAATTCAAATGACATAATTTTTAAGTCTAATACTGATAATGTTTTCTTATATTTTCGCGATTAGTATACATAATAAAACTACGTATTAACGGTTTTAAGCGCGGTAATTGGTTGATTTTTATTATTCCGACGTTTCGGCCACTTTTCATATACGCATCTTGTAGGACTCCGGGGATATTTACGAGGGGTATATGTGGCTACGATGAGTTATTGGGTATTTGAGTCTATGTAGTCGTAGCTTCGTAGCATATGTAGCACATTGTGCCACGACGCTACGATGAGTTATTGGCTATTTGAGTCTATGTAGTCGTAGCTTCGTAGCATATGTAGCACATTGTGCCACGCCGCTACGATGAGTTATTGGGTATTTGAGTCTATGTAGTCGTAGCTTCGTAGCATATGTAGCACATTGTGCCACGCCGCTACGATGAGTTATTGGGTATTTGAGTCTATTTAGTCGTAGCTTCGTAGCATATGTAGCACATTGTGCCACGACGCTACGATGAGGTATTGGTTATTGGAATCTATTAAATCGTAGCTCCGTAGCATATGTAGCACATTGTGCCACGCCGCTACGATGAGTTATTGGGTATTTGAGTCTATGTAGTCGTAGCTTCGTAGCATATGTAGCACATTGTGCCACGCCGCTACGAAGCTACGATGATTTATTATGAGAACTTATCATAGTGAGGTCACAGTAGTAGTTCGGATTTAAAAATTTATTTTTAATTTTTTACAACTTTTTAATTATACAGAAAAAGATAAAAATATTTGTTTATAAAACTTATATGATCTTTCTATTTATTAAGAGAAGTTGATTCAAACACCTAATTGTTTTCGGTAATTTCTAAAATTATTCTCATATGTTCAAATACTATTAATTATTTACTATGTTTTATACTGTTATGTATTTTTATTCGCTATATTTTGTATTTTTTTTATATAATATGTAAATTGTTATTCTGTTATTATTGTTGTGAAACAATTTTGTGATGTTTATGTGTGTTCGTTGTGTTTTGTGTGCTTTTGTGTTTATGTGGTTTTCTGTTTGTTTGTTTGCATGTCTGCGGTGGCAGATCGCGATCTGGAATGAAATATGGCCGTGGGGAGATTCGAAATCATTCTGTAGGAAATATAGGTATGTTCACATTATTTAATAACTAACTATGAAAAAGGTTTAAAACCGGTTTAATATTAACCGGTTTAATTTGGTCTAAACTGGGAGTTAAGAAATAGTTATTTCCTGTCTGTGTATATTATAGTGCTATAAAGATGTATGTCGCGTTCCTATATTGCTTTTTATTTTTATTGCATGAGTTGATGGAAAGCGGTAGCCATCGCCTATGGACTTCTGCAACACCAAAGGTGCTACAAATGCGCTGCTACTCTCTTGAGGGAGACTGGAACCTGGTCACTAATGCCGGAACACAACTCAAGGTTGTTATGGCGACATACTTTAGACCAGGGGTGGTAGCCCTACCACCTGGCTGTGGGTTGTTCTGCCGCCTCTTAAAACAGGCCGCCCAACGCAGCATATTATATTCTTTCTCCGTTGGTGTTGTGTTGGTGTTTCAATTAGTGTATTGGCCTGCACGCCCTGTAATAGTACATTATGGTACTAGTGTGTAACATTGGTGATTACCGCCGAGGCGCCATTGAGACTCGAGCCGTAGGCGAGGGTCTTAAGAGAGCCGAGGACGGTAATCATCAATACACACGTGTATCATACGACGTTTTTCAACACACTTGTGAATAAAATAACAACAAAAACTCATTTTATTTAGTAGATAAAAAAAGTTATATATGAGTGAAAGTTTTATTTATTAAACACGTACGAGTTAAAATTATCTATTTAAATAAGAAGTTGCATGAAATAAGCAAGCAATAGGAACATTAATTTATTTGTTCTATAGAACACGATCTTTTTTTTTTGAATAAAAACTTTTTTAAGAACAAAGCAACTCAACCAATAAAATTTTAATCTGTAACTCACTAGTGAGTTATAATGTTTTTTAGTCACAGTTTGATTATGGGTGTCATTCTGTGCCTAATTGCGGTGACCATAGAGCCACTTTATGAGCAAGTGTGTTGAAAAAAATAATTTATGTGCTTAAAGTACTGGACGTCTCAGTGATCGGAGTTGCGTTAATGATGAGTTGTGAGGTGTGAACTTGCCGCCTTCTGAAGCAGGGGGGGGCAGGCCATGCCCCCCCCCCCCTCCACCTTCACAAAGCTAAATTAATGCTCGGGCACGAGTTGTAAAAGAACTTTATCACAGCCAATGATGTCCTCGGTAGATACACCTACGAGTGTTAATTATTACCAAAATATCTTTCCAGAGAGTCGAATTGCCACTTAGTAGACTTTCACAATCTACGCGACAGCTATGTGTCTGTGTTTGACCAAATAATCGAAGTGAGTGCTTTGTTTCTTGTGCTAATTCATCATTAACAACAATACATACATAACTTCACGCCAGTTCCCTTGCGGGGTAGGCACGAACAACAGAGCGCCATTTAGGCTTATTCTTACACACCTCACTTCTTTGACATCCATAACTCTTGTCATGCGCGCTCGTCTGTTCTTAAGGCTCCTTAAGAACAGACGAGCTATTAACAACAATCATACACAATTTAACTATAAGTACACTAGCTGTGCCCGCGACGTCGTCCGCGTGGAATTTGCTTTCAAAACCCTCCGATTTTGAAACATTTTTGGTGATCCGCTCCTAGTCGTCTTAGCGTGATGATATAAAGCCTGTAGCCTTCCTCGATAAATGGGCTATCCAACACTGAAAGAATTTTTCAAATCAGACCAGTAGTTCCTAAAATTAGCGCGTTCAGTCAATCAATATTAGTATATTTGGCTACAACACTAATACTTACATTTTAAATATCGCGATATCTTTTGAATGTAAGGTCGGAATTGAATAATTCAGAAAGTTCTAGAAAGGTATTGAATTCGTCTTGAATATGGAGTAATTTATTTTGATAAGGATTAATACCAAGGTACAAAATAAAGAGTTTTTGAAGCGACGGCATTTTAATTATTTAAAAAAATAAAAGAAAACACTTATTGTGAGATAACTACAATAGCTAGACATATGGTTACGCGATATTTTTTGTAGACAATTATATGTTGTGCAAAGTGGTAGTACATTATTTTGTTCTATAATCAATAGTTTTCGCAGCGCACGCCGTGTAAGGATTTTTTCGGGTCATATTTTTACACCCTGGGTTACATTATTAGACTTTTAGTAAGGATCCCTAATATTTTTGAAAATATAATATACCCTATAGCCTTCCTCGATAAATGTACTATTCAACACTGAAAGAATTTTTCAAATCGGACCAGCGGTTCCTGAGATTAGCGCGTTTAAACAAACAAACAAACTCTTCAGCTTTATAATATTAGTATAGATGAGATTTACAAGTAAAATATGTAGTCCTGTCGGTGGGGAGCGTTCCCAAAATGCTGGCCGCATTCCCACGTTGTAATTTTGCAAATTTATTATTTATATAACAATGATGAAATTTATAAAAACGATAATCGAATACAATGCAAGAATACTTAACTTATTTGCATTGTATTCTACTCATAGTCCCTCAAGACTATAAGTAGAATACTGAGCCCAAATCACCGTCTTCTATGGCTAAGGTTATTTATATAGCTAAAAAATATTTATATGTTTATAGTCACTTTGAGTAAGTATTCATTGACTTGCCCTACGATCGGTTTAAATTTGTCCTCATACTAGCTGTGCCCGCAACGTCGTCCGCGTGCAATTTGTTGTCAAAACCCCCCGATTTTGAAACATTCTTCATTAGTGCTCCTCTTCTATTGGTCTTAGCGTAATGATATATAGCCTATAGCCTTCTTCGATAAATGGGCTATCTAAAACTGAAAGAATTTTTGAAATAAAACCAGTAGTCCCTGAGATTAGCGTGTTCAAACAAACAAACTCGTCAGCTTTATATATTAGTGTAAGATATCGTGGCAAGCGCATACGTGCTCGGGGCCTCGTATTTCCAATGCTCCTTCAGACCGTGCGTTCGGTACAACACGGCAAGGTATATCCCCCCCCCCCCGCCAAACTAGTTAGTTGATTATGAGACTTTATAAGGACTGCTCATGTAGAGCACGCGTTTCCGATATAACCGTTTGCTGATTCAGTGTGTAAAAGCGTAAATATCTAATAGATGTAATGTGTCATTATTAATTATTAATCAAGTAATACAATACCAAACAAGTTTTTATTATTATAAGTGCCCGCTATACTCACTTGCATGAAGCTTATGTCAATATTTTTTTTTATGTTTAAAGCTTGGCAATTAGGCCTTTAAGCCAGGCGCCGTTGTATTGTAGGCTACAATCGACGCCATACAATGGAGTTCTTGTGAAAACTCGAAAGGCCACATTTGGCTATACAGTTCACATTTCTCGCAAAACACATAATTACTACTCAAAAACTATCAATATCCTACAACTATTGTTCATTTAAGAGTAATTTTACACATTTTTAGAAAATAAAACTGCACAGCACAACGTCCCCTTACAGTTCCCGCCAAAAACTCCCTTATGTCAAATTTTAACCGATAGTGAGGTAAATATAGGATAGTTAAGACACAGGAACCGACCATTGGCCAAATTATTTGTACATATTGTAATTATTGTGAGAAGCATTGAACCGTATTTTAATGCATCTGTATATATCAATGTATAGTATAAATTAAGAAATAATGCTACAAATGACAATCTTCAATAGAAACTAGAACGGTGCGGTGGCGCCATCTATATCGTAAGAGTGTATAACGGTTACGTTCCAGAAGAAGCTCACAACGACCACGTTCACGACCGCGATTTCTCCCATTCCATTTGCTTGCGGACGTTATGATTATAAACTCTAGTGGAACCGATTATGGGGCGCTGATGTCATTAACGAATAAATACATAAATGTCATTGGTTGATTTGAAAATCGCGCCTTTTTCAATGTCAATTAATAGAGAGGATTAATGCTCTGTGGTCAACGCCCACTTCGACCTATCTCTTGACATGGGTTATTGTGAGCGCTGTGTATATGGAGAGTAGAGGTAAGCAGAATCATCTCATACTTATCCGTGCAGGGACGGAGAAAGAATACAATTTCCTGCGGCCGGGCGGCCTGTCGTAAGAGGCGACTAAACAACCCACAGCCTGGATGGCTACCACCCCTGGTCTAGATTATGTCGCCATAACAACCTTGAGTTGTGTTCCGGTATTAATGACCAGGTTCCAGTCTCCCTTAAGAGAGCAGCAGCGCATTTCTACCACCTTTGGTGTTGCAAATGTCCATAGGCGATGGTTACTGCTTTCCATCAAGTGGGCCGTCTGCCTGTCTGCTGAACTCCTGCAATAAAAAAAAAATAGGAAAATAGTTGACGAAATGTAAATAACAGTTCAAAAACCGTCCGCAATGGCGCTGATGTAGACAAAGGGTATGGTATGAATGTAGCTGTTGTAGACGAATCGAAGTAAGCCGAGTTAAAAAAATCAATATCTTTGGCGACTAGAGTAGTTGGTGACAGTATACTGTTATAAAACGTCAACTATTTACGTAGTACAAAGTAATTTACTCAATATAACCTCAAAGAATTGTTATGTGAAAATAATAAAAGTGTGAATAGTGATTTTATTTCATGAATTTTGAATAATACGATTAGTGTCTTTGTAATATTTCATTTTATAAAACTAAAATCACTATAATACTACTCTAATAACTTTTGGCGCTTTCTTTCAAATTCACCCTGATGCCAAAGTGGCGCCACCCTAATTTAATGCATTTCGATGAACACTTCTTCACACACAGAGATCTTTCTCCTTACCTCTACCCTCCTCCTATCATTAGTGACGTTTTCGCCACGACCATAACGACAGTGGTTGTCATGTGGAACGGTTGACGGAGCATTTTGGGCGTTGTGAGCTACTACCGGAACGCATTCTATATGTTCTATACTTAATTTTTTTTTTTCAATAGATGGTTTCAACCAAATGAATGTTTACTCTTTATTTCTTGGAATTGAATAATATATCGTTTTAGGGTCAACTTCATGAAGTACGAGAAGCCCCCAGTGTCCTTGGAACACCTGAAGAATTCGGAGGTATACAAGCTGATCCATGATATGGATGAGACTCCTCTCAAGCGAGTTGAGTTGTTGACACCGGTAATTGCTGAAGCTGATTATAGGGAGGTATGTCTCTCTCTCTCTTTCTCCTCTCTTTTTGTTCACCTTCTCCCAAGTATTTGGGGTGGGCAGAAGTCCACCCGATGGAAAGCGGTTTCCAACGCCATGAGCATTCGCAACACTAAAGGTGCTACAAATGCGCTGCAGGTGTTTTAAGGGAGACTGGAACCTGGCCACTAATGCCGTAACATAACTCAAGTTTATTATTATGGTGGCATACTGTTAACCAGGAATGGTAGCCATCCAGATGGGCAAATGCTCTACCACCTTTTTATCCGTGCAGGAACGAAGAATACAATTTCCTGCGGCCGGGTGGCCTGGCGTAAGAGGCGACTAAACAACCCACAGCCAGGTGGTAGGACATTTGCCCGACACATAACAACTTTGAGCTGTGTTCCGGCATTAATGACCAGATTCCAGTCTCCTTTAAGAGAGCAGCAGCGCATTTGTAGCACCTTTGGTGTTGCAAATGTCCATAGGCGATGGTAACTGCTTTCCACCAAGTGGGCCGTCTGCCTGTCTGCTGAACTCCTGCAATAAAATAATAATAATAATAAAATAACGCCAAGCTTTTTGGAGGCAAGTTTAGCCCTGCCTGCCGAGATTTTTCTTCTGCACTACGACATGGGGTTGTTTAAGAATGGCGTTATAACATCTCTCACATGCCGGCAACGCGTTGACAACGCCCCAGGTGTTACAAACATCCACAGGCGACGGTAACCACTTTCCATCAAGTGGGCTGTCAGCCTATTTGCCTGCATCAGTCAATAAAAATAAAAAACTTTTTTTTTTCAGAGATGCAGATCAAGGACTCCCAATATCATCAAACCTCATAACATCCCACAGCAGCTAATGCCTTAAAATATAAATAAAAAAAAACAATTAAAAGTACAGTCGGACTGCGATAATTCGATCCTCGGCTCTCCCTGTAATGAGACACTCCGGTTTTGTTAATAGACATTACTGGAAAGCTTCAGCCGTTAGCTCGGCTGCGGTGCTTCAGCAATAACAAGTACATAAATAATCAAACAAGATTAATTCTATTTTATCTCGTATTTTTCAAATTTTTCGACGTTTTAGAACCATGTTGGCTGGATTATTATTTAAGTTCATGATTAAAATATTTAAAAATAGAGTTAGTTACAATTAAGTTTAAAATTATATTTAAGTTTATTTAATATATTAAAAAATGTAAATTTGCCATCACCTATGAGGCTGATATCGTCATTGGTGACGGAAAGTCTCAATAAAAAATTAAAAAAAAAAAAAAAAGGAACCACGTTGGAATCATTATTTTGATTACAGCTCTTTGGGCCATTGCGCAATGATTATCGAATTAACGTGGATCGACTGTATCTATATTTATTTCAAATTGTTAAATTTTTTGATAGTAAACTATTTTCTTAAAGACATTTGTTTATAATAAGTCCATATTATTTTATGTATATTTTAATATTAATTGAATAATCTTTATTTATTTAATTTATATTTTATTTCTTATTGTTCGTTTGTTCACATTGATCTTAAATAAACATTTCTTTGATCGTTGATTTTCTTTTTAACCAATCTATAGTACAGGGGCCCTAAAGCTGGTGCTTTTGGAGAATCGCTTTATGAAATTACACATGTGTAGAGATATATTGATACGTGTATTATATCAGACGGATCAACCAAATTGAAACACAAAATTCAAAAGATACAACTATATAAATAAATAAATAAATAATCGGCAAACAAACACACATATTATATATTCCCAAAATAAGCAAGTTACGCTTCAGTTATGGGTAATATACAACGGACTACTCTGGGGCCGATCCCAAGACACCCAGACCATAGTAAATAATGGAGAAAATACATTTCCGAAATTTACTATACCAGGAATCGAACCCGGAACCTCTGCGTTGCAGTGAGGTAGGCCGGCAAAGGCTTAGCCCGCTCCACCACAGAGGCCGTCATTATATTATATTATATTCAATTAGACCCAACATACGTTATCTGTCGATATTTAAAGTTATTATCCATTAAGAACAATATCCAATTAACAGAGTTGGTCTGAAAGAGAGTGTCGGGGTGAAGGTAAGGAAAGGAATGCTCCGGTGGTTCGGGCATGTGGAAAGAATGCATGATGAAAGAATGACTAAACAGATATACAATGCAAAAGTGGATGGATGCAGAAGTCGTGGAAGGCCACGACACACCTTCCATGATCAAATTGATCGTGTACTAGCAGAAGGTGATGTCAGGAGCCTTAAGAACAGACGAGTGTGCATGACAAGAGTTATGAATGTCAAAGAGGCAAGTGAGTTGTGTAAGAATAAGCCTAAATGGCACTCTGTTGTTCGTGCCTACCCCGCAAGGGAACTGGCGTGAAGTTATGTATGTATGTATGTAAGAACAACATCGCATCACTACGCGATGCTACATATACCGGAAACGGTCAATAACTATAACATTATCACAGATGGAGCAGCAGAGATACAATCATTACGTGCTAACGGTGAAAGAAAACATCGCGATGAAACACTTGCACATTGAGATAACCGATGTGTCGTACCCGCCAATCCACCTTGGACAAGCGTGACGGGTATACCGCTCCTCTATAGTGGGAGGCCCGAGCCCAGCATTGGGACGTTTATGGGCTGTTTTTTATTGCTATAGCTCAGCAGACAGGCTGTAATACCAAACGTGCTGCGAAAGGCCGACAGCAGCCTTGAAGGAGAAACTGGAACTTGGCCACTGATGCCGGAACACAACTCAACGTTGTTATTTATATATATACCACCTGGCTGGGGGTTGTTCTGACGCCTCTTACGATAGGCCGCCCCAAAGCAGGACATTGTATTCTTTCTTCGTTCCTACGCTATAGTTATATATGTATACTAGCTGTCCCGGCAGACATCCGTTTTATCCGTGCAGGAACGGAGAAAGAATACAATTTCCTGCGGCCGGGCGGCCTGTCGTAAGAGGCGACTAAACAACCCACAGCCAGGTGATAGGGCATTTGCCTGACTGGATGGCTACCACCCCTGGTCTAAAGTATGTCGCCGTAACAACCTTGAGTTGTGTTCCGGCATTAGTGACCAGGTTCCAGTTTCCCTTAAGAGAGCAGCAGCGCATTTGTAGCAACTTTGCTGTTGCAAATGTCCATAGGCGATGGTAACCGCTTTCCAACAAGTGGGCCGTCTGCCTGTCTGCTGAACCCCTGCAAAAATTAAAAAAAAAAAACGTTGTTCTGCCCTGAAGAGATAAAATTTAGAACCCGATTCCAGCGCCACCTACCGGGTCCAAATGTAAGCTATCCTATATTTCAAGTCGGGTTAAACTGCACACGGTGTGCAAATTTGATTAAAATCGGTCAATTAGTTTAGGAGTCCATTGCGGACAAACAACGTGACACGTAAGTTATATATATTAAGAAGATATGTACACTGTACTGCTTAATTGTCAACAAATTTTATTTTATTTCAAGTATGGCATTATCGCAAGTAAGCCGCGAGCATTACATTACATCCAAAATTGCTCGCTTCGTTGAGTTATTTTTACAAGCTTTTATTTAACTTGCAATGGATGTACCTATGTATGTATGTAAGTTCGGGTGGAGTCTTGCAAGTTAAATTTGACCAACTTCCCGGTTTCCGATTGAGCTGAAATTTTGCACGCATATGTATATCGCGTGACGATGCAATAATATGGTGCCATGGGGCTGATCTGATGATGGAGTCGGAAGGTGGCCATAGGAACTCCTGTACTAAACAAGATAGACCCGTCGTGTTTGGGCTCGTTTTACTTGTCTTGGCTAGCACTTTGCTGCTACATAATATCCAGGATCTCAAAAGCTTGTATTTTAAAAATTGTATTAATGCATTTGGTCACAATCAATAACTATAATATTATAGCAGATGAAGCCCAAGCATAACAATATGCACATTAGGCGGTGCATGCTTTCCAGCCAGGATTCGAACCTGCGCCCTTGCGCCTGCTAAACATACAGTACTTTGGGAAAAAGTAATTTTTATTTCAGACCGGATGTTATCTTGATAAAGGTACTGGCCTAAAAAACAATGGAGTGCATTGTGTTTTAGGCAAGTACTTTTATCAAGATAACATATTCGATTAAATGACTCATAGATTACAAACAGCACATATCAAAATTGGCTTTGTAGTTCCCCTGATTACGCAGTGATATAGTGAGGTTTGCCTGTGATACACGCAATGGAGCACCCAGCGTTTTCTGATGCCGGTGGTCAAGCGGGCATGGAGATTTGGACTATAGATGTAAGTTTAAGAATTCTTAAGTACCTAATACATAATTCATTAACTTTAATTAACCATAGCACTTCGTGTTTAACTCTTTGTGAATACATAGGGTGCGTTCCTTTCGTAGCTCACAACGCCCAAAATGCTTCGTCTGTCGTTCCACTAGGCGACCGCGGTCGTTATGGTTGTGGCGAGAACGTCACTAATGACGTCATGATTTTCGCTCACGCAGCGCTCACAACGATCCATGTCAAGAGGTGGTCGAATAACCGTTCCACTAGAGTTTACGATTGTAAAGCCCGCAAGCGAGTGAAACGGGTAAAATCACGGTCGTGAACGTGGTCTTTGTGAGTCTCTGATGGAAAGTAGCCATAATTATGTGTACGTATTAACATACGTACACATGTGCTTTTAGCAGGGATGGAAGGTACACCGCTGATATAGAAAGAAGAGTGAATTTGGGGAATAGTGTGAATGGAGCGTTAGGTAAACTTCTAGGCACTAAGAACCTCAGCCAGAAGGCCCAGCTCGCCATACACAACGCGGTGCTGGTACCTACGCTCACGTATGGATGCGAGAGTTGGGTATAGAAGAGAGAGCATGAAAGTAGAGTAAACGCGGTCGAGATGCGAGCACTGCGCAAAATCTGCGGAGTGACGCTCGCGGACCGCGTTCGTAATACCGAAGTAAGAAAGAGAGTTGGTCTGAAAGAGAGTGTCGGGATGAAGGTAAGGAAAGGAATGCTCCGGTGGTTCGAGCATGTGGAAAGAATGCATGATGAAAGAATGACTAAACAGATATACAATGCAAAAGTGGATGGATGTAGAAGTCGTGGAAGGCCACGACACACCTTCCATGATCAAATTGATCGTGTCCTAGCAGAAGGTGATGTCAGGAGCCTTAAGAACAGACGAGCTTGCATGACAAGAGTTATGAATGTCAAAGAGGCAAGTGAGGTGTGTAAGAATAAGCCTAAATTACACTCTGTTGTTCGTGCCTACCCCGCAAGGGAACTGGCGTGAAGTTATGTATGTATGTATGTATTAACATATATGAAACACTTTGGTTGGCTCATATTTCACTCAATAAATTATAAGCATTGCGATACAGCGTGGCAGTGCAGACTTCTGAGTGCGCTTGCGGCTGGCAATGATCCGCCACATAATCTACTTTCAGCCCGTTCCTTTCGTAGCACACAACGCCCAAAATGCTCCGTCTGCCGTTCCACTAGGCGACCCCGGTCGGTTCGCTCACGCAGCGCTCACAACGATCCATGTCAAGAGGCGGGTCGAATAATTGTCCCACTAGAGTTTACAATTGTAACGTCCGCAAGCAAGTGGAACGGGAAAAATGGCGGTCGTGAACGTAGTCGTTGTGAGCCTCTAATGGAACGTAGCCATAATTATAAATACGTACTTATGTATAGATGTTATAATGTCATATAAAATTACATATCGAGGGGTGAAATGTTATTTGTTTTAAGCGACATTTAGAAAATGTGTAGGAAGAAAGCTTTCAAGTTACAAATGATTAAAAAAACGCATATTTAATCAACTTTTTACCATACTTTAAAAAGAAGTACACCCATAGATTTAATTGTCAATTAGGTTCCTTGTATTTCCTTAAGTTTGAGACATTAAAATGATAAAAGCCCAACATTTTATGCATGACACAAAATGACGCTTAAAGCATATAGCTTTTCACTCCTCGATATAATCAAATACAATAAAAGAAAACTTAACTTATTTGTATTGTATTCTACCCATAGTCCCTCAAGATTATAAGTAGAATACTGAGCCTAGATCACCGTCTTCTATGGGTAAGGTGCCCAGAAGGCTGGCTACGTTTCCTCGCTGTGTGTAAGCACCAGCCCTCTGAGCACCTGAAGAGCCAATGAGTCGTATTGATAAATGTTGGTAGCGGCTCATGGCTTCAGGACCCTTTGGCTGGTTCATATTCGCCCGAAAAAATTATACGAGAACCTGGTCGTTGTGAATCCCTTCTGAAACGTAGCCCATAACTCCTGCAGTTTGTACAGTTGACAAGAATGCTTTTCATAAAGAAGTTTTGTCTTTCTTTTCAGAAATTTGAACCGGTGTCAATAGAATCAAACTATTATGGGAAGTTCTATAACGGGGACTCTTATATTGTTCTAAAGGTAAGTTTCAGCTTACTTACAACCGCCCAGAAAAAAAACCAAGGCTATTTTTTTTTTTTACATACATACATACATAACTTCACGCCAGTTCCCTTGCGGGGTAGGCACGAACAACAGAGCGCCATTTAGGCTTATTCTTACACA
The DNA here is from genome assembly GCA_019925095.2 of Dendrolimus kikuchii. Classification (NCBI taxonomy): domain Eukaryota; kingdom Metazoa; phylum Arthropoda; class Insecta; order Lepidoptera; family Lasiocampidae; genus Dendrolimus; species Dendrolimus kikuchii. The sequence continues at coordinate 38,029,602 of CM034387.1, forward strand.
CCTCACTTGCCTCTTTGACATTCATAACTCTTGTCATGCACGCTCGTCTGTTCTTAAGGCTCCTGACATCACCTTCTGCTAGTACACGATCAATTTGATCATGGAAGGTATGTCGTGGCCTTCCACGACTTCTGCATCCATCCACTTTTGCATTGTATATCTGTTTAGTCATTCTTTCTACATGCCCGAACCACCGGAGCATTCCTTTCCTTACCTTCACCCCGACACTCTCTTTCAGACCAACTCTCTTTCTTACTTCGGTATTACGAACGCGGTCCGCGAGCGTCACTCCGCAGATTTTGCGCAGTGCTCGCATCTCGACCGCGTTTACTCTACTTTCATGCTCTCTCTTCCATACCCAACTCTCGCTTTCATACGTGAGCGTAGGTACCAGCACCGCGTTGTGTACGGCGAGCTGGGCCTTCTGGCTGAGGTTTATTTTATGGTTTTTTTTTTATTATTATATATATCTCTACGGACTCGAGTTCCGTACCCTTTTTTAATACTTAATTTCTATGAAAAATTTGAGACTCCGTACACGCTTACTGTCTATTTTTGTTAGTGTATGTGACATCATATGTAGTCATTTTTCTGTTTTGGTGTACCTTAATAATAACTTATTATATTAATTTATTCTAATTTTAATACTAAACTTATACTGATGTAGAGTGTATCTGTTACATGCTGGTGTTGTGAGGAAGTGCATGTGCAGTGTTGGCCTTATATCTATACTTATATATAGTCCTATCTAGTGCCATGTCTTTCGAGTTTTCGCAAGAACTCCGTTGAATGGTGCGGGTTGTAGCCTACAATACAACTGCGCCTGGCTTAAAAGCCTAGTTGCCAAGCCTTAAACATAAAAAAACCCAAGGCGTCCGTTGTTGTGTATTCAAAAAGTAATAAATATGAATACTTATAACTTACATAGCACGTAGAGCATTTACATCTGCTAGCACTTCACACAATCACATAAATAAACTCGAATAGTTCACTAGGCCGGCCTTTATATTGTTTTTGTATATAATCATATGTATTACAAGAAGTTTAGAGTCTCATGGTCCGTAGAGAAGTGTCGCAAAACGCGCTGACGCCGCTGCATTTCGCGCGTACTCGGTGTTGGGGGGAGGGAGATAGACATATATACACTTCCACGCTATCCTACGACGCGCATTTCTGGCTTGGAAGCAAGACAACCCAGGACAAGATGGGTTCGGCAGCAATCCTGACTATTACATTAGACGATATGCTTGGAGGGAAAGCTGTACACCATCGTGAAGTTCAAGGGCACGAGTCCAGCCAGTTTTTGGGGTATTTCAAACCAGGTAAGGCAGAGTCACGCGTCCTAAATCCAAAGGGCGGGGTAGGTAGTTTTGTCACCTAATGTCCATATTGTCACAACTACCACGTGCTAATAACGGGGAAGGAAAACATCGTGATGTAACCTGCAAATCGAGATAATCGATGTGTCAAACCTGCCAAGCCGCCTTGGACAAGCGTGGTGGGTATACTGTCCATTCCCTTTATAAGGCGACGCCCGAGCCCAGCAATGGGATATTTATAGGCTGTTATTTTTATAAGGCAGAATAATTTCTTAAGTTTTCGCCAGTATTACACATAACAAAAATATGTTTTAACGGTTTTTATTTTTATTAAAATCAAATGAAATACCGCGCTTAACGCCGTTAAAACATAGTTTTATTACAGGTAAGACAGGTAAAAATCGTTGTAACTCAATGGTTAACACACTCGCGTTCCAAGCTCAAAGGACGTAGGTTCGAATCATGGCCAGTTTGGTGATTTGTTGCCCGCGGTTCGTGTAGCTTCGGAGTGCACGACTGGGCGAAACTATGTTCTAAATCTCAGCCTTTCCAACACAAACAAAAGCGCAGGGTCGACAGGGAGGAGGGGGTTTTTAGTGGGTATTGGGGTTGCTCGCTCGTGCAACAAGGCTCGGAGTCTTCCACACTATTCTGTGACGTCGATCGCGGACGGAACACCGCCAAGAGCATACTATTGCTGCAGTGTTATCGCCCCCGACCGACGCGTGTCGTTCCCCTAGCAACGACCCAGTTTGTGCGTAAATCGGTTAAGCATTTTCCCTCGCCTCAAAACAAAAAAAAAAAAAGCTTCGGAGTGTAAGGGCGATGAATAAAGAACGCTGAGTTTTCTTGATCAGGCTTTTACTGTTCTTCAAGTTACCCTGGTACAAGTGGTACATTTATATTTTACATCAGTTACAATGATCATTGTTTATAGTTAGCGTCCATTCGCGTGCGAGGGAACAGAATGAATTCCGATGGCAATGTTGCCAGTCTTAAAAAATATGTTTATAAGACAAGTGTAAGTCAAAATAAACTAATAAAGGCGGAACGCCACACCAGAAAACACCACTTTATAGGCAATTTACTAACTTATGGCCGGTTGCTATACCTTACTATTCATTCACTTACCTTGCATAGGTTGAATTCTGACATTACTTAAGCTTTTTTTTTTTTGAGGCGAGGGAAAATTCTTAACCGATTTACGCACAAACTGGGTCGTTGCTAGGGGAACGACACGCGTCGGTCGGGGGCGATAACTCTGCAGCAATAGTATGCTCTTGGCAGTGCTCCGTCCGCGATCGACGTCACAGAACAGTGTGGAAGACTCCGAGCGTTGCTGCACGAGCGAGCAACCCCAATACCCACTAAAAACCCCCTCCTCCCTGTCGACCCTGCGCTTTTGCTTGTGTTGGAAAGGCTGAGATTTAGAACATAGTTACGCCCAACAGACATTACTTAAGCTTATGTTATGTTCTATGCGGTGAAATCAGCATTGAAACAATGTCTGTTAAAATGCTCGCCTGACATGCGTGGACTAAAAATAATTTATTCTCTGTGTTACCAGCTATAAGATACTTGGAAGGCGGGAACGAGTCGGGATTTACTGAAGTAGTCACCAACGCTGGAGCTGAGAAACGACTCCTCAAGCTATCCGGTTGTGATAACATGAGAATTGAGAAGGTAAGTCTTCTGTCTTTAAGGACCTTCTGTACTTATTTATTAATTATAAAAAGAAGAAAAAGAAATGGACATTTGCAACACCAAAGGTGCTACAAATGCGATGCCGCTCTCTTAATGGAGACTGGAACCTGGTCGCTAATGCCGGAACACAAGACAAGGTTGTTATGGCGGCATACTCTAGATCAGGGGTGGTCGCCATCCAGTCGAGGAAATACTCTACCACCTGGCTGTGGGTTGTTTAGTCGCCTCTTACGACAGGCCGCCGGGCCGCAGGAAATTGTATTCTTTCTCCGTTCCTGCACGGATAATTCCTAAATACCAGGTATAATTTAGTTCTTGCAATCCACAAAAGAGTGTTATAATATGGTCAAATGTCGATATGCAGTCTCTTCCCGGAATGACTGGTTTATCCTAGGTTGGACCAAGGCCTTTCGACAAAACTCGGACACATTATTACACAAGTGAGGTGTGTAAGAATAAGCCTCAATGGCGCTCTGTTGTTCGTGCCTACCCCGCAAGGGAACTGGTCACCAAAGCATGAGTTACAAATATGCACAACAAGATGATAGTTACAAACTTGGTAAACAAAACGCGGCCTTTTTATTGCAGGAGTTCAGCAGACAGGCAGACGGCCCACTTAATGGGAAGCGGTTACCATCGCCTATGGACATTTGCAACACCGAATGTGCTAAAAATGCGCTGCTGCTCTCTTAAGGGAGACTGGAACCTGGTCACTAATGTCGGAACACAACTCAAGGTTGTTATGGCGACATACTTTAGACCAGGGGTCGGAGCCATCCAGTCGGGCAAACGCCCTACCAACTGGTTGTGGGTTGTTCTGTCGCCTCTTACGATAGACCGCCCGGCCGCAGGAAATTGTATTCTTTCTCCGTTCCTGCACAGATAAAATTATTCGCCTATCGGCCTTATCGCTGAGTGCGATCTCTTCCAGGTAATCAATCTGACTCACTCAAAGGTAATTCTTAACTTATCTAGTTATTACAAATGATATACTTTTTCGATTATATAGTTAATATATTATAATCAGTGCGGCTGTTCATAAAGTTATCAAGATAAAATATCCACGTTAATTTCTAGGTAATTTAAATTATCTAATCATTAAAAGATAATGTGCGTTTTGGTACCCATGTTCAATCAAGATGAGTTTTATACATTGAATAGCTTTTTTTTCAAGCGACTGACTGAAAGTACTGGATTTTTAGCTGAAAATAGAATTAAAAACAATCACATCTCCGGTTCAGTTTCACCGATTTTGATGATATTTGCGCAGAATTATTGAATTATCTGTGCAGGAGCGGAGAAAGAATACAATTTCCTGCGGCCGGGCGGTCGATCGTAAGAGGCGACAAAACAAACCACAGCCAGGTGGTAGGGCATTTGCCCGACTGGATGGCTACCACCCCTGATCTAAAGTATGTCGCCATAACAACCTTGAGTTGTGTTCCGGCATTAGTGACCAGATTCCAGTCTCCCTTAAGAGAGCTGCAGCGCATTTGTAGCACCTTTGGTGTTGCAAATGTCTATAGGCGATGGTAACCGCTTTCCATCAAGTGGGCCGTCTGCCTGTCTGCTGATCTCCTGCAATAAAAAAAAATAAACAAAAACCAATAGAAATACGTCTATTTTATTTTAAAAATTAAACTAAACTATAAAATAGAAACCTAAAATAAAATACTAAAACTAAATAAAAAAGTAGAGCAAAATTATAGATAAAATATTGGTCTCAAACCACTGTCACTTACCGGCAACGTTCCCAAAAGGCTGGCGGCGTTACCACGCTGAATAGCAATGAGCAAAATAGACGCCAGCCTTTTGATCGCGCGAGAGGTCTACTAAGCGCTCGGCAACATCTCGATAGAGTTTTAGAGCGTTAGGACCCCACGGACCCAGAGTTTCCACCCCAAACGCCGCAAATGTGTAACTATTGCCGATAGCGGCGTACTTGCGGCGCTTGAGGGCCTCCTGTTCGGCTGCAGCAGAACCGGCGGTAACTGACGTACTTGAAAGATGGGACGCCGCCAGAGTGTCAACGCAAGTAGCATCCCACACTAAGGGGCGGCCCATCTTCCAAGGTACTAGCATCATCCCATCCGGTCTCCTGCCATCGTCGCGGCACAAGCCGTTTGATTCCAGAACGGCAGGTACCCCGGCGGTGACAAGAGCCCGGCGGATAATGTCGTTCAGTGCCGCGTGACGAGAAATTCTATTTATATCGATGCATCGTATTCAAGTAGGATTTTTATTTATACTTTTAAGCCTGAGTGTAAGTTGTAGATGACTAATAATGCAGAAATGGGTTAGTTTCCTCCCCCGCTCCCAAAAGCAGCTCGACGGCTAGCACAGGGGGTGGGTATGCTGAGGCGCTTTATTAATCTTATACTAATACATTAAGCTGAAGAGTTTGTTTGTTTGAACGCGCTAATCTCAGGAACTACTAGTCTGATTTGAAAAATTCTTTCGGTGTTAGATAGCCCATTCATCAAGGAAGGCTATAAGCTATATATCATCACGCTAAGACCACCAGGAGCGGAGCACCAATAAAGTTTTAAAATCGGGGGGTTTTGAAAACAAATTCACACAGCTAGTAAATAATAATAGTATTATTTCACATATATATTTAATTATTCTTTTTTACGGTTTTTTAAATACATACATATATAAAAAAAATAGATTCATATTAAAAAAATATAAAAAGATGACGTCCGTCCACAGCGGTGCCTAAGGTCCAAGCTACCGGTGGTTAAGGCTCCAGAGACAGGAACTTCCTCACCAGCGTCGAGCACACGGCGCTGCACAGTCTGCAGGAGTGTCCAGCCTGGGACGAGGAGCACCGTGTTCTCGGCGCAACCATCAGACCAGACCTGTCGCTCCCGGTCGTGGTCCAGACCATGGTCAGGGGCCAACCCGAGTGGGACACCGTCGCCTCCTTTTGCGATGCCGTCATGTCCGCAAAGGAGGCGGCGGAGCGGGAGAAAGAGCGAGCAGCCGTGCTCCTCTCCCGCCGCAATAACCGGTCTCGGCGCCGGAGGAACACAGACCTCCGGCCGCCGCCATGAACGCGCGGCGCGGGTGACGGTCAGGGGAGGGTATAAGGCCGTCGTCCGCATCTAAAGCCGCCGAATAGGGGGCGCGTCGGTGCCCACGCGCGCCCCTCTCAACCCTGAGTACGGAGAGGCCTGCCCCCCTTGCTGGGGTGGGCCCACGCCAGCCGGGGTCGCAGAAGAAAAACTCACGCACATCCCGTGACCCCGGCCCATGGTGTCAGGTGGCACCAAGGGGTTTTAATGGGTATTCCGGCTCCTCTAGCCGGCGAGTCCCACACTCCCCCGCTGAAGTCTCCCCGGCAGGGGGTCCGCAAATGGATTTCCCCTTGTAAAAAAAAAAGGAACTTCCTCACAATGCGGGCCGTTCTCAGGAGAACCGCCTTCTGTATGTGGCCATTCACCCATTTACCAAGCGAGAGCTTCTCTAGATGTCGGTCGAGGTTCTTCGCTATTAGACCGGTAACGGACACCACTATCGGTACGATGATCCTTGACTCCATTTGCCACATGGTCGTAATCTCGTGCGCGAGGTCAAGGTATTATTATTTAATAATAATCCGCGGGGGGCTTTGTGGCGAAGCCTTAGGTGAGTAGTGACACCTAGGACCTGTCTCCAGGAGCAAGGTAAGACCCCCACCTCCGTGCTTGCCTTCGCCATCCGACACGGAATGGGGATCACTAGAGCTGAGACTCAAGATTTTTTTAAATTTTTTATTGCAGGTGTTCAGCAGACAGGCAGACGGCCCACTGGATGGAAAGCGGTTACCATCGCCTATGGACATTTGCAAGACCAAAGGTGCTACAAATGCGCTGCTGCTCTCTTAAGGGAGTCTGGAACCTGGTCACTAATGCCGGAACACAACTCAAAGTTGTTATGGCGGCATGCTCTAGACCAGGGGTGGTAGCCATCCAGTTGGGCAAATGCCCTAACACCTGGCTGTGGGTTGTTTAGTCGCCTCTTACGACAGGCCGCTCGGCCGCAGGAAATTGTATTCTTTCTCCGTTTCTGCACGGATAAAAGCTTCAGGGGTGGAAGTGATAAATGGCATAACGTCGGATATAGCCTTGGTGAATCTGCAGCCTAACTTTCTACACCCCTTAGCTTGGCACTTTTTGGCGCCTATGCAGGGAACGGCGAGTCACCGTCTGCCCATTTTTCTATGTTCCCCGAACATTGTGAGGGGCAGACACCATAGTCCTCATATTCCCAGACCCCTAGTACCACCAGCAGTTCATCCCAATAGCCCGGTGCTTTTTGTTCTCATTTTCCACCACGATAGTCGTACACTGGCCGGGGATTGTCCTTGGGTGCATTATTATATGGTGTAAACAGGGATAATCGCCGGTCAGTGTCACGCCACATTTACATTAAATTGGTCAAGGGGCCTCTACATGTTGGCCGGCCGGCCCCACGCAAGCCCTCCAAAAGTCCGGGCCATTTTTATGGCCCCTGGTCTTCAAAGATATACATTATACTAAAATAGCTTTCGAAGCAGCGGTAGACTCGTATAAGATCCCATTTTGGAATAAATAAAGTTCTTTTCATTTTCATTCAACAGGTGTTATATCTTAATATATATAAATTACGTGTCACGTTGTTTGTCCGCGATGGACTCCTAAACTGCTTGACCGATTTTAATCAAATTTGCACACCGTATGCAGTTTGATCCGACTTGAAATATATATAATTCTTCTGTACGTGTGTTGACAGTGAACTTGTTCGGTCCTTGCCTAGTATAAAGTAAGTAGAACATGGCTCCATCAATTTTTTCTGTCTACCCTCCTTCTGTGTGAGGTGACGGCCACTACAGAGCAGGGTAGGAGCAGCCTTTTTTTGGACACTTACTGTCGACGTCTTAACGAGACTACAACGCGCCGTGCGCTCATAATTTTTGAATAATATTCATTATACTCATTGTGATTACTGGCCGTGCCAAGAACTTATTATATGTACTTAGACTTGTTAAAAGTGTTAGCTCTAAGGTGAAGATTAGTGCCGTGTGCTGTTCATGTGTGTAACCTGAACCGAGCCAGGAGATGGCGGATCTCAAGGTTGGTGGAGCTTCTGCTTTTCTAGTGCAAGGATCTAGGTCATATTTCTCTCATATAGTCCATTACAAATTGAACCAGCATTTTTTCCGTAGGCTATAGCGCCCCACAGAACTCCTCCTAAACGGCTGGACTGATTTGAATGAATTTTTTTGTGTGTATTCAAGGGGATTCGAGGATGGTTTAGATTCACAATTGGACCCGATAGGTGGCGCTGCAATCGGGTTCTAAATTTTATTTCTTCAGGGCAGAACAACGTCTGCCGGGACAGCTAGTTATATATATATATATATATGTGATAATAATAATATGATTATCCATGACTCCAGGTCGCAGCCGACTCTTCATCATTGACCAGAAACCACTGCTTCATTCTTGAATTCGAGCACGACATCTTCGTCCTAATGCCGGAAGGAGCGAAAGCAACGCAGCGCAGGAAGATCATCAGCGTTGCAAACAAGTTGAGGGATGACGAACATAACGGCAGAGCTACTATTGAAATAATCGGTAATACATTTTGCGAAGTGCATAGAAATACGTTTTATCTAGTATATACAGGCTAAATTATTCAAGTGGGCCTTCAAACTTCCTGATAGCATGACTCCAGTTTCATGGTGTGGAGAGGTTGGCTGCATCCCATTTACCAAACACACCTAGATCAGTCGGTTCGGCGGCGGAAACAGCTGGATCAATCAAGCGGCGCAAATATGCAGCCCTCAGTGAGAGTTATATGTTTGTGATTGTCTGTTGAAACGCTTAGGCCGTGGGGTTCTGAGGGCATGAGTCTGTACAAATTATTATCAAAACGACTCGTTGACTCTTCAGGTGATCAGAGGGTGTTACCCTGTTGTTTAAGTGCTTACCTCGGACAACGGATCAGTATGACGATTGAGCGAGGAAAGGTGGCCAGTCTTCTGGGCAACTTACCCATAGAAGACGGTGATCTAGGCTCAGTATTACAGTTATAGTCTTGAGGGACTGTATGTACACATACCTAAGTTAAGATTTCTTTTAGTGGGCCTTCAAGGCTAAATCTTAAACTATAAGTAATAGCGAAAAATGCTCAAAGAAGTTTCTAGGCTGATTTTGACGAGAACTAAAGTGGTGGTCAAAAATCAATTACCCCTGTCAAGAAATGACCGGCTGATTTTGAAAAAATAACACACTGTATTATTGTACCCAATACGAGCGTAGTTTGTAAGGATCAATCAAAAGTAAAAATAAAAAACAATAGATTTGCAATTTATTATATTGTTTTACGAGTTAGTGGGACTTGAATCAAAATGCCGTTAGAATGATTATAGAGTTTATTAGAACTATACAAACACGTATAACACAGGTACAAATATAACCGAACACAACAAATCCAAACGTAATTTAGAAGGTCGTTATACATAAAACGCGCAAAGTCCGTCACTATTAGATTCCCGAAAGTACACACGTCACGCCCGTATCGTAGTCGTAGCTCAACTGACCCCTCTCTCAATCAGGCCGTCGTTTTATACTTCACAAATGCAAATGTGCCCACCCGGCAACGTCGACACAATTTCTTAAAATTAGCTTGTAATTGTAATCCGCAACACCTGGCTAATGATGCTCCTGTGCGAGTACAATAGGACAATAGGCTGTTCTCCACGACAACTAGAAACGTATGCCAATAAATAAGTGAACAAAAGAAGACGATCATAAAAGGATTACAATTAGTTCAAATGCCGACAGGTAATAAAATGTGCTTTTACAAATCTGTACGTGGAATTTGGCTTTGTCGGGGCCTAGGTTGTAACAATATTATATTTATCTTTTGCTCATTACTATTACGTCGGTTTCTTATTTGTTAGAAAATGTTTATATATTTTGCCCATAGTGTTAAATTAAATCATATTGTTACGAGTTGCGTCCTGCAATTCGAATTCGAATCGAATTCATCATTCGAGTCGAATTAAAATGCCGTTGGAATTATAATAGAGTTTATTAGAACTATACAAACACGTATAACACAGGTACAAATATAACTGAACACAACCAGTCCAAATGTCATGCACGATTCAATAATACGCGCACTGTCGCGCACACGACGTCTGTCACAAAATAGATTACCGAATGTACACAAGACTTGCTTCACTCGTGGTTATCGCTTGACTGCCGATCTCTCCATTGGGCCATTGCTTTATACTGCACGTATACAATATATCTGCCCGACCGTGTGGACCGAATTTCTTAGAATCAGTGCGACACACCTGGCTAATGACTGCCATAAAAGATTACAATACACAATGGGTTGTTTTCTAATCACACATTTTAAAACACAAAGTAAACAAAAGAAGTCCAAATGCGGAAAGGTAGTAAAGTGTGTTTTTACGGTATGCAGGTGTGAATCCACTTTTGTCGGCGTGTACGTCGTAACAATATTTTCTCCTTTTCAGATGAATTCTCTTCTGATGAGGATTATGCTATGTTCTTTGAAGCTCTTGGCACAGGATCCAAGGAAGAAATGCAGACTGAAGAGGAAGCTGATGTAAGCATTTTATTTTGCATATTAGGATCTCTGATGTGATAATTCTACATACATATAGATAAGTGGATAATTTAAATCAAAAGTAATACGTATGGAAGCGAGAGTTGGGTATGGAAGAGAGAGAATGAAAGTAGAGTAAACGCGGTTGAGATGCGAGCATTGCGCAAAATCTGCGGTGACGCTCGCGGACCGCGTTCGTAATACCGAAGTAAGAAAGTGAGTTGGTCTAAAAGAGAGTGTCGGGGTGAAGGTAAGGAAAGGAATGCTCCGGTGGTTCGGGTATGTGGAAAGAATGCATGATGAAAGAATGACTAAACAGATATACAATGTAAAAGTGGATGGATGCAGAAGTCGTGGAAGGCCACGACACACCTTCCATGATCAAATTGATCGTGTACCAGCAGAAGGTGATGTCAGGAGCCTTAAGAATAGACGATCGTGCATGACAAGAGCTATGAATGTCAAAGAAGCGAGTGAGGTGTGTAAGAATACGCCTGAATGGCGCTCTGTTATCCCATCTGTTATCTGTGCCTACCCCGCAAGGGAATTGGCGTGAAGTTATGTATGTATGTAAAAGTAATACCGGTACAATCCTAGATCATACTACTTTTTGGTTAATTGCGAGACTTCGCTTAGGGCCTCCATGTTGCATGCCCCAACGTTGCCAGTGTGGGCGTATAGTGGACCCGCGTTGACACCACGGATTATCATATTTACATTCTGTTGGTCGAAGATCTCGTCATGCTAACCTCAATGACATCATCCGCCGGGCTCCTGTCAGCGTCGGTGTACCGGCCGTATTAGAACCGAATGGCTTGGTACGCGACGATGGCAAGAGACCGGATATGTGTAGACACTAGCGCCGTCACATCTTCCAATAACTGAGTTAGAGGCTGACAACGCTGCTACAAAAGCTGAAGCCCTCAAACGGCCCAAATATAGAAACCTTAGGAAAGGGTTTGGTATTGTGCAGTTTGGAGTTGAAACATTAAGTCCGTGGGGTCCATCGGGAAAGAGTTTCGTCAAAGTTTGCAAGAAACTCTTCGATGCCACCCGTGATCAGAATGCTTGCTCATATTTCGTCCAACACATAAGCATCGCTATACAGCGCAACAATGCAGCCAGCCTTCTGGGCACGCTCCCATCTGGCAGCGAGTTGTTAGTTGTTACACAGTCTATAATCGAGTGTACTATTTAAAACTTGGTTTATTTTTAGTTTTAAATTATATTTTTTAAGTAAGTAGACTTTAAAGTAATAAATGGTTCCAAATATGACCAGCGCTTGTGATTTATGTTTTGCTCTCAAGATCTCGTCAGCAGTTTGTAATTATTCAACGATATTATACAGCGCCATCTTAAATGCACTAAATGGAAACTATTTATAATTTTTGACGCCTTCCCTCTCTTGATGGCGCTAGTTTCCATACATTGTTTAAATTTTCGATTCTGTAGGGGAGAGCCACTTGGGTGTTCATGTCTGCCTCTTTCCTTACAGACGTATGCCAGGGCTGACGTGTCAACGGTCTACTTGTATCGGGTCTTGGTTGGAGACGAGCTAGATCTGATTGCTTTGAGCAAGCCTTTCAAACAAGGACAGCTAAGTTCTAGTGTAAGTAACAATCGGGAATATCCTATTAACATTATTAACAAGAACATTTGTAAAGACCTCTGTTACACTTTCATTCAAAAACTACTGTACCGATTTTGATGAAATTTGCTATATATATAATCCCAATACTGAGAATAGATATAGGATAGTTTTTAATAGTATAGTTCTAATAGTTTCCGAGATAAAATTAAGTAAATTTTATAAGGCCAAATAGCTCCTAGATAAATATATCAAGCAATGTAACCTCTGTGAATGTTTGCTCTCTAAATAAACTACAAGAAATGCCTATGCTAACGGCGTAATGGCCAACCTGATGGAAAGTGGTTACCACTGCCTATGGACCTTTGTAACACCGAAGGTGCAATCATGCTACCGGCCTCGAAGGAGCGACTGAAACCAGGCTACTAATGCCAGAACACAAGTATGTTATGGCGACATACTCTAGACCAGAGGTTAGCCATCCAGACGATCAGATACCCTACCACATAGCTGTGGGTAGTTTTGTCCAAGCCGTTATGACAAGCCGATCAGCATCAAGAATTGCACAAACGTGAAGAACATAATATACCTACACTAATGAAAGAGGTAACACTTTATTGCACACCGGAGTATTCAATTACAAAAACAGACCATAATTACAATATTTTCTAGGTACAATAGGCGGCCTTTACCGCTCAAAGCGATCTCGTCCAGGCAACCTAAATCAAAGACAATTGAATCAGGCGATTTAGGTGGTCCAGGATAAAGGCAATAGATACATAAATACTCGAAACCAATTTAAGAAATAAATATACAAATATATACATAGTCATATATATATACATACATACATACATACATAACTTCACGCCAGTTCCCTTGCGGGGTAGGCACGAACAACAGAGCGCCATTTAGGCTTATTCTTCCACGCTCGTCTGTTCTTAAGGCTCCTGACATCACCTTATGCTAGTACACGATCAATTTGATCATGGAAGGTGTGTCGTGGCCTTCCACGACTTCTGCATCCATCCACTTTTGCATTGTATATCTGTTTAGTCATTCTTTCATCATGCATTCTTTCCACATGCCCGAACCACCGGAGCATTCCTTTCCTTACCTTCACCCCGACACTTTCTTTCAGACCAACTCTCTTTCTTACTTCGGTATTACGAACGCGGTCCGCGAGCGTCACTCCGCAGATTTTGCGCAGTGCTCGCATCTCAACCGCGTTTACTCTACTTTCATGCTCTCTCTTCCATACCCAACTCTCGCTTCCATACGTGAGCGTAGGTACCAGCAACGCGTTGTGTATGGCGAGCTGGGCCTTCTGGCTGAGGTTCTTAGCGCCTAGAAGTTTACCTAACGCTCCATTCAAACTATTCCCCAAATTCACTCTTCTTTCTATATCAGCGGTGTACCTTCCATCCCTGCTAAAAGCACATCCAAGATATACAAACTCATTCACTTGCTCCAGCATAATATCATCGACCATTATCCTTGCATTCGTTCTGGTTTCTTCTCTTTCAAACACCATAACTTTTGTTTTCTTCGCATATATATATAAGAAAGTCGTGTTAGTTACACTATTTATAACTCAAGAACAACTGTACCGATTTGGCTGAAAATTCGTGGGGAGGTATCTTAAAACCAAAAGACGGACATAGAGTACTTTTATCTCGTTGGAACCAGTAGGTGGCGCTGAGATTGGGTTCTAGAATCCTCCTAATCACCTGGAGCGATTTTGGTGATTTTGTTTTTGTGTGTTTGAGTGGGTCTCCGGATGGTTTAGATTCGCAATTAGAAGCGGTAGGTGTCGCTGGGATCGGGTCCTAGATTTTTATTTTTTCAGAGTAGGACAACATCTGCCGAGGCCACTAGTATACAATAATACATAAGTTATTATAATAAATGTATTAGCATGATTATATTGTATTAATCAGCCATAGCTATTTGTGGGGAAATAGTGCTTTCTGAGCAAATTTCTAAATGTTGGTAAATATTTGGCCTCTGTGACAGTAAGAGGCAGCATATTCTAATGTTTGATACTGTTAAAAGTTAACTGTTTACAGTTAAAAGAATTATTTCGAATTATTCAAAATACATCCATATGTTTCAATAGAAACACCGTCGCTATGCGACTTATAATTTTATATATATAAAAATCAATTGCTGTTCGTTAGTCTCGCTAAAACTCGAGAACGGCTGGCCTGATTTGGCTAATTTTGGTTTTGAATTATTTGAATTAATGAAAAAAATGCTTGGAATATAGTAGAAACAACAATTTCGCTTTCCCTTAGAAACTATTCCTACCTGTCAAACATTTGATGTTCGTCCCGTCGTTTAGAAATCGATTAAATTTAAAAGTCGTTCAGAAATCAAATTCTGAGGCGGTACGAAGTTTGCCGGGTCAGCTAGTAATTTTATAATGAAGAGTGAAGACCAAATCATTAAAATGTCAACTCTTCCAGGAAATCTACGTTCTGGACACACCCTGCTCCGGGGTGTACATCTGGCTTGGCTCTGGAGTAGAACCTGAAGTGAAGAAGACTTACAACGAGATCGCGAACCAGTATTTGGAGCTTAAAGGCTATCCGAATTGGGTGAGAAGTTTTAATTTTAAATTCTGAACTTTCAGACAGCTGCTGGATCCAAGCTTCCCTACCCATTAGGTATGGAGGTTTAGGCATCCGCAAAATCTCTAGTGTTGCTCTACTTTCTTTTCTTTCATCGGCTTATAGCACTAGCCTATTATTTAAAAAAATTATGCAACACTCGAATAATGCCAGTACATCATTCTTAAATGAAGCTCTAAACGCCTGGAAAATTGTCTGCCCTGGTAAAGACATTCCCACGATTCTGAATTCGCAACGATGCTGGGATGAACCTATTTGTAGAGGATTAAATACAGAACTTTTAAATTCCGCTAACTCTACAGGACGTGCCCGCATCCTTGCCGTTTCCCGCAAAGAGTCTGGTTTCTGGCTCCAAGCTATCCCCTCCCCAAACATAGGAACATTAATGGATAATACTTCCTTTTCTTTGGCTATAAATCTGCGCTTGGGTTCTCGCATATGTGCACCACACACATGCGTCTGTGGAACAGAGATAATCGGCCCGGGATACCACGGTCTTTCTTGCCGCCGCAGTGCCGGCAGATGGTCACGCCACGCTGCCTTGAATGATGTCTTACGGAGGGCGCTTGCCACCGCTAACGTGCCGGCTTTATTGGAGCCGAACGGTATTGCACGTGACGATGGTAGGCGTCCCGACGGAATGACTCTAATTCCCTGGCAGCGTGGCAAGCCTTTGGTGTGGGATGCGATTTGCGTAGACACGTTGGCCGCATCCCATTTACCAAACACGTCTAAATCAGCCGGTTCAGCGGCGGAAACAGCCGAATCACTCAAGCGGCGCAAATATGCAACCCTCTGTGAGAGTTATATGTTTGTGCCGTTTGCTGTCGAGACGCTTGGACCGTGGGGTCCTGAGGCCATGAGCCTCTACCTGCTTACCTCGGCTAACGGATCAGTATGGCGATCCAGCGAGGAAACGTAGCCAGCCTTCTGGGCACCTTAGCCATAGAAGACGGTGATCTGGGCTCAGTATTCTACTTATAGTCTTGACGGACTATGAGTAGAATACAATACAAATAAGTTAAGTTTTCTTGCATTGTATAACAATAGAATTCTATTAAAAAAAAAAAAGTTTCCTAATATTATGTCTCATTTGATCCTGGAAAAAGGAACGCCGCTTCTCTGTACATGCTAGATCCATACAGGGACCGTTATCTTGATTACGACTCTTAGGCTGCTTCGATCGGACAGGACAGGTCTATAAATGCATTATCAGACCTATTCTCTTGTATCAGTGGAGCATGTATTCCTGCTTCTTCTGCCATACCCAAATTTCACTGCCATACTTAGTGTTGGCACCAGCAACTCTTGATGGGCAGCCAAGCGTGCCTTTACAGACACTTTCCAGCTGTTCAAGCTTTAGAACTTTAGAATGTGTGTCTGTCTATCTATACTTATATATAATATTGTAAAGAGTTAAAGTTTGTGAGTTTGTGACGTTGTAGGGGGGTAATATCCGAAACTACCGAACCGATTTAAAAAATTCTTTCACTGTTGGCAAGCTTCACTATCCCCGGTTGACATAGGTTATGTTATATTTTCGAAAAAAAATAGGGATCCTTACTAAAACTCCAATAGTGTAACCCAAGGTGTAAAAAAATTACCTAAAATCGCGTGCGCAGCGAAAACTATTGATGATAGAATAGAATAATGTACTACGACTTTGCAGAACACATTATTATTTACAAAAAGTGTCGCGACAGCATATATCTAACTATTATAGTTATGCCACAATAAGTGTTCTTTTATTTAAAAAAAAAATGCCGCTGCTGGAAAAGGCTTGTTATTTGTATCTTGGTATTCATCCTTACCAAAATCAATTTCTTTATATTCAAGACTGCTTCAATACCTTTATATAACTTTTTGAATTATTCAATTCGGACATTGCATTTGGAAGATATCACGAGTTTAAAGATGTAAGTATTAGAAAAAAGTTGCGTGGTCGCCGCGCACCCTAATCGGCTAGATAGGCTTATGCGATGCAGGTGTCACTGGGGTATGGGCAGTACGGTAGGGGAAATATTTTGAATTCGCTTAGTAGGTAATTAAACAAAACAAAAAATAGAGAAGTAAAGTTTGTGAGTTTGTGACGTTGTAGGGGGGTAATCTCTGGATCTACTAAACCGATTTTGAAAATTCTTTCACCAATGGAAAGCTACATTATTCCCTAGTGACATAGAGTATTTTGATTGTGATTAATAATAAGTATTTTTAATTTTTTTCTGATGCCCAGCGAAGTGGACACGTGTCAGCTAGTTAATAATATGATTCTATGAATACGTAATAAAACGTCAATATTCCAGGTAAACGTTACCAGGGTATCAGAAGGCGCTGAGAGTTCCACCTTCAAGCAGTACTTCCACAACTGGGATACAGTGGCCACTGATGGCACCGTCAGAGCGCTGGTTTCAGAGACCGGTCAGTATTTTTAAGAATATTGTCCTAGATGACCTAAACTGCACTTGAACTAGAGTAAAATACGTATTGAACTGATTTACTGGTTTATTGACCTAAACTTCGAAAACATATAAACAAGCTTATGATAAGTTGTACTGCAAACCATATTGTGTTTAATTAGGAGACAGCTCCATCTAGTTTTGCACTAATAGAACTATAAAACTTTGTATAGCGCTGTCTCCGAAAAATATACAAATCGGCAAGTGCTTTTCGGACCATCCATATTTAACAGCGGCTAGGATAAGCCGGTTAACAACCAAACTGTATGATGCAAGCGCTGACTACACCGCTGTTGAAAAAAACGTCCAACACGCGATGTGCTTTCTTATTACAATTTGAGGAGACCCCATCACGCAATCTCCGCGGGTAGGGGGTTATGTGTTGAATGTATAGCCATCCCTTATTCCCCAATTAAGAACTGGTGCGCGGAGAATATAGAATGTCGCACTTACCTCGCAGTCAGCCACCAGCCCACAACAGCGCTGGTTCAGGGAGTCTGCCGCTGCTTATCACGTGGCGAAGTCCTTCATCACGAGTCCCGGGGCGCAAGGGACGCAGATACACTGACCACTTCTTAAATTTTTAATTGTTTGAGGCGGTTGCCCTAGTTACTAGGTAACTGGACGCAGAAATCTTCGATATCGAAACTAGCTTGTAGTTATGCGGGTGCGATACTAGTTACGTGCGTCGCGGTAGCGTGGCGGTTGGAAACGTACTGACCCACGCGAAGTGCGAGCGGCGGCAACATGCGGGGTTGCAAGACGCTATAAACCCAAGGCACAATTCCTACTTGGGAAATAAGTGGCGCGAACAATTTGTATTTTTAATTTTGCAATCTTACACTATATTTTGAAACAAAAGCCGGTGTCCGGTCGGGTTATGAGTTGCTATTTCACCCATATGTTGAAAGCCGCCAAGCGTGAGAGATAGTCGATGAGTAATACAGTAATAATATATGCAGGAATAAAAACGTATGCGCCAATAAACTCATGGCGCTTTCGACCTTTCGGTCGCTAGTCTCTACTTTTTTAAAGGAAGTTATATGAAGTCCACGCCACTGATATTTAAATGTTATGCGAAGACGATGAAAGTTCTTTTTAAGGCTGGAATACAGCAGACAGGCTAAGTGCCCATCTGATAGAAAGTGGTTACCATTGTCTGAGGACTGATTGCTTCATTAATTCGGAAGCTTGGTTCGGTGATTAAATTGATATATGTGGATTTTAGGTTGTCGCAGAAATTGTTAACATAGTTACGTTGCCAAGAAGGCTTTATTTATTGGTGTTACCACTCTAAGAAAAATAATTTGCGTGACCCTTTTTAGTGTTACCAGTTTAAGAAACGGTCCAGCAAATTAGAAGGTTCCTAGAACCCGTTTCCAGCGCCACCTACCGGTTCCAATTTTGGATCTAAATCATCCGGGGACCCACTCAAACGCACACAAAAAAAAATGAAAATCAGAGAAGCAGTTCTCAAGTTTGCGCGTAGAAACATTTCTACGATTCATTTTTATATAGATATATAGATGAAAATATTTCTATTATTCTGCGGCAACAATATGGAGAAGATATTGTGGATTTAGTAGAATACGAATTATTGACATTATCGCAAGTGGATCGTACTGTAAATATCTTCGCAACGTTAAAATATTGAAATAGCAGAAGGGGACTCCGTGGTGGCCATCCAGACAGGCACATCGAATGCTCTACCATCCGGTTTTGGGATGTTTAGTCGCCTTACCACAAGCAAAATTACACTAATATGTCATCTTTCATCCGTGCAGGAACGGAGAAAGAATACAATTTCCTGCATTGGGGCGGCCTGTCGTAAGAGGCGACAAAACAACCCACAGGTGGTAGGGCATTTGCCCGACTGTATGGCAACCACCCCTGGTCTAGAGTATGCCGCCATAACAACCTTGTGTTGTGTTCCGGCATTAGTGACCAGGATCCAGTCTTCCTTAAGAGAGCAGCAGCGCATTTGTAGCACCTTTGGTGTTACAAATGTCCATAGGCGATGGTAACCGCTTTCCATCGAGTGGGCCGTCTGCCTGTCTGCTGAACTCCTGCAATAAAAAAAATCTTAAAAAAATCCACCGCGCCATTAAGAAGCAGTGCCTGCACTATTAAGATAGCTTACTTTCAGCCGAGTAACTCCTATTCGGGGAGGGGTTTGAATCTTCAACCCCCCCCCCCCCTAACTACGCCCCTGCAAACAATACTTTGTTCTTCATTCATTTACAGATGCTGGTTACTTCTCCGGGGACGCTGACGAGTCGGCTGCGGCGGCCAAGCTGATAGGCAAGAGCGCTTCGGCTAGAGGGTTTATGCCTGATAATGGAGAAGGCAGCTTGGTGGTGTACAGGTGGGTACTATTTCTGGTGCGAGGTGGAAATGCTTGTGGCAGCGAGAGGTGGAGGTTAAATAATACTTCAGATGGCAGAGAGTAGTACTCACTGTCCAGTGCTGATGTGAACTCGTTTATTAATCGAGTTCTTTGACTTCGTCGACCCCTATGAGGTTGGGGGTGGCAAAGCGGTGAGGGTGTCGAGCCTAAGCTCTTTACCCCGGTATTCGCTCAAAGGATGATAATTCTTTGGTAATTGGGGTTTTGAAGCCATCGTAGAGGTGGGCGACTCGCATGACCTATCAGCGGTTTTCGGTGGCCTTCGTAGGCTTCGCGTTGTCATCTATTCTGGAAACGATAACCTTATGTACAAATATTAATAAGTCGTACAGCTAGTACAATACATAGCACAATGTGTGAGCGGGACGGATGATGTGCGAGCGAGATAAAGTAACTATTAATTGAGCGCTACAGCTAGCCAGTTCTCCGTTATTCGCGGCGATGACTGGATGTACGCAGCTCCCATATTTAGACTTCGCACGCAGTGGGTCATACCAATCGACGAGTGGTTGAGCGGGCTAAGGCTTTGCCGGCGTACCTCACTGCAACGCAGAGGTTCCGGGTTCGATTCCTGGTATAGTAAATTTCGGAAACGTATTTTCTCCGTTATTTACTATGGTCTGGGTGTCTGGGATCGGCCCCAGAGTAGTCCGTTGTATATTACTCATAACACAAGCGTGAACGCAAGTGATGTACAGACCTAATCACTCTTCGCGTCAGATATATATCTTTTGAGTTAATCACTCAGGAGTTACACACCGCTAATCTAGGACAACTCCACTAAAACCCCCTTCCTCCCATGCCCCGCGTTACTGGTAGGAATAGCGTGAGACTTAGAACGTAGTTACGCCCACACTAATCCTGTGCATCAGTGCTTGAGAATGCCTCGGAAGAGGCATAGTTACTTCGTCAACAGAGGTTGGTTCCTCCGCACCCCAGGTGCTGGAGGACCCCTGCAGCGGAATCACGGGAGGAGATTTTGTGCATATCTGCGCTTCCGAAGCCCCGACTGAAGAGATGGTTCTCCTTATCTCAATTTTCTCAACCCTCCATACTCGTATCGTTGTTGCTAGCGCCGCCATTTTTCCACTATGGCGGATCTATTCTAAAATTATCCATTTTCAAAACTCTCGGAGAACTTTGTAGGCAACGCCCTTTTTTCGGACCAAATGACTGTACATACATACATACATAACTTCACGCCAGTTCCCTTGCGGGGTAGGCACGTACAACAGAGTGCCATTTAGGCTTATTCTTACACACCTCACTTGCCTCTTTGACATTCATAACTCTTGTCATGCAAGCTCGTCTGTTCTTAAGGCTCCTGACATCACCTTCCGCTAGTACACGATCAATTTGATCATGGAAGGTGTGTCGTGGCCTTCCACGACTTCTGCATCCATCCACTTTTGCATTGTATATCTGTTTAGTCATTCCTTCATCATGCATTCTTTCCACATGCCCGAACCACCGGAGCATTCCTTTCCTTACCATCACCCCGACACTCTCTTTCAGACCAACTCTCTTTCTTACTTCGGTATTACGAACGCGGTCCGCGAGCGTCACTCCGCAGATTTTGCGCAGTGCTCGCATCTCGACCGCGTTTACTCTACTTTCATGCTCTCTCTTCCATACCCAACTCTCGCATCCATACGTGAGTGTAGGTACCAGCACCGCGTTGTGTATGGCGAGCTGGGCCTTGTGGCTGAGGTTCTTAGCGCCTAGAAGTTTACCTAATGCTCCATTCACACTATTCCCCAAATTCACTCTTCTTTCTATATCAGCGGTGTACCTTCCATCCCTGCTAAAAGCACATCCAAGATATACAAACTCATTCACTTGCTCTAGCATAACATCATCGACCATTATCCTTGCATTCGTTCTGGTTTCTTCTCTTTCAAACACCATAACCTTTGTTTTCTTCGCATTCAAATGTAAGCCTCTCGCCTGACAGTCATCTTTCAACATTGTGACTAGTGTTTGCAGTTCTGATGGCGATTCGGCTAAAAGCACTGCAAATGACTGTACTATATATAAACATAATATTGTCACGTACGTCGGTCTGTGTGTGTATGTTACAGTCATTATTATGTTTGTACCAGGATTGCAGACTCGACAGAAGATATAACTGATAACTTTTCATCGGGAGTCACCAGTTTTTTCAGCGGCGATGTCTACGTCGTCCGTTATCAATGGACCAACGATAGTGGGGAAGATTCTTATGTTATCTACTATTGGGCCGTATGTATTTATTATTGTTGTATCAAATTCAAATTCAAAAGTGTTTATTCAAACTAAGTTTCAGTGGTGAACATTTTTTGAAGGTCCATACATCTATCTATATATATAAAAGAAAGTCGTGTTAGTTACACTATTTATAACTCAAGAACGGTTGTACCTATTTAGGTGAAAATTGGTGGGGAGGTAGCTTATGACCAGAAGACGGACATAGGATACTTTTTATCCCGTTGGAACCGGTAGGTGGCGCTGAGATCGAGTTCTAGTATCCTCCTAATCACCTGGACCGATTTTGGTGATTTTGTTTTTGTGTGTTTTAGTGGGTCCTCGGATCGTTTAAATCCATAATTGGAACCGGTAGGTGGCGCTGTGGTCGGATTTAGATTTTTATTTTTTCAAAGCAGGACCTCTGCCGGGGCCGCTATTATTATATAAAATAAAGTCGTGTTAGTTACACCATTTATAATTCAAGAACGGCTGGACAAATTTTTATGATTTTTGTATTTTCGGAATTGTCTTTGACGGGAATAGGATAATACGTATTAAATTATGATATACCTATATTCATCAATAAAAAAAAGTATAATTAAAAAAACATCAGTCTAGCCATTCATTTGTTATGATCTTTCCCGGCCTATTTCGGCAATGACAACAGCATTTAAACTCATTTTCATTTGTCTGGTTTAGGTGAATTATTTTTGTGTGTGTTCAAGTGGGTCCCGGGATGGTTTAGATTCATATTTGAATCAGGTAGATGGCGCTGCAATCGGGTTCCAGGATTTAGGTGAAATATTTTTTATGTGTGTTCAAGTGGATCCCGGGATGGTTTATTTATTTATTTATTTGGTTTACCAACAATTACTTGCACTAATACAAAGGATTTACATTGTTTTATAAAAAAAAGACATGACAAAAGCAGTAATCACTTATAGGCAAACACTACATGCAATTTAATATTTTGTAGTTTGAATAAATGGATGGTTTAGATTCACGATTCGTACAAAGTTGTTGCTGTATAATATGTAGATAGTATGTTACACAATTACTTTTCGAAGTATTAATGGAGTTGGCAAGTTTATCACTTATTAGCCATAAAGTCAACAGCTGGTTTTCAGCCAGCTAATGAACAATATATTTTTTTTTTATTGCAGGAGATCAGCAGACAGGCAGACGGCCCACATGATGGAAAGCGGTTACCATCCTCTATGGACATTTGCAACACCAAAGTTGCTACAAATGCGCTGCTGCTCTCTTAAGGGAGACTGGAACCTGGTCCCTAATGCCGGAACACAACTCAAGGTTGTTATGGCGACATACTTTAGACTAGGGGTGGTAGCCATCCAGTCGGGCAAATGCCCTACCACCTGGCAAAATTAGCCGGATGGCTAAGTTCTAACTATTCTGGATAGTTACGCACCGCTAACCAGCGTTATTGTGAACTTGTAACACACAGTACTATTTCCGTTCTTGTCAAAATTGCTACGGAACTTCAAGAGAACTTTAATATGGCAACTATTCAGGGTTCCGAAGCTACAGAGAGTGACAAGCAAGCTGCAAGCGACTTGGTTTCTCAACTCCAAGAGGAACTGGAAGGTCGCGCGACTGTTGTGTACATGCCTCAAGGAAAGGAGACCAAGCATTTCTTGAACATATTCAAAGGTAATGTCTGTTTGAAGCCCAAAAAAAATTTACAATGTGGGGGATATAGATGTTGTTTATGTACCCACCTCACATTTATTTGCTCGCCGTCTAGTGGATGCACAGTCAATAAAAGAAACAACAGTTCACGACCACCCTTGTATTCTCTTAATCACAATATTGCACAATTAATGACAAAATAATACTTGATAACATTTAAAAATGCGTAAAGTTTCAAAGTAAATGTTCGGTGGTATTCGTTTTTTCTTCAACTGTCACCTCGCAAGAGACTGCCAACTTCATTAGTCTTAAGTTTTACGGGTGAGCCACTCGCGGCGCTAGTGCGCCTGCGCAGTTGATCTGCGCATGCGCGAGCAGAGGTTGTTGCCCCCTTTATACGACACGACCGATGATGCCTTACGACCAACGATATTTAGTCATAAGGTTGGATCGTGTCGATATATACTTATATTTAATATTGATGAACTTACATACACTATATAATTGTAATTATGTATATGAATAATGTATAATAAATATAATAATATATATGTGATATATAGGTGAGTTTGTGTATTGTGTAATACTCCCATAAGAATAACAATGAATGAATAACTTTACTGCACATACATTAAAGGACAATGGGCGGTGTTGTCCCCAAAGGGGATCTTCTCCAGACTACCCTATACAATTATTATCGACACCGACTACAATTTTACTGGCGTCATAATTATTAAATGGAAGATTACAGTGTTCATTTATTTGCATTCGTCATAATTATATTATTAAAGTTATCATTATTACCAGTCATTTTTTTTTTTAATTGCAGGAGTTCAGCAGACAGGCAGACGGCCCACTTAATGGAAAGCGGTTACCATCGCCTATGGACATTTGCAACACCAAAGTTTTTTTTATTTTTTTTTTTATTGCAGTAGCTCTGCAGACAGACAGACAGCCCACTCGATGGAAAGCGGTTACCATCGCCTATAGACATTTGTTTTGAGTTGATTGAGTTACTACAAATGCGCTGCTGTTCTCTTAAGGGAGACTGGAACCTGGTCACTAATGCCGGAACACAACTCAAGGTTGTTATGGCGACATGCTTTAGACCAGGGGTGGTAGCCATCCAGTCGGGCAAATGCCCTACCACCTGGCAAATTATTATTGGCCGTGTGAGATCAGTGATTAAAAGTGTATAAGACAGAAGACTGTTTTATTCCCTGTCCAGACTGTAAGTGAAACATACACCCCTCAACGGTGACACATACAAACATTCCCCCCGAATCTTAAAATTAAAATAAATTTTTTAAAAATAATAACATGTTTATATTTAAATGGTTTTAAAAATCGTCATTAACTTTTATACATACATAACTTCACGCCAGTTCCCTTGCGGGGTAAACACGAACAACAGAGCGCCATTCAGGCTTATTCTTATACACCTCACTTGCTTCTTTGACATTCATAGCTCTTGTCATGCACGCTCGTCTGTTCTTAAGGCTCCTGACATCACCTTCTGCTAGTACACGATCAATTTGACCATGGAAGGTGTGTCGTGGCCTTCCTCGACTTCTGCATCCATCCACTTGTGCATTGTATATCTGTTTAGTCATTCTTTCATCAGGCATTCTTTCCACATGCCCGAACCACCATCAACTTTTATGATATGTAAAATTATATAATGTAACACAATCACAGGTTTCATGTATAATTTTTCATTTCGCCTGAATAAAGCGATGGAAAAGCCCCTATAGTCAACTTCATATTCATATTAAATTATCTAGAGCTACGTTCCGTTAGAGACTCACAACGACCACGTTCACGACCGCAATTTTTACGTTATTCGACCCACCTCTTGACATGGGTTGTTGTGAGCGCTACGTGAGCGAAAATGATGACGTCATCAGTGACGTTTTCGCCATGACCATAACGACCGCGGTCTAAAGGTGAAGAATAAAGAGTTTTCATTCATTCATTCATTTGAGATTAATTTTTCAGGGAACGTTGCCATATACCTTGGCGGCAGTTCGAGTGATTACCAACCGCAAAATGCCAATGGGTCGTACGATGATGACGGCATTCGGCTTTTCAGGGTAAGAGTTTTTCATTGACGGTCTCTGTGTTTCAGTGTAGACCCCTAACGCCTATTTTAGTATAGAGAATTGCCCAGGTTGAAAAATTAGTGCCCAGTAAAGTTATTTATTAATTTAAATGGGTAATTAAATATAATAATTAGAAAAATAATAGTAGACTCGAAATAACTTACGAATCTTAAAATATAAGAGCTTTTGTGATTGTATTAAAAAAGAACAGTGACATCTAGTTTTCAATTTTGTAACTGTGATGTTTAGTCTACTGGTAAACAAGATGGAGGACATCGTAAGAATTAAAAACACTTTTTATTTCTCGAAAAACGTTTTCCATTTTGAAATAATACCCACATGAACTACCTAGAATAATTTTGTGTTTTTTAAACAACATATTTAGTTTCATCTCTTTGGGGCAGTTTTAGGCATATAACCCTTTGATTTTACTGAAATAAAAACAACTCGTATTTTAAGTACCTTCAAAACTAGGTAAGAAGAAATAAATACAAGTTGTTTTTGCGTTCAGGTGGAAGGAACCGAGCTCGGTGTGGACATGAGGGTCCAGCAGGTGCCGGAAACCGCCAACTCTTTGGAGGATGACGACGTTTACTTACTGGAGACGAAAGATGGCGTCGTTGTGTGGAATGGGAAGGTAAGGAAGGAATAAAACTAATTACGACATACACACAACAAAGACATGCATACATAGACACACAAACACAGATTTACGACCGCGATTTTCCTGTTCCACTTGCATGCGGACGTTACAACCATAAACTCTAGTGGAACGGATTATGTGGAGTTTATGTCATAAACGACAAAATACACAAATGTCATTGGTTGATTTGAAAATCGCGCCTTTTTCAATGTCAAGGGATAGAGAGATTAATGCTCTATGGTCAACGCCCACTTCGACCCACCTCTTGACGTGGGTCGTTGTGAGGGCTGTCTGGTCGAAAATGATAACGTCATTAGTGACGTTTTCACCACGACCATAATGACCGCGGTCGCCTTCTGCCTTGTGGAACGGCAGACGGAGCATTTTGGGCGTTGTGGGATACTAAAGGAACGCGTCCAGAGACGAATCGGTTTTTTTCATAACTGGAGTACAGCAGGCAGACAGCCCACCTGATGCAAAGCGGTAACCGTCGCCTACGGACGTTTGCAACACTAGAGATATCAGCAACGCGCTGTTGGCCCCTAATAGATTTTATGACACCGTTTTTAAAAATAACCCCATATCGTAGCACTGTGGGAAACCTCAGCTGGGAGCTCATTCGAAATCCTGTCGCTGCGCAAGAGAAACGTTCTTGAGACCCACTACGAACAAGAGCGAAGCGGTTCAAAGAAGTGAAGATGAACAACCTAGCTGATGGTAAGCGGTGCGGTGGTAGAGGAAAACACAACCACCCTTGAAGGGGGTGCCCCGTACAGGGTGGAGGAGCGAGATGAAAATTGATGGAGTGCTCCTCAGTTTCAAAGGAAGATCTTCCAGCGAGGCTGTTGTTATTCCTCGCAGGCCGAGGCCCATACGTTAGAGTTGAAAATTTATATATATTCTTTGTAGGTCTCGGGAAACGTTTGTGACATCGATTATTGCACAGCGCCATCTATTGGCTTGTTAAGTGTTCCACTACACTCTGAACATTTCTCATTGTACAGTCAGTAAACTATGCATCTTTCTCCAATCAACTTCGATTGAAAGTGTTTGTACAGCTAATGTCTATCTATAATAGTATAAAACTCTAAGCATGCCGTGTCTGTACATTGAAGCTATTTAAAAAAAAAACAACGACGGAGAACAAGATGCATTATTTTTAGATTTCTTGTCTGTTTGTTCGGGATTCACGTAAAAACCACTAGGCCGATTTCGATGCAGTTTTCGCTAATCGACAGCAAATTCTTAGACTTAAAATCTGCGCTACTTTCTATCCTGGGAATCCCGCGGGACTTTTTCTGGGGATGATTTAAAATAGCCTATAAAAAAAATCTAATTCCTTAGTGTAGTTTTTCACTGATCGATAGCAAATTTTGTGTAATAAAATGTGCGATATTTTAGATCCCAGGAACCCCGCGGAATTTTTCCCGGGAGCGGTTTGTAGTTGGTTGGGGGCGTAAAAATTAACTTATTCCAACACAGTTTACAATAAAACGATAGCTTACATACCTTTTTAAACGCTGCGGTACTTGAGTCCCGGGAATCCCGCGGAAATTTCAAGCCAAGCATGAGCGAAGTCGCGGGCACATCCTAGTTATATATATATATATATATATTATTCTTACACACCTCACTTGCCTCTTTGACATTCATAACTCTCGTCATGGAAGCTCGTCTGTTCTTAAGGCGCCTGACATCACCTTCTGCTAGTACACGATCAATTTGATCATGGAAGGTGTGTCGTGGCCTTCCACGACTTCTGCATCCATCCACTTTTGCATTGTATATCTGTTTAGTCATTCTTTAATCATGCATTCTTTCCACATGCCCGAACCACCGGAGCATTCCTTTCCTTACCTTCACCCCGATACTCTCTTTCAGACCAACTCTCTTTCTTACTTCGGTATTACGAACGCGGTCCGCGAGCGTCACTCCGCAGATTTTGTGCAGTGCTCGCATCTCGACCGCGTTTACTCTACTTTCATGCTCGGAAAGATATATATATATATATATATATATATATATATATATATATAATAACATCCCATAGACGTTACGCTGCTGGGCTCGGGTCTCCCACTTTAGGGGAACGTATAATATTTGTCCATCGCGTTTGTCCAAGTCGGGTTGGCAGGTTTGACTCATCGGTTATCTCGATGTGCAGGTTGCATCACGATGTTTTTCCTTCATCGCTGTTAGCACGTGGTAATTGTGCCAGGTGGTAGGGCATTTGCCCGACTGGATGGCTACCACCCCTGGTCTAAAGCATGTCGCTATAACAACCTTGAGTTGTGTTCCGGCATTAGTGACCAGGTTCCAGTCTCCCTTAAGAGAGCAGCAGCGTATTTGTAGCACCTTTGGTGTTGCAAATTTCCATAGGCGATGGTAACCGCTTTCCATCAAGTGGGCCGTCTGCCTGTCTGCTGAACTCGTGCAATAAAAATAAAAAATAAAAAATAATTGTAACAATATGTACATTAGGTCATACAAGTGCCCAAGTGGTGCATGCGTTCCGGCCAGGATTCGACCCCGCGCCCTTTGAGTTTGGGACGCGCGCACTATCCATTACGCTATTATATAGTTCAACCAAACTGTATTAATTTGGTTAAAACGCGCAGAAATTAAAGAAGACGAATACAAAAGTATTGAATGATTCAATTTAATGTTTACATGAATCACTTTGGTTGCTTCGTTCGTATTGAAAGACAGCAGTGAATCATGTTATAACAGCTAGACCCTACCATATTCAATTTTTTTATAATTTTACAAACCATAGTATAAATATTCAGAATACTCTTTTTCCATGGGCAGAGTAGTACCTTTTACTATTGTATTTTGATAACTAATAACAACATTGTCTTACCCTGTATTTTGAACCTTCAGGAATCAAACGCCAAAGAGCAAGAAGCTGCGCAGGAGTTTGTAAAACTTATCGCTGGAGACAAAGAGATAACTACTATGGAGCAAGGGGAGGAGACTGACGCCTTTTGGGAGGCCTTGGGTAAGTCTTACTTACTTCGAGCTAAAATAGAAAGCATAATTTGTTGACCGTCGTACTTTGATGGATGGTTTAAAACCCTAGTCTTCGAGAAGAGATATATTTTTTTTGTCTAGAGAAAATATTTATAAAACACCAAAAATATTTTGTATCCGCGCAGGAACGGAGAAAGAATGGCTACCACCCCTGGTCTAGAGTATGTCGCCATAACAACCTTGATTTGTGTCCCGGCCTTAGTGACCAGGTTCCAGTCTCCCTGAAGAAAACAGCAGCGTATTTGTAGCACTTTTGGTATTGCAAATGTTCATAGGCGATGGTAACCGCTTTCCATCAAGTGGGCCGTCTGCCTGTCTGCTGAACTCCTGCGATAAAAAAACCTGACGCCCAGCTGATGGAAAGTGGTTACCGTTGCCTATAGACATTTGCAAGACCGGAGGCATAACTTGAGTTGGGTTTCGGCATTAGTGCCCCAAGGCCGCTTTCTATCAGGTGGGCCGTCTGCGTGTATGCTAAACTCATACATTAGAAGAATGCATTTTCATTAATTCAAAAGAAATCTATAACATCAATCCTTTCATATATAACAACTACTACACTCCATAATTTCAGGAGGTCAGATAGATGAAAAGGAAGACCCGTCAGGCTGGCGTCTCGCTGTCAACCGCAGAGTGACAACGCCTACGACATTGACAGATGTCACTGTCACCGTGACAGGTCGGGTCAAGTTCGAGGATATGGACCAGGAGTTCAGTCAGCAGGTAAGTTTGGTAGAGGTTTTGTTAACTGGAGCTTCACATAGGTCCGTGGCGATAGTTACGGAGATAGGATAAAATAACATTGAGATGATTAAATGACTGTTCTTCCTTTATTAAGCTCACAGATAAGACTTTTTGACAGTGGATACAAAAATGGCGCGTCACTATATTAAACGCCTGTAGAAACGAAAAATTTTCATGTCACAACAATTAAACAATAAATTATAACACCACACAAAGTCACAAACACATAACTAACAATAAAACTTATACACATATTCAAACCAACGCACACTACCATCGCATTGCATTACACGCACACTTCACAAATAAACCAAGACACACAGAGCCTAAAAATTAATAAACCAGGCACAGAAAAGAAAAAACCAACACACATGGCACTAGATAGGACTATATATAAGTATAGATATAAGGCCCACACTGCACATGCACTTCCTCACAACACCAGCATGTAACAGATACACTCTACATTAGTATAAGTTTAGTATTAAAATTAGAATAAATTAATATAATAAGTTATTCTTAAGGTACACCACAACATAAAAATCACTAAATTAATGTCACACGCAGTAACAAAAATAAACAATAAGCGTGTATGGACTCTAAAATGTTTCATAGAAATTAAGTAGTAAAAAAGGGTACGGAACTCGAGTCCGTAGAGATGTTAATAATAATAATAATAAACCCGCAGTGGGGCTTTGTGGCGAAGCCTTAGGTGAGTAGCGACACCTCGTACCTGACTCCGGGGGCCAAGGCAAGGCCCGCCTCCGTGCTTGCCTTAGCTGGCCGGCACGGAGTGGAGATCGCTAGAGCTAAGACTCAAGCTCCAGGGGTGGAAGTGATAAATGGCATCACGTCAGAAGTAGCTTCGGTGAACCTGCAGCCCACCTCTCGACACCCCTTAGCCACTCACGCCCATGTTGCCCCTGTCTTCTATGGCATTTTTTGGGGCCCATGCAGGGAGTGGCGAGTCACCGTCTGCCCATTTTTCCATGTTTCCCGAACATTGCAACGGGCAGAAACCATAGTCCCCATATTCCCAGACCCCTTGTACCACTAGCAGTTCACCCCAATAGCCCGGTAATTTCTGTCTCATTTCCTACAATAGTCCTACACTGGCCGGGGCTTGTCCTTGGGTGCATTACTATATGGTGTAGACAGGGATAATCGCCGGTCTTACGATTTTTCGCTCACGAAAAAACCGTCACGGCCGCGTGTTCTAATACTTACAATTCTTAAACTCGTGATATCTTTCGAATGGGATGTCCGAATTGAATAATTCAAAAAGTTATATAAAGGTATTGAAGCAGTCTTGAATATGAAGTAATTTATTTTAATAAGTATGAATACCAAGATACAAATAAGAGCCTTTTCTAGCGGCGGCGTTTAAATTAAATTTTTAAAATAAAAGAACACTTATTGTGGCATAAGTATAATAGTTAGATATATGCTGTCACGACACTTTTTGTACACAATCATCTGTTCTGCACGGCGTTACACACACGCTAGTCGAGTGCGCCGCATGGGCGCCGCAGCGTTTTGAACTTGAGACGCACGTAGGTCCGGTCGACTCGCTCTGCGACTTGGTCAAGGCCATGCTGCAGAGCAGCGACAATTGGGGGGCTGCGGTTACTCTTTGCGAGACAGTAATGTCACTCAAGGAGGCCGCAGAACGTGACAGGGAGAGAAGTCCTGCAGCGCGTGCCAATGCGTCTTCTCGAGGTCGCCGGCCGTCAGCTGGCACCCGGAGAGGCAGGTACGCGCATTACTTCCCTCCCTGAGTTAGGTTCCGTTTACCACTGGGGGCCTTTAGCTTGCTAGGAGAGCAAAGGACCTTCTACCCCCGCACAACTAAGTGGGGTGTGTTCTCCCAGGGCACACTCCAGGCACTTTATTGCGCTGGATCGGCTGGGCGTAACTATGTTCTAAATCTCAGCCTTTCCAACACATACAAAGCGCAGGGTCGTCAGGGAGGAGGGGGTTTTTAGTGGGTATTGGGGTTGCTCGCTCGTGCAGCAACGCTCGGAGTCTTCCACACTATTCTGTGACGTCGATCGCGGACGGAGCACTGCCAAGAGCATACTATTGCTGCAGAGTTATCTCCCCCGACCGACGCGTGTCGTTCCCCTAGCAACGACCCAGTTTGTGCGTAAATCGGTTAAGCATTTTCCCTCGCCTCAAAAAAAAAATGGTTTCGCGCTTACGTGCTTATTTCTATGTTGGCACTAATGTTGCCACTGTATTAAATTTTTAATAACGTATTTAATTCATAATTTCAAAAAGTATTTTTACATAATAGTTTCTTAAGTTTTCGCAACTAGTATACATAATAAAACTACGTTTTAACGGTTTTGAACGTGGTGATTTATTTGATTTATATTATTATTCTGACGTTTCGGCCACTTTTCAGTAGCCGTGATAACGGAATACAAAGATAACATAAACAAAATTAAAACTAAATAAAACTTTAACAATACTCATTGGCCGAAACGTCGGAATAATAAAAATCTAATAAATTACCGCGCTTAAAATCGTTAAAACGTAGTTTTTTTTTTACATTTATGAATTGACAACAAGCCCTTTGAAACTACTTTTATAATATTCAGTCAATTTTGATTGTTTTTTTTTAATATTCACAACTCTACGGACTCGAGTTCCGTACCCTTTTTTACAACTTAATTTCTAGATTTATTTATTTTTAATTTAACACGCTTATTAGTCATTTTGGTTCTTGTGTGTGACATTAATTTATTGATTTTTGTGTTGAGGTGTACGTATCTTACGAATAACTTATTATATTAATTTATTCTAGTTTTAATACTAAACTTATACTAATGTAGAGTGTATCTGTTACATGCTGGTGTTGTGAGGCAGTGCATGTGCAGTGTGGGCCTTTTGATTGTATAAGCTGCAATAAAAATGATACATACATACATACATAACTTCACGCCAGTTCCCTTGCGGGGTAGGCACGAACAACAAAGTGCCATTTAGGCTTATTCTTACACACCTCACTTGCCTCTTTGACATGCATAACTCTTGTCATGCAAGCTCGTCTGTTCTTAAGGCTCTTGACATCACCTAATAAAAATGATGTGTTCCCATATTCCAGGATTTGTCTGACGACGGCACATACATTCTGGATACTGGTGAAGAGTTGTACTTGTGGCATGGAAAGAACAGTCCAGAGCGTGCCAGGGCTGCTACTCAAGATATTATCAAGGTATGATGAAATATTCTATTATGATTTTTGTTTTATAAGATTCCCCTCCGCCAGACGAACAGGATTTGTCCGGCCTTTTTTATCTTATTTTTTGTTTAACATAATATTTTCTTAAGTTTTCGCGACTTGTATACATAATAAAACTACGTTTCAACGGTTTTAAGCGCGGTAATTTTATTTGATTTCCAATTATCAAAACTATTAAGACCCAAACCCAACAAAAACCAGCTGCCAGACCTCAAGACACTGCGAGCTCTTTCTGCGTACAACGGAACACAAACCAACTTGACTGATAATTACTTTTATTTTTCCTTCCACCCATTTTAATATTATATAAAATTATTAGAGCTAGACATGTTGGCTGAAGAGTTTCTTGCGCCGCTTCTTCTCTTCAAGCCATAACATGTTGCGAAGCGGTAGTAAATTAGATTAGGCTCCCATAGAGTAAATAATAACCATAAACAAAATTAAAATTAACAAGTTGGCGGTAGGCTAAATAAAACTTTAACAATACTCGTTGACACTTGACATCTATGTCTTCCGTGATCACGGCCACTGAAAAGTGGCCGAAACGTCGGAAAAACCAAAATCAAATAAAATTACCGCGCTTAAAACCGTTAAAACGTAGTTTTATAATTTTTTGTTTATTTATCTTTTCTATTTGCTGATGTTTTCTTTTGTTTATTCTATGCATCCGCTCTTTTATGCATTTTCTTTTATTATCTATTCTTTTATCTTTTTTATTCTTTATTACTTTATTCAGAAACTATTGTTACAAAATGTCCTTACTGTATTACATTTTTGTTTTTACTATTATGGTGTTACAATTTGCTTATTTTCTACTTATCTATTAAACTTAATACTACATTTTGTTTTTTTTTTCATTTTTGTTTATATATACTATTCTATATATTTTATAATGTATACTTATTTATCTATTCTTATTCCTACGTATTATCTATTATGAATTTGGTTTCAATACAACATTACATATATCCAACTTCCTCCAAAAAAATTTATAACGGTTTATCAATCTCTTGGGTCGATGTCCGGTCAAGGTCACTAAAACGCAGGGATCTCGGGTTTGATTCCTGGCATGATAATTTTCGTAAAGGAACTTTCTGTATATACTAGTTGTAGGATATTGATCGATTTTGAGTAGTAATTGTGTGTTAAATATAGTTTATACTATATAGATATATAGTTTATCCTTAACAGCAATAACACGTTGGGCGTTGTGAGCTACGAAAGGAACGCGCTGTACTTATATAATATATTTTTTTTCAGGAGTACATAATAGACGACGGTCTTGAAAGGACTGCTGCCTCTGCAATTGTGATCATCATCAGGCAAGGCGCCGAACCCTCGGTCTTCACCAAACTCTTCCCAGAGTGGGACAACGATATGTGGGATGTAAGTATTTATTTTCTTACTGGCATATGCCAGCGACACTTCGTACGCGTTGCTATGACGACACCGTATCTGTTAGCAAATTACAACGACCGTAGTATTAACGTCTATCCCGCGGAAACGTCATTTATTGGGATAAAAAATATCCTAAGTTTTGACTTGGAATATGAGCTAGCTCTGTGTCGAGTTTCATTAAAATCCGTCCAATAGTTTTCACGCGATGCTCTAACAGACGGACAAAAATTCTAAGCATTTTTGGAACCTGACGCAAATGAAAGAAAAGATTTACTGTCGCAAATGTATGTACCTACACACAGAAAGTAGAATACGCTTATGTATAAAACATTTCACGTGTAAAGGTGCTCACACATTATCCGTCACATATCCATCAGCCGCGTCTGACGGACGCGTCCGAACAATATGCAAACCACAACTAAAACACAGTCTAGAGTGCTTTAGGACGTCCAAACGCTCAATGTCACGTCCACAACTTACAATGTTTTATTTCGTACTTGCTTCAGCAGTACATATCCTATCCTACTAATATAATAAACGCGAAAGTTTGTGCACCCAAAAACTACTGAATGGATTTTGATGAAACTACAATAATATAGCTTACACATTAGAATAACGCATAAGCTATAATTTATAAAGATATAATATGAATTATATCGTGTACTAGCAGAAGGTGATATCAGGAGCCTTAAGAACAGACGAGCGTGCATGACAAGAGTTATGAATGTCAAAGAAGCGAGTGAGGTGTGTAAGAATAAGCCTGAATGGCGCTCTGTTGTTCGTGGCTACCCCGCAAGGGTACTGGCGTGAAGTTTGTATGTATGTATAATGTGAATTATCCAAAATATAACGATTTTCCATCACCACGCGGGTGAGACCGTGGGGCGCAGCTAGTACTAAAATTTGAACGATACAGAGCAGAGTAGCATGGCTCCTGCGCATGGTTGACACTCAAAATCTTGAAGCGTTCCACTTTTTGCCGTTGTATATTACCCATAAAACAAGCGTAACTTGCTTAATTTGGGGATATACAATACGTGTGTTTGTCTTTCGATTATTATTATATTGATTTATATATTTTATCTCGGCTAACCGGAAATAAACTAATGGCACGGGCCTAAGCCAAGTGTACATTAGTGGGACGACTAAGATATAGTGATTGCTACTTGATTTGGTATATTTGTGTGATTACTAGCAGTTAAATCATTGCTGTCACCTTGCAGGAATTTTCTTACTATCCTACATGTATTTAATATTGTTGCTTTTTGCATTAAATGGTAAGAGTTTGCTGGTAGGTCTAGAGCTTTTAGGGATTGATGTATTAGTTTTGGTATGACTCCCGTAGTAGAGAGCACAACTGGAATAATTGTAACATTCTGTAGGTGCCAGAGGCGGGTAATTTCGTCTCGGAGTTTATTATTATTATTAAACATTCACGTTCCATATTCCAAAAACAACGGATCTAATTCGTACAAATATTTAAAAAAAAACACTTCAATTAACTTTCCTTATCCATATACGTTGTAAGTCACGCCCCTCAGCCGCCTCCGTCAGCCGGGACTTATAATATGCAAACACCTTAAAGCATAAATATACAATTAAAACCCATAAGACAATTATCGATATACCAAAAAGCCGCAAGACTAACACTATCACTATCTCGTAATATACCAAGAAAATATACCCATTTCATACAAATCATACAACTCCTATATAAACAGAGCGAGACAACAACACAATTAACGATCACGTGCACAAACGCAATCTGCACTCTCATCGCGGACACATATGTGCTAATAGTGAGCTAAAGGGTTAAGAATCACACACAAAAAACCGTACATTCCATTCAGCGTTACCAGATGAGGGGATTTCCTGAAAATCGGGGATTTTTCGACTTCGGGAAGAAGATTCGGGGAAAAAGATACTTTGGGAGGACTTTCGTGGGGGGGAAGTTAAGTAGAGAGAAATTTTGGAGCCTTTTTAAATATCATTAAGTCATCGACAAACACAATTCTCATAACTACAATTATTATATCTAAGATATATTATATAATATAGTACTACTACTTTGCCTTAGAATTATATTCTACTAGTGAATCATGCTTCAATTCATTCGTTCGTTCGTTATTAATGTTATTATGCCGTCTCTACTCGTATATGTCATATCCTATAGGCTATGTGTCATTAGAGACTCACAACGACCACGTTAACAACCGCGATTTTCCAGTTCCACTTGTATGGCGGCGTCACAATCGTAAACTCAAGTGGAATGGTTATTCGGCCCACTTAATTGAGACGGGTCGTTGTGAGCGCTGTGAGAACGAAAATGATAACGTATTGTCAGGGTTACTAATATCAACAGAAGAAAACTATACGTCACAAAAGAACACGTTTATTTCGTTGGTTGTACACAGAACATTTTATATCAACTCACACGAAAAACAAATGGAAGAATTATTATAGTACATAAACTTTAGTAAAATGCACGGAGGGGCTGCAAACCTCCTCCGGTAATATCTCGCGAAACACCTGGTGGGAATAAGGGTACGGAAAATATGTAAGGCACGCGACCCGCCACTGCGTGAGCTATACGCGGACTAACGAGTGTCGACTGCAGCGGCTTTGCGTCGGAGTGCCTCTTTACCCTTCCCCCTCGTGTTCCACGAACCTATTTGGCCGTTTTATACAACGGCCCGCACGGGTTACAATAAACGTCATTAGTGACGTTTTCGCCATGACGGTGGCTATGCTTTTTTATTTCTCCTTTAAAATAAGTAAAAACTGTTTTGGAGGTTCTTTTTTCAAAAAGCTTATATTTGAGGGTTTTCAAAAAAAGTTTGGGGTTAACTGACACGATCATCTGGCAACACTGATCCCATTCACGATAATGAGACTAGTAGAACTA
This sequence comes from Dendrolimus kikuchii, assembly GCA_019925095.2. NCBI lineage: Eukaryota > Metazoa > Arthropoda > Insecta > Lepidoptera > Lasiocampidae > Dendrolimus > Dendrolimus kikuchii. Next base: position 38,067,265 of record CM034387.1, read on the forward strand.
AACATGCAGCGCCAAGGACTGCGCAGCGCTGTTTTTCAATTCCAGCCTTTATCCGAAGGAAAAATGCAAACTTGGAGAAGACAACATTTGCTGAATAATTTAAGCACATTTTTTGTTACAGAATTTGGCCTCATATGAAGACATCAAAAACGAGACGAAAGCCGCAAACTCAAAATGAAACAAAAATATGTCATAAATATATTTATTTTTAAATGAATTAAATTCATATCACATGCACTTATGCATAAATATACAAAAAATAATATTAATTATTTGGTAATCTAATTTTCATTTCAATTTATAACAAACTGTTTTAACAATATAAATGATTTTTTATTTACTTTTTTATAAATACTTGTTCTGATTATTTTTCCCCGCAGACGATCTCTGTGGTGATAGTCTGGCTAATAAAAGTAGACTGAAAGAACGCGAGTAGATAACTCCAAATAATCATTGAGTATTAATACAATACATAAACAATCTTATTTTTATATGAATTCATTATCTTTCTCGAACTTGGAAATTATGCAAAGCAATCATTTCCATATTTTACTTTTTATGGTCTTCCTAACTTTTCATGTTTTAAGCTTGTAAATGCTAAAACACAATTACACCACAGTAACAAAAAGTATAGTAAAAACAAAAAAAGATTTGTAAAATGACATTGACATTTATATTAGAATTGCCATGAAAAAAAATTGTGAATAATTCAAGTGTTCACTTTCATTTGCCGAACTTAACTAACAGTAATAGATTACCTAATTATTGTTCGTTTAGCTCACCACAGTAGCAGGCAAAGTCACTAGGCCATATAGCCGAGTAAAGTAGTAGTATTGTCAAACAAATAGTTAGATCTTTGATTAACTCCTAACAATGTTCTTTCTGCATCACTTAAAAACAATCTATATCCTACAACTGTTGTTAATTTTCAACCAATATTGCATATCTTTTTAAAATAAACATCTCAGCAAAGCATCATAAGTAAGTCTGCCCATTGTATAATCTATTTTTCTTTCATTTTCTAGGGATTGGTTTACAATAAAGAGTTATAATATCTTGGAAACATTTTTTCCTTTATCATATCATACATACATATTTATAAGCGGCTAATGCCAGAGTGAGACATAAAGAGGTGTGACAGAGAATGTATGTCAGAAAAGAGAAGTGTGGAAGTAAAAGACATATTGTGCCGAACCCCAATAATTGTGAGAAGGTGTAAGGAAAGAGAAATGCCTGATTGAGACATGTGGTAGCTAGTGTAACTGGACTGGTTGCTGTGTGTATAAATCAAATTGATTGATGTATTAAATTTCTCACAGACTGCTGGTTTACAATATCAAAGTCTACTACATAACAGCTATACATTGATTAATAATCTGTACTAGATTATTATTTTCCAGTGCAGCGGCAACCCTTTCCTTGTCAGCCAGTTGTTTGTTCACCGCATGCTCTGACACATGGGTTCCTTCAGAAACTTCTACTGTCACTTTAAAACGGCTAGGCAGAGCACGAATGAGTTGAACTCTTATCGAGAGACCTAAAAGTATTAACAATATGTAAATGTTCTTTTACAAAGATAGCATATCATAATTTTCTTTGTAATCAGCACACAAGTATTCATATTCTGTAACCCCAAGTTAAGTTACACTTGTGTTATGGGTAATATATGATGGACCACTCTGGAGCCGATCTTCACACCCAGACCATAATATCAAAACATTCATTTATGAAATTTGTCTGCCAGGAATTGAACTTGGAACTTTTGCATTCCAGTGAGCTGGAACAATGAAGACTTAGCCTTTTTTATTGCCTACCTGATGGAAAGGGGTTACCATTTCCTATGGACATTTGTAACAACAGCTACAAATGTTCTGCTGGTTTCTAAAGGGAGACTGGAACTTGGCCACTAATACCAGAACATAACTGAAGGTAGTTATGGCGGCGTATCCTAGACCAGGAGTGGTAACCATCCAAATGGGTAATTACCCTACCACCTAGCAATGGGTTGTTTTGTCGCCTCTTACGACAGGCCACCCAGCACCAGGAAATTGTAGTCTTTCTCTGTTTCTGCATGGATAACTCTTCCTCATTACAGGTTCTTATATATTACCAATAATTCATTTGCCTTGTGACTGGTTAAAATTTGACATAAGCTCCATACAAGTAATGTCAAATTTTAGCCAGTAGTATGGCAAGTGAATGAATAGTAACATATAGAAACTGGCCATAAATCACACAAGCCACAATTAGTGTGTGTGTAATATATTTTATGTAAATACTATTTGGCTATTTTCTGTAATGCATTATTACATTGTTATTTTAAAATAAAACTCCATTGATTTATAATCTTCTTTGTAACTTAAGATTTGTACAGGATTTATATCTATCTATTTTTTTATCAGATAGATAAATATCTTAATTATTGGTATACCTACATTGCTTCTAAATATTGCCGTTGGTTTACCATCCCTGCCAAAACCAATTTGGAATATAGTCTACTTGTTAACAAGTAAAATAATATTTTCAAAACCTTTATACCTACTATTGTAAGCTAGATAAGAGTGATTTCTGCATTTATGTTAAATTTCATATCTCTAGCTAAGTAGATTCAGAGATGATCAGTTATGACACAGACACCGGACCAGTAAGGTTCTTTTTGACCTTTACATATCGTATTTGTAAGTATTAAAATTAACCTCTTTAGACAGTTCACTTTTTATTATTTGTCATACTTCTTTTGTTTTTTCTTCTCTCTATATTTGTCCTTGGCTCATAATGTATCGTTGTAAAATAAATAATAAGAAAATTGTCGTGTTACTTCATGTTCAAGTTATAGCATGACAGTTTACGTGTTCTCCACAGTAAGTACAACATGATACTTACCGATCAAAGTGGCCATGCTACAATGTGGAATAGTCGGCGTAAAATAAACAGTGACTCTATTCTCCTTATTATCAACCGCAATGTTACTTTCTTCGACAACCCTTAGTTCTTCAAGCGTTAGAGGATGCTCAGGATCATTTATATTCCGTATTAGGTCAAATATTTCTCTCGCATCGAACTCATCGATAAGTTCTTCGTCGTGCTCTGCCGAAGTAATTTGACGCTCCGAACCCTTCTCGTAAATGTGTGGATTTACGTTATCCGCGGTTTTCGTCATGGTTTAACTTCTTATGTGGTAAAATCTAATACACGCTTCGTAATATAGTGTAAACTGATGAAAACAACGTGAAATATGTGAACGCGAAACAGGTGACTGTTAAAGTTAGTAGTAGTAGTTGTATTCGCCACAAAGGCAGGCAAAGGAATCTAGTCCATACAGCCAATTCTGATGTTTAAGTCTTCGTATAATAGTCGCGCAGTTGTATTGTAGGCTACAACTAACGCCATTCAACGGAGTTCTTGTGAAAACTCAAAAGGCCACATTTGACTATACAGTTGACATTTCTCACAAAACACATAATTACTACTCAAAAACTATCAATATCCTACAACTATTGTTCATTTTAGAGTAATTTTACACATTTTTAGAAAATAAAACTGCACAGCACAACGTCTCCTTTCAGTTCCCGCCAAAAACCCTGTTAAAGTTATTAAATTCACCACAGTATCAGGCAAACGAACTAAGTTCTTACAGCTTTGTCAGATGTAAATTTTAAAAGTTCAAAAAACTTATAAATAATGTTTTACATAATTCCAGGTCATGAATTGGGGAGTCGACTGGCTTCAAAATATTCGATCGGGAATGTCAATTAAAGACAATCAGACTTGATAATAAATAGCGCTGTACAGGCTTCAAATCAATTTACATGATACCAGTTGCAGTATGAAATCAGTACTGCATACTGGCTTCCTTCGAAATTGAATTCCATAGCTTGCTCAATGTACATCTGCTTAATGTCGTTATTATTTATAATTGCAACTCTCACTGCGACTGTCATATTCAAATAATCCAGTTTGACATTTAATTACCGATCAATACATAATACGGGAGTCGCAAATATTAATTTTTCAATCATTTTTCTCTGATAGGGGGGCGTCGAAGCCTACAGATACGATTGAAGAAAGAATATACTGTGAGTAATACTTAACTTCCTAATCATATAGCGTTGTTAATATGTACAAAAAAGACAAAATCTAATAGAAAGTCTAAGCAGGAAACCTCTTACATGTATTTCCTTTTTATGATAGTTATGTTCTTTACTAGCAGTCATTGATATTATCTATTATACAAATTGTTCTTGCCGTCATTTTGGAGTATACTTTATTTCTTAATTATCGCAGGTACTTAAAATTTTCTGCTAAAAGTATCCCACCTTGAACTATTGATAAATTTTGTTGCCTTTGACCATCAAGCACACAGAATCGTAGGGCTTAGTTCCTTCGTTTATTAGGGTCTGCATGTCCCGGGATTGACCCTAGATTTGTCTCTTGCAAATAACTTTATATAAATTTAGCTTAGGTTTGGAATTATAATATGAAATGAGTTTTTGTGTGTCTATCTTTAAAAGTATTAAAAAATATATATATAATTACAGTAAAATTGAAGATGGCGGCAGACCCTTGGTTAGTCCAGCCGCATGAACATGCAAAGTTTGCAGAACACTTCCGTAACCTTGGCCCTATCAATGGAAACATCACCGGAGAGCAGGCAAAGAGGTTTATGTTGCAGGTACAAGCATTGGATTCACATTCTTATAATTTGCATAGATGTTTTTTCTAGAATTTCTACAAAATATTTATCATTATTCTTGAGTTTATTCTGTCATCTAAATGAGCATTATAGTGCAATTCAGTTACTGAACTACTTCACCTTCATAGTACTATCTGGGGCCCAATTCTGCTATATCAATACCTTGGTGTTGCGAAGATATTCAAAGCACTTTTCCATTATGATAGTGTCAAAAATTCTTATTATACTAAATCTACCATATGTAAAATAATAGTAGAAAAAAAAATACTACCATTAGCACAAATGGCGTTAATTCTGCTATATCAATATACCTTGGCGTTGCGAAGATGTTCAAAGTACTTTTTCATTATGATAGTGTCAAAACTTCTTATTATACTAAATCTACAATATGTAAAATAATAGTAGAATTTTCTTTTTTTTTATTGTAGGAGATCAGCAGACAGGCAGATGGCCCACTTGATGGAAAGTGGTTACCATCGCCTATGGACATTTGCAACACAAAAGTTGCTACAAATGCGCTGCTGCTCTCTCTTAAGGGAGACTGGTACCTGGTCACTAATGCCGGAACACAACTCAAGGTTGTTATGGCGACATACATTAGACCAGGGGTGGTAGCCATCCAGTCAGGCAAGTGCCCTACCACCTGGCTAAATGTAAATGTAAAATAATAGTAGAAAAAATAATTATACTACCATTAACACAAATGGCGTTAATTCTGCTGTATCAATACCTTGGCGTTGCGAAGATGTTCAAAGTACTTTTTCATTATGATAGTGTCAAAAGTTCTTATTATACTGAATCTACAATATGTAAAATAATAGATTTTTTTTTTTATTGCAGGAGATTAGCAGACAGGTAGATGGCCCACTTGATGGAAAGTAGTTACCATCGCCTATGGACATTTGCAACACCAAAGTTGCTACAAATGCGCTGCTGCTCTCTTAAGGGAGACTGGAATCTGGTCACTAATGCCGGAACACAACTCAAGGTTGATATGGCGACATACTATAGACCAGGGGTGGTAACCATCCAGTCGGGCAAATGCCCTACCACCTGGCTGTGGGTTGTTAAGTCGCCTCTTATGACAGGCCGCCCGACCGCAGGAAATTGTATTCTTTCTCTGTTCCTGTACGGATAATAACTATAATAACTACCATTAGCACAAATGGCGTTAGCCACAATGAATATTGAAAAGCTATAAATAAAAATTAAACATCAGAATATTCTAATTTTATGTAAAATTCCAATAACTATTGAATATGTTCCTGAAATTATTTCTACTTAATTCAATAATCATTATTTTATGTACTAAAGTCGGGACTATTAAGGAATTCACACAGCATTTTCACAGCGAGTGACGCTCGCGGACCGCGTTCGTAATACCGAAGTAAGAAAGAGAGTTGGTCTGAAAGAGAGTGTCGGGGTGAAGGTAAGGAAAGGAATGCTCCGGTGGTTCGGGCATGTGGAAAGAATGACTAAACAGATATACAATGCAAAAGTGGATGGATGCAGAAGTCGTGGAAGGCCACAACACACCTTCCATGATCAAATTGATCGTGTACTAGCAGAAGGTGATGTCAGAAGCCTTAAGAACAGATGAGCTTGCATGACAAGAGTTATGAATGTCAAAGAGGCAAGTGAGGTGTGTAAGAATAAGCCTAAATGGCACTGTGTTGTTCATGCCTACCCCGCAAGGGAACTGGCGTGAAGTTATGTATGTATGTATTTTCACAGCCAGGTGGTAGAGCATTTGCCCGACTGGATGGCTACCATCCCTGGTCTAAAGTATGTCACCATAACAACCTTGACTTGTGTTCCGGCATTAGTGACCAGGTTCCAGTCTCCGTTAAGAGAGCAGCAGCGCATTTGTAGCACCTTTGTTGTTGCAAATGTCCATAGGCGACGGTAACCGCTTTACATTAAGTGTGCTGTCTGCCTGTCTGCTGATCTCCTGCAATAAAAAATAAAATAAATCCTTATCAGGTTCAATGCAATTTTGACACACACACACACACAACTTCACGCCAGTTCCCTTGCGGGGTAGGCACGAACAACAGAGTGCCATTTAGGCTAATTTTGACAATATTAAAAAATATATACCTCAAATACAAGCTCGATTCCCTAGTTCAAATTTTCAGAGCTTCTTGGGGACAGAATAAAGCAACTTTCCTGAAAGTTTGAAACAAATCGAAGTTCGGTGAAAAAAGTTCTAGCTATTTAAAAACAGTGATTTTTTAAAATTTGTTTGGATTTAAATAGCTAGAACTTTACAAAATTGGAGCAATTAAGCAAAAGCTGGCTAAATTCCATTAAAATATACCTCGACAAAACATGTTAGCTGCAGGTCAACTCTGAAGTTCAAATACTGTATATATAAGTATAATAGTGTTTTATAAATAGGTAAAATTTAACCTTGACGCTTGCATGACAAGAGTTATGAATGTCAAAGAGGCAAGTGAGGTGTGTAAGAATAAGCCTAAATGGCACTCTGTTGTTCGTGCCTACCCCGCAAGGGAACTGGCGTGAAGTTATGTATGTATGTATGTATGTATGTAAAATTTAACCAAAACAGTTGTTTAGTTGGAAGCTATTAGCTAAGCCCGATATAAGTTTATACCTAATATCTATTTTTTTTCATAAAAGTAGAAGTCTAACTGAGAAAAATGCCACTGGACAGGAGTCTTTAAGTTATTTGAAAGCTGAGATACAAATATTTGAAAATTAGTGATAAATCGACTTTTTTTTAAAATTCAAAAAATTCTCCAGCGGCCGAATTTGCACATATCGGGCTAAAATTTTCAGGATTGTCTCCTTTTTAGGTGTACTTTCGAGGAAAAAATCAGCATCAAAATTGTTGACCTTAGTGCGCACACTTCGAAAATTAATGGATCTGCTCATATATATATATATGCTATATATGCAGAAATTTCATATATTACATAGATATATACTTAATATAAATACCATACAAATACATATCTACAAAATATATAAATGTTTATACATGAATTTAAATATCATATTTCAAATTATATCTTTTTTGCAGTCCCAACTGCCACCAGCTATATTAGGCCAGATATGGACGCTAGCAGACACAAATGCAGATGGGAAGCTGGATCTCAAGGAGTTCTCCATAGCCTGCAAGGTACACTTATTCAAACTAGGATATGTCTGTGACTGTCCATGCTTGACTTGAAATTCTCGTGAGATTCCTGGGATACAAAGTACCGCAGCATTTAAGAAGGAATGTAAGCTATTTTTTAGGGAACACTGTTGAAATAGTCTAATTTTTACGCACCCAAAGAACTACAAACTGCTCCTAGTAAAATTCCCATGGGTTACCAGGAAAAAAATATCACACATTTTGTTACATAAAATCTGCTATCGATCTGTGAAAATATCACATTGGAGTGAGAATTCTTTTTAATCTGGCCATTTTAAGTCTTTCCGTATCCACCTTTATTCTATTACTAGCGGCCCCGGCAGACGTTGTCCTGCTCTGAAAAAATAAAATCTAGGACCCGATCCCAGCGCCTCCTACCGGTTCCAATTGTGGATTTAAACCATCCGGGAACCCACTCAAACACACAAAACCAAAATCGGTCCAGGTGATAAGAAGGATTCTAGAACCCGATCTCAGCGCCACCTACCGGTTCCAATTGCGAATCTAAATCATCTGGGAACCCACTCAAACACACAAAAACAAAATCACCAAAATCGCTCCAGGTGATTAGGGAGTATTCTAGAACCCGATCTCAGCGCCACCTACCGGTTTCAATTGTGGAATTAAACCTTCCGGGGACCCACTCAAACACACAAAAACAAAATCACCAAAATCGCTCCAGGTCATTAGAAGGATTCTAGAACCCGATCTCAGCGCTACCTACCGGTTCCAATGGGATGAAAAGTATCCTATATCCATCTCCTGGTTCTAAGCTACCTCCCCACCAATTTTCAGCCAAATCGGTACAGCCTTTCTTGAGTTATAAATAGTGTAACTAACACGACTTTCTTTTATATATATATAGATTATCGTATAGATGGCACTGTGAATCATAAAACTAAATTCTTTTTCAGATAATTAATTTGAAACTTCATGGGATTGAAGTGCCAACCGCCTTGCCGCAGTCGCTTCTTACCTCCCTAAGTCCAACAGGTATGTGAACACCATCTCATGAATTAATCCCTGTTGTTAATGCACATTTATTTTTTGCTTTTAAAATCTTTTTTATATATTAAAAAATTCAATGTAACATATGATGCATTACTGGTACATTGGGGATGAGAGTCACTTTGTTTATTGTTTGTTTGTCTCTGGGTTCAAAAACTACTAATATCATGGAAGGGGAGTACTAGGCATCTTTATTAGTAGTTTTTTTTTTGACAAAGCACCAAAATGATTTACAACTTATTGAATTATGCATAACATAGAAAACTTCTTCCATGTTAATCAATTAAAACTATGTGAATTGTAATGTGTTCTGGTCTGGATGTTAGACATAATAATGTGTATGTTTTTGTTGTAACATCTAGGGATATTATTCTAGTGCAGCGTTTATAGTAATTTTTGTTGGCTTTTGCAATCCCACTGCTGGGCAAAATCCTTTCCTTAACTCCCTAAAACAGTAGTTTAGATTCCCATGTGAAAATGATTTTCTTGTAAAATTATTTTGAAAAAGCTATGCATGCAGTAAATTGAATATCTAGTTTGATATTTACCAAACATATTAAAACATCTTTATAGAAAAAAAAAATCTTGCCCACAGCGAATCAAAGACCTCAGATCCCTCCTCAGCCTGTTAAGCCACCAATCCCACCTATGCCAACATTGCCCCCGCAACCAGTTGCGTCAGGTTTACAAACTCAACCTGCGAATAACCAAAATCAAAATCTTTTGGGAGATTTTGGATCAACAGTCCCCACGGCTCCGTTAATGCCGACGAGCAAACCCGTGCCAGACCTAATATCAGGCGTTAAACCATCTCAGATCGATCAGTTCATTCAACCGTTAGTTCCCATGAATCAGTCGCAGACTCAACCCGTTGCGGGTTTAGCTCAACTATCACGACCGGGGTGGAACCAGAACCTAGTAAATATAACCCCGAATTTAAGCGACGCCGACATAACTTCAATGAAAACTCAACCTGTCGTGCAGAATTTAATTGGTAATGTTCAAAGTCCACCCAAACCAGCTCAACCTATTTTGGCAGCGAACCAATCAGTTTTGGGGTCGAGTCAACCCGTGATGGGATTTACTCAAATTAGTCAACCTCTTGGAGCGGTTTCGACTCAACCAATTTCGGGAACAACTCAACCTGTTTTAGGATCGACTCAACCAGTTTTGGGTACAGCTCAACCAGTTTTAGGATCGACTCAACCCATACCCGGATCTCAGCCTTTGGTAGCATGGAACTCACCGCTGGTAGGATCCAATCAGAACATAGTAGGATCCGGGATCACCTCACCACCGCTTGTCCCACAATCCGTGGTTCAATCCCAAATCCCAAGTGGTGTAACGGTCGCTTCGCTGATCAGCAGTCCACCGAAACCAATGAATACGACGGCAGGTTCGATTCCCGGACAGCCTGTGACGAGCACACCCATTACGGCTGTCAAAAGCGACCAATCATCCAAGCCTGGTATGTATATGCAAATTTTGAAAATTCACTTATCATACAAGTGTTTAACATCAGTGCAATGTTTGCTGGGTTAGTGTATGTATGGTTTTTATTGTGAGTGTCATTAGGGTTCATTACATTATATCAGGTGGCATTAGAATAGAAGTATACTTAACTAGAGTTTACCCCTCTTGCCATCTCTTGTTTAAAGAGGTTGGTTACATTGTTTTAAATTTTTATGTTAGTACTGTTTACCCCGAAAGATTCACTTCGTTTTATATCGCAAACTATCCCATCTTTCGGATGAGAAGTATCTATGCCCATTTTTTATGTATTAAAACTACATATTGTTACGAGTCGCGAGACTCGAATTACAATGCCGTTAGAATTACTATAGAGTTATTAGAACTATACAAACACGTATAACACAGGTACAAATATAACCGAACACAACAAGTCCAAACGTAATGCAGAAGGTCGTAATTCCATACAACGCGCAAAGTCCGTCACTTGTTAGATTCCCAATTGTAGTACACGCGTCTCGCTTCGCTCGTGGTTCTCGCTCGCTGACTATATATAGTATTATATGTTTTAAAAATGTATATACATTTTTAAAACATATAATACTATATATATAGAAAAACAATACACATGGCACTAGTTCAGACAATATATATAGGTATAGACATAAGGCACAGGAGGAGGAGCCTTAATAGCAGACGAGCGTGCATGACAAGAGTTATGAATGTGAAAGAAGCAAGTGAGGTGTGTAAGAATAAGCCTAAATGGCGCTCTGTTGTTCGTGCCTACCCCGCAAGGGAACTGGCGTGAAGTTATGTATGTATGTACATAAGGCACACACTGCACATGCACTTCCTCACAACACCAGCATGTGACAGATACACTCTACATTAGTATAAGTTTAGTATTAAAATTAGAATAAATTAATATAATAAGTTATTCTTAAGGTACACCACAACATAAAAATCACTAAATTAATGTCACACTCAGTAACAAAGTAACAAATAAGCGTGTACAAGTTCCTAACTTCTTCTTAAATTTAATTGTAAAAAAAAGGGCTACGGAACTAGAGTCCGTAGTTGTTAATAAATATATAAAAAAATAAAAAAACTATATATATATATATATATATATATATATATATATATATATATATATATATATATATATATATATATATATATATATATATATATATATATATATATATATATATATATATACATTGTAAAATTTAAAATTGTGGATGCAGAAGTCGTGGAAGGCCACGTCGCACCTTCCATGATCAAATCGATCGTTTACTAGCAGAAGATGATGTCAGGAGCCTTAGGAACAGACGAGCGTGCATGACGAGAGCTATGAATGTCAAAGAAGCGAGTGAGGTGTGTAAGAATAAGCCCGAATGGCGATCTGTTGTTCGTGCCTACCCCGCAAGGGAACTGGCGTGAAGTTATGTATGTATGTATGTAATAATAATACAGAAACACAAGAAAGTAGTTTGTACTTTTGACCAGATCCATCATCTATTGTTATGTATATATAAGTTTGCTAAATACACCTTCGAAATTTTGAGCTATGGTGAGGGTGTATGAACCAAACTGACCTCAGATTTATACGGACCAAAGTGGACGCAGTCGCTGGCGGATCCTAGTTAATGACACGGATGTGTTTATTAGGTTCTGTGGTTGGCTCAGTGGTGAGTAGTCCCACTGAAGTCCCTATGGGAGTGATGAGCCCACCCCCAGCGCTGGAGTGGGCTATCCCACAACCGCAGAAGCTCAAGTGAGTATTATTAAGCCTTATCTGTCTTCTATCGTTATGCCTTAAGGTATTTTATCTTTAAACAGATGGATAATAAGAACATTGACGTAGTCCTGCTCTGAAAAAATAAAAATCTAGGACCCGATCCCAGCGCCACCTGCCGGTTCCAATTGTGGATTTAAACCATCCGGAGACCCACTCGAACACACAAAATCAAAATCAGACCAGGTGATTAGGAGGATTCTAGAACCCGATCTCAGTGCCACCTACCGGTTCTAATTGCGGATCTAAACCATCCGGGGACCCACTCAAACACCCAAAAACAAAATCACCAAAATCGGTCCAGGTGATTAGGAGGATTCTAGAACCCGATCTCAGCGCCACCTACCGCTTCCAACGGGATAAAAAGTCCTATGTCCGTCTCCTGGTTCTAAGCTATCTCCCCACCAATTTTCAGCCAAATCGGTACAGCCGTTCTTGAGTTTTAAATAGTGTAACTAACACGACTTTCTTTTATATATATACAGATATATAACTGAAAGAAACAATTAATTGTATAATAATTATTTGTTGTAATTCTAATAGCGTCATAATAATATAAACAATAATATGTATATGTAGTCATAAGGACTACAAACGGCTTGTAACCAAAACTACAAAAAAAATTTTATGCCTGTCAAGGCGACACATGTAACTTGACACTTAGCAAAACATCTGCAAAAATGTCCGTTTTAAAAAAAAATACTTTTTTGACTGGTGCAGCGGTTAGTGGACTGTAATGAGCGGCAAACTTCTTTGTGAAATGGGAGCTAGGTTAGGTCGGGTTTCCACTACGCTGGGCCGGTAAAACTGCCGGAAGGGCTAGTGCCTGTACAATTTTTATAAAATTATTCACATTATCCTGAGTCCGGAATTTTTGCCGTGCCCGGCATTTTTACCGAGCGTTTTGTCACTACGAAGGTGCCGGTAGAACCACCGGATCGGAGTAATGTGAACGAGTTTGGGCCGGTATCTGTCCCCTCCTCGCCCCGCCCATGCTCCCCTCACGTCATTCGGCTCGCATTTTCTGATAAAAGTAGACGTGTAGCATGGACATTCAAGCAGAAACCTTAATTACGCTGGTCCAAGAGAGACCTGTTCTGTGGGATAAGACCGAAGAAGTCTATAAATACAAGAAGTTAAAGTTACCTGGACGGACAGCTGCTGAAGGCTTCCTGGCCGGCAGTGGTCTGATCTCCCTTAGCTTCACAATAGCGGCACTATTAGGTCACTCTTCGTACTCTCTTTTTATCTCATGTGGACTGTAATCACACAACATTGCTATTTCACCACAGATAACATATTAAACAGAGAACTTTTTTTTTTAAGTCAGTTAAAAGTTACTATGACACACATAGACAGACGGATAGACAAGACTAAAACATTTTTGATAAATGTCTGTCGATAACCTAAAAATAATGATTTTGCTACATGTTCAGGTACACCCAACTCTTCAACGCGACGGACAAAGCTAAGACAGGTTCTGTTATGGGCGCTCAGGCGAGGTCCATCATGCTGCAGTCCCGTCTCCCGCAGCAGACCCTGGCCCAGATATGGGCTATGGCTGATCTCGACTCTGATGGGAAACTGGGTGAGTGTCACTTAGAAGGGGAGGTTTTTTGAAGTGATAACTTCTTATGGGAGGGTAAACCGCTTCGTTACGTAACGCGTTACGGCGCCAGTCTGTCTGGCTTCCCTTACTCTCACGCTTACGGCAGTGGTAGGCAGGTTCCTCCTCTCTCACTCTAACCCACGCGCTATATACATATAAGTAATAACCCAAGCTTTTCTCATGTTAAACAATTTCGATATTAAATAGTTCAACTTAGATTAGTTTAAGTTATCAACTTCTGTCGGGCGTCCCGAGATGCACACGTTTTTTTGTCACAGGCCAAGACAGAGTGTTTCTTTTTCTTGTCTCATATATAACGGAGGAGAAACTACCGTAGTGTTTATAAAAAGTGTGACGTCACGATTGTTGGCTTCTTGGTGACGACCCATATTTGAGTCCTCGAAATAAAATTTCAAGAGTACTCGGTATCGTTTGTTTCAAGAGCGTTACGACTTCCCAGAGAGGTCCGTCCCGTTCGACGACTCGAACGATAATGACCGAGTGTCGACAGTGCGGCCGTATTTATAGGGCTCGGTGCACGTGCACGTGATCGCAAAGTTTTAGGCTAAGTATTGAAATTACAATAAAATCTTGTTATTTTACGTTAATGACTAAATAGATATACAATGCAAAAGTGGATGGATGCAGAAGTCGTGGAAGGCCACGACACACCTTCCATGATCAAATTGATCGTGTACTAGCGGAGGGTGATGTCAGGAGCCTTAAGAACAGACGAGCGTGCATGACGAGAGCTATGAATGTCAAAGAAGCGAGTGAGGTGTGTAAGAATGGGCCTAAATGGCGCTCTGTTGTTCGTGCCTACCCCGCAAGGGAACTGGTGTGAAGTTATGTATGTATGTATGTAATTTCACATTACAATAAACTCATAGTAATTAAATAAATAATTGTTGTATATATATAAGAACTATACATATCTTAATCAGTGCAAATGTATTTTGTATGGGACAAATGTACCGGCTCACACGTGCACCATTCATCACTAGAACTACCCACTTACTTCAAATATTACTTTTTGTATAGGCTGTGAAGAGTTTGTGCTGGCGATGTATTTGTGCGAGAGGGCCACCCAAGGGGAGCCAGTGCCCGCGAAACTACCGCCGGAACTGATCCCGCCTACTTTCAGGTACCTATAATTATTTACCAGCATACATCCACGCACTCAACTAGATAAATCACTCACTCAGGCGAAGGACCAACTCACTCAACTTGCGAAACGAGTCACTCAATTTGCTAAATCACTCAGGCCAACGAATAACTCACTCAACTTGCGAAACGAGTCACTCAATTTGCTAAATCACTCAGGCCAACGAATAACTCACTCAACTTGCGAAATGAGTCACTCAATTTGCTAAATCACTCAGGCCAACGAATAACTCACTCAACTTGCGAAATGAGTCACTCAATTTGCTAAATCACTCAGGCCAACGAATAACTCACTCAACTTGCGAAATGAGTCACTCAATTTGCTAAATCACTCAGGCCAACGAATAACTCACTCAACTGGCCAAACGAGTCACTCGATTTTCAAAATTAGTCATTTAATTTGCTGAATCACTCACTCAGGCCAACAAACAACTCACTCAACTAGCCAAACGCGAGTCACTCAATTTTCAAAATTAGTCCCTCAATTTGCTAAATTACTCAGGCCAACGAATAACTCACTCAACTTGCCAAACGAGTCACTCAATTTGCTAAATCACTCACTTAGGCAATTATACAAACAAATAACTCAAGTTGCCAAATGACTCACTCAAATTTACTTAATTTAGTGAAATATTAAAATTATAAATTGGTTTGTTTTTAAGTTCACATTTATATAAGACTAGCTGTGCCCGCGATATCGTCCGCGTCGAATTTGTTTTCAAAGCCCCCCGATTTTGAAACATTCCTGATTGGTGCTCCGCTCCTATTGGTCTTAGCGTGATGATATATAGCCTATAGCCTTCCTCGATAAATGGGCTATCGAACACTGAAAGAATTTTTCAAATCAGACCAGTAGTTGCTGAGATTAGCGCGTTCAAGCAAACAAACTCTTCAGCTTTATATATTAGTATAAGATAGCGAAGTTAAATGAGATTCCACAGTTACTGAGTAAGTAAAACTACCAAACTCTTGAGAGTAGATGAAACAAAAAAGTAAAGTATTATGATACTATTGTATGAGATTATAGAGATGGAAAACTGAATTAAAAGCAAAACTTGTTAAATACGTGGTTTATTCCGAGAGACATAAAAAATCGGAGAGTGAAAAAGTGACAGATTACACAAAGGGCGACCACCAAGGTCACAATAGGCAAGCAAAGGAACTCATCCATACAGCCATGTAAATTAGTTATTGCCAGAACAACTATAGTTTTTTTTTTATTGCAAGAGATCAGCAGACAGGCAGACGGCCCACTTGATGGAAAGCGGTTACCATCGCCTATGGACATTTGCAACAACAAAGTTGCTAAAAATGCGCCGCTGCTCTCTTAAGGGAGACTGGAACCTGGTCCCTAATGCCGGAACACAACTCAAGGTTGTTATGGCGACATACTTTAGACCAGGGGTGGTAGCCATCCAGTCGGGCAAATGCCCTACCACCTGGCAAAATAGTTAATCGAATTTACTCATTTAGACGTGAATCGGTGTCATCGACGAACAGTGCGAAGTCATACGAGGAGAGAAGAAGGGAGAACATGGCAAGAGGTCAAGCGGAGTTGGAGAGGAGAAGGAACCAACTCGCCGATCAGCATATGAAGGAGAAGGTAAGAAAGTAAATTGTTTTTGTGTTTTCAAGGTACCATAGGTATGGATGTGTGTGTGTATATCGCGTGACAATGCAATAATATGGTACCGTGGAGCTGATCTGATGATGGAGTCGGAAGGTGGCCATAGGAACTCCTGTACTAAACGAGATAGACCCGTCGTGTTTGGGCTCGTTTCACTTGTCTTGGCTAGCACTCTGCTGCTAGATGATACGCAGGATCTCAAAAGCTTGTATTTAAAAACCTTTTTAAAAAAACTTATTTTTACATAACCTTCCATTTTATCATAAGAGTGGATTTAATTATTTTTTCATAGTTTCCACGGAGAAGGGAATTAAATCACTAAATAATCACAAAAAAAAATTAAAAATTAAATAATAGTTAAAAAAAAACTTAAAAAATACGCTTTTACAGAAAATTCAACAGAAAATATTTTTTTATATATTTGAATTGAAAATAGCGTAAGAAAAAATTATTTTATTGTAAAAAAAAAGCGTGGGGTGCTTTTCAGGATATTATCAAAATAAACATAATAATAACAATGCAAAAGTGGATGGATGCAGAAGTCGTGGAAGGCCACGACACAGCTTCCATGATCAAATTGATCGTGTACTAGCGGAGGGTGATGTCAGGAGCCTTAAGAACAGACGAGCTTGCATGACAAGAGTTATGAATGTCAAAGAGGCAAGTGAGGTGTGTAAGAATAAGCCTAAATGGCGCTCTGTTGCACGTGCCTACCCCGCAAGGGAACTGGCGTGAAGTTATGTATGTATGTATCAAAATAACCCTTCTACTCATATCTGTTCATAAAATATTTATAACTATTGATACCACGCACCCAACGCTTGTTTTACAATAAAATCATTTTTTCTCACACTATTTTTAATTTAAATACATTAAAATTTATTTTCTATTTTTTAGTTGGATTTTCTATAAAAGCGTATTTTTTTTTTGTTTTTTTTTTAACTATTATTTATTTTTGTCATTAGTTAAAATCTGTAGGTGTGAAGATATCCAAATCAAAAATGATATAAAAACATGTTTCAGACACAAAATTTTGAAAATAAAATGAAATTTCGAGATGATAGAATAAAAAAACAAAAACTTTTAATTTCAATAAGGTAGTCGACCAGTTTTTGTATGACCGTAGCAATGTTGAGAATGTTGAGATGGATGTGTGGTGTTACAAGAGTGGATAAGGTGGGAAATGAGTGCATAAGGGGATCTTTGAAAGTTGCAACCGTGACTGAAAAATTGATAGGAAAAAGACTTCAGTTGGTTGGTGGTTAACAAAAAGAATGTTAAACTACAAGATGGATGGATTGTAGAAGAGTGTGGAAGGAAAAGACATATTGTGCCGACCCCAGTTAATGGGGATATGGTGAAAGAAGAGAGAGAGCAAGACATGACGTCATAACTTTAACGAGTCAACTAATATATTGATTATAGTTTAGACAGTCAATAACATTATTTCTATGATGATATTTTGAAATTAAGATGATTGTAAGGTATTTTAGCAAGCATTCTTTCATATGTGTTGCTGGGGGGTTTGTTGCCGCTTCTTCTCCTTTACAGCATCAACACGTTGCGAAGCGGTGTATATAGAATAGGAAGTAAAAAATTAAATTTTAACTTACATGTATGACCTTCAAAAAGTGTTCTCCAGTGGAACTTATTTTGAATAAAACTTGAATTTGAATTTGGACTTTGAATGTGCCATCCATCCAATTTGTTTAGAAACTGCTGAACTCAATTCGATGTATAGTTGTTGAGATGCGACACCTTTTATTCAATTAAAAGCTTTTGTATGGTTCTGTTGTTAAATGAAAAAAAATATTACAAACAATCGTTGACAATTTGGAACTCTTCATAATACGCAGGCACAACGACGACACGCACTTGACCGATTCTTTTAACAATAGTATCAAGTTATTTTGGTTTTTATATATGTATGTGTTTCTTTTCACGCGGTCTAAATAGGAAGCTGAGGTGAGTTGCAGCAAAAAGTAATTTATTGCGAAGCTGGCAAACGGGCAGACCGGCCCACCTGATGGAAAGTGGTTGCCAGCCTCTAGGATGTAATAGAGGATATAGGGTGGGGGAGTGAGATTGGGAATATGGGATAGGGGGAGTGGAAAGTGGGCCAACGGAACTATCACTAAAAGATAAGAAATAAGAAAGGATCAAAAGAAAAGGAAAGTAAAAAACAAGAAATTGTAAAAAACCCTCTTCAAGCAAAAAACCTGACCAATCTCGTTCGCTTGGAGAGAGGATTAAAATTAAAAAAAAAAACAAAACAAAACTCACTAATCATACGATACATAATTGGCTGAAAGTTGAAGTCATAGGGTTACACATGTATAAGAAGTCATAAACATGCTACACATGTGTGTGAAGTCATAGGTATGGCCACACATGTGTGTTATAAGGCTATATATATGTAAGAAGTCATAGGCATGCCACACGTGTGTGATGTCATAAGGCTTACACATGTATACGAAGTGTGAAGCATGCTACACATGTGTGTGAAGTCATAGGGATACATATGTGTAAGTTATAAGCAAGCCACATATATGAGAAGTCATAGGTATGCCACACATGTGTGTCATAGGGCTACACATGTGTAAGAAGTCATAGGCAAGCCACACGTGTGTGAAGTCTTAGGGTTACACGTGTATAAGAAGTCATAAGCATGATACACATGTGTAAGAAGTCATAGGTATGGCTCACAAATGTGTCATAGGGCTACACATGTGTAAGAAGTCATAGGTTTGGCACATATGTGCGTCATAAGGCTAAACATGTCTATGAAGTCTGAAGCATGTTACACATATATGTGAAGTCAAATTCTACACATGTGTAAGGAGTCATAGGAATGCCACACGTGTGTGAAGTCATAAGGCTATACATATGTGAGAAGTCACAGAGCTGCTACACATTGGGTTATGTTATAAGGCTATACATATGTGAGAAGTCACAGAGCTGCTACACATTGGGTTATGTTATAAGGCTATACATATGTGAGAAGTCACAGAGCTGCTACACATTGGGTTATGTCATAAGGCTACACGTGTGTAAGAAGTCATAAGGCTGACACAGATGTGTGGGTAGTCACACATGTGTAAGCAGCTATAGGGCTGTCACACGTAACATATTACTAAACAAAATAATCGGTCAACTCA
Organism: Dendrolimus kikuchii; assembly: GCA_019925095.2. NCBI lineage: Eukaryota > Metazoa > Arthropoda > Insecta > Lepidoptera > Lasiocampidae > Dendrolimus > Dendrolimus kikuchii. The sequence continues at coordinate 38,086,958 of CM034387.1, forward strand.
AAAACACTGATATGGGTGTTGTTAGTTATTAGTGTAATATTTATTTTTAGGCGGAAAGAGAGAGGAAGGAAAGAGAAGAAGCGGAGAAAAGGGAGAAGTTGCGTCTGGAAGCGCAAAAGAGGGAGCAAGAGGAACTATTGCGGAAGCAGAAGGAAGAACAGGTAAAAAGTAGCGCAGATTTTAAGTGTAAGTAAGAATTTGCTGTCGATCAGTGAAAACCGCATCGAAATCAACTAAGTAGTTTATACGTGAATCCCGAACAAACACACAAGAAATCTAAAAACAATTGTACCGAGTTCTCTGTAGTTTATATAGTCTATTCCAGTTTTTTTTTTAATAGCTCCAATGTACAGACACGGCATGTTTAGAATTTTATAATATTATAGATATATTTTTTATTTTTGTTAAATACACCTTTTTCTACATATTATAATAGCAATGCATGTCTTTATGGGCAACGGACAGTATGCCCGCCACGCTTGTCTAAGGCTGATTGGCGGGTTTCACACATCGGTTATCTCGATGTACAGATTTCATCACGATGTTTTCCTTCACCGTTAGTACGGTGTAATTGTAATAATATGCATATTAAGTCATAAAAAACTGCCTAAGTGGTGAATGCTTTCCGGTCAGGAATCGAACCCGCGCCCTTCGAGTCTGGGACGTGCGCGCTAACCATTAAGCTGCGACGGCTTATATATATTAAAATTCACAGCATGCGAACAAACTCCACCCGACTCTATTTTCTCTGTTTCTGTAGGAGAAGCGTGAAGCTGCTAGAAAAGAGATGGAGAGACAGTGTCAACTTGAGTGGGAGAAGAAGAGGTATAAAAAAATCTAGCATAAGACTGTACCTAGTTTCTAACGTTTTATTTATATTGTTATGAGTGCGAAACTCGAATTAAAATGCCGTTGGAATTATTATAGAGTTTATTAGAACTATACAAACACGTATAACACAGGTACAAATATAACTGGACGCAGCCAGTACAAACGTAATGCAGAAGATCGTAGTTCAATAAAACGCGCAAAGTCCGTCACTTAATAGATTCCCGATTGTAGTACACACGTTTCGCTTCGCTCGTGGTTCTCTCTCGACTGCCTCCCCCTCCATCAGGTCATAGTTTTATACTGCACAAATGCAATGTCCCCGTATCTAAGTCGACTTAATCCACCACACCTGGCTAATGACTCGGCCGCAAACTGCCATAAAAGTGTACAATAAAACAATGAGCGGTTTTCTAATCACAAATAGTAAACACAAAGTAAACAAAAGAAGCGCGATCATAAAAGAGTCACAACTAGTTTAAATGCCGGCAGATGATCAAGTGTGTTTTGTATCAGATATGCAGGTGGATTTTGTTTTTGTCGGGACCTGAGTTGTAATATCCGTATATATATAGCCATAATATTCATATCCGTGCAGGAACGGAGAAAGAATACAATTTCCTGCGTTGGGGCTACCTGTCGTAAGAGGTGACTTGAGAAATACAAACCCTACTACCCTATCCTTCCCTCCCACTTAAAGCCAATCCAAAACTACCTTTTTTTTTTTTTTAGCCAGGGGAAATCCGCTTGAGGACCATAAGCCGCGACAAGGGCAGAACCTTGGGGGGATAATTCGCGACCCGTGTGTGGGATTCACCAGATCGAGGGTGGCACCAGCATGCCCAGTCAGAACTGGTGCCATGCTGTTGCCACCCCCGGTTAGGGATACCCACTAAAACCCCTGGGTGTTCCGTCCTTCGCCTTATGCCAGGGCTACGGGTATATGACCTAGCCTCTCCGCAGCCCTGGCAGGCGTGGGCCCCCCTCACGAGGCCTCTTCCATTGCCGGGGGACTCATCCCCCGGCATCATCATGCTCTCTAGGCGTGGGGCGGTCTGTCTAGGCGTGGGGCGTTCTGTTTCCAAAACTACCTTGATCACACTTCCCAATATCACAACCAACCTATCCCAACCTTAACCAACAAATCCCCACAGTGTCAAATCATTTGTGTTATTAGGAAATTGTAGTAACATATAAGCTAAAAAATGTAAACTAAATAAAGAAAAAATAAAACAGTACTTACTCGGGCATATCTCGTTCGCCTGAGGATAAACAACCCACAGCCAGGTGGTAGGCTATTTGCCCGTCTGGATGGCTACCACCCCTGGTCTAGAGCATGCCGCCATAACAACTTTGAGTTGTGTTCCGACATTAGTGACCAAGTTCCAGTCACCCTTGAGAGAGCAGCAGCGCATTTGTAACACCTTTGTTGTTGCAAATGTCCATAGGCGATGGTAACCGCTTTCCATCAAGACAATAGCTAACCCGGCGAACTTTCCGCCTAATAGTCAATGAATGTGCAGATTTATGTATAATAGGTATAGTAGGTTATTCTTCTAATGTATTGTTGTGTAAGTACAAAAGTAAATACCTTGAATGTCGTATTAAATCCCTTTCCAAACAAACCATAGATAATAGGACGTGAGCTGTCAGTTGCGTTTTGTTATACCATTTATAACAAATGAAAATGCGTTTAACCCTTCAGCTCACTATTAGCACATATGTGTCCGCGATGTGAGTGCAGATCGCGTTTGTGCACGTGATCGTTAATCGTGTTGTTGTCTCGCTCTGTTTATATAGGAGTTGTATGATTTGTATGAAATGGGTATATTTTCTTGGTATATTACGAGATGGTGATAGTGTTAGTCTTGCGGTTTTTTGTATATCGATAATTGTCTTAAGGGTTAAATGAAGTCATCATTGCCGAAATCGTCTGGGAAAGATCATAACAAATGAATGGCTAGACTGATGTATTTCTTAATTGTAATTTATTATATTGATGACGTATCATATTTTAATACTTATCTCATTTCGGATGAAGACAATTCAAAAGACACAAAAATCATAAAAATTCGTCCAGCCGTTCTTGAGTTATAAACTGTGTAACTACTAACACTACTTTGTTTTGTATATATATAATAGTATGTAATATAATAATTAATTTCCTAAATTTTTTATCTGCGTCAAGGGACCTCCGCCCCTCCTCTAATTTTGGAATAATTTAAAATTCTACACAAATTCAAAAACCAGAACTTCAAAAACATTTTCAAAAGAGTCGTTTGAATAATGCATTTTAGTTTATATAGTTATATTTTTGTGGTTCCGTCCTTCATTCACCATTACTATGATCCTTCGCCATTTTGGGTTCGACACGCACTTTGCCGCGTGTTTTTTTCTGAAATAGTCAATTTTCCTGCCACAGGACTCGGGAACTAGAAACGATGAGAACCGAGGAGCAATCCAAGGTTCTAAGCCTGAAGGCAAAGTCGCAAGCGTTGTCTGGCGACTTAAACGCGATGACGTTACGTTCAGCCAATCTGGCGAAAGATATTCGCGAGACGCGAACCCAAGTCGCCGCTGCTAAGTGTACCATTGACTCTATGAGGTGAGTTTGTATCAATGAATCAAATAATTTGTTTCAAAAAATCATTGTACGCGATGTAGGATGTACATACATACATACATACATACATAGCTTCACGCCAGTTCCCTTGCGGGGTAGGCACCAACAACAGAGCGCCATTTAGGCTTATTCTTACACACCTCACTTGCTTCTTTCACATTCATAACTCTTGTCATGCACGCTCGTCTATTATTAAGGCTCCTGACATCACCTTCTGCTGATGTAGGATGTCATGGTGTATATACGAAGTTTCACGTGCTTTTGCCTTTTCTGCGTACAAATTCAGTTTTGCTGTAAAAAAAAAGCTAAGTAATTGAGAATTAGAAAAGAAAAGTGTGGGACTTGAGTCCCACACAGAGTTGCAGTTTGTAAAGCTGTACTAATGTAGGAGAAAAATAATAGATTAGGCTGAGCCAGATGAAATGTATGTATTCGCTAACACGATGACAGAAGGAATAGAAATGGTTAAAGTCAATGGAATATTTAAATACTTTTCTAAAAGTCGCCAGTGCTTTGATATTAAGCAAACGTAGGTTTAAACAGAGTTAACAAAAAGAACCGAGTTGCAGATCATGATTCTAAGCCTGAAGGCAAAGTCGCAAGCGTTGTCTGGCGACTTAAACGCGATGACTTCACGTTCAGCCAATCTGGCGAAATATATTCGCGAGACACGATCATGACAATACTTTCATAATACAAATATTCAGATTTCGACTTGTATACCGTAACTGAAAGCGAGATTCGAGAAGCGGACGAAGATTTTGAAACTTATGTATGAAGGCAAACTCGCAAGCGTTGTCTGGCGACTTAAACGCCATGACTTCACGTTCAGCCAATCTGGCGAAATATATTCGCGAGACACGATCATGGCAATACTGTCATAATACAAAAATTCAGATTTCGACTTGTATACTGTAACTGAAAGCGAGATTCGAGAAGCGGACCAAGATTTTGTAACTTATGTATGAAGGCAAACTCGCAAGCGTTGTCTGGCGACTTAAACGCCATGACTTCACGTTCAGCCAATCTGGCGAAATATATTCGCGAGACACGATCATGGCAATACTGTCATAATACAAAAATTCAGATTTCGACTTGTATACTGTAACTGAAAGCGAGATTCGAGAAGCGGACCAAGATTTTGTAACTTATGTATGAAGGCAAACTCGCAAGCGTTGTCTGGCGACTTAAACGCCATGACTTCACGTTCAGCCAATCTGGCGAAATATATTCGCGAGACACGATCATGGCAATACTGTCATAATACAAAAACTCAGATTTCGAATTGTATACTGTGACTGAAAGCGAGATTCGAGACGCGGACGAAGATTTTGGAACTTATGTATGAAGGCAAACTCGCAAGCGTTGTCTGGCGACTTAAACGCCATGACTTCACGTTCAGCCAAACTGGCGAAATATATTCGCGAGACACGATCATGGTAATACTGTCATAATACAAAAATTCAGATTTCGAATTGTATACTGTGACTGAAAGCGAGATTCGAGAAGCGGACGAAGATTTTGGAACTTATGTATGAAGGCAAACTCGCAAGCGTTGTCTGGCGACTTAAACGCGATGCCTTCACGTTTAGCCAATCTGGCGAAATATATTTGCGAGACACGATCATGGCAATACTGTCATAATACAAAAATTCAGATTTCGACTTGTATACTGTAACTGAAAGCGAGATTCGAGAAGCGGACCAAGATTTTGTAACTTATGTATGAAGGCAAACTCGCAAGCGTTGTCTGGCGACTTAAACGCCATGACTTCACGTTCAGCCAATCTGGCGAAATATATTCGCGAGACACGATCATGGCAATACTGTCATAATACAAAAATTCAGATTTCGACTTGTATACTGTAACTGAAAGCGAGATTCGAGAAGCGGACCAAGATTTTGTAACTTATGTATGAAGGCAAACTCGCAAGCGTTGTCTGGCGACTTAAACGCCATGACTTCACGTTCAGCCAATCTGGCGAAATATATTCGCGAGACACGATCATGGCAATACTATCATAATACGAAAATTCAGATTTCGACTTGTATACTGTGACTGAAAGCGAGATTCGAGAAGCGGACGGAGATTTTGGAACTTATGTATGAAGGCAAACTCGCAAGCGTTGTCTGGCGACTTAAACGCCATGACTTCACGTTCAGCCAATCTGGCGAAATATATTCGCGAGACACGATCATGGCAATACTGTCATAATACAAAAATTCAGATTTCGACTTGTATACTGTAACTGAAAGCGAGATTCGAAAAGCGGACGAAGATTTTGGAACTTATGTATGAAGGCAAACTCGCAAGCGTTGTCTGGCGACTTTAACGCCATGACTTCACGTTCAGCCAATCTGGCGAAATATATTCGCGAGACACGATCATGGCAATACTGTCATAATACAAAAACTCAGATTTCGAATTGTATACTGTGACTGAAAGCGAGATTCGAGAAGCGGACGAAGTTATTGGAACTTTGAAAATTTTGAAAAGTGATATATAGATGGCTCTGTGGTGTGCAGGTCGGACCGCGACGCCAGCATGGCTGAGATGCAGCAGCTGAAGGCGCGTGTCAAGGAGCTGAACGCCAAGCAGATCGCACTCAACAAGGAGAAAGCGGAGCTGGACTCCAAGGTTAGTGGGTTACATTGATCACTTATTTTACCTACTAAAGTCACTTAACTCATAGTATTTATAGCTTGTATCAGATCAATTTCTGCAAAGGGATGTCTAACGTCATATTCAGAGAAGGAGCCCTTAATAACGAGGAACTGTCGTTAATTGTCAGGCTAAGGCGTCAGAGGGCGCCGGGGAGGATGGCAAACTGAACATGATGGAAATCACCCTAAAGCAACTCAGAGACAAGGTAAGTCAATTGCGTTGATTCACCAGTAGACTCAGTAGACTCGGTAGACTGTGAAGTCTATACCGGCAAACTTGGCACATAAATTTTACCCCTTAAAACCTGAATCTTGTCCTACCATATCTGATACCATATCCTAGTGTATATATACATACTAGGTTATGGCCGCGACTTCGTTCACGCTTGACTTGAAATACCTGTGACACAAGTACCGCATTATTTAAGAATGGGAGCTAGCTGTGGACCCTACTACAAACCGCTCCTGGGAAAATTCCCGCGGGATTCCTGGGAGAAACAAATCACAACACATTTTATGACATAAAAATTGCTATTGTGTTTTTTTTAATGGCAGGAGTTCAGCAGACAGGCAGACGGCCCACTCGATGGAAATCGGTTACCATCGCCTATGGACATTTGCAACAGCAAAGGTGCTACAACTGCGCTGCTGCTCTCTTAAGGGAGACTGGAACCTGGTCACTAATGCCGGAACACAACTCAAGGTTGTTTTGGCGACATACTTTAGACCAGGGGTGGTAGCCCTACCACCTGGCTGTGGGTAGTTTAGTCGCCTCTTAAAACAGGCCACCAGGCCGCAGGAAATTGTATTCTTTCTCCGTTCCTGCACGGATAGGACGGACAAAATTACGTAGGATTTTTTTTTACCTGGCCATTTTAAATCATTCGCAGAAAGATTCCCGCTGAATTCCCAGGGTACAAAGTAGTGAAGATTTTAAGCCTAAAAATTTGCTGTCGATCAACGAAAACCGCATCGAAATCGGCCTCGCAGTTTTTACGTGAATGCCGAACAAACAGACGAACCGACAAACAGAAATCTAAAAAAATGCATCATGTCTTCCATCGGTTATATAGTCTATTCCAGTTTTTTTTTTTAATAGCATCAATGTACAGACACGACATGTTTAGAAGCGGAGTTGCGAGTAACTGCTAGAACGATTTTTTTAAATTAGGTGGAAGCAGCCAAAGCTATAGTAGAAAGCAAGAAGTCGGACCTCGACAACAACAAGACTCAACTGTCAGAGCTGACCGCCTCTGTGACTGAACTGGGCGACAAGTGCAACCAGGTGTGGCAGTTGTACGAGGAGCGCAGAAGGGAGTACATGGAGCGAAGGTCGACCGCGCCCGCCGAGAGCGCGTGGCCCACTTCCGGTGAGGAAATACACCATAGTCTTTGACATCTGTCGAGTGAGTGAGTTACCAGGTTGTTGGGTGAGGGATAGCCCATGAAAGAGTTGGCAAGAGTGAGTAAGAGAAATATTGAGTGAGGGAGAATTTGTAAGAAACTCGAGAGTAAGTGAGTATTAGAGTTATTGAGAGAATGATAGTAGGATAAAAAACTTGGCGATAGTGAGTGATTAGGAGGATTATTGAGTGCAGGAGACTTGATAAAGTTATTAACAGAATGAGAGTCAATGAAAACTTGCCAAGAGTGAGTGCGGAAGAAAAATTTTGAGAAAGTTAACTAAAGTGAGTGAACAATGGAGATATTGACAGTCTATGAGAAACTTCGCTGCGACGGCTAGCGACAGTTATAATTCAGCAAAAATTGTAATGTTTGGATATTCGTGGCACTGTCGTTAGTCGCCCTACGTCGCCTTCCGAGTCGAATCATACGAAGTAAATTAAAGACAGTATGTAATTTGTAATTTATTTGTAGAGTAAACGCGGTCGAGATGCGAGCACTGCGCAAAATCTGCGGAGTGACGCTCGCGGACCGCGTTCCTAATACCGAAGCAAGAAAGAGAGTTGCTCTGAAAGAATTCATGATGAAAGAATGACTAAACAGATATACAATGCAAAAGTGGATGGATGCAGAAGTCGTGGAAGGCCACGACACAGCTTCCATGATCAAATTGATCGTGTACTAGCAGAAGGTGATGTCAGGAGCCTTAAGAACAGACGAGCGTGCATGACAAGAGCTATGAATGTCAAAGAAGCGAGTGAGGTGTGTAAGAATAAGCCTGAATGGCCCTCTGTTGTTCGTGCCTGCAAGGGAACTGGTGTGAAGTTATGTATGAATGTATGTAGTATGTCATTTAACTATTTATTTCATTTTATCTCCATCTGCCCGACACGCCCTAATTGAAGTCAGAAGAGGAATCATACATACCATCACAGTAGTAACCCATATAAAACCACAGTTAAAACCATGTTCGCGAAAATGAATGTTACGCCGTGATTTGTTATGGTTATAAGGTTCAAATGAGAATTTATAAAAAAGTTGCGAGGATTTTCGGTTAATAACATTACGTAAAAATTTAGTAGAACAGTTAATTTTAGAAACTAGGATAATCGATTGAACAAACCATCCTAAAAATACACAAAAAAAATCGGGAATTTTAGTTTATGAATGAACCTTGTTTGTCTGTCTAGCGTATTCTTTTGTTATTAGATGCAGATTGGGGCACTTCGAACGACGCTTGGGGCGACGACGGTGTTGCTGCAACAGCCACTGAAGCAGTCGACGATGCGTGGGGTGACGCACCAGCGACCACTGGTAAATCTGAATATTACCAATAACCAACCATAAAGCCAATTCCGTCCTCGGCTCGTGCTGTTTTATCGACGTTTTTGCGCGTTATACCTAATTTCACACATTTTTTAATACCAACCGCAAAGCCATTTCCGTCACAGACTCGTGCTGTTATATCGACATTTTTGCGCGTTATACTTAATTTCACACATTTTTTAATACCAACCGCAAAGCCATTTCCGTCACAGACTCGTGCTGTTATATCGACATTTTTGCGCGTTATACTTAATTTCACACATTTTTCAATAACAACCACAAAGCCAATTCCGTCCTCGACTCTTGCTGTTTTATCGACCTTTTTGCGCGTTATACGTAATTTCACACATTTTTTTTTAATACCAACCACAAAGCCAATTCCGTCCTCGACTCGTGCTGTTTTATCGACCTTTTTGCGCGTTATACATAATTTCAAGTGATTTTTTTTGAAATATCAGCCACGGAGCCGGTGGTTGCACCCACGATTCGCGTGTGGCGCTGCGTGTATGAGTTCACCGCGAGGAGCGCGGACGAGCTGAGCCTGCAGCCGGGGGACGTGGTGAGCGATGCGCCCGCGCCGCGCGGCAACGCCGAGCCCGGCTGGCGGTGGGGCACGGCCAGGGGTGAGTCTCCCCGTCCTCAGCCTACCGTTATCCCACTAATGGGTCCCGAATCTGCTATTACAATCCTGTCAAAATATTTTTCTTTTGAAGCGAAACTTCTTTAGTAACGTTGTTATGTGAAACTCGATGAAACGAAAAAATCGACACTAAAAAGAGATAAACACATATAGGACTAATCCTGTGAGAGAATGAGATAGAATACATTATATTTAATCATTTAAACACTATGCTCATACAGATAGAGCTGGAAATGTTTTTGAAGGTTTTCGTTAATACCTCAAATTTCGTGATTTAAAGCTTAAATATATTATACAGATATAATGTATGAAATGTGACGCCACGAAATTTAGAATCCCTGTCACCCCTTGTCATACTTTGTTTTACTTCTACTGCGTAAACTGCACACATACACACATTTTTTTTACACTTGGCTTAAAATGGCTAACATAGTTAGGATACGTTCTCTAATTTGTAGGATGTCGATAGCTAAGTTGTTTTTTTTAATACATAAGGGAACTCTGGGTATAACGATTAACGTTTCAGGCCAATCGGGCTGGTTCCCGGAGTCGTACGTTGAGGACATCAACGCGGCGTTGGCCTACCCGACCGAAGTCATCGAGACCATTGAAACGAAAACGCAGTTGGAAGGTATGACCTACGATCGGTCGAGGCTTAGAACCGGTTTCAATTGCTTATAACCGGTTTAAAGTTAACCCGTTTCAAACGCTTATAACTAGTCTCAAATTAACCCCTTTCAATCTCTTATAACCGGTTTAAAATTAACTCGTTTCAAACGATTATAACCGGTTTAGAATTAACCCGTTTCAAACGATTATAACCGGTTTAAACTAACCTCTTTCCATCTCTTATAACCGGTTTAAAGTTAACCCGTTTCGAACCATTATAACCGGTTTAGAATTAACCCGTTTCAAACGCTTATAACCGGTTTAAAATTAAGCTCTCCATCTCTTATAACCGGTTTAAAGTTGACCCGTTACAAACGATTATAACCGGTTTAGAATTAGGCCGTTTCAAACGCTTATAACCGGTTTAAAATTAACCTCTTTCCATCTCTTATAACCGGTTTAAAGTTAAACTCGTTTCAAACGATTATAACCGGTTTCGAATTAAGCCGTTGCAAACGCTTATAACCGGTTTAAAAGTAACCTCTCCATCTCTTATAACCGGTTTGAAGATAACCCGTTTCAAACGCTTATAACCGGTTTAAACTAACCTCTTTCCATCTCTTATAACCGGTTTAAAGTTAACTCGTTTCAAACGCTTATAACCGGTTTAAAATTAACCTCTTTCCATCTCTTATAACCGGTTTAAAGTTAACCCGTTTCAAACGCTTATAACTAGTTTAAAATTAACCCCCTATATCTTATCTCTGTCTGTATTTATTAAATTTAAACTGAATCCAGGTATAGCAGAAGTGCCGGAGGCGGAGATCACCAACGATTTGGGCGGCGCCATGCCACCTGTTGGTAAGTTTTTTTTCTTTTCCACTATGATTGGCCGGTTAAAATATGAAATAAGCTCCATACAAGTGTAGCAGCCGGGATGGTGGTTAAATAATACTTCAGATGGCAGAGAGTAGTGTTCACTGTCGAGCGCTGATGAGGACTGAAGTGAACTCGTTTATTTTGGAAACGGTAAACTTAAGTACAAATATTGACAAGTCGTACAGCTAGTACTATGTGTGAGCGAGATGGATGATGTGCGAGCGGGATAGAGCAACTAGTAATATGGGCGCACCCGCGTTACGCTAGCCAGTTCTCCGTTATCCGTTGCGATGACTATATGTATGCAACTCGTATAAAAGTAATGTTAAAATTCAATCGATGGTAGGAGAAGTGAATGAATAGTATGATATAGGAATCAGCCAAACGTAGATATTGTAGAGATATAAATTTAGTACTTTGGTTGGACAGAAGGCGGTGACTTCTATATAGCGGCGTATCCTTACTCCTCTGGTGAGCCAGGGGACCTCACCTTCGAGGCTGGGGAGAGGATCGAGGTCACCAGAAGAGATGGAGACTGGTGGACGGGGAGAATCGGGATCAGGTGAGAAGGATCCATTCCAACATCCTTGAACCACTTCGTTTATGTTTTTTCTTAACGCATTAGTTCCGCAGACAACCCGACGATACACTTGATGGAAAGCGGTTACCATCGCGTATGGACATTTGCAACACCAAAGGTTAGACTACCAATGTGCGGCCACTATCTAACGAAAGACTGGAACCTGGCCACTGATGCTGGATAGTCTCTAGACCAGGGGTGGTAGCCATCCAGACGGGCAAATACCCTACCACCTGGCTGTAGGTTGTTTTGTCGCCTCTTACGGCAGGCTGTGTAAAAATATGTGCGTGATAATAGCGCCATCTAGTATAAAATTGACTTAGATTTAAAATTTTAAAACTTAACCCACTAGATGGCGCTATCAGAAATGCTCATGAAATGTCGATAAAACAGATCAGAATGTATGTATGTTATTTCAGAACTGGTATATTCCCATCGAATTATGTGACAAAAGATACTACGGGGGATGTTGTGGACTCGAATGCGCCGTCGTCTATCCCGGCCACTATCCCCGAGGCCCCGGAGCCACCGCCGGAGCCCGAGGTCCAGGAAACGCCCGCCGTGCCGCCGCAACCAGCACCCACTTCGCCTCCCATACAGGTATATTTATCACTAGTCGGCAACCAAATCCTTCTTTAAATAAAATCCTATAAATATATAGAACTAGCTTTGCCCGCGGTTTCACCCGCGTGGTGAATGAAAAATCGTTATATGTTGGATAATACGTATATAAAAAGGTGACCGTGTGTGTGTCCAGGAGCAGAAGTCGTCGACGCCCATCTCGTCGGAGGTGGCGGGCATCACCGAGGCGCTGGTGCAGGGCTCCGGGGGCTCCGGAGGGGCGAGGCCGCCATCCGCCGCGCGCCGCGACTCCGGCCGCGACTCGGCCTCCGGGCGCCGGAAGCCGGAGATCGCGCAGGCCATAGCCTCCTACACGCCGACCAGGTATGATCTTATACTAATATATAAAGCTGAAGTGTTTGTTCGTTTGAACGCTCTAATCTCACGAACAACTTGGTCTGATTTGAATAGCCCATTTATCGAGGAAGGCTATAGGCTACATATCATCACGCTAAGACTAATAGGAGCGGAACACCAATGAAGAATGTTTCAAAGTCGGGGAGTTTTGAGTTCAGCAAACAGGCAGACGACCCACCCGATGAAAAGCGATTACTATCGCCTATGGACATTTGCAACCCCAAAGGGGCTACCAAAGTGCTGCCACTCTTTAGGAGGGGGCTCAGACTGAAACCTGGACACTAATGTCGGAACAACTCAAAGTTACTATCGCAGCATGACTTGGGGCAGTATTTTGATGCATTGGGTATTTTTTGCGATTTATCTAAAGCATTTGAATATGTCCAACACAAAACACTGATCAGGAAACAAAATCACTACGGTATAAGAGGCTTGGCGCTCGACCTTTTGACATGTTACCTAAATGGTAGGATTCATAGGGTCGAGATCAATGGAAAAAGGTTTAAAGGTTAAGGTTTAAGGTTGTTAATATAGGAGTCCCACAAGGATCGATTCTTGGCCCCTTTCTGTTTCTCGTTTATATCAATGATTTGCCTTTCTTGGTGAAAAAGAATCACGACATTGTGTTGTTTTTGATGATACATCTTTAATTTTTAAAATAATGCGACATAAAACAAATTTTGCCATGAAAAATTTACTATTAAATAACAAAAAAAAAACTAAATTTATTAATTTTTCCATGTCAAATGTTAAACCTGTAAAAACTAATGTGCTTTAAATGTAGAGACTCTGGAGGATGTAGGGTCAACGGTTTTTCTCGGTATTACTTCAGATTCTAAACTACTGTGGGTCCCCCATCTAAATAAATTGGCAAATAACTAAGATTCATGATTGATGTTTGATACTGTCATGTCGTATGTCTGTTATAGAATAGAATATACGTTATTGTACAGAAATGCTACATAAAATCAAGGACACCAATATACAAGTATGGTGGTCTTATTGCTAATGGTGATATTCTATTATGAGGTAATAATGCAGCTGATATAAATACCATTTTTATCCTCTAGAAACGTGCTATTCGCTAAATTTACAACATGGGAGCACGGGATTCCTTGGCTGATAAGTTCAAAGAATTAAATATGTATGTTAATGATTTTTTTTATTGCAAGAGTTCAGCAGACAGGCAGACGGCCCACTTGATGGAAAGCTGTTACCATTGCCTATGGAAATTTGCAACACCAAAGGTGCTACAAATGCGCTGCTGCTCTCTTAAGGGAGACTGGAACCTGGTCACGAATGCCGGAACACAACTCAAGGTTGTTATTGCGACACACTCTAGACCAGGGGTGGTAGCCATCCAGACGGGCAAATAGCCTACCACCTGGCTGTGGGTTGTTTTGTCGCCCCAGCGCAGGAATTTGTATTCTTTTCCCGTTCGGGTAGTAAACAGTAACATGCGCCCATTAAACTATATTTTTCAATACTCAGCGCTGAGCAACTGTCCCTCCAGAAGGGCCAGTTGCTGGTGGTAAGGAAGAAATCCGACAGCGGCTGGTGGGAAGGCGAGCTCCAGGCCAAGGGGAGGAACAAACAAGTCGGATGGTTCCCGGCCAGTTACGTCAAGGTGAGGGGGGAATTTGGTGGGGGTACTCTTTAGGTATATTTGTACTCGTTTGACTTGAGATGAAGTCAATGTAATTTATTTTGTGTATACAAGCTTCGACAGGTCTTCTCGTCGACCATTCCGCAATGCTTGAAGACGAAAGTCTTCGAGCAGTGCGTCCTACCCATCATGACATATGGTGCCGAGACATGGATACTGGCAGCGGGACTGGTCCACAAGTTCCAAGTCGCTCAATGGGCTATGGAGTGAGATATATTGGGTGTTTCTCTTCTGGATAGAATTATAAATGAGGACATCCGTAAGAGAGCGAAGGTAACCGACATAGTGGGCCGGTCACGTCTGTCGCAGAACCGACGGCCGATGGAGCAAACGAGTCCTGGAGTGGAGACCGCGTCTCGGCGAACGTAGCGGGACTGACGGCCTGCGCAAGATCCGCCGGCTGGGGCTGGATGAGGGAGACGGGAGACCGGGATATGTGGCGCGTACTTGGGGAGGCCTGCGTCCAGCAGTGGACTGAGAGTGGCTGAAGAAGAAGAAGCAGATACAAGTTTCAATGTGGTGTCCATCATTATAACAATTTAAGTGTCGTTGCGTCCTGCCACATACGTAGCTTACAAAATAATCGAATTTGAAATTACTAAGGTCCTAAAAAAAAAAAAAATATACAATTTACAATAAGGGGCCATTCATGAATTAACTTCACACTTTAAGGTGGGGGGAGGTTCGCCCAAATGTGACAAGGGGTGGGAGTGGGGGGAGGTTCGCCCAAGTGTGACAAGGGGTGGGAGTGGGGGGAGGTTCGCCCAAGTGTGACAAGGGGTGAGAGTGGGGGGAGGTTCGCCCAAGTGTGACAAGGGGTGGGAGTGGGGGGAGTTTCGCCGCCCAAGTGTGACAAGGGGTGGGAGTGGGAGGAGGTTCGCCCAAGTGTGACAAGAGGTGGGAGTGGGGGGAGGTTCGCCCAAGTGTGACAAGGGGTGGGAGTGGGGGGAGGTTCGCCCAAGTGTGACAAGGGGTGGGAGTGGGGGGAGGTTCGCCCAAGTGTGACAAGGGGTAGGAGTGGGGGGAGGTTCGCCCAAGTGTGACAAGGGGTGGAAGTGGGGGGAGGTTCGCCCAAGTGTGACAAGGGGTGGGAGTGGGGGGAGGTTCGCCCAAGTGTGACAAGGGATGGGAGTGGGGGGAGGTTCGCCCAAGTGTGACAAGGGGTGGGAGTGGGGGGAGGTTCGCCCAAGTGTGACAAGGGGTGGGAGTGGGGGGAGGTTCGCCCAAGTGTGACAAGGGGTGGGAGGCGTCCTAAAAATCGTGACGTCATTTTTCAAAATCTAATTAAACTGTCCCGGCAGACGTTGTTCTGCCCTGAAGAAATAAAATTTGGAACCCGATTGCAGCGCCACCTACCGGGTCCAAATGTAAGCTATCCTATCTTTCAAGTTGGATCAAACTGCACACGGTGTGAAAATTTGATTAAAATCGGTCAAGTAGTTTAGGAGTCCATCGAGGACAAACAACGTGACACGTAATGTATACATATTAAGAGAGAGATATTGAAGCCCACGTATACTTATATAGTGAGTCGTCACGATATCTCGGGAACTATAATACCTATAGACTTGAAATTTGGCATGGACCTTCCTTTCGCCATGTGGAGGTCAGCTAAAAACGGGTTTTACGGCACGCGAAGCGGGCGGGTATCAGTTAGTAGTTTATATTAGAGAAGGAGTTTTTTTCCACGATACTTAAGCGTGTGAATGGCGGACATAGAATATAATAACATCATACCACTTTAAAAATTAATATGAATCGTGATTTTCACGATCCGTTAAAAGTAACGATTCGTCAATGTGTGAACGAGCCCTTAGTGGTCTGAATTAGATTTTAACGTATCATATTATCTATACAGATAAATAAAATTGAAGTGTCTGTTTGTAATGTGAAACAAATCAGAGGGATTATTCGGACCAGGATGAATGAATGAATGAATGAAAACACTTTATTGTTCACCAAAAATTTAAACTTAAAAACTAGATACAATAAATGTTGAACAAAGGGCGGCCTTATCGCTTAAAGCGATCTCTTCCAGGCAACCCCTAGAGTACCCCAGGAGTCCGTTTGTTCCGGCTAATCTCTGAAATGGCTGAACCGATTTTGACGGGAGTCACACTGGCCGATAGCCGATGTTGTAAGCAGTACTTTGGCTACTTTTTTTTTTGCTTAAGGTGCCGCAAAAAGAAATTCCACGCGGACGAAGTCGCGGGCACACACAGCTAGTTGACAATACGTTCCATGTTCCTTTACAGATACTGCAGTCGTCCGGCAAAACATCCGGTAGAACGACGCCGGTTCTATCCAAGATGGACACGCTTCCGGCGGAGACTGTCATAGACAAGGTAAACTAATGTAAGGTAAACACGGAAGAAGAATTTAATCCACCTAAACTTGTCTTGTGAAATTATTAAAAATCTAATTCTAGCCGCCATACTAAAGTTCCATACAAATTAGGGCTGCCAGCACTAAAAAACACTTGTTTATTCGTTAACGGCGTTGTTTTTACAGTTATAAAAAGATGCAATTTGGCAACAGACGATAACTATGAAATTATCCTAGATAGCAGTCCGAGCATTATAAGAGACTAGAGTTTACCCCGCGGCTGCGCCTCAAAATTACAAAAATGACCAAAATGGCTTTCTGGGATAAGCTTTACCTAAATCTATCCCTCTATCCAGGATGAAAAGCATCCCTTGTCCACCTTCGGTATTAAAATTACCTGTATACTGAATTTCAGCCAAATCGGTCCAATAGTTTTTCCGTAAAAGCATAACAAAGGGAGAGAGACAAACATATTTTTATCCCGTAAAGTATCCCATTTTTCGGGATAAAAACTATCCTAAGCTTGTCCTCGACATCGAAAATATATAATTATACATATATATATATATATATATATATATATATATATATATATATATATATATATACTGAGTTTCAGCTAAATCGGTCCAGTAGTTTTTCCGTGAAAACGGAACAGACAGACGGACAGAGTTACTTTCGCATTTATAATATTAATAGGGATATACAGAATAAGCGACGAATGCTTTTTTTTTTTAATTATGCTTAAAAAATACATTAAATCAATAAAAAAAAACATTACACACACTACCATGTATTTGACACACACACACACACACACGCATATATTATACTCTTTTGTTTATTGTTCAAGTCAAATTAATAATGTAGCCTTGGCGAAGTCTGTGATTATAGAAGTATATAGTCTTTGACATTAATTATTATGGTCGAATTACCACGAGTTATATTAAATGGGGATGATTATGTTAGACCAGTGTTATATATTTACAAATGTCTCTGAAAAGAAAATATAATATGTATATAATTTTTCAATTCCCATCATCAACCACATACACGCACGCACGCACCCGCGCACGCACGCACACGCACACGCGCACGCACGCACTTACACGCACACGCGCACGCGCACGCGCGCGCACGCACACCTTCATCAATTAACCTGAGCATATCTATATGCTAAGGCTTGTAATTTGCAATACTTTTATTTATGTTGTTGATTTATATAGTTATTTGTCTGTAAGCCTTACCTACTAAAATAATTAGAGACGCCACGAATAGTGGTTTGCCCGAATGCCGAATATTCGGCCACGCTCTGAGCCGAAAATTCGGCGTACGATATGTGTAATTCGCGCGCAGCGGGTTCGTATTGAAGCAATAATTTGTGAACACTTGACAATTTTGTCATCGGGTGTAAATTTATTTGAATTACCTCAGTAATATAATTATTTATTAATAATAATATCGACGGGTCCAAGGTTATTTGTGTTAAGCGACTTTTGCGAAATTGTGTCGATAGAGGTGTTTGAAGTTTCAATGACCCACAAAAAGACTTCATTAGTAAACTATATTTAAAAAAGAAAAAAAAACTGTAGTTTTTAGTTGGAAACCAGGTTCATTATAATTCCTTAAGTTTGAGACATTAGGATGCAAGAAAACCATCAAGTCAATTCTGACACAAAATGTCGCTTAAAACAAATAGCTTTTCACCCCTCGATATAATGTATAGTTTGCCGTGACTTCGCTCTAGGTCCAAGCGGAAGGTCAGCGTTGGTCTAACAGACATTCTTGCTGAGCTTAATCTAATTGTTAGGACATATATTTATACCTATACCACACATATATATACATACATACATACATACATACATAATTTCACGCCAGCTCCCTTGCGGGGTAGGCACGAAGAACAGAGCGCCATTCATGCTTATTCTTACACACCTCACTCGCTTCTTTGATATTCATAGCTCTCGTCATGCAAGCTCGTCTGTTCTTAAGGCTCCTGACATCACCCTCTGCTAGGTACACGATCGATTTGGTCATGGAAGGTGTGTCGTGGCCTTCCACGACTTCTGCGTCCATCCACTTTCCACATGCCCGAACCACCGGAGCATTCCTCTCCTTACCTTCACCCCGACACTCTCTATCGGACCAACTCTCTACCGCACATATTAAGTGAAGTTAAGTTGATGGAAGTAAAATTATATTTTAAGAAAGAATACAATTTCCAGCGTTGGGGCGGCCTGTCGTAAGAGGCGACAAAACTACCCACAGCCAGGTGGTAGGGCTACCACCTCTGGTCTAAAGTATGTCGCCATAACAACCTTGAGTTGTGTTCCGGCATTAGTGACCAAGTTCCAGTTGCAAATTGGTGTTGCAAATGGCCATAGGCGATGGTAACCGCTTTCCATCAAGTGGGCCGTCTGCCTGCCTGCTGATCTCCGGCAATAAAAAAAAAAAAATACCTTCAAAAAGTGTTCTCCAGCGGAACTTATTTTGAATAAAAACTATTGAATTTGAATATTCTTTCTTGATACTTCGTGGTTGGTTTCTCTCTTTTTTTTTGTTGTGCTTTATTTTTTTTTTATTGCAAGAGTTCAGCAGACAGGCAGACGGCCCACTTGATGGAAAGCGGTTACCATCGCCTATGGACATTTGCAACAGCAAAGGCGCTACAAATGCGCTGCTGCTCTCTCAAGGGTGACTGGAACCTGGTCCCTAATGCCGGAACACAACTCAAGGTTGTTATGGCGACATACTCTAGACCAGGGGTGGTAGCCCTACCACCTGGCTGTGGGTAGTTTTGTCGCCTCTTACGACAGACCGCGCCCCCACGCAGGAATTTGTATTCTTTCTCCGTTCCTGCACGGATAAAACTATTATTTTTATTTATTTATTACTTTAAATCTGTTTGTTTCACTCGTATATGTTCGTCCTAAAAATAAACCACATTTTTTTTCTGATCACGGCTGAATCTTCGGAATGACATAATTAAATAAATAGGTGGTAGGGCATTTGCCCGACTGGATGGCTACCACCCCTGGTCTAGAGCACGCCGCCATAACAACTTTGAGTTGTGTTCCGGCATTAGTGACCAGGTTTCAGTCTCCCTTAAGAGAGCAGCAGCGCATTTGTAGCACGTTCGGTGTTGCAAATGTCCATGGGCGATGGTAACCGCTTTCCATCGAGTGGGCCGTCTGCCTGTCCGCTGAACTCCTGCAATAAAAAAAAATGAATTAACGCGACAAAATGTGTTTCAGGTGATCGCGCTGTACCCGTACATTGCGCAGAATGCCGACGAGTTGAGTTTCGAGAAGGACGATATTATTGCCGTGACGGACAGAAGCCAGGACCCGGCCTGGTGGCAAGGTATCCTCCACTTGCCTATGTATTTCATTTCCCAATTAAAAATCAAATTTTCGCCAAAAACTTTCATTAACGCTTTAAGACGGAACCCCCCACAAATTTGTGATCGAACTGTCATGACGGCTAATCGGGAAGCACCACAAATTAATGATCGAACTGTCATGACGGCTAATCGGGAAGTACCACAAATTAGTGCTCAAACTGTCATGACGGCTAATTGGGAAGCACCACAAATTAGTGATCGAACTGTCATGACGGCTAATCCGGAAACACCACAAATTTGTGATCGAACTGTCATGACGGTTATTCGGGAAGCACCACAAATTTGTGACCGAACTGTCATGACGGCTTATCGGGAAGCACCACAAATTTGTGACCGAACTGTCATGACGGCTAATCGGGAAGCACCACAAATTTGTGATCGAACTGTCATGACGGTTAATTAAGAACCACCACAAATTAGTGATCGAACTGTCATTACGGCTTATCGGGAAGCACCACAAATTTGTGACCGAACTGTCATGACGGCTAATTGGGAAGCACCACAAATTAATGATCGAACTGTCATGACGGCTAATTGGGAAGCACCACGAATTTGTGATCGAACTGTCATGACGGCTAATTGGGAAGCACCACAAATTTGTGTTCGAACTGTCATGACGGCTAATCGGGAAGCACCACAAATTAGTGATCGAACTGTCATGACGGCTAATCGGGAAGCACCACAAATTAGTGATCGAACTGTCATGACGGCTAATCGGGAAGCACCACAAATTAGTGATCGAACTGTCATGACGGCTAATCGGGAAGCACCACAAATTAGTGATCGAACTGTCATGACGGCTAATCGGGAAGCACCACAAATTTGTGATCGAACTGTCATGACGGCTAATCGGGAAGCACCACAAATTAGTGATCGAACTGTCATGACGGCTAATCGGGAAACACCACAAATTAGTGAGCGAACTGTCATGACGGCTAATCGGGAAGCACCACAAATTAGTGATCGAACTGTCATGACGGCTAATCGGGAAGCACCACAAATTAGTGATCGAACTGTCATGACGGCTAATCGGGAAGCACCACAAATTAGTGATCGAACTGTCATGACGGCTAATCGGGAAACACCACAAATTAGTGATCGAACTGTCATGACGGCTAATCGGGAAGCACCACAAATTAGTGATCGAACTGTCATGACGGCTAATCGGGAAGCACCACAAATTAGTGATCGAACTGTCATGACGGCTAATCGGGAAGCACCACAAATTAGTGATCGAACTGTCATGACGGCTAATCGGGAAGCACCACAAATTTGTGATCGAACTGTCATGACGCCTAATTGGGAAGCACCACAAATTTGTGATCGAACTGTCATGACGGCTAATCGGGAAGCACCACAAATTAGTGATCGAACTGTCATGACGGCTAATCGGGAAGCACCACAAATTTGTCGTCAAATAAAGATAATTGAGCCGAACGTTGAACTGATTGATGCTTTCTCCCTCTAACTACATAGAATTTGTGTTATGAGTAAAAGAGACGGTATAATTCTCTTGGTTTTGGCGCTGCAATTTTGATGGCAGCTGGCAGATTATGGACAAAAATAATATTAACTTTGTACCCTCAAAAGGATTACGTTGTAGTCAATAATATGTATTTTGTACCAGACCCATCCATCCTTAAAATATTGAGGGTGTTTGGACCAAACTGACCCCAGATCCGATCTTTTGGTCCATAAATCCTCTAAATGTTGCGGGTGTTTGGACCAAACTGACCCCCAGGTTCGCTCTTGGTCCATAAACCCTCTAATTGTTGCGGGTGTTTGGACCAAACTGACCACAGATTAGCTCTTTTGGTCCGTAAACCCTCTAAATGTTGCGGGTGTTTGGACCAAACTGACCCCAGATTTGCTCTTTTGGCCCATAAACCCTCTAAATGTTGCAGGTGTTTGGACCAAACTGAGCCCAGGTTCGCTCTTTTGGTCCATAAATCCTCTAATTTTTGAGGGTGTTTGGACCAAACTGACCCCAAATTTGCTCTTTTGGCCCATAAACCCTCTAAATGTTGCGGATGTTTGGACCAAACCGACCCCAGATTTGCTCTTTTGGCCCATAAACCCTCTAAATGTTGCGGGTGTTTGGACCAAACTGACCCCAGGTTCGCTCTTTTGGTCCATAAACCCTCTAATTTTTGAGGGTGTTTGGACCAAACTGACCACAGATTCCGTCTTGGTCCATAAATCCTCTAAATGGTGCGGTTGTTTGGACCAAACCGACCCCAGATTTGCTCTTTTGGCCCATAAACCCTCTAAATGTTGCGGGTGTTTGGACCAAACTGACCCCAGGTTCGCTCTTCTGGTCCATAAACCCTCTAATTTTTGAGGGTATTTGGACCAAACTGACCCCAGATTCCGTTTTTTGGTCCATAAATCCTCTAAATGTTGCGGGTGTTTGGACCAAACCGATTCCAGATTTGCTCTTTTGGCCCATAAACCCTCTAAATGTTGCGGGTGTTTGGACCAAACTGACCCCAGGTTCGCTCTTTTGGTCCATAAACCCTCTAATTTTTGAGGGTGTTTGGACCAAACCGACCCAAGATTCGCTCTTTTGGTCCATAAACCCTCTAAATGTTGAGTGTGTGGGAGAGCATAACCTTTACATAAATCTCTCCCATTATCAAGGATGAACAGTATCCTTTGTCCACCCTCGGTATTAAAATTACATATGTACCGAATTTCAGCCAAATCGGTCCAATAGTTTTTCCGTGAAACCGTAACAAACAGACAGAGTTACTTTCGCATTTATATAATATTAATAGGGATATATCAACTTATATTTTTTTTTTTTCAACTTACAGGTGAACTTCGAGGCATGACAGGATTGTTCCCGAGTAACTATGTAACCAAATTAGTTAACTAAACGCACATTATCGTATTTTCAGTAGTATTATTAATAATTGAATTGAAAATTGCAATTACTATAGTTTAAAAAAATAAAATAAACTAAAAAAAAATTTCGTCCCAAAGTCAAAGGGCGCGGGTTCGATCCTGGCACTTAGTCAGTTTTCTGATCTAACGTGCATATTGTTACAATCACCACGTGCTAATAACGGTGAAGGAAAACATCGCGATGCGACCTGCACACCGAGATAACCGATGTGTCGAACCTGCCAAGCCGCCTTGATCCCCCTATAATGGGAGGCCCGAGCCCAGCAATGGGACATTTATGGGCTGATAATTATATTATAATTATTACATAAATTAACTCTGTAAAGAATTTTAACTTCTTTATATTGTATTCTACCCATAATCCCTTGTGACTCTAAGCAGAATACTGAGGTACATACATACATACATACATACATAACTTCACGCCAGTTCCCTTGCGGGGTAGGCACGAGCTGAGGTGCCCCCCCGGATTGCCCCACAGGGGTCCAATTCTACTATTTCAACATATTAAAAGTTGTGAACATATTCAAAGCACGAATCCGGTATGGTTGATCGGGCTAAGCCTTTGCCGGCCTAGGTCGCTGCAACGCACAGGTTCCCGGTTCGATTCCCGGTATGGCAAATTTTGGAAAAGAATTTTCTCCCTTAATTGGGGATGTACAATATATGCCTCCAGTCCTCTGATCACCTGAAGAGTCGTTTTAATGATGATTTGTAGAGGCTCATTGCCTCGGGACCCCGAGGTCCAGGTGTCTCGACAGCAAACAGCACAAATTACTCTTACTAAAAGAAACTACAGTAAGTTGTTAAATTAAAAAAAAATACTACATTACTTAATAAGCGATGAAAATATAAGTGTAATAACAGTATTATAAAAAGAAATATTTAAATAAGATATTCAATAAAAACAAGAGGTTCTTTATCGCACGTTGCTCAGAGGCGACGGATAGAAGTGTAACCGCAACGAAAAATGCTGACCGCTTGTAGTGTATGCCTCTACGCCATCTGTGGATTTTTTTTTATTGCCGAAGAACATCAGACTGGCCGACGGTCCAACTGTGATGGAAAGTGGTTACCGTCGCCCATGGGCACTAGCAAAAGCTAGCTGTCGGCCTTAAAGGAGAAACTATCATATATTATTTCGGGCAACTGTCGCAGATGGTGCAATTTTAATTTCCTTACAATCTATATAAAATATAAAATGTTCCTGTCATAGTGTTTGACCGCGATGAACTCGGAAACTGCTCAACCGATTTTGATGATTTTCTTTCAATATGCTCGATTTGTTTCAACTCAGGACATAGGGTAGGTTACATTTTAATCTATAGTCAAAAAAAATTCTGATTGCAATTTTTTTTAGACCGAGAGGTCGGTAAGTACTATGAATTTTGCTGTGATCTGAGTTATGTAAAACCCCAACCAATATAAATGTGATATATTTATAAATAAAAATGAACGGTAGAAATCACTCATCTTTACGGTACGCAACTTGAGAACAAATTTGCCGATTTTGATTTTTTTCTGTGTGTTTGAGTGGTTCCCCTGGTTGGTTTAGATTCACAATTGGAATCGGTAGGAGGCACTAGAATTAGGTCCTTGATTTTTTTTTTATATACAATTGATTTGTTTATGTAGAATGAAATTTTGTGCTAAATTTTTTATATATAATTTATATCCATGGGTCCAAGGTTATTTGTTTTAAGCGACATTTGCGAAATTGTGTCGATAGAGGAGTTTGATGTTTCAATGACCCACAAAAAGACTTCATTAGTAAACTACATATATATATAATAAAACTACGTTTTAACGGTTTTAAGCGCGGTAATTTTATTTGATTTTGGTTTTTCCGACGTTTCGGCCACTTTTCAGTGGCCGTGATCACGGAAGACAAAGATGTCAAGTGTCAACGAGTATTGTAAAAGTTTTAAACGTCGGAAAAACCAAAATCAAATAAAATTACCGCGCTTAAAACCGTTAAAACGTAGTTTTATTATGTATACAAGTCGCGAAAACTTAAAAAAATATTACATATATATATATATATATA
Organism: Dendrolimus kikuchii; assembly: GCA_019925095.2. NCBI lineage: Eukaryota > Metazoa > Arthropoda > Insecta > Lepidoptera > Lasiocampidae > Dendrolimus > Dendrolimus kikuchii. Next base: position 38,111,839 of record CM034387.1, read on the forward strand.
TATATATATATATATATATATATATATATATATATATATATATATATATATTATATTTTAAAAAAACTGTAGTTTTTAGTTGGAAACCAGATTCATTATAATTCCTTAAGTTTGAGACATTAGGATGCAAGAAAACCCATCAAGTCAATTCTGTCACAAAATGTCGCTTAAAACAAATAGCCTTTCATCCCTCGGTATATAGCGAAGAGAACTTCCTTCCCACCAGGAGACCCAAAGACACTGAATTAGTTTTATTTATTGGGCGTTTGTAATTGGTTAGTGTATGTGCGTAGAGTATGGCGGCATCTATTTGATGCTTATGTCACTTAGTTGACAGCAGAAGTCGTACTTAGCGACTCTCGCATTAAAAGTAAAATGTAATAAAAAAATGATTATAAATTAAAATGAAACATAGCCTATGGTCCTAAGTTGGAACAAATCCAGCGGAATGAAAAAATTTATCATCAAGATCGGTCGAGTAGTTTCGAAGTTCATCGCGGTCAAATACTGTGACGGCGAGTTTTTATATACACAGATATAACGAAAGCAACTTTGTTCCAACCCGGTGACCCAAAGGCACTGAATTAGTTCTGTTTATTGGGCGTTTGTAATCGGTTAGTATATGTGTGTGTTGCCAGGTGGTAGGGCATTTGTCCGACTGGATGGCTACCACCCCCGGTCTAAAGTATGCCGCCATAACAACCTTGAGTTGTGTTACGGCATTAGTGATCAGGTTCCAGTCTCCCTTAAGGGAGCAGCAGCGCATTCGTAGCAAATGTAAAATGGTTTATTGTAATAAAAGTTATGTTTAATGTTTAAGTGAATTGAGAGCGGGTCCTTCTGACACAAGTATATATTAATACTTAATAGAAGGTCCCAACCCCAAAAAAAATCTTGTATATACTTTTGGAACAAATAAACATTTATTATTATTATTATTAATGTAATTAATTTTATTATATTTTTTCACTCTATTTGTTTATATTTTTTTCATATCAGTTTATCAGTATTCAGTGTATCACTCACAGATAACAACTCATCATGTCTGCAATTGAAAGAGTGATATATATATCTTTGTATCAAAAAGATATATAATCACTCTTTTCTTCTTGGTGAGCGATTTTCCCCATGACCAGTTCGGACGTCCTAAAGCAAACTGGGAGTGTGTTACAGTTCCGGTGTACACATTACAGGACGCGTCCCATAATGCGCCAGGTGGTAGGGTATTTGCTCGACTGGATGGCGACCACCCCTGGTCCAGAGTATGCCGCCATAACAACCTTGTGTTGTATTCCGGCATCAGAGACCAGGTTCCAGACTCCCTTAACAGAGCAGCAGCGCATTTGTAGCAAGCACATTTGGTGTTGCAAATGTCCATAGGCGATGGTAACCGCTTTTCATCGAGTGGGCCATCTGCCTGTCTGCTGATCTCCTGCGATTAAAAAAAAAAAAAATGTGCGTAGGTTTCTATGGCTTATTTGGAGAGGCCATAACTTTTGGCGCAATAAATATTATAGTAGATCATGTACCTATAGTTATTATTGTTCAAAATCATGTATTAATTAATATTATACTATTGAGTAGAAATAAATGTTGAAGATTTAATGAGCTTGTTTTATTTCATCCCTTTATTCATAACAGAAAGAAGGAAAAATCTTTCTTCGAAAACATAGGGACGTACATGATTACATTGCTTACATATTGTTACACGCCTACAAAGTAAATGTACACCTGGTTTATATTACGTTTGCCGCATATGGACATCTTTTGTTTTCTTTGTGTTTAGAATTTGTAAAATAAAAACATTCTTATTTTTATTGTACTTGTTTTATGGCTGCAGGTGTGCAGATTACGGTTTCTGATACGAGCAAGACGTGTGTAGTATATTCGATAGGCGATATAGTGACGGACTTTGCGCGTATTAGTGGATCGTGCAGTTTGTACTGGTTGTGTCCAGTTATATTTGTACCTGTCTTACACGTGTTTGTTCTAATAAATTCTATAGTAATTCCACGGGCATTTTAATTCGAGTCCCGTAGCTCGTATCAATATGATTAAAACAAATGGCATGGTTTGAAAATTTGTACGCTTTGTTTTCGGCACACAAGGTTTGCACTTAGCATATTGCTGTGCAAGAATTATATCCGACCGAATTATAACCTTCCCCTTATATGTTTTTGTTTGCATAGATAATTAAAAAACCACTTTCCATCACAGTTGGGCCGTCGGCCTGTCTGCTGTACTCCAGCAATAAAAATAGGAAATAAAACGACAAAAAATATTTGGTAATTTTTGTTACTGTCAAATTTTACTTTATAAAACTACAGAGTACAGTTTTTACAATTTGACATTTTCGTAAAATTTTATTGTATAGTTGTTTTTGGATTCTAAATGATATATAACTACATAGTAATATATAAAAGCTTTGAATGTATATTATTCAGATTCAATATATATCATTTATGTTAGTTGAATGAATGAATAACTTTATTGCATATACATTAATGTAAAATGGGCGGTGTTGTCCCCAAAGGGGATCTTCTCCAGACTACCCTATACAATTATTATCGACAGAGACTGATATTTACTGACTTCATAATTATTAAACGGAAGATTAATTGTTCACTTATTTGCATTAATCATAATTATATTTTAAAGTTATCATTATTACCATAGTCATTTATTAGTTGTATGTCTTTCGAGGCCACGGGCCATAAAAATGGCCCGGACATTTGGAGGGCTTGCGTGGGGCCATGGAAAGGCCAACACGTAGAGGCCCTTTGACAAATTTAATGTAAATGTGGCGTGACACTGACTGGCGATTATCTCTGTCTACACCATATAGTAATGCACCCAAGGACAAGCCCCGGCCAGCGTAGGACTATTGTGGGAAATGAGGACAAAAAGTACCGGGCTATTGAGGTAAACTGCTAGTGGTACTAGGGGTCTGGGAATATGGAGACTATTTTTTTTTTATTGCAGGAGTTCAGCAGACAGGCAGACGACCCACTTGATGGAAAGCGGTTACCATCGCCTATGGACATTTGCAACACCAAAGGTGCTACAAATGCGCTGCTGCTCTCTTAAAGGAGACTGGAACCTGGTCACTAATGCCGGAACACAACTCAAGGTTGTTATGGCGACATGCTTTAGACGGGGGGTGGTAGCCATCCAGTCGGGCAAATGTCCTACCACCACCTGGCTGTGGGTTGTTTTGTCGCCTCTTACGACAGGCCGCCCGGCCGCAGGAAATTGTATTCTTTCTCCGTTCCTGCACAGATAAGACTATGGCGTCTGCCCGTCGCAATGTTCAGGGAACATGGAAAAATGGGCAGACGGTGACTCGCCACACCCTGCATGGGCCCCTAAAAATGCCATAGAAGGCAGGGGCAACATGGGTGCGAGTGGCTAAGGGGTGTAGAGAGGTGGGCTGCAGGTTCACCGAAGCTACTTCTGACGTGATGCCATTTATCACTTCCACCCCTGGAGCTTGAGTCTTAGCTCTAGCGATCTCCACTCCGTGCCGGCTGGTTAAGGCAAGCACGGAGGCGGGGCCTTGCCTTGGCCCCCGGAGTCAGGTACGAGGTGTCGCTACTCACCTAAGGCTTCGCCACAAAGCCCCCCTGCGGGTTCATTACTCATTTATTTATTATTATTACAACAATTTTTGTAGGATGCTTTTATGCTTAATACTTTAGTGTTTTCTTTTTTTTTTCAAAACTTGAAACCGTTTTATAATTAGCCAATTTTTACAAGCTTTTATTTAACTTACAATGGATGTATGTATGTAAGTTCGGATGAAATCTTGCAAGTTAAATTTAACCAACTTCCCGGTTTCCGATTGAGCTGAAATTTGGCACGCATATGTGTATCGCGTGACAATGCAATAATATGGTACCATGGTGCTGATCTGATGATGGAGTCGGAAGGTGGCCATAGGAACTCCTGTACTAAACAAGATAGACCCGTCGTGTTTGGGCTCGTTTCACTTGTCTTGGCTAGCACTATGGTTACATGATATCCAAGATCTCCAACGCTTGTATTTAAAAACCTTTTTAAAAAGCTTATTAAACGTTATAATTGGTTTTAGTCCGTTCAGTGTAAACGGTTTATTCCGCTAGAATTTTTGACGGCCTCTGTGGTTGAGCGGGGCTAAGCCCTTGCCGGCCTACCTCACTGCAACATAGAGGCTCCGGGTTCGATTCCTGGTATAGTAAATTTCGGAAACGTATTTTCTCCGTTATTTAGTATGGTCTGGGTGTCTGGGATCGGCCCCAGAGTAGACAGTTGTATATTACCCATAACACAAGCGTGACTTGCTTAATTTGGGGATATACAATGTGTTTGTCTGCCGATTAAAAGATTTTAAAAAAATACTGTCTCTATATGATAAGTATTTCTAATATAACTTCCTCCAGTGGTTCTGCTTATCCCAGAGCACTACAATATACGGCTCTTCAAAAAGGGCATAAGGGTCTGTTCAAGCTGGCGCAGAGTCGAAGCGTTAATCTAAAAGTTGATATAGCAAATTTAACCTTATCTTCCCAGCACATATTTGATGCATTACGTCCCGAACTCAAAGGGCGCGGGTTCGATCCTGGCCAGAACGCATGCACCACTTAGCCAGTTTTCTGATCTAATGTGCATATTGTTACAATTACCACGTGCTAATAACGGTGAAGAAAAACATCGTGATGCAACCTGCACATCGAGATAACTAGCGAATCTCGCATTAAAAATAAAATTGTAATAAAGAAATGGTTATAAATTAAAATGAATCATAGCCTATGGTCCTAAGTTGGAACAAATCCAGCGGAATGAAAAAAATGAATCATCAAAATCGGTCGAGCAGTTTCGAAGTTCATCGCGGTCAAATACTGGGACGGGGAGTTTTTATACACACAGATATAGCGAAAGGAACTTTGTTCCAACCAGGTGACCCAAAGGCACTGAATTAGTTCTGTTTATTGGGCGTTTGTAATCGGTTAGTATATGTGTGTATTGCCAGGTGGTAGGGCATTTGTCCGACTGGATGGCTACCACCCCCGGTCTAAAGTATGCCGCCATAACAACCTTGAGTTGTGTTCCGGCTTTAGTGACCAGGTTCCGGTCTCCCTTAAGAGAGCAGCAGCGCGTTTGTAGCACCTTTGGTGTTGCAAATGTCCATAGGCGATGGTAACCGCTTTTCATCGAGTGGGCCGTCTGCCAGTCTGCTGATGTCCTGCGATTAAAAAAAAATAAAATTGACGTAGCTTTCTATGGCTTATTTGGAGATGCTATAACTTTTGGCGCAATAAATATTATAGTAGATCATGTACCTTATAGTTATTATTGTTCAAAATCATGTATTAATTAATATTGTACTTTTGAGTAGAAATAAATGTTGAAGATTTAATAAGCTTGCTTTATTTCATCCCTTTATTCATAACGGAAAGAAAGAAAAATCTTTCTTCGAAAAAATAGGCATGTACATGATTACATTGCTTACATATTGTTACACGCCTACAAAGTAAATGCACACCTGGTTCATATTACGTTTGCCGCATTTGGACATCTTTTGTTTTCTTTGTGTTTAGATTTTTGTAAAATAAAAACATTCTTATTTTTATTGTACTTGCTTATGGCTGCAGGTGTGCAGATTACGGTTTCTGATACGAGCAAGACGTGTGTAGTACATTCGATAGGCGATATAGTGACGGAGTTTGCGCGTATTAGTGGATCGTGCAGTTTGTACTGGTTGTGTCCAGTTATATTTGTACCTGTCTTGTAAGTGTTTGTATAGTTCTAATAAATTCTATAGTAATTCCACGGGCATTTTAATTCGAGTCCCGTAGCTCGTATCAATATGATTAAAACAAATGGTATGGTTTGAAAATTTGTAACGCTTTGTTTTCAGCAAACAAGGTTTGCACTTAGCATATCGCTGTGCAAGAATTATATCCGACCGAATTATAACCTTCCCCTTATATATGTTTTTGTTTGAATAGATAATTAAAAAACCACTTTCCATCACAGTAGGGTCCTGTCTGCTGTACTCCAGCAATAAAAATAGGAAATAAAACGACAAAAAATATTTGGTAATTTTTGTTACTGTCAAATTTTACTTTATAAAACTACAGAGTACAGTTTTTACAATTTGACATTTTCGTAAAATTTTATTGTATAGTTGTTTTTGGATTCTAAATGATATATAACTACATAGTAATATATAAAAGCTTTGAATGTATATTATTCAGATTTAATATATATCGTTTATGTTAGTTGAATGAATGAATGAATGAATAACTTTATTGCACATACATTAATGTAAAATGGGCGGTGTTGTCCCCAAAGGGGATCCTCTCCAGACTACCCTATACAATTATTATCGACACAGACTACAATATTTACTGACTTCATAATTATTAAACAGAAGATTAATTGTTCACTTATTTGCATTAGTCATAATTATATTTTAAAGTTATCATTATTACCATAGTCATTTATTAGTTGTATGTCTTTCGAGACCACGGGCCATAAAAATGGGCCGGACATTTGGAGGGCTTGCGTGGGGCCATGGAAAGGCCAACACGTAGAGGCCCTTTGACAAATTTAATGTAAATGTGGCGTGACACTGACTGGCGATTATCTCTGTCTACACCATATAGTAATGCACCCAAGGACAAGCCCCGGCCAGCGTAGGACTATTGTGGGAAATGAGGACAAAAAGTACCGGGCTATTGAGGTAAACTGCTAGTGGTACTAGGGGTCTGGGAATATGGAGACTATTTTTTTTTTATTGCAGGAGTTCAGCAGACAGGCAGACGACCCACTTGATGGAAAGCGGTTACCATCGCCTATGGACATTTGCAACACCAAAGGTGCTACAAATGCGCTGCTGCTCGCTTAAAGGAGACTGGAACCTGGTCACTAATGCCGGAACACAACTCAAGGTTGTTATGGCGACATGCTTTAGACGAGGGGTGGTAGTCATCCAGTCGGGCAAATGTCCTACCACCACCTGGCTGTGGGTTGTTTTGTCGCCTCTTACGACAGGCCGCCCGGCCGCAGGAAATTGTATTCTTTCTCCGTTCCTGCACAGATAAGACTATGGCGTCAGCCCGTCGCAATGTTCAGGGAACATGTTAAAATGGGCAGACGGTGACTCGCCACTCCCTGCATGGGCCCCTAAAAATGCCATAGAAGGCAGGGGCAACATGGGTGTGAGTGGCTAAGGGGTGTAGAGAGGTGGGCTGCAGGTTCACCGAAGCTACTTCTGACGTGATGCCATTTATCACTTCCACCCCTGGAGCTTGAGTCTTAGCTCTAGCGATCTCCACTCCGTGCCGGCCAGCTAAGGCAAGCACGGAGGTGGGGGCCTTGCCTTGGCCCCCGGAGTCAGGTACGAGGTGTCGCTACTCACCTAAGGCTTCGCCACAAAGCCCCCCTGCGGGTTCATTACTCATTTATTTATTATTATTACAACAATTTTTGTAGGATGCTTTTATGCTTAATACTTTGGTTTTTTTTTTTTTTCAAATCTTGGAACCGTTTTATAATTAGCCAATGTTTACAAGCTTTTATTTAACTTACAATGGATGTATGTATGTAAGTTCGGATGAAATCTTGCAAGTTAAATTTAACCAACTTCCCGGTTTCCGATTGAGCTGAAATTGCACGCATATGTATATCGCGTGACAATACAATATATGGTGCCATGGAGCTGATCTGATGATGAAGTCGGAAGGTGGCCAATGATATCCAAGATCTCCAAAGCTTGTATTTAAAAACCTTATTAAACGTTATAATTGGTTTTAGTCAGCCATTCCGTTCAGAGTGTAAACGGTTTATTCCGCTAGAATTTTTGCCGGCCTACCTCACTGCAACATAGAGGCTCCGGGTTCGGTTCCTGGTATAGTAAATTTCGGAAACGTATTTTCTCCGTTATTTAGTATGGTCTGGGTGTCTGGGATCGGCCCCAGAGTAGACCGTTGTATATTACCCATAACACAAGCGTAACTTGCTTAATTTAGGGATATACAATGTGTTTGTCTGCCGATTAAAAGATTTAAAAAAATTACTGTTTCTATATGATAAGTATTTCTAATATAACTTCCTCCAGTGGTTTTGCTTATCCCAGAGCACTACAATATACGGCTCTTCAAAAAGGGCATAAGGGTCTGTTCAAACTGGCGCAGAGTCGAAGCGTTAATATAAAAGTTGATATAGCAAATTCACCCTTATCTTCCCAGCACATATTTGATGCATTACGTCCCGAACTCAAAGGGCGCGGGTTCGATCCTGGCCAGAACGAATGCACCACTTAGCCAGTTTTCTGATCTAATGTGCATATTGTTACAATTACCACGTGCTAATAACGGTGAAGAAAAACATCGTGATGCAACCGGCACATCGAGATAACCGATGTGTCAAACCTGACAAGCGTGCCGGGTATACTGTCCGTTCCCCCTATAATGGGAGGCCCGAGCCCAGCAGTGGGACATTTATGGGCTGATATTATATATATTATATGCCTACAAAACAATACTTCTAAATTAATACGGTGACAATCATTGAGGGGATGTGCAAATAAGGTTCACCCCAATTGAAATTTTATCCCCTAATAAGCCGTAGTACTGGTCACCAAGTGGTTGAAATTCGACCATAATTAATTTAAATTATAAGTTTGAACATTATTAAGGCTCTGTTGTCAAAGACTATACTTCTATAATCACAGATTTCGCCAGAGCTACGCTGTTAATTTGATTTTATATATGCGTGTGTAATTTTTATATTATTGATTTAATGTATTTTTTATGCATAATTTAAAAAAAAATAGCCTCTTGCACTCCTTCTCTATATAAAGTATAAGTGTGCGAAATTTCATACTCCTCCGTCCGCGCAATTCTCGTAGAAAGTGGTACAAAGTTTTTTCTTCACGTATTAATATGATGCCAATAATAATTTTATTTAGGTTTATGGCTTGGCAGCTAGGCCTTTGAGCCAGATCTTAGTTTACAATATAGTTTCTTCATTTTCTTAAGCCTATGTGTAGCACTGCTGAACTGTAGGTTATCAGCCGGTGCCATTCAACGGAGTTCTTGTGACAACTCGAAAGGCCACATTCGACTATACAGTTCACATTTCTCACAAAACACATAATTACTACTCAAAAACTATCAATATCCAACAACTATTGTTCATTTTAGAGTAATTTTACACATTTTTAGAAAATAAAACTGCACAGCACCACATCTCCTTTCAGTTCCCGCCAAAAACTCCAAATGTCAAAAATTAGATGACATCGCACTATTGTGAAAAATGTTGCCATAAATCTAATAAAGAGTATCTGAATAATATATTTTCAAAACACAAAATAATATACTAACCAGCAAAAAAAGCGAGCAATCTTCTTATAACTTACATTTTATTACGATTGTTGTTGTAGACATGGAGACATGTTGCACTGTGAATTTTTTAGTATGTCTTGTCATTATTACGCCATTTTTTTCCCTTTTATTGTGCAGTTTTTTACATCTCCATTAATTCTCACTGTCACAACTTAGCCAAAATTCCACGAAGCACACCGGCCTGCCATAAAACAGGGTTTTATTACCCTCCGCATTTGGAGTTGTACTTGTTTATGGCCGTTCGCAGGCATAATCCTGCAGGCGTGCAGGATTATGTTTTCTGGGAATAGCGTCGACAGAGGCGCAGGTGTGATGCGTGGAAATCATTGTTTACCCGGTCGTGACACATTGTAAGCCGAGTATAAAGGGATGCTCGAGCGGAGAGATAGTCAGTCGAGCGACGATTACGACTAAAGCAAGACGTGTAGATTCGACAAGCGATATAGTGACGGACTTTGCGCGTTTTATTGAATTGTGCTTTACATTGCGTCTAGTTATATTCGTACCTGTGTTATACGTGTTGGTATAGTTTTATTAAATTCTATAGTAACTCCCAACGGCATTTCAATTCGAGTCCCACTCGTAACGTTACAAAAGTAATGGTTACTTAGTTATGTATTAAAAAAACTGAGATAAACCAATATGAAGTAAAGGGGGTTTTTAGCTAGACTTGTTGCCGCTTCTTATCAACAATAATTGTTGATGTGTGTTGTTGTGTTCCGGCATTAGTGACCAGGTTCCAGTCTCCCTTAAGAGAGCAGCAGCGCATTTGCAGCACCTTTGGTGTTGCAAATGTCCATAGGCGATGGTAACCGCTTTCCATCGAGTGGGCTCTCTGCCTGTCTGCTGAACTCCCGCAATAAAAAAATATTTTCTATTTTGTCTGTGTCATATTTGGCATTTACACAATTTCTTTCTTTCCTTTCTAAATACTTTAAGATTAGATTATTATATTATTACCGTATAATACAAATATGCATGATGAAAGAATGACTAAACAGATATACAATGCAAAAGTGGATGGATGCAGAAGTCGTGGAAGGCCACGACACACCTTCCATGATCAAATCGATCGTGTACTAACAGAAGGCGATGTCAGGAGCCTTAAGAACAGACGAGCTTGCATGACGAGAGTTATGAATGTCAAAGAAGCAAGTGAGGTGTGTAAGAATGAGCCTGAATGGCGCTCTGTTGTTCGTGCCTACCCCGCAAGGGAACTGGCGTGAAGCTAGGATTGTTTTTTTTTTTTAATGTGATGACTGCAATGACATTTATGCATTGATTTTGCCAATGTCGAGTACATAGAAAAGTCAGGTGATATAAAAAGGAATTTTGGCCGGTAAATTGAAAAGAAAAAGAAATTTCTGCCAATTTAGATACACTACAATAAACATAATATTTACAACAAGCCATAACAGCAATGGACAAAACTAAATAGGATTGATTTATTTGTTTGTCACTTTCGGCGTGTGCGCACTGACGCGATTTATTTGACACTGACAGGAGGCGGTGCGGGCTGTAGTGATGTGACATGTCCGGTAGTGATGTGCGGATTTACGTCGCGCAACGAACACATAACTTTCCTAATTTGGGGATCGACAATTGGTGTTTGTTTGTCAATTATTTATTTATTTATTATCATTTAATTATCCTTATCAATTTTAGCATTTATAATAATAAGAATTACTCGCTTTTTTTAAACATGTATTAATAATAGTAATAATGTATTATATATACAGGATGAATTTTTCAAATGGGTTCCTATGACCAATCCGAAATTATAAGAATTAGCAAACAATACACAAAGGAGTCCCAGGGCCCATTTTGACGAGAACCAAAGCGATATCATTAGATTTTTCAAAAATCATTTAACATGGTCAGGAATCGAATCAACTGATTTTGAAATTAAATGACTTTTGTAAATGAATATAAAACGCTAAAGTAAGGTAAAGGGGGTCTATTATTTTCCTTACATTAGAAAGAGAGAGAGAGAGATGACACTTTATTGCCCACCAAAATATACAATTACAAAAACAGACCATATTTACAATATTTTCTAGGCGATACAACAGGCGGCCTTATCGCTCCAAGCGATCTCTTCCAGGCAACCTGAATCAAAGAGATTTGAATCAAGCAATGTAGGTGGTTTTTTTTTTTTTTTATTGCTGGAGTTCAGCAGACAGGCAGACGGCCCACTCGATGGAAAGCGGTTACCATCGCCTATGGACATTTGCAACACCAAAGGTGCTACAAATGCGCTGCTGCTCTCTTAAGGGAAACTGGAACCTGGTCACTAATGCCGGAACACAACTCAAGGTTGTTATGGCGACATACTCTAGACCAGGGGTGGTAGCCCTACCACCTGGCTGTGGGTAGTTTTGTCGCCTCTTACGACAGGCCGCCCCAACGCAGGAAATTGTATTCTTTCTCCGTTCCTGCACGGATACAAATGGTGGTGCAGGAAATGGGCAATAGATACATAAATACTCAAACTAATTTAAGAAATAAATATACAAATAAATACATAGATACATAGTCATATATATACAATAATACATTTCACAATATATACATTATTATAATAATAGTACATTATGGTACTAGTGTGTAACATTGGTGATTACCGCCGAGGCGCCATTGAGACTCGAGCCGTAGGCGAGGGTCTTAAGAGAGCCGAGGACGGTAATCATCAAATACACACGTGTATCATACGACGTTTTCAAGACACTTGTCAATAAAATAACAACAAAAACTCATTTAATTTTGTAGATAAAAAAAAAGTTATATATGAGTGAAAGTTTTATTTATTAAACACGTACGAGTTAAAATTATCTATTTAAATAAGAAGTTGCATGAAATGAGCGAGCAATAGGAACATTAATTTATTTGTTCTATAGAACACGATCTTTTTTTTTTGAATAAAAACTTTTTTAAGAACAAAGCAACTCAACCAATAAAATTTAAAAAAAAATCTATAACTCACTAGTTTTTTTAGTCAGTTTGATTATGGGTGTCATTCTGTGCCTAATTGCGGTGACCATAGAGCCACTTTATGAGCAAGTGTGTTGAAAATGTAATAACATGATTATATTGTGTTAATCCGACATAGCTATCTGTGGACAAATAGTGTTTTCCGAGCAAATTTCTAAATGTTGGTAAGGATTTGGCCTCTCTGTCAAAGTTTGGAGGCCTGCACTGTAAAAGAATTATCATAATAAAATGAAGTGTGTGTAGGCGTCATAAGTTTTCAGTATTAAATTAAATTAATTAAACATTAAATTGCAGCGATCATTAATCTTATCCAATATGCAAATAATGAAATCATTCTTTATAACTAGGCCAGGAACACCATAGCAAATTCACCCTCCCCACCGGACTTCTCAAAAACCTAAATGATACCACTTTACTTTTCATCAAAATCGGCCCCGAAACTCCTTTGTATATTCTTCTCTATATATTACAGTTTCGAATTTGGCCATAGGGGCCCAGTTGAAAAATTCACCCTGTATACACTTATTTATTGATGTTGCGAGTTTGACTGTGTGCCGTGCTCTCGATGGTCACGCCAATGTCTCTCCACGAATTTCCTTATGTAGTTGTATGGTTTTGACTCTTTGTCGCCTAATACATTTTCCACCTGAAAGAGAACGGTACATACTTTAAATTCATACGTGTTTCTTCTCAATTCGTTCCCATACATTTTCTATTTGTGTAGCGCTAATACCACTTGTCTAGGGCGGTTCCGCTTACACGATTCGTACACTGTCGGTGCTACTAAAATTGGTCTACTCCGCAGGTGCATTGGGAGGAATTATTAGTCGTGTAAGACTGACAACTTGGCCTGTTTTCAGAGAGAGCGTACATCTCTCCGCATAACATAACTAGCTAACTCCGTTGATTCAGCGACCTAAAGTGAGTCTTGGCCTACAAGACGAGAACACTTTACTTTCCTCTGTCCTGAGCAACGTCTTGCCAGTTTTGGGCTTGTAGCGCGGTCTTGCCAGCTTCCACTCCATACTTCCAGCGATGCTTGAGACGGCCAACTAGTCCCCGGCCGACTGGTATGCTTTCTTTACTCCCTGACCCTCCTAGATCCGTTATACATGACCGTGAGATTATATTTCCCCAATTATATTGGGCTCGGAGATGAGGTCTTCCATTTCGAAATTGGTTCGGACCCTCCAGCCATCATCTCCTCTTATTGTTGGGTCCAAGATTTTCCTGAGAGTATAGAGAAACAATATGCCGAGCATATGCTACTGACTGTATAATGGAGTGTTCTGAAGAACTGTTTAGAATACTGCCTTTGTCTTCTTTCTACTATAGCACCGTCCACCATCGACTGGGTTGGCCAAGACAAGGTTTTCTCACAACTTTAAAAAAAAACCCATATCGTAGGACATGGGTTTTTTAAAAAAGTGTCATAAGATATCTTCGAGGCCGGCATTATGTGGGAGACAACTCTGATGTTGCAAATGTCCATAGGTACCAGTACCTGCTTTCCATCAGCTGGGCCTTAGCCTGTAGGATAAACGTCAGCGATAAAATTAATATATTTCTAGGCCTTATATATCTAAAACTTATAATAGTTGCACATCTCAATTATATTTGCTCTTAAAGGTGGCTGCTGCACTAGACTCTGGGTCTGTATAGCGGCAAGCAACACCATTGTATTATAACTACTTAAATATAGTGCAAAACATCACTAATTGTTTTAAAACTATATGTAATACGTGAATCTGTGCATAAGGGTGTGCATTAGTGAATGAATGAATGAATGAAATCTTTATTTGTAGAAATATAGGTAATAGTTGTACAAAAGATGGCAAACAAAGTCGATTGGTCTCACTGTATTTGACCTAAATATGGTCATACAAATATTTGAATACATGTCAATTTAAACAATTATAACATGTATGTGTTCAAGTACGCATGCGCGCGCGTGCGTGGGTGTATGCGTGTGCGTGTGTGCGTACGCGCGTGCGTGCGTGTGTGTCCCTAATATTATAATGGATTAGCTATGATGCATTCCATGTAGGTGTAGCTTAATGTTTTTAGTCATTTAATTATTTGGGGTTGAAAAAGCCTAGAAAATAAAGTGGAATCTCACCTTGTAAGGTGGCGTTATTACAATTTCGTTATAGACCCTAATGTTGTTGCCGGCCCATGTGACGTCGTCGATGAGGCGCGCTATCGCCAGGAACAACCGCTGGCCCTCGGGGTCCAAGCACGCAGATAACGCTGATACCTGCAATGGAAAATTGAAATTTCAGAACAAAAGCATACACATTATGCTTGCTTTCCATATCTTCCTTAGAAGATAAATTTGAATAGAGTTGAGAAGTAAACTTCGCAAACGGACTCCATTATTTACTATGGTCTGAGTATCTAATAATACAAAGGCAACTTGTTTGGTTTGTGGATACACATTATTACGGCCTCTGTGGTTGAGCGAATTATGTGAGATGGTCGTCAGAGGAAGTTATAAAAACTAAATTTATTAGGTCAACTAGTTACTTAAAATTAATGATCACTATAATCTGAATACATGATGAAAGAATGACTAAACAGATATACAATGCAAAAGTGGATGGATGCAGAAGTCGTGGAAGGCCACGACACACGACACACCTTCCATGATCAAATTGATCGTGTACTAGCGGAGGGTGATGTCAGGAGCCTTAAGAACGGACGAGTGTGCATGACAAGAGTTATGAATGTCAAAGAAGCAAGTGAGGTGTGTAAGAATGGGCCTAAATGGCGCTCTGTTGTTCGTGCCTACCCCGCAACGGAACTGGCGTGAAGTTATGTATGTATGTATGTACTATAATCTGACACGAGTACATGCTGCCACTGTTGCCATTGGAGCCAGTCTATCCTGTACATTTGTCAGCAGGGTGGTTGTGGAGGCTACCCAGGAAACTCCACTCATGCGCAAACAATAGTCACCCACAGGTTGCTTGAGTGAGGTGTTTTTTTTAAAGTTTGTTATGATGTGTGAGAAGTAACAGGGTTGCCTTGTATGTGTGGTTGCCATATGGTTCGGGCAACCACACATAATAAGCGGGTTAAGCCTTTGCCGGCCTACTTCACTGCAATGCAGAGGTTCTGGGTTCGATTCCTGGCATGGTAAATTTCGAAAATGAATTTTATTCATTATTTACTATGGTCTGGGTGTCAGGGATTGGCCCCAGTTGTTATGCCTCACTCATTATAGACCAAATTCCCCCTACCGAAAAACACATGTATTTTTTGTTTTTTTTTTATTGCATAAGTTGAGCAGACAGGCAGACAGGCAGACAGTCCTCCTGGTGAAAAGTGGTTACCATCGCCTATGGACGTTTGTAACAGCAAAGGTGCTACCAATGTGCTATCACTCTCTAAAGTGAGGTTGAAACCTGACCACTGATGCCAGAACAGAACTCAAAGTTGTTATGGAGGCATACTCTAGACTCAGGGGTAGCTATTGAAACAGGCAAATACTCTACCAAGTGACAAAAAGTATTTTATACATTTTCAGAATATTATTAAATCATTAAATATAGGTTAAATTACATAACTTTTGCTTATTTATTTATTAATATTGTTAAACATAAAGTACAAAATTAGCAATTTGGTTGAAACAAGTATGAGGAAAAAAAAAATACAGTGTCTATTTAAATAAGATCAATACTGAAAAATATAACCCCCCCCCCCCCTCCCACCCTCCTTCAAGCCTTACATGATTAAGGACAATACCAATGGTGTTATATAGCATGGAAGTAATATTGCAAAAGTAATTTTAGATACATATTGCATCATCCAAACTCTTGTTATACAAAAATATAACTACTGTTCAAGAAACTTATGTTGCAATAAACTTTTAGATGATTTTCCAGGTGGTAGGGCATTTGCCCGACTGGATGGCTACCACCCCTGGTCTAAAGTGTGTCGCCATAACGACCTTGACTTGTGTTCTGGCATTGGTGACCGGGTTCCAATCTCTCTTAAGAGAGCAGCAACGCATTTGTAGCACCTTTGATGTTGCAAATGTCCATAGACGATGGTAACCTCTTTCCATCAAGTGGGCCATCGGCCTGTCTGCTGGACTCCCGCAATAAAAAAAAATAAAAAAAAGATGAATCCTAGTTTATTATATGAAAATGCATTGAAAGCAGTAAAATAAATTTCTATATTTTTCAATTGCATTTCGTTTCCTCTGGACATTTATACTATTTACCATAAAACATATTAAAATAAATCTCAACAGTACTATTAAAATATTTTTCAGTTAAATGACTAAATTCTTATTCTTCATAAATCTTATGACTGTATAAATGTTGTTTATGTATGTCGTCGTCGTCAGCCATTTGCAGTCCACTACTGGACGTAGGTCTCCCCAAGACGGCGCCACTCATCCCTGTCCTCCGATTTCCTCAGCCAGCGTCTATCGGCGACCTTGCATAGGTCGTCGGTCCTATGTATGTATGTAATGTATAAAAAATATTTTGGTAACTTTAAGAGTTCTGACAAATTGTCTTCAGAGACCAAATGGCCCACTATTTCCCCTGTTTTTGTCTCATCTTTCCTATGCAATCCCTTCTATCCTAGTCCTCCTATCTGATCTGATGATCTATGATAGTAATCCTTAACAAGTCTATTCATGGAGGATACTGATTGGGCTTGTCTCACTTCTAGTGGAATTTAATATTACATAATGAAGCAAGCTCAGAAACATACCACTGACGGGCTTGGCCGTTTCAATTTTTATGTAATGCTTGGTAAACCTGTGGCATTATGTCCATGAGAAATTGCCAGGTTTTGCACATCGGTAACATCAATGTGTTCATTGTCAGCATATAGTAATTCTAACAATATACACATTATATCCAGATAACCTATAATACCGAGTCTTTCTTGTCTTCTACATACATAAAGCAGAGATACTATGCAATAATAAAACAGTTAACAATTGGCTATATATGACCATTTTTAATACCATAGACTTTCATATCATTCTACATTCTGGTCAGTATTAAAGAGAAAAAAAGTTTTGAAAAATTTAGGCAACACTTGTATTCACATTGGAGGAAAGTCCATGCTTCCTTTACATAAAATATAAACCTCTATATAGGTTAGGAATTAAAAATGCCCCATAACACCCCATAACGATAAAAATATACAAATGGAACACAAGTGAAGAATAAACGAGTAAGATACTTACCAATCTCCGCTTAGTTTCTATTGAGTTTCTCACTCGAGTGTTTAGCCTGTGTAGATTGAGTGAAGCGGGCGGTTCGGGTATGGCTGAGACTTCCTTCTTAATCTGCACATCACTTACGAGGGACAGGTTGACGATATTAACATCGTGACGCTTCGGATTACCACTAGAAGACGGGCATTTCAAAATCAACATTTTGGTTTGTGGATCAAATGCTAAGACTTCCCCTTCGATATTCTCATTGTAACAAGTTCTCGTTGAAACTACACTGCCAATAGTAAAACAATCTGATACTACAGTTGACATTTTCACGGTTTTAAACCGTTTTATATTTGTTATTTGGTTTTAAAATTTAAAAATACGTGTTTCAAATTGAGAAATTTATGTTTTGCTACGATGTGTGCTCGGCCGCCATTGAAATTTTGACAACTGCACAGATTATAAAGTAGTGATAGTTTTTTCGTTACAATGATAAACAAAGAAACTGAGTGTATAAAGCCATGTCTGAGTATAGTTTTTCAGCTATATTTAGCTCACCCATTGACTGACATGAAATGACACAGCACAATATCACTTTTCAGTTCCCGCCAAAAAAAATTAAATTTAAGCTAGCGATTCATTTCACGCAGAATGTTGATAATTACAGTATTCTCTTACTTTTTTTAAAGTCAAGCATCTAAATTTATCCCAAGTATTGGATAATTATTTATTAAGTTTGGTCATAATCTGTATCGAGTTGTCATTTTATATACGCAGCATAATGATAATTTATTTAATAGACATAATAAACACCCACACATTAGTAGCGCCTATCTTTTATTAAATATCCTCACCACTGCATTCCAACCACATTCAATGCCGTATTTTCTTTTTACACACGAAAATCCACGAAAGTCCACATATGAGTCTGATTTCCGTCACTTTAAAAACGAGAAGCATGCAGCTGTTTTTTTATGCCTCTTCTGGATCTAATACCAGTACCGTAGACTAATACAATATTAAGAAAATAAAGCAAGTGAGGTGTGTAAGAATAAGCCTAAATGGCACTCTGTTGTTCGTGCCTACCCCGCAAGGGAACTGGCGTGAAGTTATGTATGTATGTAAGAAAATAAATAGCAAAGCTCATTAATAATCCAAGTACAAATTATTAGAGTGAAGCTCATTCCGTCCGTGCAGGAACGGAGAAAGAATAAATATCCTGTGGGCGGGCGGTCTGTCTCAAGAGACGAGGAATTTTTGGCGGGAACTGAAAGGAGACGTTGTGCTTTGCAGTTTTATTTTCTAAAAATGTGTGTTTTTCTTTTCTTTTTGGAACGAAGTTCCTTATCGCGCGTTGTGAAAGGGGGCTAGACGGAAAAAATTCTTACGAAAAGTTGTCACGACACTTTTTGCTATAGTAAGCTATTATACAATTTCAACTTTAATGCAATGAAATAAAATCTAAAATATAAATTAGTGTAATAATATACGCTGTTTTTGATACTATTTGTTTGTTTATGTATTTCTTTCTATACATAGGTTTTTGATAAAATTTCGATGGTTTTCGATGCTTATCGACACACTTTTTGAGACGTTTTGAGAATTTTTAAGACATTTTAGGAGAACTTCGTTCCAAACATGTGTCCCAAAGACACCTCATTATTCTTGTTTCTAAAATTACTCTAAAATGAACAATAGTTGTAGGATATTGATAGTTTTTGAGTAAGAATTATGTGTTTTTACGAGAAATGTGAACTATATAGTCAAATGTGGCCTCTCGAGTTTTCACAAGAACTCCGTTGAATGACGTCGATTGTAGCCTACAATACAACGGCACCTGGCTTAAAGGCCTAGTTGCCAAGCCTTAAACATAAAAAAATCTCAAGAGACGACTACGTAGTATCCATAGTAGTTTGTGGAGACGACAAAACAGCCCACAGCCACGTGGAAGGGTATTTGCCCGACTGGATGGCTACTACCCCTGGTATATAGTATGCCGTCATAACAACCTTGACGTGTGTTCCGTCATTAATGGCCAGGTTCCAGTACCCTTAAGAGAACAGCAGCGCATTTATACCACCTTTGGTGCAAATGTCTATAGGCGATGGTGACCGCTTTCCATCAGGTGGGCCGTCTGCTGAACTCTGCAATAAAAAAAAGTAAAGAGTTCCATACAAGCAACGCACAGAATATAGAAAATGTTTGATTTGTCTTTGCAGTTCAAGTATAAATCGATTTTTATGAAATTTGATAAAAAAAAAGATCGCTTCTAAACATTGTTTTCGAAAAACAAGCCTGACGTTATACTTGAACGAAACTATAAGTACATCACAAAGGAGACAGGGATTTATGGGCCAAAGAAATGTAATGAGTTACGGCTTAAAAAGTATTTTTTTTATTATAAAACTAGCAGACGTTGCCCTGCCCTGAAAAAATAAAAATCTAAGCCCCGATTCTAGTGCCACCTACCGGTTCCAATTGTGAATCTAAACCAGTGGTTCCCCGACTTATTTTGTATACTGCGCACTTTGAGAATAAATTGTTTTTTAACGCCCGCATTTTTTCATCTACTTAAAAACCACTATAACGTCAAATTAAATTAATTGATTATTGTAAGCTATATTAGCGCAGAACGGAGCGACAGATTGACATGATTTTTATTTCATTTATTCAATAAAACAGGACAGATATATGAACCACGCGGAGAGAAATATCGAACCAAGTTTGAACAATCTCTTAATTAATATTAGTTGATGTTCACAAGTTGTAGTCGAGACTCGAGAGTTCAGTCGGTGTCTAAGAGTCCTCCTAGCTAGATGAAATTACAAATCGCCCCCCAAGCCTCTACACAACACCCCCATTATTTTTTTCTGGGCCTCTTACCTCCCCCCTTTAGGCCTGCAGCGCCCACAAGGGGGCGTTATCGCCCACTTTGGGAAAGGATGATCTAAACCATCCGGGTACCCAACGAAACACACAAAGTTTAATCAAAATCGGTAGTCGTTCTCAAGTTATGTGCATACATACATTTCTAAGATTCATTTTTATACATAAGATGGAAAAGATCAGTTCTAAATTCTCTGTGGAAGATGAATGAATAAATTAATAATTTATTACTAAAACGCATGTACACAAGATGTTATAATATGCGTTGTTTCAATACATTTTGCCTTATTAGGCGTGCAATTCTAGTTACAAAATATTATTAATCATTCTCATATTCATTTACAGTATAATAAACTTTGTTGAATAAAATTTTCTTAACAGACTTTTTAAAAAAGTTTATAGGCTGAACATTTCTGGCAGTTGACTAAATATGATAGGCGCCATACAGTAGATACTTTTGCGCATCGTGGCCGTTTTTGAAAAGTAAATACAAACTTCACTACAGACGAGAAATCTTACAAAATAAGGCCAGAAATAAAGTAAGTTATCGGTTACCATAATCGAATTATGCGAATGTATTTCAACAATTAATAATATGACAACCCTTACACCGCACGATTAATTCATTCAAAATAGGAGTTTTTGGCGGGAACTGAAAGGAGATGTTGTATTGTGCAGTTTTATTTTCTAAAAATGTGTAAAATTACTCTAAAATGAACAATAGTTGTAGGATATTGATAGTTTTTGAGTAGTAATTATGTGTTTTTGCGAGAAATGTGAACTATATAGCCAAATGTGGCCTTTCGAGTTTTCACAAGAACTCCGTTGGAAGAATGGTGTGGATTGTAACCTACATTATAACAGCGCCTGGCTTAAAGGCCTAGTTGCCAAGCCTTAAACATAAAATAATAGGAGTTTTTGGCGGGAACTGAAAGGAGACGTTGTGCTGTGCAGTTTTATTTTCTAAAAATGTGTAAAATTACTTTAAAATGAACAATAGTTGTAGGATATTAATAGTTTTTGAGTGGTAATTATGTGTTTTGTGAGAAATGTGAACTGTATAGACAAATGTGGCCTTTTGAGTTGTCACAAGAACTCCGATGAATGGCACTAGCTGATAACCTACAGTTCAGCTGTGCTACACATAGGCTTAAGAAAATGAAGAAACTGTATTATAAACTAAGATCTGGCTTAAAGGCCTAGCTGCCAAGCCACAAACTTAAATAACAATAATAACTCATTCAATATAACTACAAATAATTAAAAACATTATCTTTTTACTACCTGGGCCCAAGAACATATGAAAGTGTATCCGTCTCCTTTCAAAAAGGATAAGAAAAAGGAAAATAAAACACAGGCATAATTATTAAAAATGCATATCCTTATATTAATTTGAAACTCCTAAAATTAATGATTAAAATGACACGACAATTATCATCATAATATATTTACAGCATTGGCCAAAAAGCGTTCCCAATTGAAATGTTTATATAACGACCAGTTTGACTTAGCTTTGGGTGTCCCTACTTCGTCTGGCACAATGTTAGTGTCAACGACTGCGTCACGCAGCTGTAGCCCAGGGTTTAATGCCTTATTCGCGATGTCGCATTGCTATTGTTAATGACGTTAAACCAGGGATTCCCAAAGTGGTCGATGTCGACCCCCTGGGATCGAAATCGGTTTCCCAGAGGTCGAAATAACCGAAAACTGATTTTGAGGGTCATTATTATTATTAATTAACATTAGTTATTATTTGAAACTTTCAAGATACTGTATCTGTTCTGTTACGTGTATGAATGAGAAGTATTTTTACGTAATTTGTATTAATAATTATTAATTATATTTACTTCATTTTTTTGTCTAATTATTCTATTATATTTTGAAGAGAAAATGCTATCAAGTTTACTCAATTAACCAACCGCAAAGTTTTTAAATTGGTAAGTATTTCGTATCATAACGAAAAAACTAGAGATAGGATTATTAAAGTAATTTGGCAATGGGGGTCTGAGGTATGAGTTTATTTTAGAAAAGGGGGTCTCTTGCCCAAAATACTTTGGGAATCTCTGCGTTGAACAATGACAGATAACGTATGTATATCGCCTCTTTGCCTCGATAATATGTTAATAACCCGCAGGGGTTACCAACAATAAAAAAATATTAACACCTAAAGGTAGGGTCAAAGACATCTAAAATCGCGATAATTACTAGAAAACTCCAATAAAAATTAAGAATAATTTACGTTTTGTAATAATCTCAATTTATAACATGATATTAAGTGATGTTAATTTTTATAACTTGGCAACCCTGCCCGAGGACGTATTGTCAACGGGGTATTAAATCTTAAAAATTGAAATTAAAAAAAAAACTGTATCGCAACGAATAACAGTTGTCAAAGTCAAAGAAGCAAGTGAGGCGTGTAAGAATTCCGTTTACCGCGGGGGGCCTTTAGCTTGCTAGGAGAGCAAAGGACCTTCTACCCCCGCACAACGAAGTGGGGTGTGTTCTCCCAGGGCACACTCCAGGCACTTTATTGCGCTGGATCGGCTGGGCGTAACTATGTTCTAAATCTCAGCCTTTCCAACACATACAAAGCGCAGAGTCGTCAGGTAGGAGGGGGTTTTTAGTGGGTATTGGGGTTGCTCGCCCGTGCAGCAACGCTCGGAGTCTTCCACACTATACTGTGACGTCGATCGCGGACGGAGCGCTGCCAAGAGCATACTATTGCTGCAGTGTCATCGCCCCCGACCGACGCGTGTCGTTCCCCTAGCAACGACCCAGTTTGTGCGTAAATCGGTTAAGCATTTTCCCTCGCCTCAAAAACAAAAAAAAAAAAAAGCTTGAATGGCGCTCTGTTGTCCGTGCCTACCCCGCAAGGGAACTGGCGTGAAGTTATGTCTGTGAAACGACTAACGTGGTATCATTGAAAATACATTGTAGATGGCAGAAGAAGGTACAAACAAACTCTTTTTCTAAAGTTCCTATTTTTAAGGTGACATCAAAGCAAAGTGGCGATAAACTATGTATACACTAATGTTATGGCGGCATACTCTGTACCCTACTGTGGGTTGTTTTGTCGCCTCTTACGACAGGCCGCCTCAACGCAGGCATTAGTATTCTTTATTGTACCTGCAAGGAGGAAAAATCGGTATTTTACTATTCGACACTTTTACCTCCAACGCTTTCCACATTGATTTTCTCAATGTCCGAGTGACTATGTAAAATTAACAGCGCCAATGCTCGTAGGAAGTATGGCCAACATCATTATACAATTCAATTTGCAATTGCATATAAGCCACTTCATATCTCTAGCTAATTCAACTGGTCATGTATAAAACAAACAAAAATGAATTAATCATCGTACCGTAGAGAGAGAATTCAATAGAGAAGCATCTCCATTGTAGCTGACAAGACAATTTATACTGAGGCGCTTGTTAAATTAAACAAATGTGTGTATTCTGTAATTATTATAGTACGCTTTTTATAGAGCAAGATACAAGATATATTAGGCATCTCTTTCGCAATAAAGTCAGATGCAAGTAACACCATAACATTTGACAATTGTTTCGTCTTAAGCCGACATTAGCCGGATTCGTAGCTATCATTATTTTGTATAGAAGTGAGACATAAATTAAAAAAAAAAAAGTTTCATAGGTCACTTTTAACTGCATTTTGGTTTTCTTTTTATTATAAAAACTTCTAAATTTCACCATTTGTATTTCCATTAATTATTTATACACAACAATATTTTATACTTTAAACACTTTGTCCTCGAGATTACTTCATACTGTAAGAAATAGCATTAAATAACAAATAAGCGGTGCGCGGTTGCGGACGCTGAGCCCTTCAGGAGATTGACCTAGATTAGATTTTGTCGCATATTTCATCTAATAAACGTTTAAAGATGTCACACATGAAACCCTTTATGACAATTAAGTCTGTATTTTTTTTAAATTTTAATCTAAACTATCAAAATTGAAAGACAGAAATGAACAGTCTATTTTCGGCATTAGTTATGCCATCTCTGTGGAGTACTCTCTCTACATATCGTACTAATATTTAAATCATGAACAAACTAAAACGATTAAATAACATAAAATATTGTTTTCTAGCGCGCTTAATATGAATAAAATACTAACTTACAGCTGCACTCAGTTTTTGCAAAAAGTGGACCATATTAAAGGCTAGAGTTTGGCTAATAAAAGTAAGAGACGCTCGAATTATTTCATATTTTTTTTACATATGGCAATACTAATACAAACGTCAATGTCATTTTAACAAATCCTTGTCATGATTACTGTCATTTTTGTTGTAAGCAATTTCACTTGTCGCTCATATTGGCAAAATCGATGCCAAGTGCGTTGGAGCCATAAACCAAAAAAGTGGAGTGAAGTTGTAAGTAATTAAATTTTAGCACTTACGAGATTCAAACATAAATAAAACAAAGTGAAATGCGTAAGTTATTGTTTTGAATTAATTTCAAAATCGAAAAAAGACTCCAAATAAAACAAGATCGTTACGTATTGATCTATGGTAATTCGGAGTTGGCATAGTGATATTTTTTAAATTTGCCGCGATTTTACAAGCTTTTATTTAACTTGCAATGGATGTACCTTGAAATCTTGCAAGTTAAATTTGACCAACTTCCCGGTTTCCGATTGAGCTGAAATTTTGCACGCATATGTATATCGTTTGACAATGCCATAATATGGTAGGTACCATGGAGCTGATCTGATGATGGAGTCGGAAGGTGGTCATAGGAACTCCTGTACTAAACAAGATAGACCCGTCGTGTTTGGGCTCGTTTCACTTGTCTTGGCTAGCACTCAGCTGCTACATGATATCCAGGATCTAAAAAGCTTGTATATAAAAACCCTTTTAAAAAACAAGTTATTACAGCCTACTCTCTTTAGCCAGATTCCAATCGTCTGTTAAATTTAATATTACACTCTGAGTGCGACTGTAAGTATTGTTAAACAAACTACTTTCTTATCAACAGCCCTACTGTAAAATCCAACATTACAGCGTACTAAAATAGTACTACTGTACCTCATAACAAAACCAGTTAGCATGCAATATTAACATAACTATTGTCAATATACATTTAGACAACAATTCCGTCAATATTTACCGGCACAATAATATTGTCAATATAGATAAAGACAATAAAATTGTCAATGGTCAAGTGAGCATATATATTGTCAATATCGACACGACCAGCAGAAAAATTGCACAATAAAATCCGCCAATTCAAATCGACCCAGAAAGTAATTTATCTTAACAATCTTATAACATGTAATATGGTTTAGTTCAATATTTATAAAATCTTAAAAAAAAGCACTACATCACTAGAACAGTTGAAAAATTAAATACATATAACTGTATGATTATAATAAAAGATTTAAATTGATTTTAATAATATTGAAAATTGTACTCATTTAATGACGTATAATTATGTTTCCTACGTCGCGTCTTTATGGACAAAATCCTTTATCAACGCCATCTACTTTTCATCTACGTAAGCTAAAGTATGAATTTTACACCTGTAATTCCGTATAGAAACAACTAGATGGCGTTAAAATTTTCCATTACCAACAAATGTCATTTATTCGCTAATAACAACAGTTTCGTATTCCTTTTGAATTATGCCAAATCGTAAACCACATAGGATCTTCTCTTTTCCCTTTTCTCACATTAATAAAACCAATTTAAATTCCCAAAAAAAAAGCACTAAAAGATATTTATATCCCACATACCTAACCCAAGTTAGTATTTTGTTACTTCTTACGACGAGCCACTCGGACTATAATTTTATACTCTGTCCAATTATTTGTTTTATTCGTTTACGAATAGGAAAAGGATGAAAATAATGTGGACTTACATCTATACTCTTATTTTTAATTATCTGGACTAAAATGACAACCGCGATCGACCTTGTTTTAACGTTGCTAGCTCCGAGCGACTCACAGCGGTGACACTGCGAGTTGAACCCTATAGGACTTCTATAGAAATTCTGTAGCTTTCGACTCACAGTAGTGAGTTGTTGATTTAATATATAAAGCTGAAGAGTTGGTTTGTTTGTTTGCTTGAACGCGCTAATCTCAGGAACTACTGGTCTGATTTGAAAAAATCTTTCAGTGTTAGATAGCCCATTTATAGAGTACGGCTACAGGCTATATATCATCACGCTAAGACCAATAGGAGCGGAGCACCAATCAAGAATGTTTCAAAATCGGGTGGTTATCCTACTTCTTCTTCTTTTTTTTTGGATTATGGCTCCAACGCAGTTTGCATTGATTTGGCCAATGTCACAGTAGGTGGTAAAATGTCAGGTGCATATAAGAGTATAAATGCGAAAAGAAAAATTTGGTCGGTGATCTTCCAAATCACTTTCTGAGATCCTGAGGACAACACAAAACATAGAGTGTTAGACTAACTACATTAGAGATAGATGTTATTTATTGTTAAAAACTTTGATAATATATGTACATGTCTACTATCAGCTAGGGTAAGAAGAAAGTCCACATTGACCGGTCGGGGAAAATCTTTGAGTAATATACTGTAGAGGGGAGAAACTATTTTGGGACATTCGAAAAAAATGTGATGGACAGAGCCGTCAGCTAAGCCGCACTCACAGAGAGAATTATCGCGAATTCTTAAGTGGTTATCCTAACTTACTTTTTTATAAACTATTTCACGCGGACGAACCTCGCAGCTGTCATTTTAGTCCAGGCAATTAAAAATCAGAGTATAGACACGTATCAATTTCACTAATCGATTTTTCTTCTATCACCAAAAGCGATCGCTTCAAATTCAATAAGTATTTTAATTCAGGCCCCCTCATCACATGGCATTTGCAAGCATGGGGGACAAAAACATCTTTTATTACCCAAAAAACCACTATATTCCTTTTTTTTGTTACTATAAAATAAAAGAAACAAAACTAAGTTGAGATACACAAATCTTTTTTTTGTCAACAAAATTTATATATTTTTTTATTTATACTGAAACACAAATAAAAATGACAATAGATCACAGTCAATTATTATAATGCAGATACGACACCGGAGGTCCGAGTATGAAACCCAATGTAATCCACCCGACCAGATTGTATCACTTGTACACACGTTTCCATGCTACAAATTCACAGTCTCAGTTATAAATTCACAATCCTCACTCATGTCAGTCATGTTACAAATTCGCCTCAGTCATGTTACAAATTCACAGTCCTCACTCATGTCAGTCATGTTACAAATTCACAGTCCTCACTTATGTCAGTCATGTTACAAATTCACAGTCCTCACTCATGTCAGTCATGTTACAAATTCACCTCAGTCATGTTACTAATTCACAGTCCTCACTCATGTCAGTCATGTTACAAATTCACAGTCCTCACTCATGTCAGTCATGTTACAAATTCACCTCAGTCATGTTACAAATTCACAGTCCTCACTCATGTCAGTCATGTTACAAATTCACAGTCCTCACTTATGTCAGTCATGTTACAAATTCACAGTCCTCACTCATGTCAGTCATGTTACAAATTCACAGTCCTCACTCATGTCAGTCATGTTACAAATTCACAGTCCTCACTTATGTCAGTCATGTTACAAATTCACAGTCCTCACTCATATCAGTCATGTTACAAATTCACAGTCCTCACTTATGTCAGTCATGTTACAAATTCACAGTCCTCACTCATGTCAGTCATGTTACAAATTCACAGTCCTCACTCATGTCAGTCATGTTACAAATTCACAGTCTTCACTCATGTCAGTCATGTTACAAATTCACCTCAGTCGTGTTACTAATTCACAGTCCTCACTCATATCAGTCATGTTACAAATTCACCTCAGTCATGTTACTAATTCACAGTCCTCACTCATGTTAGTCATGTTACAAATTCACCTCAGTCATGTTACTAATTCACAGTCCTCACTCATGTTAGTCATGTTACAAATTCACCTCAGTCATGTTACAAATTCACCTCAGTCATGTTACTAATTCACAGTCCTCACTCATGTCAGTCATGTTACAAATTCACAGTCCTCACTTATGTCAGTCATGTTACAAATTCACAGTCCTCACTCATATCAGTCATGTTACAAATTCACAGTCCTCACTTATGTCAGTCATGTTACAAATTCACAGTCCTCACTCATGTCAGTCATGTTACAAATTCACAGTCCTCACTCATGTCAGTCATGTTACAAATTCACAGTCTTCACTCATGTCAGTCATGTTACAAATTCACCTCAGTCGTGTTACTAATTCACAGTCCTCACTCATATCAGTCATGTTACAAATTCACCTCAGTCATGTTACTAATTCACAGTCCTCACTCATGTCAGTCATGTTATAAATTCACCTCAGTCATGTTACTAATTCACAGTCCTCACTCATGTTAGTCATGTTACAAATTCACCTCATTCATGTTACAAATTCACCTCAGTCATGTTACTAATTCACAGTCCTCACTCATGTCAGTCATGTTACAAATTCACCTCAGTCATGTTACAAATTCACAGTCCTCACTCATGTCAGTCATGTTACAAATTCACCTCAGTCATGTTAGAAATTCACCTCAGTCATGTTACTAATTCACAGTCCTCACTCATGTCAGTCATGTTACAAATTCACAGTCCCTCTGGCTCATTTAAGCACATAAATGTCCGCTGTGACAGCGCAGATCGCGCTTGTTTTTGTGTTGTTGTCTCACACTGTTTATATAGGATTTGTACGAAATGGGTATATATATATTCATGGTATATTATGAGACAGTGATAATTAGTCTTGCGGCTTTTGGTATATCGATAATTAGACTTAAATGGGTTAACTACTTATCAATTTGTGTGTGTGTGTGATTTTTTTAGGGCAGGTTAACTAATGTTAATATCTTGTATATTATACAGACATATTTCACCGAAATTAATGCTTTTAAGCTACAGTCATTTTGTATCAAAATACAGTATGGTATTTTTCTTCATAATCAGCCGATTCAATTCCTTACGAGGGTAAGCGATTATTCGAAAAACTAAAAATACCACTAGTTTTCGTCAAAATCGGCCTTGATACTCCTTCGAGTGTTTTTGCCTATTTTTTTTTTAGTTTAGGATTTGTTCTTGAACACCCACTTGAAAAAGTCACCTGCATTTTAATTTTTTTTTTAATAATTATGTCTTAAAAGTATCGCACAGATAACCAATCTGAAAAATAATTGTACTAATTGTATTCAAGATTTACTGATAAATTATTCAAATTCAATCGCATCGTGTGTACAGATTATAAAACCCAGCAACCAAATGATTAATTTACACAGAGTTTCATACTCGGGTCCCAAAAACGGTTTCCACAGCATATCAAACCAAAATCGATTCGATATAAGACCAAAAGTAAGTCACGAATTAAAAAACTTTGTACCAGGAAACCAAAACTGACACGCGAATGCTTAAGTTTTCTTATAACTCTAAGGAGACTGATATAAAAAAATAGTATAATTATGATAGAACAATACTAGGTAATGACAATCGGTGTTGCCAACGCCAATGCCAATTTCGCAACTTGTAACTTTTTACTCTCTTTTACAAGCTTTTATTTAACTTGCAATGGATGTATGTACGTAAGTTCGGGTGGAATTTTGCAAGGTAAACTTGACCAACTTCCCGGTTTCCGATTGAGCTGAAATTTTGCACGCATATGTATATCGCGTGACAATGCAATAATATGGTACCATCGAGCTGATCTGATGATGGAGTCGGAAGGTGGCCATAGGAACTCCTGTACTAAACAAGATAGACCCGTCGTGTTTGGGCTCGTTTCACTCGTCTTGGCTAGCACTCTGCGGCTACATGATATCCAGGATCTCAAAAGCTTGTATTTGAAAATTTGTTTTTTCATAATTATACAGATATTTGAATAATACTTGCATAACTTAATCGGATTATTAAGTTCATTTTATTTACGAAATATATCAGTTTCATTTTTTACCGACGAGTTCCATACGATCGAGTATCGACTGCTTACAGTACGTACAGTTATGTACCGATATACTTTGATATAAGAGAATACCAAGCTACGGTACTGTACTCGGATACTCGTCGATAGCCCCTAGTATAGATATATGTAGCTATAACACAGTTTAGTACCGACATATTTCAATTTAAGTCATCAAAAACAAATCTCAATGCTTTCAGTACCAACTAATGTCGGTAAAACAGTATCAACAAGTGTCGGTAAAACAGTATCGATAACTGTCGGTATAACAGTGCCGACCAGTATTGGTACAACATAGCACCGACTAGTATTAATACAGTTCGGTATAAACATATTTCAAATTTCTCACAACTTATACCTACGCCCAGTACAATAAAAACTTCTAGTTCGGATTTGTTCGTTAAGAATCGGATGTGATCGGCCTCGGTCACCTCATTTTACTAGCTGTCGAACTATGACATGTCATGTTGTCCCTCTTCGTCATATGAATAGCCGTAGAGGCGTTATTGTACAGTTATAGCATAAGCCTCGTTCAGCCCTTCCTCTTATGTTTGAGGCGTGAATGGTAGCACGACAAAAATTTACATTTTAAATTTTGAGCCGAATCAGCACAAATTTAATAGGTCATACGTGGCCTACTCAACAAAGTGTCGGTAAAACAGCATCGACACGTTTTGGTATAGCAGCACTACAAGGTATTGGTACAGCTTAATACCGACAAGTACTGATACGCTTAGTACCGACAAATTTTGATACAAGACTATTAATAAGCAATCCTATTATGTTACGCAAGCACTTAAAACCACACTACGAGACAGTAAAAAAGTTGAGACACTAACAACTACCATAGTTATTATATTTTTTTTTTTTTTTTTTTTTACAATTATTATATTGTTAATATTGTATATATTTCCATACAAAAACATCGGGCAGTCTCTACATACGCATTTTATGTCTTTGAAGTAACATTTTTGTATTACATTGTATCAAAATCTGATATGTGTTAGCAAAAACAGACAGTTTAATCATTATACGAAAATTCAACAATTTTAACCATACTTGTTACTATCAATTGTTACTACTGGTTAAAATTGGAAATAAAGCATACATGTAGAGTAAAATATACCACTTTCGACCAGAGCAACCCATAATAGACATCCTATTTTATACAAGATATTGAGAAATCTTGATAATTTATACTTTGTATTAAAAAATTTATATATATATATATATATATATATATATATATATATATATATATATATATATATGTGTGTGTGTGTGTGTGTATATATATATACACACATATATATATATATATATATATAACTCGTTAAAATTAGAGAGAGAAAGAGCGTTATATATTTGTCTCGCTCTCTCCAATTTGAACAGGGAATATGTAAACAAAATCGTTACTTCAAAACCACCCCCATCTATCCTTTATACCGGTATCTCTGAACTCAGTCTTGTGCCGCGACTTTGCTCGGCCTTCTTTTTTTTTTACTTTTCTGCTCTTTTGTCGTGCGCTCGCAACCGCTTAGTTGATCACGATCAGTCTGGGCGGTAGCATGCCCTTCTTGCTCAGCCAGACTCTGTAAACAAAAAAATTATACTGTTGTTTATATTTCAAACGAATGAACGACCTCAGACGACGTCCGTTTGCGTGTTGAGAAATCGTTTCAATTAACCGGGGTATTGTCGTCATGACAACGCGAACGAAGTTTCGCTGGCACACGCTATATCCCCCACAAGAATAATAAGAATCCCGAATTGACATTTAAGAAGAGCGATGGAAAGGTAACCTTGAATGTAATAATTTTTTTTTACTAAAACTGCAAGTTGAGTTATAGTACGCACAAAACTTGAATGCGCTTCCAGTGGTTACTTCCTTTAATTTGCGCAGCTCCAATGTCAACGTTTACTACACCTGAAGGTGTTGTGCGAAAGAGATGACATGCGGGTCCGCATTGAATATGAACTAGAGCGCAACACTCCCCTCAGCTCCTACTGTGAACCTTATAATTGTGCAATTCGCAATGACGCGTGCGAACTTCAAGGACGCATATAAGTTTTGCTCGTAATATACTAAAAACTCACCCGATCCCGGCGCCGAGCAGCAAGGAGACGATGTTAGTGACAAGGACGGCCGCGATCGCGCCGCGGCTGAACAGGCACGTGCGACGGACAGACAGGCAGTGGCTCTGCAATAGGATTATACTCTGATTTTAATTACCTGGACTAAAATGACAACTGCGATCGACCTTCTCTTTTCCTACAAATATTATAAACGCGAAAGTTTGTAAGCATGTATGGATGTATGTTTGTTACTCTTTCACGCAAAAAATACTGAACGGATTTTGATGAAACTTTACAATAATATATTCAAATTCAAAAGTTTTTATTCAAAATAAGTTCCACTGGAGAACACTTTTTGAAGGTCATACATGTAAGTTAAAATTTAATTTTTACTTCCCATTCTATGCACACCGCTTCGCAACGTGTTGATGCTGTAAAGGAGAAGAAGCGGCAAGAAGCTCCCCAGCAACACGTCTAACTAAATATTGTTTTTCTTTATATTTCATATTCTATTTATATCTCAAATTCTTTTTTTTTATAAGTTTCGTACAGAAGTATGTTACAGAATTACTTTTTGAAGAATTAATGGAGTTGTAGCAAACAATGCATACTCAATAAGACCAAGACAATAAAAGGAAAGAAAAATAATGTTATAGTTATAATAATGACATGACGTACTAAAATGTTATGCTGCAATATGTCTCCACAAATTCCTCACAAGCTTGGCAAGATAAAAAAAAAATGACATTCTAATGAATCGTCTCGCTGTTTCCAATCCTTTATTTCACTTTTGACGTTTGCACGCCATCAAGTTACATATTTCTTGACAGTAAAGCCCGCATGAAACAAACTACATAATTGTCGTACTTTATTGTTGTGGGTGACGTGATAGTGATGTTCTGTGAGTTATTTAATGCACAGACTAGTAAATAAATCGAAAGTAATCGATTGAAAACGAAAAATGTTCTACTCTATTATATTTTTACAAGCTTTTATTTAACTTGCAATGTACCTATGTATGTATGTAAGTTCGGGTGGAATCTTGCAAGTTAAATTTGACCAACTTCCCGGTTTCCGATGGAGCTGAAATTTTGCACGCACATGTATAACGCGTGAC
Organism: Dendrolimus kikuchii; assembly: GCA_019925095.2. Lineage (NCBI taxonomy): Eukaryota > Metazoa > Arthropoda > Insecta > Lepidoptera > Lasiocampidae > Dendrolimus > Dendrolimus kikuchii. The sequence continues at coordinate 38,145,476 of CM034387.1, forward strand.
AATGCAATAATACGGTACCATGGAGCCGATCTGATGATGGAGTCGGAAGGTGGCCTATAGGAACTCCTGTACTAAACAAGATAGACCCGTCGTGTTTGGGCTCGTTCTACTTGTCTTGGTTAGCACAATGCTGCGACATGATATCCAGGATCTCAAAAGCTTGTATGTAAAAAAGCTTATTTTCACTTTCTACAAAATGACTTATTTATATTTAATATATGTAAAATATGTCCATTGAAATGTGTGTTGTGTATTTATTACACGATAAAATATTTTTGGCAAAAATATATAGAAAATTAAATTGATTAAAACTTATTTATAAATAGAGTCGATTTTTATAAAAAAATCGAGTCGACAACGCATTAGGACGTTACTAATTGTTTTTTTTTTTATTCCAGGAGATCAGCAAACAGGCAAATGACCCACTTGATGGAAAGCGGTTACCATCGCCTATGGACATTTGCAACACCAAAGGTGCTACAAATGCGCTGCTGCTCTCTTAAGGGAAACTGGAACCTGGTCACTAATGCCGGAACACAACTCGAAGGTTGTTATGGCGACATACTTTAGACCAGGGGTGGTAGCCATCCAGTCGGGCAAGTGCCCTACCACCTGGCTGTGGGTTGTTAAGTCGCCTCTTACGACAGGCCGCCCGGCCGCAGGAAATTGTATTCTTTCTCCGTTCCTGCACGGATGAAAATTGATTGATTGATGAAATTGATTGATTGGATTGATCCGTCATCCAGCTGTCAAAAGTAAAATAAATGCTTGGAAAGGGTTATACAAGTAAATAAAGAGAAAAACCTAATGAATTTAATTATAATGTCACTTTGAAACAGTAAGATGTATTCATTTACATACATACATACATAACTTCACGCCAGTTCCCTTGCGGGGTAGGCACGAACAACAGAGTGCCATTTAGGCTTATTCTTACACACCTTACTTGCCTCTTTGACATTCATAACTCTTGTCATGCACACTCGTCTGTTCTTAAGGCTCCTGTATTCATTTATTTCTATATAATTAAAATTTGTATATAATGCAATGGATCAAGTGTAAGATATTGCTACAAGTTACATTCTATGGGCTATGTCAACCATATTGTCATATTTGAGATAGACCTTAGACTCTCTTACTATCTCATCCTAAAGCCTGACAACACCATGGCTGTTGATCCCTGGCGTTGCAACATCTAAAGGCGAGGGTAACAACTTTCCATCAGGAGGGCAGGAGTCTTTCGATTTTTGAGTCTTCTCACCTGCTGCATGACGGGCGCCACCAGCTGCTGCTCGAGGACCTCGATGGAGGAGGTGGCCGAAGGTGGACCCCGGGCGCTTTGGGGATGCTTGAACCGCCAATCTCTGTTTTTAAACAATTTATTGATCAATCTATCGGAGCTGCATACGTCTAGTCATCACAGCGGACAACGAACTACTGGCGAGCGCGACGCGGGAGCGCGCACATATTCATAGACGCTCCATCTCGCTCGCACATCATCCGTCGCGCTCACACACTGTGCTATATATTCTACTAGCTGTGCGACTTGTTAATATCTGTACTTAAGGCTACCCCGTTTCCAAAACAAATTAGTTCACTTCAGTTTAGGCGTGGGCGAAATGTCGCATTTTTGCGATTGGAACATTTGTATCTGGAACATTTAAATGTTCCGGATCACTGATATGTTTCATTTGGAATATTTTGAACATTGAGTCAAAGATATAACATATTCAAACATCGTGTCAAACTTGTCAAAGATAAGGAGTTTTTGGCGGGAACTGAAAGGAGACGTTGTGCTGTGCAGTTTTATTTTCTAAAAATGTGTAAAATTACTCTAAAATGAACAATAGTTGCAGGATATTGATTGAGTTTTTGAGTAGCAATTATGTGTTTTGTGAGAAATGTGAACTGTATAGTCAAATGTGGCCTTTTGAGTTTTCACAAGAACTCCGTTGAATGGCGTTAGTTGTAGCCTACAATACAACTGCGCGACTATTATACGAAGACTTAAACATCAGAATTGGCTGTATGGACTAAAGCTTCCTTTGCCTGCCTTTGTGGCGAATACAACTACTACTACTGTCAAAGATAATAATACAGATATATATATGTCGTGTCGCAGGCATATTGAGGCAGACGGTGTTAAGGTTAAAAAATTACAAATTGTGAGATCATTAATAAATTATAATTTGCTTATATTTCATTGTTTTCCTGCTCTCCCTCGCTACGCTTGTTGCTCTATGATTCATTATGCTCTGGTCGGTCTCTCTCACACGTGAGCGACATGATCGCGCTGAAAAGAGACAGAGAGATCGCGATGTTCCAGATCCAAATGATGCATTTGAAACATTATTGATGTTCCAATCTTTTGGAACACCTAAATGTTTTGGATCAGTGAGTCGGTTCAGTAAAGTGTTACACACGCCTACTTCAGTTTCCATCAGCACTCGACAGTGAATACTACCCTCTGCCATCTGAAGCATCATTTAACCTCCACCTCTCCCCGCTACAAATCCATACTTAATAATGTAAATGCTAAATTACCTCTGTCAGCCTATGACGCTATCGGAACCCGATTTTGCTAAAATCTATACTAATATTATAAAAGAGGATAGATTTGTATTTTTGTATGTTTGTAAAGAATAAACTCGGAAAACTACTGGACCGATTTCAATGTTTTTTTTTTTTAATCTATAGGTTCGCATTTGACTGCCATTGCGCCTGATGTCAGGCGGAAATGCAGTCTAAGGTGGAGCACGCTTACCTAGAAGTCTGCTCACGCGAGACTTGAACACACCTAGATTGTATTCATCAGGATAGAACAGACGACGGTAAAGAGTTGCACTCTTCAGCGGTTTCGTCCGCTTCGTTGGTATTTCCACCATATAGCGGTGGCGTGAGTGCGTACGTCTGCTTGTCCGGTGGCAAACTGATAAGGGAGCAACCGATTCATGTAAATCCGTGGCATACTCCCCGAAGTGTATCCTGTGGGATACCGACAAACTAGCGACTTTACGTCGATGATTTAGGCTCTCGTCGAATTGTCGGTTATTGCCTATCAATTTCCTAGCTCTTCTCTCTATTCATTCCAGTGTCTCGAGCTGGTATTTCACCATTATAAATACATACATATATACATAACTTCACGCTAGTTCCCTTGCGGGTTAGGCACGGACAACAGAGCGCCATTTAGGCTTATTCTTACACACCTCACTTGCCTCTTTGACATTCATAACTCTTGTCATGCACGCTCGTCTGTTCTTAAGGCTCCTGACATCACCTTCTGCTAGTACACGATCAATTTGATCATGGAAGGTGTGTCGTGTTCTTCCACGACGAAAAAATTAGGTAACCCTACTAAAACTACAATAATGTAACCCAAGGTGTAAAAAAAATTACTGTTACTGCTGCTTTAGATTCACAATCAGACCCGGTAGGTGACGCTGGAATTGGGTTCTAGATTTTCTATTTTTTCAAGGCAGCACAACGTCTGCCGAGACCGCTAATTTGGTACAATATACAGAGAATCAAGACTTAGGAAACCGGCACAAAAATCATCGACGCACCACACACACATACTTTAACCCCCACAATAGCCACTTACCATCAGGTGTAATAATAATCAAGGGAGAACATTTCACCTAAACAAAGTACTAGGATCACATAAAAGTAAGGCACTCACTTTGGTGGCAGCTGGTCCGGTCTACTGCTCCACTCCCACACCCAATCGTTTGGGTCATCCTGAAAATATAAAGAAAATATACAAATGTTTTTTTTTTATTGCAGGAGTTCAGCAGACAGGCAGACGGCCCACTTGATCGAAAGCGGTTACCATCGCCTATGGACATTTGCAACACCAAAGGTGCTACAAATGCGCTGCTGCTCCCTTAAGGGAGACTGGAACCTGGTCACTAATGCCGGAACACAACTCAAGGTTGTTATGGCGACATACTTTAGACCAGGGGTGGTAGCCCTACCACCTGGCTGTGGGTTGTTTTGTCGCCTCTTACGACAGACCGCCCGACCGCAGGAAATTGTATTCTTCCTCCGTTCCTGCCCAGATAAAAGGTAATGTCGAGGTAATTCTGTCAGTTTGTTACCTCTTCTTCACTTGACATCTGAACGGATCAAAAATTCATTTAGCCAGATGTCAGTCTGAATTCCGGGGAGGACATAGGCTATATATTCTGTTTCACACCACCATCTGGCTGTTAATACAGGCCGAAAGTGATAGTACTCTTTCTCTGTTCCTACACGGCATGACAAATAGGCTCTTACACCCACCAGCCGCTATCACTGCATGCATATACTGCTTACATTTACATTCGACGGCCTCTGTGGTTGACCGGGCTAAGCCTTTGCTGGCGTAACTCACTGCAACGCAGAGGTTCTGGGTTCGATTCCTGGTATAGTAAATTTCGGAAACGTATTTTCTCCGTTATTTACTATGCTCTGGGTGTCTGGGATCGGCCCCAGAGTAGTCCGTTGTATATCACCCATAACACAAGCGTAACTTGCTTAATTTGGGGATATACAATATGTGTGTTTGTCTGCCGATTATTATTATTATTATTACATTGGATTTTATAGTTTTGTCCTAATTTCATTAATCACTGGTCTAGACTACTCATACAAAAGTTTGCAAAGCAAAACCAGATGAAGTCGTGTGCAACAGTCAGTTATCCTATTAATGTCATGAAAATCGGTCAATTCTCAATTAAGTGGAATAAGTGACACTCACCCGCCAGCAGTTGATGTAGACGCCCTTCAGCTCGTCCTCGGTCGAGGGTTCTAAGTTGGGGCTGTTCGGTGGTGATTTTGGACTGGAACAGACAAGTCAATCCATAAATAAGTTATATGTGTCTATTATATTGTTACGAGTTTGCGGGACTCGAATTAAAATGCCGTTAGAATTATTATAGAGTTTATTAGAACTACACAAACACAGATACAAATATAACCTAACGCAACAAACCCAAACGTAATGCAGAAGGTCGTAATTCAATAAAACGCTCAAAGTCCGTCACTATTAGATTCCCGAATGTACACACGTCACGCCTAGATAGTAGTTGTAGCTCAACTGACCCCCTCTCTCAATCAGGCCATCGTTTTATATTTCACAAATGCAAATGTGCCCGCCCGGCAACGTCGACATAGTTTCCTAGAATTAGCTTGTAATTGTAATCCGCAACACATGACTAATGATGCTCCTGAGCGTCCGTAAACGAGTACAATAGGACAATAGGCTGTTCTCCACAATAACTAGAAACGTATGCCAATAAATAAGTGAACAAAAGAAGACGATCATTAAAGGATTACAATCAGTTCAAATGCCGACAGGTAATAAAATATGCTTTTACATATCTGTACGTGGAATTTGTCTAGAAAACTGCCCAAGTGGTGCATGCGCGTTCCGGCATGGATTCGAACGTGCGCTCTTTGATTTTGGGACGTTGTACTCTAGCCAGTATGTTACCAAGATACATACATACATACATACATAACTTCACGCCAGTTCCCTTGCGGGGTAGGCACGAACAACAGAGTGCCATTTAGGCTTACTCTTACACACCTCACTTGCCTCTTTGACATTCATAACTCTTGTCATGCAAGCTCGTCTGTTCTTAAGGCTCCTGACATCACCTTCTGCTAGTACACGATCAATTTGATCACGGAAGGTGTGTCGTGGCCTTCCACGACTTCTGCATCCATCCACTTTTGCATTGTATATCTGTTTAGTCATTCTTTCATCATGCATTCTTTCCACATGCCCGAACCACCGGAGCATTCCTTTCCTTACCTTCACCCCGACACTCTCTTTCAGACCAACTCTCTTTCTTACTTCGGTAGTAATAACTTATAATCAATATATAACCATTTTAATTCAATTCGAGCATATTTTATTTCTTTTATAAAACATACGTGCTGGGACACATAGTAGAAGTGAAACTTCAACGGACAAGTGGAAAAACGAATCGCAACAAAATTTGAACTTGAAGTTTTACGGGCAGATTGTCAATGTACTTGTCCAATTTGAAAACCTGCCCGTAAAAGTTCAAGTTAAAATTTTGTTGCGATTCGTTTTTCCACTTGTCCGTTGAAGTTTCACTTCTACTACGTGTCCCAGCGCACATTTCGATTTTTCGCAGGTCTACTGCAAATTATGATTCGGTTAGGTTAGGTACATTTGAATGAATGCATTTTTTATTAAAACATATTTTATTTTATCAAACAAAAAAACTGAATTCGATCCGGAACCCAAAATTCGTTTATCCGTGCAGGAACGGAGAAAGAATACAATTTCCTGCGGCCGGGCGGCCTATCGTAAGAGGCGACAAAACAACCCACAGCCAGGTGGTAGGGCATTTGCCCGACTGGATGGCTCGCACCCCTGGTCTAAACTATGTCACCATAACAACCTTGTGTTGTGTTCCGGCATTAGCGACCAGGTTCCAGTCTCCCTTAAGTGGGCAGCAGCGCATTTGTAACACCTTTGGTGTTGCAAATGTCCATAGGCGATGGTAACCGCTATCCATCAAGTGGGCCATCTGCCTGTCTGCTGAACTCCTGCAATATTTTTTTTTTGTTTTAAATATAGAAGTTTCACTTCAAAAAAATATTTGAAGTCAGTAGCTGAATCAATGTAAATAAGCCTTTACACTGTAAACAATCTTCCCTAGGCAAGGCCGCTTTCTTGGCCTGTCTAGACCGGTCCTACCGGTGTGGTAGAATGTGGACTTGGCGAATGTATACATACATCCTTACAAGGTCATACTAGTTTACTATAAATTTGTTAAGCCAATAAATATTGTATTTTTATGGTGTGTATACAGTGGCCTAGCTTGCCTTAGACGGGCCCTGTATCAAAACGTGTTGGGGGGCCTAAAGGAAGGGTAGTTTTTTTTTTAAAAGAAATAAAAAATGCTCGAATTGAATTAAAATAATTATATATTGAATATAAGGTATTACTTATAATTAAGTAAGCTCGCGGACCGCGTTCGTAATACCGAAGTAAGAAAGAGAGTTGGTCTGAAAGAGAGTGTCGGGGTGAAGGTAAGGAAAGGAATGCTCCGGTGGTTCGGGCATGTGGAAAGAATGACTAAACAGATATACAATGCAAAAGTGGACGGATGCAGAAGTCGTGGAAGGCCACGACACACCTTCCGTAATCAAATTGACCGTATACTAGCAGAAGGTGATGTCAGGAGCCTTAAGAACAGACGAGCGTGCATGACAAGAGTTATGAATGTCAAAGAAGCAAGTGAGGTGTGTAAGAATAAGCGTAAATGGCGCTCTGTTGTTCGTGCCTACCCCGCAAGGGAACTGGCGTGAAGTTATGTATGTATGTATGTATAATTTGTATAAAAAAAATTGTATTGGTTATATCATTTTAAATTGACTTGTATAATTCTGAAGTAGTTTTAACTATGTATGTACAATTTTATAAGCAACGCATCATCTAAGTATACACCATGTTTTTGAGCAAATAAATGATTGATTGAGCATGAGAGCTCCAGGAAATGGGAGCGAACATCCCGTCGATGGCGAGCGGTGCGGTTATAAACACGAGGCGTTGGCACCAGACCATACAGTTCCTCGGAACACTCTCCGTTGTGCAGGCGGTAGAATACGCAGAGGGACGCAGTCTCTCCGAAGGCTAAGCGACTCTAAACCGCCTGTTAATATGGGATTGTAGACTATACGAACGGCGCGACGCTGGATGGCGTCGAGAGAGTCAGTCTGGTAAGCTGGTGCTCCTGCCCATTTTAAATGGGATGTTTTAATTTTTGGTAATAATTTACTCTGGTTGTTAAATAATTATTTTATTATTATTTATCCATAGGTCGCTGGTTCATATCCGGCTCGAAGGACCACTAATTATGTTAAATTCAAATTCAAATTAATTTATTTTATAAACTTATTTCTAGGCCTTATATAATTACATCTAAAACTTATATAGTAGTTAAAATTAAGGCTACATATTATTTTTGGCAGCGGTTGCTGCACTAGACTCTAGGTCTGTATCGCGGCACCCAACACAATTTTATTATAGAAACTTAAATATAATTGATTTATTAATTAATTAACCTAAAACTATGAGTGCGTGTGGTTTTGTGTGTGTGTGTGTGTGTGCGTGCGTGCGAGCGTGCGTGTGTGTGTGTGTGTGTGTGTGTCGGCGTGTGTGTGTGTGTGTGTGTCGGCGTGTGTGTGTGTGCCCCTAGTGTTGTGGTCAGTTTAGTATTGTGCTTTCTGTGTCACTGTAGTTTAATGTTTTTAACCATTTACTAACTTGGTGTTTAAACTTTGGTGCTGACATTTCTTTGGCGGAGGGTGTGTTTTGGCATACTTTATTATAAATGGATATATGGATATATGGAGGAAGGCGTTTGGCAATAATAAATAAATAATTATTAAGAGTGAAAAACTTTTAGGGGACGTATTAATGAGAAGCCATTTTGAGTTGAAGAGAATTTATTTTATAATGTTGTCACCAATCAAAATAAATATTTAGTGTTGTCATATACAAAAGTTAATTTAGCATATCTTATGTCTTGAACACTGGTCATTAGTTAAACATAAGCCATAGCCAACAGCAATTAATATTATTTCTATCATCCTTCCTAACAAACTTTATAAATGTTTGTTTGTTTGTGACGCTTTCACATCTCACATACGCAACTGATCACGTCAGGAAATCATTATAATTTATGCATACACGTTATCAGGGATATAGAAAGGTTTATGGTAATTACTGCACATACATACATACATACATACATAACTTCACGCCAGTTCCCTTGCGGGGTAGGCACGAACAACAGAGTGCCATTTAGGCTTATTCTTACACACCTCACTTGCCTCTTTGACATTCATAACTCTTGTCATGCAAGCTCGTCTGTTCTTAAGGCTCCTGACATCACCTGCACAACAATTAATAAAACACATACTAGGGCATTACACCCGCGTCACTATAATTATTATAAATGTTTCTATTCCACGGCGCCAAAGGGACATGTATACCAAATGATGTCAAGTATACCTTGTCCATTTCAACCCCAAGAAGACACAGGTCTGCGTATTCTCTGCCAAAAAAACTCCATTCGAGCAAGCGCCTGAGTTCCAAGGAACTCCCCTTACCACCTCCAAAAGTATTGGGATCCTCGGTATCAACATCACGAACGATGTACAGTTCAGGGGCCATCTTGAAGGCAAGGCAAAACTTGCCTCCAAGAAGCTGGGAGTGCTAAACCGGTCCAAACAGTACTTCACATCGCGGCAACGCCTTGTGCTTTATAAAGCCCAGGTGAGGCCGCATATGGAGTACTGCTCACACCTTTGGGCTGGAGCGCCTGCTTACCAACTTAATCCCCTGGACAGTATTCAACGTCGAGCCCTTCGCGTTGTTGATGATCCCATACTCACAGACGGTTTAGATACGCTTGGCCTTAGGAGAGACTTTGCTTCTCTCTGCGTATTCTACCGACTGTATAACGGGGAATGTTCCGAAGAACTGTTTAGAATGGTGCCTTCGTCCTCCTTCTACCATCGCACCGCTCGCCATCGATTGGGAGTTCACCCCCACTTCCTTGAGCCGCTTCGCTCATGTACGCAACGGTTCTGTAGAACGTTTCTCTCGCGTACCGTGGGGATTTGGAATGAGCTCCCGGCCGAGGTTTTCCCACAGCGCTACGATATGGAGTTCTTCAAAAAGGGTGTCATAAAATTTCTTCGAGGCCGGCAGCGCGTTGGCGACATCTGTGATGTTGCAAACGTCCATAGGCGACGGTAACCGCTTTCCACCAGATGGGCCGTTAGCCTGTTTGCTGTACTCCAGCTATAAAAAAAAAAAAGTATGGACTCTACCACCGGGCCGCGAGGCGGTAGAAAACAAACAAACTCATACATTTAACTGGGTGTGCAGTTGCACCCATTTACGTAGCAGTGGCGAGGTGAGCATGCTGTTGGTGCTGCCGCGAACGCGGGCCAGTAGGGATTTCGGATTACATCAGTCGTAATTTTTTTTATTATTATTTTACATACATACATACATAACTTCACGCCAGTTCCCTTGCGGGGTAGGCACGAACAACAGAGCGCCATTTAGGCCCATTCTTACACACCTCACTTGCTTCTTTGATATTCATAACTCTTGTCATGCACACTCGTCTGTTCTTAAGGCTCCTGACATCACCTTCTGCTGGTACACGATCAATTTGATCATGGAAGGTGTGTCGTGGCCTTCCACGACTTCTGCATCCATCCACTTTCCACATGCCCGAACCACCGGAGCATTCCTTTCCTTACCTTCACCCCGACACTCTCTTTCAGAGCAACTCTCTCTCTTACTTCGGTATTACGAACGCGGTCCGCGAGCGTCACTCCGCAGATTTTGCGCAGTGCTCGCATCTCGACCGCGTTTACTCTACTTTCATGCTCTCTCTTCCATACCCAACTCTCGCTTCCATTATTATTTTATTATAACGCAGAGGCTCCGGGTTCGATTCCTGGTATAGTAAATTTCGGAAACGTATTTTCTCCGTTATTTACTATGGTCTGGGTGTCTGGGATCGGCCCCAGAGTATTCCGTTGTATATTACCCATAACACAAGCCTAACTTGCTTAATTTGGGGATATACAATGTGTGTGTTTGTCAAAAAAAAATTATTATAGATAAATAAGAGAAGTAAATTCAAACAATTTATACCTTCAAAAATGTGGTAACGTGTGAGCGAGATAGCGAACCAATCGAGATAGCTTCTTTAGTCGATTTTATGCAACTAATTAGCGAACACAGTGTCGGGGTGAAGGTAAGGAAAGGAATGCTCCGGTGGTTCGGGCATGTGGAAAGAATGCATGATGAAAGAATGACTAAACAGATATACAATGCAAAAGTGGATGGATGCAGAAGTCGTGGAAGGCCACGACACACCTTCCATGATCAAATTGATCGTGTACTAGCAGAAGGTGATGTCAGGAGCCTTAAGAACAGACGAGCTTGCATGACAAGAGTTATGAATGTCAAAGAGGCAAGTGAGGTGTGTAAGAATAAGCCTAAATGGCACTCTGTTGTTCGTGCCTACCCCGCAAGGGAACTGGCGTGAAGTTATGTATGTATGTATATATGCAACTAATTAGCGAACATAGCGAGGAAGCCGCAGGAATGTAAAGAATCATTGCACCGGTAGTCTGTATCGATTCCAGCCTAGTTTTTTTTCTGATGCAACATTTGATTCGGTGTCTATGTCGCCGTCCTACCACCTCACCGGGGCGGAGCGTACAGCGTTCGTGTCAAACACATTTTTTATTTTTTTCTATTGCAGATCAGCAGACAGGCAGATGGCCCACTTGATGGAAAGCGGTTACCATCGCCTACGGACATTTGCAACACCAAAGGTTATAAGTGTTCAGAAAAATGTCAAATAAAACGGCATATACAGTTTACAACGCATAAAAGGAAGGAAATTCACATGTAATATATGTCATATCGCATTTGTTCAAAAGAAAGTGTTAAAGATACACCTTCGTATACACACTGGGGAGAAACCGTACATATGTGATGTGTGTGACCAAAGATACATACATAACTTCACGCCAGTTCCCTTGCGGGGTAGGCACGAACAACAGAGTGCCATTTAGGCTTATTCTTACACACCTCACTTGCTTCTTTGTCTGTTCTTAAGGCTCCTGACATCACTTTCTGCTAGTACACGATCAATTTGATCACGGAAGGTGTGTCGTGGCCTTCCACGACTTCCGCATCCATCCACTTTTGCATTGTATATCTGTTTAGTCATTCTTTCATCATGCATTCTTTCCACATGCCCGAACCACCGGAATTATGTACGTATGTATGTATGTATGTATGTATGTGAGCAAAGATTATCCCAAATAGGTAATTTGAAGACCCATGTGATATATGTCAGCAAGCATTTGTAGAAAAGAACAACCCGAAGAGACACCGTCGTTCTCGTACTAGGGAGAAACCGTACATGTGTGATTTGTGCGATTTCGGATGTTCAGATCGAGGTTATTTAAAGAGACATATAAAATGTATAAACATACAAACGATAGGAACTTCTCATGTCATATATGTCAGTACAAATTTGTTGTGAAAATCGATTTGGAAGAAACCGCATATATGCAAAATTTGCGGTTATAAATGTTCATACCCTTCATGTTTAGCTTCACATATTAAATCAAAGCACTCTAAGTAAACAACCAAGCCTGTTTTGTTAATATAGTAAATTTAAAAGGCTGCGTCGACGTCACTTGTATATTTTGTCTTTTACAGCCTTTTATGTTTATAATTTATATATATTACTTATTAGCAATATTTATGATAGACGTATGTAAGGCGAGTGACATGTGTGATTTATAATAATACTAGCTGTCCCGGCAGACGTTGTTCTGCCCTGAAGAAATAAAACTTAGAACCCGATTGCAGCGCCACCAACCGGGTCCAAATGTAACCTATCCTATCTTTCAAGTTGGATCAAACTGCACACGGTGTGAAAATTTGATTAAAATCGGTCAAGTAGTTTAGGAGTCCATTGAGGACAAACATTGTGACACGAGATTTATATATATTAAGATATGTTTATAATTTATATATATTACTTATTAGCAATATTTATGATAGACGTATTTAAGGCGAGTGACATGTGTGATTTATAATAATACTAGCTGCCCGGGCAGACGTTGTTCTGCCCTGAACTAATAAAATTTCGAACCCGATTCCAGCGCCACCTACCGGATCCAAATCTAAGCTATCCTATCTTTCAAGTCGGATCAAACTGCACACGGTGTGCAAATTTGATTAAAATCGGTCAAGTAGTTTAGGAGTCCATTGAGGACAAACATTGTGACACGAGATTTATATATATTAAGATTATGAAGTAATGAAATGAGGTTGTAGTGATTGAAAAAGTTCTGTTAATCGCAGACAAAGCCTATACATTTGTATTATTTAAGTAGCCATAATTATTGACAAGTCAATGTGGTAATTGGAGCACGAGGAAAGACTTGGAGGGTGTAGTGTTTAACCGAGTCGTGGGTCCGATTATTTAGCATATTATTTCGTTAATCTATCATTTATATTATAAGCTACAAATGCGCCGCTGCTCTGTTAAGGGAGATTGGAACCCGGTCACTAATGCCGGAACACAACTCCAAGGTTGTTATGGCGGCACACTCTAGACCAGGCAAATGCCCTACCACGTGGCAAGCACCTGGCAACATGGAAACCGGTGGCCGGCTGGCGTCGTACGTACAGGAACGTTGCACACTCGGTTCGGGCGTGCACTGAGACCTTAGGAGCCGTAGATAAACTGTTAAATGTATCAAAACGCAAACGAGTGTCCCTAGCGCCAGCCAGAATGTGCGGCGGCTGCAGCTGGCTCTTGCGCGTCGAGTGGGGCGTCAGCGTCACGTACAGGCATAAACCACTTTATGAAGGACGAAGTGAGTTTGGTCTGACAGCCAGGCGTGCCTTTAGAGACACTTTCCGGCTATTCATAAAAGAGTTCACCGCTCCATTTTTTTTTTTTTTTATTGCAGGAGATCAGTAGACAGGCAGATGGCCCACTTGATGGAAAGCGGTTACTATCGCATATGGACATTTGCAACAGCAAAGTTACTACAAATGCGCTGCTGCTCTCTTAAGGGAAACTGGAACCTGGTCAAATTTACCAATATAATGAGTCCAATATGACTCTAGCAGGTTAAAAGTTCTCGAAAATAGCGAATTGTTAGCCGACACCAACCTGCCTTTGACGCTGGAAGCTCTGGAATGCCTCACGGAGGAGTCCCGGCTCTCCCTCTGCGCTTCCCGGAGGAGTCTCACGTATTCGTTCTCCACCGCGGCCAAGCCACCACCAGAGTTCAGCTCCACCCATGATTCTGCAATTAAACAAGTTATCATTTATACAAGACAAGACAGGACAAGAGTTATGAATGTCAAAGAGGCAAGTGAGGTGTGTAAGAATAAGCCTAAATGGCACTCTGTTGTTCGTGCCTACCCCGCAAGGGAACTGGCGTGAAGTTATGTATTTATGTATGTATGTATGTATGTATCATTTATACAAACTAGCTTCTGCCTGGGAATACGTCCCCGTAGAATAGTTTAAAAAAAAACACCCGATTTTGAAACATTCTTCATTGGTGCTCCGCTCCTATTGGTCTTGGCGTGATGATATATAGCCTATAGCCTTCCTCGATAAATGGGCTATCTAACACTTAAATAATTTTTCAAAGCAGACCAGTAGTTCCTGAGATTAGCGCGTTCAAGCGAACAAACAAACTCTTCAGCTTTATATATTAGTATAAGATAAGATAAAGAAAATTGAAGTGTCTGTCTGTTTGTAATGACAAAATTACAACTTTTTACTAAATGCATAATGAAAGTATATACGGTTTTTTCAAATTAAACGTATACGTTGACTATAATTTAATTAATTTTGCTCGATTTAACCGTGGGTCGCATGACTTTTGTGATTAAGGAGGTGTGGGCCCTGAAAATCAAAATTTCGCAAATTGCGGCATACATTTTGATTATCATCATTATGATTGCATGTCTCTGGAGTCCACGGGTCATAAAAATGGCCCGGACATTTGGAGGGCTTGCGTGGGGCCATGGTAAGGCCAACACGTGGAGGCCCCTTGACAAATTTAATGTAAATGTGGCGTGACACTGACCGGCGATTATCCCTGTCTACACCATATAGTAATGCACCCAAGGACAAGCCCCGGCCAGTGTAGGACTATTGTGGTAAATGAGAACAAAAAGTACCGGGCTATTGGGGTGAACTGCTAGTGGTACTAGAGATCTGGGAATATGGGGACCATGGCGTCTGCCCGTCGCAATGTTCGGGGCACATGGGGAAAATGGGCAGACGATGACTCGCCACTCCTGCATAGGCCCTAAAAATGCCTTAGAAGACCAAGACACAATAAAATGAAATAAAAATATTATTATAATTATAATAATGACATGACGCATTAAAATTTTATGCTGCAGCATATCAAAAAATCATCAAAATCCATTCAGTAGTTTTTGCGTGAAAGCGTAACATATATACATCCATCATACATTCGTACAAACTGACGCGTTTATAATATTAATACGATTCGAACTAATCAATTTACGTAACTGGCACTAGCTGAGTTACGACATAGACAATCGCATGCGCCGGCGCAATGTAAACAAGGCCCTATTGTTCTAAATAGCAAACACGCAATATCAAGCACGTATACAAAAACCCTTCGATTGAAAATCTACAGATAAGCAAACAGCGCGTAGTTTCGTAGGACTATTGTCAAATATATCCCTGCAGGATCGGAGAATACAATTTCCTGCGGCCGGGCGGCCTGTCGTAAGAGGCGACTTAACAACCCACAGCCAGGTGGTAGGGCGTTTACCCGACTGGATGGCTACCACCCCTGGTCTAGAGCATGCCGCCATAACAACCTTGTGTTGTGTTCCGGCATTAGTGACCAGGTTCCAGTCTCCTTTAAGAGAGCAGCAGCGCATTTGTAGCACCTTTGGTGTTGCAAATGTCCATAGGCGATGGTAACCGCTTTCCATTAAGTGGGCCGTCTGCCTGTCTGCTGAACTCCTGCAATAAAAAAAAATAAAAAAAAAATTAACACGTATTAACGCTTCAATCTCTAATCATTTCTAAGAATAGGTCTTATAACAAATTTAATGCGAAAAACTGGTTTCTCGAAGCCAACACACATTCCATCGGTTTTCTATATCTTATGTAATCTCAAGTGCGAAACTCATAAGATATCGTAACGTCGGAAAAACCAAAATCAAATAAAATTACCGCGCTTAAAACCGTTAAAACGTAGTTTCATTACTCATAAGATATCGTTTTTTTTCCGTGCAAGAACGGAGAACGATGTATAATATGGTTATATGTCAAAGAGGCAAGTGAGGTGTGTAAGAATAAGCCTAAATGGCGCTCTGTTGTTCGTGCCTACCCCGCAAGGGAACTGGCGTGAAGTTATGTATGTATGTATGTATGTATATATTACTTTTCTTAGGATAGGTATTTTTTCATTATTTCATTTTTATTATTACAACCTACATTCTTCTGCTTCTTGCGCTTTATATTTTAATCTTTGGTACTTTGTTTGTTTTTTTTTTTAATTTTTAGCACGGCTCGCATGCCGTATGTGATTTGGGTCAGCATCAGCAGCACAGATCAAAATCAGCGCTGTGCCGGACTACGTTTCGGCACAGCAAAACGCTTGGAATAAACTAAAAGCAACAATTTCGAAAATCGCTCAAATAGACAAAAAGAGCCCGGATCTGATTACTTGTAAGGTGATTTCATAAACAATAAACGTACTACTACTACTAATTTTCGCGGTGGTGAGAATTTTTTTTAAAGATTAACCGTATTTTAATATCGTTGTAAACTAAACAGATATACAATGCAAAAGTGGATGGATGCAGAAGTCGCGGAAGGCCACGACACATCGTCCATGATCAAATTGATCGTGTACTAGCAGAAGGTGATATCAGAAGCCTTAAGAACAGACGAGCTTGCATGACAAGAGTTATGAATGTCAAAGAGGCAAGTGAGGTGTGTAAGAATAAGCCTAAATGGCGCTCTGTTGTTCGTGCCTACCCCGCAAAGGAACTGGCGTGAAGTACGTAATATCATTGTAGGAAAAATTAGTTCCGCTTTACGTGTACTAAAAAAAAACCGAATCATAAAGCCTTCTAAAAGTATTTAAAATTTGATTTTAACAAACAGTATGCACATATATTCAATCAATAATAAAAATGTGCTTTTAGCAGGGATGGAAGGTACACCGCTGATATAGAAAGAAGGGTGAATTTGGGGAATAGTGTGAATGGAGCGTTAGGTATACTTCTAGGCGCTAAGAACCTCAGCCAGAAGGCCCAGCTCGCCATACACAACGCGGTGCTGGTACCTACGCTCACGTATGGATGCGAGAATTGGGTATGGAAGAGAGAGCATGAAAGTAGAGTAAACGCGGTCGAGATGCGAGCACTGCGCAAAATCTGCGGAGTGACGCTCGCGGACCGCGTTCGTAATACCGAAGTAAGAAAGAGAGTTGGTCTGAAAGAGAGTGTCTGGGTGAAGGTAAGGAAAGGAATTCTCCGGTGGTTCGGGCATGTGGAAAAAATGACTAAACAGGTATACAATGCAAAAGTGGATGGATGCAGAAGTCGCGAAAGGCCACAACGCACCTTCCATGATCAAATTGATCGTGTACTAGCAGAAGGTGATATCAGAAGCCTTAAGAACAGACGAGCTTGCATGACAAGAGTTATGAATGTCAAAGAGGCAAGTGAGGTGTGTAAGAATAAGCCTAAATGGCACTCTGTTGTTCGTGCCTACCCCGCAAGGGAACTGGCGTGAAGTTATGTATGTATAAATATTTCTCTTTCTTACTTTCTTTCTATATCGGAACACTACAAAGTAAAAGACTGAACACCTACTGTATTAGGTCCTTTATGTTCAACCGACGATTTCCTTTTATTTTTCCCGTCACTTCCGCACACCACACATGAATTGGCAACAACATTCGCACCACGCTGAGTCACGTCTGTTGAAATCGCTCAAAGCGTTTAAAAATAACACGAACATTACTACGCAGTTCACTGCACCGACAAGGCGAGAACTTCAACTCTACAAACGTGTACGCGCTACGTAAACACTTTGTTTGATTCTCTAATTAGAGCTTTATAAAAGATCAATAACATATGTCAGCGAAGCTTCATTCGCGCTGCTATGACGACGTATTTATGTTATTGAACTTCAAAGGCAACAACAACAACAAAAGCGAATGCATGGCCGCCTTTTTGAATGTATGAATAAATGAATGTTCTTTATTGCATACATAAGTTACACATACATGTATAATAGGAGGTCTTATCGCATCTTCTATAATCACAGATTTCACTAAGGATACGCTTTATCCGTGCAGGAACGGAGAAATAATACAATTTCCTGCGGCCGGGCGGCCTGTCGTAAGAGGCGGCAAAACAACCCACAGCCAGGTGGTACGGCATTTGCCCGACTGGATAGCTAGGCGATAGGCG
Organism: Dendrolimus kikuchii; assembly: GCA_019925095.2. NCBI lineage: Eukaryota > Metazoa > Arthropoda > Insecta > Lepidoptera > Lasiocampidae > Dendrolimus > Dendrolimus kikuchii. Next base: position 38,163,558 of record CM034387.1, read on the forward strand.
ATGGTAACCGCTTTCCATCAAGTGGGCCGTCTGCCTGTCTGCTGAACTCCTGCAATTAAAAAAAAAAAACTTGTGGGCCGGGGCACCCGCCTACCAGCTAAATCCCCTGGACAGTATACAACGTCGAGCCGTTCGCATTATCGACGATCCCATACTCACAGACGGTTTAGATACGCTTGGCCTTCGGAGAGACTTCGCGTCTGTCTGCGTATTCTACGGAGTGTACGATGAGGAGTGTTCCGAAGAACTGTTTAGAATGGTGCCTTCGTCTTGTTTTTACCACCGCACCGCACGCCATCGGCTGGGCGTTCATCCCCACTTCCTAGAGCCGCTTCGCTCTCGTACGCAACGGTTCTCTAGAACGTTACTCTTGCGCACCGTGGGGATTTGAAATGAGCTCCCAGCCGTGGTTTTCCCACAGCGCTACAACATGGGGTTTTTTAAAAAAGATATGACACCCTTCGAGGCCGGCAGCGCGTTAGTGACACCTCTGGTGTTGCAAACGTCTATAGGTGACGGTAAACGCTTTCCATCAGGTGGGCCGTCTGCCTGTCTGCTGTACTCCAGCGATAAAAATAAAAAAAAGGTGGGTTATATAATTATATCAAACCTGTATCAAACCATTCACTCACCCGACTTACCATCGGTAGAAATTTGACATTACTTTTATGGGGCTTATGTGAAATTTTGACCGGTAGTAAGGCAAATGAACGGTTAGTAAGGTAATAGGGTTAGTGACGATGGATTGACCACAATTTAGCTATCAGATACGACATTATCCTGATGGTGTCCCGCAAGGTAGTATCCTTAGACCACTGTTATTTTTAATGTACATAAACGACCGGCTTTAGGTAACCTCAAACCATTGGAAGAGATAGCTTTTCAACGAAAGGACTACCCTTTGTATTGGTATACAATAAAGAGTTATCTATCTATCAATTTGTACTTTTCGCTGACGATGTGAGTATGGTTGTGACCAACAAAGAAAATGTGGACAATGCCTATTAAGAGAAATTACTACAATGTATTAATTGTTATTTAAACATTAATTACAATGATTTCTATCAGATTTTCTAAAAGTATGAAGGTAAAAAGCCAGTTTATAGCGCGCTTTTTTATACGAACATTGTTTTAAAACTTACTGTGAAATGTCTCACCTATGCCATTATCGTTCAAAAGATAGAGAAAAAGTTTTTATGATGACTTTGGAATTGAAATTTTCACCACGAATTGATTAGATAAAAGAGTTACTACTATACATTGTTTTTCCTTAGAAGATTATTTCGATACAACACATACATGATTTTTGCAATCAAATACATTATCTAATGATATTTTAATGTAACTTAAGGAACATCTAAAGTTAGATATTAAACTAGAAAATGTTTTAAATGCTTTTTATATTTTAAATGCTCCTGTGGTTCGGGCATGTGGAAAGAATGCATGATGAAAGAATGACTAAACAGATATACAATGCAAAAGTGGATGGATGCAGAAGTCGTGGAAGGCCACGACACACCTTCCATGATCAAATTGATCGTGTACTAGCGGAGGGTGATGTCGGGAGCCTTAAGAACAGACGAGTGTGCATGACAAGAGTTATGAATGTCAAAGAAGCAAGTGAGGTGTGTAAGAATGGGCCTAAATGGCGCTCTGTTGTTCGTGCCTACTCCGCAAAGGAATTGGCGTGAAGTTATGTATGTATGTAAAATGTTTTAAATAAACCATCTGAGTACACAATTTAACTAGAATTTTATTAAAAAATTATCTTTGTAACAAGAAAAAGCAGGTTATATATGCACCTTTGAACTTTTCGATTTCCAGAACATTATTTCTCCTTTACATAACTGGATATACTTATTAAAATATTTAATTATGTAAAATTTCACACCGATCACCTAACAAAATTAATTAATATGTAGCCTTTTATATTTAAATTCCTACAATTCATATGTAAATATCTAAAATGTATATGTAAATTAGTTTGATAAGTGTAGTACGTGCAAAACTTAAATGCGTCCTTGAAATTCGAACACGTCATAGCGCAGAACACAGTTATAAGGCAGAGCTGAGAGGGGAGAGTGTTGCGGTCTCGTTCGCTCGCTAACCAGACTTGCATGCCATCTTTTTCGCTCCAAACAGTGCCAAGTGCAATACACGTTAACATTTGACCGGATCCACCTAAACAGACTGAGCTAACTTCACTCGAGTCGCATTTTTGTTTTGCACGTACTGCATGTATTTACTACGCGATTTCGACAATGTTAAATTTAGAACATGCTTCTCCTTTTTACATTTGTATCTAGCCAGTGTTAAATATCCATTTATATTCATAATTAATGTTTAAAATAATATTATAGCCCATCACGTGGTAGTGCCATTCTCGAAACATTATGTTACTTATAGCTCACTAGGCCGGTTCGATCAGTGTGAATATAGCCGTGAAACGGTTAGCCTTGAACTAATGGTGTTTCGTGCGATGGGTGAGAGTTCCAATAGCCCTCTTGCCCCTCCCTCTATTCCATTTCATTCCCCTATCCTCTCTATCCCATTCTTCCTCTTTGAACCCTCTATCCCATCCTTCCTATACCATTCATTTCAACAGACCCTAAAATTTAGCAATGCATTGGTACGACCCCTAGTGTTGCAAACATTAACTTTAGTAGCAGGCAATTTGCAATTGGGTCCCCCAATTGCAAATTATAAACCGAAAAAAAAAATAATGGCTTACGCTTGCTACTGAACTTAATGCGGGTATTTTACTTAGGCTTTCAGCTCATAATATAATCTGTTAAACCGAAGTAGTTTACTTTGCTTATAGTTTATTTTAATTTTGTTTTCTATTCTCAATTTTGTTTCGGTCTTTTTAGTGTATTACTTTTTCTCTATATATTTTTTGTAACTTGGCATAGTTAATAAAATTTTATATACTAGCACTACTTTGTTAAAGAAACGATACGTATGCTTTGTTAAATTAACAAGACATGTATATGGTTCTATAAAATAAGTTGTCGTTTACCCAATTCGTCCACAGGAACTGAACTCTTTCTTTCCGTCATGTTTCAAACAAGAAAGCACAAGGTTATACACTATAAATAACAAATCTATCAAAATTATCACTTTATAATCACCAATATATTGCAAAAAAATTAACTGCGCAAATAGAAATCGCGTAGATAATGTGCAAATATTTTAAAAACGTGTTTTAGCGGAGCGCGGACTCATACATGCACACGCTCCGAGCGTCCAATCGAGACTGGTCTGATTTCGTATATAAATATAGACAGACGTACGTAAACAAAGCGTGGTCGAGGTTGCGTGGGCGCATGATTTTAAACACGTTCTACAGTGGAAGCTATAATATAAAAAGGGAAAGATATTATTAAAGATTAATGACACAGCGACAAGTCCCTATTCAAAAATCCATTTACGTCGTTTCAAATCTTGGCCGAAAAGCCAAAGAAAAGGAATTTTTTGTAACTGATGCTTATTGCATCTACAGGGTTAAGCAGAGGTTTTGGATCCGAAATTGCTAAGATCTTGACATACACTCTTCGCTTCATCTACTTTCATTAATATCTCTTTAATTAAAATTTTACTCAATTCTAGTGTTTGTTTTTCTTTCAAAAAAATTCAAAATTCCGTTAATTAGATAATTATGCTTGGTTGAAAATATTTGTGTGTATATGTATGTATTATATCACGTATATATACTTAAAAATATACACTACTGTATGGGTCAACGAAGTGTTTGGAAGTTGGCACTGAAAATCAGCTCTGTGCCGCTATTTTTTATTCCGTTACAGCATTTTGCTGAGCTATCAACATCGTTAACTGAGAACTCGACGTACAATTTCTCTTATGTGAATCTCTTTTGTTCATTATGTTGACGTCGTCGTTACTCATAATTATAACTACGTTTTAACGGTTTTAAGCGTGGCATTTTATTTCGAAATTTCAGTCATCAGGTCAGTTTTAATTTTAACTGTGTTCTAGTCGCAGAACTGAAGAAAATACTTTGTCATTTTTCATGTGAGTAAAAATCTTTCCTTTCTTCTTTGTTTTCTACATACATGCGCGTTTACTTGAAGTTCTTTTTATAGCTCCACATCGCTTACACATCACAGTGCACCACGAACTTTATGCTTAACCACATGCAGACATTGTATCGTACATAAACCTCTATATAACAGTGTAACTACAAATATACAAAGTCATATCTGACGTTTATTTATGCACGTATGATCATCAATTCTCGGTACAGACGTTTTTGTCTTGAAAGAAAGTTTTGGCGGGCACGTTGGTGCTGTCACGTAGTCAAGGATTCTCGAAGACTCGAGTATATTCCAAAACAACATCAAAAGGCGATGCAACAATTCATATATTGTCCCCTTCATGACAAAATTAATATCTAACAAATAGTAAATGTCAAGTAAATCGCGACTTCGTATTTTATTTCGAAATACAATTTCCTGCGTTGGAGCGGCCTGTCGTAAAAGGCGACAAAACAACCCACAGCCAGCTGGTGAGGCATTTGACCGTCTGGATGGCTACCACCCCTGGTCTAGAGCATGCCGCCATAACAACCTTGAGTTGTGCTCCGGTATTAGCGACCAGCTTCCAGTCTCCCTTAAGAGAGCAGCAGCGCATTTGATGCACCTTTGGTGTTCTAAATGTCCATAGGCGATGGTAACCGCTTTCCATCAAGTGGGCCGTCTGCCTGTCTGCTGAACTCAAGCAATAAAAAAAATTGTAGTTTTAGTAGAATACAAATTTTTGGACATTATCGCTATGGAATAATAGTTTGATTATCTTCGCAACGCGATGATGTTGAATTAGCAGAATTGGACCCCTGGAGGGTGTGCAGCGCCGTGTCCTCGTCGCCCGTCTGACCATGATGGCACCCTGAACAGACTCGGGGCTTGTCCAAACTCACGCACCTATTGCACTTGAGGCATATTCAAGTACGTGGTAGCGTAATGGCTAAAAGGGCGCGGGTTCGATCCTGGCCGGAACGCATGCACCGCTTAGGCAGTTTTCTGACCTAATGCGCATATTGTTACAATTGCCACGTGCTAACAACGGTGAAGGAAAACATCGTGATGCAACCTGCACATCGAGACAACCGATGTGTCAAACCTGCCAAGCCGCCTTGGACAAGCGTGGCGGGTATATTGTCCGTGCCTCAGTAATGGGAGGCCCTAGCCCAGCAGTGGGACATTCATGGGCTGTTATTACATATTACATAGTCAAGTTTTGCGTATACAATTTTGTATGCGTCAAACCACGACACACCTTCCATGATCAAATTGCTCGTGTACTAGCGGAGGGTGATGTCAGGAGCCTTAAGAACAGACGAGTGTGCATGACGAGAGTTATGAATGTCAAAGAAGCAAGTGAGGTGTGTAAGAATGGGCCTAAATGGCGCTCTGTTGTTCGTGCCTACCCCGCAAGGGAACTGGCGTGAAGTTATGTATGTATGTAATTTTGCTGCGCAGCGAAGGTTTTATCGATCAAACTGGTGGTATGAAGGGGGCGAGTGGGGACAATACGACTGTACACCTGCGCAGAGACATCCCCTCCACTACCGCTCAGCGTTCTTTTTACGTGACGGGACTCATATCATTCGAATAGAATAAAGAAGGCAAGTTTACGTCGATGTTTATCAACGATAACTGCGTGTACGATCGACGAGGTCTAGGTCACGTAGGCCATGGACATCCACAATGGCGGGGGACCGAGGTATTCATACAATCATTATAATTGAAAGTTAATTATTTCAATTTTAATTAATTAATGGATAAACACTTCAGGGAACCGACCTATATTACGTGATCGTTTTTTTTTTTAATTTTTACCCCCCTCCCCGCTCGGTGACCTACCCGTAGTATTTGGCACGAACCCGCACCTAGTTTTCACATAGTGATTCATAAATGAGGTTTTAAATATTTTTTGCAAACAGACAGTTAATCTATATATTACTAGCTGTCCCGGCAGACGTTGTTCTGCCCTGAAGAAATAAAATTTAGAACCCGATTCCAGCGCCACCTACCGGGTCCAAATGTAAGCCATCCTATCTTATAAGTCGAATCAAACTGCACACGGTGTGCAAATTTGATTAAAATCGGTCAAGTAGTTTACGAGTCCATCGCGGACAAACAACGTGACACGTAATTTATATACATTAAGATTAATACGTGAAGCAAAAACACAGCAAAAACTTTGTACACCTTTTTACGAAAATTGCGCGGACGGAGGAGTATGAAATTCCGCACACTTATAGTTTATATAGAGAAGGAGTGCAGAATGCTAATATTTTTTAAAAATTATGCCTAAAAAATACATGAAATCAATTAAAAAAAAAAAAATTACACACACTATAAGGTAGTGTGCAGGTAAGGTAGTAGGCCGCTAGTAGCTTACATAGAGGAGGAGTGCAATATGCTAATATTTTTTTAAATTATGAATAAAAATACATTAAATCAATAAATAAAAACATTACACACACTACCTGTATTTGATACACACACGCATATATACTCTTTTGTTTATTGTTCAAGTCAAATTAACAGTGTAGCCTTGTCGAAATCTGTGATTATGGAAATATAGTCTTTGACAACAGAACTTTAATAATGTTTAAATTTATAATTTAAATTAATAATTATGGTCGAATTTCCAATTTCCATCCACTTTTGCATTGTATATCTGTTTAGTCATTCTTTCCACATGCCCGAACCACCGGAGCATTCCTTTCTTCACCTTCACCCCGAGACTATAACATAATATCCATTCATAATTATAGCACATTGATACATAAAATGACGAGATTAATAGAAAATAGTAACACGTGTTATCTATTCCTGAGGGTAAGCTGGCTAAGGTCCAAAGAGAATCATCTCATCGCATAGTGGAATCATTTGAATGAGTAACGTGCTAGAGTCATGCTGGAGTCTTTATTTTGATTACTGCTCTTAGGGGCCGACTTGATGGGTGTGATACCACGCTTTCACAGAATATCTATATACTATACTATTAAAGAATACTTAAATGACAAAACTTCATTTACATAGCAGCTCGCTCCAACGTCTTATACTAAATTAACGGTTTTTTTTATCTTGCCACGCTTGTAGGGAATTTGTGGAGACATATTGCAGCATAACATTTTAGCACGTCATGTCATTATTATAACATTATTTTTCTTTCCTTTTATTGTGTCTTGGTCTTATTGAGTATGCATTGTTTGCTACAACTCCATTCATTCTTCAAAAAGTAATTCTGCAAATACTTCTGTACAAAACTTATAAAAAAAAAAAAGAATTTGAGGTACAAATAGAATATGATATATAAAGAAAAACAATATTTAGCTAGACGTGTTGCTGGGGAGTTTCTTGCCGCTTCTTCTCCTTTACAGCATCAACACGTTGCGAAGCGGTGTACGTAGAATAGGAAGTAAAAATTAAATTTTAACTTACATGTATGACCTTCAAAAAGTGTTCGCCAGTGGAACTTATTTTGAATAAAAACTTTTGAATTTGAATTTGAATGTCGGCATGAAACGGCTAGCCTTGAGCTAATTGTATTTCGTGCTATGCCCACTGTCCCCTCCCCATATATCATTGTTATCTCTACCTGTCTGTCCCTTCCTAAAGGCGGGCAACCACCTTGGCACGTTGCACGCTCCCGATGTTGCAAACGTCCATAGGCGACCGTGACCACTTTCCATCAAGTGGACCGTCTGCCTGTCTGCTGAACTAATGCAATAAAAAAAAATGTGTTAGGAATCAAAAAACATTAGTAACTATTTTAATATACAACAGGTATTTAGATCTCTTGTAGTAGATAATATAGATTCATCGTCATCGCCCGAGCGCTAAATCCCGGTTGCGTTCGGAGCGTTTGCTCTGTGATGCCCAGGGTCCGCTTTTCTACTTTTTCTTCTGCACTTTGTGCAGTCTTCAGCATCCGTCGTTTTGACACCATTGGTACGCATGTCATCCTTCATAACGTCAAGCCAGCATTTCTTGGGCCTTCGTGGCAGCATAGCTAGACATTACTTTCACACGTAATTAACCGGTCTCCGTAAAACGTGGCCGCACCAGCGTAAGCGATTCATTTCCAGTTTGTCTGCTATGTCACGGACATGATGGCTGCCGCGGATGCGCAAGTCCCTAATATGGTCTCTCCGCGTGACTCCACACATCCATCGCAAAATATTCATCTCTGTGACGCGCAGCTCTTTTTTTTAATTTTTTTTGCAGGAGTTCAGCAGACAGGCAGACGGCCCACTTGATGGAAAGCGGTTACCATCGCCTATGGACATTTGCAACACCAAAGTTGCTACAAATGCGCTGCTGCTCTCTTAAGGGAGACTGGAACCAGGTCACTAATGCCGGAACACAACTCAAGGTTGTTATGGCGACATACTTTAGACCAGGGGTGGTAGCCATCCAGTCGGGCAAATGCCCTACCACCTGGCTGTGGGTTGTTTTGTCGCCTCTTACGTCAGGCCGCCTGGCCGCAGGAAATTGTATTCTTTTTCCGTTCCTGCACGAATGATATTTCTTCCTTTCTTTCAAAGCTCTCATTTCAACTGCATTTATCCTGGTAAAGATTTCAATTCATACATACATACATAACATCACGCCAGTTCCCTTGCGGGGTAGGCACGTATAACTCAATTCATACAGTTGTGTGATATATGAGGGCAAAGAGTGAGTAGGAACTTACCGGGCCTTTGATCCTCGCACCTGTACCCCGCACAGCTTTGATACTTTTAGGCGAGTTCGGCCGGCTAGGAACTCGCTGGAACGAAGATGCACCGGGTTCGATTCCTGGCATGGTAAATTTCGGAAACGGCCTTTCTAATATTTACTATGGTCTGGGCGTTTAGTATCGGCCCCAGAGTGGTCCGTTGTATATCACCCATAACACAAGCGTAACTTGCTTAGCTTGCGGATATACAATGTGTGTGTTTGTCAGCCGATTATTATTATTATTAAATAGCAGAAGTATTAGAGATCAGGTGAAGAGGTTGTTTGTCAGGATCGTAGCAAGTGGAGATCCATGGTCTCTGCCTACCCTCATGGGAAACAGGCGTGAGCATGTATGTAAAACAATAAAATCAGATATGCCAAATCAGCCGACCGTAAAGCGGAAGCTATTTTACTGTACAGACAAAGCGAGACATGTATCTAACCGTGTCACAATATAAACGATTAATGTCATCCTGTGGATGGAAGGTACACCGCTGATATAGAAAGAAGAGTGAATTTGGGGAATAGTGTGAATGGAGCGTTAGGTAAACTTCTAGGCGCTAAGAACCTCAGCCAGAAGGCCCAGCTCGCTATACACAACGCGGTGCCGGTACCTACGCTCACGTATGGAAGCGAGAGTTGGATATGGAAGAGAGAGCATGAAAGTAGAGTAAACGCGGTCGAGATGCGAGCACTGCGCAAAATCTGCGGAGTGACGCTCGCGGACCGAGTTCGTAATACCGAAGTAAGAAAGAGAGTTGGTCTGAAAGAGAGTGTCGGGGTGAAGGTAAGGAAAGGAATGCTCCGGTGGTTAGGGCATGTGGAAAGAATTACTAAACAGATAAACAATGCAAAAGTGGATAGATGCAGAAGTCGTGGAAGGCCACAACACACCTTCCATGATCAAACTGATCGTGTGCTAGCAGAAGGTGATGTCAGGAACCTTAAGAACAGACGAGCGTGCATGACAAGAGTTATGAATGTCAAAGTAGCAAGTGAGGTGTGTAAGAATAAGCCTAAATGGCGCTCTGTTGTTCGTGTCTACCCCGCAAGGGAACTGGCGTGAAGTTATGTATGTATGTATGTCATCCTGTCAGGACGGTTATTGTCCTCTGATTCAAGAATACTGTTACAACTTAGGCCCCGACAAAGACAAATTCCACGTATAGATCTGTAAAAGCACATTTTATTACCTGTCGGCATTTGAACTGATTGTAATCCTTTTATGATCGTCTTCTTTTGTTCACTTATTTATTGGCATACGTTTCTAGTTATCGTGGAGAACAGCCTATTGTACTCGCTCAGGGGGGGCATCATTAGCCAGGTGTTACGGATTACAATTACAAGCTAATTCTAGGAAACTGTGTCGACGTTGCCGGGCGGGCACATTTGCATTTGTGAAGTATAAAACGACGGCCTGATTGAGAGAGGGGCAGTTGAGCGACAACCACGACACAGGCGTGACGTGTGTACATTCCGGAATTTAATAGTGACGGACTTTATGCGTTTTAATGAATTACGATCTTCTGCATTACGTTTGGGATTTGTTTGTTGTGTTCGGTTATATTTGTACCTATGTTATACGTGTTTGTATAGTTATAATAAACACTATAATAATTTTAACGGCATTTTAATTCGAGTCCCGCTAACTCGTAACAATACGATACGAAAATTTTGTCCGCGTGGGATTCTTTTTTGCGGAATCCTAAAATAAAAGTAAAAAAAAGTAGCCAAGTTACTCCTTATAACATCGGCTTCGAATACAATTTCCTCCGTAGGGTATTTCCCTGTCTGGATGGTTACCAACCCTGGTCTAGAGTATGACGCCATAACAACCTTGAGTTGTGTTCCGGTATTAGTTGCCAGGTTTCAGTATCCCTTAAGAGAGCAGCAGCGCAAGAGAGCAACTTTGGTGTTGCAAATGTCTATAGGCGATGGTACCACTTTTCATCAGGTGGGCCGTCTGCCTGGCTGCTGATCTCATGCAATAAAAAAAAGCTAGCTGCCAGTGTAAGTTCCGTCAAAATCGGTCGAGCCGTTTCAGAGATTAGCCGGAACAAAGCTTGCCTTTCGATGGGCAAGTAAAAAAAAAAACGCGTTTCCAGATTACCTCATAGGTGGTGGGGAAAAGGCTCGATATTAAATTAATAATCAAAAAAGTGATAAATATATGAAAATTTATAATAGAAAAAAACCGACTTCAAAAACTAAGAAACTAAAAAGTATAAAATAACTTATTTCTAAAGTCATTATTATTAATATATATTATCTAAGACATCTTGAAGTCGGTGCAAAGTAAAACATAAAAATTACTATATTTTGAAAATTACTAAGCACCGACTTTAAGATGTTTTAGATAAAATATATTAATAATAATAGCTTTAGAAATAAGTTATTTTATACTTTTTAGTTTCTGAAGTCGGTTTTTTAAACGAAGTTTTTTTAATTTTATTTGTTACTTTTTAGTGTCTAGCTATGTATGGGTAGACCTACGAAAGGTGCCGCGCTCCTTAAAAAATATAGGTCCCAAGAAACTGGAACAAAAAAATGTTCGTAAAATGAAAACTACTGGGCCAAACTATGTTAAATTTTTAGGGGACCAAATGGCAACTATTCCGCATCAAACTAAATAAGAATCACGTAAATCGGATCATAAATCTCAGCGTAATCGGTGTACATATGGAACGGAATGGAATTTTTTTCCTAAAAAATGTTCTTAAAATGAAAACTACTGGGCCAAACTATGTCAAATTTTTAGGGGACCAAATGGCAGCTATTTCGCGTCAAACAAAAAAAGAATCACGTAAATCGGATCATAAATCTCGGAGTACTCGGTGAACATACATAAAAAAAAAGAAAAAAAATAAGATCCCGACGAATTGAGAACCTCCTCCTTTTTTCGAAGTCGGTTAAAAATGTAAGTATTAGTGTTGTAGCCAAATATACTAATATTGTTTGATTGAACGCGCTAATCTCAGCAACTACTCGTCTGATTTGAAAAATTTTTTCAGTGTTGGATACCCCATTTATCGAGGAAGGCTATAAGCTATATATCATCACGCTAAGACCAATAGGAGCGGAGCACCAATGAAGAATGTTTCAAAATCGGAGGGTTTTGAAAGCAAATTTCATGAGGACGACGTAGCGGGTACAGCTATTTATATATATATATATATATATATATATATATATATATATATATATATATATATATATATATATATATATATATATATATATATATATATATATATTTATATAGATTTTACTATGTTGACGAATGTAGGCTAAACTTTAGCCTACATCCGTCAATTCCTTTAGCCGCTAAAGGAATTATTTTTATATTAATAAAAGTTAGAGAAGAATTATCTGTGAGTAAATCCCCTAAGTCTCACTTCTAATGCGTGTGAACTGTGAACTGCATAGGCACAGACAAACAGAACTTTATTTTGTTGTTTAAATTTAATTTTCAACACACTTGCTCATAAAGTGGCTCTATGGTCACCGCAATTAGGCACAGAATGACACCCATTATCAAACTGTGAGTAAAAAACATTATAACTCACTAGTGAGTTATAGATTTTTTTTTAAATTTTATTGGTTGAGTTGCTTTGTTCTTAAAAAAGTTTTTATTCAAAAAAAAAAGATCGTGTTCTATAGAAGAAATAAATTAATGTTCCTATTGCTTGCTCATTTCATGCAACTTCTTATTTAAATAGATAATTTTAACTCGTACGTGTTTAATAAATAAAACTTTCACTCATATATAACTTTTTTGTATCTACTAAATAAAATGAGTTTTTGTTGTTATTTTATTCACAAGTGTGTTGAAAAACGTCGTATGATACACGTGTGTATTGATGATTACCGTCCTCGGCTCTCTTAAGACCCTCGCCTACGGCTCGAGTCTCAATGGCGCCTCGGCGGTAATCACCAATGTTACACACTAGTACCATAATGTACTATTAAACGTTTAATAAAAGCCCCTGTCACCGCAGTGAAGGAAGCCTCCAAAAACTAATACAATACGGATATAATCCGGAGTGAGACCATAAGAGTTCATACGAGTGAAACGAGTTACGAGTCCGCTTCGTATGAAGCGTTGAACGTAACCGTTAACAGAATCAATTTTGATGTTAGCTTAAAGCACACCATTGCGTGCTTCATTACCGTACAACGCCATCTATCGGAGGCGAATCGTAAACAAAGTGTAGTAACGCCGTCGAAGAAGGGCTACAATCTCCCAGTAAACAAACTGCCTAAAAACGGTCCCTACTTCTTCGTTTGGGATTTTTATGACCAGGGGAAATCCGAATGAGGACCATAAGCCGCGACAAGGGCAGAACTTTGGGAGGATAGTTCGCGACCCGTGTGTGGGATTCGCCAGATCGGGGGTGGCACTAGCATGCCCAGTCAGAACTGGTGCCATGCTATTGCCACTCCCCAGTTAGGGATACCCACTAAAACCCCTGGGTGTTCGGTCGTGCGCCTTATGCCAGGGCTATGGGTTTATGACCTAGCCTCTCCGCAGCCGTGACAGGCGTGGGCCTCGTGAGGCCACTTCCACTGCCGGGGGATAAAAGAATCCCCCGGCATCATCAAGCTCTCTGTACATGGGGCGTAACTCGCCCCACAGGAGGAGAGGGGAGCGCGCGCGGAACACGCCGCGCCCCCATCTCGACGGCATATAGCATTGATTTTGCCTATATTAGTGCTGAGAAAAATGTCAGGTGGATTTAGCGTATGTCTATACCAAGGGTCACCAATTAGTTTCGCTCGTGGTCCGTTTTAAGAAATGAAATGACCGTCGAGGTCCGCACAACATTTTTACATATTGTTACGAGTGTGGGACTCGAATTAAAATGCCGTTGGAATTACTATAGAATTTATTACAACTATACAAACACGTATAACATAGGTACAAATATAACCAGACACTACTAGTACAAACTGCACGATTCAATAACACGCGCAAAGTCCGTCACTAAAATGTACACACGTCTTGCCTCGCTTGTGTTATCGCTTTGACTGCCTCCTCTCTCCATCCTGCCGTCGTTTTATACTTCACAAATACAAGTGTGCCCGCCCGTATCGTCGACTTAATTTCCTAGAAATCGTAATCCGCACGCCTGACTAATTATGCCTGCAAACGTCCATAAACGAGTACAATAGGCTATTCTCCACAATAACCAATAAATAAGTAAACAAAAGAAGACTATATCGCTTGTCGAATCTACGTCTTGCTAATATCGTATTCGTCGCCTGACTGCCCCACCCCTCCGTTCGGGCATTGTTTTATACTAAACTGTATAATACCGACAAAGGACCGCGTTCACGGAGTTAATCCGCACACCTGGCAAGCTTCGACTCAATGCAATCAATAACAACAAGGATTAGTTCGACACTAATGACGGCCATAAAACAAGTACGATAACAATAGGATGTTTTCTTAATTACAAATTCTAAACACGAAGTAAACAAAAGAACTCCGAATGCAGGAAAGGTAATAAACTGCGTTTTACGACAGGCAGGTGTGCGCATTGCTTTGACGGCATGTAACAATATCAATAAGAAAAATGTCCTTCTTTGTTGCGGACCATCTGTCTGAAGTTTGGAGTAAAATTGGTGCAAGTTATTGACATTAAATCCTGGAGATGTTCATCAGTAAGTCGAGATCGAAATTTATTCTAAATGAAGTTCAACGTCTCATTTTTATTAAATTACGTACTCTGTAGTGCAAGTTGCTTTGTTCTCGCGGTCCGCACAAAATGGGTCGGCGGTCCGGATGGGGACCGCAGTCCGCCATTTGGCGACCCCTGGTCTATACTAGCAATATTATAAATAGGAAGGTATTAGATAAGGTGCTGGGGGCAACAACATGAATTCATTTCGGTGTTTTTTATTGTTAAAGTACAGCAAAGTTTCGAGTTAATAATAGATTGGGGAAAAAGTCTTTTCGCATATAGTATGTATGAACTTGTAATAAGATCTCTTTGGCTATACCATTTGTATCTGGCTGGTTTTGGTATCATTAAAAAGTTTTAATTTTAAACAAGACAATTCCAAATTCAAATTAGGAAAATGTGTGATTTTCATTTGTTTTTCTTATTGTTAAAATGAGTGAATCTAATGAAGAAATTCGATACATTTTAAAATTTTACTACAAAAAAGGTAAAAATGCAACACAAGCCGCGAAAAAAATTTGTGATGTTTATGGACCTAATGCAGTATCTGTGAGAGAAGCACAAATTTGGTTTAAACGTTTTCAATCCGGAAATTTTGATATCAAAGATGCACGTCGCTCTGGTCGCCCTGTTACGGACAAAATTCATGCCATATTTGAAAAAGTGGAGCAAGATCGGCATTTTAGTAGTTACGATGTAGCTGGAGAACTGGGAATTGACCACAAAACGGTTTGGGCGCATTTGAAAAAAGCTGGGTATACAAAAAAGCTCGATATTTGGGTGCCTCATGAACTCACTGAAAGAAACCTAATGAACCGTGTACTCATTTGTGATTCTTTATTACGACGTAATGAAACCGAACCATTTTTGAAGAAGCTGATAACTGGTGATAAAAAGTGGATCACGTACGACAAGAAAGTGCGAAAAAGGTCGTGGTCAAAGGCCGGTCAGGCTTCACTGACTGTGGCGAAACCCGGGTTAACTTGCAACAAGGTGATGCTGTGTGTATGGTGGGATTGGAAGAGCATTATTCATTATGAGCTGTTACCGCCAGGCAGGACCATCGATTCTGAACTGTACTGCGAACAACTGATGAGATTAAAGCAAAAAGTTGAGAGAAAGCGGCCAGAATTAATCAACAGAAGGGGTGTGGTTTTTTCACCATGATAACGCTAGACCTCACACATCTTTAGCCACTCAACAAAAATTACGAGAGTTTGGCTGGGAGGTGTTAATTCATCCGCCGTATAGTCCTGACCTTGCACCTTCAGATTTTCACCTGTTTCGGTCTCTGCAGAATTCCTTAGGCAGTGTCAGGTAAACATCATGAGAGGACTGCCAAAACGACTTGTCGCAGTTTTTTGATCAGAAGCCCCAACATTTTTATAGCAATGGGATCACGTCCCTACTTTTTCCCCAACCTAAGATTTGTAATGTATGTGGAAATGTAATGTAAGTCGTGCTAGCATAACGGCTAGCGCACGCGTCCCAAGCTCAAAGGGCGCGGGTTCGATCCTGGCCGGAACGCATGCACCACTTAGCCAGTTTTCTGGTCTATTGTGCATATTGTTACAATTATCACGTGCTTCCAGCCATCTCTCCCTCGCTCCCCTTGGTTCGATGTGAGCAGAATGAGAAGACAAGAAGTTGTTACGGCACTGACGCTTAGGTCTGGACATGTCCCACTGAATTGTTTTGGTTACATGATGCGTGAAATTAATTCCCCGAATTGCACTGTGTGCGCGTCGAGCCTCAGAGACGTGACAAATTTGCCGCTAGAACGTCTAATTTAGGCTTTTTTAACAGTGTGCTGGCCTCACCGCCATGCCATGAGGCCAGAATGCCGTTTAAAATTATTTCTATCAATTTAAGTCGTCAGGAGCCTTAAGAACAGACGAGTTTGCATGACAAGAGTTATGAATGTCAAAGAGGCAAGTGAGGTGTGTAAGAATAAGCCTAAATGGCACTCTGTTGTTCGTGCCTACCCCGTAAGGGAACTGGCGTGAAGTTATGTATGTATGTAATTTAAGTCGTCGAAATTAATTGTTAATGTTGCTTTTATATATTTTTGGGAGCAATAACGGGGGTGACATTTTCTTTTTGAAAAAACCCTTATAAATAAATATAGTAAAAAAAAAAAATACCACGTGCTAACAACGGTGAAGGTAAACATCGTGATGCAACCTGCACATGGAGATAACCGACGTGTCAAACCTGCCAAGCCGCCTTGGACAAGCGTGGCGGGTATACTATACGGGTCCGTACCCCCCTATAACGGGAGGCCCGAGCCCAGCAGTGGGACATTTATGAGATTATCATTATGTAGAAATGTATAGGTGTGTGAATGATACCGACAAACCAGCTACTCCGTCGAGGATCTAGGCTCTGAAGCCTCCTATTGCTAAGCCGGTCACCGCCTAACAGCTGCCTAGCTCTTTTCTCAATTCAGAAGTTGAAATTTATGCATATAATAATATAATAAAACTGTAGAGGTCGAATTTCTGTACAATGTAAGAAGTGAAATAGAACTAATTTAGATTTTTGTTTCTCTGTTCGTACGGGCTAATCTCCGAAACAACTAGACCGATTTAAATGAAATTTCGTACGGTGGTAGCTTATATCCCTGGTCAACATATAGGATTTTAACTTTTGATCACGAAAAACTAAAGAGTTCCCGTGGGATCGTTAAAAAAACTTTAATTACTTAAACAGCTTTGATGGAATAATAAATACTACGCAGACGAAGTCGCGGGAATCAGCTAGTTCTATAAAAACCAGAATAATAATAATCGGCAGACAAACACACGCATTGTATATCCCCAAATTAAGCAAGTTACGCTTGTGTTATGGGTAACATACAAAGGACTACTCTGGGGTCGATCCCATACACCCAGACCATAGTAAATAACGGAGAAAATACGTTTCCGAAATTTACTATACCAGGAATCGAACCCGGAACCTCTGCGTTGCAGTGAGGTACGCCGCAAAGGCTTAGCCCGCTCAACCACAGAGGCCGTCAAAAAGAATGGACTGGTGGCGCCACCTGTGTCGAGAGCTCGTGCTTTGACAATGCTATCGTAATACTCAATGTTGCCAACAGGAAATCGGTGTGGTTCGATAATTCAAGAGATAACACTAATGTTTTTCTACTGATAACTGCGGCCATCATTATAAACATGAACAACGGGGACCAATACCTTACGAGATAATTCGTTTGTCCTTGACACAGAATTTTTACAAGCTTTTATTAAACTCCAAATATTTACATTTGTGCATGTTTGGGTCAAATCTTGCAACCGAATATGTGCGTGGCTGGCGGGAATACATTGATATCCGCGTCCGATTATAAGCCTCGTCGAAAGGCTCTTGTTCGACGACCGCGTAACGTCCTGACGGACAGGGTCGACGTTATTACGAAACGGCTGGCCCGGATCAGTCCGCCCACGGTTAGGACGGTAGGCTGGTAGGCACCGACAGACAGACACAGACGGCGGCGTCTCAGACGCCGCCAATCAAGATCTCTCCACGTCCCCGCGAGGCACGCTAGGAGACATAGCTCCCCCCACAGGATAGACTAGGCGTGTTGCTGGGAAGTTTCTTTCGCCGTTTCTTCTCTCCCAGCCATAACACGTTGCGAAACGGCAGTAAGATAGCGTAGGCCGCTGCGAATCACCGATCTTCCCCTCGGGCTTTATATTACCCGTCGCCCGTTCTCAATTAGTGCTTTGTGTCGCCCTATGGTGGGCATCATTAAATTCATCCCCCTCTCATGGCAACAGTCCAGCCGAGGTAAAACTCCTTAGGGAGCTCCCTCGAGCAAGTTGCCCCCCGGGCTCGAGCGTCTTGTGAGGTCTTCGGACCAACAACATAAAGTCAAGTCCGATAAAAAAAAAAAATACATTGATATCTCGACATACATCTTTTTTTTTATTCGTTTAGACGCTTCCTACGCCTGTGTTTTTATAGGAAAAAAATTGACAGCCCGCAATATTCATAACTTTTTAAGATTTTTTCCTTTGGTAATAATAGAATAACACGATTTATCATTACTAGTCAAACTTTAAAATTGCGCCCCTGTAAAATTGACATTTTGAACATGTCAACATATTCACGCCAGCCACGGATATAATTTTATATATAAAATTCTCGTGTCACAATGTTCGTTCCCATACTCCTCCGAAACGGCTTGACCAATTCTTATGAAATTTTTTATGCATATTCAGTAAGTCTGAGAATCGGCTACTATCTATTTTTCAAACCCCTAAGTGACAAGGGTGTCCACCCAAAAAAAAAAAAAAAATTTATGGATAAGTTTTTATTTTTATTTATTTAAGATACAGCATTAAAAAAATACATACAAACCTAAATTTTCACCCCTCTACGATCAACCCCTATTTTTTATTTGTTAATTATAAACTTTAATTGTTAGGCAAGATTTTTAATCTTATTTTGTCATGACTTAGAATAAAAAAAATATATTACTCTTTTAGATTCACAATTAGAACCGGTAGGTGGCGCTGAGATCGGGTTCTGGAATCCTTCTAGTCACCTGAAGCGATTTTTGTGATTTTGTTTTTGTGTGTTTGAGTGGGTACCCGGATGGTTTAGATTCGCAATTAGAACCGGTACGTGGCTCCGGGATCGGGTTCTAGAATTTTATTTTTTGAAGGTAGGACAACGTCTGCCGGGGCCGCTAGTCTTATATATAAAAAACAATTGCTGTTCGTTAGTCTCGCTAAAACTCGAGAACGGCTGGACTGATTTGGCTAATTTTGGTTTTGAATTATTCGTGGAAGTCCGGGGAAGGTTTAAAAGTCGAGTAAATATGAAAAAAATGCTTGGAATATAGTAAAAACAACAATTTCGCTTTCCCTTAGAAACTATTCCTACCTGTCAAACATTTGATTTGATTTTATTTTAGTTTATGGCTTGGCAGCTAGGCCTTTAAGCCAGATCTTAGTTTACAATATAGTTTCTTCATTTTCTTAAGCCTATGTGTAGCACAGCTGAACTGCAGGTAATCAGCTAGTGCCATTCAACGGAGTTCTTGTGACAACTCAAAAGGCCACATTTGTCTATACAGTTCACATTTCTCACAAAACACATAATTACTACTCAAAAACTATCAATATCCTACAACTATTGTTCATTTTAGAGTAATTTTACACATTTTTACAAAATAAAACTGCACAGCACAACATCTCCTTTCAGTTCCCGCCAAAAGCTCCTCAAACATTTGATGTTCGTCCCATCGTTCAGAAATCAACATTTTTTATTTATTGATTCTGAGGCGGTACGAAGTTTGCCGGCTCAGCTAGTATTATATAAAATGATTTGAGCTAGGCATGTTTGCTGAAGAGTTTCTTGCGCCGCTTCTTCTCTTCAAGCCACAGCATGTTGCGAAGCGGTGGTAAATTAGATTAGGCTCCCATAGAGTAAATAATAACCATAAACAAAATTAAAATTAACAAGTTGGCGGTAGGCTAAATAAAACTTTAACAATACTCGTTGACACTTGACATCTTTGTCTTCCGTGATCACGGCCACTGAAAAGTGGCCGAAACGTCACAATGTTTATTACTGGATTGAAAATGGTTTTCGTCAAGTAGATGAGGAACCCTAAAGCGGGTGACAGATGCACGAGTAAGTATGCGCATTTATGGCTCGACGACCTTCTTTGCCCGTTCGTGTCCTTTCAGAAGTGAAGAGCGTCGAGACTAAAATGTACGCGAGCTTGCTCGCGCAGCTATCACGCTCCCATGTTTATTCGGGGTACACGTAGAGCAGACATACATAATAGTACAAGGCTAGCACAAACACAAAGAGGTTTAGCTAAACAACAACATGTAATCTAGACGGTCGAGTTTATTGACCTTCCCCAACCGCAGGGCGGTCGAGACGTCTAGGTGCTTGACCTTCAGATTGCAAGGGTGACACACACTATACTGTCGATCGATTGTGCTGTCTTGATATCTAGTCTATCTATAATATAACGGGTTCGAGTTTGTATAATAATAATTTAAAAAAAGAGAAAAAATCAGCGGGTCTCATTTAAAATCAGCAGATTCCAAAACTACATTTTTTTTTTGTCCGACATCGAATTCGTTTCAGTGGGGTAGACAAATACAGCTAAAAAGATGGCGCAGCCGTCGCTTCTTATTTTGGTGCCTTCGGCACCGTTACCATCCACTAGCAAATATGTCAACGTCATGGCAAAGCGAACGAAGTTTCACTGACACGTGTTGATACTATATTTTTTTAAATTATAAAAATACACAATAGTGGTGACGTATAAAAGCGAGCTAAACCCTGAAGAGTTTTCTTGCAGGAAACTATGCATATAGCGAGAGGTGGAAAACAAGAAACAGGGATGTATACACTAAAGATTGTATAAGTATGTATATATATATATATATATATATATATATATATATACCTATATATATATATATATATATATATATATAAATAATAATAATAATAATATCAGCCCATTAATGTCCCACTGCTGAGCTCGGGCCTCCCATTATAGGGGGAACAGACAGTATACCCGCCACGCTTGTCCAAGGCGGCTTGGCAGGTTTGACACATCGGTTATCTCGATGTGCAGGTTGCATCACGATGTTTTCCTTCACCGTTGTTAGCACAAGGTAATTGTAACAATATGCACATTAGATCAGAAAACTGACTAAGAGGTGCATGCGTTCCGGCCAGGATCGAACCCGCGCCCTCTGAGTCTGGGACGCGTGCGCTAGCCATTACGCTACCACGACTATTATATATATATATATATATATATATATATATATATATATATATATATATATATATATATATAGGTACTTTTTATTTAGAGTTATGAATGTCAAAGAGACAAGTGAGGTGTGTAAGAATAAGCCTAAATGGCACTCTGTTGTTCGTGCCTACCCCGCAAGGGAACTGCCGTGAAGTTATGTATGTATATGTATGTATGTACTTTTTATTTATTTACTTCTATTTTATATTTTTATTTCTGACTGGGTGAGATCAGCAGACAGACATACGCCCCGCCTGATGGAAAACTGTTACCATCGCCTATGGACATTTGCAACATCAAACATGCTGCCGCCAAAAAGGAGGCTCTAACCTGGCCACTAATGCCGTAACACAATGGTGTTAATTGCAGCATACTCTAGACCAGGGGTGGTAGCCATCGAAAGTCGAGCAAATACCCTACCACATCCTTGGCTGTAGGTTGTTCTGTCGCCTCTAATGACAGGTCGCCTGGCCGCGCACGAAATTGTATTCTTTCTCCGTTCCTGCATGGATAAAACGATTTCAACTCTTATTCAATACAATTCGATATACTTGATTGTGTTCTAGTCTTTTGCCAGGTGGTAGGGCATTTGCCCGACTGGATGGCTACCACCCCTGGTCTAAAGTATGTCGCCATAACAACCTTGTGTTGTGTTCCGGCATTAGTGATCAGGTTCCAGTCTCCATTAAGAGAACAGCAGCGCATTTGTAGCACCTTCGGTGTTGCAAATGTCCATAGGCGATGGTAACCGCTTTCCATCAAGTGGGCCGTCTGTCTGTCTGCTGAACTCCTGCAATAAAAAAAATAAAAAAAATAGTAACAATAGCCCGTCGCTAAAGCTAACAAATACTTAATATTTTCTTAAGTTTTCGCGACTTGTATACATAATAAAATTACGTTTTAACGATTTTAAGCGCGATAATTTATTTGATTTTTGTTTTTCCGACGTTTCGGCCCCTATTCAGTGGCCGTGATCACGGAAGACAAAGATGTCAAGTGTCAACGAGTATTGTTAAAGATTTATTTACCTTACCGCCAACTTGTTCATTTTAATTATTTAGTTTTAATTTTGTTTATGGTAGACCTTGTGTGTTATCGAATCCGATGTAGTGGTTGGGTTTATCCAGCGTACCGCTTCGCAACATGTTATGGCTTGAAGAGAAGAAGCGGCGCAAGAAACTCTTCAGCAGACATGCCTAGATCTAATAATTTTATATAATATTAAAATGGGTGGAAGGAATAATAAAAGAAATTATCAGTCAAGTTGGTTTGTGTTCCGTTGCACGCAGAAAGAGCTCACAGTGTCTTGTGGTCTGGCAGTTCGTTTTTGCTGGGTTTGGGTCTTAATAGTTTTGATAATCGGATCATAAACAGGTGGCACTTGCCAACCATCTTCTCCATTGAAATTTGGGAGTTTTTTTTATTTCAATAGCCTCACGCCTCATTCTAGGTATGAAAGGATTCTCTTTCGCGAGCATTTGTGGGTTATCGAATCCGATGTAGTGGTTGGGTTTATCCAGCGTGTGTTCACTGACTGCACACTTCGTAGACCTCGTGTGTTTCAACAACAAAATTTGTCAAAAAATATGAACCTCGAAAGTTCGGCACACCCTTCAAAACCCCTATGAAATGTGATCAACATTCTATTTATACAAGATGACATGATTTATCTATTTTAACAATGACGCGATTGCAAAACACGCAAGACATTTTGCGCGTAATACAATTTTCTACGCCGTAAAAACTTCACAATAAACATTTCTTTGAGACTCGTTAGATAAATTCGCATTAGATTGCGACGATGCGACGTACTCAACCACGATGATGTTGCTACTTTGTAAACAAACTCCGTAGGAGCGCCAGAGCTTTGATGTTTGACTATCTTACGTTATACTAATATATAAAACTGAAGAGTTTCTTTGTTTGCTTGTTTGCTTGAACGCGCTAATGTCAGGAAGTACTGGTCTGATTTTTAAAAATTCTTTCACTGTTAAATAGCCCATTTATCGAGGAAGGCTGTATATCATCACACTAAGACCAATAGGAGCGGAGCAGCAATGAAGAATGTTTCAAAATCGGGAGGTTTTTTTAACTATTCTACGCGGACGAAGTCGCGAGCAAAAGCTAATTATACATAAGCAGCTTAACAAAAACCAAAGGTTAAGTATTTTTTTATATTTTTTTTATTGTAGGAGTTCAGCAGACAGGCAGACGACCCACTTGATGAAAAGCGGTTACCATCTCCTATGGACATTTGCAACACCAAAGGTGCTACAAATGCGCTGCTGCGCTCTTAAAGGAGACTTGAACCTGATCACTAATGCCGGAACACAACACAAGGTTGTTATGGCGACATACTTTAGACCAGGGGTGGTAGCCCTACCACCTGGCTGTGGGTATTTTTGTCGCCTCTTAAGACAGGCCGCCCCAACGCAGGAAATTGTATTCTTTCTTTGCTTGATAACAACCAACGCTGGTCTTCCGTTAGTGCCATGCAGTAGCGTCACCTTCACAGAAGAAAAAACTTTGACACTGCATTGTCTTTCATAAATCTTTATGACTTGTCCTTTCAATAAAATTTGTACAAACACATCAATCACCTTGGTAATTAGTAATAAAACTAATGACCCATTTATAAACGTTTAAGAGTACTAATTAAAAGTAATTAGAGATGATCGTATATTGACGCGTCAATTTTGTAATTAACACATATCAATATATTATCAGCCCGTAGACGTGTTTACTATTTTGAATAAAAAATTGAAAACAACTTTTTTAAACATAATGCTTTCGCTGATCGATGTATTTTATCTATATATATAAAAGAAAGTCGTGTTAGTTAAACTATTTATAACTCAAGAACGGCTGTACCGATTTGGCTGAAAATTGGTGGGGAAATAACTTAGAACCAGGAGACGGACATAGGATACTTTTATCCCGTTCGAACCGGTAGGTGGAGCTGAGATCGGGTTCTAGAATCGTCCTAATCACCTGGACCCATTTTAGTGATTTTGTTTTTGTGTGTTTGAGTGGGTTCCCGGATGGTTTAGATTCGCAATTAGAACCGGTAGGTGGCGCTGAGATCGGGTTCTAGAATCCTCCTAATCACCTGGAGCGATTTTGGTGATTTTGTTTTTGTGTGTTTGAGTGGGTTCCCGGATGGTTTAGATTCGCAATTAGAACCGGTAGGTGGCGCTGAGATCGGGTTCTAGAATCCTCCTAATGACCTGGAGCGATTTTGGTGATTTTGTTTTTGTGTGTTTGAGTGGGTTCCCGGATGGTTTAGATTCGCAATTAGAACCGGTAGGTGGCGCTGGGATCGGGTCCTAGATTTATATTTTTTCAGAGCAGAGCAACGTCTGCCGGGGCCGCTAGTTTTTAATCTTTCTTGTTGTTGCTATCTATTTCTCTATTTTCTTTTACGATATCCCAATGATTTGGGGTCGCGACAATATGTATATTTTCCTTCCACACTCCTCTACTCTGACATACATCTTCTGTCACACCACATATCATCATTGTTACGAGTGCGGGACTCGAATTAAAAATGCCGATGGAATTACTATAGAATTTATTAGAACTATACAAACACGTATAACACAGTTACAAATATAACTGGACACAACAAGTACAAACTGCGCTATTCAATAACACGCGCAATGTCCGTCACTATATCGCTTGTAAAATCTACGTCTTGCTAGTATCGTAATCGTCGCTTGACTGCCCCTCTCTGCATTGGGCCATTGCTTTATAATGCACCGATGCCATATGTCTATTTGGCAAGCGTCGGCACAATTCCCAGAAAACATAATCTGCACACCTGCCTAATTATGCCTGAGAACGGCCATAAACGAGTACAATACACAATAGGCTATTGTCTAATTACAAATTTTAAACACAAAGAAAACAAAAGAAGATAGTCATAAAACAGTTTCAACGTAATTAGCTCAAACGCCGAGGCAGGTAATAAATACAGGTATGCAGGTGGCCCAACTTGTAACAATATCATCTTTCACACAATCCATTCATCTTTTTTTGATCTACCTTTACATTTGTACTCATTTCTCACCTTATCCATTCTTGTAACACCACACATCCATGTTGTTATCTATGTATAATATTGTTACGAGTTACGAGACTTGAATTAAAATGCCGTTGGAATTATTATAGAATTTATTAGAACTATACAAACACGTATAACACAGGTACAAATATAACCGAACACAACAAATCCAAACGTAATGCAGAAGGTCGTAATTTAATAAAACGCGCAAAGTCCGTCACTATTAGATTCCCGAATGTACACACGTCACGCCCGTATCGTAGTCGTAGCTCAACTGCCCCCTCTCTCCATCAGGCCGTCGTTTTATACTTCACAAATGCAAATGTGCCCGCCTGACAACGTCCACACAATTTCCTAGTGATCGTAATCCGCACACCTGGCTAATGATGCAGCCGCAAGCGGCTACTAGTACAGTAGAACAATCGGCTGTTCTCTACAATAACTAGAAACGTATGCCAATAAATAAGTGAACAAATGAAGACGATCATAAAAGGATTACAATTAGTTCAAATGCCAACAGGTAATTAAATGTGCTTTTACAGATTTGTACGTCAAATTTGTCTTTGTCGGGGCCTAGGTTGTAACACTACCATGAAAATCTTATATTTTCTTGTGCTTTTGATTAGGTATAGAATCAATTGATTTTTTTTTTTTTTTTTATTGCAGGAGATCAGCAGACAGGCAGACGGCCCACTTAATGGATAGCGGTTACCATCGCCTATGGACATTTTCAACACCAAAGTTGCTACAAATGCGCAGCTGCTCTCTTAAGGGAGACTGGAACCTGGTCACTAATGCCGGAACACAAATCAAGGTTGTTATGGCGACATACTTTAGACCAGAGGTGGTAGCCATCCAGTCGGACAAATGCCCTACCACCTGGCAAAATTATTCATTTTTTCTCATAAGTTTAATAAAAAAAAATAATCGGCAGACAAATGTGTACATTGTATATCCCCAAATTAAGCAAGTTACGCTTGTGTTATGGGTAATATACAACGGACTACTCTGGGACCGATCCCAGACACCCAGACCATAGTAAATAACGGAGAAAAGACGTTTTCCGAAATTTACTATACCAGGAATCGAACCCGGAGCCTCTGAGTTGCAGTGAGGTAGGCCGGCAAATGCTTAGCCCGCTCAACCACAGAGGCCGTTAAAGAGGTTATCGTCGCCTATAAACATTTGCGACACTAAAGATGCTACCAATGTACTGCCGGACTCGTCGATGGGGCTAGAACCTGGCTGGTATGGCTGGTATTACCCATAACACAAGCGTAACTTGCTTAATTCGGAGATATACAACATGTGTTTGTCCGCCGAATATTATTACATACATACATACATAACTAACTTCACGCCAATTCCCTTGCGGGGTAGGCACGGACAACAGAGCGCCATTTAGGCTTATTCTTACACACCTCACTCGCTTCTTTGACATTCATAACTCTTGACATGCACGCTCGTCTGTTCTTACGGCTACTGACATCACCTTCTGCTAGATATATATATATATATATACATATACAATAACAGCCCATAAATGTCCCACTGCTGGCCTCGGGCCTCCCATTATGGGGAACGGACAGTATATCCGCCACGCTTGTCTTTTTTAGTATTATGATATGTATAGATTTCAACTTCTGAATTGAGAAAAAAAACCGACTTCAAAAACTAAAAAGTATAAAATAACTGTTTTCTAAAGCTATTATTAGTAATATATCTTTATTTTATGTTTTACTTTGGCACCGACTTCAAGATGTTTTAGATAATATATATTAATAATAATAGCTTTAGAAATAAGTTATTTTATACTTTTTAGTTTTTAAAGTCGGTTTTTTTTATTTTATTTGTTACTTTTTATTGTCTGGCTATGTATGGATAGACCTACGAAAGATGCCGCGCTCCTTAAAAAATATAGGTCCCAAGAGACGGGAACAAAAAAATGTTCGTAAAATGAAAACTACTGAGCCAAACTATGTCAAATTTTTAGAGAACCAAATGGCAACTATTCCGCATCAAACTAAACAAGAATCATGTAAATCGGATCATAAATCTCAGCGTAATCGGTGTACATATGGAACGAAATGGGAAAATTTTCATAAAAAATGTTCATAAAATGAAAACTACTGGGCCAAACTATGTCAATTTTTTAAGGAACCAAATGGCAGCTATTCCGCATCGAACAAAAAAAGAATCACGTAAATCGGATCATAAATCTCGGAGTAATCGGGAACATACATAAAAAAAAGATCCCGACGAATTGAGAACCTGCTCTTTTTTTTGAAGTCGGTTAAAGAGCTAGGCAGCTAGCAGAGCCTAGATCCTCGACGGAGTAGCTGGTTTGTCGGTATCATTCACACACCTATACATTTCCACGTAATGATAATCTCATAAATGTCCCACTGCTGGGCTCGGGCCTCCCGTTATAGGGGGGTACGGACCCGTATAGTATACCCGCCACGCTTGTCCAAGGCGGCTTGGCAGATTTGACACATCGGCTATCTCGATGTGCAGGTTGTGCATCACGATGTTTTCCTTCACCGTTGTTAGCACGTGGTATTTGTAACAATATGCACATTAGGTTTGAAAACTAAGTGATGCATGCGTTCCGACCAGGATCGAACCCGCGCCCTTTGGGTTGGGGCGCGTGCTCTAGCCGTTACGCTACCACGACTTTTTATGTATATTATTATCTGCTTCCTCTATGTAAAAGTGCAGATGCAGAAGTCGTGGAAGACCACGACATACCTTCCATGATCAAATTGATCGTGTACTAGCAGAAGGTGATGTCAGGAGTCTTAAGAACAGACGAGCGCGCATGACAAGAGCTAAGAATGTCAAAGAAGCAAGTGAGGTGTGTAAGAATAAGCGTGAATGGCGCTTTTGTTCGTGCCTACTCCGCAAGGGAACTGGCGTGAAGTTATGTATGTATGTATGTATGCTTCCTCTAAATTTGAACACTCATACAAACATGTATCTAAGAAAGATTAACAATAAAACGTGGTCACAAGACGCCCTAAATTGATAATGACCTATCAAAAGAGCTATTTCTGGATTTAGTCTGAGTGTTACGACAATTGGTTTATTGCTGGCGAGAATAACCGAACAATTTAAGACTATTAACAGAACGTTTCACATGACCCCGGGCTATTGTTTGGTATGCTGTATAATCAGCGGTAGGAGTGGGTAGGGAATGTTTTCGGGATATTTTTATTTACGTTTAGAGGGTACTTTGCAATTATTGCCTATCGATAAAATTTATCAAAAATGCGTTTTGACTACAAGGATTACCTCAGAAATATGATCAAGATTAACATAATATATCTATGTCGGAGATGGCGTCATACTAAGTTCAATAGTCCTACCTGTGCAAAACAAGATGGCGCTGTCTCCTAATTAAACACAATATTGTTTGCAATACATTTTATATTAACCTTTGTTGTATGTGTTATACAATGTATCCGTGCAGGAACGGAGAAAGAATACAATTTCCTGCGGCCGGGCGGCCTGTCGTAAGAGGCGACTAAACAACCCACAGCCAGGTGGTAGGGAATTTGCCCGACTGGATGGTTACCACCCCTGGTCTATAGTATGCCGCCATAACAACTTTGAGTTGTGTTCCGGCATTAGTGACCAGATTCCAGACTCTCTTAAGGGAGCAGCAGCGCATTCGTAGCACCTTTGGTGTGTTGCAAATGTCCATAGGCGGTGGTAACCGCTTTTCATCAAGTGGGCCGTCTGCCTGTCTGCTGAGCTCCTGCAATAAAAAAAAAAAAACAATGCAAAAGTGGATGGATGCAGAAGTCGTGGAAGGCCACGACACACCTTCCATGATCAAATTGATCGTGTACTAGCAGAAGGTGATGTCAGGAGCCTTAAGAACAGACGAGCGTGCATGACAAGAGTTATGAATGTGAAAGAAGCAAGTGAGGTGTGTAAGAATAAGCCTAAATGGCGCGCTGTTATTCGTGCCTACCCCGCAAGGGAACTGGCGTGAAGTTATGTGTGTATGTATGTGTTTGAATATCAGTTGTTCAATATACCAGTACAACAAGTGAGTAAGTGTCTTTAATTTAGAGTTGGGTAGGACATGATTTGAAAATGAGTTTGTAAGAGTAGTCATGGGAAAAATCACTCACCAAGAAGAAAAGAGTGATATATATCTTTTTGATACAAAGATATATATCACTCTTTTATATCTTTACAGTGAATAGCGTGAGTGTCAATTGCAGACAAGATGAGTTATTATCTGTGAGTGATATACTGAATACTGATAAAGTGATATGAAAAAAATATAAACAAATAGAATGAAAAAATAGGATAAAATTAATCACATTAAAACAAAATTACATCATAAAACTATAGTGTTACGATTTATTTTGGCTTGCTATTATATTCGGTTTCCTCGTTCACTTACTATGCATGCGCAGTATGCGGGCTAATCATTCTTTCTCTTTTCTTTTTAGTTTCTTCTCATTCGGATCTATAGTCATCGCGTGGAACAGAAATGAACTAAAGAGTTAAAGATATAAAGACACATTTTGAACGCAAATGATATACAGATCTAATCACTCTTCTTGTCGGATATATATCTTTTGAGTTAATCACTCAGGAGTTACACACCTCTAGTACAATGTACCGTTTCAAGTGAGGCGAGGAAATTTGTATGGTTTGTACCGCGGCAGTACATTTGAAGCGGTGAGGCGGTGAGCGTCATTCCCTCATTTGTCCCGTACAAAACTTCTAGTTCGGAAATGTTCGTTAACAATCGGATGTGATCGGCCTCGGTCACCTAATTTTACTACCAGTCGTACATATCATGAGGTCCCTCTTTGTCATGTGAATATCCATAGAGGCGTTATTGTACTATTGTAGCATAAGCCTCGTTCCATCCTTCCTTTTACATTCGAGGCGCAAGTAGTACACTGAGTAGGAGCGCAACAAAATATTTGAAGCATTACTTTTTTTAGTTTTTATACCATATCAGTACAAATAGATTTTGAACGGGACAAATGTACCGACTCATACGTGTCCGACGCAACATTAGTTTAATAGTGCAACTTAGATCATGTAGGACAATCTTTATCACCTCTACAAAGTGTGTAAATATTGGCTGAGAAATCAATCAAAAACGCTTTTCGTCTCTTATCAGGCTATTAAGATGTCATTATGACGTGGTAAAGCCATGGTGTAATCATAATCTTGATTTCGGCTCTTGGGCAACGCCTGCTCGATCGGTGTACCACGCTCTCACAGAATATCGGCGTGAAACGGTTAGCCAACTTTCTCTTCCCCCTTTTTTATTGCAGGAGATCAGCAGACAGGCAAACGGCCCACTTGATGGAAAGCGGTTACCATCGACTATGGACTGCTCTCTTAAGGGAAACTGGAACCTGGTCACTAATGCCGGAACCCAACTCAAGGTTGTTATGGCGACATATTTAAGACCAGGGGTGGTAGCCATCCAGTCGGGCAAATGCCCTACCACCTGGATGTGGGTTGTTAAGTCGCCTCTTACGACGCCTTTTGTAACACAAAAGTTGCTATCAATGTGCTGGGACTGGACATTTGTAACAACTTTGGTGTTACAAATGTCCATAGGCGATGGTAGACGCATTCCGCCGTTCGCCAGACTGCTGAACTCGTACAATAAAAAAAAACACGTTGGCGTCATGGCAACGCGAACGAAGTCTCGCAACGCCATGCTAGTAGTATGAAATAACAGACGTAGGTTTTGCGACAAAACCGGACTGTGTCTGACACATAATCTGTTCTAAAAGTATCACATTTCTTGGTTTGCTAAAAATGTACTACAGCCCAAGGTTAACGTGTTCAACTCAGCGTGACTACACAATGCGGATATCTTTTAGTTCTTACGTTTAACGGCGGGCCATCCCAATGGAGTTGCTAGCAAAATTAACGGCAATGAATATTCTGACCACCAAAAAACACTTTGCTACTCTAAGCTCTCTTCCCAAAAATGTCTTGACCCAACCAAAAGACCAAAGACCACGGGCCATAAAGATGGCCCGGACATTTGGAGGGCTTGCGTGGGGCCATGAGAAGGCCAACACGTAGAGGCCCCTTGACAAATTTAATCTTTTTTTTTATTGCAGGAGTTTAGCAGACAGGCAGACGGCCCACTTGATGGAAAGCGGTTACCATCGCCTATGGACATTAGCAACACCAAAGGTGCTACAAATGCGCTGCTGCTCTCTAAAAGGAGACTGGAACCTGGTCACTAATGCCGGAACACAACACAAGGTTGTTATGTCGGCATACTCTAAACTAGGGATGTTCGCCTCTTACGACAGGCCGCCAGGCCGCAGGAAATTGTATTCTTTCTCCGTTCCTGCACGGATAGAATGAGAATCTGATTTGGCGTGACACTGACCGGCGATTATCCCTGTCTACACCATATAGTAATGCACCCAAGGACAAGCCCCGGCCAGTGTAGGACTATTGCGGGAAATGAGGACAAAAAGTACCGGGCTATTGGGGTGAACTGCTAGTGGTAGTAGTATTACAATATATATTAAAAGTAAGAAAACGAAAACTGTACCAGAAGAAGGAAGTTAAAAATTACCATGGTTCTAGCCTTTGTGGTCTTGATTGCACTTCAAAGCCGTATTCAAAGACCACACACGCACACAGTCACACATACACACACAGAGACCCACATACACTTGCACACAACGCACACAATCATTCACACACACTCGTAACATTCAGCAGCATATTGCACGATTGAAATGTTTCGACCTTCGAGGGGAGGGGGGGCGTAGTGATCAGTCAAACAGGTTTTTTTTACCCAATACAGACACCAGGCTCTTTCTAAATTAATTTAATATGTATAATTTTTTATTATGACTGTGTAAAATGTTTTGTTTTTGTTGCGGACAGAGCACCCCCCATAGCTCGCACAATTAGCAGCTAGGCGTCGGACGGGACGCGAGATATATAAGCGGCCTTGGAGGCCGGAAAGGCATTAAACCACTCTCACTCGACTCTCTCGCACATTTACTTGGTCATTCCAATACTTATTTCTTTTATATATAATTTAATTTATGTAAATAGTTTAATAATAATCATACAGTACAGTCTAGATTGAGTTTGATTTTTAAAAGAAGCAACTGCCACCAATAGATAATATTGAGAGCAAATAAATATTGTTACGAGTGTGGGACTCGAATTAAAATGCCGTTGGTATTACTATAGAATTTATCAGAACTATACAAACACGTATAACATAGGTAGAAATATAACTAGACGCTACTAGTACAAACTGCACGATTCAATAACACGCGCAGAGTCCGTCCCTATATCGCTTGTCGAATGTACGTCTTACTCGTATCGTAATTCTCGCTCGACAGCCCCACCCCTCCGTTCGGGCATTGTTTTATACTCAACTGTATAATACCGACAAAGGGCCGCTTTCACTGAGTTAATCCGCACATCTGGCAAGCTTCGACGCAATGCAATAACAACAAGGATTAGTTCGACACTAAAGACGGCCATAAAACAAGTAAGATAACAATAGGATGTTTTTCTTAATTGCAAATTTTAAACACGAAGTAAACAAAATAGCTCATGCAGGGAAGGTAATAAATTGCGTTTTACGACAGCCAGGTTCGGACACTTCTTTGTCGGTATGTAACAATATTATAGCAGATGGTCACCAAATTTAATGAGCAAATTAATGCGCTATTGCTACCTAAATAATACATTTTAAATGGGCGTTTTACTTTTGGTGATCATTTACTATTTTTGGTTTTATAAAGTATTTATTTAAATTTATATTTAAGTTAAACAATCAAATTTGAAATAGATTTTTTACTGTCTGGCTCGGTAATTCTGAGTAGAGATGTCATCATGATAATAATATAGAATTCCAAATTGCAATACATTGTTCATCAGTGCCAAGGTTTTTGCACAATATTTTTAAAAGTCCCCAGTTATGTGGACTTTTAAAAACATTGGAAGGTTAAGCGAAGCGGAGTAATATTATTGTTCAGATTTGTAGAATACGAATCTGTCGAAACTAAATTCGGGGCCATCCAGAAATTACGTCACACGTCGGCCGTGTGGTCGGTGGGTGACCGGTCGACGAAGTGTGACGTTGTGTGACAAGAGGAGGAAGAGGCCTAGGGGTCCCTAATTTCGTGAAATCAGAGTTCATAATATAATAAAATATTTAAGCTTTAACAGGAAATGTGAACTATTAAAGAAAAATATTTTCACCTCTATCTGTATGAGAATAGTGGTTAAATGATTAAAACACAATAAAGGTACATACATACATACATAACTTCACGCCAGTTCCCTTGCGGGGTAGGCACGAACAACAGAGTGCCATTTAGGCTTATTCTTACACACCTCACTTGCCTCATTGACATTCATAACTCTTGTCATGCAAGCTCGTCTGTTCTTAAGACTCCTGACATCACCTTCTGCTAGTACACGATCAATTTGATCTTCTTCTTCCACGACTTCTGCATCCATCCAGTTTTGCATTGTATATCTGTTTAGTCATTCTTTCATCATGCATTCTTTCCACATGCCCAAACCATCTATATATATATATATATATATAGATTACCTTTATTGTGTCGGCTAGAAGTCGTGGAAGGCCACGACACACCGTCCATGATCAAATTAATCGTGTACTAGCAGAAGGTGATGTCAGGAGCCTCAAGAACAGACGAGCGTGCATGACAAGAGTTATGAATGTCAAAGAAGCAAGTGAGGTGTGTAAGAATAAGCCTAAATGGCGCTCTGTTGTTCGTGCCTACCCCGCAAGGGAACTGGCGTGAAGTTATGTATGTATGTATATATATATAAAAGAAAGTCGTGTTAGTTACACTTTTTATAACTCAAG
This sequence comes from Dendrolimus kikuchii, assembly GCA_019925095.2. Lineage (NCBI taxonomy): Eukaryota > Metazoa > Arthropoda > Insecta > Lepidoptera > Lasiocampidae > Dendrolimus > Dendrolimus kikuchii. Next base: position 38,197,735 of record CM034387.1, read on the forward strand.
AACGGCTATACCGATTTGGCTGAAAATTAGTGGGGAGGTAGCTTAGAATCAGGAGACGTACATAGGATACTTTTTATCCCGTTCGAACCGGTAGGTGGCGCTGAGATCGGGTTCTAGAATCGTCCTAATCACCTGGAGCGATTTTTGTGATTTTGTTTTTGTGTGTTTCAGTGGGTTCCCGGATGGTTTAGATTCACAGTTAGAATTGGTAGGTGGCGCTGAGATCGGGTTCTAGAATCCTCCTAATCAAAACCTTAAACCTGGAGCGATTTTGGTGATTTTCTTTTTGTGTCATAAAACAAAGTCTTTTAGGAATTCAGAAAATATGGCGGTACGAAGTTCCGGGTCAGCTAGTTTAAATATAAATAAAACTAACGACGAAACTGCCGTTTTAATTTAATAATTTATTGATGTAAAATTGCATGCATATGTGACGTCACGCTAGGGAGGGAGGCGTCTCACGATGTGACCAGCTGTGAAAAGAACGGGTGAGAGGTCGAAAAATCATGAGCCGTGTGACGTAATTTGTGGTCAGCCCCTTCTGTCAATTTATATCTTAAAAAAACATACTGACTGTTGGAAAACTTCCTCCTTTTGGAAGTCGGTTAAAAACGTAGTAAGTAGTAGTAGCACGGGCGAGCGAACGTAAGCGTAAAGCGTAGTACCAAAAATAATTTAATGATCTTCAGAATCAGTGGCGTAGCTTGGCTTAGGGGGCCTCGTATCAAAACGTGTTAGAGGACTCAAAAGAAGGGTAGTATTTATCTTAATATATATAAATTACGTGTCACGTTGTTTGTCCGCGATGGACTCCTAAACTACTTGACCGATTTAAATCAAATTTGCACACCGTGTGCAGTTTGATCCGACTTGAAAGATAGGATAGCTTACAATTGGACCCGGTAGATGGCGCTGGAATCGAGTTCTAAATTTTATTTCTTCAGGGCAGAACAACGTCTGCCGGGACAGCTAGTCTATATATATATAAAACAAACTCGTGTTAGTTACACCATTTATAACTCAAGAACGGCTTGAACAATTTTTATGATATTTGTATTTTTGGTATCGTCTTCGTCAGTAATAGGATAATAAGTATTAAAATATGATATTCAACAATAAAAAAATATATAATGATATAGATATAGATATACAATGCAAAAGTGGATGGATGCAGAAGTCGTGGAAGGCCACGACACAACTTCCATGATCAAATTGATCGTGTACTAGCAGAAGGTGATGTCAGGAGCCTTAAGAACAGACGAGCGTGCATGACAAGAGTTATGAATGTGAAAGAAGCAAGTGAGGTGTGTAAGAATAAGCCTAAATGGCGCTCTGTTGTTCGTGCCTACCCCGCAAGGGAACTGGCGTGAAGTTATGTATGTATGTATGTAAAAAAAATATAATTAAAAAACATCAGTCTAGCCATTCATTTGTTATGATCTCTCCCGGCCGATTCCGGCAATAGTGACTGCATTTAAACTCATTTTCATTTGTCTGATTTAGGTGAAATTATGATGCTTTCGATTCACGGTTGCACCCGGTAGGTGGCGCCGCTGAATTCCTCTTTAACGGTGGGATCGATTTTGATGACATTTTCACTGTTTTTCAAGCAGATTTGAGAATGGTTTAGATTAACGATTAGTCCCGGTGGGTGGCGCTGCAAGCGGTTTCTATTTTTAGTTTTTAAGGGCAAGACAACGTCTGCCGGGTACAGCTAGTATAAAATAAACAAACAATGTTCGAATTGAATTAAAATAATTATATATTTACTAGCGGCCCGTTGCCAGACGTTGTCCTGCCTTTAAAAAGTAAAATTCTAGAACCCGATCCCAGTCACCTACCGGTTCTAATTGCGAATCTAAACCATCCGGGTACCCACTCAAACACACAAAAAGTTTATAATTAATAAATAAAAAATAGGGGTTGATCGTAGAGGGGTGAAAATTTAGGGTTGTATGTATGTTTTAATGCTGTATCCTAAAAAAAGGAAAGAATGCATGATGAAAGAATGAATAAACAGATATACAATGCAAAAGTGGATGGATGCAGAAGTCGTGGAAGGCCACGACACACCTTCCATGATCAAATTGATCGTGTACTAGCAGAGGGTGATGTCAGGAGCCTTAAGAACAGACGAGCGTGCATGACAAGAGTTATGAATGTCAAAGAAGCAAGTGAGGTGTGTAAGAATAAGCCTAAATGGCGCTCTGTTGTTCGTGCCTACCCCGCAAGGGAACTGGCGTGAAGTTATGTATGTATGTATGTATTATAAGTTACTGCTTATACTTAATGCCCCTAGGAGCTAAGTTACACCAACGATTCGAATCAAAGATAGACTGTCTCGCCTTTTTTTTCAGTAAGCTTATTTATCAAATCATCTATAGCTGAAGACGATTTCAGCTTTTCTAGATTTTCTGCTTCTATAGACAATAATGACAAGTGTGATATTATTCTTAAAAATGTTATTAATCTATAAGAGATTGTGGATAACATTTTATGAATTATTGCTTACAGTTTCGGGGCTTTAATAGAAACGGAACGCGTCTGTCAACGTCATTTGACAGGCGCGTCAACCGTGACGCACAGGAGCTTCTCACCCCCCTCGCCGATTATGACATGGAGCCTCTCGACTCACGTATTATATGAAGATTTACAAATTAAGATACCTGATTGTGGATAAGAAAATAAAACCATCGAAGACTGGAACTTATCTTTTATTTGCAACAACACAGGGGCCCCTGTAGCCTGGGGGCCCCGTATCATTGGCACGGCTGATACGGCGGTAGCTACGCCTCTGATTAAAAACAACCTGTATAAGTTCGACTGTTACGCGAAAATTGCGATTAATAATGACCTCGACAGCTCGACGCCTTCGTGTCGGAAATTATCGAACGTGTGCAAATATTTGAATTATTATTATCGTCTGTTTGAATTCGTTCTTTTTGCGATTTAACCAAACCATTACTTGTACATTATTAAAGACCTAAGTGTTTTTTTTTTTTAAGAAATGACGAATGTGACGTAAATAAACAGATAAGATATCTAGCCTCATCTGGGATAATATTTTTTTATATGTTTGCTTGTAGGCAAACTGGCAAACGGGTCCACTTGATGGCAAGTGGCTACCGTCGTCCGTGGACATCTGCAACACTAAGGGAGCCGATGCGTTGCCTGCCTAGTTGAGACTTTAGATATCTGTTTAGGCCCTTTTTGAAGAGCCCCATATTGTAGCGCCCTGGGAAAACCGCGGGAGCTCATACCCTAGCTTACTCTCGTACGGCATAAAGGAGCGAGCACCATGTACAGTGGATAACTTCCAGGTGTCAAGGAAGTGTGGATGAACTCCCAGTCGCCGGCGAGCAGTGCGGTGGCAAAATGGCGACGTAGGTGCCAAACTTCAGAACACTCCCCATTGTGCAGACGGCAGAACGCGCTTAGAGCACCAACGTCTCTTCTGAGACAAAGGTTCTAAACCGTCTAAGTTCGGGACCATCGACAATCCGCACCACTCGGCGCTGCATGGAGTCAAGTGGGAGCAGCTGGTACCGAGGTGCCCCAACCCAGAGATGGGAACAATTACCTCATTGATGTAATTGATTTGTTACATATTACTGATATTGTGGCGATGGGTGTAATGCGATATTGTTTCTAATTGTTAATAATTGTACATACTACTATTGATAGATAACGTGTGTATATATACAGAAGTGGCGCGGGGTGGGAATTCGGCTAGGGTAAGCCGGTTGAAAAAACATATCGTATGATGCAAGCGCCGACTACACCGCTTTTGTAGAAATATTAAGGCTATCAGCATACAAAAAAAGCACAGGATTTGATGAAAAGCCTCAATCAACACCTAAAACTAGGTACAAACCGGTTTTATATTAGGTGTCGGTGCTCTTCTAATGGTCAATAAAAAAAAAAATATCCCATCCATTCCCTGGTTCCTCTATCTCACTACCCGAACCCATCCGAAAAGCTAGAAACGGGTTAGTTTCGTCCTTGGTGTTGCAGAGGTCCATCGGCGGCGCTAACCACTTTTCATGACCTGGGCCGGATCCAGAGGGATGGGGGTCAAGCTATCATCAACACAACCTTAGACACTGAGACGTCCAGTACTTTAAGCACATAAACTACTTTTCGCGAGGCGTGTAGGCATAGGTTAAAAGCCAAAGACGCAAACGTGTACATCAGTGGGCGTCTGATGGCTAAAATGATGATGATTAGGGTGAAAATATAGGCGAACGAGGGCGGTATTTTTCAGTGTTTGGCCCCCCCTCGAACAAATTCAAGATCCGGGGCTGTCCATGACCTGAGCAGTCTGTCTGTTTGCCAGCTTTGCAATGCAGAATCATAATTAATACTGAACCCTAAAACTTGTATGTAGGCTTGGAACATCAAGTATGAATAAGGAAGGATCTTAGACACCCTCATCACTTCTGCATTTCTTTTTTCCTCTAACGCCTTAACTAAGCATGTGCATAAATAATATCAATGGATTAATTAACCTGATGATACAAGAAGTCCATGTTCGAAAACAGCCACTACTTAGTTCTACTATGAAAAAAAAACTATAGTATTCCACTTTCATACGCTAATGTAAAAGAAGGAAGGCTAGTTAGTTAGTGTAAAAGGAAGTTTGTTTGTTAGTAAACAAAACAAAGGAACGTTAAGTCAATACGGTACAAATACTAGGGGCTAATAACGCAATAGAAGGTTATATCTACATGTGTATATGTGCCAAATAAAGCCGATGATTTACAAGAACATTTCATGATCAAACATCCGACACGTACAGAATGTCGGCTAACATTTAGACCAATCACATATGCACAAATAATTTAATTTCATGACGCAAGTACTCAGTTTTATTGACCTCGAACACTCAACCCGTGTTCGATCGGCCATGTTTGTTATCATTTTTAATAGTCAAAACAAACATTACATCAAATTAAAACAGCTGTCGCAAAAATATCCCGAGAAATCTTACTGTTAAATGTTAAAATTTAAAAATACACAGTAATTGGCAGTTAAGCTGCAAAATAGTAATTAGAAACTTGTAATATTAGTTTCGTCATGCTGAGAAACATTTTATAAATTTCTTTGTTTACATTAATTACTTACCACTCAAATCTTCGAGAGTGTTGAGTTTTCGTGTCGTCATTTTCTTTATAAAACTGTGGCACTACACTGAAAACGTATTTTCCCAATTACCGTTTCGCGTCGCTTCGCAAACTTTACTATTTGAAATTAATCAGAAAAATGTACAAGTCGTCCCACGGAGCAACTCGTCGTTCTTTGTTTCCTTTTTGCGTTGTTTTGATTTCGATCATTCGATGACAAACAGACCGTATTACGATTTTGATTGGTTAACCTGAGATAGCTATGGACCAATAGAAAGATGAACTGTCATGCTGGAAAGCAATGATTGGCTAAAAATTTGTAAACAAAAACAATGTGGCCGGTGAAGAAAATAATTCAAGGAGGCATGGAAGGATACTTTTACAAATATAAATTTATATTATATTAGGTTCTATGTCACAAAATTAGATTTTTAACACACATATAAAATTTAAAATCTAAACAATTAATCAATAATAAAATACGTTTTTAAATCATAACCATTCTTGTCTATGGCCAATAGGCAATGCGTAATAATTTGTTGCCACTCGTAATAATCAGCATAAATAATAGAATAATTTGATCCGTTAAGAGAAGTTTCTTTTGTATTTGCATTATAAGAAGCATCTTTGTTATTTTAGAAGATGGAGACCCCTGCTGTCCGATGCCAACTGCGTTGACACTTGGGCTTATTTGTATCTTTCAAACGCAATTGTGGTAGCTGGCACAGTTGCCGAACAGTAGGAGGCATAAACGCAGCAATTTTTTTTTATTGCATGAGTTCAGCAGACAGGGAGACGGCCCACTTGATGGAAAGCAGTTACCATCGCCAATGGACAACACCAAAGGTGCTATAAATGCGCTGCTGCTCTCTTAAGGGAGACTGGAACCTGATCACTAATACCGGAACACAAATCAATGTTGTTATGGCGACATACTCCATCCAGTCGGACAAATACTTGGCTGTGGGTTGTTTTGTCGTCTCTTACGACAGAAAACGTATTCTTTCTCCGTTCCTGCACGGATAAATAATGTAATAAATTATAATAAATATGCATCCATTGATAATTGATTATATATTAAGTTTGTGGCTATTAGTATCCAGACTATGGCGAATAGGGACTTGGGTCCTGAAGGTTTCTAACATTTTTGAGACTTATTATAATCGATAGAAGTATGACATTAGAAAAGACTGCCTCGCATTTGAAGCAACCAATAAGCGTAGCCATCGAAGGTGGAAAAGCGGCCAGCATTTTTAAAATTGTCGCAATATCATTAGTCGTTAGTTGAAACGCAGAAAATTAAAGAGTGGCAACACCAGCAATACATTTTTTTTAATAAAATGAAACAATATTGTCTATGATTTTATTTCAGAAACTATTATTGTGCGTGTATGTAACGTTTGTTCAGTAATTGCAAATTATAACTTAAAATAATTAGATAATGAATTCAGATGCCGCTGAAGATGACTATCAGCACATTAGGAACGTGGAAGAAGTTGAAAGCCCCAGGTAAATAATGTTTTTGCCAGCTAAAATCAAGCGTTATTTTTAGCCATGTTCCCTGACAGCTGATTTAGTAGGCGCGAAAGTCAAATTGCTTGGAAAGGCGGTAAATTGTATCCACGTTTAAGACTAAATTTTACGTATTAAAACTGTGAAATACAGCGAAATACTTCATTTTGTGCAGGAAGAGGATGCGTCTGGACAATTCTGGCCGCAAAAGCTGGAGTTTGATGGATAGGAAGACCGATTACGAGGTAAGATGACGTACGGCTCCCGCCTTTTTCTCGTGAGAATTTTGGTTATCAATTCATAAATTTTATATTTCTATATAAAATTTCACTTTAAATTACATCTGTATATTTTACTCTTGAGTTCGAAAGTCATATTTTATATAACTATTGTAAAAATAGCCTGAATATTGCTAAAATACGATCGATGCGTATTCTCACGAACGTGGTTATGAATATAACTGTTTTATAATTTATAGCTGTAGTAGAGCTATAAATGAAGTTCTAGCTGTTTGATCTTCGAGCCAAATACACCTGCAAGGATCTACCCTTAGCTTAAAGGCAAACTAATATAGATTGGTCTTAAAATATGTCATACTTGCAAGATATATAAAGTATTTTAAATATATGCAGTAGTTTTACCTATAACGACTATTTGCAAAATTTAACTAAGTCCTAAAGCCAAGAACTCTATTGCCTAGCTCTTACAAATAGTCTTAAACTAGTTTTATATAATTTATGTAGGTATCTTGTTGGTTGTGATTTATTGGATTGTAGGTTGATTGTACAGTGGTTATAACTACATTACAATTTTTTATGTAGTTCATTTTTCATTTATAGTTTAATATTTTAAGAGACATGTAAAGGGCCTTAGTGAAATGTGTATACCACTTATGACCGCCTCCAATATCATACTAACCATTTATTTATGTTACTATTTAAAAAATTTCCTTGAGCTCCACAAAACTGATGTTAAAGGAGACAGATGCCCTTTTATATATTGTTGACTGCAAATGGCTTGAACCAAAATTACAATAAAGAAAGTATGCCTGTCAATGGCGAAACCTGTAATGTTTACCACATATCATAACATCTGCAAAAATGTTCATGTTTCAAACAAATAAATTACTTTGACTTTGGGCCCAGATTGTAAAAAGATGAGACATAGTCAGTGGTGGATTTACCAATAGGCTGAGTAGGCTGGAGCCTAGGGCGGCAGATTTTGGAGGGGCGGCAAATTTGAGGCCAATTTTTTATATATTATGTCTTACACAATTTTCAAACTATGGTAAAAAGGAGGTCTAATTCAAGACTATACATGTCTCACGATATGTACACAAATCATAAAGTTACAATTTCATAGACAAAAAAATTGTGGATTAGGGTATCGATTTATTGGTAGGGGGGGAAATTTGAATAGCCTACAGGCGTCATATTTCTAAATCTGCCCCTGGAGATAATAAAAAGAAGTCTTAAAATCAGAATTGATTGATTATGGTAGTTAATAAGTTATTTTATTTGTACATACATACATACATAACTTCACGCCAGTTCCCTTGCGGGGTAGGCACAAACAACAGAGCGCCATTCAGGCTCATTCTTACACACCTCACTCGCTTGTTTGACACTTTCTTTCTTCTTATTTTATTTTTGATCTTATTTTTAAGATTTAGATAGTCTTCCAGATAGAATTTAGGGCATATTTGTCTATTTTCTAATAGAAAAATATAACTATATTGTTGGACCAAGCTAAGTAAACAAATGCCAGATGTGCGGTTGACCGTCTCTGGTACGATTGCACAAAAATCTATAAAAACCAACATGATTACTGTAAATTTTTTTAATTTTTTCCCCTATTTTTTTACCCATTTCAAATGTCATCAACGCAAAACAGTGCAATGAAAATTTAACAAAATAACAAACACAAAAAAACTAGTTAAGTTTTCGCGACTAGTATACAATAATAAAATTATGTTTTAAGCACAGTAAAATTATGTTTTAATGGTTTTAAGCGCGGTAATTTATTACTATTGGCTGGCTACTGAAAAATCTGCAAAACACCAGAACAATAAAAATCATTTAAACATAGTTTTATTATAAAATTACACTAGTTAAAATCTTTTTAAATTTTTTTGTCATAATTGCCATTTTTCATAATTTTTAGCAATTATCAGGCGTTTTTTTTGCAATCAATTTTTTTTCAAGGCCTTATGAGCTAAATAGGCTCAGATTCAGATTCGGCAGATCAAAATACAAAAAAAAAATCATATTTGATCCAATTCTATAAAACTTTTTTAACCATTTTTTTTGTAGTTTTTTGCAATTCATTCAAAATTTTGGGGGTATATGGCCCAAACTTGTATTCAGTGTATCGTAATACATAATAGATGGATCTGATCAAAAGTGTAGACTACTTTTTTTTGTGAGCCAGTGTTGTCATATGCCGATGGTGAAAGAAAGAAACCTGCATGTGCATCAAACTAATTGTGAAGCCCCGATATTATTGTTTTATATCGCAGATGATTGTATTGTGAAATATTGTAAGGGAATTGAGGACACAGTCTTAATAAATTGTTGACTAAGCATTTGTAACTAGAGCATAAATAATTTATTACTTACTTTTACAGTTCTTAATCATTATTTGCTTATAGTCACAATATACAGTCACTTGATAGTGTTTTCAAAAAAGCCATGGTAGCTTTTAATATTTAGAGCACATATTTTTTTATTTTATTGCAGGAGATCAGCTGACAGGCTGACGGCCCACTCGATGGAAAGCGGTTACCATCGGCCTATGGACATTTGCAACACCGAAGTTGCTACAAATGCACTGCTGCTCTCTTAAGTGAGACTGGAACCTGGTCACTAATGCCGGAACACAAGTCAAGGTTGTTATTGCGACATACTTTAGACTAGGGGTGGTAGCTATCCAGTCGGGAAAATGCCCTACCATCTGGCAGTGGGTTGTTAAGTCGCCTCTTATGACAGGCCGCCCGGCCGCAGGAAATTGTATTCTTTCTCCGTTCCTGCACATATTCCAAACATACAGGGTGTGGGTTTCAATCCTGACTGGAAAGCATGCACTACTTTACTTCTTTTTAATTTATTGATACCTAGACATAAGTATCCTCTCAGTCAGGTTGCCTGGAAGAGATCGCTTTAAGCGATAAGGCCGCCTTTGGTTTTGACATTAATTTATTTTGGTGAACGATAAAGTATCTTCTATTCTATTCTATTTGGGCTATTTTCTGATGTAACGTGCATATTGTTACAATTACCACGTGTCGATGTTGAAGGAAAATTTTGATGAAACCTGCACATCGAGATGACCGATGAATCAAAAAGCCTTGGACAAGGGTGGCGGGTATACTGTCCGTTCCCTTATAGTGGGAGGCGGGAACCAAGTAGTGGGATGGTTATGGGCTGTTATTATTATTACTACTTTTACTATTTCACTTGTGGACGTTTCAAATTTATAATTATAATAATAATATAAAGAATGATGGTGATGTTAGGAGCCTTAAGAACAGACGAACGTGCATGACAAGAGTTATGAATGTCAAAGAAGCAAGTGAGGTGTGTAAGAATAAGCCTAAATGGCGCTCTGTTGTTCGTGCCTACCCCGCAAGGGAAATGGCGTGAAGTTATGTATGTATGTATGTATGTATATAAAGAATTTTATTGTCACCAAAAATATGTATAAATTTAGCCTTAAAATTAAGACTGGATACCAATACCTAGACTAGGCCAAGCCTGTATCCTTAGGTGTTAATTGCTTACAGTGACTTAATAACTAAATTTATGTAATAAATTAAATGTTCAACAACACAAATAAAAATTACAAAAAAAAATTTGGAGGTAGTTCCAAAATTGTCAGTGAAGCGACTTGCTAAACATTTATATAACTTTAATTGTCTACAGAACGTGAATTTTATATGCTAGGGACTAGAGAACATTTATTCCTCTAGTGAGTGTAGTGAGTTTATTAGCAATATTTCTTTTTATTGCTCCGGTGGTTCGGGCATGTGGAAAGAATGACTAAACAGATGTACAATGCAAAAGTGGATGGATGCAGAAGTCGTGGAAGGCCACGACACACCTTCCATGATCAAATTGATCGTGTACTAGCAGAAGGTGATGTCAGGAGCCTTAAGAACAGACGAGCGTGCATGACAAGAGTTATGAATGTCAAAGAGGCAAGTGAGGTGTGTAAGAATAAGCCTGAATGGCGCTCTGTTGTTCGTGCCTACCCCGCAAGGGAACTGGCGTGAAGTTATGTATGTATTTTCCCAAAAGTTGAATTTGTTAAATTTTATCTTGAGCTAATTATTTTGTTGTAAAATATTGTGATTTTATTTAGATTCGTTATATTAAAAAAAGGCGCAACAGTGCTATCAATGTACTGCCGACTTCAAAGAGTGGACCGGGAACAGGGGCTCAGTACTGCTGTTTCAATATTTTGGTGTTACAAAGATATTCAAGTTATGGTTCCATTGAGTGTCAAAAATCCTTATTCTACTAAATACACAATTACTCGATATCGTCGCGGCAGAATAATAGTGGGAAAAGATTGATATTACCATTAGAAATGAATATTGAAAAGCTACCATAATTATTGTAAACATTCATTTCGCAAGTTTTCGATTACAAATATTTATAAAGACAGAGTGGAGTTAATAGAATACCGTAATCATAATATTTTCCTAAGTTTTCGCGACTTGTATACATAATAAAACTACGTTTTAACGGTTTTAGGCGCGGTAATTTATTTGATTTTGGTTTTTCCGACGTTTCGGCCACTTTTCAGTGGCCGTGATCACGGAAGACAAAGAGATGTTGAGTGTCGGCGAGTATTGTTAAAGTTTTATTTAGCCTACCGCCAACTTGTTCATTTTAATTATTTAGTTTTAATTTTAAAATTCACAACGGAACACAAACCAACTTCACTGATAATTTCTTTTATTTTTCCTTCCACCCATTTTAATATTATATAAAATTATTAGAGCTGCTGAAGAGTTTCTCGCGCCGCTTCTTCTCTTCAAGCCATAACATGTTGCGAAGCGGTAGTAAATTAGATTAGGCTCCCATAGAGTAAATAATAACCATAAACAAAATTAAAACTAAATAATTAAAATGAACAAGTTGGCGGTAGGCTAAATAAAACTTTAACAATACTCGTTGACCCTTGACATCTTTCTCTTCCGTGATCACGGCCACTGAAAAGTGGCCCAAACGTCGGAAAAACTAAAATCAAATAAATTACCGCGCCTAAAACCGTTAAAACGTAGTTTTAATATACCGTAATCAGGCAAACTTATGGTTCTGGCAAGAGCGTCTCGGCGATTTTAATTTTTAACTTATTTGGACAAAAAAAGCAGTATTGTACAGAATTTAGTATCATGAATCATATTATTATTTTATTGCAGGAGTTCAGCAGACAGGCAGACGGCCCACTTGATGGAAAGTGGTCACCATACCATCGTCTATGGAAATTGCAACACCAAAGGTGCTACAAATGCGCTGCTGCTCTCTTAAGTTGTTTTGTCGCCTCTTACGACAGGCCGCCGAGCCGCAGGAAATTGTATTCTTTTAATTTAAAAAGGTTATGTGTGGGATTCCCCAGTTCGGGGTGGCACTAGCACCTCACGTGTGAAGTGCTATTACCACGCCGCGGTTAGGCATACTCACATATCCACTGAAACCCCTGTCCGATCCTCGAGCGTCCCTCGTCCGGGCTATGGGGGTCGCTCGCGCGTTCACCTCCAACCCGGACGAACGGTGGCTGGCCCCTTTGCGGGCTGGCCTCACCATGGGACACAAGTCAATGCCCTACCACCAAACTGTATGTTGTCGTCATCTAATATTCTATTACTTCCAATATTTTTACATAACTTGTAATATTTTTACATAACTTGCAATATTTTTACATAACTTGCAATATTTTTACATAACTTGCAATATTTTTACATAACTTGCAATATTTTTACATAACTTGTAATATTTTTACATAACTTGTAATATTTTTACATAACTTGCAATATTTTACATAACTTGCAATATTTTACATAACTTGCAATATTTTTACATAACTTGTAATATTTTTACATAACTTACAATATTTTTACATAACTTGCAATATTTTTACATAACTTGCAATATTTTTACATAACTTGTAATATTTTTACATAACTTGTAATATTTTTACATAATTTGCAATATTTTTACATAACTTGCAATATTTTTACATAACTTGTAATATTTTTACATAACTTGCAATATTTTTACATAACAAGCTCACTATCTATCTGTGCACTCAGACAAATTTTGATAATTATCATATATACAAGAATTATTCTCGCAGGTGCTTCAAGAAATGGGTGTAAGCTTACTGGAGCCAGATGACAATGACACGATATATGACCCAAGTTCTTCTGGGAATTTGGTAAGTAATTTTTATACTGTAAAGCAAGCAGAGAAAAGCTTTTTTTTCTTTTATTGAACTTGACTCTATGTTGTTGGTCCGAAGACGTTACAACTTTACCAGGGTTTTTGGGGCGAGTGCCTTTCCGAAACGAAAGTGCTCGAGGGAGCTCCCTAAGGAGTTTTACCTTGGCTGGACTGTTGCCATGATTGAAAAAAGCTGTCAGTCAATCGTAGTCCACTACTGGACCGTAGGTCTTTCCGAGCTTGTGCTACATATCCCAGCCCTCTGCTTGCTTTATCCTGTCTCCTGTTTTTTTTTATGTGGGAAGCTTGTATTTTGGTAAAGCCCTGCTGGGATCACTATCTTGATGTCAGCTAATTAATCGCTGAAACTAAGTTGCCAGGTTCCAGTCTCCTTTTAGAGAGTGGCAGCACATTGGTATTACTTAGTACATTAGGTGTTACCAATGTCCATAGGCAATGGTAACAGCTTTCCATCAGGTGGGCCGTCTGACTGTCTGCCTATATTTTCTATCTAAAATTGACAATCAATGGCTCCTACGAACAGTGAGTCAAGTGAAAAATTCTAATTTTACAGGAGAGCCTGTCAAAGATAAATCTATATATTATCTATACATCTGTACAGATAAATAAAATTTAAGTGTTTGTAACGTCAAAATAAAAATGTGACAAAAATCAGAGGGGATAATTCGTATCAGGTGATTCCGAAAATGCAGTTTTTAGAATTTTTTGTTTATCTGTCTGTCTGGATGTGCTAATCTCTTAAATGGCTGGACCGATTTTGACGGAACTTTCACTGGCAGGTAGCTGATGTTATAAGGAGTAACATTTTTCACTTTTTTAGGGTTCCGCGAAAAAAATTCCACGCAGACGAAGTCGTGGGTACAGGTAGTTAATGTTAAATGTAAACAAAGATGAGAAATATGTCTATGTATCTCTTTCCAGCCTCACAAACCGACTGCGAAGCGCAAGCGTGACATCGAGAATGTGAATCCCAACGTCAACAGTACAGGATTGTCTCCGAGGGGGAAGGCCAGCCCTCGCAGTCCCAGGGCCAAGATTTGCAGCCCTGGTCCATCCAAGGCCAGGAGTCCAAGGAGCCACGAGAAACGTGAGTTATCACCACAGAGTAGTCGGCAGTTAAATTAACTGAAATATTTATATCAGCTTAACCCTTAAGCTCACTAATAGCACATATGTGTCCGCGAAGACAGTGCTGATCCGCGTTGGTGCACGTGATTGTTAATCGTGTTGTTGTCTCACTCTCTTTATATAGGATTTGTATGAAATGGGTATATTTTCTTGGTATATTACGAGACAGTGATAGCGTTAGTCTTGGTAATATCGATAAAAGGGTGAAGGGTTAAGCGGATGAATGAATGATTGAATGAAAACTATTTATTTTTCACCATAACTTAAACATAGACAATATAATATGAATATGTTTCCATTAGAACCATGAGCGGCCTTATCGCTTACAGCGAACTCTTCCAGGCAACCCGGTGTCCAAGGGGACATTAGAAACAATTACATTTTCCTGCATTGGGGCAGCCTGTCATAAGAGGCGAAAAAACAACCCACAGCCAGGTGGTAGGGTATTTCATGCTCGACTGGATGGCTACCACCCCTGGTCTAGAGTATGCCGCCATAACAAACTTGAATTGTGTTCCGGTATTAGTGACCAGGTTCCAGTCTCCTTTAAGAGCATTGCATGCATCTTCGGTGTTACATATGTCCATAGGCGATGGTGACCGCTTTCCATCATGTGGGCCGTCCGCCTGTCTGCTGAACTCATGCAATAAAATAAAAAATAATACTTAACTAATTAATTCCAGACAAACCACTACAGCAGTCCGACCACAATCTCCTGGAGACGTCGCTGCCCAGCGAGTATTTGATAGACGAGGAGACGCCTCTAGGCCAGTCGGTGGGCGCCCACTACTTGCCCACGGCCACAGCTGGGCCCAACACCAACACCGACGGCAAGAAACGAGAGTGGTCTACCCGTAAGCATTCATATTTTTATGGCTTCATAGCAAAATTACAAAAACTGGCCCTTAGTCACTTAGCTGCATACGTATTGTCATCGCAACAGACAACGCACTACTGGCACGCGCACGGCGCAACGCGGGAGAGCACGTATTAATTATTGCTCTATCTCGCTCGCACATCATCCGTCCCGCTCACACGTTGTACTATATATTCTACTAGCTGTGCGACTTGTTAAAATTTGTACTTAAGGTTACCATTCCCAAAATAAATGAGTTGACTTCAGTTCACATCAGCACTTGACAGTGAATACTACTCATCTGCCATTTGAAATATCATTTAATCCCAACCTCTCGCTGCTTTTTAGAATTTTATAATACTTCAATGAAATAGTGATTATAGCCCAGCACCAAATCCAATTTCATGAAAATAAACGCCCAAGGTACTATATTAAGTATCCAAACTTCAGGCATTGCTGCTAGTTTCAATTTATCGCGTTTCTATAAAGTAGTGTATCCAAACAGATGTTCGAAGTTTTTATTTATGTGTGACCAAGCAATAGTACCAACAGAAACACAAGAAATTTGAAATATCATTTAATCTCAACCTCTCGCTGCTTTTTAGAATTTTATAATACTACCCTCCTAGCACCCACGGTCCTTAAAAAAATACTTCAATGAAATAGTGATTATAGCCCAGCACCAAATCCAATTTCATGAAATAAACGCCCAAGGTACTATATTAAGTATCCAATCTTTAGGCATTGCTGCTAGTTTCAATTTATCGCGTTTCTATAAAGTAGTGTATTCAAACAGATGTTCGAAGTTTTTATTTATATGTGACCAAGCAATAGTACCAACTAAAACACAAGAAATTTATCTTTCTTGACTTAATGTGGAACAAGATCCTTGATTGTGAAAATTAATCTTAATTTATTCATGAAATCTTTACGATTTGTGTTCATATGCTTATAAAAAATAGGTGCTTATATATTTGCTGTTTACATCAAAACTTTATATGGATCTGAGATATAATGAAAATTATCTTAATTCAAAGTTTAAGACCTTTTAATAGACCTTTGGATTAATAAAGACTTATCATGATTACTTCAAATGTTTTAAATAAATAATAATAAAATAAATGTTTCTCTTAATTTTAAAGGATTTTCTGTTATTAAATTGGTTTTTAAGTTTAGTATCATTTTTAATATTTTTGAAGGTAGTTGAAAAAATAAGATGTAAAAGTTTCTTGTTTGAAGTCTAGTGCTTTTGACTCAAAGGCATGCCAAGAGGTAATCTATTTTTGTCCTTTTTTTGCTTTTCATCGTTCACCTGATACAAGAAAAAAATATCATACTTGTGCGATTACTGTAATGTAAAATTTTTAAAATTCAAAGTTTACTTTTAAGTTTAGGTTACGCCATTGAAACCTTTTTTAAGGACTTTGGGCGTTATTTCAAAATAGCGTTGCATAACCTGCGCGTCAGGAGGCTATAGGTGTATTTTTTTTTATTATTAATAAATCTATGGACTCTAGTTTCGTACCCTTTTTTACAACCTAATTTCTAGATTAAATTTTTTGTATTTAACACGCTTATTAGTTATTTTGGTTCTTGTGTGTGACATTAATTTATTGATTTTTGTGTTGAGGTGTATGTATCTTACGAATAACTTATTATATTAATTTATTCTAGTTTTAATACTAAACTTATACTAATGTAGAGTGTATCTGTTACATGCTGGTGTTGTGAGGAAGTGCATGCGCAGTGTGGGCCGTATATCTATACTTATATATGGTCCTATCTAGTGCCATGTGTGTTGTTGTTGCTATAGGTGTATATAAATAAATAATAACAGCCCATAAATGACCCACTGCTGGGCTCGGGCCTCCCACTATAGGGCAACGGACAGCATACCCGCCACGCTTGTCCAAGGCGGCTTGGCAGGTTTGACACATCGGTTATCTCGATGCGCAGGTTGCATCACGATGTTTTCCTTCACCGTTGTTAGCTATTGGCACGAGGTAATTGTAACAATATGCACATTAGGTCAGAAAACTGTCTAAGTGATGCATGCGTTCCGGCCAGGATCGAACCCACGCCCTTTGAGTCGGGGACGCGTGCGCCAGCCATTACGCTACCACGACTACAGGTGTATAGATTAGGTTAATTTGTAGCATGACAAGAGTTATGAATGTCAAAGAGGCAAGTGAGGTGTGTAAGAATAAGCCTAAATGGCACTCTGTTGTTCGTGCCTACCCCGCAAGGGAACTGACGTGAAGTTATGTATGTATGTATGTATGTATGTATGTAATTTTTAGCACTCGGACACGAGGAGAAACATACAAGTTGTACAAGCGAATCGGAGCCGTACGGTCCAGATTCCTTCTCGGCGTTGTCTGACGAGATGATGCTCAGCATCTTCAGGTGGCTGCCGAAGAGGACCCTCGCACACTCCATGCTGGTATGCAAGAGGTGAGTGCATCGCTGAAACATGGCGTTTCCACTTACCAGTTGTGACGTGGGGGGGGGGGAGTCGGCTCCTTCTCCTTTTTTTTTTATTGCAGGAGTTCAGCAGACAGGCAGACGGCCCACTTGATGGAAAGCGGTTACCATCGCCTATGGACATTTGCAACACCAAAGGTGCTGTAAATGCGTTGCTGCTCTCTTAAGGGAGACTGGAACCTAGTCACTAATGCCGAAACACAACTCAAGGTTTATAATACTCTACCACCTGGCTGTGGGTTGTTAAGTCGCCTCTTACGACAGGCCGCCCCAACGCAGGAAATTGTATTCTTTCTCCGTTCCTGCACGGATAAAAACTATATCTAACTATATACATGAATTTCAATGTTATGTATATGTAAATAGATTATAACAGCTGATATGGGAGTTTTTGGCGGGAACTGAAAGGAGATGTTGCGCTGTGCAGTTTTATTTTCTAAAAATGTGTAAAATCACTCTAAAATGAACAATAGCTGTAGGATATTGATAGTTTTTGAGTAGTTGTTATGTGTTTTGTGAGAAATGTGAACTGTATAGACAAATGTGGCCTTTTGAGTTGTCACAAGAACTCCGTTGAATGGCACCAGCTGATTACCTACAGTTCAGCTGCGCTACACATAGGCTTAAGAAAATGAAGAAACTGTATCGTAAACTAAGATCTGGCTTAAAGGCCTAGCTGCCGAGCCATAAACTTTAATAAAATAAAACAGCTGATATTTTTGAATTTCGAGCGAGAGACAAACTTAACTGCTGTCACAGCTTTTTTTTTTTAACTCTCTTGACAGTGACATAGTTTGACGTTAGTACTGTCATTGGCTATGTCTATGTTTTTTTTTTTAATGGTGCAAGTGTAACGTCGGTTATCAGTATGAAGAACTTGAGATATAAATAGAATCTTATACTAATATATAAAGCTGAAGAGTTTGTTTGCTTGAACGCGCTAATCTCATTAACTACTGGTCTGATTTGAAAAATTCCTTCAGTGTTGGATAGCCCATTTATCGAGGATGGCTATAGGCTATATATCATCACGCTAAGACCAATAGGAGCGGAGCACCAATGAAAAATGTTTCAAGATCGGGGTTTTCTTGTTTTTTAACTATTCCACGCAGACGTAGTCGCGGGCAGAAGCTAGTAAAACATATAAAGAGGCACAATGTTTAGCTAGACGTGTTGCTGGGGAGTTTCTTGCCGCTTCTTCTCCTTTACAGCATCAACACGTTGCGAAGCGGTGTACGTAGAATAGGAAATAAAAATTAAATTTTAACTTACACGTATGACCTTCAAAAAGTGTTCTCCAGTGGAACTTATTTTGAATACAAACTTAAATTTGAATTTATGGGTGGACCTTATGATTCCAGGTGGTACAGGGTGGCTTGTGACGAAACACTATGGCAAAGATTAGATCTAGGGAATAAAACCTTAAATAAGGACGCGTTGGGCAGAATATTGGCCAGGAAACCTATCATCGTTAGGTTTGCTAGTTCTGAGGTGAGTTCTCTTTTTTTTTTATTGCAGGAGATCAGCAGACAGGCAGATGGCCCACTTGATGGAAAGCGGTTACCGTCGCCTATGGACATTTGCAACACCGAAGGTGCTACAAATGCGCTGCTGCTCTCTTAAGGGAAATTGGAACCTGGTCACTAATGCCGGAACACAACTCAAGGTTGTTATGGCGACATACTTTAGACCAGGGGTGGTAGTCCTTCCACCTGGCTGTGGGTTGTTCTGTCGCCTCTAACGACAGGCCGCCCCAACGCAGGAAATTGTATTCTTTCTCCGTTCCTGCACGGATAAAAGGTTTTATGGAGAAGTCCTCTCCTGTAACTTTTGGATATCATGCCTTTTCAGCCGAGATGGGTACGTACGCTGCATTAACTCGGCTGCCAATTTATTTACATGCAGAGCCAATCGACATTGGTAGCTCTTAGCGAGTTCTCGAATGTTCTTCTTTTCTTGTTTTTACTCCGAGATGTTCGTGAATCTCGCTGTTTCTTATATACCGGGGTACACCTGAGATAGTGCGTAGTATGACATTTTGCAAAAATAGACTAAATGAATGGAATAGACAAAAATCACAAGCGATGACCTTTACATAAATCTATCCCATTATCCGGGATGAAAAGTATCTATTGTCCACCCTTGGTACTCAAATACCCTACATACGTGTCGACTTTCAGCCAAATCGGTCCAACAGTCTTCCATAAGAGCGTAATAAACAGAGAGACAAACATATTTCTTTATCCTGAAAACTATCCCATTATTCGGGATAAAAAGTATGCTTTGTTCATTACCTATGTTTTATCCTCAGCATCGAAAACATATATATTAGGATTCAGCCAAATTGGTAAAGTGGTTTATTCATGAAAGCGTGACAGACAGACAGAGCTACTTTCCCATTTATAATGTTACTAAAAAAAATAAAAATAATAATTATCGCGAATGTATGCACATAAAACTAAACATACACTAAATTACATACATACATAACTTCACGCCAGTTCCCTTGCGGGGTAGGCACGAACAACAGAGCGCCATTTAGGCTTATTCTTACACACCTCACTTGCCTCTTTGACATTCATAACTCTTGTCATGCAAGGTCGTCTGTTCTTAAGGCTCCTGACATCGCCTTCTGCTAGTACACGATCAATTTGACCATGGAAGGTGTGTCGTGGCCTTCCACGACTTCTGCATCCATCCACTTTTGCATTGTATATCTGTTTAGTCATTCTTTCATCATGCATTCTTTCCACATGTAATACATATTACATTCATACATAACTTCACGCCAGTTCCCTTGCGGGGTAGGCACGAACAACCTCACTTGCTTCTTCGACATTCATAACTCTTGTCATGCAAGGTCGTCTGTTCTTAAGGCTCCTGACATCGCCTTCTGCTAGTACACGATCAATTTGATCATGGAAGGTGTGTCGTGGCCTTCCACGACTTCTGCATCCATCCACTTTTGCATTGTATATCTGTTTTGTCATTCTTTCATCATGCATTCTTTCCACATGTAATACATATTACTATAGATTAATTCGCCATCCTCTGTCTCTGGTCAGGTTAGAGATATTTTTGTTTTATTTTTAATTTTCCTCCAATATTCTTGGCATCTCTTCGATAAATGTCTCCACGCAGCTGAGATGAGAATGTTGAGACGAATGTATGTTGTTACAAAAATGTATAAGATGAGAAAGGAGCACGTCAGGGGGGGGGACCTTTGAAGGTTGCATCCGTGACTGGAAAATAGAGAAGAAGAAGACCTTAGTCTTCTATGGTATGATTCTTCTTGATTCTTGGTCTTCTATGATATGGTAGGTATGTGTAATAATATTCAAACAAATTTCCAGATAGGTGAATGGCATCCCACATCTCTGTCCAGCCCGTCACGGATACAGTACTTAGACTTGAGTATGGCAACATTAGACCAGGTCACCCTGGACTCCCTATTGACCATGTGTCCGGGATTGAAGAAACTGAGTTTGGAAAACTTGCAACTGCAAGATAGCACTTGTGCAATAATCGGTGAGTCAAATACCAAATATTTTTAATTTATCTCCCAGCCCTTTTCAAATCAAGTTCCTTATCGCATGTTACTCAACTAGATGAGAAAATTGTCAGCGAAAGAAAAATGCTGACCACTGTAGATTATTTATATAATAATAATATAGTCTTATAATAATAAATATACGTTTTAACGGTTTTAAGCGCGGTAATTTTATTTGATTTTGGTTTTTGGTTTTCCGACGTTTCGGAAGTTTTTATCCAAAATAAAATCAATTGGACCTACTTATGCAAAATGGAACCAACCCACATACTGATAGTTTTGAGAAAAAGCCGTTTTTATTAAAATTTTGCGTACAAAAAAATATGTCTATATAATATTTTATTAAGTTTTCGCGACTTGTATACATAATAAAACTACGTTGTAACGGTTTCAAGCGCGGTAATTTTATTTGATTTTGGTTTTTCCGACGTTTCGGCCACTTTTCAGGGGGCCGTGATCACGGAAGACAAAGATGTCGAGTGTCAACGAGTATTGTTAAAGTTTTATTTAGCCTACCGCCAAATTGTTAATTTTAATTTTGTTTATGGTTATTATTTACTCTATGGGAGCCTAATCTAATTTACTACCGCTTCGCAACATGTTATGGCTTGAAGAGAAGAAGCG
This sequence comes from Dendrolimus kikuchii, assembly GCA_019925095.2. NCBI lineage: Eukaryota > Metazoa > Arthropoda > Insecta > Lepidoptera > Lasiocampidae > Dendrolimus > Dendrolimus kikuchii. The sequence goes on from CM034387.1 coordinate 38,219,479, forward strand.
GCGCAAGAAACTCTTCAGAAAACTTGCCTAGCTCTAATAATTTTATATAATATTAAAAGTGGGTGGAAGGAAAAATAAAAGTAATTATCAGTCAAGTTGGTTTGTGTTCCGTTGTACGCAGAAAGAGCTCACAGTGTCTTGAGCTCTGGCAGCTGGTTTTTGCTGGGTTTGGGTCTTAATAGTCTTGATGATTGGATCCCAAACGGGTGGTACTTGCCAACCATCTTCTCTATTGAAATTTGAAAATATAGTCTTATCTGAGATGAAGTAATTTTCAATATTTCTCCTAGATCAGGTCTTTTCTCTCAGAGTGCCTCCTGGCAAAGGCCTCCTCCAGCTCGTGCTCTAAGGCAGCACGTCGCCAGTAGGGTCCAGCAGCAAGCCTGATCTCATCTTCCCAGTGCTTGCTCTTCCCCTACTCCTTTTGCCAACCCTTGGGTTCCAGTGGGTTACTAGTTGGGAACTTGCTCCTGAGTATATGCCCTGTCCATCTCCATTTGTAAGAATCAATTTTTGACAGTATATCTCTGTATGTGCAGATTTTCATCCGTGCAGGAACGGAGAAAGAATACAATTTCCTGCGTTGGGGCGGCCTGTCGTAAGAGGCGACTTAACAACCCACAGCCAGGTGGTAGGGCATTTGCCCGACTGGATGGCTACCACCCCTGCTCTAAAGTATGTCGCCATAACAACCTTGAGTTGTGCTCCGGCATTAGTGACCAGGTTCCAGTCTCCTTTAAGAGAGCAGCAGCGCATTTGTAGCAACTTTGGTGTTGCAAATGTCCATAGGCGATGGTAACCGCTTTTCATCAAGTGGGCCGTCTGCCTGTCTGCTGAACTTCTGCAATAAATAAAAAAAGATTTTTTTTTTAATGACATGATAATTATGACTTAAGAATGATATAGATAAATAGACAAATTGTAGTTTTTGTTTTGTGTTGTATTGCATTATTTAATTCCTTTTTTATTTGATATCTAATTTTCCAATATTGCATCGAATTTATTATAATTTTCTTATAGTTGTATGAGCCAAATGTGTAACAAGAACTATTTTTTAGTGGAAACTTAGTTACATACATACATAACTTCACGCCAGTTCCCTTGCGGGTAGGCACGAACAACAGAGTGCCATTTAGGCTTATTATTACACACCTCACTTGCCTCTTTGACATTCATAACTCTTGTCATGCAAGCTCGTCTGTTCTTAAGGCTCCTGACATCACCTTCTCCTAGTACACGATCAATTTGATCATGGAAGGACCATTTTTGCATTGTGTATCTGTTTAGTCATTCTTTCATCATGCATTCTTTCCACATGCCCGAACCACCGGAGCATTCCTTTCCTTACCTTCACCTCGACACTCTCTTTCAGACCAACTCTTTCTTACTGCTCGCATCTCAACCGCGTTTACTCTACTTTCATGCTCTCTCTTCCATACGTGAGCGTAGGTACCAGCACCGCGTTGTGTATGGCGAGCTGGGCCTTCTGGCTGAGGTTCTTAGCGCCTAGAAGTTTACCTAACGCTCCATTCACACTATTACCCAAATTCACTCTTCTTTCTATATCAGCGGTGTACCTTCCATCCCTGAAACTTAGTTGATATGTGTATTAAGTTATGTGTTTTATATTGTAGTATTTTTCAGGTAAATGTGTTAACATGGAAACTTTGAACCTCACAATGGCCCAAGGCGTTACTGCTGCGGGCCTAGGAGAAATATTTGAAGGATGCAGAAGGTATGATTTTCGAATTGAAAAGTTTTTATCCAAAATAAAATCAACTGGACCTACTTATGCAGAATGGAGCCAACCCACATACTGACAGTTTTGAGAAAAAGCCGTTTTTATTACAATTTTGCGTACAAAAAAATATGTCTATATAATATTTTCTTAAGTTTTTGCGACTTGTATACATAATAAAACTACGTTTTAACGGTTTTAAGCGCGGTAATTTTATTTGATTTTGGTTTTTGGTTTTTCCGACGTTTCGGCCACTTTTCAGTGGCCGTGATCACGGAAGACGAAGATGTCAAGTGTCAAATTTAGCCTACCGCCAACTTGTTAATTTTAATTTTGTTTATGGTTATTATTTACTCTATGTGAGCCTAATCTAATTTACTACCGCTTCGCAACATGTTATGGCTTGAAGAGAAGAAGCTAAGCATGTTTGCTGAAGAGTTTCTTGCGCCGCTTCTTCTCTTCAAGCCATAAAAAGCCATGTTGCGAAGCGGTAGTAAATTAGATTAGGCTCCCATAGAGTAAATAATAACCATAAACAAAATTAACAAGTTGGCGGTAGGCGAAATAAAACTTTAACAATACTCGTTGACACTTGACATCTTTATCTTCCGTGATCACGGCCACTGAAAAGTGGCCGAAACGTCGGAAAACTCAAAAACCAAAATCAAATAAAATTACCGCGCTTAAAACCGTTAAAACGTAGTTTTATTAAATATGTCTATATTTTGGAAAAAACATTCAGAATATTGTATATTATATTTTCTCGTTATGATTTTTATTGAGCCGATAGAAGGTGCATTTTGAAAGTCTTTTGCATCCTTAACCCAATTTTGGCATGTTTGCGGATTGGTTCTGTTTTGCATAAGTAGGTCCAATTGTAGCATATTGTTTTGAAGGTCATTAATATAAGTCGAAACTTAAGTCTATTTCCTTCTCTGTGTACACTGCTACACTGCTGTTTCAGGAGAAGTGGAAATAAACTCCCCTACTTGCAAAAAAAAATTTTTTTCTATATTTATATGTCTCAGGCTTTTTTGTTCTCCATAAATACTGAAGTATGTTATACAATTTTTTTTAAATCTATGTCTTTGTTTATTATTATTAACAACTCTATGGACTCGAGTTCCGTACCCTTTTTTACAACATAATTTCTAGATTTAATTTTTTGAATTTAACACGCTTATTAGTTATTTTGGTTCTCGTGTGTGACATTAATTTATTGATTTTTGTATTGATATGTATGTATCGTACGAATAACTTATTATATTAATTTATTGTAGTTGTTGTATGTTATACAATTACTTACATAATATTATACAATTACTTACACACAGTTATGCGATTACTTAATTATAGTTATACAATTACTTACACACAGTTATGCGATTACTTACACATAGTTATGGGATTTGCCAGGTGGTAGGGCATTTGCCCGACTGGATGGCTACCACCCCTGGTCTAAAGTATGTCGCCATAACAACCTTCGAGTTGTGTTCCGGCATTAGTGACCAGGTTCCAGTTTCCCTTAAGAGAGCAACAGCGCATTTGTAGCACCTTTGGTGTTGCAAATGTCCATAGGCGATGGTAACCGCTTTCCATCAAGTGGGCCATTTGCCTGTCTGCTGATCTCCTGCAATAAAAATTAAAAAAAATTACTTACACACAGTTATGCGATTACTTACACATAGTTATGGGATTACTTAAACATAGTTATACAATTACTTACACACAGTTATGCGATTACTTACACATAGTTATACAATTACATACACACAGTTATGCGATTACTTACTCACAGTTATGCGATTACTTACACATAGTTATACAATTACTTACACACAGTTATGCGATTACTTACACATAGTTATGCGATTATTATTTTTTATTGCTGGAGTTCAGCAGACAGGCAGACGGCTCACTTGATGGAAAGCGGTTACTATCGCCTAAGGACGTTTGGTAAGGTGCTACAAATGCGCTGCTGCTCTCTTAAGGGAGACTGGAACCTGGTCACCAATGCCGGAACACAACTCAAGGTTGTTATGGCGACATACTTTAGACCAGGGGTGGTAGCCATCCAGGCGGGCAACCCTACCACCTGTCTGTGGGTTGTTTTGTCCCCTCTTACGACAGGCTGCCCCAACGCAGGAAATTGTATTTACTTAATACTTTCTTCGTTCCTCCACGGACTTACACATAGTTATACAATTACTGACACACAGCTACGCGATTACTTACACATAGTTATATGTTTATTTATACACAGTTATACAATTACATACATATAGTTATACGATTATTTAAACACAGTTACTTTGTCGTTAGTGGGCTGACAAGTATGTACCTATTGTTTTTTTTTTTTTCAGTTTACAGTCATTGAACATATCCTGGTGTAATCTGGACGAGATCTCTTTAGAAGTATTAGTAACTGGTCTCCCATCGAGACTGCAGAGGCTCAATCTTGGAGGGGCTAGGATCTTGACAGATGATAGTGAGTATGGCTGTTTGTTTGTTTGTTTGTATACCACACAGGTGGGCGGCCCACCTAGTGCAATGCTGTTACCATCGGCTCCACCCGAACTTACATACATCCATTGCAAGTTAAATAAAAGCTTGTCATAACTGTTTTGTTTGTCTATGGCCACTCGCAGTGGTGGCGTGCCTGTGCAGGTGTTGCACGCACCTCTTGGAGCTAGACCTGTCGGACTGCTCGCGGCTGAGCGCGTGCTCGGTGCAGGCCCTCGCCGCCCTCCAGAGGCTGGAGCACCTGGCCCTCAGCAGGTGCTACCTGCTACCGGCGCAGACCCTCACGTGAGTACTCTGCTTTGTAGGTTTTTAAAAAAACTTTTTTTTTACACATGTTTTGATATATTCTTCGAGATTTTGGCGGGAACTGAAAGGGGATGTTGTGCTGTGCAGTTTTATTTTCTAAAAATGTGTAAAATTACTCTAAAATGAACAATAGTTGTAGGATATTGATAGTTTTTGAGTAGTAATTATGTGTTTTGTGAGAAATGTGAACTGTATAGACAAGTGTGGCCTTTTGAGTCTTCACAAGAACTCCGTTGAATGGCGTTACTTGTAGCCTACAATACAACTGCGCGACTATTATACGAAGACTTAAACGTCAGAATTGGCTGTATGGACTAGATTCCTTTGCCTGCCTTTGTGGCGAATACAACTACTACTAGTACTGATATATTCTTCTGTCCTCTTATGTCTTGCCTTTTATCTTTTGATTCGTGTAACACTAATTAATACATACATACATACATACATAACTTCACGCCAGTTCCCTCGCGGAGTAGGCACGAACTACAGAGTGCCATTTAGGCTTATTCTTACACACCTCACTTGCCTCTTTGACATTCATAACTCTTGTCATGCATGCTCGTCTGTTCTTAAGGCTCCTGACATCACCTTCTGCTAGTACACGATCAATTTGATCATGGAAGGTATTTCGTGGCCTTCCACGACTTCTGCATCCATCCACTTTTGCATTGTATATCTGTTTAGTCATTGCACATGCCCGAATCACCGGAGCATTCCTTTCCTTACCTTCACCCTGACACTCTCTTTCAGATCAACTCTCTTTCTTACTTCGGTATTACGAACGCTACTAATACTTACTAATTAATACATCGTGGTATATTAATATCCTTGTTTGTGCTTATTTGAATAATGAAAACAGACCACGTGCCTACCCGCAAGGGAACTGGCGTGAAGTTAGGTATGTATGTAAAACAGACCACTGCCGATTCTAATTAATCTACACTAACAAACCTCGCGATGAGCTTTTGTTATATATTAAATTATACAATATAACATAGTAATGGATTTGATGTACTTCAAGTTTTGTTTTTTTTTTTTTTTTTTTTATTGGAAACCGGGCTTCCCTGTCTTAAACCATGATGGGGACGTCATGGTTTAAGACAGGGTTTATCTTTTTTTTTTGGTAATTCCTTATCCTTATTCAAAACTAATTTAATTTTAATATTTTCTTAAGTTTTCGCGACTTGTATACATAATAAAACTACGTTTTAACGGTTTTTAAGCGCGGTAATTTTATTTGATTTTGGTTTTTTCCGACGTTTCGGCCACTTTTCAGTGGCCGTGATCACGGAAGACAAAGATGTCAAGTGTCAACGAGTATTGTTAAAGTTTTATTTAGCCTACCGCCAACTTATTAATTTTAATTATTTAATTTTTAATTTTGTTTATGGTTATTATTTAATCTATGGGAGCCTAATCTAATTTACTAAGCGGTATTAAGCGGTAGTAAATTAGATTAGGCTCCCATAGATTAAATAATAACCATAAACAAAATTAAAAATTAAATAATTAAAATTAATAAGTTGGCGGTAGGCTAAATAAAACTTTAACAATACTCGTTGACACTTGACATCTTTGTCTTCCGTGATCACGGCCACTGAAAAGTGGCCGAAACGTCGGAAAAAACCAAAATCAAATAAAATTACCGCGCTTAAAACCGTTAAAACGTAGTTTTATTAATTTAATTTTCTTTATTAACTACTTAATTTTATACCAAATGATTTTACAAGTTGTACCGCGTTCGTAATACCGAAGTAAGAAAGAGAGTTGGTCTGAAAGAGAGTGTCGGGGTTAAGGTAAGGAAAGGAATGCTCCGGTGGTTCGGGCATGTGGAAAGTGGATGGATGCAGAAGTCGTGGAAGGCCACGACACACCTTCCATGATCAAATTGATTGTGTACTAGCAGAAGGTGATGTCAGGAGCCTTAAGAACAGACGAGCTTGCATGACAAGAGTTATGAATGTCAAAGAGGCAAGTGAGCTGTGTTAGAATAAGCCTAAATGGTACTCTGTAGTTCGTGCCTACCCCGCAAGGGAACTGGCGTGAAGTTATGTATGTATGTATGTACTTCAAGTTTATCTCTTAGGAGTCGCGCGGATTGCCGCAGTCCGGTCAGCCGTCTGTACACTGCGCGTGGACCGACACGCACTTGACCGATTTGACTGCTGAACAACATATTTTTGATTTCAGTAAACTGTCGTGTATGGTATCGCTCCAGTACCTGGAGGTGTGGGGGATGCTGCAGACACATTCGCTCAGCCTCCTGAAGGAGAAGCTGCCCGGGATACAAATCAACCAATTCATGTTTAGGTGAGTAAAGTACAGGTGAATTAGCTTCGGGACTTTCTTCTGTTTGTAGTAGTGTACGGTCAGCACATAAATAAATAAACTATGGGAGCTGCATACGTCTAGTCATTGCAGCGGACAACGAAGTACTGGCTAGTGCATTTTTTTTTTTTTTGGAGCTGGACACAGCTGAATAGCCGCAGATGGCTGTTTCAGCGATACCGGACTTTGGGGGCTTCCCGTTCAGCCCGGAAGCAGCACGCTCGAGGAGGCACCTCCTGTGAGGTTCGACCTCGGCTCGACCGCTGCGGGGGGATTGACTCTATATTGAGAATTAGCCGTTAAAGGCTGAATGAGCTAAGCCAACAGACTGAAGTGATTGTTTGGGGACCAATTATCGACTCCGCCGGCGGAGCCGATCCTAGTCTATCATTACTACCGCTTCGCAACGTTTTATGGCTGGAGGAGTAGAAGCGGCGGAAGACTGGCAAGCGCAACGCGGGAGCGCACATATTCATAGTTGCTCCAACTCGCTCGCACATCATCCGTCCCGCTCACACACTGTGCTATATACTGTAGCTGTACGACTTGTTAATATTTGAACTTAAGGTTGCAATTTCCAAAATAAATTAGTTCAGTTCACATTGGCACTCGACAGTGAATACTTCTCATCTCATCTACAAAACTAATAGTTGTTATATATATATATATATATATATATATATATATATATATATATATATATATATACATATACATATATATATATATAATAGTTTTTATCCGTGCAGGAACGGAGAAAGAATACAATTTCCTGCGTTGGTACGGCCTGTCGTAAGAGGCGACAAAGCAACACATAGCCAGGGGGTAGAGTATCTGCCTGTCTGAATGGCTACCACCCCTGGTCTAGAATATGCCGCCATAACAACCTTGAGTTGTGTTCCGGCATTAGTGGCCAGGTTCCAGTCTCCCTTAAGAGACCAACAGCGCATTTGTAGCACCTTTGGTGTTGCAAATGTCCATGGTACCGCTTTCCATCAGGCGGGCCGTCTGCTGAACTCGTGCATTAAAAAAAAAACTGTGATAACTTTAAAGTTTATGTATACAAAACTAGTAAATATTTTTTTCTTTGCAGTGCTATAGCGAGACCTACTGTTGGTACCAGACGTACTTCGATATGGGGGCTAAGAACCAGAGACTGATATTATTAAGAGAAAGTGCTATTTTTTTATTCGTTGTATTGTAAATGTCATTCAAGGTCTAGTTTGGGGAAAGTTGACCCTAAAAATAATTTTAAATTAAAAAATTCCTATATTTTGTAATATATATAAATTGCGGGTAGTTGTAAATTCTATATATAGCCATCAAAATCTTATTACCGCTTCCATATTGTTTCATTACAGTCATTCCAACTGGCGATGGCAGCGGTAATACATACATACATAACTTCACGCCAGTTCCCTTGAGGGGTAGGCACGAACAACAGAGTGCCATTTAGGCTTATTCTTACACACCTCACTTGCCTCTTTGACATTCATAACTCTTGTCATGCAAGCTCGTCTGTTCTTAAGGCTCCTGACATCACCTTATGCTAGTACACGATCAATTTGATCATGGAAGGTGTGTCATGGCCTTCCACGACTTCTGCATCCATCCACTTTTGCATTATATATTTGTTTAGTCATTCTTTCCACATGCCCGAACCACCGGAGCATTCCTTTCCTTACCTTCACCCCGACACTCTCTTAGCGGTAATAAGACTGTTTATTGGCTATGTATAAAATAAACAACTACCCGCAATTTGTATACATTACATATATATCAAATTTTACCTCTGGGGTAAGAAAATTCGATCAAAGCAGTAAAATGTATGTAATAACTCCTCAAATTTCCAAAACAGGAATATCCATGCTTGAAATTTTTCTTTGCTAGCTTCTTATACCAACTGTCGCTTTTAATTGGCAAAAACAATGCCAAAGGAGTTGGAGCCAGTGCCGACAAGAATAGAGTAGGATAGTATCATAATTGTGACTGACGACTTGGGGCCTAATTCTGCTATTATCGTCTAAAATCTAGTTTAAACCAAAATGTCTTCTACTGTAAACTGTTCGGATACTGAATACCTTAGCCTGGTAGATGTTGAAAATAATCCAATAATAAAGAATAAACTTTTTAATTATAGAAATAGTAAAAAATTAAACAACTTCGTATAGCAATCCATGTTTGCGAATCAAAACATACTAGCGGCCCGGCGCGGTTTCACCCGCGCTCTGTCCCGCCCCCGTGGTATATAGCGTCATGTTATATAGCCTATGACACTCCCTGTTAACCTAGCTTTCCAACAGTAAAAGAATTTTTTAAATCGGTTTAATATCTCCAAAGATTACCCCCCTACAACGTCACAAACTTTACATACATACATAACTTCACACCCAGTTCCCTTGCGGGGTAGGCACGCACAGCAGAGCGCCATTCAGGCTTATTCTTACACACCTCACTCGCTTCTTTGACATTCATAGCTCTTGTCATGTACGCTCGTCTGTTTTTAAGGCTCCTGACATCACCTTCTGCTAGTACACGATCAATTTGATCACCTTTATCTCTTGATAATATTAGTATAGATTATTCCAGTCTTCTGTAGATATGTAAAACTTTTTTGTGTTTGGCCCTGCTCGAAAAAGCGCGATTATTTCTCTTAGAGCGTATTCATTACGTAACGGAGCCGCCGCCCCGCCTCCATTAAAATTAACAATCCTTTCATAAAATCAATATCCTAAAGTTTTACCCTATATCAAGCCACATGGTAGGGCATTTGCCCGACTGGATGGCTACCACCCCTGGTCTAGAGTATGTCGTCATAACAACCTTGAGTTGTGTTCCGGCATTAGTGGCCAGGTTCCAATCTCCCTTAAGAGAGCAGCAGCGCATTTGTAGCAACTTTGCTGTTGCAAATGTCCATAGTAGATGGTAACCGCTTTCCATCAAAAAAAAAATTGCATTAAAAAAATATCATACATTTTTGGGAAATTAAACTGCTAGCAAAATATCACCGTCTCTTCTTCCCACCAAAAAGTATTTAATTGTTTCTATTATAAGTGGGATAGTCTTAATTAAGCTTAGTACATATTACATGTATTATATATTGTAAACAAAGTCGGGTGTTGTAAGTAGTTGAAATGCATTTATGAAATTAATTTAAGTATTTTTTGTAAATTAATTAAATATTGTTTTAAGTTAAAAGTTTTTGTGAATAAAAGAATTCGATTGATCATGTTTGTTCATTATACCATTTTGTTTTGACATTAGAGTAAGTAAAGCTGACAGTTCATTTTTCTAGAGTGTACCGCTCTTTATGGATACTTTGGCTGTGTAGTTACTTTTTTTTTATTGCAGGAGATCAGCAGACAGGCAGACAGCCCACTTGATGGAAAGCGGTTACCATCACCTATGGACATTTGCAACACCAAAGTTACTACAAATGCGCTGCTGCTCTCTTAAAGGAGACTGGAACCTGGTCACTAATGCCGGAACACAACTCAAGGTTGTTATGGCGACATACTTTAGACCAGGGGTGGTAGCCATCCAGTTGGGCAAATGGCCCTACCACCTGGCTGTGGGCTGTTAAGTCGCCTTTTACGACAGGCCGCCCCAACGCAGACAATTGTATTCTTTCTCCGTTCCTGCACGGATAGAATTACCTTTGGCGTTGTGATTGTTAACATATGTTACGTACAAGCGGGGGTACGCACTTGGGATTGCTAGGAAATACCAGTTCTTCTAAGTAATGCCTTGATTGACTTACACAGCCGCACGTAACACGACTCCGCAGGGTTGCCTCTATACACACGAGTAACCCACAATGCACTGTTCCGACGATAGTGTCTCACTCACAATACCGTCGCCGATATTGCGTAGACCACCTCCTGCTACTGCAGTGATCACCTCCGATATAACTGTGTGTAGTTCGCTTCTGGTTCGTCTCTCGAACTATGCTACACTCCTCCTTCACTTAACTTGTGACTAAATTCACCACTTAACTTGTCACTAAATTCACCACTTAACTCGTCACTGTCTTCTATTAAACTTCTCTTCCGTATCGCACTTGTCGCTTCGCTGTCCTGAACTGAACTCCCGGTAAGCGCGCCTTACGCTGCTCATATACCCGGAAGAATCTTCTGGAACCCATAATTTAGATCTTTACGTTATTCTTTTATTTGCTATCCATCCCTTTCTAACATTTATCTATCTCTGTCTTTTCCTTCCCGAACCTTCTAACCTAGAACTTTCGTTTATCGTCTATCCCTTTCTAACATGTTTCTGTCCTTGTCTTTTCTTTCCAGAATTTTCTAGCTTTTTCTAAAAGTTCTTAAAGTAACTAGATGGTTCCACCATCATTCGCCGCAATAATAATGATGTCTTGAATGAATTCATGTATTTGGCTTTGTGCGGTTCCGATATCCGACCTCAGTTTTTTTTTTTTGGTTTTGAGGCGAGGGAAAATGCTTAACCGATTTACGCACAAACTGGGTCGTTGCTAGGGGAACGACACGCGTCGGTCGGGGGCGATAACACTGCAGCAATAGTATGCTCTTGGCAGCGCTCCGTCCGCGATCGACGTCACAGAATAGTGTGGAAGACTCCGAGCGTTGCTGCACGGGCGAGCAACCCCAATACCCACTAAAAACCCCCTCCTCCCTGACGACCCTGCGCTTTGAATGTGTTGGAAAGGCTGAGATTTAGAACATAGTTACGCCCAGCCGATCCAGCGCAATAAAGTGCCTGGAGTGTGCCCTGGGAGAACACACCCCACTTCGTTGTGCGGGGGTAGAAGGTCCTTTGCTCTTCCTAGCAAGCTAAAGGCCCCCCGCGGTAAACGGAACCTAACTCAGGGAGGGAAGTAATGCGCGTACCTGCCTCTCCGGGTGCCAGCTGAAGGCCGGCGACCTCGAGAAGACGCATTGGCACGCGCTGCAGGACTTCTCTCCCTGTCTCGTTCTGCGGCCTCCTTGAGTGACATTACTGTCTCGCAAAAAGTAACCGCAGCCCCCCAATTGTCGCTGCTCTGCAGCATGGCCTTGACCAAGTCGCAGAGCGAGTCGACTGGACCTACGTGCGTCTCAAGTTCGAAACGCTGCGGCGCCCATGCGGCGCACTCGACAAGCGTGTGTAACGCCGTGTCGGGCGCGCCGCACTGGCGGCAGTCCGGGGAAGGCAAGCAGCCCACAATGCGACACAGATACTTATCGAAACATCCGTGTCCGGTAAGTATCTGTGTCGTCCTGAAGGTCAGGGTGCCGCTGGTGCGGTTGACCCATTCCGTCAGCTGTGGCCTGATTGCATCCACCGTGTAGCCGCCATAGGCCGCAGGGTTGTCGGGCTCTTGAGATGTGGCGGTGAAGTGCATTGGCCCAGACGGGTGCACCGTACAGTGCCATACTCCTCAGGATGCCAGAGTAAAGTTTCCGCGTCGCACCTCCCGGGCCCCCTACGTTGGGAAGCAGCCTCGAGAGTGCGCCCGCGGATTTGACGAGTTTGGGAACTAGCTGCTCAAAGTGCGCTTTGAACAGCCATTTCCCATCGAGAACTAGCCCCAGATATTTCATCTGGGGCCCTACTCTAATGGCCACCCCTTGGACCGAAACGGTCAAGTCCGCGGGGGGATTGCGAAATTTCCTATGGAACATGATGGCCTCCGTTTTCGCGGGGGAGACCCTCAAGCCCAGCCTAGCTATTCGATCTACGACAATCGCCAACCCGGCGTTAGCGACGTCCACGGATTCCGCAAATGACGCAGCGCGTGCCGTGAGTAGGGTGTCGTCCGCAAAGCAGATCAGCCCTACCCCGGGTAGGACCGGAACCCGAAGGATCCAGTCATAACCTACGTTCCAAAGAATCGGCCCGAGGACCGACCCCTGTGGAACGCCGCACGCGACGCGTCGACGACCTACCTCGGGATTGCCGGACTCACCGCCCTCCCAAAGGATATGTCGATCCTGCAGGTACGCGCCCAACAGCCTCGTGAGGTACGGGGGGACTCCATGCGCGCGGAGCCCCTCCCTGATCGTCTCATGAGGGAGGCTGTTAAAGGCGTTCGCTATATCTAGCGACACCGCAAGAACGACATCCTTCGCTTGGACGGCTTCGTCCGTTGACGTTCGCAGCGTCTCGAAGGCGTCCATCGTGGAGCGCCTCCGCCGAAACCCGAACTGCGTTTCTGAAAGCCCCGGCTCCACAGTGTCGAGATGCTTCACGAGCCGCTCCGCCAAGATCTTTTCGAAGACCTTAGCGACCTCGTTCAGCAGCACTATGGGCCTGAAGGCGGACGGATCGTTGGGAGGCCGACCTCCCTTGGGAATCAGGCACAAACGACCCTCCTTCCATTGCGACGGGAGCCGACCTGCGCGAATACAGGCTTCGAACAGTTCCCGCAGCTGGCCGCGTAGATGTTTAGCGGCCAGGAAGAGGAGTCGACCTGGAACCCCGTCGGGTCCCGGTGCCGTCTTCCTGCCCCGGAGCCGGTCCAGGGCAACGTCTAGTTCCCCCTCGGAGATGGAGTGAGGCTCCTCGTCCGTGGGAGTGTCGGGAACGGGTGGACCCATACTGGGGGGAGTGAAGTTTCCCGGATCCGGGAAGAGCCCGTCGATAACCGACCGGAGCACCTCGGGTTCGAGCGTTTCCGTGACCGTGGATGTGCAAGGCCGCAACGTGTTGCGAGCCCCACGGTACGGACGCCCCCAAGGGTCCCGATCGAGCGTCTCGAGGAGCTCGGCCCGAGCCCGGGCTTTCGCTTGCAGTATTGCAATCGAAAGGGCCTTTCTGGCCTCCCTAAACTCTCCCACGAGTCCATTTTCCGCGACGTAGTCCGGAGGACGGCGCGCCCTGCAGCGTTTGAGCCTGTGGCTGATGATGCGAACTGCCTTTCGCATCTCGCCCAGCTCCTCGGTCCACCAGTGGACCTGCTTGCACGGAGGCTGCCGCTTGGAGACGCGAGGCATCGCCGCGTCGCAAACCCTCGTCAGGGTCTTGCGCATGTGCTCTGCCTGCGACTCCAGGTTCTCGAATTCGACTGGGTAGGCCCAGCTTTCCGTGAGTGCCCACTCCTCGGCCTGCTCCGGATCGAGCTTGGTAAGGGCCCAACGCGGGAAGAGAGGGGGGCGATGAACAGGGCTCGGACCGGAGGAGGGGGTAAGCTCAAATCTGATGTACCGATGATCAGAGAGCGACTCCACCTCCTCCAGCACCCTCCATCCGACAACTCTGCGGGCGGCCGCATGAGTGGCGAATGACAGGTCGATGACCGATCCACCCCGCGCGCGCACGCAGGTCTGGACCGATCCCTGGTTCAATATGGTCAGGCCGGATTGAAGAGCCCATTCCTCAACCGTCCGGCCCCTAGGTTCCGTGAACGTATTTCCCCAGGAACAGTGTTTTGCGTTAAAGTCGCCCATCACGAAGATCGTTTTAGGCGACAATCTGTCTATGGCAGCCCTGATGGCGTCCAAGTGAAGCTCGAACTCCGCCAGGGGGCGGCTGCGCGAAAAGTAAACGCCTATGACGACGATACTCCCGCTCTCCGCCACCGCATAGCCCTTTCCTCTTTCAAGACATGTAAGCGGTGTGCCAGAACCGGCTCTGGCCACCACCGCTACCACTTCGTCGAGGTCGCCCACCCAATTGCCGCAAGGCGGCACGTAATAAGGTTCGCTTATTACGGCCAAGTTCGCTTGCCACTCCGCCATCGCCTGCAGGCACAAATCCTGAGCGGTGGGGGAGTGGTTTACGTTCGCCTGAAATAGTATTGTTACGGGCGTACTAGGCATTGGAGGTGTCCATTGCGCGTACTCCCGTAACACCCGTGCGTTGTTTCGTCCTCGGATGGACGAATTTGCCCTTCACGTAGGGAGGCTGGCAGAACCTCGCCAACGTGGGGTGGGCAGCGTTGAGTCCCCCCGCCGCACACGCCGCGCAGTGGGGGTTCCGGGCCGTGCAGTCCGGCATCTTGTGTCCGCTCTTACCGCAGCGGAGACACAAGTTAGTCCGGTCCGGGCACGTGTCCGGACAGGTCTGGGCGCCATGGCCGACGTTGTAACACCGGTAACAACGTATCGGTCTGGCTTCCAGTGCCTCTACCCTCGCCGAGGTGAAGCCTACCACGAGGTAGCCCATCTCGACGATGACTTTGGCAGCAGCGACGGGGCACATCACGTACGATGCGCCCAAACCGCCCGGTCCTGCACCGATGTGCTTCGTGCGCACGTCGTCGCGCCGGCAGTTGCCGGCGCGCGCGATCGCGTCACGCAGCCCATCGACCGTGACCGATTCGTCCAGCCCAGAGACGTAAAGCTCCCCACGCTTTACGGGGCGGACGACCTCGGCCATCCCTGCAAGGGCTCCGCGCAGAGCCTCGGCGACGCGGTCCGCCTTGGCCGCGCTCTCGGGTCCCGGCTGGAACTCGAGAAGGCGCGCGTCCCTGACGGTCCGCACCACCTTCAGCCCCTCGCGGAGGCCCATGGCCGCGATGTCGACCACCGTCGAGGCCTTCGCGAAGACCTCGCGATAACCGACACCCTTCGCGGCCGCTGCCGGCAGCAGTTTGATGATAACTGCGGCCGACTTCGGCTCACGGAATACTACCGCAGGCTTCGCAGCCTGTTTCCGTTGTTGCTGCCCCCGCCCCGTCGGCAGGGGAGCAGCTTGCGCCTGGGTGGGGGGAGGGGGCCCGTCGGCCCTCGCCCCCTTACCCTTTTTCCGCTTGACGACCGTCGTCCACGCCCCCCCCTCCGGGGCGGGGGCGGGGGCCACGGGCGCCGGCGGCGGCGCAACGTGCGCGATTCGAGCGCGGACGGCGGGCGCCGCGACTACCGATGTCGCGGCCGCAGGCGCCGTCCGTTGCCTAGGGGCCGGCCTAGGAGCCGACACCACAGGCACGGGTGCCGTGGCGGGGGCCGTTAATGCAACGGCGGCATCGCGTGCCGCTCTCCGCTGCATTTTCAGCCTCCACTTCACCCCCCCTCTATTCGTCTTTTTTTTAGGGGGTGGGGCCGGTGACGGTGGGGAGTCCGTCACCCCGACAGCCGGGGTCGCCACCACCTCCATCGGAACCGGGGTACTTACTTCCCCCGCATTCCGCCGGACGGCGGCGGCAGCCGTGGCCGCTTTCGGCCTAACGGCCACTTTTGGTGCCGGTTTGATTGCCGGCGCCTTGCCTCGGTCGGCCGCTAGCGGTGGACGGAGGGTCGGCGCGGCATTCAGCCGGTCCTCGATTCCGGCGAACCGGGCATCGAGTATGGGGGCGACAACGTCGATCACGGCCCGCACAAACGCGTCGTGATCGATGCCGCCGGGCCCCGTTGGAGCGGGTGTCGGCGCCACCCCGTTGGCGGCCGCCGGAGCTCGCTCCGTCCCGACGACGGGAGCCGGTGTCGGCCCTGCTACCGCAGCACGGGCCGGACGCGATTTTTTAACCGCAGCGGGTGCGGCGGGCGGTTCCGGTACCGCCGCCGCCTCCGCCGTGGCGGCTTGGGCCTTTCGCTTGACGGGTACGGGGGTCGGCGCCGCCATTACAGCAGGCGCCGGCTCCGCAACCGAAGCGGAGGCCTTTAGGGCCTTACGCATGTCTTCAAACTCCCTGCGGTAGGAGCGGTTTTCCTCCCGCAGCGAGCTTAACTCCATGCGTAGCCTGGCGTTCTCGTTACCGAGCTTCCAGGCCTCGGATTCCGGATTTCGCGTGACCAGTGTGTCGACGATGTCCGACACCCTGGACGCGGCCTCCTTCAGCCGGCGCACGTAAACCCCCTTCAAATTGCCCGACGTTTGGGCAATTTGAATTATCTCGGCGACCTGGGCGCACGCCGCTAGGCGGAGCTCCCCAGGGCCGAGAGCCGATATATTCCCGACGAGGGCGGCGCACTGGCTAGCCGCGGCCACTTTGGCGGCGGTTGCCTTGCGCGCCTTGCGCCCCTTTTCACCCCCCTCGGTGCGAAGGTAGGCCTCCGCACCCGCGAGAATGCTAGTAGTCGCCGCGGGTGCGCCCCCCGTGGGGCGCAGAGGCGAGCGCGCGCGCGCTGGGGAAGAAGCACCCGACGTGCCGTCCGAATCGGCGCCGCTGCTCTGGGACCGGTCCCAGAAGCGCGACCTCGATCCGGGAACGAGCATCGGGGCACACGAAATCGGCACCGTTGCCGTTGAAGACGATGACGGCGCCGCCGAACCCGATGCCGAAGACGATGAGGCTGTGAACGAATATGACGACGTCGTCGTGCCCGCCGCCGCTGCCGCTGAAGACGAGGACGTGGACACCGCCGCAGCCGAAGACGCAGGCGCCGACATCGCAACAGCGGCTCCCATCCCATTAGGGAAGGAAGACGAGGGGGTCGCCGCTGCCGCGCCTACGAGGTCCCTGTTCACGACCCCGGCCGAGGGCGCGAGTGAGGCTCGCGCGACAACCGGTGTCGTGGGACGGCTGCTCTCGACGTTGCAGCCCGAAAGGTTGCAAGTCGATGTCGTAGGCACAGGTGAAGCCCGTGCGCTATACGACACCGTCGTCGTAGGGCACCCATCCCCTGCCGTCGCTGAACCGGCCGCCGTGTATACCGGACTACAGGCAGGCGCTTCAGGGCGGGAATAACTATGGTCGCGAATCGCACCGTAGAGCGCGTGCTCCAGCGAGTCTGGGACGCTGCCGGACGGTGGGAT
The DNA here is from genome assembly GCA_019925095.2 of Dendrolimus kikuchii. Taxonomy (NCBI): domain Eukaryota; kingdom Metazoa; phylum Arthropoda; class Insecta; order Lepidoptera; family Lasiocampidae; genus Dendrolimus; species Dendrolimus kikuchii. Next base: position 38,237,027 of record CM034387.1, read on the forward strand.
GTGATCATGCTCTACGTAGGCGCCGCTCCCTTGCACGAGTGAGGCTCGCGCAGAGGTGGGTGGCGCCATGTAGGCATATTGAACTATGGTGCTTGCAGCGCTCACGGCCAGGCAAACGGCCGAGTTCGCTGCAAGCAGTACGTTCCTATCTATCTCCGGGTGTGCTGCGCTCCTGCGCGCGGCACGCCCGGATGGGGCCCTAGGCGCCATGGGAACCGGAGGCGGTCCCATCGCGCCGCACCTATCCTCATGCGTGGCGGCGGTGAGGTCTACCACCGCCGACGCATCCCCTACCGAGCCGGGCATATCGGCAGCCGTGAAAACGGCACTATCCGCATGCCCGTGACGCGGCCCGGCAACCGACCTGCTGCGACGGGCCGATGAAGAAGACGCCTTTTTCACCCGCGTCTCCCCGATCTCAGGCATTAACCAGCCATCCTTGGCCTTCGCGTGGTCCCGCTTTCGCGGGACACTCGAAGGCCTCGGGGCCTTCTGGGGGCCTGGGCCATCCATTACTGGAGGCCCGTTCCTTTGCCGAGACCAGTCGACGCGTGTGAATAACTATCGACACAAACGACCGTTATTGCGTAATGCGCTTAGACGCGCCGAAATAAACAAGCGAATAGAGCTTAACAACTCACCCCAGTCGAAAAACAACTGATTCGCGCCGGAATCAAACTAAATAACACTGTACACTATCACTACACAACTGTTGTCGCAATTTGTCGCTTTTTGAGAGCGAAAAAGCGCAAAAAATTGCAGTTTTCTGCAAAGAGCACGGGCATTTGCGACTGCTTCGCACGGATGCCGTCCGGGAATGAAAAAAAAAAAAAAAACTGGCAATATCCTACAACTATTGTTAATTTTAGAGTAATTTTACACATTTTTACAAAATAAAACACAGCACAACATCTCCTTTCAGTTCCCGCCAATAACTCTTTAATGTTTAATTTTTGGTGAACAATAGTGCTGTCATTCATTCATTCAATTTGCTATCGATCAATGAAAAAACTGCATCGGAATTCGTTTTTCGAAAATCAAAATTTTTTTTTCAGTGTGACCACTTTAAACCGTACCCAGGATTATTCTCGCGTGATTCCCGGGATAAAAACTACCGCAGTTTTAAGTCTGAGAATTTGTAATCAATCACCGAAAATCGCATTGAAATCAACCCAGTAATTTTTACGTGAATACCGAAAACAAGAAATCGAAAAAGAAATGCATAGTGTTCTCCATCATTTATGTAGTCTATCCCGTTGTTTTTTTTGTTTAATAACTTCAATGCACACAGATCATATTTAGAATTTTATAATATAAAGAGGTTATTTATATAAAAAGACATTTCAATCAAGACCTTATTGAATATTAATTTTCACAATTTTGAATATAACATTTATTTGAAAGTCCTTTTAGCTTTCTGTTCAGCCGCATCACTTGCTTGCATGAATGTACGCTTCAACTTGTTCCTTCTGCTTTCACGGTATTTAGCTGAGACTTTTTCAGCTAATTTTGATACCCTTTTCATTGTTTCAGCTGGGTACCTGTAATAAATTATATTATTATTTTATCCGTGCAGGTACGGAGAAAGAATACAATTTCCTGAGAATGGGCGGCCTGTCGTAAGAGGTGACTTAACAACCCACAGCCAGGTGGTAGGGCATTTGCCCATCTAGATGGCTAGAGTATGTCGCCATAACAACCTTGAGTTGTGTTCCGGCATTAGTGACCAGGTTCCAGTCTCCCTTAAGAGAGCAGCAGCGCATTCGTAGCAACTTTGGTGCAAATGTCCATAAGTCATGGTAACCGCTTTCCATCAAGCGGGCCGTCTGCCTGTCTGCTGATTTCCTGCAATAAAAAATAAGATTTCAGCTAGAAATTCACTGGCTGGCTTTGCCTTTGCTTATCTAGTTCACTGGCCTCTGGATTCAATATCTAGGGGTAATTTTGTGAAAGAAATATTTAGTATGGTCTGAGTGTCTGGGATCAATCCCAGAGTGGTCTATTATATTATATATTAACTTACTTAGCTTAGGGATAGATAGATAACACTAATGTACACCATTACAGAAAACTTAGGAAGTAGTATTATTCCAATTGTGTACAAAGGGCAGTCTTATCCCTAAAAAGCGATCTCTTCCAGACAATCCCTGGTAAGAATACTGCTGATTAGGAGTGGCGATGGTGGTATACATAATTATTGTATGATTACTTACATTTTAATAATAAATATATACATACATACATACATAACTTCACGCCAGTTCCCTTGCGGGGTAGGCACGAACAACAGAGTGCCATTTAGGCTTATTCTTACACACCTCACTTGCCTCTTTGACATTCATAACTCTTGTCATGAAAGCTCGTCTGTTCTTAAGGCTCCTGACATCACCTTCTGCTAGTACACGATCAATTTGATCATGGAAGGTGTGTCGTGGCCTTCCACGACTTCTGCATCCATCCACTTTTGCATTGTATATCTGTTTAGTCATTCTTTCATCATGCATTCTTTCCACATGCCCGAACCACCGAAGCATTCCTTTCCTTACCTTCACCCCGATACTCTCTTTCAGACCAACTCTCTTTCTTACTTTGGTATTACGAACGCGGTCCGCGAGCGTCACTCCGCAGATTTTGCGCAGTGCTCGCATCTCAACCACGTTTACTCTACTTTCAAGCTCTCTCTTCCATACCTAACTCTCGCATCCATACGTGAGCGTAGGTACCAGCACCGCGTTGTGTATGGCGAGCTGGGCCTTCTGGTTGAGGTTCTTAGCGCCTAGAAGTTTACCTAACGCTCCATTCACACTATTCCCCAAATTCACTCTTCTTTCTATATCAGCGGTGTACCTTCCATCCCTGCTAAAAGCACATCCAAGATAAACAAACTCATTCACTTGCTCTAGCATAACATCATCGACCATTATCCTTGCATTCATTCTGGTTTCTTCTCTTTCAAACACCATAACCTTTGTTTTCTTCACATTCAAGTGTAAGTAATAAATATATAACTATACTATATACACATAAGTTATATATATATATGGATATGATGGGATGGGATCCATGGGATATGCAATGTGTGTATTTATCTGCCTATTATTATAATTGAATGGTTTAAATAACTAATACATATTATATGTATACGCTTCTTCAATAAGATTCCGAGTGAAATGTTAGATCTGCCTTTCACTAAATTTAAAACTAAATTAAAAAGCATCTTGCTAAAAAGGGGATACTACACTATTGAAGAATACTTAAATGACAAAAATTCATATACATAGCAGCTCGCTCCAACCTCTTATACTAAATTTTGTATAACGTTTTTATCTTGCCAAGCTTGTAAGGAATTTGTGGAGACATATTGCATCATGTCATTATTATAACTATAACATTATTTTTCTTTCCTTTTATTGTCTTGGTCTTATTGAGTGTGCATTGTTTGCTACAACTCCATTAATTCTTCAAAAAGTAATTCTGTACAAAACTTATAAAAAGAAGGATTTGAGATATAAATAGAATATGAAATATAAAGAGGCATAATATTTAGCTAGATGTGTTGCTGGGGAGTTTCTTGCCGCTTCTTCTCCTTTACAGCATCAACATGTTGCGAAGTGGTGTACATAGAATAGGAAGTTAACTTACATGTATGACCTTCAAAAAGTGTTCTCCAGTGGAACTTATTTTGAATAAAAACTTGTTTTGAATTTAATATAAATAATAATCATATTTTCCAATTAAACTCTACAATTTAAAAAGGTACAGAACTAGTCTTATTTAATTTTTTATTGCAGAGTTCAGCAGACAGGCAGACGGCCCACCTGATGGAAAGTAGTTACCATCGCCTATGGACATATGTAACACCAAAGGTGGAACAAATATGCTGTTGCTCTTTTAATGGAGACTGGATCCTCTCTACTAATACCAGAACACAACTCAAAGTCATTATGGTGGCATACTCTAGACCAGGAGTGGTAGCCATCCAGTCGGGCAAATTCCCTACCACCTGGCAGTGGATTGTTTTGTTGCTTCTTACAACAGGCTGCCCAGCGCAGGAAATTATATTTCTTTGTTGTTCCTGCACTGATAGTAGTTGTAGTAAAAAAAAAACTAATTTTATAAATGTGTATATGAGTCTGTTACTCTTTCATATCTTAATCATTCAGGCCTATCATCTTGAAATTCAGCCTATCATCCTGAAACTCAGCCTATATTCCTGGAATTTAACCTATCGTCATGAAATTCAGCCTATCGTTCTGAAATTCAGCCTATCATCTGGAAATTCAGCCTCTCATCCCGAATTTCAGCCTATCATCATAAGATTCAGCCTAACATGAGATTTTGGTGCACATTTTCAGTGATATAGAAAAGGAGAGGATACTTGTTATCCCAATAAATATAATTTTTAACATGGGATAGACAAATATATGAAAAAGAAGGTACTGCATTCGCCTTTAATAGTGAATCACTAACAAACAGTTGATTATGATGATGCAAACAGTTTCATTGGAACTTTTTTATTGCAAAAGTTCACCAGACTGCCTACCTGATGAAATGAGGTTATCATCACCTATGGACATTTGTCCAATGTCCAGACATTTTCACAATTACAAGGCACTAACGATGAAGTAAACAATTATGAGAACTGCAGATTATCAAGAAAATTGATAGTCAAACCCACCAATTCACCTCAGAAATGTATGACTGGTATTCTGTGAGTTTCTCATAGAAAAGTAAGGTTCAGCAGTGAAATGTTTGTAGACTTATATGATATGGGCAGTTGTCCGTTAATTAAATTATTATAATAGTTACATTAATATCTAATTATAAATAAACTAAATTATAAATAAATTAAACTATACAATAAATTAAACTAAAAATAAACTATATATACAAACTAAAATTAAAGTATAAAATCTAGTTCTAGACTGCTGTCAGTCGGAAATGTGCCCAAAAGACTGGCCACATTGCCTCTCTGAATGGCAATGCTGATGCGCTGTACGAGGTATAAACCAGACTTATATTGCATATGGACATAATAAAACTCAAATAATTAACCTGCATCCCAGAAACTCGATGTTGGTAAACAGTTGCGCCAAAGTTATAAGTTCTTCTTGGTCGAAATTATCCTTGTGTTCAAGCATAAAGGCTCGTCTCACCTCCCACTGTTCTTCGGACTCGTGATCTGAACGTAAGGAATCTACGTCAATTGCTGGCTTCATCTTTTTTTTGTTTAATAATGTACTTCTTGTTTTGAAATAAATTTCACTACGCGAAGGAGAGGTTATATTTTTGAAAATTCTTTTTACAGAATATGTTGGCTTTCGTTTAATTTATTATATAAAATTACATTCCAAGAATAATTAAACACTCTAAAGGCTGTTAATATTAACAGAAGACGAATACAGAAAAGAAAGCTTTTTGTTTGTTGTTGTTTTTACCGAAAACCGAATGTGAAGTGATATATTAATGTCAATGCCAACTTGATCCTTTTTTATGTTTAAGGCTTGGCAACTAGACCTTTAAGCCAGGTGCAGTTGTATTGTAGGCTACAACGACATCATTCAATGCAGTTCTTGCGAAAACTCAAAAAGCCACATTTGGCTATATAGTTCACATTTCTCGCAAAAACACATAATTACTACTCAAAAACTATCAATATCCTACAACTATTGTTCATTTTAGAGTAATTTTACACATTTTTAGAAAATAAAACTGCACAGCACAACGTCTCCTTTCAGTTCCCGCCAAAAACTCCATGCCAACTTGACTTACATATAATGGCTACGTGCCATCAGGGACTCACAACGACCACGTTTCACGACCGCAAGTTTTCCCGTTCCACTGGCTTCTTGGCGTAACAATCATAAACCCAAGTGGAACGGCCATTCGACCCACCCATTGACACGGGTCGTTGTGAGCGTTGTGGGATCGAAAATGATGACGTCATTAGTGACGTTTTCGCCACGACCACAACGATCGCGATCGCCTTGTGGTACGGCTAACTGAGCGTTTTGGGCGTTGTAAACTACAAATGGAACGCCCTGAATGTTGTATTTTAATTTTGAAGAGTTTATTTTTGGAGTAGTGTTACAGACTAGGCCAAGATTATTTAACTCGTTTAACATTGTGATTTCTTCAAGCTTTGATGGAGTTCTAGAATTAGAGTCTCGTAGTTAAGCGCAAAAAACTTAAATCAGATACTTAACGGTTACAGAACTATGGGGTTTTAATTTCTACACTATTTTTTACTCTGTCCTCCTAGCGCTCACGGTCCTTAAAAAAGTACTTCAATGAAATAGCGAATAAAGCCCAGTATCAAATCCAATTTCATCAAATGAACACCCGAGGTACTATTCTAAGTACCCCAACTTTAACCATTGCTACTAATTTCAAATTACCACGTTTTTATAAGGTGATGTCTCCGAGCATATGTTCGAGGTTTTCTCTTGTGTATGACCAAGTAACAGTGCAATCAAAATAAATAAAAAATGTCTTTGTTAACATGGAACAAAATCGTCGAGTGTAAATATTAATCTTAATTTATTTATGAAATATTTATGATTTGTGTTCATATGCTAATCAAAAAGAGGTGTTTCTATACTGTATTTTCTGTTTACATCAAAACTTTATATGGATCTGAGATATAGTAAAAATTATCATAATTCAAAATTTAAGAGCTTTAGGTTAATTAGTAGTATCATGATTCTTTCGAATGCTTTAAATAAATAATAATAAAATAAATGTTTCTCCTAATTTAAAAAAAAATGTTTTTAAGGTTATTAAATTGGTTTTTAAGTTTAATTTCATTTTTGATATTTTTGAAGGTAGTTGAAAAAATTGATCTTGTAAAAGTTTCTTGTTTGAAGTCTAGTGCTTTTGACCCAAAGGCCTACTAAGAGGTAATCTACTCTTGTCCTTTTTTTTGCTTCACCTCGTTCACCTGATACAAGAAAAAAATATCATACTCGTGCGATTATGATAATGTAAAATTTTTAAAGTTTAAAGTCCTGGGTTTTCGCCATTGAAACCTTTCTTATGGACTGGGCGTTTACTGTTAGAAATCGTTGCATAACCTGGGCGTCAGGAGGCTATTACTGATTTGATTTAATACTATTATTTTATACAAATTTGATTCACTTGGCAATGTATTATGGCAATAATTCTTGGTCTGTTTATATTTAAAAAAATAAGTATAAGTGAACAAAATGAAAAGTCCATTTTTTACATAGCATTTTTTGGTGAAACATGCTGTTTAACATTGCTCAGCTTATACATACAGTAGTTAAATTCGATTTGTTGTCAAAGCGGTATAATTTTGTCGTCGGGTTTTAATTTATTTTTACAAAAAGAGGGTTGTTCGTGGTTATTAGACCAAAAACTCAACCGATATGCCGTGAGTTGCTAAAATAGTGTATGGAATGTGAAATGATCTATAAAGCAGTGTTAGAAACTGATTTGAAAACACGATCAGTTTATTTAAAAATTTTGTTCCCGTTATTTATTAATTAGTCGAAAACTTCATTAGAGTAATTTAAATTAGTGTTAAAACTTTCGAAATTGTAAATTAACTCTGTAACAGTGTAAAGTGACGCCGATTTATGAGTTAAAAATGGCGTTTTCACTTCGTAAAATGCTCTCAAATATATCCTACTTTACAAAACCCGAAGATGCGCCTAACGAAAATCGAGATGAAAATTTCGAAAGAAATTATTTTCCTCGTGATCTAGCCAATTTCGAACGTATAGAAGCGGATTCGACATCCAAGTGCGAAAGTTTAAATCTACCTGAATCCATAAAACAATACGCCCTAAAGAAAGGATCTTTATCTGACACAGACATCTTGAATATAACTCCAAAAGAAAAGCGTAAGTTTAAAAAACTTAAATTAGACATCCATAAAGCCAGCCAGTCTCTGTCTGATAAATTCATACACTCCGAGGACAGTTCCAATGACACAGAGAACACTCCTAAGCATGTACTCCTCGAGTGTAAACGTTCAGAACTGTTCAGTGAGAAATTAAAAAAATTCAATTTTGATCTCTCATTTGATATATCAGACTCTACATCAAATGATTCATTGTCAGACGATGAAAATCTCGATATTGAGTCATTAACAGACCACACAGAGTCCGAACTGACAGAAGTGTCTAGTGATGAAGTAAAAGTTGTTAAAATGTGCAGAAAAGTTGCCGAAAACGTACAATCAATGTCTCCAGAATCTTTTGCCGAAGTAGACATCGATAGAAACAATGGTAATATTATGTTCATGTACCAGTCTAAGTTTGAAAGGATAGAAAATATATTAAAAAATTTGCTCAAAGAGTTCCAGTTCCAGATAGAAGTGCCTAAGGTACTCAATCTACAATCGAATGCTGTAAAAGCAGACGAAAAGACCGACAATCCAGAGCGAATGTACTTAGAAGATATCAAATCTGCAGCTGAGAGCCCATCGTGGGATATGTTGAGTGATAATAATGTCATAGCCAGCAAAGTGAAAATACAAAACCATCTGCAGTCCATCAATAAAATCACGAATGCGTTCCTAAACACTTACTTTCAACATTCAAAATTGAACAATGGTCTCACATTCGATATTCACAAAGGAAAAAAATTACATCGTCAAGCGAGAATAAGTGAGAAGAAACGTATAAGGCATTTTGATTTTCCAGACCTACGAGATTCGATGCTGAACTTATTTAACATGGAGAATGAAGACATAGAATGCAGTGCCAATAATATAGACTCACCAAAATGCTGCTGCAAATGTCAGTGCCAAGATTCCGTAATTTTAAAAACTGAAACAGACACTTCCATAACATCATCTATTGGTAATTTCACACTAGATTCCACAACCATATCAGCATATTCGGAATCCCTTGACGTAATAAGCTACAATAGCTTCGATGATTCAAACTTATATACTACATTCCTCCAGAAAGCTTCTATGGAACGAATTATATTCTACATCCAAGCACACAGTATCCAGATCCACTGTGTACCCTCAAACGATTACGAATCAAAGAATATAATCACATTTAACTGTCCATCTTGCAACATTACAGAAAACGAAGAGAATGGCCTGTTAAAGCATATCCTAAGTCAAAAACACTGCGAGAAATTACATTTCATTTACAAAACTGCGTATATTAAAAAATGTGTTGCCGAAGGAAAAGAAATTATGCCCAGTACAGTATTAAATCCAATGAAATTTTACCGGGATGATAATAAGATTGTGTGCTTTGGTGATGCTGTTTACGCCTGCACCTTGTGCTTTGAGAATTCAATTGTTGGGGAATCTGTACTCATGGCCCATGTTTCGGAATCTGAACATTTGAGTAGGAGAGATATGCTGTACGATATTATAGGTTAAAATAATGAAACTATTTGACTGAATAAATCAAAAGAAAGCTGAATCTCCTTTTCCAATTTAAATTATTTAGTTACTTTTAAATCATGTATTAATTAAATTTTTGTATTAAAAGATATTTTTTCTATACTCACAGTTTTAAAAGTTGAACATATTGCCAAAACATTTTGCCAGGTGGTAGGGCATTTGCCCGACTGGATGGCTACCACCCCTGGTCTAAAGTATGTCGTCATAACAACCTTGATTTGTGTTCCGGCATTAGTGACCAGGTTCCAGTCTCCCTTAAGAGAGCAGCAGCGCATTTGTAGCAACTTTGGTGTTGCAAATGTCCATAGGCGATGGTAACCGCTTTCCATCAAGTGGGCCGTCTGCCTGTCTGCTGATCTCCTGCAATAAAAAAAAAAAAAACACATGTTAAAATCGATAATATCTATGTAAACTATACTAAGTTGTTATTTAGTTAATTACCCTCTCCTTCATAATGAGGTTTATCAAACAGTGTAATTAAAAATCACATTAATCTCGAACGCCATGTGTTCCTGTCTCACAAAACAGACCTGTTGCTTTAGGTGTAAAAACCTCAACTGACCTGCATCATAACATTTAATCATATATATATGTATATCCATTTTCTACAAATCCTATATAAGCAGAGCGAGGTATCAATAATAAATTGTTTCTTTTAAATTCAACCACAAATTTGTGCTACATATGTCTATGCGAAATTGTTTTGCGAAATTGAGCAAGTCCGCGAGTGTCACAACGTACAAAGTGCTAAACGGGAATATTGATGTTAAATAAAGTTAAACTTAGTAAATTAATTAATAATATGGTTATGAGTAACATGTTTTTCAAAGCTATTTTAAGTAGCCTAGTAAACGTTAGTGTGGTTTACATGATTATATAGGTTTCAAATGCTCTTAAAAACATTATTTTTTAATCATTGAAAAAGGTGTTAACGCCTTTATCAATCATTTTTCTCAATTTATTCACTTTGTTCTTAAGAAAATTTATGGAAAGTGCTCTATGGTAGCCTTTGGAACGGAGTTCAACTTTGAGACACTTCAAATTGTATTTTTAAATTAGAATGTATTAGAAATTCAATAATTTAAAAAATACATTAAACAAGTGTCAGTGTTTCCTGTATTAAATAATTATGCTTGAATCCAGTTGCCTAATTTCTATAAAGCCTTGTATTCATTGCGAAATAAATAGTTTCTAACGCTTACAGATGTTGCGCAAATAATTATTTTAAACTTAGATATTTGATTTGTTTTAGAAATACATCAATTTTGATTCTGAAGTGGTGTTTCTAGTTACATTTCTCAGTGAATACATGGCATTAGATAATTATTGTTTTGTATTAATTTGTGTAATATGTTATTTGAAAATAAAATAGATTACTAATTAAGTTTTCGCGACTTTTATAGATAATGAAACTACGTTTTAACAATTTTAAGCGCGCTTAAAAGACCGCGATTAAAACCGTTGAAACGTAATTTTATTATAAGATTCATGAAATTAATTTAAATAAGATGATGACTATTTTATCAACAATGTAGTCCTTTAATTTTGTCTTCTACATTTACAAACTATAAAGATTTCTATTCAAGAAATATATTCAAAATGGAGACGCTAACCACTCCTTCTCGCTTGCACACTATTTCTGTCTAGTCACACAGTACACTCACTAACAAAGCTGGTTTGGTATTTTTAATTCAAATTAAGATTAGTTAAAAAAAATAATACTTTTTTTCAACTTTTAATTTTTTTGCAGACACGGGCAGTAAATGGTCCTTACACACAAAGCACGACCCATCATCTAGCGGTTTTTTTTATAGTACGAGTTGTAATATTTTTGTATCCATATGATGTATGGCACTGATTTACAACCGATGTACCTGAATTAAACTATAATAAACTTGGGCTGATTTTGAAATCACACGATAAACATTATGGATATAATAAAACATGAAATAATTAAAAAGGACAGTTGGTTGAATAAATAGGTTAAATTGTTTCACATTAAAATTTTGTCCAGTTATAATTTATTTGACTGATGACTGGAAGATCGGCCGTAATAGGAATAAAGTATTCAGTTTTATCTTGTAATTTGTGACAGTATAGTTACATATTTCAAATCTCACAGGCATACATTTTTTTTGTATTTTAGGTTAAGTATACAATCTGTCAAATCATTTGATTTGATTTACATAGATTGTCATTTTGGATTTATTTCTTATATTTTATATACTTTTCATTTTGAAACTTAATCTTCTCTTGGCATACAGTTTTCGCCTTATCTACCTTCTCTAACCTCGTACATTAATGTATTTTTTAAATTGAAAATGTAACAACTATAGGTGATTTATTTTATTTTCAAATAAATTCTTGAGGTTACTATTTTAAGATTAGTTTATAGCCTTTAATAATGTAACCATTTATTTATAAGATGAAAAAAAAACATGTAATGCACGTTTTTTAAGTGTATAAATTAGATTATTGAAATTTTGAATTTAATAGGCAATTTTTTTTTTTTGTTATTTACGTTGATTAACTTTTGTAATAAGCTCAATCAACTTTTCTTTGTAATCGAATTTGTATATATCATGGACATTAACTATCTATATTCAATAAAACATGGGAAGAATTTATTTATTAAATATAATATATTTGTTTAATATAAAATTAATATTTGACTATTTCAAACTAAATCATTTATGCTTTTGATTAAATGTACACACACTCTTATGCAAACAAACAAACATGGTTGGTTTTTTAAAGTTATGCAATACACTTAATTTATTTTGTCGGCCTCTGTGGTTGAGCGGGCTAAGCCTTTGCCGGCCTACCTCACTACAACGCAGAGGCTCCGGGTTCGATTCCTGGTATAGTAAATTTCGGAAACATATTTTCTCCGTTATTTACTATGGTCTGGGTGTCTGGGATCGACCCCAGAGTAGTCCGTTGTATATTACCCATAACACAAGCGTAACTTGCTTAATTTGGGGATATACAATATGTGTGTTTGTCTGCCGATTATTATTTTATATTTAAAGCTAAGTTTTTATAAATTGTAAGTTGTGATTATCTCCTTTTACCAAGCTTATAAACTTAATTAACCAACACTAAAAACAGTAACACAATTAAAAACTAAAAATAAATTAAGTTATAAATAGTACAAGCTATTATAGACTGTGTAACAAATCGCTGCCAGATGGGAGTGTGCCCAGAAGGCTGGCTGCATTGTACTGTATGGCGATGCTTATTTGTTGAGCTAAGTTATTTAACCATATATAGAATACACAACAATAGTGGATGATAATTAAATATACAAGAACTTGTTACTGCTTAAAATTGGAAATACTATAGTAACAATTGCAAATTATTGCTAGGTGGTAGGGCATTTGCCCGACTGGATGGCTACCACCCCTGGTCTAGAGCATGCCGCCATAACAACCTTGAGTTGTGTTCCGGCATTAGTGACCAGGTTCCAGTCTTGCTTAAGAGAGCAGCATCGCATTTGTAGCACCTTTGGTGTTGCAACTGTCCATAGGCGATGGTAACCGCTTTCCATCCAGTGGGCCGTCTGCCTGTTTGCTGAACTCCTCCAATAAAAAAATTTTTTTTTAATGTATTGTATTTATTTTTAAAAATTGTCACAGGTAATAATTTATCAAATCTTGAACGGGAATTTAGTAAGATTGTTTGTATGAAGCCTCCGCCTCTAGTCCCGTCCCGAACAGCAGCAGCTCTTGTAAATAGCAGCCATCATGTTTAGTGTTGTTTGCTTCTTGACATTTTTGTATAATTTCCATATTTAAATTCTTCTCATGGGGTGAATAATAATGTCACAGTTATTCCATTCTTAATTCTATATATCTAATCTTTTTCTGTTATTTAATCTAATTCTTGAAATTTATTATAAACCTTTCATTCTATTTAATATGTTTCACTAACTCAACAACTCACTGAGCCTTCCTGCCATTTTGGAGGTTAAGTGAGAGTAAAGAGTCTGTGAATACGTGTTTCAAAATAATATTGTAGGAATAGGTGTATTATAATTTATAACAGATGACTCATATTATACCAGTTGGTTATAAATTCCTAAAAGTAATCGAATTCTTTTCCAAAAACTATAGTATATATATATTCCGAGTGCCGCAATTAAGCCCAGAAAGTGGTACTTCTGAAGAATTGAAGAATTTGAGTATATATAGATAATGAAAACAGTGCGCCGAGCTCTGAGCCTTGATCCCTTACCGTCCAATATTTGTTAATTGCTCGGTGTAGTGTAAGCGACTTTAAAAGATATACGTAATAGCAATCCGTGCTTCGGTCCGGTATAATGTGAGTCATTCTCATCGCGTTCTATTAATAGAAAAACGAATAAAAATGGCGGCGCTTTATTCCTTTTCACTCGCACGTTATTTCCGTATTCTCGCACAGTACAATCTTGTTACTTTATTTGTGAATTCATTAAAAAATCTAGTCTATTCTTCAAAGATTACTTAGGATTTACACCAGTATTTTTGAGAAATTGTTTTTGTTTAATAAAATCTTTTTTTAATTATTATTGATTTTTTTGTTCACTGTACAAGCTGTCAAAATATAAGCGGCCATTTTAGATTCGTTACTCCATGGGGAATCAACATCTGTTTCATGTGGATATTATAATTATTAGTGCATCCTATTTGTTTGTTTAATAGTAGAGTGAAATAAATTGAATTAAATTAATATATTCAATTAGCAGATATACAATGCAAAAGTGGATGGATGCAGAAGTCGTGGAAGGCCACGACACACCTTCCATGATCAAATTGATCGTGTACTAGCAGGGGCCTTAAGAACAGACGAGCGTGCATGACAAGAGTTATGAATGTCAAAGAAGCAAGTGAGGTGTGTAAGAATAAACCTAAATGGCGCTCTGTTATTCGTGCCTACCCCGCAAGGGGACTGGCGTGAAGTTATGTATGTATGTATTCAATTAGCGCATTCGTCTTCATCCGAGCGTTAAATCCCGGTTGCGATCGGAGCGTTCACTCCGACGCCCAGGGTCCGCTTTCTTACTTTTCTACGTCACTTCGTGCGGTCTTCAGTAACCCCCGTTTGGAGACCATTGGTACGCATGTCATCCTTTACAATGTCAAGCCAGCATTTCTTGGGCCTTCCCCTTCGACCGTTGCCTGGCGGAGGCAGCATAGACAGGCATTGCTAACCCACATAATTAGTCTTCTCCGTAAAACGTGGCCGTACTATCGTAAGCAACTCTCAAGCACTATGTCACGGATATGAATTCCTGCAATTAGCGCCTTATTGTGCTATAATTTTAATCAGGGATGTTAAGGATATGATATATATTTTTTTTAATGGAGGAGTTCAGCAGACTGACGGCCCACTAGATGGAAAGCGGTTACCATCGTCTATGGACATTTGCAACTCGGTGTTGCTACAAATGCGCTACTGCTCTATTAAGTGAGTCTGGAACCTGGTCACTAATGCCGGAACACAACTCAAAGTTGTTATGGCGGCTTGCTCTACACCAGAGGTGGCAGCCATCCAGTCGGGCAAATGCCCTACTACCTGGCTGTGGGTTATTTTGTCGCCTCTTACGACAGGCCGCCCGTCCGCAGGAAATTGTATTCTTTCTCCGTTCCTGCACGGATAAAAAATAATAATAATGATAATGATCCCGCAGGGGGGCTTTGTGGCGAAGCCTTAGGTGAGTAGCGACACCTCGTACCTGACTCCGGGGGCCAAGGCAAGGCCCCCGCCTCCGTGCTTGCCTTAGCCAGGCGGCACGGAGTGGAGATCGCTAGAGCTAAGACTCAAGCTCCAGGGGTGGAAGTGATAAATGGCCTAACGTCGGAAGTAGCTTCGGTGAACCTGCAGCCCACCTCTCTACACCCCTTAGCCACTCACACCCATGTTGCCCCTGTCTTTATGGCATTTTTTGGGGCCCATGCAGGGAGTGGCGAGTCACCGTCTGCCCATTTTTCCATGTTCCCTGAACATTGCGACGGGCAGACGCCATAGTTCCCATATTCCCAGACCCCTAGTACCATTAGCAGTTCACCACAATAGCCCGGTACTTTTTGTCCTCATTTCCCACAATAGTCCTACACTGGCCGGGGCTTGTCCTTGGGTGCATTACTATATGGTGTAGACAGGGATAATCGCCGGTCAGTGTCACGCCACATTTACATTAAATTTGTCAAGGGGCCTCTACGTGTTGGCCTTCCCATGGCCCCACGCAAGCCCCCCAAAAGTCCGGGCCATTTTTATGGCCCGTGGTCTTGAAAGACATACAGTATGATAATGATATTTCAAATTTGGATATGGATGCGCGCTTATGAATAATGTTATACTCGTTGTAATTAAAGTTACGGATATGAAGTTGTATCGGATTATCTGATAATTTCGGAGAGTTTTAGTTATGGTGCGGCATTACTTGCGATGATGTTATATATATATATATATATATAAGCCGCTTCGCGCAGAAATAGTCATGGGTTTAATGAGATGCAATATTGCCAATGACGTTAAATATTAACAGATAACTTATATATTTAATCTATAATGTGGCTGGTCAACAACAATGTTATGGAGTTTTTGGCGGGAACTGAAAGGAGACGTTGTGCTGTGCAGTTTTATTTTCTAAAAATGTGTAAAATTATTATAAAATGAACAATAGTTGTAGGATATTGATAATTTTTGATTAGTAATTATGTGTTTTGTGAGAAATGTGGACTTGAAAAGTCAAATGTTGCCTTTTGAGTTATCACAAGAACTCCGTTGAATTGCACTAGTTGATAACCTACAGTTCAGCTGTGCTACAAATAGGTTTAAGAAAATGAAGAAACTACATTGAATAACTAAGATCTGGCTTAAAGTCCTAGCTGCCAAGCCATAAAATCCAAAAAAAAACAATGTTATTTTTTAACGCTGTAAATAATACGTATTCTGCCACAGTCTAAATCTTTAATATTGTAGCAGATGAAGCTCACCGTTACGGATATGAAATTTGTTAAGAACTTTAAAAAGAATACACGAATAATGATAAAGTTAACTTGTGCATTGGCTCGGGGAGTGAAAAGCTGCCATAAGGTGTAAATTTAACGTTTAAATTTTGATAATAAATAGAATCCCCCTTATTTGAAATTATCCGAAACTTTTATAACAGACTCTTTTTCGGATACATTTTTAGTTCGGATATCCGATAGCTTCGGTTACGGCTAAGAAGCGCCACAACATCCCTGATGTTTAGTCATGTAGAAGCTTTTTAGAATTCCGATGTTCCTATAATTTTTGAGTTTGTCCATTCAAGAAATGTATTTTTTGTGAAATGCGCGCTGAGGACGGTAAATTTAAAATAGAAACACGTCTAACAATAAACTTAAGAAACTAAACTAACCAAAAAATGTATAATTACTTACTAAAAATATGTTATTTCGTGAATACAGGTAAAATAGTATTATACATACATAAATTCACGCCAGTTCCCTTGCGGGGTCGGCACGAACAACTAAGCGCCATTCGGGCTTATTCTTACACACCTCACTTGCTTCTTTGACGTTCATAGCTCTTGTCATGCACGCTCGTCTGTTCTTAAAATAGTATTATCGCAATAATAATTATGGAATTACTGTATACTACGACCAACCACGATTGCAGTTGACAAAATATTTGGATATTGAAAATCTAATGTTAAATTATAAGTCTAGAATTAAACTATAACCAGTTGAAACAGATGTTGGTTGGTTCTCTTGCATAGAACGTATCGTATTTAATCTTAATATGTCTGTATTGGTTATATTATTCATATAAACCATTAGATTTAGTCTAAAATGTATTGGAACTTATTCTGCGGAAATTTCGGTGTAATATTTCCCGTAAGAGTTTGCATTTTTGGATGTTAATATCTTATGTATTATCTGTTTAAATTTTCTTCTAAACTTTTGTTTATATTGGAATATCTATACAGATAAATAAAATTGAAGTGTCTGTTTGTAATGTTAAATTAAAAATGTGAAAAATTCAGAAGGGGATAATTCGGACTAAGAGGTTTTTTTTATTGCAGATCAGCAGACAGGCAGACGGCCCACTTGATGGAAAGCGGTTACCATCGCCTATAGACATTTGCAACACCAAAGTTGCTACAAATGCGCTGCTGCTCTCTTAAGGGAGACTGGAACCTGGTCAATGATGCCGGAACTCAACTCAAGGTTGTTATGGCGACATACTTTAGACCAGGGGTGGTAGCCATCCAGTCGGGCAAATGCCCTACCACCTAAAACGGCTGGACCGATTTTGACCATCCATCTCCCGCACCATATTCATCTCCGTGACACTGAACTTTTGTTTACGTTGCTTCACTGCCATACAAATGGACAGACCCAGTGATGAATTTATAAACCTGTCATTTCTGTTTAATCGGCTTTTTGGAGTCACAAATGACACCAACCACCATCACTGGGTACCGTTCAAGACCAATTTATTTATCACAACACTAGACTTGTCAAGCTCTTGGTAGTAGTTCTATTTTATTTAAGCCAGGTGGTAGGGCATTTGCCCGACTGGATGGCTACCACCCCTGGTCTAAAAGTATGTCGCCATAACAGCCTTGTGTTCCGGCATTAGTGACCAGGTTCCAGTCTCCCTTAAGAGAGCAGCAGCGCATTTGTAGCACCTTTGTTGTTGCAAATGTCCATAGGCGATGGTAACCACTTTCCACCAAGCGAGCCCTCTGCCTGTCTGCTGAACTCCTGCAAATAAAAAAAAAAAAAAAAAAAAAAAAAAACAGATTTTTTTTATCAGGTTGCATACAGGTGGTGAATACTGCGTAAAAATCCGTTGCGTGGTTTAGGAGTTAGCAGATATACAGACAGATGCGAAAAGCGACTTTGTTTTGTACAATACTAGCGTTTACCCCGCGGCTGCGCCGCGGGTCAACCTCTAATGCGTATCTCTTGTTTAAAAAGCAAGTGGTACAGGTCACATTGTATTAAATTTGTATGTATTTGCCCTCGAAAGATTCACTTCATTTTATATCGCAAACTATACCACCCCCATCTATATGTAAACTACAAAATGACAAAATAGATAACATGGTCCAAGTGGACCCAGTGGACGAAATGGACAAAATCACAAAACCTGTCCTAGTTTCCGGGATAAACTTTACATAAACCTATCCCAAAATCATCCCATTATCCGAGATAAAAAGTATCCCTTGGGCACTCTCGGTATTCAAAATATATATGTACCGAGTTTCAGCCAAATCGGTCCAATAGTCTTTCCATAAAAGGATAACAAACAAAAAGACAAATATATTTTTATCCCGGAAACTATCCCATTTTTCGGGATAAAAAATATCCTATGTTCATTCCCGGCATCGAAAATATATATATACTGAGTTTCAGCCAAGTCCGTCTAGTAGTTTTTCCGTGAAAACGGAACAGATAGACAGAGTTGCTTTCGCATTTATAATATTAATAGGGATGTAAAGATATTTCACAAACCTTTGTTGCTAAATTTGTTTCAATTATAATTATTCCTTTACTATTCATACTGTAAGTGTGAGATATAGAATCGAAGTTTCCGCGTGTAATGCTGCGTATAATACTTAGTATATAGCATTAGTGTGTGTAGAATGTGTAAATTCATATCTGTAATATATAAACAGGGTGCTCAAAAATAACTTTCAAAAAGTAATCACTGCCAAAAATCACATGTGTTCAATCAATCGTTTATTTCACTTAACAAGTTTAAAAAAAAATATTATTCCAAACTACTTTGATGTTTTCGTGATACATCACATAAATACAGACATAAATTGCATTTCACTTAAAATCTGTGGCCGTGTGCGAGTCGGACCCGCGCTTATTAGCACTATAAACAACAAAAAATTTAATAATTCAACATTAATAATGGGTAATTACTTTCTTTTGTATCATATTGATATATTTTTTTTGTTATTGTTTCCTTGTTTATTGGTAATTTGTTTTTTTAAATATCCTGTCATCTGCGGAAGCTTATCAATAGCTTCTGCACAGTTACTATAATTTTGGCTGTTAGTTAGCCCCCTAAATAAAATAAAATAATAAACTCAACTGGGAACGTTCCTAAATAAAGACTGGCGTTGCCCAAGGTATAGTACGCGGCATGCAACTTGGCCACGTTTTGACGTAGTGGGGGTAAGTTCGCGCATAGCACGTTAACACACGTATACACGTGCTTGTGTAGTGTTTGTGAATAACCGCGTGATGTGACGTCGCACTGCATTCGCATCATGAAAAGTCTGTCCGTCTCTCTCGCGCGCGGCCAAGCTTATGAGTATGAAAGAGACAGTTGAGTAGCCTCATTCTCCGCGTACCGCTCGACAACCAGAGCGTCTTTTGCGCATCTTATGACTTTGGCCAAATGTCGTGCCGGGGATTATATAGACCAATCTTTTGGTCACGTTAGACATTTACTAGACGTTTGGCCATGCCTCGATAGTTTTTGCAGCTCAGGGCACCATAGTCCGAGGCTCTCGACTCCAAAAGCCGCAAATATGTTAAATTTTGTTATTTCATTTCGATAACTTGAAGATTAACGGTCTTATTCATATTGAGTTAGAGTAAGTTTGTGGGTTTCTTCAAGAATCTTATAGACCTACGAACTCAAAATGAATAAGACAGTAAGAACATATGAATTTTGTAATTCCGCACGAATAAAAATAATGTGACAAAATTGGGATAACCTGCCGTTAATGTAAGCGATGAATGAAGACATCAAAATAGTTCAGTTCAAAACGAAACAGGGTCAGGGTTTATACGGTTAAATAATATAGCCTAATTTAGTAAAAATGTATGTACATGCGTCCAGAATTAGTTTGGCGTTTCAAAGACGGCGCCACATACGCTTTTGTAATGACAAAATGAGACGCGTGGGATGTGAAAATGTTCTGTATCAAGAATACAGCTCTTGTAAAAACAAGCTAAGTGAATAGTGGTTGTTCTCAAAACAGCCACGGCTAATAGCCGGTTCCCATATACTATGCGTTCACTTGCCTTACTGTCTGTTGAATTTTGACTTTTCTTGCATGGAGTCTATGTCAAATTATACCCGATTTATGGTGGGTAGAGGTAAGGAGAACCATCTTTGTATATGAAGAAATGTCCATCGAAATGCATTAAATTAGGGTGGCGCCACTTTGGCATCAGGGTGAATTTTAAAGAAAGCGCCAAAAGTTAATAGAGTAGTATTATAGTGTTTTAGTTTTATAAAATAAAATAGTACAAAATCACTAAGCGTATTATTCAAAATTCACGAAATAAAAACACTATTCACGTTTTCACATAACAATTCTTTGAAGTTTTATTTAGTAAATTACTTTGTACTACGTAAATAGTTGACGTTTTATAACAGTGTACTATCACCAAGTACTCTAGTCGCCAAAGATATTAATTTTTTAACTCGGCATACTTCAATTATTCGTCTACAACAGCTACATTCATACCATACCCTTTGTCTACATCAGCGCCATTGTGCAAGGTTTTTGAACTGTTATTTATAACATACAGCTGGACACTTTTTTAAACTTTTCTCCCATATGAGATGATTCTCCTTACCTCCACCCTCCATAAACCGATTGTAGTGTAAATGAACGGTAGGTAAAATATAGGAACGAACGTTAGCCCCGTCAGTCGTCGGCTGTCAGTTAGCGAGTCATTCACTCAATAGCCAAACAGCTATCAGCGGGTTATTCAACCATTTGCATAAACTCTGATTTTTAATTACCTGGACTAAAATGACGGCTGCGATCGACCTTTTTTTTATATTGCAAGCTTGGAGCAAATCACTACTGTGAGTCGAATCCTATAGAAATTCTGTAGGATTCAACTCGCAGTCGTGAATTGTTGATTCATCTCGCACAACTCAATTATGCATCGAAGAAAGATTGGTCTCAGCTGTCATTTTAGTCCAGGTAATTAAAAATCTGAGTTTAGTCTGCTCCCTTCGCACGCGTCAACTTATTCTTGGCAGCTTTAAGATGTAATTATAGGCTCGTTTCAACACGTTTTAGAAGTCAATAAACGATCGCAATACAAATCTATATGCAAGGTAGAATTAATGGTAGCCCATCTTACCTGTCTTTTTTTTCACCTGCTCCCAAATATTTGGGGTCGGCACAAAGTATATATTTTCCTTCCACACTCCTCTATTCTGACATATGTCTTCTGTCACACCATAAATCATCATATCCTCCACACAATACATCCATCTCTTCTTTGGTCTACCTTTACATTTGTACCAATCAATGTTGCAGTTTAAAATTCTTTTTATTATGTGACTTCACTCCTCCTCATTACATGCCCACACTACTTTAGTCTTCTTCCTCTCAATTCAATTCAAAGATCCCTTTATGTACTCATTTCTCACCTTCTCCATTCTTGTAACACCACACATCCATCTCAACATTCTCATCTCAGTCGAGTAGAGATGTTTGTGGTCTATCACTTTAGTAGTCCAACACTCCAGACGCCTATGGTGGAACATCTTATAAGGAGGTTAGACTGAATTAGTCTCTAGGGGTGAACATCACCTAAACAAATATTACAATTTAAAGAGTGAGACTTGAAGTCGTGTTGGTGCAGTTCTATTTTACAATTAATACTTATTTAACTCAATATTCTAGTAGGTATGCTATGAAACAAGTGTATCACATTGAACTTCGTATATATCGGCCGCCACTATTTTTTTTACAAGTTAAACTATAAGACTCCATATCGATCCGATCGAACCGCTCCATATCGACACCAATATATACCTTGTTTGTTCTTACAAGATAAAATTTTAGTTCAATTGTTTATTTAGATTGTTAATATAAAACATTTTCTACTGTAATGTCTAATTTTAGATATGGCCTAAATTGTTTTTCTAAGACAGGGATTCCTAAAGTGGTCGATAGCGACCCCCTGGGGTCGAAATCGGTTTCCCAGCGGTTGACATAAACGAAAACTGATTTTGAGGGTCGATGAGGTCTAATTATTTGAAACCTTCAAGATATTGTATAAGTTGTGACACGTGTACAGATGTGGTTTTTTTTTCAATAAATAATTACCTACTTAAGTATTTTAACGTAATTTATATTAATGATTATTAATTACTCTTGATAGTTAATGAATTTTACGTCTATTTATTTTGTTAAATTTTGATGAGAACACGATGTCAAGTTTACTCACTTAACCAACTGCAAAAAATTTAATGTAATTTGGCTATGGGGGTTTGAGGTATTAGATCATTTTGGAAAAGGGTCTCTTGCCCAAAATAGTTTGGGAATCCCTGGCCTAAGACATTTTTAAATTTTGTTTGTTTCGTTATGTACGACAATGATCTTTTAAGGAAAAATAATGTATAGTTATGCTTGTAATTGAAAATTCCAACTGCAACTGTATACACTATTATGTTTAGTGAAATGTATCTCTAGAACCCATCCGAGAGGGTTGCGTATGTTTGAAAACAATGTCCTACGGCCGTTGTTTATTTTAAAGTAAATTTATAGTTTTTGGGAAAGACTGCACATAGGGTTGCCAACTATTTTTGAGAAAAATAACTTATTACATTTTTAAGTAGGGAAATAAATAAAGTATTTGGAAGTAAAAAAAGTATTTTTCAAAATTTTATTTATTTCTTCTCTTGGACTATACTATTTTTGTGTGCTTCTAGCACACATAACAACCTTTCATTGTCTTTAAATTTTTGTAAACTATCTTTATATTCCCAATTTAAACTTAAATAAAAAAACATTTTTTTTTTATTAAATTTATAGATTGCCTGTTCCTTTCTTCTCGCCATTTTAGATTAATTACTAAATAAACTCTTTCAGTGAAAGCTGGTTCGATAATAGTTCACTAATTGTCCATATAAGTGTTTCATATTTGAAAGAGAAGAAACCAGAACGATTGCAAGGATAATGGTCGATGATGTTATGCTGGAGCAAGTGAGTGAGTTTGTGTATCTTGGATGTGCTTTTAGCAGGGATGGAAGGTACACCGCTGATATAGAAAGAAGAGTGAATTTGGGGAATAGTGTGAATGGAGCGTTAGGTAAACTTCTAGGCGCTAAGAACCTCAGCAAGAAAGCCCAGCTTGCACTACACAACGCGGTGCTGGTACCTGCGCTCACGTATGGAAGCATGAAAGTAGAGTAAACGCGGTCGAGATGCGAGCACTGCGCAAAATCTGCGGAGTGACGCTCGCGGACCGCGTTCGTAATACCGAAGTAAGAAAGAGAGTTGGTCTGAAAGAGAGTGTCTGGGTGAAGGTAAGGAAAGGAATGCTCCGGTGGTTCGGGCATGTGTAAAAAATGCATGATGAAAGATTGACTAAACAGATGTACAATGCAAAAGTGGATGGATGCAGAAGTCGTGGAAGGCCACGACACACCTTCCATGATCAAATTGATCGTGTACTAGCAGAAGGTGATGTCAGGAGCCTTAAGAACAGACGAGTGTGCATAACAAGAGTTATGAATGTGAAAGAAGCAAGTGAGGTGTGTAAGAATAAGCCTAAATGGCGCTCTGTTGTTCGTGCCTACCCCGCAAGGGAACTGGCGTGAAGTTATGTATGTATGTATGTAAGTATTTCCTTTTACGCCTCAGAGTAAATATTGGAAATAATAAGTATTTCACATACTTAATGGAAAAGTATAAAGTATATTTACCAAAAATAAAGTAGGATACGTTGTTATAGATTATGGTTGGCAACCCTAACTGCATATCAAACCATTGTTAGTTCCCGCCAGAAATTCAACAACTATGCATAGCGTATTTTTATCAAATGATTAAATAGTGAATAGGGCGGTCGATTTTTGTTATTTATAATCATCCGAAATGGACTTTTAAATTAGATATAATTAGTTAAGTGCAATGTAATTGAAATTGATCTCACCAATACAAAAGATGGCATCAAAATGCAATAAGACTGAATTTTTGGATTTTATTTTTCGAAAGTATAATGAAATATTGTCTCTGGTTATATCAAAAAGTTCATAAAGGTATTTCATAGTCTGTGATAAAACTGTGTGATTGAAAATAAATTCTTTTTTTTCTCAATTGTTTTATTTTTTCGCTGGTCGCTATACTCAGATTGCGGACCGCCTGGCATATTAAATTCTCAGCTCTCACAGTTGGGCCGTCAGCCTGTCTGTTGTGCTGCATCAATAAAAAAACCAAGGACTGTGATGTCTGAAACATTTATTTTTCAGTAATTTCTTTAAAAACCATCATACAAGACCTTTTATATGTAGACATATGTTTATCAATAACCTTAGAAAAGATGTCCGCATCTATCGCTCTTCTCATGTCTTTTACATTTTCTAAATATTCCCTAAGGAGCTCACCATATACTCTGTCGTTTCTACATTCCTCCTGATGTCGTATTAAATTTTGGGATATATAACTTTGTATCGAGTCTGATTTTATACATTGTCTATATGCTAGTAATATTGTAGATATATTATGTTTGAACATATCTGAAGAAAATTCAAGACTTATCAAATGTTTCATGAATTCAGTTTTCCCGCTTTCATTTAAGTTAGTAATGTAATCGTACACGATCGTCGTCGGTACGTCAGTGTCATTTAATAATGCCATTAACATCTTGGTGTAGTAATCTGGCCGTGACCTAATAATTTGGATCATGAAATCCAAACAAAATCTCTGATAATGTCGTTTTAAAAACTCCGGAAAGAAGACAGTTAAAAACTTTTCTAAAAAAGCATCCTCTAGGTTTTGAATACTTATAACATGTTTTAACCATTTATCAACAGATGGCACTGATAGTTTGCTCGCAAGAGCAACTAAAAACCCGCTTTTCATACCTACTTTCATTATATCGTCACAATTTATCACTGTATTTTCATCAATCGATGCTAAGAAGTGTTCTTCGGTACTTGTTAGATCGTTTTTCATTTCTTCAGAAGTTAAAATTGGAGTTTCAACATCCATATCTTCCATTGAAGGAGAATCATCAATATCAATTATTTTAATCGCATGGCTTTTGAATTCTTTCATCCATTTGTTGTTCTCGTCAGGGGGACCGGCAGCGGCAAGACACTTTTGCAAAAGTTCTTGAGATGATGCAGAAAAAGTCCAAATTTCATTCATAATAATGAAGGCAACTTTTAGCTTTGGAAATCTAAACAAAACAAAAATAGGTACCTATCACAGGATGCGTAGTAGCGGTGTGTAACTCCTGAGTGATTAACTCAAAAGATATATATCCGACGTGAAGAGTGATTAGATCTGTATATCACTTGCGTTCAAAATGTGTCTTTATATCTTTAACTCTTTAGTTCATTCCTGTTCCACGCGATGACTATAGATCCGAATAAGTTGGAATGAGAAGAAACTAGACTAGAAAGAAAAGAGAAAGAATGATTAGCTGATTAGCGTAGCTAGAACGAGGAAACCGAATATGATAGCAAGCCAAACTAAATCGTAACACTACAGTTTTATGGTGTAATTTTGTTTCAATGTAATTAATTTTATTATATTTTTCACTCCATTTGTTTATATTTTTTTCATATCAGTTTATCAGTATTCAGTATATCACTCACAGATAATAACTCATCTTGTCTGCAATTGACACTGACACTATTTACTGTAAAGATAAAGAGTTAAAGATATAAAAGAGTGATATATATCCTTGTATCAAAAAGATATATATCACTCTTTTCTTCTTGGTGAGTGATTTTTCCCATGACTAATGCGTTGACAGAGAAAGGTTTCTCTGTCTACGGTCGGATGTTATGAATATGATCATAGATAATACTTAAAATAATATAAATAGACAGATGTTGTCAATGTTTTAAAATTTATTACAATAGCAGGTAAAAGAGCTAAGCTCAGAGTACACATTTTTGTTAAGAAAGCGTTGCAATACCTGGTCGCTAGGAGATTGCGCGGCGCTTATCACCGCGGTCCGGTCCCACCCCCCACAGCCGAGAAGGACTCGTTATGGTACGAAATATATTCCCTTACGCATAAAAAAAGGAGGTTAATATATGTAACGAGTGATGGCGTTGGCAAAATGGCAACACTGTTTATAAACATTAAAAAAAAAGGAACTACGGTGAATTTGTTCTATTTTGTTTTATTTTAAATATCAATAATATTATATAGGTGTTAATCTAAAATGAAAAACTAACTATTATGTAAATAATTCTTCTTATTAGGATCGAAAGTTTTTAATATTACAACTTATTATAGTTAAACGTTTTCTTGTAGTGTTTATTACAATGTTCACTTGTATCTTGAAAAAATTATTCTTCTATTGATATCTATTTGATCATAAGAAACACGCAGTACATAGTGATAACATTAATCAGCAATGAATATAGTAGATGTATGTAGGGTGTGTTTAAGCGGCCGGAGGAGTTTGCACTCTATAAGCAACACTGTGTTTCAAGAAATATGGGAAAAGCTAACGAATGCTAAGGTGAGTTCATTCACTTATTATTTCGCATTTGCAACTTTGTAAAAAAGCTAGTATAAAAGTGATATGGAGAGTAGAAACAGACGCCATGCACTTTAATTAACACTCCATAATAATCCCACTGCTAGGTTCCTAATAGTTCGGATTCATGCTAGGCCTTTCATCTCAGTTAAATATTTTTATCACCATATTGTCACCTGTCTAATGAATAATAATCATTTTAAAAGTTTGTTATCTTACTGATAGATAATGTCATATTTTAAATGATATATAACATGACATTTTTATTCACCATAATTTATGTGTGTATCGGAATGTATTGACCAGGTTCCAGTTTCCCTTAAGAGAACAGCAGCGCATTTGTAGCAACTTTGGTGATGCAAATGTCCATAGGCGATGGTAACCGCTTTCCATCAAGTGGGCCATCTACCAGTCTGCTGATCTCCTGCAATAAAAAAAAATGTATTTACAACTATTACCAAAATAGAATTGGAATAGGGTTAAGGCATGTTATTGCTCTTTTTCGTTTACTGTTTATAAAAAGAGAAAAAAGTTTGTTCCAAACTGTTTCATTTGGGACTGTTTGCTGTGGAACGGAACAGGCAGAACAGTTGGAACAGTTGTTTCGGTCTTTAGATAACAGGATGAAGTGTTTTCATAGAGAAACCTGTTCCGATATATACACCTCACTCCTAGTATACACAGGAGAATTGTTTGTACCTTGTATGTCTATGGTCTTGGGAAGTAATTGGTTTCCAAGAAGTTTGTTAGATAAGTTTAGTTTTCACATGATACTTAATATAAAGAAGGTAAGGAAAGGAATGCTCCGGTGGTTCGGGCATGTGGAAAGAATGACTAAACAGATGTACAATGCAAAAGTGGATGGATGCAGAAGTCGTGGAAGGCCACAACACACCTTCCATGATCAAATTGATCATGTACTAGCGGAGGGTGATGTCAGGAGCCTTAAGAACAGACGAGTGTGCATGACAAGAGTTATGAATGTCAAAGAAGCAAGTGAGGTGTGT
Source organism: Dendrolimus kikuchii (assembly GCA_019925095.2). Classification (NCBI taxonomy): domain Eukaryota; kingdom Metazoa; phylum Arthropoda; class Insecta; order Lepidoptera; family Lasiocampidae; genus Dendrolimus; species Dendrolimus kikuchii. Next base: position 38,264,902 of record CM034387.1, read on the forward strand.
AAGAATGGGCCTAAATGGCGCTCTGTTGTTCGTGCCTACCCTGCAAGGGAACTGGCGTGAAGTTATGTATGTATGTATGTATTTAATATAAAATTTACATAAAACATTTGCAAGGAATATTTAAGCTAAGGGTACTTTTGCATTCCAGTTCAATACTAATGATGGCAAACCATTACTTGTGTGCTACATATGCTGTGCACAGCTGAAAAAGTCACATCAGCTGAAGACGCGGGCTTTGGAAGCTGAGCAATTGTTGACAGCTATCATTAGTAATGGCTCAGAGGTAAGTTTCTATGAGCATTGATTTTCTATTTTAATCGTGCGATTCACTGCCTTGTTATTATGTTTTTGTCATAGCATTTCAACACTAGTACCAATTTGCATCTATACTCCATCCAAGCATTCAAATTCATTTATTTGCTTAAGAGCATGGTTTACAATGTTGTTACAATCAGGGGCGTAGCTACCGCCCCAAGGCTACAGGGGCCCCCAAGTGTGTAAGCAAATGCCCCCAAAATGTTATCTACAATTATAAAGAACCGTAGCGGGTCTCCAACAGGGCTTCCGGTGGAAGCCTGTAGGAGGTGCTTCTGGGATATGCCGGTGGAAATAATACACCAGTCACTCTTACGGTTCACGTCGTTTATTTGAACGCTACTGAGTTGTATTTACAATAAAATAACCATTGGCTATATTAAAGCCATAATCGGTATATTCGTACGTTAACTGAGTTTTATAGACTCTAACCCGCTGACTACTACTTTTAATACACTCCAGCTAATATTCTAACACCCACTCGTAATACACTCCATCTAATAATCTAACACACTCTTTTATTACACTGCAACTAATACTCTAACATACACTCTTAATACACTGATCTGTCTTGGCGGATCACTCACTACTTATAAGAACAAATACATTAAAAAAACTAACATTTTGCGGCAGCTTCCCACTATTTCTCCGGCCTGGACCCAACCCTTCCGGGAAGATGCGACCCCTGTCCATAATATCATCATATATCATCACATATCATCTCACTAAATTAAAACAAAGCATGCAGTTAAATTACACAACTATTTTCTAAAATATGTACCTACAATGGCAATGGCAGATGTCGGGATCATCTTTCTTCGACTCAAATGGTCTTAGAAAGGATGTTATTTTAAATTATTACCAAAATTCTCGAAAATTTAAAACAATGGAGGACATTACGGGGGACGTCATAAATTATTCCATATCCCAGCATCTGCATTGCCTTCCTGGGAAACAACTTTCTAAAATCTATCTATAAACTATTTTGGCATAGTTAACAACAATCTTTTATAGACTTAATAATATTTTTGAGAATAACTACTACTATGAACACTGAATACCGACCCATTATTAGATATGTAAAATTATCTCCAGAAGGTTGTCTGGCAGAAATCGCTGTTAGCGATAAGACCGCCGATTGTACTAGTTATATGATTGTTAACTCAAGTGTATTATTTTCTTATGTGCAATAAAGAATATTCTATTCTATTCTACTAAGCCAACAGGAATGGCTATCAGATTTGTCATTATTGTTGATAAAGGCCGAAAATCTAGAAAAACTGAAATCGTCTTCAGCTATAGATGATTGGATAAATAAGCTTGCCGAAAAAAGGCTAGAAAAATGTATCTATGATTCGAATTGTTTGTCTAACTTAGTTCTAAGGAGCATTAAGTATAAGTAATAACATAATCAATATATAATTATTTTAATTCAATTCAAGCATTTTCTGTTTCTTTTATTTAAAAAAAATCCCCTTCTTTGGGCCCCCCAACACGTTTTGATACAGGGCCCATCTAAGGCAAGCTACGCCACTGGTTACAATTTAAAAACCATACACAACTTGTCCTAGCCAGATTAGAGTGAGATATCTATTGCACAATTGATTTGGTTTATTATATTAATCTAATCATTTATTACAATATTGTGGCGAGTGATGGTGGAACAAACGAATTGGTTTAAGAACTTTAGGAAAAAGGTAGAAAATTCTGGAAAGAAAAGACAAGGACAGATACATGTTAGAAAGGGATATACGATAAACGAAAGATCTAGAATAGATAGTTCGGGTAGGAAAAGACAGAGATTGATAGATGTTAGAAAGATATGGATGATGAAGAAAGTTCTAGGTTAGAAGGTTCGGGAAGGAAAAGACAGAGATAGATAGATGTATAGAAAGAGATGGATAGCAAATAAAAGAATAACGAAAAGAAGATGGAAATTATGGGTCCTAGAAGATTCTTTCGGGTATATAAGCAACGTAAGGAGCGCCTACCGGGCAGTTTAGAGTTGAGTTACGTTCAAGATAGTGAAGCGACAAGTGCGATACGAAAGAGTTGGAAGAAAAGTTTAATAGAAGACAGTGACTAGTTAAGTGGTGAATATAGTGACATGTTTAGTGGACAGTTAAGGGAAGGAGGAGTGTAGTGTAGTTCGAGAGACAAACCAGAAGCGAGCTAAATGCGGTAATGACGGAGGTGATCACTGCAGTAGCAGGTGGTCTACGCAATATTGGCGACGGTATTATAAGTGAGACACCTTATCGTCGGAACAGTGCCTTGCGTGTTAGTCTTGTGTATAGGGGCAGCCCTGCAGAGAGGCATTACGTGCTGCTGTATAAATCAATAAAGGCATTACTTAAAAGAACTGGTGTTTCCTTCCCATCCCAAGTGCTTACCCAAGCATATAAAAATATTATACATAATTAATGCTAATTCTCGAGTAATAAATTAAATTACAAAAGAATGTCAAATTTTCATTCATTTTACTGTACTGCTTGCATACCTATTCAGTTGTGAATTTATTGATATTAAGTTTTATAAGCTACAAATGACACAATTGTCAAGCTTTATTGTTCCAGGCATATATGTATATATATTACATTTCCACTCGCCTCTTCATACTTTGACATTAGCAAAGTCACTGCCATTTGCAATGAAGCCATATTCATAAAGAAAAATACATTTTTTTTTTTTTTTTTTATTGCAGGAGTTCAGCAGACAGGCAGACGGCCCACTAGATGGAAAGCGGTTACCATCGCCTATGGACATTTGCAACAACAAAGGTGCTACAAATGCGCTGCTGCTCTCTTAAAGGAGACTGGAACCTGGTCACTAATGCCGGAACACAACACAAGGTTGTTATGGCGGCATACTCTAGACCAGGGGTGGTCGCTATCCAGTCGAGCAAATACTCTACCACCTGGCTGTGGGTTGTTTTGTCGCCTCTTACGACAGGCCGCCCGGCCGCAGGAAATTGTATTCTTTCTCCGTTCCTGCACGGATAGGCCGCAGGAAATTGTATTCTTATATTGACACTCTGGGCGTGTTCTTCTTGTGACTCATAACTATCAACATGCTCTTTCAGCCGTTTCATATATCGACCACGGTCATCATGGTCGCCGTGAAAACATCACTAATGATGTCATAATTTTCAATCATGCAGCGCTTACTAAAATCCATGTTAAGATGCAGGTCGAGGTGGGCATTGGCCCCAGAGCAATAATTCTCTTTATCAATATGTTGACGAAGGCACGATTTTCATATCAACCATACAGTAACCAATTACTTACGTGTATTTTGTCATTAATGACATCAATATTCCATAATCTTATCCTGCAGGAATGGAGAAAGAATACAATTTCCTGCGGCCGGGCGGCCTGTCATAAGAGGCGACAAAACAACCCACAGCCAGGTGGTAGGGCTATTGCCCGACTGGATGGCTACCACCCCTGGTCTAGAGTATGTCGCCATAATAACCTTGAGTTGTGTTCCGGCATTACTGACCAGGTTCCAGTCTCCCTTCAGAGAGTAGCAACGCATTTGTAGCACCTTTGGTGTTGCAAATGTTAATAGGCGATGGTAACCGCTTTCCATTAAGTGGGCCGTCTGCCTGTCTGCTGAACTCCTGCAAAAAAAAAAACCGTTCCACTTGAGTTTATGATTGTAACACCCGCAAACAAACTGCTCCCTTAAGAGAACACCAGCACATTTGTAGCACGTTTGGTGTTGGAAATGTCCATAGGCGATGGAACTTTCCATCAGATGGGCCATCTGCCGTCTGCTGTACTCATGCAATTAAAAAAAAAGCAGGAAAAATTGCAGTTAAATGTGTTCTGTTAAGTCATCCAATGTACAGGATATGAACAATTGAAATCATACGGAAATTCAATCATAATTAATATCAATGTAAAATCATAATTAATCATTCTTATATGTAAATATTTTAATCAAAAGAAATTTACAGGGCATTTATTTAAATTTAAATGTTGTAATTTTGCTTTTATTTGACACTAGCTGCCCCGACAGACTTCCTTCTGTCAAAAGTTAATAGCATTATTTTTTTATTAAAACTTTCTGTGTGTCTTAAGGAACATACGAAAAAAAAAAAATTTGCCGAATTGGTCAAGCCGTTCTTGAGTTTTGCGCTTAGTAACATTCATTTTTATTTATATAGATTACATTTTATTTAATTTAAAACATCATAATCATAAGAATGCATGATGAAAGAATGACTAAACAGATATACAATGCAAAAATGGTCCTTCCATGATCAAATTGATCGTGTACTAGCAGAAGGTGATGTCAGGAGCCTTAAGAACAGACGAGCTTGCATGACAAGAGCTATGAATGTCAAAGAGGCAAGTGAGGTGTGTAAGAATAAGCCTAAATGGCACTCTGTTGTTCGTGTCTACCCCGCAAGGGAACTGGCGTGAAGTTATGTATGTATGTATGTATGTATAATCATACCCATGTTGACACCCATGATGATCTTGTAGGGCATTTATTGTTGCCCATACAGAGAGTGATGACCACCGTCTGCTCATTTTATCCATGTTCCCTGAACATTGCGACTGGCAGCCACCGTAGTCCCAGAACCCTAGTTCCGCTTAGCAGTTCATCCCAATAGAGCAGGAGCAGTACCTTTTGTTCTTATTTCCCACAATAGTCCTACACTGGCCAGGGCTTTTCCTTGAGTGTACACAGGGATAATCACCACTCAATGTCACACTATATTTACATTCAATTTGTTAAGGGGCCCCTATGTGTTGGCCTTCCAATGGCCCCATGTAAGCCCCCCTAAACTCCTGTCCATTTTTATGACCCATGGTCTTCAATGAAATACAATATAATAAAACTTTAACAACACTCATTGTCACTTGACATCTTTTTCTTCCGTGATCATGACTACTGAAAAGTGGCCGAAACGTCGGAATAATAAAAATCAAATAAATTACCGCGCTTGAAAAAGTTAAAACGTAGTATTTTCTTAAGTTTTCGCGACTTGTATACAGAATAAAACTACGTTGTAACGGTTTTAAGCGCGGTAATTTTATTTGATTTTGGTTTTTCCGACGTTTCGGCCACTATTCAGTGGCCGTGATCACGGAAGACAAAGATGTCAAGTGTCAACGAGTATTGTTAAAGTTTTATTTAGCCTACCGCCAACTTGTTAATTTTAATTTTGTTTATGGTTATTATTTACTCTATGGGCGCCTAATCTAATTTACTACCGCTTCGCAACATATTATGGCTTGAAGAGAAGAAGCGGCGCAAGAAACTCTTCAGCAAACATGCCTAGCTCTAATAATTTTATATAATATTAAAACGGGTGGAAGGAAAAATAAAAGTAATTATCAGTCAAGTTGGTTTGTGTTCCGTTGTACGCAGAAAGAGCTCACAGTGTCTTGAGGTCTGGCAGCTGGTTTTTGTTGGGTTTGGGTCTTAATAGTTTTGATGATTGGATCCCAAACAGGTGGTACTTGCCAACCATCTTCTCTATTGAAATTTGGGTGTTTTTTTATTTCAATAGCCTCACGCATCATTCTAGGTATGAAACGATTGTCTTTCGACGATGTAGATACTACTACGATGTAGACCTTGTGTGTTTCATGTCATGAAACACACAGGGTCTACGAAGTCTGCGATCAGTGAACACACGCTGGATAAACCCAACCACTACATCAGATTCGATAAAACGTAGTTTTATTATATCTTCATTGATTAGACTGTCAAATACCCAATTATAAAGTACTGAGCCACCAAGACTTTATATCAGACATACAGTATGTATTTACATTTTAGCTATCACTGAATGCGGTGTTATTGATAGCCAGCCACAATCAGGCTTTTGATTATAATTATGGCATTAAAGAACTGTACCAGTTGGATAATGAGCAATTTAAAGGAGGTACTGAGGAATATATCAAAGAGAATGACGGAGGAAGTGAAGAGGACAATGAAGCAGAGAATGACTTTAAACTGAAAGAAGAGAAAGGGGGTAAGTTTTTTATTATTTTTTTGTTGAATTAGACCTCCTTTTTACCGTAGTTTGAAGATTGTGTATAAGACATAATATATAAAAAAATTGGCCCCAAATTTGTTGCCCCTCCAAAATCTGCCGCCCTAGGCTCCAGCCTACTCAGCCTATTGGTGAATCCACCACTGTTCAGAGGGTTCAGAACCCCTCCTTCCTTTCCAGACTCAGATGATGATCACAGTAGGGTCTTAAGAATATCGAGATAATGAATAGCCATTACCTGGTTTTGTTCCGCTTCACAGAGTGTTCTGCAACGCTTTGACAATATGCTGCTGATGCTGACTCGGTCCAATTTTTTTTATTATTTTTTTATTGCAGGAGTTCAGCAGACAGGCAGACGGCCCACTTGATGGAAAGCAGTTATCATCGCCTATGGATATTTGCCACACTAAAGGTGCTACAAATGCACTGCTGCTCTCTTAAGGGAGACTGGAACCTGGCCACTAATGCCGGAACACAACCCAAGGTTGTTATGGCGGCATACTCTAGACCAGGTGTGGTAGCCATCCAGTCGGGCAAATGCCCTACCACCTGGCCTGCCAGTTGTCAGAATTGTCTAATCACTTATGTATGTTTACACTTAATAATGTATTCGTTGGGAACTGTATACAGGGCCGGTGCTGCTTTTTTAATTATTTTTTTATTTTGTATGTGAATACTGACTTATGACGTCACAATGTGAATGAGTCAAATAGCATATTTATTATATTGTTTAAATTATAATTACAATTATTTATATAATGAATAGTTGAAAGTAAGATGGTAACAAGATATTTTGATTCCTGCTTCCTTCTTTTAATTTAGGTTGCCTGGAAGATACCACTTTGAGTGATAAGGCCTCCTATCGTATTGCTTAGAAATTTTATTGCTGGAATGCAGCAGACAGGCTGACGGCCCAACTGTGATGGAAAGTGGTTACCGTCGTATGTGCAACACTAAATGTGCTATGAATGTGCTGCCGAACTCATAGATGGACTGGAACCTGGCCACTAATGCCGGAACACAACTTGAGGTTGTTATGGTGGCATGCTCTAGAGTCTAGACCAGGGGTGGTAGCCATCCAGACAGAAAAATGCCCTACCACCTGGCTATGGGTTGTTTTGTCGCCTCTTACGACAGGCCTCCTGATCTGGGGAATTAGTGTTCTTCCTCCGTTCCTGCACAGATAGCTGCACAGAAAACATTGTAAATATGGTTTGTTTTTGTAATTGTATATTTTGGTGTCCAATAAAGTTTTATCTCCCTCTTTATATGAATACTATGTCAGAATTTAATATGTGTGAAATACCCAATACATACTTCACGCCAGTTCCCTTGCGGGGTAGGCACGAACAACAGAGCGCCATTTAGGCTTATTCTTACACACCTCACTTGCTTCTTTGACATTCATAACTCTTGTCATGCACGCTCGTCTGTTCTTAAGGCTCCTGACATCACCTTCTGCTAGTACACGATCAATTTGATCATGGAAGGTGTGTCGTGGCCTTCCACGACTTCTGCATCCATCCACTTTTGTATTGCATATCTGTTTAGTCATTCTTTCCACATGCCCGAACCACCGGAGCATTCCTTTCCTTACCTTCACCCCGACACTCTCTTTCAGACCAACTCTCTATATATATAACATAGTTGTACTAAATTAAAGACTTATTGGCCTTGCTTTCAGGCACACCAGCGAGAGAACGCAAATTAAATGAGGTGCCTGAAAAATTAAAGCAAATTCAAATTAAGCTCGAGCAAATAACTGAGGATGAAAATTCCTCACCTAGTGCTGTCTCGGAGAGCCTGCCAGGCAATTACAGTGAAGCGTCAGACTCGGATCATAATATACCTGAGAGCAAGCAAAATATAGAATTAATAGTTCATTGCCCTCAAGTGAATGAGACTTCACAAGAAGTTAATATTGTACCAAAAAATGAGAAAGAAGAAAACAAGGCGACACTTAATTTTGAAGTCTGTTATAATAATGCTGAAATTGCAATCTTCAAGCAGTCTACTCGCAACATTGACGATGCTGTTGCTCCGGGTAGAAATGATGAAGCACATGAAACAAACATTTGTAATAGAATGAAAATGAAAAATGAGTTTTCATGTCGTATATGTCAGTACAGATGTGTTACGAAGAGCAATTTAAATGACCACATTCGTATACACACTGGGGAGAAGCCGTACACGTGCGAGTTATGTGATTTTAAATGTGCATTTAGCTCTGGTTTAAACAGGCATATAAAGTACAAACACACAAATGAAAAGAACTTCTCATGTAACATATGTGAGTACAAATGTGTTGAGAAGAGAAGGTTAAACATCCACATGCAAAAGCACACTAGGGAGAAGCCATACATGTGTGATTTGTGTAATTGTACATTTTCTGCCAAAGCAATCCTAAATAAACATATGAAGGATAAACACACAAACGAGAAGAACTTCTCGTGTTATATATGTCAGTCAAAGTATTTCTCAAAAGGCGACTTGAATATGCACCTTCGTATACATACTGGGGAGAAATCGTATACGTGTGATATATGTGATTATAAATGTTCACAAGAAAAAGCTTTGAAAGGTCACATTAAGAGAACGCATACAAAAGAAAAGAACTTTTCTTGTCATATATGCGAGTACAAATGTTTTAGGAAACTCGACTTCAATACACACCTTCGTTTACATATCGGGGAGAAGCGGTTCAAGTGTGCTTCGTGTGATTATATATGTGCGAAAGCATCTGAATTAAGCTACCATATAAAGACTAAACACACAAATGAAAAGAACTTCTCGTGTCATATATGTCAGTCCAAGTTCTTATTAAAATCATATTTGAAAGTACACCTTCGCAAACACACTGGGGAGAAGCCGTACGTGTGTAGTCTATGTGATCGTAGATTTTCACAGAGAAGCACTTTGACAAGCCACATGAAGTATAAACATACAAACGAAAGGAACTTCCCTTGTCATATATGTCAGGTCAAATGTGTCACAAAGAGCAAGTTGATCTACCACATGCGTACACACACCGGGGAGAAGCCGTACATCTGTGATTTGTGTGGTTATACATGCGCAACTAAATGTCGATTAAACACACATATAATGTACAAACACACAAATGAAAAGAACTACACGTGTCATTTATGTCAGTACAAATGTGTTGAAAGGACACATTTAAATAGACACCTACGTAAACACACCGAGGAGCAGCAGTAGATAATCAGATATTGAGAAAGTGGTGCTTTAGTAAAGCATACAACGTGTAAATATATAGGGAATTGTTTTCATGTCCTATGTGTATTACAAATTTATTACAAACTAGGATATGTCCGCGACTTCGTCTACGCTTGCTTTTTTTTTTAAATTATTATTGCAGGAGTTCAGCAGGCAGGCAGACGGCCCACTTGGCCTACAAATGCGCTGCTGCTCTCTTAAAGGAGATTGGAACCTGGTCACTAATGCCGGAACACAACTCCAGGCTATTATGGCGGCATACTCTAGACCAGGGGTGGTAGCCATCCAGTCGGGCAAATGCCCTACCACCTGGCTGTGGGTTGTTAAGTCGCCTCTTACGACAGGCCGCCCCAACGCAGGAAATTGTATTCTTTCTCCGTTCCTGCACGGATAAAATAACGGATAAATGCTTTGAAATTGTTGCGACACAATATATCATGGAATTAAAAAAAAATAACAGCAATTGTTTTAGTGGAAACTGTGTCGGAATAAGCTAATTTTTATGCATCCGAAAAACTTCAACCGCTCCCGGGGAAAAAAAAAATTTACATAAAATTTGCTGTCAATCAGTAAAACTCACATTAGTATTCGACATTTTTTTAAATCTGGCCATTTTAAATCATTCACAGATAAAATATCCCAGCATAAAAAGTAGCGCAGATTTTAAGTCTAAAAATTTGCTGCCGATCAGCAAAAATAGCATGGAAATCGGTCCAGTAGTTTTTAATTAAATCTCGAACAAAGAGACAAGAAAAAAAATGCACCCTGTTCTCCATTGTTTATATAGTGTATTCCAGGTTTTTTTTAAATAGCATCAATTTACAGACACGGCATGTTTAGAATTTTATAATATTATAGATATAGTAGACTCTCGATACTTTAAAAAAAAAAAAAAAAATATTTTTAAATTTCGAACTCGTTATTATTATATTTCGAATCAAAAAGCATCTTGATAGTTTCTTGCGTCAGAAAAGCTGTTTTTTTTTCAATTTAATATTTTTAATCTGCCAACAAAAAGGTTTGATGAACAAAATTAGTAGAGAATTTCGACTTCTTAAAATATGTATGAGAAAAGATTTTTGCTTTTTCCGACTCGTTTAGTACTCCAACGACCTGCGATTGCTCCCATAGAAGTTTTTAATCAGTATCAGGAAACAAGACCAAAAAAATAAATCGACAGACAGACTCATTGTACATCTCCAAGCCAAGCAAGTTACGCTTGTGTTATGGTTAATATATAACGGACCATTCTGGTGCCGATCCCAGACACCCAGACCATAGTAAATAACGGAAAATTCGTTTACGAAATTTACCACGCCAGGAATGGAAACTGGAGCCTCTCCGAAGCCGCCATTTTCTTACTAACTGTGAACATTGTTTTGAAAATCTGCGAATGAGAATCAAAATTTCACTACAAATTATGGATAGTCTCCTAAGCCACTTTCGTGTACCTTCAACTGAAAGTTGCCACCTGTATATAATCAGATTGTTGTTTCAAAGATTTAAAGAATTAATGGAACAATAGAAACTTCCTTTTTTTTCAATTACACTGCTTATACTAATATATCTTTTATAATTATCGTGTCATATTATATTGCATAAAAAATGGACTTCTTATTTTGATATATAGCCCTCCTTACTGATTTCTGTAACAGCGACCCCTCAAATGTAGTCATTGCGCCGCTTCTGGGCCATTATGTGGCTGGGTAGACCGAATTTGTTTTTTAAACTCTTGGCAGGAATAGAGCTGGCCAGCAGCGTTATATGATTTATTTTATTTAAGTTTATGGCTTGGCAGCTAGGCCTTTAAGCCAGATCTTAGTTTACAATATAGTTTCTTCATTTTCTTAAGCCTATGTGTAGCACAGCTGAACTGTAGGTAATCAGCTAGTGCCATTCAACGGAGTTCTTGTGACAACTCAAAAGGCCATATTTGACTATACAGTTCACATTTCTCACAAAAAACATAATTACTACTCAAAAACTATCAATATCCTAAAACTATTGTTTATCAGAAAATATCGATGTATCGATACATCGATTTTTTTCTTGGCGATGTTTTTATCCCTGTATAGGAGGGCTTGGGTCTCTCTTTTCGAATTTCGGTCTTCACATCCAAAACTTGCAGGCGCTTATTTTCGAAGCCTTCACGTTTAGCAGTTTAATAAGGTAGATTTAAAGCAATTCCTATCGTACATACTTTTCGTTTGGTCGGGCTGGACCTTATTTATTAAATATTTTGTAATATTATAATGTGCTATAGTGTAGAATATGCCCGCGACTTCGTCCCGGGATACAAAGTACCGCAGCATTTAAAACGGAATGTCTGATATGGTTTTAGTAAAAATTGTGTCGGAATTAGCTTTTGTTTATGCGCCCGAACAACTACAAACCGCTGCATAAAAAATGTCACATAAAATTTTCTAACGATCAGTGAAAAAATTTTATTGGATTTTTTTATTTTTAAATCTGGCTATTTTAAATTATTCCCAGAAAAAATCTCGCACGATTCCCAAGATATAGCGCTAATTATAAGTCTCAAGATTTTGCTGTCGATCAGCAAAAATCGCATCGAAATCGGCCCAATAGTTTTTATGTGAATCCCGAACAAATTAGGCGATGGTAACCACTTTCCATCAAGTGGGCCGTCTGCCTGTCTGCTGACCTCGAAGCTTGGACGCTTACCCTCAAGGAGGAGAACCAGCTTTTAGTAGCGGAAAGGAAGGTTCTCCGTAAGATTCTGGGTCCAACAAAAAGAGAGGATGGTAGCTGGAGGGTCCGAAGTAACCTCGAAATTGAGAATCTCGTGGCCGAGCCTAACATAATAGGAGAAATAAAAGCTCACCGCCTCCGCTGGCTCGGTCACGTAGAACGGATGGGAGAGGATCGCAGCGTGAGGAAAGCATATTTGGGACGGCCGGTAGGTCGGCGTCCGGTCGGCCGTCCTAAATATCGCTGGAAGGACAGAGTAGAGGCAGACCTGTCGGAGCTAGGAGCCAGTAATTGGCAAGAAACCGCACAGGACCGAGAAAAGTGGCATGTACTCGACCTCTATAATAGGGACGCGACATATTGTTCTATACGTACAATTGCTTATACAAATAGCATCCATTTTGAAGGCACACACATAAACATATATCTATCTCGTTCTTACTCAGCACTGTAACTCGCAGGAAAACAATATAACAGTATTTCAGTGCGTACATAAAGTGGATCATGAATATACGTAAATACCTAATGAGGCCGAAAATCCGCCATGTTTAGTGCACCAAATGTCATTATCAGTCAGTGCACCCGGTACTTGTCTTGTCAAAAAGTCGTGGTATAAATAAAAATAACTAATTATCTTTCAATATTTTGCTTGTGATTTAAAATAATTGAAGCCAAATATAAATAATTACGTCGCAGATATGTCCGTGTGCAGTATAATAGGGTGCGGCATAAGAAAACCACCAAATCAGTCATCTTTAACCATACACAGGTACGCTGTAAATAACATTAAAAATATTGCTTATTGTTAATGTTGCCGGGAAAATAAAGGAAGATTTTCATTATAATTAGCAAGGTTCTTATGTGCAGTTATAGGTCATGAATGGATTTAACTTATTTAACTATATTTTTACGCTTAAATAATGTTAAATTATTAGCTGGGGTTGTACATTATTTATCGACTTTGTTATCGATATAATATGATTGCTTATATAAAATTTCTTATTTTATCATGCTATCCCGCTTAAAACATACAAAAATAATAATTAAAACATATTTTATAGGATCCCAAGAAATGAGCGTATATAGAAAAAGTGGCTGGATTGGAATGGAAAATATAAAGCCAAATGCAAAACATATTTATATTTGCTCGCTACATTTTGATGATAAATGTTTCAACAAAACTCTGGATGTGACTCGACTACGTGATGATGCCGTGCCCTTCAAATTTGTAAGAGTAAGTTAATACTGTATATACTTTTATAGTTAGTATTGATATACTTTTTTTTATTATATACATATTTTAATACATACATATTATTTTACAACAAAACGTGCTATAAAAGGATCAAAATTAATATACAAGTTTTGTATGGTGGGACGATGATCAGCAGGATAGTCGTTGGACTGTCGGCTTATTATATAATTCCTGCTCCGTCTTCGCAGTCGAAGGCCTTAATATTATGTCTTCTCGTGCCTCTCACCCTCATGGAGACTGCTCGTATAATTGAAATTTGTACTTTTTACTTTTAGCCTTTGATATACTTGTTGCTGCTACACTATTACTGATATGCTAGTTACGACTAGTTGTGGTCTATGCCATTCTCATTCTATATAACTATTTTAGAAAAACTTATGGGTTTTGTGGCTGTGATTCCATCCAAGAAATGTGTTTGACCAATTTGAATGATAATGTCATAATTTAAGCAAATTTTATGAAAAAAATACTGTGGACACAATTATTCTAAACTAATATTTCAATATTTTGCAGCGACATGCCAGCCAACATAAAACTGGCATATTAAAAGAAAACCAGTTAGAAACAATTCCTGTTTTGGCCGGTCCTGACACCTCTACCTTGGTAAATGCTGCACATTTAAAGACTCTGCTGTTCCTTAGCTTCAAGAGAAGATGTTAGATTTTGTATATACAGACTCTTGAAGCTATTGAACCTACTTAGATAAAAGTAATATGCTTTGACATCTTTAGAGGAATAACCCAAAACTGATGGTGTCACTTCTTTGAATTTTGTATTCCATGTAAAACATCTAAGGTACAAATATAACTCATATTATAAACTTATGCCTTTATTAGTTTTACTTTAATAAAAACTATTGTAAATTCGTTAAATTTTTAATAATTAAGTGATTTTAGAGCGGAAGTCATAAGGAATGGCGTTTGTAATTAAATAAATGTTCTGAAGGTGTTTTGTTTTTTTTTATCACGCGGTCCCTTGATAAGTTTAAAATTTGAATCACTCTCACTTATGGTGCAGCACACCTATCTTGAGGTGCGTTGCGGTAATGTGTTACGGACTTTAGAGTCAGCAACACAATTAAAATAGATTGTAATAGAGAGGTAAGTAGTTTAGACTACTTACCTCTCTATTACAATCTAATTAATCTGTTTTGGATATCAAAATAAGCTCGCAAAATTTGATATCCAAAACAGCATAGCTAGCTAGCATGCTAACGTTTTATCGCCGACATAAAGCTTCCATCCCTTTCCGGCATATACGCAAGTGCGAGCGAGACGGCAACATACGAAACGACGATAAAATTTAGCTACTAGAAATGGGCAGAAGGCACTGTACTACGCCATATGTTTATGTTTTGTGGTCACTGAGTTGTCAAACGATAACTTTATCAAATCAGTGTAGCAACTTTTAAAAATCGTCATATCGTTTACTTGATAAAGTTGAAACACGAACTTGTCTTAGATTTCACACATCTAAATCAAAGTATCTTTGCACATAACAATATACTTACTTCCTATTAAAGTATAAATTCTACAAATAATTAATACTCAATAATATTTAAAATAAATGAGCCAAGGACGTTTATCGATAAAACCTAATAACATTAAAATCTTCTGGGCAGCACTAAAACCGCCATGTTTAGTGGCCAGATGACGTCACAGTGGCACGCATTTTTTATTGACGTTTCATTTCCATAGGTTTCCTACTTCAGTGGAAAAATGTCACATTTTTGCGATTGGAACATTTGTATCTGGAACAGTAAAATGTTCCGGATCACTGATATGGTTCATTTGGAACATTTGGAACATTGAGTCAAAGATATAAAATCATGGTTGTCTTGTTATGGTACGTCGCGGACTGAGGCTGAGAAACGGGCTGCGGTTTTATTTGAAACGTCGTGTCAAACTTGTCAAAGATAAAAATACAGATATATATATATATATATATATATATATATATATATATATATATATATGTCGTGTCGCAGGCATATTGAGGCAGACGGTGTTAAGGTTGAAACAAAGATGAATATTCATAGTAATATTTGAAAAAAATACAAATTGTGAGATCATTAATAAATTATAATTTGCTTATATTTTATTGTTTTCCTGCTCTCTCGCTACGCTTGTTGCTGTGATTCATTATGCTCTGGTCGGTCTCTCTCACACGTAAGCGACATGATCGCGCTGAACAGAGTCGGAGAGATCGCGATGTTCCAGATCCAAATGATGCATTTGAAACATTATTGATGTTCCAATCTTTTGGAACACCTAAATAGAAGAAAAAAACAGTCGGTATTTATTGTTTGGGAGGAAAGGTTCTGCTTTTTGTTGTTAAACCAAAAACCGTCTTAGTTATTTTTTGTTTATTAATTTAATTACTTTGTAAATCTGTTCAATGCATATCCTTTAAATAATCGGTGAGTTTGTTATGTTATTTAAATAACAATACCTAATTGTAGTTATTATGCTACATAGTTATTATAAACATTCCAGGAAAATGTATTGAGAATTGTTTATATTAAAAAGCATACCTACCTAATTTGTTATAGGTTCATTGTTTATTAGACACAGCTGTATAAAATTGATAATTCATTTAAAGCAGTAACTTTGTTATTTTATGTTTTGATAATTAAGAATAAACTTATATACATATTTTAGACAAATATTTCATGCTTAGCAAAGTTTATAAATAAATATAGTTTTTGGTAATGTAAAGTGGTTGTTTTGTCCGGTTTTTATGTGTCAGAATGTTCCATGTATGACTATGAGGTATGTCAGATAAGCTAATAAGTATATTGGTTACATAGTTAATTGTTACCATAGCTTTTTTTTGTTATAGGGTCACATTTGATCACAATTTTATTTTTATGTAGTCATTCTGGTATTAACGGTATCTATATAAAATCATCATGTTTATTTGTTTGTCTTTTGTACTGCACACAACTGTAATGTGTTTTTTTTTGTATATTTGTATCAAAAGTATTGCATGGAATTTGACAGGGGTTTTTTAGAGTTGAGTTTGAGTTAAGTGAGTGTGAAGGACCAGACACTGAGAGTCCTATACACCCTCGATGCAGGCCTTATGCCTGCATTTTGGCCCTTCCAGTTGAGTTTATTTTTTTGGTGATTTGGCTTCAATACTCCTGGCGCTGATTCCGCCAATGTCACAGTAATAGAGAATGTCAGGTGTGGGTTCAATAACACACCCAGTAGTAACTCAAAAAAATTTTGGTCAGTTTTCTTTCCAATTGTGATTTCTGTGAACCTAGGGACAATATAACATAAAGCAGAGTTAAACTAACTACCTTATAAATAAATGTTATTTAATACTATTAATTTACATAATATATTAACATACTTTTTATTGGCCATTGCTAAAAGGATGTTGACAGGGCGAGGAAAATCTGGTAAAATATCATATAGAGTAGTAATTATTTTTGAGCAGTAAAAAAAGATCCCACAGGATTGAGTTTAGAATTTAACAGAAACAAACCAACTTCAAACTGAAAAGCACAAAATAAATATTTTTTATAACACCCTGAAGTCGGTGCCAAGTAAAACATAGAAAAGCAACAACAAATTTGCAAAGTATAGTCATTTTCATGTTTTACTTCACACTGACTTCAAGATCTCGTAGAAAGATTTGGTTGCTTTTAGCTTGAAGTTTTGTTTTTGTAAAAAAATATATTTTATACTTTAGTTGTGCAAATACTTGAATAGTTTTAGAAATAATATGTTTAAGTTTCCGTAAAAATTGTACTACCGCCACGAGTACAAGTTTGCCTTCTGAAAATTGTAGGCGCTTAGCTCTTCAACAAAGGTTGCTCTTGATTCCCTTGGGATCCACTCATTAGATCCTGACTTGGTGACGTCCATCTCGGAAGTATACACATTCAAATAAAAAAAAAAATGAAAAATGATAGAGAAATCACATGACAAATAAAATTTTAAATATGTACTTATTGGCAACACTTAGTATTTACACAAGTGTCTTTTTTCTTTTTTTTTTCTTCTACTCATCAATTTCACCTCATAATTAATTAGACCTAATAATAATTCACTTGTCATTTCTATTTTCAAATTCGCATTAGTACACTCACAAAAATCGATCAATCTATAATTCAAAAATTAAGTTTGTCGCCTCTTAGATAAGAGGCGACAAACTTATTTTTTGAAATTTTAAAATATTTATTTAATATAAAATGCTTGTTTTAAAAATAAATGTTATCTTGTCTGACATAAATGCACCAAATATTGATTGTTAATTAATGGTACTTACTTATTCTTAATTAAAACGGTTACTGTTTGTCTTTGATTAGATACATACATACATAACTTCACGCCAGTTCCCTTGCAGGGTAGGCACGAACAACAGAGCGCCATAATAGTTAATTAAAAAAAATATATAATTGTACAATTATACGAAAATTACATAAATAAAATGTCAATTTACTTTACATTAGGTCAATATTGAATAAAATTGAAAAAAATGATACAATAATTACTAACAAAATACACATACATACATACATAACTTCACGCCAGCTCCCTTGCGGGGTAGGCACGAACAACAGAGCGCCATTCAGGCTTATTCTTACACACCTCACTTGCTTCTTTGACATCACTGATCACTGACATCACCTTCTGCTAGTACACGATCAATTTGATCATGGAAGATGTGTCGTGGCCTTCCACGACTTCTGCATCCATCCACTTTTGCATTGTATATCTGTTTAGTCATTCTTTCATCATGCATTCTAACAAAATAGAGATTAAAAAAATAAAATAAGTATTAAAAAAAGTTTGTCGTTATTCTAAAAGTCATTGGATCATTCTAAATTACAACATTTATGTATGTATGTATGTATATTAATTAATTAATACGTGAAGCAAAAACTTTGTACCCCTTTTTACGAAAATTGCGCGGACGGAGGAGTATGAAATTTCGCACACTTATAGAGAAGAAGCGACGAATGCTAATTTTTTTTTAAATTATGCATAAAGTACATTAAATCAATAAAAAAAAACATTACACACACTACCATATATTTGACACACACACGCATATATACTCTTTTGTTTATTGTTCAAGTGTTGTGTGTTGTGGCTTGAAGAAAAGAAGCGGCGCAAGAAATTCTTCAGCAAACGAGCCTAGCTCCAATAATTTTATATAATACTAGCTGTGCCCGCGACGTCGTCCGCGTGGAATTTGCTTTCAAAACCCTCTGATTTTTAAGCATTCTTCATTGGTGCTCCGCTCCTATTGGCCTTAGCGTGATGATATATAGCCTATAGCCTTCCTCGATAAATGGGCTATCCAACACTGAAAGAATTTTTCAAATTGGACCAGTATGTAGTTCCTGAGATTAGCGCGTTCAATCAAACAATATTAGTATATTTGGCTACAACACTAATACTTACATTTTAAATATCGCGATATCTTTTGAATGAAACATCCGAATTGAATAATTCAAAAAGTTCTAGAAAGGTATTGAATTCGTCTTGAATATGGATTAATTTATTTTGATAAGGATTAATACCAAGGTACAAAATAAAGAGTTTTTAAAGCGACGGCATTTTGATTGTTTAAAAAAATAAAAGAAAACACTTATTGTGAGATAACTGCAATAGTTAGACATATGGTTACACGATATTTTTTTATAGACAATTATATCTTCTGCAAAGTGGTAGTACATTGTTTTGTTCTATAATCAATAGTTTTCGCAGCGCACGCCGTGTAAGGATTTTTTCGGGTCATTTTTTACACCTTGGGTTACATTATTGGACTTTTAGTAAGGTTCCCTAATTTTTTGAAAATATAATATAGGCCTATAGCCTTCCTCGATAAATGTAGTATTTAACACTGAAAGAATTTTTCAAATCGGACCAGCGGTTCCAGAGATTAGCGCGTTTAAACAAACAAACTCTTCAGCTTTATAATATTAGTATAGATATAGTTTAAAATACGAGGTAAAATAATAAAGAAATTGTCAATCAAGTTGGTTTGTGTTCCGTCGCACGCAGAAAGAGCTCAGTGTCTTGATGTCTCGCAGTTGGTTTTTGCTGGGTTTGGGTCTTAATAATTTTGAAGATCGCGGATCCCAAACAGTTTGTACTTGCAAACCATATTCTCTATTGAAATTTGGCTGTTTTTTTATTTCAATAGCCTCACGCACACCTACGTATGAAAGGTGCTACCAATATGCTGCTGCTTTCTAAAAGAAGCCTGGAGCCTGCCCTGACCAGGGGTGGTAGCCATTCAGACGGACAAATACCCTACCACCTGACGCAGGAAATTTTATTCTTTCTCCGTTCCAGCACGGATAAATATGTATTATATATATATCTGCTCTGCTGCTATATATTTCGAAACAATTTTAAATTGTATTATTTATCGACAATTTCGAAAGCATAGATAAGTTTCAAGTGGTTTATTGCTGTCTGCATTCGAATTTATGCAATTTCCATATGATAATTTATTATTTGACAAGATAAACGGAGCATTGAAGTGTTTATTAACCTAATATACTACATACATACATACATATATAACTTCACGCCAGTTCCATTGCGGGGTAGGCACGAACAACAGAGCGCCATTTAGGCCCATTCTTACACACCTCACTTGCTTCTGTGACATTCATAACTCTTGTCATACACGCTCGTCTGTTCTTAAGGCTCCTGACATCACCCTCCGCTAGTACACGATCAATTTGATCATGGAAGGTGTGTCGTGGCCTTCTACGACTTCCGCATCCACCAACTTTTGCATTGTATATCTGTTTAGTCATTCTTTCATCATGCATTCTTTCAGACCAACTCTCTTTCTTACTTCGGCATTACGAACGCGGTCCGCGAGCGTCACTCCGCAGATTTTGCGCAGTGCTCGCATCTCAACCGCGTTTACTCTACTTTCATGCTCTCTCTTCCATACCCAACTCTCGCTTCCATACGTGAGCGTAGGTACCAGCACCGCGTTGTGTATGGCGAGCTGGGCCTTCTGGCTGAGGTTCTTAGCGCCTAGAAGTTTACCTAACGCTCCGTTCAAACTATTCCCCAAATTCACTCTTCTTTCTATATCAGCGGTGTACCTTCCATCCCTGCTAAAGGCACATCCAACATATACAAACTCATTCACTTGCTCCAGCATAACATCATCATAAAATTAAAACTAAATAATCAAAATGCACAAGTTGACGGTGGCTAAATAAAACTTTAACAATACTCATTGACTTTGAAAGTATACTTATAGAGGGTTCAAATTTCGAGCAACGTAGGTTTTGGGGGTTATTTATTTATTTATTTATTTATTTAAGGCACACCAACAGCACACACATTATTATGTTACATTACAAATCCTTTAATATAAAAGTTCTGATGTGTGGACCCATTAAAGGAGTGCACAGCATCTACAATTCGAATGTCAATTACTAGTATCTTAATTAATTAATGTCAATATAATGCATGTGTCAAGTACAAATATAGTTAAAAGTTAATGAATGAATAATGTTGTCAAAGTTAATAATGTAAATAAAAAAAAAAATGCAAAAATAATTAAATTAAAAATAAATATATAACTAAGTACAAGTGCAAACATGAACGGCCTATCAATTATTTTGTGGTCACAGCTGATGTCAACACTTTATTTTTAAACCAATTATATGTTTTGTGAAAAATATCGAGATCATCAATTTTTGAGTTTAAACGGTTGTATGTATTGCACATTCTTGTGATAGGGCTGCTAAGGCCTAAGTTGGTTTTAACCGGAGGAATGTAGAAGATTTTCGTAATAGCATGTCGAGGAATTAGACGAGGCACACTTATTTTTATGTCTTGGATAAGATTTGTACACATTATGCTATTGTTGAGGAGTTTATGCAAAAAACAAACATCGAACATCATTCGGCGATTGCTAAGCGTTCTAAGGGGCTTAGGGATTGCTAAGGGGGTTGAAGGGAAGGGAACAAATTTTTTTTTCGAGTTTGGGAGGTTTCGACTTATCGAAGTTCGACTTAGGGAGGTTCTACTGTATTATAATTGTATTATTTTCAGGTGAAATATGAAAGAGCTACTCCTTTTGTGCGCTGTTGCCCTGGTAACATCAGTGCCGCTGAAGGAAGCCCCTAAAGAAAAGCATCAGTGTGGCTATAAGGTAGTATATGATGAAACCGTGTCACGGTTCCCAGGTGGTAGGGTATTTGCTCGACTGGATGGCGACCACCCCTGGTCTAGAGTATGCCGCCATAACAACCTTGTGTTGTGTTCCGGCATTAGTGACCAGGTTCCAGTCTCCTTTAAGAGAGCAGCAGCGCATTTGTAGCACCTTCGGTGTTACAAATGTCCATAGGCGATGGTAACCGCTTTCCATCAAGTGGGCCGTCTGCCTGTCTGCTGAACTCCTGCAATAATAAAAACAAAGAAAACGGTAAATTCTAAAATTATATTTGTGAACTTTTTTTAAATGTATTACTAAACAAAAATATTTTATTTTTCTACATAATTTTGCATTGTACATAAACTCACCTCAAGTCAAATAATATCAGATTAAAACTAACTTAAAACATATAATTAAATACTAAAAATAAATTAAGTACCCACGCTCACGTATGGAAGCGAGAGCTGGGTATGGAAGGGAGAGCATAAAAGTAGAGTAAACGCGGTCGAGATGCGAGCACTGCGCAAAATCTGCGGAGTGACGCTCGTGGACCGCGTTCGTAATACCGAAGTAAGAAAGAGAGTTGGTCTGAAAGAGTGTCGGGGTGAAGGTAAGGAAAGGAATGCTCCGGTGGTTCGGGCATGTGGAAAGAATGAATAAACAGATATACAAGGCAAAAGTGGATGGATGCAGAAGTCGTAGAAGGCCACGACACACCTTCCATGATCAAATTGATCGTGAACTAGCAGAAGGTGATGTCAGGAGCCTTAAGAACAGACGAGCGTGCATGACAAGAGCTATGAATGTCAAAGAAGCGAGTGAGGTGTGTAAGAATAAGCCTGAATGGCGCTCTGTTGTTCGTGCCTACCTCGCAAGGGAACTGGCGTGAAGTTATGTATGTATGTATTGTGCATTGTGTTTAAATTATTAAAAAAGTATTTTAAATGAAAATAAAACTAATTACGGAACTGATGTTTTAATGTAATAATAATAATAACAACCCATGTTGCTCCCGTCTTCTATGGCATTTTTTGGGGCCCATGCAGAGAGTGGCGAGTCACCGTCTGCCCATTTTTCCATGTTCCCCGAACATCGCGACGGGCAGACGCCATAGTCCCCATATTCCCAGAGCCCTAGTACCACTAGCAGTTCACCCCAATAGCCCGGTACTTTTTGTTCTCATTTACCATAATAGTCCTACACTGGCCGGGGCTTGTCCTTGGGTGCATTATTATATAGTGTAAACTGGGATAATCGCCGGTCAGTGTCACGCCACATTTACATTAAATTTGTCAAGGGGCCTCTACATGTTGGCCTTCCCATGGCCCCACGCAAGCCCTCCTAAAATCCGGGCCATTTTTATAGCCCGTGGTCTTTAACACTAGATTTACCAGACCAGTCATTTAGACTGGTCGTGCAATTTCAATTCAAAATTCCTACTATATTACACATTTTTTATCAGAAATGATGTTATGACTTTTGTAGCTATAATTAGAGAGTACGTTTTATAAACTTAATGTTATTTTATATACATTAGTAACAAATATAATTTTTGTTGTTGACATTTATACCAGTACCAGTCAAAATGACAGGTTGTGTTTGTATGAAAAAATGTATGATTTTGGGAATCATGAGACCGATGCAGTACATATAGCACTGAAGCGTATTTTGTTATCGTCTTTTGTTTTCTTTCACTATCGTCATTGAGTTGATGACGTCATTTTGATGAGCATTTGTTTTGTAAATGCACTAGACATGTTCAGTCTTCTTTCTAGCTTGCATTTTTCTTATAAACAAGACTTTTATAGTGATTGTGAGCCCCTAAAAATGTCAAAAAAAGCAAAACTTTCTACATATTTAGAAAATGCAACCAACATACCTCTGGAATGTTCAGATGTACAAAGTGAATTATGATATTATGTATTATTATGATATTATTATGATATGATAGTGATGGTGATAATAGTAGTGCTATTATCGAAAGTGGTGATGAGGAAATTCCTGATGAAGACAATATAGATCAGTCAAGTGACAGTGATTGCGAAAAGATTCTAAACAAACGCACAAGACGATGTATGCGATTCCCTTCCAGTTCTGAAGATGAATGTGGAAGTAACATACCAAATCAGCAAACTGAAATTGCTTCAGACGGAACTATTTGGACGAGAATTGAAGAAGGAGGTATTGCTGGTAGATCACCACATCATAGTGCTTTCAAAGATGTACACGGACCAACAGCACATGCTAAAACCACAAGAAGCCTGTTTTTTATGCACCAGTCATTTTGACTGGTTTGGTAGAAATAGGTATATTCAAATCGCTGGTATATCTAGTGTTAAAGACATTCCATAATTAAAACCAATTTTATACATTGTTGTTATTAAATTAAATTAATCCTTAAAAAAAATTCCAATTTAATGATGTCTTGATTTAAAATTGTATGTATGTGGCGGAAAGTGGGGCAAAAAACGATAATCTTTCATTCTAGTGTCTTTCTTGTAAACAATATTGAAGTTGATAATATACTTGACCCTTGTTACAGTAAATAAGTGTTTAAATTGATAAAGAACGCAAACACCGTTAAACTAAATACTTCAAAACACGCGTGGGTGGAGGGGTTACGTAACGTTCTTAATAAACACATTTGAAGAAAGAAAGAAAGAAAAAGTATTTATTTACGACAAGATACAAAAAGTCTTACATGATAATATATCTAACAATTAAATATGGTGGCCTTTTTTTTATTGCATGAGGCCCACTTGATGGAAAGAGGTTACCATCACCTATGGACATTTGCAACAGCAAAGTTGTTACAAATGCGCTGCTGCTCTCTTAAGGGAAACTGAAACCTGGTCACAAATGCCGGAACACAAGTCAAGGTTGTTATGGCGACATACTTTAGACCAGGGGTGGTAGCCATCCAGTCGGGCAAATGCCCTACCACCTGGCTGTGGGTTGTTTTGTCGCCTCTTACGACAGGCCGCCCAACGCAGGCAATTGTATTCTTTCTACACGGATTAGAGTGCCCGTAAAGCGCCATCTGTTATCCATTAGATGTTGTTACATATTTTTTTGTATGACAAATCTCATATTCTCCTACAGGGCTGTCCAAAGACAGAGAAGGATGTTCTGAATGTGCATATAGTGCCTCATACAAAGGCCTAAAGGGGCTCTTGCTCAGCATATTGCTAGTTTCACAACCAGCGCTGATCTTCCGCATGTACCTCTAAGGGATGCCACGGCTTAGCTCCACAAAGCAAATTAAAAACAATAAACATTAGTTATAAAATTATGCAATTAGTAGTGTCTATGAATATTTAATAAAACTACGTTTTAACGATTTTAAGCGCGGTAATTTTATTTGATTTTGGTCTTTCCGACGTTTCGGCCACTTTTCCGTGGCCGTGATCACGGAAGACAAAGATGTCAAGTGTCAAAGAGTATTGTTAAAGTTTTATTTAGCCTACCGCCAACTTGTTACTTTTAATTTTGTTTATAGTTATTATTTACTCTATGGGAGCCTAATCTAACGAAACGTCGGAAAAACAAATAAATTACAGCGCTTAAAACCGTTAAAACGTAGTTTTATTATACAATCCAGGCGTCTTCAAGTTTCGCGTGAACTTATATTTTAGGTAATCGTGTTCCACGTTAGACTGCAATTCCACCTGACATCAGGCGCAATGGCAGTCAAACGCGAAGCTATTCATTATTAAAAACAAAAAAACAACCATGGCTTCGCCAACTAGCTAATGGTTGTCGGATAAAACCAGAAAGCAACAACAGATAAGTTTGCGACTTGCCGTGTTGCCCTCGGAATCCAATCACCAGCTGGCTAATGGTTGGCGAATAAAATAAAAACCCTCAACTTTTTTTGTTTAGACTAGTTCAGCAGATAAGCAGACGGTCCACTTGATGGAAAGCGGTTACCATCGCTTATGGACATTTGCAACACTAAAGGCGCTACAAATGCGCTGCTGCTCTCTTAAGGGAGACTGGAACCTGGTCACTAATGCCGGAACAGAACACAAGGTTGTTAGTGTGGCATATTCTAGACCAGGTGTAGTAGCCATCCAGTTGGGCAAATACCCTACCACCTGGCTGTGGGTTGTTTTGTCGCCTCTTACGACAGGCCGCCCGACCGCAGGCAATTGTATTCCTTCTACACGGATTAGAGTGCCCGTAAAGCGCCATCTGTTATCCATTAGATGTTGTTACATATTTTTTTGTATGACAAATCTCATATTCTCCTACAGGGCTGTCCAAAGACGGAGCAGGATGTTCTGAATGTGCATATAGTGCCTCATACACACGACGATGTTGGATGGTTGAAAACCGTCGACCAGTATTATTATGGCAGTAAGTAACGTCGTATTTTATACCAGCTAGCCCTGTGACTGTTCGCGCAAAACTTAGAAATTATTGTTGGAGTCGGATATTTTTGCATGAGGACATGCAGCTTTATAGAATTGATTCAACAACATTGAATCATTTATTTTATTTTTTAACGCTACTATAGTGGAACACTTACAAGCCAATAGATGGTGCTGTTCAATAATGGAGGTCGCAAACGATTCCCGAAATGTACAATTCCAACAATAATAGCCTAATTCTGCGAGGCACAACAATAGCCTCGCTGGAAGATCTTACTTTGAGACGGAATGAATGAATGAATGAAATCTTTATTTAATATTTTCTTAAGTTTTCGCGACTTGTATACATAATAAAACAACCTTTTAAAGGTTTTAAGCTCGGTAATTTTATTTGATTTTGGTTTTTCCGACGTTTCGGCCACTTTTTTGTGGCCGTGCTCACGGAAGACAAAGATGTCAAGTATCAACGAGTATTGTTAAAGTTTTTATTTAGCCTACCGCCAACTTATTAATTTTAATTATTTAATTTTAATTTTGTTTATGGTTATTATTTACTCTATGGGAGCCTAATCTAATTTACTACCGCTTCGCAACATGTTATGGCTTGAAGAGAAGAAGCGGCGCAAGCAACTCTTCAGCAAACATGCCTAGCTCTAATAATTTTATATAATATTAAAATGGGTGGAAGGAAAAATAAAAGTAATTATCAGTCAAGTTGGTTTGTGTTCCGTTGTACGCAGAAAGAGCTCACAGTGTCTTGAGGTCTGGCAGCTGGTTTGGGTCTTAATAAATCTTTATTTGTACAAATACAGGTAATAGTTGTACAAAAGATGATAAACGGAGGAGAATTCCATCTCGCTCCTTCACCTGGTCGGGACATCCTTGAACTATAATTATAAAGTTATATCAAGTTAACCCTTCAGCTCACTATTAGCACACATGTGTCCGCGATGAGAGTGCAGATCACGTTTGTGCACGTGATCGTTAATCGTGTTGTTGTCTCACTCTGTTTATATAGGAGTTGTATGATTTGTATGAAATGGGTATATTTTCTTGGTATATTACGAGATGGTGATAGTGTTAGTCTTGCGGCCTTTTGGTATATCGATAATTGTCTTAAGGGTTAAGCTCACTATTAGCACATATGTGTCCGCGATGAGAGTGCAGATCGCGTTTGTGCACGTGATCGTCAATTGTGTTGTTGTCTCGCTCTGTTTATATAGGAGTTGTATGATTTGTATGAAATGGGTATATTTTCTTGGTATATATTACGAGATGGTGATAGTGTTAGTCTTGCGGCTTTCTGGTATATCGATAATTGTCTTAACTTCTTCTTCTTTTAACCCTTAAAAGTAAATTTTTGGATCCGAAGTACCGGTAGGAATTGTTCGGGAATTATCGACGTGTTTTCGGGTACTTCGGAGTTCAGAAATTCATTTTTAATTTGATATAACTCTTTAATTATAACGAATAAAATTGTTTGTTATAAAACTTATGCCCATATGATCTTTCCATTTAAAAAAAAATTGTTTCAGGAATACAATTGCTATGAAATTCGTGCAGGCGTTAGATTATGTGTATGATTTTATTCCATGAGTCCAGCAGACAGGCAGTCGGCTCATCTGATGGAAACTGGTTACCATGGTCTATGGTGTGATTCACGTAAAAACTGTTGGGCTGATTTCGATGCGGTTTTCGCTGATCGACAGCAAATTCGTAGACTTCAAATCTGCGCTACTTTTTATCCCGAAAATCCCGCGGGAATTGTTCTGGGAAATCTGTAAAATCGATTTTTTCATTGATCGATGGCTAATTTTTTCTATCCCGCGATTCCTGTGGGAATTTTCCCGGGAGCGATTTGAAGTTGTTCGGGTACATAAACACTAGCTTATTCCAACACAGTTTTCATTAAAACAATGGCTTATATCCTTTTTTAAATGGTGTATACCGGGAATCCCGCGGGAATTGCAATTCCAGCGTGGACGAAGTCGCGGGCATATCCTAGTATTGAATACATGGTTATTGGAATTTTCAGGCAGAAATAACATTCAGAAAGCCGGTGTCCAATATATTTTGGACTCGGTCATCAAGGAGCTCTGGGAAGACCCCAAAAGACGGTTAGTACCGCTTTTATTACCTTACATACATAACTTCACGCCAGTTCCCTTGAGGGGTAGGCACGAACAACAGAGCGCCATTTAGGGTTATTCTTACACACCTCACTTGCCTCTTTGACATTCATAGCTCTCGTCATGCACGCTCGTCTGTTCTTAAGGCTCCTGACATCACCTTCTGCTAGTACACGATCAGTTTGATCATGGAAGGTGTGTCGTGGCCTTCCACGACTTCTGCATCCATCCACTTTTGCATTGTATATCTGTTTATTCATTCTTTCATCATGCATTCTTTCCACATGCCCGAACCACCGGAGCATTTCTTTCCTTACCTTCACCCCGACACTCTGTTTCAGATTGTATTACCTTAATATATAATAAATCTTCTCCATGTTTGTATATCACTGAAGTCCCTCAAACTCTTTTCTTTCACCATATCCCAATTAATTGAGGTCGGCTCAATATGTCTTTTTCTTCCACACTCCTCTATTCTGATATACATCTTCTGTCACGCCACTAAACAGCATGTCATCCTTCACACAATCCATGTATCTCTTTTTTGATCTGCCTTTACCTTTGTACCCATGAATCTTGCAGTTTAACATTCTTTATGTCACGTGACTTTCATCCCTCATTACACTACCTTAATCTTCTTCCTCTCAATTTTTCAGTCACGGGTGCAACTTTCAAAGATCTCCTTATGCTCTCACTTCTCACCTTATCCATTCTTCTAACACCACATCCATGTCATCTCTCAGCATCTCAGCTCAGTGAAGACGTTTGTGGTCTATCACTTTAGTGGGCCAACATTCGGACCCGTATAACATGAACTCCTTTAAACAATATTAACATTGTTTATTTTTTAATCCAACCTGGTGTACATGCTTAAAGAAACACTGTGCCTATTTTTTTTTAATTCTTCAGCTTTATTTACGTGGAGACTGCCTTCTTCTGGAAATGGTGGACCCGTCAGTCGGATGATGTCAAGCAGAGGGTCCATACGTTGGTGGATGAGGGTAGATTGCAATTTGTCGGCGGAGCATGGAGCATGAACGACGAGGCTGCTTCCCATTACCACAGCACCATTGACCAGTTCACTTGGGGATTGAGGTAATATTATCTATAATCACTGAATGTAGAGTGAGTGTATGAATGAATAAATGAGTGAGTGAGTGAACATGCGTAATTATGTGTTCAAATTCATAATAATGTAAGAGCCTTTTTCTCTAAGTCCGTAGGTGATTATTTATACGGATCCAAAAATTAAAAAAAAAAAAAGTTTATCACTCAATTTTTGTACATCAGAGTAAAGAATTCTAATGTATGTGGCAAACAGATTGCCAGATGGTAGGGTATTTGCCCAACTGGATGGCTACCACCGCTGGTCTAGAGCATGCTGCCATAACAACCTTGAGTTGTGTTCTGGCATTAGTGGTCAGGATCCAGTCTCCCTTAAGAGAGCAGCAGCGCATTTGTAGCACTTTTGACGTTGCAAATATTCATAGGTGATGGTAACCGCTTTCCATCAAGTGGGCCGTCTACCTGTCTGCTGAACTCATGCATTAAAAAAAACAGTTGTTCAAAAGGTTTTTGACAAGGAAAGTGGGTACGGGCTTATGGGTTTTGTAACATCAAAGGTATTAACAATATATGCTGTCGGCTTAGATGGCTGGATTGTAACTTAGCCACTAATGCAGGAACACCACTCAAGGTTTTTGAGGCGGAATATCCTAGACTAGAAGCGGTAGCCCTTTTTGATTTTTGCCAAAATACCTGCGGAACTCTAGAAAGGAAGAAAAAAGCTCACCTTAACCGTATCCGTGTTTTATGTAAATTAAATGTGACTTTAATCCAGTTTCCCACTCACCCCAGATTCGCTTGTAAAATATTTTTCTTTTAAATTATAAGCAAACAATTAAAACTTTATCTAGTCTTCTTGAGTGAGGCTCTAAATTAAAAAAAAAACTCATTAACTCAGTCAAGAAAATCCGTTAACTCACTCAAGAAAACCCGTTAACTCACTCAAGGAAACTCGTTAACTCACTCAAGAAATGTCATTAACTCACTCAAAAAGCTCACTGACTTATTCAAGAGAGCTCACTTTAACAATATTCGTGTTTTAAGCAAACTGAACGCGACATTCGGCCCGTGCGCTCGTCCGCGCGTCGGTTGGCAGATCGACCCCTTCGGCCATTCTAGAGAGTTTGCATCTCTCCTCTCTGCCATGGACTATGATGGCTTGTTCCTGGGCAGGATAGACTACCAGGACAAGATGGCCAGGAAGGCCAACAAGAGAATGGAGATGCTTTGGCGGGGAGACGATGATTTGGGTAAGGGATTTGAATATTAGGTTAGTTTCAACGGGCACTGTAGTAAAAAATAAAGCAAAGTGCTTATTTAGTGATATCAATTATTATTACGATGGAAATTTATTTTTTTTCATAGTAAAAGAAATTTACGTATTGTCAAATTTTTATCTTAGTTTTCTACAGAGTTAAATAAAAGGCAGAACATAAATTGTTATTGATGTAAATTTTATTCGTTTAAACTAATATCAGAGTCCGAAATTATCTTCATGTCTGCTGTAATCTTGTTCTCGAGTCGTTTTGGATAAAATGTCATTCATTCAATGTCAGTTGCCTACACTCGTGTCAACGCTCGCTGCCCGTGTTGCAATCAATTGTGGGAATAGGACAGCACATACGTCCCTCTCTGTCACACTTACAGTGAAAAACTATGGATAGGTACAATTATCGATAAGTGTAGAATTTAGTGTAATAAAAAAAAACGTCATAATGTTAATTGTGTAAAATTATATTTCGGCCATTTTATAGTTTTATTTGGACATTTTTTAAATATGTCGACCAATAGAATATTTTCAACGTACCCTAAATCCAGATTTTTCACCATATTATTACAAAATGGACATTCTACAATACGTGACGCGCCGCACGTGACTCTCCATAGTGCAACGATGTTTCATGGCGCCGCGGGCAGCGAGTGTTTGACAGTAATGTAACATAATATTGACAGCTGTCACTCGCACACTACACCGCAAATCAGTATAAATGTCGAAAACAATAATGTCTCCTTTTTCCGGTCGATCCCTTACACCCAGACCATAATAAGAACGGAAAATTCGCTTGCGAAATTTACCATGCCAGGAATCGAACCCAGAGGCAAGAGCTTAGTCCACTCAACTTACGTTAATATTTCAGGCAAATCTTCAGATATATTCACCGGTATATTGTATAACACATATTCACCGCCACCTGGCTTCTGTTTCGATGTGCTATGCAACGATGAGCCCATTATCGACGACCCAGATTCACCCATGTTTAATGTAGATAATAAGGTAAGTGTGCTCAGTGTTGCCAGTGTAATTTTACTTAATTCTTATGAATATTTTTCGATTCTGGCTATAGGACTTTATAAACCAGTTTTGTGAACCAATTTTATCAATAATTACTATTAGGGTTGCCAGTCTAATTAGTGTCTTCCTAGATTTTGCTACATTTCGAAAGAAATAGTGACTTTTATTAGGTTAATAAAAAAATTGATTAAGAAATAATTTCGTTGTTATATTTGTTTTCTCAACATGATTAAATGGTAGAATTTTTTTACTTATACATATGTGACGTTTTCGTAGTATTGTGTGTTAGTTACAAGATGTTGAATGTAAAAAAAAAATATATCTGTACTAATATTATAAAAAGAAAAGATTAGTATTTTCGTATGTTTGTAACGAATAAACTCAAAAACTACTAGACCGATCTCAAAAATTCTTTCAATATTAGAATGCTACATTATTCTAGATTAATATAGGCTATATTTATTACTAGAAAAAAAATAGCGATCCTTACAAAAACTTCAACTTCAACCCCAAGGTGTAGAAAAAATAGTGTTTGAGTGGGTTCGGGATGGTTCAGATTCACAATTAGACCCGGTAGGTGGCGCTGGAATCAGGTTGTAGATTTTTTTGGGCAGAGCAACGTCTGCCGAAACTGCTATATTTAAATAAATTGATTTCGAATTTCAAAATTGGATTTGCCGACCATAATGCCATCTAGTTGAAATCTCTCGAGAGAAAATCAATTAACATTTATTTATGTCGGTTATACGATAGATGGCGTTATTTCTTATAAATCTATATCTATATAATCTATAATTCATGTTGTTTGTGATTTCAAAAGAGATGAAGTGAAAACTGCTATTTATATGATGCCTAATAATGTACTGCTATTTTTAGATTTTAATTTCTCAGTCTGTCTGAAGATTTGTCCCTGTGCTTCATAATTTGAGTTAAATTTTAGGGATTAAAACAGGATTTTTTTTTTTAATTTGGTCTGTTCTTAGTTTAAAATGTATTCAATCTGTGCCTATCATATATATTTTTTTTTAAATTATACAAAGGTAAAGGAATTTATTAAGATATGCAAGAATATGTCGGAGTCGTATTTGACTAATAATATTTTAATAACTATGGGCGAGGACTTCCAATATCAACAGGCTGAGATGTGGTACAAAAATTTGGATAAACTCATCGAGTAAGTGTGCACGTATGCATGCTTGTAGTATGTTTCTGGCCTTGTACAGGGGCGTAGTGATAGAAAATGGCGCCCAGGTCACGCATCATAGTTGCGCCCCTTCGTAAATTATCATCATATCCCTCTCGCTCATTCGCGAACTAAATTATAACAGTATTAAATAGTTTATTGTAGTATAATTGCATGTAGTAGAATGCATGATGAAAGAATGACTAAACAGATATACAATGCAAAAGTGGATGGATGCAGAAGTCGTGGAAGGCCACGACACACCTTCCATGATCAAATTGATCGTGTACTAGCAGAAGGTGATGTCAGGAGCCTTAAGAACGGACGAGCGTGCATGACAAGAGTTATGAATGTCAAAGAAGCAAGTGAGGTGTGTAAGAATAAGACTGAATGGCGCTCTGTTGTTCGTGCCTACCCCGCAAGGGAACTGGCGTGAAGCTATGTATGTATGTAATTTGATTTTTAAATGTAATAATTGACGATTTTGCGCCCCGCTCTTCGATTCGAGACTCGTGCCCTACTTGCCCAATCCTAGCTATGCCTCTGTCTTCGTATGCATGCTTAATAGTGCACTACTAAATACTAATATAAGCCTTCGAAAGTATGGGAGAAAAAGGTGTATTTTTTGCAAATTTTTGATTAAACAACCTTAAAAATTTCTAATTTACAATAAACATTACATTCTCTTTATAATATTAGTATATATATAATCGATTACAATGCAAGAAAACTTAACTTATTTGTATTGTATTCTACTCATAGTCCCTCAATACTATAAGTAGAATACTGAGCCCAGATCACCGTCTTCTATGGGTAAGGTGCCCAGAAGGCTGGCTACGTTTCCTCGCTGGATCGCCATACTGATCCGTTGGCCGAGGTAAGCACCAGCCCTCTGATCACCCGAAGAGTCAATGAGTCGTTTCGATAGATTTTGGTAGAGGCTCATGGCCTCAGGAGCCCACGGTCCAAGCGTCTCGACATCAAACGGCACAAGCATATAACTCTCACAGAGGGTTGCATATTTGCGCCGCTTGAGTGATTCGGCTGTTTCCGCCGCTGAACCGGCTGATTTAGATTTGATTAAAGTAAATTGTAACGTTAATAAATTTAATTAATTGAAAAATGTTTTTATGATTTATAATACTTAATATAGGCTTAGTAAAACATTAAAGCGTTCACATAAACTTAAAATAACTTTAATGATTACAACAACTACTATTACAAATGCTTATGTTTTAAATTGCAACTATCACTTATCAGCAATCTGTTCGATTATCCGTGCAGAAACGGAGAAAGAATGCAATTGACCGAGCGATCTGTCGTAAGAGACGACAAAACAACCCACAGCCAGGTGGTAGGGTATTTGCCCGCCTGGCTGGCTACATCCCCTGGTCTAGAGAATGCCGCCGTAACAACCTTGAGTTGTGTTCCGGCATTAGTGACCAGGTTCCAGTCTCCCTTTGGAGAGCGGCAGCGCATTTGTAGTACTTTTGGTGTTGCAAATGTCCATAGGCGATGGTAACGGCTTTTCATAGGGTGAACCATCTGCCTGTTTGCTGAACTCGTGCAATAAAATAAAAAAATATCAAATAAAACTTGAGAGGTGTCAAGGGGCACCCGGATGGAACGAAGTTCCTTTCGATTAATTAGTGAAGGAATTGTAATTGGAATTGAGAGAGAGAGACAGACAGACAGACAGAGAAACATGCGACGCCGCACAGCTTACAATAGCTTACTATAGCAAAAAGTGTCGTGACAACTTTTCGTAAGAATTTTTTCCGTCTAGCCCCCTTTCACAACGCGCGATAAGGAACTTCGTTCCAAAACAAAAATAGTTTTATTTTAAAAATATATTTAAATAATAAAACTATGTTTTAACGGTTTTAAGCGCGGTAAAAATAAAACTTTAACAATATGAGTAAAAATAAAACTTTAACAATACTCGTTGACACTTGACATCTTTGTCTTCCGTGATCACGGCCACTGAAAAGTGGCCGAAACGTCGGAGAAACCAAAATCAAATAAAATTACCGCGCTTAAAACCGTTAAAACGTAGTTTTATTATGTATACAAGTCGCGAAAACTTAAGAAAATATTAAATATTTAAATGTTGATAAACAAATAAACGTTGGATTCTCTTTGCACTTTTAGGTATAGGCTTTAAAAGGCAGTTGATATAAAGTGTTTATAAATACTGCTATATTCTAATAAAGCCTTTAGCAACGCTGGATTGTTTTGATTTTAATTTATTGCACGTTCAGTCACGACTTTCGGCAGAATATCTTTTTGCGCTGACTTTTGTTGCTTCTTTATATAATTTTTTAATTTCATTTGTCGTACAAAATGATTAATTCTAACGCCATCTATCGTCTATAATACCGAAATCAATGACTGTTTTACCGTCATCTACCGATCAAAACTCTGTCACCTGTTTTAGTAATTTTTCTTACTGCGTCATTAATAACGACCGACGATGGACGATTTCGAGATATTTTAACAATCGAAGGGATCGTACACAACTTAAAATTGCAAACGAATCAAAAAACAATTGTTTTGAGTCAACTTAATTGAAAACAATCGAGATGTTTGAATAATCGTAACATAGCCTTGAAAATCTCGTCATCGCACATTGCTAATTTTAACACCATCTTCCTTTCGGCACGCCTTACTTCCTTAATTTTTTTTTTCTTACTACACTACAATAGGGAAGCGGACTTTAATATCAATCAAGATACTTTTTATAAACGTGCAAAACGACGCCGCCTCATAGATTTTGTTCGAGCATACCTATTTATGACGGCATAAGCAGGTCCTCGGCAGACGTTGTTCTGCCATGAAGAAATAAAATTTAGAATCCGATTCCAGCGCCACCTATTGGGTCCAAATGTAAGCTATCCTATCTTTCAAGTCGGATCAAACTGCACACAGCGTGCAAATCTGATTAAAATCGGTCAAGTAGTTTAGGAGTCCATCGCGGACAAACAGCGTGACACGTAATTTATATATATTAAGATTTTAAAAGTTAGATATAAAAATATTATTCTAACGCCTGTTATTTTATATATTAAAAATATTACAATCTATTGTAACACGTGTCCGCTATCCTATTAATGGATTTCATCCCGTGTTCCGCACAGATTGACAGGTTCTTTGAGGTGTGCAAGAATATGTCGGAAGTGTACACGACCAATAATATTCTTGTCACGATGGGGGACGATTTTCAATATCAGGAAGCCGGGATGTGGTTCAAAAATTTAGATAAGTTGATCGAGTAAGTGGTTGTATGTGCTTATTGTTCTTCATCATTCATTATCATTGTTACATACATACATACATACATAACTTCACGCCAGTTCACTTCCGGGGTAGGCACGGACAACAGAGCGCCATTTAGGCTTATTCTTACACACCTCACTTGCTTCTTTGACATTCATAGCTCTTGTCATGCACGCTCGTCTGTTCTCAAGGCTCCTGACATCACCTTCTGCTACTACATGATCAATTTGATCATAGAAGGTGTGTCGTGGTCTTCCACGACTTCTGCATCCATCCACTTTTGCATTGTATATCTGTTTAGTCATTCTTTCCACATGTCCGAACCACCGGAGCATTCCTTTCCTTACCTTCACCCCGACACTCTCTTTGTTGTTGTTTGTAGTTATTATAATTCATTGTCATCATCACGTGTGACCTGTAAACAGGGCTTGAAAACATTATCAGTTTTAATTACCAGTTTTTTCGAAAAAGTTACTGCACTACCGGTACGTTTTTGTACCGTTACTTAACTAACATTTATAATTTTGACGTTAAATTTAACTTTAACACTCGTACGTTTAACGTTAATTTTACCGGTATTTTTTTACGTCACCGGAACAATCAACAAACGCAACTCTAATTTAATTGCACAATGTATTTGAAAAATAATCGCGTCGATAGGCATGTACGCGCGCTCTTAGCATCAGTGCTGTTTGACGAGCTTTGCGAGTGAACGAGAGGGACGACGGTAACAAGACATAGTTATAACGGTAAAATTGTCGACAAAATCAGTATTGACGTTATATTTAACGGTAAAATGGTCTAATACCATATATTTAGCGGTATTTCAAGCTCTGCGTGTAAAATATTTAAGTCTGAAAGCTCCTCAATCCTATAGACAAAATAACTCCACAGGTGACAAGACTTGTCTCGCCAATTCCGCATGAACTGGCTTCTTAACTGTTACTTTTAATTTGCAAAACTGGCGTGTTAAGTACTTATCATCGTTTGGAAAGAAAATTTGCAATTAAGTAACAGGCTGTCGGTAAAGCAAGTTAAGCGGCAAGTTTGTTTCGCAATGTGTCATATATATCTTTAACAATTAAATGTCAAATTTATCCAAATTTTTGTAGACCACATTAGGGTTATTTTTAAAAAGTATACAATAAATTAATAAGTAAATAAAGCCTGGCCATAACGTTGACAAAATGCGTAGCTCGTAAATAAACCACCTCGATACTTGTGCGATGTTTGACTTAATACTAAAAATTACTAGTATAAAAACCACTCTTGTGTAATATTGGGGTTGCTAGAGTTAAGACTAATTAGCAAAAGTGGCGCCTATATTATTTTCTACTCTATTTATCAAACGTATAGTAATAAAATTCTACCATTTTATCATGTGTACACTACATACATACATACATATTTATCGTGTGTACATACATCCTTTGCTAGGGATTAGACCAAAGCGATGAGAGTTAGCCACTGAAGATAGCGCAGCTAACACAGTCAATCGCCGGCATGTGGCAATGACTACACTATCCTAACACTATCGAATCCTATTAAAACCGTGTAAAATATACATCATATATTTTATACAACGCACATAATGCAATTCATAAAACATATACAATATGTTTTATAAAACATATAAAATATATTTTATAAAACACATAATGTAATTTATAAAACATATACAACATATTTTATGAAACACACAATGTAATTTATAAAACATATACAACATATTTTATAAAACACAATGTATTTTATAAAACATATACAACATATTTTATAAAACACATAATGTAATTTATAAAACATATGCAACATATTTTATAAAACACATAATGTAATTTACTAAACATATACAACATATTTTATAAAACACATAATGTATTTTATAAAACATATACAACATATTTTATAAAACACATAATGTAATTTATAAATCATATACAATATATTTTATAAAACACATAATGTATTTTATAAAACATATACAACATATTTTATAAAACACATAATGTAATTTATAAAACATATGCAACATATTTTATAAAACACAATGTATTTTATAAAACATATACAACATATTTTATAAAACACATAATGTAATTTATAAAACATATGCAACATATTTTATAAAACACAATGTATTTTATAAAACATATACAACATATTTTATAAAACACATAATGTAATTTATAAATCATATACAATATATTTTATAAAACACATAATGTAATTTATAAAACATATGCAACATATTTTATAAAACACATAATGTATTTTATAAAACATATACAATATATTTTATAAAACACATAATGTAATTTACTAAACATATGCAACATATTTTATAAAACACATAATGTAATTTATAAATCATATACAATATATTTTATAAAACACATAATGTAATTTACTAAACATATACAACATATTTTATAAAACACATAATGTAATTTATAAAACATATACAACATATTTTATAAAACACATAATGTAATTTATAAATCATATACAATATATTTTATAAAACACATAATGTAATTTACTAAACATATACAACATATTTTATAAAACACATAATGTAATTTATAAAACATATACAACATATTTTATAAAACACATAATGTATTTTATAAAACATATTGGTGGTGCCAAGGGTAAATTTTGAGGTCCTTCCTCACCTCCCCAATAGCACACCACGTGGCGGCGGTAGTATAATAAATTGCCCTACCTCCTGGACTGGTGCGGCCTTCGATAATATAACTCAAGAGCAGTGGACGGCAGGACAATCAAATCAATCGTTGCATCCGATTGATCATATGGGAAGGAAAATCTGGTCACTAACCTTAACCTCCCGAAACTGCACTTCTCCCAATTCGGCAAGCCTGGAGACGTCTGGCAGCGGTCGTCGAGGTTCGATTGATTGCACACGGTGGTATTAGAGTCTTTTTAGTCACACACAAATGGCGGTTTAAATTATTAAAAATTAGCACATATATATGGCTGCAGAGCGGGTCGCCAAGCGCGCGCGATCGTGTGGGATTTTCGACTTATTACTATTATTGGGGCGGTGGTGCGGTTTTTGTCCCTCCAATGTCATTACGTGACGACATAACATCGTTGGCCAATGAGCCTCCTTAGAAGGGCACAGATCGGAAGATGTCGGTGTGACTGACTTCATTCCGATCATATAATCAAGGAAATGAACCAATCGAAATAATTGGCCTAAACACATATACAACATATTTTATAAAACACATAATGTAATTTATAAATCATATACAATATATTTTATAAAACACATAATGTATTTTATAAAACATATGCAACATATTTTATAAAACACAATGTATTTTATAAAACATATACAACATATTTTATAAAACACATAATGTAATTTATAAAACATATGCAACATATTTTATAAAACACAATGTATTTTATAAAACATATACAACATATTTTATAAAACACATAATGTAATTTATAAAACATATGCAACATATTTTATAAAACACAATGTATTTTATAAAACATATACAACATATTTTATAAAACACATAATGTAATTTATAAAACATATGCAACATATTTTATAAAACACATAATGTAATTTATAAAACATATGCAACATATTTTATAAAACACAATGTATTTTATAAAACATATACAACATATTTTATAAAACACATAATGTAATTTATAAAACATATGCAACATATTTTATAAAACACATAATGTAATTTATAAAACATATGCAACATATTTTATAAAACACAATGTATTTTATAAAACATATACAACATATTTTATAAAACACATAATGTAATTTATAAAACATATATAACATATTTTATAAAACACAATGTATTTTATAAAACATATACAACATATTTTATAAAACACATAATGTAATTTATAAAACATATGCAACATATTTTATAAAACACAATGTATTTTATAAAACATATACAACATATTTTATAAAACACATAATGTAATTTATAAAACATATGCAACATATTTTATAAAACACAATGTATTTTATAAAACATATACAACATATTTTATAAAACACATAATGTAATTTATAAAACATACACAATATATTTCATACGATATATATTTTATCAAATATACATATTTCTGTTCAGTAGTTTTCATGTGATTCGCGAACAAATAGACATACATTCTAAAAACCATATTTTTCAAATCTGCTTTGTTTCGTTTTTTATTGCTTATTTAAATCATTGCATAATCTCGGGCTGTCTTTAGATATACTATCATAGATAGATACATTTTTTTTTATTGCAGGAGATCAGCAGACAGGCAGACGGCCCACTTGATGGAAAGCGGTTACCATTGCCTATGGACATTTGCAACAGCAACGTTGCTACAAATGCGCTGCTGCTCTCTGAAGGGAGATTGAAACCTGGTCACTAATGCCGGAACACAACTCAAGGTTGTTATGGCGACATACTTTTGACCAGGGGTGGTAGCCATCCAGTCGGGCAAATTTCATATACTTACAGGTGAATTTTTCAAGTGGACCTCTGTGGCCAGATTAAATATAGAGAAAAATAGTCAAAGGAGTTACTGGACCGATGTTGATAAAAACTAAAGTGATACCACTTTCGTTGATATGTCAGAGAGGGGATTAAAAATCGAATTAATTAAAGAAATAAAAGTTTTCTGTGTCACAGTGAATGAATTCTCTCTAATATGACATGTTACTATGTTTAAAATATTAAACATACATCATTTGGTGTATTAATACAGTATCTTTTTTCGTAATTCTGACTAGGGTAATTAATTTTTCAAAAATGCAATGATACCACTTTTTCATCAAAATCAGGCCCGAGACTTCTTTTGAGTATTTTTTTCTCTTGAACTTTTCATTCATTCACTTGCCTTACCATCGGTTGAATTTTGACATTACTTGTATGGGAGCTGCATACATCCAATCATTACAGCGGACAACGGAGAACTGGCTAACGCAAAGCGGGATCGCTCGTATTAATAGTAATATTAATAATAATAAACCCGCAGGGGGGCTTTGTGGCGAAGCCTTAGATGAGTAGCGACACCTCATACCTCACTCCGGGGGCCAAGGCAAGCCCCCCCCCCCCCCCCCGCCTCCGTGCTTGCCTTAGCTGGCCGGCACGGAGTGGAGATCGCTAGAGCTAAGACTCAAGCTCCAGGGGTGGAAGTGATAAATGGCATCACGTCAGAAGTAGCTTCGGTGAACCTGCAGCCCACCTCTCTACACCCCTTAGCCACTCACACCCATGTTGCCCCGGCCTTCTATGGCATTTTTAGGGGCCCATGCAGGGAGTGGCGAGTCACCGTCTGCCCGTTTTTCCATGTTCCCTGAACATTGCGACGAGCAGACGCCATAGTCCCGCAATAGCCCGGTACTTTTTGTCCTCATTTCCCACAATAGTTCTACGCTGGCCGGGGCTTGTCCTTGGGTGCATCACTATATCGAGGGGTGAAAGGCTATTTGTTTTAAGCGACGTTTTGCGACAGAATTGACTTGATGGTTTTCTTGTATCCTAATGTCTCAAACTTAAGGAATTATAGCGAACCTGATTTCCAATTAAAACCTACAGATTTTTTCTTTTTTAAATATAGTATGTAGTTTACTAATGAAGTCTTTTTGTGGGTCATTGAAACTTCAAACTCCTCTATCGACACCATTTCGCAAATGTCGCTTAAAACAAATAACCTTTGACCCCTCGATATGTTGTAGACAGGGATAATCGCCGGCCAGTGTCACGCCACATTTACATTAAATTTGTCAAAGGGCCTCTAAGTGTTGGCCTTCCCATGGCCCCACGCAAGCCTTCCCAATGTCCGGGCCATTTTCATGGCCCGTGATCTTGAAAGAAATATTTTCTTGATCTAAAGAAACACACGTTTACATTATAACAGAACAGTTCGTTGCACTGCAAAAGTATAAAACTGTGCTGCAGTGACAACTCCCATCTCAAAACAATGAAGTATATTACAGTACTAGAGTTTACCCCGCGGCTCCGCCGCGCGTCAAACTCTAGTCCGTACCTCTCGTGTTAAGAGCAGGCGTTAATACAGGATATATTGTATTGTATTTTTATGTCGGTGCTATTTGCCCTCGGAAGATTACTTCATTTTATATCGTAAACTATCCCATCTACCGGGATGAATAGTATCTATGTCCATTTTCGGTATTCAGACAGACAGATCGAGTAAAAGTCGCATTTGTTTAAAGATTATAAATTTTTATATCTATAAACTTCATAAATGATTGGTCCCCCATACAAACTTTAATACCCTATTTCAACCCGTTCTAGTTTTATTTATATAACTAAATATTGTGTAAACTACACAAACGACCAAAACTACCAAACGTACTAAAACTGCCGAAACTACCAAATCTACCAACCAAAACTACCAAATCCACCAATCAAAACTACCACAATTACTAAATCTACCAATCAAAACTACCACAACTATCAAAATTGCCAAACAAAACTACCAAAACTACCTAAACGACCAAATTGACCAAAATAAACAAAATGAAGAAAACCACAAATAAAAAACCTATCCTAGTTTCCGGGATAAACTTTACATAAATCTATCCCAAAATCTATCCCAGTATCCGGGATGAAAAGCATCCCTTGGCCACCCTCGGTTATCAAATTACATATGTACCGAGTATCAGCCAAATCGGTCGAATAGTCTTTCCATAAAAGGATAACAAACAGAGAGACAAATATACTTTTATCCCGGAAACTATCCCATTTTCCGGGATAAAAAGTATCCTATGTTCATTCTCGGCATCGAAAATATATATATACTGAGTTTCAGCCAAATCGGTCCAGTAGTTTTTACGTGAAAACGGAACAGACAGACAGACAGAGTTACTTTCGCATTTATAATATTAATAGGGATTATACCACAGGATCCGTTGCATTGCGAATATAATGAACTTAAAACTAAATATAGAAAATAACGAAATCAAGCGTCGTTCGCGCTTAGTTGCTCTATCTCGCTCGCGCATCATCCGTCCCGGTCA
Organism: Dendrolimus kikuchii; assembly: GCA_019925095.2. Lineage (NCBI taxonomy): Eukaryota > Metazoa > Arthropoda > Insecta > Lepidoptera > Lasiocampidae > Dendrolimus > Dendrolimus kikuchii. The sequence continues at coordinate 38,307,964 of CM034387.1, forward strand.
CACATTGTGCTATGTATGTACTAGCTATACGACTTATTCATACATACATACATACATACATAACTTCACGCCAGTTCCCTTGCGGGGTAGGCACGAACGACAGAGTGCCATTTAGGCTTATTCTTACACACCTCACTTGCCTCTTTGACATTCATAACTCTTGTCATGCAAGCTCGTCTGTTCTTAAGGCTCCTGACATCACCTTCTGCTAGTACACGATCAATTTGATCATGGAAGCTGTGTCGTGGCCTTCCACGACTTCTGCATCCATCCACTTTTGCATTGTATATCTGTTTAGTCATTCTTTCATCATGCATTCTTTCCACATGCCCGAACCTTCACCCCGACACTCTCTTATTCATATTTGTATATAATTGTGACCGTTTCACAAAATAAATGAGTTCCCTTCAGTTCACATGAAGTATTATTTAACCTACCACCTGATTCTACACTTGTATGGAGCCTATGTCAAATTTTAACCGATAGTAAGGCAACTAAACGGTCGTTAAGATGTAAGCCGGCCTATAGTATCGGATTTGGCCCAATTGTGAATTCACCTGTATACATATTGTCTGCGATAAACAGAGCTTTTTCAATCATTACAACCTCATTTCATTACTTCATAATATTATTTTAAAACATGTCACTCGCCTTATATACGTCTATCATAAACACTACTAATAAATAATATATATAAATTATAAACATAAAAAGCTGTACAACACGAAATATACAAGTGAAAACAACACAGACTTTTACATACATACATACATAACTTCACGCCAGTTCCCTCGCGGGGTAGGCACGAACAACAGAGCGCTATTTAGGCTTATTCTTACACACCTCACTTGCTTCTTTGACATTCATAACTCTTGTCATGCAAGCTCGTCTATTCTTAAGGCTCCTGACATCACCTTCTGCTAGTACACGATCAATTTGATCAATTTAAATTTAATATATTAACAAAACACATATGTATAAACATGATTTTTGCAAACTGCCAGGTTTCAATATTTTTGGACTACGTACAACACCAGTCTGCGAACTACATAACTAATAACGTAATAATAACAATGGGCGGTGATTTTACATATCAAGACTCGAATATGTGGTATAGAAATTTGGATAAATTAATCGAGTAAGTTTCCAATGTGTTTGGTTATATTCGGTTTACTAATCAAAAGTTAAAAAAAATCACAAAATAAGCTTTTTTAAAAAGGTTTCTAAATACAAGCTTTTGAGATCTTGGATGTCATGTAGCAGCAGAGTGCTAGCCAAGACGAGTGAAACGAGCCCAAACACGACGGGTCTATCTTGTTTAGTACAGGAGTTCCTCATCATCAGATCAGATCCATGGTACCATATTATTGAATTGTCACGCGATATACATATGCGTGCAAAATTTCAGCTCAATCGGAAACCGGGAAGTTGGTCAAATTTAACTTGCAAGATTCCACCCGAACTTACATACATGCATCCATTGCAACTTAAATAAAAGCTTGTAAAAAGTGGAAACCCTGCCCAAATAGTTAATATCTCGTACTGTCTTACCCAAATCTCTCCTTGCTGGTACACTTACCTTATTAGTCAGGCAGTCATTGAAATCTTTCTTCATGACAGAGGAACTCCTGTGTTCCTATGACCACCTTCCGACTCCATCATCAGTTCAGCTCTATGGTACCATATTATTGCATTGTCACGCGATGTACATACGCGTGCAAAATTTCAGCTCAATCGGAAACCGGGAAGTTGGTCAAATTTAACTTGCAAGATTCCACCCGAACTTACATACATACATCCATTGCAAGTTAAATAAAAGCTTGTAAAAAGAAAACACCAAGGCTACGTTCCAGAAGGCACTCACAACGAACACGGTCACGACCGCGATTTTTCCCGTTTCACTTGTCTGCGGACGTTACAATCGTAAACTCTAGTGGAACGGATTATGGGGCGTTGATGTCCTAAACGACGAAATACATTATAAATGTCATTGGTTGATTTGAAAATCGCGCCTTTTTCAATGTCAAGAGATAGAGAGAATTAATGCTCTGTGGTCAACGCCCACTTTGACCCAGTTGGAGTTTTTGGCGGGAACTGAAAGGGGACGTTGTGCTGTGCAGTTTTATTTTCTAAAAATGTGTAAAATCACTCTAAAATGAACAATAGTTTTTGAGTAGTAATTATGTGTTTTTGTGAGAAATGTGAACTGTATAGTCAAATGTGGCCTTTCGAGTTTTCACAAGAACTCCGTTGAATGGTGTGGATTGTAGCCTACAATACAACTGCGCCTGGCTTAAAGGCCTAGTTGCCAAGCCTGAAACATAAAAAAATAATTGACCCAGCTCTTGACATGGGTCGTTGTGAGCGCTGCGTGATCGGAAATGATTACGTCATTAGTGACGTTAGCGCCACGACCATAACCATTTTGGGCGTTGTGAGATACTGAAGGATCGCGTCCTAAATATAACCTTAATATGAGATAAGTTTAAAAAAAAAAAATCTCTACTGAACGTAAAGTCCGCGCCACAAAACAGGGGGCCATACACAAATAACGTCACACGAATTTTGTTTTTGTTTTTGATCCCTCTCCCGTCCAGGTCACATTCGTGAGACTTCTCTCTCCCTAGTGTGACGTGACATATATTGCAATTTTGCATCAATAAATTATTACTAACCGTGCGCAGAAGGTGTGCCGATAGCCTCATGATGTCACGCGTCGATGGTTAGTATGGTTGACAAAAAAGGTTACATAAATAGTTGTTGCGATAAATTTATTATTGTAAATATTTTACATAAGTATATACAATAATAGGAAGTAATACAATACAATAATAGTAAGTAGTCATCGGCAAACCTTCTGCGCGCGGCTTATAAATTAAAAAAAAACATCAGCTCCTTAAGTTTTATCTCTATTTAAATTACTTTTTAATAATTTAAACACAAATAAATATTTTGAAATTTTTTGTTAATAGTTAAAATTTTGATGTTTTGAAGCTTAAGTATATTTATTAGATTTTGAAATGTTGCGTCACGAAATTTAGGACCCCTCGCATTCTTTATCACACAATGTAACACTTCGTCAACCCTCCCCCCCCCCCCTTCCTTAACGTGCGACGTTAATTACGGATGCCCCCCCAAGTCTCATAGACGCAGCGCTACAATCGCAGTACTTAATCTTGCCGAAGCAAATATTTGCTAATCCGTAAATCGATGTAGGCAATTACCGAATAATAAGTACAAAATATTGCATAATTAAAGTTGTAAATTTATTTCCTGGCTACTTTACGAACGCGATTGTATAGAATAACGGAGCTGCCACTTTTAGTTCCTTTATTTTCCGTGGGACTTCTTTCGTGGCGCGGAGTCTATGTTTAGTTCCAGAGGTTGTTGTTAGTTTTACTACAAGTACGGATGTATGTGTTGTGTTTGTTGCCTGTACTTTCGAAGATGTGTCCGAATATATTTGTATATTTATTTTATTTTAGAAAGGCTTACACTCTATTATATACAAGTGATAGTAATAACAATATTTAGAAAAAATGCTGCTAACAATTAGTGTTGGTCGTACATTCATCAATAATACGGTGGATGCAGATCTGATCTGATTCATATCCTTCCAGACCTATTCATCTCTAGTTCAAAGAATACGCTTATATGGAGGGCAGAGGTAAGGAGAATCATCTCATATAGGAAAATAGTTGAAGAAGTGTCCAGTTGTAAGCTGTAAATAACAGTTCAAAAACCGTCCGCAACGGCGCTGATGTAGACAAAGGGTATGGTGTGAATGTAGCTGTTGTCGACGAATCGAAGTATGCCGAGTTAAAAAAATAATATCTTTCGCGATTAGAGTAGTTGGTGACAGTACACTGTTATAAGCCGTCAACTATTTACGTAGTACAAAGTAATTTACTCAATATAACCTCAAACAATTGTTATGTGAAAACGTGAAAAGTGATTTTATTTCGTGTATTTTGAATAATAATAATAATTTATTTCAGATCCATAATTTCAACACACTTTTACAACTTATTATTATAAAATTAAATTAAATTAAATTAAAAAAAAAACCTTCAAAATAACAATAATAAAATTAACAAAAAATGTCCATCAGTCAGTCAGTCAGTCAGTCGGTCAGTAATATGCTTAGTGATTTTGTAATATTTAAGTTTATAAAACTAAAACACTATAATACTACTGTAATAACTTTTGGTAATAATTACTACTTTAAAATTCACCCTGATGCTAAAGTGGCGCCGCCCTAATTTAATGCATTCTCCTTACCTCTACGCTCCATAGCTTATGATTACCATTAATTTATTATGAAATTTCTAACAAAAAAACACTTTGCAATACCGCCACGCTATTTAAACAAGCTTAGTCCGTTTCAAATCAAAGGCTTTTTATTAGTAAAAATGTATTTTTAGGTATTCAAATTTAAAAGCCGCTAAAGATGGTCTGGGAATCAGATTGTTCTATTCAACGCCGAATTGCTATTTGAAAGCTGTCAAGGAAGCGAAGTAAGTATATTTTGATCGATATATCTGGTTGGTATGGTTTAAAGTTTAGCCTTATAATATATGGCTAATGGCTAATAATTTATTTATCCGTGCAGGAACGGAGAAAGAATACAATTTCGTGCGGCCGGGCGGCCTGTCGTAAGAGGCGACAGAACAACCCACAGCCAGGTGGTTTGGGCTACCACCCCTGGTCTAAAGCATGTCGCCATAACAACCTCGAGTTGTGTTCCGGCATTAGTGACCAGGTTCCAGTGACCCTTAAGAGAGCAGCAGCGCATTTGTAGCAACTTTGGTGTTGCAAATGTCCATAGGCGATGGTAACCGCTTTCCATTAAGTGGGCCGTCTGCCTGTCTGCTGAACTCCTGCAATTTTTTTTTTTTTAATATTAAAATTAGCCAGTCTTCTGGGGCACTTTCCCATAGAAGACGGTGATCTAGGCTCAGTATTCTACTCATAGTCTTGAGGGACTATGGGTAGAATACAATAGAAATAAGTTTTCTTTTATTGTATTAGATTATTTATGGTATTGGATATAATTTAAAAAATAAATTAATTAAAAACAGATAAAACATGTTTTGAAAAAAATCTGTGAAGTGTTGTATTTCAACACGGACTCAGCTCAAAGGTTTTGTAACAGCGCCGTAAAATTCACAATAAAAAACTGACACTGACAGCACTATTGGAGTCTTTGGCGCGAACTTGAAACGTTTACTCTATACCTACAGTCGGCTACAGTATTATTTGAAAAAAAGTATATAATATTTATTTTAATGAACGATAATTATAGGATATTGATTGATTTTAACGAAGATTTCTGTGTTTGTGTTGAAAATATCAACTACTTGTGAATTACAAGATTATTTAAAAAATGATGAAAGATGACTGTCAGGCGAGAGGCTTACATTTGAATGCGAAGAAAACAAAGGTTATGGTGTTTGAAAGAGAAGAAACCATTACGAATGCAAGGATATTGGTCGATGATGTTATGCTGGAGCAAGTGAATGAGTTTGTATATCTTGGATGTGCTTTTAGCAGGAATGGAAGGTACACCGCTGATATAGAAAGAAGAGTGAATTTGGGGAATAGTGTGAATGGAGCGTTAGGTAAACTTCTAGGCGCTAAGAACCTCAGCCAGAAGGCCCAGCTCGCCGTACACAACGCGGTGCTGGTACCTACGCTCACGTATGGATGCGAGAGTTGGGTATGGAAGGGAGAGCATGAAAGTAGAGTAAACGCCGTCGAGATGCGAGCACTGCGCAAAATCTGCGGAGTGACGCTCGCGGACCGCGTTCGCAATACCGAAGTAAGAAAGAGAGTTGGTCTGAAAGAGAGTGTCGGGGTGAAGGTAAGGAAAGACACACCAGGCCACGACACACCTTCCATGATCAAATTGATCGTGTACCAGCAGCAGGTGATGTCAGGAGCCTTAAGAACAGACGAGCGTGCATGACGAGAGTTATGAACGTCAAAGAAGCAAGTGAGGTGTGTAAGAATAAGCGTGAATGGCGCTCTGTTGTCCGTGCCTACCTCGCAAGGGAACTGGCGTGAAGTTATGTATGTATGTATGCATAGGTACGTTATTTCTTCGAATATAGTTTTTTTTTTTTTAATTTATCGCTTTGTCTTTCAGTCCCACGTTACCCACAAAGCAAGATGATTTCTTCCCTTACGCGAGCGATTCGACCGCTTATTGGACAGGATATTTTACTTCGAGACCTACCACTAAGTACTTCGAGAGGCAGGGGGGCAGTTATTTGCAGGTAAATATACATACATACATACATAACTTCACGCCAGTTCCCTTGCGGGGTAGGCACGAACAACAGAGTGCCATTTAGGCTTATTCTTACACACCTCACTTGCTTCTTTGACATTCATAACTCTTGTCATGCAAGCTCGTTTTGTTCTTAAGGCTCCCGACATCACCTTCTGCTGGTACACGATCAATTTGATCATGGAAGGTGTGTCGTGGCCTTCCACGACTTCTGCATCCGTTCACTTTTGCATTGTATATCTGTTTAGTCATTCTTTCATCATGCATTCTTTCCACATGCCCGAACCACCGGAGCATTCCTTTCCTTATATAGGTAAATATCATTATATTAATACGTGAAGCGAGAACTTTGTGCCCCGTTTTTACGAAATTTGCGCGGACGGAGGTGTATGAAATTGCGCCCCGCGGTCTCACCTGCATGGTAATGGACAGTCGTTATATTTTAGATAATTCACACTATATCTTTATAAATTATAGCCTATGTGTTAGTCTGATGTGTAGGCTATATTGTTGTAAAGTTTCATCGAAATCCATTCAGTAGTTTTTGCGTGGAAGAGTAACAAACGTACACACAGCCAGGGCTTTTTTTTGGTGGGGGCACGCAGTGCCCTTGAAGGAAGTTTCGAAAATATCAAAAAATTGCCATAAAACTGAAATAATGAAAAAAATTTGTTAACTTTTACAAAAAAAAAAAATTTTTTTTAATAGCCCAAAATGATTAAAATACAAAATCTAATCTATCTTTCCTGAACAGTTACTGCGTCGCGTACAAAAATGTATAGACTTACAACTTCTGAGAATTTGCGTACCCCCAAGAAAGAAGTAAGAAAAAAAGGCCTGCGTACATCCATACATATATCCATACATTCTTACAAACTTTCGCGTTTGTAATATTAGTAGGATATAGAAGGAGTGCAGAACGCTAATATTGTTTAAAATTAGGCATAAAAAATATATTAAATCAATTTAAAAAAAAACATTACACACACTACCATGTATTTGACACACGCACACGCATATATATTACATACATACATACATAACTTCACGCCAGTTCCCTTGCGGGGTAGGCACGAACAACAGAGTGCCATTTAGGCTTATTCTTACAATCCTCACTTGCCTCTTTGACATTCATAACTCTTGTCATGCAAGCTCGTCTGTTCTTAAGGCTCCTGACATATATATATTCTTTGGTTTATTGTTAAAGTCAATTTAACCGTGTAGCCTTGGCGAAATCTGTGACTATGGAAGTTTTTTTTTAAGTTTAAGGCTTGGCAACTAGGTCTTTAAGCCAGACGCCATTGTATTGTAGGCTACAATCGACGTCATTCAACGGAGTTCTTGTGAAAACTCCAAAGGCCACATTTGGCTATATAGTTCACATTTCACACACAAACACATAATTACTACTCAAAAACTATCAATATCCTACAACTATTGGTCATTTTAGAGTAATTTTACACATTTTTAGAAAATAAAACTGCACAGCACTACGTCCCCTTTCAGTTCCCGCCAAAAAACCGGATTATAGAAGTATAGTCTTTGACAACAGAATCTTGATAATGTTCAAACTTATAATTTAAATTAATTAGTATGGTCGACATAATATTTTCTTAAGTTTTCGCGACTTGTATACATAATAAAACTACGTTTTAACGGTTTTTTTTTTTTTTTTTTATTGCACGAGTTCAGCAGACAGGCAGACAGCCCACTTGATGGAAAGCGGTTACCATCGCCTATGGACATTTGCAACACCAAAAGTTTTACAAATGCGCTGCTGCTCTCTTAAGGGAGACTGGAACCTGGTCACTAATGCCGGAACACAACTCAAGGTTGTTATGGCGACATACTCTAGACCAGGGTTGGTAGCCATCCAGTCGGGCAAATGCCCTACCACCTGGCTGTGGGTTGTTTTGTCGCCTCTTACGACAGGCCGCCCGGCCGCAGGAAATTGTATTCTTTCTCCGTTCCTGCACGGATAAGGTAAGTAAGGTTTAAGCGCGGTAATTTTATTTGATTTTGGTTTTTCCGACGTTTCGGCCACTTTTCAGTGGCCGTGATCACGGATTGTTTAAAACAAAAAACAAAATTAAAATTAACAAGTTGGCGGTAGGCTAAATAAAACTTTAACAATACTCGTTGACACTTGACATCTTTGTCTTCCGTGATCACGGCCACTGAAAAGTGGCCGAAACGTCGGAAAAACCGAAATCAAATAACATCACCGCGCTTAAAACCGTTAAAACGTAGTTTTATTAGTATGGTCGAATTTAGACTACTGGGCGAACACTAGTGTTAAATAAGTCGGCAATCTGCATGTTGTTTTATATAGACTGCCAAAACGCGGTGAATTTAAAAAATACAGTGTGGCAACACCAAATTATATCGTGCAGGAACGGAGAAAGAATACAATTTCCTGCGTTGAAGCGGCCTGTCGTAAGAGGCGACTAAACAACCCACAGCCAGGTGGTAGAGTATTTGCTCGACTGGATGGCGACCACCTCTGGTCTAGAGTATGCCGCCATAACAACCTTGTGTTGTGTTCCGGCATTAGTGACCAGGTTCCAGTCTCCCTTAAGAGAGCAGCAGCGCATTTGTAGCACCTTTGTTGTTGCAAATGTCCATAGGCGATGGTAACCGCTTTCCATCTAGTGGGCCGTCTGCCTGTCTGCTGAACTCCTGCAATAAAAAAAAAAAAAAAAAAATATTACCATAAAGCATTTATACAGTACTATCTGCCGCGTGAACACTTTCTTGGGCGTCAAAGAAATAATTACAATCAAATATAGCATAAATCACTTAGGAATAGTGTAGCTTTCTACTGGCGAAAGTATTTTCACAATAGATTCTGTAGTTCAAGAGATTACTTTCTACAGACAAACAAACTTATAAATGTTGTCTTTTTATAATATTACTATAGATGACGGCCTCTGTGGTTGAGCGGGTTAAGCCTTTGCGGGTCTACGTCACTACAACGCAAAGGCTCCGGGTTCGATTCCTGGTATAGTAAATTTCGGAAACGTATTTTCTCCGTTATTTACTATGGTCTGGGTGTCTGGGATCGGTCCCAGAGTAATCCGTTGTATATTACCTATAACACAAGCCTTACTTGCTTAATTTGGGGATATACAACATGTGTGTTTGTCTGCCGATTAATTTAATTTAATTTAATTAGATGTAAACGATCTTGTTTTTCTTTAAAATCGGAGTCTTTCATCGGTTGCTTTTTCTCGAATTTGGAAATCATGCAAAACTATAACTTCCACACGTCACTTGTAATGATTTTAATCTAGTAAATGCAGTACACACAATTACACGAAATTTCCTGCTTTGGGGCGGTCTGTCGTAAGAGGCGACTTAACAACCCACATCCAGGTGGTAGGGCATTTGTCCGATTGGATGGCTACCACCCCTGCTCTAGAGTATGTCGCCATAACAACCTTGAGTTGTGTTTCGGCATTAGTGACCAGGTTGCAGTCTCCTTTAAGAGAGCAGCAGCGCATTTATAGCACCTTTGGTGTTGCAAATGTCCATAGGCGATGGTAACCGCTTTCCATCAAGTGGGCCGTCTGCCTTACTGCTGAACTCATGCAATAAAAAAAAAATTGTCAAGGGACCTCTACGTGTTGGGCTTCCCATGGCCCCACGCAAGCCCTCCAGAAGTCCGGATCCATTTTTATAGCCCGTGGTGAATGGAAATGACAATAGCTCCGTTCCATTAGAGATTCACAACGACCACGCTCACGACCGAGATTTTTCCCGTTCCACTTGCTTGCCGGTGTTACAATCGTAAACCCAAGTGGAACGGCTATTCGACCCACCACTTCATATGGGTCGTTGTGAGCGTTGAGTGATCGAAATGGATGACGTCGTTAGTGACGTTTTCGCCACGACCACAAAGACTGCGGTCGCCCTGTGGAACGGCTAACGGAGCATTTTGGGCGTCGTGAGCTACTTGCGGAACGCGTTGAATGTTTTGGTAAAATGACATTGACATTTGTATGAGTATTGCCATGTAAAAATTTTGTGCATAATTCAAGCGTCTCGTTAGCCTTTAGTGTTCACTGTTTTTGAAATTTAATTTGATTTTAAATAATCTCTACGCAGATGGCGAAGCAATTGCAAGTGCTGTCGGGATTGAACCCTCACAATTTGTTCGTTTTGAACGAATTGAAAAGTGCGATGGGTAAGTATTAATAGATGACTGTAAGCAGTTATTACAAAGATATAAGATATATATTGTTACAACTCAGGTCCCGACAAAAACAAAATCCACCTGCAGCTCTGAAACAAAGCACATTTATTACCCGTCGGCATTTAAACTAATAACATTGAAATTCTTTTATGATCGTCTTCTTTCGTTTACTTATTGGCATACGGCCTATTGTTGCATTGTAATCATTAGCCAGGTGTTACGGATTGTAAAGTAAAAGCTGATTCTAGGAAATTCGGTCCACGCTGCCGGGCGGACATATTGCATTTGTGCAGTATAAAACAATGACCTGATTGATAACCACGAGCGAAGCGAGACGTGTGTACTACAATCGGGAATCTAAAAGTGACGAACTTTGCGCGTTTTATTGAATTACGACCTTCTGCATTACGTTTGGACTTGTGTTCGGTTATATTTGTACCTGTGTTATACGTGTTTGTATAGTTCTAATAAACTCGCGACTCGTAACAATATTATTATATAACGTTGTTCGCGAGCTTACGCCAAACGTCAAGATATATGCTAAAGAACACGGAACGCGCGCTTCAAATATTGACAGCGTTAGCCGTTAGGGGATTTCCCTGTCTTAATATAACTAAGTATCGAGACAATAAATGATATTAGCCTGTTTTAGTTTTTTATTGAAATTCAATTACCAAAGGAGTATTTCCATCATATTCAAAAGTACTACATAAATGCAAGCAAATTTAAAACTAAAGTAAAATAAACTCACCCTAAAAGGGGGCAATCAATCTATATTATATTAGTGAGTACCCTTGTTTGGAGAAGACTCTGATTGACATTTGCCTATTCAAAAACTTACGACTAAACAGCGCTAGAGTCCTACGTGACTCAAGTACACTTGGCATTAATTTTGCCGGGAACTTTTTATTTTTTGACTACTGAGGGTGAATTCGTAACCGAGCTAGTGAGTGCGTTCATGACTGACACAGTGAGTGAGTTCATGACTGGCCCGGTGAGTGAGTTCATGACTGACCCGGTGAGTGAGTTACTGAATAAATCAGTGAGTGAGTGTACGACTGACCCAGTGAGAAAGTTCACGACGGACCCGGTAAGTGAGTTATTGAATAAGTCAGTGAGTGAGTTTATGACTGACCCAGTGAGTGAGTTCATATCTGACCCGCTGAGTGAGTTATTGAATAAGTCATTAAGTGAGTGTATGACTTACCCAGTGAGTGAGTTCATCATTGCCCCGGTGAGTGAGTTATTCAATAAGTCATTGAGTGAATGTATGACTAACCCAGTGAGTGAGTTCATGACTGACCCAGTGAATGAGTTCATGACCCACCCAGTGAGTGAATTCATCACTGACCCGGTGAGTGAGTTATTGAATAAGTCATTAAGTGAGTGTATGACTGACCCAGTGAGTGAGTTCATCATTGCCCCGGTGAGTGAGTTATTCAATAAGTCATTGAGTGAATGTATGACTAACCCAGTGAGTGAGTTCATGACTGACCCAGTGAATGAGTTCATGACCCACCCAGTGAGTGAATTCATCACTGACCCGGTGAGTGAGTTATTGAATAAGTCAGTGAGTCAGTTCATGACTGACCCAGTGAGTGAGTTGTACGTCAGTGAGTGAGTGTATGACTGACCCAGTGAGTTCGTGAGCGTGCGAATCATTAAGCTACTACGACTTAGAGTAGGCGTGTTGCATAATTTCAGGTATTATGCAACATCACGACGCAATAACTGGGACGGAAAAGGAACACGTTGCTCACGATTACGAGAGGATACTGAATCAAGCCATCGACGACTCTTTGATTATCGCCAGGCAGGCTTTCAAGTACGCCTAATTTATATCTCACTTAGATCTTCCAAAAAGTCCACTAATAATAACACTTATAGGTTACTTACACACGTAGTTGTACGGCAATATACATACTTGTATACTAACATATTTGTTTTGACACATATGAATCTGCAGGGACGCAGTTATTTGCATACATACATACATACATAACTTCACGCCAGTTCACTTGCGGGGTAGGCACGAACAACAGAGCGTCATTTAGGCTTATTCTTACACACCTCACTTGCTTCTTTGTCTGTTCTTAAGGCTCCTGACATCACCCTCCGCTAGTACACGATCAATTTGATCATGGAAGGTGTGTCGTGGCCTTCCGCGACTTCTGCATCCATCCACTTTCCACATGCCCGAACCACCGGTGCATTCCTTTCCTTACCTTCACCCCGACACTCTCTTTCAGAGCAACTCTCTTTCTTACTTCGGTATTACGAACGCGGTCCGCGAGCGTCACTCCGCAGATTGTGCGCAGTGCTCGCATCTCGACCGCGTTGACTCTACTTTCATGCTCTCTCTTCCATACCCAACTCTCGCTGCCATACGTGAGCGTAGGTACCAGCACCGCGTTGTGTATGGCGAGCTGGGCCTTCTGGCTGAGGTTCTTAGCGCCTAGAAGTTTACCTAACGCTCCATTCACACTATTCCCCAAATTCACTCTTCTTTCTATATCAGCGGTGTACCTTCCATCCCTGCTAAAAGCACATCCGAGATATACAAACTCATTCACTTGCTCCAGCATAACATCATCGACCATTATCCTTGCATTCGTTCTTGTTTCATCTCTTTCAAACACCATAACCTCTAACATAAGTTATTTGCACTCTTAAAAAAAATCGATATACAAGTTTAGACGGCTTTTGCCAATTAATTTATCATATATTTCTATCTTTTTTTTAGCAAAGCGACACAAGGCGATATATTGAAACCGCCTCTCTATAGTTATGACAGATGCAGATTAAATGAATCCAGTTGCTACACTTCGGAGAACAGCGAGAAGTTTGTTGTGAGTAATTTTCTTAAACAACTTTACGCGAGCTGCATACGTCTAGTCATCGCAGCGGACAACGAACTACTGGCTAGCGCAACGCGGCATCGCGGGAGGTCACATATTAATAGTCGCTCCATCTCGCTCGCACATCATCCGTCCCGCTCACACACTGTGCTATATATTCTACTAGCTGTGCGACTTGTTAATATTTGTACTTAAGTTTACCGTTTCCAAAATAAATGAGTTCACTTCAGTCTGAGTCTGAAGTATCATTTATCTCTCTCTCGCAAAAAAAAATTCCCTTATGTGTGTATTATTATAATTGCCAAAATTGCTAGTAGTGAAGGCGAGTTTAATTAGCGCGCCCATCGAGACAAGCTGTGTGTGAACCACACAAATCTGTGATGATCACTAAAATGTCTATATCGCTGAAATGGGGCCTGTCGTAAGAGGCGACTTAACAACCCACAGCCAGGTGGTAGGGCATTCGCCCGACTGGATGGCTACCACCCCTGGTCTAGAGTATGTCGCCATAACAACCTTGAGTTGTGTTCCGGCATTAGTGACCGGGTTCCAGTCTCCCTTAAGAGAGCAGCAGCGCATTTGTAGCACCTTTGGTGTTGCAAATGTCCATAGGCGATGGTAAACGCATTTCATCGAGTGGGCCGTCTGTCTGTCTGCTGATCTCCTGCAATAAAAAAAATATGGGGAGGTCCTGCGTATAGCAGTGAGCAAGTAATGTGAACGAGTGAGGTGGGCGAATGAAACTCACTCAGTTTCCTAAAGCAAACCGTAGCTTACTTCAGGGGAACGTTTTATTGATTCTTAAAAGTTGCGGACTTACTTCATGAATTAAACTTTGATTCATAGAAATGCATAATTTTTGTTGAACATCGACTATTGATAGAACGGAACAAGACTGAGAACAAGACAGTTATAAGGATATAAAGAAAATAGATGGTGATTTAAGAGCAATACGCTTTAGTCGCTATTCATCAGAGTGAGTCAGATGAGTGAATGAGTTAATCGAATGAGTTCCAAAAAACATCGGAGTGACTGAGTGAGTTGATTGAGTGAGTTCCAAAAAACATCGGAGTGACTGAGTGAGTTGATTGAGTGAGTTCCAAAAAACATCAGAGTGACTGAGTGAGTTGATTGAGTGAGTTCCAAAAAACATCAGAGTGACTGAGTGAGTTGATTGAGTGAGTTCCAAAAAACATCAGAGTGACTGAGTGAGTTGATTGAGTGAGTTCCAAAAAACATCAGAGTGACTGAGTGAGTTGATTGAGTGAGTTCCAAAAAACATCAGAGTGACTGAGTGAGTTGATTGAGTGGGTTCCAAAAAACATCACAGTGACTGAGTGAGTTGATTGAGTGAGTTCCAAAAAACATCAGAGTGACTGAGTGAGTTGATTGAGTGAGTTCCAAAAAACATCAGAGTGACTGAGTGAGTTGATTGAGTGAGTTCCAAAAAACATCAGAGTGACTGAGTGAGTTGATTGAGTGAGTTCCAAAAAACATCAGAGTGACTGAGTGAGTTGATTGAGTGAGTTCCAAAAAACATCAGAGTGACTGAGTGAGTTGATTGAGTGGGTTCCAAAAAACATCACAGTGACTGAGTGAGTTGATTGAGTGAGTTCCAAAAAACATCAGAGTGACTGAGTGAGTTGATTGAGTGAGTTCCAAAAAAGATCAGTGACTGAGTGAGTTGATTGAGTGAGTTCCAAAAAACATCAGAGTGACTGAGTGAGTTGATTGAGTGAGTTCCAAAAAACATCAGAGTGACTGAGTGAGTTGATTGAGTGAGTTCCAAAAAATTTGTTTTATTAAATTATGTTTATGACCTTAGTGAATAATAGTAAACCCGCTATCGAGTCCTTCCTGTCCCGTCCTAGAGGCGGTCAACGCGTCGGCATTATTGTCCTCGGTGTTGCAATCGCGTTGAAATAAATTTCTTTAAATTTCAGGTGACATTGTACAATCCGTTGGCTTGGAAAGTCAATGAAACTGTCAGAATACCGGTATTAGAAGGATCGTATGAGGTTTACGCGCCTAATGGTAAGTATGTATACACTAGCTGTGCCCGCGACGTCGTTCGCGTGGAATTTGTTTTCAAGACCCCCCGATTTTGAAACATTCTTCATTGGTGCTCCGCTCCTATTGGTCTCAGCGTAATGATATATAGCCTATAGCCTTCCTCAATAAACGGGCTATCTAAAACTGAAAGAATTTTTCAAATCAGACCAGTAGTTCCTGAGATTAGCGCCTTCAAGCAAACAAACTCTTCAGCTTTATATATTAGTATAAGATTACTAGCTTCTGCCCGCGTGGAAAGTTTTTTAACTATCCCACGGGAACTCTTTAATTTTTCGGGATCAAAATATCCTATATGTTGACCAGGGATATAAGCTACCACCATACAAAATTTCATTTAAATCCGTCCAGTCGTTTCGGAGATTAGCCCGTACAAACAGACAGACAAACAGAGAAATTACTAAAATTTGAAAAAAAATCTAAATTAGTTCTATTTCACTTCTTATATCCCCCTGACTCGGTTTTTAGCATTTTTTTTCGTTGTACAGAAATTCGACCTCTACAATTTTATTATATGTATAGATATCGAGCTGTTACCTCCATTTTGTCGTAAGCGACAGTTGCAAAATGTATTTTAAACTATTATTTTGTTTTAAGACTTTCAGTTTTAAATTTAGTCGGGTCTA
The DNA here is from genome assembly GCA_019925095.2 of Dendrolimus kikuchii. NCBI lineage: Eukaryota > Metazoa > Arthropoda > Insecta > Lepidoptera > Lasiocampidae > Dendrolimus > Dendrolimus kikuchii. The sequence goes on from CM034387.1 coordinate 38,324,005, forward strand.
ATCTAACTAAAGTGAAAGTCTTAAAATAAAATAATGGTTTGAAATGCATTTTGCAACAAGAAATATATTTAGGACCAAATGTCACTTACGATAAAACGGCGGTAAAGGCTCGATATATGTACTCCTGTAAAATTCCTGTTTTAATCTCTAAAATTATCATTGACATCCGTTGAGCCGTCTGTGAGCTTTACTCAAGGGAAACTTAAACTGACGAAAATTCTAAATTTACCATGCCAGAAATCGAACCAGGAACCTCTGCTTTCCAATAAATCAGTTTCAGCTAGGCCGGTAAAGACTTAGTCCACCCAACTATAGGGGTCGTCTAGAGTAAAATTGCCTTATTTCTTTTTATTACAGGTGACAAAATTTTATCCCAGTTAGTGGACATACCAGACTTAGTCAAAAACATTCCAACGAGAAAATCTAAAGCGACACACGAAGTAGTATTCATTGCTTACTTACATCCGTTTGGTATTAAAAACTTTTACGTTAAACAAGTTAAGAAAGTTAAACGCGAAGTTAATTTTAACTATTACGAAACTCACTCGCAGGATATCAACAAAGATATAAACAATTTGGAAAATATAATCATTAAAGAAGATACGTCCAATGATATATACGATAGTTATGTGATGAGAGACGATGATAATTTACATCTAACTAAAGCTAACAAAGAAACTAATGATGATAATTCCGATGTATTTTTATATCGTGATGCTAACGAAAACACAGAGGACAATTGGAATGTCCTTGAGGCGTTGAAAAAGAAAGAAATCGCGATTAATAAAGAGTTGGAAAAGTTAGAAAGAGAGTTAGACGAGAAGAGAAAAGAGAGAAATAGACTGAAGCAAGAAGTCTATTCCAATTTGAATGATGATGAATTGAGGATGTTAGCTGATGATCCAATGGTGGTTGAAAGATTTGAAGAAGTCACTATTATCGATGGACAGGTAAGACATTTTTAGTGATTTGTTGAGCATTCAAGTTTTTGATTACAGAAATTTAACATTAGATAAATTTCCCTTACAGAATTTAAAATTATCATTCGACAACATATCTGGAGAAATTAAATCCATAACCATCAACGACCAGACTCAAAATTTGACTATCGGTCTCTTCTATTATCCAGGATGCACTGGAAATAATATGATACCAGCGAATCGTTCTTCGGGTGCTTATATATTCAGACCAAATGCTACCGAAGCAATTAAACTAACACCTCATATAGTTGATAGAGTTATCGGTAGTGTTGTTCAAGAGATTCGAGTCCGTTTCAGTAATAATGTATTGTGTACATTAAGGCTATATAATGAATTGAATTTTGTAGAACTGGACTGGCTTGTAGGTCCTATAGACATCAATGATAATATTGGTAAAGAATATATAGTTAAATATCAAACTGATATCATTAATAATGGCATTTTCTATACAGATTCCAACGGTAGACAAATGATTAAACGTATGTTGAATAAACGAGCTGATTTTAATGTCACATTAGCAGAACCGATAGCTGGGAACTATTATCCAGTTACCAATGAAATATTTATTCAAAATGGGGATGATAGGTTTACAGTATTAACTGATAGGTCACAAGGTGGTTCTTCTTTAGCTGAAGGTGAAATAGAACTGATGTTACATAGAAGATTGCTACACGACGACGCTTTTGGAGTGGATGAAGCTTTGAATGAAACTGCTGAAAATGTGGGTTTAGTTGTTAGAGGAAAACATAGGATGGTAATAGATAAACGTAATACAGCTAAAATAGCGTTGCAGTTGGAACTCGAGCCACAAGTGTTTGTGTCTAAGACCGATGTAGAGTTAACAGATTGGTTCAAGTTGCAGAATTGTCTTTGGTGGGTCAAAGAGTTGCCGTTAGGTCTTCATGTGTTGACTGTAGAGCCTTGGGGTCATGATTTATTACTGCGTTTGGAAAATCTATTTGATAGTAAAGAAAATGATTTTATAGACATCGATTTGAATGATATCTTTTATTTTGTTAAAATAAAGACTGTGAAAGAAACCAATTTAGCTGCGAATGATATTTTGAGTGATGATAAACACCACTGGCATACTAATAATGGATTTTTAGATAATTTTAATGATGATTTTGGTGAGTTTAATAAAGTTGAGAAGGATAAGAAAGTTGTCGACGTTCACGATGACGGTTATAAAGTTAAAATTAAACCGAAGCAAATTAGAACGTTTATAATATGTTATGAACTGGTGAATTGATTTGCCATTATTGATTAATACAGTTTATATGTGATTTTGTGTTTTATTATAGACTTGTTCATGCGAGTGTTTTAACTTAATTATCCCATAACTAGGAAAGACAATCTGGTAATAAAGAATATGGATAGTAAACTATAGTCTGGTAGTATACTATACATAAGTAGTACGCTTCATGAGTAGTACACTACATGAATAGTACACTACATGAGTAGTACACTACACGAGTAATACACTTAATGAGTAGTATGAGTAAGTACTCTTCATGAGCAGCACACTATTTGAGTAGTACACTACATGAATAGTACACTACATGAGTAGTACACTACGTGAGTAGTACACTACGTGAGTAGTACACTACGTGAGTAGTACACTACGTGAGTAGTACACTATATGAGTAGTACACTACATGAGTAGTACACTACGTGAGTAGTACACTATATGAGTAGTACACTACATGAGTAGTACACTACGTGAGTAGTACACTACATGAGTAGAACACTACACGAGTATTACACTTAATGAGTAGTACACTACGTGAGTAGTATGAGTAAGTACTCATCATGAGCAGCACACTATTTGAGTAGTACCCTACATGAGTAGTACCCTACATGAGTAGTACACTACATGAGTAGTACACTACATGAGTAGTACACTACATGAGTAGTACACTACATGAGTAGTACACTATATGAGTAGTACACTACATGAGTAGTACACTACATGAGCAGCACACTATTTAAGTAGTACACTTCACGAGTAGTACACTACATGAGTAGTACATTTTACATAGCCAGTATACTATAGCAATAACATTTTACAAAGCGTTGTACAGAGAGTAGGAATGAAACTAAATTTTTCACTGAGGTATACTAATAATGAATTTAGAAAAGACAATAAAATCAGGGGGGCTAATTCTGCTAGACCATCACGTGCAAACTACTGAACAGATTTGAATGAAACTCGATACAGAGCTAGCTTATAATCCGGGTCAACAATTAGGATGTTTTCTATCCCGATAAATGGCGTCTTTTCCGTGGGATAGACTACTAAGCTCTTGTTTAAAGAGCAAGTAGTACAGGTTACATTGTATTATTTTTTTATGTATTTGCCCCCGAAAGATTCAAACTTGACAAAAATGACAAAATAGATAACATGGTCCAAGTGGACCCAGTGGACCCAGTAAACGCTGGACCAAGTGGACCCAACGGACCTAGTCGACCAAGTGGACCCAGTGAGTCCAGTGAACCAAGTAGACCCAGTGGTTCAAGTGGACCCAGTTGACCAAGGGGACAAAGTGGACACAATGGTCCAAGTGGACCCAGTGGACCAAGTGGACCCAATAGACCCAGTGGACGAAATAGACAAAATCACAAAACCTGTCCTAGTTTCCGGGATAAACCTTACATAAATTTATCCCAAAATGTATCCCATTATCCGGGATAAAAAGTATCCCTTGGGCACTCTCGGTATTCAAATTATATATGTACCGAGTTTCAGCCAAATCGGTCCAATAGTCTTTCCATAAAAGGATAACAAACAAAAAGACAAATATATTTTTATCCCGGAAACTATCCCATTTTTCGGGATAAAAAATATCATATGTTCATTCTCGGCATCGAAAATATATATATATATATATATATATATATATATATATATATATATCTATCTATCTATTAATATTATAAATGCGAAAGTAACTCTGTCTGTCTGTTCCGTTTTCACGGAAAAACTACTGGACCGATTTGGCTGAAACTCACTATATATATATATATATATATATATATATATATATATATCCGTGAAAAACTACTGGACCGATTTGGCTGAAACTCAGTATATATATATATATATATATACATATATATATATATATATATATACATATATATATATATATACTGCGTTTCAGCCAAATCGGTCCAGTAGTTTTTCCGTGAAAACGGAACAGACAGACAGGCAGTTAGTATATATATATATATATATATATATATATATATATATATATATATATATATATATATTTATTTATGTTTATGGCTTGGCAGCTAGGTCTTTAAGCCAGATCTTAGTTTACAATATAGTTTCTTCATTTTCTTAAGCCTATGTGTAGCACAGCTGAACTGTAGGTTATCAGCTAGTGCCATTCAACAGAGTTCTTGTGACAACTCAAAAGGCCACATTTGACTATGCAGTTAACATTTCTCACAAAAACACATAATTACTACTCAAAAACTATCAATATCCTACAACTTTTGTTTATTTAGAGTGATTTTACACATTTTTAGAAAATAAAACTGCACAGCACTACGTCCCCTTTCAGTTCCCACCAAAAACTCAATATTTATTGTCAAATAGCACAGACATAATAAATGTAAAACAAATATTAGAACTAGGTAAATTTGTAATAGACGTAAAGAGCTAATGTAAGTATTTTGAAAAGATCAAAAAATATTTTTTTTTATAAAATATACAAAAAAGATAAATTAAAAATAGTATCCAAATATAAAAGACTACCCGCGCCCCGCGATTTCACCCGCACTATATCTTTAAAAATTATAGCCTATGTGCCATTCTGATGTGTAAGCTGTGTTATTGTAAAGTTTCATCAAAATCCGTTCAGTAGTTTTTGCTTGCAAGAGTAACAAACGTACATCCATACTGTACTAACAGTATTTAATCTGTACAATAAAACGTCACTGTCAATATTGTTTGACAGTAATGACAGGTGACTTACCACCGACCTCCTCGCCCCCTCCTACGAACGAACACCGAGAGACATTAACTACTTACTATATAAATAATATTATAATAAACGTAATAATAAAAATCAACAAATAAACAATCAATACTCAAACATTCTTACAAATTTTCGCGTTTATTATATTGTTACAACCTAGGCGCCGACAAAGACAAATTCCACGTGCAGATTTGTAGAAGCATATTTATTACCCGTCGGCATTTGAACTAATAACATTGAAACTATTGTAGTTCTTTTATGATCGTCTTCTTTTGTTTACTCATTTATTGGAATACGTTACTAGAGAACAACCAATTGTTCTATTGTAATCATTAGCCAGGTGTTACGGATTTTAAAGTGCAAGTTGATTCTAGGAAATTCGGTCACGTTGCCGGGCGGGCACATTGCACTTGTGCAGTATAAAACGATGGCCTGATTGAGGGAGGGGGGGCAGTCGAGCGAGAACCGCGATCAAGGCGAGACGTGTGTACTACAATCGGAAATCTAATAGTGACGGACTTATTACGATCTTCTGCATTACGTGTGGATTTGTTGCGTTCGGTTACATTTGCACCTGTGTTATACGTGCTTGTATAGTTCTAATAAACTCTATGATAATTCCAACGGCATTTTAATTCGAGTCACGCTAAACTCGTAACGATATTAATAGGACTAGGATAGGATAAAAGAGACCGGACACATCATGTTTGTCCGGTGGAAGGGGAAATTAAAAAACAAATTGGCGTGTAAGTGTTCCACTAGATCAAATGTCAATGTGTTATAATGGATGGAAATGTGTCAAAATGGATGTCAATGTGTCAAAATGGATGTCAATGTGTCAAAACGGATGTCAATGTGTTATAATGGATGTCAATGTGTCAAAATGGATGTCAATGTGTTATAATGGATGTCAGTGTCAAAATGGATGTCAATGTGTTAGAATGGATGTCAATGTGTTATAATGGATGTCAATGTGTTATAATGGATGTCAATGTGTTATAATGGATATCAATGTGTTATAATGGATGTGTGTCAAAATGGATGTCAATGTGTCAAAATGGATGTCAATGCGTCAAAATGGATGTCAATGCGTCAAAATGGATGTCAATGTGTCAAAATGGATGTCAATGTGTGAAAACGGATGTCAATGTGTTATAATGGATGTCAATGTGTTATAATGGATGTCAATGTGTTATAATGGATATCAATGTGTTATAATGGATGTCAATGTGTTATAATGGATGTCAATGTGTTATAATGGATGTCAATGTGTTATAATGGATGTCAATGTGTTATAATGGATATCAATGTGTTATAATGGATGTCAGTGTCAAAATGGATGTCAATGCGTCAAAATGGATGTCAATGTGTCAAAATGGATGTCAATGTGTTATAATGGATGTCAGTGTGTCGAAATGGACGTCAATGTGTCGAAATGGATGTCAATGTGTCAAAATGGATGTAAATTGGCGTACCTTATGGTGTCCCTGAGCGACTGCGGGAAGTAGGGCGCCTCGAGCACGCTCGCCAGAGCCGAGAAGCATCCAGGCAGAAACCACCGTATCTTGTAGCCTTTATTTTCAGACTGGAAAAAGTTATAGTGAAAAGTAAGTATCCGTGCAGAAACGGAGAAAGAATACAATTTCCTGCGCTAGGGCGGCCTGTCGTAAGAGGCGACAGAACAACCCACAGCCAGGTGGTAGGGCTGCCACCCCTGGTCTAAAGTATGTCGCCATAACAACCTTGAGTTATGTTTCGACATTAGTGACCAGGTTCCAGTCTCCCTTAAGAGAGCAGCAGCGCATTTGTAGCAACTTTCCTGTTGTAACCACTTTCCATCAAGCGGGCCGTCTGTCTGTCTGCTGAGCTCCTGCAATTAAAAAAAAAAAAAAAAGTTAATAATATCAAACAAGAGCACTAACAAAAACAAAAGTCCAAAAATAAAAGTAAAAACTAACTTTTAAAAGGTGTTTTCTCAGCTCATCTACATGCTTCCCAAGTTCTGAACATGCGGTGTCTGTACATTGAAGCTTTTTAAAAAAAACCCCAACTGCAATAGACTATATACATGATGGAGAACGAGATGCAATTTTTCTTAGATTTCATGTCTGTTTGGGATTCACGTAAAAACCACTGGGCCGATTTCGATGCGGCTTTCTTTGATCGACAGCAAAATTCTTAGACTTAACATCTGTGCTACTTTTTATCGCTGGGTTTTTTCTGGGAATTATTTGAAATAACCAGATCGAAAAAAAAAAACGAATTCTGATGCGATTTATTTTTACTGATCAATAACAAATTTTATGTAATAAATTGTGTTTTTTTTTTTTACTAGGAGCGGCTTCTAGTTCTTCAGGTGCGTAAAAATTAGCTTATTCCGACATAGCATCCACTAAAACGATAGCTTACATTCTTATCCAATCAAGTCAAGTGTAGACGAAGCCGCACGCATATCCTAGTTATCTATATACTTGTCTACATTCTTCCAGATTCATCTGCACCCCTCCCCAACTCATCTACACCCCTCCCCAACTCATCTACACCCCTCCCCCAACTCATCTACACCCCTCCCCCAACTCATCTACACCCCTCCCCAACTCATCTACACCCCTCCCCCAACTCATCTACACCCCTCCCCCAACTCGTCTACACCCCTCCCCAACTCATCTACATCCCTCCCCCAACTCATCTACACCCCTCCCCCAATTCATCTACACCCCTCCCCCCAACTCATCTACACCCCTCCCCCAACTCATCTACACCCCTCCCCCACTTATCTGCATTCCTCCCCAACTCATCTGCATTCCTCCCCAACTCATCTGCATCCCTCCCCAACTCGTCTACGCCCCTCCCCCGCCTCACCTTGATGAGGCCCAGCCCCCTGAGCATCGCGTTGGCCAGTATCCAGGCGGCTGCGTGCTGCTGCCCGGCCCTTCTGATCAGCACCTCGTACATCTCCTTGGAGAGCTGCGCGGCGCCGGTGCTCTGCGCCGACAACCCCGACACGCTGAAGGTCGCCTCCACGTACGCGTCGATCAGGTCCGACGGGTCCTTTATCGACTGAAAAAACGGGACTTCCGGTTCAATTTCTTTTATTGCTGAAGGACGGCCCAATTGTGATGGAAAGTGGTTACCATCGCCTATGGACATTTGCAAAACAAAAGGTGCTACAAATACGCTGCTGCTCTCTTAAGGGAGACTGGAACCTGGTCACTAATGCCGGAACACAACTCAAGGTTGTTATGGCGACATACTTTAGACCAGCGGTGGTAGCCATTCAGTCGGGCAAACGCCCTACCACCTGGCTATGGGTTGTTTCGTCGCCTCTTGCGACAGGCCGTCCGGCCCTGTAAAAAATTAACTGAAAAACTCGTTAATCACCATTTTTTTAAAGACATAATCAGCAGACAGACTCGCTGTAAAAAAAGACCGGCAGTAAGTGAAATAAGGTTAACAAAGATCGGCAGTAAATGAAATAGGGTTAACGAAACCGGCGGTAAATGAAATAGAGTTAAACGTAAACCGGCAGTAAATGAAATAGGGTAAACGAAACCGGCGCTAAATGAAATAAAGTTAAACGTAAACCGGCAGTAAATGAAATAGTGTTAACGAAACCCGGTAGCAAATGAAAAAGAGTTAACAAAGAGCGGCAGTAAATGAAATAGGGTTAACGAAACCGCGGGTAAATGAAATAGAGTTAACAAAGAGCGGCACTAAATGAAATAGGGTTAACGAAACCGGCGGTAAATGCAATAGAGTTAACAAAGAGCGGTAGTAAATGAAATAGGGTTAACGAAACCGACGATAAATGAAATAGAGTTAACAAAGAGCGGCAGTAAATGAAATAGGGTTAACGAAACCGGCGGTAAATGAAATAGAGTTAAACGTAAACCGGCAGTAAATGAAATAGGGTAAACGAAACCGGCGGTAAATGAAATAAAGTTAAACGTAAACCGGCAGTAAATGAAATAGTGTTAACGAAACCCGGTAGCAAATGAAAAAGAGTTAACAAAGAGCGGCAGTAAATGAAATAGGGTTAACGAAACCGCGGGTAAATGAAATAGAGTTAACAAAGAGCGGCACTAAATGAAATAGGGTTAACGAAACCGGCGGTAAATGCAATAGAGTTAACAAAGAGCGGTAGTAAATGAAATAGGGTTAACGAAACCGACGATAAATGAAATAGAGTTAACAAAGAGCGGCAGTAAATGAAATAGGGTTAACGAAACCGGCGGTAAATGAAATAGAGTTAACAAAGAGCGGCAGTAAATGAAATAGGGTTAACGAAACCGGCGGTAAATGAAATAGAGTTAATAAAGAGCGGCAGTAAATGAAATAGCGATTGTTCACCGGTAAATGAACGTCGATGACGTCGACAGCCCTCGCGCCGAGCTTGTTCAGATTGTCCAAAGTGGGCTCCCGCAGGAACCTACCTACGTCCGTCTCCACTTCTTCAACTCCTGAAATTAGGCGAAACAATAATTTAAAAAAATACGGCTCTCCCATGGAAAGTGGTTACCGTCGCCTAGTAGAAAAAATTGGCATTACCATTTGCAGAGACAGCGTTAACCGAAATTAATATTCAAAATGTGGAAAGAATGACTAAACAGATATACAATGCAAAAGTGGATGGATGCAGAAGTCGTAGAAGGCCACGACACACCTTCCATGATCAAATTGATCGTGTACTAGCAGAAGGTGATGTCAGGAGCCTTAAGAACAGACGAGCGTGCATGACAAGAGTTATGAATGTCAAAGAGGCAAGTGAGGTGTGTAAGAATAAGCCTAAATGGCACTCTGTTGTTCGTGCCTACCCCGCAAGGGAACTAGCGTGAAGTTATGTATGTATGTATGTATGTAATATTCAAATGCTACCAAAATATTAAACGTTTACAAAGACCGACTGGCACGCCAATTGGAAATCGAGCAAAAATAAAAATGAATAGATGGCGTCCGGCGATTTTGTGGAGATAGTAGTAGCGGAATCGGGCCCCAGATGCCAGCCTTCAGAAAGAAAGAAAAGAAAGAAAAAATATTTATTCAGAACTACATACACACCAAAACGTACTTATATATAGGACAATACAATTGAAATGAAGATCTGAATCGGTCCTAACTCAGCAAGATGCCGGCTCAACAAGCGCTGTTCTTTTTTTTTTTTTTTTTTGAGGCGAGGGAAAATGCTTAACCGATTTACGCACAAACTGGTTGGCTCAACAAGCGCTGGTCTTTTTTTTTTTGAGGCGAGGGAAAATGCTTAACTGATTTACGCACAAACTGGTTGGCTCAACAAGCGCTGGTCTTTTTTTTTTTGAGGCGAGGGAAAATGCTTAACTGATTTACGCACAAACTGGTTGGCTCAACAAGCGCTGGTCTTTTTTTTTTTTCTTTGAGGCGAGGGAAAATGCTTAACCGATTTACGCACAAACTGGTTGGCTCAACAAGCGCTGGTCTTTTTTTTTTTTTGAGGCGAGGGAAAATGCTTAACCGATTTACGCACAAACTGAGCCGTTGCTAGGGGAACGACACGCGTCGGTCGGGGGCGATAACACTGCAGCAATAGTATGCTCTTGGCGGTGCTCCGTCCGCGATCGGCGTCGCAGAACAGTGTGGAAGACTCCGAGCGTTGCTGCACGAGCGAGCAACCCCGATACCCACTAAAAACCTCCTCCTCCCTGTCGACCCTGCACTTTTGTTTGTGTTGGAAAGGCTGAGATTTAGAACATAGTTACGCCCAGCCGAACAACCAGCGCTGGTCTTCCGTGACTTACGGAGAGACAAAACGAAACAAACAAAAAAAAATATGACGAGTACTATTGCAAACAAATATAAAAAATAATATGTAATATAAAAATAAACTATATCATTAATATATTAAAAAAAACTGATATGAAAATTAATATATAATATAAAAATAAACTATATCATTAATACATAAAAAAACTGATAGAAAAATTAATATATAATATAAAAATAATCTATATCATTAATATATAAAAAAACTGATATAAAAATTAATATATAATATAAAAATAAACTATATCATTAATATATAAAAAAACTGATATAAAAATTAATATATAATATAAAAATAAACTATATCATTAATATATAAAAAACTGATATAAAAATTCATATATAATATAAAAATAAACTATATCATTAATATATTAAAAAAACTGATATAAAAATTCATATATAATATAAAAATAAACTATATCATTAATATATAAAAAGAACTGATATAAAAATTAATATATAATATAAAAATAAACTATATCATTAATATATAAAAAAAACTGATATAAAAATTAATATATAATATAAAAATAAACTATATCATTAATATATAAAAACGCCTGATATAAAAATTATTATATAATATAAAAATAAACTATATCATTAATATATAAAAAAACTGATATAAAAATTAATGCTACGAAGCGAATTTATAAAGAAGAACATAATAACGGAATAAGGAACATAAAGCTTAAAAACTATAACAATATCAATTTTATATTTTGTCTGTCAGTCCGTTGGTTTGTGTCAAATATTCAGGATGGGACAGGAGCGACAGGACAGAGGGGATGTCACAGAAGAACGGGGGGGGATTCTATCGGAACTTTCACTCATCATACAAAATACGATTTGCTCAAAGCTAATCATACATATCGTACCGGAAGTGTCCAAAGCTGTCTGCTCATCGGCGGTTGTCTCAAACTGTTGTGAGTCTTCTGTAGCGCTGTCTTCTGAATTGTCTTCCGCGTTGGACTCTTCTTCTTCTTCCGAGTTCTCTACTTCTTCTTCCGAGTCTGTCACATCTGGAAATAGAATGAAATATATTTACACATTCATTCATACTCACTCAAAACATAATTACACTTCGACGCAAGCTGTGGAGTGAACTCCTTAAAACTGAATCACACGATTCAACGTGGTTGAACCGTGTAAATGACTTTCGGTTGAAAAGATCAATTGCTGTAGGGGCTTCATTTATTGCTGAAGTACAAGTAGACGGTCTGCCCTCTGGACGGAAAGTGCAGTTTGTCAACCATGTCACGGATATAACGTTGTGACCATGTTACGGACATGAAGTATAGTTTGTGTTACGGATAAGACGTTCCGGTTATATGTTACGGATATACGTTTAGGTTAGGTTACGGATATGAAGTTTTGGTTATATTACGGATATGATGTTTAGATTGTGTTACGGACATGTCGTTCAGGTTATATGTTACGGATATGATGTTTGGTTATATTACGGATGTGATGTTTAGATTGTGTTACGGATATGACGTTTTGGTTATGTTACGGATATGATGTTTTGGTTATATTACGGATGTGATGTTTAGATTGTGTTACGGACATGTCGTTCAGGTTATATGTTACGGATATACGTTTAGGTTAGGTTACGGATATGACGTTTTGGTTATATTACGGATATGATGTTTAGATTGTGTTACGAACATGTCGTTCAGGTTATATGTTACGGATATACGTTTAGGTTAGGTTACGGATATGACGTTTTGGTTATATTACGGATATGATGTTTAGATTGTGTTACGGTCCTGTCGTTTAGGTTATATGTTACGGATATACGTTTATGTTAGGTTACGGATATAACGTTGTGACCATGTTACGGACATGAAGTATAGTTTGTGTTACGGATATGACGCTCCGGTCTATATGTTACGGATATACGTTTATGTTAGGTTACGGATATGATGTTTAGATTGTGTTACGGACATGTTGTTCAGGTTATGTGTTACGGATATACGTTTATGTTAGGTTACGGATATGATGTTTAGATTGTGTTACGGACATGCTGTTCAGGTTATATGTTACGGATATGACGTTTTGGTTGTGTTACGGATATGACGTTTTGGTTGTGTTACGGATATGATGTTTTGGTTATATTACGGATGTGATGTTTAGATTGTGTTACGGACATGTCGTTCAGGTTATATTTTACGGATATGACGTTTGGGTTGTGACGGATATGAACTTTAGGTTTTGTTACAGATAGACAGTTGAGACCATGTTATGGATATAAACTTGAGAGTATAATAATAATGATCAACAGACAAACACATTGTATATCACCAAATTAAGCAAGTTAAATATGTCGAGTCAATAGAGAGACATAGACATAGACAACACTTTATTGTTCACCAAAACAAAAATTACAAAAAAATGTACAACAAGACAATAGTTGCTTGGTAAAACAAAAGGCGGCCTTATCGCTAAAAGCGATCTCTTCCAGGCAACCTGACTCAAAGCAAATTCTTAAATTATCTGTAATTATTATGCAACAAAGAAAAGGAAAAAAGAAAAATATGACATACATGGACAGCAGATCACAATCTATCGTAAACTAGCAATGTGTCAGATATATACTTGAGATCACATATAACGGATATGAATGGTCCTGTCTGCTGACGCGATCGCACCGTGCAAGTAACAGTAATGAACTCACACTGGTCGTCGCTGTCCTCGCCGTCGCTGAGTTCCGCGGACGCGCCCAATTTGTCTTTCATCATTTTCTTCTGCGCAGCACTCCCCAAACTGTTGCCTGCAACACAAAAACTAAACATGGGGGCGCTATCCAAAACTGTTATATTACAAGAAATAATTGGTTCGCCGATGTGGCATGCGAAATTTCTTAAACGAACTTGCCGCTGTTCACTATGGTCTGGGTGTTTGGGACCAGTCTCAGAGTGGTCCGTTCTATACAGTAGAATTCGTTTATTATGACTCCGCCTATATCGACCAACCGCTTAATATCAAGTAATTGCACACCTTAGTTTGGTTTTTTTTCTATGTGAATGAATTTATTTTACATATTTTGCCTATTTTAATAATATATATATATATATATATATATATATATGTATGTATTTACCCCCGAAAGATTCACTTCATTCTATATCGGAAACTATACCACCCCCGTCTATATGTAAACTGCATAAATGACAAAACTTGACAAAAATGACAAAATAGATAACATGGTCCAAGTGGACCAAGCGGACCCAGTGGACCCAATGGACGAAATGGACAAAATCACAAAACCTGTCCTAGTTTCCGGGATAAACTTTACATAAATCTATCCCAAAATGTATCCCATTGTCCGGGATAAAAAGTATCCCTTGGCCACTCTCGGTATTCAAATTATATATGTACCGAGTTTCAGCCAAATCAGTCCAATAGTCTTTCCATAAAAGGATAACAAACAAAAAGACAAATATATTTTTATCCCGGAAACTATCCCATTTTTGCGGGATAAAAAATATCCTATGTTCATTCTCGGCATCGAAAATATATATATATACTGAGTTTCAGCCAAATCGGTCCAGTAGTTTTTCCGTGAAAACGGAACAGACAGACAGAGTTACTTTAATAGGGATATATATACAACTTAATTTATAAAAGATAAAAACTACAAATAGTAAATAGGTCCCAAGTCACCGTCAGTTGGGAACGTTCCCAAAACTCTGGCCGCATTACCACGTTGTTTGGTTTATTTTTATAAATGTACAGCTTCAATTTAAAACCCAAATTAATTTTTTTTAGAATAATGACAAAGTTTTTTTATACTTTCCTTCTTTTTAACTCTCTTTTATTAGCAATTATTATGGTGACATTTTTTTTCTTTTTGTCTTTGTTCAATATTGATTTCGTGTAAATTAAATAGACATTTAATTGTATTCTTTTAAATTTTTTATTGCAGATCAGCAGACAGGCAGACGGCCCACTCGATGGAAAGCGGTTATCATCGCCTATGGACATTTGCAACACAAAAGGTGCTACAAATACGCTGCTGCTCTCTCAAGGGAGACTGGAACGTGGTCACTAATGCCGGAACACAACTCGAGGTTGTTATGGCGACATACTTTAGACCAGGAGTGGTTGTCCTTCCACCTGGCTGTGGGTTGTTAAGTCGCCTCTTACGACAGGCCGCCCCAACGCAGGAAATTGTATTCTTTCTCCGTTCCTGCACGGATAAGATTAACTATTCGAGCCAGTTCTAAATTATTACATACATACATACATACATAACTTCACGCCAGTTCCCTTGCGGGGTAGGCACGAACAACAGAGTGCCATTTAGGCTTATTCTTTCACACCTCACTTGCCTCTTTGACATTCATAACTCTTGTCATGCAAGCTCGTCTGTTCTTAAGGCTCCTGACTAAATTATTATATTTAATTATTGTATGTTTCCCAAACAAATTAAATAAATAAATATACAGACAGACATGGCATTTTCACAATTTTATATTATAGATAATTAAAAAAAAAAAAAACTCACCAGCCAGTACGACCCTTGTGAGCCTGTCCGTGCTGTCCGGGAGAGATGTCAAAGCGTCCACCAGCTCCATACAAGCGTCTCGACCTATCTCATTGTGGCTCAGATCCAAAGACTGAAAACGCAGAATATCTACATATTGAGAGGTCTTTTTAAATTATTACACACGGGTTCAGCAGACGGGCAGACGGGCCACCTGATGAAATGTGGTTATATGGACCGGTGTACTGCCACTCTTTAAACACACACAGACACCACTCGAGGTTGTTATGACTGCATACCCTAGATCAGGGACGGTAGCCATCCAGGTGGTAAATTGTTTTAAGCGCTATTTTGAAAATTCACATTTTTTTTTTTCATTCATTTTTGCATCAAACAGTGCCTAAAAATTGTTCTTTATATAATTTTTTTTTAAAAGTGAGACAGAAAAACTGTTACACAACTTTAGATTTCGAAAATTGAGAAAAGAAACATTTTGAAAGTTAATTGACGGCCTCTGTGGTTGAGCGGGCTAAGCCTTTGCCGGCGTACCTCACTGCAACGCAGAGGTTCCGGGTTCGATTCCTGGTATAGTAAATTTCGGAAACGTATTTCCTCCATTATTTACTATGGTCTGGGTGTCTGGGATCGGCCCCAGAGTAGTCCGTTGTATATTAGCCATAACACAAGCGTGACTTGCTTAATTTGGGGATATACAATGTGTGTGTTTGTCTGCAGATTATAAAAAACTCTATCCGTGCAGGAACGGAGAAAGAATACAATTTCCTGCGTTGGGGCGGCCTGTCGTAAGAGGCGACTTAACAACCCACAACCAGGTGGTAGGGTATTTGCTCTACTGAATGGCGACCATCCCTGGTCTAGAGTATGCCACCATAACAACCTTGAGTTGTGTTCCGGCATTAGTGACCAGGTTCCAGTCTCCCTTAAGAGAGCAGCAGCGCACTTGTAGCAACTTTGGTGTTGCAAATGTCCATAGGCGATGGTAACCGCTTTCCATCTAGTGGGCCGTCTGCCTGTCTGCTGAACTCCTGCAATAAAAAAAAATACAAAAAAAGGAGATCTTTGAAAGTTGCACCCGTGACTGGAAAATTGAGAGGAAGAAGATTAAGGTAGCGTAATAAGGGATGAAAGTCACGTAACAAGAAGAATGTTAAACTGCTAGATTCATGGGTGCAAAGGTAAAGGCAGATCAAAAAAAGAAATACGTGGATTGTTTGAAGGATGACATGCTGTTCAGTGGTGTGACAGAAGATGTATTTTTTTTTATGTTTAAGCCTTGGCAACTAGGCCTTTAAGCCAGGCGCCGTTGTATTGTAGGCTACAATCCACACCATTCAACGGAGTTCTTGTGACAACTCAAAAGGCCACATTTGACTATACAGTTCACATTTCTCGCAAAAACACATAATCACTACTCAAAAACTATCGATATCCTACAACTATTGTTCATTTTAGAGTAATTTTACACATTTTTAGAAAATAAAACTGCACAGCACAACATCCCCTGTCAGTCCGCGCCGAAAACTCCAAGATGTATGTCAAAATTAATTATAGATTACTAGAGTTGACCCCGCGGCTGCGCCGCGGGTCAACCTCTAGTGCGTCTCTTGTTTAAAAAGCAAGTGGTACAGGTTACATTGTATTACATTTGTATGTATTTGCCCCCGAAACATTCACTTCATTTTATATCGCAAACTATACCACCCCCGTCTATATGTAAACTACATAAATGACAAAACTTGACAAAAATGACAAAATAGATAACATGGTTCAAGTGGACCAAGCGGACCCAGTGGACCCAATGGACGAAATGGACAAAATCACAAAACCTGTCCTAGTTTCCGGGATAAACTTTACATAAATCTATCCCAAAATGTATCCCATTATCCGGGATAAAAGTATCCCTTGGGCACTCTCGGTATTCAAATTATATATGTATCGAGTTTCAGCCAAATCGGTCCAATAGTCTTTCCATAAAAGGATAACAAACAAAAAGACAAATATACTTTTATTCCGGAAACTATCCCATTTTCCGGGATAAAAAGTATCCTATGTTCATTCTCGGCATCGAATATATATATATATATATATATATATATATACTGAGTTTCAGCCAAGTCGGTCCAGTAGTTTTTACGTGTAAATGGAACAGACAGACAGACAGAGTTACTTTCGCATTTATAATATTAATGGGGATTATTATATTGTATGTCTTCGATTATTATTATTAATTTTTAATTTTAATTGTATTGATTCATTGTTTGTAAAAATATGTTTATCAATCAATATTGTAATATTAATTTTGCAAGCCCAATTATGGGCCGAATGCAGTGATACTGTAACAACCATAACATCTTTGTACATGCATTACGGAATAAATATATTCTATTCTATTCTATTCTAGCAGAAGGTGATGTCAGGAGCCT
Source organism: Dendrolimus kikuchii (assembly GCA_019925095.2). Taxonomy (NCBI): domain Eukaryota; kingdom Metazoa; phylum Arthropoda; class Insecta; order Lepidoptera; family Lasiocampidae; genus Dendrolimus; species Dendrolimus kikuchii. The sequence continues at coordinate 38,341,709 of CM034387.1, forward strand.
TAAGAACAGACGAGCGTGCATGACAAGAGCTATGAATGTCAAAGAAGCAAGTGAGGTGTGTAAGAATGGGCCTGAATGGCGCTGTTTTTTTTTTTTTTTTTTTTTTTTTTATCGCCGTCTCTTCCGTCATTATGCAAGACAGAGTCTTTCTTTTCTACTGTCTATTTTAATCTATTTTTTTTTTTTTTTAACTATTATTGGAAAAATAAGGGGGGGAAGTCTTTTTTATTTTATTTTTCTCTTTTTTGTGATTTTTCTTTCTTTTCTTTTTGTTTTTTCTTTTTTGTTTTTTTTTTATATAAATTCTTAATACTATTACATCTCAATGGCGCTCTGTTGCTCGTGCCTAACCCGCAAGGGGACTGGCGTGAAGTTAGGTATGTATGTATGTAATATGTATTATTTCGTCGTTTTGTTAGGGTATATTATTGTATAATTCTTATAAAATTCTATTATATTCTATTAATTTAGTGTATTTTTAGTTTTATGTGCATACATTCGCGATAATTTTTTTTTTAGTAATATTAAAACGGGAAAGTAGCTCTTTCTGTCTGTCACGCTTTCATGAATAAACTACTTTACCAATTTGGCTAAATCGCCGCATATATGTTTTCGATGCTTAGGATAAAACATGTGCATGATAAGAGTTATGAATGTCAAAGTAGCAGGTGAGGTGTGTAAGAATGGGCCTAAATGGCGCTCTGTTGCTCGTGCCTACCCCGCAAGGGAACTGGCGTGAAGTTAGGTATGTATTTATGATATACCTACTTAATGATCTGCACCACCTACATCGCCAGATTAGGTTAAATTATTCCTGAAGTTAGGTTGCCTGGAAGAGATTGCTTTAAGCGATAAGGCAGCCTATTGTTTCTACCATGACAATATTGTAATTGTGTATTTTTGATATTGTATATTTGTGTGAGCAATAAAGTGTTATCTATCTATCTAATTCTCCTTCCGTCTTCGCTCCTGTGGTTGTGTGCAGTTCCATCAGATGGGCCGTCTGCCCGATTACTACATAACTTGATAACTTCACGCCAGTTCCCTTGCGGGGTAGGCACGAACAACAGAGCGCCATTCAGGCTTATTCTTACACACTTCACTTGCTTCTTTCACATTCATAACTCTTGTCATGCAAGCTCGTCTGTTCTTAAGGCTCCTGACATCACCTTCCGCTAATACACGATCAATTTGATCATGAAGGTGTGTCGTGGCCTTCCACGACTTCTGCATCCATCCACTTTTGCATTGTATATCTGTTTAGTCATTCTTTCATCATGCATTCTTTCCACATGTAATACATATTACATACATACATACATAACTTCACGCCAGTTCCCTTGCGGGGTAGGCACGAGCAACAGAGCGCCATTCAGGCCCATTCTTACACACCTCACTTGCTTCCTTGTCTGTTCTTAAGGCTCCTGACATCACCTTCTGCTAGTACACGATCAATTTGATCATGGAAGGTGTGTCGTGGCCTTCCACGACTTCTGCATCCATCCACTTTTGCATTGTATATCTGTTTAGTCAGTTCTTTCCACATGCCCGAACCACCGGAGCATTCTGCCCGACTACTAGCTTTGCAATAAAAAAATTAGGAATTAGGAGTTTCCCAGAGTGAATGGCTAACTTGCCTCAATCAGGAGCGAGTTGTCTTTGAACGCCTTCGCCAGCGCCTTGGCGCCGTTGCTCTTCAATAGGCAATCACCGAAATTTATACTCTTCAACCGTTTCAAGCTGAAACAATATAAATACTTATTGGACGGAGTCACAGTCTACACAGGTCTTGCCAGGTGGTAGGGCATTTGCGCGACTGGATGGCTACCACCCCTGGTCTAAAGCATGTCGCCATAACAACCTCGAGTTGGGTATATTTGTAGAGCGACTTTGCTGTTGCAAATGTCCATAGGCGATGGTAACCGCTTTCCATCGAGTGGGCCGTCTGCCTGTCTGCTGATCTGCTGCAATAAAAAAAAAACATATGACGCATACTTTTTAGACAGAATTTTACATATAATAATTATAAAGAAACTTAATTTTTTTTTTATTGACCGAGCTGACCTGACGGAAAGCGGTTACCATCGCCTATGGTATGTGTAATGTGCTGCCGCTCTCTAAAGGAACACTGGAACCTGGCCACTAACTAATACCGGAACACAAGTCAAGTTCGTTATGGCGGCATACTCTAGATCAGGGGTGGTAGCCATCCAGACGGGTAGATACCCTACCATCTGGCTGTGGGTTGTTCTGTCGCCTCTTACGACAGGTATCAGTATATTCAGTAGCCAAAAAAAGTTGCGATCGCAGCGCCATCCTTTTCGCTATTTTCCTATATCCCACGAAAGCGACGATTATCTATCGGCAACGATCATATCCCTTACCTCGGGGAGTTTTTGGCGGGAACTGAAAGGGGACGTTGTGCTGTGCAGTTTTATTTTCTAAAAATGTGTAAAATTACTCTAAAATGAACAATAGTTTTTGAGTAGTAATTATGTGTTTTGTGAGAAATGTGAACTGTATAGTCAAATGTGGCCTTTTGAGTTTTCACAAGAACTCCGTTGAATGGCACTAGCTGATTACCTACAGTTCAGCTGCGCTACACATAGGCTTAAGAAAATGAAGAAACTATATTGTAAACTAAGATCTGGCTTAAAGGCCTAGCTGCCAAGCCATAAACTTAAATAATAATAAAAAAAAAATATCCCTTACCTCGGCAGTGCGTCGGCGATGGCGGCCGCTCCTTTAACGCCGACGGTGTTGTCGTTCAGGTTGAGTGTTGCCAGATTCCGGTTCTGTTTCAACGCGGACGAGAGCGCCGCCACCCCGGCGTGGTATATGCCATTCTGGGGCATAGTTATCTCTTCTAGCGTGCCCATCGACTAGAACGACAGAAGTCAGATTTTTTTACACCAAATTTTTCAATTGCAACGTTGAAGCATATCCAGAGAACTCCCTTATGGCCGGTTCCTATATCTGACTGACCGCTCATTAGCCTTCCTGTCAAAATTTAGCCGATAATAAGGTGACTGAATAAGATATAATAATAAAAATCAACCACACATATGTTATTGCCCCAATTTTTTTTTTTATTTTTTTTTTTTATTGCTGGAGTACAGCAGACAGGCAGACGGCCCACTTGATGGGAAGCAGTTACCATCGCCTATGGACATTTGCAACACCAAAGGTGCTACAAATGCGCCGCTGCTCTCTTAAAGGAGACTGGAACCTGGTCACTAATGCCGGAACACAACTCATGGTTGTTATGGCGACATACTTTAGACCAGGGGTGGTAGCCATCCAGTCGGGCAAACGCCCTACCACCTGGCTGTGGGTTGTTAAGTCGCCTCTTACGACGGGCCAGCCCAACGCAGGAAATTGTATTCTTTCTCCGTTCCTGCACGGATGAAGTAAATTACAACATTTTTTAATTTGGGTCTTAAATTGATGTCTTAAACCTATGAAAGGATCAATACAAGTAAATAGTGCATTATATTGCTGACAAGTCCGGTATAAAAACATATTTTTAGTATAGTTAGTTTTTATAAGTAGGATCACAATTGTTTTGTCAAAGCAAAGTTGAAGCCTATCCAGAGGACTCACTTATGGCCGGTTCCTATATCTCACTGGCCGTTCATTATTAGCCTTACTGTCAAAATTCAGCCGATAATAAGGCAACACATATTATATCCGTGGCTGGCGTGAATACGTTGACATGTTCAAAATGGCAATTATAAAGTTTGTCTAGTAATGATGAATCTATTATTACCAAAGGAAAAATCTTAAAAAGTTATATGAATATTTCGGACTGTCAATTTTTTTCCTATAAAAAACACAGGCGTAGGAAGCGTCTAAACGAATAAAAATAAAAAATGTATGTCGAGATATTTAAGCAAATTAAGCAAGTTACGCTTGTGTCATGGAATATGTGATCAATGTAATAAAATACCATCTTTTGTATAACCGCGTTCGTAATACCGAAGTAAGAAAGAGAGTTGCTCTGAAAGAGAGTGTCGGGGTGAAGGTAAGGGAAGGAATGCTCCGGTGGTTCGGGCATGTGGAAAGTGGATGGATGCAGAAGTCGTGGAAGGCCACGACACACCTTCCATGATCAAACTGATCGTGTACCAGCAGAAGGTGATGTCAGGAGCCTTAAGAACAGACGAGCGTGCATGACAAGAGCTATGAATGTCAAAGAAGCAAGTGAGGTGTGTAAGACTAAGCCTGAATGGCGCTCTGTTGTTCGTGCCTACCCCGCAAGGGAACTGGCGTGAAGTTATGTATGTATGTATGTATGTAGTAAATAGATGAATACCTGAAACACTTTAGCAAGAGCTCTGGCGCCGTCGTTCTCCAGTCTGTTCCGACCAGCGACAAACACTTTCAGCCGCCGCGGCCTGGAAGCCAGGGCTCCGGCGAGCAGCCGCCCCCCGGTTATACCTAAGCCGTTGTTGTTTAAGCGAAGCTCCTGTAATATACAAATTAAAATATCTCTCTCATATTCTGAAAGTACGCTTGGAGTTGCCTAATTACAGGGATGAAAATTCACCCGCGCGGTGATGAAAAATCATTATATTTTGGACAATTCACACTATATCTTTATAAATCATAGCCTATGCGTTATTCTGATGTGTAAGCTATATTACTGTAAAGTTTCATCAAAATCCATTCAGTAGTTTTTGCGTGAAAGAGTAACAAACATACATCGATACATTCTTAACAAACTTTCGCGTTTATAATATTAGTAGAAAAACAATAGGTCTGTTACCTGAAATAAATAAAAAAGTGGGTAGCACAGACAATATTTATTTATTAGTATAGATGGAAATGATTGATTGTTGTTTAGCACCTACCTCCAATTCGGAGCAAACATCACTCTGCAGCAACTTGGCCAGCCCTTCCACTCCGATTGGTCCAAATGCGTTGTCACTCAGGTCCAATAGGCTGAGGCGGGCGCCAGCAGCGATCATGCCGTCGCCAAGGGCACTCTGGATATTAATATGATTTATATAAATTAATAAATTATACACTAGTAAAGGGATGGCTGTCTTTGTCTACTTCCAATTATTTTTCTTAAATTTTTTTTTTTAATTATAAATATCCACAATCAGTCACAACCCGACTTTAAATGAATGGTTTGTGCTAATTTTATATTAATGAGTGTGTTCTCCATTGAGAACACTACTCTTTGTAGAACACTACTCTTTGTGGAACACTACTCTTTGTAGAACACTACTCTTTGTAGAACACTACTCTTTGTAGAACACTACTCTTTGTGGAACACTACTCTTTGTGGAACACTACTCTTTGTGGAACACTACTCTTTGTGGAACACTACTCTTTGTAGAACACTACTCTTTGTAGAACACTACTCTTTGTAGAACACTACTCTTTGTAGAACACTACTCTTTGTAGAACACTACCCTTTGTAGAACACTATTCTTTGTAGAACACTACTCTTTGTAGAACACTACTCTTTGTAGAACACTACTCTTTGTAGAACACTACCCTTTGTAGAACACTATTCTTTGTAGAACACTACTCTTTGTAGAACACTACCCTTTGTAGAACACTACCTTTGTACAACACTATCTTTTGTAGAACACTACCCTTTGTAGAACACTACTCTTTGTAGAACACTACTCTTTGTAGAACACTACCCTTTGTAGAACACTACCCTTTGTAGAACACTACCCTTTGTAGAACACTACTCTTTGTAGAACACTACCCTTTGTAGAACACTACTCTTTGTAGAACACTACTCTTTGTAGAACACTACTCTTTGTAGAACACTACTCTTTGTAGAACACTACTCTTTGTAGAACACTACTCTTTGTAGAACACTACTCTTTGTAGAACACTACTCTTTGTAGAACACTACTCTTTGTTTACCCAATTTTAACATATGGATGTCAGACTTGGCCACTCACAGCAAAAGAACTTAGTAAAGTTAAAGTTTGTCAGAACAGCATCGAAATATGTGCAATAGGAGTCAAGTTGAAAGACAAAATTAACTTATCGACAATCAATCAATTTACTAAGTTCAAAAACATACATACATACATAACTTCACGCCAGTTCCCTTGCGGGGTAGGCAAGAACAACAGAGCGCCATTTAGGCTTATTCTTACACACCTCACTTGCTTCTTTGACATTCATAACTCTTGTCATGCACGCTCGTCTGTTCTTAAGGCTCCTGACATCACCTTCTGCTAGTACACGATCAGTTTGATCATGGACGGTGTGTCGTGGCCTTCCACGACTTCTGCATCCGTCCACTTTTGCATTGTATATCTGTTTATTCATTCTTTCCACATGCCCGAACCACCGGAGCATTCCTTTCCTTACCTTCACCCCGACACTCTCTTTCAGACCAACTCTCTTTCTTACTTCGGTATAATCATATTTTCTTAGTTCAAAAACGCATCAAGAATAATGAAACAATTGAAATAGGACTGGGCCGGACAAATAATGTGAGACAATAAAAACAAATGGACACGAGAAATAACTGAGTGGTACCCCAGAGACGGTGAAAGGAGAAGACAATACAAGAGGTGGGAGGACGATTTTTTTTTCTTTTTCATTTATTTGGACAAAAAAACAGTATTGTACAGAGTTTAGTATTATGAATCTAATGCTGCGTTTCCACGCTTGCCAAGGCTCGGCAAGCGTCCACAAGCCCCAAGCGTCCACAAATCTCGCTTGGCATTTGGGAGTCGTTTACACGCTTGTAAATCCGTCAGTGTGTTACGTACATCCAAGCATGGCGGACGTCGAACTTGTATCGGCTATTGCGTTTGGTTTAACCTACTTTTATTTCAAATACAAGCAAAGTAAAACAAGAGCAAGGAAAGCCCGACGACCACGAAGATTGTGGACGATAAAGATTCATAGAAATCGTACCCGGTAACTAATAAGTTTTTCAGTTTAATTGGTATTTCGGTTACTTCATAAAAATTTAGAAGGTGAACCTAAAACCTTCTAAAAATTTACGGTATTCAAAATTTAACGGTGCCGGTGTATATGTATATGCGGCTACTAAGCGCGCGCCAAGCGCTTGTCGCAAGCGCCCTTTGATTTGTGTCCAAAAACCGACACTAGCCCGGATCGAATACAAGCGTCCACAAGCTCACGCAAGCCAAGCCAAACGCCCTCTTTACACGCTTGTGCTTGTGGACGCTTGCCGAGCCTTGGCAAGCGTGGAAACGCAGCATTATACATAAGTAGTTTGACTTAATACAACACCAACATCATTTGCCACATATTGAGCAATTGAAATTATACTAGCTACCGTAAGTAAAAGCAAAAGAGAGGAAAGAAAAAACAAGGGTTGGTATACAATATCTAAAAAGAAGAAGAGAGACCTCACCAGGACGCAGAGTCAGAGCCAAGAGCACACCGAATGCCTTCGACCAGCCGCAAGCAGGACGCTAATTGCTAGAAATACTTGATATAGTGGTTTACTTCTTTTTCAAACATTCAAGGCTCATTAGTTTATAAGTGCTGGGCCTAGTTGCCGCTATATCTATTAAGTAGAAATTGTGATTATGATCATAATCACAATTTCTACTTAATAGATTTTAAACAAACAGCTGGAACACTGTGGTCCTGAACCTGCTAAGACAAGGCAAAATCGGCAGCAACCGGCTTGAGGGAGGCCTTTGTCGAAAGAAAAGCTGAGGAGGAAAAACACGATACCAATTGGCGGATTGAGTTATCTTATTTGTTTTTTAGCAATAAAGACTATTTTTATTTTATTTTATTTCTACAGGGATGGCGAACAAATGGCGTTCCTACCAATAAGATTTTATCTGTGCAGGAACGGAGAAAGAATACAATTTCCTGCGGCCGGGCGGCCTGTCGTAAGAGGCGACTTAACAACCCACAGCCAGGTGGTAGGGCATTTGCCCGACTGGATGGCTACCACCCCTAGTCTAAAGTATGTCGCCATAACAACCTTGAGTTGTGTTCCGGCATTAGTGACCAGGTTCCAGTTTCCCTTAAGAGAGCAGCAGCGCATTTGTAGCAACTTTGGTGTTGCAAATGTCCATAGGCGATGGTAACCGCTTTCCATCAAGTGGGCCGTCGGCCTGTCTGCTGATCTCCTGCAATAAAAAAAAAAAAAAAATAAGAGCACAGACATTATATTTTGGGCAGAAACAACAAAGTAACCATTCATTAGATGCCTCCAATTCAGCATGCATTCTGCTAAAAGTAACATCTTGCAAAATATAATTTATTTGTCATCTAATATGGACGTAATAGTAAGTTGTCTATAGACAACAAGCTGCTTATATATAACAGGGTACTAAAGCCAATATGGACATATGGGATTCAAATCTGCGGTAGTGCAAGCAACTCTAACATTTCTATGATCCATACATACATACGTACATAACTTCACGCCAGTTCCCTTGCGGGGTAGGCACGAACAACAGAGTGCCATTTAGGCTTATTCTTACACACCTCACTTGCCTCTTTGACATTCATAACTCTCGTCATGCACGCTCGTCTGTTCTTAAGGCTCCTGACATCACCTTCTGCTAGTACACGATCAATTTGATCATGGACGGTGTGTCGTGGCCTTCCACGACTTCTGCATCCATCCACTTTTGCATTGTATATCTGTTTAGTCATTCTATGATCCAAAGACTGCAAAATGTCATACTAAGCACTATCTCAGGTGTACCCTGGTGTATAAGAAACGGCGAGATTCACGAACATCTCGGAGTAAAAACAAGAAAAGAAGAACATTCGAGAACTCGCTAAGAGCTACCAATGTCGATTGGCTCTGCATGTAAATAAATTGGCAGCCAAGTTAATGCAGCGTACGTACCCATCTCGGCTGAAAAGGCATGACATCCAAAAGTTACAGGAGAGGACTTCTCCATAAAACAAAGAGTAGTGTTCTCAATGGAGAACACACTCACTAATAAAAAATTAGCACAAGCCATTCATTTAAAGTCGGGTTGCGACTGATTGTGATTATTTAAAAAAAAAAAAAATCTAATATGCAACAAACAGAAGTCACACTAATGTTACTTTGTAATTTGTATTTCATGTATAACTCAAATATATTATTATATTGCGCGAAATTATTTTTTTGGTGCTAAATAAAGATTATTAGTTCCCCAATAATCACAAGGTCACAACGTCAAAGCATGTCTATGGCCTCATTAAACATTTCATTAAAAAAAAAAATGGTAAGATGATACATAAAAATTCGCCCTGCACTAGCATTATCCGTGCAGGAATGGAGAAAGAATACAATTTCCTGCGGCCGGGCGGCCTGTCGTAAGAGGCGACTTAACAACCCACAGCTAGGTGTTAGGGCATTTGCCTGACTGGTTGGCTACCACCCCTGGTCTAAAGTATGTCGCCATAACAACCTTGAGTTGTGTTCCGGCATTAGTGACCAGGTTCCAGTCTCCCTTAAGAGAGCAGCAGCGCATTTGTAGCACCTTTGGTGTTGTAAATGTCGATAGGCGATGGTAACCGCTTTCCATCAAGTGAGCCGTTTGCCTGTCTGCTGAACTCCTGCAATAAAAATAAAAAACAATGCTTTTGCATTGTACCTAAGGGAACATACCCATACTACCTGACCCAGAAAAGCTTCATTTGAAGAAATAGCGACGTAATGACATTCTTTATACATTCTTCTACACAGAGCATATTTGGAGAATTTGTAGGCCGCATTTTCAGCAAACAAGGTTTGCACTCAGCATATTGCCATGCCAGAATTATATCCGTCACAACACTGATTTTCAGTGCAAACCTTCCTTTTGGCTTGGGACTAAAAGGACCCAATTTGTTAAATAATAATTAATAAAACTAGTTCTATTTATGTAATATTTAATTAGTAAAACAAATAAATACATTTTAATAAAACCAACAATAAAACACTTTGTTACTTCAAAATTAAATTAAATACTCCTGCTGAAAGACATTTTATGGCAGCTTTTTTACATTATTGAAATTTTTGTGGAGATCCCTAAATTTTTCTACCAATAAATATAGCCTATGTTACTCAGAGATAATGTAGCATTCTAATGGTGAAAGAATTATTGAAATCGGTCTAGTAGTTTTTGAGTTTATTCATTACAAACTCACCAATCTTTTCTCTTTATAATGTTATGAGTTTGCAGGACTTGAATTAAAATGCCATTAGAATTATTATAGAGTTTATTAGAACTATACAAACACGTGTAACACAGGTACAAATATAACTGATTCGACAACACCGATACAGCAACAAATCCAAATGTAATGCAGAAGGTCGTAATTCAATAAAACGCGCAAAGTCCGTCACTATTAGATTCCCGAATGTACACACGTCACGCCTAGATCGTAGTTGTAGCTCAAATGAGCCCCTCTCTCAATCAGGCCATCGTTTTATACTTCACAAATGCGACATAATTTCCTATAATTAGCTTGTACTTATAATCCGCAACACATGGCTAATGATGTTCCGTAAACAAATACAATAGGACAATAGGCTGTTCTCCACAATAACTAGAAATGTATGCCAATAAATAAGCGAACAAAACAAGACGATCATAAAAGGATTACAATCAGTTGCCGACAGGTAATAAAATGTGCTTCTACAGATCTGTACGTAGAATTTGTCTTTATTATATAATAATATTAGTATAGATTGATACCATTAATTCATCATCGAGTTGTTAAAACTGTTGCCTGCATGCAGGAGATAGAGGAATCCTTACCAATGCAGGTGGTATTTCTGTCTTCATCCTGCCAGTGAACATATCTGAGAATCTGCATATTTTCAATTCTGGATGACTTTCCAGAGACTTTGCGATGGCCTGTGCTGCTGATACTCCCAATGTGTTACCAGTTAGGGTCAAATAATGGAGGTTTGGACATGAGTTTATTGCATCTACAATTGGTTGTGCTGTAACAGATAAAGTTATGAGTAAACTTGTATTCTTTTTTTTTATTGCAGGAGTTCAGCAGACAGGCAGACAGAATTGATGGAAAGCCATTACCATCACCTATAGACATTTGCAACACGAAAGGTGCTATAAAGTCGTTGCTGCTCTCTTAAGTGAGATTTGAACCTGATCACTAATGCTGGAAATCAACTCAAGGTTATTATAGTGGTGTGTTCTAGACCAGGGGTGGTAGTCATCCAGTCGGGCAAATGCCCTACCACCTGGCTGTGGGTTGTTTTGTCGCCTCTTACGACAGGCTGCCCTGCAGCAGGAAATTATATTCTTTCTCCATTCCTGCACGGATAATAAACTTGTATTAAATTTAAAATTACTATGACCTACATGTTGTCTTAGATGGAAAAAAGTTTATTTATAAATTATTATTTATTTCCCACATCATCATTCTAGAATTAAATCCTTGTTGCATACAGAGTGTCTGCCTCGAATCCCAGGGTCAGCCTTCCTACTTTTTCTTCTCCACTTCACGCGGTCTTGTGAGACCATTGGTGCTAATGTCATGGTTTATGATGTCAAGTAAGTAGCCAAGTACTTATTTTCAACATAAACACATAATTATTAATAAAACTATGTTTTAACGGTTTTAAGTGCAGTAATTCTAAGGTTAAATTACAGCGCTTAACTAGTCACGAAATCTTAAGAAAATATCGCATAATTCTTCATAATCAATCATTATATATATATGTGATAAACGGGCGTAAATAGGTTATGTTTTGAAATACATATTTTTTATTTATCACGTTCAACTTAGTGGCTGACTTTAGTTAGCAAATAGCAATGGGTTGGAACAATCTTAGTCTTAATTAACAAACAAGGTAATGTTTTTACAGACAAAATCAGTTATTACGCAGCTTTTTGCAACGATTTGTTTATAGTCAAAAAGTTAGTATCGGGCTGTTACCATCATTCTCTGTGTCCAATTTTAATGATTTGCCAGAAAAATCTACACCACTTAATGTTGTACTGTTGTCGTTAAGTACAGAGTTAATTGATTTCAAGTTGAAGGATGTCATTTTTAAATTAAATTCTTCAAAAACACTAAAATGATAAATAAGTTGATAAAATTTTGAACAAACACTGAAAACAATCGTTACCGGTTTTTTTTTTAAATTTACTGTTGACATTCTCTGATTATGTAGTAGTAGTTGTATTCGCCACAAAGGCAGGCAAAGGAATCTAGTCCATACAGCCAATTCTGATGTTTAAGTCTTCGTATAATAGTCGCGCAGTTGTATTGTAGGCTACAACTAACGTCATTCAACGGAGTTCTTGTGAAAACTCAAAAGGCCACATTTGACTATACAGTTCACATTTCTCACAAAAACACATGATTACTACTCAAAAACTATCGATATCCTACAACTATTGTTCATTTTAGAGTAATTTTACACATTTTTAGAAAATAAAACTGCACAGCACAACGTCTCCTTTCAGTTCCCGCCAAAAACTCCTCTGATATTATTTGACATACTTAAGTTGTCGGAATATTTGGCGGGAATTTGAAATCAATTATTCTTAACAAAAAAAAATGGAGTAGAAGTAACATTTTGTTTTACAGTTTTATTTATAATAGAGTTAAATTCTAGTTGTAGAATAGAGGACCGTATTTATCCAAGGATGCATATTTGCAGGTGCAGAGATCTAGGTAACGCAAGGCAATCACATAAACATACAATGCGTAAATTGCTACTTTTGCTAGTTTGAAAAATATATAACATCATACACACATACAATGTTAATTCTGGGCCATTATTACCGTCAAGAGGAGTGCAGACCAATTTTCTAACCCCGGCGCGGGCGCCTGATATTATTTAGACAACTTTGCTTTTATTAATGTGTATAAAATATGGACTGTTTTTAGAAATGTGCCTTTTTAATTTGTCACAATACATACATATATATTGTCACGCCTGTTCCCCATTAGCGTAGGCGGAGACGATGGATCTCCACCTGTTACTAACCTGATAAACATTTTTGCTTGATTAACCGTCATTAATCGTCGTCGTATATATACGGCACGACGACCTCATCAGCAAACTTTCATCATATGGATTGTCTACCTGTCGCTGTGTTTGGATCTCCGATTTCCTGAGAGATATATCTATTAAAGTGGCCGACACTCGAGTTAATTAAGAAAAGTTACGAAGAAGAAGAGTTAACTAAGAAGCTGATAGGCAATAACCAAATATTAGATGAGAGGCTTCAGAGCGTAGATCACCAACGCAAAGTCGCTAGTTTGTGGCGCTTCAGCGAGTGTTTCACGGATTTGCACGTATTCATTCCTCCCTCACCCTTTTACCATCGGATAATCAGGCATACAAGTATACGAGCTCATGCCACCGATGTAAGGTGGAAATACCAATAAAGCGGACAAAACGCTATGCTTCCACTTTTGTAATAGCCATCCCTGAAGAGTAGAACTCTTCTCCATCATCTGTTTTTCCTGAAACACAATTTAGGCGTCTTCTTAAGTCACGCGTGAAGATATATCTTCTAAATAAGTGTGCTCTCCACCTGTCAATAAGCGTAATCTCGGTAAAACGCGAACCTATTCAATATAATTAAAAAAAAAACTTTTTACCTGATCTTTCTTCAAATTTTTTTGTATTTACTATGTTATTTGGAGTCAGTCAGATTTCATATTTCTCTGAGACTACTGATACATGGATCTGGTTTTTGTTCGCTGCCTATTTCTTATTTACAATATTTGTAAACTTACTACAACTCGTAAATCAATAAAGCTATATTTTTAAAAAGAAGGACTAATAGAAATTCCAAATTTTTGTAAAGCTCGTTTGTGCGAGAATGTAGAGTTCCTAATAACAATGTTAATGTCATTGTCAAGTCGTCAAAAAGACTTCAGTCTGTCACAGATTCGCGTGGTAGTCAGTTGCAACCCCGAAAATTCTGTGCGGTTTATAAAAAATAACTATTAACCTACTCATATTCTCGATTAAATTGGAGAAACAATCGCTTTGTTCACGCACTAGTGCTACGTGACTTTATTGCAGCACGCTATGGCGGGTGAGTTCAGTTTTAAAGTGTAATTTTCTAACTAAATTCAACGAATTAAAATGGTAGGTCAAGTGTCGATGTTGTACAGTAAAAAGTTACGTTCAGTCGATTATGTATTCTGATAAGAATAATTATGTCATGTGTAAATTATTCAGATGGTATTCCCGGCTGTTTTCACGTGTAGTTTTCCATTTTTTCTTTAATTCCTTATATTTTAAACTTGTAGAATCTAGCTGCCAATAGTATTCATGCTCTAGTTCTTTCGTTGTTTGTCGGTAGTCAGATGTGTTACTGGATTCTCTATCTTTCAAATAACAGCATCTGATGAATAAATAAAAAATATTTATTCAAATAATAATACATTGTATATTTACAAAAATCCATAAAAATTCTTTCTTTTTTTTTTTTTTTTTTTTTTAAATCGGCAGACAAACACTCACATTGTATATCCCCAAATTAAGCTAGTTACGCTTGTGTTATGGGTATTATACAACGGGACTACTCTGGGGCCGATCCCAGACACCCAGACCATAGTAAATAACGGAGAAAATACGTTTCCGAAATTGACTATACCAGGAATCGAACCCGGAACCTCTGCGTTGCAGTGAGGTACGCCGGCAAAGGCTTAGCCCGCTCAACCACAGAGGCCGTCAATTAACTTTTGTTTTCGTCGATTTACCCAGGGGTTCATTTTATAAAATAACTTTCTCCTATTTGCTGAAGTGCGTGTGTCTCTGATTTGTCTCGAAGTTGACTGTTATATATGACCCATAACACCAGGGTTGGATTTCATACTATAATTATAGTATTTGTATTACAATTTCATACTTCGTACTATATCTAACGATAGTACGAAAAATATATATTTTCAATACCTTGCTTATTTGACTAATATAAGTAGTATCGAAATACCATTCGGTGCTAACCCAATATTTAAAAAAAAGTTCATTGACATGTAATCATGTTGTTTAATCTTTAGTTGAAGAATACAGATTATAAATCGTCATCCATGAACTATTTACGGGGAGTTCCCGTGAATTATACTTTTTCTTCTGACATTTTGCTTGTTCGAACAGTAAGTTTGCAAAAGACAGTGGCAAAAGTGGGAATTGTACTGATTTTATTCCTACTGAGGATATTATAATAAGATTAAATTCTAAAAGAGAGTGTCGGGGTGAAGGTAACGAAAGGAATGCTCTAGTGGTTCGGGCATGTGGTAAGAATGCATGATGAAAGATTGACTAAACAGATATACAATGCAAAAGTGGATGGATGCAGAAGTCGTGGAAGGCCACGACACACCTTCCATGATCAAATTGATCGTGTACTAGCAGAAGGTGATGTCAGGAGCCTTAAGAACAGACGAGCGTGCATGACAAGAGTTATGAATGTCAAAGAAGCAAGTGAGGTGTGTAAGAATTAGCCTAAATGGCGCTCTGTTGTTCGTGCCTACCTTGCAAGGGAACTGGTGTGAAGTTATGTATTGCAACTACTGACATGAAAGGTAACATGCAATAAATAGCTGCTCAAATACTACCTCCATCATCACACTGCAGTTTGTAGTTATGTGCTTTGTGGTCTGTGTTTAATATTTTCCTCATTTCATTAAATAAAAAACAAATTAAATGTTTGTCGTTTTTAATATCACAAGTTTTATCCCTGCAGGAACGGAGAAAGAATACAATTTCCTGCGGCCGGGCGGCCTGTCGTAAGAGGCGACAAAACAACCCACAGCCAGGTGGTAGGGCGTTTGCCCGACTGGATGGCGACCACCCCTGGTCTAAAGTATGTCGCCATAACAACCATGAGTTGTGTTCCGGCTTTAGCGACTAGGTTCCAGTCTCCCTTAAGAGAGTAGCAGCGCAATTGTAGCACCTTTGGTGATGCAAATGTCCATAGGCGATGGTAACCGCTTTCCAATAAGCGGGCCGTCTGCCTGTCTGCTGAACTCCTGCAATAAAAAAAAAGTATGGCCGGCCTTTACTAGATTTTGCCACCTTGTGGCCCCTACCTGCTGAAAGGTTCCAACGCTGTGCTAAACCATAGAAAATATGAATTATGAAAACTATACAGGAAGTGTGTATAGTTTTTATATAATAGTAGCATAGTGGTATCTTTTAGATAATAAATTAATAAACTAATGATGTTTTTGTTAATCTTTTCTGTCAGTAGTACTAACAGTTCCACCTGTTGACCCATGTAAAAAAAAAAAAATTGTCTATGTCTTTAATCTAATTTAGCACCGCTTCGCAATATGTTGTGGCTTGAAGAGAAAAAGCAGCACAAGAAACTCTTCAGCAAAAAGCTAAATATAAATAAACTTTAACAAACTGGACATCTTTGTCTTCCGTGATCACTGCTACTGACAACTGGCCGAAACGTCGGAATTTAGACTAAGTACGTAATTAGTTGAGGTTTTTCCATACTGCCATTTTGTTCATTTTGTGGCACTTTCACAATTTTTAATTCATATCGTGGTTTTTCATACCCTAGAGCTGTTGAGGTACGTATTTGAAACTATTTTCAGCATATTGCTTGACACTTTCAATTTTCCGTCCATATAAGATTGTAGTCCTTACATCTATCGTCCATAGCCGCCGGGAAACTCTAGTAAGTAATAAAAATCAGTAACCTTTAAAGGCGAACTAGGGTTGCCATCTGTTTTTAAAGATAATATAGTATTTTTGTTTTTAAGCTGTAAAAATATAGCACTATTGGGAAATGGAGGCGAAAAAACAGTACACATTTATGTTTCATACATATATTATTTATTTGAGACGGCCTCTGTGGTTGAGCGGGCTAAGCCTTTGCCGGCCTACCTCACTGCAACGCAGAGGCTCCGGGTTCGATTCCTGGTATAATAAATTTCGGAAACGTATTTTCTCCGTTATTTACTATGGTCTGGGTGTCTGGGATCGGCCCCAGAGTAGTCCGTTGTATATTACCCATAACACAAGCGTAACTTGCTTAATTTGGGGATATACAATGTGTGTAAAAAAAAACAAAAATTCATTATTGCATTTTCCATGTGTATTTATTACTACTTTTAGCTTTGGCCAGCAAAGTTCTATTTTTTTTTTAAATAAACGTTAGTATCTGAACAAAAAGCGCGAAAAATAAATTACGATGAGCATATGGTACACTAGCGGTGAAAAAATAAAAATATAGAACCCGATTCCAGCGCCACCTACCGGCTCTAATTGTGAATCTAAACCATCCCGAACTCACTTGAACACAATTTTTTTTGTACCATGGGTTACATTATTGCAGTTTTAGTAGGGATTCCTAATTTTTTCTAGTAATAAATATAACCTATATTAATCTGAGATAATGAAGCACTCTAGTGGTGATAGAATTTTTGAAATTGGTCCAATAGCTTTTGAGTTATTCCTTACAAATATACAAAAATATGTCTTCCCTCTTTATAATCTTATATATAAAATTCTCGTGTCACAGTGTTAGTTACCATACTCCTCCGAAACGGGTTGACCGATTCTCATGAAATTTTGTGTACATATTGGGGTAGGTCTGAGAATCGGACAACATCTATTTTTCATCCCCCTAAATGTTAAGGGTAGACCACCCCTAATTTATGTTTATTTTTTTATTTTTTTAGAATACAGCATAAAAAAATATTTACAACCCCAAATTTTTACCCCTCTACGATCAACCCCTATTTTTTATTTTTTTATTATAAACTTTAATTTTTTGGCAAGATTTTTAATCTTATTTTGTCATGACTTAGAATCAATAAAATATATTACTCTTTTAGATTCACAATTAGAACCGGTAGGTGGCGCTGATATCGGGTTCTGGAATCCTCCTAATCACCTGGAGCGATTTTGGCGATTTTGTTTTTGTGTGTTTGAGTGGGTACCCGGATGGTTTAAATTCGCAATTAGAACCGGGACGTGGCTCTGGGATCGGGTTCTAGAATTTTATTTTTTAAAGGCAGGACAACGTCTGACGGGGCCGCTAGTATTAGTATAGATTTTGTTGGGTGTGGCGACGCAGGGGTCCCACTGAATGAAACACCCCTTAGCAAATGGACTGTATTTATTTATAGGTGCTACAACAGCATCAGGTATTATCAGCACTACTGTACTAAACGACACTTTCAAGGTCAATCAACACAACTTAGCACTAGAACCCAGATGTTCCATTAAACACAGATAGCACTAATTGTATCGATTACACCGATCAATACAAGTGGCACTAATCACAATACACTGGTGGTCCACAAGATCCACGAAAGTCACGCTGAGAGTCCAATGCCTGTAGAGTCTTCCGAATGCTTCCTGTTCTTCTTGGTCTTCCTTGTGTGTATCACTCGACTGACTATGATATGTGGCTATACATTTGACCGTGCCGGTGGCTCGCACCGTGCTTACTAAGGTACTACTAAAAAGCAGACGCTTAGCAGCTAACCGAGCGAGCTACATATTCGCGGTAAGCAGGGCGTGGGGGTACGGGATTTCCGGGGAGAGGTCATGGCGGTGATTCTGTCCGCAACAGATTTCGTACTATATAATTTTTCTATAATATATAGTACAATTGGCTAATATACTATATATTGTAGTAAGGTACTATACTACATTGTACTAAACTATATATTGTAGTAAGGTTGACAACCCTAAGTTGAATGTAGATTTTTAATTAATGAGTAACCTTTGGAACTGATAAACAAGTGATTTAATTTGATTACATTTCAAATATTTATTACAGGTAACTGTTTAATAGCTCTATGCCCTTGATTAAATGGTTGTATATAAAAACTATTTAGTCATGAGCATACCTGTCATATGATTGATTGATGAAGAGACCTATGTTCTATCTCTTTGATCTTTTATTAATCCGTACAGGAACGGAGAAAGAATACAATTTCCTGCCTTGGGGCGGCCTGTCGTAAGAGGTGACTAAACAACCCACAGCTAGATGGTAGGGCATTTGCCCGACTGTATGGCTACCACCCCTGGTCTAAAGCATGTCGCCATAACAATCTTGAGTTGTGTTCCGGCATTAGTGACCAGGTTCCAGTGACCCTTAAGAGAGCAGCAGCGCATCTGTACCACCTTTGCTGTTGCAAATGTCCATAGGCGATGGTAACCGCTTTCCATCAAGTGGGCCTTTTGCCTGTCTGCTGAATAAACACTGCAATAAAAAAAAATCAGCGTAAAGTTATTTCAATCTACGTCTTAAAAAAGCCAATAATTTCCTCACATTTTTAAGAACTCGTGCATGCTATCTTTAAATTTGAATATAAATTGCCGCACTGATAAAAATGTAATTATTGATAAGGAATTTATGTACTACGCATTATTAAAATAAAATGTTGAGTCTATGAAGTTACAATATTTTTATAATGTTTTTTTATTGCGTGAGTTCAACAAACAGGCAGACGGCAATTTTAACACCAAAGGTCCTTACTGGCAGTATGGTGTCGCTCTTTAAATAACAAATCACAAAAATTCATTTACATAGCTAACCTTAGGGTCAGCGCAGACAGAACGGAGCGTAGCGGAGAGGATATTATCAATGCACTTGAAAATAAACTTTAAAATTATTACAATAAAGTGCATAAATGCTTGAACCTGACAAACGCGTCCTCGATGATATGCGGAAATCCTCGCGCGGCGTCGAGTCGGCGCCCGCGTTGTTTATTTTTTTTTTTTTTGAGGCGAGGGAAAATGCTTAACCGATTTACGCACAAACTGGGTCGTTGCTAGGGGAACGACACGCGTCGGTCGGGGGCGATAACTCTGCAGCAATACTATGCTCTTGGCAGTGCTCCGTCCGCGATCGACGTCACAGAATAGTGTGGAAGACTCCGAATTTGGGGATATACAGTGTGTGTGTGTGTTTGTCTGCCGATTTATATAAAAAAGGAAGGGATATTATTTGATGATGTATTTTTTCTTTAAAGACCACGGGCCATAAAAATGGTTAGTCATTCAGTTGTAGCCTTGGCGAGATCTGTGATTATAGAAGTATAGTCTGTGACAACAAATTATTACGGTCGAATTTCGACCACGGGCAACCAGTAGTATAGTACAATTACGAAAAGTGATGTAGTATTAAAAAGTCCTATATAATACTTACGTGATGCGGTTTTTTAACTATCCCACGGGAACTCTTTAATGTTTCGTGGTCAAAAGTATCCTATATGTCGACCAGCGATATAAGCTACCACCATACAAAATTTCATTTAAATCGATCCAGTAGTTTCGGAGATTAGCCGGTACAAACAGACAGACAAACAGGGAACCAAAAGATTGGAAAACGTCTAAATTAGTTCTATTTCACTTCTTACATCCCCCTGACTCGGTTTTTAGCATTTTTTTTTCATTGTACAGAAATTCGACCTCTACAGTTTTATTATATTGTTACGAGCTACACAGGACTCGAATTAAAATGCCGTTGGAATTACTATAGAGATTATTTGAACTGTAGAAACACGTATAAAACAGGTACAAATATACTGGATACAACCAGTAACACTACTTGTTACAATCTGCATGATCAATAACACGTGCAAAGTCCGTCACTATATCGCTTGTTGAATGTACACGTCTTGCTGGTATCGTAATTGTCGCTCGACTGCCGATCTCTCCGTTCGGGCATTCCTTTATACTCAGCTAAGCTGGGTATAAAGGAATGAGTCAGCTTACAATATGTCGCGACCGTGTAAACAATGATTTCCAAGAACCACACCTGGCCACTGTCGACGCTATTACCAGAAAACATAATTCTGCACATCTGCAGGATTATGCCTGCGAACGGCCATAAACAAGTACAAGAACAATAGGCTATCGTCTAATTGCAAAATTTAAACACAAAAGAACTCCAAATACGGAGGGTAATAAAACCCTACTTTATGGCAGGCCGGTGTGCTTCGTGGAATTTTGGCCAAGTTGTAACAATATGTTTTTTTTTTTTTTTATTGCAGGAGATCAGCAGACAGGTAGACGGCCCACTTGATGGAAAGCGGTTACCATCGCCTATGGACATTTGCAACACCAAAGTTGCTACAAATGCGCTGCTGCTCTCTTAAGGGAAACTGGAACCTGGTCACTAATGTCGGAACACAACTCAAGGTTGTTATGGCGACATGCTTTAGACCAGGGGTGGTAGCCATCCAGTCGGGCAAATGCCCTACCACCTGGCTGTGGGTTGTTAAGTCGCCTCCTACGACAGGCCGCCCGGCCCCAGGAAATTGTATTCTTTCTCCGTTCCTGCACGGATAAAAATATGTATAGATTAATGAGGTATAAATTTGAGTTTTTCAATATATGGAACTTTGGACATGTTTTTCATAATTTTTTGAGAACTAGTCATCATATATTGTATAGCTATGGTTGTGCAGTTAACCATCAAGACCGTAAAGCGGGGACCAAACCCACTTCGTCGAAGAAGATGCTGACGCGCTGGCCACTAAGGCTATTACGAATAATGCCTACACACTATTTACTGCGTAAATACCAGCCATTAGGCAAGATGGTTTAGAAGATAAATTAATTAGAAATCAATGGCTTAATAATGATTTACTTCAATACGGCTGAGGCCTTAATAGTGTGTTGCGGTGCGTCGTCGCAATGGATCAACGCATTTATCGAATCATATGGTGGGCTACCTGCCTTCATCCCAGTGTCGCCAATGTGGCGCACAAGACACGGCGTTTCATACGCTAGACGAGTGCGCAGTATGGGCACCACAGGAGGTTTGAACTCGAGACAAGCCATGCTGCAGAGCGATGATCATTGGGTGGGTGCGTCCAATTTCTGCGACGCTGTTATGTCTCCAAAGGAGGCCGCAGAACGAGATAGGAGAGAGGTACAAATGCGCATGCGTTTCACGGGTACCGACGTCAGTCGGGGTCCTGGAGGCGCAGCTATGCGCATGACTTCCCACCTTGAAAATACCATTGCAGGGGCCCTCCAGCATCTAGGGAGCGGAGGAGTCTTCACTTCACTGATGCGCTAGGATCGGCGTGGGCGTAACTACGTTCTAACTCTCACGCTCTTCCTGCCATAAGCGCGGGGTACATGGGAGGAGGGTGGTTTTAGTGGGTATTAGCCATTTGAGCTCGAGTCTCCACACAAGCCGATCGATTAGTGCTGGATTGCCCCCAGGGGAATGCCTCCATAATCGACTATGGTCTAATCCCTAGCAAAGGACCCGGTACTGTGCGAAACGAATTTCCCCCGCCTCAAAAAATAAATAAATGGATCAACGCATTGTAAGCCTTTGCGACGACGCACGACGTCACAGCACAGCGACTCGGTGTGATGAAGCGTGGACTTCAGTCGACTCTCGACAATGGATCGGAACAAACGTGTTATATTGTTGCTTTTATTACGCCACCACCGAAATAAACTTAGAAACCATAAGATTCTAGATTCTTCCTTGATTGTATTCTTGCATCAGCGCGGAGCTCCGACAGCGCAGCGTATCACCTTTCCTCACTTTGTCTATCGTCAGTCGATCCGTTGAAACGTTGCGTCCGACGACGCACCGCATAATCTGTCATGTCACTATAAAATATGTGTAATATGACGCTATCCGTGCAGGAACGGAGAAAGAATACAATTTCCTGCGGCCGGGCGGCCTGTCGTAAGAGGCGACAAAACAATCCACAGCCAGGTGGTAGGGCATTTGCCCGACTGGATGGCTACCACCCCTGGTCTAAAGTATGTCGCCAAAACGACCTTGAGTTGTGTTCTGGCATTAGTGACCAGGTTCCAGTCTCCCTTAAGAGAGCAGCAGCGCATTTGTAGCACCTTTGGTGTTGCAAATGTCTATAGGCGATGGTAACCGCTTTCCATCAAGTGGGCCGTCTGCCGGTCTGCTGAACTCCTGCAATAAAAAAAAAACTTGTTTATACTAACCGGGATTTACGATGGTGACGATCTGTGTTTCCAAAATACTATATCTCCTTTGATCTTCTAATATAAATACTTTTCCTTATTTTCAGGTACTCCCAATCCTTACGACAACCTGCTGAAGACCGTGGAAGTTCATGGGAAGACATACAAGTACTATGACTTGGCTGCCTTGGGACCTAAATATGGTATGTTGATAGAATAGAGAATATAGCGCGTTTAGTGTAATTTGGCGGTTAAAAAAAATGCGGGTCAGCTTCGCCGCACGGCTGGAGTTTACTCCTACATTAAAAAATATTCGTGGCGACAGCGGTCGAATGCGGCCGAATAAGGGCGGTTACAAGAAAATAAAAAACATACAGACAGATAGATAACTATTTAGCCCTATTATAAAGATTAAAATCATACAAGTATTCCATATATGAAAGAGAGAGCATGAAAGTAGAGTAAACGCGGTCGAGATGCGAGCACTGCGCAAAATCTGCGGAGTGACGCTCGCGGACCGCGTTCGTAATACCGAAGTAAGGAAGAGAGTTGGTCTGAAAGAGTGTCGGGGTGAAGGTAAGGAAAGGAATGCTCCGGTGGTTCGGGCATGTGGAAAGAATGACTAAACAGATATACAATGCAAAAGTGGATGGATGCAGAAGTCGTGGAAGGCCACGACACACCTTCCATGATCAAATTGATCGTGTACTAGCAGAAGGTGATGTCAGGAGCCTTAAGAACAGACGAGCGTGCATGACAAGAGTTATGAATGTCAAAGAAGCAAGTGAGGTGTGTAAGAATAAGCCTAAATGGCGCTCTGTTGTTCGTGCCTACCCCGCAAGGGAACTGGCGTGAAGATATATATATATGTATGTAGAAAGCAAAAAAATATATAATTTTGATCAGTTTAACATAAGCCGTTTAAAAAGCGCTATATGCTGCAATATTTAAATATAGCTCGAAAAAACGCGATATTTCCCCACAGGATAATATGACTACGTGACGAAAACCTAAGCCCCTGTGATCAAGCGTTGCATGGGTACGTTCCATTATACCGTCGTTAATATCTCTAGCACTATCCGTGCAGGAACGGTGAGAGAATACAATTTCCTGCGTTGGGGCGGCCTGTCGTAAGAGGCGACCTAACAACCCACAGCCAGGGGGTAGGGCGTTTGCCCGACTGGATGGCTACCACCCCTGGTCTAAAGTATGTCGCCATAACAACCTTGGGTTGTGTTACGGCATTAGTGACCAGGTTCCAGTCTCCCTTAAGAGAGCAGCAGCGCATTTGTAGCAACTTGGGTGTTGCAAATGTCCATAGGCCATGGTAACCGCTTTCCATCAAGTGGGCCGTCTGCCTGTCTGCTGATCTCCTGCAATAAAAAAAAATATATATATATATATAAGTACTGTTTACGAAATTTAATTAAAAATATACGATTACTTAACAGTATTCACTTACGTAGTTCAAGTAGTCGACCTTTGGAACATTTGAATAATTTACGAAGTAACGACGTAGGCGTGTCTCTATGTGTCGAACTTGAAGTATGTATGTAAGAATGTATTTGTTACATAAGTCGCCATATTTAAATTACGTCAAGTTAAGCATGGGGGGAGGGGGGAGGCGTCGAAGAACTGTGACATCGTGTGACAAGTGGTGGTGGGATTTCGTGACGTCACATTTCAAAATCGAATATATTTAAGCTTCACAACACGAAATTTCCAGCATGTAACAGATACACTCTACATTAGTATAAGTTTACATACATACATACATTACTTCACGCCAGTTCCCTTGCGGGGTAGGCACGAACAACAGAGTGCCATTTAGGCTTATTCTTACACACCTCACTTGCCTCTTTGACATTCATAGCTCTTGTCATGCAAGCTCGTCTGTTCTTAAGGCTCCTGACATCACCTTCTGCTAGTACACGATCAATTTGATCATGGAATGTGTGTCGTGGCCTTCCACGACTTCTGCATCCATCCACTTTTGCATTGTATATCTGTTTAGTCATTCTTTCATCATAAGTTTAGTATTAAAATTAGAATAATAATAATAATAATAAAATAATAAAATGATTTATTTGCCTCAAAAATAAGTAACAATCTTAAATACAAAATGAAGACACATTACAATTTGCATTCTTATAATCTAAATAATTGTTCATGTTTCTACTAGCTCCAAAACTAGTATTAACTGCATCTTTGGAGCTACTAGTGTACTCTGCTGCATTATAAATATAAGAATAAATTAATATAATAAGTTATTCTTAAGGTACAACACAACATAAAAATTACTAAATTAATGTCACACACAGTAACAAAAATAAACCATAAGCGTGTATGGAGTCTAAAATTTTTCATAGAAATTAAGTAGTAAAAAAGGGTACGGAACTCGAGTCCTTAGAGATGTTAATAATAATAAAAAAAAATGAAATTTTAACTATTAACGAAAATCTTCAAGTATTTCCAACTGTGATGGAAAGTGGTTCCCGTCGCCTATGGACATTAGCAATAGCAGAGGTGCTGCCGATGTGCTGCCGGCCTTGAAGGAGAAACTGGAACCTGGCCACTGATGCCGGAACACAACGCAAAGTTATCAGTGCGGCATACTCTAGACCAGGTGGTAGCCGTCCAGTCGGGAAAATGCCCTACCCCTAGTGTACACACTAATGTCCCTAGTGTGACATCATATGTTTTGCAATTTTCCACCAAGAAATGATTAAATTAAAACAGCAGTTCCGTAATTAGCTCCGTGCAGGAACGAAGAATACAAAACGACCCACAGCCAGGCGGTAGGGTGTTTGCCCGACTGGATGGCTACCACCCCTGGTCTAAACTATGTGGCCATAACAAACTTGAGTTGTGTTCCGGTATTAGTGGCCAGGTTGCAGTCTCCTTTTAAAGAGTTGCAGGCGCATTTGTAGCACCTTTGGTGTTGCAAATGTCCATAGGCGATGGTAACTGCTTTCCATCACTTTATCCATTCTTGTGATACCACACATCCATCTCAACATTCTTTCTCCGTTCTTCCATAGATAAAACTTGTTGATGATATAACATGATTGTTTTAATTGAGATATATAATTGTAATATATATTTTTAATTTATATCATATGATTATAGTGTTTACAAAATGATAGTGTGATTTAATTATTTAATTTTTATTGCTCTGATAAGATAGTACTATTTCAAAACATATTATAATGTAAAGCGTATATAGCAAAGGGTTCAACTCAATTTATCTTAATAGTCAAGGTTTATAAGGGTTCCGTAAATATAATTGTACATACATGCATACATAGCTTCACGCCAGTTCCCTTGCGGGGTAGGCGCGAACAACAGAGCGCCATTCAGGCTTGTTCTTACACACCTCACTTGCTTCTTTGTCTGTTCTTAAGGCTCCTGACATCACCTTCTGCTAGTATACGATCAATTTGATCATGGAAGGTGTGTCGTGGCCTTCCACGACTTCTGCATCCATCCACTTTTGCATTGTATATCTGTTTAGTCATTCTTTCATCATGCATTCCTTTCCTTACCTTCAACCCGACACTCTCTTTCAGACCAACTCTCTCTCTTACTTCGGTATTACGAACGCGGTCCGCGAGCGTCACTCCGCAGATTTTGCGCAGTGCTCGCATCTCGACCGCGTTTACTCTACTCTCATGCTCTCTCTTCCATACCCAACTCTCGCTTCCATACGTGAGCGTAGGTACCAGCACCAGCAGCAAATAAATACAATTGTCTTAGAATAAAACTATGTATGACAGTATTGTGAATGGTAGAGCTAGTATCGGTAGACCACGACGTACACACCATGATCAAATAACAGAAGTGTTCAAATGAAGTCAGGTAAAAAGCATATCAAATAAACGTGCATGTATGAAGAGGTCAATGAAAATAGGTGAAGCGAAAGTTGTTTGTCAGGATCGTCGCAAGTGGAGATCTATAATCTCTGCCTACCCCTATAAGAAACAGGCGTGATAATAGGTATGTATGTAGAAAAAAAATGTGTGCTGTGACACGTAGTAGAAGTCAAACTTCAACGGACAAGTGGAAAAACAAATCGCAACAAAATTTTACATACATACATAACTTCACGCCAGTTCCCTTGCGGGGTAGGCACGAACAACAGAGCGCCATTTAGTCTTATTCTTACACACCTCACTCGCTTCTTTGACATTCATAGCTCTTGTCATGCACGCTCGTCTGTTCTTAAGGCTCCTGACATCGCCTTCTGCTAGTACACGATCAATTTGATCATGGAAGGTGTGTCGTGGCCTTCCACGACTTCTGCATCCATCCACTTTTGCATTGTATATCTGTTTAGTCATTCTTTCCACATGCCCGAACCACCGGAGCATTACTTTCCTTACCTTCACCCCGACACTCTCTTTCAGACCAACTCTCTCTCTTACTTCGGTATTACGAACGCGGTCCGCGAGCGTCACTCCGCAGATTTTGCGCAGTGCTCGCATCTCGACAGCGTTTACTTAACAAAATTTTAACTAGTTAAAATTTTGTGTTGTCGTGTTGTTTTGTATGCAGCTCCCATAAAGCTTAAATATATTATAAGGATATAAAAAGACGTAGAAAATATTTATTCGTACTTTCTTTTAATTACACTTGAAGTCGGTTAATTCTTTGGTAGAATTTCTTTATTTAACTTACTAGCGCTCCGTCCCGGATTCGTAGGGGTGGTTTAGGGCTTATTTTTTTACACCTCGGGTTAAGTTATTAAAATTTTAGTAGGGGTTCATAATTTTTTCTACTAATAAATATAGCCTATGTTACTTACAAATAATGTAGCATTCTACTGGTGAAAGAATTTTTGAAATCGGTCCAGTCGTTTTTGAGTTTATTCGTTACAAACTACAAAAATACAAATATTTCCTCTTTGTATTGTATAAACCAGAACGAATGCAAGGATAATGGTCGATGATGTTATGCTGGAGCAAGTGAATGAGTTTGTATATCTTGGATGTGCTTTTAGCAGGGATGGAAGGTACACCGCTGATATAGAAAGAAGAGTGAATTTGGGGAATAGTTTGAATGGAGCGTTAGGTAAACTTCTAGGCGCTAAGAACCTCAGCCAGAAGGCCCAGCTCGCCATACACAACGCGGTGCTGGTACCTACGCTCACGTATGGAAGCGAGAGTTGGGTATGGAAGAGAGAGCATGAAAGTAGAGTAAACGCGGTTGAGATGCGAGCACTGCGCAAAATCTGCGGAGTGACGCTCGCGGACCGCGTCCGTAATACCGAAGTAAGAAAGAGAGTTGGTCTGAAAGAGAGTGTCGGGGTGAAGGTAAGGAAAGGAATGCTCCGGTGGTTCGGCCATGTGGAAAGAATGCATGATGAAAGAATGACTAAACAGATATACAATGCAAAAGTGGATGGATGCAGAAGTCGTGGAAGGCCACGACACACCTTCCATGATCAAATTGATCGTGTACTAGCGGAGAGTGATGTCAGGAGCCTTAAGAACAGACGAGAGTGCATGACAAGAGTTATGAATGTCAAAGAAGCAAGTGAGGTGTGTAAGAATGGACCTAAATGGCGCTCTGTTGTTCGTGCCTACCCCGCAAGGGAACTGGCGTGAAGTTATGTATGTATGTATGTATTATTAGTAGATATGTATGACTTGTATGAAAACAATTGAATTTGGATACAATCTTTCCAGATCGTCTCCCGTACAGCATCAGGGTACTCGTGGAGTCATGCGTGAGGAACTGCGACAACTTCCAAGTCCTCGAGAAGGACGTCCAGAATGTGCTGGAATGGGAGCAGAATCAGGCGGTCGAGGGAGGGGTGGAGATTGCCTTCAAGCCAGCCAGGGTGATATTACAGGTATTTTCTTTATCTTACACCAGCCGTTGCTCGCGGCTTCGCAAGCGTAGGTTAAATTTGGTGTAGTTTGATTCAGAGCTTAAACGGCCTCTATGGTTGAGCGGGTTAAGCGTTTGCCGGTGTACCTTACTGCAGCGCAGAGGTTCCGGGTTCGATTCCTGGTATAGTAAATTTCGGAAACGTATTTTCTCCGTTATTTACTATGGTCTGGGTGTCTGGGATCGGCCCCAGAGTAGTCCGTTGTATATGACCCATAACACAAGCGTGACTAGCTTAATTTGGGGATATACAATGTGTGTGCTTGTCTGCCGATTTAAAAAAAAAAAAAACGGTAAAAATTTGGTATCGTTATTTCAGCTAATTTCAAATAACGGTAAAAAATAAATATCGTCCTTATATACAGGGTGTCCCAGAATTCAATGTCAAGCCGAAACGGGGTGACAGGATTGATTGTAACCATCATGAGAGAAATCAGAAAAAAGATCTATCCCATGCAGTTTGAAAATTATGGGCATTGAAGAAAAACCTAGAAATTTGGCTGTAACCATTTTTCGGTTATTCTGGTTCATTTTTTATTATTTTTGTTCATTTAAACTTTGAAACCGTAACCCTAAATAACATTTCTAGAACCACTGTCAAAAATAATGACACAATTGCCCCAAGTTTTCTAGAATTAAGACTATTTGTTAAACTATGAATTGAAAATTTGTCAACATTGAAAGGCCCTCCTTAAATTTTTTTTTGCTGGAGATCAGCAGACAGGCAGACGGCCCACTTGATGGATAGCGGTTACCATCGCCTATGGACATTTGCAACACCAAAGTTGCTACAAATGCGCTGCTGCTCTCTTAAGGGAGACTGGAACCTGGTCACTAATGCCGGAACACAACTCAAGGTTGTTATAGCGACATACTTTAGACCATGGGTGGTAGCCATCCAGTCGGGCAAATGCCCTACCACCTGGCTGTGGGATATTAAGTCGCCTCTTACGACAGGCCGCCCGGCCGCAGGAAATTGTATTCTTTCTCCGTTCCTGCACGGATAAAAATGTACTAAAGTGTCTTGGCAAGTGTCATTAAAAGTTCGCGCATTTAATCAGGATTGTAAAATGGCACAATACTTGTTAGTTTCATACTAAAAAAAAAACTCGTATATATTTAGTGCTAGCTGTGCCGATTTTGAAACATTCTTCATTGGTGCTAAGCTCCTATTGGTCTTAACATGAGGATATATAGCTTATAGCCTTCCTCGATAAATGGGCTATCTAACACTGAAAGAATTTTTCAAATCGGACCAGTAGTACCTGAGATTAGCGCGTTCAAACAAACAAACTCTTCAGCTTTATATATTAGTATAAGTATAATTAGTATAATATTAAAATGTAAGTAATCCCTATTAATATTATAAATGCGAAAGTAACTCTGTCTGTCTGTCTGTCTGTCTGTCTGTCTGTCTGTCTGTCTGTCTGTTCCGTTTTCACGTAAAAACTACTGGACCGATTTGGCTGAAACTCAGTATATATATATTTTCGATGCCGAGAATGAACATAGGATACTTTTTATCCCGGAAAATGGGATAGTTTCCGGTATAAAAGTATATTTGTCTCTGTGTTTGTTATCCTTTTATGGAAAAACTATTGGACCGATTAGGCTGATACTCGGTATATATGTAATTTGAATTCCGAGGGTGGACAAGGGATATTTTTCATCCCGGATAATGGGATAGATTTATGTAAAGATTATCCCAAAAGTGGGCCAGGCTTTGGTTGGTTTTGTGATTTGCCATTTTCATCATTTTGGTTGTTTTGTCCTTTTGCCCCTTTGCCCTTTTGCCCTTTTGCCCTTTTGCTCTTTTGCCCTTTTGCTCTTTTGCTCTTTTTTGGTCCTTTTTGTCCTTTTGCTGATTTTGTCCCTTTTGTCATTGTTCATAGATATAAAAATGCATCGTCTATAAAAATGCGATAGTAACTCGATATGTCTCTCTGTTAAGTTTTCAGAAAACACTGGGAATACTGGATATATATATATATATATATATACTATATATATATTATGCCAGGAGATCGGCATGAGTACATATCAAGCATCGAGTTTGCGATATAAAATGAAGTGAATTTTTCGGGTGCAAATGGCACTAACATAAAAATGGTGTACATTGTAACCTGTATTAACGCCTGCTCTTTAAACAAGAAGCAGGAACTAGGGGTAAACTCTAGTTATACAATAATTATGCATACCGCCATCGCCACTCCTAATAAACAATATTCTTGCTACGTGTTGTCTGGAAGAGATCGCTTTTTAGCCGATAAGACCGCCCTTTGTACACAATTAGAGTAATACTAGTACGTAAGTTTTCTGTAATGGTGTACATTAAAGTGTTATCTATCTATCTATAAAACTTACGGTTATTTCTATCCACTTTATCGGTAAAAGTATATAACGGTAGTACTATTTCTATCGGTATTTTTTTTATATTTTTTATTGCAGGAGTTCAGCAGACAGGCAGACGGCCCACTCGATGGAAAGTGGTTACCATCGCCTATGGACATTTGTAACACCAAAGGTGCTACAAACGCGCTGCTGCTCTGTTAAGGGAGACTGTAAACTGGTCACCTTTCGGCATTTGGACTTCTTTTGTTTACTTTGTGATTAGAAAACAGCCCATTGTGTATTGTAATCTCTTATGGCAGTCATTAGCCAGGTGTGTTGGACTGATTCTGAGAAACTCGTTTCACGCGGTCGGGCAGACATATTGTATCTGCGCTATAAAGCAATGGCCCAATGGAGAGGTCGACAGTCAAGCGATAACCACGAGCGAAGCAAGATTTGTGTACATTCGGTAATCTATTTAGTGACGGACTTTGCGCGTGTTATTGAATCGTGCATTACGTTTGGACTGGTTGTGTTCAGTTATATTTGTACCTTTGTTATACGTGTTTGTATAGTTCTAATAACGGCATTTTAATTCGAGTCCTGCAACTCGTAACAGAGTATTAGAAAGATTCAAATTAACGACTGTTAATTTTTTTTCTTAAGTTTTCGTGACTTGTATACATAATAAAACTACGTTTTAACGGTTTTAAGCGCGGTAATTTTATTTGATTTTGGTTTTTCCGACGTTTCGGCCACTTTTCAGTGGCCGTGATCACGGAAGACGAAGATGTCAAGTGTCAACGAGTATTGTTAAAGTTTTATTTAGCCTACCGCCAACTTGTTAATTTTAATTTTGTTTATGGTTATTATTTACTCTATGGGAGCCTAATCTAATTTACTACCGCTTCGCAACATGTTATGGCTTGAAGAGAAGAAGCGGCGCAAGAAACTCTTCAGCAAACATGCCTAGCTCTAATAATTTTATATAATATTAAAATTGGTGGAAGGAATAATAAAAGTAATATCAGTCAAGTTGGTTTGTGTTCCGTTGCAGGCAGAAAGAGCTCAGTGTCTTGAGGTCTGGCAGCTGGTTTTTGCTGGGTTTGGGTCTTAATAGTTTTAATGATTGGATCCCAAACTTGGTTAAAAAAATTGGTTAAAACGTAGTTTTATTTAGTATTAAATTATCGAGAGTTGACTGTATATGGCTTATGTGTCAGGATTTGACCGGTGTACCGGCCGTGGTGGACTTCGCGGCGATGCGTGACGCCGTCAAGGACCTGGGGGGCGACCCCCACAAGATCAACCCGATATGCCCGGCTGATCTGGTCATCGACCATTCCGTGCAGGTCGACTTTGCCAGGATGTAAGTTCTCATTCAAACATACCTATTTGTTAACCGACTTCCAAACTCAGGAGGCTTTCGATTCGTCTTTATGTTTGTCACACGATTTCTTCGTCAATTGTGAACCGATTTTCATTTTTTTTTCTTTATTCGCAAGTGTATACATCTGAGGTGGTCCTATGCTCACCAAGTCAGAATCTGATGAGTGGATCACAGGGAAATTGGGAGCAACCCCCGTTGAAGAGCACCGAGCGGCTGCACTCTTTGTTTACGCGATTACACTGTTTTCTAACATTAATCAATAAATTCCAATTATTTTTTGTGGGATTTTTATTTAAATTGTAACCACGCACGTCTCACTCTCAAAATGTATATTCTTACTCTCTTTTTTAAACTCATGTGGACTGTACTCGCACAATATTTCTATTTCACCACAAATAACAAAAACATGGCGGATGCGCGGAAGAGATCAAACGGCGCATGGCTATCACCAGGTCCGCCATGGATCGGCTTGGGAAGATATGGAGAAAGAGAAACATCACAAAGGCCACTAAAATGCGACTTGTCAGGGCACTAGTGTTTCCCATATTTCTTTATGGCGCCGAAACGTGGACTATAAGAGAAAGTGAGAGAAAGAAGATAGACGCTTTAGAAATGTGGCGTTGGAGACGAATGCTTCGTTTAGCCTGGACACAGTTCCGAACCAACGTCTCAATCCTCGAAGAACTCGACATAAAACAACGTCTCTCTTCCATCGTTCAAGGTCGTATTCTCACTTTCTTTGGACATATTACACGACGAGAGGACACGTCGGTGGAGCGACTCGTGGTCCAGGGCAAAGTGGAGGGCGCGCGCTAGATCACCAATACGCTGCACCGACCAAATCAAATCCGCACTAAATGGCCCACTTCACGAATGCACGAGGAAAGCTACAGTGCGAGAGGAATGGCGACGAATTGTGAAGCTTGCCACCACCCCTGTCATGAGGACCACGACCACTCTGCCAGAGTGTGACGACGGAGAAGAACAAAAAAAACAATCAAAAACATATTAAACACTCTTCGAATGGCAAGACTCGTATATGCGTGTTAGTAGTAGAATTTCTAAAGATGCTTAATTTGTAATTTCTAAAGATAATTCAATTAAAAAGAAGTTTTTTTTTTTAAATAAAAGTAAAAAGCAAAAATAAATAAGGTCTACAACATCTTGAAGTCGGTATCAAGTTAAACATAAGCTTTTTTAAAAAGGTTTTTAAATACAAGCTTTTGAGATCCTGGATATCATGTAGCCGCAGAGTGCTAGCCAAGACAAGTGAAACGAGCCCAAACACGACGGGTCTAGCTTGTTTAGTACAGGAGTTCCTCATCATCAGATCAGCTCCATGGTACCATATTATTGCATTGTCACCTGTTATATATACGCGTGTAAAATTTCAGCCCAATCGGAAACCGGGAAGTTGGTCAAATTTAACTTGCAAGATTCCACCCGAACTTACATACATACATTTTTTTTTTATTCCGTATAGCTTCGCGTTTGACCATTATCTCGCTCGATTTGAGCGGAGATATGGTCTAAGATCGAGCACTCTTACCTAGAAGGTACCTATTCACACGAGACTTGAAGACACCCAGATTGTAGGTTTCGGGAAGAACAGACTCCGGCAGTGAGTTCCACTCCTTTGCGGTGCGCATAATGAAGGTGGACTCAAAGCGCTTTGTTCGTATAGGTGGTCATCATCATCATCATCCGAGCCTTAATTCCCGGTTGCCTTCGGAGCGTTCACTCCGACTCACTTCCTACTTTTTCTACTCCACTTCGCGCGGTCTTCAGCATCCCCCGTTTTGAGACCATTGGTACGCATGTCATCCTTCACAACGTCAAGCCAACATTTCTTGGGCCTTCCCCTTCGACCGGGACCTGGCGGAGGCGGCATGGCTCCTCGACATTTGTTCCCCACATATTGTTCGTATAGGTGGTATGTCCACCATATAGCGGTGCCGCATGCCAGTGCGTCTGGTTGTCCGACGATGAAAGGGAGACGGCGGGATGAGATTGAGAAGCTCCAATGCACACTCTACAAAATGTATCCGATAGAAAACCGACAAGCTGGCAACCCTGCGTCGATGTTCGAGACTTTGTAATTTGTCATTAAATAGCTGGTCGTTGCCTATCAGCTTCGTGGCTCTCCGCTCAATCGATTCTAGTGCCTCGAGTTGGTATTTAGCTGAGCCATCCCAAAGATGAGAACAGTGCTCCATACATGCCCAGCATCAGCAACTGTTCTGAAGTGAAGTACTGCCTCACCTTTGATAGTATGCCCAGCTTTTTAGCTGCAGTTTGGGCTATAGACTCGATGCAAGTTAAATAAAAGCTTGTAAAAAAAAAAACACGAAGGCTACGTTCCAGAAGGGACTCGCAACGAACACGTTCACGACCGCCATTTTTCCCGTTTCACTTGTCTGCGGACGTTACAATCGTATACTCTAGTGGAACGGATTATGGGGCGTTGATGTCCTAAACGACGAAATACCCAAATGTCATTGGTTGATTTGAAAATCGCGCCTTTTTCAATGTCAAGAGATTAAGTGCAAGTTAAATACATACATACATACATAACTTCACGCCAGTTCCCTTGCGGGGTAGGCACGTACAACAGAGTGCCATTCAGGCTTATTCTTACACACCTCACTTGCCTCTTTGACATTCATAACTCTTGTCATGCAAGCTCGTCTGTTCGTAAGGCTCCTGACATCACCTTCTGCTAGTACACGATCAATTTGATCATGGATGGTGTGCAAGTTAAATAAAAGCTTGTAAAAATAATTCGTTTGCTTCGCCTACAGGCCTGATGCGTTAAACAAGAACCAAGAGCTGGAATTCGAAAGAAACAAGGAACGGTTCCAGTTTTTAAAGGTAAGCTTTTACTGTTAAGATCGCTTCCATGGTTAAAATATATATGTATAAGGAATACTAGTTAAAAATAAACCAGGATATTCCGTGACACATATGTCGCTAAAACTATCTTTATCTATCAGTCTACATTTGTCTATAGATTTATCTATATACGTACATATATAGCTGTGTACATGTTTTTTTTTTTTTTGTTGCAGGAGTTCAGCAGACAGGCAGACGGCCCACTTGATGGAAAGCGGTTACCATCGCCTATGGATATTTGCAACAGCAAAGTTGCTACAAATGCGCTGCTGCTCTTTTAAGGGAGACTGGAACCTGGTCACTAATGCCGGAATACAACTCAAGGTTGTTATGGCGACATACTTTAGACCAGGGGTGGTAGCCATCCAGTCGGACAAATGCCCTACCACCTGGCATATCTGTCAATATACGTGTATATCTATCTATATCTATATTTATCTATCTGTCTATATGCGTGCACATCCATCTGTATACACATATATCCTTGCAGGAACGGAGAAAGAATACAGTTTCCTGCTTTGGGTCGGCCGGTCGTAAGAGGCGACAAAACAACCCACAGCCAGGTGGTAGGGTGTTTGCTGGTCTGGATGGCTACCGCCCCTGGTCTAGAGTATGCCGCCATAACAACCTTGATTTGTGTTCCGGCATTAGTCATCAGGTTCCAGTCTCCCTTAAGAGAGCAGCAGCGCATTTGTAGCATCTGCTTTCCATCAAGTGGGCCGTCAGCCTGTCTGCTGAACTCCTGCAATAAAAAAAAAAATCTATCTGTATCTGTGTATATCTTTCTAAATACGTTGTTCGGTCCTTGCCTAGTGAAGTAGGTAGAACGTCGCTCCATGAATTTTGCTGTCTACCCTCTTTCTGTGTGAGGCGACGGCCAATGCACAGCAGGGCAGGGGCAGCCATTTTGGACACTCGCAATCATCGATCAACGTTTGATGAGAACTACACCGCGCGGCGTTTATTGCAGGAATTCAGCAGACAGGCAGACGGCCCACTTGATGGAAAGCGGTTACCATCGCCTATGGACATTTGCAACACCGAAGGTGCTACAAATGCGCTGCTGCTCTTTTAAGTGAGTCTGGAACCTGGTCACTAATGCCGGAACACAACTCAAAGTTGTTATGGCGACATACTTTAGACCAAGGGTGGTAGCCCTACCACCTGGCTGTGGGTTGTTTAGTCGCCTCTTACGACAGGCCGCCCCAACGCAGGAAATTGTATTCTTTCTCCGTTCCTGCACGGATAATGCGTACGCTGCCGTACGCTGTTACTTCTCTAAATCTGATCCACTTGTTGTGATCTGATAGTTTAACTTCTTAATTTCTAAAACTTATCGTCTCGGTGTGATTACTGGCCGTGCCAAGAACATTTGCTATCCGTTAAACTTTGCACTTGAAGTGTTAGCTCCAAAGTGGAATTTAGTGCTGTTCCAGCCAGGAGAGGGCGGATCTCAAGGTTGGTGGAGCTTCTGCTTTTCTAGTGCAACGATTTCGGTCATATCTCTCTCGTACAGTCCATAATAAATTGAACCAGCTTATTATCAGAGGGCTATAGCGCCCCACATACGTGCACATCTATCTATTTGTATCTGTGTATATATATCTGTCTATGTACGTGTATATCTATCTATTATATATGTCAGCCTTGACGTATCTGTCAACGGTGAACATTGTCAAGTACAAAACAAATTTAGTTTTAAAAGTTATTTTGCAAGGAGCGCAATACAGCCGTCCTGATGAGTCGTATGTATAGCTGTAGGAGATTTTAGGGTGGTTATCTATAATATATACGTGTATATATTTCGACCGAAGTAAGAGAGAGAGTTGGTCTGGAAGAGAGTGTCGGGGTGAAGGTAAGGAAAGGAATGCTCCGGTGGTACGGGCATGTGGAAAGTGGATCGACGCAGAAGTCGTGGAAGGCCAGGAGCCTTAAGAACAGACGAGCGTGCATGACGAGAGCTATGAATGTCAAAGAAGCGAGTGAGGTGTGTAAGAATAAGCCTGAATGGCGCTCTGTTGTTCGTGCCTACCCCGCAAGGGAACTGGCGTGAAGTTATGTATTTATATATCTATCTATCTATCTGTATCTGTGTACATCTATATGTTTCAGGCCTATTTATTGTTGAATTTCGATTTGTTTCCAGTGGGGCGCTCAAGCGTTTGACAACATGCTCATCGTTCCCCCTGGCTCTGGTATTGTGCATCAGGCAAGTACTCTATTTAGATAAAAACAAACTCTAGACAAAATTAAAATCCACATTAATCAGAAATTGCTGCAACCTAGGCAATAGTATATTGGACCGTGGGGTCCTGAGGCTATGAGCCTCTACCAAAATGTATCGAAACGACTCATTGACTCTTCGGGTGATCAGAGGGCTGGTGCTTACCTCGGCCAACGGATCAGTATGGCGATCCAGCGAGGAAACGTAGCCAGCCTTCTGGGCACCCTACCCATAGAAGACGGTGATCTGGGCTCAGTATTCTACTTATAGTCTTGAGGGACTATGAGTAGAATACAATACAAATAAGTTAAGTTTTCTTGCATTGTATTCGATTATATGTAATTATACAAGAAATATATACTATATTAAATTAGATAACTATATTTACACCACATCATTCTATGCCACGACATGATATACTACCCTACCATCCACCATACCATAGTACACTATACCATACCATACTATTTCAAAATGGATTCCCTGGAGACACGTAGAATTATTTTAGAGGCCATGTTTGCTTGTAAATTATTTCATAATAACATTAATAATAACAACACCGTCTGCCCATTTTTCCATGTTCCTTGAACATTGCGACGGGCAGACGCCATAGTCCCCATATTCCCAGACCCCTTGTACCACTGGCAGTTCACCCCAATAGCCCGGTACTTTTTGTCCTCATTTCCCACAATAGTCCTACACTGGCCGGGGCTTGTCCTTGGGTGCATTACTATATGGTGTGGACAGGGATAATCGCCGGTCAGTGTCAGGCCACATTTACATTAAATTTGTCAAGGAGTCTCTAGGTGTTGGCCTTCCATGGCCCCACGCAAGCCCCCCAAAAGTCCGGGCCATTTTTTGGCCCGTGGTCTTGAAAGACATTCAGTATAATAATAATAATATAATAATAATCGGCAGACAAACACACACATTGTATATCCCCAAATTAAGCAAGTTACGCTTGTGTTATGGGTAATATACAACGGACTACTCTGGGGCCGATCCCAGACACCCAGACCATAGTAAATAACGGAGAAAATACGTTTCCGAAATTTACTATACCAGGAATCGAACCCGGAGCCTCTACGTTGAAGTGAGGTAGGCCGGCAAGGCTTAGCCCGCTCAACCGCAGAGGCCGATATTGATTGCCCTCAATTGTTAAGCCAGTTCCGCTTAAGAGTTCCCTCGAGACCCCCTGCGACAACCTAGAACCCCCCTCGTCCCTCCATTAAGAACAACAGTACCAGGTGCAAACTCCCCTATCTCTAGAATGTGTAGAATTCTCAACAGGAGCAGTGATTTTTTATTTATTGCAGGAGTTCAGCAGACAGGCAGACGGCCCACTTGATGGAAAGCGGTTACCATCGCCTATTGACATTTGCAACACCAAAGGTGCTACAAATGCGCTGCTGCTCTCTTAAGGGAGACTGGAACCTGGTCACTGATGCCGGAACACAACTCAAGGTTGTTATGGCGGCATGCTCTAGACCAGGGATGGTAGCCATCCAGTCGGGTAAATGCCCTACCACCTGGCTGTGGGTTGTTTGGTCGCCTCTTACGACAGGCCGCCCCAACGCAGGAAATTGTATTCTTTCTCCGTTCCTGCACGGATAAAAAGAGATGTTACTGACATTCACTTTGACTCCAAAAATTCATTTTATAAAAGGATTCGTTTAGCCCAACAGGACACTTATTAGACAGACTGACGGACAGACTAATTTCAATACCCTGCATATTTTTGTTATATTTATTATTAGAGTCTAAGTAAATAACAGTGAAGAAATTACACTGCAAGTTGTGTTCACCTATAATTAGTTTTTACATCGCATTGTAAACCTTGCCAAAGTGGACGGATGCAGAGGTCGTGGAAGGCCACGACACACCTTCCATGATCAAATTGATCGTGTACTAGCAGAAGGTGATGTCAGGAGCCATAAGAACAGACGAGTGTGCATGAGAAGAGAAGTGAGGTGTGTAAGAATAAGCCTGAATGGCGCTCTGTTGTTCGTGCCTACCCCGCAAGGGAACTGGCGTGAAGTTATGTATGTATGTAAACCTTAGTCATAAGTCTAGTAACTGATTAAATGTACAAAACTGTTGGTGATCTTTATTAAAAATAAAATACCATACATATGTCATAGAGAAGTTCATTGTACATACATACATACAAACTTCACGCCAGTTCCATTGCGGGGTAGGCACGAACAACAGAGCGCCATTCAGGCTTGTTCTTACACACCTCACTTGCTTCTTTGTCTGCTCTTAAGGCTCCTGACATCACCCTCTGCTAGTTCACGATCAATTTGATCATGGAAGGTGTGTCGTGGCCTTCCACGACCTCTGCATCCATCCACTTTTGCATTGTATATCTGTTTAGTCATTCTTGCATCATGCATTCTTTCCACATGCCCGAAGTTCATTGTATGAATCCCAATTGTGTATAACTAGGACATATGTCAGCCATTCCATCGTATTTGAGATAGGCAGTACTTCTAGTTGTCTATACATACAAATAAGTATGTATAGACAAATTTACCCATAGCACTAATATAAACCCCAGAGGTTTTCTATGCTACGTATAAAATCAACGAGTTGTAATCATTTTGTTGTCTTGATAAATAGATTAAAGAAAAAAAGTGAAATTGAGTTGTCTGTTTGTAATGTCAAAGTGACAGCTTTTTATCAAATGCATGTGAAAGTATAAAACTTTTGTCTGTCTATCTGTTTTTTCCGGCTGATCTCTGAAAAGGCTGCACTGATTCTGATGGGGCTTTCACTGGCTGATGCTGAGCTGACGTTATATAAGGAGTACTTTGGCTACTTTTGAACATTCCACGCGGGCAAAGTCGCGGGTAACGGCTAGTCAGTGGTAAAGCTCGAAGACTTGTCGTTAAGTACTGCGGAATGGTTGATGAGTATCGTTTGCTCGTTTCAGGTGAATCTGGAATATCTAGCTCGGGTAGTGTTCACCGGTGAAGTGTTGTACCCTGACTCCGTGGTGGGCACTGACAGCCATACCACTATGATCAACGGTCTGGGTGTCGTTGGTTGGGGCGTTGGAGGTAAGATGTCTGTGATGTGAGATCTGTGAAATTTTGACATGGAAGAGCCATTATCTTGATTATAGTTGTTAGGGTAGGTTTTTAAGGGATGTCCCGACTAAGTGGAAGAGCGAGATGCAATGCTCCCCCATTTCAAAGGAAGATCTTCCAGCGAGGCCATTGTCGTTCCTCGCAGACCGAGGCCCACCTATTATTGTTGGCAATTTGTATATATTCTTTGTACGTGTCGGGAATCGTTTGCGAGTTCAATTATTGCACAGCGCCATCTATTGGCTTGTAAGTGTTTATTTATTTATTTAATTTATTTGGGAAACATACAATAATTATAATTCTTACAATATAATACACATATCAACTAGGTTTCCACTAAAAAAATCATTCTTGTTACGCATTTGGCTCATACAACTATAAGAAAACTAGCTGTCCCGGCAGACGTTGTTCTGCCCTGAACTAATAAAATTTAGAACCCGATTCCAGCGCCACCTACCGGGTCCAAATGTTAGCTATCCTATCTTTCAAGTCGGATCAAACTGCACACGGTGTGCAAATTTGATTAAAATCGGTCAAGTAGTTTAGGAGTCCATTGAGGACAAACATTGTGACACGAGATTTATATATATTAAGATTATAATAAATTCGATGCAATATTGGAAAATTAGATATAAAATAAAAAAGGAATTAAATAATGCAATACAACACAAAACAAAAACTACAATTTGTCTATTTATCTATATCATTCTTAAGTCATAATTATCATGTCATAAAAAAAAAATCGTGATACACGTTAAAAACAAAAGTCATAATATTAAAAAAAAAAACCAAAAAACCAAACCAATTAGTATAATCTATATAATAATAATTCGGCCCGTATCCTGAGGTGGTTCTTGTCTCTGGAGCCTTAACCACCGGTAGCTTCGAACCTGGGCCCTGCTACCGGCGGACATCGATTTTTTACATTTTTTTTTTGAATATTTATTTTTTATATCTATTTAAAGAAAAATGTGAATCATTTGAGGTTAAATATTTATATGAAATAATAATAAAACCCTTTTCAACACACTTGCTCATAAAGTGGCTCTATGGTCACCGCAATTAGGTACAGAATGACACCCATAACCAAACTGTGAGTAAAAAACATTATAACTCACTAGTGAGTTATAGATTTTTTTTTTAATTTTATTGGTTGAGTTGCTTTGTTCTTAAAAAAGTTTTTATTCAAAAAAAAAAGATCGTGTTCTATAGAACAAGTAAATTAATGTTCCTATTGCTTGCTCATTTCATGCAACTTCTTATTTAAATAGATAATTTTAACTCGTACGTGTTTAATAAATAAAACTTTCACTCGTATATAACTTTTTTTTATCTACTAAATAAAATGAGTTTTTGTTGTTATTTTATTCACAAGTGTGTTGAGAAACGTCGTATGATACACGTGTGTATTGATGATTACCGTCCTCGGCTCTCTTAAGACCCTCGCCTACGGCTCGAGTCTCAATGGCGCCTCGGCGGTAATCACCAATGTTACACACTAGTACCATAATGTACTATTATGCTAGTAAAGTAAATTAATAAAAATTTAATTCACTATGTGTATCTGTTGATCTACGTATAAAAGAATGTTTGCCTTAATTGTATACAGACAGAGTTCAAATTCATTTGAGATTATATAAGTTTTATTTAAACTGAAAATTAATAATTACGGGTAAAGAGGAATGTGTTTTATTGCTTAATTAAATGAAATTGAATTTTATGTGTTTACTTAAATTAGTTTCTCATTTTAGTTTCATCGAGTTTCAAATAGCAATGATTCTAAAGAAGTTTAATTAATTTTTTTTTTTTTTTTTCGTACAGGCATAGAGGCCGAAGCGGTGATGTTGGGTCAAGCTATCAGTATGCTGCTGCCGAAGGTGGTTGGGTATAAACTGATCGGGGAATTGAACCCACTAGCGACATCTACCGATCTCGTACT
The DNA here is from genome assembly GCA_019925095.2 of Dendrolimus kikuchii. Lineage (NCBI taxonomy): Eukaryota > Metazoa > Arthropoda > Insecta > Lepidoptera > Lasiocampidae > Dendrolimus > Dendrolimus kikuchii. The sequence continues at coordinate 38,384,318 of CM034387.1, forward strand.
CACCATCACTAAGGTAGGTAGTGTTGTCTCTTCTAGAAGACTTATACTGGGACGTTAAAGACGTATACTGGGGTGTTAATGGACTTATATTAAAGGACGTATACTGGGATGTTAATGGTCTTATAGTGGGATGTTAATGTACTTTACTGGGATGTTAAATGATGTATACTGGGATATTAATGGACTTATACATACTGTGATGTTAATGGACTTATACTGAGATATTAATGGACTTATACTGAGAAGTATAATGGGCTTTACTGGGATTTTAATGGACTTACTACGATATTAATGGACTTATACTGGGATATTAATGGACTTATACTGGGATGGTAATGGACTTATACTGTGGGATGTTAATGCACTTATACTGGGACGTTAAAGGACGTATACTGTGATGTTAATGGACTTATACTGGGATATTAATGGACTTATACTGGGATGGTAATGGACTTATACTGTGGGATGTTAATGCACTTATACTGGGACGTTAAAGGACGTATACTGTGATGTTAATGGACTTATACTGGGATGTTAATGGACTTATACTGTGGGATGTTAATGCACTTATACTGGGACGTTAAAGGACGTATACTGGGATGTTAATGGTCTTATAGTGGGATGTTAATGTACTTTACTGGGATGTTAAATGATATATACTGGGATATTAATAGACTTATACATACTGTGATGTTAATGGACTTATACTGGGATATTAATGGACTTATACTGAGATGTTAATGGGCTTTAGTGGGATCTTAATGGACTTACTAGGATATTAATGGATGTATACTGTGATGTTAATCGACATACTGGGATGTCAATGGGCTTATACTGGGATGTTAATGGACTTTAACTGGGATGTTAATAGACTTATACTGGGATAGTAATGGACTTATACTGGGATGGTAATGGACTTATACTGGGATGGTAATGGACGTATACTGGGATGTTAATCGACATACTGGGATGTCAATGGGCTTATACTGGGATGTTAATGGACTTATACTGGGATAATAATGGACTTATACTGGGATAATAATGGACTTATACTGAGATGTTAATGGGCTTTACTGGGATCTTAATGGACTTACTAGCATATTAATGGACTTATACTGGGATATTAATGGACTTATACTGGGATATTAATGGACTTATACTGGGATATTAATGGACTTATACTGAGATGTTAATGGGCTTTACTGGGATCTTAATGGACTTACTACGATATTAATGGACTTATATTGGGATATTAATGGACTTATACTGGGATGTTAATGGACTTATACTGTGATATTAATGGACTTATACTGGGATACTAATGGACTTATACTGAGATGTTAATGGACTTATACTGAGATGTTAATGGACTTATACTGGGATGTAAATGGACTTATACTGTGATATTAATGGACTTGTACTGGGATATTAATGGACTTATACTGAGATGTTAATGGCCTTTACTGGGATCTTAATGGACTTACTAAGATATTAATGGACTTATACTGGGATATTAATGGACTTATACTGGGATGTAAATGGACTTATACTGGGATGTTAATGGACTTATACTGTTATCTTAATGGACTTACTACGATATTAATGGACATATACTGTGATGTTAATGCATTTATACTGGGACGTTAAAGGACGTATACTGTGATGTTAATGGACTTATACTGGGGTGTTAATGGACTTCTATTGCAATAATAATAGGGTGACATAGACATTATTCGGCTTATATAGGAACATGTTTTTTTTTTAAATTCAGCACCTTCGCTCCCTGGGCGTGGTGGGCAAGTTCGTAGAGTTCTTCGGGCCCGGTGTTTCGGCCCTGAGTATAGCTGATAGAGCGACAGTGGCGAACATGTGCCCCGAGTTCGGTGCCACTGTTGCGCATTTCCCCGTCGACGAGAGGTCGCTCAAGTACCTGGTGCAGACTAGTGAGTACATTCTTATATCTAAGAAGCATTTGACAAGTCTTCGACGGCTTACCTCGCTGCACCGCAGAGGCTCCAGGTTCGATTCCTGTTATGCGATATTTCGGAGACGATTTTTCTGCGTTATTTACTATAGTATGTGTGTTTGTGTATTTTTTATCCGAATTGCCTAAGACTTTGTTATTTTGATGGTCTAAAATTTATGCGTAGATAGCCTGAGTGACCTATGGAAAATTTTTGGCCATCTAAAGGTCTTTCATAGAGAAGTAGAGCAAGGGCTGGGAGGGTTTGGGCCTTACTACCTGTTATTTCTTTGCATTTTCTAAGCACATTTAACTTAGTAATGTATATTTTTTTTTACACCATCAAAAAGTTGAGATTTCAAGGAGCAAAAAGCCCACGGACTTTGAAAAAAAAGCTGATATTTTGACGCGAGAATTTTCGATTGAAAATCAGGATGTTTTTTTTTTTTTTTTTTTATTGAAGGAATTCAACAGACGGACGGCTCACTTGATGGAAAGCGGTTACCATCGCCTATGAACATTTGCACCAGCAAAGGTGCTACAAATGCGCTGCTGCTCTCTTAAGGGAGACTGGAACCTGGTCACTGATGCCTTTAGACCAGTCGGGCATATTCCCTAGCACCTGGCACCTGGTTTTTCGATATTTTCGATATTAATACAAAATAAGGTGAAAAAAGGACTATTTTAAATAAAAAAAATTACAGTGTGTTTGGGACGTGAAAAAAAAAATATTTTTGTAAAAGATGAAAATAAAAAAAAGCCAAAAACTTGGTTATTTGAATTTTTCATATAAATTTTGAGGTTATGTGAAAAAAGTGTAAATATCAAAGTTGTAGGTCTTTTTATTACCCACAAATTTTCTATTTAACTTTTTTATATAGGGCTTGTAGTTTTGCCGGAAATCGAGATAAACCGCTTTTCAACCCTTAAAACTCACCCCCTATCATTTCCCGACCTCAAACCGCCCGTAAAATATTTTTCCATTAATTTTTATTATATTCTCTTTTCCAATGGGTTTCATCCTACTATGATTTTTTTTGTTTTTAAAAATAATCGACCCGTGTCATTTTTGTATAATTTTATCTATACTTTGTTATGTTAGTACTGTTACGAGTTGCGGGACTCGAATTAAAATGCCGTTAGAATTATTATAGAGTTTATTAGAACTATACAAACATGTATAACACAGGTACAAATATAACCGAACAGAACAAATCCGAACGTAATGCAAGTCAATATTAGATTCCCGAATGTGCACACGTCACGCCTTGATCGTGGTTCTCGCTCAACTGCCTCCTCCCTCCATCAGGCCGTCGTTTTATACTTCACAAGTACAAAATGTGCCCGCCCGACACAGTTTCCTAGAATTGGCTTGTATCTTAATCCGCAACACCTGGCTAATGATGCTAATGAGCGGGTGCAATACAACAATAGGCTGTTCTCCACAATAACTAGAAACGTATACAAAAGAAGACGATCATAAAAGGATTACAATTAGTTGCAATGCCAATAAAATGTGCTTTTACAGATCTGTAACTACGTGGAATCTGTCTTTGTCGAAGCCTAAGTTGTAACAGTACTATTTTGTATTGTGTGTCGTTATTAGAAATAAATATTCTTTACTTTACGTAATATCCCTGCAATACATTATTTTGTTAAATTGAATAAATAAAAGAAGATGAGACGTCTCGTTTCAGATCGTCCGAATGAGAAAATCGACATAATCGAGGCGTATTTGAGGGCAACAAAGCAATTTAGGGATTACACTGATCCAACGCAGGACCCGGTGTTCTCCGAGGTAAGTTATGATATAGCGTCGTTTCTATTACAGCACGGCGTATATCTTCCTAACTTTACAGGACGAACCGTTCCATCCGTGCAGGAACGGAGAAAGAATACAATGAAGGAGGTGCCCCGTAGAGGGTGGAGGAGCGAGATGGAATTAGGCGTGTGTAACTCTCTTTACTGAACTGACTCACTGATTATCCGTGCAGGAACGGAGAAAGAATACAATTTCCTGCGGCCGGGCGGCCTGTCGTAAGAGGCGACTAAACGACCCACAGCCAGGTGGTAGGGTATTTACCCGACTGGATGGCGACCACCCCTGTTCTAGAGTATGCCGCCATAACAACCTTGTGTTGTGTTCCGGCATTAGTGACCAGGTTTCAGTCTCCCTTAAGAGGGCAGCAGCGCATTTGTAGCACCTTCGGTCTTATAAATGTCCATAGGCGATGGTAACCGCTTTCCATCAAGTGGGCCATCTGCCTGTCTGCTGAACTCCTGCAAAAAAAAAAACTGATCTAAAATGTTTAGGCGTTCCAAAAGATTGGAACATCAATAATGTTTCAAATGCATCATTTGGATCTGGAACATCGCTCTCTCTCTCTCTTTCTTTTCAGCGCGATCATGTCGCTCACGTGTGAGAGAGATCGACCAGAGCATAATGAATCACGGAGCAACAGCATGTAGTGGAACACTAACAAGCCAATAGATGGCGCTGTGCAATAATTGATGTCACAAACGTTTCCCGAAACATACAATGAATATATACAAAATTTCAACTATAACAGTTGGGCCGGTCCGCGTCCGATTATAAGCCTCGTCGAAAGGCTCTTGTTCGACGACCGCGTAACGTCCTGACGGACAGAGTCGACGTTATTACGAAACGGCTGGCCCGGATCAGTCCGCCCACGGTTAGGACGGTAGGCTGGCAGGCACCGACAGACAGACACAGACGGCGGCGTCTCAGACGCCGCCAATCAAGATCTCTCCACGTCCCCGCGAGGGACGCTAGGAGACATAGCTCCCCCCACAGGATAGACTAGGCGTGTTGCTGGGAAGTTTCTTTCGCCGTTTCTTCTCTCCCAGCCATAACACGTTGCGAAACGGCAGTAAGATAGCGTAGGCCGCCCCGAACCACCGATCCCGGCCCGCCGGGATCCTTCCCCTCGGGCTTTATATTACCCGTCGCCTGTTCTCAATTAGTGCTTTGTGTCGCCCTATGGTGGGCATCATTAAATTCATCCGCCTCTCATGGCAACAGTCCAGCCGAGGTAAAACTCCTTAGGGAGCTCCCTCGAGCAAGTTGCCCCCCCGGGCTCGAGCGCCTTCGCTACGCGAAGGCACTCGCCCCAAAAACCCCGGTAAAGTTGTAAGGTCTTCGGACCAACAACATAAAGTCAAGTCCAATAAAAAAAAAACAGTTGGGCCTAGGCCTGCGAGGAACAACGTTAGCCTCGCTGGAAGATCTTCCTTTGAGACGGAAGAGCATTCCGTCTCGCTCCTCCACCCTATACGGGTCACCCCCTTCAACTATGAATGTTCAGCTTTGTTTCAACCTTAACACCGTCTGCCTCAATATGCCCGCGATACGACATATATATATCTGTATTTTTATCTTTGACAAGTTTGACACGATGTTTCAAATTAAACCGCAGCCCGTTTCTCAGCCTCAGTCCGCGACTTATCATGACTACCATCATTTTATATCTTTGACTCAATGTTCCAAATGGAACATATCAGTGATCCGGAACATTTAAATGTTCCAATCGCAAAAATGTGTCATTTCTCCCACGCCTAGATGGAATGCTCCTCAGCCTCAAAGGAAGATCTTCCAGTCGAGGCTATTGTCGTGTCTCGCAGGCCGAGGCCCATCTATTATTGTTGGAAATTTGTATATATTCTTTGTATGTATCCTATGTATGTATTAGCGCCATCTATTGGCTTGTAAGTGTTCCGCTACAACAGTTTCCTGCTTTGGGGCGGCCTGTCGTAAGAGGCCACAAAACAACCCACAGCCAGGTAGGGTACTTGCCCGACTGGATGGCTACCACCCCTGGTCTAAAGTATCATAATAACCTTGAGTTGTGTTCCGGCATTAGTGACCAGGTTCCAGTGTCCCTTAAGAGAGCAGCAGCGCATTTGTAGCAACTTTGCTGTGGCAAATGTCCATAGGCGATGGTAACCGCTTGCCATCAAGTGGGCCGTCTGCCTGTCTGCTGATCTCCTGTAAAAAAATAAATATACATACATACATACATAACTTCACGCCAGTTCCCTTGCGGGGTAGGCACGAACAACAGAGTGCCATTTAGGCTTATTCTTACACACCTCACTTGCCTCTTTGACATTCATAACTCTTGTCATGCAAGCTCGTCTGTTCTTAAGGCTCCTGACATCACCTTCTGCTAGTACACGATCAATTTGATCATGGAAGGTGTGTCGTGGCCTTCCACGACTTCTGCATCCATCCACTTTTGCATTGTATATCTGTTTAGTCATTCTTTCATCATGCATTCTTTCCACATGCCCGAACCACCGGAGCATTCCTTTCCTTACCTTCACCCCGACACTCTCTTTCAGACCAACTCTCTTTCTTACTTCGGTATTACGAACGCGGTCCGCGAGCGTCACTCTGCAGATTTTGCGCAGTGCTCGCATCTCGACCGCGTTTACTCTACTTTCATGCTCTCTCTTCCATACCCAACTCTCGCATCCATACGTGAGCGTAGGTACCAGCACTGCTTTGTGTATGGCGAGCTGGGCCTTCTGGCTGAGGTTCTTAGCGCCTAGAAGTTTACCTAACGCTCCATTCACACTATTCCCCAAATTCACTCTTCTTTCTATATCAGCGGTGTACCTTCCATCCCTGCTAAAAGCACATCCAAGATATACAAACTCATTCACTTGCTCTAGCATAACATCATCGACCATTATCCTTGCATTCGTTCTGGTTTCTTCTCTTTCAAACACCATAACCTTTGTTTTCTTCGCATTCAAATGTAAGCCTCTCGCCTGACAGTCATCTTTCATCATTGTGACTAGTGTTTGCAGTTCTGATGGCGATTCGGCTAAAAGCACGGCATCATCCGCATAAAGCAAGGTGCTTACAACTAGATCACTCATCCGCACCCCAACATCCATCAATCTTATTCTCTGGAGACAATCGTCCAGATATAGGATGAACAGCAAAGCCGACAGCACGCAGCCCTGGCGGACGCCAATATTGACGTCAAACCAGGGCGACAGGCTGCCTTCCACTCGCACGCATGCCATACAGTCCTCGTAAGTGGACTCCACAGCACGCATCAATTGGCCATTAATCCCATATCCGGGCAATATGTCCCAGAGGTCCTTCCGCACAACCCTGTCAAATGCTTTCTCTAGATCCACAAAACCGCAGAAAACCTTGCGGCCCATAGCCAGCTGCTTCTCTACGATATTGCGGAGAGAGAAAACTTGATCCATACATCCCCTTCTATTTCTGAAGCCACCTTGTGCATCCCACAGTAATCCATCGGATACAACTCTCATTCTCTTTTCAATAATCTTCGCATACACTTTAGATGCTGTGCTGATCAAACTGATGGCCCTGTAGCTGGCGCACTCCATACGTGACCCCTTGCCTTTATACAAGGGCACGATGACAGCGCGCCTCCAGTCCTTGGGAACCTTTCCCGTCCTCCAGCACAAGTTGCATAAGGACAGGAAAGCGTCCCGGACGCAGGTTCCACCATATTTGATCATCTCAGCAGACACACTATCGATTCCTACTGCCTTTCCATTTTTCAGACTTCTTATCGACCATTCGATCTCTTCCAAAGTGATCTCGGATGCTGACTCCTCGGAGTCGGTCACAGACTCAGTCGTGGTGCCAGCATCCGGGATATTATCATACATTTCTCTAAAATATTCACTCCATCGCGCTAATACCTCTTGTGGGTTAGCAAGAACGTCCCCTGCTTTAGATTTTATTCTTTCCATTCTGGAAGCTGACGAACAACCCCGAGACTTCTTAACCTCTCTCCAAAAGAGTTTGGTATTCGCCTCGAAGTTCTCCGTCAGCTTCTCTTCTTCTTTCAATTTTATTCTTTCACGCTTCTCTTTCACTAAAGCTTTGGTTTCATTCTTGCATAGGCGATAAATTTCTTTCTTCATCTCTTTCATACTGTCATTCTGTTGCAAGGAAGCAACATAATCCAGCCAGGCTTTTCTCTTTCTCTCTACGCTGTATTTAACATCCGCGTCCCACCATTCATCACCTTTCGTTGTTATGTGCCTCTTCGCGCATCCACATGCTTCTTTTGCGCTTTCCACTATACTTTCTTTCATACTATCCCAGTCATTATCCACATCTAAGTCGGAGAAGTCCGCTTTTGCAAGCCTTTCTTCGACTAGGCGCGCATACATACTCCTTACACTAACATCTTCCAATTTTTCACACTTTATTCTTTCAAGCTCCCCGAAATTGGTACGCACTCGCCAGTGTCTCCACTTCTTGAAAAGGCCCACAAACCGGCTTATCACCAGGTAGTGGTCCGTTTCAAGAGTGGGGCCTCTGTAGGCTCTTGTATCCATTATTGTGTTTCGGAGGCGACTATCAATTAAAATCAGATCAATCATACTTTTCTGATCATTCATTCTCCATGTATACGTGTGAATATCCTTATGATGGAATAGGGTGTTCGACACAAGCAAGTTTCTTTCCATGCATACGTCTATGATTGGCCTACCAGCATCGTTCACTCTATTGTCACCATAGGGTCCAAAGACAGCCTCAAGGCCGTCTCGTTTGGTCCCCACCCAGCCATTAAGATCACCACACATAATTAGTCTTTCGTTCCCTTCAGCCAGATCCAGAATTTCTCTCACAGACTCCCAAAACTTCTTGAGTTCTTGGGGATCCGCTGAGCTGACGGGAGCATAAGCTGCGACCAGAAAAACTCGCGTGATCCCCAGTTTTAGGCGGACCCAGAGAAGTCTCGGGTTCACCAGACAATAAGCTTTTACTCCAGACACAAAGCGGGATGAGAGTAAGACGCCTACCCCCCCACTCGCACGCTCGTCCAGGTCCACGCCGGACCACAGAGCAAGCATGCCACCGGGGAGGTCATCGACGTCGCACCCCTTCCGCTTTGTCTCTGTCAGACATAAGGCATCCAGGCTTCTCTCATTCATTATATCGATCACTTCGTCCATCTTATCTTTCATTCCACCTCTCACATTCCACGTGCCTATACGGCACTCTGCTTCTCTCGACCCGCCAAGTTTGGCGCTGCGTGAAAGGTGGCGGCCCCCTTCGCCGCATGCGCGAGAGTTCACACCGACGGGGGCGCATCGGTGAGCGTCGCCTGCGGGGGACGCCCTATTGTGCACTGCACTCGTGTGAACTGCGGTCAGAATATATATATATATACCTATAGCAACATGTCCCATTCATCCACTTACGTTTTGATTTTTTTTTGAAATTGCAGGTAGTCGAACTCGACTTGGCGACAGTGGTGACATCTGTTAGCGGCCCGAAGAGACCTCAAGACCGTGTCTCCGTCTCTGTCATGAAGAAAGATTTCAATGAATGCCTGACTAATAAGGTAAGTGTACCAGCAGGGAGAGATTTGGGTAAGACAGTACCAGATATTAACTATTTGGGCAGGGTTTCCACTTTTTACAAGCTTTTATTTAACTTGCAATGGATGTATGTATGTAAGTTCGGGTGGAATCTTGCAAGTTAAATTTGACCAACTTCCCGGGTTCCGGTTGGGCTGAAATTTTGCACGCGTATGTATATCGGGTGACAATGTAATGATATGGTACCATGGAGCTGATCTGATGATGGAGTCGGAAGGTGGCTATAGGAACTCCTGTACTAAACAAGATAGACGCGTCGTGTTTGGACTCGTTTCACTCGTCTTGGCTAGCACTCTGCTGCTACATGATATCCAGGATCTCAAAAGCTTGTATTTAAAGAAGCTTTTTTATTCTTCAGCCTTTGATGCAACTATTCATACTTCACAGTAAGCAATGAACATTGTCTACACACCACCACGCCTTTTTATAAGAAAATGCTACCAAATAAAAAAAACAATAAAATTGTATCATTTCTAAAAATAGCAATTACCTCATAGTGTTGCCAGGATCACAAAAATAATTATAACAACTGATGCATTAAATTATCTAGACGATAATTTAGTGCGCTTATATAATTAACTAACTGGTATAGAATGGTAATTTAATTATAAATCGAATCATCTCATACATACATACATAACTTCACGCCAGTTCCCTTGCGGGGTAGGCACGAACAACAGAGCGCCATTTAGGCTTATTCTTACACACCTCACTCGCTTCTTTGACATCATCTGATAAATCGATTAAAATATATTATCTATGGTAGAGTTTTTGGCGGGAACTGAAAGGAGACGTTGTGCTGTGCAGTTTTATTTTCTAAAAATGTGTAAAATTACTGTAAAATGAACAATAGTTGTAGGATATTGATAGTTTTTGAGTAGCAATTATGTGTTTTGTGAGAAATGTGAACTGTATAGTCGAATGTGGCCTTTTGAGTTGCCACAAGAACTCCGTTGAATGGCTTCAGTTGATAACCTACAGTTCAGCTGTGCTACACATAGGCATAAGAAAATGAAGAAACTATATTATTGTAATCTAAGATCTGGCTTAAAGGCCTAGCTGCCAAGCCATAAACCTAAATAAATAAATTATAAATCGATAATATTTAATATTTTCTTAAGTTTTCGCGACTTGTATACATAATAAAACTACGTTTTAACGGTTTTAAGCGCGGTAATTTTAAAGTAGGCAAGTATCGCCTGTTTGGGATCCAATCATCAAAACTATTAAGACCCAAACCCAGCAGAAACCAGCTGCCAGACCTCAAGACACTGCGAGCTCTTTCTGCGTACAACGGAACACAAACCAACTGGACTGATAATTACTTTTATTTCTCCTTCCACCCAATTTAATATTATATAAAATTATTAGAGCTAGGCATGTTTGCTGAAGAGTTTCTTGCGCCGCTTCTTCTCTTCAAGCCATAACATGTTGCGAAGCGGTAGTAAATTAGATTAGGCGCCCATAGAGTAAATAATAACCATAAACAATATTAACAAGTTGGCGGTAGGCTAAATAAAACTTTAACAATACTCGTTGACACTTGACATCTTTGTCTTCCGTGATCACAGCTACTGAAAAGCGGCCGAAACGTTAAAATAAAGATCAAATAATTGCCGCGCTTAAAACTGTTAAAACTTACTTTTAATTATAAAAAAAAAACAACCATCGATTTATTGACGCCAAAAACTACAATCTCCCATCATCTCGTGATTTAAATCCTCCATTTGCGAATCGGACTCGCACACGGCCGTTCATCGGTGATGAGAGATCTAACCTCTATAGCTGTCTAAATCCCAGTGATAGTGTAGCAAACATATCTCCTGCGATACAAATAGCTAGATTTGTTAGACGTCTTCTTTCTTCGAGGGTTTTCTCCAAAACGTCGATATAAATTTATATTGGTGTTGAAGATGGTGATAGATTCCGTCTATGATAGGTATCATATACCCAGTGATAGATTTGAGAAACTCATCTGCTGAGGTAGTGATAGCTGTATTACATACATACATAACTTCACGCCAGTTCCCTTGCGGGGTAGGCACGAACAACAGAGAGCCATTTAGGCTTATTCTTACACACCTCACTTGCCTCTTTGACATTCATAACTCTTGTCATGCACGCTCGTCTGTTCTTAAGGCTCCTGACATCACCTTCTGCTAGTACACGATCAATTTGATCATGGAAGGTGTGTCGTGGCCTTCCACGACTTCTGCATCCATCCACTTTTGCATTGTATATCTGTTTAGTCATTCTTTCATCATAAGTTTAGTATTAAAATTAGAATAATAATAATAATAAAATAATAAAATGATTTATTTGCCTCAAAAATAAGTAACAATCTTAAATACAAAATGAAGACACATTACAATTTGCAGTCTTATAATCTAAATAATTGTTCATGTTTCTACTAGCTCCAAAACTAGTATTAACTGTATCTTTGGAACTACTAGTGCACACTCGTCTGTTCTTAAGGCTCCTGACATCACCCTCCGCTGTATTGTATAGCTGTATTAGATATATAAAAATCAATTGCTGTTCTTTAGTCTCGCTTAAACTCGTGAGCGGCTCGACTGATTTGCCTAATTTTGGTTTTGAATTATTTGCGTAAGTCTAGGGAAGGTTTAAAAGCTGAGTAAATATGAAAAAAATGCTTGGAATATGGTAAAAACAACAATTTCGCTTTCCCTTAGTAACTATTCCTACCTGTCAAACATTTGATGTTCGTGCCGTCGTTTAGAAATCAGTTGAATTTAAAAGTTGTTCAGAAATCGAATTAAATTTAAAAATGAAGTTTTTTTTTTTTTGTTTTGAATGTCAAACGTTTGATGTTCGTTCCGGTTAAGTTTTGACCACATTTTTTACTAAAGTTAAAACATTCTGGAATTATCATTCAGCTTTTTTATTTATTGATTCCGAGGCGGTACGAAGTTTGCCGGGTCAGCTAGTATTACATAGATTCGTCATTGTCGTAGGAATGTCTTAAAATTATCCAGGTTAGCTGATCTCTTCCGAAGTTGCTCCACATGTCTTGGCCCTATGCTTTCTTTATCTGGTAGCGATAACTGTACACAATTGAGACTGTTGCCGACGCGAATATCTGGCGCCGCCTTTAATCACCCGAAAGTGTATCTGTTTCCTTACTAATAAATGTTATGTCAAATACATTAGAAAAAAGAAAATAAAATCGTATTCCATTTTCAAAATTCAATAGCGTCGTTTCATTTCTTGGACAACTTTCGCTTTGTAAAGACTCCAAATATTAGCCAAAAGCACGAACGAGCTACAGAGGCAGGTAGCCGAGTCGTATCAATTTTACAATAATCTTGGTGATAGAAGTTAGTGATGATCTATCAGTTATAACTTATCACACACCCAGTGATAGAATGATAGATCTAAGTACTGCGATAGTGATAGTAAAACTACGTTTTAACGGTTTTAAGCGCGGTAATTTGATTTGATTTTGGTTTTTCCGACGTTTCGGCCACTTTTCAGTGGCCGTGATCACGGAAGACGAAGATGTCAAGTGTCAAATTTAGCCTACCGCCAACTTGTTAATGTTAATTTTGTTTATGGTTATTATTTACTCTATGGGAGCCTAATCTAATTTACTCGTTTCGCAACATGTTATGGCTTGAAGAGAAGAAGCGGCGCAAGAAACTCTTCAGCAAACATGCCTAGCAGTAATAATTTTATATAATATTAAAATGGGTGGAAGGAAAAATGAAAGTAATTATCAGTCAAGTCGGTTTGTGTTCCTTGTGTGTCTTGAGGTCTGGCAACTGGTTTTTGCTGGGTTTGGGTCTTAATAGTTTTGATAATTGGATCCCAAACAGGTACTTGACTGATAATTACTTTTATGACGCCAAAAAATTGGAGTGCTAGAGTTTTCGACTTTTGGAGGATTTCGACTTAAGCGAATTTTGTTTTTAGTAGTAGTTTTCTTCACAATATGTATTATATTGTCCAAGTGATAGACTGGCAAACGTATGTGCTGTAATGGTGATATCTACAGAAAATGGGCAAAACATGGTGTTTTCGATGATGATGATGTTCTGTACTTCACGATGGTGATATTGTTGATGAAGCTATCGTCTATGACTATCACGCATCCAGTGATAGATTGACAAACCTATCTACTGTGATGGTGATACCTACAGAAAATAGATATGGTATTTGTAATGATGATGTTCTGTACTTCACGATGGTGATATTGTTGATGAAGCTATCGTCTATGACTATCACACACCCAGTGATAGATTGGCAAACCTATCTACTGTGATGGTGATACCTACAGAAAATAGATATGGTGTTTGTAATGATGATGTTCTGTACTTCACGATGGTGATATTGTTGATGAAGCTATCGTCTATGCCTATCACACACCCAGTGATAGATTGGCAAACCTATCTACTGTGATGGTGATACCTACAGAAAATAGATATGGTGTTTGTAATGATGATGTTCTGTACTTCACGATGGTGATATTGTTGATGAAGCTATCGTCTATGCCTATCACACACCCAGTGATAGATTGGCAAACCTATCTACTGTGATGGTGATACCTACAGAAAATAGATATGGTGTTTGTAATGATGATGTTCTGTACTTCACGATGGTGATATTGTTGATGAAGCTATCGTCTATGCCTATCACACACCCAGTGATAGATTGGCAAACCTATCTACTGTGATGGTGATACCTACAGAAAATAGATATGGTGTTTGTAATGATGATGTTCTGTACTTCACGATGGTGATATTGTTGATGAAGCTATCGTCTATGACTATCACATACCCAGTGATAGATTGGCAAACCTATCTCTTGTGATGGTGATACCTACAGAAAATAGATATGGTCTTTTTGATGATGATTTTCTGTCTTCCACGATGATTATGATGTTGATGAAACTATCGTCTACGACTATCACATACCCAGTGATAGACTGGCACGTATCTGCTGTGGTAGTGATAGTTGTAGAAAATAGACATATACAAATGGACTGAAAGTCGATGATGAGATGTTTTCTTCACAATATACAAAGTAGATGATATCGTCCATTATTTATAACTATCACACACCCAGTGATACACTAGCAAATCTATCTACTGTGGTGATGATAGCTATATCAAAGAGACAAAAATATATTATTTTCGATGATGACTTTTCTTTACTCCACAATGACGTTGTTGTTGATGATACTATCTTCTGTAACTTTCACATACCCCGTGATAAAGTTGCACTTATCTACTGTGATGGTGATAGCTATAGAAAATAGAAAAATTATGGTGTTTTCGATGATGATGATTTTCTGTACTACACGATGGTGATGTTATTGTAAATTATCTTCTATAACTATCATACACCCAGTGATAGAATGTTAAATATCTACTGTGGTAATGATAGTTACCGAAAATAGACAGAAATATGTCATTTTGATTATGCCTTCTCTGTATTCCACGATAGTGATGATGTTGATGAAACTATCGTCTATGACTATCACACACCCAGTGATAGAGTGACGCATATCCACTGTGGTAGTGATAGCTGTAGAAAATAGAAAAATAATTGTATTTTCGACGATGGTTTTCTGTACTCTTCGATGGTGATGATGTTGATGAAACTATCGTCTATGACTATCACACACCCAGTGATAGAGTGGCACATATCTACTATGGTAGTGATAGCTATAGAAAATAGAAAAATTATGGTGTTTTCGATGTTGATGATTTTCTGTACTACACGATGGTGATGTTATTGTAAATTATCATCTATAACTATCATACACCCAGTGATAGAATGTTAAATATCTACTGTGGTAATGATAGTTACCGAAAATAGACAGAAATATGTCATTTTGATTATGCCTTCTCTGTATTCCACGATAGTGATGATGTTGATGAAACTATCGTCTATGACTATCACACACCCAGTGATAGAGTGACGCATATCCACTGTGGTAGTGATAGCTGTAGAAAATAGAAAAATAATTGTGTTTTCGACGATGGTTTTCTGTACTCTTCGATGGTGATGATGTTGATGAAACTATCGTCTATGACTATCACACACCCAGTGATAGAGTGGCACATATCTACTATGGTAGTGATAGCTATAGAAAATAGAAAAATTATGGTGTTTTCGATGTTGATGATTTTCTGTACTACACGATGGTGATGTTATTGTAAATTATCTTCTATAACTATCATACACCCAGTGATAGAATGTTAAATATCTACTGTGGTAATGATAGTTACCGAAAATAGACAGAAATATGTCATTTTGATTATGCCTTCTCTGTATTCCACGATAGTGATGATGTTGATGAAACTATCGTCTATGACTATCACACACCCAGTGATAGAGTGACGCATATCCACTGTGGTAGTGATAGCTGTAGAAAATAGAAAAATAATTGTGTTTTCGACGATGGTTTTCTGTACTCTTCGATGGTGATGATGTTGATGAAACTATCGTCTATGACTATCACACACCCAGTGATAGAGTGGCACATATCTACTATGGTAGTGATAGCTATAGAAAATAGAAAAATTATGGTGTTTTCGATGTTGATGATTTTCTGTACTACACGATGGTGATGTTATTGTAAATTATCATCTATAACTATCATACACCCAGTGATAGAATGTTAAATATCTACTGTGGTAATGATAGCTACCGAAAATAAACAGAAATATGTCATTTTGATTATGCCTTCTCTGTATTCCACGATAGTGATGATGTTGATGAAACTATCGTCTATGACTATTACACACCCAGTGATAGTGGCACATATCTACTGTGGTAATGATAGCTACCGATCCGATACCGATAATAGACAGAAATATGTAATTTTCGATGATATCTTTTCTGTATTCCATGATGGTGATGATGTTGATGAAACTATCGTCTATGACTATCACACACCCAGTGATAGAGTGGCGCATATCTACTGTGGTAGTGATATCTGTAGAAAATAGAAAAATAATTATGTTTTCGACGATGGTTTTTTGTACTCTACGATGGTGATCATGTTGATGAAACTATCGTCTATGACTATCACACACCCAGTGATAGAGTGGAACATATCTACTGTGGTAGTGATAGCTATAGAAAATAGAAAAGTAATTGTGTTTTCGACGATGGTTTACTGTACTCTACGATGGTGATCATGTTGATGAAACTATCGTCTATGACTACACTGTCACACACCCAGTGATAGAATGGCGCATATCTACTGTGGTAGTGATAGCTGTAGAAAAAAGAAAAATAATTGTATTTTCGACGATGGTTTTCTGTACTCTACGATGGTGATCATGTTGATGAAACTATCGTCTATGACTATCACACACCCAGTGATAGAGTGGCACATATCTACTGTGGTCGTGATAGTTGTAGAAAATAGAAAAATAATGGTGTTTTCGATGATGATGATTTTCTGTACTCTACGATGGTGATGATGTTGATGAAACTATCGTCTATGACTATCACACACCCAGTGATAGAGTGGCGCATATGCACTGTGGTAGCGATAGCTGTAGAAAATAGAAAAATAATTATGTTTTCGACGATGGTTTTCTGTACTCTTCGATGGTGATCATGTTGATGAAACTATCGTCTATGACTATCACACACCCAGTGATAGAGTGGCGCATATCTACTGTGGTAGTGATATCTGTAGAAAATAGAAAAATAATTATGTTTACGACGATGGTTTTCTGTACTCTTCGTTGGTGATCATGTTGATGAAACGATCGTCTATGACTATCACACACCCAGTGATAGAGTGGCGCATATCTACTGTGGTAGTGATATCTGTAGAAAATAGAAAAATAATTATGTTTTCGACGATGGTTTTCTGTACTCTACGATGGTGATCATGTTGATGAAACTATCGTCTATGACTATCACACACCCAGTGATAGAGTGGCACATATCTACTATGGTAGTGATAGCTATAGAAAATAGAAAAATTATGGTGTTTTCGATGTTGATGATTTTCTGTACTACACGATGGTGATGTTATTGTAAATTATCATCTATAACTATCATACACCCAGTGATAGAATGTTAAATATCTACTGTGGTAATGATAGCTACCGAAAATAAACAGAAATATGTCATTTTGATTATGCCTTCTCTGTATTCCACGATAGTGATGATGTTGATGAAACTATCGTCTATGACTATCACACACCCAGTGATAGAGTGACGCATATCCACTGTGGTAGTGATAGCTGTAGAAAATAGAAAAATAATTATGTTTTCGACGATGGTTTTCTGTACTCTACGATGGTGATCATGTTGATGAAACTATCGTCTATGACTATCACACACCCAGTGATAGAGTGGAACATATCTACTGTGGTAGTGATAGCTATAGAAAATAGAAAAGTAATTGTGTTTTCGACGATGGTTTACTGTACTCTACGATGGTGATCATGTTGATGAAACTATCGTCTATGACTATCACACACCCAGTGATAGAGTGGAACATATCTACTGTGGTAGTGATAGCTATAGAAAATAGAAAAGTAATTGTGTTTTCGACGATGGTTTACTGTACTCTACGATGGTGATCATGTTGATGAAACTATCGTCTATGACTATCACACACCCAGTGATAGAGTGGCGCATATCTACTGTGGTAGTGATATCTGTAGAAAATAGAAAAATAATTATGTTTTCGACGATGGTTTTCTGTACTCTACGATGGTGATCATGTTGATGAAACTATCGTCTATGACTATCACACACCCAGTGATAGAGTGGCGCATATCTACTGTGGTAGTGATAGCTGTAGAAAATAGAAAAATAATTATGTTTTCGACGATGGTTTTCTGTACTCTACGATGGTAATGTTGTTATTGTAAATTATCTTCTATAACTATCATACACCCAGTGATAGAATGTCAAATATCTACTGTGGTAATGATAGCTACCGAAAATAGACAGAAATATATAATTTTCTATGATTCTTTTCTGTATTCAACGATAGCGATGTTGTTGATGAAACTATTGTCTTTGACTATCACACACCCAGTGATAGAGTGGCACATATCTACTGTGGTGGTGGTAGCTATAGAAAATAGAAAAATAATAGTGCCTTCGACGATGATTTTCTGTACTATACGATGGTGATGACATTGATGAAATTATCGTCTATGACTATCACACACCCAGTGATAGACTGTAAAACGTATCTACTGTGGCGGTAATAGCTATAGAAAATAGATAAAAATAATTTGTTTTCGATGATGACTTCTGTACCCCACAATGACGATGTTAATGATACTATCGTCTATAGTTATCACAAACCCAGTGATAGAGTGGCATATATCTACTGTGGTAGTGATAGCTATAGAAAATAGACATGCACAAATAGACTGAAAATAATTGATAATATGGTTTTTTCATCATGTAGTTGATGTGGTCTTATATTTATAACTATCACACACCCAATAATAAATGGGGAAAACCAATTTACTGTGATGGTGATAACTACAGACATAAATATGGTATTTTCGACGAAAATTTTCTGTACTCCACAAAGGTGATCCTGTTGACGAAACTATCTTCTATAACTATCACATACCCAGTGATAGAGTGGCACCTATCTGCTGTGGTAGAGATAGCTGTAAAAAATAGATACACACGATTGATCTGAAAATAGTTGATGAGATGTTTTCTTCACTATGTAGATGATAATATGGTTCATTATTTATAACTATCACATACCTAGAGATGAATTGGTAAAACTATTTAATGTGGTGCTGATAGCTATATACAATAGACAAATGTTTATGTGGTTTTTGACGATGACTTTTCTGTACTCCACAATGACGATGATGTTAATGATACTATCGTCTGTGACTATCACATACCCAGTGATAGAGTGGCACATCTAATTACCGTGTTAGGGATAGCTGTAAAATAGATAAAAAATGCGTTGAAATTGGACGAGGATATATTTTCTTCACTATCTATCACCTATTACTATCAGGCACCCAGTGATAGAGTGGCAAACCTATCTACTTTGATAGTGATAGCTATAGCAAATAGACAAACAAGATGCTGGCTGTCGACGATGAGTTCTTCGTCTTTCAATGGTGATGATGCTATCCATCATCTGTAACTATCACTCACCCAGTGATAGAGTGGTAAACCTATCTACTGTGGTAGTGATAGCTACAGAAAATAGACAAACAAGATGCTGGCTGTCGACGATGTGTTCTGCGTCTTTTAATGGTGACAATACTATCCATCATCTGTAACTATCACTCACCCAGTGATAGAGTGGAAAATCTATCTGCTGTGCTAGTGATAGCTACAGAAAATAGACAAACAAAGATGCTGGTTGTCGACGATGAGTTCTTCGTCTTTCAATGGTGATGAATACTATCCATCATCTGTAACTATCACTCACCCAGTGATAGAGTGGAAAATCTATCTGCTGTGCTAGTGATAGCTACAGAAAATAGACAAACAAAGATGCTGGTTGTCGACGATGAGTTCTTCGTCTTTCAATGGTGATGAATACTATCCATCATCTGTAACTATCACTCACCCAGTGATAGAGTGGAAAATCTATCTGCTGTGCTAGTGATAGCTATAGAAAATAGACAAACAAAGACGCTGGTTGTCGACGATGAGGTCTTCGTCTTTCAATGGTGATGAATACTATCCATCAACTGTAACTATCACTCACCCAGTGATAGAGTGGAAAATCTATCTGCTGTGCTAGTGATAGCTATAGAAAATAGACAAACAAAGATGCTGGTTGTCGACGATGAGTTCTTCGTCTTTCAATGGTGATGATACTATCCATCATCTGTAACTATCACTCACCCAGTGATAGAGTGGAAAATCTACCTGCTGTGCTAGTGATAGCTACAGAAAATAGACAAACAAAGATGCTGGTTGTCGACGATGAGGTCTTCGTCTTTCAATGGTGATGAATACTATCCATCATCTGTAACTATCACTCACCCAGTGATAGAGTGGAAAATCTATCTGTTGTGCTAAGTGATAGCTATAGAAAATAGACAAACAAAGATGCTGGTTGTCGACGATGAGCTCTTCGTCTTTCAATGGTGATGATACTATCCATCATCTGTAACTATCACTCACCCAGTGATAGAGTGGAAAATCTATCTGCTGTGGTAGTGATAGCTATAGAAAATAGACAAAGATGCTGACTGTCGACGATGAGCTCTTCGTCTTTCAATGCTGATGATACCTTCGTCTTTCAATGGTGATGATACCTTCGTCTTCAGTGGTGATGATACTATCCATCATCTATAACTATCACACACCCAGTGATAGAGTGGTAAACCTATCTACTGTGGTATTGATAGCTACAGAAAATAGACAAACAAGATACTGGCTGTCGACGATGTGTTCTGCGTCTTTTACATACATACATAACTTCACGCCAGTTCCCTTGCGGGGTAGGCACGAACAACAGAGTGCCATTTTGGCTTATTCTGCGTCTTTTAATGGTGACAATACTATCCATCATCTGTAACTATCACTCACCCAGTGATAGAGTGGAGAATCTATCTGCTATGGTAGTGATAGCTACAGAAGATAGACAAACAAAGATGCTGGCTGACGACGATGAGTTCTTCGTCTTTCAATGGTGATGATACTATCCATCATCTATAACTATCACTCACCCAGTGATAGAGTGGAAAATCTATCTACTATGGTAGTGATAGCTACAGAAAATAGACAAACAAGATACTGGCTGTCGACGATGTGTTCCTCGTCTTTCAATGATGATGATACTATCCATTATCTGTAACTATCACACACCCAGTGATAGAGTGGTAAACCTATCTACTGTGGTAGTGATAGCTACAGAAAATAGACAAACAAAGATGCTGGCTGTCGACGATGTGTTCCTCGTCTTTCAATGATGATGATACTATCCATCATCTGTAACTATCACTCACCCAGTGATAGAGTGGTAAACCTATCTATTGTGATAGTGATAGCTATAGCAAGTAGACAAACAAGATGCTGGCTGTCGACGATGAGTTCTCCGTCTTTTAATGGTGACGATACTGTCCATCATCTGTAACTATCACTCACCCAGTGATAGACGAGCAAACTTATCTGCTGTGGTGGTGATAGCTGCAGAAAATAGAAAACTTAATATGTGGAATGTTAACAATTTGCTAGGAAATACACTGTCCCGATGCTATGAACTGGTGATACTCTAAAAATAATATTATTAGATAAATTGTCTGTAATTTTGAAAAGAATAATTATGTGTTTTCCTTTATTGCGGAAATAAAAAAAAAAGGTCAGACAGAGTTATAGGTATACGAACAAATTACCTTATTTTCCATATATGTTCAGCGGTACAGCAATCACAACATCGTACAGTGCACTATATTATTTAAATTAAATAAATTATACATATTTGATTTAAAAATACTTAATATACAAACACTTTCATAAAAATAAAACAATTATTATAAATAAATTTTAGACCAATTAAATATTCAGGTACAGTGTTTAAATTTACGGCGCGCTGTTCTGTTTACAAAACACGTCTTATCGGCTCGATTGCCAATGTTGTACTGAATGCAATGAGCAAATGACCGTTGTATTTAAATCAAATTATTAGTCATGTACCTGACTTATTTATTGTGAATAATTAATTAATAGGTGAAAACTAATTAGCTAAAGGAGATTAAGGTGGTAATTATGTAATTATTCATATTTGGAAATCAGTTTCAAAATATGTTTGCGACGTATTTTCGATTAAAAACGGGTTGTTTATCAATGAGTTGTTTTTTTTTAAAGATTTATACAAATTTTGGTGAAAATGAAAATATATTATCACGCTAAGACCAATTTTTTTTTTACTATTCCACGCGGACGAAGTCGCGGGCAGAAGCTAGTTAAATATAAATTAATTATAATATTAGCTTATTCGTATTAATCCCGCGGGAATTTCAAGTCAAGCGTGGACGAAGCCGCGGGCATATCCTAGTGTCGTATAAATATCATGAACATCATTTAATATGGATTTGATTTAATTCGTGATCAAGACAGTGATTCCAACTTAGCTCTGCTATGAGCCAAATGCGTAAGATGTTTTTTTTTTTTGGAAGCTTAGCTAAGATAGGTATGGTTATGTGTTTAATATTGTACTAGCTATGCCCGCGACATCGTCCGCGTAGAATTTGCTTTCAAAACCGTCCGATTTTGAAACATTATTCATTGGTGCTCCGCTCCTATTGGTCTTAGCGTGATGATATATAGCCTATAGCCTTCCTCGGTAATTGGGCTATCCAACACTGAAAGAATTTTTCAAATCAGACCAGTAGTTCCTGAGATTAGCGCGTTCAATCAAACAATATATTAGTATATTTGACTACAACACTAATACTTACATTTTAAATATCGCGATATCTTTTGAATGAAACGTCCGAATTGAATAATTCAAAAAGTTCTAGAAAGGTATTGAATTCGTCTTGAATATGGAGTAATTTATTTTGATAAGGATTAATACCAAGGTACAAAATAAAGAGTTTTTGAAGCGACGGCATTTTAATTATTTAAAACAATAAAAGAAAACACTTATTGTGAGATAACTACAATAGTTAGACATATGGTTACGCGATATTTTTTGTAGACAATTATATGTTCTGCAAAGTGGTAGTACATTGTTTTGTTCTATAATCAATAGTTTTCGCAGCGCACTACGTGTAAGGATTTTTTCGGGTCATTTTTTTACACCTTGGGTTACATTATTGGACTTTTAGTAAGGATCCCTAATTTTTTTGAAAATATAATATAGCCCATAGCCTTCCTCGATAAATTTACTCTTCAACACTGAAAGAATTTTTCAAATCGGACCAGCGGTTTCTGAGATTAGCGCGTTTAAACAAACAAACAAACTCTTTAGCTTTATAATATTAGTACAGAAGAATTATTATTGTGTTTTCCAAATAAATAAATAAATAAATTGCGTATATATTAATAGTTAAAAAAAGTAATAAAATAAAAGAATGTATAAACTTAACCACTACTTCCAAACGGAATGCATTTACTAGGTTATGAAATAGCACAGCTGAGTTGGTTCTAACATTAGCGCGTTAACTTACCTTACTTTCCAAGGCCTCCCAAACTCCGGTCGTTGCAGACATGTCCCGGACAAAACCATTTAGTGATTTAGCTTTATGAAAGTGAAAATTTCATTAGCCAAAACACCAAATGGTCTCGGCCGGGTATTAATTCTGTTCTCTTCATTAGTTTTGTTGGCCTGGTACTTCTAGGACGTGTGTGACTAATGTTGATATCGGACTGATCAACCGAATTGAATGAATTTGGTTGAAAGGCATAGAACTATTGTAAAAGTGTACGACGGCATTCAATGATATTGAATGATTCAATTTTATATCCATCTATATATTAATACGTGAAGCAAAAACTTTGTACCGCTTTTTACGAAAATTGCGCGGACGGAGGAGTATGAAATTTCGCAAACTTTTAGTTTTTTTTTTAATGTTTAAGGCTTGGCAACTAGGCCTTTAAGCCAGGCGCAGTTGTATTGTAGGCTACAATCCACACCATTTAAAGGAGTTCTTGCGAAAACTCGAAAGGCCACATTTGACTATACAGTTCACATTTCCCACAAAAACACATAATTACTAATCAAAAACTATTGTTCATTTTAGAGTGATTTTACACATTTTTAGAAAATAAAACTGCACAGCACAACGTCCCCTTTCAGTTCCCGCCGAAAACTCCCACTTTTAGTTTATATAGACAAGGAGTGCAGAATGCTAATATCTTTTTAAAATTACATACATACATACATACATAACTTCACGCCAGTTCCCTTGCGGGGTAGGCACGAACAACAGAGCGCCATTTAGGCCCATTCTTACACACCTCACTCGCTTCTTTGACATTCATAACTCTTGTCATGCACACTCGTCTGTTCTTAAGGCTCCTGACATCACCCTCCGCTAGTACACGATCAATTTGATCATGGAAGGTGTGTCGTGGCCTTCCACGACTTCTGCATCCATCCACTTTTGCATGCATTCCTTCAGACCAACTCTCTTTCTTACTTCGGTATTACGAACGCGGTCCGCGAGCGTCACTCCGCAGATGTTGCGCAGTGCTCGCATCTCGACCGCGTTTACTCTACTTTCATGCTCTCTCTTCCATACCCAACTCTCGCTTCCATACGTGAGCGTAGGTACCAGCACCGCGTTGTGTATGGCAAGCTGGGCCTTCTGGCTGAGGTTCTTAGCGCCTAGAAGTTTACCTAACGCTCCATTCAAACTATTCCCCAAATTCACTCTTCTTTCTATATCAGCGGTGTACCTTCCATCCTTGCTAAAAGCACATCCAAGATATACAAACTCATTCACTTGCTCCAGCATAACGTCACCTTTTTAAAATTATGCATTAAAAATACATTACACACACTACCATGTATTTGATACACACACGCATATATACTCTTGTGTTTATTGTTCAAGTCAAATGAACAGTGTTGTAGCTTTGGCGAAATCTGTGTTTTTTTTTTTATTGCACGAGTTCAGCATACAGGCAGACGACGCACTTGATGGAAAGCGGTTACCATCGCCTATGGACATTTGCAACAGCAAAGTTGCTACAAATGCGCTGCTGCTCTCTTAAGGGAGATTGGAACCTGGTCTCTATTGCCGGAACACAACTCAAGGTTGCTATGGCGACATGCTTTAGACCAGGGGTGGTAGCCATCCAGTCGGGCAAATGCCCTACCACCTGGCTGTGGGTTGTTTGGTCGACTCTTAAGACA
Source organism: Dendrolimus kikuchii (assembly GCA_019925095.2). Taxonomy (NCBI): domain Eukaryota; kingdom Metazoa; phylum Arthropoda; class Insecta; order Lepidoptera; family Lasiocampidae; genus Dendrolimus; species Dendrolimus kikuchii. Next base: position 38,409,499 of record CM034387.1, read on the forward strand.
GACCGCCCCAACGCAGGAAATTGTATTCTTTCTCCGTTCCTGCACGGATAAAAATATAATATTATTATTGGATTATAGAAGTTTAGTCTTTGATAAGAAATTATTATGGTCGAATTTCGACCACGGGCGACCACTAGTTTGAATTGAAAGATGGAAGTGAACCGTGTAATACCACCTTAAAGATTTTGTTAATTAAAAAAAAGCACGTCAGAGAAGCGAGTGAGGTGTGTAAGAACAAGCCTGAATGGCGCTCTGTTGCTCGTGCCTACCCCGCGAGGGAACTGGCGTGAAGTTATGTATGTATGTATGTAAAAAAAAGCACTTACCTAAAAGATGTTCCGGTATATATAGATAGATGTATATTGTAATACTTCAATATATATGTGTATAATTGCGTGTTATCAAGCTTGTGGTAAAATTTTCTCATTAGTTACTCATATACAGGGTGTTATCTATCTTATACTAATATATAAAGCTGAAGAGTTTGTTTGTTTGCTTGAAGGCGCTAATCTCAGGAACTATTTGAAAAATTCTTTCAGTGTTAGATAGTCCAGTTATCGAGGAAGGCTATAGGATATATGTTATCACGCTAAGACCAATAGGAGCGGGGCATCAATGAAGAATGTTTCAAATTTGTTTTTTTTTTAACTATTCCACGCGGACGAAGTCGCGGGTAGAAGCTAGTATTATTATAACATTCTAAACAAGCCGCGTCTGTACATTGAAGCTATTTAAAAAAAAAACAACTGGATTAGACTATATAAACGATGGAGAACACGTAACCCTTTTTTTAGACTTCTTGTCTGTTTGTTCGGGATTCACGTTAAAAACTACTGGGCCGCTTAGACTGAAACTCAACTGAACTTTTCATCCGTGCAGGAACGGAGAAAGAATACAATTTCCTGCGGCCGGGCGGCCTGTCGTAAGAGGCGACTAAACAACCCACAGCCAGGTGGTAGGGCGTTTGCCCGACTGGATGGCTACCACCCCTGGTCTAAAGTATGTCGCCATAACAACCTTGAGTTGTGTTCCGGCATTATTGACTAGGTTCCAGTGACCCTTAAGAGAGCAGCAGCGCATTTGTAGCACCTTCGGTGTTACAAATGTCCATAGGCGATGGTAACCGCATTCAATCAAGTGGGCCGTCTGCCTGTCTGCTGAACTCCTGCAATAAAAAATAAAAAATAAAACTCTTCGCTACTTTTCATCGTGGGAATCCCGCGGGAATATTTCTGGGAATGCTTTGAAATGGCCAGATTGAAAAAAAATTGAATTCCGATGAGATTTTTTTACTGATCGATAGCAAATTTAATCTAATAAAATGTGTGATATATTTTATCCCGGGAATTACGCGGGCAATTTTTTGGGAGCGATTTATAAAATTTAAAAAAAAACCATAATTCTAAAGTTTTCATTCAAAATAATTTCCACTAGAGAACACTTTTTGAAGTTCATACATACATACATACATAACTTCACCCCAGTTCCCTTGCGGGGTATCACGAACAACAGAGCGCCATTTAGGCTTATTCTTACACACCTCACTTGCCTCTTTGACATTCATAACTCTTGTCATGCAAGCTCGTCTGTTCTTAAGGCTCCTGACATCACCTTCTGCTAGTACACGATCAATTTGATCATGGAAGGTGTGTCGTGGCCTTCCACGACTTCTGCATCCATCCACTTTTGCATTGTATATCTGTTTAATCATTCTTTCCACATGCCCGAACCGCCGGAGTATTCCTTTCCTTACCTTCACCCCGACACTCTCTTTCAGACCAACTCTCTTTCTTACTTCGGTATTAGTATAATTTAATATAAGTATTATATTTATTAATGTATGTATATTATATCATGTATATATATATTTATAAGATACTAACTCGGCAGTGAGAATAATGCAGCATTCCTCTGTTCTTATCAAATTTTTTGGCCATTTTTTTAATATTTTTTTTATTGCAGGAGTTCAGTAGACAGGCAGACGGCCCACTTAATGGATAGCGGTTACCATCGCCTATGGACATTTGCAACACCAAAGGTGCTACGAATGCGCTACTGCTCTCTTAAAAGAGATTGCACCCTGGTCACTAATGCCGGAACACAACACAAGGTTGTTAGGGCGGCATACTCTAGACCAGGGGTGGTCGCCATACAGTCGAGCAAATACCCTACCACCTGGCTGTGGGTTGTTTATTTCTGTTAACTATATCTTTAAAACACAATAAAGCATATTCATACATTACATACATAACTTCACGCCAGTTCCCTTGTGGGGTAGGCACGAACAGCAGAGCGCCATTCAGGCTTATTCTTACACACCTCACTTGCTTCTTTGGCATTCATAACTCTCGTCATGCACGCTCGTCTGTTCTTAAGGCTCCTGACATCACCTTCTGCTAGTACACGATCAATTTGATCATGGAAGGTGTGTCGTGGCCTTCCACGATTCATTCATTCATAATTGTTACCATCTCCTGTAACTCTTTTTCCGACGATATAAGTATAACCTTGTCATCGACATAGAGCAGACATTTGATGAGTAATCCATTCATTCTTAAACCACTTTAGCGCTCCATTAATATAAAAAGGGCTATTATTAATAGTTTTAATACGGTTTTGTGATGAACGGATTCGACGCTTGCAATGAGCGAAGTCGCGGAATGGGTCTAGCGTGTCAATAAATAAAATCGACCTGTATAAATTATATGCAACGCATTTTGTGGTCAACCACATATAGATTTGTTATCATTCGTTGAACGAGAAACAAATTATATATGTATATACCTAAATAATATAATCAACAAAGGTTAAAATTATAAAATAACTAGCGGCCCCGACAGACGTTGTCCTGCGTTTAAAAAATAAAATTGTAGAACCCGATCCCAGAGCCACCTACCGGTCCTAATTGCGAATCTAAACCATCCGGGTACCCACTCAAACACACAAAAACAAAATCGCCAAAATCGCTCCAGGTGATTAGGAGGATTCCAGAACCCGATCTCAGCGCCACCTACCGGTTCTAATTGCGAATCTAAACCATCCGGGTACCCACTCAAACACACAAAAACAAAATCACCAAAATCGCTCCAGGTGATTAGGAGGATTCCAGAACCCGATCTCAGCGCCACCTACCGGTTCTAATTGCGAATCTAAACCATCCGGGTACCCACTCAAACACACAAAAACAAAATCACCAAAATCGCTCCAGGTGATTAGGAGGATTCCAGAACCCGATCTCAGCGCCACCTACCGGTTCTAATTATGAATCTAAAAGAGTAATATAATTTTTTATTCTAAGTCATGACAAAATAAGATTGAGAATCTTGCCAAAAAATTAAAGTACCCCTTATCACTTAGGGGTTTGAAAAATAGATAGTAGCCGATTCTCAGACTAACTGAATATGCATAAAAAATTTCATAAGAATCGGTCAAGCCGTTTCGGAGGAGTATGGAAACGAACATTGTGACATGAGAATTTTATAAAATAGCTTTAAGGTACAGACACGACAAGTTTAGAATTTTAATATAAAATATAAGATTTAAATTTTTGCCTAAACGGAATCGAATCCGTGCGGGAACGGTGAGAGAATACAATTTACTGCGTTGGGGCGGCCTGTCGTAAAAGGCGACAAAACAACCCACAGCCAGGTGGTAGGGCTACCACCCCTGGTCTAAAGTATGTCGCCATAACAACCTTGAGTAGTGTTCCGGCATCAGTGACCAGGTTCCAGTCTCGCTTAAGAGAGCCGCAGCGCATTTGTAGCACCATTGGTGTTGCAAATGTCCATAGGCGATGGTGACCGCTTTCCATCAAGTGCGCCCGTCTGCCTGTTTGTCTATAAGCAAACATAAAAAGGGAAATGTAATTTTTCAATATTGTATCAGATATATTATAATTTACGTGTATTAATAATGCATTGTATATTATAACAATGATAATTTTTGTAATATAAAACTGCGCAAAATCTGCGGAGTGACGCTCGCGGACCGCGTTCGTAATACCGAAGTAAGAAAGAGAGTTGGTCTGAAAGAGAGTGTCGGGGTGAAGGTAAGGAAAGGAATGCTCCGGTGGTTCGGGCATGTGGAAAGAATGCATGATGAAAGAATGACTAAACAGATATACAATGCAAAAGTGGATGGATGCAGAAGTCGTGGAAGGCCACGACACCATGATCAAATTGATCGTGTACTAGCGGAGGGTGATGTCAGGAGCCTTAAGAACAGACGAGTGTGTATGACAAGAGTTACGAATGTCAAAGAGGCAAGTGAGGTGTGTAAGAATGGGCCTAAATGGCGCTCTGTTGTTCGTGCCTACCCCGCAAGGGAACTGGCGTGAAGTTATGTATGTATGTATAATTATTGTAGTTTTCCAAATAAATTGAATAAATCAAATGACATGAAAAATATGTTAATTATTTGGATATTATATTTTCTTAAGTTTTCGCGACTTGTATACATAATAAATTAAAAAAATTACTTTTATTTTTCCTTCCACCGATTTTAATATTATATAAAATTATTAGAGCTAGGCATGTTTGCTTAAGGGTTTCTTGCGCCGCTTCTTCTCTTCAAGCCATAACATGTTGCGAAGCGGTAGTAAATTAGATTAGGCTCCCATAGAGTAAATAATAACCATAAACAAAATTAAAATTAACAAGTTGGCGGTAGGCTAAATTTGACACTTGACATCTTTGTCTTCCGTGATCACGGCCACTGAAAAGTGGCCGAAACGTCGGAAAAACCAAAATCGAATCAGATTACCGCGCTTAAAACCGTTAAAAGGTAGTTTTATTATTTGGATATTGTTACTTTCAAACTAAACCAATTAATTGAAACGAACAAAATAACTCATAACATTGTTTAGTAATCGAAGTAGTCACTAATTACTTAATTACGCCATCTTTGATTTTAATCATTAGTCTAATCACTTTATGTTGAACAATGAAAAAGTTTAATTATTTAATTAATCTACACTAATAAACATAATTTAAGTACAACGTTTGTGTATAATGTTTTTCATTTTGGCAAAAATATAAGGGATTTTTTGAAAATTGTTGCACTATGCATTCTTAGTATGTCTTGTAATTATTACGACGGTAATAGTATTATTTATTTCTGAATTTATTGAAGACCACGGTCGATAAAAATGGCCCAGATTTTTGGAGAGTTTGCGTGGGGCCATGGGAAGGCCAACACGTAGAGGCCCCTTGACAAATTTGATGTAAATGTGGCGTGACACTGACCGGCGATTATACCTGTCTACACCATATAGTAATGCACCCAAGGACAAGCCCCGGCCAGTGTAGGACTATTGTGGGAAATGAGGACAAAGAGTACCGGGCTATTGTGGTGAACTGCTAATGGTACTAGGGGTCTTGGAATATGGGGACTATGGCGTCTGCCCGTCGCAATGTTCAGGGAACATGGAAAAATGGGCAGACGGTGACTCGCCACTCCCTGCATGGGCCCCAAAAAATGCCATAAAGACAGGGGCAACATGGGTGTGAGTGGCTAAGGGGTGTAGAGAGGTGGGCTGCAGGTTCACCGAAGCTACTTCTGACGTGATGCCATTTATCACTTCCACCCCTGGAGCTTGAGTCTTAGCTCTAGCGATCTCCACTCCGTGCCGGCCGGTTAAGGCAAGCACGGAGGCGGGGTCTTGCCTTCGCCCCCGGAGTCAGGTATGAGGTGTCGCTACTCACCTAAGGCTTCGCCACAATGCCCCTCTGCGGGATTAATTAATTATTATTATTATTAATAAGGGGGGCTATGTGGCGAAGCCTTAAGTGAGTAGCGACGCCTCCACCACCACCACCTCCGTGCTTGCCTTAACCAGCCGGCACGGAGTGGAGGTCGCTAGAGCTACATCACGTCAGAAGTAGCTTCGGTGAACCTGCAGCCCACCTCTCTACACCCCTTAACTACTCACACCCATGTTGCTTCTGCCTTCTACGGCATTTTTTGAGGTCCATGCAGGGAGTGGCGAGTCACCGTCTGCCCATTTTTCCATGTTCTCCGCACATTGCGACGGGCAGACGCCATAGTCCCCATATTCTCAGACTCCTGGTACCACTAGCAGTTCACCCCAATAGCCCGGAACTTTTTTGTCCTCATTTCCCTCAATAGTCCTACACTAGCCAGGGCTTGTCCTTGGGTGCATTGTTATATGGTGTAGACAGGGACAATCGCCGGTCAGTGTCACGCCACATTTACATTAAATTTGTCATGGGGCCTCTACGTGTTGGCCTTCCCGTGGCCCCACGCAAAAAAGTCCGGGATATTTTTATGGCCCGTGGTCTTGAGAGGCATACAAGTAAGATTATAAGGCAAGCTACTCTACTGGTTGTATCGTATCCTGTCTAACTTTTATCTCAGGACTAACTGTGCCCGCGACGTCGTCCGCGTGGAATTTGATTTCAAAACCCTCCGATTTTGAAACATTCTTCATTGGTGCTCCGCTCCTATTGGTCTTAGCGTGATAATATATAGCCTATAGCCTTCGTCGATAAATGGGCTATCTAACACTGAAAGAATTTTTCAAATCAGACCAGTAGTTCCTGAGATTAGCGCGTTCAATCAAACAATATATTAGTATATTTGGCTCCAACTATAATACTTACATTTTAAATATCGCGATATCTTTTGAACGAAACGTCCGAATTGAATAATTCAAAAATTTCTAGAAAGGTATTGAATTCGTCTTGAATATGGAGTAATTTATTTTGATCAGGATTAATACCAAGGTACAAAATGAAGAGTTTTTGAAGCGACGGCTTTTTATTATTTAAAAAAATAAAAGAAAACACTTATTGTGAGATAACTACAATAGTTAGACATATGGTTACGCGATATTTTTTGTAGACAATTATATGCTCTGCAAAGTGGTAGTACACTGTTTTGTTCTGTAATCAATAGTTTTCGCAGCGCACGCAGTGTAAGGATTTTTTCGGGTCATTTTTTTACACCTTGGGTTACATTATTGGACTTTTAGTAAGGATCCCTATTTTTTTTTCAAAATATAATATAGCCTATAGCCTTCCTCGATAAATGTACTATTCAAAACTGAAAGAATTTTTCAAATCGGACCAGCGGTTCCTGAGATTAGCGCGTTTAAACAAACAAACTCTTCAGCTTCATAATATTAGTATAGATTGAAAAATCGGCCGCAAGACAAATAACAATATTATACTTACATTAATTATGAACTCCTTCAGAAAACAAATTCACAAGAATGTCGTCTCTTATTATAAAATGATAAACAGATTGAACTAAATGAATAATTTCTTTAAGTTTTCCATTTATCATTGATCCTAAATCATATTGAGCACGTATACAATGACTTCCTTGTTTGTTTATAATAAAATGCGCCTCGTCTGTTTGTTTGCTTAATGTGTTTTTTACATACATACCTAACTTCATGCCAGTCCTCTTGCGGGGTAGGCACGAGCGACAGAGCGCCATTCAGGCTTATTCTTACACACCTCACTCGCTTCTTTGACATTCATAGCTCTTGTCATGCACGCTCGTCTGTTCTTAAGGCTCCTGACATCACCTTCTGCTAGTACACGATCAATTTGGTCATGGAAGGTGTGTCGTGGCCTTCCACGACTTCTGCATCCATCCACTTTTGCATTGTATATCTGTTTAGTCATTATTATATAAGTAAGTATAGTAAGTATTTATATTATAAGTGTGCGAAATTTCGTACTCCTACGTCAGCGCAAAGTAAAAAGGGGTACAAAGTTTTTGCTTCGCGTATTAATTATTGATTCTGGCAACGCCAGCCTCAAGAGAGGCTAGTTTGTTAGCCAGCTCATTATTTAAAATTTAATAAATAAGCCACGACACACCTTCCATGATCAAATTGATCGTGTACTAGCAGAAGGTGATATCAGGAGCCTTAAGAGCAGACGAGCGTGCATGACGAGAGCTATGAATGTCAAAGAAGCAAGCGAGGTGTGTAAGAATAAGCCTGAATGGCGCTCTGTTGTTCGTGCCTACCCCGCAAGGGAACTGGCGTGAAGTTATGTATGTAATAAATAATTTATTGTATGGTTAGGAGATGATGAGGCTCACATGCCTATCTGGCAAAAGTCCCAAGTAAATAAAGAGGAAAAAACTTTTATTTATTTCATAAGACTGCATCACGAATAAACCCCTGAGGTTTCTGTGCCATTTTCAAAAATGTTTTATATAACTGTGTGAAGGTAAGCCATATTGCAAAATAAATGAAAAAAAAAATACTTTTAAAACCTTTTGAATTTTGAAAAGTCTAATCTATCCTTTACTGGAATAAGTTTTTCTTATATATATATATATATATATATATATGGGTAATGTTCTAAACCGATTTATGAACTAAACCGCGTGTTTAAACATGTCTCGAGAGTACACCTTGACATGAATTTCTTTTCGAATCGCGGAAGAACAAACCAAAGAAAGTGTTTTTATATAAACGTAGCAAAATAAACCGTATTTCGTATGTAAATGTGACTCAATGTCGAATCTGTTGCAAATAGAGTGCTTTGGGGTAATTTCGGCACATTTTTTTGATAGTTGATTACGACGAATTTATTTTAAAGAAATGTTATATTTTTACTATTTTTCTGTCATCTGTGTAAGCTTATCAATTACCTTTTACTTATTTTTTTTTTATTGCAGGAGATCAGCAGACAGACAAACGGCCCACTTGATGGAAAGCGGTTAGCATCGCCTATGGACATTAAAAAAAAAAATATTGCAGGAGTTCAGCAGACGGGCAGACGGCCCACTTGATGGAAAGCGGTTACCATCGCCTATGGACATTTGCAACACCAAAGGTGGTAGAAATGCGCTGCTGCTCTGTTAAGGGAGACTGGAACCTGGTCACTAATGCCGGAACACAACTCAAGGTTGTTATGGCGACATACTTTAGACCAGGGGTGGTAGTCCTACCACCTGGCTGTGGGTTGTTAAGTCGCCTCTTACGACAGGCCGCCCCAACGCAGGAAATTGTATTCTTTCTCCGTTCCTGCACGGATAGTCGGGAGATAAAACTGCACAGCACTATATCGCCTTTCAATTCCTACCAAAACGAAACTCGGAGGTTGTAGTTCAGTGAGGTCACTAAAGAGCGATCAAAGAAGCGGCGGGAACTTACAAACAAACAGACAGAGGCCGTATGACAGAATAGAGGAGTATGGAAGAAGACACATTGTGCCGACCTCAAACAGAAGATTAATATTTAATTTTAGAACATTAATACCGGAACACAACTCAAGGTTGTTTGGCGACATAATTTAGACCAGGGGTGGTAGCCATCCAGTTGGGCAAATGCCCTGCCACCTGGCTGTGGGTTGTTAAGTCGCCTCTTACGACAGGCCGCCTGGCCGCAGGAAATTGTATTCTTTCTCCGTTCCTGCATGGATAATCTAGTATTCTAATTATCTAGTATCTAATTATTTTTATTTTAGCTATTAGCACCCCAAAGAAATAAATCATATCTGTTACTTACACGTGTCAGTTTTAGTTTAGTATGTCACACATATAGCCTAACTATTAGGATATTTTTTTCTTATTTCTCTAGATTTTATCAGCACAGCACGGTGATACAATAAATGCTAACATTATTTTACACATAAATCAAGAGGGGTTAAAATAACATCGTATCTGTATCGTATATGTATATATACAATACAAATAAGTTAAGTTTTCTTGCATTGTATTCGATTATATGTAATTTGCTATAATAGAAAAAAAAATTAAAATATATTTTTGGCATAATTATGTTTATTTTCCATTTTTTTCTTATTAGCGTTTTGATCCTATATATTTTCTTCTGATTAGATATATTTAGTTACGTTTTCTTTTTGTATTTTTTCTATCGCTTATGGTGTTTTTCGTATTTAACAACTGAAACTAATTTCTTCTATTAAATTCTAATATTTACATTTTCTTATTTAAGTTAAATTTAAAATATTACCTCAAATCAATTATAATGTTTACCGTTAATACAGCCCCTCTCCTTTATATGCAATATTTAATATTGAATCTTTATTAAGTTTTCGCGACTTGTATACATAATAAAACTACTTTTTAACGGTTTTAAGCGCGGTAATTTTATTTGATTTTGGTTTTTCCGACGTTTCGGCCACTTTTCAGTGGCCGAAAAGTCTTCCGTGATTACGGCCACTGAAAAGTGGCCGAAACGTCGGGAAAACCAAAATCAAATAAAATTACCGCGCTTAAAACCGTTAAAACGTAGTTTTATTATTTATTATTGAATCTTTGCCTTAATATGTACCAAATTGTGTTATTTTGGTTTTTGCTAAGTTTACAAATAAATTATTAGAATTAAGCTATTCCATTATTGACCTAATAGTGTTATTAATGTTAATTAAATAACTATTTATGTCAGAATTTGTCGTACAGGTCACTAATACAGACGAGTAAGGGAGTTACATAGTGCCTGTATTAGTAAATATTAATTTAGAAAGAATTAAATGATATTTAGTGAAATTTACATTCAATGAAAAATAATTAGCGGAATATGCCTTTTGTCGAAATTACCCCAATGCACCCATAATGTTTTCCGCTAAGACAGCTCTTTAAAGCAACCTTGTTAAATCAGCAATATTGTAATGTTCGTAGAAATTTTGTAATGTAATCATTTTGTGCTTCATTGTGAAAATAATTAATTATTAAATGAATTAAATAATATTATAAAATAGCGGTCAAGTGTGCGACGGACCACGCATATTGAAGGGTTCCCGTAGGAATGAGAAATATAATCTGTTTATTAGTTTAGTAGTTTGGCTACAGTGTCTCAAGGATAGCGTTCGTCCGATAATACCCTATCCGTGCAGGAACGGAGAAAGAATACAACATACAACCCACAGCCAGGTGGTAGGGTACTTGCCCGACTGGATGGCTACCACCCATGGCCTAAAGTATGTCGTCATAACAACCTTGAGTTGTGTTCCGGCATTAATGACCAGGTTCCAGTCTCCCTTAAGAGAGTAGCAGTCCATTTGTAGCTAAGCTTTGGTGTTGCAAATGTCCACAAGCGATGGTAACCGCTTTCCCAAAAGTGGGCTGTCTGCTGAACTCATGCAATAAAAAAAGTAAAACAAATACTCCATTTTGTTTAGTTAGTGCCCGTTTTTTTTCTTATTAGTTCAAGTTAACGCAATTTTGTATGGTAATGACTTAGCGCCATCTCGGCGTGTTATAAAATGCTTGTCGTCTGTGAAGAGTCAGTGGATGACATGTATGTAAGCCGTAAAGTTCTCTGATTATATATTTTTTTATATTGCAGAAGATCAGCAGACAGGCAGACGGCCCACTTGATGGAAAGCGGTTACCAACGCCTATGGACATTTGCAACAGCAAAGTTGCTACAAATGCGCTGCTGCTCTCTTAAGGGAAACTGGAACCTGGTCACTAATGCCGGAACACAACTCAAGGTTGTTATGGCGACATACTTTAAACCAGGGGTGGCAGCCATCCAGTCGGACAAGTGCCCTACCACCTGGCAGTAATATTGTGAGCAGTTGCTGTTCCTTTATTACCATGAATCCTTCTGAGTTTCTGAGTTGTTGCAAGTATTACAGTAGCTACATTGTCAACAGGTCGGCTTCAAAGGCTACGGCCTGACGCCTGATCAGCTGTCAGCGTCAGGAAGCTTCACGTACAGCGATGGCAAGACGTACACCATCACCCACGGCTCGGTCATCATAGCCGCCATAACGTCGTGTACTAACACTTCTAATCCCAGCGTGATGTTAGGTGCCGGTGAGTACATTATAATAATCGGCATACACGCATGATACGCGTGGCATTTTAGACTAGCGGTTTGTAACTCCTGAGTGATTAACTCAAAAGATATATATATCCGACGCGCAGAGTGATTAGATCTGTATATCACTTGCGTTCAAAATGTGTCTTTATATCTTTAACTCTTAAGTTCATTCCTGTTCCACGCGATGACTATAGATCCGAATATATATCCGACGCGCAGAGTGATTAGATCTGTATATCACTTGCGTTCAAAATGTGTCTTTATATCTTTAACTCTTAAGTTCATTCCTGTTCCACGCGATGACTATAGATCCGAATATATATCCGACGCGCAGAGTGATTAGATCTGTATATCACTTGCGTTCAAAATGTGTCTCTATATCTTTAACTCTTAAGTTCATTCCTGTTCCACGCGATGACTATAGATCCGAATATATATCCGACGCGCAGAGTGATTAGATCTGTATATCACTTGCGTTCAAAATGTGTCTTTATATCTTTAACTCTTAAGTTCATTCCTGTTCCACGCGATGACTATAGATCCGAATATATATCCGACGCGCAGAGTGATTAGATCTGTATATCACTTGCGTTCAAAATGTGTCTTTATATCTTTAACTCTTAAGTTCATTCCTGTTCCACGCGATGACTATAGATCCGAATATATATCCGACGCGCAGAGTGATTAGATCTGTATATCACTTGCGTTCAAAATGTGTCTCTATATCTTTAACTCTTAAGTTCATTCCTGTTCCACGCGATGACTATAGATCCGAATATATATCCGACGCGCAGAGTGATTAGATCTGTATATCACTTGCGTTCAAAATGTGTCTTTATATCTTTAACCGTTTAGTTCATTCCTGTTCCACGCGATGACTATAGATCCGAATATATATCCGACGCGCAGAGTGATTAGATCTGTATATCACTTGCGTTCAAAATGTGTCTTTATATCTTTAACCGTTTAGTTCATTCCTGATCCACGCGATGACTATAGATCCGAATATATATCCGACGCGCAGAGTGATTAGATCTGTATATCACTTGCGTTCAAAATGTGTCTTTATATCTTTAACCGTTTAGTTCATTCCTGTTCCACGCGATGACTATAGATCCGAATATATATCCGACGCGCAGAGTGATTAGATCTGTATATCACTTGCGTTCAAAATGTGCCTTTATATCTTTAACTCTTTAGTTCATTCCTGTTCCACGCGATGACTATAGATCCGAATGAGAAGAAGCTAGACTAGAAAGAAAAGAGAAAGAATGATTAGCCCGCGCACTGCGCATGCGTAGTAAGTGAACGAGGAAACCGAATATAATAAATAGCAAGCCAAAATAAATCGTAACACTATAGTTTTATGGTGTAATTTTGTTTTAATGTAATTAATTTTATTATATTTTTTTCATATCAGTTTATCAGTATTCAGTATATCACTCATCTTGTCTGCAATTGACACTGACACTATTCACTGTAAAGATATAAAAGAGCGATATATATCTTTGTATCAAAAAGATATATATCACTCTTTTCTTCTTGGTGAGCGATTTTTCCCATGACTATTTTAGACGATTGATGAATATTTGAATTTTAAACAGACGGATAATAAGAGCGTAATATAATAAATTGATTAAATTATATAAAATTCTACATGACATTAATTTAATTGTAATTATGAATAATACATAACTGAGAGAGACATAATAAATTGTATGTCAAATATTTATTGTTGTCGGGGTGAAGGTAAGGAAAGGAATGCTCCGGTGGTTCGGGCATGATGAAAGAATGACTAAACAGATATACAATGCAAAAGTGGATGGATGCAGAAGTCGTGGAAGGCCACGACACACCTTCCATGATCAAATTGATCGTGTACTAGCGGAGGGTGATGTCAGGAGCCTTAAGAACAGACGAGCGTGCATGACGAGAGTTATGAATGTCAAAGAAGCAAGTGAGGGGTGTAAGAATAAGCCTAAATGGCGCTCTGTTGTTCGTGCCTACCCCGCAAGGGAACTGGCGTAAAGCTATGTAATGAATAATATAGCCAACTAGCTGACCTGGCAAACTTCGTACCGGCTCAGAATCAATAAATAAAAATCGTTGATTTCTGAACGACGGGACGAACATCAAATATTTGACGCAGTTTTTGGCGGGAACTGAAAGGAGATGTGGTGCTGTGCAGTTTTATTTTCTAAAAATGTGTAAAATTACTCTAAAATGAACAATAGTTGTAGGATATTGATAGTTTTTGAGTAGTAATTATGTGTTTTGTGAGTAATGTGAACTGTATAGTCAAGTGTGGCCTTTTGAGTTGTCACAAGAACTCCGTTGAATGGCACTAGCTGATTACCTACAGTCCAGCTGTGCTACACATAGGCTTAAGAAAATGAAGAAACTATATTGTAAACTAAGATCTGGCTTAAAGGCCTAGCTGCCAAGCCATAAATTAAAAAAAAAAAATTGACAGGTAGGAATAGTTTCTAAGGGAAAGAGAAATTATTGTTTTTACTATATTCCAAGCATTTTTTTTCATATTTACTTCCTTGGACCACAATAATAATTCAAAACCAAATTTAGCCAAATCAGTCCAGCCGTTCTGGAGTTTCAGACTAACGAGCAACAATTGATTTTTAGATAGATAACACTTTATTGTACACCATTACAGAAAAACTTACGAACTAGTATTAGTCTAGTTGGGTACAAAGGGCGGGCTTATCGCTAAAAAGCGATCTCTTCCAGACAACATATAAGTATATCCAATTTTATATATACATACATACATAACTTCACGCCAGTTCCCTTGCGGGGTAGGCACGAACAACAGAGTGCCATTTAGGCTTATTCTTACACACCTCACTTGCCTCTTTGACATTCATAACTCTTGTCATGCACGCTCGTCTGTTCTTAAGGCTCCTGACATCACCTTCTGCTAGTACACGATCAATTTGATCATGGAAGGTGTGTCGTGGCCTTCCACGACTTCTGCATCCGTCCACTTTTGCATTGTATATCTGTTTAGTCATTCTTTCCACATGCCCGGACCACCGGAGCATTCCTTTCCTTACCTTCACCCCGACACTCTCTTTCAGACCAACTCTCTTTCTTACTTCGATATTACGAACGCGGTATATATATAACTAATAATATATTCATAATATGTAGTCTTAAGGCTCTTCGTAAGGATTGCAAATGGCTTGTAACCAAAACTACAAAAATATTGTACCTGTCAAGAGTTTTTATTTTATTTTATTATTATTAACATCTCTACGGACTCGAGTTCCGTACCCTTTTTTACTACATAATTTCTATGAAAGATTTTAGAGTCCATACACGCTTATTGTTTATTTTTGTTACTGTGTGTGACATTAATTTAGTGATTTTTATGTTGCGGTGTACCTTAAGAATAACTTATTATATTCATTTATTCTAATTTTAATACATACATACATAGCTTCAGGCCAGTTCCCTTGCGGGGTAGCCACGAACAACAGAGCGCCATTCAGGCTTGTCCTTACACACCTCACTCGCTTCTTTGACATTCATAGCTCTTGTCATGCACGCTCGTCTGTTCTTAACCCTCCTGAAGGCCGTAAGGTCCTCGGACTATGAAGTATTGTGACCAATTGCTGTTCTTTCATTAACATAACCCTTCTGAGTTGTCGCCAGTATTACACTTATATTTTTTAACTTGCAGGTATTTTAGCGAAGAAGGCTGTAGAAAACGGGCTCGCTGTGTTGCCGTACATCAAGACCTCTCTTTCCCCAGGGTCTGGAGTGGTCACATATTATTTAAGGGTATGTGCCAATAATCTTGATTTTTGGGGGTAGTTTAAACACATTTTGTGTAGATACTTTATGTGTCGGTTGATTTGGGAATAGGCAATTTTGAGCGTTCCGTAGCCATTTTATATATAGGTACTAGGATATGCGTGCGACTTCGTCCAGATCCAGACGGGCAAATACCCTACCACCTGGCTGTGGGTTATTTACGACAGATCGCTCCAGTGCAGGAAATTGTGCTTTTTCTCTGTTCCTGCTAAAATGATTTTTTATTTTATTTTTATTGTAGGAGTTCAGCAGACAGGCAGACGACCCATTTGATGGAAAGCGGTTACCATCGCCTATGGACATTTGCAACACCAAAGGTGCCACAAATGCGCTGCTACTCCCCTAAGGGAGACTGGAACCTGATGACTAATGCCGGAACACAACTCAAGGTTGTTATGTGGACATACTTTAGACCAGGGGTGGTAGCCCTACCACCTGGCTGTGGATTGTTTTGTTCCCGCACGGATAGATGAAGTTGTAGACTTGTAAAAATAAAAACTTATTTTTTCAGGAATCTGGAGTGATTCCTTATCTGGAGAAACTTGGGTTCGACATCGTCGGCTACGGATGCATGACGTGCATTGGCAACTCGGGACCTATCGACGATAATATTGCAAATACTATTGAGAAGGTAAGGCAGACGGTGTGGGCATGTAATGAGGAGTTATGGAAGTGACGTGAGAAGAAGAATGCGAAACTGAAAGATGGATGGATGGTGTAAAGGATGTCGATTTGTGGGTGTGACAGAGGACGCGTGTCAGAAGAGATGAGTATGAAACAGAAAGACATATTGATCGGGAGAACGTGAAAGGTAAGAGAGACATTGAGAAGGAAGAGAGAAAGAAGTTATTTAGAAAAACCTTGGGCCACTTCTTAATTTTCCCGGTTTCAAAGAAAGGTGGACAAGCGTGCTTCGGTATTGGTCTCACCCCCGCCCCACCCCGCACCTTACCGCGATCGCCTGCACGCGCTGCTTAACGCAGTTCTCCACTTTGCTCAATATATACTTCCATAAAAGAATTCATTATTGTATCGACCCCCGAGCAGAACACATCTCATGTAAAGGTGTCTCGATTGCGAATATAAAAGCTTATATTCTAAACCAGTCTCCCATTGAAGATAAAGATCCCGGTCAGCTCTGAAACCGCTGGCCATCACAATACATAGATAACTCTTTAATGTACAGCAAAGCATTGTATACAATGTTGTCTCTCTTTTCTTTTATCTTCTCCCAATTATTCGGGTTCGGCACAATAGGTCTTTTCCTTCTACACTCCTCTATTCTGACTCACGTCCTATCCCATGCCCATCCTTTACATATTCTTCTATCTTGATATCTCTATCACATACGGCCAACTCGATGGAAAGCGGTTAACGTCGCCTATGGACATTTTCAACACCAAAGGCGCTACAAATGCGCTGCTGCTCTCTTAAGGGAGACTGGAACCTGGTCACTAATTCCGGAACACAACTCAAGGTTGTTATGGCGACATACTTTAGATCAGGGGTGGTAGCCCTACCACCTGGCTGTGGGTTGTTTCGTCGCCTCTTACGACAGGCCGCCAACGCAGGAATTTGTATTCTTTCTCCGTTCCTGCACGGAGAAATGCAAGAAACAAGAAATCCCTCCTGACCGATCCCTCTATCTCACCTCTCCTATTCCAAACCCTTTAACCCATCTCCTGTTTCACCCCCCCATCCTATGCTAAGGGCTGGCAACGTGTTGTTTTCGACCTGGTGTCGCAAAATGTTCACTTTCCATAAGATAGATAACTCTTTATTGTATACCAAAGCATTGTATAATATGTTCTCTCTCTTTTCTTTCATCTTCTCCCTATTATTCGGGTTCGGCGCAATAGATCTTTTCCTTCCACAATCTTCTATACTGACACACCTCCTATCTCACGGCACAAGTCATCATGTCATCCTTTACGCAATCTATCCATCTCTTATTTGGTCTACCTTTATAATTCCTTCTCCGCCTAGTTTATTCTCCTATCGTCTTGATCTCTATATCATATTCCTCCTGTCCGATCCTTCTGTCTCATCTCTTCTTTTCCATAGCCTGTAACTCATCTCTCCTGTTTCATCCCCCCCACCCTGTCCTAAGGGCTGGCAACGCGGTGGTCTCGCCCCTGGTGTTGGTGAGCCGTCTGCCTGTTTTTCAGCTTCACAATAGAAAACATCCTCAATAGCAATTGTGGTATTTACTTGAACTACAAAAAATAATTTTACGAAAACATTCGGCGCTTGCCCTTTTTGAGTTATTAATAAATATATCTCTTGATAGAACGAGCTGGTCTGCTGCGGTGTGTTGTCTGGAAATAGAAATTTCGAGGGTCGTATCCATCCCAACACGAGAGCTAACTATCTAGCTTCGCCGTTATTGGTGATCGCTTATGCCCTCGCTGGGACCGTGGACATCGACTTCGAGACCCAACCCTTGGGTGAGTAGCCCATTAATATATCTCATCATTCACTTATTCACTCACTAACTCACTTATTGACTCACTAACTCACTTATTTACTCAACTAACTCACTCATTGACTCACTAACTCACTTATTCACTCACTTATGGACTCACTAACTCACTTATTCACTCACTAACTCACTTATTCACTCAACTAACTCACTCATTGACTCATTAACTCACTTATTGACTTACTAGCTCACTCATTGACTTACTAACTCACTTATTGTGTGACTAACTCACTTATTGACTCACTAACTCACTCATTGACTCACTAAATCAGTTATTTACTCACTTAATGACTCACTAACTCACTTATTTACTCACTGACTTAATTAGAGAGTATTGTATTGTAGGTTGATTTAAAGAAAATATATTACTGAGCTATTAGTTTTGAATTTAAACCATTTTTTTTGTGTCTAAATACACAGGCAACCGCGCCGACGGCTCGCCGGTGTTCTTGCGCGACATCTGGCCGACGAGATCTGAAATACAAGAGGTTGAGAACAAACACGTCATACCTGGGATGTTTAAGGAGGTAAGGTTCCCGCGGAATTCCCGGGCCTCAAAGTACCACAGTATTTAAAAAGAATTTCAGCTGTCAGCAATTTTTTTTTTTGCATCCGCACAGCTACAATCCGCACCCGGGAAAATTTCCGGGATAAAAAATATCACGCCTTTCTCTTACATAAGATTTGCTATCGATCATTAAAAAAATCACGTTGGAATTCGTTTTTTTTTCTATTTGGCCATTTCTAATTGTTCCTAGGAAAAATTCCCGCGGGATACCAGGGATAACAAGTACCTAGTGAAAGCGTAACAGACTGATATACATAAACTTTCGCATTTGTAATATTAGTATGGATGTATTTATTGTCTTTCCCAAATAAATTAAATAAATGAAAGAGTTATTTACATTTTAACCGATTTCAAAAAAGAGGAGGTTCTAAATTCGTCTGTATTTTTTTTTTGTATGTTTCGTTACTCGATCTCTCCGTTGATTGTGAACCGATTTTCAAAATTTTAGTCAAAAAAAGTATAATACCGAATTGATCTCATTGTCACCATATCGCGATCCGATGTCTGTAACCGACTTGTTTGTTACACGATATCTTCGTCAATTGTGAACCGATTTTCAAAATTTCTTTATTCGTAAGTCTATACTGCCGAGGTGGCGCCATGGTCACTATGTCAGGATCTGATGTAGGGATATCGAGAGGAACTCTCGAAATTTGGCAACCGACTTATTTGTTATACATCTTGGTTAATTGTGAACCGGTTTTCAAAGTTTTTTTTTCGTCAAAAATATATAATACCGAATTGGTCCCATTGTCACCATGTCGCGATCTGATGTCTATAACCGTCTTCTTTGTTACACGATATCTTCGTCAATTGTAAAGCGATTTTCACATTTTTTTTCTTTATTCGAAAGAGTCCACTCTCGAGGTGGTGCCATGATCACTATGTCAGGATCTATGTGTGGGTCCCAGGGATATCGAGAGAAACTCTCGCAATTTGTCAACCGACTTATTTGTTATACATCTTGGTCAATTGTGAACCGATTTTCAAAATATTTTCAGGGAAATCGAGAGAAACCATCGAAATTTGTTAACCGACTTCTTAGTTACACGACATCTTCGTCAATTGTAAAGCGATTTTCAATTATTTTTTGTGTTTTAAATTACAGGTATACGAGAAGATAGAATTAGGATCACCCTCTTGGCAGACTTTGGACGTACCGCAAGGGAAGTTGTACGGATGGGACCCCAACTCGACGTATATCAAGAGACCACCGTTCTTCGACGGTATGACGAGGGTAAGTCTTTGAATGTGGACGTGCCGCTTGCCGGTTCTTCTCCTTAAGGAGATATATAATGGTCGGTGTCTATATCTTACCGACCGTACATTTGCATATAAGTAATGTTAAAATTCACAAGATGGTGAAGCAATTGAGTAGTAGTTAGTAGTAGTCGATACTAATTTTTTATTTCTTTATTCGTTGCTGAAGTACAGGGTACAGGCTGACGGCCTAACTGTGAAGGAAAGTGGTTACTCTCGCCTATGGAAGTTAGCAATACCACAGGTTCTGCCAATGTGGTGCCGGCCTTGAAGGAGAAACTGGAATCTGGCCACTGATGCCGGAACACAACTCGAAAGTTGTTATGGTGGCATACTCTAGACCGGGGGTGGTAGCCATTCAGACAGACAAATACCCTACCACCTGGCTGTGGGTTGTTTTGTCGCTGCATCCATGCAGGAAAGTGTATTCTTTCTCCGTTCCTGCCCGGAAAGACTTGACTATTGTACAAGACAGTAAAAGTTATTTTTTTTGCAGACCTTACCACCAATCAAGAGCATAGAGAAGGCACGGTGTCTCCTGCTCTTGGGAGACTCTGTGACCACCGATCACATCTCCCCGGCTGGCTCCATCGCCAGGAACTCCCCGGCAGCCAGATACCTCGCCGCCAGAGGGTAAGGCGTTTTTTTTCTTTGGTGTAATTTGATTTAACCCTGGTCTAGACAGGCTTTCAGCTCCCCTGGTGGACAGCGGTTACTGTCGCTTTTGGTCACATGCAACACCAAAGGTGCTGCCGATATTTCGCCGGCCTCAAACGGGGGGCAGGAACCTGCCCACTGACGCCAGAACATAAGGTTGTTATGGCAGCACACTTAAACCAGGTGTGGTAGCCATTCAGATGGGCAGATGCCCTACCACATGGCTGGTTTTTTTTTTTCGGTTCCATGGGTGAGACTCGAGACAGCTGGAGAGGCTGATCTTTCCAGCATTGCATCATGGAGCTGGACTGGCCATCGTCCGTCCGGGCTGTAAGTACCCACAGCTCGGATATGGGGCGTCCAAATGAACGGGGGGATGGGGGGGGGGGGGGGAAAGGTGATGGCACCCCCGCGTGGCGGGACGTCTAAAGGAACGGGGGGGGGAGACTGATGCCGGGACGGCACTGGTTAGTCGTCAAACATGCATGTGTGAAGAGATTATTGAAAGTAGATGAAGTAAAAGTTGTTTGTCAGGATCGTCGCAAGTGGAGTTCCATCTTCTCTGCCTATCTCCGTGGGAAACAGGCGTCATAATATCTATATATGTATTTCTCCTTTTTCAGTCTAACTCCACGCGAGTTCAACTCGTACGGATCGCGCCGTGGCAACGACGCTGTGATGTCGCGAGGAACGTTCGCGAACATCCGTCTGATCAACAAACTGTCGCCCACGCCCGGGCCCAGGACGACGCACTATCCCAGCAACGATGTGATGGACATCTTCGACGCAGCCGATAGGTCGGTGAGAAAATACATCGATGTTATAAAAGTGATTTTTGATTATTTCCTTATGGTATATAGTGATACACTCAATAGTGTCGGTTTTTACGTCTTAGTTGTGGTTAATTAGTTGATGATAAAATACATCGACATGTTTTTAAATGTTTTTGGTTTGTTTTTTGTAATAATTATCAATAATATTAATGGTGATGTTTTCGAAGGGAATTGGGAGGCGATGAACAAATACATCGATATAATTTTATTGTATTTGTTTGTTTTATTGTAATATTTAGTGATTAAGTTGATTTATACGTAGTCGGAAGTCATTTATAGGTCGATGAAAAAATACATCGGTCATTCATTTTTGTTTTTAGTTAATTTTGTTATATTACTTAGCAATAAAATTAATTTTAACATTTTTGGAGTGAAAAATCGTATGATGAAAAAATACATCGATGTAATTTTCATTACAAAAGGTGTACATTATTCGTCCACAGATATACGGCTGAGAACGTCCCACTAGTGGCCATAGTTGGGAAGGATTACGGTTCAGGCTCCAGCAGAGATTGGGCTGCTAAGGGGCCATATTTGTTGGTAAGTCTTAAATTTTTATGTTTGTTAAAACCTTTCCAAGCAATTATTTTACTTTTGACAGCTCGATGACAGATCAATTAGTAATTTCCTAATAAATTGCCGACTCGATTTGTTATAAAAATCGACTCCATTTTATAAGTTTAGCAACTTAATTTATCTATGTATTATTTGCTAAAAATACTATATGTATATAAAAATCAATTGTTGTTCGTTACATACATACATAAATAACTTCACGCCAGTTCCCTTGCGGGGTAGGCACGAACAACAGAGTGCCATTTAGGCTTATTCTTACACACCTCACTTGCCTCTTTGACATTCATAACTCTTGTCATGCAAGCTCGTCTGTTCTTAAGGCTCCTGACATCACCTTCTGCTAGTACACGATCAATTTGATCATGGAAGGACCATTTTTGCATTGTATATCTGTTTAGTCATTCTTTCCACATGCCCGAACCACCGGTGCATTCCTTTCCTTACCTTCACCCCGACACTCTCTTTCAGACCAACTCTCTTTCTTACTGCTCGCATCTCGACCGCGTTTACTCTACTTTCATGCTCTCTCTTCCATACCCAACTCTCGCTTCCATACGTGAGCGTAGGTACCAGCACCGCGTTGTGTATGGCGAGCTGGGCCTTCTGGCTGAGGTTCTAAGCGCCTAGAAGTTTACCTAACGCTCCATTCACACTATTCCCCAAATTCACGATTCTTTCTATATCAGCGGTGTACCTTCCATCCCTGCTAAAAGTACATCCAAGATATACAAACTCATTCACTTGCTCCAGCATAACATCATCGACCATTATCCTTGCATTCGTTCTGGTTTCTTCTCTTTCAAACACCATAACCTTTGTTTTCTTCGCATTCAAATCTAAGCCTCTCGCCTGACAGTCATCTTTCATCATCGTGACTAGTGTTTGCTGTTCGTTAGTCTCGCTAAAACTCGAGAACGGCTGGACTGATTTGGATAACTTTGGTTTTGAATTATTTGTGGAAGTGCAGCGAAGGTTTAAAAGGGGAGTAAATATGAAAAAAAAAATGCCAGGAATATAGTAAAAACAACAATTTCGCTTTCCCTTAGAAACTATTCCTACCTGTCAAACATTTGATGTTCGTCCCGTCGTTTAGAAATCATTTTTTTATTATGTTTAAGGCTTGGCAAATAGACCTTTAAGCCAGGCGCATTTGTATTGTAGGCTACAATCCACAGCATTTAAAGGAGTTCTTGTGAAAACATTTGACTATACAGTTCACATTTCCCACAAAAACACATAATTACTACTCAAAAACTATTGTTAATTTTAGAGTGATTTTACACATTTTTAGAAAATAAAACTGCACAGCACAACGTCTCCTTTCAGTTCCCGCCAAAAACTCTTAGAAATCAATTAAATTTAAAAGTGGTTTCGAATGTCAAACGTTTAATGTCGTCCCGTCGTTCAGAAATCAACGTTCTATTGATTCTGAGGCGGTTCGAAGTTTAGCGGGTCAGCTAGTCGTGTAATAAGTATGTAACCCATATTTCA
The DNA here is from genome assembly GCA_019925095.2 of Dendrolimus kikuchii. NCBI lineage: Eukaryota > Metazoa > Arthropoda > Insecta > Lepidoptera > Lasiocampidae > Dendrolimus > Dendrolimus kikuchii. The sequence goes on from CM034387.1 coordinate 38,432,979, forward strand.
ATGACCATAGATTAATTAACTCCTTTAGCTCACTATTAGCACATATGTGTCCGCGATGAGAGTGCAGATCGCGTTTGTGCACGTGATCGTTAATCGTGTTGTTGTCTCGCTCTGTTTATATAGGAGTTGTATGATTTGTATGAAATGGGTATATTTTCTTGGTATATATTACGAGATGGTGATAGTGTTAGTCTTGCGGCTTTTTGGTTAAGCAAAATAAAACGCGGTGTTATATTACTACTTATAGTAGAACATGTTTTGTTTTGAAATTGATTACCTTCGATTTATTTACGTATAGTGTCGATGGTTTAATATTCGGCGCGTTCCACTAGTAGCTCGCAACGCTCAAAATGCTCCGTTAGCCGTTCCACAAGGCGACCGCGGTCGTTGTGGTCGTGGCGAAAACGTCACTAATGACGTCATAATGTCAAGAGGTCGTGAACATGGTCGTTGTGAGTCCTTAATGGAACGTTACCATACTGTGAGTTACATGTCTCACAGAACATCACTATTGCGTCACCAACAACAGTAAAGTGCGACAATTATGTCATTCGTTTCATGCGGGCTTTACTGTCAAGAAATATGTAACATGGGCTACGTTCCACAAGAGACTCACAACGACCACGTTCACGACCGCGATTTTTCCCGTTCCACTTGCTTGCGAGCGTTACAATCATAAACTCTAGTGGAACGGATTATGGGGCGTTGATGTCATGAACGACGAAATACACAAATGTCATTGGTTGATAATAAAACTACGTTTTAACGGTTTTAAGCGCTTATGGCAAGCCATAACATGTTGCGAAGCGGTAGTAAATTAGACTAGGCTCCCATAGAGTAAATAATAACCATAAACAAAATTAAAATCAACAAGTTGGCGGTAGGCTAAATAAAACTTTAACAATACTCGTTGACACTTGACATCTTTGTCTTCCGTGATCACGGCCACTGAAAAGTGGCCGAAACGTCGGAAAAACCAAAATCAAATAAAATTACCGCGCTTAAAACCGTTAAAACGTAGTTTTATTATGTATACAAGTCGCGGAAACTTAAGAAAATGTCATTGGTTGATTCGAAAATCGCGCTTTTTTCAATGTCAATCGACAGAGAGAATTAATGCTCTGTGCTCAACGCCCACTTCGACCCAGCTCTTGACATGGATCGCTGTGAGCCGAAAATGATGACGTCATTAGTGACGTTTTCGCCGCGACCATAACGACCGTGGTCGCCATGTGGAACGGCTGACGGAGCATTTTGGGCGTTGTGAGATACTGAGGGAGCGCGCCCATGATAGAAGTGCAAACGTCAAAAGTTAAATAAATGCTTGGAGACATTACAGTGCCTTCTCTCGTCGTTCGCCTTCTTCTGTTTGAGGTCGGCACAATGTGTCTTCTTCCATACTCCTCTATTCTGTCATACGGCCTCTGTCTGTTTGTTTGTAAGTTCCCGCCGCTTCTTTGATCGCTCTTTAGTGACCTCACTGGACTACGACCTCCGAGTTTCGTTTTGGTAGGAACTGAAAGGCGATATAGTGCTGTGCAGTTTTATTTCCCGACTATCCGTGCAGGAACGGAGAAAGAATACAATTTCCTGCGTTGGGGCGGCCTGTCGTAAGAGGCGACAAAACAACCCACAGTCAGGTGGTAGGGCATTTGTCCATCTACATGGCTAGAGTATGTCGCCATAACAACCTTGAGTTGTGTTCCGATATCAGTGACCAGGTTCCAGTCTCCGTTAAGAGAGCAGCAGCGCATTTGTAGCACCTTTGCTGTTGCAAATGTCCATAGGCGATGGTAACCGCTTCCCATCCAGTGGGTCGTCTGCCTGTTCGCTGAACTCCTGCAAAAAAAAAAAAAAAACTAGGACATGCCCATGACTTTGTCGACGCTTGACTCGAAATTCAATATCCCTATTAATATTATAAATGCGAAAGTAACTCTGTCTGTCTGTCTGTTCCGTTTTCACGTAAAAACTACTGGACCGATTTGGCTGAAACTCAATATATATATATTTTCGATGCGGAGAATGAACATAGGATACTTTTTATCCCGGAAAATGGGATAGTTTCCGGGATAAAAGTATATTTGTCTTTTTGTTTGTTATCCTTTTGTGGAAAGACTATTGGACCGATTTGGCTGAAACTCGGTACATATATAATTTGAATACCGAGAGTGGCCAAGGGATACTTTCATCCCGGATAATGGGATACATTTTGGGATAGATTTATGTAAAGTTTATCCCGGAAACTAGGACAGGTTTTGTGATTTTGTCCATTTCGTCCGCTGGGTCCACTGGGTCCGCTGGGTCCGCTGGGTCCGCTGGGTCCACTTTGTCCACTGGATCCACTGGGTCCACTTTGACCACTGGGTCCACTAGGCCAGTTGGGTCCACTTTGTCCACTGGATCCACTGGGTCCAGTTGGTCGACTTGGACCATGTTATCTATTTTGTCATTTTTGACAAGTTTTGTCATTTATGTAGTTTACATATAGACGGGTGTGGTATAATAGTTTGCGATATAAAATGAAGTGAATCTTTCGGGGGCAAATACATACAAATTTAATACAATGTAACCTGTACCACTTGCTTTTTAAACAAGAGATACGCAGTAGAGGGTAAACTCTAGTAATAATATATAATTCAAATAAGCTAATTTTCATGCACCCGAACAACAGCGAACCGCTCCCAGAAATATGAAATTTTACACATTATAATTACATAAAATTTGCTATCGATCAGTGAAAATCTGATCGAAATCCGTTCATTAGTTTTTACGTGAATCCCGAACAGACAGACAAGAAACCCTATAGAAAATTGCATCGTGTTCTCCGTCGTTTATATAGTCTATTCCGGTTGTTTTTTTTTTAAATAACTTCAATGTACAGACACGGCATGCTTAGAATTGTATAATATTGTTTTTATGTAAGTGAAATAATGCTTTGACACGGGCGTAGCCGCGGGGCAAGCACTAGTCATTGAATACATTAAAAATTCCGTTGCAGGGCATAAAGGCGGTGATAGCGGAATCATTCGAGCGAATACACAGATCAAACTTAGTCGGCATGGGGATAATGCCCCTCCAGTTCCTGGAGGGGGAGAACGCCGAGACCCTGGGCCTGAAGGGGGACGAGGTGTACTCCGTCATGGTCCCGGGGGACATCAACCCCGGGGACGTGATCACTGTTCAGGTTAGTACCGTGGGGGCCGATTCTGCTGTCTCCAATGTCTTGGTGTTGCGAAGATATGCAAGGCACGATTCCGTTGCGATAGTGTCAAAAATTCGTTTCATCATCGTTTCAAAACAACCCACAGCCAGGTGGTAGGGTATTTACCCGCCTGGATGGCTACCACCCCTGGTCTAGAGTATGTCGTCATAACAACCTTTGGTTGTGTTCCGGCATTAGTAACCAGGTTCCAGTTTCCCTTAAGAGAGCAGCAGCGCATTTGTAGCGCCTTTGGTGTTGCAAATGTCCATAGGCGATGGTAACCACTTTCCATCAAGTGGGCCGTCTGCCTGTCTGCTGATCTCCTGCAATAAAAAAAAAGCCGTCTTGTTTAGCGGACACCATATTCTGTTCCTTTGTCTCTTTGTTTACTTAAATAATTATTTTGCTGACTGTCCTTTTTATTTAAATATATCTCTGTTGAATATTTATCTTTGCCCACAGGTGGACAGCGGCAGATCATTCCAAGCGAAGGTCCGCTTCGACACGGAGGTGGACTTGACCTATTTCAAAAATGGCGGTATTTTGAACTATATGATAAGGAAAATGTTGTGAACACCGTCTCGAATGTTGTTTAAATGCTTGTATGTAAGAGAAATGAATATGTATGATAGAGATGATTAAAGTTTCTGGGTGGTACTTGAAGAGTGATATTTTCAGTTGCATTTATTTTCCAAATGCGGGTAGATTACAATCCGGTCGTTTTTTAACCCTTTTGAGGGTATAAAGTTAATATTATTGTTGTTGAAAGCTGCCGTCAAAATTGCCGCGCCAAAACAAAGAGAATTATAACGTCTCTTTTACTCTAATACAAATTCTATGTAGTTAGAGGGAGAAAGCGTCAGTTCAACGTTCGTTTCGATTATCTGTACTTGACCACGATGTTGATTCATGTTTTTGTGCATGGCTTTTGAAATGATATAACATAATAAAACTACGTTTTAACGGTTTTAAGCGCGGTAATTTTATTTGATTTTGGTTTTTCCGACGTTTCGTAACGTCGATCGACGTTTAACAATACTCGTTGACACTTGACATCTTTGTCTTCCGTGAAACGTCGGAAAAACCAAAATCAAATAAAATTACCGCGCTTAAAACCGTTAAAACGTAGTTTTGTTATGTATACAAGTCGCGAAAACTTAAGAAAGTATTATGATATAACATATCTAATTAAAGTTAACTATTACCCTAATACTACTAATGTATAAATGGCAGATTACAAAGTTTTGTGCTTGAAAACCCAAAATCTAATAAAAAATAATTTATGTTTTAATTGGTTCAATTTTTTCACATATTTCGGCTAGACAGAAACGTTAAAACAGTGTTTTTATTACTGTATATTATGTACTGTATAAATGTCATCGCCGGCCGCAAAATTAAAAAATCAAGCCACTTTTACCCAATCCCCTTTGTGGTGGTTCCGTCTTAAAGGGTTAATGCCACATTTGGTATCTATCAAATTGTTTTTAGTAGTTACGTGGACTATTAATGAGAGGCCACACCTTAAGAGGATGGATGACATTATGTGGCAAGGGGTGGTCCTAAATTTCGTGACGTCACATTTCAAAATCTAATATATTTATTTAAGCTAATTACGGAACTGCTGTTTGCAAGATATGTGATGTGAGACTAGGGAGGGAAGAATCTCACGTGTGTGACGAGCTGTGACCAACTGTGACCAGTTGTGGCAAGGACGGGGGAGGGGTCGAAAAATCGTGAAATTTGTGTGACGTTATTTGTGGATGGCCCCCGATGATACAATTACAAATCGATATCGATACAGGAAGTGAGACATAACCGAATCAATTAAAATGAAACGATTTTTATCTTTAAAATGTATAAAATATGCATAACTTTATTAGGATTTATGGCAAAACTTTTTGATTATACATTAATCTACAGGATACGTCACTAACATTTAAAAAAAAAAAGTTTTGACAAACATAACATTGTCATGTGTGAAGTTTGTGAAGAAGCTAATTATACTGTTTCCAAGCGTTTATATTACTTTTGACGTTTGCACGTCTATCAAGATACATATTTCTTGACAGGAAAGCCCACGTGAAACAAATGACCTAATTATCGCACTTTATTTTTGTGGGTGACGTAATAGTGATGTTCTGTGAGTCGTCTATTAAACGTAAATAAATCGAAAGTAATCAATTTGAAAATAAAATAATATCGGTGGTCGGTGTTGCCAAATAACAAATGTTTAAAATAGCGCATTGCTATTCTAATATACAAAAATGGCTTATTTAATATATGTTAAATATCTTCATTAAAATGTGGGTATATTATATATTTCTTTCTTTTTCTTTAAATTAATTATATTATAGTTTATTCAAACTACAAAATATTAAATTGCATGTAGTGTTTGGCTGTAAGTGATTACTGCATTTGTCATGTCTTTTTTTTATAAATCAATGTACATCCTTTTTATTAGTGCAAGTAATTGTTGGTAAACCAAATAAATAAATATTTTCAACACACTTGCTCATAAAGTGGCTCTATGGTCACCGCAATTAGGCACAGAATGACACCCATTATCAAACTGTGAGTAAAAAACATTATAACTCACTAGTGAGTTATAGATTTTTTTTTTAAATTTTATTGGTTGAGTTGCTTTGTTCTTTAAAAAGTTTTTATTCAAAAAAAAGATCGTGTTCTATAGAACAAATATATTAATGTTCCTATTGCTTGCTCATTTCATGCAACTTCTTATTTAAATAGATAATTTTAACTCGTACGTGTTTAATAAATAAAACTTTCACTCATATATAACTTTTTTTATCTACTAAATAAAATGAGTTTTTGTTGTTATTTTGTTCACAAGTGTGTTGAAAAACGTCGTATGATACACGTGTGTATTGATGATTACCGTCCTCGGCTCTCTTAAAACCCTCGCCTACGGCTCGAGTCTCAATGGCGCCTCGGCGGTAATCACCAATGTTACACACTAGTACCATAATGTACTATTATTACACGATATAGTATTTTTAGCAAAGTATATAGATAAGGTAAATTGATTAGAACTTATTTATAAATGAAATCGATTTTTATAACAAATCGAGTCGGTAACGCATTGGGACATTACTAATTGATCCGTCATCGAGCTGTCAAAAGTAAAATAAATACTTGGAAAGGGTATAGGCGCGTTCCTTTAGTAGCTCACAACGGTCAAAATGCTCCTTCAGCCGGAGAACGTCACTAATGACGTGATCATTTTCGATCACACAACGCTCACAACGACCCATGTCAAGAGGTGGGTCCTATAACCGTTCCACTAGAGTTTATGATTATGACGCCCGCCAGTGGACCCGTGTAGGAACGGAGAGAGAATACAATTTCCTCCGGCCGGGCGGCCTGTCGTCAGAGTCGGCGACTAAACAACCCACAGCCAGGTGGTAGGGCATTTGCCCGACTGGATGGCTACCACCCCTGGTTTAGAGCATGCCTCCATAACAACTTTGAGTTGTGTTCCGGCATTAGTGACCAGGTTCCAGACTCACTTAACGAGAGCAGCAGCGCATTTGTAGCACCTTTGCTGTTGCAAATGTCCATAGGCGATGGTAACCGCTTTCCATCAAGTGGACCGTCTGCCTGTCTGCTGAACTCCTGCAATAAAAAAATGGAACGGGAAAAATCGTGGTCGTCGTGAGCCACTAGTGGAACGTAGCCTATACGGTGTGTTAACTTGATAATAGTACATTATGGTACTAGTGTGTGTGTACTCATTTTAGTTAGTAGATAAAACAAGTTATATATGAGTGAAAGTTTTATTTATTAAACACGTACGAGTTAAAATTATCTATTTAAATAAGAAGTTGCATGAAATAAGCAAGCAATAGGAACATTAATTTTGTTTGTTCTATAGAACACGATCTTTTTTTTTGAATAAAAACTTTTTTAAGAACAAAGCAACTCAACCAATAAAATTTAAAAAAAAAATCTATAACTCACTAGTGAGTTATAATGTTTTTCACTCACAGTTTGATAATGGGTGTCATTCTGTGCCTAATTGCGGTGACCATAGAGCCACTTTATGAGCAAGTGTGTTGAAAAAATAATTTTGATATTGTTACAAAGTTAATCTGTCAGTATGTATTGGAAACTTCAAATGGGACTTCTTTAAACGGCTCAACTATATTCTCCGTGATTTCACTACAGCATGCTGTAGTGATATGAATCTGTATTTGTAAAATGAACTTGTAAATTTTATAAAAATATAATAACAGCTCATAAATGTCCCACTGCTGGGCTCGGGCCTCCCACTGTAGAGGAACGGACAGTATAAATGAAATCGATTTTTATAACAAATCGAGTCGGTAACGCATTGTTTTCATTCACTAATGTGATCACGTCATCGAGCTGTCAATAAGTAAAATAGCAATACGTTGGATTAGTGGCTCACAAGGCGCAAAATGTTCCTTTAGTAGCTCACAACGGACAAAATGCTCCTTCAGCCGGAGAACGTCACTAATGACGTGATCATTTTCGATCACACAACGCTCACAACGACCCATGTCAAGAGGTGGGTCCTATAACCGTTCCACTAGAGTTTATGATTATGACGCCCGCTAGTGGACCCGTGTAGTGAACGTGGTCGTTGTGAGTTCCTAATGGAACCTAGCCTAGGTCCGAAAACGGCCTAAGTCGTGCATGAGTTCCGGACAGGAACGAACCCACAGCCAGGTGAGTTTAGGTCGCATTTGCCCGACATGGATGGCTACCACCCCTGGTCTAGAGCATAAGGGCCGCCATTAACAACTTTGAGTTGTGTTCCGGCAACTTAGTGACCAGGTTCCAGACTCACTTAACGGAGAGCAATGCAGCGCATATGTAGCACCTATTGCTGTTGCAGAATGTCCATAGGCGATGGTATACCGCTTTCCATCAAGTGGACCGTCTGCCTGTCTGCTGAACTCCTCAATAAAAAAATGGAACGGGAAAAATCGTGGTCGTCGTGAGCCACTAGTGGAACGTAGCCTATATGGTGTAATTAACTTGATAAAAATCATTTTGATATTGTTACAAAGTTAATCTGTCAGTATGTATGTATACGAAATCACTTCAAATGGGACTATCATATTAAATGGCTCAACTATATTCTCCGTGATGTTCACTACAGCATGCTGGGGGGGTTTGTAAATTTTATTACCTATTTGCAAAAAAATATTTTAAACCATATTTATGAATTGGGTCACAGCTCATGGGAATGTCCCACTGCTACGCTCGGGTCTCCCACTGGTAGTAGGAACGGACAGTATACCCGTCACGCTGTCCAAGGCGGCTCGGCAGGTTTGACACCATCGGTCGTCTCGATGCTGCATAATGGTCATCACGATGTTTTCCTTCACCGTTGTTAGCACGTGGTATATTGTGACAATATGATTTTATTAGCAGCGCGTTCCATTAGTAGCTCACAACGTCCTAAAAAATGTATCCATTAGCGGTTGTAGTTACCCTTTAAAACGTCAGCTATCTGACAGTCATCATTTTCGATCATACAACGCTCACAACGACCCATGTCAAGAGGTGGGTCGGAATATTCCGACAAATACTTGGGATTACAATTAATATTACGCCGGCAAAAAATCCCGGTCGTGAACGTGGTCGTTGTGAGTTCCTAATGGAACGTAGCCTAGGTCAGAAAACTGCCTAAGTGGTGCATGCGTTCCGGTGCAGAGATCGAACCCGCGCCCTTTGAATTTAGGTCGCGTACGCTAGCCATTACGCTACCACGACGATTAAAAAAATAAGGGGGGCTATTCGGACCAGTACATTCCGAAAATGCAACTTATCATCACGTGAAAGACTACTGAACGGATTTAAATGAAACTCAGTACACAGCTAATATGAATTCCGGGTCAGAATTTAGGATAATTTTTATCCCGCCCGATAAATGACGTCGATTCTGTTTCATAGACGATTTTATCGGAAAGTTTGTCCCGGAACTTCGGACAGGTTTAGTGACTTTTTTTATTTCTTGTCTAATCCACTTACAACTGTCCGCTTCTTTCGGTTCTGAACTAGGCTTTTTGAAGAAACAAAAAGAAATCACTTTAATTGTTTCTATCATATTAGGGAACGTACCCATATGATGCGACCTGTTCGGGGGGGGGGGGGGGGGGTTTGGTTACCTATTTGCAAAAAAATATTTTAAACCATATTTATGAATTACTACGTGAAAATAAGAGGTTTACGGGGTCAGGGAATAAACTAAAATTGGGTCACGTATTATGGGAACGTTCCCTTGTACGTTTAAGATTGGTGCTGGTTGTATTTAGAAATTTGTTGGTTCCTTCTCATAATTATGGAATTATGACACCTAATGGATATTGTGAAACTGTATAATGGTGATCATGTTGTTAAGAATAAATGTTTATTTTGATATATTTCCAAAATTGATTTTATTACTAGCTGTGCCCGTGACTCCGCGTCCTAAAAAAAGTATCCTATCCTAAGTTACCCTTTATAACATCAGCTATCTGCCAGCGATAGTCCCGTCAAAATCAGTCCAGCCGTTTAAGAGATGAGCCGGAATATTCAGACAAATAATTATAGTATGTATATAATTATATCATCCGTGCAGGAACGGTGAAAGAATACAATTTCCTGCGTTGGGGCGGCCTGTAGTAAGAGGCGACTTAACGACCTACAGCCAGGCGGTAGGGCATTTGCCCGACTGGATGGCTACCACCCCTGGTCTAAAGTATGTCGCCATAACAACCTTGAGTTGTGTTCCGGCATTAGTGACCAGGTTCCAATCTCCCTTACGAGAGCAGCAGCGCATTTCTAGCACCTTTGGTGTTGCAAATGTCCATAGGCGAGGGTAACCGCTTTCCAATAAGTGGGCCGTCTGCCTGTCTGCTGAACTCCTGCAATAAAAAAAAAGAAAAAAATTATATATGAATACTAGCGGCCCCGGCAGACGTTGTCCTGCCTTTAAAAAATAAAATTCTAGAACCCGATCCCAGAGCCACCTACCGGTTCTAATTGCGAATCTAAACCATCCGGGTACCCACTCAAACACACAAAAACAAAATCACCAAAATCGCTCCAGGTGATTAGGAGGATTCCAGAACCCGATCTCAGCGCCACCTACCGGTTCTAATTATGAATCTAAAAGAGTAATATATTTTTTTCATGTCGAGTCATGACAGAATAAGATTAAAAATCTTGCCAAAAAAATAAAGTTTATAATTAACAAATAAAAAATAGGGGTTGGTGATAGAAGGGTGAAAATTTAGAGTTATATGTATTTTTTAACGCTGTATCCTAAAAAAATTAAAATATCTAAAAAAAATAGGGGTGGACTACCCTTAACATTTAGGGGGACGAAAAATAGATGTTGTCCGATTCTCAGACCTACCCAATATGCACACAAAATTTCATGAGAATCGGTCGAGCCGTTTCGGAGGAGTATGGTAACTAACACTGTGACACGAGAATTTTATATATAAGATAACCCGCAGGGGGGCTTTATGGCGAAGCCTTAGGTGAGTAGCGACACCTCGTACCTGACTCCGGGGGCCAAGGCAAGGCTCCCACCTCCGTGCTTGCCTTAACCAGCCGGCACGGAGTGGAGATCGCTAGAGCTAAGACTCAAGCTCCAGGGGTGGAAGTGATAAATGGCCTAACGTCGGAAGTAGCTTCGGTGAACCTGCAGCCCACCTCCCGACACCCATGTTGCCCCAGTCTTCTATGGCATTTTTTGAGGCCCATGGAAGGAGTGGCGAGTCACCGTCTGTCCAAATAAAAAATAGGGGTTGGTGATAGAAGGGTGAAAATTTAGGGTTGTATGTATTTTTTAATGCAACATTAAAAAAAAAGAAAATATAAATTTTTTGTCCAAAAAATTAAATAATGTTAGGGGTGGCCAACCCTTATCACTTAGGGGTATGAAAAATAGATAGTAGCCGATTCTCAGACCTACTGAATATGCATATAAAATTTCATAAAAATCGGTCAAGCCGTTTCGGAGGAGTATGGTAACTAACACTGACCCGAGAATTTTATATATTAAATAATCTCATATAAATATAAATTGTGTATTTATTATATTAAATAATATAAAATATATAAATAATACGTCTACTGATCTCCTGCAATAAAAAAAAAAAAATGTATATATATATATATATATATATATATATATAAAATATATAAATAAGACGTATGAAAATTAAAGTCTTACCTACGGCGCCGAGACCTGGACCCTGACGGCAGGAGAGGTCCACAAGTTCCAAGTCGCTCAACGGGCTATGGAGCGTATTATCTTGGCTGTTTCTCTTATGGATAAAGTTAGAAATGAGGATGGCTGTAAGAGAACCAAGGTAACCGATCTCTCTTCTCTATTCTTTGAACCATATCCCAATTACTTGGGGTCGGCACAATATGTCTTTTCCTTCCACACTCTTCTAGGCGCTAAGAACCTCAGCCAGAAGGCCCAGCTTGCCATACACAACGCGGTGCTGGTACCTACGCTCACGTATGGAAGCGAGAGTTGGGTATGGAAGAGAGAGCATGAAAGTAGAGTAAACGCGGTCGAGATGCGAGCACTGCGCAAAATCTGCGGAGTGACGCTCGCGGACCGCGTTCCTAATACCGAAGTAAGAAAGAGAGTTGGTCTGAAAGAGAGTGTCGGGGTGAAGGTAAGGAAAGGAATGCTCCGGTGGTTCGGGCATGTGGAAAGAATGACTAAACAGATATACAATGCAAAAGTGGATGGATGCAGAAGTCGTGGAAGGCCACGACACACCTTCCATGATCAAATTGATCGTGTATTAGCAGAAGGTGATGTCAGGAGCCTTAAGAACAGACGACCTTGCATGACAAGAGTTATGAATGTCAAAGAGGCAAGTGAGGTGTGTGAGAATAAAAATTAGCAAGTTCAAATTTAAATTCAAAAGTTTTTATTCAAAATAAGTTCCACTGGAGAACACTTTTTGAAGGTCATACATGTAAGTTAAAATTTAATTTTTACTTCCTATTCTATGTACACCGCTTCGCACCGTGTTGATGCTGTAGAGGAGAAGAAGCGACAAGAAGCTCCCCAGCAACACGTCTAGCTAAATATTGTGCCTCTTTATATTTCATATTCTACTTATATCTCAAGTTCTTTTTTCTCTTATAAGTTTTGTACAGAAGTATGTTACAGAATTACTTTTTGAAGAATTAATGGAGTTGTAGCAAACGATGCATACTCAATAAGACCAAGACAATACAATTGAAGTGGCAGTGGGCCGGTCAAGTCTGCCGCAGGACCTATGGCTGATGGAGCAGACGAGTCCTGGAGTAGAGACCGGGAGACCGCGTCGACCCGAAGGACCGACGACCTGTGCAAGGTCGCCAGTAGGCGCTGGATGAGGCCTTCGTCCAGCAGTGGAGCGTATAATAAGTAAGCATCTTCTATATCCATAGTTCCCTCTCATGAACCAAGAGGTTAAATTGTTACAAAAAAAACCATCCAGACAGACAGACGGACAAACATTATAAAAATTGGAATTATCGACTGATTTTTTTTACATGTTTATTTTGACAATACAAACAGACAAAAAAAAAACAGCCTATAAATGTCCCACTGCTGGGCTCGGGCCTCCCACTATAGGAGGGAGAATGGACAATATACCCGTCACGCTTGTCCGAGGCGGCTTGGCAGGTTTGACACATCGGTTATCTCGATGTGCAGGTGTCATCACGATGTTTTCCGTCACTGTTATTAGCACGTGGTAATTGTAACAATATGCACATTAGGTCAGAAAACTGCCTAAGTGGTTCATGCGTTCCGGTACAAACAGACAATTCTATTTTATTTATCTGTATAGATTCTTAATTTATTTATGTTCGTATCGATTTTGACAAAGATGTTCTTCGTCCATATAAAGCCTTTACCGCCATTTTATCATATGCATAAGCTACATTTGGACCTAAATATATTTTTTGGTCCAAAATTTAAAAATTTCAGCCAAAAAATGTATGTGTTTGCAGTTCACAGTAGAAGTGATACTCCAGATAATATACTCACAGACAATTCTTCTCTAACTTTTATTACATACATACATAACTTCACGCCAGTTCCCTTGCGGGGTAGGCACGAACAACAGAGCGCCATTCAGGCTTATTCTTACACATCTCACTTGCTTCTTTTACATTTATAACTCTTGTCATGCACGCTCGTCTGTTCTTAAGGCTCCTGACATAACTTTTATTAGTATAAATATAATTCCTTTAGCCTACTTCCGCCAACATATTGTTACGACCTACACGCCGACAAAATTCACCTGCATACCATAAAAGCTCACTTTATTATCTTTTCCGCATTTGGACTTCTTTCGTTTACTTTGTGTTTAAAATTTGTTATTAGAAAACAGCCCATTGTGCATTGTAATCTTTTACGGCAGTCATTAGCCAGGTGTGTTGGACTGATTCTAAGAAATTCGGTCTACGTGGTCGGGCAGACATATTGTATCGGTGCAGTATAAAGCAGTGGCCCAATGGAGAGATTGGCAGTCAAGCGACAACCACTAGCAAAGCAAGACGTGTGTACTACATTCGGTAGTCTATTTAGTGACGGACTTTGCGCGTGTTATTATTTATTATTGTTTGTACAGTTCTAATAAATTGTATAATAATTCCAACGGCATTTTAATTCGAGCCCTGCAACTCGGAACAATATTATAATTCGAAATAAACTTCTCAAGCATAACTTTCAATTTTTCACTGTTTTAGTCTAAAAAAATATTATCAGTTTTATCGGTCCAAATTGGACCTATGTTTAATCATCGATCTTATTGACTAGTCTGTGCTGCACAATTTAAAACTCGTAACCGTTCTTTCGTAGTCTTAGTCCTATAGATTTATGTGTTTATTTTTAGTGTCGTTTTTTCGTTTCATCTAGTTTCAAATCACAACGATTGTAAAGAAATTTCACTTCAATAAGAAAATGTACCGGAATTTTTCAGAAGTGAATTGGCGAGATCAAATATGTTAATGTTTTAAAATGAAGATTGGTGTCTTATTGCTTCAGATAAACAAACAGCATAAACAATAAACAATCAATATATATTTGTAACAACAACATTTTATTTGCGTCGCTACTAAAGTAGTTCACTTTTAAACTTTTCTCTTAGTTTGTGTTTCAACGTTGATATATCAAGATTAATTTGTCAGTTTAATAAAATCACTCAAGTGCGTGTAGTTTATGAATGAAGAGTCCGTAGAGGTAACAACGCACATAGCGCCATCAAGTGGTCCAGGAACATCAAAAATTATATATTTTTTTATTGCAGGAGATCAGCAGACAGACAGACGGCCCACATATGGAAAGCGGTTACCATCGCCTATGGACATTTGCAAAACCAAAGTTGCTACAAATGCGCTGCTGCTCTCTTAAGGGAAATTCGAACCTGGTCACTAATGCCGGAATACAACACAAGGTTGTTATGGCGACATACTTTAGACCAGGGGTGGTAGCCATCCAGTCGATCAAATGCCCTACCACCTGGTAAAAAAAGTTTCCATTTAGTCCACTTAACTTCACTTAAGATGGCGCTGTGCAGTATCGTTGAATAAATACGGCGCGCTGACGAGACTTGTAGAGCATAAATGAAACCATAAGTTATGGTCATATTTGGTGAATCTCGCACACTTAGACAAAGTTTTATGTGAACCACTTTTTACATTTGGCATAAATTATAGTATTATATTTATATACGCGACGCCGTCCGCGTGTTTTCAAAGCCCCCCCGATTTTGAAACATTTTTCATTGCTGCTCCGTTCCTATTGGTTTTAGCGTGATGATATATAGTCTATAGCCTTCCTCGATAAATGGGCTATCCAACACTGAAAGAATTTTTCAAATCGGACCAGTAGTTCCTGAGTTTAGCGTGTTTAAACAAACAAACAAACTCTTCAGCTTTATAATATTAGTATAGATATGATTTTAAACTGAATTCATTGTGTCTTTCCCGTTATTCCAATGTCGAACGAGTTATAACTTATTAGTACTATCTAGTGGAATTTATAGAATTATCGATTGTAGCGCCATCTATCGGACAGGGTAAATGATTTTGATATTTTCATCTAGAGAGGTTCATTTATTTTATATATAGTGTATTATCTATGGATTAAACCCACCACTTGGCTGTTTTAATGCATTAAGGGAAGATTTATATTAGACCGGTCCGTGTCCGGGCCGGGGCGGGGCCGGAGCGGAGCCACTCCGTGCTGCAGGTTTATATTACACCGGGTGCTAAACGGGCGATAAGTCGCCACGGCCATGATAATGAATTAAAAGTAGCAATCATTTCCATGCTTGGCCCGTACGCAGCACGGAAGAGTATTCGTATTACGACGGGACGTGGAGGGGCCGGGGCGGGGCCGTGCAACAACAGTGGTGTAGACGAGCGTTGTCCGGGCCCGGACGGGACACGTATCCCGCACTGTGTAATATAAACAGCTTCATACAAAATATATGTAACGTTTCAAATTCGTGCCCCGTCCGGGCCACATACACGGCACGCCCCGGACACGGCCCGGTCTAATATAAATCTTCCCTAAAAGTAGCAATCATTTCCATGCTTGGCCCGTACGCAGCACGGAAGAGTATTCGTATTACGACGGGACGTGGAGGGGCCGGGGCGGGGCCGTGCAACAACAGTGGTGTAGACGAGCGTTGTCCGGGCCCGGACGGGACACGTATCCCGCACTGTGTAATATAAACAGCTTCATACAAAATGTATGTAACGTTTCAAATTCGTGCCCCGTCCGGGCCACGTACACGGCACGCCCCGGACACGGCCCGGTCTAATATAAATCTTCCCTTATGCTAGGTATCTTTTTCAGAGAATGCACGTAATATATAAATGGGTATTAAAATTCAGTTTTATTATTGGTGCACTATGTATAATCGATTTAGTTGCTAGTATGGACCCAGTTATGGAAGACCTTCTAACTCCTAAAAGGGAGATAGGAGAGGCTTGTGGTTATGAGGTAAGATAATGTTTTCTTAAGTTTTCCTGACTACTATACATAATAATACTAAGTTTTAACGATTTTGAGCGCGGTTATTTTTTTTATTTTATTTTTTATTGCAGGAGATCAGCAGACAGGCGGACGGCCCACTTGATGGAAAGCGGTTACCATCGCCTATGGACATTTGCAACACCAAAGTTGCTACAAATGCGCTACTGCTCTCTTAAGGGAAACTGGAACCTGGTCACTAATGCCGGAACACAACTCAAGGTTGTTATGGCGACATGCTTTAGACGAGGGGTGGTAGCCATCCAGTCGGGCAAATGCCCTACCACCTGGCACCTGGCTAACGACGATGCAACATAAAATTCAAAGATGTTCTTCCTTTATTTCTTTATCTGTCCATTTCTGTTTCAGAGCTGTCCTCAGATCGAAGTGGATAAAATCAATGTTCATATCGTCCCCCACACGCATGCTGAACTCGGCTACGTCAACACCTTTTACGGACATTATACTGGAAGTAAGTGACCATTCTTAAAGAAAGAAAGAAAGAAAATATTTATTTCTAAAAATGCGACACTTTAACAATGATTTATAATAATAATAATAACATTGAAATTACATACATACATACATAACTTCACGCCAGTTCCCTTACGGGGTAGGCACGGACAACAGAGCGCCATTCAGGCTTATTCTTACACACCTTACTTGCTTCTTTGACATTCATAGCTCTTGTCATGCACGCTCGTCTGTTCTTAATGCTCTTGACATCACCTTCTGCTAGTACACGATCAATTTGATCATGGAAGGTGTGTCGTGGCCTTCCACGACTTCTGCATCCATCCACTTTTGCATTGTATATCTGTTTAGTCATTCTTTCCACATGCCCGAACCACCGGAGCATTCCTTTCCTTACCTTCACCCCGACACTCTCTTTCAGAACAACTCTCTTTCTTACTTCGGTATTACGGACGCGGTCCGCGAACGTCACTCCACAGACATTGAAATTGTGTGCCGCAATTCGCGAAATGATGTTGGCACTCAGTTTTTTGCTGTGCCGAAACATAGTCCGACACAACACTGATTTTCAGTGCCCACCTCCTTAATTACAAAGTCGTGACCCACGGTAAAAGCAAGTTAAATAAAATTAAATTATAATCAACATATAAAAAAAACTAAAAATGAGTACCTAAAAAATTAACGTAACCTAAATAGAGCATATATGGAAGCGAGAGTTGGGTATGGAAGAGAGAGCATGAAAGTAGAGTAAACGCGGTCGAGATGCGAGCACTGCGCACAATCTGCGGAGTGACGCTCGCGGACCGCGTTCCTAATACCGAAGTAAGAAAGAGAGTTGGTCTGAAAGAGAGTGTCGGGGTGAAGGTAAGGAAAGGAATGCTCCGGTGGTTCGGGCATGTGGAAAGAATGACTAAACAGATATACATTGCAAAAGAGGATGGATGCAGAAGTCGTGGAAGGCCACGACACACCTTCCATGATCAAATTGATCGTGTACTAGCAGAAGGTGATGTCAGGAGCCTTAAGAACAACGAGCGTGCATGACGAGAGCTATGAATGTCAAAGAAGCAAGTGAGGTGTGTAAGAATAAGCCTGAATGGCGCGCTGTTGTTCGCCCTGCAAGGGAACTGGCGTAAAGTTATGTATGTATGTACATATATACACATGTTACATATGAAACAAACAAAAGTACAATGATCAAATCAAATTCAGACCAAATAACATAATATTTAGACATTCGATGTTGCAGGTAAATAAATCACAAATACTTTTTAACTTTATAAATAAATAAATATAACTTTATAAATAAATTTATAATTTATTAATTTGTATAGTATATATTATATTTATTTCTTCTCTTTTTCTTCCACTTTCTCCTAATTATGTGGGATTAGCACTGTGGGGGTTTATATAAGTTGAGTGTTGCGTCGATGATAGTTACTCCGGATAGGGTGACGCACCACTAGGCGAGAGCCCATGGCTCCAACGCCGCTGGAGCTCGGCTCAACCGCTGGAGGGAAGCACAAAATAATATAACGTGTCTTGTACTCTCTATGTAATTATTGATTAATTAATTTAACATTAAACTTAACATTATAACTGCTACGTGAAAATATGTAAAACCCTGAACATGTTTATAAATGCATCTACGAAGGTTTTTTGTTTTCTGTATTGACAGATTTTGGCACGTACATGGACTGCTTAGTTTTAATCTTTCTAATTATTTAGCAATAAATCATTCCACGTACGTGACGTGACATTCACAAAACGCCTTTTCATTCCATATTCTTCATTCTATTATAGGTCCTTTTTCACAATAGAAATCATTATCAGCGCGTTCCATTAGTAGCTCGCAACGCCCAAAATGCTCCGATAGCCGTTCCACAAGGCGACCGCGGTCGTGGCGAAAACGTCACTAACGACGTCATCATTTTCGACCACACAACGCTCACAACGACCCGTGTCAAGAGGTGAGTCGAATAAACGTTCCACTTGGGTTTACAATTATAACGCGAGCAAGCAAGTGGAACGGGAAAAATCGTGGTCATGAACGTGGTCGTTGTGAGTCCCTGATGGAACGTAGCCTATGTCAATCTTCATACAATCCATCTGTCTCTTGTTTGCTCCTTTACACTTGTATTCGTCAATCTTGCAGTTTCATCCCTCATTACGTATCTATGGTACCTTTGTGTTCTTCCTCTTTACTTATAAATCACTAGTGCAACTATCAAAGAAAAAGAGAGAAAGAAATGATAATAATCTTTTCTTTAAATTGCTGTTCGTTAGTCTGGCTGAAACTCAAAACTCAAAAGATTTTGTGTTGTTGGAGTGGGTCCCGGGATGGTTTAGAACTTTAGAGTCACACTTAGATCCGTAGCTGGCGCTGTAATCGGGTTCCAGATCTTATTTTTTCAGGGCAGGGCAACGTCTACTAGGTCTACTATTGGTCTTTTTTTATTGCAGGAGTTCAGCACACAGGCAGACGGCCCACTGGATGGAAAGCGGTTACCATCGCCTATGGACATTTGCAACACCAAAGGTGCTACAAATGCGCTGCTGCTCTCTTAAGTAAGTCTGGAACCTGGTCACTAATGCCGGAACACAACTCAAAGTTGTTATGGCGGCATGCTCTAGACCAGGGGTGGTAGCCATCCAGTCGGGAAAATGCCCTACCACCTGGCTGTGGGTTGTTTAGTCGCCTCTTACGACAGGCCGCCCGGCCGCAGGAAATTGTATTATTTCTACGTTCCTGCACGGATAATCTTATAAATAAAATTTATTTTACAGACTTGGACCCTCCATTTCCGAGGACTAATATCAACATGAAGAGGACCTTGGACTTTGTCATAAGTGAACTCTGGGCTGAAAGTACTAGAAAGTAAGTTAGCTTAGGTCAATCGTCTTTTGGAGGAGGCGGAAAGGGTACACTAGGACGCAGCTTCCTTGACCTCAATCCTTCGCCGTAGATCAGGGCGCTGAAGACGGAAATATCACCACGGGGATGTCATCGTTCAAATATTCCAGAGATAGTTCGTTGTGTTTCTTTCACGCATGTCTAGTAGGAAGGAATAAAGAGGGATAGTCGCTCTCTTGATGATAGGAGGAGCTCTTTGAGCCAGCGCTGTCAGGACCATTGGATGCGTCTCTGGTTCCCGAGGTCCTGATATACGGCGATGAGATGGAACATAGGGGTGGTTAGATAGCAGGTCCGAGCATGCCATTGAAAGTCCAACACTATTCTACTGCTATCCCTGAGCGTTGAGGAGTCCATGATGGATTACACCTCAAAACGTCTTTAGAAGGCGGAGCGGGAGCATACGAGTTTGCTCCGATACCGCCAAAGCTGGCGATGTAGGGTGGACTTGACCTCCCCTGAGGACGGGTTCCCACCCGAGTGCGCATCGTATTCCATGCGCGCTCATCTCTCCTCCCGTGGAGCGTGATATTTAGCTGCCTCACGTCGGACAGAGAAGGACGACTCCAGGGGCTATGCTGGCCCTCCGCGGATGCAGCCTTTAGGGCCCCCGCCTGCCAGGGCACGCAGAGATGGTCGAGCTTCCGCTTTTCTGTAGCCTTGGCTTAGGGTGAAAGAAGGAATATCGAAGGGTTTAGTGGCTATCCCCAACTCGGGTTGCAATAGTACTTCTTTGGGAGTGTTAGTGCAATCCCAACGTTACGGATCCTATCCCCCGCATCGGTTAGTGCTCTATCAGATTTCTCCTTGTAAAAAATATGGATGTAAGCTATATCTGTTTTGAGTTTCATATAAATCTGTTTAGTAATTTTCAAGTGATGCTGTAATAGACACACAGACGAAACTTGTTAAGGTTTTATTTTCAAATCTGCTGGCTCGGAGGCCAATCCCTGATGTTTTTCAAATTTTTGAAGTAATTTTACAAATTTGACACTCCTCAGAGACTTATTACATTATAGATAGAAGATAGCTTGGGTGGTAAGTTAAGAATACTAATGTCCCTTTTCAGGTTCACTATATCTGACTTTGCGTACTTCTTTCATTGGTGGTCTATGCGAGATGGAACAGGTGAGATTATTGTTAAGTGTCGCATTTTTAGAAGTGTATAAATATTTTCTTTCTTACATAAATATACACATAATTACTATAAACCCATATTCCCAGACCCCTAGTACCACTAGCAGTTCACCCCAATAGCGGGCTATTTGTCCTCATTTCCTACAATAGTCCTACACTGGCCGGGGCTTGTCCTTGGGTGCATTACTATATGGTGTAGTCAGGGATAATCGCCGGTCAGTGTCACGCTACATCTACATTACATTTGTCAAGGGGCCTCTACGTGTTAGCCTTCCCATGTAATACAGGCAGTTTATAATGTTGCCAGGCCATTATATATTATTATTATTATCATGTCATTAATTTTTTCTGTTATGTGTCACAAAAATAATAAAAAAAACCTCACTATTAATAGTACATTATGGTACTAGTGTGTAACATTGGTGATTACCGCCGAGGCGCCATTGAGACTCGAGCCGTAGGCGTGAGTCTTAAGAGAGCCGAGGACGGTAATCATCAATACACACGTGTATCATACGACGTTTTTCAACACACTTGTGAATAAAATAACAACAAAAACTCATTTTATTTAGTAGATTAAAAAAAGTTATATATGAGTGAAAGTTTTATTTATTAAACACGTACGAGTTAAAATTATCTATTTAAATAAGAAGTTGCATGAAATGAGCAAGCAATAGGAACATTAATTTATTTGTTCTATAGAACACGATCTTTTTTTTTTAATAAAAACTTTTTAAAGAACAAAGCAACTCGACCAATAAAATTTAAAAAAAAAATCTATAACTCACTAGTGAGTTATAATGTTTTTTACTCACAGTTTGATAATGGGTGTCATTCTGTGCCTAATTGCGGTGACCATAGAGCCACTTTATGAGCAAGTGTGTTGAAAAAATACTTATATAAATCTAATATTAGTTAACTAGTCAATAAAAAATCAAATGACAAGTCAAAAAATTGAAAGCATATAAGATTAGTACTGAGCAAATTAGAATCAAAATTTGTGGGGATACTAATAAAATGTTCAAAAAAGATTGCCGTAAACTTATTAACTTTCCAGTGCGTCGTATGGTCTACCAGCTTCTGCGCCAGGGTCGCTTGTTCTTCGTAGGAGGCGGCTGGGGGATGATGGATGAAGCAACCACCAGTTACCATGGAATTATTGACACCTACACTTATACCTTGAGGTGAGTCTTATCAATCTTATGTTTTTGGTCTTTCAAAGTCTACTTTGTTTTTATTGCCTCAATTCGGCAAATAGATAGATAGCCCACCTGATGGAAAGTGGGGCAGTAGACTACTGGAACTCTCACTCACCTTATGAAACACTGTTACCTCGAAGCTATCCGGTTTTTTTTAAATTTTTTTATTGCAGGAGTTCAGCAAACAGGCAGACGGCTCATTTCATGGAAAGCGGTTACCGTCGCCTATGGACATTTGCAACACCAAAGGTGCTACAAATGCGCTGCTGGTCTCTTACGGGAGACTGGAACCTGGTCACTAATGCCAGAACACAACTCAAGGTCGTTATGGCGACATACTTTAGACCAGGGGTGGTAGTCATCGGTGATGCCGATATCCCGTGAAAGCGTGGTATCACACCGATCGAGTCCAACCAAGAGCTGAAATCATGATGATGACTCCAGCATGTCTCTATCATTACAAAATTTAGGAGATTTCTAGTCTTATGTGTTGAGAAGCGCCTGTCAAATTTCACATAGCATACATACATACATACATAACCTCACGCCAGTTCCCTTGCGGGGTAGGCACGAACAACAGAGCGCCATTTAGGTCCATTCTTACACACCTCACTTACTTCTTTGACATTCATAACTCTTGTCATGCACACTCGTCTGTTCTTAAGGCTCCTGACATCACCCTCCGCTAGTACACGATCAATTTGATCATGGAAGGTGTGTCGTGGCCTTCCACGACTTCTGCATCCATCCACTTTTGCATTGTATATCTGTTTAGTCATTCTTTCCACATGCCCGAACCACCGGAGCATTCGTTTCCTTACCTTCACCCCGACACTCTCTTTCAGACCAACTCTCTTTCTTACTTCGGTATTACGAACGCGCTTTTCACATAGCAATTGTGTTTATTTGCCTTCTACAGGCGTTTAATATTAACGCTCTGTTTTGTATCTACCGACTTACTTTCTCTCTCTTTCTCACTATATTTAGTTTATATAGTGGGTGGATTTATCAATAGGCTGAGTAGGCTGGAGCCTAGGGCGGCAGATTTTGGAGAGGCGGCAAATTTGGGGCCAATTTTTTTATATATATTATGTCTTACACAATCTTCAAACTACGGTAAAAAGGAGGTCTAATTCAAGACTATACACACGTCTCATGATATGTACATAAATCATAAAGTTACAATTTCATTGACAAAAAATGATCTAATTAATATGATTGTGAATTAAGGTATCGATTTATCGGTAGGGGCGGTAAAATTTGAATAGCCTACAGGCGTCATATTTCTAAATCCGCCCCTGAGTGGGAAAGTAGAATATAATAACAGTTTATAATGTTTATGTTACCGTATGACATTTAAAAAAAAAAAATGGCTTGGCAACTAGGCCTTTAAGCCAGACAGTATGACATCATATGAAATATTTATAGGTTATACCAAAGAGTTAGTTATTATTTAAGTTTATGGCTTGGCAGCTAGGCCTTTCAGCCAGATCTTAGTTTATAATACAGTTTCTTCATTTTCTTAAGCCTATGTGTAGCACAGCTGAACTGTAGGTAATCAGCTAGTGCCATTCAACGGAGTTCTTGTGACAACTCAAAAGGCCACATTAGACTTTACAGTTCACATTTCTCACAAAACACATAATTACTACTCAAAAACTATCAATATCCTACAACTATTGTTCATTTTAGAGTAATTTTACACATTTTTAGAAAATAAAACTGCACAGCACAACATCTCCTTTCAGTTCCCGCCAAAAACTCCTATACCAAAGAGAATTGTTGCCTAATGTCAGTGACGTGGCAATTGCATACAATCGCTTTAACCGATCATATTCGATTAGATGAGTCGATACACGTTGTTACTATGCGATCCGAATAAGAATACAAATGTGAGTTTTTGGCGGGAACTGAAAGGGAAGGTTCTTCTGTGCAGTTTTATTTTCTAAAAATGTGTAAAATTACTCTAAAATGAACAATAGTTGTAGGATATTGATAGTTTTTGAGTAGTAATTATGTGTTTTTGTGGGAAATGTGAACTGTGTAGTCAAATGTGGCTTTTCGAGTTTTCACAAGAACTCCGTTGAATGACGTCGATTGTAGCTTACAATACAACTGCGCCTGGCTTAAAGGCCTAGTTGCCAATCCTTAAACATAAAAAAAAGAATAGAAATGTCAATAACGTCTATCTGTCAAATGTCACTTGAAAAGTATGGTTTGCAAAAAACTTATTTGCATATCAATAATAATAGTCTTACATCAAATTTAAATAAAAAGGTTAAATTGGTAGTAAAAATGGATCAATGAAAGATTAATACAACTAATACTGCTATGACGTCACAGTATGGCGCAAAGTCGATCCTATTGTCATTTGAATGGCATAGTACGCACAATATACATACAATATAAGCATGTTTTTTTTATTATTATTAAAATCTCTACGGACTCGAGTTCCGTACCCTTTTTACTACTTAATTTCTATGAAAAATTTTAGAGTCCACACACGCTTATTGTTTATTTTTGTTACTGTGTGTGACATTAATTTAGTGATTTTTATGTTATGGTGTACCTTAAGAATAACTTATTATATTAATTTATTCTAATTTTAATACTAAACTTATACTAATGTAGAGTGTATCTGTTACATGCTGGTGTTGTGAGGAAGTGCATGTGCAGTGTTGGCCTTATATTTATACTTATATATAGTCCTATCTAGTGCCATGTGTGTTGTTTTTTTTTTTTTTTAAATGTAAGCATGTTACAGCATAGACAAGCAATCCACACACCCAACAAATCCTGTATTAGTGTTTGCATGTAAATAAATAAAGTAGCTACAGAGATAGGAAAAAATAGAAACCTATGAATAGCTAATAATATAAAAGAAAAGAGTACTTCCGTCATGCCAAAAGATGGAGACAACCGGGTGTACAAAAAAAAAAACATAGACAAGCACGAGTTATATTTTTATTTTTTTTATTTAAATCATAAAGTTAACGAAATATTTAAACTGTTTATTCTATGTTACGTATATATTATAATTTAGAAATTAAATAGTTTTTTAATTTAACCTCACTAAAATATTCGGGTCGTTTTAGTATTACGCCAAAAGGAAGGTTTGCACTGAAAATCAGCGTTGTGTCGGATATTATGCCGACACAGCAATACGCTGAGTGCAAACCTTGTTTGCTGAAAATGCGGCGTAAAAATTCTCAAAATATGTTTTTATTTTTAAGATGCATGTCAGCAATTAAGTACGTCGCTATTTTTTCAAATATTTTTTTTCTCTCTTTCTCTGTACAAGGAATAAAGGAAGTACAGTCTGTTTATGATTTCGGCTTTCTAATTTGCTCGTGTCTTCGCAACAATGTGTCTTATTGAGTAATTGTCTTTCCTGTCGGATACGCTACTCTTTTGGTTTATTAAAAAAAAAAATACTTTTTCACATATATCGATTTTTCGCAGGTTTACTGCAAATTATGATTTGGTTAGGTTAGGTACATCTTAATGAATGAATTTTTTTTAAACATATTTTATTGTATCAAACAAAAAATTTGGATTCGATCCGGAACCAAAAAACGCATTTATAGCCTACTCTAAAGTTATGCCGCCTCTCACCACATCTAGTATAAATTTATGCCGCCCCTAGAGGCCGTAACGCTTTTTCGAGACAGAAAAATCCTAAGACCCACCGTCTATATAGAGGTTTCACTTTAATAATATCTGTTCGATTGAAAGTTTGATATTTTGAAAAATACATACATACATAACTTCACGCCAGTTCCCTTGCGGGGTAGGCACGTACAACAGAGCGCCATTCAGGCTTATTCTTACACACCTCACTTGCTTCTTTGACATTCATAGCTCTTGTCATGCACGCTCGTCTGTTCTTAAGGCTCCTGACATCACCTTCTGCTTGTACACGATCAATTTGATCACGGAAGGTGTGTCGTGGCCTTCCACGACTTCTGCATCCTAAATGTGGCGAAGACTGAGTACTTGGCCTGCAACACTACAGATCCCACATCCGTGCGCATAGGCGAAGATACGGTCGAGCGCACGGATCAGTTTAAGTACTTGGGATCTGTACTTAGTGCATCCGGGGATATCGACCACGACGTCAAGGCCCGTATCACAGCAGCTTGGGCCAAGTGGCGTGAGGTGACAGGTGTCATTTGTGACCCCAAAATGCCGGTTAAATTAAAAGGACAGGTCTATAAATCCATCATTAGACCTGTCCTTTTGTATGGCAGTGAAGCGTGGCCTGTACTTGAGCGACACAAGCAAGAACTGCGTGTCACGGAGATGAATATGCTGCGATGGATGTGTGGAGTGACGCGGAAAGACCGAGTCAGGAACTCCCGCATCCGCGGCAGTCTTCATGTCCGTGACATAGCAGACAAATTGCAAGAGTGTCGCTTACGTTGGTACGGCCACGTTTTACGGAGACCGGCTAATTATGTGGGGAACAAATGTCTAGCCATGCCGCCTCCGCCAGGTCCCGGTCGAAGGGGAAGGCCCAAGAAATGTTGGCTTGACGTTGTGAAGGATGACATGCGTACCAATGGTCTCAAAACGGGGGATGCTGAAGACCGCGCGAAGTGGAGTAGAAAAAGTAGGAAAGCGGACCCTGGGCGTCGGAGTGAACGCTCCGAACGCAACCGGGAATTAACGCTCGGATGATGATGATGATGTTGTCGCTACTTATTTCCCAATTACCAATTGTGTCTTGGGTTTATAGCGTCTTGCAACCCCCGTATGTTGACGCCGCTCGCTCGGTGCGTGAGTTCAGTACGTTGCCAAACGCCACGCTACCGCCACGCACACACAGTAGTATCGCACATATTAGCTATCGAAGATTTCCGCGTCCAGTAGCTAATTACTAGAACATTCGCCTCAACCAATAATAAATTTTAGTGATCAGTGTATCTGCGTCCCTTGCGCCCCGGGGCTCGTGTAGAAGGACTTTGCCACCTTTATCGCCACGTGAGAAGCAACGGCAGAACCCTGAACCAGCGCTGTCGTGGGTTGGTGGCTGACAGCGAGGTACGTGCAAGGTTCTATATTCTCCGGGCACTAGTACTTAATTGGGGAATCCGCGGAGATTGCCTGATGGCGTCTCCACGTTTAATAGCAAACCCTACAATATCTTTTGTAGGAAACTCAACGCGACCTTCTTAGGATGCGGTCGTCCTCTCCTATCCTGGCAGACGGATGTGTTCGGCCATTCCAGGGAGTTCGCCTCCCTAATGGCCCAGATGGGCTACGATGGCCACTTCATCGAACCGATCAGCTTCGACGACGAGCTGGTGAGGATGAGGAAGAAGGCACTCGAGTTCATATGGAGAGGAAGCGATGATTTAGGTACGTTTATATCTCCTAAAAAAAATGTATTCCATGAGTTCAGCTGACAGGCAGGCGTCTGGTGGAAAGTGGTTACCGGTAATTATAGATATACCACAGAAGTATTGATAAGTGTTCAGGACATGCAAAAAGTAAAATCTTTCAAACAATCTTGCAACACTAAAAGTGCTACAAATGCGTTGCTGCTCTCTTAAGGGAGACTGGAACCAGGTCACTAATGCCGGAACACAGCTCAAGGTTGTTATGGCGGCATGCTTTAGACCCGGGGGTGGTAGCCATCCAGACGGGTAAATACCCTACCACCTGGCACTACCTGTATCTCTGCAATAAAGATTCATTAATTCTCTTCAGGCGCTAATAGTGACATCTTCACACACAAACTCTTCGATGGCTACTGGTCCCCACCAGGCTTCTGTTT
Organism: Dendrolimus kikuchii; assembly: GCA_019925095.2. NCBI lineage: Eukaryota > Metazoa > Arthropoda > Insecta > Lepidoptera > Lasiocampidae > Dendrolimus > Dendrolimus kikuchii. Next base: position 38,460,729 of record CM034387.1, read on the forward strand.
CGCCAGCTTCTGCACTGACCCACTGCTGGTGGTAACTGACACTGTCATGAGTAATGTCAAGGAACGGGTGAGTAACTTCTAGATTCTAGAAGTTTGGCCAGAATCTGGAATATGAACTATTTTTTACCTTCTGGCAATATTCTATCCTATCTGTAGTCAATGTCAGTGTGTTATAAACAAATGGCGCGTTCCATTAGTAGCTCACAACGCCCAAAATGCTCTGTCTGTCGTTCCACAAGGCGACCGCGGTCGTTATAGTCGTGGCGAAAACGTCACTAATGACGTCATCATTTTCGATCAGAACGACCCATGTCAAGAGGTGGGTCGAAGTGCGCGTTGACCACAGACCACTAATTCTCTCTAACTCTTGACAATGAATAAGGCGCGATTTTCAAATCGACCAATGACATTTGTGTATTTCGCCACTAATGCTCCATAATCCGTTCCACTAGAGTTTATGATTGTAACGTCCGCAAGCGAGTGGAACGTAGCCAAAGTGAATTTCTCCATGTAATTTTAAATTTTAACGTTGATCCAAGTTTAAGATCCGCTAAAAATAAGTAAATACGGATATAACGATACTAAGTTTCACAAGAAAAGTGATTTTTAAAGCAAAAATATTTACATTATAATTTGACGATGACAAACAGCCGACGTGACAGGTTTAGAATGGTTCCTTCCGCTTCTTATAATCGAATAATTGCCCTATAATCACGAGGTGTTGAATCTCTTGCTTAGAAAATTATATAGTCATTATTATTATGTATGTCTTTGAAGACCAAGGGCCATAATAATGGCCCGGACTTTTGGAGAGCTTGCGTGGGGATATGGGGAGGCCAACACGTAGAGGCCCCGTACAAATTTAATCTAAATGTGGCGTGACACTGACCGGCGATTATCCCTGTCTACACCATATAACAATGCACCCAAGGACAAGCCCCGGCCAGTGTAGGACTATTGTGGGAAATGAGGACAAAAAGTACCGGCCTATTGGGGTGAACTGCTAGTGGTACTAGGAGTCTGGGAATATGGGGACTATGGCGTCAGCCCGTCGCAATGTGAGATAGGCAGACGGTGACTCGCCACTCCCTGCATGAACCCCTAAAATGCCATAGAAGACAGGGCCAACATGGGTGTGAGTGGCTAAGGGGTGTAGAGAGGTGGGCTGCAGGTTCTCCGAAGCTACTTCTCACGTGAGGCCATTTATCACTTCCACCCTGGAGCTTGAGTCTTAGCTCTAGTGATATCCACTCCTTGCCTTGGCCCCCGAATTCAGGTCCGAGGTGTCGCTACTCACCTAAGGCTTCGCCATAAAGCCCCCCTGCGGGTGTATAGTCATTATTATTAAATTAAACAGCATAAGTTGTGTTGGAAAAATGCGTATGTCGTAAATAAAGCAACTTGATACTTGCACGATGTTTTATGTAATACTAAAAATTACTAGTAAGTATTGTTGGAACATTTTAGAATATTCTTTCAAAGTTTATGATTTAGGGACACTGATACATATACGATGTATCTAATACGATACTCTTGTTTTTAAAATGTCACTTGTGAAAATGCAGAAGTCGTGGAAGGCCACGACACACCTTCCATGATCAAATTGATCGTGTACTAGCAGAAGGTGATGTCAGGAGCCTTAAGAACAGACGAGCGTGCATGTACAAGAGCTTTGAATGTCAAAGAAGAAGTGATGTGTGTAAGAATAATCCTGAATGGCGCTCTGTTGTTCGTGCCTACCCCGCAAGGGAACTGGCGTGAAGTTATGTATGTATGTACTTGTGAAAATTTTCTGTAAGAGCAAGTCAAATATACTGGTCTTTAGAAGCGAAATATTATTTTAATTAGATTGCCAGGTGGTAGGGCATCTGCCTAACTGGATGGCTACCACCCCTGATCTAAGTCGCCACAACTACCTTGAGTTGTGTTCCATCATTAGTGACCAGGTTCCAGTCTCCCTTAAGAGAACAGCAGCGCATTTGTAGCACCTTTGGTGTTGCAAATGTCCATAGGCGGTGGTAACCGCTTTCAAGTGGGCCGTCTGCCTGTCTGCTGAACTCCTGTAATAAAAAAAAATATCATTATATTATATTAAAAAACTGCAACAAGTATCAAAATTACACATGACATAATATTGAAGTTGCTAGAGTTTAAACTTTGCGAAACTGGCGTCTATATGACCAACCTGTGTCTTTGATCATTGTATTGAAGACTAAATTCTGACTGAAATAAGCGTCATCTTCTCTTCTTACTTCTATGCCCATTAATATCTCAACACCTTCATGCCTTCTAGGTGAAAATCTTCATAGAGTCGATGCTACATCGCCAGTCCCCTAACTATATAACCAAGAACGTGATGGTAATAATGGGATCGAGGTTCGCTTACCACGACGCTGGGGTCTGGTTCAGGAATATCGAGCAGCTGATTGAGTGAGTCTTTTTTGAATTGCGAAGCAGGCAGATAGTCCACCTGATGGAAAGTGGTTAACGTCGCGTATAGACGTTCGCAACACCAGTAGCGAAGCCCACGCGTTGCCAGCTTGGAATAAGAGAATGAGAAATAGGGATCAAACAAGAAGAATAGATATGGGATCGGAAATTCGTCAGGAGCGTGGAAAGAATACAAACTCTTCAGTTGGAGTGGCCTGTCGTAAGAGGTGTCAAATAACCCACAGTCAGGTGGTAGAGTATTCGCCCGTCTTGATGACTACCACCCTGGGTCTAGAGTATGCCAGCCTAACAACCTTGAGTTGTGTTCCGGCGTCAGTCGCCAGGCTACCTTTGGTGTTACAAATGTCCATAGACGATGGTAACCGTCTTCCACCAGGTGGGCCGTCTGCCTGTCTGCTGAACTCTTGGAATAAAAAAACCTTTAGGATTACATAAAAAGGATGGGTTAGGGGGATGTTTTTTTTATGGTAGCATAGGTTTGTGTTTGATCAGTGTCTCACTCGATGTTGAGTGATGACGCAGTCTAGGGTGGAGCACGCTTGCCTACAAGGTCTATTCACTCGTGACTTGAAGACTTCAGGATCGTATTTGTCAGGAAAAAAAGTCAAAGAACACTATTAAATTATCCCTATATGTTTATATTTTACATTATATATACATACATACATACATAACTTCACGCCAGTTCCCTCGCGGGGTAGGCACGAACCACAGAGCGCCATTTAAGCTTATTCTTACACACCTCACTCGCTTCTTTGACATTCATAACTCTCGTCATGCACGCTCGTCTGTTCTTAAGGCTCCTGACATCACCTTCTGCTAGTACACGATCAATTTGATCACGGAAGGTGTGTCGTTATACGTTATACATACATTATATATGTATGTATATATATATATATATGTACGAGTAATACATATATCTGTGTGTATGTATATTTTCTATAGTATATATTGTAACTAGAGTGTGACCCGCGACTCAGCCGCAGGGTAAACTCTAGTTACATACATATATACCAAATTTCAGTGAAATCGTTCCAGTAGTTTTTTCGTAAAAACATAACAAACAAAGAGACAAATATATTTTTATCCCGAAAACGATCCTATTTTTCGGAATATAAAGTATCCTATGTTTATCCTCGGGATCGAAAAAATATATATATACTGAGTTTCAGTCAAATCGGTCCAGTAGTTTTTGCGTGAAAACGGAACAGACAGAATTACTTTCGCATTTATAATATTAATAGGCATTCTCTAGTTAGATTTTTGAAATATGTTTATATTATATATTACATTAAGAACAGACGAGCGTGCTTCACAAGAGCTATGAATGTCAAAGAAGCAAGTGAGGTGTGTAAGAATAAGCCCGAATGGCGCTCTGTTGTTCGTGCCTACCCCGCAAGGGAACTGGCGTGAAGTTATGTATGTATGTATTACATAGTTAATATCGTAAAATATCTTTGTGTATACAAGCCTGCCTTTTGCTTCTCCCCTTCTCGGTAGACTCATAGGTTTGCTGGAAGAACTCTTTTACGATTAAGCTCGCCTTTGTACATCACCATTATTCTATAATTTTGTATGTGACTTTTTGAAGTACAATAAAGAATAAAGAAAAAAAGAGACTCCGACAAATTATTCCACTCTTCGACAGTGCGCACCAGAGAAGAAGAAGCGAAGCGCTTGGTTCTGACTTAGAGGGATCAGACAGGAATTATAGAATAGAGGGGATGGCATGGGGGAGGGGGGGGGGATGCCATCAGAACTCTCACTCCTCGCACGAAACACGATTAAAGGATTACTTTCTTACAGCCATGTGAACGACAAAAGTGTGAGGTCAAACGCTGGTCTGAAGCTGTTTTATTCCACACCAGCGTGCTACCTCAAAGCTGTCTACGAAACTACGTAAGACGACTGAAACTGTTCTATAATTGGTCTTTTGTAGAATATCTGCTTGACCTGTTCGCACTGTCTGTATCACCTGCCTACACTGTTTACATGATCTGCCTACACTGTTTGCACGATCTGCCTGCACTGTTTGCACGATCTGCCTACACTGTTTGCACGATCTGCCTACACTGTTTGCATTGTATTTGTGTTACTTTATATTTATTATTGTTTTCGTTGGCGAGTCTGTTCCAATATAAAATTGCATGAATCATTGTAATGTCTTTGCTGTTTTGTAGGAAATTTAACTATACCCCGTTCAAGATAACTTGACGCGCAGGGTTACCAACAATCAAAACTATTAACACCTTAAGCTAGAGTCAAAAACACCTAAACTCGCGATAATTACTAGAAAAATCCGTTAAAAATTAAGAATAATTTATGTTTTGTAATAATCTTTATTTATAACCCGCCCGCTCAAGCGGTGGGACGACGACATCCGCGACGTCGCGGGCCCAAGGTGGCTCGCAGTGGCCGCGGACAGAAATCACTGGGCGCAACTGGAGGAGGCCTTTACCCGGACGGGGGGTCCAAAATTAGAACAATAAAAATAATAAATTGACGAATAAAATAATAATAATAAATAAATAAAAAATAAAAAAAATTGACGAAAAATAATATGTGTTTTTAAAATTATTGTATAGTGTAAATGTTATTATGGACCAAATAAAAAGGCTTTTTATTTTTTATTTTATTTATAACCTATTTTATAACACGATACTGTGATGTTAATTTTTAGAATTTGGTAACCCTGCGCGCCAAATTATCGTGAACGGGGAATAATTATTATATTTAGTAAAAAAAATAAAAAAAAAATAACAAGGTTTAAGAGATTTTTTTCTAGAACAATATTTGCTGAAATATGTATTTTTTAAAAACATAGTAATAAAACTTGCCCCCTTGCTGTGTGCCTGATCAACTTACATCCTCTGCCTGTTCTGATTGCACTGTATGCTTGATCTGCTTGCACTGTCTACGTAATTATTTAAGTTTGTTATGCGTGCTCATTATTTTTTAAATTTGCCGCGATTTTTTAAATTTTTACTTTCATTAACCAGAGTCAATGATATATTGGAATTGCGAAAAATTTAAATTAGAAGTCATCGTCATACATGCATGCTCATTTTATCCGTGCAGGAACGGAGAAAGAATGCAATTTCCTGCGGCCGGGCGGCCTGTCGTAAGAGGCGACTAAACAACCCACAGCCAGATGGTAGGGCGTTTGCCCGACTGGATGGCTACCACCCCTGGTCTAAAGCATGTCGCCATAACAACCTTGAGTTGTGTTCCGGCATTAGTGACCAGGTTCCAGTGATCCTTAAGAGAGCAGCAGCGCATTTGTAGCACCTTTGGTGTTGCAAATGTCCATAGGCGATGGTAACCGCTTTCCATTAAGTGGGCCGTCTGCCTGTCTGTTGAACTCCTGAAATAAAAAAAAAATAAAAAAAATGCATTTTAAGGATGGCGGTATTTTAGTGTAAAACCTTTGCCGTTTCCAGACAAAGAATTGTTGGGTTTCTCACATAATGACGGCCTCTGTGGTTGAGCGGGCTAAGCCTTTGCCGGCGTACCTCACTGCAACGCAGAGGTTCCGGGTTCGATTCCTGGTATAGTAAATTTCGGAAACGTATTTTCTCCGTTATTTACTATGGTCTGGGTGTCTGGGATCGGCCCCAGAGTAGTCCGTTGTATATTACCCATAACACAAGCGTAACTTGATTAATTTGGGGATATACAATGTATGTGTTTGTCTGCCGATTATTATTATTATTATTATTATACGTATACATATATATGACATTTCTTAAATGAAATTGATCTTTACAAGCTATGCTATGTTTTGACGTAATCATACACGGCACTACTGCTTTTTTTCAAAATCAGTGAATTCGTTTCTTGAACAGGTGACTGTTGTGTACTTTTTGATTGTAATTATTATGGGTAGAGATGATAATATTTTTTTTGTTTTCTCTTCACTTAATTTATTTAGTTCACAAAATTCTTCCAATAATTCTCTCCAACTTGTTAGATTTTGTACACATTGGGTTCGTAATTTGGTAAAATTCTATTATACGCCATTTTGTATGACTTTTTTTTTTCAAATTCAAATTCATTTGTTTTATAAACTTATTTCTAGGCCTTATATAATTACATCTAAAACTTATATAGTAGTTAAAATTAAGGCTACAAATTATTTTTGGCGGCGGTTGCTGCACTAGACTGCTCTGTATCGCGGCACCCAACACAATTTTATTATAGAAACTTAAATATAATTGATTTATTAATTAATTAACCTAAAACTATATATTTTATAGTTGTACTTGCCAAATGATTTTCCAGACTCGTCGCCACTTGTTGTGTACTTTTTGATTGTAATTATTATGGGTAGAGATAAATTATAAATGATAATAATAATATGGACTGGCTTTAAACTGTTTATTTTAAAAGATACAAAATTAAATATAGGAATGTGACTGACCGACATGACACTCAAAGACCAAAGAGAATGAACATATGTTGCCGCCTACAAAACTTATAACTATAAAATTTCGTGAGATCAACATTTATTGCTCCTCACCTTGTGTCAGGGGCTATTAAATTGTAGTACAAATATTATATGTATATTCACTCTGTCTTCACTGGCCGCCATTACACAAGTCAAAAGCAACTCAAGCATTTTTATTTAATTATTAAACTTATGTTATTCGCTAACTGTGGCGGTAACAACATACACATAGACATTTTTATTTTTATTTAAGTTTATGGCTTGGCAGCTAGGCCTTTAAGCCAGATCTTAGTTTACAATATACATACATACATACATACATAACTTCACGCCAGTTCCCTTGCGGGGTAGGCACGAACAACAGAGCGCCATTTAGGCTTATTCTTACATACCTCACTTGCTTCTTTGACATTCATAACTCTTGTCATGCACGCTCGTCTGTTCTTAAGGCTCCTGACATCACCTTCTGATAGTACACGATCAATTTGATCATGGAAGGTGTGTCGTGGTCTTCCACGACTTCTGCATCCATCCACTTTTGCATTGTATATCTGTTTATTCATTCTTTCATCATGCATTCTTTCCACATGCCCGAACCACCGGAGCATTCCTTTCCTTACCTTCACCCCGACACTCTCTTTCAGACCAACTCTCTTTCTTACTTCGGTATTACGAACGCGGTCCGCAAGCGTCACTCCGCAGATTTTGCGCAGTGCTCGCATCTCGACCGCGTTTACTCTACTTTCATGCTCTTTCTTCCATACCCAACTCTCGTTTCCATACGTGAGCGTAGGTACCAGCACCGCGTTGTGTACGGCGAGCTGGGCCTTCTGGCTGAGGTTCTTAGCGCCTAGAAGTTTACCTAACGCTCCATTCACACTATTCCCCAAATTCACTCTTCTTTCTATATCAGCGGTGTACCTTCCATCCCTGCTAAAAGCACATCCAAGATATACAAACTCATTCACTTGCTCCAGCATAACATCATCGACCATTATCCTTGCATTCGTTCTGGTTTCTTCTCTTTCAAACACCATAACCTTTGTTTTCTTCGCATTCAAATGTAAGCCTCTCGCCTGACAGTCATCTTTCATCATTGTGACTAGTGTTTGCAGTTCTGATGGCGATTCGGCTAAAAGCACGGCATCATCCGCATAAAGCAAGGTGCTTACAACTAGGTCACTCATCCGCACCCCAACATCCATCAATCTTATTCTCTGGAGACAATATAGTTTACAATATAGTTTCTTCATTTTCTTAAGCCGATGTGTAGCACAGCTGAACTGTAGGTAATCAGCTGGTGCCATTCAACGGAGTTCTTGTGACAACTCGAAAGGCCACATTTGGCTACATAGTTCACATTTCTCGCAAAAACACGTAATTACTACTCAAAAACTATAAATATCCTACAACTATTGTTCATTTTAGAGTGATTTTACACATTTTTAGAAAATAAAACTGCACAGCACAACGTCTCGTTTCAGTTCCCGCCAAAAACTCCTACACATAGACAATACAAGCTTACAAACTAGTGATGTGAATACATCACAGTTACCTAATTGATTTAAAAAAAATCCAATTATATCGTTTTAGTAACGGCCCCGAGGCACCTTTGAGTATTTGTCGCTATATCTTATGATATCGCATTGGCTCTGAAGGCTTACTTGAAAAAAAACCAAATCGCCGTCAGTCGAGAACGTTGCCAAAACGCTGACCGCATTTCCGCGTTCTATGGTAATGTATATATGCGTTTTGGGAACGTTCTCAGCAGTTCCCAAAACGTTAGCCGCGTTGTATGGAAACGAACGTATGCGTTTCGGGAACGTTCTCGGGCGTTCCCAAAACGTAGGTCGCGTTCCCGAGTTTAATGGTAATCTATGTTTATGTTCCGGGAACGTTGTCAACCGTTCCCAAAAGTTGGGCGCGTTCCCGCAATGTATGTTACGTCTTACGATTTGGGACTCATATATTGTTTGTAACTTTCATTATTTCAATTTGTTGATATTGTTTAATCTTTTACAGACCAAATTTACCAATCAAGCAAGATGACTTCTTGCCCTTCACCTACGACAGGCACACCCATGCAACTGGCTTCTTCACCTCCAGACCTTCACTCAAGTATCTGATCAGAGAGGGCCACATTTTTCTTCAGGTGACATTTTTAATCTCCCTGATTTTGTCTAGAATTTTATTTTTATACCAGCTGTGCCTGCGACTTCATCCGCGTGGTTTTGTTTTTCGTGGAACCCTAAAAAAATGTATCCTAAGTTACGCCTCATAACGTCAACTGTCTGTCAGGAAAAGTCCCGTCAAAATCGGTCCAGCCGTTTCAGAGTTTAGCCGGAACATCCAGACAGTCAACATTAAAAAAAAAATATATATTTTGTTTTGAGTACCGTATATACTTTCATATGCATTTAGTAAAAAGCCTGGCATGGTAAATTTCGTAAAAAGAACTTTTCGTTGTTTACTCTGGTCTGGGTGTCTCGGCACCGTAGTGGTCCATTATATATTACCAAATAACACAAACCTGCCTTGCTTAACTTAGGGATACACAATGTGTCTATATGACTGTCGGTTATTATTGTATATTTCTTTATTTAAAAAAAAAGTGTATTATTTTCAGATATCAAAGCAACTGCAAGTTTTGGCAAAACTCTTCAATAATGATAAAGTATTTGAACAATTCAACTGGATAATGGGTAAGTTCTTTTAGGGCATTGTACTAACAATCAATAGTTATTAGATGTGTGATGTGCGTAGGCGTGTGATGTGCGTGTGCGTGTGATGTGCGTGTGCGTGTGCATGTGATGTGCGTAGGCGTGTGATGTGCGTGTGCGTGTGATGTGCGTGTGCGTGTGATGTGCGTGTGTATGTGATGTGCGTAGGCGTGTGATGTGCGTGTGCGTTTGCATGTGATGTGCGTAGGCGTGTGATGTGCGTGTGCGTGTCCATGTGATGTGCGTAGGCGTGTGATGTGCGTGTGCGTGTCCATGTGATGTGCGTAGGCGTGTGATGTGCGTGTGCGTGTCCATGTGATGTGCGTAGGCGTGTGATGTGCGTGTGCGTTTGCATGTGATGTGCGTAGGCGTGTGATGTGCGTGTGCGTAGGCGTGTGATGTGCGTAGGCGTGTGATGTGCGTGTGCGTAGGCGTGTGATGTGCGTGTGCGTGTGCATGTGATGTGCGTAGGCGTGTGATGTGCGTGTGCGTGTGCATGTGATGTGCGTAGGCGTGTGATGTGCGTAGGCGTGTGATGTGCGTAGGCGTGTGATGTGCGTGTGCGTAGGCGTGTGATGTGCGTAGGCGTGTGATGTGCGTGTGCGTGTGCATGTGATGTGCGTAGGCGTGTGATGTGCGTGTGCATGTGATGTGCGTAGGCGTGTGATGTGCGTGTGCGTTTGCATGTGATGTGCGTAGGCGTGTGATGTGCGTGTGCGTAGGCGTGTGATGTGCGTAGGCGTGTGATGTGCGTGTGCGTGTGCATGTGATGTGCGTAGGCGTGTGATGTGCGTGTGCGTGTGCATGTGATGTGCGTAGGCGTGTGATGTGCGTGTGCGTGTGCATGTGATGTGCGTAGGCGTGTGATGTGCGTAGGCGTGTGATGTGCGTGTGCGTGTGCATGTGATGTGCGTAGGCGTGTGATGTGCGTGTGCGTTTGCATGTGATGTGCGTAGGCGTGTGATGTGCGTGTGCGTAGGCGTGTGATGTGCGTAGGCGTGTGATGTGCGTGTGCGTGTGCATGTGATGTGCGTAGGCGTGTGATGTGCGTGTGCGTGTGCCTCGTGATGTGCGTAGGCGTGTCATGTGCGTGTGCGTGTGCATGTGATGTGCGTAGGCGTGTGATGTGCGTGTGCGTGTGCATGTGATGTGCGTAGGCGTGTGATGTGCGTGTGCGTGTGCATGTGATGTGCGTAGGCGTGTGATGTGCGTGTGCGTGTGCATGTGATGTGCGTAGGCGTGTGATGTGCGTGTGCGTGTGCATGTGATGTGCGTAGGAGTGTGATGTGCGTGTGCGTGTGCATGTGCATGTGATGTGCGTAGGCGTGTGATGTGCGTGTGCGTGTGCATGTGATGTGCGTAGGCGTGTGATGTGCGTGTGCGTGTGCATGTGATGTGCGTAGGCGTGTGATGTGCGTGTGCGTGTGCATGTGATGTGCGTAGGCGTGTGATGTGCGTGTGCGTGTGCATGTGATGTGCGTAGGCGTGTGATGTGCGTGTGCGTGTGCATGTGATGTGCGTAGGCGTGTGATGTGCGTGTGCGTGTGCATGTGATGTGCGTAGGCGTGTGATGTGCGTGTGCGTGTGCATGTGATGTGCGTAGGCGTGTGATGTGCGTGTGCGTGTGCATGTGATGTGCGTAGGCGTGTGATGTGCGTGTGCGTGTGCATGTGATGTGCGTGTGCATGTTATGTGTTATCTATCTAAATATATTACTCCGTGCGCAACACACGACAACATTGGGACAACCTGCCTTTAAATTTCTATTCCAGGAGCCGTACAAGATCATAAAATAATAACGGGAGGTTCAAGAGATTCTGTTATAAAATATTACGTACATAAACTGCATGTAGCCATACAAACTTCTACGTTGTTAATCAAACAAGCCTTCAAGTAAGTGTCAAATGAAAACTAAAAAAAAAAAAAATGTTTTTTTTTCTTAATCAATTGTTATTTATAGCTATGCCTCTGCTCTACCTGCGTTAATGAGTTTGTGATAATATGATATGATGATAAAGAATGCATGATGAAAGAATGACTAAACAGATATACAATACAAAAGTGGATGGATGCAGAAGTCGTGGAAGGCCACGACACACCTTCCATGATCAAATTGATCGTGTACTAGCGGAGGGTGATGTCAGGAGCCTTAAGAACAGACGAGCGTGCATGACAAGAGTTATGATGTCAAAGAAGCGAGTGAGGTGTGTACGAATAAGCCTGAATGGCGCTCTGTTGTCCGTGCCTACCCCGCAAGGGAACCGGCGTGAAGTTATGTATGTACGTATGATAAAGTTGCCATTCATCAAGTATATAGAGCGCGTTCCATTATAAGCTAAGATCGCCCAAAATGCTTAGCCGTTCCACAAGGCGACCGCGGTCGTTGTGGTCGTGGCGCAAACGTCACTAATGACGTCATCATTTTCGATCACACAGCGCTCACAACGACCCATGTTAATAGGTGGGCCGAATAACCGTTCCACTTGTGCTACGTTCCATCAGGGACTCACAACGACCACGTTCACGACCGCGTTTTTCCCGTTCCACTTGCTTGCCAGCGTTACATCGTAAACCCAAGTGGAACGGCTATTCGACCTGTAGTGGAACACTTACAAGCCAATAGATGGCGCTGTGCAATAATTGATGTCACAAACGTTTCCCGAAAGATACAAAGAATATATACAAAATTTCAACTATAACAGACGGAGGAGCATAAAAACACGAGTAAAAGAACACATTGCTGACATGAAACACACAAGGTCTACGAAGTCTGCGATCAGTGAACACACGCTGGATAAACCCAACCACTACATCAGATTCGATAACCCACAAATCCTCGCGAAAGAGAATCGTTTCATACCTAGAATGATGCGTGAGGCTATTGAAATCAAAAAACACCCAAATTTCAATGAAGAAGATGGTTGGCAAGTATCACCTGTTTGGGATCCAATCATCAAGCCTATTAAGACCCAAACCCAGCAAAAACCAGCTGCCAGACCTCAAGACACTGTGAGCTCTTTCTGCGTACAACGGAACACAAACCAACTTGACTGATAATTACTTTTATTTTTCCTTCCACCCATTTTAATATTATATAAAATTATTAGAGCTAGGCATGTTTGCTGAAGAGTTTCTTGCGCCGCTTCTTCTCTTTCTCGGTAGTAAATTAGATTAGGCTCCCATAGATTAAGTAATAACCATAAACAAAATTAAAATTAAATAATTAAAATTAATAAGTTGGCGGTAGGCTAAATAAAACTTTAACAATACTCGTTGACACTTGAATCATGGCCACTGAAAAGTGGCCGAAACGTTGGAAAAACCAAAATCATTACAAAATTGTGCCAAAAATTGTAATAATCTTAAATGACTATTATATAAAAATATATGATGTTTATAAACCATATTAGTTCTTAAGAAAATTTGTGTGCTAGTAAATGGCGAAATATGTTCTCACTATATCATAAGACCTTGTTATCCGTGTGTCATACAAATAAAGATTTCATTTCAATGATAGTGTCCAAATCCATACATAACTTCACGCCAGTTCCCTTGCGGGCTAGGTACGAACAACAGAGCGCCATTCAGGCTTATTCTTACACACCTCACTTGCTTCTTTGACATTCATAACTCTTGTCATGCACGCTCGTCTGTTCTTAAGGCTCCTGACATCACCCTCCACTAGTACACGATCAATTTGATCATGGAAGGCGTGTCGTGGCCTTCCGCGACTTCTGCATCCATCCACTTTTGCATTGTATATCTGTTTAGTCATTCTTTTATCATGCATTCCTTTCCTTACCTTCACCCCGACACTCTCTTTCAGACCAACTCTCTTTCTTACTTCGGTATTACGAACGCGGTCCGCGAGCGTCACTCCGCAGATTTTGCGCAGTGCTCGCATCTCGACCGCGTTTACTCTACTCTCATGCTCTCTCTTCCATACCCAACTCTCGCTTCCATACGTGAGCGTGGGTACCAGCACCGCGTTGTGTATGGCAAGCTGGGCCTTCTGGCTGAGGTTCTTAGCGCCTAGAAATTTACCTAACGCTCCATTCACACTATTCCCCAAATTCACTCTTCTTTCTATATCAGCGGTGTACCTTCCATCCCTGCTAAAAGCACATCCAAGATATACAAACTCATTCACTTGCTCTAGCATAACATCATTGACCATTATCCTTGCATTCGTTCTGGTTTCTTTTATAAATACGTGTGTGTCTCTCCTCGGCCGGACGGACACTGCGCAAATTTGCGAATGTGTCTAATAAATTGTTAAAAAGTTCAAAAGAAACATGACAAGAACAACTACGCTACTTAATGACTGTAACACCCGTTTGCTGCAGTGGAAGGTTGTTTAAGTGAGGGATAAAATTTCGTTTCAGCAAACTTCGTAAAAGTCCAAAAGGCACTATGTACTACAGATGTTCCTTTAATACTTCGAGGTGTACAAACACTTACGGCTCGCAGTCGTTTGTAAGTAAATTGTATAATAAACACTATTATTGCATTAATAATAATAAGTTATTCTTAAGGTACACCAAAACAGAAAAATTACTACATATAATGTCACATACACTAACAAAAATAAACAATAAGCGTGTACAGAGTCTCAAATTTTTCATAGAAATTAAGTATTAAAAAAGGGTACGGAACTCGAGTCCGTAGAGATATATATAATAAAATAAAAAAACTATTATTGCTTACTTTAATCAAATACATCCTATCCGTGCAGGAACGGAGAAAGAATACAATTTCCTGCGTTGGGGCGGCCTGTCGTAAGCGGCGACTTAACGACGCGTCGCGTGCGGCGTTCCACAGGGGTCGGTCCGCTTGAGGGTCTCCCCCGGGACAACGGAGGCCATCATGTTCCATAGGAAATTTCGTAATCCCCCCGCGGACTTGACCGTTTCGGTCCAAGGGGTGGCCATTAGAGTAGGGCCCCAGATGAAATATCTGGGGCTAGTTCTCGATGGGAAATGGCTGTTCAAAGCGCACTTTGAGCAGCTAGTTCCCAAACTCGTCAAATCCGCGGGCGCACTCTCGAGGCTGCTTCCCAACGTAGGGGGCCCGGGAGGTGCGACGCGGAAACTTTACTCTGGCATCCTGAGGAGTATGGCACTGTACGGTGCACCCGTCTGGTCCATTGCACTTCACCGCCACAACAGAACCCTGCTGCATCGGGCGCAGCAGGTTCTGGCCGTGAGGACCATACGGGGGTATCGCACAGTGTCGCGGACGGCGGCCACCCTCCTGGCAGGCGATCCGCCCTGGCATCTCCAGGCGGACGTCCTGACAGTGGTGCGCCGCACCCGGCAGGATGCCCTAGCTAGAGGCCTGACCTTCTGTCAGGTCGAAATCGAGGCGATCAGGAAGCGGGAAACCGCCTCCATGATCGCCGTCTGGTCTCAAGAGCTCGACAACCCTGCGGCCTATGGCGGCTACACGGTGGATGCAATCAGGCCACAGCTGACGGAATGGGTCAACCGCACCAGCGGCACCCTGACCTTCAGGACGACACAGATACTTACCGGACACGGATGTTTCGATAAGTATCTGTGTCGCATTGTGGGCTGCTTGCCTTCCCCTGACTGCCGCCAGTGCGGCGCGCCCGACACGGCGTTACACACGCTTGTCGAGTGCGCCGCATGGGCGCCGCAGCGTTTCGAACTTGAGACGCACGTAGGTCCAGTCGACTCGCTCTGCGACTTGGTCAAGGCCATGCTGCAGAGCAGCGACAATTGGGGGGCTGCGGTTACTTTTTGCGAGACAGTAATGTCACTCAAGGAGGCCGCAGAACGAGACAGGGAGAGAAGTCCTGCAGCGCGTGCCAATGCGTCTTCTCGAGGTCGCCGGCCTTCAGCTGGCACCCGGAGAGGCAGGTACGCGCATTACTTCCCTCCCTGAGTTAGGTTCCGTTTACCGCGGGGGGCCTTTAGCTTGCTAGGAAGAGCAAAGGACCTTCTACCCCCGCACAACGAAGTGGGGTGTGTTCTCCCAGGGCACACTCCAGGCACTTTATTGCGCTGGATCGGCTGGGCGTAACTATGTTCTAAATCTCAGCCTTTCCAACACATTCAAAGCGCAGGGTCGTCAGGGAGGAGGGGGTTTTTAGTGGGTATTGGGGTTGCTCGCCCGTGCAGCAACGCTCGGAGTCTTCCACACTATTCTGTGACGTCGATCGCGGACGGAGCGCTGCCAAGAGCATACTATTGCTGCAGTGTTATCGCCCCCGACCGACGCGTGTCGTTCCCCTAGCAATGACCCAGTTTGTGCGTTGGAAAAAAACCATGTTAACTTACGTCAAAGTAGCAAGGCTAGTTTTTACATATGTCATATATGCTATTAATATTTTCTTAAGTTTTAGCAACTTGTATACATAATAAAACTACGTTCTAACGGTTTTAACCGCGGTAGTTTGCTTTGATTTTGGTTTTTCCGACGTTTCGGCCACTTTTCAGTGGCCGTGATCACGGAAGACGAAGATGTCAAGTGTCAACGAGTATAATATATAAAGCTGAACAGTTTGTTTGTTTGTTTAAACGCGATAATCTCAGGAACTACTGGTCTGATTTGAAAAACTCTTTCAGTGTTGGATAGCCCATTTATCGAGGAAGGCTATAGGCTATATATCATCACGCCAAGATCAATAGGAGCGGAGCAGCAATGAAAAATGTTTCAAAATCGGGGAGGGGCTTTGAAAACAATTTTTTTATTTATCTTAATTATATGTATTGTGTAATATTTATGTATCCCGTCATACAGTCTCGATTCCTTTCACACAATCCAGAGCCCGGGTTGTCTGGAAGAGATCGCTCTAAAGCGATAAGGCCGCCCTTTGCTCCTGCCTTGAAACAAAATGACTGTAAATGATTTACTTGTGTATGTAGTGAATAATAAAGTATTTTCTATCTATCTATCTATTGGTAGAGGGGATAAGGGTACGAGTTAGGGAGAGGGGAGGGTGGGGCAAGTTCCGAACCGGCTAACCGTATTACACATATCGTATGTAGAAGTGTGGTATCACACTGCGCCGGTCCTAAAAGCTCTAAAGTTATGATTCCAGCATGACTATATGACGTTCTATTATTTTTATTGCGTGAGTTCAGCAGACAGGCAGACGGCCCGTCTGATGGAAAGCGGTTACCAACGCCTATGGACACTTGCAACACCAAAGGCGTTACAAATGCGCTGCTGCTCTCTTAAGGAAGACTGGAACCTGGTCACTAATGCCGAAACATAGCTAAAATAAAAAGCAAAAAAAAAAAGTTTCATCAAAATCAATTTACTAGATTTTGTGTGAAAAAGCAACAAACAACTGGAGCTACTTATGCAAAATGGAACCAACCCACATACTGACAGTTTTGAGAAAAAGCCGTTTTTATTAAAATTTTGCGTACAAAAAATGGAAAAAAAACATTTAGAATATTGTATATTATATTTTCTCGTTATAGAAGGTGCATTTTGGAAATCTTCTGCATCCTTGACCCAATTTTGTCATGTTTGTGGATTGGTTCTGTTTTGCATAAGTACGTCCAAGTATTGTCACAAACTTGTTTATAATATTAATAGGATGAGACTCGTTCTTACAGATAGTTGTATACAATCCTCTAGCTTGGAATGTTACAATGCCAGTGAGGCTGCCAGTTCAAAAATTTGAATATGACGTCTTCGATCCAAAAAGTAAGTAACAACTGTGACTATAGTCTACATTTGCATTCGTTCAATTATTAGTTAACTGTATTGTATTTAGTAAGAAGTAAGAAAGAGAGTTGGTCTGAAAGAGAGTGTCGGGGTGAAGGTAAGGAAAGGAATGCTCCGGTGGTTCGGGCATGTGGAAAGAATGCATGATGAAAGAATGACTAAACAGATATACAATGCAAAAGTGGATACTAGCAGAAGGTGATGTCAGGAGCCTTAAGAACAGACGAGCTTGCATGATAAGAGTTATGAATGTCAAAGAAGCAAGTGAAGTGTGTAAGAATAAGCCCGAATGGCGATCTGTTGTTCGTGCGTACCCCGCAAGGGAACTGGCGTGAAGTTATGTATGTATGTATTTTCTTAAGTTTTCGCGACTTGTATAAATTATAAAACTACGTTTTAACGGTTTTGGTTTTTCCGACGTTTCGGCCACTTTTCAGTGGCCGTGATCACGAATGACAAAGATGTCAAGTGTCAACGAGTATTGTTAAAGTTTTATTTAGCCTATCGCCAAGTTGTTAATTTTAATTATTTAAGTTTAATTTTGTTTATGGTTATTATTTACTCTATGGGAGCCTAATCTAATTTACTACCGCTTCGCAACATGTTATGGCTTGAAGAGAAGAAGCGACGCAAGAAACTCTTCAGCAAACATGCCTAGCTCTAATAATTTTATATAATATTAAAATGGGTGAAGGTAAACAACACGCGCAAAGTCCGTCACTAAATAGATTACCGAATGTACACACGTCTTGCTTCGTTTGTAGTTATCGCTCGACTGCCGATCTCTTCATTGAGCGATTGCTTTATATTGCATAGATATAATATGTCTGCCCGACCGCGGGGATCGAATTTCTTAGAATCAGTCCGACACACCTGGTTAATGACTGCCATAAAAGATTACAATACACAATGGGCTGCTTTGTAATCACAAATTTTGAACACGAAGTAAACAAAAGAAGTCCAAATGAAAGGCAATAAAGTGTGTTTTTACGGTATGCAGGTGTGAATTCACTTTTTTCGGCGTGTAGGTCGTAACACTATTATCGATTGAACAAACTTCTATTTAATCGACAACTTATTACTTCACTGGAAACTTTCTAAATGACGATTAGGACTTATCCGCAAATAACTTACTACTTAACTAATTTGAAGGGATCTGTAGTTCAGCGGGCTAAGCCTTTACCGGCCTACCTTACAGCAACGCAGAAGCTCCGGGTTCGATTCCTGGTATAGTAAATTTCTCAAATGCAATTTCTCCGTTATTTACTATGGTCTGGGTGTCTCTGATCGGCCCCAGAGTAGTCCGTTGTATATTACCCATAACACTAGCGTAATTTATTCAGCTTGGGGATATGTAATGTGTGTGTCTGTCTGCTGATTGTTGTCATTCTAAGCTTTTTTTCTTCTATAAAAACACCGTTTACTTCCAGTGAATAGAGTAAACGCATCTCTTCTCCGAATTCCAACGCCAGTTTTAAGGTTACCCCACCGTGGGAACCTTACGATATACCACGAGTTGGTGTTTATGGCCGATGTTCCCCCGCTTGGGTTCAAGTCCTACTTCATACAAGCCGCTTTGAGGGGAAGAAGAAGGAACTATAACGTAGATGTGAGTCAGGTAAAAATTATATACATATAAAAATTAATTATAAATTAAAATGATGTCAGGAGCCTTAAGAACAGACGCGCGTGCATGACAAGAGTTATGAATGTAAAAGAAGCAAGTGAGGTGTGTAAGAATAAGCCTAAATGGCGCTCTGTTGTTCGTGCCTACCCCGCAAGGGAACTGGCGTGAAGTTATGTATGTATGTATGTATGTAAAATGATACCTATCCTATGTCGTAAGTTGGAACAAATCCAGCAAAATGAAAAAAGTCATCAAAATCGGTTGAGTAGGCTTTCTTCAAGGCCGATAGCACATTGGCAGGTAGGGCATTTGCCCGACTTGTTGGCTACCACCCCTGGTCTAAAGTATGTCGCCATAACAACCATGAGTTGTGTTCCGGCATTAGTGACCAGGTTCGAAATTTTATTTCTTCAGGGCAGAACAACGTCTGCCGGGACAGCTGGTATCTTTATAAATCATAGCCTATGTGTTATTCTGATGTGTAAGCTATATTACTGTAAAGTTTCATCAAAATCCATTCAGTAGTTTTTGCGTGATAGAGTAACATATACATCCATATATACATTCTTACAAACTTTCGCGTTTATAACATTTATAGGATATAGGAAGGAAGGTAGTCGCGAAAACTTAAGAAAATATTAAAGCTAGTTAAATGTCTACAGGCAGACTTAAATCGCCAAAAGAAGAGCATAATCAAGAAGCTAAAGAACAAGACAAAGAAATATCTAATAAGACAAGCTAACAACATCAAAATTGACGACGAAAGTCTCCTAAACATGCCCCAAGATTACTATGATTACAACGATATTACTACTGAAAGTACTAATGGTGGTGAAGTGGTACGAAAGTTGGATAAAAGTCACGTAGATATCAAGCCAACAAGAAGAACGTGGGATATCAATGAAGGTATTGATGTAATCATAGAGTATTAATTTGTGTGGCCTTGAAGATCACGGGCCATAAAAATGGCCCGGACTTTTGGAGGGCTTGCGTGGGGCCATGGGAAGTCCAACACGTAGAGGCCTTTTGACAAATTTGATGTAAATATGGCGAGACACTGACCGGCGTTTAGGACAAACCCCGGTCAGTGAAGGACTTATGTAGGGAATGAGAACAAAAGGTACTGGGCTATTGGGAGGAACCGGGGGCTATGGGGACTATGCCGTCTTCCCGTTGCAATGTTTTCCTTAAACGTTTTTATCCGGGCAGGAATGGAGAAAGAATACAATTTCCTGCGTTGGGGCGGCCTGTCGTAAGAGACGACAAAACAACCCACAGCCAGGTGGTAGGGCTACCACCCCTGGTCTAAAGTATGTCATCATAACAACCATGAGTTGTGTTCCGGTGTCAGTGATCAGGTTCCAGTCTCCCTTAAGAGAGCAGCAGCGCATTTGTAGCACCTTTGGTGTTGCAAATGTCTATAGGCGATGGTAACCGTTTTCCATCAAGTGGGCCGTCTGCTTGTCTGCTGAGCTCCAGCAATAAAAAAAAAAAAAACACATGGAACAAATGGGCAGACGGTGACTCGCAACTCCATGGCCATTTAAAATCATTAAAAAAAAATTCACGCAGGAATCCCAGGATAAAAAGTAGCGAAGTTTTTAAGTCTAAGAATTTGCTGTTGATCAGAGAAACCCGACAAACAGACAAGAAATGAAAAAATAAATGATTTTTTAAATACCTTCAATGTTAATACGGCATGTTTAGAATGTTATAACATTATAATAAAGATTGATATCATAGACAGACATTTCAATTTTATTTATGTAGATATAAGAAGAAAAGGCTTTGATTATGATTATTTTGAAGAACCAACAACTCGATTACCAAAAGTGAACGTAAGTAGATTTACTACTAAGAGGACTGGAGCTCCTAGACGTAAGCAACAACCAATCCTGAAGCTTTATGACGAGGATCTGGCGAAAGAAGGCTATTATTATAAAGAGTCCAATGATAATTTTATTAAAAATAAGGTAATTACAAATATCAGAACTAAATTTAAGGCTATAGAAGCCACGCTCAAGTCTTTACGTGAGCCGTACGTAGAGCCGCGATGAAATCATTATGTTTTAAGCTTTGGTCGCGATTTCTCGAGCATTTCGAGAAGAGTCTTGCTCATTTTTGTAAATAGATACAAAATTGGCGTCATGTCGAACGCGACGTGCTCCCGTCGCGCTGTCTATTTGACTACTGAAATGAATATCCATAAAGCACAAAAAGATCATCGCGCTCCGTCCCGCCGCAATCGTATTGCATTCCCGCCGACCGCGACGGCTCTATATGACATATTCTACATTAACTAATATATTACAACTCTTCACGTCCCGCCAGCGTCGCGTCGCCGTCCCGCCCCGTCCGCTGTTTGACCGAACCTTAAAGTTTTTTTTTTTTTGAGGCGAGGGAAAATGCTTAACCGATTTACGCACAAACTGGGTCGTTGCTAGGGGAACGACACGCGTCGGTCGGGGGCGATAACACTGCAGCAATAGTATGCTCTTGGCAGTGCTCCGTCCGCGATCGACGTCACAGAATAGTGTGGAAGACTCCGAGCGTTGCTACACGAGCGAGCAACCCCAATACCCACTAAAAACCCCCTCCTCCCTGACGACCCTGCGCTTTGTTTGTGTTGGAAAGGCTGAGATTTAGAACATAGTTACGCCCAGCCGGAACCTCAAAGCTTTGGTGAAACAGCGGACGGGGCGGGACGGCGACTCGACGCTGGCGGGACGGCGTCGCGGCGTTTATATCACACTGCGGGCATGATGATCCCGCTAGTATCGCGTCGGCTAACCCGTCGCACTCGGCGCGATTCTCGATTCCCTTCTTATGGATTCCCAAATCATTTTTATATTGTTAATGGGTCAAGTCACGCATATAAATGTGACCTCGAATACACACGTCGATTTTTA
The DNA here is from genome assembly GCA_019925095.2 of Dendrolimus kikuchii. Taxonomy (NCBI): domain Eukaryota; kingdom Metazoa; phylum Arthropoda; class Insecta; order Lepidoptera; family Lasiocampidae; genus Dendrolimus; species Dendrolimus kikuchii. The sequence continues at coordinate 38,482,590 of CM034387.1, forward strand.
TAAAAGACTGCAAGACTGGCGTCAGGACGAACGCGACGTGCTTCCGTCGCGCTTTATGTTTGACTACTAGAATGAATATCGATGAAAAACAACAAGATCATCACGCCCGCGCCGCGCTCGCACCCCGCCCCGCCTCACTCCTGTTGCATTCCCGTCGCAGCGACGTGACGTGACTGCTAGTCAAGCGCCGACCGCGACGGCTCTATATTATGACGTCCCGCCAGCGTCGAGTCGCCGTCCCGGTCCGTTTGACCAAAGCTTTAGGGCCGGCTCGATTGATGTGATACCGCGTAAACACAGAATATCTCAGTGAAACGGCTAGCCTTAAGCTAATCGTGTTCCGTACGACGAGTGACAGTTTCGATGATCAATGTCCCCCACTCTATCCCATTTCTCTTGTCTAATCCACCTATTCCATACTAAATCCTTCGCCCCTGGTGTTGCATACGTCGATAACCTACGGTAACCACTTTCCATGAGGTGGGCCGTCTGTCTGTTTGCAACCTTCGCAAGAACGAAAGGGATATTTTTCAGTGTCTACTTTCATTAGCCAAATTCTAGGTGGTGTTATTAAAACAAGTAGTAGTAGAATTCGCCACTAAGGCAGGCAAGGAATCTTCAGTTCATACAGACAATTCTGACGTGTGTCTTCGTATAGTAGCGTAGTTGTATTGTAGGCTACAACTCGCGCCATTAAACGAAGTTCTTGTGAAAACTTAAAAAGGCACGTTTGGCTATACAGTTCACATTTTTTAGAAAAAAAAAACATAATTACTTCTCAAAAACTATCAATATCCTACCACTATTGTTCATTTTAGAGTGATTTTACGCACTTCGAAAATAAAACTTCACAGCACAACATCCCCTTTCAGTTCCCGCCAAAAACTTCGTTATTCAAACTTTTTTTTAACTATGGCTTCAACACTTGTTGTTGGTGTTGCCACGAAAGAAGTATGATATTGCCCATATTGTTCCGCAAAAAGTGTGGTAAAGCTAAGGAAGAAATATACGTACAATATGGCTAATAATCTATACAAGTTTGCTGCAAATGTCAGGAAATATTTTTTTTTATAAAATGAAAAATGTAACTAGCCTATAGACACGTGGTTAGTCATTGTTCGGAGTGTAAAACATTTGGCTTCTTATTTCAGTATATACAGATAAATTTAGATGGTTATAAGAAAATAACAAATGTTACTCTATGCAATGGAGTCAATATTGCTTTAGATATACAATTTTATATGTTTGTTTCTGACACACAAAATCCTGAAGACGTTGACAAGAAACGGAATCCTGGCGCTTTTATATTCAGGTTAGTTATAATAAAATCACTAACCTCCGTTATTACTACTGAACAGGTTGCTGTCACTTAAATTTTCAGTGCGAGAGGATCCAATGAACTAAAGAGTTAAACTAATCCTATTTCAGTGGTGAACACTGGATTTTTTCCAGTGTTTTGTTTAAACAACGTTTGTTTAAACATTTTAGGTTGAATCAATGGTGATGATTACGAAAACACGGCCTTCCTAATAATAATCTCGATTACGCAGGTGGTAGGGCATTTGCCCGACTGGATGGCTACCAGCCCTGGTCTAAAGTATGTCGCCATAACAACCTTGAGTTGTGTTCCGGCATTAGTGACCAGGTTCCAGTCTCCCTTAAGAGAGCAGCAGCGCATTTGTAGCACCTTTGGTGTTGCAAATGTCCATAGGCGAGGGTAACCGCTTTCTATCAACTGGGCCGTCTGCTTGTCTGCCGATCTCCTGCAATAAAAAAAAGGCATCTCTTAAGTAAGAGAATCAGAATCAGATCCTAATCAATGAACATCTTTTTTTTCACTTATAAACGTGTATTACCTGTTGTTTACGAACGAAATTTGAATGATTAACGTAGGTTGTACCTAAAATATTCGAATAAAGAGGAATTTCTTTAAATTTAAGAAACGATTATAATTAAGGCCCTTAGTTTTATTTTGGCCGCTCCTGTTTTTGAGTTACACAATTATATTTAATTCTCATAAAAATGCAGATATGGTTTACATAATTTTTCTTTAATGTATAAATCCTTATGAATAGGCTTTTGTAGGATATTCTTAAATGGGAAAAGGTTCTTGCAGTAGTCTACCATTATTTGAGTGTTCTTGTCGCGAAAACTTAAGAAAATATGACGTAGATCATCAAAGATTTTCCACAGCACTAGGAAATTAGAATCATTTCGTCTGAATTTTTGAAAGCTGTATTTAAATTTCAGACCAATTCAAGATCAACCTGAGCCTTTGATAGACGCATTTTCCACTAAAATATACAAAAGTGATATAGTTGAGGAAATTCACACCATATATTCAAAATATACATCTTTAGTCGTAAAACTATATAAAGATAGTCCGTATATTGAAGTGGATTGGTTAGTTGGTCCTGTTCCGACGGAAGATGGCGTTGGAAAGAATATTTTTGTAAGATATTTGACAGATTTGACAAATAATGGAGAGTTTTATACAGATTCTAATGGTCGACAGATGATCAAAAGGATCCGGAACTTTCGGCCGACGTATACTCAAGTTAGTGAAGATAAAGTATCAAGTGAGTTGAATTAAACTATCATCCTTTGGGGTATAGGGGTTCTCACTCACCTGCACATGCCGTCGAGGTGAGAGCGCGAGTGTTCCGCGCGCGCTCATCTCTCTTCCCGTGGGGCATGTTACAAACCGCCCCACGCCCCAGATTAGACCTGGAAGATGCCGGGTTTAAAAGTAGTCCCCCGGCAGTAGGAGAGGCCTGTGCGCGAGGCCCCCGCCTGTCAGGGCACGCGGAATTGGGCCTCCCATTTTCCTGTAACCCTGGCATAAGGCGCAGGACGGAACATCTAGGGGTTTTAGTGGGTACCCCTAACTGGGGAGTGGCAATAGCATGGCACCAGTTCTGACTGGGTATGCTAGTACCACCCCGACCTGGCGAATCCCTCACGGGTCACGAACCCTGTTTCTGTGCTTGTCACCGCTTATGGTCCTGAATCGGATTTCCCCTGGTTAAAAAATAGGGTAGTTGATAATCAAATCAATTGAGATACTTTTTATCAATTTACAAAACGCCGAAGCCATCTATATTTTGTACGAGTGTTGCAAATTATGACGTAATTTCTATAACAAGTCAAATGGTGTATTAATTATAGTTTTATTTTATATTTTTATTGCAAGAGTTCAACAGACAGATAGACGGCCTACTTGATGGAAAGCGGTTAGCATCGTCTATGGACATTTGCAACACCAAATGTGCTACAAATACGCTGCTGCTCTCTTAAGGGTCACTGGAACCTGGTCACTCATGCCGGAACATAACTCAAGGTTGTTATGGCGACATACTTTAGACCAGGGGTGATAGCCATCCAGTCGGGTAAATGCCCTACCACCTGGCTGTGGGTTGTTTCGTCGCCTCTTACGACATGCCGCCCGGCCGCAGGAAATTGTATTCTTTCTCCGTTCCTGCACGGATGAAAAGTTTGAACAGTAATTAAAATTAATTTTATAATGATACTTTGAAGTTATGATGATATCATGGTATTTGAACGCTTACTATATACTAAATTTATCAACTACCCCATTAATATTATAAATGTGAAATTCTCGTTTTGCCTGTTACCTATGCTTTCACAAAAAAACTAGCCGACCGTTTTTGCTGTAATTTGGTATACCTGTAGTTTCAATACCGAGAATAGACAGACATAGGGTACTTTCAGTTTATGGCATTTTGACTTAAGTCCTATTTTTGATACAAAACATATCTTCGTTGTACTGCCATCTGTTGTCAATTATGAGAATTAAACATAGGGTACTCCAGTATTTGATAACATTGTACCCAGTAACAATTTTTGGTCAGCGCCTAATCTTTATTTTGTAATGATCACTTTTTTTCTTTTGGCCTCACTTAAAAATTATTTTAAGCAACCCTTTGAGCGAGGAGGCTGGATTATTATTTAAGTTCATGATTAAAATTTTTAAAAATAGAGTTAGTTACAGTTAAGTTTAAAATTATATTTACTATTGGCCTTAGCGTGATGATATATAACCTATATCCTTCCTCGATAAATGTGCTATCTGACACTCTAGCTGCCCGGGCAGACGTTGTTCTGCCCTGAAGAAATAAAATTTAGAACCCGATTGCAGCGCCACCTACCGGGTCCAAATGTAACCTATCCTATCTTTCAAGTTGGATCAAACTGCACACGGTGTGAAAATTTGATTAAAATCGGTCAAGTAGTTTAGGAGTCCATTGAGGACAAACATTGTGACACGAGATTTATATATATTAAGATACTTAATGCTGCATAGAGCTATTTTGACAGATGACGTAGGCATGAAAATATATCTAAATGAAACTGAATTCGATAAAGGCGTTATTGTGCGAGGAAAACATTATTTGTACATATCTAAAGCAGATTATAAACCTAATAAGATTTACGAGAAAAAACTTGCGAAGGAGATAAATATAATGCCGCAAATCCTTGCAGGTCCTCTAGAAGCTTATGGACTTAACAGTCTTGATATTTGGAGAGGTCACGTCAACGAATTTAGTGCATTAAAAAATAAATTGCCACTAGGTGTACATTTATTGACATTTGAACAGTGGAATGATAATACTCTGTTAATAAGATTGGAAAATTACTTAGAAAAGTCTGATGTGGTTAGAAATGGAATTAAAAAAGTATTTCTCAAAGAACTTTTTAATTATATAACAATAAAGGAGGCGAGAGAGACTACGTTAGCGGCGAATATGTGGCTAAAGGACTGGGTTCCATTACAATGGCGAAGGAGGGACAAATTTGTGGAGAATTTTAATTTTGCATATGGCAATACTAATGTTAGTGATGTGAAAATGAGTGATAGTGTACCAATTACAGTAGAGGATGTTGATTTGGATGAAGGGATAATATTAGCGCCTCAACAGATTAGGAACTTTGTTGTTTATTGTGAATAATACAATGTTTTTAAACGATTAAAGAATATAAAAATTTACTTTGTATTGCTTTTAATTACTTTTTAAGGGTTCATAACTATTCTGGCATAAGTGGAACACTTATGAAACCATCATATCCATTGGTTCTTCTGTCCGTCGGTAGGTGACAGTCATTTTTATCTGAAACCATCTGGTTGAAATTAAACATTAATTATATGAACATCAGGTCAAATTTCAACAAGGTAAATTACCGGTTAGTGAGTTCTATATCTTAAAACTCACTATGGTGCAGAGGTTTGATTCCTAAAATGGTAATTTTTTTTAACAATTCTGCTGATTCGAGTTGCGTACCCTTTTTTAATACTTAATCTCGAAGAATTTTTTGGAATTTATACACGCTTCTTGGTTATTTTTGTTTTTGTGTTTTGATTTGATTTGACATTTATTCAATGATATTTGTGTTGTGGTGTACCTTACGAATAACTTACTATATTAATTTGTTCTAATTTTAATACTAAACATACTAATGTAGAGTGTATCTGTTACATGCTGGTGTTGTGAGGAAGTGCATGTGCAGTGTGTGTCTTATGTCTATACCTATATAAATTATCTTAACTGATTGTGTTATTTTTTCCTCTCTGTGTCTAGGTTATTAATTTTTAGGCTTTTTGTGTGTCTTGGTTTGTTTGTGAAGTGTGCGTGTAATGCAATGCGGTGGTAGTGCACGTTGGTGTGAATATATGTGTAAGTTTTGTTGTTAGTTGTGTGTTAGTGACTTTGTGTGGTGGTAAATTTTGTAAACGAACTTTCTACTACTACTAATAGAATCTAGTCTAGAAAGTTAGAGAAAGGTACTATGGACTTAGTTCCGTTGCCTGCTATTGTGAATAACAAGTAACAATATAAAACTGTCAAAGTGACATACAGATTACAGATCATGGAACGATCAAAACATAACCGGAGTTTTTGGCGGGAACTGAAAGGAGACGTTGTGCTGTGCAGTTTTATTTTCTAAAAATGTGTAAAATTACTCTAAAATGAACAATAGTTGTAGGATATTCATAGTTTTTGAGTAGTAATTATGTGTTTTGTGAGAAATGTGCACTGTATAGTCTAAATGTGGCCTTTTGAGTTTTCACAAGAACTCCGTTGAATGGCGTTAGGTGTAGCCTACACTACAACCCGGCTGGGCGTAACTATGTTCTAAATCTCAGCCTTTCCAACACATTCAAAGCGCAGGGTCGTCAGGGAGGAGGGGGTTTTTAGTGGGTATTGGGGTTGCTCGTCCGTGCAGCAACGCTCGGAGTCTTCCACACTATTCTGTGACGTCGATCGCGGACGGAGCGCTGCCAAGAGCATACTATTGCTGCAGTGTTATCGCCCCCGACCGACGCGTGTCGTTCCCCTAGCAACGACCCAGTTTGTGCGTAAATCGGTTAAGAATTTTCCCTCTCCTCAAAACAAAAAAAAAAAAAAAATAGCCTACACTACAACTGCCCGACTATTATACGAAGACTTAAACATCAGAATTGGCTGTATGGACTAGATTCCTTTGCCTGCCTTTGTGGCGAATACAACTACTAATACTACTACTCAAAACATAACCTAGAATTCGTGCTGGATATTGTTTCAATTATAAACTATTTTACACTGATAGACAGATTTTTTGTACATGCAAAGGAAAATTGAGGCAAATATCTGTACCATACAAAGTAAGTAACAATTATTAACTTAAATACAAACATATTTCATACTATAATAAATAGATTACATTTTCAAAGGCCTAGAAATGTTATGAGTCATTATTAATATATATGGCAAAATAAACGCCGCATAAAGCGTTGGAGCGATCGCCGACCAAGATTAAAATAGAATTAATATATATATTAGACTATTACGAAATTTTATAAATTGTAATTTTCGTAAAGGTTCTTCTGTACTTCATTAAACTATAAATTCTTTAGGGTAATGTCTCCAACGTACTTGGCATGGACTTTGTACTGTACCTAGGACTTTCCAATTTATTTTAATAAGCAGCAAAAAACGAACGAAGAAGCATATAGCCAGTACTGTCACATATTTTATTTATAATGCTCAATCTTTGATAATGTTATAGGTATTGACTGGCCAAATGCATCTTTTTTTTAAAAAATTTTTTTTATTGCACGAGTTCAGCAGACAGGCAGACGACCCACTTGATGGAAAGCGGTTAGCATCGCCTATGGACATTTGGAACACCAAAGGTGCTACAAAATGTGCTGCTGCTCTCTTAAGGGGGACTGGAACCTGGTCACTAATGCCGGAACACAACACAAGGTTGTTATGGCGGCATACTCTAGACCAGGGGTGGTCGCCATCCAGTCGAGCGAATCCCCTACCACCTGGCTGTGGGTTGTTTTGTCACCTCTTACGACAGGCCGCCCGTCCGCAGGAAATTGTATTCTTTCTCCGTTCCTGCACGGATAAAATCTTATTTATAGCACTAAAAGTAATGCTGTTGTTGAATATTTGCATTAGCATATAATACATATGTCATCTGACAATATTTGGCATTATTAATAATTAAAAACAATAGTTATGAATTATGAATGTCAAAGAAGCAAGTGATGTGTGTAAGAATAAGCCTGAATGGCGCTATGTTGTTCGTGCCTACCCCACAAGGGAACTGGCGTGAAGTTATGTATGTAATAACAATATCACATCACAATGATAGATCGCACCTCTTCACTTGTTTAGTAATTTGTTTAATGCTTTCTTGTTCTTAATCTATTACCTTATAATGTATCACTAAGACTAATGTCCCAGCTTTAAGTATTTATTGAATCATTATTACTGACATTATTTACATAATTTTGCTTGCGTAAATATAATTTTAACACTGATGTGTCAGCACATTTGGATTTTAATCTAGACCTAATACTTTACAAACTACATTATATAAACAAATTACTGTTTGTATCTGTTGTGTTGTCCAAATACATATAAAACTAAAAAAAAAACAAATAAAACTTTAACAATACTCGTTGACACTTGACATCTTTGTCTTTCGTGATCACGGCCACTGAAAAGTGGTCGAAACGTCGGAAAAACCAAAATCCAATAAAATTACCGCGCTTAAAACCGTTAAAACGTAGTTTTATTATGTATACAAGTCGCGAAAACTTAAGAAAAAAACTAATGAGGTGTCTTTGGGACACATGTTTGGAACGAAGTTCTCCTAAAATGTCTTAAAAATTCTCAAAACGTCTCAAAAAGTGTGTCGATAAGCATCGAAAACCATCTAAATTTTATCAAAAACCTATCTATAGAAAGAAATACATAAACAAACAAATAGTATCAAAAACAGCGTATATTATTACACTAATTGATATTTTAGATTTTATTTCATTGCATTAAAGTTAAAATTGTATTATAGCTTACTATAGCAAAAAGTGTCGTGACAACTTTTCGTAAGAATTTTTTCCGTCTAGCCCCCTTTCACAACGCGCGATAAGGAACTTCGTTCCAATATTATGTATTATACGTGTTTGTATAGTTCTAATAAACTCTTCAATAATTCCAGCGGCATTTTAATTAGAGTCCTGCAACTAGTAACAGTATAATACATACATACATATATATACATACATAACTTCACGCCAGTTCCCTTGCGGGGTAGGCACGGACAACAGATGTCCAAATAAATAAATAAAAATGCATTAAACCAAATATCTATATAATATAACATTTTCTGAAATAGAGCAGTAGGGTAACACATAATATGACATTCTTTTGTATATGTTTTATATTTTGTCTACCTCGTGTCTCATATTTGGAAATAAATGTTGTCTGTCTTTCTATTTTTAGTTATTTCACAGTAAAAAAAATGGTAGACGTACTAAAACTAACTTTACAATTTGGAGGTGGTGCCGAGCTATTGTTTGATAAAATAAAGAGGAGAGATGTAGAGTTGCCGCCATTGAAAAAATACATGCCGGATAGTGAACAGAATACTTGGAGGATAAAAGAATTGCTGGTCTGGATAAAAGATAATTTATTGAGGGAAAGGCCTGAATTATTTTTACAGGTATAGTAGTTCAGATATTTCAAGCTACCATAAGATATTGTAATTGATGCTAGAGATAAATTTAGATTGTTTTATATATTAGAAAATGTCTTAAAGTCTCTCTCCATGATGTGAACATTATATTGAGGACTTCATAACAAATGGAACAAACCTGTGAATAAAACTAAACTAGTTGATTGTATAAGGCTGAAATTTGGAATACCCCTCCTTTTAGGTACACTTGCATACTGGTAAGGCATTCTAAATTGCAACATGCATAGTTTTTAGTAAACAGCAAAAAATTGGCTGTTTTGTGTATATGCCTTGTGACGTGGGGGAGAGGGTCAGCTCCTCCTCCTTAGCCACAGAATAGGTTTAGGTGGGTCAATTATCTATACTTACCTATAATTATGACGTATGGAAGCGAGAGTTGGGTATGGAAGAAAGAGCATGAAAGTAGAGTAAACGCGGTCGAGATGCGAGCACTGCGCACAATCTGCGGAGTGACGCTCGCGGACCGCGTTCCTAACACCGAAGTAAGAAAAAGAGTTGGTCTGAAAGAGAGTGTCGGGGTGAAGGTAAGGAAAGGAATGCTCCGGTGGTTCGGGCATGTGGAAAGAATGAATAAACAGATATACAATGCAAAAGTGGATGGATGCAGAAGTCGTGGATGGCGACGACACACCTTCTATGATCAAATTGATCGTGTACTAGCAGAAGGTGATGTCAGGAGCCTTAAGAACAGACGAGTGTGCATGACAAGAGTTATGAATGTCAAAGAAGCAAGTGAGGTGTGTAAGAATAAGCCTGAATGGCGCTCTGTTGTTCGCGCCTACCCCGCAAGGGAACTGGTGTGAAGTTATGTATATATGTATGTATGTAATTATCTATACAAGATAATTATGTAGTATATTTAATCTGTTCCTTGACAACTGGTGGACTTCTATGCACAAAAGGGGTATATTGGCCTGTTGAAGCCTTGGAAGCTCTTGGAGTCAAGTTGTTCCACAGCTCTAATATTAGCTCGATTAGTAATTGTCCACGTCTGGCATACATTGGCCTGGTTGTATAGTTTTACAAACAAAGTAAAGGGTAGCCTTGTGTCTGGAATTAGATGACGAAGAATAGGTGTTAGGTTTGACACAGTCTTCTCTATTAGAAAACTAAATCATACATACATACATAACTTCACGCCAGTTCCCTTGCGGGGTAGGCACGAACAACAGAGTGCCATTTAGGCTTATTCTTACACACCTCACTTGCCTCTTTGACATTCATAACTCTTGTCGTGCAAGCTCGTCTGTTCCTAAGGCTCCTGACATCACCTTCTGCTAGTGCACGAACTAAACTAGTGTAAAACTAAATCAGCTCAATTATATTTAGTTTTAAATAGTAGAACAGTTATATTTTGTACATATGGATAGGAACTCACTCCAGGGGAACACGTAGTTATTTTAGTAATGTTAAAAGAGGTTTTGAATCGTCTGGAATAATATTTATAAAAGAATTGTAACAGTTTTGACGGCCTCTGTGGTTGAGCGGGCTGAGCTTTGCCGGCCTACCTCACTGCAACGCAGAGGCTCCGGGTTCGATTCCTGGTATAGTAAATTTCGGAAAACGTCTTTTCTCCGTTATTTACTATGGTCTGGGTGTCTGGGATCGGCCCCAGAGTAGTCCGTTGTATATTACCCATAACACAAGCGTAATTTGCTTAATTTGGGGATATACAATGTGTGTGTTTGTCTGCCGATTATTTATTTAAAAAGAAAAAAAAAACCTGATATTTTTGAATTTCGAGCGAGTCTGAGTCCCAAAAAGTCTAGATATTCACATAAGAGATCCTTTTATTCTTTTTTACTAACTACCCGCTTTTTGACATACTAAAATATATGAATGAATACATGACATACCTTTCCCCCAAGTTAGTACTTTAAACCATTTAATACTATGACATCACTATGCAATACAAAAAAAAAAAAACATTAAAGCTAAGATTAAATACAATTAACCGTAACTGCACAATTATTCTACATAATTATTCCTAGCATATGGAGATTTAGCATACATATTCCGTTTTTGTTTAAACTTCCTTCCCCCATAGGATATTTCAGAAGTGCTAGGGATTCCTAACATTTCTTCCCACTTCTCAGTGCTCGGAATCTCAATAACTTCTTCCGGGCAAGACTGTTTTACTTGCTCATTCTCATTATTTGTGTCTTCCATTTGTGTGTCAGTTCCTTTATCTTGATTAGTATCCTCCTGCACTTCTGTTGCCAACTCTTCGTCTGGTGTATTAGTTGTCTGTGGGTCGAAACGCACTAGTTGATCGATGTGTCTGTTTACCACCTCACTATTATTCTTCATTTTAATTCTGTAACTGGATGGCCCTCCTTTGTCTACCACTGTACCTGGCATCCATTTTGGCCCATTTCCATAGTTTCTGTACATTACTTTTTGTCCTACTTGTGTTTCTCTATGCTTCTTCTGTGCATTTCTTTCTATCTGTTGGTTCATCTTTTTAGTTTGTATATTATCTGGATGTAAACTATCTAGCAATGTTCTTAAGCGTCGATTCATTAATAGTTCGGCTGGGCTCTTTTGTGTTGTAACACATGGAGTTGTTCTTAAACTCAATAGCATGTTTGGAATCTTTACGTCCCAGTTCATATTGTCCATCTTGCGTAATTTATCCTTGACGGTTTGTACCATCCTCTCGGCCAGCCCATTTGTAGCAGGATGATAAGGGGCTGTAGTCACATGTTTGATCTTATTCGCCTCCAGAAAATCTTCCATCTCCCTTGATATAAATGGGGTACCATTGTCTGACACTAAAGTTTCACATATGCCATGAGTTGCAAATAAGTTTCTAAGGTGTTTAATCACAGTATTTGAAGTCATGTTGTTGATTACAATTACTTCAGGCCATCTTGAATAAGCATCCACCACAATAAAAAACAGTTTATTTTGGAATGGCCCTGCGAAATCCACATGTATTCGAGACCAAGGTTTTGTTGGAGTTATCCATTCATGGCTAGTTTTTGGTGGCATGTGTTGATTTTCTGCGCATCGTTGGCAATCTCTGACTAACTCTTCTATATCTTCATTTAGGTGTGGCCACCAAACATAACTTCTAGCTAGTGCTTTAGTCTTTACTATTCCATTGTGAGTATTATGTAAAAACTGTAGTATTTGGGTTCGCAATTGTGCTGGAACCACAACCCGACAACTGTGTAATATGCAGTCTTCCATTAATGATAAATCATTTCTGTGTAACCAGTAAGCACGAAGTTCACCATCATTTACTTTGGCAGGCCAGCCACATTTCATGTGATGAATAACTTGTGACAGTATTCTGTCTTTTTTTGACTCTCGTGCAATTTGTTCTGCTTCCACTGGAAAGTCATCTGGCCTTTCTGCCATTAGAAGAACATCATACAGCTGAGGCTCAGGTTCCTCTGGAACTGGCTGTGGCCAACGGCTCAAACCATCGGCGTTGCCAATCTGAGAACCTGGTCTATATATTATATCATAACTATAGGAAGTTAATGCTATAGCTATACGAGTCAAGCGGGGTGACAACATTGTAGGTATCTGCTTTTTAGGATCAAATATACCTAGTAATGGTTTGTGATCTGTTATGATAACAAAATGTCTGCCCATTAAGTAATTATGAAATTTTTGTAGGCCAAACATAATAGCTGCTGCTTCCTTGTCTAGTTGTGAATATCGTCTTTCATGAGTATGCAAGGTACGAGATCCCATTGCAATTGGGCGCTCTTGCCCGTCCTCCATTACATGAGCAATTACAGCTCCGACTCCGTAGTCTGAACTATCACAGGTCAGTACCAATTGTTTTTCCAAATCATAGTGAATTAGTGTTAAGTCACATGACAGTAAACGTTTAGCGGTGTCAAATGTTCGCTGTTCTAAATCTGTCCAACGCCATTTTTGTGATCGATCCAATAACCGATGTAGTGGCTCTAATAATGTAGCCTTGTGTGGTATGAAACGTTCATAAAAGTTATATAAACCTAAAAATGCTTGTAATTCTGCAATGTTTTTAGGTTCTGGTGTCTTCATTATAGATTCAACCTTGCTAGGAGCGGGATGAATACCTTCAGCATCTATAATAAATCCTAAGAATTCTACTTTATCCTTAGCAAATTTACATTTCGCTTTGTTAAGGCGCAGTCCCGATCTAGAGATTCTATGTAGTACCATATCCAAACGCTGATGCATCTCCCACATAGTGCGGCCACATACTATAATGTCATCTATTAGAACTGCTACCCCAGGAATGCCAGCCAGCAGTGCTGTCATCAACCGCTGGAAAATACCTGGGCATGCTTTAACTCCAAAGGCGAGCCTGTGCACCGTATACAAGCCCTTGCAAGTATTTAACGTTAAAAGTTTGGCAGTGTTGTTATCCACAGTGACCTGTGTGTACGCGCGTTCTAAGTCTAATGTTGAAAAGAATTTACCACCCGCTATATTTGCAAATACTTCGTTAGCTGTTGGCATCGGATATGTATCAGATTCTGTAGACTGGTTAACAGTACTGCGATAATCACCACATAATCTTATATCACCATTCCTTTTCACAATTGGTACCACTGGTGTAGCCCATTCTGAGAATGCTGTAGATTTAAGTACTCCTTCTGACACTAGGCGATCTATTTCTTTTTCCACTCTGTCCTTTATAGCATAAGGAACTGGTCGTGCCTTCAAAAACTTAGGTGTTACCTCCGGTTTTAAGTGAATAGTAACAGGATGTCCACGGTATGTACCCAGGCCCTCCTGAAATACATCACTATATTTGTCTATCAGTTTGTTTATATCATGTAAATCTATTTCAGACACAAAATGAATATTCAGTGTAATTTCAAGTGGCTTCAGCCAGTCACGCCCTAATAAATTGGGACCGTTTCCTTTGGCTACTATTGCTGTTAGATCACGCTGCAAGCCTTTGTAAATAACCTGAAGCGTAATCCTACCCAGCAGCTTAACTGGCGCGTCCGTCCACGTGCGTAGTGTGTATGGTGCGGTATGCAGTATGAGACGTGGTTGATGCCGTCGCAGTTTTTGCCATGTACTTTCATTAACAAGTGAAAAACTGGCACCCGTGTCTACTTGCATCACCACTGGTATCCCCTCAAGAAGAATTGCCACTTCGTAGGGTTGCACGCGGCTGCTGCTACTGACGTTGTAAATTCCATTCAAACGCTCGCCGTGTTCAGTATAGTTGACGTTTTGTGTTGTTTTCACAGACTTCTTCTTAACCATGCAAATTTTTTCTATATGTCCCTTCTTTTTGCAAAATCGACATATCGCATTGATAAACCGGCACTCCCCACTGTGGTGCCCTCCACAGCGATAACAAAAACGAGTGTTCGTCCTTGTTTGTACTGCATTGATGTCCATTGGTTCTGGCACCGACACTGCTGACAAAGAACTGTCGTAAAACGCAGGTACAACTGATGTGAATGATGTTGGCTGCGCAGCGCAAGTTCCCTGCATCATACGCATATCCCTCCCCGCACTTTCCGCGGATAACATTGCGTCAACCACTTCATAATACTGCAAATTGTCCTTTTTTAAAAGTTCATATTGAAGTTTCTGATCTAACATACCACACACAAGCCTGTCCCGTAACATACGTTCCAAGTCCTTAAAGTTACACGATGTGCTTAATTTCCGTAATTGCGCGATGTATTCAGATGCACTTTCACCCGGCTTTTGATCGCGTTTGTAAAATTTATATGAGGTTGAAATTTCATTACGTTTAGGGCTATAATGTTTTGTTAAACACGTAACTATTTCTAAAAAAGTCACTTCATTCGATTTGCGCGGCGTTATTAACGCTAATAATGTCTCGTAAACCTGCACTCCACACACGGTAAAGAAATTTGCACGTTTTGCACTGTCCTCCCTTATGCCGTTTGCCTCAAAACAATAATTTAGGCGTTCAATGTAATTGTCCCAGTTTCCGGTTTGTTGATTAAATTCTTGAAATGTAACAGCTCTAGCTGCCCTTATTTCGCCGCTAGTTTCCATTTTTAACACTCGTCGCCACTATTATGTTTAATAAAAGTCTAGATATTCACATAAGAGATCCTTTTATTCTTTTTTACTAACTACCCGCTTTTTGACATACTAAAATATATGAATAGAATATGAACTGCAGCCAAACGACAATATAACTTTTATATCAACATTACACGGTGGATAATTGGATTGATAAAGCGAAGTCTAAAAAAATTTTGGACATATTTTTTTTTTAATAATAAAACAATCAGTTAAAACTTTCAATGAAAGTATTATTTAAAATATCTTTAAAATTAATTTAAAACGTAAATAGAATATAACTTAAGTTAAAATAAATCTATAATACACCTTCTTTGTTAATGACGCAGGGAGAATGTCTTCTCTTAGGACGACGAGGGATGTGTGGGGCTCTTGATCGGCCGTATGCCCCCATGGCCTCCATGCGGAGGACAGGGGCATGGTCGGTCGTCAAACTACCCACTAAACCTAACCTGCCACAGGAACTAGACCAATACGTACTGCATCTGTGACGCCCCAACGCTTGTCAACGAACCCAAAATGTCCTGCGGGAAGGACACCCTCTTCAACAACAGGGGGGAAGTCCGCGGGATCCCCACTCGTCCACGCGGCCCCCTGTGCTGGAATCATGGAGGGAGGAGATTCTGCCTTTGCCTCTACGACACCTGGGTTATGACCGGCTCACAGAAGGAGGCAACCTCGGACCCAACACCTTTTGCTGGAAAATCTATAATATACCTGTTCCATCTGGCTTAATGTTAGTATTAGTGACTGTGATTAAATGCGTTAAAAATAACGCCGTTAATGATTAGCTACATTATACATATGTTTTTATTATTTATTGTTTTTATTTCACAAACGAATTCCTTAATGACAAATTTGAAACATAATATCAATACATAATTAATAATAATATTGTTACGACCTAGACGCCGACAAAGACAAATTCTCACCTGCATACCTGTAGAAACACATTTTATTATCTTTCGGCATTTGGACTTATTTTGTTTGCTATGTGTTTAAAATTTGTGATTAGAAAACAGTCCAATGTGTGTTGTAATCTTTTATGGCAGTCATTCACTAGGTGTGTCGGATTTAAAGTACAAACTGATTCTAGGAAATTGGGTCCACGCGGCCGGGTAGACATATTGCATCTGTGCAGTATAAAGCTATGCCTCCATTGAGGGAAGAGGCAGTCGAGCTATAACCACGAGCGAAGCAAGACATGTGTACATTCGGTAATCTATTTAGTGACGGACTTTGCGCGTGTTATTGAATTATGTTTGGACTTGTTGCGTTCGGTTATATTTGTACCTGTGTTATACGTGTTTGTATAGTTCTAATAAACTCTATAGTAATTCTAATGGCATTTTAATTCGAGTCTCGTGACTCGTAACAATATTTTAATTAAAGACATATAATTGACATACACATATTGAAATAATAATTAAAAAAAAACCATTTTTTTAATTTTTTTATTGCAGGAGATCAGCAGGCAGGCAGACGGACCACTTGATGGAAAGTGGTTACCATCGCCTATGGACATTTGCAACACCAAAGTTGCTACAAATGCGCTGCTGCTCTCTTAAGGGAGACTGGAACCTGGTCACTAATGCCGGAACACAACTCAAGGTTGTTATGGCGGCATACTCTAGACCAGGGGTGGTAGCCATCCAGTCGGGCAAATGAAAGATATGAAAGCGTATATGTCCGTAAAGCGTATTTCTATCCGTGCAGGAACGGAGAAAGAATACAATTTTCTGCATTGAGGCGGCTTGTCGTAAGAGGCGACAAAACCACCCACAGCCAGGTGGTAGGGCATCTGCCCGACTGGATGGCTACCACCTCTGATCTAGGATATGTCGCCATAACAACCTTGAGTTGTGTTCCGGCATTAGTGGTCAAGTAACAGTTTCTCCTTCAAGGCCGGCAGCACATTGGCAGCACTTCTGATATTGCTAATATCCATAGGCGACGGTAACCACTTTCCATCACAGTTGGACTGTCAGCCTGTCTGCTGTGCTTCAGTGCTGTGAAATTTACCATGCCAGGAATCGAACCCGAAGTCTCTGCGTTGCAGTGAGGTATTCCGGCAAAGGCTTAGCCCGTTCAACCACAGAGGCCATCAATATGATTCCATTATGACTTTACCACGTTTTCTAACGATAGTAAGGCTAATTAAACGTAGCAATTTGCACGTAGCATATTTATGATGTCCATTGTAATACCGAAGTAAGAAAGAGAGTTGGTCTGAAAGAGAGTGTCGGGGTGAAGGTAAGGAAAGGAATGCTCCGGTGGTTCGGGCATGTGGAAAGAATGACTAAACAGATATACAATGCAAAAGTGGATGGATGCAGAAGTCGTGGAAGGCCACGACACACCTTCCATGATCAAATTGATCGTGTACTAGCGGAGGGTGATGTCAGGAGCCTTAAGAACAGACGAGTGTGCATGACAAGAGTTATGAATGTCAAAGAAGCAAGTGAGGTGTGTAAGAATGGGCCTAAATGGCGCTCTGTTGTTCGTGCCTACCCCGCAAGGGAACTGGCGTGAAGTTATGTATGTAAGTATGTATGTATCAAAATACATAATAAATCACTATTAGACATAAAGACATGTCGCGAATTTGAGACACATAAATATAAGCCATTTACGTACTTAAGGGACAAGACATTTTATTCGATACAGGAATTCTTGGACAGTAACAATAAATGGCTAAAATATTAGAAAAAGGTGGTATATATATACATACATACATAACTTCACGCCAGTTCCCTTGCGGGGTAGGCACGAACAACAGAGCGCCATTTAGGCTTATTCTTACACACCTCACTTGCTTCTTTCACATTCATAACTCTTGTCATGCACGCTCGTTAGTTTTTCTTTTTTGACATATTTTTTTTTCTCTTTGTATTAAAATGTACTAGTGCGTACCTCTTGTTTTAAGAGCAGACGTTAATACAGGATATATTGTATTTTTATGTTGGTGCTATTTGCCCTCGGAAGATTTACATTATTTTATATCGCAAGCTATCCCATCTACCGGGATGAATAGTATCGATGTCCATTTTCGGTATTCAGACAGACAGATCGAATGAAAGTCGCATTTTTTTAAAGGTTATGAATTTTTATATCTCTAAACTTGATAAATGATTGGTCCCCCATACAAACTTTAATACCCTATTTCAACCCGTTCTAGTTTTATTTATATAACTAAATATTGTGTAAACTACACAAATGACCAAAACTACCGAACGTATTAAAACTACCGAAACTACCAAATCCACTAACCACAACTACCTAAACTACCACAATTATCAAATTTACCAGTCAAAACTAACACAACTACCAAAACCATCACAACTAAAAAAACTACCACAACTACCTAAACTACCACAATTATCAAATTTACCAGTCAAAACTAACACAACTACCAAAACCATCACAACTAAAAAAACTACCACAACTATCAAAACTACCGCAACTACCAAAACAACCGAATATACCAAATCGATCTACCACAACTATCAAAACTACCACAACTACCAAAATAACCGAATCTACCAACGAAAACTACCATAACTACTAAATCTACAAACTAAAACTACCACAACTACCAATATTACCACTACTACCAAAACTACCACAACTACCGAAACTACCAAATCTACAAACCAAAACTACCACAACTACCAAATCTACAAAACTAAACTACCAAAACTACTACAGCTACCAAAACTACCACAACTACTAAAACTACCACAACTACCAAAACTACCACAACTACCAAAACAACCGAAACTACCAAAACTACCAGCATAAACTACCGAAAATAGCAAAACTACCAAAACTACCTAAACGACCAAATTGACCAAAATAAACAAAATGACGAAAATGGCAAACCACAAATAAAAACCTATCCTAGTTTCCGGGAGAAACTTTACATAAATCTATCCCAAAACTTGTCCCAGTATCCTGGATGAAAAGTACCCCTTGGCCACCCTCGGTATTCAAATTACATATGTACCGAGTATCAGCCAAATCGGTCCAGTAGTTTTTACGTGAAAACGGAACAGACAGACAGACAGAGTTACTTTCGCATTTATAATATTAATAGGGATGTTAAAAATAAATTTCATTTTCCGGGATAATTGTAAAGGTGGTCTGCAAGATATCACCGGCGGCGATAAGACCTCCCATTATATATGTAACTTATGTATGCAATAAATAACATTCATTCATTCGTGACAGCCTCTGTGGTTAAGCGGGCTAAGCCTTTGCCGGCCTACCTCACTGCAACGCAGAGGCTCCGGGTTCGATTCCTGGTATAGTAAATTTCGGAAACGTATTTTCTCCATTATTTACTATAGTCTGGGTGTCTGGGATCGGCCTCAGAGTAGTCCGTTGTATATTACCTATAACACAAGCGTAACTTGCTTAATTTGGTGGTCTGCAAGATGTATCACCGTCTGGCGATAAGACCTCCATTTATTTATTTATTCATTCATTCATAAACGTGCAGGAACGGAGAAAGAATACAATTTCCTGCGTTGGGGCGGCCTGTCGTAAGAGGCGACTTAACAACCCACAGCCAGGTGGTAGGGCATTTGCCCGACTGGATGGCTACCACCCCTGGTCTAAAGTATGTCGCCATAACAACCTTGAGTTGTGTTCCGGGATTAGTGACCAGGTTCCAGTCTCCATTAAGAGAGCAGCAGCGCATTTGTAGCACCTTTGGTGTTGCAAAGTCCATAGGCGATGGTAACCGCTTTTCATCAAGTGGGCCGGCTGCCTGTATACTGATCTCCTACAATAAAAAAAAAACTAAAAAAAAAACCTATAGAAGACATGAAACCAGACCAACCAACAAGGTCTAGATACAGTTATCAATTAGAATTCACTTAATATTCTAAAAGGACCCTCTAAGTGCAGTTTAAAGATAAGGTTACGCAACACGCCTTCGAGACTAGTAAGTTGTCCCAGCGCCGCCCGTAATTGGCTCGCAGTGGGACAAGTTATGGCGGAGGGCGCGAAAAGGACGCAGGGAAGGATTTAGGGTATTTTTATAGGATATTAATATAGCAAAATCTGCGGAGTGACGCTTGCGGACCGCGTTCGTAATACCGAAGTAAGAAAGACAGTTGGTCTGAAAGAGAGTGTCGGGGTGAAGGTAAGGAAAGGAATGCTCCGGTGGTTCGGACATGTAGAAAGAATGCATGATGAAAGAATGAATAAACAGATATACAATGCAAAAGTGGATGGATGCAGAAGTCGTGGAAGGCCACGACACACTTTCCATCATCAAATTGATCGTGTACTAGCAAAGGTGATGTTAGGAACCTTAAGAACAGACGAGCGTGCATGATAAGAGTTATGAATGTCAAAGAAGCAAGTGAGGTGTGTAAGAATAAGCCTAAATGGCGCTCTGTTGTTTGTGCCTACCCCGCAAGGGAACTGGCGTGAAGTTATGTATGTATGTATTAATATAGCTCCGATTCCGCCGGGCTCTTATCACCGCCGGGGTTTTTGGAACCAAACGGCTTGTGCCGCGACGATGGCAGGAGACCGGATGGGATGACGCTGATTCCCTGGAAGATGGGCCGCCCCTTAGTGTGGGATGCTACTTGCGTTGACACTCTGGCGGCGTCCCATCTTTCAAGTACGTGCACTATCGCCGGTTCTGCTGCAGCCGAACAGGAGGCCCTCAAGCGCCGTAAATATGCCGCCATTGGAAATGGTTACACATTTGCGGCATTTGGGGTGGAAACTTTGGGTCCGTGCGGTCCTAACGCTCTAAAGGTTTACTGTGACGTCGCCAAACGTTTAGTAGACGTCACATGCGACCAGAAGGCTGGCGTCTATTTCGCTCATAGATTAAGCATTGTTATACAATATGGCAACGCCGCCAGCCTTCTGTGAACGTTTCCGGTGAGTGACAGTGGTTTGGGACCAATAACTTATCTTTAGATATTTTCCCCTTTCTTATTTAGTTTTAGTTTTTATATTGTATAGTCTGTAGTTTATATTTATTTGCATAACAATTAGTTGATTCATGACTTACAATAATTTAATATACGTTAATTTGAATAAATATTCAAGTTGTTAATTACACAATTAATAAACGGATATTAAATAATTCATATTCACTACTTTTACTTTGTACGTTTTGTTACTAATATATAAAGCTGAAGAGTTTGTTTGAACGCGCTAATCTCAGGAACTACTGGTCTGATTTGAAAAGTTCTTTCAGTGTTTGATAGCCCATTTATCGAGGAAGGCTATAGGCTATATATCATCACGCTAAGACCAAACTTATTTTTTCAATTATTCCACGAGGACGAAGTCGCGGTCAGAAGCTAGTTATTTCATTCGCTAAAGAATTTCAAATTATCTATTTTAGCAACTAAATAAATTACACTACAAACAAAAATTTAGAAATTAAATACTACTATAAACGTATTTACAAGTAAAAGATGTAGCCCAGATCGCTGTCGGTGGTGGACCAAATGATAGAAAAAAAAATATATAAAAATAAATGTTACTTAACAAATTCATATTTATTACAATGATTTTATAAAGTAAAAAATCGAAATGTGTGCTGGGACACATAGTAGAAGTGAAACTTCAACGAACAAGTGGAAAAACAAATCGCAACAAATTTTAACTCGAAGTTTTACGGGCAGGTTTTTTTTTTTTGTTTTGAGGCGAGGGAAAATGCTTAACCGATTTACGCACAAACTGGGTCGTTGCTAGGGGAGCGACACGCGTCGGTCGGGGGCGATAACACTGCAGCAATAGTATGCTCTTGGCAGTGCTCCGTCCGCGATCGACGTCACAGAACAGTGTGGAAGACTCCGAGCGTTGCTGCACGAGCGAGCAACCCCAATACCCACTAAAAACCCCCTCCTCCCTGTCGACCCTGCGCTTTTGTTTGTGTTGGAAAGGCTGAGATTTAGAACATAGTTACGCCCAGTCGAAATTGGACAAGTACATTAACAATCTGCCCGTAAAACTTCAAGTTAAAATTTTGTTGCGATTCGTTTTTCCACTTATCATTCACGTCTCAGCTGAGTGAAGACGTTTGTGCTTTATCACTGTACTGGCCCAACATTTAAACCCGTATAACATGAGCGGTCGTCCGACAGATTTATATATTTGATCTTTTAGTTTCAGCGTAGTAAACACTTCTACTATCAGCGCGTTTCATTAGTAGCTCACAAGTCTCAATATGCTCCGATAGCCGTTCCATAAGGCGACCGCGGTCCTTGTGGTCGTGGCGAAAACATTACTAATGATGTCATCATTTTCGGTCACACAACGCTCACAACAATGCATATCAAGAGGTGGGTCGAATATCCGTTCCACTTGGGTTTACGCCGGCACGGGAGTGGAACGTGGTCGTTGTGAGTCTCTAATGGAACGTAGCCTATACAAAATGTAACACAAAACTGCATAACACATTGCCCTCCTGTTCCCAGATAACCTCAAATCTTAAAATAATTTTGATACTTTTTAAAACCCTAAATGCAGCCCTTGCATCTGTCATTCATTTTAAAATATAAAAAGGTACGGACCCTCCCATTTCGCACCCTCGTTATTCCAAGTACAGTCACGTACGAAAGGAGATTAATTAAAAATAAAACACCGGCCAAGTGCGTGTTGGTTTAGGCGTTGGAAAGAGTTCTGTGGACGCAACCACAGATTACTATATACATATTACATGATGCCTATGAATCACAGACTACAGGAATCTAATCCTGTATTTGTTTTTTGTTGGTTTTTTTATTTATTTGTAACTAGCTTGTGTCCGCGACTTCGTACGCGTGGAATAGTTAAAACAACTCCCCGATTTTGAAACATTCTTCATTGGTGCTCCGCTCCTATTAATCTTAGTGTGATGATAGCCTTCCTCGATAAATGGGCTATCTAACACTGAAATAATTTTTCAAATCAAACCAGTTGCTGAGATTAGCGCGTTCAAGCAAATAAACTCTTCAGCTTTATATATAAGACTAGCTGTGCCCGCGACGTTATCCGCGTGGAATTTGTTTTCAAAACCCCCCGATTTTGAAACATTCTTCATTAGTGCTCCGCGCCTATTGGTCTTAGCGTGATGATATATAGCCTATAGCCTTCCTCGATAAATGGGCTATCTAACATTGAAACAATTTTTCAAATCAGACCAGTAGTTCCTGAGATTAGCGCGTTCAAACAAACAAACTCTTCAGCTTTATATATTAGTATAAGAGTATAAGATAAGAAGTATAAGATTATTATAACTGTATTCATTGACACTAGTAATTGGATAATTTTATAACTAATGCTTATTGTTTTTAATTTGCTTTGTGGAGCTAAGCGGTGGTGGCATCACTTAGGGGTACTTGCGGAAGATCAGCGCTGGTTGTGAAACTAGCAATATGCTGAGCAAGACCCATTTTAGGACAACACAATTAATTGTTAAATTATTATCATTTAAGACTTTTTGTACATATCTTGTTTTAAATAAATATTTTTGGTTTCTTTCTTTCTATTTCAATGCCTTGGCGTTATATAATCGTCGATGGTCCCTTACTAACAGGCGGTTTAAAATCGCTTAGCGCTCAAAGAGACTGCGTCCCTCTGCGTATTTTTTCCGCCTGTAAAACGGGAAGTGTTCCGAGGGACTGTTTGATCTGGGGCTAACGCCTCACCGCTCGTCAGCGACGGAAAACTCACCCCCATTTCCTTGAGATCCCACGCTCAACTACGCAACGGTTCTAGAACATTTATTCCGCGTACAACAATGATATGCAACTTCCCGCCGCAGTTTTCCCTTTGCGCTATGACATGGGGTTCTTTAAGAAGGGCGTTATAAAGTTTCTCAGAGGTCGGCAACGCGTATGCACTACCAGAGGTCGTGTTTCCCGAAAAGTACAATCCGGGTGTCTTCAAGTCTCGTGTGAATAGGTACTATCTAGGTCAGCGTGCTCCATCTTCGACCGCATCATCGTCCGGCACTGGACGTGATCGTGGTCAAACGCAAACCTATTTACAATAAAGAAAAGATAGCCCTGGTGTTGCAAACGTCCATAGGCCACGGTTACCACTTTCCATCAGCTGAGCCGTCTGCCTGTTGCCTGCCTATACATTGAAGCTATTAAAAAAAAGCAACTGGAATAGATTATATAAACGACGGAGAGCAAGATGTATTTTTTTTTTAGGTTCTTATCTGTTTGTTCGGGATTCGTGTAAAAACTACGCGGCCGATTTTGATGCGGTTTTCGCTGATCGACAGCAAATTCCTATAGTTAATACCTGCCTTACTTTTTATCCTGGGATACCCGCGGGAATTTTTCCGGGAATGATTTAAAATGACCACATAAAAACATCGAATTGCAATGTGAGTTTTTACTGATCATTTGAAAATTTGTAATGTTTTTTATCTCGGGGATCCCGCGGGAATTTTCCCGGGAGCGGTCTCCACATAAGTGTGGAAACTCCGACGTGACTCACATTAACAATTAATAAGAAAATCGCATCACAAACAACGCAAGGTTTCATTAATGCTTTAAAGCCTACGGAACCTTATTGACCCCGTAAAAGATGTTGTAGTCTGCAAAAAACATTGCTTTGCATTATTATCTTATTTTAATAAAAATAGAATTGAATTAATCAACAAAACCCTTATCATGTGCCCGCCCGTCCGTATATGTATGCCTGAGTCGTTGTAATTTTGTAATAAATTTATAAAAGTACTAGCGGCCCCGGCAGACGTTGTCCTGCCTTTAAAAAATAAAATTCTAGAACCCGATCCCAGAGCCACGTACCGGTTCTAATTGCGAATCTAAACCATCCGGGTACCCACTCAAACACACAAAAACAAAATCACCCAAATCGCTCCAGGTGATTAGGAGGATTCCAGAACCCGATCTCAGCGCCACCTACCGGTTCTAATTGTGAATCTAAACCATCCGGGACCCCACTCATCTCTACTCCGTGATGTTTGCTGTATGAGAGATGACAACGGTAGACATCTAGCGGGGATAACTGATCGATTGATAGTTAAAATAAATAAAAAATCGCGTTGGAAAAATAGGGGTTGATAGTAGAGAGGTGGAAAATTAAGAGTAATATAATTTTTTTTATTCTAAGTCATGACAAAATAAGATTAAAAATCTTGCCAAAAAAAATAAAGTTTATAATTAATAAATAAAAAATAGGGGTTGATCGTAGAGGGGTGAAAATTTAGGGTTGTATGTATTTTTGTATGTTGTATCATAAAAAAATAGAAATTAAAAACTTTGTCTAAAAAATAAAAAATAAATGTAGGGGTGGACTACCCCTAACATTTAGGGGGATGAAAAATAGATGTTGGCCGATTCTCATAGATACCGGATAAGCACAAAAAATTTCATCAAAATCGGTCAAGCCGTTTCGGAGGAGTATGGCAACGAAAACTGTGACACGAGAATTTTATATATTAGATAAAGTTTTGTAAGAGGCGACAAAACAACTCACAGTCGGGTGGTAGAGTACTTGTCTGTCTGGATCGCTACCAGCCCTGGTCTAGAGTATTCCGTCGTAACAACCTTGACTTGATTCCGGCATTAGTGACCATGTTCCAGTCTCCCTTTTGAGAGCGGATTCTTTGTTGTTACTATTGTCCATAGGCGATGGTAACCGCTTTCCACCAGGTGGGCTTAACTGTCTGCTTAACTCAGGCAATGAAAAATATTAAAAAAATAAAATTACTTTTGTTGCTGACTGTACTGCAAAGTACTGACAGCAAAACAATCTGCACTATTCAAATCAGAAATCATACGCTAATGTCATTACGCAATGACATTTGGGGGAGTGACAGCTATAAATTAAGTTATGAACTGGAATAACAAGGTAGGGTTACCAGCTTCTATTTAGTCTATGGTTGATCCAACGGCGTCATTTGGGACTTTGAGGTTCTATTTACAAGCTTTTATTTAACTTGCAATGGATGTATGTATGTAAGTTCGGGTGGAATCTTGCAAGTTAAATTTGACCAACTTCCCGGTTTCCGATTGGGCTGAAATTTTGCACGCATATGTATATCGCGTGACAATGCAATAATATGGTACCATGGAGCTGATCTGATGAGGGGGTCGGACGGTGGCCATAGGAACTCCTGTAATATACAAGAAAGACGCGTCGTGTTTGGGCTCGTTTTACTTGTCTTGGCTAGCACTCTGCTGCTACATGATATCCAGGATCTCAAAAGCTTGTATTTAAAAACCTTTTTAAAGAAACAAGTTATTATTAACTCTGCATATAGAGGACCTTAACACCTCACTTGCTACTGTCAAGGAGCAAGTGAGGTGTGTAAGAATAAGCCTAAATGGCGCTCTGTTGTCCGTGCCTACCCCGCAAGGGAACTGGCGTGAAGTTATGTATGTATGTATGTATGTATATAAAGCTAAATAATAAAATAGTATTTTCTTATGTTTTCGCGTTTACTACACATAATTAATACAGCTTAACCACACGTTTCACATGTAATATGTGTATACAATAAGTGATTTATTTAGGTGCTAACTCTACAGGACGTGCCAGCATCCTTGCCGTTTCCCGCAAAGTCTGGTTTCTGGCTCCAAGCTATCCCCTCCCCAAACACAGGTACATTAATGGATAATACTTCCTTTTCTTTGGCTATAAATCTGCGCTTGGGTTCCCGCATATGTGCATCACACACATGTATCTGTGGAACAGAGATATTCGGCCCGGGGTACCACGGTCTTTCTTGCCGCCGCAGTGCCGGCAGATGGTCACGCCACGCCGCCTTGAATGATGTCTTACGGAGGGCGCTTGCCACCGCTAACGTGCCGGCTTTATTGGAGCCGAACGGTATTGCACGTGACGATGGTAGACGACCCGACGGAATGACTCTAATTCCCTGGCAGCGTGGCAAGCCTTTGGTGTGGGATGCGACTTGCGTAGACACGTTGGCCACATCCCATTTACCAAACACGTCTAGATCAGCCGATTAACTCAAGCGGCGCAAGTATGCAACCCTCAGTGAGAGTTATATGTTTGTACCGTTTGCTGTCGAGACGCTTGGACCGTGGGGTCCTGAGGCCATGAGCCTCTACCAAAATTTAGCGAAACGACTCATTGACTCTTCGGGTGATCAGAGGGCTGGTGCTTACCTCGGCCAACAGATCAGTATGGCGATCTAGCGAGGAAACGTAGCCAGCCTTCTGGGAACCTTACCCATAGAAGACGGTGATCTAGGCTCAGTATTCTACTTATAGTCTTGAGAGACTATGAGTAGAATACAATACAAATAAGTTAAGTGTTCTTGCATTGTATTCGATTATATGTAATTATACACTTGTAATAAAGAATTCGCGTTCGTAATACCGAAGTAAGAAAGAGAGTTGGTCTGAAAGAGAGTGTCGGGGTGAAGGTAAGGAAAGGAATGCTCCGGTGGTCCGGGCATGTGGAAAGAATGACTAAACAGATATACAATGCAAAAGTGGATGGATGCAGAAGTCGTGGAAGGCCACGACACACCCTCCATGATCAAATTGATCGTGTACTAGCAGAAGGTGATGTCAGGAGCCTTAATAACAGACGGGCGTGCATGACAAGAGTTATGAATGTGAAAGAAGCAAGTGAGGTGTGTAAGAATAAGCCTAAATGGCGCTCTGTTGTTCGTGCCTACCCCGCAAGGGAACTGGCGTGAAGTTATGTATGTATGTAATAAGGAATAATATTGCTTTATTTAGCTTTATTTATTTTTTAGGTACCTATCTTTCCTTTTTCTATTATTCTGTAATGGTTTTCTGTTTTTTTTCTTTGTTAATATTTGTTTCACGTATACGTTGACTATAATTTAATTTAATTTTGCTTGTTTTTACCGTGGGTCGCATGACTTTTGTGATTACGGATGTGGGCACTGGAAAATCCGTTTATCCGTGCAGAAATGTAGAAAGAATACAATTTCCTGCGTTGGGGCCGTCTGTCGTAAGAGGCGACAAAACAACCCACAGCCAGGTGGTAGGGCATTTGCCCGACTGGATGGCTACCACCCCTGGCCTTTTTTTTTTTTTTGGCCAGGGGAAATCCGTTTGAGGACTAAGCCGCGACAGGCACAGAAGCCTGGGGGAATAATTCGCGACCCGTGTGTGGGATTCGCCAGATCGGGGGTGGCACTAGCGCGCCCAGTCAAAACTGGTGCCACGCTATTGCCACTCCCCAGTTTATTTTTTATTTTATTTCGTGAGTTCAGCAGACAGGCAGACGGCCCACTTGATGGAAAGCGGTTACCATCGCCTATGGACATTTGCAACACCAAAGGTGCTACAAATGCGCTGCTGCTTTCTTAAAGGAGACTGGAACCTGGTCACTAATGCCGGAACACAACACAAGGTTGTTATGGCGGCATACTCTACACCAGGGGTGGTCGCCATCCAGTCGAGCAAATACCCTACCACCTGGCTGTGGGTTGTTTAGTCGCCTCTTACGACAGGCCGCAGGAAATTGTATTCTTTCTCCGTTCCTGCACGAATAAGTTAGGGATACCCACTAAAACCCCTGGGTGTTCCGTCCTGCGCCTTATACCAGGGCTACGGGTAATTGGGATTCCCGGCTCCGAGTGCCCTGGCAGGCGTGGGCCTCCCTCACGAGGCCTCTTCCATTGCCGGGGGATTAAATCCCCAGCGTCGTCCATGTCTAGTCCGGGCGGGAGGAGAAACGAGCGCGCGCGTAACACTCGCGCTCTCATCTCGACGGCGTGTGCGGGTGAGTGAGAACCCCTATGCCCCAAGGGGAAGCTTACGGTGGCCGAAGGTCGAAGTCTGCCCTCCGGTGTCGGCGCGTCCTCCTTTGGCGGGAGCGGAGCAATGACGTCCGCTCACGCTCCCGCTCCGCCTCCTCCTTCGCAAGCATGACGCGCTCACAGAAGAAAGAACCACACCTGGCCTAAAGTATGTCGCTTTAACAACCTTGAGTTGTGTTCCGGCATTAGTGACCCGGTTCCAGTCTCCTTTAAGAGAGCAGCAGCGCATTTGTAGCACCTTTGGTGTTACAAATGCCCATGGGCGATGGTAACTGCCTCTCCGCTGAACTACTGCAATAAAAAAAATGTTTCTCAACGGGGCGAATTCCACAAGACCCCATGGCTTCCCCTCATTAAAAATAAAATTGATCAATAAAGATCAAATTGATCGTGTACTAGCAGAAGGTGATGTCAGGAGCCTTAAGCACAGACGAGCGTGCATGACAAGAGTTATGAATGTCAAAGAAGCAAGTGAGGTGTGTAAGAATAAGCCTGAATGGCGCTCTGTTGTTCGTGCCTACCCCGCAAGGGAACTGGCGTGAAGTTATATATGTATGTAAAAATAAAGGTGTTATCACTTACGGTGTGGTGTGCATTCACCTTAAGACGATGCCGTACGTGCAGCAATCCCCCGATCGCTCGTCGTCGCAATATGTTAAAGATCACCTTAATATGGCGAGATTAGCCGTAGTACCTACACACATCGCGGTATTGGAGACATACGGGTTAAAAATTCGCACGTATGCGTAGTGTTTATTATAGAACAAAACAGGTTCTCTTTTCTTTCACCATATCCCAATTACTTGGGGTCGGCACAATATGTCTTTTCCTTCCACACTCTTCTATTCTAATAATAATAATAATCGGCAGATAAACACACACATTTTATATCCCCAAATTAAGCAAGTCATGCTTGTGTTATGGGTAATATACAACGGACTACTCTGGGGCCGATCCCAGACACCCAGACCATAGTAAATAACGGAGAAAATACGTTTCCGAAATTTACTATACCACGAATCGAACCCGGAGCCTCTGCGTTGAAGTGAGGTAGGCCGGCAAAGGCTTAGCCCGCTCAACCACAGAGGCCGTCAAATATTCATTAATTAAGAGTATTCTGACATACCTCTTCTGTTACACCGCATATCATCCATCTTTTTTTTGGTCTACCTTTAAATTTGTACCCATCCATCTTGTAGTTTAACATTCTTTTTGTCACGTGACTTTCATCCCTCCTCATTATATGCCCATACCAACTTAGTCTTCTTCCTCTCAATTTTTCAGTCACGGGTGCAACTTTCAAAGAGCCCTTATGTACTCATTTCTCACCTTATCCATTCTTGTAACACCACACATCCATCTCAACATTCTCATCTCAGCTGAGTGGAGACGTTTGTAGTTTATCACTTTAGTGGCCCAACATTCTGACCCGTATATTATGACTGGTCGTATGACAGATTGATTGACAACAAAACAGGTTGAACTTGTAAAAATAATATTAAAATATTCATTAGTTATTTTTTTCTTCTATGAAGGTGACGTTACTGCCTGGCACAAGACCTGCGTTAGTTGTTATCAATCAGCACTTGCCGAGGTAGGGCTTGTTTAGAGTTAGTTAACTTTTGGCTTTTGTTAAATTGCTTATGTATAATTTCTATTTTTAATAACTCTAAATAATTATTATTTTCTTTCTTATTTCTAAAACTGATTTAATCGAATTTCAATTAAGTAAAGACAGACTCACAGTGATTCAGGTGTTTTTGCCGCCGAACCGGCTGATTAAATTAGTTTTATTTTTACTTCTAGATTGTTATAAATGATTTTAATCTAAATAATAAGATTATTATGTATATAATTTACATATAATCGAATACAATGCAAGAAAACTTAACTTATTTGTATTGTATTCTACTCAGTCCCTCAAGACTATAAGTAAAATACTGAGCTTAGATCACCGTCTTCTATGGGTAAGGTGAAGGCTGGCTACGTTTCCTCGCTGGTTGGCCATATTGATCCACTGCCCGAGGTAAGCACTAGCCTTCTGATCGCCTGAAGAGTCAAGGAGTTGTTTTGATAAATTTTGGTAGAGGTTCATGACCTCAGGACCCACGGTCCAAGCGTCTCGACAGCAAACGGCACAAACATATAACGCTCACTGAGGATTGCATATTTGAACCGCTTGATTGATTCAGGTGTTTTCTTTTTAATTCTAGATTTCTATTGTTTTTTTTCTTCTTAAGAATATTTATTTGAAACTTCATATACATACTAATAAAACTACAATAATTATAAACTAAAATATAAACTACAGACTATACAATATAAAAACTAAAACTAAATAAAAAAGAGGAAAATCTCCAAAGATAAGTTATTGGTCCCAAACCACTGTCACTCACCGGAAACGTTCCCAGAAGGCTGGCGGCGTTGCCACAATAGACTAGAAATAGACGCCAGCCTCCTGGTCGCGTGTGACATCTACCAAACGTTTGGCGACGTCACGGTAGACCTTTAGAGCGTTAGGACCCCACGGACCCAGAGTTTCCACCTCAAATGCCGCAAATGTGTAACCATTTCCAATGATTGATGTCAGGAGCCTTAAGAACAGACGAGCGTGCATGACAAGAGTTATGAATGTCAAAGAAGCAAGTGAGGTGTGTAAGAATGGGCCTAAATGGCGCTCTGTTGTTCGTGCCTACCCCGAAAGGGAACTGGCGTGAAGTTATGTATGTATGTATGTATGTATAAAAAAAATATATAATTTATAAACGTAGTTAACGAGTGATGTGCGAACGTTTCCTAGAATATGTTTAGTTGTATCGTCGTCGTCAGCCATTTGCAGTCCACTGCTGGACGTAGGCCTCCCCAAGACGGCGCCACTCATCCCTGTCCTCCGATTTCCTCAGCCAGCGCCTACCGGCGATCTTGCATAGGTCGTCGGTCCAACGGGCTGGAGGGCGTCCGACACTACGTTTACCGAGACGCGGTCTCCACTCCAGGACTCGTTTGCTCCATCGGCCATCGGTCCTGCAGCAGATGTGACCGGCCCACTGCCACTTCAACTTGCTAATTTTGCGAGCTATGTCGGTTACCTTGGTTCTCTTACGGATATCCTCATTTCTAATTTTATCCATAAGAGAAACACCCAACATAGCTCGCTCCATAGCCCGTTGAGCGACTTGGAACTTGTGGACCAATCCTGCCGTAAGTGTCCATGTCTCGGCCCCGTAGGTCAGGACGGGGAGGACGCACTGCTCGAAGACTTTTGTCTTCAAGCATTGCGGAATGGTCGACGAGAAGACTTGACGAAGTTTACCGAATGCTGCCCAGCCCAACTGAATCCTCCTATTGGCTTCCCCCTCGAAGTTGTGCCTGCCGACCTGTATGTTCTGTCCAAGGTAGACATATTCCTGCACAGCTTCCAGAGGGACGCCATCGACGTTTACCGGTCTCGGCATGACGTGTTGTATACTTAGAACTAAAGCGGATAATCTTTGATCATAATCATTGGACTTTACTAAGATATAAATTGATATATAAGCGTTGCGTTTTAATAACCAAATATGACTACGTACAGTCTCGTTTCATAAGAAACGGAATTATAAGCCCTGCCATTCACAGTGTAGGTTCGTTTCACTCTAATTTAATTAAATGATTATTTTGGATAACGTAATATCACGCCTTGAACCTTTATAGGTATCCTAGAGCTTTATTAATTAGTAGTAAAATAGTTAAAAGTTAAGGAGCAACAGAACATTAAACAGTAAGTAATTTAAATTTCACAATTACTTTTAGCAAAATCTGCGGAGTGACGCTCGCGGACCGCGTTCGTAATTGCGAAGTAAGAAAGAGAGTTGGTCTGAAAGTGAGTGTCGGGGTGAAGGTAAGGAAAGGAATGCTCCGGTGGTTCGGGCATGTGGAAAGAATGACTAAACAGATATACAATGCAAAAGTGGATGGATGCAGAAGTCGTGGAAGGCCACGACACACCTTCCATGATCAAATTGATCGTGTACTAGCGGAGGGTGATGTCGGGAGCCTTAAGAACAGACAAAGAAGCAAGTGAGGTGTGTAAGAATAAGCCTAAATGGCGCTCTGTTGTTCGTGCCTACCCCGCAAGGGAACTGGCGTGAAGTTATGTATGTATGTATGTATGTACTTTTAACCAATTAAAAAAAATGAAGTTCACAATTCGTCTCGAATGTATATATCTTGTGTTACGTATTTTCAGCCATAACATTTTAGTTTATGAACCGATTTTGACGATTGGGTTAGAATCAGTAAGGCCTCATAATGATCCCAATTGCTATTGGACTTCGGGTTCTATAATCGCTTCTACTATTTATAACTTAGTTTATATGTAGTTTTGAATTGTATTTTTTTTAGTTAGTGAATAAAGCATATTGTTTAGAATACTTATAATGTTGTTACGAGTTGCAGGACTCGAATTAAAATGCCGTTGGAATTATTTATGGAATTTATTAGAACTATACAAACACGTACAAATATAACTGAACACAACCAGTGCAAGCGTAATGCACGATTCAATAACACGCGCAAAGTCCGTCACTGACGCCTTGCTTCGCTTGTGGCTATCGCTAGACTGCCGATCTCTCCATCGCGGCCTTGCTGTATACTGCACAAATACAATTTCTTAGAATCACGCCTGGCTAATGACTGCCATAAAATATTACAATACACAATGGGCTTTTTTCAAATTACAAATTTTAAACACAAAGTAAACAAAGGAGGTTCAAATGCCGA
Organism: Dendrolimus kikuchii; assembly: GCA_019925095.2. Lineage (NCBI taxonomy): Eukaryota > Metazoa > Arthropoda > Insecta > Lepidoptera > Lasiocampidae > Dendrolimus > Dendrolimus kikuchii. Next base: position 38,516,197 of record CM034387.1, read on the forward strand.
AAGGTATTAAAGTGTGCTTTTATGGTATGCAGGTGTGAATCTACTATTGTCGGCGTGTAGGTTGTAACAATATTATAGATTAATTATTTCAATTGGAACATGCAATTATTTTGTCAAAATATTGCACAATGTTATTGTCCACAATGTAAGGCTAAAATTTAATAAATTTATGTTTAGTATTGTAAAGTAAATAAATATTAAGTTCTACTTTTTATGATAAGTTCCTTTACATACATACATAACTTCACGCCAGTTCCCTTGCGGGGTAGGCACAACAACAGAGTGCCATTTAGGCTTATTCTTACACACCTCACTTGCCTCTTTGACATTCATAACTCTTGTCATGCAAGCTCGTCTGTTCTTAAGGCTCCTGACATCACCTTCTGCTAGTACACGATCAATTTGATCATGGAAGGTGTGTCGTGGCCTTCCACGACTTCTGCATCCATCCACTTTTGCATTGTATATCTGTTTAGTCATAGTATTACAATACACAAGGCTTTTTTTCAAATTACAAATTTTAAACACAAAGTAAACAAAGGAGGTTCAAATGCCGAAAGGTATTAAAGTGTGCTTTTATGGTATGCAGGTGTGAATCTACTATTGTCGGCGTGTAGGTTGTAACAATATTATAGATTAATTATTTCAATTGGAACATGCAATTATTTTGTCAAAATATTGCACAATGTTATTGTCCACAATGTAAGGCTAAAAGTTAATAAATTAATGTTTAGTATTGTAAAGTAAATAAATATTAAGTTCTACTTTTTATGATAAGTTCCTTTACATACATACATAACTTCACGCCAGTTCCCTTGCGGGGTAGGCACGAACAACAGAGCGCCATTCAGGCTTATTCTTACACACCTCACTTGCCTCTTTGACATTCATAACTCTTGTCATGCAAGCTCGTCTGTTCTTAAGGCTCCTGACATCACCTTCTGCTAGTACACGATCAATTTGATCATGGAAGGTGTGTCGTGGCCTTCCACGACTTCTGCATCCATCCACTTTTGCATTGTATATCTGTTTAGTCATAGTATTACAATACACAAGGCTTTTTTTCAAATTACAAATTTTAAACACAAAGTAAACAAAGGAGGTTCAAATGCCGAAAGGTATTAAAGTGTGCTTTTATGGTATGCAGGTGTGAATCTACTATTGTCGGCGTGTAGGTTGTAACAATATTATAGATTAATTATTTCAATTGGAACACGCAATTATTTTGTCAAAATATTGCACAATGTTATTGTCCACAATGTAAGGCTAAAAGTTAATAAATTAATGTTTAGTATTGTAAAGTAAATAAATATTAAGTTCTACTTTTTATGATAAGTTCCTTTACATACATACATAACTTCACGCCAGTTCCCTTGCGGGGTAGGCACGAACAACAGAGCGCCATTCAGGCTTATTCTTACACACCTCACTTGCTTCTTTGACATTCATAACTCTTGTCATGCAAGCTCGTCTGTTCTTAAGGCTCCTGACATCACCTTCTGCTAGTACACGATCAATTTGATCATGGAAGGTGTGTCGTGGCCTTCCACGACTTCTGCATCCATCCACTTTTGCATTGTATATCTGTTTAGTCATAGTATTACAATACACAAGGCTTTTTTTCAAATTACAACTTTTAAACACAAAGTAAACAAAGGAGGTTCAAATGCCGAAAGGTATTAAAGTGTGCTTTTATGGTATGCAGGTGCGAATCCACTTTTGTCGGCGTGTCGGTCGTAACAATATTATAGATTAATTATTTCAATTGGAACGCGCAATTATTGTTACAAAATATTGCACAATGTTATTGTCCACAATGTAAGGCTAAAATTTAATAAATTTATGTTTAGTATTGTAAGGTAACTAAATATTAAGTTCTACTTTTTATGATAAGTTCCTTTACATACATACATACATACATACATAACTTCACGCCAGTTCCCTTGCGGGGTAGGCACGAACAACAGAGCGCCATTCAGGCTTATTCTTACACACCTCACTTGCTTCTATATAACATACCCTCTATATAACAAACGTCTTTTCAACAAATTTCTTGGTATAACGAATATTTTCTAAACTCCTTCAGATTTTTTATGTCAAGGTTACGCTGTAATTCATTTTGCGTTGGATTCAATACAAGACTGAGAAGCTGAAAACACCAGAGTTCTGGTTTTGTGAAAACTCCAATAAAACTTTTTATCCGTGCAGGAACGGAGAAAGAATACAATTTCCTGTGTTGGGGCGGCCTGTCGTAAGAGGCGACTAAACAACCCACAGCCAGGTGGTAGGCCATTTGCCCGACTGGATGGCTACCACCCTTGGTCTAGGGCATGCCGCCACAACAACCTTGATTTGTGTTCCGGCATTAGTGACCAGGTTCCAGACTCACTTAAGAGAGCTGCAGCGCATTTGTAGCACCTTCGGTGTTGCAAATGTCCATAGGCGATGGTAACCGCTTTCCATCCAGTGGGCCGTCTGCCTGTCTGCTGAACTCCGCAATAAAAATAAAAAAAAGATAACTCTTTAATTTGAATTTAAATGTAAAAAAAAAAACAAAAGTAGTTTTAAATGAAATGTGTAAATTCTACATGAATATGTTTAAGGATTCAATATTACGTGAAACGGGAAAACCTTATCTTCTGTCCTTGTCGCGCACACGTCCTGTCTCTTGCATGCGGAAAAACTGGATGTAAGAAAGTTGGATACGGCATTTTAAGGGTGTGCGATGTAAATAGTATAAGTTTCTGTAGTTATTATTATTATTGCGTTTGTATGTCTTTTGAGACCACGGGTCATAAAAACGGCCCGGACCTTTGGAGGGCTTGCATGGGGCCATTGGAAGGCCAACACGTAGAGGCCCCGTGACAAATTCAATGTAAATGTGGCGTGACACTGACTGGCGATTATCCTTGTCTACAACATATATGCACCCAAGGACAAGCCCCGGCCAGTGTAGGACTATTGTGGGAAATGGGGACAAAAAGTACCGGGCTATTGTGGTGAACTGCTAATGGTACTAGGGGTCTGGGAATATGGGGACTATGGCGTCTGCCCGTGGCAATGTTCGGGGAACATGGAAAAATGGGCAGACGGTGACTCGCCACTCCCTGCATGGGCCCCTAAAAATGCCATAGAAGGCAGGGACAACATGGAAGTGAGTAGCTAAGGGGTGTAGAGAGGTGGGCTGCAGGTTCACCGTAGCTACTTCTGACGTGATGCCATTTATCACTTCCACCCCTGGAGCTTAAGTCTTAGCTCTAGCGATCTCCACTCCGTGCCGGCTAATATTATTATTTTTTTATTTTTTTTTATTGCAGGAGCTCAGCAGACAGGCATACGGCCCACTTGATGGAAAGCGGTTACCATTACCTATAGACATTTGCAACACCAAAGATGCTACAAATGCGATGCTACTCTCTTAAGGGAGACTGGAACCTGGTCACTAATGCCGAAACACAAATCAAGGTTGTTATGGCGACATACTTTAGACCAGGGATGGTAGCCATCCAGTCGGGCAAATGCCCTACCACCTGGCTGTGGGTTGTTTTGTCGCCTCTTACGACAGGCCGCCCCAACGCAGGAAATTGTATTCTTTCTCCGTTCCTGCACGGATAAAACGATGGACGGAGTTATACTTTTTGTAAAGAAACTTTCCGATGTTATTATTTAGTTTGGCTTCAATGTTGACTGTAGTTTTTTTATAATATTATTAAATTGTAAAAGTACACTATCAATTTGATCATGGAAGGTGTGTCGTGGCCTTCCACGACTTCTGCATCCATCTACTTTTGCATTGTTTATCTGTTTAGTCATTCTTTCATCATGCATTCTTTCCACATGCCCGAACCACCGGAGTATTCCTTTCCTTACCTTCACCCCGACACTCTCTTTCAGACCAACTCTCTTTCTTACTTCGGTATTACGAACGCGGTCCGCGAGCGTCACTCCGCAGATTTTGCGCAGTGCTCGCATCTCGACCGCGTTTACTCTACTTTCATGCTCTCTCTTCCATACCCAACTCTCGCTTCCATACGTGAGCGTAGGTAGCAGGAATTGATCGTGTACTAGCAGAAGCTGATGTCAGGAACCTTAAAAACAGACGAGCGTGCATGACAAGAGCTATGAATGTCAAAGAAGCAAGTGAGGTGTGTAAGAATAAGCCTCAATGGCGCTCTGTTGTTCGTGCCTACACCGCAAGGGAACTGGCGTGAAGTTATGTATGTAAGTGTAAAAGTGATATGTAAAAAAATACCTTTGTTATTTACATTTGTAAACAAATGTAATTACGGAAATAACAAAGGTATTATAAATATTTTTTTCTACAAAATGTTGTGCGGACCGCGATGTTCATTTCATTTCTTAAAACAAACCCCGAGCGAAACTAATTGGTGATCCCTTGTGTTGCCTTTTGTTTCTTACATTTTTTGTGTTTGTCTGTTTTTTGAACAGTCACGTAAAAACTATTGGGTGCGGTTTTCGCTGATCGATAGTAAATGACTTATATCCGAGAATTGTAAGGTTGTATCTCAGATATAGATGTGGCAACATCGGCAGTGGGTCTCATTCAAAAACATGAAGGTTAATTAATACATGCAATATAATTAGTGAATGTGGGTTTATTTAATATATAAAGTAACATTGCAAGAATAATAAGGGAATTTTCTTGGGAGACATTTAAAGTGGCCAGGTCGAATAAAACTTGATTCCGATACGAAATATTCATTGATCGACATCTTTTGTAAAACAATTGTAATTGTGTTCTCCTTCAGTATGATCATGTATTAAATTACTAAATTTATATTTAGCAAACCATTTTACATTTAGCAGAATAACTGCAAGAGCTATGAATGTCAAAGAAGCAAGTGAGGTGTGTAAGAATGGGCCTAAATGGCGCTCTGTTGTTCGTGCCTACCCCGCAAGGGAACTGGCGTGAAGTTATGTATGTATGTATGTATGTAGAATAACTGCAATCTTTATTGCTTGTCCAACGTGGACAAAGTCGCGGGCAAATGCTAGTTACCCATATACATGATGAAAAAAAACACAGATCAAATGGGCAATTTATTATCCGTGCAGGAACGGAGAAAGAATATAATTTCCTGCGTTGGGGCGGCCTGTCGTCAGAGGCGACTTAACAACCCACAGCCAGGTGGTAGAGCATTTGCCCGACTGGATGGCTACCACCCCTGGTCTAAAGCATGTCGCCATAACAACCTTGAGTTGTGTTCCGGCATTAGTGACCAGGTTCCAGTCTCCCTTAAGAGAGCAGCAGCGCATTTGTGGTGTTGCAAATGTCCATAGGCTATGTTACCGCTTTCGATCAAGTGGGCCGTCTGCCTATCTGCTGAACTTCTGCAATTAAAAAAAACAAAAAAAAAACATCGTAACTTACCTATAAGTCCAAGAACAATGAAATAATTCATTGTAATACTTTAAAAAGGCAGCAAGAAGTAATAAATTTAACAAATGATTGTTAAGAGAGAAAAACATTGCTTTTATAGCCCTCTATTATTTACTTTAAATAAATTAATGTGAAATAAAAATATCCAAAGCGTTCATAATGTATTTTGTTTGTATTTCGTCAGAGGCGAGTTAACATCCCACAGCCAGGTGGTAGAGCATTTGCCCGACTGGATGGCTACCGCCCCTGGTCTAAAGCATGTCGCCATAACAACCTTGAGTTGTGTTCCGGCATTAGTGACCAGGTTCCAGTCTCCCTTAAGAGAGCAGCAGCGCATTTGTAGCAACTTTCGTGTTGCAAATGTCCACAGGCGATGGTAACCGCTTTCCAACAAGTGGGCCGTCCTCCTGTCTGCTGATCTCCTGCAATAAAAAAAAATCACAATATAGCAACTGGCGTTTATTTCTAAAAATGAATGTTTGTGCATTAATTATCTTACTTGGCGTTTGCTTATGTAGTGTGACATTATATTATTTACAACAATATTTATTGACAACAAAATGCATAAAACGATTTTATGTATTATACTTTACTAGCATCTGCTCGCGACTCCGTCCGCGTGGCATAGTAAACAAAAATCCCCCGATTTAAAGACATTCTTCATTGTTGCTCCGCTCCTATTGGTCTTAGCGTGATGTTATATATCCTATAGCCTTCCTCGATAAATGGGCTTATTTTTATTGCAGGAGATCAACAGGCAGACGGCCCACTTGATGGAAAGCGGTTACCATCACCTATGGACATTTGCACCACCAAAGTTGCTATAAATGCGCTGCTGCTCTCTTAAGGGAGACCTGGTCACTAATGCCGGAACACAACTCAAGGTTGTTATGGCGACATACTTTAGACCAGGGGTGGTAGACACCGAGTCGGGCAAATGCCCTACCACCTGGCTGTGGGTTGTTTTGTCGCCTATTTCGACAGGCCGCCCCAACGCAAGAAATTGTATTCTTTCTCCGTTCCTGCACGGATAATGCTTTAACACGGAAAGAATTTTTCAAATCAGACCAGTAGTTCCTGAGATTAGCGCGTGCAAGCAAGCAAACAAACTCTTCAGCTTTATATATTAATATAAGATTCGCTACAGACATTACAGCGCCATCTATAAGAAACAAGGAGTCAACAACCCCTACAATACCACATCCAAATCTTCCCACATGAGCTACCTTAATATCGAACAGCGAGCTCGACCAATAAGGCTTTAGTATCTCTAAACCATACTTACGGGTCACACGTTCCGCCCCCGTATAAAAAAAACCCTCTTAAACCTTACAAAAAACGGACTGAAAACAATTGAAATTAACTAAAAATCTAATCAAAATTTAAAAAAAGACTTTATTTGAAGTGATATTTTGTGCTGAAGTGTGTCTGTTGAAAAAAGAAATTAAAGCAATATTTTTTTCAATATGGCGGACACCTGAAATTCAGTGCACTATGTGTTAGTGAAATTAATGAATGAAACACTTAAGGTATGTGATTTCTTGTTGAAATTAACACATTGTATTTAGGTAAGGAAAGGAATGCTCCGGTAGTTCGGGCATGTGGAAAGAATGCATGATGAAAGAATGACTAAACAGATATACAATGCAAAAGTGGATGGATGCAGAAGTCGTGGAAGGCCATGACACACCTTCCATGATCAAATTGATCGTGTACTAGCAGAAGGTGATGTCAGGAGCCTTAAGAACAGACGAGCGTGCATGACAAGTTATGAATGTCAAAGAAGCAAGTGAGGTGTGTAAGAATAAGCTTAAATGGCGCTCTGTTGTTCGTGCCTACCCCGCAAGGGAACTGGTGTGATGTTATGTATGTATGTATGTATTATATTAATTGTGAGATTAGTGCATCATCCAAATATTATGAAGAATATTATGTCCACTAAAATTAGTTCACATTAAATTTGTCAATATCTATATCGTCGTATAATTAATTGTATGCAGAACTATCGCCTTTTAATGTTTACTTAAGTTTTCGCGACTTGTATACATAATAAAACTACGTTGTAACGGTTTTAAGCGCGGTAATTTATTTGTTTTTTTTTATTCCGACGATTCGGCCACCTTTCAGTGGCCGTGATCACGGAAGAAAGATGTCAACTGTCAACGAGTATTGTTAAAGTTTTATTTAGCCTACCGCCAACTTGTTCATTTTCATTATTTAAATTTTGTTTATGGTTATTATTTACTCTATGGGAGCCTAATCTAATTTAGCACCATTTCGCAACATGTTATGATTTGAAGAGAAGAAGCGGCGCAAGAAACTTTTCAGCAAGCATGCCTAACTCTAATAATTTTATATAATATGTGCCCGTGACGTCGTCCGCGTGGAATTTGCTTTCAAAATCCTCCGATTTTTAAACATTCTTCATTGCTGCTCCGCTTCTATTGGTCTTAGCGTGATGATATATAGCCTATAACCTTCCTCGATAAATGGGCTATCCAAGACTGAAAGAATTTTTCACATCAGACCAGTAGTTCCTGAGATTAGCGCGTTCAATCAAATAATATATTAGTATATTTGGCTACAACACTAATACTTACATTTTAAATATCGCGATATCTTTTGAATGAAACGCCCGAATTGAATAATTCAAAAAGTTCTAGAACGGTATTGAATTCGTCTTGAATATGGAGTAATTTATTTTGATAAGGATTAATACCAAGGTACAAAATAAAGAGTTTTTGAAGCGACGGCATTTAAATTATTTAAAAATTAAAAAAAAACCACTTATTGTGAGATAACTACAATTATATGTTCTGCAAAGTGGTGGTTCATTTTTTTCGGGTCATTTCTTTACACCTTGGGTTACATTATTGGACTTTTAGTAAGGATCCCTAATTTAAAAAAAAATATAATATCGCCTTCTTCGATAAATGTACTATCAACACTGAAAAAATTTTACAAATTGGACCAGCGGTTCCTGAGATTAGCGCGATTAAACAAACAAACTAACAAACTCTTCAGCTTTATAATATTAGTATATATAGACTATAGATTAAAATGGATGGGAGGTAAAATAAAAAATAAATTGTCAATCAAGTTGGTTTGTGTCCCGTTGCTCGCAGAAAGAGCTCATAATGTCTTGAGGTCTGACAGTTGGTTTTTGCTGTTTTGATGATCGGATCATAAACAGGTGGTACTTGCCAACTATCTTCTCTATTGAAATTTGGGTGTTTTTTGATTTCAATAGCCTCACGCATCGTTCTAGGTATGAAACGATTCTCTTTCGCGAGGATTTGTGGGTTATCGGATCTGATGTAGTGGTTGGGTTTATCCAGCGTGTGTTCACGGATCGCAGACTTCGTAGACCTTGTGTGTTTCATGTCAGCAGAGACGTTCTGTTACAGACGAATATGAGAGTCTCCTGCTTTTGGAAGTCGGTTAAAAGCGCTTTCGGTTTTTTTGGATTATCTTTCTCGTCGATCTTAAAAAGCAAACTCCCCCCGACATTGTTTAAAAATCAAATGATGGCCAAAAGCCCTTCGGTTATTGGATTACGCCAAAAACTTGGGGTCTCTGAATAGGATTTACTAACCCGCAGAGATGAAAGGTCGAAAATCAATTACGGAAGGGTAATGGATGGAGTTTTATTTAAAAAGAAAAAAGTTGTTCTTTCCGCGTGGTTTCGCCTCTATATCGCATTCAACCACCGCGTTTTTGGGCGGAAATATGAAAGGCCGGTTTGCTGTGTAGCTTTAAAAAAATGCAACTTTGTGTCTATGATGTTTTTGCGAAAGAAAAATCTAGTAAAATAGAAACCGGCTTCAAGAGTAACTAGAAAGCAAAAATTAATATTTTCTACAACATTTTGAAGTCGCATAATAAAACTACGTTTTAACGGTTTTAAGCGAGGTGTTTTATTTCATTTTTCTTTCTGCGTGCACCGGAACACAAGCCAACCTGATTAGCAATTTATTTTATATTACCTCCCACCAATTTTAATTTGACAATAAAACTAAATTATAAAAATAAACTAAATACTTAATTTTTTTTTATTGCACGAGATCAGCAGACAGGCAGACGGCCCACTTGATGGAAAGCGGTTACCATCGCCTATGGACATTTGCAATACCAAAGGTGCTACAAATGCGCCGCTGCTCTCTTAAGGGAGACTGGAACCTGGTCACTAATGCCGGACTAACACAACTCAAGATTGTTATGGCGACATACTTTAGACCAGGGGTGGTAGCCATCCAGTCGGGCAAATGCCCTACCACCTGGCTGTGGGTTGTTTTGTCGCCTCTTACGACAGGCCGCCCGGCCGCAGGAAATTGTACTCTTTCTCCGTTCCTGCACGGATGGATTAAAAAATACATATTATTATATATCCTTGATTTTCACTCTTGTATCACCAACCATTCATTGTTTAATTCATTGTACTTGATTCACTTAACTAATATATTTGAAATTACATTAATACATACATACATACATAACTTCACGCCAGTTCCCTTGCGGGGTAGGCACGAACAACAGAGTGCCATTTAGGCTTATTCTTACACACCTCACTTGCCTCTTTGACATTCATAACTCTTGTCATGCAAGCTCGTCTGTTCTTAAGGCTCCTGACATCACCTTCTGCTAGTACACGATCAATTTGATCATGGAAGGTGTGTCGTGGCCTTCCACGACTTCTGCATCCATCCACTTTTGCATTAATCTAATATATAAAATTCTCGTGTCACAGTGTTAGTTACCATACTCCTCCGAAACGGCTCGACCGATTCTCATGAAATTTTGTGTGCACATTGGGTAGATCTGAGAATCGGACAACATCAACCCCTAATTTTTTTTGTATTTTCGGATAAATTTTTATTTTTTTAGGATACAGCATTAAAAAATACATACAACCCTAAATTTTCACCCCTCTACGATCAACCCCTATTTTTATTTGTTAATTATAAACTTTCATTTTTTTTGGAAAGATTTTTAATCTTATTTTGTCATGACTTGAATAAAAAAAATATATTACTCTTTTAGATTCACAATTAGAACCGGTAGGTGGCGCTGAGATCGGGTTCTGGAATCCTCCTAATCACCTGGAGCGATTTTTGTGTGTTTGAGTGGGTACCCGGATGGTTTAGATACGCAATTAAAACCGGTAGGTGGCTTTGGGATCGGGTTCTAGAATTTTATTTTTTAAAGGCAGGACAACGTCTGCCGGGGCCGCTAGTAATATACATAATTATACGCCTGTTTTCCATGGGGGTAGGCAGAGACTATGGCTCTCCACTTGCGACGATCCTGACAAACAACTGCCGCTTCACCTACTTTCATTAACCTCTTCATACATGCAAGTTTATTCGAGATGCTTCTTACCTGACCTCTCTTTAACACTTCTGGTATTTGATCATGGTGTGTTCGTCTCAGTCTACCAGCAAGAACTCTACCATTCACAATACTGTCATACACCTGTTTTGTGACGGCCCACTCGATGGAAAGCGGTTACCATCGCCTATGGACATTTGCAACACCAAAGGTGCTACAAATGCGCCGCTGCTCTCTTAAGGGAGACTGGAACCTGGTCACTAATGCCGGAACACAACTCAAGGTTGTTATGGCGACATACTTTAGACCAGGGTTGGTAGCCCTACCACCTGGCTGTGGGTTGTTAAGTCGCCTCTTGCGACAGGCCGCCCCAACGCAGGAAATTGTATTCTTTCTCCGTTCCTGCACGGATTGGACTACTTTTATCCATTCTCTCCCTTTTTCAATTCTTGTTATTACATCTTCTTTCACTTCACAACGTTCCCTCGTGAGACTGTTCCTTATCATATCATTCAAGCTAACCGCACATATACTTCTCAAAGCTCTCATTTCAACTGCGTTTATCCTACTTTCATGCTTCTTCTGCCATACCCAACTTTGTTGGCAGCAACACCCCTTTATGGACAGGCAAGCGTGCCTTTACAGACACTCTCTGGCTGTTCATAAAAGAGTTTAGCTCTTCATTTAAAATTATATATCTTAAAAGTTATATATATGCTCCGGTGGTTCGGGCATATGGAAAGAATGACTGAACAGATATACAATGCAAAAGTGGATGGATGCAGAAGTCGTGGAAGGCCACGACACACCTTCCATGGTCAGATTGATCGTGTACTAGCAGAAGGTGATGTCAGGAGCCTTAAGAACAGACGAGCGTGCATGACAAGAGCTATGAATGTCAAAAAAGCGAGAGAGGTGTGTAAGAATAAGCCTGAATGGCGCTCTGTTGTTCGTGCCTACTCCGCAAGGGAACTGGCGTGAAGTTAAGTATGTATGTGTATGTATATTATTATATTAAGTCGTGGAAGGCCACGACACACCTTCCATGATCAAATTGATCGTGTACTAGCAGAAGGTGATGTCAGGAGCCTTAAGAACAGACGAGCGTGCATGACAAGAGCTATGAATGTCAAAGAAGCGAGTGAGGTGTGTAAGAATAAGCCTGAATGGCGCTCTGTTGTTCGTGCCTACCCTCCAAGGGAACTGGCGTGAAGTTATGTATGTATGTGTATGTATATTATTATATTAAGTCGTGGAAGGCCACGACACACCTTTTATGATCAAATTGATCGTGTACTAGCAGAAGGTGATGTCAGGAGCCTTAAGAACAGACGAGCGTGCATGACAAGAGCTATGAATGTCAAAGAAGCGAGTAAGGTGTGTAAGAATAAGCCTAAATGGCGCTCTGTTGTTCGTGCCTACCCCGCAAGGGAACTGGCGTGAAGTTATGTTTGTATGTATGTATGTAAAAGTTATATATACTACTCCGTGCTGTTTGCTGGGTGAGAAGTGACACAGGTAGACGCCTGGCGGAGATAGCTGGTCGATTTACCGGGTCGCTGCAATAGGGTTCTAAATTTTATTTCTTCAGCGCAGGACAACGTCTGCCGGGTCAGCTAGTTAGGTATATGAAATTACTAGCTGTGTCCGCGACGTCGTCCGCGTGGAATTTGTTTTCAAAACCCCCAGATTTTGAAACATTCTTCATTGGTGCTCCGCTCCTATTGGTTTTAGCGTGTTGATATACAGCCTATAGCCTTCCTCGATAAATGGGCTATCTAACACTGAAAGAATTTTTTAAATCAGACCAGCCGTTCCTGAGATTAGCGCGTTCAATCTAACAAACAAACAAACTCTTCAGCTGTATATATTAGTATAAGATTAGAACTAGGCCTGTTGCTGAAGAGTTTCTTGCGCCGCTTCTTCTCTTCAAGGCACGACATGTCGGGAAGCGGTGGTAAATTATATTAGGCTACCAGAGTAAATAATAACCATTAATAAAATTAAAATTGATTTATTAAAATCAAGAAGTTTGCGATAGGTTAAATAAAGTAGTAGTAGTAATAAATTAAATAGTTTTATTATGATTATGGATTCTTGTATAATTATATAATATTTTTTCTACAGATCATCACCAATACATCTAAATAACTGCATGAGAGGTGAGTTTCTCCAGTTAATTAGTTGTCTAAGTAAGTGTCCCACTCATAGTGCTTTAATGTTATCTTTGTATGATTAAAAGAGATTTTACTTGATTTTTGTTTTAGTACAGTAGTAGTAGTCGTATTCGCCACAAAGGCAGGCAAAGCAATCTAGTCCATACAGCCAATTCTGATGTTTAAGTCTTCGTATAATAGTCGCGCAGTTGTATTGTAGGCTACAACTAACGTCATTCAACGGAGTTCTTGTGAAAACTCAAAAGGCCACATTTGACTATACAGTTCACATTTCTCACAAAACACATAATTACTACTCAAAAACTATCAATATCCTACAATTATTGTTCATTTTAGAGTAATTTTACACATTTTAAGAAAATAAAATTGCACAGCACAATGTCTCCTTTCAGTTCCCGCCAAAAACTCTTGTTTTAGTACAATTTTGACAGCTCTGTTCTGAAGGTTCTAAGATGTTTTTTTTTATTTTATGGCTTGGCAGCTACTAGGCCTTTAAGCCAGATCTTAGATTCAATGTAGTTTCTTCATTTTCTTAAACCTATGTGTAGCACAGCTGATTTGTAGGCTTACAACCATCACCAATCAACGGAGTTCTTGTGACAACTCAAAAGGCTACATTTGACTTTACAGTTCACATTTCTCACAAAAAACATAATTACTAATCAAAACCTATCAATATCCTACAACTATTGTTTATTATAGAGTAATTTTACACATTTTTAGAAAATAAAACTGCACAGCACAACGACCCCTTTCAGTTCCCGCCAAAAACTCAAAAATAAAGTTATTTATTTATTTAGGTTTATGGCTTGGCAGCTAGGCCTTTAAACCAGATCTTAGTTTACAATATAGTTTCTTCATTTTCTTAAGCCTATGTGTAGCACCGCTGAACTGTAGGTTATCAGCTGGTGCCATTCAATGGAGTTCTTGTGACAACTCAAAAGGCCACATTTGACTATACAGTTCACATTTCTCACAAAACACATAATTACTACTCAAAAACTATCAATATCCTACAACTATTGTTCATTTTAGAGTAATTTTACACATTTTTAGAAAATAAAACTGCACAGCACATCTCCTTTCAGTTCCCGTCAAAAACTCGAAAAAAAAAAGTTGTGTGTGCTGGGTGTCAGACTATGAATGAATGAACGAATGAATGAAAACACTTTATTGTTCACCAAAAATTCAAATTGTGCTTTTTTTATAATATTTTCTTAAGTTTTCGAGACTTGTATACATAATAAAACAACGTTTTAACGGTTTTAAGCGCGGTAATTTTATTTGATTTTGGTTTTTCCGACGTTTCGGCCACTTTTCAGTGGCCGTGATCACGGAAGACAATGATGTCAAGTATCGATGAGTATTGTTAAAGTTCTATTTAGCCTACCGCCAACTTATTAATTTTAATTTTGTTTATGGTTATTATTTAATCTATGGGAGCCTAATCTAATTTACTACCGCTTTCCAACATGTTATGGCTTGAAGAGAAGAAGCGGCGCAAGAAACTCTTCAGCAAACATGCCTAGCTCTAATAATTTTATATAATATTAAAACGGGTGGAAGGAAAAATAAAAGTAATTATCAGTCAAGTTGGTTTGTGTTCCGTTGTACGCAGAAAGAGCTCACAGTGACTTGAGGTCTGGCAGCTGGTTTTTGCTGGGTTTGGGTCTTGATAGTTTTGATAATTGGATCCCAAACAGGTGGTACTTGCCAACCATCTTCTCTATTGAAATTTGGGTGTTTTTTGATTTCAATAGCCTCACGCATCATTCTAGGTATGAAACGATTCTCTTTCGCGAGGATTTGTGGGTTATCGAATCTGATGTAGTGGTTGGGTTTATCCAGCGTGTGTTCACTGATCGCAGACTTCGTAGACCTTGTGTGTTTCATGTCAGCAATGTGTTCTTTTACTCGTGAATCAAATAAAATTACCGCGCTTAAAACCGTTAAAACGTTGTTTTATTTGTTCTTTTTTCTTTATTTTGTCACTGTTCTTCTCCATCATAGACCAAGACAGAGTGTTTCTTTTTCTTGTCTTATTATTTTCTATCTGTTTCGAAATGCTTCATTTCATTTGACGCTTTGATTCCGTAGAGTCCGTCTATAGTTTCGTTTCGTATGAGGTTCATTAGTATAATTTTGAACTACTTATTGCTAGGCTTAAACGTCTTTATTACCAGGCTATAAAATCCATTTGAAAGAAAATACGTGGAGTTTTTGGCGGGAACTAAAAGGGGACGTAGTGCTGTGCAGTTTTATTTTCTAAAAATGTGTAAAATTACTCTAAAATGAACAATAGTTGTAGGATATTAAAAGTTTTTGAGTAGTAATTATGTGTTTTGTGAAAAATGTTAACTGTATAGCCAAATGTGGTTTTTCGAGTTTTCACAAGAACTCCGTTGAATGGCGTCGATTGTAGCCTACACTACAACGGCGCCTGGCCTAAAGACCTAGTTGCCAAGCCATAAATGTAAAAAGAAGAAAATACGTGAGAAAACACTATGTTTTTTTCGAAAGCTTCATTACGTATGCATCATACACCTGACGCAATGATAAATGTGCCAGCCGACGCGACATGAGCCGATTCGATTTGATTTATCGCGTCATTTTTATCTCATTTCTGAATTCTACAATATCATGTACTTGTTCATCACTATCTTTTGCCCGCGGCTTCGCCGGCGTTAATGTTGTTCTTCGGGAACCGTACAGTATTCCGTTGTAAGCCTATGCGCTATTCCAGACTTTATATATTGTTACGTGCGAGCGGGGGGTACGCACTTGTGATTGGAAGGAAACACCAGTTGTTTTAAGTAACGCTTTTATTGACTTACATAGCCGCACGTAATAAGGTGTCTCTGTCATAATATCGTCGCCGATATTGCGTAGACAACCTCCTGCTACTGCAGTGCTCACCTCCGATATTACCGCGTGTTGCTCGCTTCTGGTTCGTCTCACGAACTACACTACACTCCTCCTTCACTTAACTGTCCACTAAACTTGTCAATAAATTCATCACTTAACTCCTCACTGTCTTCTATTAAACTTCTCTTCCAACTGCCCGGTAGGTGCACTTACACTGCTTATATATACCCGGAAGAATCTTCTGGAACTCATAATTTCAATCTTCTTGTCGTTATTCTTTTATTTACTATCTGTCCCTTTCTGAACATCTATCTATCTCTGTCTTTTCCTTCCCGAACCTTCTAATCAAGAACTTTCGTTCATCGTCTATCCCTTTCTAACATCTATCTATCTCTGTCTTTTCCTTCCCGAACTTTCTATCCTGGAACTTTCGTTCATCGCCTATCCTTTTCTAAAATGCATCTGTCCTTGTCTTCTCCCTCCAGAATCTTCTACCTTTTTCTAAAACTACTTAAACCAACTAGATTGTTCCACCATCACTCGCCACAATATATACTCACGTTTGACCACAATCTCACCCTATGTGGAGCGAAGATTTGGTCTAGGATGGAGCAAGCTTACCCAGAAGGTTCCTATTCACACGGGACTTGAACCATATATATATATATATATATATATCATCCAGATCCGTTGAGCCGTTTTAGCGTGATTGCACAACAGACATCCATAACATTAACAAGTCGTATAGCTAGTACAATAAATAGCACAATGTGTGAGCGGGACGGATGATGTGCGAGTGAGATAGAGCAACTCTTAAAAGGTGCGCTTCCGCGTTGCGCTAGCCAGTAGTTCGTTGTACGCTGCGAGGGCTAGACGTATGCAGCTCCCATACTATATTAGTATACATTTATTGTTAACACTTTTTTTCGAAGCGTAATCCATCATGGACATCCCACCACTCGAGGATAGTATTGGACTCACGATGACATGCTTGGACCTACCAACTAACCAATAGGGGTGGTTAGTTGGTAGGTTACATCTCAACGCCGTATGTCAGGACCTCCGGAACCAGAGACGCATCTGATGGTACTGACACCGCTGGCTCAAAGAGCTCCTCTTAACATGAAGAGGGGGACTGTCCCTCATTCTTCTTCTTCTTCTTCTGCGAGCGGGCGGATTCCGCAACTCAACGACAAAGCGCCTATTTTGCGTGCGAGGGTGGATGAGGGTTTACTCCATCCAGCCCAGGTCCTCCAGGAAGTCCACCAGCTTCTTGACGTTACTGAAGACTTCTCGGAGGCTACCTGGGGCGTCCAGATACTTCGCCCTGTATTGGGCCACCTCTCCGCATTCAAGCAGGACAAGGGCGGCTGTTTTTTTTTCCTCCAAGCATGCTCTGCACAGGGGGCTGGCGGTGACACCCATATTTAAAAGATGTCTGTTAAAATTGCCATGTCCAGTGGCTGCACTAATAACTAGTCTCAGCCGGGACCGACTAAGCTTTAAGATATTCCTGGAGAAATGCAGGTTTACTCGAGGCATTCCCAGCTTGGCTTGCCTGCAATCCTCCAGGTTGTCCCAAAGTTGTTGATGTAGTGCCCTTGTCCTTGTGTTGAACTGTCCCTCATTATTCCTTCCTATTAGACATACCTCCGGGAAAAATAACGAAACTATGTTAAGCAATAAGGCTACCCTTTGTTTAACTTAATTCTTCATCCGTGCAGGAACGGAGAAAGAATACAATTTCCTGCGGCCGTGCGGCCTGCCGTAAGAGGCGACAGAACAATCCACAGTCAGGTGGTAGGGCATTTGCCGGACTGGATGGCTACCACCCCTGGTCTAAAGGCATCCGGACCAGGTTCCAGTCTCCCTTAAGAAAGCAACAGCACATTTATAGCACCTTTGGTGTTGTAAATGTCAATAGGCGATGGTAACCGCTATCCATCAAGTGGGCCGTCTGCCTTTCTGCTGAACTCCTTCAATAAAAAAAAATTGACATTTAACTTTACGGACCTAGTTTTAATTTGTGCTAAACAGTAAACGGTTTTCATTCAATCGTTCATTCGTTAATTTATTCGGTCATTCATTCATCGACCTTCAAGTTCCCGCCCAAGCTGCTTTAATAGATTAAATATTCATTGAAGCACGAATGACATTTTGAAACTTTATTATCTTGACTTTTGGATATGCGTTGACATTTACAACACCTTCCCTCTTTATAAAGTGAACTTATTATAACGGTAGATCAATGATATTATTATTAAATTGGCATGTGCTGGGGAAATTGATCTTTCGATGACGACAAGGATGTGTTTGCAATGGACGGTTCCTAGTCAAAATTCATCTGATGGTAAGGCAAGTGATGGTCGGTTCGAAAATAATCATTCTATGGAGAATAGAGATAAGGAGAATCATCTTATATAGAAAAATAGTTGAAGCAGTGTCCAGTTGTAAGCTGTAAATAACAGTTCAAAAACCGTCCACAATGGCGCTGATGTCGACAAAGGGTATGGTATGAATGTAGCTGTTGTAGACGAATCGAAGTATGCCGAATTAAAACAAAAAAACTTCAACGGACAAGTGGAAAAACGAATCGCATAAAAATTTTAACTTGAAGTTTTACGGGTGGGTTTTTAAATTAGACAAGTACATTAACAATCTGCTTGTAAAACTTCAAGTTAAAACTTTGTTGCGATTCGTTTTTCCAGTTGTCCGTTGAAGTTTCACTTCTATTACGTGTCCCAGCACACATTTCGATTTTTCGCAGGTTTACCGCTAATTATGATTTGGTTAGGTTAGGTACATTTTAATGAATGCATTTTTTTATTTAAACATATTTTATTTAACAAGTTGGCGGTAGGATAAACAAAACTTTAACAATACTCGTTGACACTTGACATCTTTGTCGTCCGTGATCACGGCCACTGAAAAGTGGCCGAAACGTCGGAAAAACCAAAATCAAATAAGATTACCGCGCTTAAAACCATTAAAACGTAGTTTTATTATGTATACAAGTCGCGAAAACTTATGAAAATATTACTATAACACATACATAGCTTCACGCCAGTTCCCTTGCGGGGTAGGCACGAACAACAGAGCGCCATTTAGGCCCATTCTTAACACTTCTCTTGCTTTTTTGACATTCATAACTCTTGTCATGCACGCTCGTCTGTTCTTAAGGCACATCACCCTCTGCTAGTACACGATCAATTTGATCATGGAAGGTGTGTCGTGGCCTTCCACGACTTCTACATCCATCCACTTTTGCATTGTATATATCTGTTTAGTCGTTCTTATATTATTCTTATTCTCATTACTATAATACTACTCTATTAACTTATGGCGCTTTCTTTAAAATTCACCCTGATGCTAAAGTGGCGCCACCCTAATTTAATGCATTTCGATGGAAACATCTTTATATACAGAGATGGTTAGATTGGTTACATGAAACATTTTATCGTCGGGACAGTGCGACGTTAGTTGTGCATGTACGGGCCACCCTGCGGAGGAGAATCACGTACGGCTATGTAAATTAATTAATTTATTTATTTATTTAATTTGTTTGGGAAACATACAATAATTAATATTCTTAAATATAAAACACAAAATTAATACATATATCAATCAAGTTTCCACTAAAAAATAATTTATATAATAAAAATAAAAATTGGCTCAAATAGTTAATTACAAAAAAATAAAAAAATAAATTTATTGCAGGAGTTCAGCAGACAGGCAGACGGCCCACTGGATGGAAAGCGGTTACTATCGCCTATTGGACATTAGCAACACCAAAGGTGCTACGAATGCGCTGCTGCTCTCTTAAGTGAGTCTGGAACCTGGTCACTAATGCCGGAACACAACTCAAAGTTGTTAAGGTGGCATGCTCTAGACCAGGGGTGGTAGCCATCCAGTCAGGCAAATGCTCTACCACCTGGCTGTGGTTTGTTAAGTCTCCTCTTACGACAGGCCGCCCCAACTGACGCCAAAAATGACATAAATAAAATGACAATTTAATTTACATTAGGTTAATATATTTTTCTCTTTTGTCTTTTCTTTTCTTTTTTTTTTATTCAAACGTACTTTAATTTAATAGTTAAAGAATATTAAAAGAAAAATACAATTACATTTTGAATTTAAAAAAAAGAAAAGAAAGGATAAAAGAGAAAAATATATTAACCCAATTTTTATTTAATTTACATTAGGTTAATATTGAATAAAATTGAAAAAAAAATGTCACAATAATTACTAACAAAATAGAGATTTAAAAAATTAAATAAGTATTAAAAAAAAGTTTATGTCATTAGAAGCGTTTAGTTACAAACTAGTGTTTTATTCCTATTCTACGTGCGTAACCCCGCACACACGTAACAGTACTATGAGTTTATGACTCAAGCGAGTGAAACAGTGACACGGGTAAAACCTCTAGGCAGTCAATTATGAATAAAGTCCACTCTACAGGCAGCATAGGAGCGGTTCCTCGCGTGACTAAGCCGATTATGATAAGTATGCAGCTCGTATCATGACAAAGGACTGTATTGTTTGTATAACACGACAATTTGAATATTAAAAATGGGGTTTTCTGTTTTTTATTGCGAAGCTAGCAAATATAAACTTCCTCAATATAACCACAATTTCTATTTAATAGATATAGCGGCAACTCGGCCCAGCACTTATAAACAAATGATACTTGAATGTTTGGAAAAAAAGCAAACCATTATATCAAGTATTTAAAGAAAGAAAAATATCTTATTTAAAACAAAAACTAAGTTAATATAATATATCTAATCTTATACTAATAAAGGCCACGACACACCTTCCATGATCAAATTGATCGTGTACTAGCAGAAGGTGATGTCAGGAGCCTTAAGAACAGACCAGCTTGCATGACAAGAGTTATGAATGTCAAAGAGGCAAGTGAGGTGTGTAAGAATAAGCCTAAATGGCACTCTGTTGTTCGTGCCTACCCCGCAAGGGAGCTGGCGTGAAGTTATGTATGTATGTATGTATGTTATACTAATATATAAAGCTGAAAAGTTTGTTCGTTTGTTTGTTTGATTGAACGCGCTAATCTCAGGAACTACTGGTCAGATTTGAAAAATTCTTTCAGTGTTAGATAGCCCATTTATCGAGGAAGGCTATAGGCTATATATCATCACGCTAAGACCAATAGAAGCGGAGCACTAATGAAGAATGTTTCAAAATCGGGGGGTTTTTTAATTTACTTTTTTTAAGTATTCCACGCTGAGGAAGGCGCGGGTAGAAGCTAGTAATATAATATAATAATGGCAGGAAACCGGATGGGATGACGTTAGTACCTTGAAAGATGGGCGGCCCCTTAGTGTGGGATGCTACTTGCGTTGGCACTCTGGCGGCGTCCCATCTTTCAAGTACGTCCACTACCGCCGGTTCTGCTGCAGCCGAACAGGAGGCCCTCAATCGTCGCAAGTACGCCGCCATCGGAAATAGTTACACATTTGCAGCGTTTGGGGTGGAAACTCTGGGTCCTAACGCTCTAAAACTTTATCGAGGTTTTTTTTTATTGTAGAAGTTCAGCAGACAGGCAGACGGCCCACTCGATGAAAAGTTGTTACCATCGCCTATAGACATTTGCAACACCAAAGGTGCTACAAATGCACTGCTGCTCTCTTTAGGGAGACTGGAACCTGGTCACTAATGCCGGAACACAACTCAAGTTTGTTATGGCGACATACTCTAGACCAGGGGTGGTAGCCATCTAGTCGGGCAAATACCCTATCGCCTGGCTGTGTGTTATTTACTCGCCTCTTACGACAGGCCGCCCGGCCGCAGGAAATTGTATTCTTTCTCCGTTCTTGCACAGATAAATAATCTTATACTAATATATAAAGCTGAACAGTTTGTTTGTTTGTTAGTTTGTTTAAACGCGCTAATCTCAGGAACTACTGGTCTGATTTGAAAAATTCTTTCAGTGTTGGATAGCCCATTTATCGAAGAAGGCTATAGGCTATATATCATCATGCTAAGACCAATAGGAGCGGAGCAGCAATGAAAAATATTTCAAAATCGGGGGGGGGGGGGCTTTGAAAATAAATTCCACACGGACGGCGTCGCGGGCACAGCTAGTATATAATAAGATAATAAGGTGTCGCCGAACGTCTAGTAGACCTCTAGCGCGACCAAAAGGCTGGCGTCTATTTTGCTCAAAGGGTAAGTATTACTATTCCTACTAGCCTGGTAACGCCGCCAGACTGTTGGGAACGTTCCCGGCAAGCGACAGTGGTTTGGGACCAATATTTTATCTATTACTAGCTTCTGCTCGCGACTTCATCCTCGTGGAATAGTTTAAAAAAAGTAAGTTAATAAAAAAACCCCCGATTTTGAAACATTCTTCATTGGTGCTCCGCTCCTATTGGTCTTAGCGTGATGATATATAACCTATAGCCTTCCTCGATAAATGGGCTATCTAACACTGAAAGAATCTTTCAAATCAGACCAGTAGTTCCTGAGATTATCGCGTTCAAACCAACAAACTAACTCTACAACTTTATATATTAGTATAAGATTATGCCCTCTTTTATATTTAGTTCTTGTTTTTAATTCTAAAATAGAAATAAAATAAATAGTAGCAGTAATTCTATCATTGTTTTTCAGTGATTCTAGAGGTCGGAACAATAACACCCAGACCACGGTAGCCGTAGTTTTAATTCGTTTGAACTGTGGGCAGGCAATAAAACACCGAATACGTTTAAACTCATCCCCGGCCAATTGGAAAAGTTTCGAAATGAACCGAAAATTAGTTACGAAGTTGCCGAAAGGTTTTTTATTGTTCAAAAACTGCCCAAAAATTGGCCCACTTAGTCAAAGGGTCCGTTCAGGATCAGTTTATGACTCAAATTTTGGTCGAACATCAGGTATTTTACCTGCACATTCTTCAACATTTTACTCCAAGTCCTTCGCGCTGTGCAGGCTGTTTGCCTTTGGAAGTCTTTACCCGTTGATGTCAGAAAAGCTAAAACACTTGCCATATTGAAAAAAATCTGTCAAAATCCATTACCTTAGTTTAAAATAAAAATATATTTTTCTATTTGTCTTAACTTAGCTATTTACTGTCCACGTTGTTTTTTTTTTTTGAAGTTCAGCAGACAGGCAGACGGCCCACTTGATGGAAAGCGGTTACTATCGTCTATGGACATTTGCCACATCAAAGTTGCTACAAATGCGCTGCTGCTCTCTTAAGGGAGACTGGAACCTGGCCACTAATGCTGGAGAACAATAAATACGGTGTTTTTTTTACTTTATGTACTTATTCTTAAGAATGATTACATTTTGCCGCTTTTAAACTAGCAACTAATTATTATTGTGTAATACTTGCAACAATTCAGAAGTGTTTATGGTAATAAAAGAACAGCTGGTCACTATATTTATAATCAGAGAACCTTACGGTTTTAATAGTACATTATGGTACTAGTGTGTAACATTGGTGATTACCGCCGAGGCGCCATTGAGACTCGAGCCGTAGGCGAGGGTATTAAGAGAGCCGAGGACGGTAATCATCAATACACACGCGTATCATACGACGTTTTTCAACACACTTGTGAATAAGATAACAAATAAAACTCATTTTATTTAGTAGATAATAGTACATTATGGTACTAGTGTGTAACATTGGTGATTACCGCCGAGGCGCCATTGAGACTCGAGCCGTAGGCGAGGGTATTAAGAGAGCCGAGGACGGTAATCATCAATACACACGCGTATCATACGACGTTTTTCAACACACTTGTGAATAAGATAACAAATAAAACTCATTTTATTTAGTAGATAATAGTACATTATGGTACTAGTGTGTAACATTGGTGATTACCGCCGAGGCGCCATTGAGACTCGAGCCGTAGGCGAGGGTATTAAGAGAGCCGAGGACGGTAATCATCAATACACACGCGTATCATACGACGTTTTTCAACACACTTGTGAATAAGATAACAAATAAAACTCATTTTATTTAGTAGATAATAGTACATTATGATACTAGTGTGTAACATTGGTGATTACCGCCGAGGCGCCATTGAGACTCGAGCCGTAGGCGAGGGTATTAAGAGAGCCGAGGACGGTAATCATCAATACACACGCGTATCATACGACGTTTTTCAACACACTTGTGAATAAGATAACAAATAAAACTCATTTTATTTAGTAGATAATAGTACATTATGGTACTAGTGTGTAACATTGGTGATTACCGCCGAGGCGCCATTGAGACTCGAGCCGTAGGCGAGGGTATTAAGAGAGCCGAGGACGGTAATCATCAATACACACGCGTATCATACGACGTTTTTCAACACACTTGTGAATAAGATAACAACAAAAACTCATTTTATTTAGTAGATAATAGTACATTATGGTACTAGTGTGTAACATTGGTGATTACCGCCGAGGCGCCATTGAGACTCGAGCCGTAGGCGAGGGTATTAAGAGAGCCGAGGACGGTAATCATCAATACACACGCGTATCATACGACGTTTTTCAACACACTTGTGAATAAGATAACAAATAAAACTCATTTTATTTAGTAGATAATAGTACATTATGATACTAGTGTGTAACATTGGTGATTACCGCCGAGGCGCCATTGAGACTCGAGCCGTAGGCGAGGGTATTAAGAGAGCCGAGGACGGTAATCATCAATACACACGCGTATCATACGACGTTTTTCAACACACTTGTGAATAAGATAACAAATAAAACTCATTTTATTTAGTAGATAATAGTACATTATGGTACTAGTGTGTAACATTGGTGATTACCGCCGAGGCGCCATTGAGACTCGAGCCGTAGGCGAGGGTATTAAGAGAGCCGAGGACGGTAATCATCAATACACACGCGTATCATACGACGTTTTTCAACACACTTGTGAATAAGATAACAACAAAAACTCATTTTATTTAGTAGATAATAGTACATTATGGTACTAGTGTGTAACATTGGTGATTACCGGATAATAGTACATTATGGTACTAGTGTGTAACATTGGTGATTACCGCCGAGGCGCCATTGAGACTCGAGCCGTAGGCGAGGGTCTTAAGAGAGCCGAGGACGGTAATCATCAATACACACGTGTATCATACGACGTTTTTCAACACACTTGTGAATAAAATAACAACAAAAACTCATTTTATTTAGTAGATAAAAAAAAGTTATATATGAGTGAAAGTTTTATTTATTAAACACGTACGAGTTAAAATTATCTATTTAAATAAGAAGTTGCATGAAATGAGCAAGCAATAGGAACATTAATTTATTTGTTCTATAGAACACGATCTTTTTTTTTTTTGAATAAAAACTTTTTTAAGAACAAAGCAACTCAACCAATAAAATTTAAAAAAAAAATCTATAACTCACTAGTGAGTTATAATGTTTTTTACTCACAGTTTGATAATGGGTGTCATTCTGTGCCTAATTGCGGTGACCATAGAGCCACTTTATGAGCAAGTGTGTTGAAAAAAAAGTTATATATGAGTGAAAGTTTTTAACCGACTTCAAAAAAAGCAGGACGTTCTCAATTCGTCGGGATCTTTTTTTTTGTTTATGTATGTTCACCGATTACTCCGAGATTTATGATCCGATTTACATGATTCTTTTTTTGTTCGACGCGAAATAGCTGCTATTTGGTCCCCTAAACATTTGACATAGTTTGACCTAGTAGTTTTCATTTTATGAACATATTTTATGAAAAAATTTCCATTCCGTTCCATATGTACACCGATTACTCTGAGAGGTATGATCCGATTTAGGTGATTCTTTTTTTGTTCGACGCGAAATAGCTGCTATTTGGTCCCCTAAAAATTTAACATAGTTTGGCCCAGTAGTTTACATTTTACGAACATTTTTTTGTTCCCGTTTCTTGGGACCTATATTTTTTAAGGAGCGCGGCACCTTTTGTAGGTCTACCTATACATAGCTAGACACTAAAAAGTAACAAAAAAAATAAAAAAACTTCGTTAAAAAAACCAAATTCAAAAACTAAAAAGTATAAAATAACTTATTTCTAAAGCTATTATTATTAATATATATTATCTAAAACATCTTGAAGTCGGTGCAAAGTAAATCATAAAAATTACTATATTTTTTTGAAAATTACTAAGCACCGACTTTAAGATATTTTAGATAATACATATTAATAATAATAGCTTTAGAAATAAGTTATTTTATACTGTTTAGTTTTTTAATATTTGAAATCGGTTTTTTCAAACGAAGTTTTTTATTTTTACAGTATAAGAAACTTCCAACATGAAAATAAAATTTAGTGAATACCGTCTATATATTACATAAAATTATAGAGAACTACTTACCGATAAAAAACACACAGAATTAATACAACTATAACATTATTATTCAGTTAAGGAAATGGCCGATTGTATCGTTTAGAAATAAGAGGGTACATAACAAAATTAATCATTAACTTTAAAAAGAAACATGACAAGAACAACTATGCTATTAAATAACTCTAATAATTGTTTACATTTTTATTCACTTAAAAAGATAATATAGTTACGAGTTTAGCGGGACTCGAATTATAATGCCGTTGGAATTATTATAGAGTTTATTAGAACTATACAAACGCGTTTAACACAGGTACAAATATAACCGAACACAACAAGTCCAAACGTAATCCAGAAGGTCGTAATTCAATAAAACGCGAAAAGTCCGTCACTATTAGATTCTCGTTATGCACACACGTCTCGACTTGATCGTGGTTCTCGCTCGACTGCCCCCTCCTTCCATCAGGCCATGGTTTTATACTTCCCGTATCGTAGTCGATATAATCCGAAACACTTGACTAATGAGTCGGCCGCAAGCGGCCATAAACGAGTACAATAAAACAATGGGCTGTTGTCTAGAAACGTATGCCAATAAATAAGTAAACAAAAGAAGACGATCATAAAAGTATTACAATAAGTTCAAATGCCGATAGGTAATAAAATGTGTTTTGTTTCAGATATGCAAGGTGGATTTTGTTTTTGTCGGGACCTGAGTTGTAACAATAATTTAGTATTGTGATGATGATATGGTCGGGATAAGAGAGTGTCTGGGTGAAGGTAAGGAAAGGAATGCTCCGGTGGTTCGGGCATGTGGAAAGAATGCACGATGAAAGAATGACTAAACAGATATACAATGCAAAAGTGGATGGATGCAGAAGTCGTGGAAGGCCACGACACACCTTCCATGATCAAATTGATCGTGTACTAGCAGAAGATGATGTCAGGAGCCTTAAGAACAGACGAGAGTGCATGACAAGAGCTATGAATGTCAAAGAAGCAAGTGAGGTGTGTAAGAATAAGCCTGAATAGCGCTCTGTTGTTCGTGCCTACCCCGCAAGGGAACTGGCGTGAAGCTATGTATGTATGATGATATGGTTGCAGTAGTCCAGTCTAGTAGTATAGTACTATAATCCGACTAAAGAGGCCTGAATAAAGTGTAAAAGAGTGTTTAAGAGCAAGTATTAACCATTTAAACAACTCTAGGAGGCGATTACAATTGCAAATTGCTCTCTTTATTTCACGTCCGCGACGGAACTGCTGCCATTTTGTTTAATTTATACACTCTTGAAGTAGGGTGACACCGTTTTGGCTTACTTCATAGGACTTTGTTTGTATTGTTGTTAGGTTCCTGCGATATAGGCTAATCCTAGTAGAAGCTATGTAACCTTTTTTGTATTTTTTTATTGCAGGAGCTCAGCAGACAAGCAGACGGCCCACTTGATGGAAGGCGGTTACCATCGCCTATAGACATTTGCAATACCAAAGGTGCTACAAATGCGCTGCTGCTCTCTTAATAGAGACTGGAACCTAGTCACTAATGCCGGAACACAATTCAAGGTTGTTTTGGCGACATACTTTAGACCAGGGGTGGTAGCCATCCAGTCGGGCAAATGTCCTACCACCTGGCAGGTGCCACCAACCTATCACTATTATTCCTATTAGTATTTTAAATGCGAAAGTAACTCTGTCTGTCTGTCTGTCTGTTCCGTTTTCACGTAAAAACTACTAGACCGATTTGGCTGAAACTCAGTATATATATATATATATATATATATATTCGATGCCGAGGATGAACATAGCATAGTTTTTATCCCGAAAAGTGGGATAGTTTCCGGGATAAAAATATATTTGTCTCTCTGTTTGTTATTCTTCTATGGAAAGGCAATTGGACCGATTTGGATGAAACTCGGTACATATATAATTATAAAACTTTTACTACTTAAGAATACTTTAGTTAATTTAGGTTATATTTAAATGACTTATTAATCTTCTTAGATTAGATGGTAATATTAATATTCATACAATATATGTATATATATATATATATACTAGCTGCCCGGGCAGACGTTGTTCTGCCCTGAAGAAATAAAATTTAGAACCCGATTCCAGCGCCACCTACCGGGTCCAAATTTAAGCTATCCTATCTTTCAAGTCGGATCAAACTGCACACGGTGTGCAAATTTGATTAAAATCGGTCAAGTAGTTTAGGAGTCCATTGAGGACAAACATTGTGACACGAGATTTATATATATTAAGATATATATATATATATATATATATATATATATATATATATATATATATATATTATATATATATATATATATATATATATATATATACATACATACATACATACATACATAACTTCACGCCAGTTCCCTTGCGGGGTAGGCACGAACAACAGAGTGCCATTTAGGCTTATTCTTACACACCTCACTTGCCTCTTTGACATTCATAACTCTTGTCATGCAAGCTCGTCTGTTCTTAAGGCTCCTGACATCACCTTCTGCTAGTACACGATCAAATTGATCGGATAATGGGATACATTTTGGGATAGATTTATATCAAGGTTATCCCGGAAACTAGGACAGGTTTTGTGATTTTGTCCATTCCATCCACTTGGTCCACTTGGTCCACGTTGTCCATGTTGTCCATTTTGTCATTTTTGACAAGTTTAGTCATTTAAATAGTTTACAGATAGACGCGGGATAGTATAGTTGGCGATATAAAATGAAGTGAATCTTTCGGGGGCAAGTACATACAAATTTAATACAATGTAACGTACCACTAGCTCTTTAAACAAGAAATACGCACTATATGTTAACCCACGGCACAGTCACGGGGTAAACTCTAGTCTTTATATATATAAATTACGTGTCACGTTGTTTGTCCGCGATGGACTCCTCAACTACTTGACCGATTTTAATCAAATTTGCACACCGTGTGCAGTTTGATCCGACTTGAAATATAGGATAGCTTACATTTGGACCCGGTAGGTGGCGCTGCAATCGGGTACTAAATTTTATTTCTTCAGGGCAGAACAACGTCTGCCGGGACAGCTAGTATATATGTAATTATTCTTTACGTGTATATGTGACTGAACTCCTAAACTGCTAGATCGATCTTGATGAAATTTTTCGTGTGTGTTGCAGTGGGTCCAGAGATGGTTTAAATTCGCATTGGTTCCGATAGGTGGCACTGGGATCGGGTCCTAGATTTTTATTTTTTCAGAGCAATACAACTTCTACCGGAGCCACTAGTCTATCTATTATCTATAATATTATAAAATTCTAAACATGCCGGATCTGTACATTGAACCTATTTAAAAAAAAATAACTTGAATAGACTATATAAACGATGGAGAACTCGATGCATTTTTTTTTAGATTTCTTGTCTGTTTAGGATTCACGTAAAAACTAATGCGCCGATTTCGATGCGGATTTCGTTGATCGACAGCTAATTCTTAGACTTAAACTATGCGCTACTTTTTATCCCGAGAATCCTGCGGTAACTTTTCTGGGAATTATTTAAAATGGCCAGATTAAAATAAAATTCAAAACACACATTCAAAAACACACGTCAAAATAATATTTGTATATACTACCTTTTGTCTAGGGCTTTGCTCGCGTATATGTTATCCCACGGAATCCATACATTTTGTCAAGATAAAAAGTAGCCTATATGTGCTATTCCAGTCAATAATCTATCTCTGTGCCAAATTTCATCAAGATCCGTTCAGCCGTTATGGCATGATTGGGCAACAAACATCCATCGCAGCCTTATCATTTATAATATTATTAGTATATATATTAATATGTGAAGCAAAAACTTTGGAACCCTATTTACGAAAATTGCGCGGACGGAGTAATATGACATTTCGCACACTTATAGTTTATATAGAGAAGAAGCGACGAATGCTAATATAAAAAAAAAATGCATAAAAATACATTAAATCCATAAAAAACATTACACACACTACCGTATATTTGACACACACACGCATATATACTCTCGTGTTTATTGTTCAAATCAAATGAACAGTGTAGCCTTGGCGAAATCTGTGATTATAGAAGTATAGTCTTTGACATTAATTATTGTGGTCGAATTTCAAGCACGGGCAACCACTAGCCAGAATAAATATATATAAGATGAGTATTTTTAGATTGTAGTGAAACGGTTACAAGCCAATAGATGGCGCTATGCAATAATTGATGTCACAAATGTTTCCCGAAACATACAGTGGATATATACAAAATTTCAACTATAACATAGGGGCCTAGGCGATTAGCATAAGAGTGTTGCTGGAGAGTTTCTTCCGCCGCTTCTTCTCCTCCAGCTATAACACGTTGCAAAGCGGTAGTAATGATAGACTAGGATCGGCTCCGCCGGCGGAGTCGATGATTAGTCCCCAAATAATCACTTCAGCCTGTTGGCTTAGCTCATTCAGCTTTTAACGGCTAGTTCTCAATATGGAGTCAATCCCCCGCAGCGGTCGAGCCGAGGTCGAACCTCACAGGAGGTGTCTCCTCGAGCGTGCTGCTTCCGGGCTGAACGCCTCCGCTTCCACGGAGTCGGGAAGCCCCCAAAGTCCGGTATCGCTGAAACAGCCATCTGCGGCTATTCAGCTGGGTCCAGCTCCAAAAAAAAGATAGGCCTACGCCTGCGAGGAACAACATTAGCCTCGCTGGAAGATCTTCCTTTGAGACGGAGGAGCATTCCATCTCGCTCCTCCATCCTGTACGGGTCACTCCCTTCAAGATTTAAATCATTTCTTAAAGAAAGTTTTATTTTATCCGTGCAGGAACGGAGAAAGAATACAATTTCCTGCGGCCGGGCGGTCTGTCGTAAGAGGCGACCAAACAACCCTCAGCCAGGTGGTAGGGCATTTGCCCGACTGGATGGCTACCACCCCTGGTCTAAAGTATGTCGCCATAACAACCTTGAGTTGTGTTCCGGCATTAGTGACCAGGTTCCAGTCTCCCTTAAGAGAGCAGCAGCGCATTTGTAGCACCTTTGGTGTTGCAAATGTCCATAGGCGATGGTAACCGCTTATCATCAAGTGGGCCGTCTGCCTGTCTGCTGAACTCCTGCAATGAAAAAAAAAAAAGGGAGAAAAGATAAAAGTAAGAAAAAAAATATTTGAACAAATAGCGACGTACTTACATTCCTGACATGTATCTTAAAAAAAAAAACAAATTTTGAGAATTTGTACGCCGCATTTTCAGCAAACAAGGATTGCACTCAGCCTATTGCTGTGCTGGAATTATACCCGACACAACGCTGATTTTCAGTGCAAACCTTCCTTTCGGCGTAATAGTGAAACGACCCGAATATTTTAATGAGTTTATTTAATTTGTATTTTTTTTAAGTTTATGGCTTGGCAACTAAGCCTTTAAGTCAAGCGCAATTGTGTTGTAGGCTACAATCGGCACCGTATAACGGAGTTCTTGTGAAGACTCGAAAGGCCACATTTGACTATACAGTTCACATTTCTCAACAAAACACATAATTACGACTCCAAAACTATCAATATCCTACAACTGATTGTTCATTTTAGAGTGATTTTACACATTTTTAGAAAATAAAACTGCACAGCACAACGTCTCCTTTCAGTTCCCGCCAAAAACTCCAATTTATAAATTATAATATATACGTACATAGAATAAACAGTATAAATATCTCGTTAACTTTATGGTTTAAATTTTAAAAAAATATAAGGCATACTTGTCTATGTTCTAACAGGCTTGTATGTATATTGCGCATAACAACAGTATATCGATTCATCTTTTTTTTTTTTTTAATCGAATCTAATCGAATATGATCGGATACAGCGATTGTCTACTATTGCCACGTCACTGATCTTAGGGATCCTTAAGCAAATAACAACGGAGTTTTTGGCGGGAACTGAAAGGAGATGTTGTGCTGTGCAGTTTTATTTTCTAAAAATGTGTAAAATTACTCCAAAATGAACAATAGTTGTAGGATATTGATAGTTTTTGAGTAGTAATTATGTGTTTTGTGAGAAATGTGAACTGTATAGTCAAATGTGGCCTTTCGAGTTGTCACAAGAACTCCAATGAATGGCACTAGCTGATTACCTACAGTTCAGCTGTGCTACACATAGGCTTAAGAAAATGAAGAAACTATATTCAGGGCGTTCCACTAGTAGTTCACAACGCTCAAAACGCTCAGATAGCTGTACCACAAGGTGACCGCGATCGTTGTGGTCGTGGCGAAAACGTCACTAATGACGTCATCACTTTCGATCACACAACGCTCACAACGACCCATGTCAATAGGTGGGTCGAATAGCCGTTCCACTTGGGTTTACGATTGTTACGCCAAGAAGCAAGTGGAACGGGAAAACTCGCGGTCGTGAACATGGTCCTTGTGAGTCCCTAATGGAACGTAGCCATTGTAAACTAAGATCTGGCTTAAAGGCGTAGCTGCCAAGCCATAAATCTATTTTCTTTTATTGCAGGAGATCAGCAGACAGGCAGACGGCCCACTTGATGGAAAGCGGTTACCATCGCCTATGGACATTTGCAACACCAAAAGTGCTACAAATGCGCTGCTGCTCTCTTAAGGGAGACTGGAACCTGGTCACTAATGCCGGACCACAACTCAAGGTTATTATGGCGACATATTTTAGACCAGAGGTGGTAGCCATCCAGTCGCGCAAATGCCCTATCACCTGGCCGTGGGTTGTTAAGTCGCCTCCTACGACAGGCCGCCCCAACGCAGGAAATTGTATTCTTTCTCCGTTCCTGCACGGATAAATAGACGGCCTATGTGGTTGAGCGGGCTAAGCCTTTGCCGGCGTATCTCACTGCAACGCAGAGGTTCCGGGTTCGATTCCTGGTATAGTAAATTTCGGAAACGTATTTTCTCCGTTATTTACTATGGTCTGGGTGTCTGGGATCGGCCCCAGAGTAGTCCGTTGTATATTACCTATAACACAAGCGTAACTTGCTTAATTTGGGGGTATACAATCTGTGTGTTTGTCTGCCGATTATTATTATTATTTCACATATATTTATTTATATTCTTTTTTATGTTTTTTTAATACATATATATATATATATATGGCCTAGGGTCCAAGCTACCGGTGGTTAAGGCTCCACAGACAGGAACTTCCTCACAATGCGTGCCGTGCTCAGGAGAACCACCTTCCGCATCTGGCCCTTCACCCATTTACCGAGCGAGAGCCTCTCTAGGTGTCGGTCGAGGCTCTTCGCTATTAGACCGTTAACAGACACCACTATCGGTACGATGATCGTTGAGTCCATATGCCACATGGCCGTAATCTCGTGCGCGAGGTCAAGGTATTTCGTTAATTTGTCAGTTTCAGCTTTTACAAGATTACAGTCATGTGGGATACTTATATCAACAAGCATCGAACGTCTCGCAGATCGATCTATTATCACAATGTCAGACTTATTGGCAACAATAGTTCTGTCTGTGATAATAGATCGATCCCAGTAGAGCGTGATATGACCATTTTCGAGAACTGGCTCAGGGGCATATTTATAATAAGGTACCTCATTCGCTATCAAACCGTATCGAAGAGCAAGTTGCTGATGGATGATCCTGGCTACTAGGTTGTGCCTATGCAAGTACTCGGAGTTAGCAAGACGAGAACAACAGGAAGTAACATGCCTGATGGATTCGCCCGGGCGATGACACGCCCGGCATACGTCGAGCGTGCCGTCCTTCAGGATGCACTTCCTGTAGTTGTTCGTCTTGATAACCTCGTCCATAATTGCACAGACAAACCCTTTATTATTTATTAAATAATAAATAAAGGAAATAACAACAATAATACACGCCTAGTCTCTCTACAGAATTCATTTGTATGTCAACAGACACGCACTTGACCGTTTGCATTTAATTAAATTCAGTTTAGGATTTCCATTCGGTATGCTTATATAAGTGAACCAAAACACATTACAAATATGATAAACAAATCATAATTAAAGTTTATCTTAGTATATATATCGAAGATTTCGTCCGATATATCGCAGACGGTCTAGTCTAGTAGAAGCTGATAATGGCTTTCAAAATCTTCTTAATCTCAGGTAAGATTTTTGACTTTTTTTTGTATTGCGGGAGTTCAGCAGACAGGCAGACGGCCCAGTTGATGGAAAGCGGTTACCATCGCCTATGTACATTTGCGACGCCGAAGGTGCTACAAATGCGCTGCTGCTCTCTTAAGCGAGACTGGAACCAGGTCACTAATGCCGGAACACAACTCAAGGTTGTTATGGCGACATACTCTAGACCAAGGGTGGTAGCTATCCAGTCGGTCAAATGCCCTACCACCTGGCAATACATGACAATGATATATTTCTTCTTTTACATTTTTCGTATTTAAAATGGTATTCATTTTTAGGACAGGTATATTTTTATTTCTAATAATAAATAATAACAGCCTATAAGTCCCTATTAATATTATAAATGCGAAAGTAACTCTATCTGCCTGTCTGTTCTGTTTTCACGGAAAAACTACGGGACCGATTTGGCTGAAACTCAGTATATATATATATTTTCGATACCGAGGATGAATATAGGATACTTTTTATCCCAAAAAATGGGATAGTTTCCGGGATAAAAATATATTGGTCTCTCCGTTGCTTATCCTTTTATGGAGAGAGTATTGAACCGATTTGGCTGAAACTCGGTACATATGCAATTTTAACACCGAGAGAGGCCAAGGGATACTTTTCATCCCGGACGGATAATGGGATAGATTTATTTAAAGGTTATCCCGGAAACTCCACACAACGAAACTCTAAACATCCACTTGGTCCACGTTGTCCATGTTGTCCATTTTGTCATTTTTGACAAGTTTAGTCATTTATGTAGTTTGCAGATAGACGGGGGATGGTATAGTTTGCGATATAAAATCAAGTGAATCTTCTGGGGGCAAATACAGGATAAATTAATACAATGTTACCGCCTATAATGTACCACCAGCTCCTTAAGCAAGAGATACGCACTAGAGGTTGACCCGCGGCTCAGCCGCGGGGTAAACTCTAGTAAATCTATTTTATCCGTGCAGGAACGGAGAAAGAATACAATTTCCTGCGGCCGGGCGGCCCGTCTGTCGTAAGAGGCGACAAAACCACCCACAGCCAGATGGTAGGGCATTTGCCCGACTGGATGGCTAACACCCGTGCTCTGAAGTATGTCGCCATAACAACCTTGAGTTGTGTTCCGACATCAGTGACCAGGTTCCAGTCTCCCTTAAGAGAGCAGCACCGCATTTGTAGCACCTTTGGTGTTGCAAATGTCTATAGGCGATGGTAACCGCTTTCCATCAAGCGCGCCGTCTGCCTAAAAATAAGAAAAAAAAACAGCGAATTCTGAACGTGCAAGTTTTAGAATTTTTTGTCTGTTTGTTTGTCGCGGCAGGATTGTAGTCGCGAGTTAACCGAAGCGGTCATAACCCGCTAGCTGTTGGCAGCGTTTAGCTGTTTAGGTAAGAGATGCGCTGTCAGCGCGACGCGAGCGGCTTGCCACGATTGCATCGCTTGGGCAGCTGGCTGGCCGCTTTGATTGTCATCACTGGCGTCGTTTCTGCGGGTTATATTTGTTTAAGAAGACGCTGCGGTCATTGATGAAGCAATAATTGTTAATCGCTCGTTAATGTTCGCAATTCACTACAAAGTACGTCATTATTGCAACGCGAACGAAGTTCGGTAAGATCTGGATATCTCGTATCGTCCCCAGAGTGGTCTGTCGTATATGACATGAGCGTAACTTACTTAGCTTAATTATTATCTTATATTTCATCAGCTCTCCTCTGCTCGGTGCAGTGCAACCCTCTGGGACAGACAACCATCTGCGAAAGTGGTGCTGGATTGCTACCAAACCTACTGCCAAACTATGGAACAACTGTCTGCGAAGCCGCTCCTAATTATCTAGGACTAGGAGCTCTAGGACATGGCTGGCCAGGTCTTGTCTCGTCGCTCGTCAACCCACTCCCTTCTACCACAGTCTGCGAATCAACTCCCAATTATATGGGATTAGGAGCGCTTGGTTTGGGAATCGGAGGAATGGGCTTACCAAACTTGTTAGGAGTCGGTGGTACTACTGTATGTGATAGTGTCCCTAACGTCGGGCTTGGTTTAGGAGGTTTAGGCGGTCTAGGATTACCAGGATTGTTAGGAGTTGGCAGTGCAACAACTGTCTGCGACAGCGTTCCTAATGTAGGACTTGGCATAGGATTATCGGGTTTATTAGGAATGGGTGGTTTAGGAGGAACTACAGTCTGTGAATCAGCTCCTAATTACGGTTTGAATCATCCACTAGGTTTAACTGGTTGCAGTCATCCAAACTTACCTCTAGCTTTGGCACATTTGGGATTAATCAACCCGTTAGCTCTGCAAGGATTACCTCTAGGGCATAGTTCTTTAGGTAATTTAGGTAGTACTACAGTATGTGATACTGCTCCTAACGTGCTGGGTTTGGGAGGTCTTGGATTAGGTCTAGGTTTGGGGCGTCCTTTTTTATAAGGAACTCCTTCAAATCTCGGAAAGCTGGATTGCTAGCAGTTTCAACTTAGCTCGTCAGCCGACAACCAACTGCATGTTTTAATGACTTGTGTTAAGGTCCCAATAATAATGAAATTGATGACATAGTCTGAAATACCACATCACGGGTATAAGTGGTCAACATGATAATAATCTAGTGATGTGACTTACTATTTAGTCGATATCGATAATGGTTTTCGGCACGCAACAAAATGAGTGTAAAATAGCAACCTTTTTACTTCAAGTAATATTTTGAAAAACATAACTAAAAAAATATCGATGACAGTTGTATTCCGTCACATGCCACAATTTTTAATACTCTCGAGAAGGGCTTGAAAACGGGTAAAAATGTCGAACCGGTTACTCAGGAACTTTTCCCGTTTTGTTCTAACTTTAACCTCAATCATACGATTTTTGGTAATAAAAGTTCGTGAAATAGGTTTTGTTGAATAAACGGTTTTGAACCATTTCACGTTTTCGGTAGCACACAAAGACATATCTAGAGAGACACCGGTTAATGTAGGTTTATATAACACTCTTTTTAAGGTTTACACTCCGAACGAAACAGTTGTCTAAAACCGGTTATAACCTAATAAAATCGGTTAATTTTAAACCGGTTCCAAGCCTTGCTTTTGAGAATAAATTATTGTTTTTTTTTAACACATGATAAAAAAGCAACTGAAGTCATTTTCAATACACAACTATTACAGAAGCAATAACACGAGTGACATCACCTCATACAGGGGCACGAAGTGATGTTACTCATGTTATAAGCCCCTATTGCCATGTTGACCTGCGAATTATACAAGCATATTACCCAGATGTTATCTGTCATTACCCTTTCGTGGACTTATGAATTTAATGAAATGGCAAAAGCATTTGTCATTTTAAAGTTACGATTTCAGAACTATGACTTGTTTATAATAAAAATATATTTATTGGGACTTACTAAGATATTAGCATATTAAAAAATACTTCAGACGAATTCATACAAAGTTTTATCTATTGCAAAATTTCTATCTATCATTTATAAGTTATATTACAGGTTTAAGCTTGATTTACAATAGCGTTAATTATTTATTACGCAGTATATTATTTTTAACAAGTGATACAGGGGCACTAAATTGATTAAAATTTATTCATAAAGTATCGATTTTTATGTAAAATTGGATCGATAACTCTGTAGGGCATCACTAATTGTCAACCGGTTTTATTTTATTTTGTTTTTTATTTCGTTACGATCGTCACTAGCTGGTGATGGTTGTTCCAGCGTTTAGTCGAGCTGAAGGGCAAAGACTTAGCAACTCATCTAATGACAAAATAGCCCTATTTAGGGATATCAGTGTAGGCATCTGTCGCATCACTTTATAGCTTTTCTTGATCTCATAATATAACATATTCGATTTCTAATTTTTAATATTACAGTGTATAAAAAAATAATTTGTGTAATGAGTCTGAATTGAAAAAAAAAAAATTAAATACTTTGGAATCTTGTGTAGATATTTATTATTGGCATAAATAAAATTTATTTATTTGATAAGTGTTTTGTTTTTTTTAAATATTTTTGGTTTGATACTTATAAGTGAATAAATTGTCAAGAAGGTGTCAGTTCACGTAAAGTGACGGATTTTTAAACGTTACGATTCTTAACTTGGTTTTTGTTATTTGGCTATTGAACCATAAGAGCTTGTGTGTACAAATAAAACACATAAATTGCATTCAATTACCCGCAATACATTTTAATTCTCTCAACACTTACAAATATATCTTAAAAATAACAATAAATACAATACTTTGTGACACACACGAGACATGGCAACCAGTTAAATTACATTATTTAAAGTGAATAACCGGTTAAAACCTTTCGACATTTTACTATATTACTTCAAAAATAACTGTGAATCAACATTTAAGAAACCTCTTATAATGTACTATGCAGCATTTAAATTATTTTAATAATCTCATCAAAGAATATTAAACCAGTTTTCATTCCTTCAATGAAGCAGTCAAAGCTTGGAAACTGGAAAATATTTTAACCGGTTAAAGCTAAAGTACGTGAGAGCTATTCTTTTCGGTTTAGGTCAACATTCAACCTCAAACGGTTTTAGCAAAGTTCTTCAAATACTCTTTGTTA
This sequence comes from Dendrolimus kikuchii, assembly GCA_019925095.2. Classification (NCBI taxonomy): domain Eukaryota; kingdom Metazoa; phylum Arthropoda; class Insecta; order Lepidoptera; family Lasiocampidae; genus Dendrolimus; species Dendrolimus kikuchii. The sequence goes on from CM034387.1 coordinate 38,554,938, forward strand.
AATAAACCGGTTGAAACAGTTATAGCCGCCAGCCTACAAGCGCTGCCATGTGATACCGGCAGCAATTCATTCGTGTACAAATACATTGATATTGGAGACTTTTATGTTGTAAAGTAAATCTTTCGCGAAATAAACAGTTTAATGGAGGTTTAAATAACACTTTACGTTTATAATCCGCAAGAAATCTTAAAAAAAAACTGACTTTGACTTTAAGGTTCTTATGTTATTGCATTTCCGTTTAAAACTGACCCGGTCGCTTTAGGCAACTCTCTTGCTTATCCTAAAAATAGACTTTTTGCTTTGGAAAAACTATTCCAAAAATCTTCTAGTTTTCGCTCCGCTTATAATGATATTTTATTAGATTATTGTGGAAAGGATTTCATCGCTCCGCTACGCTCAGAGTATTTACCATTGTAGCCAGACGGTTACGTAAACATCAACCGGTTTTTAATGCTAAAGTACAAATAACAGCCTAATGATGATTCACTTGCTAGCGTGTGCTAAGTATGACACCTTTTTAAAATAATCATATCGTAGCGTTGAAATAAATCCGGTTGAAATAAAAAATTTAAACCGGTTCCGAGCCTCATAGAAGTTATTATTACATAACGTAATTGACGATATCAAGTTAATATGTGACGTGTGTGTATTTGAAACAAATTCTGTTCTTTACGCGCATGGTGGTGGGGCGCATGGATTGCATGGACTGGGGCACGGGCAAGGGTTTGCTGGTGGAGACCCTGCTGGGGCACGGCCGATGGCAGCTGATCCAGTCACCCTGAAGTTGTAGGGTGCATTAGGCCTGAAGACGATTGTGGGTGGCGCTGGTACCAAAATCCTGGCAGGAGTCAAGACCAAGGTATCTGGTGCTGGTACGTGTACTGGTGGGGGTTGTATCTGTAAATAGATTACATAATAATAATATACACTTATTCCGGCGGGGGGCTTTGTGGTCCCGCAGGGGGGCTTTGTGGCGAAGCCTTAGGTGAGTAGCGACGCCTCGTACCTGACTCCGGGGGCCAAGGTAAGGTCCCCGCTTCCGTGCTTGCCTTAACCAGCCGGCACGGAGTGGAGATCGCTAGAGCTAAGACTCAAGCTCCAGGGATGGAAGTGATAAATGGCATTACGTCAGAAGTAGCTTCGCTGAACCTGCAGCCCACCTCTCTACACCCCTTAGTCACTCACACCCATGTTGCCCCTGTCTTCTATGGCATTTTTGGGGCCCATGCAGGGAGTGGCGAGTCACTGTCTGCCTATTTTTCCATGTTCCTTGAACATTACGACAGGCAGACGCCATAGTCCTCATATTCCCAGACCCCCAGTACCACTAACAGTTCATCCCAATAGCCCACTACCTTTTCTTCTCATTTCCTACAATAGTCTTACACTTACCGGGGCTTGTCTTTGGGTGCAATTTTATATGGTGCACACAGATTTAGATTAAATTTGTCAAGGGGCCTCTACGTATTGGGCTTCCCATGGGTGGAGGGAGCCATGGGAAGGCCAACACGTACTCCTCGAGTGGTAGAATGTCTATGGTGGGTTATACTTCGTAAAAAAGGGGATAATGAAAATGGGCTATCGGATTTCTCACTCACAGCGCGAAACACTATTCGCTCAAGTCGATATTCTGTGAGAGCGTGGAATCATATCGTAAAGGTTGGAAACGAAGTAATGGCCCTATCTATGGCTTTACCATGTCAGGTATTGCAAATACCTATAGATGACGTTGACGATGTGTAGTGTGGTATACCTTCATTGGTGGAGGCCTTGGCACGCAAACTGGAGGTGGCCTGACGCAGATCGGGGCTGGCGTGGGAGGCTGGACTGGGGGTACCCTGACGTAGAACGGTGGTGGGGTAGGGGGCTGGATTGGTGGTGGCCTTAAATTAAGAAAAATAAACATCGCTTAATTTTCAAAATCATCACGAATAAATGTACACAAAATAAAAAATTTCTAAATAAGGAGTGGTCCAAAAAACTGATCGAAAAGGTTTCCTCTTCTGCTTTTTTTATTGCAGGAGATCAGCACACAGGCAGACGGCCCACTTGAAGGAAAGCGGTTACCATCGCCTATGGACATTTGCAACACCAAAGAAGCTACAAGTGCGCTGCCGCTCTCTTAAAGGAAACTGGAACCTGGTCACTAATGCTGGAGCACAACTCAAGGTTGTTATGGCGACATACTTTAGACCAGGGGTGGTTGCTACCCAGTCGGGCACATGCCCTACCACCTGGCTGTGGGTTGTTAAGTCGCCTATTACGGCAGGCCGCCCGGCCGCTGGAAATTGTATTCTTTCTCCGTTCCTGCACGGATAACCTTCTACAAATCCTAATCTTCTATAAATTCTTTCTACCAAAGTACCAATTGCACCAGCTCCATCAAAGCCGTCAGTCCATCAATACTTTAATAGCACCTCCCTTCAATCAGGTAGACCGTCAGTCTGTCTGCTGTATTCCAGCAATCATCAGTAGATAAACCCACAGTATATCCCCAAATTAAGAGAGTTACAATTGTTTCATGGATAATATACAATGAACCAATCTGGGACAGATCCCAAACACCGTCATTAAATAAGGGAAAGGTCTTTACCAAATTTACCATATCAGAAATAGAACCCAGAGCCTCTGAGTCATAGCAAGCTTGGCCGCAAAGGTTTAGCCACCACAGAAGCTGTCATAAATTCCAATAAGTAAGTTAAATAAAAGTTTTTCAATTAAGTGTAAGAGGAGATTTACCTGACTACGATGGGAGCAGGCTCTGGTGGTTGAACGGGTGCTGGCTTAACCCAGACCGCTGGTGGTGCTGGGAAACGGATGGTGCCTGGCTGGACGACGATTGGCGGGGGGACAGGGAACCTGATCTGGCCTGGCTTCACTGTCACCGTGCCTGGAATACATATAATAAAATAACCCCAGAGGACATTGTAATCCCGCAGGGGGGTTTGTAATCTCACAAGAGGTTTTGTAACTCTACATAGAGGCTTTGTAATTCCGGTAGGGTACTCAATTTCTGAGGGGAGGGGGTCAAGGGAAGGCTCTGGAAGGACGGGAAAGCTTATGCGATCAGGTGCTGTTCGGATGCTGAGTGCCTCTAATAAGTTATGACTTTAAATTGATGAAACAGCCTTTCAAGAACCCGGGACTATGGCTCTGCGCACTCGAAGGAGTCGTGAGATGCTGGCCGCCAAATTACCCACTAAACCTTACCTCCGCGTCTTTGTGTGGTGCCATGCGGTACACCTTAGGCAATTTACCCAAAATGCTTCGATATATTCAGTCAGAATCCCCGCTATCGCCCGAAAAAACCTCCAACAAGTTCGCGTTGGTATAAGCCTTAACTTTTGTTGCTAAAAGGTAGAAAAAAACTGTAAAAAAGTTCCTATCTCTTTAAGCAATAACCGGTTTGAATTTTGACTTCCCGGTTTCTAAGTCTTGGTGGATATTATATAAAAGGTAACCCTGAATAATGTTGCCAAGACTTACCAGCTGGTGCTTGCCCGTACAAATAGTTCACAGGCTGCTCGCATGGGTTGCACAGTCCTATTTGGACTACGTCAGAGCAGTCGCATGGTGGAGGACAGGCGCATGGGTCGCAAGGTGGGGGGCAAGGGTTGCAAGGTGGGACGCAAGGGTCGCAAGGTGGCGGGCACGGCGGCTCGTTGTCGGGCAATGGCTGACCCGTTACTGTGCCGATTATTAGAACTGGAAAGAGTTATAACCACGTTAAAATTATGAACCAAAGAGTAATACTATCTATCCGTGCAGGAACGGAGGAAGAATTCAATTTCCTGCGACCTATAGAGATATAAGAGCTATGAATGTCAAAGAAGCGAGTAAGGTGTGTAAGAATAAGCCTGAATGGCGCTCTGTTGCTCGTGCCTAACCTGCAAGGGAACTGGCGTGAAGTTATGTATGTATGTATGTATATATATATATTAAAAAGATACATACGTAATATACACGTACAAACACATACCTACAAAATATATAAATGTTTATAAATAGTAAGGTAATTATATATTTCATAACATATAATCGAATACAATGCAAGAAAACTTAACTTATTTGTATTGTATTCTACTCATAGTCCCTCAAGACTGTAAGTAGAATACTGAGCCTAGATCACCGTCTTCTATGGGTAGGGTGCCCAGAAGGCTGGCTAAGTTTCCTCGCTGGATCGCCATACTGATCCGTTGGCCGAGGTAAGCACCAGCCCTCTGATCACCCTGATGTTTATAAATTAATTTAAATATCATATTCCAACGATAGGTAGTATTTTTTGATCATGGTTTTAAATATCGGTAGCAATTTTGCTTGTCTGATAGCAACAGTTAAGTTTATATTTAGGTATTATAGATTATTAGTTAATAATACTTACATACATACATACATAACTTCACGCCAGTTCCCTTGCGGGGTAGGCGCGAACAACAGAGCGCCATTTAGGCTTATTCTTACACACCTCACTTGCTTCTTTGACATTCATAACTCTTGTCATGCACGCTCGTCTGTTCTTAAGGCTCCTAACATCACCTTCTGCTAGTACACGATCAATTTGATCATGGAAAGTTTGTCGTGGCCTTCCACGACTTCTGCATCCATCCACTTTTGCATTGTATATCTGTTTATTCATTCTTTCATCATGAATTCTTTCTACATGTCCGAACCACCGGAGCATTCCTTTCCTTACCTTCACCCCGACACTCTCTTTCAGACCAACTCTCTTTCTTACTTCGGCATTACGAACGCGGTCCGCGAGCGTCACTCCGCAGATTTTGCGCAGTGCTCGCATCTCGACCGCGTTTACTCTACTTTCATGCTCTTTCTTCCATACCCAACTCTCGCTTCCATACGTGAGCGTAGGTACCAGTAGTTAATAATACTATAGTTTAATCTCGTTAGAAAAAGTACAATATGAAGCTAGTTGATGTAGTTCTCTCGAATCAACCTAGTGAACCATATTGTTTGGATATCATAATTCTGAAATTATATTTGCACATTTAGTTATGAAATTGAACCTAAACAAACAGCCGGAGGGTTTGTAAACCTGTAATTAAACTATCCTCGTATTTGTATACGTTTGAACAAACTGAGACGTACCTGAAACTCAGGTTTGGCTTGTTGAATTTGGTAGTCAATTTTAGCTGTGTTGTACCGTCATTTTTGGGGCTATGAAATTTTGGCACAAATAGAACTCTTAGATAGATAGACTTTATTGTTCACCATATACACATAAAGTAAGTCATTAAGGGAAGATTTATATTAGACCGGGCCGTGTCCGGGGCGTGCCGCGTACGTGGCCCGGACGGGGCACGGATTTGAAACGTTACATACATTTTGTATGAAGCTGTTTATATTACACAGTGCAGGATACGTGTCCCGTCCGGGCCCGGACAACGCTCGTCTACACCACTGTTGTTGCACGGCCCCGCCCCGGCCCCTCCACGTCCCATCGTAATACGAATACTCTTCCGTGCAGCGTACGGGCCAAGCATGGAAATGATTGCTACTTTTAGGGAAGATTTATATTAAACCGGGCCGTGTCCGGGGCGTGCCGTGTACGTGGCCCGGACGGGGCACGAATTTGAAACGTTACATACATGTTGTATCGCCCGTGATTTATATTAGACCGGGCCGTGTCCGGGGCGTGCCGTGTACGTGGCCCGGACGGGGCACGAATTTGAAACGTTACATACATTTTGTATCGCCCGTGATTTATATTAGACCGGGCCGTGTCCGGGGCGTGCCGTGTACGTGGCCCGGACGGGGCACGAATTTGAGACGTTACATACATTTTGTATCGCCCGTGATTTATATTAGACCGGGCCGTGTCCGGGGCGTGCCGTGTACGTGGCCCGGACGGGGCACGAATTTGAGACGTTACATACATTTTGTATCGCCCGTGATTTATATTAGACCGGGCCGTGTCCGGGGCGTGCCGTGTACGTGGCCCGGACGGGGCACGAATTTGAAACGTTACATACATGTTGTATCGCCCGTGATTTATATTAGACCGGGCCGTGTCCGGGGCGTGCCGTGTACGTGGCCCGGACGGGGCACGAATTTGAAACGTTACATACATTTTGTATCGCCCGTTTAGCACCCGGTGTAATATAAACGTGCAGCACGGAGTGGCTCCGCTCCGGCCCCGCCCCGGCCCGGACACGGCCCGGTCTAATATAAATCTTCCCTTACAGTCATTTCGTGTCAAGGCGGGAACAAAGGGCGGCCTTATCGCTTTAGAGCGATCTCTTACAGACAACCCGGGCTGTGGATTGTGTGAAAGGGATCGAGAGTGTATGACGGTGGTGTGCAAATCAAATACATGTAATTAATAGGATACATAGATATTACACTATTACATACATACATACGTAATACCGAAGTAAGAAAGAGAGTTGGTCTGAAAGAGAGTGTCGGGGTGAAGGTAAGGAAAGGAATGCTCCGGTGGTTCGGGCATGTGGAAAGAATGCATGATAAAAGAATGACTAAACAGATATACCTACAATGCAAAAGTGGATGGATGCAGAAGTCGTGGAAGGCCACAATACACCTTCCATGATCAAATTGATCATGTACTAGCAGAAGACGATGTCAGGAGCCTTAAGAACAGACGAGCTTGCATGACAAGAGTTATGAATGTCAAAGAGGCAAGTGAGCTGTGTAAGAATAAGCCTAAATGGCACTCTGTTGTTCGTGCCTACCCCGCAAGGGAACTGGCGTGAAGTTATGTATGTATGTATGTATGTATGTATGTATGAATGTGTTTTATAAAGATACATAATTTTATTTATGATTTAGTAAAAAAAAACCAAAGACATTGAAACTAATTATTTAAAATTATTAGAACTAGGCATGTTGCTGAATAGTTCCTTGCGCCACTTCTCTTCAAGCCATAACATATTGCGAAGCGGTGGTAAATTAGATTAGGCTCCCGTAGAGTAAATAATAACCATAAACAAAATAAAACTAAACCATCAAAATAAACAAGTTGGCGGTACGCCATATAAAACTTTAACAATACTCATTGACACTTGACAACTTTATCTTCCGTGATCATGGCTACTGGAAAGCGGCCGAAGCGTCGAAATAATAAAAATCAAATAAATAACCGCACTTGAACCCGTTAAAACTTAGTTTTATTATAGATTAGGAACGCGGTCCGCGAGCGTCACTCCGCGGATTTGGCGCAGTGCTCGCATCTCGACAGCCTTTACTCTACTTTCATGCTCTCTCTTCCATACCCAACTCTCGCTTCCATACATGAGCGTATGTCACGTTGACGTTTCTAATTGACGTTGACATTTGATGCTTGAAGTTATAGTCGCGTTCGTGACATATACCCATCTTATATAATTAAAATTGAATCCTATAGCCATTAGTGGCTTGGGCCTGGACCCATATGTTTATACTTAAAAGCCGAATTGCCGAGATTCACGGCTGACTTTGAGATACGCCTGAACGCTGAGGACTCTTCGCGCTCTATCTCAAAAATAGTAAATTGTATACAACATTGTTTAAATCAAAACTTTTAGACAATTTATGCTCTACAATTTTTATAATTTCAAGCATAGGAAACGAGGTATTTCCAAAAAAAAATTCAGGACCTTTGGCCTTGAATATCTTAATTTTAAATATCATCCGTTATCCTCCATGGCACTGTACCAAGGGTGTGGATCAAGAGTGTGGTGGTCTGGTTCTTCAGGAAGGGTGATAAGACCCTCTTGAAGGACTATAGGCCCATCTCACTCTTGAGCCACGCCTATAAGTTGTTTTCATGGGTCGTTACGAATCGCTTCGCTAGAAAACTTGAAGAGTTCAAACCACCGGAACAGGCTGGGTTTTGAAAAGGCTATAGCACCGTAGAATAGCTTCCCCTGAGCGGGGAGATGGCTGCCGGGCCCTACATCCGACAATGTGAACAGTGTCATACTTACTCATAGGCGAACGAGATCCCACATCCAACATTTCTTGTCGGCGCCAAGCCAAGCGTGAACAGCTTCATATAAAATGTTTTGTCACTAGAGTAACCGATATTTTTTCAGGCCCGACACCCGACTAATGTGAACGGGCAGTTATTTGACTGGAGTATTAGGGATTCTATTTTTACTAAAATGGCTAGGGCACTTTGAATAGCGAACATTATTTAAAAAATAAATTAATTCACTCACCAGATAACCATATAACTTTGCCCCTCGCCATCTTTCGGTCGTCTGATAGAAAAATCCTAAGACATCCTCCTTTTATACCCGAGAAATTCTATTTTCAAATCCAATTTAAAAACGTTCTTTATTTCCGTATTAATAAATTCCAAGTTTAAATATTTCATTTTTGATGTTTTTTCAAGATGAAATATTTAATAATGGTCGGACAGATATTTGCAAAACATTTTTTTTACGTTCTACCCGATTTAATTTGGTGTGTGTTTTTAATATTTTCTTTTAATATTTACCTAACATTAACTGATGCGATTGTAAATCGTTAATATAACGTGCTTTATCGAATTAATTTTTTGAAGTGAAACTTCTTTACAGTCGTTGTGATTTGAAACTCGATGAAACGAAAAAGCGACACTAAAAAGAGATAAAAACATAAATCTATAATACATTATATATTTACAACTTAAACACTGTGCTCGTACAGATAGGGTTCGAAATGTTTTAAAGTTTTTAAACTTAAATACTTCAAGAAGCTGACAAGTATTTAAAAAAAAATTGTTTGCAGTACCATAAATAATCGAATACAATAAAAGAAAACGTAACTTATTTATATTGTATCCTACCCATAGTCCCTCAAGACTATAAGTAGAATACTGAGCCTAGATCACCGTCTTCCATGGGTAAGGTGCCCAGAAGGCTGGCTACGTCCCTCGCTGGATCGCCATACTGATCCGTTGCCCGATGTAGGTAGGCACCAGCCTTCTGATCATCTGAAGAGCCAATGAGTCGTTTTGATAAATTTTGTTAGAAGCTCATGGCTGAAGCTGAGGCTCTCAATTTTTAAATTTAGAATCCCTCCTACGCCTTGCCACACTTTGTTTCACTTCTTTTACTTGTATGTGTAATACACACACATAACTTTTTTTTAAATGTCGAACTTTGCTAACAGCGTATCAACCAATTGAAAGTGGTTAACAGGGGTGTAAACAACGCATAGCCACGCATTTACGGTGGAATGAAATTTTGCCTTGGTACATGGAAGACGTCGCCATTTTGTCGTCGGATTCGTATGCGGTGTTAAAAATACAGACATGGAAGAAATATAAGATTTTTGGGATGTGCAGTGAGTTGTCGAAACAAACTAAATGGCGCCCGCCCTGAAAAGAAATTGCTATTGTTCGAATGATTGGTTAAGAGGGTTTCCGTTAATGTGTGATATTCCCTTCTGAAGTCAAGGCTGATTCTTAGTCAACGGGTGCTTGCGTCAGTCAATTTTATTTATATATTGTTTATTCCCAAACATTTACGCAACAACTGAAGGCAACAAAATTATACTAGTAGCTTCGGCGGTTTCGTGTGTATGGGATTTTTTTTACCTGCGGAATCCACACACACACCAGGGGTCCACAATTGATATACAATTCCCAAAGTGGCCCATGGGTTCAGCTGCACAGAACTGGGACTAAATCCAAACCATAAATTGCATGATGATAACTCCATTTATTATTTATAAAATCAGAAGTAAACACTGGAATGATGATAACAATTCGGTCGCCTCTTTGGTTGAGCGGGCTAAGCCATTGACGGCCTACCTCACTGCAACGCGGAAGCTTCAGGTTTCATTCCTGGCTTGGTAAATTTCGGAAACGAATTTTCTCCGTTATTTACTATGGTCTGGATGTCTGGGATCGGCGGGTATACAAAGTGTCTGCCAATTTATTTATTATTATCTATTTATAGATAATTTTTATGACATGTATATTAAAAAAATGACCTAAATTTATTTCCTAATTGTAAATGTTGTGGACAGAGAGCACCCCTGAACCCGCCCGCCAGAGCACACCTCTCCACGTCTTGCATACCACCGACGCTCATAGCTCGCACAGTTAGCAGCTATGCGTCGGATGTAACGTGGGATATAGAAGCGGCCTTGGAGGCCGGAAATGTTCACTCACCTGCTCATTCGCTTCACATTGCTCACGTACAATAGCACCAATACGCTCTCTCTGTATTTCTTCTATGTATAGTGTAATTGTAAATAAAGCCATTATTAAGTCATACAATTCCACATCGAGTTTTATTTGAAAGAAGCAACTGCTACGAATAGTAAAAATGTATTGATTTGATATTCGTATAAACTAAAACAAGGCGAGGCGAACTGTATAAATGTATTTTATAACATCTAAAGCGGACGAGAAGGAATAAACTTAAAACATTTTTCGATGTCAAACATATATTAAGAATTTTTCAATTACAATAAACAATGGCACAATTCAAATACTGATGTCAGGAGCCTTAAGAACAGACGAGCTTGCATGACAAGAGTTATGAATGTCAAAGAAGCAAGTGAGGTGTGTAAGAATAAGCCTGAATGGCGCTCTGTTGTTCGTGCCTACCCCGCAAGGGAACTGGCGTGAAGTTATGTATGTATGTATGTATGTAAGAAGAGAGAGGATGAAAGTAGAGTAAACGCGGTTGAGATGCGAGCACTGCGCAAAATCTGCGGAGTGACGCTCGCGGACCGCGTTCGTAATACCGAAGCAAGAAAGAGAGTTGGTCTAAAAGAAAGTGTCGGGGTGAAGGTAAGGAAAGGAATGCTCCGGTGGTTCGGGCATGTGGAAAGAATGCATGATGAAAGAATGACTAAACAGATATACAATGCAAAAGTGGATGGATGCAGAAGTCGTGGAAGGCCACGACACACCTTCCATGATCAAATTGATCGTGTACTGGCGGAGGGTGATGTCAGGAGCCTTAAGAACAGACGAGCGTGCATGACAAGAGTTATGAATGTCAAAGAAGCAAGTGAGGTGTGTAAGAATAAGCCTGAATGGCGCTCTGTTGTTCGTGCCTACCCCGCAAGGGAACTGGCATGAAGTTATGTATGTATATACAATTCCAATACAAAAAAAGCATAATTTTAAAGGAGTTTCTCTGTCGCCAACTACATCTTTATAAATGTATCTATCCATTTTCGTTGCGATAAAATGAAATTGTATCTGAGAAAGAGACAGACTTAGACAGAGAGAGAGAGAGAGCTTTGTTTAAGGAATACAAGTGTGGAGGTTCTAGACACCTCCGGGTCGACAGTTTGTGATAAATAAAAATCCAGAGGTCATCGATAGTGTATACTTGTTTATTCCCATAGGCAGAGCGTTACGAAAGAACTCATTTAACTACAATAATTCGTATTAATCATTTACAATAGTTTTGCCGGGAATAAAAGTACTTTTATATATGAGTCATAATATGACAGCATTAATTATTATTATTACTTATTTAGGTTTATGGCTTGGCAGCTAGGCCTTTAAGCCAGATCTTAAGTTACAATATAGTTTCTTCATTTTCTAAGCCTATGTGTAGCACAGCTGAACTGTAGGTTATCAGCTGGTGTTCGGAGTTCTTGTAACAACTCAAAAGGCCACATTTGACTATACAGTTCACATTTCTCGCAAAAACACATAATTACTGCTCAAAAACTATCAATATCCTACAACTATTGTTCATTTTAGAGTAATTTTACACATTTTTAGTAAACAAAACTGCACAGCACAACATCTCCTTTCAGTTCCCGCCAAAAACTCGTATGACAGCATTGTTTTTTCTTTTTGGTTAGTGATGTGACGCGCAACTAGTGCTGTCGCCACACAAGTGCGTTCTTCCCCGTGCACTACAGAGACCTGATGCTTGAACGCGTCCTGCATCTCACTCACTGTCTACGGACGTTTCTAGCTGACAAAAACATCCAGACGTCAGATTTCTATCGGACGTCCGAACGCTCAAGTACTGTCCAAGACTATGTTCGCAACTTACGTCCGATAGCTTATATAGTTATTATATAATCTAGTAGCTAGTAATATTATAGTTATCCGCGCAGGAACGGAGAAAGAATACAATTTCTTGCGTTGAGGCGGCCTGTCGTAAGAAGCGACAAAACAACCCACAGCCAGGTAGTAGGGTATTTGCCCTACTGGATGGCTACCACCCCTGGTCTAGAGTATGCCGTCATAACAACCTTGAGTTGTGTTCCGGCATCAGTGGCTAGATTCCAGTCTCCCCTTAAAAGATCAGCAGCGCATTTGTAGCATATTTGGTGTTATAAATGTCTATAAGCCTTGTGCTTTATAAAGCACAGGTGAGGCCGCATATGGTGTACTGCTCACACCTTTGGGCTGGAGCACCTGCATACCAACTTAATCCCCTGGACAGTATTCAACGTCGAGCCGTTCGCGTTGTTGATGATTCCATACTCATAGACGGTTTAGATACGCTTGGCCTTAGGAGAGATTTTGCTTCTCTCTGCGTATTCTACCGCTTGTATCACGGGGAGTGTTTCGAAGAACTGTTTAGAATGGTGCCTTCGTCCTCTATCTACCATCGCATCGCTCGCCATCGGTTGGGAATTCACCCCCACTACCTTGAGCCGCTTCGCTCATGTACGCAACGGTTCTGTAGAACGTTTCTCTCGCGTACGGTGGGGATTTGGAATGAGCTCCCAGCCGAGGTTTCCCCACAGCGCTACAATATGGAGTTTTTCAAAAAGGGTGTCATAAAATTTCTTCGAGGCCGGCAGCGCGTTGGTGACATCTGTGATGTTGCAAACGTCCATAGGCGACGGTAACCGCTTTCCACCAGGTGGGCCGTCAGCCTGTTTGCTGTACTCTAGCGATAAAAAAAAAGTAACTGCTTAAATATACAGTTGTAAAATTTGATCCGCAGTAGCCGTGAGCACGGAAAACAAAGGTGTCGAGTGTCACTGAGGAGTTTTTGGCGGGAACTGAAAGGAGATGTTCTGCTGTGCAGTTTTATTTTCTAAAAATATGTAAAATTACTCTAAAATGAACAATAGTTGTAGGATATTGATAGTTTTTGAGTAGTAATTATGTGTTTTGTGAGAAATGTGAACTGTATAGTCAAATGTGGCCTTTTGAGTTGTCACAAGAACTCCGTTGAATGGCACTAGCTGATTACCTACAGTTCAGCTGTGCTACAAATAGGCTTAGGAAAATGAAGAAACTATATTGTAAACTAGGATCTGGCTTAAAGGCCTAGCTGCCAAGCCATAAACTTAAATAAATAAAACAAGTGTCACTGAATAATGTTAAAGTTTTATTTAGGCTACCGCCAACTTGGTCGTTTCAATTATTTAATTTTTGTATATGGTTATTATTTACTCTTATTCTCGCCCAGTCGGTCGCCCCAAGTACTGGTGGAGAGACACTGAGTGGAGGCTGACTTGTGTGAGCTTCAAGTCCGTAACTGGCAAGAGTCGCACAAGACAAAAACAGGTGGCGTGTTCTCGTCTCGGAGGCCAAGACACGTTTTGGGTGGCTGAGTCAACGGAGTTAGTTATTTTATTTACTCTATGGGAGCCTAATCTAATTTCATATCGCTTAGAGTAAATAACCATAAACAAAAATGAAATAGTTAAAATCAACAAAGCTTGATAGCTTGCCACAATACACAACGCGGTGCTGGTACCTACGCTCACGTATGGAAGCGAGAGTTGGGTATGGAAGAGAGAGCATGAAAGTAGAGTGAACGCGGTCGAGATGCGAGCACTGCGCAACATCTGCGGAGTGACGCTCGCTTACCGCGTTCGTAATACCGAAGTAAGAAAGAGAGTTGGTCTGAAAGAGAGTGTCGGGGTGAAGGTAAGGAAAGGAATGCTCCGGTGGTTCGGGCATGTGGAAAGTGGATGGATGCAGAAGTCGTGGAAGGCCACGACACACCTTCCATGATCAAATTGATCGTGTACTAGCAGAAGGTGATGTCAGGAGCCTTAAGAACAGACGAGCGTGCATGACAAGAGTTATGAATGTCAAAGAAGCAAGTGAGGTGTGTAAGAATAAGCCTGAATGGCGCTCTGTTGTTCGTGCCTACCCCGCAAGGGAACTGGCGGGAAGTTATGTATGTATGTAAAATCAACAAATTGGGGGTAGGCTAAAAAATAACTTTAACATTACTCATTGACACTTTGTCTTCCGTGATCACGGCTACTAGAAAGTGGTCGAAACGTCGGTATAAAAATTAAATAAAATATCCTTCCTATAATTCTCACCTTTTGTCCGAGTTTTTTTCAGTAGTAAAATAAAACAACATTTCTTTAATATATATACAACATAATATATTATATTAGACATAATTACATAAATAAAAATAATTAAGATTATATTTGTAAGCACTAATTAACAATTAAAATTATCACGGGTAAACACTACAATTAAAATTTCAATCCATTTAAACTAGCACAGATCATTTGTTATGAGATCAAAGTAGCAGCACAGAAAAGTCTTTAATAGTTAACTGAAAGTTTATTATTGCCTTTTTACCTCTCACTATATATACTTAACTGGTTAAAATTTAACAAAAAAAAATATATATTTGAAATGATAGTTTTCTATCAATAATAAGACAGTCTTATAGTAAGAGAAAAACCCAACATGTGTAGTTTATATTGCTAGGCATGGCGCCAGCGAGCCACTGGTGACAAGCGGCAAACAGTATACACGCTTTTTCATACATTTTGTAGGGACTCGCCGCACAAGTATTGCCGGTGGCTACAGCGGTAGCCGCGACTCGCCACTTGTAGCTGCTACGAGCGACACGCAACATCGTCGCTGCTACAAAAGTGGCGGTGGTGCGCGACAGGCTTAGACCTTTCTGTATTTAAAGTTAGTCTATGATCGGGATGTCCTTAGGAGCTATATAAAATCTTCATTGAGAAAACAGAGTAGACCATCCGCTCACTTGGGCAAGGATTTTTAAGTCTAGGAGAAGATTCTTTCAGTTCTTAAACATCCCGGTTTTTCATTAATTTAAGAGCAGGGACATGGGCAAGGACATGGGGTCCTGGAACCCTGAAAAGCTGATGCTGATAAGCAGAAAGTTGGTGGCTGGATGTTATTAGGCCTTGGCTGCTTGACTAAGATCTGAGGTGGGTTAAACGGCTCAGGAGCTTGCTGAGTAACGCAGATCGGCTTCAGCTGTATCGCAGCCGGTTTCGGGGGCTTGACGAAGATTGCCGGTGGCTGGATAGCTGACAGAGGACATGGTCTTGCCAATACAGGTGGGGGAGTGATCGGAGAAAGCGCTGGTGGCCTGACAAAGATCGGCTGAGGAGTCACTGCCGGTACAGGTGGTGGTTGAACAGTGATAGCTGGTGGAGTGATCGGCGGTTGCTGTCTTGGCCTGATCAAGATTGGGGGAGGCTGGATGATGACATCAGGAGACTGGGCGATGTAGAAGGTTCCGCCGGATACAGGGATTTCTTGGAAGCCGGCTTGTTTCAGGCGGTCGTGTATTTGGTCCTTCTGCGTCTGGACCTTCACAGGACCGTTTCCACAGGATGCTGGAACGAATATTACATTACATTAAACCTTCTTTCTCTCCTGCTGTTTTCAGTTTCATTCTTTACAAGAGGTCCCGGTAGACGTTGTCCTACCCTGAAATAATAAAAATCTAGGAGCCGACACCCAGCGCCACCTACTGGCTCCAATTTGTTTTTATTTTTTATTGCAGGAGTTCAGCAGACAGGCAGACGGCCCATTTGATGGCTACCACCCCTGGTCTAAAGTATGTCGCCATAACAACCTTGAGTTGTGTTCCGGCATTAGTGACCAGGTTCCAGTCTCCCTTAAGAGAGCAGCAGCGAATTTATATCAACTTTGATGTTGCAAATGTCCATAGGCGATGGTAACCGCTTTCCATCAAGTGGACCGTCTGCCTGTCTGCTGATCTCATGCAATAAAAAAAAGAAGTAGGTCTTTCGCCCCAGGTTAACACTCTGCTCTTATATGTAATCTTCTCTCATACCGGTAATTTCATGTCTTCGCCTACAAAAGTTAAAATGACATACTTGGCCTGGCCTCGCAAGGGTCGCATGGACACGAGCACGGCTGCTGGCATGGGTCACACGGACACGGCGGACACGTCGGACACGGCTGTTGGCAGGGGTCACACGGGCACGGCAGACATGGCGGTTGGCAAGGGACACACGGGCATGGCGGACACGGTGCCTGGCATGGGCACGGACACGGGCACAGGCATGGAAAGGGGCAGTCCTGTGGCGTTGGCGCTGCAGCCGTTGATGCTATCAGTGCTGGAAATGTAAATAACAGATTTCAATTGAAAGTTTGCATTTACTTTGAAGTATCAAATAGAGAACGCACCATACAAGGTAATCTTAAAATAAATTAAATATTAAAAAATCAAATGGTTCAGGTGCCTTTGGGACATCTAGCTGGAACAAAGTTTTGAAGAACATCGAAGGCCATCAGAGGCCATCTGTACGGTTTGTTACATCTGAGGATATTAAATAATTAGATGAAATAACTTTAACTATGATTTATTGATATTTACTTAATACTAGATGTGATATGATATGATGTATGAGTAACATGTACGCGAGTCGCGGTGCTTTTACGTGAACTGTCAATAATAACGCGTGCTCGCGTAAATGCTGATTGTGCATTCTGTACGGTTACACCGTACACCATCAAAGGCCATCAGAGGCCATCAGAGGCCTTCGGAGGCCATCAAAGGCCTTCGAAGAAATTGTATAGTAATATAATAAGGGCAACTAAAAGACGTTCTATTTTCAAATCAGCGTACAGTACACTAATGGATATTATTTCATGGCGTTAAAGTTCGAAATTGCGCGATAATATACAGCGGTCAGCATTTTTCAATTCGTTTTAAAACTTTTTTTCGTCTAGCTCCCCGTTTGCCGAGTAACGTGCGATAAGGAACTTCGTTCCTATAAACTATAGTTTAGACAAATTTAAATTTATATAGAAAATCCAGTACCAGAATGCTATCAAGTGGAAACGTTCCCAAGAGACTGGCCGCATTTCCTTTTTGAATGGCAACGCTAGTGAAGGAAACTTAACTTATATATTTAAATATAATCCCTTAAGAATACTAAACCTAGGTCATCGAAGTTAGATTGTAAATTAAATTGAATTCAATTTGTACTTACATACATACATACATAATTTCACGCCAGTTCCCTTGCGAGGTAGGCACGAACAACAGAGCGCCATTTAGGCTTATTCTTACACACCTCACTTGCTTCTTTGACATTCATAGCTCTTATCATGCACGCTCGTCTGTTCTTAAGGCTCCTGACATCACCTTCTGCTAGTACACGATCAATTTGATCATGGAAGGTGTGTCGTGGCCTTTGTACTTACAACCCATACATTATATATAGGACCAACTAGAAACTAAACTGAAACCAACGTAAAGAGAATTGAAGACATGAGTAGATGAAGGATTTATGTGACATTAAAAAAAAATACGTTAAAGAAAAATGTAATGTGTAAAATATGTAATTTAAACAGACAAGGAAACCATATTAGAACTTAAAACTACGCTTTTTGAATTTGATTTTGAAAATAGTAAGTAATGAAGGAGTTATATGTGTAGCAAAGTGATAGTAAAAGAGCTTTGTAGGCCAATTTATCAATATTTACCAATTGTAACATATCCCTTTCATTCACTCATGTCTTTAATTATCAAAATCGGTTAAGAAACAAAAAAATTGCAGAATATATATATAAAATATATATTTACACGACGAATTGAGAACCTCCTTTTTTAAACTCGGTCAAAGAGATAGTTGTATGCAGTAACAATCCGTAAGGGGTCTATTCGGACATAATATGCCTATTCCGGTTCTGGCTCCAACACCTTTGGCCTTTTGGATAGTTGCCATCGACAACAACAACTACATTCAAAATACGTAAACGTCACATGAACAGTGACACATAAAATGTCACTCTTACGAACTTCAAGTCACTTCATTACTTCATTCTATACGTTCAACAATTACCAGCGTAACGAGTTATACGAATTAATACGAAAAAACCCTCTCATTTTGGTTACCTCCGTTGCTGTGTCTACAGGGTCTATGTGATAAAATAGTTTGGAGAGCATTGCTTTAGATGATCTTAACATAAAATATATAAAAAAATCTTTACCTATAATACCCAATGCCGTTACACGCCCCATATTTGACAGCTTTGTGTGAATCCCATGAGGAAATAGCCACTTTATATATTACAAAGATATTTTCAAATCAATTATTCATGGACAGTTATTTTAGAATGCTTCAGTGAATGTTAAGGTGGACTGTAATGTTTATTCATAAACTTATTTAAGCATTTATTAATATGATACAGATTCCTTGAAATTAATCATGAAGATTTTCATAGATTCGGTCCCCTTATTCATATTCGGTGACAATCAGCTGTTTCAAATAAAGATCGCCATCTTGCCTCTTAGCAGTTTCTTAAACTTGACGTTGGTTATTTTTGACAGTTACTTTATCACCTCTTATCCTTAAGAGGAGTTTATCATCCGTGCAGGAACGGAGAAAGAATTTCCTGCGGTCGGGCGGCCTGTTGTAAGAGGCGACAAAACAACCCACAACCAGGTGGTAGGGCATTTGCCCGACAGTATGGCTACCACCCCTGGTCTAAAGTATGTCGCCTTAACAACCTTGAGTTTTTTATTTATTATTATTACCATATCTACGGACTCGAGTCCCGTACCTTTTTTTACTACTTAATTTCTATGAAAAATTTTAGAGTCCATACACGCTTATTGTTTATTTTTGTTACTGTGTGTGACATTAATTTAGGGATTTTTATGTTATGGTGTACCTTAAGATTAACTTATTATATTAATTTATCCTATTTTTAGTACTAAACTTATACTAATGTAGAGACTTTGAGTTGACAACAACCTTGAGTTGTGTTCCGGCATTAGTGACCAGGTTCCAGTCTCCCTTAAGAGAGCAGCAGCGCATTTGTAGCAACTTTGGTGTTGCAAATGTCCATAGGCGATGGTAACCGCTTTCCATCAAGTGGACCGTCTGCCCGTCTGCTGATCTCCTGCAATAAAAAAAAACTATACAGTTTACATTTCTCACAAAACACATAATTACTATTCAAAAACTATCAATATCCTACAACTATTGTTCATTTTAGAGTAATTTTACACATTTTTAGAAAATAAAACTGCACAGCAAAACGTCCCCTTACAGTTCCCGCCAAAAACTCCCAAAAAATTTAAAATACTATGCGAACCATAGATGACACATGCGACTTGGGTCCCAACTCTTTTTAATCATTTTTAAAACGCGGCGCAAATTGTAATAAAATAATATATCAACAATAAATAATATAAATTAATTTTCACTAAATTATTGTTACGACCGACAAAGACAAATTCACACCTGCATTTTATTACCTTTCGGCATTTGGACTTCTTATGATTACTTTGTGTTTAAAATTTGTGATTAGAAAAACAGCCCATTCTTTTATGGTAGTCATTAGCCAGGTGTGATTCTAGGAAATTCGGTCCACGCGGCCGAGCACACATATTGCATTTGTACAGTATAAAGCAATGCCCCAATTGAGAGATGAGGCAGACGAGCGAGAACCACAAACGAAGCGAGACATGTGTATATATCGGGAATATCTATTAGTGACGTTTGGCTTTGTTGTGTTCGGTTATATTTGTACTTGTGTTATACATGTTTGTATAGTTCTAATAAACTCCATAATAATTCCAACGGCATTTTAATTCGAGTCCTGCAACTCGTAACATTATTATTATTAGTGCTTACCTCTTGTTTAAAGAGCAAGCGTTAATACATACAGGTTACATCGTGTTAAATTTTTATGTCAGTACAATTTGCCCCCTGAAAATTCACTTCATTTTATATCTATGGTCTAAAGTGTGTTGCCATAGCAACCTTGAGTTGTGTTCCGGCATTAGTGACCAGATTCCGGTCTCCCTTAAGAGAGCGGCAGCGCATTTGTAGCAACATTGGTGTTGCAAATGTCCATAGGCGATGGTAACCGCTTTCCATCAGGTGGGCCGTCTGCCTGTCTGCTGATCTCCTGCAATAAAAATAATAATAATAATATCGCAAACCTAACGTCGGAAGTAGCTTCGGTGAACCTGCAGCCCACCTCTCGACACCCCTTAGCCACTCACACCCATGTTGCCCCTGTCTTTATGACATTTTTTGGGGCCCATGCAGGGAGTGGCGAGTCACCGTCTGCCCATTTTTCCATGTTCCCTGAACATTGCGACGGGCAGACGCCACAGTCCCCATATTCCCAGACCCCTAGTACCATTAGCAGTTCACCCCAATAGTCCGGTACTTTTTGTCCTCCTTTCCCACAATAGTCCTACACTGACCGGGGCTTGTCCTTGGGTGCATTGTTATATGGCGTAGACAGGGATAATCGCCGGTCAGTGTCACGCCACATTTACAATAAATTTGTCAAGGGGCCTCTACGTGTTGGCCTTCCCATGGCCCCACGCAAGCCCCCCAAAAGTCCGGGCCATTTTTATGGCCCGTGGTCTTGAAAGACATACAGTATATCGCAGACTATCCATCTCCCGGGATAAAAAGTATCTACGTCCATTTTTGGTATTTTAATTACATATATTATGAACAAAATTGCAGAAGTCGTGGAAGGCCACGACACACCTTCCATGATCAAATTGATCGTGTACTAGCAGAAGGTGATGTCAGGAGCCTTAAGAACAGACGAGCTTGCATGACAAGAGTTATGAATGTCAAAGAGGCAAGTGAGGTGTGTAAGAATAAGCCTAAATGGCACTCTGTTGTTCGTGCCTACCCCGCAAGGGAACTGGCGTGAAGTTATGTATGTATGTATGTAAAATTACATCAACACCAAAGCAGTACTCCAGTAGGTTTTCCGCGAAAGAATAACAGACAGATCGAGTTACTATCGTAATTTTTTATAGATGATGAATTATTAGCCAGGTGGTAGGGTATTTGCTCGACTGGATGGCGACCACCCCTGGTCTAGAGTATGCCGCCATAACAACCTTGTGTTGTGTTCCAGCATTAGTGACCAGGTTCCAGTCTCCCTTAAGAGAGCTGCAGCGCATTTGTAGCACCGTTGGTGTTACAAATGTCCACAGGCGATGGTCACCGCTTTTCATCAGGTGAGCCGTCTGCCTGTCTGCTGAACTCCTGCAATAAAAAAATAAAAAAATATTATATCTTCTAAACTTGAAAAATTATTGGTCTCCCTTAGAAACTTTCATCCCCTATTTCAACCCGTTCTAGTTTTATTTATCTATCTCCCGCGCCATCTATCTGTAAACTACATAAATGATAAAAAAGCAAAAAAACCCAAAAATAAAAAAATGCGAGAAACGCCAAAAGTGGCAAAGTGCTCAAAATCTCAAAAATGAACAAAATCACCAAGATGACCAAAATGACCAAAAAGACCAAATTAACTAAAATTTTAAATCAATTTGAGTTAAATATTTACTAACATCAGTGTCAAAAAATACTGGCTGGTAGAGTGCCACAGAAAAATAAATTTACTTGACATTTCTTAATATGTGACGTAACAAATGAGTTCGTCAGATTTAGTTTTTTTTTATTGCAGGAGTTCAGCAGACAGGCAGACGGCCCACTTGATGGAAAGCGGTTACCATCGCCTATGGACATTTGCAACACCAAAGGTGCTACAAATGCGCTGCTGCTCTCTTAAGGGAGACTGGAACCTGGTCACTGATGTCGGAACACAACTCAAGGTTGTTATGGCGACATGCTTTAGACCACGGGTGGTAGTCATCCAGTCGGGCAAATGCCCTACCACCGGGCTGTGGGTTGTTATGTCGCCTCTTACGACAGGCCGCCCGGCCGCAGGAAATTGTATTCTTTCTCCGTTCCTGCAAGGATAAAATAGATATATTAGATATGGATTTAACGCCTGATTTCATTAGAGAAGTAGTTGTTTGATTAACTAACGATGAAATGAAAAGGCAGAGTGTTAACCTAGGGCGAAAGGCCTATTTAGGCACTCGAACTATTAGCGCCCTCACCATGCTCGTGCGCCAAACTTTCTCGTGCCTAAATAGGTCACATTCACCTTTCGTGTAACAGTCTACTGTTTTACCTGACCTTTCTTCAAAATATCTCCAATGTAATTGATTAATTACGTCCTACATAATAATGAAAAAATGACTAAACAGATATACAATGCAAAAGTGGATGGATGCAGAAGTCGTGGAAGGCCACTACACATCTTCCATGATCAAATCGATCGTGTACTAGCAGAAGGTGATGTCAGGAGCCTTCAGAACAGACGAGCGTGCATGACGAGAGCTATGAATGTCAAAGAAGCGAGTGAGGTGTGTAAGAATAAGCCTGAATGGCGCTCTGTTGCTCGTGCCTACCCCGCAAGGGAACTGGCGTGAAGCTATGTATGTATGTACTACATAAGTATTATAATTCTTCAAGGTTCCACCATGTTTTCTCTACAGTCATTTAGCGTAAAAATAACTTCTTGTTGCCATATTTTTTTTGTATATAAGAAAGGAAAGCCTCGTACGCTTTACAACAGCACGGCGAGATGCGTTACACGACTATTTTAGTTCTTGGTAAGTTGTTTTTAAGACTTCAAAGTGTTATTAAACTGTATTATTTTTGACATGTTTTTTTTTTTAATAGACAGAACTGGTGTCTCTGATAAGGATTTGGTCAGTGACAGATCACTACACTTACATCATTGTCACTTTAACACTGTTTTTTTTTTCGAAACCGTCCTTTGGCAAGTACTGCGTTGTTTTTAATTTTTTTTATTGCAGGAGTTCAGCAGACAGGCATACGGCCCACTTGATGGAAAGCGGTTACCATCGCCTATGAACATTTACAACACCAAAGGGGCTACAAATGCGCTGTTGCTCTCTTAAGGGAAACTGGAACCTGGTCACTAATGCCGGAACACAATTCAAGGTTGTTATGGCGACATACTTTAGATCAGGGGTGGTAGCCATCCAGTCGGGCGAATGCCCTACCGCCTGGCGTTTACTATAAGGAGGGCAGATTTCAATACCTCTGCAAATTCCAGCACTGATCGGCTACGTCACGGCGGCACCATGGCGCTGTTACACGAATTGCGACGGAGCAACCATCTGCATAGGACCAGCAGGACAGCCATGCGTCGGGCCCCCATGCATCAACATCCCTCGTCCAAACCCACCATGCTCCGGAGCTGCGACAGTAGCAACACCCTATAGCTTCCCGTGTCCTCAATCACCCTGTACGCCTCCACCGTGCCCTTGTCCACCGCCCCCCTGTGACCCGTGCCCTGTTCTTAAATAACTCTCAAATTTGCCACCTAATCGTTACTCAAACATGATTTAATACGCTCTTAAATGTTTGACAAGTCAATGCGCCCTGTTGTTAAATAACTCTCAAACTTCCCATTTCATCGTTACTCAAATACTATTCAAAACGCTCTCAAATATTTGACGAGTCAAACAACGTTGTCTGATTGACACCGTCTTAAATGGACAATGTATTGATTACTGCAGTCAAAGTAATTTATATTTTCCCAAATATTAGACAACGTATTTGAAACATTAATAACGATACAAATATGTGTTCTGTCTGTAAACTTACATCTTAAAGGCTATGAGCATTTGATCAAATTTAAGACAGTGTGTTGATTACTGTTCTCAAATGATTGTTGCAATAAACATTTAACAACATTAAAGTTGTACTAATAAGCGTTGTGATGCGTGTTATATCGTATCGCATATTACTGCAAGCATTCGAAACTTTGTAAGTATTTGATAACCTATTGATTACTATTGTCAAAGAATGATTCCGATATATTTGAGAGCGTAATATTTGAAGTGTTTGACTATTAGGCAATTAATTCGAAGTTAAATTTACTCATATGAATTGATGTAATAACCATTCCAGTTTTAAATGAATTGAGCAAAAAAATTCAAATGTCCTAATTATTCTAAAATGATTTTGGTTTATCGATTTGTTACTTGATTGTTTAGCTGATTTGTAATTTAAAAATTCTAATGCGTAGGGCTGTCATCCTGTACTGTATATCGATGTTGTGGTTAGTATCAAAAATTGTATTAGTCTTGTTTAATTTTCTTTGTGTCGAAAATGTCAAGGGGGTACTGAAATTTAGTTATGATTTAGACTTTTGTAAGATATTGGCGTTATTAAAATTGGTTTTTGGATACAAAAAAGTAAATAAATGATTTTCGGAATTATTGTTTTATTATTTTTAATTTTGTGAAATTAAACTGAAACGAAATTAAATTAAATTGAATTTATTTGCTAGACAGATGGTACAAAAATTTCTTAAAAGAAATTATTGTTCAATATATGTATTTTGTCGATTGCTATTTTATTTTGTTAATTATTTCACCTGTATATTTAGTAGTTCCTTTTTATGTTTTTTTTAATGCATATATATATAATAAAAGAAACACATATTAAAAAAAATATAAAAAGATGACGTCCGTCGACAGCGGGGCATAGGGTCCAAGCTACCAGTGGTTAAGGTTCCAGAGAAAGGAACATCCTCACAATGCGTGCCGAGCTCAGGTGGTTTGTTGTTGTTTTGCGCATGCAAAAACATCCAATGTATCCAAGTGCATACAAAAAAATATAATAGGTTGGGGAAAAAGTCTTTTCGCATATAGTATGTATGAACTTGTAATAAGATCTCTTTGGCTATACCATTTGTATCTGGCTGGTTTTGGTATCATTAAAAAGTTTTAATTTTAAAGAAGACAATTCCAAATTCAAATTAGGAAAATGTGTGGTTTTCATTTGTTTTTCTTTTTGGTAAAATGAGTGAATCTAATGAAGAAATTCGATACATTTTAAAATTTTACTACAAAAAAGGTAAAAATGCAACACAAGACGCGAAAAAAATTTGTGATGTTTATGGACCTAATGCAGTATCTGTGAGAGTAGCGCAAATTTGGTTTAAGCGTTTTCAATCCGGAAATTTTGATATCAAAGATGCACGTCGCTCTGGTCGCCCTGTTACGGACAAAATTGATGCCGTTTTTGAAAAAGTGGAACAAGATCGACATTTTAGTAGTTATGATGTAGCTGGAGAACTGGGAATTGACCACAAAACGATTTTGGCGCATTTGAAAGAAGTTGGGTACACAAAACACGCTCGATATTTAGGTGCCTCATGAGCTCACTGAAAGAAACCTAATGAACCGTGTATTCATTTGTAATTCTTTATTACGACGTAATGAAACCGAACCATTTTTGAAGAAACTGATAATTGGTGATGAAAAGTGGATCACGTACGACAAAAACGTGCAAAAAAGATCGTGGTCAAAGGCCAGTTAGACTTCACAGACTGTGGCGAAACTCGGGTTAACTCGCAACAAGGTAATGCTGTGTGTGGGATTGAAAGGGCATTATTCATTACGAGCTGTTACCGCTAGGCAGGACCATCAATTCTGAACTGTACAGCGAACAACTGATGATATTAAAGCAAAAAGTTGAGAGAAAGCGGCCGGAATTAATCAACAAAAGGGGTGTGGTTTTTCACCATGATAACGCTAGACCTCACACATCTTTAGCCACTCGGCAAAAATTACGAGAGTTTGGCTGGGAGGTGTTAATGCATCCGCCGTATAGTCCTGACCTTGCACCTTCAGCTTTCACCTGTTTCGGTCTCTGCAGAATTCCTTAGGCAGTGTCAGGTTAACATCACGAGAGGACTGCCAAAACCACTTGTCGCAATTTTTTGATCAGAAGCCGCAGCTTTCTTATAGCAATGGGATCACGTCCCTACCTACAATATGGCAAAAAGTTATCCAGCAAAATGGCACCTACATACTTTAGTCAAATGTAAATAAAGTTTATAAAAAAACCTTTTGAATTTTTATATAAAATGCGAAGAAACTTTTTCCCCAACCTAATACATTCTATGCTGCATTTGACATCACACTATTTTACCGACATTTCCAAAACTTGACTTGTTATTTGATTATACAGTATACAGTCGGCGACTGTTTTACCGACGCAGCAAAAACGTGGCCTATTTTTTTTAAATAAATGAAACAATATTTTATTTATTTCACAATCTTTTTATTTATACTACAGTGCCAACAAATAATTTTTAATTATTTTAATTTAATTTTATTGATGCATGTAATGAGATTTCTACGCCTATTGTGCACCGATTTTCAATTTTTTATCTTTATTCGTAAGAGTATACAGCCGAGGTATTCCCATGGTTACTAAGTCAGGTTCTGATAAGTGGATCAGAGGAAAATCGAGAAAAATCATCGTTGACTAGCGTCAACATTGAAGGGCGAGATGATAAACTTTCATCCGCCTGCCAGTACTAAAATTTCTTCAGGCGCTTAATAAATTATTTCTAAATCTATCCAAGTGCTTGCGCAACTAAAAAATAAAAAAGCTACAATAACAAAACCGACTTCTTTCTACAACATCTTGAAGCCGGTGCGAAGTGAAACATAAAAATTACTATATTTTATCCGTGCAGGAACGGAGAAAGAATACAATTTCCTGCGTTGGGGCGGCCTGTCGTAAGAGGCGACTTAACAACCCACAGCCAGGTGGTAGGGCATTTGCCCGACTCGATGGCTACCACCCCTGGTCTAAAGTATGTCGCCATAACAACCTTGAGTTGTGTTCCGGCATTGGTGACCAGGTTCCAGTTTCCCTTAAAAGAGCAGCAGCGCATTTGTAGCAACTTTGCTGTTGCTAATGTCTATAGGCGATGGTAACCGCTTTCCATCAATTGGGCCGTCTGCCTGTCTGCTGATCTCTTACAATAAAAAAAATTAGCATATTTGTTGTTGTTTATCATGTTTTACATAGCAATGACTTCAAGACGTTGTAGAAAGAAGGCGGTTTAATATTTATTT
This sequence comes from Dendrolimus kikuchii, assembly GCA_019925095.2. NCBI lineage: Eukaryota > Metazoa > Arthropoda > Insecta > Lepidoptera > Lasiocampidae > Dendrolimus > Dendrolimus kikuchii. The sequence goes on from CM034387.1 coordinate 38,581,844, forward strand.
TTTGCTTTTGAAGATGGCTTTGTTTTTATTAAAAAAAAAAAAATCATAAAAGCATTTTTTCAGTGTTGACATGTATATATAGACAAATACAGTTTTTTTTTAATAAGAATAAGATATTGGGTAGCAACATGGATTTTGACAGCATGGGTATAAAAAGAATGGGGAGGTGCCTGTTGACTGAGATTTTGGGGAAGGTTGTAAAGACGCGGAATTTTGGGGAGGTTGATTTGCGGGAGTTTTAGTCAGTGGGGGAAATGCGGGATTAGGAGTTGGTGAAGTTGACGTGTTTGGATCTTCTCTGTCTGATGGTAATCTGCAAACAAAATAGAACCTTGTTATTTTATTTAAAAGCTTTTATCTTAGCAATGTTTCTATATATCTTGGCTGTATATAATATACTAGCGGCCCGGAGTGGTTTCGCCCGTGGTTTCAACAGTAAAAGAATTTTTAAAATCGGTTTAGTAGATCCAGAGATTACCCCCTGCAACGTCACAAACTCATAAACTTTCTCGTTATAATGTTAGGTATATTTTTTTTTTGTAAAATGTAACAAAATTATGAGTTCGATGTACTTCTAGGTTTATTTTCTCTTTTGAAAGGAATTCTAATAAAAGTTTGTTTTAAAAATATCTTCTTAATATTAATTTATTTATTATCTTGATTTACATTGGACATGTTTTTTTTTTTTTTTTTTATTGCAGGAGATCAGCAGACAGGCAGACGGCCCACTTGATGGAAAGCGGTTACCATCGCCTATGGACATTTGCAACACCAAAGTTGCTACAAATGCGCTGCTGCTCTCTTAATGGAGACTGGAACCTGGTCACTAATGCCGGAACACAGCTCAAGGTTGTTATGAGGACATACTTTAGACCAGGGGTGGTAGCCATCCAGTCGGGCAAATGCCCTACCACCTGGCTGTGGGTTGTTAAGTCGCCTCTTACGACAGGCCGCCCGGCCGCAGGAAATTGTATTCTTTCTCCGTTCCTGCACGGATAAACGGACATGTGTTACAGCCAGAAGGCCCAGCTCGCCGTACACAACGCGGTGCTGGTACCTACGCTCACGTATGGAAGCGAGAGTTGGGTATGGAAGAAAGAGCATGAAAGTAGAGTAGACGCGGTCGAGATGCGAGCACTGCGCAAAATCTGCGGAGTGACGCTCGCGGACCGCGTTCGTAATACTAAAGTAAGAAAGAGAGTTGGTCTGAAAGAGAGTGTTGGGGTGAAGGTAAGGAAAGGAATGCTCCGGTGGTTCGGGCATGTGGAAAGAATGCATGATGAAATAATGAATAAACAGATATACAAGGCAAAAGTGGATGGATGCAGAAGTCGTGGAAGGCCACGACACACGTTCCATGATCAAATTGATCGTGTACTAGCAGAAGGTGATGTCAGGAGCCTTAAGAACAGACGAGCGTGCATGACAAGAGTTATGAATGTCAAAGAAGCAAGTGAGGTGTGTAAGAATAAGCCTAAATGGCGCTCTGTTGTTCGTGCCTACCCCGCAAGGGAACTGGCCTGAAGTTATGTATGTATGTATGTGTTACTACTTTTTGCTATAAGTCTAAAAACTACTAAACTTTTTTAATATATATTTTTATTTCACGTGTATACGTTATTCAGGAAACAAGCGCAAAATTGGAAACGCCACAGGTCTAAAGGTTTTAATTCACCATGCAAGCTACAAACTAACTAACAAACATTGTAAGTTGTAATACGCTGCAAGCAGGAGTGGGGCGCGCGGCGCGGAAAGATGGCTGGCGGGTGTTTTTTTTTTTAAGTTTATGGCTTGGCAACTAGGCCTTTAAGCCAGGCGCAGTTGTATTGTAGGCTACAATCCACACCATTTAACGGAGTTCTTGTGAAAACTCGAAAGGCCACATTTGACTATACAGTTCACATTTCTCACAAAAACACATAATTACTACTTAAAAACTATCAATATCCTACAACTATTGTTCATTTTAAAATAATTTTACACATTTTTAGAAAATAAAACTGCACAGCACAACGTCCCCTTTTGGTTCCTGCCAAAAACTCCGCTTGCGCGGCTAGGGATGCAACATCAGTCATAAAAAACATCGATGTTGGAATATCGATGTTTTCAAAAGTGAAATATCGACATTTATGAACGATATATCCATGTTTTATTATCACCATTTACATAAGCTTTTGACGCTTGTTCCTGCGATGCAAATGAAAAATCGTTTTTTTTTTAACATCGATGTATCGCCCAAACCACCTTAGCACACCTTTCTTAATTCTTGCTTTCACTAAAATCATTCTTTTATGCCGCTGCTACTCCATCTTTCAAAGGAATACCACACCCACTTCTCAATGCTCTCATCCTACTAAATACTATGTTTATTCTATTTATATGTCTTTTCCCTTACCCACATTCACTATCGTACTTACTATTCAACAGCGTGGGCACACACTAACACATCCTTATCACCATTTAAAACAAATGTACATCTAAGAAAAATGGTTATGTTTAATAGAAATGATAGAAATAGATTTAATAATCAACTTTTATATTATAAATTATTACTGGCAATAAGAAAAAATATGAAAAATACAGCGCAAGGTGACGCGTTACGTCTATGTACGATAAAACGTCGTTCTTGAACAACGATGTATCGTCGATGTTTTGGTTTGAACATCGATGTTAAAGCATCGGTTTTTATGAACGATACATCGATGTTTGGAAATATCAATATTTTGTTTGCATACCTACGCGCGGCGCGGCGGGCACATTCTATGAGGAGCTTTTGGCGGGAATCAAAAGGGGACGTTGTGCTGTGCAGTTTTATGTTCTAAAAATGTGTAAAATTACTCTAAAATGAACAATAGTTGTAGGATATTGATCGTTTTTAAGTAGTAATTATGTGTTTTTGTGAGAAATGTGAACTGTATAGTCAAATGTGGCCTTTCGAGTTTTCACAAGAACCCCGTTAAATGGTGTGGATTGTAGCCTACAATACAACTTTTATCCGTGCAGGAACGGAGAAAGAATACAATTTCCTGCGGCCCGGCGGCCTGTCGTAAGAGGCGACTAAACAACCCACAGCCAGGTGGTAGGGCATTTGCCCGACTGGATGGCTACCACCCCTGGTCTAGAGTATGCCGCCATAACAATCTTGTATTGTGTTCCGGCATTAGTGACCAGGGCCAGTCTCCTTTAAGAGAGCAGCAGCGCATTTGTAGCACCTTTGGTGTTGCAAATGTCCATAGGCGATGGTAACCGCTTTCCAGCAAGTGGGCCGTCTGCCTGTCTGCTGAACACCTGCAATAAAAAAAAATTATACGACACTAGGATATGTCCACGACTTCGTCCACGCTTGATTTGAAATACCCGGGACACAAAATACAACAGCGTCGCTAGGTGTGACTTGAAAACACCGTACCCCGTAGGACCCTGTGTCAATCAATAGTCGACTTGCCCATGTAACCGGTTTACCCATTTATCCAGGTTTTTAACTAGAGTGTATCTCCAGCATCCATTTTTGGAGTTATCCAATTCGGACTGCCGTCTATCTATGGTTAGTTTTCGCGCGACTTTCCTGATTCCCGGTGCTTTAAATCCCATTAGTTCATTTCTTTCTCGCACTAACAAGTTGATGGGCATAAGGCATAGCCAACATAAGAGCTTCTTCAGTTGAAACCGTCCTGTATGCAGAGCACACTCTTAACGCCGCCCGCCATTAGTGACCAGGTTCCAGTCTCCCTTTCGAGATTGGCAACACATCGTTAGCAGCTTTGGTGTTACAAATTTCCTTGGGCGATGGTAACTGCTTTCCATCAAGTGGGCCGTCTGCCTGTCTGCTGAACTGCAATAAAAAAAACACACTAGTCTTCTTCATTAACAACTGGTGACCCCGACGTGATTCCACTTGATGATCCTTCCCTGCCCCACTCCTGCTCCCAGCGTTAACATAAGTTAAATTAAATCTCGTAGTAGAAAAGATTCCTTTACTTATCATCTTTGGGAGCTGAACTCTTCGTGCCAAGTAAGCAGTCTAACAAAGACCTTGACATCTGGAAGGGTATGGCCACCAGATCCCCAAGACCGCTATCCACCACCAGCCGCTGTTGTGTAGTTTCTTCTATGAGACATACTGAAACTAAAAGACATAGAATCTGATAAAATTCTAAAGGTGCCGTGTGTGTACATTGAAGCTATTAAAAAAGCAACTAGAATAGACTATATTAACAATGGAGAACATGATGCAATTTTTTTAGATTTCTTGTCTTGTTTGTTCGGGATTTACGTAAAAACTACCGGGCCGATTTCAATGCGGTTTTCGCTGGTCGACAGTTAATTATTAACCTTCAAACCTGCGCTACTTTTATCCTGAGAATCCCGCGGGAATTTTGCTGAGAATTATTTAAAATGGCCATAATATAAAAAAACTAATTTCAATGTAATTTTTTTACTGATCGATAGCAAATTTAATGTAATAAAATGTGTAATATTGTTTATGCAGAGTATCCCGCGGGAATTTTCCCGGAAGCCGTTTGTATTTGTTATAATGTTGCGGTATTTTGTGTCCGGGGAATCCCGCGGGAACTTCAAAACAAGCATTTTTTTTATTGCAGGAGATCAGCAGACAGGCAGACGGCCCACTTGATGGAAAGCTGTTACCATCGCCTATGGACATTTGCAATATCAAAGGTGCTACAAATGCGCTGCTGCTCTCTTAAAGGAGACTAGAACCTGGTCAGTAATGCCGGAACACAACACAAGGTTGTTATGGCGGCATACTTTAGACCAGGGATGGTAGCCATCCAGTCGGGCAAATGCTCTACCACCTGGCTGTGGGTTGTTATGTCGCCTCTTACAACAGGCCGCCCCAACGCAGGAAATTGTGTTCTTTCTCCTTTCCTGCACGGATAAAAATATTATTATTTTTATTATAAACTCGCATGTGGAAAGAATGCATGATGAAAGAATGACTAAACAGATATACAATGCAAAAGTGGATGGATGCAGAAGTCGTGGAAGGCAACGACACACCTTCCATGATCAAATTGATCGTGTACTAGCAGAAGGTGATGTCAGGAGCCTTAAGAACAGACGAGCTTGCATGACAAGAGTTATTAATGTCTAAGAGGCAAGTGAGGTGTGTAAGAATAAGCCTAAATGGCACTCTGTTGTTCGTGCCTACCCCGCAAGGGAACTGGCGTGATGTTATGTATGTATGTATGTATGTATGTATAAACTCGACTGTCGGCATCATGCATACCGAAATTTCTAAGTACTTCCTTTATCTCCAAGATGCCTGAATATCGCAAGATATGAATAAAATAAGTTAAAAAATGCAACAAAATTAGTGGTGCAGCAAATGATGTCAGACAAAAATAACAGACCTCTCCGTTTAACGACAACTCTCTATAACGCCATAAAATGTACAGTCCCTTCAATATCGTTATATAGAGGTTACACTGTACGTTGATTGTTAATTATTAAGGCGGCATAACCAAGTTTTGGCTAAGCCTTTAGGAAGCATAAAAAAAATTATCCGTGCAGTAACGGAGAAAGAATACAATTTCCTGCGTTGGGGCGGCCTGTCGTAAGAGGCGACTAAACAATCCACAGCCAGGTGGTATGGCATTTGCCCGACTGGATGGCTACCACCCCTGGTCTAAAGTATGTCGCCATAACAACCTTGAGTTGTGTTCCGGCATTAGTGACCAGGTTCCAGTCTCCCTTAAGAGAGCAGCAGCGCATTTGTGGTGTTGGAAATGTCCATAGGCTATGGTAACCGCTTTCCATCAAGTGGGTCGTCTGCCTGTCTGCTGAACTTCTGCAATTAAAAAAAACATCGTAACTTACCTATAAGTCCAAGAACAGTGAAATAATTCATTGTAATACTTTAAAAAGGCAGCAAGAAGTAAATTTAACAAATGATTGTTAAGAGAGAAAAACATTGCTTTTATAGCCCTCTATTATTTACTTTAAATAAATTAATGTGAAATAAAAATATCCAAAGCGTTCATAATGTATTTTGATTTTTAAACATAAACTTCTTTCGCTGTAGAAGCTAATCGAATTGATTTAATGCTTGTATGAGAATTCAAGGAATTTTAAACTTTCATAGCTATTACAACTTCCCGTTACGTTGTGGTGGAAAGCAACATTCTCTTCTCCAAAACTCTAAATAACTGATGTGGCATGCAACAAACTAATGCGGCTTAACTAAAAGAATAGAATATACTTTATTGCATAAAATTAATGTACAATTCAAGAAGTTTAAGTACAGAAGACAATAGGCGGTCTATCACTTAAAGCAATTTCTTCCAGACAACCTTAGTTAAACGCTTTAGCTCACTATTAGCACATATGTGTCCGCGATGAGAGTGCAGATGAGAATTTGCTAAGTTTCTTATAGTGTAAAATTGTTGGAGGGATGGCGAGGTGTTCTAAAAATGCTCGTCGAGTGTGAAAAGTTAGTGTATACATACATACATAACTTCACGCCAGTTCCCTTGCGGGGTAGGCACGAACAACAGAGCGCCATTCAGGCTTATTCTTACATACCTCACTTGCTTCTTTGACATTCATAACTCTTGTCATGCACGCTCGTCTGTTCTTAAGGCTCCTGACATCACCCTCCGCTAGTACACGATCAATATATATATATAATAATCGGCAGACAGACACACATACTGTATATCCCCAAATTAAGCAAGTTACGCTTGTGCTATGGGTAATATACAACGGACTACTCTAGGGCCGATCCCAGACACCCAGACCATAGTAAATAACGGAGAAAATACGTTTCTGAAATTTACTATACCAGGAATCGAACCCGGAGCCTCTGCGTTGTAGTGAGGTAGGCCGGCAAAGGCTTAGCCCGCTCAACCACAGAGCCGTCAAATATATATATATATAGGACAGAGTAGAGGCGGACCTGTCGGAGCTAGGAGCCAGTAATTGGCTAGGAACCGCACAGGACCGAGAGGAGTGGCATGTTCTTGTTTCGGAGGCCAAGACCCACTTTGGGTCGCTGAGCCAACGGAGTAAGTGACTAAGTAAGTATATATATATATATATATATATATATATATATATATATATATATATATATATATATATATATATATATACACACATACATAACTTCACGCCAGTTCCCTTGCAGGGTAGGCACGAACAACAGAGCGCCATTTAGGCTTATTCTTACACACCTCACTTGCTTCTTTGACATTCATAACTCTTGTCATGCACGCTCGTCTGTTTTTAAGGATCCTGACATCACCTTCTGCTAGTACACGCTCAATTTGATATATGTATATATATATGTCCATAGGCGATGGTAACCACTTTCCATCCAGTGGGCCGTCTGCCTGTCTGCTGAACTCCTGCAATAAAACAAAATAAAAAAAATATATAACTTCACGCCAGTTCCCTTGCGGGTTAGGCTCGAACAACGGATCGCCATTTAGGCTTATTTTTAAAGACCTCACTCGCTTCTTTGACATTCATAACTCTTGTCATGCACGCTCGTCTGTTCTTAAGGCTCCTGACATCACCTTCTGCTAGTACACGATCAATTTGATCATGGAAGGTGTGTCGTGGCCTTTTACGACTTCTGCATCCATCCACTTTTGCATTGTATATCTGTTTTGTCATTCTTTCATCATGCATTCTTTCCACATGCCCGAACCAGCATTTCTTTCTTTAGTTAGTGTATAATATGTGTTAAAACCGTAAGGTTCTATGATTATAAAGTATTTTGACCAGTTGCTGTTCTTTTACCACCATAAACCCTTCTGAGTTGTTGCAAGTTGCGGCTACCATCGCCTATGGACACTTGCAACACCAAAGGTGCTACAAATGCGCTGCTGCTCTCTTAAGGGAGACTGGAACTTGGTCACTAAAGCCGGACACAAATCAAGGTTGCTATGGCGGCATACTCTAGATCAGGGGTGGTAGCCCTACCACCTGGCTGTGGGTTGTTTTGTCGCCTCTTACGACAGGCCGCCCCAACGCAGGAAATTGTACTCTTTCTCCTTTCCTGCATGGATAATGTTATGCGAGAACGATGCCTTACCGTCGGTTGAATTTTTTACTACTTGTATGGAGCTTATGTCGAATTTTAACCGATAGTAAGACAAACATAAACAAAGGTTATGGTGTTCGAAAGAGAAGAAACCAGAAGGAATGCAAGGATAATGGTCAATGATGTTATGCTGGAGAAAGTGAATGAGTTTGTATATCTTGGATGTGCTTTTAGCAGGGATGGAAGGTACACCGCTGATATAGAAAGAAGAGTGAATTTGGGGAATAGTTTGAATGGAGCATTAGGTAAACTTCTATGCGCTAAGAACCTCAGCCAGAAGGCCCAGCTCGCCATACACAACGCGGTGCTGGTACCTACGCTCACGTATGGAAGCGAGAGTTGGGTATGGAAGAGAGAGCATGAAAGTAGAGTAAACGCGGTTGAGATGCGAGCACTGCGCAAAATCTGCGGAGTGACGCTCGCGGACCGCGTTCGTAATACCGAAGTAAGAAAGAGAGTTGGTCTGAAAGAGAGTGTCAGGGTGAAGGTAAGGAAAGGAATGCTCCTGTGGTTCGGGCATGTGGAAAGAATAACTAAACAGATATACAATGCAAAAGTGGATGGATGCAGAAGTTGTGGAGGGCCACGACACACCTTCCATGATCAAATTGATCGTGTACTAGCGGAGGGTGATGTCAGGAGCCTTAAGAACAGACGAGTGTGCATCAAGAATGGGCCTAAATGGCGCTCTGTTGTTCGTGCCTACCCCGCAAGGGAACTGGCGTGAAGTTATGTATGTATGTATGTAACACAAATGAACGGTCGGTAAGGTATAGGAACCGGCCAAAAGAGAGACCACCGTATAAGAAAATTTTAAAGTTCTCACAAAAACCATTTGTAGAGAATAAAAGCTCGTTTAGCATTGAATTTTATAGCTAGAACTGCTCGCAGCGTCTGTCCACGCCTTTATTTATCAGCTTAACGACTTTCAAGCTATTCCGTTCAGGAATTTTCACGATTTTCCTTCGAGAATTTCCCCATTATACGTGATGTTCTTTGACATCAATAAGCGATATTGGAAAATCTGTGCGGAAATTCTGAATTTATTGCTGGAGTTCAATATAATAAGAATAATCTTTGTATAATAAAAATACGGTTTTAAACGCGGGAATTTATTTGATTTTTATTATTCCGACGTTTCGGCCGCTTTTCAGTAGCCGTGATCACGGAAGACAAAGATGTCAAGTGTCAATGAGTATTGTTAAAGCTTCATTTAGTCTACCGCCAACTTGTTTATTTTAATTAAGACTAAAAAATAAGAAAATAAAATTAATACTTTAAAGACACTGAAAAAACAAGGTTTAAAAACTTAAAGTTTTTGTGTTTAAAAAATAGAATATATTTTTAAGTATGCAGTAAACTATCTTATTATTTAATATACAGTACAAGCGATTATGGACTGTGTAACAAATCGCTGCCAGATGGGAGCGTGCCCAGAAGGCTGGCTGCATTGCCGCGCTGTATGGCGATGCTTATTTTAATTAATAATTTTCATTTTATTTATGGTTATTATTTACTCTATGGCAGCGTAATCTAATTCACCACCGCTTCGCAACTTGTTCCCATAGAGTAAATCATAACCATAGACAAAATTAAAACTAAATAATTAAAATGAACAAGTTGGCGGTAGGCTAAATAAAACTTTAACAATACCCATTGAAACTTGATATGTTTGTATTCAGTGATCACGGCTACTGAAAAGTGGCGGAAACGTCGGAATAATAAAATTCAAATAAATTACTGCGCTCAAAATCATTGAAACGTAATTTTCTTACATACAATTTTCAGAGATTAGCTGGAACATCCAGCCAGACAAAAATTTTAAAATCGATTTTTTTATATAATTACTGTATATACTTTCATATGTATTTATGAAGAAGCTGTTATTTTGACATTACAAACAAACCGCGTCCGATTACAAGCCTCGGCGAAAGGCTCTCGTGCGACGACCGCGTAACGTCCTCACGGACAGGGTCGACGTTATCACAAAACGGCTGGCCCGGATCAGCCCGCCCGCGGTTAGGACGGCAGGCTGGCAGGCACGGACAGACAGACACAGACGGCGGCGTCTCAGGCGCCGCCCATCAAGATCTCTCCACGTCCCTGCGAGGGACGCTAGGAGACATAGCCCCCCCACAGGATAGACTAGGCGTGTTGCTGGGAAGTTTCTTTCGCCGTTTCTTCTCTCCCAGCCATAACACGTTGCGAAACGGCAGTAAGATAGCGTAGACCGCTGCAAACCACCGATCCCGTCCCGCCGGAATCCTTCCCCTCGGGCTTTATATTACCCGTCGCCCGTTCTCAATTAGTGCTTTGTGTCGCCCTATGGTGGGCATCATTAAATTCATCCCCCTCTCATGGCAACAGTCCAGCCGAGGTAAAACTCCTTAGGGAGCTCCTTCGAGCAAGTTGCCCCCCCGGGCTCGAGCGCCTTCGCTTCGCGAAGGCACTCGCCCCAAAAACCCCGGTAAAGTTGTAAGGTCTTCGGACCAACAACATAAAGTCAAGTCCAATAAAAAAAAAAAATTACAAACAAACACTTCAATTGTTTTTTTTATGTTTAAGGCTTGGCAACTAGGCCTTTAAGCCAGGCGCAGTTGTATTGTAGGCTACAATCGACATCATTCAACGGAGTTCTTGTGAAAACTTGGCCGGCCAAAGGGCCACATTTGACTTTACAGTTCACATTTCTCACAAAAACACATCATTACTACTCAAAAACTATACAACTATGGTTCATTTTAGAGTAATTTTATACATTTTTAGAAAATAAAACTGCACAGCGCAACATCTACTTTCAGTTCCCGCCAAAAACTCCAATTTTATTTTTATCTGTAAGTACTGTATTAAAACCTGCTGAGGATGCGTTCCTTTAGTATATCACAACGCCCACAACGCTCCGTCTGCCGTCCCACGAGGCGATCGCGCTCGTTATGGTCGTGGCGAAAACGTCACTAATGACGTCGTCATTTTCGATCACACAGCGCTCACAACGACCACGTCAAGAGCTGGGTCGAAGTGGGCGTTGACTACAGAGCATTAATTCTATCTATCTCTTGACATTGAAAAAGGCGCGGTTTTCAAACTAACCAATGACATTTGTGCATTTCGTCGTTTATTGACATCAACGCCCCATAATCCGTTCCACTAGAGTTTATGATTGTAACGCCCGCAAGCAAGTGGAACGCGTTCATGAACTGTTATTCTGTAGGTTTTTTTTTTAATTGCAGGAGTTCAGCAGACAGGCAGACGGCCCACTTGATGGAAAGCGGTTACCATCGCCTAAAGACATTTGCAACACTAAAAGTGCTACAAATGCGCTGCTGCTCTATTAAAGGAGACTGGAACCTGGTCGCTAATGCCGGAACACAACTCAAGGTTGTTATGGCGCCATACTCTAGACCAGTCGGGCAAATACCCTACCACCTGGCTGTGGGTTCTTTTGTCGCCTTTTACGACAAGCCGCCCGGCCGCAGGAAATTGTATTCTTTTTCCATTCCTGCACGGATGAAAGGTAGGGTAGGTAGGTATAAGGAACATTGGAAAGAAAACTTGGCGAAATGCGCTTTACTAGTTCTTACTAGAGATATTTACAACTCAGCAAGTATTTAAAAATATTACAAAGAAATGACCTCTAAGGAGGTAGACATTAACAACTATAAAAATAAATACGGGCAAAGAGGCGGGTATATCTCTTACAAAATAAGCCGTGATCGAAGTAAACGTCCCACTGCTGGGCTCAGGCCTCGCACTATTAGGAAACGGGCAGTATACCTGCCGCGCTTGTCCAAGACGGCTTGGCAGGTTTGACACATCGGTTATTGCTATGTGCAGGTTTCATCACGATGTTTTCCTTCAGCGTTGTTAGCACGTGGTGATTGTAACAACATGCAAGTTCGGTCCGAAAACTGCCGATGTGGTGCATGCAGGAGTCATCCCCGCGCCGTTTGAGATTGGAACGCGTGCGCTAGGCATTGGGCTACGACGACTTTAAAAGCTTTTATACCGGAAGTCGTATAAAAGCTTTTAAACTAGCAACCCCGCTTTTATAAACTTTCATTCACTTTTATTTTATTTATAGTCGATGACGTGGAAAAGTTTTTTAATTAAATGCGAAACACTTTTCAACTGTTCTTCTCTTTCAGTGACTTGGGTTGTTATTTCGATTTTTGCTTTAATTAAGGGGATATCCAAATGGGATGTGCTATCTCGCTCACGCATTACCGCGTTTTCAACCAACTTCAAAAAAGGAGGAAGTTCTAATATTATAACAATTAAAACACATAGCACAATATATTCGAGAAATTCTATAATGAAAAATTTAATCATTTTTTTATTGCAGGAGATCAGCAGACAGGCAGACGGCCCACTTGATGGAAAGCGGTTACCATCGCCTATGGACATTTGCAACACCAAAGGTGCTACAAATGCGCTGCTGCTCTCTTAAGGGAGACTGGAACCTGGTCACTAATGCCGGAAGACAACTCAACGTTGTTATGGTGACATACTTTAGACCAGGGGTAGTAGCCATCCAGTCGGGCAAATTCCCTACCTGGCTGTGGGTTGTTTTGTCGCCTCTTACCACAGGCAGCCCGGCTGCAGGAAATTGTATTCTTCCTCCGTTCCTGCACGGATAAAATAATAAAAATGTATTCATTTATTTAAATCTAACATATATTAACAAAAACCAAAATTAAAATAAAACCTATATTAAAGCCCGTCCAGCCCCACCAGACCACTGTCGCTGGGCAGTGTACCTAGAAGGCTGGCAGCATTACCTCGCTGGATACAAAGGCTAATCCTTTATGCGAGGTAAGCTCCAGCCTTCCGGTCCCCTGTTTTCTCGACTAACGGCTCAAATATGTAACCCGTTCCAAGGGTAGCATATTTGAGCCGTTTGAGGTTTTCGGCAGAACTGGCAGTGCGACCGGCCCCAACTTTGGACTCCTGGAGATGAGAAGACGCCAGTGTGTCGACACAGGTAACGTCCCACACGAGCGGTCTCCCCAAGCTCCAGGGAATTAAAGTATACCGTCGGGCCTCTTGCCATCGTCGCGGATCAGGCCGTTCGGTTCGAGAACGGCTGGCATTAAAACAATAACTTTATAAACTACTACGATAAAAGAAATCTTACCTTATTTATATTATATTCTACAATATATAATCCTTTAACACTATTAGTCACAACAACTAAACAATAAATTATAACACCACACAAAGTCACAAACACATAACTAACAATAAAACTTATACACATACTCAAACCTACGCGCACTACCATCGCATTGCATTACACGCACACTCCACAAACAAACCAAGACACACAAAGAGCCTAAAGATTAATAACCAAGGCACAGAAGAGAAAAAAACAACACACATGGCACTAGATACGACTATATATAAGTATAAATATAAGGCCAACACTGCACATGCACTTCCTCACAACACCAGCATGTAACAGATACACTCTACATTAGTATAAGTTTAGTATTAAAATTAGAATAAATTAATATAATAAGTTATTCTTAAGGTACACCAAAACAGAAAAATTACTACATATAATGTCACATACACTAACAAAAACAAACAATAAGCGTGTACGGAGTCTCAAATTTTTCATAGAAATTAAGTATTAAAAAAGGGTACGGAACTCGAGTCCGTAGAGATATATATAATAAAAAAAAAGACTATTAATAGAAGGCTGGCTACGTTTCCTCGCTGGATCGCCATACTGATCCATTGCCCGAGGTAGACACCAGCCCTGATCACCTGAAGAGTCAATGAGTCGCTTTGACGAATTTTGGTACACTCCACTGAGGCACTGCGGGTTGCATATTAGCGCCGCTTGGGCGATTCAGCTGTGTCCGCCGTCGAACCGGCCGATCTGGACGGCCAACATGTCCACGCAGGTCGCATTCCCCACCAAAGGCTTGCCACGTTCCTAGGGAATTAGAGTTACTCCGTCAGGACGCCTACGATCGTCACGTGCAATACCGTTCGGCTCCAATAAAGCCGCACCTTAGCGATGGTAAACGCCTTCCTTCCATAAGACATAATTCAAGGCGGCGTGGTGTAACCATCTGCCGCCACTGTGGCTAGACCGGAGGTTCTTAATTCGTCATGTAAATATTTTTTCAACACACTTGCTCATAAAGTGGCTCTATGGTCACCGCAATTAGGCACAGAATGACACCCATTATCAAACTGTGAGTAAAAAACATTATAATTCACTAGTGAGTTATAGACTTTTTTTTTAATTTTATTGGTTGAGTTGCTTTGTTCTTAAAAAAGTTTTTATTCAAAAAAAAAGATCGTGCTCTATAGAACAAATAAATTAATGTTCCTATTGCTTGCTCATTTCATGCAAGTTTTTTTTTTTTTTTTTTTATTGCAGGAAATCAGCAGACAGGCAGACGACCCACTTGATAGAAAGCGGTTACCATCGCCTATGGACATTTGCAACAGCAATGTTGCTACAAATGCGCTGCTGCTCTCTTAAGGGATACTGGAACCTGGTCACTAATGCCGGAACACAGCTCAAGGTTGTTATGGCGACATACTTTAGACCAGGGGTGGTAGCCATCCAGTCGGGCAAATGCCCTCCCACCTGGCAACTTATTTAAATAGATAATTTTAACTCGTACGTGTTTAATAAATAAAACTTTCACTCATATATAACTTTTTTTTATCTACTAAATAAAATGAGTTTTTGTTGTTATTTTATTCACAAGTGTGTTGAAAAACGTCGTATGATACACGTGTGTATTGATGATTACCGTCCTCGGCTCTCTTAAGACCCTCGCCTACGGCTCGAGTCTCAATGGCGCCTCGGCGGTAATCACCAATGTTACACACTAGTACCATAATGTACTATTAAGCTGCAATTATCATCCTAAATTGGGCAACGTGCAGTGTTCGCTTTCCTCGCTTAGAAGCGTCATGTCATGTGATTTTGATCTTCACTGTTCGTTAGGGTGAAAAGTCCCATAGGAATTTTCTTATGGGTTTTTCTAACAAATTGATTTTTCGCTTATTGAAATTAATGGTAGTCCACCCCATGTAATAATATGGTTTTCTTGTGTTGCAAGATTTATGTCTACTAGGATAAGTTATGGGATTTCTGATTAATCCTTTTGGAATTCCGTAGCTATTTTGACAAAATAATATTGTGGCGACCGAGGGTAGATCTTTCTGGCAGCGTAAGCCAGTCTCAAGACTTCTAGAAAAAGGTAGAAAATTCTGGAAAGAAAAGACAAGGACAGATACATCTTAGAAAGGGATAGACGATGAACGGAAGTTGTAGAATAGAAAGATCGGGAAGGAAGACAGAGATAGATAGATGTTAGAAAGGGACGGATAAAAATAAAAGAATAACGAAATTATGGGTTCCAGAAGCTTCTTCTGGGTATATAAGCAGCGTAAGGCGCGCCTACCGGGCAGTTTAGAGTTGAGTTCAGTTCAAGAAAGTGGAGCGAAAAGTGCGACATGAAAGAGGTCGAACCACAGTTCAATAGAAGACAGTGACGAGTTTAGTGGTGAATTTACTGAAAAGTTTAGTGGGCAGTTTAGTGAAGGAGGTGTGTAGCGTAGTTCGAGAGACGAACCAGAAGCGAGCTACACGCGGTAGTATCTAAATGCCCCCTATAGCTAAAGGCCCCCCAAAGCGACATTATTCAGGGTGGGATTTTATATATAGTGTATTATCTATGATTAACTACTGGCTGGCGGAACGCGGTAGCGCACATTTTATAAGTTGTTCTATCTCGCTCGCACATCATCCGTCCCGCTCACACATTGTGCTATATATTCTACTAGCTGTACGACTTGTTAATATCTGTACTTAAGGGTTACCGTTTCCAAAATAAATTAGTATACTTCAGTTCAGATCAGCATTCGATAGTGAAATACTACTCTCTGCCATCTGAAGTATCATTTTACATCTACCTGTCACTGATATATACTTATGGAATTCACTGCCACTCAACATGAGACAATCTAAATCAATATCGTCTTTCAAACTCATGGTTGTTAATTATTTTGGTCCTCTCAGGTCTAATAGTGCTGCTTGTTCGCTATGTATTATGATATGTTTTATGTTTGACAATATATAAAGTCTATTATTATCATTATCATGCAAGGATAATGGTCGATGATGTTATGCTAGAGCAAGTGAATGAGTTTGTATATCTTGGATGTGCTTTTAGCAGGGATGGAAGGTAAACCGCTGATATAGAAAGAAGAGTGAATTTGGGGAATAGTGTGAATGGAGCGTTAGGTAAACTTCTAGGCGCTAAGAACCTCAGCCAGAAGGCCCAGCTCGCCATACATAACTCGGTGCTGGCACCTACGCTCACGTATGGAAGCGAGAGTTGGGTATGGAAGAGAGAGCATGAAAGTAGAGTAAACGCGGTCGAGATGCGAGCACTGCGCAAAATCTGCGGAGTGAAGCTCGCGGACCGCGTTCGTAATACCGAAGTAAGAAAGAGAGTTGGTCTGAAAGAGAGTGTCGGGGTGAAGGTAAGGAAAGGAATGCTTCGGTGGTTCGGGCATGTGGAAAGAATGCATGATGAAATAATGACTAAACAGATATACAATGCAAAAGTGGATGGATGCAGAAGTCGTGGAAGGCCACGACACACCTTCCATGATCAAATAGATCGTATACTAGCAGAAGGTGATGTCAGGAGCCTTAAGAACAGACGAGCTTGCATGACAAGAGTTATGAATGTCAAAGAGGCAAGTGAGGTGTGTAAGAATAAGCCTAAATGGCACTCTGTTGTTCGTGCCTACCCCGCAAGGGAACTGGCGTGAAGTTATGTATGTATGTATTATTATCATTTTTTTGTTAATTTTTGTTTTGAATTTTCCATACTATTGTTACAATTCGGGCCACCTGCATAGCTGTAGACAAAACACATTTATTACCTGCCGCGTTTGAGCTAATAACATTGAAACTGTTTATGACTATCTTCTTCTGTTCACTTTGTGTTTTATATTTGTAATTAGAAAAACAGTCCATTGTGTATTGTACTCATAATTACGCAGGTGTGCGGATTACGTTTTCTGGGAAATTGCGTCGACGCTTGCCAGGTAGACATATTGCATCGGTGCATTATAAAGCAACGGTCCAATGGAGAGATCGGCAGACGAAGCGATAACACAAGCGAGGCAAGACGTGTCTACATTTAGTGACGGACTTTGCGCGTGTTATTGAATTGTGCATTGCATTTGGACTTATTGCGTCCGGTTATATGTGTATCTGTGTTATACGTGTTTCTATAGTTCTAATAAATTCTATAGTAATTCCAACGGCATTTTAATTCGAGTGTAATAACTGGTAACATTGTTTATTATCTACACCACCACTGTCATGTAAAGTTTTTGGCATTTCTGTTGTTTTTTTTTATTGCATGACTTCAGCACACAGGCAGACGGCCTATCTGATGGGAAGTGGTTACCATCGCCAATGGACATTTGCAACATGAAAGGTGCTACCAATACGCTGTCGCCCTCAAAATTGAGACTGGAACCTGGCCGCTAATGCCGAAAAACAACCCAAGGTTGTTATGGCGGCATGCTCTAGACCATCCGTGCAGGAACGGAGAAAGAATACAATTACCTGCGGCCGGGCGGCCTGTCGTAAGAGGCGACTTAACAACCCACAGCCAGGTGGTAGGGAATTTGCCCGACTGGATGGCTACTACCCCTGGTCTAAAGTATGTCATCATAACAACGTTGAGTGGTCTTCCGACATCAGTGACCAGGTTCCAGTCTCCCTTAAGAAGGCAGTAGCACATTTGTAGCACCTTTGGTGTTGCAAATGTCCATAGGCGATGGTAACCGCTTTCCATCAAGTGGGCCGTCTGCCTGTCTGCTGAACTCCTGCAATAAAAATTAAAAAAAAACAGGGATGGTAGCTATCCAGACTGGGAAATACCCTACCACCTAGCTGTGGGTTGTTTCGTCGCCTCTTAGGGCCACTGCACACTAGCTACTTTTAGCATCGATGATCGGCGACTAGTCGCTTTTTAGAAGCTAAATACGGCGACCGAACGTTCCACACCGTCCACTTAAAAACGTCAAACGTAGAGATTGAGTCGTTTTTTAGAAGCGCGACACAGCAGCTGAATGCTACACTCCGTTCAAATTCGGATGCCGGTAGCATCGATTTAACATTTTTTTATTTTTTATTTATTTTATTTAAGTTTATGGCTTGGCAGCTAGACCTTTGAGCCAGATCTTAGTTTACAATATAGTTTCTTCATTTTCTTAAAGCTATGTGTAGCACAGCTGAACTGTAGGTAATCAGCTAGTGACATTCAACGGAGTTCGTGTGACAACTCAAAAATTTCACGCGGACGGCGTCGCGGGCACAGCTATGTGGCTATAAACACATAACACCCCGTATATATCCTCAAGTCGGTTAAATAGGGGATTGTCGAATGATTTGAGAATCAATCGATCCCATAACACGAGTGAAAGTACCATCATATAAATTACTGCAGACGACAATACCTTTCATAGTTGTTGTTTGGTGATTTTTAATTAGGGTTATTGCAGCGGTTTTGTTGTAGTTTGGTATTGAAATACTGACTATGTTAATATATATAAAAAGTAGGTAATGTAAATTTTAAACCTTAAGGATTAGGTGGATGTTTGTTGTGTAATCACGCCAGAACGACTTAAAGGATCTAGATGAAATTTAGCACTAAGATAGATTATAGTCTGTAATAGTACATAGGCTACTTTTTATTTCGGAAAACTTTACGATTCCCGTGTGATAGATGTATTTAGGTTTTCACAGAGGGCGTGTGGTACCCCCACCGGCCGTTCTTCCACTCTGTGTATAAAATCTACTAACGCGAGCGAAGGTGCGAGCAAAAGCTAGTATATTATAAAAATATACTGTCACTTTCCCAACCAAGCTTCCACTGTTTCCACTCGTTTTATTCCCAAATTAACTTCAGATTTATTAATTGTAACAGCCGGTCCGCCTGTCGTAAGAGGCAACAATAAACCCACAGTCAGATTGTATGGCATTCGCCTGTCTGGATGGCCACCATCCCTTCAATACTCAAACGTTTACTGCACATATTATGAAATACTCTACTTTCAGTCAGTTCTTGTCTAGAGTCAAAAGACAGATTAGTAACACCTTGGATGTTGCAAACCTCTAGAAACGACGTTTACCGCCTTCCACAAAGTGAATCTGCCTGTTTGTCTAATTCAGGCAATAAAGACCTCAACTACAGGGGGAGTCAACTTTTTTTTTTTGAGGCGAGGGAAAATGCTTAACCGATTTACGCACAAACTGGGTCGTTGCTAGGGGAACGACACGCGTCGGTCGGGGGCGATAACACTGCAGCAATAGTGTGCTCTTGGCAGCGCTCCGTCCGCGATCGACGTCACAGAATAATGTGGAAGACTCCGAGCGTTGCTGCACGGGCGAGCAACCCCAATACCCACTAAAAACCCCCTCCTCCCTGACGACCCTGCGCTTTGAATGTGTTGGAAAGGCTGAGATTTAGAACATAGTTACGCCCAGCCGATCCAGCGCAATAAAGTGCCTGGAGTGTGCCCTGGGAGAACACACCCCACTTCGTTGTGCGGGGGTAGAAGGTCCTTTGCTCTTCCTAGCAAGCTAAAGGCCCCCCGCGGTAAACGGAACCTAACTCAGGGAGGGAAGTAATGCGCGTACCTGCCTCTCCGGGTGCCAGCTGAAGGCCGGCGACCTCAGGGGGAGTCAACTTACATCAACATACATCCTTACTATCAATTACCGAGCAAATAATTAAAGTTATCGTCGTCTATAGTAAGTTGTACAACCCCAAATAACAAGAAACATGAATTAAATAGCGGGTAGTAGTGATCACGCTTCTATGACGGACAAACGTACTGCTTATTTATGTATTTATTTAACCAACGTGTGAATTTATTTATTTTAATATAGACATTAATTAACTTGTAATAATTAATTGTGGTATCTAAAAGTGAATTGTTTGTGAATTGTTAAAAATGGCCACCGGAATTATATAAGGTAATCTATATACTAATATTATAAAGAGAAAGACTTGTATGTTTGTAACAAATAAACTCAGAAACTACTGGGCTGATTTCAAAAATTATTTTACCATTCAAATGCTACATTATCTTTGAATAATATAGGCTATATTTATTACTAGAAAAAAGTAGGGATCCTTAATAAAACTTTAATAATGTAATCCAAGGTGTAAATAAATTCGCTATAAAATGTCTTTCGTTGCATGCGTTGCGGAAATTATTGATGATAGAACAAAAAATGTTCTACAATATTAAAGAATTGACGAAAGACCGGAAACCATCCAGCATTTGTTGCTGGACTGTCCTAGATACGGCCAAGCTAGGCACGATCTGGAGTCCAGCACCAACATGAAGTATCCGTGCAAGAACGGAGAAAGAATACAATTTCCTGCGGTCGTAAGAGGAGACTAAACAACCCACAGCCAGGTGGCAGGGCATTTGCCCGACTGGATGGCTACCACCCCTGGTCTAAAGCATGCCGCCATAACAACTTTGAGTTGTGTTCCGGCATTAGTGACCAGGCTCCAGACTCACTTAAGAGAGCAGCAGCGCAATTGTAGCACCTTTGTTGTTGGAAATGTCCATAGGCGATGGTAACCGCTTTTCATCAAGTGTGCCGTCTGCCTCTCTGCTGACCTCATGCAATTTTTTTTTTTTTTTACTTGATAAAAAAGCCGAGCAAAATCAGACCATCCTATCCATACCTTTGTATCAATCCTTATCAAAGTAAATCATTTCTTAATCAAGACTGTTTTAATACGTGTTGATTACTTTTTGAATTATTCAAATCGGACATTCCATTCAAAAGATATTACGTATTTAAAAATGTCAGTCTAAACAAAATACTTGGCGCTGGAATCGGGTTCTAAGATTTTGATGAAATTTTATGTGTGTTTGAGTCGATCCCGGAGTGGTTTAGATTCACAATTAGACCCGGTAGGTGGCGCTGGAATCGGGTTCTAGATTTTTATTTTAATAGGGCAGGACAACGTCTGCCGGGACCGCTAGTCTAGACTAATAATAAATAAGAGAAAATTGCTAATTATAGCAGGAGAGCTGCTTGACATCTGGGAGTAGATATTTGAGCAGTCGTTAGAACGCCTAATTCTTTTTATTGCATGAGTTCAGCCCAAGTTTTGATCACATAAAATCAGAAACGAGGACATCCGTAAGAGAACGAAGGTAAGAGACAAAGCTCGCAAGATTATCAAGTTGAAGTGGCAGTCGGCCGGTCAGGTCTGTCGCAGGACCCACGGCCGATGGAGCAAACAAGTCCTGGAGCGGAGACCACGTCTCAGGAAACGTAGCGTAGGACGCCCGGTGGACTGACGACCTGCGCAAGGTCACCGGCAGGGGCTGGATGAGGAAGACGGGAGATCGGGATATATGGCGCGTACTTAGGGAGGCCTAGTCCAGCAGTGGACAGAGATTGGCTGAAGAAGAAGAAGATGAGTTCAACAGACAGGCAGGCCGCCAACCTTTTTTTTTTATTGCAGGAGTTCAGCAGACAGGCAGACGGCCCACTTGATGGAAAGCGGTTACCATCGCCTATGGACATTTGCCACACCAAAGGTGCTACAAATGCGCTGCTGCTCTCTTAAAGGAGACTGGAACCTGGTCACTAATGCCGGAACACAACACAAGGTTGTTATGGCAGCATACTCTAGACCAGGGGTGGTCGCCATCCAGTCGAGCAAATACTTTTTTTTTTATTGCAGGATATCAGCAGACAGGCAGACGGCCCACTTGATGGAAAGCGGTTACCATCGCCTATGGACATTTGCAACACCAAAGGTGCTACAAATGCGCTGCTGCTCTCTTAAAGGAGACTGGAACCTGGTCACTAATGCCGGAACACAACACAAGGTTGTTATGGCAGCATACTCTAGACCAGGGGTGGTCGCCATCCAGTCGAGCAAATACTTTTTTTTTTATTGCAGGAGTTCAGCAGACAGGCAGACGGCCCTTGATGGAAAGCGGTTACCATCGCCTATGGACATTTGCCACACCAAAGTTGCTACAAATGCGCTGCTGCTCTCTTAAAGGAGACTGGAACCTGGTCACTAATGCCGGAACACAACACAAGGTTGTTATGGCAGCATACTCTAGACCAGGGGTGGTCGCCATCCAGTCGAGCAAATACTTTTTTTTTTATTGCAGGATATCAGCAGACAGGCAGACGGCCCACTTGATGGAAAGCGGTTACCATCGCCTATGGACATTTGCAACACCAAAGGTGCTACAAATGCGCTGCCGCTCTCTTAAGGGAAACTGGAACCTGGTCACTAATGCCGGAACACAATTCAAGGTTGTTATGGCAGCATACTCTAGACCAGGGGTGGTCGCCATCCAGTCGAGCAAATACTTTTTTTTTTATTGCAGGATATCAGCAGACAGGCAGACGGCCCACTTGATGGAAAGCGGTTACCATCGCCTATGGACATTTGCAACACCAAAGGTGCTACAAATGCGCTGCCGCTCTCTTAAGGGAAACTGGAACCTGGTCACTAATGCCGGAACACAATTCAAGGTTGTTATGGCAGCATACTCTAGACCAGGGGTGGTCGCCATCCAGTCGAGCAAACACTCTACCACCTGGCTGTGGGTTGTTTAGTCGCCCCTTACGACTGGCCGCCAGGCCACAGGAAATGGTATTCTTTCTCCGTTCCTGCACGGATAATGATGAAAAGCGGTTAACATTGCCTATAGATATTTGCAACACCAAAGGCGCTACCGATTTGCTGTCGCTGTCTAAAGGGAGACTGCAACCTGGCCACTAATGTCTGAACATACTCGTCACTCAAGGTTGTTATGGCGGCATACGTTAAACCAGGGCCAATTATGTCTGTCGTTGTTTTATATCGTTAAAATTGTTGGACATTTGAACAAAAAGTGATTTTGTGACATCTGACCTTTGTGTATTGAATAAATTAAGGTAATAGAGCCTTGAATTTCATGATGAAGAACATGACTATAACGCCAAGGGGCTATTATCAAGAAAATTTAAAATGTCATCTACAGATGAGAAAAAGGTTTACGTTTCTGTTGGTTGTATCAAACAGTTTGACTGTCAAAGGGTCCAGCTTAGAATGCCAGAACTGTACTCTTTGGTTTAAATTCTTAAGAACTGAAAGCTGCCTGCTGCCTGAAACTGTAGCCATTCAGACGGGCAAATGCCTACCACCTGGCTATGGGTTGTTTTGCCGCTTCTTACGACAAGTCACTACAAAGCAGTAGATTGTATTCTGTCTCAGCTCCTGCAGAGATAAGCTCCTCCTCTTATCTGTTAAGTGGTTAGATAGTAATATCTATATATATATAAAAATCAGATAACAGACTAAACAGATATACAATGCAAAAGTAGATGGATGCAGAAGTCGTGGAAGGCCACGACACACCTTCCATGATCAAATTGATCGTGTACTAGCAGAAGGTGATGTCAGGAGCCTTAAGAACATACGAGCGTGCATGACAAGAGTTATGAATGTCAAAGAAGCAAGTGAGGTGTGTAAGAATAAGCCTAAATGGCGCTCTGTTGTTCGTGCCTACCCCGTAAGGGAACTGGCGTGAAGTTATGTATGTATGTATATAAAAATCAATGCCACTTTTCGTTGTAATTTTATAAGTTGAGAACGATTTTACCGATTTTGATGAAATTTTGTGTGTGCGTTTGAGTGGGTCCCGGGATAGTTTAGATCCACAATTGGAACCGGTAGGTGGCGCTGAGATCGGGTTCTAGAATCCTCCTAATCACCGGGAGCGATTTTGGTGATTTTGTTTTTGTGTGTTTGAGTGGGTTCCCGGATGGTTTAGATTCGCAATTAGAACCGGTAGGTGGCGCTGAGATCGGGTTCTAGAATCCTCCTAATCACCTGGACCGATTATGGTGATTTTGTTTCTGTGTCATGAAACAAAGTCTTTTAGGAATTCAGAAAATATGGCGCGGTACGAATTTCGCCGTGTCAGCTAGTTGCATATAATATTACTATCTAACCGCTTAAAGTAATAAGTATGTAATCACCTGAACAACTTTAAACGGCAAACTTTTAAAGTATTTCGAAGAAACTTGTAAATTTGAACATTGTTCCCAAAGTGGCGTCCCATAGGGGCCCAAGATTTATGGCGCGTTAAGACGGGAATTTCATTATAGGGCGACATGTATTTTGTGGAATTTCTACCGTTCAATACTTTATTCGCAAGATAATATACTATGAGTAGTTACCTTACTATACACTTCAAAGGTAGAGTTATGCTGGAATTTTTATCCTTTTCTTTTTAATTCTTTTATTTTAAACGGGCCTTGAAACTTCTAGTTTATGTCAGCTCCATCGTACCTTTTCTTAATTTATTATAACTTACATTAAACTAATATACGTAAAAGATTTTATTATAATATATATTTGTATAATAAAAGAATGAAAGAATGACTAAACAGATATACAATGCAAAAGTGGATGGATGCAGAAGTCGTGGAAGGCCACGACACACCTTCCATGATCGAATTGATCGTGTACTAGCAGAAGGTGATGTCATTAGCCTTAAGAACAGACGAGCTTGCATGACAAGAGTTATGAATGTCAAAGAGGCAAGTGAGGTGTGTAAGAATAAGCCTAAATGGCACTCTGTTGTTCGTGCCTACCCCGCAAGGGAACTGGCGTGAAGGTATGTATGTATGTATAATAAATGGGGTTAAGGGAAAAAGTATAATTAAATACTATAAATAAACCTAACTTAAAAATATATATACAATAGTAAAAAAACTAAAATTAAAATAAAACCTATATTAAAGCCCGTCCAGCCCCACCAGACCACTGTCGCTGGGCATTGTACCTAGAAGGCTGGCAGCATTACCTCGCTGGATACAAAGGCTAATCCTTTGAGCGAGGTAAGCGCCAGCCTTCCGGTCTCCTGTTTTGTCGACTAGGCGTTTTTTAATTAATATGAAATTTAATGAACCTGTGACAATGTTTGTGATAAGCTCCCCGCAGACAAGGAGCTCATCACGAACTTGTACATTGTTCTAGCTTCTTGAGACGCAGGAGTAGTCAAAATATTAAATATTGGTCTCAAGTTCAATCTTTCCATAACTTAATTCTGGCTGCCTCGTTCCGAACTCATTCCATGAGAATGTGGGTTACATCTTCAACCATATTGCAATTGAAACACTGCTTGGAACCTTGGGAACCAACAAGAATCCAAACTTTCTCAATGAAATGGGTCCGGCACATAACCTATATGCAACTATCCGTGCAGGGACGGAGACAAAATACAATTTCCTGCATTGGGGCCGCCTGTCTTAAGAGGCGACAAAACAACCCACAGCCAGGTGGTAGGATATTTGCTCGACTGGATGGCTAGAGTCTAGGCTGGTCTAGAGTATGCCACCGTAACAACCTTGAGTTGTATTCCGGCATTAGTGACCAGGTTCCAGTCTCCGTGAAGAGAGCAGCAGCGCATTTGTAGCACCTTTGGTGTTGTACATGTCTGATGTAATGGTTGGGTTTCTTTAGCGTGTGTTCACTGATCGCAGACTTGGTAGACCTTGTGTATTTCATGTCAACAATGTGTTCTTTTACCCGTGTTTTTATGCTACTCTTTAATAATAAAACTTTAACAATACTCATTGACACTTGACATCTTTGTCTTCCGTGATCACGGATAAAAATCAAATAAATTACTGCGCTTAAAACCCGTCATAACATTCATAAATCAAATTGGAACTAGAGCGTTTGTTTCCTATTTTAGTTATCATAAGCCTCTCGTGTCATTGTTCAAAGTGAAAACATGGAATCTGAATAATGTGTTATTATGTATCATAAATATGAAATATAATATTTTGCATTATAATCTATACATGTAATAAAATTGTAGAGGTCGAACTTTTGTACAATGAAAAAAAATGCTAAAAACCGAGTCTAAAACTAATTTAGATTTAATAAAACTACGTTTTAACGGTTTTAAGCGTGGTAATTTTATTTGATTTTAGTTTTTCCGACGTTTCGGCCACTTTTCAGTGGCCGTGATCACGGAAGACAAAGATGTCAAGTGTCAACGAGTATTTAATTTTGTTTATGGTTATTATTTACTCTATGGGAGCCTAATCTAATTTACTGCCGCTTCGCAACATGTTATGGCTTGAAGAGAAGAAGCGGCGCAAGAAACGTCGGAAAAACCAAAATCAAATAAAATTACTGCGCTTAAAACCGTTAAAACGTAGTTTTATTATGTATACAAGTCGCGAAAACTTAAGAAAATATTCTATTAGATTTTTTTCAAATTTTTTGTTTCTCTGTTTGTATGGGCTAATCTCCGAAACGACTGGACCGATTTAAATAAAATTTTGTATGGTGATAGCTTATATCCCTGGTCAACATATAAGATACTTTTGATCCCGAAAAATTAAAGAGTTCCCGTGGGATAGTTAAAAAACCGCACCACGCGGACGAAGTCGTGGGCATCAGCTAGTATAAAACAATTTTTGAGCTCGGTACAAATATTATAAAAATAATAAACCTTATAAGTATCCTAATACTCCTGATAGTCTTTATTTGTCTCATTCTCTCGTAGGCTACTTTTCTGAAGTTTCACTTCTGCCGTGTCACTCTTTTTTTTTACTATGTTTCGAAGTTTTTCTTGTATTTTAAAGAAACAAAGGTTTGTTATCGTACCTTCTTTTATGCTAAGTAACCTTTCCATTGGTTAAAATAGTTAAGATTTTAACTGTCAGATTAACTGCTATGATGTATTGCCTAGAGGCCCTAGACTATGGGGTTTTCCCTATAGCTTTCATCTGCCAGTGGTTTCCAAATGTTTCATAGTTCCCCCAACTACTTGTTAGTAAAGGAGATGGATACGACGTTTACACATTCTTGAGCTCAGATTTTGAAAAGATGAGAGCGATTTGAATTTTCCTTTATATTAAGAAATACGATTATATGATGGGGCTTCATGTAGGACAATATTAGAGATGTAGGCCATTTCACGCAGATCTAATCCGTACAGGAACGGACAAAGAATAAAATTTCCTCCTGCCAGGCGGTCCGTCGTAAGAGGTGACTAAAGAACCCACAGCCAGGTGGTAGGGTATTTGCCCATCGGGATGGCTACTACCCTTGGTCCATAGTGTTATAACTATCCATAGGCGAAGGTAACCGCTTTCCATCAGGTGGGCCATCTGCCTGTCTGCTAAACTTATGCAATAAAAAAGAGATGTAGCGATTAATGTAATGCGTTATTTGTGATGGGATATTCATTTTAATTGTTAATGGCGTTAAATATTGACAGATAACGTATGTACTGTATAATTAATAATACTGTTGCCGACAGAGAACACCCGACCTGCCTACCGAAGCACACCTTCTTTCCACGCCGGGCATACCGCCGACGACCATAGCTTGCACAGTTAGCAGCTAGGCGTCAAACAGAACGTGGGATAAAGAAGCGGCGTTGGAGGCCGGAAAGGCTCTCATATATATATTGCACTTAATGGCACTACTTTCTCTCTGCCATTCAGCATTATATTCTCTGAAACTCGCCTGTGTATAGTTTTAATTGAGTTGCATATAACGAATTAATAATTCATACAGACCAAATCGAGTTTTATTTGGAAGAAGCAACTGCTACACTAATAGGGTTAGTCGATAACGGCCTTATTTTTAACGCTTTAAATAAGACGCATTCGGCCACAGTTAATATCTTTAACATTATAGCAGGTGCGGACCATGAACAAAATGTGGTACTACTTTAAACTTTGAGAACCTTTTGTGTACAATTAAGACAGTGATTTATTATGTACTAGCTTAGCTTTAGTTCGTCGCTTCATCTATTCAACGTTACTTAAAGAAAACTAAAGCTTAAGTTTAGGAATTTCATAATATTGAAATGGAGATAATAAAGATAAAGAAATGGAGAGAAAGTACTAATTGCTTTCAAAAAATAGTTTTAAGCGCGGCGTTTTATTTGATATTTTATTCCGACGTTTCGGCCACTTTTGAGTAGCGGTGGCCACAGAAGATAAACATGTCAAGTGTCATTGAATAATGTTCCATATTTAAAGGAACTTTTTAGTTTCCCGTATCAATCTCATTCCTGTAATTTGCGCTCAAATGAAAATCTTCTGCTAATGATACTTAAGCACTCTTCGTCCTTCGTAGGAAACTCTTTTGCCGTACAGGCTGCTCGCCTGTGGAGCTCCCTCCCCTTGAAAATCAGACAAGCTACATCCATTTGTACATTCAAACACTTGATCACTGACCATTATTTGTCCGCTAAATAAAATGTGTTGCAGTAAATGGAATTCTATTATTGTTCGCATGTAAGTATATGTAATTTATATTATCTTAATCTGTTTAATCATGTATGTCTTTATTAGTTTATTATTGTAATTTTTTTTTCTTCAATTACGATTGAATTAGTTTCAATTTGGTTAAGCCACCAAATATTATTGAAGTTTTCTTGTAATATCTCCTTAGACACCGGTTTGCCTGGAAGAGATCGCTATAAGCGATAAGGCCGCCCATTGTTCTAATTTAAATGTGTTTGTAATAAATATCTGTGTAAATTATAGTGAACAATAAAGAGTTTTCATTCATTCATTCATTCATTCAATAATGTCAAACTTATAACTTAGCCTACCTACAACTTTTTAATTCTAATTTTTGTTTATGGTTATTATATTGCCAGCTGGTAGGGCATTTGCCCGCCTGGATGGCTACCACCCCTGGTCTAAAGTATGTCGCCATGACAACCTTGAGTTGTGTTCCGGCATTAGGTTCACACAGATTCCAGTCTCCCTTAAGAGAGCAGCAGCGCATTTGTAGCAACTTTGGTGTTGCTTGTCCATAGGCGATGGTAACCGCTTTCCATCAAGTGGGCCGTCTGCCTGTTTGCTGAACTCCTGCAATAAAAAATTGAATTAAATAAAAGGTATTTTCGAAAGAAGCGTTCATCATCTCCGACCGCATCATCATCATCCGACATTAGGTCTGATCATGGTCAAAGGCGAACCTATTTACCATAAAAAAAATAATCGGCTGTTACCATAGTCGCACATTTATCACTCTTAGGATATCAGTCTTGTCTTTATATCCAAGATTTACGATGAGGGAGATCACCCCACCGATACACGCAGTACAATGCGCACACGCCGGCCACGTGACCTGTCATCTATACTAACGACGGGTTGTAAGGGCGATCTGCAGGGGTGGCTTAGGGGGTTGGTGTTTGACATTGATAATTGTCTATTTGTAACCACCCTTAGGGATTTGAAAGGTTTTTGATGGGATTCGTTTTGGTAGGTTTTTTTTATAAAACAAGTGGGCCGTGTGCGAGTTGGATTTGATTGAGGATGTTTGGATATTTTCGAATTGTGAAACGCCGACATCTCCTATGTTTTGTATAAGCATAGCAAGCTGTGCCGTCATTTTCGAAATCTTTCAAGTTTTTGAAGATTATGGATCGCCAAGTAGACCTTCCCGTTGATGGACACGCATGCCTCGGTGCTTTTAAACTGGGCCTACGAGCGCCGCTAAACGTAATTTATGTGCTTAAAATACTGTCCGTCTCAGTAGTCAAAGTTGCGTTAATGATGGGTGGCGTATTTATGTGCGAAGTTTGAATTTCCCGCCCGGGGCAGCGCCCCGGCGTGCCCCCTAGAATCTGGCCCTGCTCTCATTCTAATATACTTAACGTACAAAGATGTATGAAAATGTTGAACAAAGCTGTCCCGCGTCTTGTAATCAATAATCATGCTTGGTAGAGGACGTTTCTTCTCAACCTTAAGGTGCTCTTACACGTTCAAGTTTGAGCAATTATTGCTTGGCAGCAGTAAAGGATCAATCTCGAGCAATTGAAATAAAATACAGCAATTGTTCCGGGAACTGGGCTGGGCAGCATTGCGTAAGCTTCGTCAAGTCTTCTCGTCGGCCATTTCGCAATGCTTGAAGACAGAAGTCATCGAGCAGTGCGTCCTCCCCGTCCTAACCTACGGGGCCGAGACATGGACATTGACGGCAGGATTGGTTCACAAGCTATGTTGGGTGTTTATCTTATGGATAAAATTAGAAATGAGGATATCCGTAAGAGAACCAAGGTAACCGACATAGTTCGCAAAATTATCAAATCGAAGTGGCAGTAGGCTGGTCACGTCTGCCGCAGGACCGATGGCCGATGGAGCAGCCGAGTCCTGGAGTGGAGACCGCGTCTTGGTAAACGTAATGTCTTACCACCTCCAGCCTGATGGAACGACGACCTGTGCAATGTTGCCGATAGGCGCTGGATGAGGAAATCGGAGAACAGGGATGAATGGCGCCGTCTTGGGGAGGCCTACGTCCAGCAGTGGATTGCGAATGGCTGACGACATTTCGGGAATACGTCTTCTAATTGCTCCATATACAAGTATTCCACATTTCTCAACGTTGCCATATGAGTGGACGCAGGACCCTGCAAACTAGGATGACGTAGATGTGGTGGGCCGTCAGGCTGTCTGCTGTACTCCAGCTATAAAATAAAAAAATAAAAAAAGATACCAGGTACGGGTGCTTCGATAAGTATTTTAATCGGATTGTGGGATGTCTGCCTTGATCTTAATGCCGCAAGTGCAGCGCACAAACCACTGCGTTCCTTACGCTAGTCGAATGTGCTGCATGGCAACCTCAAAGATTCGAGCTCGAGGCCATAGTAAGGCCAATCGATTCGCTGGGAAGCTTGGTTGAGACCTTGTTTCACAGCGACGATCACTGGGGTGGCATCGGCTCTCTGCGAGGCAGTAATGTCTCGTAAGGAGGCTGCTGAAAGAGAGAGGGAGAGAGATGCGCAAGCGACTCCTGGACACCGACGACAGTCCGACCTCCGGAGGCGCAGATATTCGCAAAATCTCCTCCCGTTATTCCATCGCAGGGGTCCACACGCGTTTGGGGATGCGGTGGGTCTAACCTCTGCTGGGAAGTGGGTCACTCTGCTTCCCGGAGTGATCCATGCCTTCATGCGCGAATGAACATGGATGTAGCTTCGCTTAAGACCTCATTTTCTTCCAACTCAAGCGCGGGCACATGGGACGCAGGTTCAGGTTTTGTGGGGTATATGGCAACGACTGTACTGTACTGTACAAAGTCTCCACACACGCTGTGCGGCGCTTAATCTCTTCGCGTAAGGTCTAACCCCCACAAAAGGCCCTTTTTGGTACGAAAAACCTTTTCGATGGTTTTTATCCGTGCAGGAACGGAGAAAGAATACAATTTTCTGCGGTCGGGCGGCCTGTCGTAAGAGGCGACTTAACAACCCACAGCCAGGTGGTAGGGCATTTGCCCGACTGGATGGCTACCACCCCTGGTCTAAAGATGTCGCCATAACAACCTTGAGTTGTGTCCCGGCATTAGTGACCAGGTACCAGTCTCCCTTAAGAGAGCAGCAGCGCATTTGTAGCAACTTTGGTGTTGCCAATGTCTATAGGCGATGGTAGCCGCTTTCCATCAAGTGGGCCATCTGCTTGTCTGCTGATCTCCTGCATAAAAAAAACGAAATGCTGAATATCCAATCCGTTTGAAATTTTTTAGGCAATTGTCTTTCTGTCTCGTTTGTACGTATAACTACGTCTCATTTTCGCGAGAGGAACAGATCGGTGACGGGCGAGGTGGGGTGCCTAATTTTAAGTTGCTCCATATTGCATGGTATTGTGTCGCCGTATCTCAGCAACAGCTGGCTACATATTTCGATCGTCCTAAATTGAATGATGGACTCGTGACGTCACAGTTGACGAGAATTGACCGAGGTTGAGCAGTTTTAGATGCTCGTGGAAGAGCACCTTTTACTTTTTTTTTTTTTTGAGGCGAGGGAAAATGCTTAACCGATTTACGCACAAACTGGGTCGTTGCTAGGGGAATGACACGCGTCGGTCGGGGGCGATAACACTGCAGCGATAGTATGCTCTTGGCAGTGCTCCGTCCACGATCGACGTCACAGAATAGTGTGGAAGACTCCGAGCGTTGCTGCACGAGCGAGCAACCCCAATACCCACTAAAAACCCCCTCCTCCCTGATAAGAGCACCTTTACATCGGCTTCCGACGCTAGTAACTAGTAATCTAGGAATGTGTAATTCCAATTTGACAATGTGGTTTTGCGAAATCAAACATATTCACTTGACAACTGTAAACTTCGGCAACCGCAGAACTTGACACGTTTACTCTAAAATTAGTACCCGCAAAACATACGGGATGATATTCCGGGCGTTTATTTATTGGCGATTGTTGTGCGAGTGTTCAGGCGTCGTATTGGCTTGAACCCTAAACGAATAAAATAAAAAATGTAGGGAAAGACATACCGTTATGCAAAGTATTATGTACTATTAACTAGTACAGTTAAAACTAAATATGCAAAATATTTAACTTAGTATAATGACTTTATAAAGTAATACAATAAAGGAAACGTAACATATTTGTATTGTATTCTACCCCTAGTCCCTCAAGACTGTAAGTAGAATACTGAGCATTGGTCATCGAAGTCAATGGGTAAGGTTCCTAGAAGGCTGGCTACGTTATCTTGTTAGATTGCCGACTGATCCGTTGTTAGAGGTAGGAACCAACTCTATGAAACTCTACAAAGATATATAAAGGGTATTTCGGCAGTAAAATGAAGTACTTTTAAGTAGAACCTAAAAGTCTCAGTTCGCTTGTCGACACTTCGGTTCCGTTAATCCGCAAGACAAAATCGCTTCAATAGTTCCAATTCCCTATTTTTCGGAGAAACTAATTTATTTGCAACATTATAAATAAATAAATAAATAATCGGCAGACAAACACACACATTGTATATCCCCAAATTAAGCAAGTTACGCTTGTGTTATGGGTAATATACAACGGACTACTCTGGGGCCGATCCCAGACATCCAGACCATAGTAAATAACGAAGAAAATACGTTTCCGAAATTTACTATACCAGGAATCGAACCCGGAGCCTCTGGGTTGCAGTGAGGTAGGCCGGCAAAGGCTTAGCCCGCTCAACTACAGAGGCCGTCTATTATATTATATGTGCCTTTGTGTGCGTGTCAGGGAAAATAATTAATATATGGCATTCACAAACACGTCGATAGGTTTGTGCTTCAACTCTAAAAGTAGTTTTGTAGGAAACTATCTCTCTAGATATTATTACTCTAAGATATCTCTAATCCCTTCCAACACGCGAGAGCATGAATGAAGTCAGAGGAATCACATAGTGTGGGGGTTTATTTTTATGTGTGTGGTACGTCGGTGATAGTTACCACGTTTTTTTTTCGCCATCTCGTCCGTCATATTGCAAGACAGTCTTTCTTTTCTCTTGTCTATTTTATTTGCTAATTTTACTACTATGGAAAATAAAGGGGGAAGTCTTTTCTATTTTATTTCTTTTTTTGTTTCTTTTCTTTTCATTTCTTTCTTTTTCAAAATCTTAAATCCATTACATTTTTATATATATACTAGTTTTACATTGTTCTTATCACTAACTTAATCTCTATACATTTCGCTCTTATAGCTATACAGATGTTTAACACTACTAATCCTGTTTTACTACCTTATATATATGTTTATATTCATATATATTTTAACATTTATACTTTATCATCTATTAGTTACCAAGTTGGATGAAGGAGATGCGACACTGGCAAGAGCTCATGGCTCCATCGCCACGGGAGCTAGGCTCAAGCGCTGGAGGGAAGTACAACATAAAAGCACGTGTGTTGTACTCTAGATGTAATTATTGTTCAATTATTATTATTATTATGTTATTGGAGGAGATCAGCAGACAGGCAGACGGCCCACTTGATAGAAAGCGGTTACCATCGCCTATGGACATTTGCAACACCAAAGTTGCTACAAATGCGCTGCTGCTCTCTTAAGGGAGACTGGAACCTGGTCACTAATGCTGGAACACAACTCAAGGTTGTTATGGCGACATAATTTAGACCAGGGGTGGTAGCGATCCAGTCAGGCAAATACCCTACCACCTGGCAAAAATTTAACATTAAACTTAAGACTATATATACAGAAATCTTAACTGCTACGTTAAAATATGTAAAACCCTAAACATGTTCGTAGATGCATCTCCGAAGGTTTTCCGTTTTCTGTATTGAAAGATTTTGGCACGTACATGGACTACTCAAATTTAACCTTGCTGTTATGTAGCATGTAGTTATGTAGTTATGAATGTCAAAGAAGCAACTGAGGTGTGTAAGAATAAGCCTGAATGGCCCTCTGTTGTTCGTGCCTACCCCGCAAGGGAACTGGCGTGAAGTTATGTATGTATGTATGTTATGTAACAATAAATTATTCCATGTACGTGTCGTAACATATAGCATCAAAAGGAACCCACTTAGAACCTAACAGTGGTAACTCCACTAATTACCGTGTTGACGGATATTTATCGCCCGCTAGACAAAATAATAAACAGCAGCTGTCCACCTCGCAATTCCGTCCCGTGTGTACCCGTCAATTAATAACCACACACCCCAGTCGTAAAGTACACCTGTTGCGAGTGGAACCGCGGAACTAACTTCTACTAACTTAGCTTTTGATTTATTGCGTAATGATTTCAAGTTAAAATTAAATGTCGCGCAAGAGCTCTGCGTACCACTTGCGTGATATTACATACATACATGCATACATAACTTCACGCCAGTTCCCTTGCGGGGTAGGCACGAACAACAGAGCGCCATTTAGGCTTATTCTTACACACCTCACTTGCTTCTTTGACATTCATAACTCTCGTCATGCACGCTCGTCTGTTCTTAAGGCTCCTGACATCACCTTCTGCTAGTACACGATCAATTTGATCATGGAAGGTGTGTCGTGGCCTTCCACGACTTCTGCATCCATCCACTTTTGCATTGTATATCTGTTTAGTCATTCTTTCCACATGCCCGAACCACTGGAGCATTCCTTTCCTTACCTTCATCCGTGCAGGAACGGAGAAAGAATACAATTTCCTGCGGCCGGGCGGCCTGTCGTAAGAGGCGACTTAACAACCCATAGCCAGGTACAATATTTTCTAGGCGATACAATAGGCGGCCTTATCGCTCAAAGCGATCTCTTCCAGGCAACCTAAATCAAAAACAAATTTGAATCAGGTGATGTAGGTGGTGCAGGAAAAAGGCAAGGGACACATAAATACTCAAACTAATTTAACAAATAAATATACAAATACATACATATATACATAGTCATAAATATAATATACAAATATATACATATACAATAATATATTACAAAATACATATATTATATAATAAATGTATTAGCATAATTATATTGTGTTAATCAGACATGGCTATTTATGGACAAATAGTGTTTTCTGAGTAAATTTCTAAATGTTGGTAAGGATTTGGCCTCTCTGACAGTAAGAGGTAGCATATTCCATAGTTTGACAGCCTGCACTGTAAAAGAGTTATCATAATAGGATGAAGTGTGTGCAGGTGTCATAAGTTTTCGATACGTATCAGAGCGCAAATTGTGGGCAGTGGATAGGCGAAGGAATTTAAAACGTTCCTTAAGGTACTGGGGACTATTAGGAGTAAATAATATATTATACAGGAGAGTGAGAATGTGAGTATTCCGGCGAAAATGAATAGGAAGCCACTTGAGTCTTTTACGATATTCGGAAACATGGTCATATTTTCGCAATCCAAATATGAACCTGATACAAAAATTCTGAAGTCGCTCAAGCTTATTCAGCTGTTCTAAGGTTAAATCTAGATAGCAGGCGTCAGCGTAATCAAGTATGGGAAGTAAGAGAGACTCAGCAAGCGTAATCTTGGTAGCAGTGGGCAAGAAGTTTCTTAATCTTCTGAGGGATCTAGAAGATAAGAAGACTCTGCGACTTAAATCGGTGATGTGAGGCCGCCAAGACAGATCCCTATCGATGATTGGCCGTGATCACGGAAGATAAAGATGTCAAGTGTCAACGAGTATTGTTAAAGTTTTATTTAGCCTACCGCCAACTTATTAATTTTAATTATTTAATTTTTAATTTTGTTTATGGTTATTATTTACTCTATGGGAGCCTAATCTAATTTCGCAACATATTATGGCTTGAAGAGAAGAAGCGGCGCAAGAAACTCTTCAGCAAACATGCCTAGCTCTAATAATTGTATATAATATTAAATTGGGTGGAAGGAGAAATAAAAGTAATTATCAGTCAAGTTGGTTTGTGTTCCGTTGTACGCAGAAAGAGCTCACAGTGTCTGTTTTTTGATTTCAATAGCCTCACGCATCATTCTAGGTATGAAACGATTCTCTTTCGCGAGGATTTGTGGGTGATTACGGCCATTGAATAGTGGCCGAAACGTCGGAAAAACCAAAATCAAATAAAATTACCGCGCTTAAAACCGTTAAAACGTAGTTTTATTATTTATTAATTATCAAAATCGTTTCAGAAACAACAACAAAAATTGTTACAACCTAGGTTCCGACAAAGACAGGTTCCACTTACGGATTTGCAGAAGCACATTTATTACCCGTCGCCATTTGAACTAATAACTAATCATTGAAACTATTGTAATTCTTTTATGATCGTCTTCTTTTGTTTACCTATTTATTGGAATACGTTTCTAGACAGCGGCCAATTGTTCTATTGTAATCGTTTAGAGCCGCTTGCGGCTGTCGTCATTAGCCAGGTGTTACGGATTTTAAAGCACAAGCTGATTCTAGGAAGTTCGGTCCACGTTGCCGGGCGGGCACATTGCATTTGTGCAGTATAAAATGATGGCCGGATTGACGGACGGGCAGTCGAGCGAGAACCACGATCAAGGCGGGACGTGTGTACTACAATCGGGAATCTAATAGTGACGGACTTTGCGCGTTTTATTGAATTACGACCTCCTTCATTACGTTTGCATTTGTTGTAATCGGTTATTTATGTACCTGTGTTATACGTGTTTGTATAGTTCTAGGAAATTGTAAAAAAAAAATGTATTATACGTGCAGGAACGGAGAAAGAATACAATTTCCTGCGGCCGGGCGGCCTGTCGTAAGAGGCGACTTAACAACCCACAGCCAGGTGGTAGGGCCTTTGCCCGACTGGATGGCTACCACCCCTAGTCTAAAATATGTCGCCATAACAACCTTGAGTTGTGTTCCGGCATTAGTGACCAGGTTCCAGTTTCCCTTAAGAGAGCAGCAGCGCATTTGTAGCAACTTGGTGTTGCAAATGTCCATAGGGGATGGTAACCGCTTTCCATCAAGTGGGCCGTCTGCCTGTCTGCTGATCTCCTGCAATAAAAAAAAAACTATAATAATTCCAACGGCATTTTAATTCGACTCTCGCGACTCATAACAATATGTTCTTTAATATATATTTTTTTTAATTGGTGTCGCCTGTTTACCCCCAATGTTCTTCGGGGCCTATATAACCTTAATTTTCCTACATTCACGTTCGCATGCTTTCCGACTTTATTTTATTTGATTCTGCCTCTGTGTATATGTGTATATATCGAGGGGTGAAAGGCTATTTGTTTTAAGCGACATTTTGTGACAGAATTGACTTGATGGTTTTCTTGTATGCTAATGTCTCAAACTTAAGGAATTATAGTGAACCTGATTTCCAATTAAAAACTACAGATTTTTTCTTTTTTAAATATAGTATGTAGTTTACTAATGAAGTCTTTTTGTGGGTCATTGAAACTTCAAACTCCTCTATCGACACCATTTCGCAAATGTCGCTTAAAACAAATAACCTTGGACCCCTCGACGTTATGTTGGACATTATAAATCTAATTAAACTTAAAATGCATATTTAACTAATTAATCTAATAAACATAAAAAAATAATCTACACGACACATTAAAAACTTCTCTTTTCTAAATTCGGTTGAAAAATAAATCAATTTTCATGGTTTTTTTAACTTAAATGTATTGAACACGTATGAGTTAACCCTTAACGTCTACTTGTGATCCGTTCAATTGGAAATATAATAGGTTTAGGGGGTTCGAACGAAGAGGAAGTCAAAAACGCGTAAAATCTAAATTGGTTTTGACTTAATTGAATTTTTAGTTCAATACTGATTGGAAAATGGATTATAAAGATTATTTCTGATTAATAAATAATATATATATTAATGAACTAGCATACAGTGGTGGATTTACCAATAGGCTGAGTAGCCTACTCAGCCTATTATAGCCTGGCATTAGTGACCAGGTTCCAGGCTCACTTAATGCGATGCGATGGTAACCGCTTTCCATCCAGTGGGCCGTCTGCCTGTCTGCTGAACACCTGCAATGAAAAATAAAAAAAGTTGACCGAGTCAGCATTAGCAGCATATTGTCATTTCATGTCACAACAACTAAACAATAAATTATAACACCACACAAAGTCACAAACACATAACTAACAATAAAACTTATGCACATACTTAAACCTACGCGCACTACCATCGCATTGCATTACACGCACACTCCACAAACAAACCAAGACACAGAAAGAGCCTAAAAATTAATAACCCAGGCACAGAAAAGAAAAAAACAACACACATGGCACTAGATACGACTATATATAAGTATAGATATAAGGCCAACACTGCACATGCACTTCCTCACAACACCAGCATGTAACAGACACACTCTACATTAGTATAAGTTTAGTATTAAAATTAGAATAAATTAATATAATAAGTTATTATTAAGGTACACCAAAACTGAAAAATTACTACATATAATGTCACATACACTAACAAAAATAAACAATAAGCGTGTATGGAGTCTCAAATTTTTCATAGAAATTAAGTAGTAAGAAGAGTACGGAACTCGAGTCCGTAGAGACATTAATAATAAAAAAAGCATATTGTCAAAGCGTTGCTGAGCAAGCCGTGAAGCGGAACAAAACCAGGTAATGGTTACCGATTATCTCGATGTTTTTAAGACCCTACTGATCATCATGTGAGTCTGGAAAGGAAGGAGGAGCCCTCTGAACAGTGGTGGATTTACCAATAGGCTGAGTAGGCTGGAGCCTAGGGCGGCAAATCTGTGGCCAATTTTTTTTTATATATTATGTCTTACACAATCTTCAAACTACGGTAAAAAGGAGGTCTAATTCAAGACTATACACGTCTCACGATATGTACACAAATCATAAAGTTACAATTTATACATACATACATACATACATAACTTCACGCCAGTTCCCTTGCGGGGTAGGCACGAACAACAGAGCGCCATTTAGGCTTATTCTTACACACCTCACTTGCCTCTTTGACATTCATAACTCTTGTCATGCAAGCTCGTCTGTTCTTAAGGCTCCTGACATCACCTTCTGCTAGTACACGATCAATTTGATCATGGAAGGTGTGTCGTGGCCTTCCACGACTTCTGCATCCATCCACTTTTGCATTGTATATCTGTTTAGTCATTCTTTCATCATGCATTCTTTCCACATGCCCGAACCACCGGAGCATTCCTTTCCTTACCTTCACCCCGACACTCTCTTTCAGACCAACTCTTTTTCTTACTTCGGTATTACGAACGCGGTCCGCGAGCGTCACTCCGCAGATTTTGCGCCGACAGCACGCAGCCCAGTTACAATTTCATTAACAAAAAAATGATCTAATTAATATGATTTTGAATTAGGGTATCGATTTATCGGTAGGGGCGGTAAAATTAGAATAGCCTACAGGCGTCATATTTCTAAATCCGCCGCTGCTAGCATAATAATAATAACAGCCCGCTTGTCCAAGGCGACTCGGCAGATTTGACAAATCGGTTATCTCGATGTGCAGGTTGCATCACGATGTTTTCCTTCACCGTTGTTAGCACGTGGTAATTGTGACGACAATGCATGGTGCATGCGTTCTGGCTAGGCTTACGAACCTGCGCGCTTTGAGTATGACGCGTTCACTAGCCATTTTTTTTTTTTTCTGTTGGGCCCAGGCGAACGAAATTGCCCCGGCTAGCTACATTTTATTTCTATCTCTTATTATATAATGCTAATAACTTACAGATATATTTAATATACTACTTTTGTGCTACTTATTACAGATGATGGAATGTTGGTTTGGGTTGGCTTGGTTTGGTTCAGGTTGGCTTGGATTGGTTTAGGTTGGCTTAGATTGGTTTGGGTTGGGATTTACTAGGAAGTTTAAGGATTGCTAGGTATGGATTGGATTGGGTTGGGAATGTGTTGGGATGTGTTAGGGTTTCATAAAATATAATACTTATTTATTTATAGATATACTATTATATTATCCTTCACTAGCCATTACGCTACCACGACTTGCATGCACTAGCATGCACCAAAGAAACTTACATAGTTCGCGTTGCCACGACGAGGATGTAGAATAGAATAGAATAGAATAGAACAGAACAGAACCGAATAGAATATTCTTTATTGTACACAAAGGAGTAATTTACCTCACTTGGTATTCTTCTTTATTTCTTCAGATATCTTACAAACAACCTTGTGGATCTACATTTTACTATAACACGTTCACAGCGACTCTGTTTTATCTGTACTTTGTATTCTTGCGGTACGGGGCGTTTTAGACCTTGTAATCAACTACCAATATGCCAGCACGAGGCACATTAGCCCTGTAACGTATTCAATGCTAAAATTCTTTTTTGGCTTATATATAAAATGGTTTGTGGATTTTATTTTATGTTGTACAGTACTAGGTCAAAGTAACCCCGTATAAAAGTAGGTATCACGGAACTCTGGTTTAATAGCACGTCTTACACACACACATATATTATATATATATATATTACGTGTCACGTTGTTTATCCGCGATGGACTCCTAAACTACTTGACAGATTTTAATCAAATTTGCACACCGTGTACAGTTTGATCCGACTTGAAAGATAGGATAGCTTACATTTGGACCCGGTAGGTGGCGCTGAAATCGGGTTCTAAATTTTATTTCTTCAGGGCAGAACAACGTCTGCCGGGACAGCTAGTATATATATATATATATATATATATATATATATATATATATATATATATTAATTATTTTTCTATAGTGAAACAAATTGTAGTTACGGCCTCCGAACCACAGAGAACTCTATGTTTTTCTTAGCGTGCGGCTAAGGCGAAAGGGAGACACGTTCGGGGCTACTTAGACCCCGTTTCGCAGGGAACGGGTTAAAACAGTGAGTAGGTATCCAGTGGGCACGGATAGTGTCTTTGACAAACCTGTTAAAAGATGTCAGGACGTATTTATGGCAGGTTCCTATAATTATCTTACTATACTTACTTGCTATGGGTTGAACTATATATAGTAAAGCACATGAACGGTTGGTAAGATATAAGAGACCCTAGCCCTTTTGCCGCCGGCTTAAGAAAACTTCCTTATCAGAAAAATCTTATACTAATATATAAAGCTGAAAAATTTGTTTGTTTGATTGAACGCGCTAATCTCAAGAACTACTGGTCCGATTTGAAAAATTCTTTCAGTGTTAGATAGCCCATTTATCGAGGAAGGCTATAGGCTATATATCATCACGCTAAGACCAATAGGAGCGGAGCAGCAATGAAGAATGTTTCAAAATCGGGGGGTTTTGAAAACAAATTCCACGCGGACTACGTCGCGGACACAGCTAGTTATATATAATTGAGTTAAAAAATTAATATTAGTACAAATTTTATTAACGCAAAAATTGTTTGATTGAAAAACAAAGCTTACATTTGTTTTTTTGTATTTTGCCGCCATGGCCGGCCATAAGCGGCAATTACTACGGTTCATTTCCGCCTTTCAATCTAGGTGCATCAACCAAATTGATTCAATTCGGTTGATCCATCTAATCTCAGGTATATGATTCAATTCTGAAATATTAATTACTTTTATTAACATGTCTTTGAATTTTTCATCTATAATGTTACGCATTTATTAATTTGCTTAAAACCGACATCAAAAAATTCCAAATTACATACGATTAATGACGAACCGCCCCTTGCGTTCAACCCCAGTTGGGGTGAGTTCTTTGTGATAGGGTGCAGCTTGTTATTGCAAATTATTTATTTATTTTCAAAAATATTTAGGGGCGGGTAGTGTAAGATGTAATTGGGTATGAAATGCCTTTTAAGGCTAAATAGTGAAATATCAAAAAATGTTTGGTCTGAAACAGAGTGTCGGGGTGAAGGTAAGGAAAGGAATGCTCCGGTGGTTCGGGTATGTGGAAAGAATGACTAAACAGATATACAATGCAAAAGTGGATGGATGCAGAAGTCGTGGAAGGCCACGACACACCTTCCATGATCAAATTGATCGTGTACTAGCGGAGGGTGATGTCAGGAGCCTTAAGAACAGACGAGCGTGCATGACAAGAGCTATGAATGTCAAAGAAGCAAGTGAGGTGTGTAAGAATTTGCCTAAATGACGCTCTGTTGTTCGTGCCTACCCCGCAAGGGAACTGGCCTGAAGTTATGTATGTATGTATGTATGTACCACACATATAAGGATTTCGTTACTTTTTTTATTTATTTTTTTATTGCAGGAGTTCAGCAGACAGGCAGACGGCCCACTTAATGGAAAGCGGTCACCATCGCCTATGGACATTTGCAACACCAAAGGTGCTACAAATGCGCCGCTGCTCTCTTAAAGGAGACTGGAACCTGGTCACCAATACCGGAACACAACTCAAGGTTGT
This sequence comes from Dendrolimus kikuchii, assembly GCA_019925095.2. Classification (NCBI taxonomy): domain Eukaryota; kingdom Metazoa; phylum Arthropoda; class Insecta; order Lepidoptera; family Lasiocampidae; genus Dendrolimus; species Dendrolimus kikuchii. The sequence continues at coordinate 38,624,570 of CM034387.1, forward strand.
TATGGCGACATACTTTAGACCAGGGGTGGTAGTCCTTCCACCTGGCTGTGGATTGTTTAGTCGCCTCTTACGACAGGCCGCCCCAACGCAGGAAATTGTATTCTTTCTCCGTTACTGCACGGATAAATTATACAAAAAGTACTGTCCTCTTTCTTGGGGGTTGGTATACGCTTCTTCAATAAGATTCCGAGTGAAATGTTAGATCTGCAAAAAGTACTTTCACTAAATTTAAAATTAAATTAAAAAGCATCTTGCTAAAAAAGGGATACTACACTATTGAAGAATATTTAAATGACAAAAATTCATTTACATAGCACCTAGCTCCAACCTCTTATACTAAATTTTGTATAACGTTTTTATTTTTTTAAATCTTGCCATGCTTGTAAGGAATTTGTGGAGACATATTGCAGCATAACATTTTAGCACGTCATGTCATTATTATAACTATAATATTATTTTTCTTTCCTTTTATTGTCTTGGTCTTATTGAGTATGCATTGTTTGCTACAACTCCATTAATTCTTCAAAAAGTGATTCTGTAACATACTTCTGTACAAAACTTATTAAAAAAAAGAATTTGAGATATAAATAGAATATGAAATATAAAGAAAATCAATATCAATTTTAGACCATTAATAAACGGACAGTTTCGGACTCTCAAAGTGAAGCCAGCAAAAGCATGCCAATCGCACCGCAGCGCGTTATTAGAAACTCATACATACATACATAACTTCACGCCAGTTCCCTTGCGGGGTAGGCATGAACAACAGAGTGCCATTTAGGCTTATTCTTACAGACCTCACTTGCCTCTTTGACATTCATAACTCTTGTCATGCACGCTCGTCTGTTCTTAAAGCTCCTGACATCACCTTCTGCTAATACACGATCAATTTGATCTTGCAAGGTGTGTCGTGGCCTTCCACGACTTCTGCATCCATCCACTTTTGCATTGTATATCTGTTTAGTCATTCTTTGCACATGCCCGAACCACCGGAGCATTCCTTTCCTTACTTTCACCCCGACACTCTCTTTCTTACTTCGGTATTACGAACTCAATATGAAATATCCGGTTCCTAAATTTTACTATTCATTCACTTGCCCTACCTACCATAGGTTGAATTTGTATTGGGCTTATGTCAAATTTTAACTGATAGTGGGCGCGTTCTTATAGGATCTCACAACGCTCATAACGATCCATGTCAGGAGCTGGGTGGAAATGTGCGTTCACCACAGAGTATTAATTCTCTGTATCAATTGACATCGAAAAAGGCGCGATTTTCAAATCAACCAATGACGTTGTGTATTTCGTCTTTAATGACATCAACGCTACATAATCCGTTCCACTAGCGCTTATGATTGTAACGCCCGCAAGCAAGGGGAACGGGAAAAATGGCGGTCGTGAACGTGGTCGTTGTGAGTCTTTCGTTGAGCGAAACTAGTAAGGCAAATGAACGGTCGATAAGTGAATAGCAAAGAGTTTTCATTCATTCGTTTTCTTTTCAGATGCGGCATCCGTTACGTACCAGTAGCGTGGGCTGATGGGCACCATGGGAGGGACCTGGCTGGTGCTAGCAGCCGCGCTCATCGCGGCGCAAGCCCAGAACAACAGAAGTGAGTTAACACAGTTTTAATCCGTGCAGGAACGGAGAAAGAATACAATTTCCTGCGGCCGGGCGGCCTGTCGTAAGAGGCGACTTAACAACCCACAGTCAGGTGGTAGGGCATTTGTCCGACTGGATGGCTACCACCCCTGGTCTAAAGTATGTCGCCATAACAACCTTGATTTGTGTTCCGGCAGTAGTAACCAGGTTCCAGTCTCCCTTAAGAGAGCAGCAGCGCATTTGTAGCAACTTTGGTGTTGCAAATGTCCATAGGCGATGGTAACCGCTTTCCATCAAGTGGGCCGTCTGCCTGTCTGCTGATCTCCTGCAATAAAAAAAAAAAAAAAAAAAACAATTTTGTACAGCAACATATCTCCATAAATCCGTTACATGCTTGGCGAGATAAAAATGTTATACAAAAGATAGTATAAGAGGCTGGAGCGAGCTGCTATGTAAATGAAGTTTTGTCATTTAAGTATTCTTCAATAGTATAGTATCCCTTTTTAAGCAAGATACTTTTTAATTTGGTTTTAAATTTAGTGAAAGGCAGATCTAACATTTCATTCGGAATATTATTGAAGAAGCGAATACCACCCCCAAGAACGAGGACAATACATATATACAACCTGGCCATAATGTCTAAAACGAGAACATTTTTTTTTGCCTTCTGGCAATATTCTATTTTATCTGTAGTCAACGTTCCATTAGAGACTCACAACGACCACGTTCACAACCGCGATTTTTCCCGTTCCACTTGCTTGCCGGCGTTACAATCGTAAACCCAAGTGGAACGGTTATTCGACCCACCTTTTGACATGGTTCGTTGTGAGCGTTGTGTGATCGAAAATGATGACGTCATTAGTGACGTTTTTGCCACGACTACAACGACTGCGGTCGCCTTCTGGAACGGCTAACGGAGCGTTTTGGGTGTTGTGAGCGAAACGCGCTGTTAGTATTAACTAATGGTCGATTTCTATATATGGGATTGTGAATATTTCCAAACGTATTAAAAATGAATCGCAGGGCGCGTTCCTTTTGTAGCTCATACATACATACATACATACATAACTTCACGCCAGTTTCCTTGCGGGGTAGGCACGAGCAACAGAGCGCCATTTAGGCTTATTCTTACACACCTCACTTGCTTCTTTGACATTCATAACTCTTGTCATGCACACTCGTCGTTGTAGCTCACAACGCTCAAAATGCTAGGTCGTTATGGTCGTGGCGAAAACGGCACTAATGACGTGATTGTTTTTCATCACACAACGCTCACAACGACCCATGTCAAAAGGTGGGTCGAAGTGGGTGTTGACCACAGAGCATTAAATGCCTCTATCAATTGACATTGAAAAAGGTGCGATTTTCAAATCAGCCAATGACATTTGTGTATTTCGTCATTAATGACATCAACGCCCCATAATCTGTTCCACTAGAGTTTATGATTGTAACGCCCGCAAGCAAGGGGAACGGGATAAATCGCGATCGTGACCGTGGTCGTTGTGAGTCTCTTGTATAATGTAGTAATGGAACGCGCTGAAAGCATATTATCCATGTAATTTTAATTGTAATGTTGAGCGGAGTCTAAGATCCACTAAAAATAACTAAATACTAATATTAAAACAATATTAAGTTGCACACGAGCAGTGATTTGTTAATGTTCCCAAAGATGTCTAGCGGAATTTGAAGCAAAAACTTTCCGTTGTAATTCGTTGATATTTATTGAATAAAGAACCGCGGACATGACAGGTTTGTAATGATTCGTTTAGCTTCTTTTAATCAAATAATTGTTTTGTTAATTATCACAAGGAAAGCTCTTGATTACAAAATTGTGGTCATTATTATTAAAGTAAACATCGTGTTATGTTCACATAAATATAACACGTTTTCATGTATTACAATGTAGGTTATGTTCATTAAATGCGTATGTCGTAAATAAGACAACTTGATACTTGCACTATGTTTGACATAGTATTAAAAATTGCTAGTAAGTATCAAAATTACTCTTTGCATAAAGTTGGTGTTGCTAGCGTTCAGACTTTGTGAAATTGTTACTTTATTTGGCCAACAAGCAGTTTTTGTAATGTAAATTAGCATTCTAAAATTTCTTCTGCCTATACTGAGATATTAGTCATAAACAGTATTTTTAACACTGCATTTAGCAAATTATTAATACGGAATGCAATCTGGCTCGTAAAGTAAATTTATAACCTACATTCAGCAAATTGTTAATACGGAATGCAATAAAGTGTAAATCGGCGGGAAGACGGCCATCTTGTAAACGATATTAAGGAAATGGCGTCGCGTCCGGAAGCGCCGCTAAAATGACGGCAACGACGTAGAAACTGCCAACTTCCGGCGGCGACGGGGTTTGTTTATCTACAGATAAATATTTAGCTATCTCTCTCTTTTTAACCGACTTAAGAAAATGAGGTGGTTCTCAATTCGTCGTGTGAATAAATACAACATTTTTTATTTGATTTTAAGTATTTTTTTTTAATTGCAGGAGATCAGCAGACAGGCAGACGGCCCACTTGATGGAAAGCGGTTACCATCGCCTATGGACATTTGCAACACCAAAGGTGCTACAAATGCGCTGCTGTTCTCTTAAAGGAGACTGGAACCTGGTCACTAATGCCGGAACACAACACAAGGTTGTTATGGCGGCATACTCTAGACCAGGGGTGGTCACCATCCAGTCGAGCAAATACCCTACCACCTGGCTGTGGGTTGTTTAGTCGCCTCTTACGATAGGCCGCCAGGCCGCAGGAAATTGTATTCTTTCTCCGTTCCTGCACGGATAAATAAATTATTATACGGATAGATAAATTTTTGAAAAGCTGACCCCGGGCTTCAGCTGCCTCGAAAGGCAGATGCCCTGAACGAAACCGGGATATATCGCTAGGTGATGAAGATATATAAAATTAACAATACATACACGACGAATTGTAGTCAATTAAATGTACTCCATATCTTTAAAATTACTGAAAGCACAACTATCAGAGTAATTTAAAATTTATTTCTACGTGATGTTTCATAATTTAAATTAATTTTCTAATAAGTCCGCGTCTAATAATAATAATAATCGGCATCCCGCAGGGGGGCTTTGTGGTCCCGCAGGGGGGCTTTGTGGCGAAGCCTTAGGTGAGTAGCGACACCTCGTACCTGACTCCGGGGGCCAAGGCAAGGCCCCCGCCTCCGTGCTTGCCTTAACCAGCCGGCACGGAGTGGAGATCGCTAGAGCTAAGACTCAAGCTCCAGGGGTGGAAGTGATAAATGGCCTAACGTCGGAAGTAGCTTCGGTGAACCTGCAGCCCACCTCTCGACACCCCTTAGCCACTCACACCCATGTTGCCCCTGTCTTTTATGGCATTTTTTGGGGCCCATGTAGGGAGTGGCGAGTCACCGTCTGCCCATTTTTCCATGTTCCCTGAACATTGCGACGGGCAGACGCCATAGTCCCCATATTCCCAGACCCCTAGTACCATTAGCAGTTCACCACAATAGCCCGGTACTTTTTGTCCTCATTTCCCACAATAGTCCTACACTGGCCGGGGCTTGTCCTTGGGTGCATTACTATATGGTGTGGACAGGGATAATCGCCGGTCAGTGTCACGCCACATTTACATTAAATTTGTCAAGGGGCCTCTACGTGTTGGCCTCCCCATGGCCCCACGTAAGCCCTCCAAAAGTCCGGGCCTTTTCTATGGCCCGTGGTATTCAAAGACGTACATGTTATGTGATTTTTATAAATGATTATAAATGGGTATTATTATTTTATTATAACTACACTGTGAGTGAGTTCATAAAAATTGCATACCATATTTAACCACTTTCCATCAACTGGGCCGTCTGTCTTTTTTTATTGCATGAGTTCAGCAGTGTACTAGCAGAAGGTGATGTCAGGAGCAGCCTTAAGAACAGACGAGCGTGCATGACGAGAGCTATGAATGTCAAAGAAGCAAGTGAGGTGTGTAAGAATAAGCCTGAATGGCGGTCTGTTGTTCGTGCGAACTGGCGTGAAGTTATGTATGTATGTATGCTTAGAATTAAAGCAAAAGTAAAATATTACTTTAATATTAAAATTTATGATAGCAACGATGTATTTATTTTATTTGTCTTAAAATAAATCAAAAAATAAACACGATTTAACAATTAAAATCGTCTGTCGTGGCAATTTAAATCCGGAAGTGACGTAATAGCCGCGGGGACCGCTTCCGGAGTACGGACGCTATATTTATCGTTTCCGGTTGGACGGATGTTATGTTTAGCGCCTTTTTCTTTGTCATTACTATTGGTGTCTTAAATTCACGCTACCTACAGCGCGTTCCATTGATCGCGCTGTGTGATCAAAAATGATCATGTCACTGGTGACGTTTTCGCCGCGACCGTAACGACCGCGGTCGCCTTGTGGAACGGTAGACAGAGCATTTTGGGCGTTGTGAGCTACTAAAGAAACGCGCTGTTAGTATTAACTAATGGCCGATTCCTATATGTGGGATTGTGAATATTTCCAAACGTATTAAAAATTAATCGTAGGGCGCGTTCCTTTTGTAGCTCACAACGCTCAAAATGCTCCGTCGTTATGGTCGTGGAGAAAACGTCACTAACGACGTCATTATTTTCGATCGCACAACGCTCACAACGACCCATGTCAAGAGGTGGGTCGAAGTGGGCGTTGACCACAGAACATTAAATGCCTCTATCGATTGACATTGAAAATGGCGCAATTTTCAAATCAGCCAATGACATTTGCGTATTACTTCATTAATGACTTCAACGCTCCATAATCTGTTCCACTAGAGTTTATGATTATAACGCCCGCAAGCAAGGGGAACGGGAGAAACGGCGGTCGTGACCGTGGTCGTTGTGAGTCTCTTGTGTAACGCAGCCTTAGTGGTTTTGCAGCAGTTGAGAGTGTTTCCGAAAGATGCGTGTGAGCGAGAAAGATAGACGATGAATGAAAGAAACGATAAATTAGATATATTTAATGCAAAACCTTTAGCTTTTAAAAAAATGATAACCTCTTCACTTGTTTAGTACATACATACATACATAACTTCACGCCAGTTCCCTTGCGGGGTAGGCACGAACAACAGAGCGCCATTTAGGCTTATTCTTACATACCTCACTTGCTTCTTTGACATTCATAACTCTTGTCATGCACGCTCGTCTGTTCTTAAGGCTCCTGACATCACCTTCTGCTAGTACACGATCAATTTGATCATGGAAGGTGTGTCGTGGCCTTCCACGACTTCTGCATCCATCCACTTTTGCATTGTATATCTGTTTATTCATTCTTTCATCATGCATTCTTTCCACATGCCCGAACCACCGGAGCATTCCTTTCCTTACCTTCACCCCGACACTCTCTTTCAGACCAACTCTCTTTCTTACTTCGGTATTACGAACGCGGTCCGCAAGCGTCACTCCGCAGATTTTGCGCAGTGCTCGCATCTCGACCGCGTTTACTCTACTTTCATGCTCTTTCTTCCATACCCAACTCTCGCTTCCATACGTGAGCGTAGGTACCAGCACCGCGTTGTGTACGGCGAGCTGGGCCTTCTGGCTGAGGTTCTTAGCGCCTAGAAGTTTACCTAACGCTCCATTCACACTATTCCCCAAATTCACTCTTCTTTCTATATCAGCGGTGTACCTTCCATCCCTGCTAAAAGCACATCCAAGATATACAAACTCATTCACTTGCTCCAGCATAACATCATCGAATATTATCCCTTACAACTAGGTCACTCATCCGCACCCCAACATCCATCAATCTTATTCTCTGGAGACAATCGTCCAGGTATAGGATGAACAGCAAAGCCGACAGCACGCAGCCCTGTCGGACGCCAATATTGACGTCAAACCAGGGCGACACTTGTTTAGTGATTTGTTTAATGCTCTATTTTTCTTAATCTATTACCTTATAATGTATCACTAAAACTAATGTCCTAGATTTAAGCAATTATTGAATCATTACTGACATTATTCACATAATTTTGTTTGCGAAAAAATAATTTTAACATTGATGTGTCAACACGCTTGGATTTCAATCTAGATGTAATAATTTACAAACTATATTGTATAAATAAATTACTGATTGTTAGGTATCTGAACACGATCTTTTTTTTTGAATAAAAACTTTGTTAAGAACAAAGCAACTCAACCAATAAATTTAAAAAAAATCTATAACTCACTAGTGAGATGGGTGTCAACTTTAAAGATTTGAAAAAGTAAACGATGAGCGGTGATTGAAAGAAGGACAAGAGACGGCCGAATGTGAACGTGGGTTGAGAGCTGGTGCTGGACGAAGGACGATGGAATAATTAAAAGAGTATGAATAGTACAGATGTGTTAATCGAAGATGTAACAAGAAGATTAAAGTTCTATTAAAAGAGTGAAACAGTTTTTCAACACTACATATAGGCTACGTTCTATTACGACCACGTTCATGACCGCGATTTTTCCCGTTCCACTTGCTTGCGGGCGTTACAATCGTAAACTCAAGTGGAACGGTTATTCGACCGAAGGATGTACACAATTTCAACACCAGGGATTGTAATAGACTGATATTGCCATCTTTTAGATTACAAAAAGTACTGTCCTCTTTCTTGGGGGTTGGTATACGCTTCTTCAATAAGATTCCGAGTGAAATGTTAGATCTGCCTTTCACTAAATTTAAAACTAAATTAAAAAGAGTCTTGCTAAAAAGGGGATACTACACTATTGAAGAATATTTAAATGACAAAAATTCATTTACATAGCAGCTCGCTCCAACCTCTTATATTAAATTTTGTATAACGTTTTTTATCTTGCCAAGCTTGTAAGGAATTTGTGGAGACATATTGCAGCATAACATTTTAGTACGTCATGTCATTATTATAACTATAACATTATTTTTCTTTCCTTTTATTGTCTTGGTCTTATTGAGTATGCATTGTTTGCTACAAATCCATTAATTCTTCAAAAAGTAATTCTGTAACATACTTTTGTACAAAACTTATAAGAGAAAAAAGAACTTGAGATATAAGTAGAATATGAAATATAAGGAGGCACAATATTTAGCTAGACGTGTTGCTAGGGAGTTTCTTGCCGCTTCTTCTCCTTTACAGCATCAACACGTTGCGAAGCGGTGTACACAGATTAGGAAGTAAAAATGAAATTTTAACTTACATGTATGACCTTCAAAAAGTGTTCTCCAGTGGAACTTATTTTGAATAAAAACTTTGAATTTGACCCACCTCTTGACATGGATCGTTGTGAGCGTTGTGTGATCGAAAATGATGACCAACCCCCAACCAGGTGGTAGGGTGTTTGCCCTACTGGATGACTACCGCACTGGTCTAGAGTATGCCGCTATAGCAACCTTGAGTTGCGTTCCGGCATTAGTGGCCAGGTTCCAGTCTCGCTTAAGAAAGCAGCAGCAAAACTAAATTATACTATAAATAAAACTATACTTACAAAATAACATAAATCTATAAGTAAAAAATTGACTCCAAATCGCTGTCGGCGGGGAGCGTGCCCAAAATGCTGGCCGCATTTCCGCGTTGGATGGCAACGCTGATTCGTTGCCCTAGGTGCAAGCCAGCCTTTTGGTCACGCGAGACCTCAATTAGACGCGTTGAGAGGTCTCGATAGAGGTGATGAGCTCCAGGCCCCCACGGCCCCAGGGTCTCGACCCCGAAAGCCACAAATACGTACCCACTACCAATGGACACATATTTGCGACATTTCAGGGCCTCCTGGTGTGCAGCAGCAGCCCCGGCTGTCACGGCTGTGTCTGGAAGATGGGACGCCGCCAAAGTATCGACACAAGTTGCGTCCCATACTAGGGGCCGTCCCATCTTCCATGGCACCAACGACATCCCGTCTGGTCTCTTACCATCGTCGCGGCACAGCCCATTTGGTTCAAGAACAGCTGGTGCCCCGGCGGTAACAAGAGACCGACGGATAATGTCAGTGGGAGATACTTTACTACTGCCATGTCAAGTTCAAAATTTAGGTATGTTGAAACCATGGAGGGTAGAGGTAAAGAGCATCATCTTATGTAGATATGGAAATTGAAAATAATATGTATGTATGTATATAAAATTGATCGTGTACTAGCAGAAGGTGATGTCAGGAGCCTTAAGAACAGACGAGCGTGCATGACAAGAGCTATGAATGTCAAAGAAGCAAGTGAGGTGTGTAAGAATAAGCCTGAATGGCGCTCTGTTGTTCGTGCCTACCCCGCAAGGGAACAGGCGTGAAGTTATGTATGTATGTATATGTACAAAATTTCATGAGAATGGGTCAAGTCGTTTCGGAGGAGTTTTGTTATAAACACTGTGACACGAGAATTTTATACTAACATATAAAGCTGAACAGTTTGTTTGTTTAAACGCGCTAATCTCAGGAACTGCTGGTCTGATTTGAAAAATTCTTTCAGTGTTGGATAGCCCATTTATTGAGGAAGGCTATAGGTTATACATCATCACGCTAAGACCAATAGGAGCGGAGCAGCAATGAAAAATGTTTCAAAATCGGGGGGGGGCTTTGAAAACAAATTCCACGCGGACGGCGTCGCGGGCACAGCTAGTTTTATATATTAGATGATATAATATACTGCTGTTAAAAATTGTAACTTATAAATGTTTAATATTTCTAATACTTTAAGTGAATTGTAATTTTCTTTTGTATGAGAAATTAAGTTCTTTAACCCGAAAATGATGATGTTAGCAAAATGGTTACGATTTTCTAAAAGTTAATTTTCCTGATGATTCCAGGATCCCTGGTCCTCTTATGGAGAAGGGGTCCAGCAGTGCTGACCGCTGCGAGCCTGATGGTCACCAGGGATGAGAGATTCAGACTGGTAGACGGCTACAACTTGCAGATAACTGATGTAGGGCCACAGGTAAGGTTTCTACCACTGTAATCATGTTGTTTAAACCTTGGCATTTTGTACTGAAGTAGGAGGTTTGAAAAAAAAACGCAGTGTCACCTTTTTGGCTACATTCGTTTATCCCAAGGAAATGACATCATTTATTTTTTATTTGCATGAGTTCAACAGACAGACCACTTGACGGAAAGCGGTTACCATCGCCTATAGACATTTACAGCACCAAAGGTGCTACAAATGCGCTGCTGCTCTCTTAAGAGAGACTGGAACCTGGTCACTAATGCCGGAACACAAATCAAGGTTGTTATGGCGGCATACTCTAGACCAGGGGTGGTAGCCATCCAGTCGGGCAAATACCCTGCCACCTGGCTGGGGGTTGTTTTGTCGCCTCTTACGACAGGCCGCCCGGCCGCAGGAAATTGTATTCTTTCTCCGTTCCTGCACGGATTATCGGGGATAAAGGATGTCCTAAGTGTTATATGAGTAACCTCTATGTCGAGTTTCATTTAAATCTGCAGTTTTTTTTTTATTGGACTTGACTTTATGTTGTTGGTTCGAAGACCTTACAACTTTACCGGGGTTTTTGGGGCGAGTGCCTTCGCGAAGCGAAGGCGCTCGATCCCGGGGGGGCAACTTGCTCGAGGGAGCTCCCTAAGGAGTTTTTACCTCGGCTGGACTGTTGCCATGAGAGCGGGATGAATTTAATGATGCCCACCATAGGGCGACACAAAGCACTAATTGAGAACGGGCGACGGGTAATATAAAGCCCGAGGGGAAGGATCCCGGCGGGCCGGGATCGGTGGTTCGCGGCGGCCTACGCTATCTTACTGCCGTTTCGCAACGTGTTATGGCTGGGAGAGAAGAAACGGCGAAAGAAACTTCCCAGCAACACGCCTAGTCTATCCTGTGGGGGGAGCTATGTCTCCTAGCGTCCCTCGCGGGGACGTGGAGAGATCTTGATTGGCGGCGCCTGGGACGCCGCCGTCTGTGTCTGTCTGTCGGTGCCTGCCAGCCTACCGTCCTAACCGTGGGTGGACTGATCTGGGCCAGCCGGTTCGTAATACTGTCGACTCTGTCCGTCAGGACGTTACGCGGTCGTCGAACAAGAGCCTTTCGACGACTGCTCAGTAGCCAGGCAGTCTTAGACCATCGGGGGGGGGGGGGGGGGGCAAAATTCAAAGGGGTCAGGGGGGGCGTGCAAAGGTCAAGGGGGAGGCGTTGATTTTTCTATTTATTCTTTTTCATATCTCTTTTGGTCCATACACCCTCAAAGCGTTAAGAGTTTATGGGTCCATAAGAATAGATGAATCTGGCCAAAAATGTAAGACCACTTTTATTTGTGGGCCGGTGTTATTTTTCTCGAAAACTTTAACTTAATTAAGAGTTCACTGCGTTGGCAGTAACTTGAGAGTAACTTGGCGCAAACCATTGAATTCAAGATTCCGCTTAGAGATAACTTAGCTTTTGTTAAGTCAACTTTGTTTCCCTTTGATTGAAATTCTTAATCATTCCTTGAGAGGATGAGTTTGTCCGACTGTAGGTAAAAGATGGTAATGAGTTTGTATTATTTTATAATTTTTTAACCGACTTCAAAAAGGAGGAGATTCTCAACTCGCGGTATCAATATTTTTTTACGTATGCTTAGCCGTAACTTTTTTGTTTTTAAACTTTATTGTTGTTACTTGGCACCAACTTAGAGATGTTTTAGGAATGTTTTTAACCGACTTCAAAGAAAGGAGGAGGTTCTCAATTCGTCGGGCTCTTTTTTTTTATGTATGTTCACCGATTACTCCGAGAGTTATGATCCGATTTACGTGATTCTTTTTTTGTTCGACGCGGAATAGTTGCCATTTGGTCCCCTAAAAATTTGACATAGTTTGGCCCAGTAGTTTTCATTTTATTAACATTTTTTTAAGAAAAAAACGGATTCAACTAGTTGAGTCCTTAGTTTTATCTCGACTAAACTATGCTGACGTAGTGATTGGTCCTCGTCTGCTGGCCAGATCCCAGCGCCTTATCCAAAGAGTTCAGAATGCTTGTGCGCGGTTCTGCTTTAAAATACCGTTAAGGGCTCATGTGACACCTTATTTGAATAAACATTCAATGTTAAAGATGAAGCATCGTCGCAAGCTTCATTTAGCATGTCTGCTTTTTGGAGTTGTAAAGCACAAGTCTCCTTCCTATTTATACGAGAAGCTCTCTTGGGCTTCTAGCAGAAGACAAATGGGAACGCGGCAATGTGCACTACAATTAGCAATGGAACGACACAGTACGGCAGCATTCAGAGGAAGCTTCCGGTATGCAGCGTCAACATGTTGGAATAATATCCCTCCACCTATTAGAAATGTAACGTCAATATCGTTGTTTAGGTTCAAACTCAAGACATTTCTAAATGCTCATCAATACGCACAATGCGATCTCAGGCACGACACAAGTGCTATATGACTATGAATTTATTTATTTTAATTTAATAAAATTTGGTTAATTTATAGATAGATATATTTTGTTTCGTTGCTGCTACTGTTATTTTATATATGTAGGTATTACGTTTTTAAATTATATATATATATATATATATATATATATATTTAGTCTACATTTCATTCAACTTTAACAAACTGCATTATTCCATGTATTTATTTGTTGTTATGTGTTGTATTGTCCACCGTGACTTCACTTTTTGGTCCCAGACGGAAGAACAGCGCTAGTCGTTGTTGGCTAGCATTATGCTGAGACTGGGTCCAATTTAGGACTTATTTTGTTTTTTCTTTTTCTATTTACATTAATTTAATTTTTGTCCTAAATAAAATATTTTCTTTCTTTCTTTCTTTTCTTTTCAAAAAATTTCCATTCCGTTCCATATGTACACCGATTACTCTGAGAGTTATGATCAGATTTACGTGATTCTTGTTGAGTTTGATGCGGAATAGTTGCCGTTTGGTACCCTAAAAATTTAACCTAGTTTTGCCTAGTAGTTTTTATTCTATGAACATTTTTTAAGAAAAAATTTCCATTCCGTTCCATATGTACACCGATTACTCTGAGAGTTATGATCAGATTTACGTGATTCTTGTTGAGTTTGATGCGGAATAGTTGCCGTTTGGTACCCTAAAAATTTAACCTAGTTTTGCCTAGTAGTTTTTATTCTATGAACATTTTTTAAGAAAAAATTTCCATTCCGTTCAATATGTACACCGATTACTCTGAGAGTTATGATCCGATTTACGTGATTCTTGTTGAGTTTGATGCGGAATAGTTGCCGTTTGGTACCCTAAAAATTTAACCTAGTTTTGCCTAGTAGTTTTTATTCTATGAACATTTTTTAAGAAAAAATTTCCATTCCGTTCCATATGTACACCGATTACTCTGAGAGTTATGATCCGATTTACGTGATTCTTGTTGAGTTTGATGCGGAATAGTTGCCGTTTGGTACCCTAAAAATTTAACCTAGTTTTGCCTAGTAGTTTTTATTCTATGAACATTTTTTAAGAAAAAATTTCCATTCCGTTCCATATGTACACCGATTACTCTGAGAGTTATGATCCGATTTACGTGATTCTTGTTGAGTTTGATGCGGAATAGTTGCCGTTTGGTACCCTAAAAATTTAACCTAGTTTTGCCTAGTAGTTTTTATTCTATGAACATTTTTTAAGAAAAAATTTCCATTCCGTTCAATATGTACACCGATTACTCTGAGAGTTATGATCCGATTTACGTGATTCTTGTTGAGTTTGATGCGGAATAGTTGCCGTTTGGTACCCTAAAAATTTAACCTAGTTTTGCCTAGTAGTTTTTATTCTATGAACATTTTTTAAGAAAAAATTTCCATTCCGTTCAATATGTACACCGATTACTCTGAGAGTTATGATCCGATTTACGTGATTCTTGTTGAGTTTGATGCGGAATAGTTGCCGTTTGGTACCCTAAAAATTTAACCTAGTTTTGCCTAGTAGTTTTTATTCTATGAACATTTTTTAAGAAAAAATTTCCATTCCGTTCCATATGTACACCGATTACTCTGAGAGTTATGATCCGATTTACGTGATTCTTGTTGAGTTTGATGCGGAATAGTTGCCGTTTGGTACCCTAAAAATTTAACCTAGTTTTGCCTAGTAGTTTTTATTCTATGAACATTTTTTAAGAAAAAATTTCCATTCTGTTCGATATGTACACCGATTACTCTGAGAGTTATGATCCGATTTACGCGATTCTTTTTTTGTTCTACGCAGAATAGCTGCCATTTGGTCCCCTAAAAATTTGACATAGTTTGGCCCAGTAGTTTTTATATTAATACTTTTAAGTTAAGTATATGATTTAGTCTTATATTTGTTTAGTCGTGGTAGCGTAATGGCTAGCGCACGCGTCCCAAACTTAAAGGGCGCGGGTTCGATCCTGGCCGTAAGTGACCAAATGTGCATATTGTCACAATTACCACGTGCTAACAACGGTGAAGGAAAACATCCTGATGCAACCTGCACATCGAGATAACCGACGTGTCAAACCTGCCAAGCCGCCTTGGGAACAGTGGCGGGTATACTGTCCGTACCCCCCTACAATGGTAGACCCGAGCCCAGCAGTGGGACATTTATGGGCTGATATTATCGAGCCTTTACCGCCATTTTATGCTAAGCGTGATATCCTTGCAGGAACGGAGAAAGAATACAATTTCCTGCGGCCGGGTGGCCTGTCGTAAGAGGCGACTTAACAACCCACAGCCAGGTGGTAGGGCAAATGCCCGACTGGATGGCTACAACCCCTGGTCTAAACTATGTCGCCATAACAACCTTGAATTGTGTTCCGACATTAGTGACCAGGTTCCAGTCTCCCTTAAGAGAGCAGCAGCGCATTTGTAGCAACTTCGCTGTTGCAAATGTCCATAGGCGATGGTAACCGCTTTCCATCAAGTGGGCCGTCTGCCTGTCTGCTGCTCTCCTGCAATAAAATAAAATAAAAAAAAGCGACATTTACACCTAAGTATATTATCTTCGATCGCGGACCGCGTTCTTAATACCGAAGTAAGAAAGAGAGTTGGTCTGAAAGAGAGTGTCGGGGTGAAGGTAAGGAAAGGAATGCTCCGGTGGTTCGGGCATGTGGAAAGAATGACTAAACAGATATACAATGCAAAAGTGGATGGATGCAGACGTCGTGGAAGGCCACGACACACCTTCCATGATCAAATTAATCGTGTACTAGCAGAAGGTGATGTCAGGAGCCTTAAGAACATACGAGCGTGCATGACAAGAGCTATGAATGTCAAAGAAGCGAGTGAGGTGTGTAAGAATAAGCCTAAATGGCGCTCTATTGTTCGTGTCTACCCCGCAAGGGAACTGGCGTGAAGTTATGTATATTATTTTTGCTTGTACAGGACAAGCAACAATATACTTAGGTGTAAATGTCGCTTACCATAAAATGGCGGTGTTTTGTTAATATATTAAATTTAAAAGTCTGTGTTGTTTTCACTTGTATATTTCGTGTTTTACAGCTTTTTATGTTTATAATTTATATATATTATTTATTAGTAGTATTTATGATAGACGTATGTAAGGCGAGTGACATGTGTGATTTATAATAATATTATGAAGTAATGAAATGAGGTTGTAATGATTGAAAAAGTTCTGTTTATCGCAGACAGGCGGTAAAGGCTCGTATTATATAGTAATATTAGTAAATAGAAAAATATGTAACGTAATAGTTAATATTTTTTATCATTATTAATATCTCTACGAACTCGAGTTCCGTACCTTCTTTTACTACTTAATTTCTATGAAAAATTTTAGAGTCCATACACGCTTATTGTTTATTTTTGTTACTGTGTGTGACATTAATTTAGTGATTTTTCTGTTTTGGTGTACCTTAAGAATAACTTATTATATTAATTTATACTAATTTTAACACTAAACTTATTCTAATGTAGAGTGTATCTGTTACATGCTGGTGTTGTGAGGAAGTGCATGTGCAGTGTTGGCCTTATATCTATACTTATATATAGTCCTATCTAGTGCCATGCGTGTTGGTTATTAATTTTTAGGCTCTTTGTGTGTCTTGCTTTGTTTGTGAAGTGTGCATGTAGTGCAATGCGGTGGTAGTGCGCGTTGGTTTGAGTATGTGTATAAAGGAGAAACCCGTTTCTGGGCCTAATCGTTACACGAATGGGATATGTACCAAAAACTTCGTCTATTTTGTTTGATTGACCCGTTTAAATCTTAATCTCATTAACAATGGCTAAGTGTAGAAATAAATAGATTTCAATTTTTTGCAAAAATTTGTAACATTTATTTCATTTTACGTAACTAACTCCACAAACGCACGCATTAGCAATAGGGCATCCCTAATTAACAAATGTCAGCCAGGTAATGATTTAAGTAGGCCTTAATAACCATACTTTCAATTGAGGATTTCAGTAATATCAATCAAATAAATCTGAAGTCACCACCTACGCTTTTTATGTACCTGCCTAAAACCTTATCGTGATAAGATGCAAGCACACAGCGCATATGCCTTCGTAGGAGAAGGCCTCAAAAATATCATTATTTATTATTTTATAAACATTCTGATTTTATCAATTTGGTCATAGCTGGGAGACGTGAAAACTGGGCTCGTGAAACCTTCTTAGGTGTTGTAATTTATGCCCAAATTTTAGCCCTGTAACGCCAGGCCCAAGTTTGTATGGATTTCAGGTTTCTTCTTTTTATTGTTAGTTATGTGTTGGTGACTTTGTGTAATAGTTACATTAAAACACTTGATAAAAACAACATAACAACGTCGCTGAGCTCATCTGTGCGATGAATTCAATTTTTTGCCGCGGAACTTTTTTCGTAAGACGCCTTCTACGTGGAGCGACACGTACTTGACCGTTATTTTTTTTCTTTAACTACCCTCGTATTTGTCACGGTCCCACGGTACAATACGCTATTGTACCCTTATAGTGACCCTTTCTTCCACACGATTTGATATGACCCATTGCGAATTATTTATTGTCGAAAAATTCACCCTAATGCGACGGGCGGAATAAGAAACATTTTAATAGAGAAATAAAGAAAGAAAGATACGTTACCACCCGCGGTTTTGATCGCAGTTATAAAGAAAGAAAATCTCGTCTATAATATAACTACGTTTTAACGGTTTTAAGCGCGGTAATTTAGGTAACCTAGATTAGGTTGGTTTTTTTATTTTATTTTTATTGCATGAGTTCAGCAGACAGGCAGACGGCCTACTTGATGAAAACGGTTACCATCACCTATGGACATTTGCCACACCAAAGGTGCTACAAATGCGCTGCTGCTCTCTTAAGGGAGACTGGAACCTGGTCACTAATGCCGGAACACAACTCAAGGTTGTTATGGCGACATACTCTAGACCAGGGGTAGTAGCCATCCAGTTGGGCAGATGCCCTACCACCTGGCTGTGGGTTGTTTGGTCGCCTCTTACGACAGGCCGCCCCAACGCAGGAAATTGTATTCTTTCTCCGTTCCTGCACAGATGTAGAATACTTTTCATCATAGTGAATGGAATGCTTTTTTTATGTTTAAGGCTTGGCAACTAGGCCTTTAAGCCAGGCGCAGTTGTATCGTAGGCTACAATCCACACCATTCAACGGAGTTCTTGTGACAACTCGAAAGGTCACATTTGACTACACAGTTCACATTTCTCACAAAAACACATAATTACTACTCAAAAACTATCAATATCCTACAACTATTGTTCATTTTAGAGTAATTTTACATAATTTTAGAAAATAAAACTGCACAGCACTACGTCCCCTTTCAGTTCCCGCCAAAATCGAATGGAATGATCGGTCCCACTCAACCATAGAGGCCGTTTTTTTTTAATGTTTAAGGCTTGGCAACTAGGCCTTTAAGCCAGGCGCAGTTGTATCGTAGGCTACAATCCACACCATTCAACGGAGTTCTTGTGACTATAATAGGGACGCGACATATTATTCTATACGTACAATTGCTTATACAAATAGCATCCATTTTGAAGGCACACACATAAACATATATCTATCTCGTTCTTACTCAGCACTGTAACTCGCAGGAAAACAATATAACAGTATTTCAGTGCGTACATAAAGTGGAACATGAATATACGTAAATACCTAATGAGGCCGAAAATCCGCCATGTTTAGTGCACCAAATGTCATTATCAGTCAGTGCACCCGGTACTTGTCCTGTCAAAAAGTCGTGGTATAAATGAAAATAACTAATTATCTTTCAATATTTTGCTTGTGATTTAAAATAATTGAAGCCAAATATAAATAATTACGTCGCAGATATGTCCGTGTGCAGTGTAATAGGGTGCGGCATAAGAAAAACACCAAATCAGTCATCTTTAACCATACACAGGTACGCTGTAAATAACATTAAAAATATTGCTTATTGTTAATGTTTCCGGGAAAATAAAGGAAGATTTTCATTATAATTAGCAAGGTTCTTATGTGCAGTTATAGGTCATGAATGGATTTAACTTATTTAACTATATTTTTACGCTTAAATAATGTTAATTTATTAGCTGGGGTTGTACATTATTTATCGACTTTGATATCGATATAATATGATTGCTTATATAAAATTTCTTATTTTATCATGCTACCCCGCTTAAAACATACAAAAATAATAATTAAAACATATTTTATAGGATCCCAAGAAATGAGCGTATAAAGAAAAAGTGGCTGGAAGCCATTGGAATGGAAAATATAAAGCCAAATGCAAAATATATTTATATTTGCTCGCTACATTTTGATGATAAATGTTTCAACAAAACTCTGGATGTGACTCGACTACGAGATGATGCCGTGCCCTTCAAATTTGTAAGAGTAAGTTAATACTGTATATACTTTTATAGTTAGTATTGATATACTTTTTTTAAATTATATACATATTTTAATACATACATATTATTTTATAACAAAACGTGCTATAAAAGGATCAAAATTAATATACAAGTTTTGTATGGTGGGACGATGATCAGCAGGATAGTCGTTGGACTGTCGGCTTATTATATAATTCCTGCTCCGTCTTCGCAGTCGAAGGCCTTAATATGTCTTCTCGTGCCTCTCACACTCATGGAGACTGCTCGTATAATTGAAATTTGTACTTTCACTTTTAGCCTTTGATATACTTGTTGCTGCTACCTTATTACTGATATGCTAGTTACTAGTTGTAGTCTATGTCATTCTCATTCTATATAACCATTTTAGAAAAACTTATGGGTTTTGTGGCTGTGATTCCATCCAAGAAATGTATTTGCCCAATTTGAATAATAATGTCATAATTTAAGCAAATTTTATGAAAAAAATACTGTGGACACAATTATTCTAAACTAATATTTCAATATTTTGCAGCGACATGCCAGCCAACATAAAACTGGCATATTAAAAGAAAATCAGTTGGAAACAATTCCTGTTTTGGCCGGTCCTGACACCTCTACCTTGGTAAATGCTGCACATTTAAGGATTCTGCTGTTCTTTAGCTTCAAGAGAAGATGTTAGATTTTGTATATACAGACTCTTTATAGTGAAGCTATTGAACCTACTTAGATAAAAGTAATATGCTTTGACATCTTTAGAGGAATAAACCAAAACTGATGGTGTCACTTCTTTGAATTTTGTATTCCATGTAAAACATCTAAGGTACAAATAAAACTCATATTATAAACTTATGCCTTTATTAGTTTTACTTTAATAAAAACTATTGTAAATTCGTTAAATTTTTAATAATTAAGTGATTTTAGAGCGTAAGTCATAAGGAATGACGTTTTTTATTAAATAAATGTTCTGAAGGTGTTTTGTTTTTTTTTTATCACGCGGCCCTTAATAAGTTTAAAATTTGAATCACTCTCACTTATGGTGCAGCGCACCTATCTTGAGGTGCGTTGCGGTAATGTGTTACGGACTTTAGAGTCAGCAACACAATTAAAATAGATTGTAATAGAGAGGTAAGTAGTTTAGACTACTTACCTCTCTATTACAATCTAATTAATCTGTTTTGGATATCAAAATAAGAGTACGTGTTTTTCATAGGAAAAACACGTACTCTTATTTTGATATCCAAAACAGCATAGCTAGCTAGCATGCTAACGTTTTATCGCCGACATAAAGCTTCCATCCCTTTCCGGCATATACGCAAGTGCGAGCGAGACGGCAACATATGAAACGACGATAAAATTTAGCATGCTAGAGATGGGCAGATGGCACTGTACTACGCCATATGTTTATGTTTTGTGGTCACTGTGTTGTCAAACGACAACTTTATCAAATCAGTGTAGCAACTTTTAAAAATCGTCATATCGTTTACTTGATAAATTTGAAACACGAACTTGTCTTAGATTTCACACATCTAAATCAAAGTATCTTTGCACATAACAATATACTTACTTCCTATTAAAGTATAAATTCTACAAATAATTAATACTCAATAATATTGAAAATAAAATGAGCCAAGGACGTTTATCGATAAAACCTAATAACATTAAAATCTTCTGGACAGCACTAAAACCGCCATGTTTAGTGGCCAAATGACGTCACAGTGGCACGCATTTTTTATTGACGTTTCATTTCCATAGGTTTCCTACGGCCGCCATGTTTTTTTTTTCTGCAAATAACACTGCGGGTCAGTATGGATTTTTATTGAATGTTTATATCAATATTTATGTATACTGAAAACAAACTTTTATTATAAGAAAAATCCCTATTAATATTATAAATGCGAAAGTGTCTGTCTGTCTGTCTGTCTGTTCCGTTTTCACGTAAAAACTACTGGAACGATTTGGCTGAAACTCAGTATATATATATTTTCGATGCCGAGAATGAACATAGGATACTTTTTATCCCGGAAAATGGGATAGTTTCCGGGATAAAAGGATATTTGTCTCTCTGTTTGTTATCCTTTTACGGAAAGACTTTTGGACCGATTTGGCTGATACTCGGTACATATGTAATTTGAATACCGAGGGTGGACATGGGATATTTTTCATCCCGGATAATGGGATAGATTTATGTAAAGACTAGAGTTTACCCCGCGGCTGCGCCGCGGGTTAACCTCTAGTTGTTTATATATTGATTAAAATTCAATAACCAACGTGTATAAATATAGTATATACTAGAGGTCCTGGACTGTGGACACTGACAGCGGGACTTGTCCACAAATTCAAAGTTGCTCAACGTGCTATGGAGCGAGGTGTTTCTCTTATGGATAAAATCAGAAATGAGGACATCCGTAAGTGAACGAAGGTAACCGACATAGCTCGCAAAATTAGCAGGTTGAAGTAGCAGTGGGCTGGTCACGTCTGTCGCAGGACCGACGGCCGATGGAGCAAACGAGTCCTGGAGTGGAGACCGCGTCTCGGCAAACGTAGCGTAGGACGCCCGCCAGCCCCTTGGACTGACGGCCTGCGCAAGATCGCCGGCAGGGGCTGGATGAGGAAGACGGGAGACCGGGATATGTGGCGCGTACTTGGGGAGGTCTACGTCCAGCAGTGGACTGAGAGTGGCTGAAGAAGAAAAAGAGGTCCTGGCAGACGTTGTAATGCTTTGGAAAAATTAGAAAACAGAATACAGCGCCACCTACCGGATACAAATGTAAATGTGAGCCATCCCGGGGACCACTCAAACACTTAAAATTTTTATACCAAAATCCTGAAACCCCATCACAGCGCCACCTACCGAGTCCAATTGTGAATCTAACCCATTAATTAAAAAAAACGTGTGCATCTCGAGACGCCCGACACAAGTGACAACTTAAACTAATCTAAGTTAAACTATTTAATATTGAAATTATTTAACTTGAGACAAGCTTAGGTTGTTACTTAAATTTTATGTATATTATAATATGATAATGTATGGAAAGATTATTTATTAATAAAATAAATCTTTTATTGATTATACCTACGCTCACGTATGGAAGCGAGAGTTGGGTATGGAAGAAAGAGCATGAAAGTAGAGTAAACGCGGTCGAGATGCGAGCACTGCGCAAAATCTGCGGAGTGACGCTCGCGGACCGCGTTCGTAATACCGAAGTAAGAAAGAGAGTTGGTCTGAAAGAGAGTGTCGGGGTGAAGGTAAGGAAAGGAATGCTCCGGTGGTTCGGGCATGTGGAAAGAATGCATGATGAAAGAATGACTAAACAGATATACAATGCAAAAGTGGATGGATGCAGAAGTCGTGGAAGGCCACGACACACCTTCCATGATCAAATTGATCGTGTACTAGCAGAAGGTGATGTCAGGAGCCTTAAGAACAGACGAGCTTGCATGACAAGAGTTATGAATGTCAAAGAGGCAAGTGAGGTGTGTAAGAATAAGCCTAAATGGCACTCTGTTGTTCGTGCCTACCCCGCGAGGGAACTGGCGTGAAGTTATGTATGTATGTATGTGTATTGATTATAAAATATATTTTATTCTTAGTTACAATTCTTGAATATGTCCATTAGAATTTTATATATGTACATTATTAGAATAATTATTTAATCTAATTACCGAAATACGGCTAGCGGCTGTGGAATAGGGTGAGAGAGGAGGAGCCTGCCTACCGCTGCCGTATGCGTGAGAGAAAAGGAAGCCAGACAGACTGGCGCCGTAACGCGTTACGTAACGAAGCGGTTTGCCCTCCCATAAGAAGTTATCACTTCAGGAGCCTGTCTACCGATGCCGTATGCGTGAGAGAAATGGAAGCCAGACAGACTGGCGCCGTAACGCGTTACGTAACGAAGCGGTTTACCCTCCCATAAGAAGTTATCACTTCAGGAGCCTGCCTACCGCTGCCGTATGCGTGAGAGAAACGGAAGCCAGACAGACTGTCGCTGTAACGCGTTACGTAACGAAGCGATTTACCCTCCCATAAGAAGTTATCACTTCAGTAGCCTGCCTACCGATGCCGTATGCGTGGGAGAAAAGGAAGCCAGACACACTGGCGCCGTAACGCGTTACGTAAAGAAGCGGTGTACCCTCCCATAAGAAGTTATCACTTCAGGAGCCTGCCTACCGATGCCGTATGCGTGAGAGAAAAGGAAGCCAGACAGACTGGCGCCGTAACGCGTTACGTAACGAAGCGGTTTGCCCTCCCATAAGAAGTTATCACTTCAGGAGCCTGTCTACCGATGCCGTATGCGTGAGAGAAATGGAAGCCAGACAGACTGGCGCCGTAACGCGTTACGTAACCAAGCGGTATACCCTCCCATAAGAAGTTATCACTTCAGGAGCCTGCCTACCGATGCCGTATGCGTGAGAGAAAAGGAAGCCAGACAGACTGGCGCCGCAACGCGTTACGTAACGAAGCGGTTTACCCTCCCATAAAAAGTTATCACTTCAAAAATTGCGTAAAAATCGGTACAACGGTTTAGGAGCAGTTCGGTGATATACGCACTAAAATATGCAAACATCGGTTGTCCTTCTAGCCACTTGTTGATGTATTGTGTATTTCAGGATGCTGGAGACTACGTCTGCCAGATATCAGACCGCGTGGCCAGGGATCAGGTGCACACGGTGGAGGTGCTAGTACCGCCGAGCGTGCGTGCTGCGCCCGAATCCCGGCACGCGACTGCGAGGCGGGGCGGCGCCACTGTGCTGGAGTGCAGAGCTGCTGGCAACCCCGTGCCCAGTGTCACTTGGCATAAATTAGTAAGTCATTTAGTCAGGTCAAAGTTGTTAACGCTCTCCAACAAATGGAACGAGAAAAATCGCGATTGTAAGCGTGGTTATTTTTTTTTTGTAGAGAGATAACACTTTATTGCACACCGAAATATACAATTACAAAAACAGACCAAAACTAAACTAACTAACTAAACTAATTCAAGAATTAAATATACACATACATACATAGCTTCACGCCAGTTCCCTTGCGGGGTAGGCACGAACAACAGAGCGCCATTCAGGCTTATTCTTACACACCTCACTTGCTTCTTTGACATTCATAACTCATATATATAACGCTTTAAACATTTTTTTGGTAAACAAATTGTAAATTGATATATAATGTGATTCATATTAACTACATACATACATACATACATAACTTCACGCCAGTTCCCTTGCGGGGTAGGCACGAACAACAGAGTGCCATTTAGGCTTATTCTTACACACCTCACTTGCCTCTTTGACATTCATAACTCTTGTCATGCAAGCTCGTCTGTTCTTAAGGCTCCTGATATCACCTTCTGCTAGTACACAATCAATTTGATCATGGAAGGTGTGTCGTGGCCTTCCACGACTTCTGCATCCATCCAATTTTGCATTGTATATCTGTTTAGTCATTCTTTCATCATGCATTCTTTCCACATGCCCGAACCACCAGAGCATTCCTTTCCTTACCTTCACCCCGACACTCTCTTTCAGACCAACTCTCTTTCATATTAACTAAATTATTAATTAAACCCATAGAAGACGGTGATCTGGGCTCAGTATTCTACTTATAGTCTTGAGGGACTATGAGTAGAGTACAATACAAATAAGTTAAGTTTTCTTGCATTGTATTCGATTATATGTAATTTAATATGGCTTAGTACTTAATTAAACTAAATACTTAAAAATAAATTAAATCCCCACTTATACATCTTCTAAAAGCTATTATCACAAACTTAAAACTACTATCCGTGCAGGAACGGAGAAAGAATACAATTTCCTGCGGCCGGGCGGCCTGTCGTAAGAGGCGACTAAACAACCCACAGCCAGGTGGTAGGGCATTTGTCCGACTGGATGGCTACCACCCCTGGTCTAGAGCATGCCGCCATAACAACTTTGAGTTGTGTTCCGGCATTAGTGACCAGGTTCCAGACTCCCTTAAGAGAGCAGCAGCGCATTTGTAGCACCTTTGGTGTTGCAAATGTCCATAGGCGATGGTAACCGCTTTCCATCAATTGGGCCGCCGTTTGCCTGTCTGCTGATCTCCTGCAATAAAAAAGAACTTAATAATTGATTCAAACTCGACAGAAGTTACCTAACTCAAGAGATAGTCGAATCTATTTCAGAACGAGACGAACACGAGGATAGGGGAGGGCCCGCAGCTACAGTTGTCGAGGCTGGAGCGGCAGCACAGCGGTCGCTACGCCTGTACAGTCGACAACGGCGTCGGCCCGCCCGTTGTCACCGAATTTCAGCTGCAAGTGCTTTGTAAGTATTTTTGAAGTGAAACTTCTTTAGAACCTGGATAGATAGATAGACAACACTTTATTGTACACCATTGCAGAAAACTTACGTACTATATATAATAATACATACATACATACATAACTTCACGCCAGTTCCCTTGCGGGGTAGGCACGAACAACAGAGTGCCATTTAGGCTTATTCTTACACACCTCACTTGCCTCTTTGACATTCATAACTCTTGTCATGCACGCTCGTCTGTTCTTAAGGCTCCTGACATCACCTTCTGCTAGTACACGATCAATTTGATCATGGAAGGTGTGTCGTGGCCTTCCACGACTTCTGCATCCATCCACTTTTGCATTGTATATCTGTTTAGTCATTCTTTCCACATGCCCGAACCACCGGAGCATTCCTTTCCTTACCTTCACCCCGACACTCTCTTTCAGACCAACTCTCTTTCTTACTTCGGTATTACGAACGCGGTCCGCGAGCGTCACTCCGCAGATTTTGCGCAGTGCTCGCATCTCGACCGCGTTTACTCTACTTTCATGCTCTCTCTTCCATACCCAACTCTCATGGGATATATATATTAATAATAATAATATATATCCCATGTTGCCCCTGCCTTTTATGGCATTTTTAGGGGCCCATGCAGGGAGTGGCAAGTCACCGTCTGCCCATTTTTCCATGTTCCCTGAACATTGCAACGGGCAGACGCCATAGTCCCCATATTCCCAGACCCCTTGTACCACTAGCAGTTCACCCCAATAGCCCGGTACTTTTTGTCTTCATTTCCTACAACAGTCCTACACTGGCCGGGGCTTGTCCTTGGGTGCATCACTATATGTTGTAGACAGGGATAATCGTCGGTGAGTGTCACACTACATTTTCATTAAATTTGTCACAGGGCCTCCACATGTTGGCCTTCCCATGGCCCCACGCAAGCCTTTCAAATGTCCGGGCCATTTTTATGGCCCGTGGTTCCAAAAAAAAATTATAATAATATCAGCCCATAAATGTCCCAGTGCTGGGCTCAGGCCTCCCATTATAGGGGTAACGGACGTATACCCGCCACGCTTGTCCAAGGCGGCTTGGCAGGTTTGACACATCGGTTATCTCGATGTGCAGGTTGCATCACGATGTTTTCCTTCACCGTTATTAGCACGTGATAATTGTAATAATATGCACATTAGATCAGAAAACTGACTAAGTGGTCCATGCGTTCCAGCCAGGATCGAACCCGCGCCCTCTGAGTTTGGGACGCTTGCACTAGCCATTACGCTATCACGACACGTTACGTACTAGTATTATTCTAATTGTGTACAAAGTGGATTAATGCAGAAGTCGTGGAATGCCACGACACACCTTCCATGATCAAATTGATCGTGTACTAGCAGAAGGTGATGTCAGGAGCCTTAAGAACAGACGAGCTTGCATGACAAGAGTTATGAACGTCAAAGACTCAAGTGAGGTGTGTAAGAATAGGCCTGAATGGCGCTCTGTTGCTCGTGCCTACCCCGCAAGGGAACTGGCGTGAAGTTATGTATGTATGTATGTACTTTCATGCTTTGCAATGATGTAATCAAGAATGAATGAAGACCAGCATTATGCTGAGACTGATTCCCCTTTCAGGCCAAGATTATGTTACTTTAGTTTTAAATTTGTTAACAATTATACCTACACTATCCAATGTAATTATTCCGGGATAAAATTATTTTCTTTTTTTTCGTCTCGCCATGTCAGCCTCAATGACATTATACTCCGGGCTCTTGTCAGCGGCGGCGTACAGGCCGCGTTAGAACCGAATGACTTAGTGTTCATTCACGTTGACTCGCGGGCGGGCGCGGTGGCGGGCGCGGTGGCGGGCGCGGTGGCGGGCGCGGTGGCGGGCGCGGTGGCGGGCGCGGTGGCGGTGGCGGGCGCGGTGGCGGGCGCGGGCGCGGTGGCGGGCGCGGTGGCGGGCGCGGGCGCGGTGGCGGGCGCGGGCGCGGTGGCGGGCGCGGGCGCGGTGGCGGGGGCGGGCGCGGGCGCGGTAAACGTAGTGAGTTCGCGTTCACATTGGCCGCCAGGCGTTTGCGCGAATTTTTGTGTTTTCAGAGATAGAAAATATGGACGACGATCTTTTATTTTTAACTGAAAGTTCATATCTAAAGTGGGAGATGATAAAAATTAGAATTGGTGTGCACGAAATTAATAAAGAAATAGAACGGTATAGTGAATTTTCATACTTTATATAGTAATTTGAGAGATCATCCTTCAAGATTTTTTGGATATACCAGGATGACTGTTAACTGTTTTGATTACGTATTGGATTCAATAAGGAGTGAGATTTCAAAAGAAGACACAAATTTTCATAAAAGCATAAAGCCCGAAGAACGACTATTTGTAACTATAAGGTGAGTTTAAAAAAAAAAACATCATTTTTTATCAGGATATATAATAACAGTAATTCAAATTCAAACAAGGTATTCGTTAACATTTTTTGAAAAGGCTTTTGGGAATTGCAGGAGTTCAATTATTAACTCCCGCAATTCCCAAAAGTCAAATATAAAAATCTAAATAATACGGGACGCCCTGGTCGGTTTTTGCCGTTGTATTGTGTCGTATACCGATAAAGTGCGTTAGTATATATATTATGACTGTTGACTCTATACCCGTATATATAAAGTGCTCTGTCGTTGATACTGGTTGAGCTTACCTGACGTCGCGAGTGAATCGCGCGCTTCGCCGCTAGCATACAACTCATGCGTTTGATATTGCAGCGAACGCAACGCGCGCGCCAGTCGCTAGCTTGCCCGCTACTTAGACCGCGCGTGAATTTCGCAACGTGAACACTTGGATATTACGCCATATGTTTGTTATTTCGCGACCGCGCCCGCGAGTCAACGTATTTGAACACTTAGTATGTCACTTATGCCTTGGAAGATGGGACGGCCACTTGTTTGGGACACATTTTTTTTTTTTTTGAGGCGAGGGAAAATGCTTAACCGATTTACGCACAAACTGGGCCGTTGCTAGGGGAACGACACGCGTCGGTCGGGGGCGATGACACTGCAGCAATAGTATGCTCTTGGCGGTGCTCTGTCCGCCATCGACGTCACAGAATAGTGTGGAAGACTCCGAGCGAGCAACCCCAATACCCACTAAAAACCCCCTTCTCCCTGTCGACCCTGCGCTTTTGTTTGTGTTGGAAAGGCTGAGATTTAGAACATAGTTATGCCCAGCCGATCCAGCGCAATGTTCCAATGATTGTGTTAGGAGCTGGCAACGCTTCTTCAAAAGCTGAAGCTCCCATACGGCACAAATATGGAACACATCTAGCAACCTTACACACCAAAAGTCGTAATGTCATCCTTCACACAACCAGTCCGTCTCTTTTTTTTTTTTTTTTTTTATTTCTTGGTCTCCCTTTAGAAACAGAAGAGAAACAACGTTTTCACTTGTAAGGTTTTGATCCGAGCTGAGAATATATTCCAGGCGGTAGGGCATTTGCCTGACTGGATGACTACCACCCCTGGTCTAGAGCCATGCCGCCATAACAACTGTGAGTCGTGTTCCGGCATTAGTGACCAGGTTCCAGTCTCCGTTAAGAGAGCAGCAGCGCATTTGTAGCACCTTTGGTGTTGCAAATGTCCATAAGCGATGGTAACTGCTTTCCATCCAGTGGGCCGTCTGCCTGTCTGCTGAACTACTGCAATTAAAAAAAAAAATAACACTGCAGTACCCACCAAAAGTAATTGAATATTTGAATTTTAATTTATAGACCCCCCCGAAATCACGGTGGAGCGTTCTTGGGTGCACACAGGGGAGGGGTTCAGAGCTGAACTTCTCTGCACGGTCCTCGCAGATCCACCCGCTGAGGTAAGTAGTGCTTCTTATTATTCTGTAATGTAAACTCTGCATAAATAAATTTAATCAAGAATTAGATGGCAACAGACAAACCGACAAACAGACAAGAAATCTTTTAAAAAAAATGCATTGTGTTCTTCATCGTTAAGTAGTCTACATCGTCTATTCCAAGTATATAGTCTATTCCAGTTTTTTTTTTTTAAATAGCTTCAATATGTGAGATACGGCATTTTTAGATTTTTATATTTTCTATCTGTACATATAAAAAAACTGTAGAGGTCGAATTTCTGTAAAATGCTAAAAAAATGCTAAAAACCGAGTCAAGGGGATGTAAGAAGTGAAATAGAACTAATTTAGAATTTTTTACAAATTTTTTGTTTCTCTATTTGTACGGGCTAACCACCGAAACGACTGGACCGATTTAAATGAAATTTTGTATGGTGGTAGCTCAATGCAAGCAGCCACGGAGCATTCTTTTTCTTTTGCAGTACAGACTATATTTACCAGATGACTGTGATTTATTTAATTTATTTGGGAAACATACAATGATAAAGGAACGTACGTTGCGCTCTAGTAATAATCTCTCCTTAATGACACCTGTACACACTTCTTCCTTCAGTACAGGCTATCCGTTTATGGAACTCACTGCCACTGAACATCAGACAAGCTAAGTCAGTATCCTCTTTTAAAATACATACATAACTTCACGCCAGTTCCCTTGCGGGGTAGGCACGAACAACAGAGCGCCATTTAGGCCCATTCTTACACACCTCACTTTCCTCTTTGACATTCGTAACTCTTGTCATGCACGCTCGTCTGTTCTTAAGGCTCCTGACATCACCCTCCGCTAGTACACGATCAATTTGATCTCTTTTATAATGATGGTTTTTAATTATCTTTGGTCCTTTCAGGTATAACAGTGCTGTATGTATTATGATATTTATTTTATATATTTTGAACATTTTATATTATTAATTGTCTACACCGCCACTGTCATGTTCTAATACTTTCCTTAGTTTAGGGGGTCGCCTGGAAGAGATCGCTTTAAGCGATAAGGCCGCCCTTTGTTCAACGTTTATTGTATCTAGTTTTTAAGGAATTTGTGGAGACATATTGCAGCATAACATTTTAGCACGTCATGTCATTATTATAACTATAATATTATTTTTATTTCCTTTTATTGTCTTGGTCTTATTGAGTATGCATTGTTTGCTACAACTCCATTAATTCTTCAAAAAGTGATTCTGTAACATACTTCTGTACAATACTTATTAAAAAAAAGAATTTGAGATATAAATAGAATATGAGATATAAAGAAAATCAATATTTAGCTAGACGTGTTGCTGGGTTTGTTGCCGCTTCTTCTCCTTTACAGCATCAACACGTTGCGAAGCGGTGTACATAGAATATGAAGTAAAAAAAAATTAACTTACATGTATGACCTTCAAAAAGTGTTCTCCAGTGGAACTTATTTTGAATAAAAACTATTGAATTTGAATTTGAATAAGTTTAAATTTTTGGTGAACAATAAAGTGTTTTCATTCATTCATTCATTCAGTAATTATAATACTTACAATATAAAACATAACTATAATACACATATCAACTAAGTTTCCACAAAAAAAAAAAAAACTTGACAGGTGTCAAAGGACACCCGGATGGAACGAAGTTCCTTTCAATTAATTAGTGAAGGAATTGTAACATTTTTTTTAAAGTTTTTGTACGTAATAAATAATATTTTTTATTATTTATTATGTACAAAAAACCTGTATACACTCAACAAAAATAATCGTCGCGACACCACACTGTTCAATGCGAAATAGAAAGACGAAACGAAAGTAACTGGCTTGCTTTCTATGAGAGAGAGAGAGAGACAGACAGAGAAACACGCGCTCGCCGCACGGCTTACAACTATAGCAAAAAGTGTCGTTACTACTTTTGCTCTTAATTTTTTCCGTCTAGCCCCCTTTTGCAACGCGCGATAAGGAACTACGTTCCAAAAAAAAATTGAAAAATGATTCCTTAGTCAAATGTGTAACGTAACCAACTTCAGGTGTCCTGGTATCAGAACTCGTTCCCCCTGAGCGCCTCGGAGAGAGTGACCATGTCTGCCAGGGGGAACAACCACACGTTGCTGATCGCGAACGTGCAGCCCGAAGACTTCGGCAACTATAGGTGAGTTTGAGTTTATAGTCCATGTTTATTAGTGACCGGTTGCTATTTATCTTATGAACCTGTGATAGCAGTATACGTCTAGTCATCTCAGTGGACAACGAACTACTGGCTAGTGCATTTTCTTTTTTGGAGCTGGACCCAGCTGAATAGCTGCAGATGGCTGTTTCAGCGATACCGGACTTCGGGGTCTTCCCGACTCCGTGGGAGCGGAGGCGTTCAGCCCGGAAGCAACGCCGACCGCTGCGGGGGATTGACTCTATATTGAGATTTAGCTAAGCCAACAGGCTGAAGTGATTATTTGGGGACTAATTACCGACGTACGGAAGCGAGAGTTGGGTATGGAAGAGAGAGCATGAAAGTAGAGTAAACGCGGTCGAGATACAAGCACTGCGCAAAATCTGCGGAGTGACGCTCGCGGACCGCGTTCGTAATACCGAAGTAAGAAAGAGAGTTGCTCTGAAAGAGAGTGTCGGGGTGAAGGTAAGGAAAGGAATGCTCCGGTGGTTCGGGCATTTGGAAAGAATGACTAAACAGATATACAATGCAAAAGTGGATGAATGCAGAAGTCGTGGAAGGCCACGACGCACCTTCCACGATCAAATTGATCGTGTACTAGCAGAAGGTGATGTCAGGAGCCTTAAGAACAGACGAGCGTGCATGACAAGAGTTATGAGTGTCAAAGAAGCAAGTGAGGTGTGTAAGAATAAGCCTAAACGGCGCTCTGTTGTTCGTGCCTACCCCGCAAGGGAACTGGCGTGAAGTTATGTATATATGTATGTATGTAATTACCGACTCCGCCGGCGGAACCGATCCTAGTCTATCATTACTACCACTTCGCAACGTGTTATAGCTGGAGGAGAAGAAGCGGCGGAAGAAACTCTCCAGCAACACGCCCAAGCTAAGCTTGTATGGCTACTTGTGTCTGTAGTGAGTGAGTGTGATTGGTGGGTCTTGGGGAGCCGGGGGCTCTCCGGCGTCTGTTTTGTCTGCGTCTGTTATGCCAGGCTGATGGTCTGAGCCTCGGGGGGTTCATGATCTGCCATCTGAAGTATAATTTAACCTCTACCTCTCGCTGCTACAGACCGTTCATTTGCCTTAGTGTCCGTTCAAGCTGGCGCAGAGTCGAAGCACATCGAAGCGTCAAATTCTACATAATTAAATTGGGGTTTGCTTTACGTTTAGTAGTGATGGACATCAGTTCCTAGTTGACTGAGTGTGGTGAAACTCGTGCGTTGATTCGCATAGTAAGCGCTTGGGTTCGCGAGGACGCGCGCGCACCAATCAACGTTGGTCTCTCGCAGACACGCGTATTACGTAGAATTTACATTCATTCATTCATCCGTTCGTTCATACATTTGTTAATAAGAGTTAAAGGCATCTTTTATCAGTATGGCGAACAACTACTTAGGTCGATTCCAACGAAGTTTTCATTCATCAGTCATTCGTTTGTTAATATGGATAAATGCATCTTTCAGTTGTGTGGCAGACAACAGCCTAGGTCGTGCCCGTCAGCACGTGGAGGTGAGCGGGAGGCCAGGCCCCGCCAGGTTCACGTCGGCGCCCTTGGCCAGGGCTGATACGAGGTACACCCTGGCATTCGCTGTCGACAGCTACCCGCCCTTGGACGAGCTCAGGCTGCTGTACCGTCAGCTTGCTGTAAGTATTTTTTGGAAATGAAAGTCGTATTAACTTAGTACTTAGGCTATCCAGCGAGGAGACGTAGCCAGACTTCTGGGCAGCTTACCCATAGAAGCGAAACGAAGCGAATCGCAACAAAATTTTAATTTGAACTTTTGCGGGCAGGTTTTCAAATTGGACAAGTACATTAACAATCTGCCCGTAAAAATTCAGTTTAAAACTTTGTTGCGATTCGTTTTTCCACTTGTCCGTTGAAGTTTCACTTCTACTACGTGTCCCAGCACACATTTCGATTTTTCGCAGGTTTACTGCAAATTATGATTTGGTTAGGTTAGGTACATTTTAATTAATGCATTTTTTATTTAAACATATTTTATTTTATCAAACCAAAAACCTGAATTCGATCCGGATTCAATAAAAGCGTCGATAGTCTACTCTAAGATATGCCGCCTCTCACCACGTCTAGTCTAAATTTATGCCGCTGCTCCACGCGGCCGTAACGCTTTTTCGTGACAGAAAAATCCTAAGACCCCGTCTATATATAGGTAGAAGTTTCACTTCAATAATAGTGTTACGACTTGAACGCCGACAAAAAACACATTGACTCCTGCATACCTGTAGATATTTTATTACCTTTTCGGCACTTGGACTTCTTTTGTTTATTTTGTGTTTGAAATTTGTGATTAGTAAAACAGCCCATTGTGTATCGTAATCTTTTATGGTAGTCATTAGCCAGGTGTGATTCTAGGAAATTCAGTCCACGCGGCCGAGCAGACATATTGCATTTGTACAGTATAAAGCAATGTCCAGTCGAGCGATAACCACAAGCGAAGCAAGACTTGTGTACATTCGGTAATCTATTTAGTGACGGACTTTGAGCGTGTATTTGAATTAAGATCTTCTGCATTACGTTTGTACTTATTACGTTCGGTTATATTTGCACCTGTGCTATACGTGTTTGTATAGTTCCAATAAACTCTATAATAATTCCAACGGCCTTTTAATTCCGAGTCCTGCAACACGTAACAATACTAAACTCCCCTCGCCCCGCAAAAGCCCCCCCGAAAGTCGGGGCCAATTTTATGGGTCGCGGCCGTACAAAGTGAAATCTCCTTCGGCAGATCAACGAATCGTTCCAGCAGCCCGGCAGGTGGCACGACGTGGTGATACCCGCCCCGGAGCCCAGCGGCTCGCTGACCCACCGCGTGAGCCACGACCTGCGCGGGCTGCAGCCGGGCGCGGTCTACGAGGCCATCGTGCAGGCGAAGAACAGATACGGCTGGAACGAGGTCGCTTTTCTCATACACTAGCTGCGCCCGCGGCCTCGCCCGCGTGCTCATGGAAAATCGTTACATTTTGGATAATTCGTATATATCTTTATGAATTATAGATTACTAGAGTTTACCCCGCGGCTGCGCCGCGGGTCAACCTCTAGTGCGTATCTCTTGTTTGAAGAGCAAGTGGTACAGGTTACATTGTATTAAATTTGTATGTATTTGCCCCCGAAAGATTCACTTCATTTTATATCGCAAACTATACCACCCCCGTCTATATGTAAACTACATAAATGACAAAACTTGACAAAATAGATAACATGGACCAAGTGGACCCAGTGGACCCAGTGGACCAACTGGACCCAGTGGATCCAGTGGACAAAGTGGACCCAGTGGACCCAACGGACCTAGTGGTTCAAGTGGACCCAGTAGTCTAAGTGGACCCAGTGGATCCAGTTGACCCAGTAGGCTAATTATTCCAAAAGGACCCACTGGACCAAGTGGACCAAGTGGATGAAGTGGACCCAGTGGACCAAATGGACCCAGTGGACCAAGTGGACCCAGTGGACCCAGTTGACCAAGGGGACCAAGTGGACACAGTGGTCCCAGTGCTGGGTACATAAATCTATCCCAAAATGTATCCCATTATCCGGGCTGAAAGTATCCCTTGGCCACTCTCGGTATTCAAATTATATATGTACCGAGTTTCAGCCAAATCGGTCCAATAGCCTTTCCATAAAAGGATAACAAACAAAAGGACAAATATATTTTTATCCCGGAAACTATGCCATTTTTTGGGATAAAAAATATCCTATGTTCATTCTCGGCATCGAAAAAAAAAATATATATATATATATATATATATATATATATACTGAGTTTCAGCCAAATCGGTCCAGTAGTTTTTCCGTGAAAACGGAACAGACAGACAGAGTTACTTTCGCATTTATAAGATTAATAGGGATAATAGGGATATTATTCTGATATGTAAGCTGTATTACTGTAAAATATCATCAAAATCCATTCAGTAGTTTTTGCATGAAAGAGTAACAAACATGCATCCATATGTCTATACATCCATACATACATTCTTACAAATTTATAGGATACTTGCTGCTCCCGCGACTTCGTCGGCGGGAAAATTTAACAAAGTAGCCTAAGTTACTCGCAATAACATCAGCAATCTGCCAGTAAAAGTCCCGTCAAAATCGGTCAAGCCGTTTCAGAGATTAGCTGGAGCTGGAGCAGATGGTTTTGATTTTCCTTCGCGCAACCCTAAGAAAAGTGGCCCAAGTTACTCCTTATAACATAAGCTAACTGCCAATGAAAGTTTTGTCAAAATCGGTGCGACAGATTCGGAGATTAGCCGGAACACTGGATTTTCCGGCTAATCTATCCATCAGGTGCTAAACTCTAGCAATTAGAAAAATAATAATTAATCCCTAGTAATATTATAAATGCGAAAGTAAATCTGTCTGTTCCGTTTTCACGGAAAAACTACTGGACCGATTTGGCTGAAACTCAGTATATATATATATATATATATATATATATATATATATATATATATATATATATATATATATATATATATATATTGGGATAGTTTTCAGGATACAAATACATTTGTCTCTTCGTCTGTTATGCTTTTACGACGAAACTGCTGGATTGATTTGGCTGAAATTTGGTATATATATAATTTTATTATCGAGAGTGGACAAGGGATACTTTTTATACCGGATAATGGGATAGATTTATGTAAAGGTTATCCCAGAAAGTAGGTTTTTTTTCGTGATTTGCCATTTTGGTTAATTTGGCATTTTTGACACCTAGCACTGGCACTTTTGTCATTTTTAGGCATTTAGGTAATTTTTGGCACTTTTTAATTTTAGTCTTTTTGGTAATTTTTGGCACTCTCGGCACTCTTGGCACTTTTGTTATTTTGGTCATTTTGGCACTGTTGGCATTTTTGGCACTTTCGTCATTTTGGTCATTTTTAGCACTTTTTAAATTTAGTCATTTTTGGCACTTTTGTCATTTTGGTCATTTTTGGCACTCTTGGCACTTTTGTCATTTTTGTTATTATGGTCATTTTGGCGCTGTTGGCATTTTGTTCATTTTTGGCACTCTTGGCACTTTTGTCATTTTGGTAAATTTTGGCATATTTAATATTAACTGGAACAGGATAAATCGCGGTCGTGAACGTGATCGCTGTGAGTCCCTAGTGGAACGTAGCCGTCGTATTACTTTCAATCAGGGTGGCTTCGACTCATCTCTACGTTTTGCTGGGCAGACTGTATGGACTTAGTTTCTTGATTATTATTATATACATATATATATAAAAAAACTGAATAAAAGTTTTGTATAAGTAAAAGAAAGCTACTGCCTAAGGTTTGACATGCGACGCAGCCGCAGGGAAAACTAGTATACTATAAATAAAGACTTATCTATTTATTATATATGCTTTTTCTTTTAATAATTCCTTTACCTTAAGTTTGAGTATATTAATTTGATTGTCTTTTACAGGTCAGCGACATATTCCAGTTCCACACATTAGGCGGTACACACACGGCGCACGCCGACGAACTGACGCCTATGTTCTCGTCTGCGACGGCCCTTACGTTGTCGGATTACGCTAATATCCTAGCCTTAACGATTCTGTCCCTTATCATTGACCAATAGATACAGTTTCAGTTATTTTGAGATTTTTGGGAGAATTTGGTAGTTTTCGTATTGGTTTCCTGGTAACATTGATACTTTAGAAACTTATATATCGTTAAAAGTTTTTTTTTTCAAATATTTTATTTTTTAATTACATTTTCTTATTAAAGTATTTGTATACGTTTGCCTATCTAGTCTTAGGTGTTATTGCTTGATTTTTTTTTATCAAAAATGAAAAACCAAATTATGAAAAGAATTTGAATTTCCCAAACCTTTTTTGGTTTCGTAATTTAATTAGTGCTCACTATCCCAAAGTCTGTATGTTTGTGGAACACTTTACAAAGACTCAATCAGACCTTTAGATTTGAAATTTCACTTAGCAACTTAAATTCATAACTAGACTGTCAGCAATGACGTTCAAAACTGGTTTATTTGACAATTTTTATTTAGCGGACTTCCCTTGCCAAAAACCTTTTCAACACACTTGCTCATAAAGTGGCTCTATGGTCACCGCAATTAGGCACAGAATGACACCCATAATCAAACTGTGACTAAAAAACATTATAACTCACTAGTGAGTTATAGATTTTTTTTTAAATTTTATTGGTTGAGTTGCTTTGTTCTTAAAAAAGCTTTTATTAAAAAAAAAAGATCGTGTTCTATAGAACAAATAAATTAATGTTCCTATTGCTTGCTCATTTCATGCAACTTCTTATTTAAATAGATAATTTTAACTCGTACGTGTTTAATAAATAAAACTTTCACTCATATATAACTTTTTTTATCTACTAAATAAAATAAGTTTTTGTTGTTATTTTATTCACAAGTGTGTTGAAAAACGTCGTATGATACACGTGTGTATTGATGATTGCCGTCCTCGGCTCGAGTCTCAATGGCGCCTCGGCGGTAATCACCAATGTTACACACTAGTACCATAATGTACTATTCTATTTATATTAAAGTAGAGCTGTGCTCCTTTTGTTACTATCTTTAGTTCGGCTCGAAAAATTGGCGGACAGCTGTCATAGCTAAATTCTCCCAAACTCAATGTTGCCATTTATTAAAAATACTACCATTTTAGTAAGATCGTAAAACGATTGTATGACACCAAAGTATTGTTTTTATCCTTTTCAGACATACATATACAAAGGTGAAGTAGCATTTAAGCTTATAAAGTGTTGTGACGGCGTCTAGAATACTTAATATTTTCTTAAGTTTTCGCGACTTGTATACATAATAAAACTACTTTTTAACGGGTTTTAAGCGCGGTATTTTTATTTGATTTTGGTTTTTCCGACTCTTCGGCGACTTTTCAGTGGCCGTGATCACGGAAGACGAAGATGTCAAGTGTCAACGGGTATTGTTAAAGTTTTTATTTAGCCTACCGCCAACTTGTTAATTTTAATTATTTAGGAAAAATATTTCCTTCCTATAGTTTTTCCTTCCACCCATTTTAATATTATATAAAATTATTAGAGCTAGGCATGTTTGCTGAAGAGTTTCTTGCGCCTCCTCTTTTCTTCAAGCCATAATTTTGCCAGGTGGTAGGGTATTTGCTCGACTGGATGGCGACCACCCCTGGTCTAGAATATGCCGCCATAACAACCTTGTGTTGTGTTCCGGCATTAGCGACTAGGTTCCAGTCTCCCTTAAGAGAGCAGCGGCGCATTTGTAGCACCTTTGGTGTTGCAAATGTCCATAGGCGATGGTAACCGCTTTCCATCAAGTGGGCCGTCTGCCTGTCTGCTGAACTCATGCAATAAAAATAAAAAAAACATGTTGCGAAGCGGTAGTAAATTAGATTAGGCTCCCATAGAGTAAATAATAACCATAAACAAAATTAACAAGTTGGCGGTAGGCTAAATAAAACTTTAACAATACTCGTTGACACTTGACATCTTTGTCTTCTGTGATCACGGCCACTGAAAAGTGGCCTAAACGTCGGAAAACCAAAATCAAATAAAATTACCGCGCTTAAAACCGTTACAACGTAGTTTTATTATGTTTGGAATACTTTTTATGTTTTTATAGAAAGTGACTCGCATTTTGAGGAATGTTCTTGGCAGGTTAATCTATATATATATCTGTAATTTCCATTCCTGCGGTACGGGGCGTCTTAGACCTTGTACTAAAACTACCATTTTGGCGGCACGAGACCTGTTGAGCTCCGTAACGTTTTGAAAATTTAAATCTTTTTTTACTAATAATTTTTTTTGGCTTATATTTTTTTTTTATTGTAGGAGATCAGCAGACAGGCAGCCGGCCCACTTGATGGAAAGCGGTTACCATCGCCTATGGACATTTGCAACACCAAAGTTGTTACAAATGCGCTGCTGCTCAATTAAGGGAGACTGGAACCTGGTCACTAATGCCGGAACACAACTCGAAGGTTGCTATGGCGACATACTTGAGACCAGGGGTGGTAGCCATCCAGTCGGGCAAATGCCCTACCACCTGGCTGTGGATTGTTAAGTCGCCTCTTACGACAGGCCGCCCCAACGCAGGAAATTGTATTCTTTCTCCGTTCCTGCACGGATGGCTTATATAAAATAGCTTCTGGATTTTTATATTGCTTTGTGCGGTACTAGGTCAGAGTACCCCGTATTAAGGTAGGTATACCGCAGATTATCAGAGAATAGAGGATACTCATCGGATCAAAGTCGATGGTTTTACAATTACTTTGAGGCGGCCTGTCGTAAGAGGCGACAAAACAACCCACAGCCAGGTGGTAGGCCATTTGCCCGACTGCATGGCTACCACCCCTGGTCTAAAGTATGTCGCCATAACAACCTTGAGTTATGTTCCGGCATCAGACGCCAGATTCCAGTTTCTCCTTCAAGGCCGGCAGCACATTGACAGCACCTCTGGTATTGGTAATGTCCATAGGCGACGGTAACTACTTTCCATCACAGTTGG
The DNA here is from genome assembly GCA_019925095.2 of Dendrolimus kikuchii. Classification (NCBI taxonomy): domain Eukaryota; kingdom Metazoa; phylum Arthropoda; class Insecta; order Lepidoptera; family Lasiocampidae; genus Dendrolimus; species Dendrolimus kikuchii. Next base: position 38,664,642 of record CM034387.1, read on the forward strand.
GCCGTCAACCTGTCTGCTGTGCTTCACCAATAAAATAAAAATATATATAGACAGCCAAGATGGGCAAATGATCATATTGGCTGTCTATATAAATATAAAAAATACGTGTCACAGTGTTGGACCGCGATAAACTTCGAAACTACTCAATCGATTTTGAAGATGTTTTTTTTTCAATTTGCTGGATTTGTTCCAAATAAGGATATAGGTTAGGCGATGCAATCGGGTACCAGAATTGAGGTGATTGTTTTTTTGTGTGTGTTCAAGTGGGTCCCGGAATGGTTTAGATTCACAATTGAACCCGGTAGCTGGCGCTGCAATCGGTTTCTAGATTTTTATTTACTAAAGACAGGACCACGTCTGTATATATATATATATATATATATATATATATATATATATATATATATATATATATATATATATATATTAGGGATGGGCCGAAATTCGTGCTTGCCGAATTTCGGCAGCTTCAGCCGAATTTCGGCATTGGGCCGAAATTCGGTTTAAATGCCGAACATTCGGTGCAAGGAAGAAGTAAATACCTACTTGTACTATTTTGACTGAAGTTAAAGAAATCATATTTATCGTAACCGTAATACAAAAAAATGGCATCTATGTACTCATGGTCATTTATTTTAGTTAGGAATACGTAAATCTTAACGTGCAATATATTAAATTAGTTCTTGATTGAGTCTTTGCCGAATTAAATAGACATAAAATTAAAAAAGAAAATAAACTTATTATTCCTCTAAGAAATATCAGTAAGTAGTGCAACTGCTTAATTATAATGCGTAACTTAATTTTTTTTTAAACACGTCTAAGGGACATCAGCAATTATAACTTTAATTTTGATTGAAATCACTTTTTACGAATTAAACATTATGAATTTAGAATTATGAAATGGTGATTTTTTTGAATCAAAGGTCTAAAAATCTATTCTTTTATCCGCCTACTTATACTTAAAATTGACTAGAGGCGGATTATGGTGTAAAAAAGCCAAAAATTTGATGTTGTCAAGTTGACGTTGTCAACAGGTCACGATGTGTTGCTCTTGAGAAAGTGTGGCGAAATCAAACCGAAGTTCGGCCGAATTTTTTGTTTTAACCGAATTTCGTATTCGGTTCAAACCACATTCGGCCCATCCCTAATATATATCTCTTTATATATAGAATTCTTCTGTACGTGTGTTGACAGTGAACGGCTGGACCGATTTGAATGAATTTTTTTGTATGTGTTCAAATGGATTCGAGGATGGTTTAGATTCACAATTGGACCCGGTAGGTGGCGCTGCAATCGGGTTCTAAATTTTATTTCTTCAGGGCAGAACAACGTCTGCCGCGATAGCTAGTATATGTATATATATATATATATATTACGTGTCACGTTGTTTGTCCGCGATGGACTCCTAAACTACTTGACCGATTTAAATCAAATTTGCACACCGTGTGCACTTTGATCCGACTTGAAAGATAGGATAGCTTACATTTGGACCCGGTAGGTGGCGCTGCAATCGGGTTCTAAATTTTATTTCTTCAGGGCAGAACAATGTCTGCCGGGACGGCTAGTCTTAATATATATAAATTACGTGTCACGTTGTTTGTCCGCGATGGACTCCTAAACTACTTGACCGATTTTAATCAAATTTGCACACCGTGTGCACTTTGATCCGACTTGAAAGATAGGATAACTTGTGGCGGCACCTCCACAAACTTACATTTGGACCCGGTAGGTGGCGCTGCAATCGGGTTCTAAATTTTATTTCTTCAGGGTAGAACAACGTCTGCCGGGACATCTAGTATATATATGTTTTTGACTGTACAATAATTTAATACTTAATAAAGATCTGCCGATAAATTCTTCAAATTGTGAGTTCTACAAAACACTTTTGTCTGACTTTTTTTTATTGCTTACTAACTTAACTTCTAACTTAGTTTTCGACCGAAGTCACAGAGACTCCAGAATGTTGAATAATTCACCAATTTAATGTATTTATTATACCAAACGCAACATGGCGGACCGTCGTCATAATTAGATCACCTGTTGTACAATGTCTATTCTTTCGAGGATTTTTATTCTACTCTGTATACAAAATTGACATGATCGCGAATGGAGCCGCGGGAAAAGCTGCTATTAGATAGGCTAAGTTTTTTCCGACCGAGCTTATTGGAACGCAGAGGCTACGGGTTCAATTCCGGGCATGGTAAATTTCATATACGAACTTTCCGTTGTTTTTTTTGTTCAATTTATTTTCAATAATAAGTTCAAGATTATATTAACAATTACATCGCCAAACTGCAGCGAAGTTTGTCGGCAGCGGTCTTGTGGGTTGCATTAAGTTCTACTTTATATCCCGCATTCACGTAGCCCTGGCATAAGGCGAAGGACGGAACACCCAGGGGTTTTAGTGGGTATCCCTAACTGGGGCGTGGCAATAGCGTGGCACCGGTTCTGACCGGGCACGCCAGTGCCGCCCCCGATCTGGCGAATCCCACACACTCACACGGGTCGCGAACACCCCCCCAGGCTTCTGTGCCTGTCGCGGCTTAGTCCTCAAACGGATTTCCCCTGGACAAAAAAAAAAAAGTTCTACTTTATATACTGAAGTTTTTTTTTTTTAATAAAATAATAATTTACTATGGTCCGTTATGTATTACACATATAGCATAACTTGCAAGGCTTTTGGATACACAAAGTCATATGTTTGTCTGCCAATTATTATTATTATTGGGAAATTCCCAATTTCTGGAGACCTTGGCGGGAAAAGAAGGCATTTAGCTACGCAATTTTATTGTCTGAAAAATGTGTAGTATTTATTGAATTTTCTGAAGTTAACGTGACTTGTACGTATAATAGAACTTCGTTTTAGCGGTTTTTAGCGCGGCATTTTATTTCACTTTCATTATTCCGACGTTTTGGCCAGTTTTTTTTTATTGCAGCAGTTCAGCAGACAGGCAGACGGCCCACTTGATGGAAAGCGGTTACCATCGCCTACGGACATTTGCAACACCAAAGGTGCTACAAATGCGCTGCTGCTCTCTTGAGGGAAACTGGAACCTGGTCACTAATGCCGGAACACAACTCAAGGTTGTTATGGCGACATACTTTAGACCAGGGGTGGTAGCCCTACCACCTGGCTGTGGGTTGTTTTGTCGCCTCTTACGACAGGCCGCCCCAACGCAGGTTATTGTATTCTTTCTCCGTTCCTGCACGGATATAAGTTTTTAGTAGCCATGATCACTAGTCGTGATAAAATGAGCAAGTTGGCGGTAGATTTAATAAAACTTTATACAATACCCACACTTGACATCTTTGTGTTTCATGACCGCGTCTACTGAAAAGTACCCGAAACGCCGGAATAAAAATAGAGTAAAATATCACGCGTAAAACCGTTAAAACATAGTTTTATTTGTGTGGTGTTAAAATTATCAACATTTGTAAATGTTTGTTTTTGTGAAAGAACTGTGAAACAAGCGGATTGATTAGTGAAATGCGTCTTTTTGATTTAGTTACGAGTCGAATACTTTAATATCAAATTCATCCGTATAAAAGTGAATTTATTATATTAATAGTATTTTTTAAATAAAATAAAAAAGTACGCTGGGATATGTTATTTGTTGTGCATTTGTCAATACACTTCCCAAGTTTTCACAGGAAACAACAGGAGCTCTGTTGATACACTGTATGTACAAAAAAGCGAGCACATTAACAATTTATCTTCATTGTTTTGTTTATATTTTGCGATCCGTACCACGAAAGTTATCCCGTTTTGCGGGATAAAAAGTATCCTATGTCCTCGATATTGAGTCTAGTTTATACCAAATTTCAACGGAATCGGTCCATTAGTTTTTCGGTAAAAGCGTACCGGACAAAGTTATTTTCACGTTTATAATATAAATTATACTTCAGTAGTAGGGATGAGCGTGGGATACTTTTTATCCCGAGATAGTGTCCAGTTGATATGAACGCATACTTGAAACATACATACTGCATTAAAATTAATAAATCAATAATAAATTACTGTTTTGTATTGTTTTTTAGTCAAGAGTTGTAACGTGCTCCCTTTTTTATGATAAGTCTATATAACTTTATTCTTGGAATGGGTAATTTAAGAAATGCCTTCCGCAAATATATCTGTTGCACAAATCGGGGCAGCCTTATCAACATCCTGAACCATTGTTAGAGGCAGCGCCACGAAAGAAATCCCACAAACGCGGCACTGCAATCGCCGTACTCGGTGTTACCAGATTGGAGTTTTTTGTCAACATTTTGGGAGATATTTGGTGTTAAAAATTTGCGGATGAAAACTTCAGCGCTGGGGAAGTTGGGGACATATTTTATCTCCCTAACCTTATTAATAATGCCAATAAATATTTGAGATAGCGTAAAATTGCTGATAAAAGTGAAATCTAAACAGGTCTGTATACAATAATGGTTATGAATTTTAGTTTTGTAATCAAATTATTTAAAAAAATATGTATATTACGAGTTGAGAAGCTTGTCCTTTTTTTAACTGGTTAAAATCAATCAATATGAAATGCTTTAAAGTGCGTGGACCGACACGCACTTGTCCATTTTTTCCATTCAAAAATATGTATGGGGAGAAGTTTCTGAAATAATATCGTTTAGGGAATATTTTGACGACTATGGGGAATTTTCGTAAATTCAATATGGAGACCTCACAATTAATCTGCCAGAATAATTATGTGGTAATCCATAAGTCGATGTAGGTAATTACTGAATACTAAATACAAAATATATGTACCATAATTAGAGCTGTAAATTTATTTGCTGGCTACTTTACGAACAAAATATCAAATAGCGGAGCTGTCACTTTTAGTTCCTGTATTTTCCGCGGGACTTCTTTCGTGGCGCGGAGTTTATTACTAGTTTTTATTTTCTCAAAATTGCATATACCAAGACTAAACTTATATAATATTCATTTTTAAATGCACAATAAAGATTATATTAAAAATATACATACGTAGTAATAAATTAATGTTAAGCAATAAAACAGTGTTAGTGATAATTGCTATTTAGATTTATATTTATTATAAATATAACTATGAACGATATAATAAGAATTAAAAAATAATCTAAAATTCTAAAGTGTTCTTTGTTTAGAGATTATTTTGTTTAATTATTTGCAAATTCAATTCTTAATGACGTGAAAACTATATATATTAAGATATATATATATATATATGTGGCGGAAATACCAGCAAAGCGGACGAAACGCTATGCTTCCACTTTTATCATACATACTGCTGAAGAATGGAACTCTTTACCGTCGTCTGTTTTGCCTGAAAAATATAATCTAGGCGTTTTCAAGTTACAGATACATTCTAGGTAAGCGTGCTTCACCTTAGACTGCATTTCTACCTGACATCAGGCGCAATGTCAGTCAAATGCGAACCTATTCAATATAAAAAAAAAACAAGACATCAGTGGCGCGGGGTGGAAATTCGGCTAGATTAAGCCGTTTGTAAACAACATACCAGACGATGCATCGTCGCAAACATCACTATTACTAACTCGCGATGTTTTTTCTTATTACAATTTGTGTTTTTAATTTTGCATACTTACCGCATATTTGAAACCAGAGCCGGTGCCCGATCGGGTTATGAGTTGCTATTTCATCCCATACGTGTGGAAAGCCGCCGAGCCGAGTAATAATATATGCATGAATAAAAAAACCTAAGCGCCAACAAGTTCATATTAATTAATTATTCGGTCGCTAAAGTCTTAAGTCTTAAAGGTAGGTTATGAGGAATCGAGTTGTATGCAATTCACGCCACTGATAGATATTATTATATCAAATCAGAGAAAATTCACAATAATAAATAAGAATAAAACCTTTAAATTTTTCATTAAATTATTATTATGTTCCCACTCCAACAGTTATAGTTATTGGGTGTGGTCAAATGCGTTTTATTTATAATATTTAAAATTAAATATAAAATTAAAAATAACGCAGTTAATAAATAGCTACATTAGTATACATACTTATTTGTCAATATTTAACAAATAACGCGTGAACCGATCTCTACGTCCGCGTGAATATAATATTATTCCAAGTGGAACAATACACATCGTCATGCTCTCATATCCTATAGTAATGTGTGGCTCAGAGGAACGATGTTTCGCTAGGTGGAGTTTTTGGCGGGAACTGAAAGGAGAGGTTGTGCTGTGCAGTTTTATTTTCTAAAAATGTGTAAAATTACTCTAAAATGAACAATAGTTGTAGGATATTGATAGTTTTTGGGTAGTAATTATGTGTTTTTGTGAGAAATGTGAACTGTATAGACAACTGTGGCCTTTTGAGTTGTCACAAGAACTCCGATGAATGGCACTAGCTGATTACCTATAGTTCAGCTGTGCTACACATAGGCTTAAGAAAATGAAGAAACTATATTGTAAACTAAGATCTGGCTTAAAGGCCTAGCTGCCAAGCCACAAACTTAAATAAAATGTTTCGCTAGGACGTGCTATTATGGCATGAGAAAACCGAAGTTCTTACCGTATGAACAATCAAAATCATTGAATTGAATTCGCAAATACATTTTTAGTTAGTGCAATATTAATTTAAGTGAAACTCTGAAGCAATATTGTAACAAATCATTAGTTTAATATTAAATACAGTTATTTTAAAAATTATATCATGGAAGACTCTGACCTCCATTATTACCACTGTACAGGACATGTCATTTTATTTGTATAATTTTATACTGGAGGAAAACTGTCATTAGTAAAGCTCTGATGGCAGCCGCAACTTCCAGCTATTCCCCGTTCACGATAACTTGATACGCAGGATCAACAACAAGCAAATATATTAACACGTAAAGCTTGAATCAAAAACATCTAAAATCGTGATAATTATTAAAAAATTGCAATAAAAATTAAGAATAATTCAAGGTTTGTAATAATCTCTGTTTATAACCTATTTTATAACATGATAAAACTACATTCCAAAAGAGAATCACAACTACCACGTTCACGACTGCATTTTTTCTCGTTCCACTTGCTTGTGGACGTTACAACCAAAAACACAAGTGGAACGGATTATGGGGCGTTGATGTCATAAACGACGAAATACACAAATGTCATTGGTTCATTTGAAAATCGCGTCTTTTTCAATGTCAAGAGATAGAAAGAATTGATGCTCTGTGGTCAACGCCTAATTCGACCCACCTCTTGATATGGGTAGTTGTGAGCGCTGTGTGATCGAAAATGATGAAGTCATTAGTGAAATTTTCGCCACGACCATAACGACCGTTGTCCCCATGTGGAACGGTGAACGGAGCATTTTGGGCGTTGTGAGCTACTAACGGAACGAGTCCTAAGTGACGTTAATTTTTCGAATTTAGTAAACATGCCCCGTTTACCCCGTCTGAACCTTTTATTATATTGCAAGCTTGGGGCATAGTGTTGTAGTATGGTTCATTGATAATTGATTGAGTGAGTGTGAGTTATTGATTCAACAATGGATTTCAGATTTTGTGTAGGATTCAACTCATCACTATGTGTTGCAACACACATAAAAAAAGTCAATCGCAGCTATAATTTTAATCGCTTGATAAAAATCTATATATTTTCAGTGTTGCCAATTCTCATTGAACAAATCGCGCTGTCATCTCCTAAAAAGCGCTAGATTTAAATAAATTTCGGAAAAAACACTAAACAACTCTACAGAAAGAACATTGAATATAAGTTAAACTATTAAACATACCTGTTTTAATAGTAATATTCCAATACATGTCTATATTTCAGTGAGTGCGTTTTCTCTAACGAGACTTGGCAACACTGAAGCAGAACCCGAGACGGCCGTACACACTTATCAATAACGGCTCTCAGGCGCGACTTACCGACGTATCAGATAGTTTGACTAGCTCTTAATTGATACTCTTCTTCCATGGTTTAATTTATTACGTATTATAATTACTGCAATAACTAATTTAAAATGTATATGTTTATATTAGTTTAAAAAATAAGACTAATATCATATTAATTTTAATATTTTAAAATACAATATTATAAACACTGCCGAGTAAAACAGTCAGTCATGTCCAGGATGATAATTTTGACAGCTCACTCGGGATGAAGTAGAATTTGTACTATATAAGAAATATATGTATATGAATCCAAACAGTCTTATTGGTTCTCATTCAACTCTGAAAGCATAGTTGAAAAATACATACTGTTAGTGTTAGTACACAAATGACTAAATAAATAGTAAATTACTGAATTGTAATGTGCTCACTTTTTTATGATAACTATATATAATTATTAAATGTTATTCTTGGAATGGTAATTTATCGAAATACCTTCTGCAAACATGCGCTATAGTATCGAGGCAGCCTCACCAGCGTCTCGAAACCATTGTTAGAGGCCGCGCCACGAAAGAAGTCACAGTAAAAAATATCACAGACGCGGCGCTGCAATCGCCTACTTGACCCTACAGGAGTAATTATTTGCTAATCCGTAAATCGATCTAGCTAATTAGTGAATTATAAATACAATACTTCCATAATTAAAGCTGTAAGTTTATTTCCTGGCTACATCACGAAATAAATCGAAATTCCTTCATTTTCCATGGGAATTCTTTTGTGGCGCAAGCTCTAGAATCGTTAATAAAACTAAAATTACTGATTTGTACCCTCGTAGAACTTAAAATCGATAGTACCTAGTAATACAAAACATTTATTTTTACAATTAAAGAAAAAATAATTACATATATGTTCATTATTTTTTATGTTCAGTTTATTTTATATCAAGACCGATTTTCGATAATCTGTAGTTGTTTTTCTTTATTATATATTTTGGCTACGTTCCATTAGAGACCCACAACGACCACGTTCACGACCGCGATTTTTGCTGTTCCACTTGCTTACCGGCGTTACAATCGTACACCCAAGTGAAACGGTTATTCGACCCACCTATTGACATGGGTCGACGTTTTCACCACGACCACGACGACCGCAGTCGCCTTTTGGGACGGCGAACGGAGCATTTTGGGCGTTGTAAAATACTAATGGAACGCGCTATTAATTCTATTTCAGAATCGGTTTTCAATAATCTGTGGTTGTACGTTATGCGTGACATTTCACTAATGGCTGGTTCCTCTATCTTGACGACTGTTCCTTTGCCTTTACTATTGGTTAAAAATTGACATAAGCTCAACATAGATAGACATAAGCGGTGAATGAATGGTAAAATATAGGACCGCTCAATGAAATACGACATTTGGCCGGTTCCTATGTCTTAATGTTCAACTTGCCTTACCGTCGACTAAATTTTAACTGATAATAAAGGCAAATGAACGATTAGTAAGATATAAGAACCGAGCATTAATCAGCCTGTATTATAATTATTTAGTAAAAATACGATACTTCATGGGCGCTAGCTGCCAAAATTATCATCCCAAAGACAATAGTATAATATTTTTACAATAGCTTTAGGCGCTTTACGTTCTATGTAAAAGCTTGAAAATATCTTTTTAATAAGGATACTACGTGTGAAAGCTGATGTAAAATATAGGTTTTTTTTTCTAATAAATATATGTATAATAAACTCAGACAAACGAATAAAGTATATACAGAGTCTACATGAGCAAGAGCGTCAAATGAAGTGAAGCAGTTTTCAAACACTTGTGTGCGTGAACTCGTGTAGAATACACGTGGTTTACGTCTGTGTGGTTAATACTTAACAGTAATATATGCACTGCAAACTACTACTCCGCCTTTATGCTTAATAATTCGATTATAGTTATTTAATACCAAAATCGGCTTCTTTAGGCTCGGTTCTTATATCTTACTGACCGTTCATTTGCCTTTACTATCTGATAAAATTTCACATCAGCTGCGTACAAGTAATGTCCAACTTATGAGGGTATCAGGGCGAGTGAAACGAGCCCCACCACTATCCCACAATCTACATATTTAAGGAGACGTTGTGCTGTGCAGTTTTATTTTTTTTAAATGTGTAAAATTACTCTAAAATGAACAATAGTTGTAGGATATTGATAATTTTTGAGTAGTAATTATGTGTTTTGTGAGAAATGTGAACTGTAAAGTCAAATGTGGCCTTTTGAGTTATCACAAGAACTCCATTGAATGGCACTAGTTGATAACCTACAGTTCAGCTGTGCTACACATAGGTTTAAGAAAATGAAGAAACTACATTGAATCTAAGATCTGGCTTAAAGGCCTAGTTGCCAAGCCATAAAATCCAAAAAATAATAATTTGTAGTACACTTCACTAAGAACCTATTTCACTTTCAGATTTGGGTTTAACATAGTAATTTTAATTTATTTCTAGATGTGTTATCTATCATAAAAAGATTATATTACACAAATTATAAGACCAATAAGACATGTGTAATGTCAACTGGACTATTACTACTAACGCCATCTGTTCGAAAACTAAAGAACTAACATCGATGTAAAATGTAAATATAACGTTGTTTATGTTTGGTTACGCACAAATAAGTAATCAGTAACTAATTATATATTACTAAGTAGAAAACTCACGCCCTTTTAAAGCGCCGCTTTTTGGTAGTTTGGTCTGGTTAATTTGGGAATATACAATATGTTTGTCTGCCAATAAAAATAAAAAAAATGATGTTGAGGCAATGAATGTATAGTAAGTTCTAAGAACCCGACTTTAGGCGGCTGCAATGTTACAGCTCGAGGCTGCGTTTATATATTTTGTTCGTCTGATGTAATAAATAAAAAAAACATTAAAATAGAAACAATTGTACGTTTATATAAGACAAAAAAAAAGTGTAAATTCAACGAGCTGTAGAATAAGCGCCTTTGATTTCTAACGAAATGCCGAATCCTGTAAGTAGTAATAACATGTGTAAGTTTATTATAAACGTTGTTTTATTTCTTCTTCTGATTTGGTAAGATAAAACATGTCACATTAAATTCTAACATTATTTTTAAAAACAGACGAGCGTGCATGACGAGAGTTATGAATGTCAAAGAACCAAGTGAGGTGTGTAAGAATATGCCTAAATGACGCCCTGTTGCTCGTGCCTACCCCGCAAGGGAACTGGCCTGAAGTTATGTATGTATGTATTTTTAAAAACAAACCATTTATTTGCTCAAAGACATGGTAAGTAAAAAGCACTAGATAACAATATGTTATTTTACATTTCTCATGATTTTGCCTTTTTAGGTATGCAAAACAACTTAAAAATTAAACAAAGTCCAGTTCGACCATTATTTTTATATTTGTCTATGACTAAAATGTTTTAGCTTAGGGCAGTTGGAGTTTTTGGCGGGAACTGAAAGGAGATGTTGCGCTGTGCAGTTTTATTTTCTAAAAATGTGTAAAATTACTCTAAAATGAACAATAGTTGTAGGATATTGATAGTTTGTGAGTAATAATTATGTGTTTTGTGAGAAAAAGTGAACTGTATAGTCAAATGTGGCCTTTTGAGTTGTCACAAGAACTCCGTTGAATGGCACTAGTTGATTACCTACAGTTCAACTGTGCTACAAATAGGCTTAAGAAAATGAAGAAACTATACTATAAACTAAGATCTCGCTTAAAGGCCTAGCTGCCAAGCCATAAACCTAAATAATAATAATCTCTCAGATTTAACACTAACAATAAAAAAGTTGATTGTTTCATAAATTTCAAAGTATTAATAACATACCATTATGCAATTATAGTTGCGAAAATTTTTTTGTATCAAAAAAACGTTTTCCCCGCCGCCATCTTCCGTTCCATGCGACTATTCTTGTCGTACTTACCGCTGTACTCAAGAAGCTTGTTGTGTGTAAGCTTCTTGGAAGTACTTCATTTGAAGGATTCATTCGTGAACGACACACGGCTACTCTACTTCTATGAAGTTCTATGGCCAATACGTAGTATCCAGTGTTGCCGATTTGGCATTTTTAATGCTAAATTTGGAATATTTTTAAACCTGTTGGCATGAAAAAATGAGCTTTAGCATATTGCATATTTTAGCATTTTCTGAAATTTTTGTATCTTTCGAATTTTAAGTATTATTGATGGCAAATTTTTTATTTGATTGACTTATTGTTAACACCCCTGTAAGATATTTACTCTGTGCAAAAGATTGATAAGCCCATAGGCAATATTTTTAAAATATTTAGTGGATATGGTAACTCTGTTATGAATTAGGGACTTTCCCGAATACAGAATAGTAAAAGATTTTGTTTACATTTGGATTCGGATCTTACAAGACTTTCAAATGCAAGTTGGTACCGATACTTGTAATGTGATAGCTTTAAAATAAACGTTTGTTCTTATGTCCTGTGTGTGTGCTTGAAAAGTAGTTTTCGATTGACTCTGCAGAGATAATATGCCTCCAAAATATGAACCACATTATCGAGAAGAGTGGGAGAAGATGAGCGAGTTTAAACACTGGCTAACACGAGCTAAAGAAGACTCGACCAAAGCTTACTGCAAATACTGTAAGTGCAACATTATAGCCAAAGTATAGAGTTGCGATGCCAATGACTATTGATTTTGAAGTTGGCCCTTCAACATCACAAGCACAAGCTCACGACGATGATGATATTGATGATCTACAAATATTATTTGATTTATCGTCATGATTAAATATACTTAAAAATTGCACTGCGTTTTTAATTACACTACCTACTTGCAATTATTTTCGTTTTTAATTCATCTATACAAGACTTGGCATTTGGCATTTTTATTAGCATATTAAAATTTGATCTAGCACATTTTTAGCATTATCACCGCCAATGTCTAGCATTTTTTTCCATTTACAAAACGGCAACACTGGTAGTATCCATAGTTAGGGATACAACATCGTTCATATAAAACATCGATATTAGGATATCGATGTTTTCAAAAGTGAAACATCGATGTTAAAAATATCGATATTTATGAACGATATATCGATGTTTATGAACGATGGTTTTATCACCATTTACACAAACTTTTGACGGTTCTTCCTGCGATGAAAATGAAATATCGCCCAAACCACTAGCAAACCTTTCTTAATTCTTGCTTTCACTAAGATCATCCTTTTACACCACTATCACTCAATCTTTCAAAGAAATACCACACGCACTTCTCAATGCTCTCATTCCTACTAAATACTATGTTTATTCTATTTATATGTCTTTTGCCTTACCGAACATTCACTACTTACAATTCAAAAGCGTAGGCACACACTAACACATCCCTATCATTATTTTAAATAAATGTACATCTAAGAAAAATGGTCATTATTAAAAGAAACTAAAGAAATAGGTATAATAATCAACGTTTACATTATAAATTATTATTGCCAATAAGAAAAAATATGAAAAAAATAATATAATGGATATCTGTATAGATCTAAGATAGAGCGCAAGATGGCACTTTATGTCTATGTAAGATAAAATATCGTTCACAGAACATCGTTCTTGAACAACGATGTATCGTCGATGTTTCGGTTTCAACATCGATGTTAAAACATCGATTTTTATGAACGAAATATCGATGTTTGGAACATCCATTTTGTTTTCATCCCTAAACACTAGTGCTCTCTACTTCTATGAAGTTCTATAGCCAGTGATCGCTATAAAAAGTAAAAGTAGTTTAATTTTCTAATTAGGGCCTCTGATACTGTTTTAATTTTTAAATTAAAAAAATATTATGTATACCAGTACTCAAAATGAGGTATTAATATGTCGCGGGTGTCTCAGTGCCGATGGAAAACTCTTTAGCACAAATACGAAACGATTATCATTGGATTATTCTGTGTTGATTGGATTTCAAGTAAGTTGTTCATAATTTTGTAGGTCCAGTCGACTCGCTCTGCGACTTGGTCAAGGCCATGTTGCAGAGCAGCGACAATTGGGGGGCTGCGGTTACTTTTTGCGAGACAGTAATGTCACTCAAGGAGGCCGCAGAACGAGACAGGGAGAGAAGTCCTGCAGCGCGTGCCAATGCGTCTTCTCGAGGTCGCCGGCCTTCAGCTGGCACCCGGAGAGGCAGGTACGCGCATTACTTCCCTCCCTGAGTTAGGTTCCGTTTACCGCGGGGGGCCTTTAGCTTGCTAGGAGAGCAAAGGACCTTCTACCCCCGCACAACGAAGTGGGGTGTGTTCTCCCAGGGCACACTCCAGGCACTTTATTGCGCTGGATCGGCTGGGCGTAACTATGTTCTAAATCTCAGCCTTTCCAACACATACAAAGCGCAGGGTCGTCAGGGAGGAGGGGGTTTTTAGTGGGTATTGGGGTTGCTCGCCCGTGCAGCAACGCTCGGAGTCTTCCACACTATTCTGTGACGTCGATCGCGGACGGAGCGCTGCCAAGAGCATACTATTGCTGCAGTGTTATCGCCCCCGACCGACGCGTGTCGTTCCCCTAGCAATGACCCAGTTTGTGCGTAAATCGGTTAAGCATTTTCCCTCGCCTCAAAACAAAAAAAAAAAAAAAGTTGTTCATAATTTTCTTTTCTTATTAGTAATATATTAGTACTTGCTCCATTTGGGATGAGGGTGTGGTATAGTTATAGAGCACATTTATTTATTATTTGAGATATAAAAGTAACTTGTGGTCATAAAAAATACATACATAACTTCACGCCAGTTCCCTTGCGGGGTAGGCACGAACAACAGAGCGCCATTCAGGCTTATTCTTACACACCTCACTTGCTTCTTTGACATTCGTAGCTCTTGTCATGCATGCCCGTCTGTTCTTAAGGCTCCTGACATCACCTTCGGCTAGTACACGATCAATTTGATCATGGAAGGTGTGTCGTGGCCTTCCACGACTTCTGCATCCATCCACCTTTGCATTGTACATCTGTTTAGTCATTCTTTCATCTTGCATTCTTTCCACATGCCCGAACCACCGGAGCATTCCTTTCCTTACCTTCACAGAGTTTGCGCAGTGCTCGCATCTCAACCGTGTTTACTCTACTTTCATGCTCTCTCTTCCATACCCAACTCTCGCTTCCATACATGAGCGTAGGTACCAGCTCCGCATTATGTATGGCAAGCTGGGCCTTCTGGCTGAGGTTCTTAGCGCCTAGAAGTTTACCTAACGCTCCATTCACACTATTCCCCAAATCACTCTTCTTTTTATATCAGTGGTGTACCTCCCATCCCTGCTAAAAGCACATCCAAGATGTACAAACTCATTCACTTGCTCCAGCATAACATCATCGACCATTACCCTTGCATTTGTTCTGGTTTCTTCTCTTTCAAACACCATAACCTTTATTTTATTCACATTATACAATATGTGAGTATATTTCTATAGTTAAATCACTCTTTATTATTGTCAGAATTACCAGATCATTGGCGTGAATTTTAAATTTCCATAATTAATTGAAAATGTTTTTACTCCACTCAAAACCAGTTTTAGTTGTTATAAATAAGTCTTTAATATATTCCTAAACACATTCACCATTAACATTATCCCGGCTTATATCTATACCCAACCCAATCTATTAAATATCAGTTGTTGCTTGTGGCATCACTAATATAAATTAAAAATAGTGTTAGTGCAGGATTTTTTTTTTTAATAACACTAATTCTAGTGTAATACAATTCAAGAAAACTTAACTTATTTGTATTGTATTCTATTCATAGTCCATCAAGACTATAAGTAGAATACTGAGCCCAGATCACCGTCTTCTATGGGTAAGGTGCCCAGAAGGCTGGCTATGTTTCCTCGCTGGATCGCCATACTGATCCATTGGCCGAGGTAAGCACCAGCCCTCTGATCACCCGAAGAGTCAATGAGTCGTTTCGATAAATTTTGGTAGAGACTCATGGCCTCAGGACCCCACGGTCTAAGCGTCTCGACAGCAAACGGCACAAACATATAACTCTCACAGAGGGTTGCATATTTGCGCCACTTGAGTGATTCAGCTGTTTCTGCCACTGAACCGGCTGATTTAGACGTGTTTGGTAAATGGATGCGGCCAACGTGTCTACGCAAGTCGCATCCCACACCAACGGCTTGCCACGCTGCCAAGGAATTAGAGTCATTCTGTTGGGACGCCTACCATCGTCACGTACAATACCGTTCAGCTCCAATAAAGCCGGCACGTTAGTGGTGGCAAACGCCCTCCGTAAGACATCATTCAAGGCAGTGTGGAGCGACCATCTGCTGGCACTGCGGCGGCAAGAAAGACCGTGGTATCCCGGGCCGATTACCTCTGTTCCACAGACGCATGTGTGTGGTGCACATATGCGAGAACCCAAGCGCAGATTTATAGCCAATATAAACAGGATTTATATAACGAAACATGTAGATCTTTGAGAACTGTTTTATTTGAATTCAGAACAAGAACTGCCTGATACACTGAGGTTTTGCAGTATTCATGCAATGATCTAATACAAAAGTACCTTCATTTGTAAAACATAAATAATTCTCTTTCTCTTTAAGCGTGGCTCAAGGTGGTAAATTAGATTAGGCTCCCATAGATTAAGAAATAACCTTTAGTTGTGGAAGGCTACGACACACCTTCCATGATCAAATTGATTGTGTACTAGCAGAAGGTGATGTCAGAAGCCTTAAGAACAGACGAGCTTGCATGACAAGAGTTATGAATGTCAAAGAGACAAGTGAGGTGTGTAAGAATAAGCCTAAATGGCACTCTGTTGTTCGTGCCTACCCCGCAAGGGAACTGGCATGAAGTTATGTATGTATGTAAGAAATAACCATAAAAAAACTAAATAATTAAAATCAACAAGTTGGTGGTAGGCTAAATAAAAAGTTTAACAATACTCATTGACACTTACGTCTTTGTCTTCCATGATCACAGCTACTGAAAAGTAGTAGTCTAGGTTATAATACTAAGAATGGTTTAATTTCAGATACAGGAACATGATGGTTTGCCACAATACTTCTGTTATATGTGCAGCGCTTTATTGCGCAAGTTTATACGATTCAGGGACAAATGCTTAAACAGCAAACATTTACTAGAAGACATACAAAGCAATCGTGTAAGTAGACATACAAGCAAGCTCATATGTTTCACATAGACTTAGGGTAATCTTAACTAATATTATAAACCAGTGATTCCCAAACTTGTTTTGTATACTGCCCACTTTGAGAATAAATTATTTTTTAGCCCCATTTTTTCACCTACTTAAAAACCACTATAACGTCAAATTAAATGAATTTATTATTGTGAGCAATATTAGCGGAGAACGGAGCGACCGATTGACATGATTTTTATTTCATTTATTCAATAAAACAGGACAGATATATGAACTATGCGGAGAGAAATATCGAACCAAGTTTGAGCAATTTCTTAATTTGATATTAGTTGATGTTCACAAGTTGTAGTCGAGGCTGGAGAGTTCAGACGGTGTCTAAGAGTCCTCCTAGCTAGATGAAATTACAAATCGCCTCCTAAGCCTCTACACAACGCTCCCATAATTTTTTTCTGGGTCTCTTACCACCCTTTAGGCCTGCAGCGCCAACAAGGGGGCGTTATCGCCCACTTTGGGAAAGGATGTTATAAACTCTTATTCTGCTCTGCGTTAGAAACTTGAAGCAGGATACATAATGTGCTCAGTTGTCTATACTATGATCAAACAGTAAATATTTCTTTACATCATACTAATCCTACTAATATTATAAATGCTAAAGTTTGTATGGATGTATGTTTGTTACTCTTTCATGCAAAACCTACTGAATAGATTTTGATTAAACTTTTTTGTTTTTTATTGGTCTGCAAAATTGAATATAGGTTACATAGCTCACAACAACTGTTTCATAGCTTAAACTATATTCTGTTTATGCAAATAGGGCATGCCTAATATAATTGGTTATCTACGGACTATGAATGTATGATTTCACAGTGGTAAAAAACAAAATATAGTTAGGTGTGACAAAGTTAAGAAGGGGATTGAAACAAAGCATTGAGTCGTTTTTTAATAGAAGGAGCAGAATCGGCGAATATGTCGAACTTTGTACATACGGAATTACTACAGTTCATCATTCTGTATAGGGGAGAATGTTGACCTACATTAGTTCTTACTTGTGGTAAATTAAAAGTTTTGCGATTGATTAAACGACTGCCCTTCCGGGGGACACAAGTGGTTAAATTTTGAAGATAATACTAGAATGTACTCATCATCATCATCCGAGCGTTAAATACCGGTTGCGTTCAAAGCGATCACTTCGACGCCCAGGGTCCGCTTTCCATATTTGATGCGGCTTTAGACGATTTTAAATGTAGCGATTATATCCGTGCAGCAACGGAGAAAGAATACAATATCCTGCGTTGGGGCGGCCTGTCGTAAGAGGCGACTTAACAACCCACAGCCAGGTGGTAGGGCATTTGCCCGACTGGATGGCTACCACCCCTGGTCTAAAGTATGTCGCCATAACAACCTTGAGTTGTGTTCCGGCATTAGTGACCAGGTTCCAGTTTCCCTTAAGAGAGCAGAAGCGCATTTGTAGCACATTTGCTGTTGCAAATGTCCATAGGCGATGGTAACCGCTTTCCATCAAGTGGGCTGTCTGCCTGCCTGCTGATCTCCTGCAATAAAAAAATAATAGCGGCTGCTGCCCGACCTCTGCAACCCATAAAGGGAAACCAGGATTGGATAGGAATAGGGAAAGGGCAGAGTCTGAGGGAAGGAATAACGAGGAAGGTTATTAGGAGGAGGAGAAGGGGGAGACCACAGTCACGGAGCAAAGGGAAAGTGACAGTGGTCGCTTGGAGGACCCCGGGCTTGCTTATCCGTGTGCGCTATTAAATACCGGACAGGCATTTAATAGGAGGCACCCTTGTAGTGGGTAATATAATAATACGACTTACTATACCGCATACATGTATTAAATTTTTTTTAAATATACAAGAGCGGGGTTAGTTTTGCCTTGGCTGTCGTTTCGATTTTTCTGGCGGTACTGCCCTGAAGTGACCACAGGGGTGGTGCCGACGGTACTGGGCTTGGTATCTTGGACAGCCGGGGATGATCTTCCAGATGCACTGCTCAATGAGTCCTCCACTTCTTTTCCACAAAACTCCAAGCCAAATTTTAAGAAGGTGGAAAAAAGACCTGGAATGCACGTCCAGCTTGTTAATATAAAACGGAAGCGCTACCAAAAGTCGACCACCTCGGCAAGAGAACAAAACAGGGCGAAAGACAGGGCGAAGGACTCGTGCTGTCTTACGAAACATGCTATCTGGTAGATATAAAGACAAGGCAGTGATAGAATATTTAGCGTTTTAAACAATCTTATTGATAACACACAGACTACTGTGTGTTATTAAAATAAATAATATGTTTTATTTTCAGGTATTAAAAAGCAAATTGAAAGAATTTATCCACTCGAATTCATATTACCAATATACAAACACTCAAACATATGAATACCAACCTGACAAAGATAATGAAACAGAAGTACTATTTGAAAACAAAGACTCTATCAAAACTACAATCCCTAATGTGAAATTCAAAGAAGAAATTGATGTGTCAACAGACATACGAATCAAAAATGAAGATACAAACTTTAGTCAGAATTCTGATTTATATGATTCTGACGAACAATCTGTAGTCAATAAATATTCAACATCTAGTATTAGTAATGCAACTAACGAAATCAAAAGTATAAAAGATAATATTGAGTCAGACACATCGGACAATCAAGCATTAGTCACATTTAAATCTAATGATAAACCAAACACATCTAAAAAGAGAAACACTAAGGTACAACTAGATGTTTACACTAAAAAGAACCTAGTCAGAAATTTTGCACTGGACAATGTTAACTCAGAATGTACAAAAGTTAGTCAGAAAGAGGAAAAGAGATTTGAATCTAAAGATAATTTAGCTAATTTTGAAAACATGTACAATGTGGATGTAGTAGTTTTATCCAAAGAAGAACAGATGAAAGCTGTATTAGACAGAAAGAAGGGTATTAGTTACTTGCATAGTCCTTATAAATGTGATCTATGCTTCAAAGGATTTATGGATGTGGATAATCTGACTAAACATTGTATGTCCCAACATGATTCTGTAAGTTTCTTTAGAATTATATAGCCATCTTTTGACGTGATAGAGCTAAGCTGGAATCATCTTTATGACAATATACAATATTTTCACGCCTGTTTCCAATTGGGGTAGGGGTAGGCAGAGACGACATATTTCCACCTGCTACGAGCCTGACAAACACTTCGTTTCTGGCTTCATCAACTTTTATTAATCTCTTCATACGTATATGTTTAATGACCTTTCCTCAAAATATCTTCAATTTGATCATGATGACTATGTCGTGGTCGACCGGAACCGACTGTACCACTCACATTGCTGTCATATACATGTTTTGTGATTCTGCTTTCAACCATTCTCTCTACATGTCCAAACCACCTTAACATTCCTCTTTCAACTCGTGTTGAAGTCCGACTCGCAGTCCCATGAGGATTTCCCCCTGAAAAAAACCTTGCTGATAGACACTTGGCTCATTTTCTCATTGCAGAGTCGAGGTTTGGTCGTCTGTGAGTTTTGCAAATTTCGATACAAGGACCAAAGGAGCCTCAACCAACATTTGAAGAAACACAGACTGAAGTTCGCTTGCCGTCAGTGCAAATATGTATCGAGGACTACGTGAGTATTGTGTACTAGACCACTTCAACAACAAGACACAATCGAAACCAAGTTGAGGGCTTGAGTTTGATTGAGCTTTTTATCCTGGTCTTCCCGCGCAATTTTTCTGGGAACGATTTAAAATGGTCAGTTTAAAAAAGAAACTAATTCCAATTTGATTTTTGACTGAGCGATAGCAAGTTTTATGTTATAAACTAGCTGTGCCCGCGCGACGTCATCCGCGTGGAATTTGCTTTCAAAACCCTCCGATTTTGAAACATTCTTCATTGGTGATCCGCTCCTATTGGTCTTAGCGTGATGATATATAGCCTATAGCCTTGCTCGATAAATGGGCTATCCAACACTGAAAGAATTTTTCAAATCAGACCAGTAGTTCCTGAGATTAGCGCGTTCAATCTTTTCTTTTGAATGAAACGTCTGAATTGGATAATTCAAAAAGTTCTAGAAAGGTATTGAATTCGTCTTGAATATGGAGTAATTTGTTTTGATAAGGATTAATACCAAGGTGCAAAATAAAGAGTTTTTGAAGCGACGGCATTTTAATTACTTAAAAAAAAAAAAACACTTATTGTGAGATAACTAGACATATGGTGACATTTAAATGATTACGCTGCTTTGTATTGCAGTTTCAATGCGAAGGAACACCACAAGATGCACAGTGGGCAGAAACATGAATGCAAGCAATGCGGAAAGAGTTATGAGTAAGTTTTTGAAAACATACATACATACATACATAACTTCACGCCAGTTCCCTTGCGGGGTAGGCACGAACAACAGAGCGCCATTTAGGCTTATTCTTACACACCTCACTTGCTTCTTTGACATTCATAGCTCTTGTCATGCAAGCTCGTCTGTTCTTAAGGCTCCTGACATCACCTTCTGCTAGTACACGATCAATTTGATCATGGAAGGTGTGTCGTGGCATTCCACGACTTCTGCATCCATCCACTTTTGCATTGTATATCTGTTTAGTCATTCTTTCTACATGCCCGAACCACCGGAGCATTCCTTTCCTTACCTTCACCCCGACACTCTCTTTCAGACCAACTCTCTTTCTTACTTCGGTATTACGAACGCGGTCCGCGAGCGTTACTCCGCAGATTTAATTTAATGAGGAAACAATTGATTAGTATGGTCAGGGGTCGCATCTTCCCAGAAGGGTTGGGTCCAGGCCGGAGAAATCATGGGACGCTGCTGCAAAATGTTAGTTTTTTTGATGTATTTGTTCGTATAAGTAGTGAGTGATCCGCCGAGACAGGTCAGTGTATTAAAGGTGTTAGTCAGTGTGTATAATCAGTAACTAGAGAACGGGTTAGTGTGTATAATAGTGTCTGAACAAAGCGTGTAAGTTAGTCAGTGTAATGATATACCGATTACGGCTTTAATATAGCCAATGGTTAGTTCATTGTAAATATAACTCCAATAAACGACGCGAACCGTAAGAGTGACTGGTGTATTATTTCCACCGGCATATCCCGTCAGCACCTCCTACAGGCTCCCACTGAAAGCCCCGTCGGAGACCAGCTACAGTTCTTTATAAACAGTATTTTATCTTTGAACAAAATCTATTTTTTACATTAAAACACCGCCCTGAGACCCGTACGAAAGTAAAAATCAAGAAACAATGCGAAGTAAACAACAGGTTGCGACTTGCGCGCGATTCAGATATAAACGAAGCGTCACGGAAATGCCCGAAGCCGTGATCGGCTTAGCCGACTAGTCGGTCTCTACAACCGACTAATCGGCTAGTCGGCCAAAGTCGTCCAGTCTATGCGTGCAGGAACGGAGAAAGAATACAATTTCCTGCGGCCGGGCGGCCTGTCGTAAAAAGCGACAAAACAACCCACAGCCAGGTGATAAGGCATTTGCCCGCCTGGATGGCTACCACCCCTCGTCTAAAGTATGTCGCCATAACAACCTTGAGTTGTGTTCCGGCATTAGTGACTAGGTTCCAGTGACCCTTAAGAGAGCAGCAGCGCATTTGTAGCACCTTCGTTGTTGCAAATGTCCATAGGCGATGGTAACCGCTTTCAATCAAGTGGGCCGTCTGCCTGTCTGCTGAACTCCTGCAATAAAAAAAAACTAGTCATAATTGGCAACTTCTCTAATTTTTAGTAAAAATATATGGTAGAAATAACAGGGGGGTGTAAGAAGTGAAATAGAACTAATTTGGACTTTTTTTCAAATTTTTTGTTTCTCTGTTTGTACGGGCTAATCTCCGAAACGACTGGACCGATTTAAACGAAATTTTGTATGGTGGTAGCTTATATCCTTGGTCAACATATAGGACACTTTTGATCCCGAAAAATTAAAGAGTTCCCGTGGGATAGTAAAACAAACTTTTACTACTTAAACAGCTTATTATACGACTTATGTACCTAATTAAGTATTGATATTGCCGGTATCGTAATACAATAAAACAATCTATATATTGAAAAACAATTAGGCTATCACGCAACACGCTAAGACCAATAGGAGCGGAGCACTAATGAAGGATGTTTTCAATTTGGGGGGGGGGGGGGTTAACTATTACACGCGGACGAAGCCGCGGGCAGAAGCCAGTATAAAGATAAGATAACATGATTAACGGTCATTCATAAATGAAGTAGATTTTTATAACAAATCGAGTCGATAATTTTTTTTTTTTTTTTAGACAAACACACATATTGTATATTCCCAAATTAAGCAAGTTACGCTTGTGTTATGGGTAATATACAACAGACTACTCTGGGGCCGATCCCAGACACCCAGACCATAGTAAATAACGGAGAAAATACGTTTCCGAAATTTACTATACCAGGAATCGGAATTTGACGGCCTCTGTGGTTGAGCGGGCTAAGCCTTTGCCGGCCTACCTCACTGCAACGCAGAGGCTCCGGAATCGATTCCTGGTATAGTAAATTTCGGAAACGTATTTTCTCCGTTATTTACTATGGTCTGGGTGTCTGGGATCGGCCCCAGAGTAGTCCGTTGTATATTACCCATAACACAAGCGTAACTTGCTTAATTTGGGGATATACAATATGTGTGTTTGTCTGCCGATTTAAAATCGAACCCGGAGCCTCTGCGTTGCAGTGAGGTAGGCCGGCAAAGACTTAGCCCGCTCAACCACAGAGGCCGAATTGATTAGGACATTACTAATTGATCCGTCATAGAGCTGTCAAAAGTAAAATAATTGCTTGGAAAGGGTAGTTTAGCAATACAAGTACCGCTTTCTTTTATATATACTTTTTTTCTGTTGCGCTAATTGCGCCGATGTCTGTGTTTATTGCAGGAAGATGTCCTCCCATCTGTCACATATGAGGATTCATCACCCGTCGGACATGGTCTGGTGCGAATATTGCGGCGAGTCGTTTATAGGTGACTTCGGATTGAACGCCCACAAGAAACGGGCGCACCGCAACGTGAGTTTATCGTGTTGTGCAGCTAGCGAACGTAAGACGTAAGAAGGGGAATAGTGCTCGTGTATCTATCTCACTCTAACACCCGGGTTGTAGTATTCTCTATCTCTTTTGCTCTAAGATACGTAAGACGGAGAAGATATATTGGGTCTCGACCCTATAATGGAGAAGGGGAATAGTGCTCGTGTATCTATCTCACTCTAACACCCGGGTCGGAGTATTCTCTATCTCTTTTGCTCTAAGATACGCAAGACGGAGAGGACGTATTGGGTTTCGAGCGTATAACGGAGAAGGAGAATAGTGCTCGTCTGTCTATCTCACTCTAACACCTGGGTCGTAGTATTCTCTATCTCTTTTGCTCTAAGATACGTAAGACGGAGAAGATATATTGAGTCTGGACCCTATAACGGAGAAGGGGAATAGTGCTCGTCTGTCTATCTTACTCTAACACCCGGGTCGGAGTATTCTCTATCTCTTTTGCTCTAAGATACTTAAGACGGAGAAGATATATTGGGTCTCGACCCTATAACGGAGAAGGGGAATACTGCTCGTCTGTCTATCTCACTCTAACACCCGGGTCATATTATGCTCTATCTCTTTTGCTCTCAGATACGTAAGACGGAGAAGATATATTGGGTCTCGACCCTATAACGGAGAAGGGGAATAGTGCTCGTCTGTCTATCTCACTCTAACACCCGGGTTGGAGTATTCTCTATCTCTTTTGCTCTAAGATACTTAAGACGGAGAAGATATATTGGGTCTCGACCCTATAACGGAGAAGGGGAATAGTGCTCGTCTGTCTATCTCACTCTAACACCCGGGTCGGAGTATTCTCTATCTCTTTTGCTCTAAGATACTTAAGACGGAGAAGATATATTGGGTCTCGACCCTATAACGGAGACGGGGAATAGTGCTCGTCTGTCTATCTCACTCTAACACCCGGGTCGTATTATGCTCTATCTCTTTTGCTCTAAGATACGTAAGACGGAGAAGATATATTGGGTCTCGACCCTATAACGGAGAAGGGGAATAGTGCTCGTCTGTCTATCTCACTCTAACACCCGGGTCGGAGTATTCTCTATCTCTTTTGCTCTAAGATACTTAAGACGGAGAAGATATATTGGGTCTCGACCCTATAACGGAAAAGGGGAATAGTGCTCGTCTGTCTATCTCACTCTAACACCCGGGTCGGAGTATTCTCTATCTCTTTTGCTCTAAGATACTTAAGACGGAGAAGATATATTGGGTCTCGACCCTATAACGGAGAAGGGGAATAGTGCTCGTCTGTCTATCTCACTCTAACACCCGGGTCGTATTATGCTCTATCTCTTTTGCTCTAAGATACGTAAGACGGAGAAGATATATTGGGTCTCGACCCTATAATGGAGAAGGGGAATAGTGCTCGTCTGTCTATCTTACTCTAACACCCGGGTCGGAGTATTCTCTATCTCTTTTGCTCTAAGATACTTAAGACGGAGAAGATATATTGGGTCTCGACCATATAACGGAGAAGGGGAATAGTGCTCGTCTGTCTATCTAACTCTAATACCCGTCGTATTATGCTCTATCTCTGTTGCATTATTTATTTTATATTTTTCATATTATCATATATTTTGATTTTTCTGTTGTTTTATGTGTTGCTTTTGAAGAAGAACTTTTATTATTTTTTTTCAGTTAAAACTCCCACCAAATGCGATTTGTGAGCTTTGTAATACAAATTTCATGAACATCGAGGCTTTAAACAAGCATAAGGATAGACAGACAAAGGGATTCTGTGATATATCTTGCGTCCACTGCGGGAGTGGGTTCGAAGCTCGGTTGGAACTAAGAGACCACCTTCTGGAAGTGCACAGAAGTAGGAAGAAGTACAGCTGTGAGAAGGTAAGTCATGATTTTCTTTAAATATTACAGCGCATAAAGAAGAGAAGAAGAATGATACACATGTAAGTTCTAAGAATTGGATTGATCTCAGCAAAAACTTAAATGTAAAATAAAAATCCCACTGTTGGGCATAACCCGTTTATCGTGGGACGGACAGTAAACCCGCCACGTTTGTTCAAGGCGGATCGGCGCGTTTCGCACATCAGTTACCTCGATGTGCCGGTTTCATCGCGATGTTTTCCTTCACCGTGAGCATGTGGTTATTGTAACAATATGCACATTAGATTTGAGAAGTGAATAAGTGCACGCTTTCCGGTCAGGATTCGAACCCGCGCCCTTCGACTTTGGGATGCGAGTACTTTAGCTACTAAACTACCAGGGTCTATGTATCATTTTTACGCATTGAGAAATTGTTTCAAAACAGAAATTTGGGTTTTTCTATGTTTTTACTTGAAATTCGCAATGACCCGTTGCCAACCCAATATTTTACATACATACATACATACATAACTTCACGCCAGTTCCCTTGCGGGGTAGGCGCGAACAACAGAGCGCCATTCAGGCTTATTCTTACACACCTCATTTGCTTCTTTGACATTTATAACTCTTGTCAATATTTTAGTGAACTATAAATGTGATAATTTTCAAAGTTGTCATATTTCAGTGCTCAAAGACCTTCTCAAAGGAAACTTTATACAGCGCCCATTATAGGAGGATGCACGCTGATAGCACTCAAATTGACAGGAGTGACAAAATGGCGAACTGGATATGCGAAGTCTGCGGGAAACGTATGCCGGTAAGAGTATTATTTATTGTTTAGATGAGAAGCCTTCTTCTTCTCCTTATTTAGATGTGAAGCCTTCTTGTTATCTTTCTTATTTATATAAGAAGCCTTCTTCTTAGTTAGATAGAAGCCTTCTTCTGATTTATATGAGAGTCCTTCTTATTTAGAGGAGAAGCCTTCTTCTTCTCCTTATTTAGATGTGACGCCTTCTTGTTATCTTTCTTATTTATACAAGAAGTCATCTTAGTTAGATAGAAGCCTTCTTCTGATTTATATGAGAGTCCTTCTTCTTATTTAGAGGAGAAGCCATCTTCTTCTCCTTATTTAGATGTGAAGCCTTCTTGTTATCTTTCTTATTTATATGAGAAGCCTTCTTCTTAGTTAGATAGAAGCCTTCTTCTCCTTGTTTAGATGTGAAGCCTTCTTGTTATCTTTCTTATTTATATAAGAAGCCTTCTTTTTAGTTAGATAGAAGCCTTCTTCTGTTTTATATGAGAGTCCTTCTTCTTATTTAGATAGAAGCCTTCTTCTTATTTATTGCATTTTCGGAATCTCCTGGTCCAAATTATTCCCCCCCTGATTTGTTTGCAATTTATATTCTCACATTACAAACAGACACTTCAATTTTATTTCTTTATATCGATTCCGTCTTGTGCTTAATTTTTAGACAAAATGTCTGTTGGTGTATCATCAGAGGAACCATACTGGAGAGAGACCCTATCAATGCGACGAATGCTCCAAAAGCTTTACAATGAGGAAATTGCTGCACGTGAGTTTCTGGCTAGTTCTTTTAATTTTCTCTTTTGTAATAGATAAGAGATTTCCTGCGTTGGCGCGGCCTGTCGTAAGAGGCGACAAAACAACCCGCAGCCAGGTGCTAGGACAATTGTCCGACTGGATGGAACCATCTCCTGTCCACGTGGTTGGGCCAGCAGTGGGCCAACTCCTCAATCACATTGATATTCATCACCTTCGCAACCACTACGTCGACCACGGCCTCCGACGCTGGCAGCCGAATCACCGAGACACGTGACTCGGATGGCGCCCAACAAATTATCACTGACCTAACCTAACAATTGAAATATTTACATTTAAGGATATCACTATTGGTACATTTCGCAATTCAATAAGAGTCTAGGTTCCCCACGCCCTGAAATCCCTCCCGGACTGATGTCCGTCGGTTTCGGAGCCAATAACCAGGATTAAGTCGTGGTAGCGTAATGGCCAGCGCACGCGTCCCAGACTCAGAGGGCGCGGGTTCGATCCTGGCCGGAACGCATGCACCTCTTAGTCAGTTTTCTGATCTAATGTGCATATTGTTACAATTACCATGTGCTAACAACGGTGAAGGAAAACATCGTGATGCAACCTGCACATCGAGATAACCGATGTTTCAAACCCACCAAGCCGCCTTGGACAAGCGTGGCGGGTATACTGTCTGTTCCCCCTATGATGGGAGGCCCGAGCTCAGCAGTGGGACATTAATGGGCTGATATTATAACCAGGATTAAAGACCCGGTTGCGTATCCTGTATAATTAATAAGGACAATTGAATATATTGCTGTACTTTGTTTGTCTCGCTCCTTGAAATGAGAATAATTGAGACGAGTCTGCGCTCAATTTGTTTAATTTAAACCCATGTCGCCAGAACAACCTTGAGTTGTGTTCCGGCATTGGTGACCAGGTTCCACTCCCCCTTGAGAAAGCAGCAGCGCATTTGTAGCACCTTCGGTGTTGCAAATGTCTATAGGCGACGGTAACCGCTTTCCAACAAGTGGGCCGTCTGCCTGTCTGCTGATCTCCTCCAATAAAAAACTCGCTTAGCTCTTGAAGAGCATCGCCCGTTTCGTATGACGCGACGCGATAACTGTTCTGGAATGATCGATTGAATTTTGTATTTGGATAATTTGGACGTATTAAAAAATCAGATATACAATGCAAAAGTGGATGGATGCAGAAGTCGCGGAAGGCCACGACACACCTTCCATGAACAAATTGATCGTGTACTAGCGGAGGGTGATGTCAGGAGCCTTAAGAACAGACGAGCTTGCATGACAAGAGCTATGAATGTCAAAGAGGCAAGTGAGGTGTGTAAGAATGAGCATAAATGGCGCTCTGTTTTTCGTGCCTACCCCGCAAGGGAACCGGCGTGAAGTTATGTATGTATGTAAGTTATCGTACAATAATTATGTATACCACCATAGCCATGCTTAATGGAGACATATTGCAGCATAACATTTTAGTACGTCATGTCATTATTATACATACATACATAACTTCACGCCAGTTCCCCTGCGGGGTAGGCACGAACAACAAAGCGCCATTCAGGCTCATTCTTACACACCTCACTTGCCTCTTTGACATTCATAGCTCTCGTCATGCAAGCTCGTCTGTTCTTAATGCTCCTGACATCACCTTCTGCTGGTACACGATCAGTTTGATCATGGAAGCTGTGTCGTGGCCTTCCAACATAAAAGTTGTCCTAAGGACTTATCTCCACTGGGACGCCGTCTCCTCCTTCTGCGAGCAAGTTATGTTTGCGAAGGAGGTGGCGGAACGGGAGCGTGAGCGTAATTCCCTGCTCCGCTCCCGCCAAAGGAGGACGCACCGACACCGGAGGTCCGAGCTCGACCTTCGGCCACCGTAAGCGGGCGGCGCGGGTGGGGCCCCTAGGGGTATAGGGGTTCTCACTCACCCGCACATGCCGTCGAGATGAGAGCGCGAGTGTTCCGCGCGCGCTCATCTCTCTTCCCGTGGGGCGCGGGGGACACGTCCCCTGGCATAGGAAGAGGCCCAGTGAGGTGGGCCCACGCCTGCCAGGGCACGCGGAGTTGGGAATCCCGCATTCACGTAGCCCTGGCATAAGGCGCAGGACGGAACACCCAGGGGTTTTAGTGGGTATCCCTAACTGGGGCGTGGCAATAGCGTGGCACCGGTCCTGACCGGGCACGCTAGTGCCACCCCAGACTTCTGTGCCGGGTCGCGGCTTAGTCCTCAAACGGATTTCCCCTGGACAAAAAAAAAAAAAAAGGACTTGTCTCCACTGGAACTAATTTTGAATGGAGACTTTTGAATTGGCAGTGTTGTCTGTCTTTCAGTCGCACATGCGTGTACATACAACGGCGAGGCCGTACTCTTGCAAGGTTTGCCCGAAGACCTTCAAAGGACTATCAGCGCTAAGATCACACGAGAATGTGAGTACAGCTTAACGCAGGAGCCTAATTCTGCTATTTCAATATCTTGAAGTTGGACACACATGGCACTAGATAGGACAATACATATACATACATACATACATACATAACTTCAAAAGTGGATGGATGCAGAATTTCTGTGCAATGAAAAAAAATGCTAAAAACCGAGCCAGGGGGATGTAAGAAGTGAAATAGAACTAAATTCAATTTTTTTGTGTCTCTGTTTGTACGGGCTAATCTCCGAAACGACTGGACCGATTTAAATGAAATTTCGTATGGTGGTAGCTTATATCTCTAGTCAACATATAGGATACTTTTGATCCCGAAAAATTAAAGAGCTCCCGTGGGATAGTTAAAGAAACTTTAATTACTTAAACAGCTTATTATACAAGTTATGCACCTAATAATATGACAAGAGTTATGAATGTCAAAGAGGCAAGTGAGGTGTGTAAGAATGAGCCTGAATGGCGCTCTGTTGTTCGTGCCTACCCCGCAAGGGAACTGGCGTGAAGTTATGTATGTATGTAAGTTATCGTACAATAATTATGTATACCACCATAGCTATTCCTAATGGAGACATATTGCAGCATAACATTTTAGTACGTCATGTCATTATTATACATACATACATAACTTCACGCCAGTTCCCTTGCGGGGTAGGCACGGACAACAGAGCGCCATTCAGGCTTATTCTTACACACCTCACTCGCTTCTTTGACATTCATAACTCTTGTCATGCAAGCTCGTCTGTTCTTAAGGCTCCTGACATCACCCTCCGCTAGTACACGATCAATTTGATCATGGAAGGTGTGTCGTGGCCTTCCACGACTTCTGCATCCATCCACTTTTGCATTGTATATCTGTTTAGTCATTCTTTCCACATGCCCGAACCACCGGAGCATTCCTTTCCTTACCTTCACCCCGACACTTTCTTTCAGACCAACTCTAATATAACTATAATAATATATTTCTTTCCTATTATTATGTCTCGGTCTTACCGAGTATGCACCATTTGTAACAACTCCATTAATTCTTCAAAAAGTAATTCTTTTAAATTTCTTCAAAAAGTAATTCTTTTAAAAGTAATTCAGTTACACCAGCATGTAACAGATACACTCTACATTAGTATAAGTTTAGTATTAAAATTAGAATAAATTAATATCATAAGTTATTCGTAAGATACAAACACACCTCAACACAAAAATAACTAATAAGCGTGTTAAATTCAAAAAATTAAATCTAGAAAATGAGTTGTAAAAAAGGGTAGGGTCTTCCACGACTCCTGCATTCATCCACGTTTGCATTGTAAATCTGTTTAGTCATTCTTTCCACATGCCCGAACCACCGGAGCATTCCTTTCCTTACCCTCACCCCGACACTCTCTTTCTTACTTCGGTATTAGGAACGCGGTCGCGATAACTTACATTTTAATAATAAATATATCATTATACACACTATTTGTTCACAAATAGCTATGTCTGATTAACAGAATATAATCATGATGATATGTTATTATAATAACTAATCATAATAATAATCGGCAGACAAACACACACATTGTATATCCCCAAATTAAGCAAGTCACGCTTGTGTTATGGGTAATATACAACGGACTACTCTGGGGCCGATCCCAGACACCCAGACCATAGTAAATAACGGAGAAAATACGTTTCCGAAATTTACTATACCAGGAATCGAACCCGGAGCCTTTGCGTTGAAGTGAGGTAGGCCGGCAAAGGCTTATCCCGCTCAACCACAGAGGCCGATAACTGATGTATTATTATATATATATATATGTAGGAATGTTAAGAATGTTTAATGTGTAACGGAACGTAGGTGTAGATCGAATGAGATGAACGAATGAAAGGTTTGATTGAATGATTGAATTTTGGAATGGACAGAGCAGGCAGTTGATAGTCTGAAGCGGAAGAGGGTGGTTGGGTGCGTGTAAGACGAAATTGTTATTCTAAGGTGTATTTCATTCAAAGAAGATTAAAAAGTGTTTTATTGAAGATGAGCCAATTTTTTATCAACCCCCCCCCCCCCCCCCCACACACACACACACACATATGTATGTATATATATATATTTATTTCTTAAATTATTATATTTATTTATATATCTATTACCAATTTCCTGCATCACCCATATCGCCTGATTCAAATTCCTTTCGTTTAGGTTGCCTGGAAGAGATCGCTTCGACCGATAAGGCCGCCTATTGTATTGTCTAGGAAATATTGTAAATATGGTGTTTTTATTAGTGTATATTTTGGTGAGGCAAGTGAGGTGTGTAAGAATAAGCCTAAATGGCACTCTGTTGTTCGTGCCTACCCCGCAAGGGAACTGGCGTGAAGTTATATATGTATGTATATTTTGGTGTGCAATGAAGGTCTCTCTCTCTCTCTATCCTCTCCCCCCTCTCCCCTCTCTCCTCCCCCCCCCCCTCGATAGACGTGCAAATGTGAGGAATAAATAAAAATTATAAAAAATGATATGTATTTTTTAAATTTCAGGTACATACTGGATTAAAAACCAAAATATCTTGAAGAATTACAAAAGTAATGTCAAAGCTTTTAAAAATAAGAAAAGGGTATAGCCGAGTTTCTAAGCGAAATCTGCCCCCGTGGCTTTTTCTAGTTTTTCTATGGAGATGGTTTTGTTATCAAATAAAAATAATTCACCCAAATTTTCAGCTTTTTAACTACCTTTTTAAAAACCTTTTTTTCGTTTATATTATTTTTTAATAGTAAAATTACAAATTAATACGTGGCGATATTTCCACCAATTCTTAGGAGTATGCATAAGAAATATTTATGTTGTGATATTGTTGGATGAGAAGTCGCTTTTTAAAAATAAAATTAAACTAAAATATATCCTTTTACAGAGTATTAGAGCTTTTAGCGCCATTTTTTTTTTCAAAATATATTTTATTAATCCTTTCTACTCATTTATTTTTTTCATGTGGTGGAACTGGTGGAAGTTTCAGGTTTTAATGTATTATATAGGCAATCATTTAAAATATATTAACACCAAAAAAATTGATAATAGGTAGGCTAAGCCCTTAGATTACCAGGTGGTAGGGCATTTGCCCGACTGGATGGCTACCACCGCTGGACTAAAGTATGCCGCCATAACAACCTTGTGTTGTGTTCCGGCATTAGTGACCCGGTTCCAGTCTCCT
Source organism: Dendrolimus kikuchii (assembly GCA_019925095.2). Classification (NCBI taxonomy): domain Eukaryota; kingdom Metazoa; phylum Arthropoda; class Insecta; order Lepidoptera; family Lasiocampidae; genus Dendrolimus; species Dendrolimus kikuchii. The sequence goes on from CM034387.1 coordinate 38,697,652, forward strand.
TTAAGAGAGCAGCAGCACATTTGTAGCACCTTTGGTGTTGCAAATGTCCATAGGCGATGGTAACCGCTTTCCATCAAGTGGGCCGCCTGCCTGTCTGCTGAGCTCCTGCAATAAAAAAAAAATAAGGTTAGTCTGCAAAAAAACATGTAGGGCTGTATGTAATCGTTTCTTAAATTTAAAGAAACTGCTCAGCAATTGATTAGTTAAAATCTTACCCATAAACTCCTCTTTAGTCGAATATTTTGGGTAAAACCTACGTTAATCATTCAAAATTCGTTCATCTGTGCTTCTCTTATGTTAACAACAGGTGTTTCAAAACTAACTATAATTTTGATACATTTGGGTTCAGTTTTAATTTTACAAGTACTCTGCATTTAAGTTGCGCAAAACCTTTTTCCCAACTCCGAATCACACGCCAAGGAATGGGGATGGTACTTACCAAACGCTGTCGTGCGTGGAGTTCAGCTAGGCCTAGCACTTGCAAATCACACGTTTTTTTTTGTGGTATTCACTGTTTAGTGTTTATGTTTGGTATTCAGTTCGTTTTGAAGATTAATTATTCGTTTTTGGGTTTTTGGAAACGCACACGTTGCAATGGTCGACTCACTACTGCTACCTTTCTACCGCTCAACGCCATCTAGTGTTGGCTTTCCCAAGCCCCTCTATCCGCGACGATGTAATCGAGATAAAAAAAGGTGCGCAGTTTAAATTAATACATTAAACAAACGATGAAGTTGGTACAACAGGTAACTAATACACGTTTATAAGTGAAAACAGATATTAATTGATTAGGGTCTAATTTTGATTCTCTTACTTAAGAGATGCCTAATCGTTTCTTAACGAGATTATTATAAGTAAGGCCGCTAATCTTTAATTCATTATACGTCTCGAACGAATCCGCTTGTCTTTTTTAAAAGCTCCTTCGCGTCGCCATCCGTTTATGACTTCTTCTTAAGGCGGGGGAAATGCTCGTTACGCAAAATACTGGGTCCTTTGCAAGGGATTAGACCATAGTTGATCATGGAGGCTTTACCCTTTAATAAGGGGCAATAATCAAGCGAGCTTGTGTGGAGACTCAGAGAAGTTGCACGGGCAACACCCAATACCCACTAAAACCACCCTCCTCCCATGTGCCCCGCGCTATTTATGAAGGAAAGGCTGAGACTTAGAACGTAGTTACGCCCAGTCCGATCCAGCGCAAAAAGTGCCTGAATGTGCCCCGGGAATCGGAACACCAGGTGGTAGGGCATTTGCCCAACTGGATGGCTACCGCCCCTGGTCTAAAGTATGTCGCCATAACAACCTTGAGTTGTGTTCCGGCATTAGTGACCAGGTTCCAGTTTCCATTAAGAGAGCAGCAGCGCATTTGTAGCAACTTTGCTGTTGCAAATGTCCATAGGCGATGGTAACCGCTTTCCATCAAGTGGGCCGTCTGCCTGTCAGCTGATCTCGTGCAATAAAAAATAAAAAAAAAAGCACATCCACTTCGTCAGCGGGGGTGATGAGTCCTTTGCTCCCTTGATAGCTAAAGGCCCCCCGAAGCGGTATTGTTCAGGGTGGGAAGTCATGCGCATACCTGTGTCTCCGGATGCCAGCCAACCGCCGGCGTCGGCGTGGAGTCGCATTAGCACGCGCAATAATACTCCCCTCCCATCCGTTTATGGCTGGCCTATATCTTATTAACCGTTCATTTGCCTTACTATCGATCATATTTTGACATAATATGCTCCCTACATGTAATATCAAAATTCAACCGATGGTAGAGCAAGTGAATTAAATCAATGAATATAAAGATCAATGGAGTATAAGTAAAGAAAGGGAGTTTTATTTTATTTAAGTTTATGGTTTGGCAGCTAGGCCTTTAAGCCAGATCTTAGTTTACAATATAGTTTCTCCATTTTCTTAAGCCTATGTGTAGCACAGCTGAACTGTAGGTTATCAGCTGGTGCCATTCAACGGAGTTCATGTGACAACTCAAAAGGTCATATTTGACTATACAGTTCACATTTCTCACAAAACACATAATTACTACTCAAAAACTATCAATATCCTACAACTATTGTTCATTTTAGAGTAATTTTACACAATTTTAGAAAATAAAACTGCACAACACAACGTCTCCTTTCTGTTCCCGCCAAAAAAAACTAAAGGAAGGGAGATTTTTAGTCTGCGAGTAGGAATGCAAACAAAACATCGATGATTCGTAAAAATCGTCGTTTTAACATCGATGATGCATCGTTGTTCAAGAACGATGTTTTATCGTATATAGACATAACGCGCCATCTTGCGCTCTATTTTTAAGATATTTTTCTTATTGCCAGTAATAATTTATAATATAAAAGTTGATTATTATACCTTTTTCTTAGATGTACATTTATTTTAAATGGTGATAGGGATGTTTTGGTGTGTGCCCACGCTGTTGAATAGTAAGTACGGTAGTGAATGTGGGTAAGGGAAAAGACATATAAATAGAATAAACATAGTATTTAGTAGGATGAGAGCATTGAGAAGTGGGTGTGGTATTTCTTTGAAATATGGAGTAACAGCGGCATAAAAGGATGATGTTAGTGAAAGCAAGAATTAAGAAAGGTGTGCTAAGGTGGTTTGGGCGATGGCCGAGGTTTCATTTGCATCGCAGGAACAAGCGTCAAAAGCTTATGTAAATGGTGATAAAAAACATCGATATATCGTTCATAAACTTCGATATTTCACTTTTGAAAACATCGATATCCTAATATCGATGTTTTTTATGAGCGATGTTCATCCCTATCTGTGAGTAAAGCGGTATGCTAGAGTCCGCGCCACAGAAGTCCGACGTAAAATAAAGGAACTAAAAGTGGCGGCTTGGGATGTGATAGAATTTTGTTCGTAAAGTAGCCAGGAAATAAATTTATAACTTTAATTATGGAATATTTTGTATTTATTATTCATTAAATACCTACATCGATTTGTGGATTAGCAAATAATTACTCGATAAGCGCCGCGCAGCGTGTGCCAAGACTGCGGAACCAACTACTCCGCTAAACCTAAACCTGCGTCCCATACCCGACCTTGTGTGGAAGAACATGAGATGACGAGCGAAGCTACACCCATTGTTCAACCGCGCAACACGCTTAGGTCACCCCGGGATACAGAGTGACCCACTTCATCAACAGAGGCTGGACCCGTCGCATCCCCACAATGCGCGGACCCCTGCGAATCATGGGAGCTTTTTTATTTATTGCTGGAGTTCAGCAGACACGCAGACGGCCCACTTGATGGAAAGCGGTTACCATCGCCTATGGATATTTGCAACACCAAAGGTGCTACAAATGCGCTGCTGCTCTCTTAAGGGAGACTGGAACCTGGACACTAATGTCGGAACACAACTCAAGGGTGTTATGGCGTCATACTCTAGACCAGGGGTGGTAGCCATCCAGTCAAGCAAATGCCCTACCACCTGGCTATGGGTTGTTTTGTCGCCTCTTACGACAGGCCGCCCCAACGCAGGAAATTGTATTCTTTCTCCGTTCCTGCACAGATAAAAGATTTTGCGCATACCTGTATCTCCGGAGGCCACTCTGACGACGGCGTCCGAGGAGCGCCTGAGGAGCTTTCTCCCTTCCTTACTCTCTCAGCGGCTTCCTTGCGGGACATTACTGCCTCGCAAAAGGAAGAAACCGCTGACATTCGGCTGTCTTCTTTCGTAGCGCGTACCTAGTACGCCAGGAATTGATAGTTTTTTTTTTTAATTGTTGCCATCAATGTCAAAGCATGAAGAGGCAGGTGGAAAAGAAAATAAATATTTAAATCTAAAAAATTGACCAGTAATTTATAAGTTTTTTGCAAACTTGAAGTTAAATAAATACAATACATAGTATTTATAATACATTATATGTATGATGTAATAATACATGTATGTATTATACTATTTTTTTAATTACCTGGACTAAATGGACAAGTGCGATTGACCGTTTTTTTTTATATTTCAAGCTCGAAGCAGCTCACCGCTGAGTTTAATCCAAAAGAAATTCTGCAAGATTAAATTCAGAGTTAACATTAATAAAAGAAAGTCAATCGAAGCTGTCATTTTAGTCCAGGTAATTAAAGAGTAGAGTATTTTGGACACATTTCTCCAGTAGTTCACAATGCCCAAGTGCTTCATCAGCCGTTCCACGTAGTGATCACGGTCGTTATGGTCGTGGCGAAAACGTTACTAATGAGTCATTATTTTCGATCACACAGCGCTCACAACAACCCATGTCAAAAGGCGCGATTTTCAAATCAACTTTAGACATGTATTTCGTCGTTAATGACATAAACGCTCCATAATCCGTTCCACTTGTGTTTATAATTGTAACACGCGCACACAAGCGGAACGGCTAATATCACGATCGTAAGCGTGATCGCTGTGAGCCTCATGTGGAACGTAGCCTTTGTAATTTGTTTGTCTTTGGTTTTTTCAATCAATAAATCCATAGTAGTTTGTGATTAATAACATTATACATAACATTGTAATAGGTATTACTTTCTTAAATAAAGCTTTAAAACTTTATAAACTACTTTAACTAGATTAAATAAACCTGAACGATGTTTTGTTGTGGATGCTTAAATACTGAAGCGAAATTACGCTCACTGGATGAGAATTTAAGCCGTGCTTTAAGAGAATTCTTAGGACTTAAGGTTTGTATTGATTATTTGAATATTGTTTCTTGCTGTGTAGAAGTTATAATAACTTGTTGATAAGTCTTAGAAGCCAAATCTATTTGAGAAGCATATATTTGACGGCCTCTGTGGTTGAGCGGGCTAAGCCTGGGCGGGCCTACCTCGCTGCAACGTAAAGGCTCCGGGTTCGATTCCTGGTATAGTAAATTTCGGAAACGTATTTTCTCCGTTATTTACTATGGTCTGGGTGTCTGGGATCGGCCCCAGAGAAGTCCGTTGTATATTACCCATAACACAAGCGTAACTTGCTTAATTTGGGGATATACAATGTGTGTGTTTGTCTGCCGATTTATTATTATTATTATTATTATTATTCTTAAATATACTCGTAGTTGTGTAATGTAGAAGCAAAAACGAATATTTATGTAGGTATTTACTATAATTGCTTTCATACACAACAGTTAAACAATAAATTATGACACCACACAAAGTCACAAACACATAACTAACAATAAAACTTATACACATACTCAAACCAACGCGCACTACCATCGCATTGCATTACACGCACACTTCACAAACAAACCAAGACACACAAAGAGCCTAAAAATTAATAACCCAGGCACAGAAAAGAAAAAACCAACACGCATGGCACTAGATAGGACTATATATAAGTATAGATATAAGGCCAACACTGCACATGCACTTCCTCACAACACCAGCATGTAACAGATACACTCTACATTAGTACAAGTTTAGTATTAAAAATAGGATAAATTAATATAATAAGTTAATCTTAAGGTACACCATAACATATAAATCACTAAATTAATGTCACACACTAACAAAAATAAACAATAAGCGTGTATGGACTCTAAAATTTTTCATAGAAATTAAGTAGTAAAAAAAGGTACGGAACTCGAGTCCGTAGATATGTTAATAATATAAAAATAAAAAATTGCTTTCATAATATGATAATTTAAATTCATAGTTTTTTAAGAAACCTGAAGTAAAATGAAACCATAAAGTCAATACACAGAGTGGTTTAACATTGTCAACACAAGACAGCTCATATAAGTTATGTTCAACACATATAGCCATTTTTATCCGTGCAGGAACGGAGAAAGAATACAATTTCCTGCGGCCGGGCGGCCTATCGTAAGAGGCGACATAACAACCCACAGCCAGGTGATAGGGCATTTGCCCGACTGGATGGCTACCACCCCTGGTCTAAAGTATGTCGCCATAACAACCTTGAGTTGTGTTCCGGGATTAGTGACCAGGTTCCAGTCTCCCTTAAGAGAGCAGCAGCGCATTTGTAGCACCTTTGGTGTTGCAAAGTCCATAGGCGATGGTAACCGCTTTTCATCAAGTGGGTCGTCTGCCTGTCTGCTGATCTCCTGCAATAAAAAAAAAAAAAAACATAGTTGTACATTCATTTGCCTTACCATCAGTTGAATTCTGACATTACTTTTATGGAGCTTATGTCAAATTTTTACCAGTAGTAAGCCAATTGACTGAAACACTTGACACCCATATTTAAGATAACCTGTAGGCCTCACTCAGACTATTGTATAAAAGTATAGAGGGAGCCTACATTAATAAAAGCGAGAAATGAAGTATTTTTTACCTTGTGTGTGTAACCTTAGGTAGTAGTATACACATAGCTTGCGTTTGTGTGATTAATAACAATAAATCCACTAGGAACTATCCACTGTTATTGCATATTAATTTAGTATATTTTAAGGACTAACTCAACATAAAATAAATTACTGCTATGCAGAAACGTATATCAGTATAATTTATGTAGATATTAAATAATAAGGGGCCCAGATACGAGCCTTGTACCACACCAAAAGGCACAGCCAGAAACTGAACATAATACCTCTTTACACAAGACAGGCTGTCTTCTAATTTTAATATAAGACTATATTCATGTCAGTAGACAACTGCACACCAGCCCTCGCAAGTTTCTTTATAAGCAAATCGTGATTTATTTTATCGAAACCTGTGTGCACAACATCTATCTGCAAGTTATTGTTATTATCCATTGCGCGAGTTAAATGATCAGAAAAAGTAATTATGTTTGTATCCACAATTTTTGGCCTACGTTCTGTGATAAATGATATGATGATATTGTTATTCTGAGGTTTTAGTTTAGTTTTTAGGTTTTGTAATTATCTATTGTAGAAAAATGTTTTTGTAGCCATTACAGGTACCTGATAGATTTTTACACGAATACATATGTTGGACATGTTACGTGGGATTTATGAAATCAATAAAATTTAAAGAACAATGTTTAAAAGCGAGAAATATGGTCTTGGGTATGCTTAATGTAAGTATTCTGTTTTTTAGGATAAATAGGTTCACATTTTAACAAATTACTTGCTCTCACAATTTACGCCCTTCCAGTCAACATAGACTTATTACTCCTATTCATAATACAACATTCTTTCACTGTTAAGGCTGTCCAAATTTGGAATTCATTGCCTGTTGCTGTCAGACAAGCAAAATCCCTAATAACATTTAAAAACTTAGTCAGAAAATTCTATCTGCAATATAAATGATATGTAATTTTATATAATTAGTAAATATTATATTGCATATAGTTATATGTTTATTATGTTTAAATAGTTGCATATTATCACCATATCTTGTATATGTATATAACTTATGTGTATATTTGTATATATAGTATAGTTATATATTTATTATTAAAAGGTAAGTAATCATACAATAATTATGTATACCACCGTCGCCACTCCTAATCAGAATATTCTTGCCACAGGCTGTCTGGAAGAGATCGCTTTTTAGCGATAAGACCATCCTTTGTACCTAACTAGACTAATACTAGTTCGTAAGTTTTTCTGTAATGGTGTACGATAAAGTGTTACCTATCTATTAAATTTATGTCTGGCGTCATTATCAAATGTTTTTTTGTAAACATTGGTTGGGAGTCTTAAAACTGAAACTTAACTTAAAATTCATTGCACTTATACACATTGGACATCCACATCAGATTTATTATATTATAGAAGTTCTTGCACATTATCATGACTTTCCAGGTTTCAAGAGAATCACTAAACACCTCACACATGTTAAATTTCAAACCGAATCTAACTCAAAGCAAAGTAGTATTGACAAATGTAGGACCAGCTTTAGAGACCAATGAGGACTCGTTCTTTCCTATTATACAAGAGATTAAGTCAGAAGTACTTGATGAAGACACCTTTACAGATGTGAATGAAACAAGTTGTAATGTAAAAATAAATTTTAGTGAAGATAACAAATTAAGTAATGAATATGGTTTGGAAGATTGTAAAGATTTTACTCAAGATGATGAAATTGAACCAGGGACCATTTCTTTCATGACTGATAAGGAATTGAAAGAAGAAATTGTTGTCAAAGAAGGTAATTAAGTTAATAATTTAGAAATTGTGTTTTTTAATATGTTTGCTTTCACATCTTTATCTATAGAAATTATCGCAGTTAGAGCAAAAATGTAAATAATACTTAGAATAGAAAAAAATTATGATATTTGTAAAGGTTTAAATTCAAAAGTTTTTATTCAAAATAAATTTCACTGGTGAACACTTTTTGAAGGTCATAGATGTAAGTCAAAATTTAAATCTACTTCGTATTCTATTTACACTGCTTCGCAATGTGTTATCGCTGTTTAAAGGAGAAGTAGCGGCAAGAAATTCCTCAGCACCACGTCTAGCTAAAAAATATTTTCATCATAATTATTTATGTCTCATGTTCGTTTTTTTTTTAAATATAATATCAAAATGGGTGGGAGGTAAAATAAAGTGTATACTATATTTTCAGAGACAATAAAAACTAATAACATAATAACTATAATAACTTTTGATAACGACATATGTATGTAACCAGGAGGACAGAATGTTAGTGGGACGTTACGACTTTGTAAGTTTCTTTTGGTATTAGATGGCGGAACTATAGAGGTGACTGCTGTAGTTCTGATGTTAATTTCAAAAATGCTAATTTGTTCATGCAAAAAGGCAAACTGATTTTGTGCATATTTCTCTTACGATAAGGAATTAGGATTATGCAGATAAAGCAGCAAATAAAACCACATAGTTTGTTTTTGTCATAAGTGTTAAAATAACACATCAATATTACCATCAAATCTAAAAGGTCTAATAAGTAATTTAAATGTTAGCTAAATTAACAATAATAAAATTAACAAAAAATGTCCATCAGTCAGTCAGTCAGTCAGTCAGTCCTTTAAAGCAATTTCATTCACATATATTTATTTTTCATCAAATTAATTATTATATCTATGCAGCAATCTGCAACCAGTCCCAATACATTTTTGTTTGGTGCAGCCTGCTAGCAAGGGCCGCAATTATACTGTTTCTACACCCTTCAACTCTGGTCAAGAAATTTGCAATGCGACTTCTCCGAATAGCACAAAACGTGTTCAATCTAGCCTCAAGAAACATACTCGAGACACTACAGTATCTTTTAAAACCCATTAGGTGTCGAAATATGTTATTATATTGAACACGTATGCCATCCAGAGAACGCCTTGTGCATTCCGTCCAAAAATTAGCATTTCTGTCTTTTTAGCGTTGTATACCAGCTGATGACACTGGGCATATCTCTCACATATATATAATACATATTTGAAATTTAGTCCGCTATAATGTCCTTACTTTCAGGCATAGCAGTAAGAAAGCGTACATTAAACGAAATACCGCAAAAAGCGAAGCGAATTAAGCTCCACGACACAACCATGGAGAGATATCCCAAAGCTTATGCCAATTTGAAAACTTTGCCAAAAAATAATTGTAGGCCTTTAGATGTCAGTTTCTCTAAACATTTGTCTGCAGACTCCAATGTGTACATTTCTAAGAGTAAACAAATTATAAAATCAACAGCTAACTACTGTGAATTAAATAACGTTTCACCAAAAGCAAGTATTCTACCAAAAGAAAAGATTGAAACCATCAATGTGATTGTACAAAATAACAAGAAACTTACTTCTAAAGTTTGTTATAGTAATGCTGAAAATGAAACCTTCAAGCAATGCCTTCCGAATAATATCGATGTGATTGCTCCAAATACTTCATTAGTTAGAAATGATGATGAAAGTAACACAAATGTTTCTAATAAAAAGATATCAGAAAATGAGTTCTCATGTCATTTATGTCAGTACAAATGTGTTACAAAAAGCCACTTGAATACACACCTTCGTAAACACCCTGGAGAAAAGCCCTACACATGTGATTTATGTGATGATAAATTTTCAAGAAACCATGATTTGAATATGCATATAAAATATAAACACACAAAGGAGAAGAACTTCTCATGTCATATGTGCCATTACAAATGTGTTACAAAAAAATCATTAAATATACATCTTCGGAAACACACTGGAGAAAAGCCATACAAATGTAATTTATGTGATAATAAATTCTCAAGAAAAAATGATTTAAACATGCATATAAAATATAAACACACAAAGGAAAAGAACTTCTCATGTCACATGTGTCATTACAAATGTGTTACAAAAAATTCCTTAACTATGCATCTTCGTAAACACACCGGGGAGAAGCCATACAAATGTGATTCATGTGATAGTAAATTCTCAAGAAAAAATGATTTAAATATGCACATAAAATATAAACACACAAAGGAAAGGAACTTCTCATGTCACATGTGTTATTACAAATGTGTTACAAAGATTTCCTTAAATATACATCTTCGTAAACACACTGGAGAAAAGCCATACAAGTGTGATTTATGTGATGATAAATTCTTAAGAAAAAGTGATTTAAATGTGCATATAAAATTCAAACACACCAAGGAAAAGAACTTCTCATGTCACATGTGTCATTACAAATGTGTTACAAAAAATTCCTTAAATATACATCTTCGTAAACACACCGGGGAAAAGCCATACACATGTGATTTGTGTGGTTATAAATCTTCAGTTAGACATACTTTAATCAACCATATAAAGTATAAACACACAAAAGAAAAGAACTTCTCATGTCACATGTGTCATTACAAATGTTTTACAAAAGGCCAATTAAATCTACATGTTCGTAGACACAGTGGAGAAAAGCCATACATATGTAATTTATGTGATTATAAATGTTTAGAAAGTAGTAAATTAAGGTACCATATAAAGCGTAAACACAGCGTGGAAATACCATATATATGTGATTTGTGTGATTCTGGACATTGTCGAAAAGATGAGTTAATAAAACATATAAATTATAAACACACGACATAAATGTACTTCTTATATCATATGACATGATAATAATAAAAGCATTATTAGGTAGGCATACGAAATATGCCATGTCTCAGCTCCATAAAATTTGGAAGGACAGAAATATCTCTCTCACTATAAAAATTAAACTTGTATGGGAGCTGCATACGTCTTATCACCACAGCGGACAACGCACTACTGGCTAGCGCAACGCGAGAGCGCACATATTAATAGTTGCTCTATCTCGCTCACACATTGTGCTATATATTGTACCAGCTGTACGACTTGTTAATATTTGTACTTAAGGGTTACCATTTCCAAAATAAATCAGTTCACATCAGCACTTGACAGTGACTACTCTCTGCCATCTGAAGTATCATTTGACCTTTACCTCTCGCTGCTACATTTGTAAAGTGCCCGTACACTTATATTCTCCATTTTTTCTTTATGGAGTTGAGACCTGAACTTAGAAAGCATCTGAACGCAGTCGTGTTGACCGCTTTTGACATGTGATGCTGGAGAAGATTGTGAAAAAGTATTGTCTTCTTTCTTGGGGGGGTTGGTATACCTACGCTTCTTCAATAAGATTCCGAATGAAATGTTAGATCAGCCTTTCATAATGTATCCCAAAATAGAGACCTAAAAAATACAATATAAATATTGAACTTGCCTATTTGTTTTTTTTACAATCCATCATCTTTATTTTTAGGTTATAATACGAAGAAAAACTTAACTAAATAAACTGATATAAAGTATGTAACAAATCGCTGCCAGAGGGACGCGTGCCCAGAAGTCTGGCTGCATTGCCACGTATGGCAATGCTGATTTGTTGCCCAAAATGCAAACCAGCCTTCTGATCACGGGTGGTATTAAAAAGTTTCTTACAAATTTCTTTGAAGAAATCCTTTGCCGATGGATCCCACAGACCTAAGGTTTAAACTCCAAACGGCACAAATATGTAATCCCTTCCTAGAGTTCCATATTTGCGCCGTTTGAGATGTTCAGCTGTTCAAGTAGTGTTACCAGCTCCTGGCTTAGTCACTGGAAGATGTGATGCCGCCAGAGTGTCAACGCATGTCGCGTCCCACACAAGCAGCCTTCCCATCTTCCAAGGAATAAGTGACATTCCATCCGGCCTTTTGCCATCGTCGATTTTTTTTCATTCATTTCTTAAAACGGACTCCGAGCGAAACTATTGGTGACCCCTGATTTATAGTATTGAATCTATTTACAATGAGAGTGATCGAAACATTGTAGTCGGCACGCATGTTTGTACATGAAAGCGAGCTGGCAACATTGCATGCGATAAGTTCCCCGTTACGCGTGAAGTAGGAAACCTATGGAAGTGAAACGTCAATAAAAAATGCGTGCCACTGTGACGTCACCTGGCCACTAAACATGGCGGTTTTAGTGCTGCCCAGAAGATTTTAATGTTATTAGGTTTTATCGATAAACGTCCTTGGCTCATTTTATTTTCAATATTATTGAGTATTAATTATTTGTAGAATTTATACTTTAATAGGAAGTAAGTATATTGTTATGTGCAAAGATACTTTGATTTAGATGTGTGAAATCTAAGACAAGTTCGTGTTTCAAATTTAACGAGTAAACGATATGACGATTTTTAAAAGTTGCTACACTGATTTGATAAAGTTCTCGTTTGACAACACAGTGACCACAAAACATAAACATATGGCGTAGTACAGTGCCATCTGCCCATCTCTAGCATGCTAAATTTTATCGTCGTTTCGTATGTTGCCGTCTCGCTTGCACTTGCGTATATGCCGGAAAGGGATGGAAGCTTTATGTCGGCGATAAAACGTTAGCATGCTAGCTAGCTATGCTGTTTTGGATATCAAAATAAGAGTACGTGTTTTTCCTAAGTAAAACACGTACTCTTATTTTGATATCCAAAACAGATTAATTAGATTGTAATAGAGAGGTAAGTAGTCTAAACTACTTACCTCTCTATTACAATCTATTTTAATTGTGTTGCTGACTCTAAAGTCCGTAACACATTACCGCAACGCACCTCAAGATAGGTGCGCTGCACCATAAGTGAGAGTGATTCAAATTTTAAACTTATTAAGGGCCGCGTGATAAAAAAAAACAAAACTCCTACAGAACATTTATTTAATTACAAACGTCATTCCTTATGACTTCCGCTCTAAAATCACTTAATTATTAAAAATTTAACGAATTTACAATAGTTTTTATTAAAGTAAAACTAATAAAGGCATAAGTTTATAATATGAGTTTTATTTGTACCTTAGATGTTTTACATGGAATACAAAATTCAAAGAAGTGACACCATCAGTTTTGGTTTATTCCTCTAAAGATGTCAAAGCATATTACTTTTATCTAAGTAGGTTCAATAGCTTCACTATAAAGAGTCTGTATATACAAAATCTAACATCTCTTGAAGCTAAAGAACAGCAGAGTCCTTAAATGTGCAGCATATACCAAGGTAGAGGTGTCAGGACCGGCCAAAACAGGAATTGTTTCCAACTGGTTTTCTTTTAATATGCCAGTTTTATGTTGGCTGGCATGTCGCTGCAAAATATTGAAATATTAGTTTAGAATAATTGTGTCCACAGTATTTTTTTCATAAAATTTGCTTAAATTATGACATTATCATTCAAATTGGCCAAATACATTTCTTGGATGGAATCACAGCCACAAAACCCATAAGTTTTTCTAAAATAGTTATATAGAATGAGAATGACATAGACTACAACTAGTAACTAGCATATCAGTAATAAGGTAGCAGCAACAAGTATATCAAAGGCTAAAAGTGAAAGTACAAATTTCAATTATACGAGCAGTCTCCATGAGGGTGAGAGGCACGAGAAGACATATTAAGGCCTTCGACTGCGAAGACGGAGCAGGAATTATATAATAAGCCGACAGTCCAACGACTATCCTGCTGATCATCGTCCCACCATACAAAACTTGTATATTAATTTTGATCCTTTTATAGCACGTTTTGTTATAAAATAATATGTATGTATTAAAATATGTATATAATTAAAAAAAAGTATATCAATACTAACTATAAAAGTATATACAGTATTAACTTACTCTTACAAATTTGAAGGGCACGGCATCATCTCGTAGTCGAGTCACATCCAGAGTTTTGTTGAAACATTTATCATCAAAGTGTAGCGAGCAAATATAAATATATTTTGCATTTGGCTTTATATTTTCCATTCCAATGGCTTCCAGCCACTTTTTCTTTATACGCTCATTTCTTGGGATCCTATAAAATATGTTTTAATTATTATTTTTGTATGTTTTAAGCGGGGTAGCATGATAAAATAAGAAATTTTATATAAGCAATCATATTATATCGATATCAAAGTCGATAAATAATGTACAACCCCAGCTAATAAATTAACATTATTTAAGCGTAAAAATATAGTTAAATAAGTTAAATCCATTCATGACCTATAACTGCACATAAGAACCATGCTAATTATAATGAAAATCTTCCTTTATTTTCCCGGAAACATTAACAATAAGCAATATTTTTAAAGTTATTTACAGCGTACCTGTGTATGGTTAAAGATGACTGATTTGGTGTTTTTCTTATGCCGCACCCTATTACACTGCACACGGACATATCTGCGACGTAATTATTTATATTTGGCTTCAATTATTTTAAATCACAAGCAGAATATTGAAAGATAATTAGTTATTTTGATTTATACCACGACTTTTTGACAAGACAAGTACCGGGTGCACTGACTGATAATGACATTTGGTGCACTAAACATGGCGGATTTTCGGCCTCATTAGGTATTTACGTATATTCATGTTCCACTTTATGTACGCACTGAAATACTGTTATATTGTTTTCCTGCGAGTTACAGTGCTGAGTAAGAACGAGATAGATATATGTTTATGTGTGTGCCTTCAAAATGGATGCTATTTGTATAAGCAATTGTACGTATAGAACAATATGTCGCGTCCCTATTATGTTGCCAAGCCATAAAGTTAAATAAAGTCAAAATATAAGATTTGTGTTTTTGGTTTTATTATAATGTTTTTCTTTTAAAAGTCTAAACCTAAAAGATAAAAAAATAAAATTACTAAATAATCTAGATTAATGTGTAAACCATGTATTGCTGTGGATGTTTAAATACTGAAGCGAAGTTACGCATACTGGACAAGAATGTAAAAGATGATATAAGAGAATTTTTAGGACTGAAGGTTCGTATTCATTTAAATTTTGTTATATGTAGTCTTAGACCATGTTTCGCATTCTCAAAGCGAAGCTGGCTGCTCCGGCTGCTGGAAGATGCCGATTTTAGTATAGGATGCTGATCGCACGGAAGTGCGTTGCAATTAATCGAATTAGCACGGATAAAGGTGGAATGGTTTCCAGTAGATACATTACTATTAACCACACAGACACAAACCACGTGTGTTACGGATTATTTTATATTATATATATTTATGTCTTGATAGCGAAAACGTTAATAAATAAAATAATAATTCGCTTCTTCATATATTATATTGACTTGCTCTTAGGAAAATTTTCTTACAAGTGACATAAACAAAACAATAAAATCATATTACATATAAATTTAAATTATGAAAAATAGCATGCATTCTAAAATGTTTCAATAATGTGCATCTATATTATAAAACTAAACATGGCATGTCTGTACATTGAAGCTATTTAATTATTTTTTTTATGTTTAAGGCTTGGCAACTAGGCATTTAAGCCAGCGCCGTTGTATTGTAGGCTACAATCGACGTCATTCAACGGAGTTCTTGTGAAAATCCTACAACTATTGTTCATTTTAGAGAAATTATACAGTTTTAGAAAATAAAACTGCATAGCACAATATCTCCTTTCAGTTCCCACGAAAAACTCCTGAAGCTATTAAAAAAAACAACTAGAATAGATTATATAAACGATGGAGAACACAAAGCAAATTGTTTTTAGACTTCAAATTTTTTTATGTAACTGAGCAATTTGTTCATACCTATTTGGGCCATTTGAGGGAAGGGTCAAATGTGGCGCTGCGCTACAATAGACATGTGTGGGACTCTTTTTTTTTTTTTATACAGGGGAAATCCGTTTGAGGACCGTAGGCCACGCGAGGGGGAAAGGTCGCGGCCCGTGAGTGGGATTCGCCAGGTCGGGGTGGCACTAGCACCCCACGTTGAGATGTGAGATGCTATTGCCACGCCGCGGTTACGGATACCCACTAAAACCCCTGTCCGATCCCAAGCGTCCTTTGTCCGGGCTGTGGGCTCGCTCGCGCATTCACCACCAGCCCGGACGGATGTGTGGGACTCTGGGCTAGGTGTTCCCAACTACACCACTAAACCTAATTCTGCGCCCCATTCTTGCCTGTTGTGTGGACGCCACCGGATCTAGTACAAAGTTACTGCACATTGAACTCTTTTCTCTATATGCCCAAATGATCTTAACATTTATGTTCTTATTATATTATAATAATATGCATGGAACAAGGCATGAGGAATATATGATACCAATCATTGTAAATGATCTCCCAGAAGACCTGCAATCTAAGCACAAAAATAACTATAAATCATACATACATACATACATAATATATAAAATAAAAATTATATAAAAATAGAAAAAGAGATAAAATTCCTAAAAATTAAATTGATATTAAGTGAACTTTTCTTAATTGTGGGTACTAGAAATAATTATTAACCACAAGTGTATTTAGTGATCGCGTCGTGACATCTAACGTTGATTGTTCGTATCTACGTAACAGGTTCATTAATATAAAGACTATAATTACGCAATGGCTAAATGCGCGGCATGTGGAAAGATTCTTTCGTCGTCAGGGGCCGCCACCTGTACCTTATGCCCCTGTATGTTCCACAAAGTTTGTATCGGTATTCCTGATGGCGCCTCCTTATCGAAAAACTGGGTTTGTCCTGAATGCAAAAAGAAAATTCGTAAAACTGATAATACAGATACACCCGTGAAAGGTGTTTGCGGGGATAAGTCTCCACCTACTTCATGTGTGGCCACGTCTATTGCTCAGCCAACCTCTGAAGAAGTACAGGTTCGTTACTCCCCATCGTCTCCTATAAGAGGTGAGAGTGAATATGGAGTTTTACGCCGTGAACTCGCCGAGTATATGAATGAAATTCGTAATGAAATGGCTGAGTTTCGTTCTTCTTTAGCTGGTATAGTATTACGGCTTGACGGACTAGAGCAAAGAATTAGCTCGGTTGAGCAGCGAGAAACAACTTCTGCAATAAAGCAAGTAGCGGAAATGGAAAATGTGGTGGCCCAGCTTAAACTAGAGCTAAATGATCGAGACCAGGAAGCACTGCTAACGGATTTAGATATTGGTTGCCTTCCTGAAGAAAATGGTGAAAATATCACACATATCGTTATGGTTCTAGGGTCAAAACTGGGTGTCAAGCTTGAAACCCACGATATTGTATATGCAGAACGTGTAGGTACGAAACACTCGAGTATTGCGACTGGTAGCGCAGATGTGGGGGTGCGGCCCCGCAGGGTCGTCGTGAGGCTGGCGCGCCGTCATCTGCGAGATGAGTTACTGCAGGCTGCTCGGGTACGTCGTAATATTACGACTTTGGATATGGGACTCGGTGGTCTTACACAACGGCTATATATAAACGAAAGGCTTACACATGCGAACCGCTTGCTTTTTCACCGCGTCCGGCAAGAGTGTCGTAAGCGCCACTGGCGATTCTCCTGGACCAAGAGAGGGCGCATTTATGCCCGGCAGGGGGAAGGAATGCAAGCGCACTCAATTAGATCTGACTCCGATCTTTTACGTGTTTTTAATATCAGTACTATTTGATAAGACTGTTAATTTTTGTTACATATTCATTAGGATAAGATTTTTTCTTTTTTCGTGTTTGTATATGTATTTGAACATTACATTATTGTACTTAAGCATAACTTGTATAAGTCACGTAGAAAAATACCTGCTTAAATTCTTTCAATGGACGGTAATTGCAAATATTTATAGCTTGTTTTCTTATTTCCTAGTAACTATTCTATATTTACACATATTTATATATATATACTTATTTTTACGTAGTAAGTTTATTATTTATATGTTTATTAACTTGATCAATAGCTACTGTTTTATAAGCAATACAGGATTTCATATAGAAGAATATCAATATTGTCCTAAAGTTAGTATTCATTTAATACCTTTAAATGATTAATAAACAGTTAACTGTTGGTTTGTTTAACGCTGGTTCTCTGGGTACCAATCATGATAATTTTATAGTGTCAGTTATGCGTCATGACATTGATGTGCTCGCTATAAATGAGACTTGGCTAAGAGAAGGAGAAGAGGGCCGTGCTCCTGCCCTTCCAGGTTACAAACTGCGACACATCCCGCGACCACGGGAAATTCGCTCACGTGGAGGAGGTGTTGGTTTTTACGTCAAACGGGATATTAACGTGCGTACTTGGCCACATCCTGTGAATCCGTTGCACAAATCGGTTGATCGGCACAGCATATCGTCCTCCGTGGTTGGACGTCGATTTATTTCTTGATTGTATTTCAGATTCAATTAACTATAATTCTAATTATGATAATATAATTTTATTAGGGGATTTTAATATTAATGTAGATAATAATAAAGATGTAAAAACAGAAAAATTAACAACCTTTTTAATGTGTAATAATCTTTTGCAAATAATACCTTCTTGTACTCATTTTACTCCGACATCTCAAACCCTAATTGATGTTGTTTGTACTGATTTACGTGCAAAAAACATAAATCTAGAGCCAGTAGGATCTCTCTACGGTCATTACCTTATAGTTTGTAAGTTTAATATTAAAAAAGAAAAACCCCTGTGTCGTACTATTTTATGTCGCCCATTAAAAAATATTTGTCAGGAAAACTTCAAAAATGACTTAGTGTCTCTAAGATGGGACGTTATAGAGACACTTGGTGACATTAACGAGATGGTTAATGTTTTCAACCAGAGTGTCGTAGCACTATTTGACTTCCATGCGCCAGTGAAATCTATTACAATTAAAAATCACTCGCTTCCATGGCTTACAGACACCATTAAAATCATGATGAGGATGCGTGATAAGGCCGCAGTAGGTTATCATCGAACTCGTGCGCAAAGTAAAAAGGAATACTACAAAAGCTTAAAATTATTGGTCAATCGTGCACTTTTCTTTGAAAAATCAGCTTATTTTAAATACAACATTGAAAATAAAATTCATCATCCAAAAACTTTATGGAAAAATCTTAGAGATACGCTTTTGCCCAAAAATAATATGGAACTACCACCTCACTTTAACGATCCCGATGGTATTAACAACAGTTTTCTAAATATACCGGGCACTGCTGCTGTTAGTATGTCTTTGTTAACTTACTATGCGTACCACAAATTTAGCGATTCAACGTTCCATATTAAAAACGTTAACCCGGACGCAGTGTACAAAATTATCGGTAGCTTAAAATCTAATGCAGAAGGCTGTGATCTCATAAGTTTGCATATGTTTTTGATGACTCTTCCTCACAGCCTTAATGCAGTTACGGCCATTATAAATTTATCTATCAGTTCATCAACCTTTCCTGACTCTTGGAAAACCGCTATAGTTCGTCCTTTACCAAAAATTTCTAATCCATCAGATCTAAAAGACCTTAGGCCTATAAGCATTTTACCTTGTATGTCGAAAATCTTAGAGAAAGTTGTAAGTACCCAGGTGACAGAATACCTTGAAAAAAATAACATACTTCCTGATCTACAGTCGGGATTTAGGAAGGGACGTAGCACTGCAACAGCTTTATTAGATGTTACAGATAACATACTCTGTGCCCAAGATAAAGGATTGTGTACAATCCTGGTATTACTTGATTTTTCCCGGGCATTTGACTCCATCGATATTAATCTACTCATTTCTAAATTAGACTACTATGGGTTTGATAGAAACGCAGTTCAATGGTTCCATAGCTATCTTAGTCGACGTTGTCAGTATGTAAAATTAAATAGTAACAATGGCTTATGTCATTCGTCTGAAAAGTCGCAGGTGTATAGAGGAGTACCTCAAGGATCTATACTGGGCCCAATTCTTTTTATTTTATACTCAGCTGATATTCAAGACCATATAAAACATTGTAAATATCACTTTTATGCCGATGATACACAAATATATATATCCTGCAAGCCATCTGATATTGACATTGCAATATCTAAACTAAATGAGGATCTTAGTCGGATAGCCAGTTGGTCTCAAAATAATTCGTTACTATTAAACCCAACTAAAACTAAATATATCTTATTTGGTACGAAATTTCAACTTTCAGCTCTTATGCCAACAATAAAAATCTCGCTAATGGATAAGCCAATCGAGCGAGTTTATAGTGCACGAAATTTGGGCTTGGAAATAGACAGTGAGCTGAGATTTGAAAAGCATGTGGCTAATTCAGTAAAGAATTGCTTTTACAAACTTAGTTCTGTACAAGATGAGGCCTTACTTGTCTGAACAATTGCGTGTTCAGTTAGTGGAATCCCTGGTTTTAGCTCGACTAAATTATGCTGACGTCGTTTTTGGCCCACGCTTGCTAACTAAAACTCAGCGGCTCATTCAGCGAGTTCAGAATGCTTGTGCTCGATTCTGCTACGATATTCCATTAAGAGGTCATGTAACACCATATTTGAATAAGCATTCAATTATGAAAATGCTCCACCGTCGCAAGCTACACCTAGCGTGTCTTCTCTTCGGGGTCATTAAACACAAAACCCCACATTATTTATATGCAAAGCTCTCCTGGGTATCAAGCCGTAGAATGGTCAGTTCTAGGACATGTGCGATACAACTTGGTTCGCAACGCCATTTTACGGCTGGCTTTCGCGGAAGTTTTCGTTACGCAGCATCAAGGTGCTGGAATAATATTCCACCACCCATTAGAAATCTACAAAATATTAATGGGTTCAGAACTCAATTAAAGATATTTTTAAAAGAGCACCAGCTTTCACAACACCACCTAAAACTTGACACAAGTGGTATTTAATTTAATTGTTAATTCGATTCTTTTAATTTATTTTTGCAATACATTATAAAACACTAATATATTTATTCATTATTATTATTATTTTCCCTATTTCTTGTATATACTACGTATGTGTATGTGTGTGTATGTATGTGTGTATGTATGTATGTATATATATATTATTTAGGATTCCCTTCATGCTTTGCAATGATGTAATGTCTGCCGTGACAGTGCCTTAAGGGCTCAGCGGAAGATCAGCGCTGGTTTTAAAAGACCAGCATTATGCTGAGTCTGATGCCCCTTTCAGGACAAGATTATGTTGTTAGTTTTAAATTTGTTAACAATTATACCTACACTACACCAATGTAATTTTTTCCTGAATAAAATGATTTTCTTTCTTTCTTTCTTTACATAACTTCACGCCAGTTCCCTTGTGGGGTAGGCACGAACAACTGAGCGCCATTTAGGCCCATTCTTACACACCTCACTTGCTTCTTTGACATTCATAACTCTTGTCATGCACGCTCGTCTGTTCTTAAGGCTCCTGACATCACCCTCCGCTAGTACACGATCAATTTGATCATGGCAGGTGTGTCGTGGCCGTCCACGACTTCTGCATCCATCCACTTTTGCATTGTATATCTGTTTAGTCTGTTATCTGATTTATATATATATATAGATATAGATATTACTATCTAACCACTTAACAGATAAGAGTATTATCTCTGCAGGAGCTGAGACAGAATACAATCTACTGCTTTGTAGTGACTTGTCGTAAGAAGCAGCAAAACAACCCATAGCCAGGTGGTAGGCATTTGCCCGTCTGAATGGCTACAGTTTCAGGCAGCAGGCAGCTTTCAGTTCTTAAGAATTTAAACCAAAGAGTAGAGTTCTGCTGGACCCTTTGACAGTCAAACTGTTTGATACAACCAACAGAAACGTATATCTGTTTAGTCATTCTTTCATCACGCATTCTTTCCACATGCCCGAACCACCGGAGCATTCCTTTCCTTACCTTCACCCCGACACTTTCTTGTTATTGTACAATAAAGTATATTCTATTCTATTACTCGACTCTGCTCCTATTTTTGATATAACGGTATTCATGTAAACGACTCTCTGTGGTACAAATAAATGCATGAAGTTTCTATTGCACAGTCAAATGTGTGTCTTTTCTTGTATATGAATGCAAGCATATTGGACAATAAATTTAAGAATAAATCCTTTTTCAACTCTTATTATTACGACTTCTTTCAATCCACAATATTCCTATATTCACACTGTTCCTTATTCCTTCAACCTAACATTATACATACTTCTCAAAGCTCTCATTTCTACTGCGTTACTTCTCAAATTCAAATTCATTTATTTATATAAACTTATTTCTAGGCCTTATATAATTATATCTAAAACTTATATAGTAGTTAAAATTAAGGCAAGTAAGAAAGAGAGTTGGTCTGAAAGAGAGTGTCGGGGTGAAGGTAAGGAACGGAATGCTCCGGTGGTTCGGGCATGTGGAAAGAATGCATGATGAAAGAATGACTAAACAGATATACAATGCAAAAGTGGATGGATGCAGAAGTCGTGGAAGGTCACGACACACCTTCCATGATCAAATTGATCGTGTACTAGCAGAAGGTGATGTCAGGAGCCTTAAGAACAGACGAGCTTGCATGACAAGAGTTATGAATGTCAAAGAGGCAAGTGAGGCATGTAAGAATAAGCCTAAATGGCACTCTGTTGTACATGCCTACCCGCAAGGGAACTGGCGTGAAGTTATGTATGTATGTATGTAAAATTAAGGCTACAAATTTTTTGGCGGCGGTTGCTGCACTAGGCTCTAGGTCTGTATCGCGGCACCCAACACAATTTTATTGTAGAAACTTAAATATAATTGATTTATTAATTAATTAACCTAAAACTATGAGTGCGTGTGGTTTTGTGTGTGTGTGTGTGTGTAGGTGTGTGTGCCCCTAGTGTTGTGGTCAGTTTAGTATTGTGCTTTCTGTGTCACTGTAATTTAATGTTTTTAACCATTTACTAACTTGGTGTTTAAACTTTGGTGCTGACATTTCTTTGGCGGAGGGTGTTGTAGTAGTAGTGTTTTATGCAATTGCAGGTCCTTGACAGGTATTTATACAAGCATATATGTTGGACATGTTATGTGGCGCTCAAGAAATCGATTAAGTTTAAAGAGCAATGCATGGAAGCGAGAACTATGTTTGTGAGCATGGTTAATGTGAGTATTCTCCCTCTATATGTGTTGTTTTATCAGTTGATATTTTAAGCTCCTCGCCTAGTGGGTGAGCTAGAGGTAGCCGGAGAGATCTCTATCCGGCTTAACAAATGGAGGGGCTAGTCATCGTCTGTATGGGCTGGAGGTGAAAGCACGAGTGAGCCCACAGTCCAGACTTGGGACTCTTACGGCCTGGCCACAGTTTTTGGCGGTGCGTCGGGAGGCGCGATGGGCGGCGTGATTTGCGGTGGTATGCCACAGCTAGACTAGTTGCGACCGCGGCGGCGTCAGCGGTGCACGTATTTAGAGAACGGCTAAAATGCCCCTATCAAAAGTGGCACGATGTTGCCTTGAAACAAGTGCGTTCTTAGCTGAAGATATCATTCAGTCAAGAATAGGAGCGCACCCAGTTAACCAGAGAAGCCTATATGCCTATATTTATGATGTGGATGTTTTGACATCCATATTGCTGGTCTACTCAGTATTTCACTAATGAATTGTTCCATATCCATTATTTGTTGACTCAACGCGCGATAAAAACAAAATGATTTGTTTCGGTCGCGCGATGCCTCAATGCGTCCACCGATGCCGCCGCGCGCGCCGCTCTGAGCTGTGGCCGCCTCGATATTACATACATACATAACTTCACGCCAGTTCCCTTGCGGGGTAGGCACGAACAACAGAGTGCCATTTAGGCTTATTCTTACACACCTCACTTGCCTCTTTGACATTGGCCTCGATATTGGCTAGTACATTTGTTTCACTCGCACATCGCGCAGCTCGTCGCCGCCGCGTGCCGTGGCATACTTCATAGGTTGTCTACCATTTGTTTTCGCCGCTCACCGCTTGCCGCGCCTCACGACGCGCCACAATCCGCACCGCTCTTGGCTGTGGCCAGGGGGTTAGAGAAACAGTCAAGGGTCAACGTCGACCCTGATGGCAAGAGCACTTCTGCGGTTGGTAGTGCCATCCAGACGTGGTGAATCCCATCAATGATTATCCCTGGTTAAATAAGTGTTCTGTAGCAATTTTTGTAGAAATAGTACTCTTAGCGTGCATGCACACCGTCACCAAGACGCTGTCACACTTCTGCTTGCGTGCAGACATCCGGGTTGGTGTTATGGTGGTCCCATACCGACGTATGCGAAGGCTGGAAAACCAGAAAAATTCACATAGAAATCACAGAATATCATGTTTCCATTCACACCGAGTGGTGTCTCTAACATTGGGCCTTCGAGTTGGATCTAATCCAGTGACCTATGGATTCAGTATTTTGTTATTGTAACAATGCATATATTATTTATTGCATTTCAGTTCACATTACTATTGAAATGTGTATTTTTATAAGTTCTGCGCAGAAGGTTTGCCGATGACAACCCCTCCCGCCTTGCACAGCCGGGACCCGCGGTCGTCTAGTTCTTAGTACTACTTAGACAAGCCCGGGTCCCAGTCGTAGGAAGTGGGAGGGACGACCATCGGCAAATCTTCTGCGCACGATTTATAGTTTTCAATTTTACGTTTATACCAGCTAAGCTTCTTTCGCGTTGCCACGACAACGTAGTTTTAAGGAAATGCAACAGTAGTATCAAACAATTCGACCGCATGGCCACCTTTTTGTCGATATTTGTCTAACGCACGGAAACGATACTTATCGGGATAAAAATATCCCAAGTATTAAGCTGAAATACGAGCTAGCTCTATGTTGAGTTTAATTAAAATCCGTTCAGTAGTATTCATGTGATTCTTTCTTCTTCAGCCAATCTCAGTCCACTGCTGGACGTAGGGCTCCCCAAGTACGCGCCACATATCCCGGTCTCCCGACTTCCTCATCCAGCCCTTGTCGGCGATCTTACTCAGGTCGTCAGTCGACCGGGCTGGCAGGCGTCCTACGCTACGTTTGCTGAGACGTGGTCTCCATCAGCCGTCGGTCCTGCGACAGACGTGACCGGCACTGCCACTTCAACTTGCTTATTTTACGGGCTATGTCGGTTACCTTCGTTCTCTTACAGATGTGCTCATTTCAGATTTTATCCATAAGAGAAACACCTAAAATAGCTCGCTGCATAGCCCATTGAGCGACTTTGAATTTGTGGACCAGTCCCACTGTCAGTGTTCACATCTCGGCACCGTATGTCATGATGGCTAGGACGTACTGCTCGAAGACTTTCGTCTTCAAGCATTACGGAATGGTCGACGAGAAGACCTGTCGAAGCTTGTGAATGTGACGCTTTAACAGACATAAAAATCGAAGAATTTGCATTTTCAAAATCTTCTGTTGGAATAAGCTCCACTGATTTTTTAGTTTTTAAGTTGATCGCACAAAACGCTTTACTACCAACAGATTTATTATAAATGGTCTGTTGTATATCATTACAAAATATTCACTGAAAACATTTTTCAGATTTCAAAAAAATCTCTAAACACCCTACACATGTTAAATTTCAAACCGAATCTAACTCAAGGCAAAGTAGTATTGATAAATGTAGAATCAGCTCTAGAAACCAATGAGGACTCGCCCTTTCTTAATATACAAGATATTAAGTCAGAAATGCCAGATGAAGGCACATTTGTGGATGTAAATGAAACAAATTTTGATGTAAGAGTGGATTTTATTCAAGATAATGTATTAAGTAATGAAAATGTTGTGAAAAATAATAAAGTATTTATTGAAGTTGATGAAATAGTCCCTGAAACTGTTCTCTTCGTGACCGATAAGGAGTTGAATGAAGGAATTGCTGTCAAAGAAGGTAATAAATATGTTTGCTTTCAGAAGAAAACTCGACATGTTAATCAGAATTTCAATTCGTGGACTGCATTCTTGCTTTTTTTTTTCAAATGTATTCATTCTGGTTTGTACTTTAAGTTGGTTGCCACTTTAGTAGTTTATTATATAAGGTACAGAGCGGCGAAATAGAATAAAGGCACCACTTTCGCAAAATTTTGTAAATTAGGAACTCCAAGATTACGACAATTTTGATACTTACTAGTAATTTTAGTATTTACGTCCAACATCATACAAGTACCTTATTATTTAGGACATACGCATTTTGTCAACATAATGCGATGTTTATTTTAATAATATTGACTCATTTTATGAGTATGAACTTTAAAGCCTTGTGATAATATTTGATTAAAAGAAGCTAAACTAACCATTACAAACCTGTCATGTTTGTGGTTTTTTGCTAAATATAGTCAAATTATGATGAAATTTTGCTTGAAAGCCTTGATAACTTTAAAAATCATTGTTCATGTGAAACTTAGTATAGTTATTTTTTTACTTCAGCAGACAGGCAGGTAGCCAACCTGTACATGCATGTACATTTTTGCATATTGTTAAAGCTGCTGTTAATACAATAAAAATTAAAAAAAAATTGAACATTGAATTGTTATCAATACTGTACACACTAGATGCTCAAGTTTTTTTTCTAAATGAAACTCGTCCATTTTCTTTCAGAGCCAAAGGAACCTGAAGTCGATAATGATCCCTATTCGGATTTTAATGATCCCTTTAATATTCCAAATGAAATTTCTGATCTAAATATCAATAAAGCTGGTGTATCTTCCTCAGAAGTTTATACGAATTCAGTCAAAATGTTGAATTTTGAAAACGATAATGGAGATGATAGAGAATCGGATACCAGTGATGAAGTGTCTAATTTAGGAAGTGGTGATTCTAGCGATGATACTAACACCTTTAGCGATAATAGTGTCGATTTAGATGATAACGGAATCTCCAGCGACAACGAAGATGATAAAGAATTAACTAAACAAATAAGTGAGATTATAAAATCGGATCGTAAAAAGAAGAAATCTTTTGATATATCAAAATTCACAGTCGCTGAAATGAACCTACTTAGAAGAATGAACTTACTGAAACCAAACGAAAAGAAGTTGAAAAAAACTAAATTCAAGGAAAAAATTGAAAATAATGTAACAAACTCGGGTAAAGTCTAATAATATGAAATATAATATATTACAGGTAAGTCCAGGCAAATCTCATCTAGGTCATATAATTACAGATCATAATTCAGAAGATACTCAAGAGGAACTGAATGTTATACCTGAAAGTGGTTTAGAGATTAAAAAGGAAGTTCAAAACTCTACAGAAAATGAAGTTAAAATTAAGAAGTATGTAAGGAAGAGAGCAAAACTCAAAAGATCACGTGGAATAGATTGTTTCTGTAAGAAATACAACATGAGTTATATGGTGATGAGTGAAGAAGAAAGAGTCGATGATATGACACAGAAGAGATTGAGTAAGAGATACACAGATGCTAAGTTTAAGTGCAATGGATGCTTTAAAGTTTTCCCAAGCGAAAGCAATTTGAAGAAGCATTTAGATGAGCTACACGATCCGGTGAGTAATTTAAACTTTATTTTTAGGGATAGTTATTTCAGCAAATGCTGAACCCGTATGAAATCTCAGTCTGTCTGTGTATGTAACACTATTTTTCTCCGGAGCTACTGAGTCTACACAGAAGGAATTCTAGGACAAGGTGTGCTTTGTTTCTTGTAATTATTGTGAAGCTGCCAAATTGGTAGACAGCCCACCTGATGAAAAGCGGTTACCATCGCCTACGGACATTTGCAACACCAAAGGCGCTAACAATGTGCTGCCATTCTCTAAAGGGAGACTGGAACTTGGCCACTGATGCCGAAATATAACTAAAGTTTATTAAGGCGGCATAATCTAGACCTGAGGTTGTAGCCATCAACCTGGCTATGGTTAGTTTAGTCGCCTCCAAAGCAGGAAATTGTATCCTTTCTCCGTTCCTGCATTGATGAAAGTTAAAGGTTAGCCGTTAAATACTTATAAGATTCAATGGTTAAAAATAATAATTCTTTACAGAACAAAAAGTTCTCGTGTAAATACTGCGCGAAAAGCTTCTCTAGCGGTAAGCTACAGAAAGTACATGTGACAAGGAATCATAGGTACAAAATCACTTGTAATGTCTGTGGCCTTGTTTCGAAAGATAAGAACCATATGGCCTGCCATCATAGTATGCACACAAACCGCGTGGACAAGTGTGTGTATTGCGAACAAGTGTTTGAGTGAGTATAGTACAAGCGTAACATATATAACTCACGCTTTTTAAGATATACACTGCTGAACATAAATATATATATAGTGCGAACAAATTTTTGAGTGAGTAGATTTATTGAGTTATATAGTAGTTTAAATATATTAAGCTACCACAATTAATTATTAAAGATGTTATAGATAAATTT
The DNA here is from genome assembly GCA_019925095.2 of Dendrolimus kikuchii. Lineage (NCBI taxonomy): Eukaryota > Metazoa > Arthropoda > Insecta > Lepidoptera > Lasiocampidae > Dendrolimus > Dendrolimus kikuchii. The sequence goes on from CM034387.1 coordinate 38,726,004, forward strand.
GGATTCATTTAGTCATTAGAACAAACGTCTTATATTATCGCAGACATCAGCGAAGTCTCTCTTACATGACATGACATTATATACATATATTCATAAATGTTGGTAGAGGTTGGTGCTGAAGAACAAAACCTCCGTGTTACAGTTATGGTTATTGATTGAATAAAATCGAGCATAACATTTGTAACTCACCCTTACTAAGACATATATTTCGAACAAATTTTTGAGTGAATATATTTATTGAGTTATGTTCATTGAGTGAATAAAATACAAGCATAACATTTGTAACTCACCCTTACTAAGATATATATTGCGAACAAATTTTTGAGTGAATATATTTATTGAGTTATGTTCATTGAGTGAATAAAACACGAGCATAACATTTGTAACTCACCCTTACTAAGATATATATTGCGAATAAATTTTTGAGTTAGTATATTTAATGAGTTATGTTCATTGAGTGAATAAAATACGATCATAACATTTGTAACTCACTCTTACTAAGATATATATTGCGAATAAATTTTTGAGTTAGTATATTTAATGAGTTATGTTCATTGAGTGAATAAAATACAAGCATAACATTTGTAACTCACCTTTACTAAGATATATATTGCGAACAAATTTTTGAGTGAATATATTTATTGAGTTATGTTCATTGAGTGAATAAAACACGAGCCTAACATTTGTAGCTCACCCTTACTAAGATATATATTGCGAATAAATTTTTGAGTTAGTATATTTAATGAGTTATGTTCATTGAGTGAATAAAATACAAGCATAACATTTGTAACTCACCCTTACTAAGATATATATTGTGAACAAATTTTTGAGTGACTATATTTATTGAGTTATGTTCATTGAGTGAATAAAATACGAGCATAACATTTGTAACTCACCCTTACTAAGATATATATTGCGGACAATATTTTAAGTGACTATATTTATTGAATTATGTTCATTGAGTGAATACAATACGAGCATAACATTTGTAACTCACTCTTACTAAGACATATATTGTGCATAAATTTTTGAGTTAGTATATTTAGTGAGTTATTGTTATTGATTGAATAAAATCGAGCTTAACATTTGTGACCCACCTTACTAAGATATATATTGCGGACAATATTTTAAGTGACTGTATTTATTGAGTTATCTTCATTGAGTGAATGAAATACGATCATAACATTTGTAACTCACCCTTACTAAGATATATATTGTGAACAAATTTTTGAGTGAGTAGATTTATTGAGTGAATAAAACACGAGTATAACATTTGTAACTCACCCTTTCACCTGACACTTGTTACCTCTTAAAACTAGAAGAAAGATTGCTGATTTACGTTTGTCAGTTAATATTGCGCAATCCAAAATCTATTGAGCAAATCTCATTGAGAAACTACATTTTTATGTTCGCCCTAGGAAATTATTACACACACCATTGCCGCGCATTTTACCGACGTAATTCGTTCTGTATCAAAATAGCAAATGAATTTAATAAGTCAAGTAAGTTGGAAGATATAGACTTAACCGATTTACTAATAGTGTAGTATTGTTTATCGCAAAGTTGGTCAGGTTCTATTCAAACTCGGATCTATCAGTTTAAGTACCTTATATCTATGCATATTTTTGATTATTGTTTCTTTGTTATAATTTCACTTTTTTTTTTTTTACTTTTTTTTTTTTGAAATTTATTCTCCAATATGCTTACATTCATAGACATTACATTCACATTTGAACTGTGGCACAGAAACCTCATGCGTTTAATCGTGCCGCAGGGAGTCGTGTACACTATATTTTTATTTTATTTTATTTTATTTAGACGGCCTCTGTGGTGGAGCGGGCTAAGCCTTTGCCGGCCTACCTCACTGCAACGCAGAGGCTTCGGGTTCGATTCCTGGTATAGTAAATCTCGGAAACGTATTTTCTCCGCTATTTACTATGGTCTGGGTGTCTGGGATCGGCCCCAGAGTAGTCCGTTGTATATTACCCATAACACAAGCGTAACTTGCTTAATTTGGGGATATACAATATGTGTGTTTGTCTGCCGATTATTTATTTATTTAACCATGCGACGGATTTTTAAGCCGTTTTCATCATCAGTTAGATATTTTTTAGAAAAAAAAAAAAATTTTTTTTTAATAAATAGGAGCAGAGGCGCGTAGGGGTTATCATCTTTCTAGTGTTTAGTTCCGATTTGATAATAAAGCGGAGGGGTATCATCATTCTAGTATATGCTCCTCATTTAAGTCCCAGGACTGCACATGATGGTCCGCTTTGGGAATCAGTGTACAATCTTTTAAGATTATACTTGATTAATTTATGGTTATTCTCGTACTTGGTTTGCAGGTCCTTTGGGAGATCATTTATAATATTTGGTATCATATATTCCTCGCGCCTTGTCCCATACACATTATTATATTTAGGTTACTGTTATCTGTAGAGGCTTATTAATAGCTTCTCTAAATCTATCTTATTTTTAGTTATTATTATTTTTATTGCATGAGTTCAGCAGACAGGCAGACGGCCCACTTGATGGAAAGCGGTTATCAGCCTATGGATAATTGCAACACCAAAGGTGCTACAAATGCGCTGCTGCTCTCTTAAGGGTGACTGGAACCTGGTCACTAATGCCGGAACACAACTCAAGGTTGTTATGGCGGCATACTCTAGTCCAGGGGTGGTAGCCATCCAGTCTGGCAAATACCCTACCACCTGGCTGTGGGTTGTTTAGTCGCCTCTTACGACAGGCCGCCCCAACGCAGGAAATTTAAATACATACATACATAACTTCACGCCAGTTCCCTTGCGGGGTAGGCACGAACAACAGAGCGCCATTTAGGCTTATTCTTACACACCTCACTTGCCTCTTTGACATTCCTAACTCTTGTCATGCAAGCTCGTCTGTTCTTAAGGCTTCTGACATCACCTTCTGGTAGTACACGATCAATTTGATCATGGAAGGTGTGTCGTGGCCATCCACGACTTCTGCATCCATCCACTTTTGCATTGTATATCTGTTTAGTCATTCTTGCATCTTTCAGGAAATTTAAATGATAGCTATTAGCCCAAATAACATAAAAATAAAATAAACTCACCCTTACTAAGATATATATTGCGAACAAGTATTTGAGTGAATGTACTATATTACAGAGGTTTTTGTCGATAACTGTCGGTAGCAATTTTTTTTATTATACTAGTGAAATCTATTTTTCTTTCAGTCGTGTAAAGAATTACAGGATCCACTTGAGGGTTGCGCACGCGCAGAAATTGGACTGCTGCCGGTTTTGTGGCAGACTCTATTTGCTCCTAGAGAGACATATACAACAAAAGCACAGTAAGGTGCGTTCCACTTTTGTCTCTGGCGCGTTATATTATTTGCGCTGTGGCATGGTGCGGGTGATATTAGGGAATGTACCCATACCACATGACCCATTTAATACAATGTACCCTCCTAAGCGCTCGGTGACCACCTGTAGTATATGTCTCTATACATCCCCCTCTATTTTTCACGTAGCAACTCATGAATATGGTTTTAAATCATATTTTGAAAACACATAGTGTAAACTCCATGTAACGTCACTCCGTTTAACGACAAACTCCCTTAAGCGTGGAAACCACTTGTCTTTGGTTGGTTTAGCTTGTCTTCCATACCTCGGCTGGGCGTAACTATGTTCTAAATCTCAGCCTTTCCAACACAAACAAAAGCGCAGGGTCGACAGGGAGGAGGGGGTTTTTAGTGGGTATTGGGGTTGCTCGCTCGTGCAGCAACGCTCGGAGTCTTCCACACTATTCTGTGACGTCGATCGCGGACGGAGCACTGCCAAGAGCATACTATTGCTGCAGTGTCATCGCCCCCGACCGACGCGTGTCGTTCCCCTAGCAACGACCCAGTTTGTGCGTAAATCGGTTAAGCATTTTCCCTCGCCTCAAAAAAGCTTGTCTTCCATACAATACCGCTTCAGGGGCCCTCATGCATCAAGGGAGCAGAGGAGTCTTCACCCCTGTCGTCGAAGTGAGTTAGCTCTTCCAGGGGCTTTCTCAGGCACTTATTGCGCTAGGATCGGCGTGTGCGTAACTACGTTCTAAGTCTCATACCTTTCCGGCCATAATCGCGGGGCATCGGAGGAGGGTGGTTTTAGAGGGTATTAGCCATTTGGGCTCGAATCTCCACACAAGCCGGTTGATTATTGTTTGGATTGCCTCTTCTGGGAATGCCTCCATGCTCGACTATGTTTAATCCCTTGCAAAGGACCCGGTATTATGAGTAAAAAGCATTTCCCCCGCCTGAAAAAAAAGCTTGTCTTCCATACAATGATACACTCTATATAGCATTACAACCACTCTCAATAACGACAACAATTAATAAAAAGTACCTTTTATGTTACCTTAATTAGTAAATACTGCGCAGCTGTGTACGTTCTTTTATTCCTTTATTATCCAAGCCCGTAATAAACTCGACTGTCGGCATCATGCATACCGAAATTTCTAAGAACTTCCTTTATCACTAAGATGCCTCAATATCGCAAGGTATGAATAAAAGAATTAAAAAAATACAACAAAAGTACTGGTGCAGCAAAAAACGTCGGACAAAAATAACAGACTTCTCTCCATTTAACGACAACTCTCTATAACGCCATAAAATGCACAGTCCCTTCAGTCTCGTTATGCAGAGTTTACACTAGTTAAAAAATTGTAATTTGGCTGATTCGTTGTGTAATAAGTGCTAAACGTTGCGTGACGAAAACCTAAGTCAACCCCCCCCCCCCCCCTTGTGACTAAGAGTGGTATTATGGGTACGTTCCCTTATGTATATAGGTATATGCATTTGTGGTCTTGTATATCGATATTTTAACATCATCATGGGAACGTCTTCACCAGTTTCTGAACCTTCCACCATCACTTAAGTGTTCCTCGTGCGAGGTTCATTATGTGAATCAGAAAGCGTTTGACAACCACAAGGAGTCGTGTGAGAAGGGCGACTGGTGTGTCCACTGTGGAATCAGATACGAGGATTGGGAGGCCTTGAGGAAGCACCTGCTGGATCACTACGGCAGCAATGATCCTCGTGTGCCGGTATGTATATATTGATGCTCCTTGAAAGATCATTCTGGTAAAACACATGATGATAAAACTACGTTTTAACGGTTTTAAGCGCGGTGATTTTATTTGATTTTGGTTTTTCCGACGTTTCGGCCACTTTTCAGTGGCCGTGATCGCGGAAGACAAAGGAAACTAATTCAATCGTAATTGTAGAAAAAAAATACAATAATAAACTAATAAAGACATACATAATTAAATAGATTAAAATAATATAAATTACATATACTTACATGCGAATAATAATAGAATTCCATTCACTGCAACACATTTTATTTAGCGGACAAATGATGGTCAGTGATCAAGTGTTTGAATGTACCAATGGATCTAGCTTGTCTGATTTTCAAGGGGAGGGAGTTCCACAGGGAACAGACTGTACGGCAAAAGAGTTTCCTACAAAGGACGAAGTGTGTTTAGGTATCGTTGGCAGAAGATTTTCATTTGAGCGCAAATTACAGGAATCGATTATATTATTGAAGTGAAACTTCTATATAGACGGGGTTTTAGGATTTTTCTGTCACGAAAAAGCGTTACGGCCGCGTATAAGAGCGCATAAATTTAGACTAAACGTGGTGAGGGGCGGTATAATTTTAGAGTAGACTATGAAAGCGTTGTTTGGTTCCGGATCGAATTCAGTGTTTTTGCTTGATAAAATAAAATAAGTTTAAATAAAAAATGCATTAATTCAAATGTACCTAACCTAACCTAATCATAAATTGCAATAAACCTGCGAAACATCGAAATTTGTGCTGGGACACATAGTAGAAGTGAAATTTTAACGGACAAGTGGAAAAACGAATGGCAACAAAAATTTAAATTGAAGTCTTACGGGCACATTGTTTTTTTTTTTTAATTTTATTGCAAGAGATCAGCAGACAGGCAGATGACCCACTTGATGGAAAGCGGTTACCATCGCCTATGGACATTTGCAACACCAAAGGTGCTACAAATGCGCTGCTGCTCTCTTAGGGGAAACTGGAACCTGGTCACTAATGCCGGAACACAACGCGAAGGTTGTTATGGCGACATACTTTAGACCAGGGGTGGTAGCCATCCAGTCGGGCAAATACCCTACCACCTGGCTGTGGGTTGTTAAGTCGCCTCTTACGACAGGCCGCCCGGCCGCAAGATATTGTATTCTTTCTCCGTTCCTGCATGGATAAAATGTACTTGTCCAATTTGAAAACCTGCCCGTAAAACTACAAGTTAAGATTTTGTTGCGATTCGTTTTGCCACTTGTCCGTTGAAGTTTTTAAATTCTATTAATTTATTTAATGTATTTTTGCAATATGTAAGTGCTTTCTCTTTCTTTGACTTCAGCGCTTTTCTTCTGTTGATTTTCCCTGGATTTGCAATTTCACATTTTCCGGTTTCATTTGTGTTTTAATCTCTTAAACGCTAAAACATAATTACATCAAAATAGCAAAGATGACATTGACAGTTGCATTAGTGTTGCCATATTAGAAATGTGGGAATAATTCGAGCGTTTACTTTTGTTAGCCGAACTTTCAACCGCCGAAAAAACGTGTACGCGACGCCAACGCGATGACGAAAGGATATAAGAGGACGGACAAAATGATGTGCGACATCTGCGGGAAACTCGTGTTTGTGACGTACATGAAGTACCATATTTTGTTTGCTCACACGGGTAAGTCATTATCGTTGTTGAGACTTATCAGTTCTTTTCGAAAAAATAACAAATAACCTGGCTATAATGTCTAGAATATGGATTTTTTTTTTGCCTTCTGGCAATATTCTATCTTATCTGTAGTCAATGTCGGTGAATTATAAACATAGATAATTTATCAGTGTTATTTTAATTTTGATCCAAGACTATAATCCAATAAAAATAACATAATATAGATATCCTTTTAAAGCAGAACCACCACAAATTTGTGGTCGAACTGTCACACAGGTTAATTCGGAAGCACCACAAATTTGTGGTCAAATACAGACAATTGAAACGAACGTTGAAATGATGCTTTCTCCATCTAACTACATAGAATTTGTATTAGAGTAAAAGAGACGATATAATTCTCTTGGTTTTGGCGCGGCAATTTGACGGCGCCTGGCAGATTATGGATAAAAATAATATTAAATTTGGCCCCTCAAAGGGGATATAGCAATGCTAAGTTTCACAGGAGCAGTGAGTTTTAAAGTTTACCAAGGTTGTCGGAATTTAGAACAAAAATCTTTTCGTCATAATTTGACGATATCATAGAACAGCGATACTCAACCCGTGGCCCGCCGAGCTTTTGTAAATGGCCCGTCGTACATACTAATAGTTGTACAATGACATTGGTAACGCCTCTAGTCTTGCATAAGTCCATAGAAGACGGTAACCACTTTCCGTCAGGTGCGTCGCAAACCTCTTTGCTATACTCTAACAATAAATAAAAAAAGTGAGCATCTCGGGACACCCGACAGAAGTGATAGCTTAAAGTAATCTAAGTCGAACTATTTAATATTGCAATTGTTTAACTTGATAAAAGCTTAGGTTATTACTTAAATTTTATGTGTATTAATATGATAATGCCTGCCTACCGCTGCCGTATGCGTGAGAGAGAGGGAAGTCAGACGGACTGGCGCCGTAACGCGTTACGTAACGAAGCGGTTCACCCTCCCATAAGAAATTATCACTTCAATACATCGAAGTGAAGTAATGTTGTGGTCCGCAGCACCTCATCTATACGTTCACGTGGCCCTTATATGAAAAAGGTTAAGTATGGCTGTCATAGATTAAGGGACATGACAGGTTTTTTTTTAATGGTTCGTTTAGCTTCTTCTAATTAAATAATTGTTCTGTTAATTATAAGGTTGCTTACAAAAATAAGGTTATTATTATATACGTCATAGGTTATATTGATAAAATGCGTATGTCGTAAATAAGGCAACTTGATACTTGCACTATGTTTGACGTGTGATAAAAATTACTAGTAAGTCTCAAAGTTAATCTTGTCTTTGAGTTTACACAAATTTGCGAAAGAGGTGACCCTATTATTTTGTAATTTATTTCGTTGCCCTTTGTGCAATTTTTGTTTGATAATCCCGCGCGTTGGGCGCCAACTTGAAGTGCGTGAAGAAAAGAATGAGGAACTATAATGGGCCCTGTGTAATGCTTTGCTGAACTGCACCTATTTGATATCATCGCGAGACATATTATTTTAGTATATACACAATTTAATACCAATTATATTTTTTTGATTTCTCAATGTGTTTCATAACCAAATAAATGTTTTGTTTTTGTTTTCTATTTTTTTTATTGCATGAGTTCAGCAGACGGCCCACTTGATGGAAAGCGCTTACCATCGCCTATGGACATTTGCAACACCATAGGTAGCTACAAATGTGCTGCTTCTCTCTCAAAGAAGACTTGAACCCGGTCACTAATGCTGGAACACAACTCAAGGTTGTTATGGCGGCATACTCTAGACCAGGGGTGGTAGCCATCCAGTCGGGAAAATGCCCTACCACCTGGCTGTGGGTTGTTTTGTCGCCTCTTAGGACAGACCGCCCGGCAGCAGGAAATTGTATTCTTTCTCCGTTCATGCACGGATAAATTCATTCTATATAAATAGATACAAATAAGAAATTATAATTATTACTATTGGTTGTAGAAGAGCGTCCATTTAAGTGTACTACATGCACGAAGGCATTCAAAACAAAGATGGCGCTAGAGCTGCACACGAGAGTGCATACCGGCGAGAGGCCGTACACTTGCAACATATGCGAGAAGGCGTTCAAAGCTGCCGGAGCCCTGTGCCGGCATATGCTAGTGAGTGTATATAATACATCTAAGTAGAATTAGTTTTATTAATAATTACTATGTCGAGAGGTCGAGATGCGAGCACTGCGCACAATCTGCGGAGTGACGCGCGTTCGTAATACCGAAGTAAGAGAGAGAGTTGCTCTAAAAGAGAGTGTCGGGGTGATGGTAAGGAAAGGAATGCTCCGGTGGTTCGGGCATGTGCAATGACTAAACAGGTATACAATTCAAAAGTGGATAGATGCAGAAGTCGTGGAAGGCAACGACACACCTTCCATGATCAAATTGATTGTGTACTAGCAGAAGGTGATGTCAGGAGCCTTAAGAACAGACGAGCGTGCATGACAAGAGCTATGAATGTCAAAGAAGCAAGTGAGGTGTGTAAGAATAAGCCTGAATGGCGCTCTGTTGTTCGTGCCTACCCCACAAGGGAACTGGCGTGAAGTTATGTATGTATATATGTATGTAAATAATTATTAGATATTCCTTCTTAAATAGATCCATCTAGTGGCGAGTTTTGGACTAGTTGTAGAATAACAGTTAACCTAGGTTTATTTATTTATTACACAACTTTTGTTATTGAACTCGTAACTAGTAACCTCGGACACCGGGCATAAGTGATGCATGGGTTCCGGCCAGGATCGAACCCGCGCCCTTTTTGATTGACGTGACCTCATATTTGATGAGGATTGATCGGAGAGCACCTTATCAGTTTTTGGTGAATTTTCCAAATTTTGATCTGATCAATTCTGATCACGGGTAGCATCAAAGAGCTTCTTGCCTCTTTGAAGAAACTCTTTGCCGACGGACCCCACGGACCTATGTTTCAACACCAATGGGCACAAATATGTAACCCCTTCCTAAGGTTTCATATTTGCGCGCCGTTTGAGAGATTCAGCTTCTGAAGGAGCGTGACCAGCCTCTAACTCAGTCATCGGAAGATGTGACGGGGCTAGAGTGTCTACACATGTCGCGTCCCAAACAAGCGGCCGTCCCATCTTCCAAGGAATAAGTGACATACCATTAGGCCTCTTACCATCGTCGCGTACCAAGCCATTCGGTTCGAATACGGCCGGTACGCCGACGCAGACAAGAGCTTTTCAATAGTAATAATTTATATATTTTTCATAGGTACATACTGGTAGGAGACCTTACTCGTGTCCCGTCTGTCATAAGACCTACCAGACCTCGACCATCGTGAAGATGCACATCAAGACTGTCCACCAGAAGGTGGTGCTGCCGCCGAGGAAGAGGAGGCGGATGAAGGTAGCCGAAGGGGAATGACTGCGGCAGAGATAAGACGAGTGGAAATTAAAGGTCTTTTAAGAGATGTAATGTTGTTTAATCTAAAATTTCCATTCGATGTCTTACGAATTTTTTGCATTTAGTATAATTACTTGTGTAGTAATGGATCTTTTGTTAATTTAATAATTAATTTTATTATGTTATCCTCTGATTTCTGAAGGATATAAGTTATTTTCAAACATTTCAAAACGATACAATCGGCCATTTTCTTAAATGAATAATAATTTTGCCCTATTTTTATTAGTATTATTATTAGCGGTAACTAGTTTATTATTCCGACGTTTCAGCCACTTTTCAGTGGCCGTGATCACGGAAAACAAATGTTGAGTGTCAATGAATATTGTTAAAGTTTTATGTAGCCTACCGCCAACTTGTTCATTTTAATTATTTACTTTTAAATTACTCTATGGGAGCCTAATCTAATTTACCAGCGCTTCGAAACATGCTATGGCTTGAAGAGAAGAAGCGACGCAAGAAACTTCAGCAAACATGCCTAGCTCTAATAATTTTATCTCTCTTTTCTTTCACCATATCCCAATTACTTGGGGTCGGCACAATATGTCTTTTCCTTCCACACTCTTCTATTCTGACATACCTCTTCTGTCACACCGCATATCATCCATCTTTTTTTTGGTATACCTTTAAATTTGTACCCATCCATCTTGTAGTTTAACATTCTTTTTGTCACGTGACTTTCATCCCTCCTCATTATATGCCCATACCAACTTAATCTTCTTCCTCTCAATTTTTCAGTCACGGGTGCAACTTTCAAAGATCCCGTTATGTACTCATTTCTCACCTTATTCTTGTAACACCACACATCCATCTCAACATTCTCATCTCAGCTGAGTGGAGAAGTTTGTAGTTTATCACTTTAGTGGCCCAACATTCCGACCCGTATAGCATGACTGGTCGTATGATAGATTTATATATTTGACCTTTTAGTTTCAGTGGCATTAGTTTGTCGCACGTCACACCGGTTACCTGTCTCCACTTCAGCCATGCTACATTTATTCTTCTCCTTAGATCCCTCTCTTACTAAAAGACCGAATTAGGACATCTGACAAATTGTGCTAGTACGGATCGCTTGACCTTACTCTACTTTCATGCTTTCTCTTCCATACCCAACTCTCGCTTCCATACGTGAGCGTAGGTAACGGCACCGCGTTTTATATGGCAAGCTGGGCTTTCTGGCTGAGGTTCTTAGCACCTAGAAGTTTACCTAACGCTCCATTCAAACTATTCCCCAAATTCACTCTTCTTTCTATATCAGCGGTGTACCTTCCATCTCTGCTAAAAGCGTCTGATGGCATCATCAGTGTACTAAACTGTACTAAATGTACTAAAAGACCGAATTAGGAAATCTGACAAATTGTACTAGTACGGATCGCTCTGCTCAGTGACCGAGCAAGAACAAGCCTACACATAACATCCCACATAGGCAGAACACACATAACAGTAAAATTTTTATTTGACTTCCAATATAATTTTAATTGTATTGTCTACTATATTACCCTTCAATCACACCACACATCTTACCTCCTCTGATATGATAGTCTTCATTTAATTTGTTATCTGTGAGAAACAAAACAGTTTTTGGTGTATGTTCATCCATCTCAACGATTACCTTAGCATTTTGTGTAACATTTGAATCTCCTATTGCATCATTTTCGAGATCGAACCCATTTCTTTGTATCGAATTGAATTCTTCATCAAGTACTGCTTCCTTTCCTACTGTCTCTTCTTTAAGTTCTACTTTTAACTCACTGATTTCAGGAATTAACGCATTATTATCATCATCATTGGATATATGAAATGATGCAGATGCATCTATATTTAGAATTTTAATTTGGGTTTGTGTAAGATTTGGTCTGAAATTTATCTTGTATAAGTCGTTTAGTGCTTCATTTGATACCTGAAAAATGTTGGAATAACTGTTATGTACAAAAAGTTTTGTGTGTCAGTTCTGACACACGACTGGCGTTATGACGTTACTCAGTAAACAAGAAAAAACATGTGCACGTGCGCGGCGACAGCGGCCGAATCGGGGCGATTACAAGAAATAAATACCCACAGACAGATTTAGCCAGTAGAAAACACACATATAAACACAAAACACACTGGTAATTAAGATATTTATGTAATTTATTTCCCTTCTTTTAAACTTTCCCGCCCGTCCTTATTCTCGCCTGAACAAAAGTAAAGATGTCACCACCGCACACTTAAATTTCATATCTCCGCCATTACAATATACCGCCCCTACAATCAAGACTGTGCGCAAGTCTTTCAAGTGACAAATACATAAATGAAAAAAATTCAAATCTCGTTGGACTGGTTGCTGGGGCTGAAGAAGAGAACTAAGAACAGCAGTATACAGTGCGTTCCTTCTACTCACAAATTTGAATCTAAACCTATTATACAGTCCATAACCAGCCCTAATTAAACAGTGAACATATTTTTGGAAGCGAGAGTTGGGTATGGAAGAGAGAGCTTGAAAGTAGAGTAAACGCGGTCGAGATGCGAGCACTGCGCAAAATCTGCGGAGTGACGCTCGCGGACCGCGTTCCTAATACCGAAGTAAGAAAGTGAGTTGGTCTGAAAGAGAGTGTCAGGTTGAAGGTAAGGAAAGGAATGCTTCAGTGGTTCGGGCATTTGGAAAGAATGACTAAACAGATATACAATGCAAAAGTGGATGGATGCAGAAGTCGTGGAAGGCCACGACACACCTTCCATGATCAAATTGATCGTGTACTAGCAGAAGGTGATGTCAGGAGCCTTAAGAACAGACGAGCGTGCATGACAAGAGCTATGAATGTCAAAGAAGCAAGTGAGGTGTGTAAGAATCAGCCTGAATAGCGCTCTGTTGTTCGTGCCTACCCCGCAAGGGAACTGGCGTGAAGTTATGTATGTATGTATGTAATATATTTTTCCAAGACACACTTAAAAACATAAAATTTGATTAAAAATTAAAATCATATAAGTAATATCAGATAGTCAGACAGAAATATAATACAATAAAACCTCTGTAAGTCGAACTTGAAGGGAGACACCAAAAAATTTCAAGTTATGAAATTTTTACTTCATTTTTTTTAATTTTTTTATTGCAAGAGTTCAGCAGACAGGCAGACGGCCCACTTGATGGAAAGCGGTTACCATCGCCTATGGACATTTGCAACACCAAAGGTGCTACAAGTGCGCTGCTGCTCTCTTAATGGAGACTGGAACCTGATCACTAATGCAGAACACAACTCAAGGTTGTTATGGCAACATACTCTAGACCAGGGGGTAGTAGTCATATAGTGGGGCGAATGGCCTACCAGCTGGCTGTGGGTTATTTTGTCACCTCTTACAACAGGCCGAACGGCTGCAAAAACTTACATTCTTTCTCTGTTCCTGCACGGATAAACTGCAAATACTATGTAAATCTTTAATGTTTAATGTATAGTTTCCCAGCCGGGGCATAGCCTAGGAGTTACTTGGCTAAACATTAGCTATTTATAGTGCATGCACTGCTTCTTAACAGTGCAGTGGATTTTTTTAACATGAGTATTTGTCATGTTTACCATTTTTGTTGTTCTTTTTTCTAGACCGCTCACCCAAAAGAAAATAGATCTTGGCTTGGCTACGCCCATAGTTCCCGACATGAAGCTTGAGTGGTCGGCAAAATAGTAGAAATTGCTTTAGGCATTACAGGCATACATAAAATATATGTTTAAATGCGTAGTCAAATAAACATATATACAAGACAAAAATATACATTATATTACAGATAGTATCTTCAGACGATGTTCTTAAATAATATTTTCTTAAGTTTTCACGACTTGTATACATGAAACTACGTTTTAACGGTTTTAAGCGCGGTAATTTAAAATAAAAACACAGGTAAAAGAACACATTGCTGATATAAACACAAAAGGTCTACAAAGTCTGCGATCAGTGAACACACGCTGGATAAACCCAAGCACTACATCAGATTCAATAACCCACAAATCCTCGCGAAAGAGAATAGTTTCATACCTAGAATGATGCGTGAGGCTATTGAAATCAAAAAACACCCAAATTTCAATAGAGAAGATGGTTGGCAAGTACCACCTGTTTGGGATCCAATCATCAAAACTATTAAGACCCACACCACAAACCAGCTGCCAGACCTCAAGACACTGTAAGCTCTTTCTGCGTGCAACGGAACACAAACCAACTTGACTGATAATATCTTGTATTTTTCCTTCCACCCATTTTAATATTATATAAAATTATTAGAGCTAGGCATGTTTGCTGAAGAGTTTCTTGCGCCGCTTCTTCTCTTCAAGCCATAACATGTTGGAAAGCGGTAGTAAATTAGATTAGGCTCCCATACAGTAAATAATAACCATAAACAAAATTAAAAGTAAATAATTAAAATTAACAAGTCGGTGGTAGGCTAAATAAAACTTTAGCAATACTCATACCACTGAAAAGTGACCTAAACATCGGAAAAACCAAAATCAAATAAATTACCACGCTTAAAACCGTTAAAATGTTCTTAAATGTTAATAGATATTTTTCTTATGTGACTGCTAGAGGCAATGTATTCGAATGTTGCACAACCTTAACAGTGAATAAATACGATAACAATAAATATGAAGTATGATTGAATTAAGCACCTGTTTTTTCTTACTTTAAAATTGGCAAAATGAATAGCAAAGGCTTTGTAGCTGTAATTATAAAAAAAATTAAAAGTACTTACATGAACCAAGCTCAACAATAGTTCTCTTGCTTCTAAACATTGTTCTCTGAACCTCACTGATTTCAAAAGTTATGTATAACATATTATACATATGTTCTTGTATTTACAGCCATTTAAAACCTATAAATTAGAGGAGCATTTCTTATCTCTCATTAATAATTTTTACAATACTTTTATATATATTAGACCTAAAACTTTGCGGTTTCTTAGTAACAAAGAAAATAAGTTCATGTAGTATATTGCTCGGCTCTAAATTAGGCGGCAGGTAAAGAAGAACACCTTGACCTTTCAATGGATTAAGGGACACTGTGGTGTCCGAGGCAATGATACCGCAGACCGGCTGGCAAGGAGAGGATATAAAAAAACCAAGCAGTCGGACCGGAACGTTTACTGCCTTTGCCACACTTATTACTAACTTATTACATATAAACTACTAAGGAAAATTAATAAAAAGAACTTATACGAGCTTGTAATCCCAAGAATCCCTTCAAAATATTTACTATTTTCTTATCCACTTTCCGAAAATTCGCTTCAGTGTTCAAACAACTACAGCAATAATTCTTTGTATCGCTATTTACACTCATTGTTTTGGTTTAATTATTATATCTACTATATGTGAAATAGATGTATTATTACCTATATAAAATTGAGTCACAAATACACAAACTACTATGGATACTACGTATCACAAATAAATATACTTCTTAAGTAGTAGTAGTAGTTGTATTCGCCACAAAGGCACGCAGAAATCTAGTCCATACAGCCAATTCTGATGTTTAAGTCTTCGTATAATAGTCGCGCAGTTGTATTGTAGGCAACAACTAACGGCATTCAACGGAGTTATTGTGAAAACTCAAAAGGCCACATTTGACTATACAGTTCACATTTCTCACAAAACACATAATTACTACTCAAAAACTATCAATATCCTACAACTATTGTTCATTTTAGAGTTATTTTACACATTTTTAGAAAATAAAACTGCACAGCACAACGTCTCCTTTCAGTTCCCGCCAAAAACTTATATACTTCTTTTGAATCATTTGAAAAAAGTAATGTTTTTTTCTTCGAATTTACGGCTTCGCAGCTAGGCTTTTAAAGGGACCCATACACGATTCTGCATTGCAGACCTGCAGTAGTCTAGGCTTGCCAGACTGCTTAATTCAGTCTTCATTACGCGGCGGACTGCTAGACGGAATGCTATGCATGATAGTGGATGTGCCCCTTAATCCCAGACCCCAGATCAGTTTCACAGATTATGTTATTTATTTCAGTTTTTGGCTGGCAGCTAGGCCTTTAAGCCAGATCTTAGTTTACAATATGGTTTCTTCATTTTCTTAAGCCTATTATGTGTAGCACAGCTGAACTGTAGGTGATCAGCTAGTGCCATTCAACGGAGTTCTTGTGACAACTCAAAAGTCCTCATTTGACTACAACTACACAGTTCACATTTCTCACAAAACACAATTACTACTCAAAAACTATCAATATCCTACAACTATTGTTAATTTTAGAGTAATTTTACACATTTTTAGAAAATAAAACTGCACAGCACAACGTCCCCTTTCAGTTCCCGCCAAAAACTCACAGATTATGTATATCTACTAACTATAGATTATACTAGGAATGTGTAGCTCAGTGTGTGTGTCACAGCACTATTGATGTCAACCAAAATATCGATATTTAAGATTGGAGTTTTTGGCGGGAACTGAAAGGAGATGTTGTGCTGTGCAGTTTTATTTTCTTAAAATGTGTAAATTACTTTAAAATGAACAATAGTTGTGGGATATTGATAGTTTTTGAGTAGTAATTATGTGTTTTGTGAGAAATGTGAACTGTATAGTCTAATGTGGCCTTTTGAGTTGTCACAAGAACTCCGTTGAATGGCACTAGTTGATTACCTACAGTTCAGCTGTGCTTCACATAGGCTTAAGAAAATGAAGAAACTATATTGTAAACTAAGATCTGGCTTAAAGGCCTAGCTGCCAAGCCATAAACTTAAATAAAATAAAAAAATATCGATATTTAACATAAATATTAAGGAACACGATACCATTATTCATATTATAAACGTATTTATTTTTAACCAACTTCCGAAAGGAGGAGGTTCATCGTATTAGTAAGGCTAAGTAATGCTATTGCCAGATTGCATATTCTATAGGAACAGAAGTGGGAGATTTTACAAAAACGTCTGGTAATTTTGGTGAGGCGATTCTATGGGAATATTATGCAACATCCATGAATTGTTGAGTGCGCTGGCTCTTTAAATCCTCGCTTTCTTCAATGGTTTGAAAGCTCAAATGTCATCGCGATTTTTCAGCAACAGCGGAGCGGCAAAAACGTATGCTTCAAACGATATATATTGAGTTTTTGGCGGGAACTGAAAGGAGATGTGCTGTGCAGTTTTATTTTCTAAAAATGTGTAAAATTACTCTAAAATGAACAATAGTTGTAGGATATTGATAGTTTTTGAGTAGTAATTATGTGTTTTGTGAGAAATGTGAACTGTATAGTCAAATGTGGCCTTTTGAGTTGTCACAAGAACTCCGTTGAATGGCACTAGCTGATTACCTACAGTTCAGCTGTGCTACACATACGCTTAAGAAAATGAAGAAACTATATTGTAAACTAAGATCTGGCTTAAAGGCCTAGCTGCCAAGCCATAAACTTAAATAAAATAAAAAAATATCGATATTTAACATAAATATTAAGGAACACGATACCATTATTCATATTATAAACGTATTTATTTTTAACCAACTTCCGAAAGGAGGAGGTTCATCGTATTAGTAAGGCTAAGTAATGCTATTGCCAGATTGCATATTCTATAGGAACAGAAGTGGGAGATTTTACAAAAACGTCTGGTAATTTTGGTGAGGCGATTCTATGGGAATATTATGCAACATCCATGAATTGTTGAGTGCGCTGGCTCTTTAAATCCTCGCTTTCTTCAATGGTTTGAAAGCTCAAATGTCATCGCGATTTTTCAGCAACAGCGGAGCGGCAAAAACGTATGCTTCAAACGATATATATTGAGTTTTTGGCGGGAACTGAAAGGAGATGTTGTGCTGTGCAGTTTTATTTTCTAAAAATGTGTAAAATTACTCTAAAATGAACAATAGTTGTAGGTTATTGATAGTTCTTGAGTAGTAATTATGTGTTTTGTGAGAAATGTGAACTGTAAAGTCAAATGTGGCCTTTTGAGTTGTCACAAGAACTCCGTTGAATGGCACTAGCTTATAACCTACAGTTCAGCTGTGCTACACGTAGGTTTACGAAAATGAAGTAACTACATTGAATCTAAGATCTGGCTTAAAGGCCTAGCTGCCAGGCCATAAAATCCAAAAAAAAATATATTCAAACGATATCACACTGGTTTGCGGGCGCGCAGCAGTCGCCGCAGTTTCGTCCCTCCGATTGCCTATCTCTTTCTAGCGCGTGCTATTTTGGTTAGGAAGGAAAGGGAAAGATGACAATCAATGGAAGGTTTGGGCGTGCAGGAGTCGCGGCAACTTAGCGAATAGTTTCGTCCCTCCGATTGCCTATCTCTTTCTAGCGAGTGCGATTTTGGTTAGGAAAGAAAGGGAAAGATGACAATCAATGGAAGGTTTGGGCGTGCAGGAGTCGCGGCAACCTAGCGCATAGTTTCTTCCCTCCGATTACCTATCCCTTTCTAGCGAGTGCGATTTTGGTTAGGAAAAAAAGAGAAAGATGACAATCAATGGAAGGTTTGGGCGTGCAGGAGTCGCGGCAACTTCGCGCATAGTTTCTTCCCTCCGATTGCCTATCTCTTTCTAGCAAGTGCGATTTTGGTTAGGAAAGAAAGGGAAAGATGACAATCAATGGAAGGTTTGGGCGTGCAGGAGTCGCGGCAACTTAGCGCATAGTTTCGTCCCTCCGATTGCCTATCTCTTTCTAGCGAGTGCGATTTTGGTTAGGAAGGAAAGGGAAAGATGACAATGGATTTTTTTTTAATTAGCGCGCAGTAATTATCATACATGGCGCCAGCAAATTCAGTGACAGTAAAACATACATTATTATTCAAAAATCTTTTATTAATATAATCATAAAGATTTAACTTTCTATATTTATTACAAATTACATATTACACGTCATAGACTATAGTTGTCTATGGAGCATTCTTTAAAGTAATTGTCAGACGACCATTTGTATAATGTCTCATGTAAGTTGCTCTTGTATTTTGGTTATAATTTGAAAAATTCTAATATTTTTTTCAGACAAGATATGTTTGAAGGGAGTGACCCTACCGGTCGGAAGAGCGAGACGGAATGCTCCTCCGTCTCAAAGGAAGGTCTTCCAGCGAGGCTGTTGTCGTGCCTCGCAGGCCGAGACCCATCTATTATTGTTGGAAATTCGTATATATTCTTTGTACGTTTCGGGAAACGCTTGCGACATCAATTATTGCACAGCGCCATCTATTGGCTTGTAAGTGTTCCACTACATGTTTACCAAGATTTACATATATTTATTTATGCGGTTTCAATAGAGTCAGGTATTTGCCTGTTTTTAGCGCGATTTTTGTACGGCGCCGGCATTTTGAGGTGTACCGTAGACACATGAAGCTTCATAGAGTTGGACTGCGAGAATGACTTGCTACAGTGCGGACAGGAATATGGCTTCGCGCCCGTATGCACCTGTTAACCAAAATAATTAAGTGACACCAAATTATACGGAACCTCTGTATAACGATTTTCTCGATATAACAGATTGTTATATATCTTTCAGAAACGACCGTAAGAGTTAATACAAAACATACTTTCAAATATACTTTTGTCGAAACCTATTTATAACGAATTTTAAATTATTTGGGGGCGGGGGGGGATAGACAGTATAATTAACCTATGCTGCAACGGAGAAAGAATACTAAATCCTGGGGCCTGGCGGCCTGTCATAAGACGCTACAAAACAAACCATAGCCAGCTCTGATCTAGTAGAGTATTCCGCCATAACAACCTTAAGTTGTGTTCCAGCATTAGTGGTCAAGGCCCAGTTCATCTACGAGTCCGACAGTACATTGGTAGCAGCTTTAGTGTTGCAAATGTTCATAGGCCACGGTAACCACTTTCCATCACAGTTGGGCCGTCAGCCTGTCCATTGTACTCCATCAATAAATAAAAAAAAAAGACAAAAAATAACCTCTATATAACGATTTCTGTGAACCTTTGCATAAATTATTCTGCCAATCTATCTAAAAAGACTTACTACAATATATTTGTTTGCTATAACACAATCCAATAACTTAAAGTTTCATAATAAATTAATGTTTAGCCTTGTAAGGTAAAAAAAATATTAAAATGCATTCTTTATCATGTGTTTTACTTTTTAATATTAGTTTCCTCCTGATATGTTTGAAACTTTTTTCCTAAAATGAGGTAAACAATAAAAAATATTATTTATAAAAAACAAAAAAATCTTTTCAGCTGAACTCTTCATTACATTTCGCAAAAAACGTAACCAGTGGAAAAATTCAGAATTTTACCATTGCCCAACTGCCCAACATGAGAGTAGCTAAAAAGCTCACGACACGAACGGCTGTGTTGCCGACATTCCAGGTTTTAAACTTGCCAAAAATAACCTCTACATAACAAACCTCTTTGTAACAAATTACTCCGTATAACGAATATTTTCTAATCATCTTCAGATTTTTTATATCGAGGCGTTACACTGTTCTATTATTGTGTCATTCTCGGTCGTACGTATAAAATTAAAAAATTCTCACGCGATTGTGTCTGTTGAGGCCGGCTTTGTGTTTGAAAGCTTTCGGACACTGCGTGCACTTGAAGGGGGCTTCACCCGTATGCGTCCGAACATGAATCTGAAGAAGAAAAAACATCGTAAATCTCGAACGTATAGTCGACTTTGGAAACTCGTCCTTTTGGAAATGAGAAAGAAAGAAAGAAAACATTTATTTGCAGAATAATCTCTTCTTCTCAAAGCTGCCACACATGTTATAGTGGTACTCTCTCTGTCCACGCAGTCAGTGTATGCAACACCCTGCAGACCATCCGAGATAGTTCATCGGAGAGCAGTTTCAAAAGCAAGTCAATCTAGTCTATATTTTACATTATACTAGCGACCCCGGCAGACGTTGTCCTGCCTTAAAAAAATAAAAATTCTAGAACCCGATCTCAGAGCCACCTACCGGTTTTAATTGCGAATCTAAACCATCCGGGTACCCACTCAAACACACAAAAACAAAATCACAAAAATCGCTCTAGGTGATTAGGAGGATTCCAAAACCCGATCTCAGCGCCACCTACCGGTTCTAATTGTGAATCTAAAAGAGTAATATATATTTTTTTATTCTAAGTCATGACAAAATAAGATTAAAAATCTTGCCAAAAAAATTAAAGTTTATAATTAACAAATAAAAATAGGGGTTGATCGTAGAGGGGTGAAAATTTAGGGTTGTATGTATTTTTGTATGTTGTATCATTAAAAAATAGAAATTAAAAATTTTGTCTAAAAAATAAAAAATAAAATTTAGGGGTGGACTACCCCTAACATTTAGTTGGATGAAAAATAGATGTTGGCCGATTCTCATAGATACCGGATAAGCACAAAAAATTTCATCAAAATCGGTCAAGCCGTTTCGGAGGAGTGTGGCAACGAAAACTGTGACACGAGAATTTTATATTACATTATATATGTATTTATTTTATTTAGGATTTTATTTTATCTTATGTCAAGAGCCTTAAGAACAGACGAGCGTGCATGACGAGAGCTATGAATGTCAAAGAAGCGAGTGAGGTGTGTAAGAATAAGCCCGAATGGCGTTCTGTTGCTCGTGCCTACCCCGCAAGGGAACTGGCGTGAAGTTATGTATGTATATATTACATAGTTAATATCGTAAAATATCTTTGTGTATACAACCCTGCCTTTTGCTTCTCCCGTTCTCGGTAGACTCATAGGTTTGCTGGAAGAAAACCCTTTTAGGGTTAAGCTCGCCTTTATACATCACCACTATCTATATATTTTTTTGTAAGTTTTTGTGTAAGAAATAAAAGCTACATACTTGCATTGCTTACACCTTAAAAAATGAAATTCAAAAATATTCTGAAAATTCGTACGCCGCATTTTCAATGCAAACCTTCCTTTTAATTTAAAAACTATTTAATTTATAAACAATAATACAGTCCTACATAAAATAAGCAGTATAAATATTTTGCTGTTTGAAGTAGATTAAAAATAGTAAATTATATTTTAAAAAATACAAGTGAGCGAGGACTGCGCCCGAATGCGGCCGATTAAAGACGGTTACAAGACCTCCTATTTTTAAAATATAAAACTTGAGAGGTGTCAAGGGACACCCGGATGGAACGAAGTTCCTTTCGATTAATTTTATTTTTTATTATTTACAAAAAACCTGTATACACTCAACAAAAATAATCGTCGCGACACCACACACGACACACTGTTCAATGCGAAATAGAAATGAAAATATCTGGCTTGCTTTCTATAAGAGAGAGAGAGACAGACAGACAGACAGAGAAACATGCGACGCCGCACAGCTTACAGTAGCTTACTATAGCAAAAAGTGTCGTGACAACTTTTCCTAAGAATTTTTTCCGTCTAGCCCCCTTTCACAACGCGCGATAAGGAACGACGTTCCAATAGCGTGCATTATACTAATGGATATGGTTTCTGTTACGACATCCCGTCACATTCCCGGAAACATTTCCTCTTCCAGCCTAATTCGGCCGTTACTAACCAGAGGGCGCTGCGCACACACATGCATTTCATTGGCCGAGCCGAATATTTCAATGGCTGCCTAAATATAATAGATAAACAGTCCAAAACCGTCAGAAAACTACTGCCATCTGTGTTTGTGTAAATCCAGGGCTCGCGAATCCGGCCAAGATCCTGAATAATTCCTTACTCAGTTCCAATGATGGTAAGCGTTCTTTTTTGTTCTGATCGGTTCACTAGGATTTGCGAGGCGGCATCAGGTCTAATAGAGAATCAGGGTTCGCTCCGGCTACGTAGTCATTCATACCTTACCAGTTTCAGATCTTATTTCATTGAATTAAATTTCTAAATTGCATAGTATCAATAAACACACCCGGCACACTATACCTGCAAACTCTGATAGATCCTGAAGGACTTCGGGCATTGGGTACATTGGTACGGCTTCTCGCCGGTGTGCGTCCTCTGATGGTACAAAAGCATTGTTTTCGTCTGAAATACAAATACGAAAATGAATGTATTTATCTCAAAATGGACTTTTAAGATTAATTAATGAAAGTCATGAGTCTACCACCGCTTCTAAAGCAATTTGGCCAAATTCAAACTAAGGCGGGGTCACTTCAGTGATCGATACAAAATTCATTTTTTTTTTTTTTGGAGCTGGTCCCAGCTGAATAGCTGCAGATGGCTGTTTCAGCGATACCGGACTTTGGGGGCTTCACGACTCCGTGGGAGCGGAGGCGTTCAGCCCGGGAGCAGCACGCTCGCGGAGGCACCTCCTGTGAGGTTCGACCTCGGCTCGACCGCTGCGGGGGATTGACTCTATATTGGGAATTAGCCGTTAAAGGCTGAACGAGCTAAGCCAACAGGCTGAAATGATTGTTTTGGGGACCAATTATCGACTCCGCCGGCGGAGCCGATCCTAGTCTATCGTTACTACCGCTTCGCAACGTGTTATAGCTGGAGGAGAAGAAGCGGCGGAAGAAACTCTCCAGCAACACGCCTATGCTAATCTACAAAATTCATTGATATTTGCTTACATACTTATATTAAGCAAAATGCAAACCATACCGCGATCTATTGTTTGACTAGCGCCATCTATCGAAGTACAAAATAACTTTTGCTCAAACTTTGTACCCCTTTTTACGAAAATTGCGCGGACGGAGGAGTATGAAATTTCGCACACTTTTAGTTTATATAGAGAAGAAGCGACGAATGCTATTTTTTTAAAATTATGCGTAAAAAATACATTAAATCAATAAAATAAAAAAAACATTACACACACTACCATGTATTTGACACACACACGCATATATACCCTTTTGTTTATTGCTCAAGTCAAATTAACAGTGTAGCCTTGGCGAAATCTTTAACAACAGAACCTTAATAATGTTCAAACTTATAATTTCAATTAATTATGGTCGAATTTCGACCAATAGTTTTATCAATTACCTCATTAAAAAAAAAAAAAAAAAAAAAATTAAGAAAAATCTAAGCGTGGACCAAGTCGCGGGCATATCTAGGATATATATTGAATAATAAAATATCACTCACAATAGATTTAACGCCGCATATCTCGCACACCCACTCCTGCCTCTTCGCGGCCATCTGCTTTCTGTCCCTCTTCAGCTTGCCAACGTGGAAGCGCTGGTAATGGACGGCGAAGGTGCGCTCGTTCGAGAACGACCTGTTGCACTGCAAGTATCAATGAACAACTGAAAGCTCTGAACATTACATTATTAGAATATATAATAAAATAAAATAAAAAAACTTTTTTTTTTTTTTATTGAAGGAGTTCAGCAGACAGGCAGACGGCCCACTTGATGGAAAGCGGTCACCATCGCCTATGGACATTTGCAACAGCAAAGGTGCTACAAATGCGCTGCTGCTCTCTTAAGGGAGACTGGAACCTGGTCACTGATGCCGGAACACAACTCAAGGTTGTTATGGCGGCATGCTATAGACCGGGGGTGGTAGCCATCCAGTCGGGCCAATGCCCTACCACAAACGCTGAACTCCTGCAATAAGAAAAATAAAAAAACTTTTTCAAATTAAGTTTACTAAAAAAGGTACGGAACTAAGAGTCTGTAGAAAATTTTTATAATAAAACAATTAATTTGAGTTTTCCAGAGCATTTTGTCGCGGCCACAGTCTGCTCGGCTCTATTAACATATAAAATTGTGAAAATGTTTATATAAATTTTGTGTAATTAGGGTAAGCTGGGGCTGAAGTCCCTAAATATATTAAATAATAATAAAAAAAAAACTAATAGAAAAAAGCTACTACAGTGTAACGGAGTTCCTAAATGATAGGTGATAAGATAGAACGTTAAGCGTGTAAATATACAGCGTAACCTCTATATAACGACACTTAAGAGACTGTGTATTTTATGGCGTTATAGTTTTTTTTTTTTTTTTTTTTATTGCAGGAGTTCAGCAGACAGGCAGACGGCCCACTGGATTAAAAGCGGTTACCATCGCCTATGGATATTTGCAACACCAAAGGAGCTACAAATGCGCTGCTGCTCTCTTAAGAGAGACTGGAACCTGGTCACTAATGCCGGAACACAAAGGTTGTTATGGCGGCATACTCTAGACCAGGGGTGGTAGCCATCCAGTCGGGCAAATACCCTACCACCTGGCTGTGGGTTGTTAAGTCGCCTCTTACGACAGGCCGCCCGGCCAACGGAAATTGTATTCTTTCTCCGTTCCTGCACGGATAAAGAGTTGTCGTTAAATGGAGGGAAGTCTGTTATTTTTGTCTGACGTCTTCTGCTTGCTGCACCGATAATTTTGTTATACTTTTTTTATTTATATCTTGCGATATTGAGGCGTTGTTGGCGACGTTAAGTACACCGCAAAATTTACTAGACGAAACGGGACGCACAGTTTAAATTTTGACAGATTCAACGGTTCAAAGGATTCTCCCCCCGTCTTCAAAATCTCAGTGTTAGACGTAATACACGAAATTAGCTATTTTCAAATTTTTCATTTCAATACTACCTTAAGAGTATCTCCATCATATTCAGGCGTCGCGGTGATAAAGGAAGTACTTAGAAATTTCGCTATGCATGATGTCGACAGTCGAGTTTATTACGGGCTACGATAATTAAGCGATAAAAGAACCTACACAGCTGCGTAGTTTTTACTAATTTTGGCAACTTAAAAGGTACTATTTATTACTTAATTGTTGTCGTTATTAAGAGTGGGTGTAATGTTATATAGAGTGTATCATTTTTTTTTTAAGGCGGGGGAAACGCATTTCGCATAGTACCGGGTCCTTTGCTAGGGATTGGACCATAGTCGATTATGGAGGCATTCCCCTGCGGGCAATCCAAACACTAATCGACCGGCTTGTGTGGAGACTCGAAGACTCAATACTCCACTAAAACCACCCTCCTCCCATGTAGCTCGCGCTTATGGCAGGAAGAGCGTGAGACTTGGAACGTAGTTACGCCCACGCTGATTTCAGCGCATCAGAGCTTGAGAATGCCCCGGGAGAAGCAAACTCACTTCATCAACAGGGGTGAAGACTCCTCCGCTCCCTAGATGCTGGAGGACCCCTGCATCGGTATTTTCAAGGAGGGAAGTCATGCGCATATCTGCGACTGACGTCGGTACCCACGAGGCGCATGCGCACTTGTACCTTTCCCTATCTCGTTCTGAGACCTCCTTTTGAGACATAACAGCCTCGTAGAAATTGCCCGCACCCACCCAATGATCATCGCTCTGCAGCATGGCTTGCACCAGAGGACCTACTATTGTCTCGAGTTCAAACCTCTGGGGTACCCATGCTGCGCAATCGACTAGCGTATAAAACGCCGTGTCTTGTGCACCAGATGGAACACAAACTTTTTTTTTTTTTTAGCCAGGTGAAATCCGCTTGAGGACCATAAGCCGCGACAAGGGCAGAACCTTGGGGGGATAATTCGCGACCCGTGTGTAGGATTCGCATGCTGTTGCCACCCCCGGTTAGGGATACCCACTAAAACCCCTGGGTGCTCCGTCCTTCGCCTTATGCCAGGGCTACGGGTATATGACCTAGCCTCTCCGCAGCCCTGGCAGATGGAACACAAACTAAACCAACCGAAGCCAAGTGATTTCGACGCTTAACGGAGTTTGTCGTTAAATCGAGGGACGTTACATGGAGTTTACACTGTATTTATAATACTTGTACCATATAGCTATTATTAGAGACATATGTAAATTTAAATTGCATTATTTTGACCTTGTTGCGTTTGGTTTTGTTTGTAAAAACTGAATTATGTTAGTGTATTTCTAGTATAAGTATAGATATAAGGCCAACACTGCACATGCACTTCCTCACAATACCAGCATGTAACAGATACACTCTACATTAGTATAAGTTTAGTATTAAAACTAGAATAAATTAATATAATAAATTATTCTTAAGGTACACCACAACATAAAAATCACTAAATTAATGTCACACACAGTAACAAGAATAAACAATAAGCGTGTATGGAGTCTAAAATTTTTCATAGAAATTAAGTAGTAAGAAAAGGTACGTAACTCGAGTCCATAGAGATGTTAATAATAATAATAAAAAATAAAAAAGTAAAAGTTAGTGATTATTCCAACAGCGTTTTAATTGGTATCCCGCAAATACGTAACAATACATACAAACTGACAATCCACCGAATCGTCCTTTTGGTGCCCTTTCAAATGTACTCTCAAAGAATCGTCATCATCGAAATGATCACCACATTTCACGCAAGGTCTGTAAAGGACAAAGAAAATATTTATTTATTTAATTAATTAATTAATTTAATTGATTACTTTAATTAATTAATTTAATTGATTAATTTAATTAATTTAATTTATTAATTAATTTAATTATTTAACTTAATTTAATTAATTAAGTTAATTAATTGAATTAATTAATTAATTTAAATAATTAATTAAATTAATTAATTAATTTAAATAATTAATTTAAATAATTAATTAATTTAATTATTTAACTTCATTTAATTAATTAAGTTAATTAATTAAATTAAGTTAATCAATTAAATTAATTTAATAACTTAATTTAATTAATTAATTAAATTAATTGATTTAATTAATTAAGCTAATTAATTAATTTATTTATTTAATTTGTTTGGGAAACATAGAATAATTAATATTCTTAAATATAAAACATAATAATTAATACATACAATTAATCAATCAAGTTTCGACTAAAAAATAATTTATATAATAAAAATAAAAATTGGCTCAAATATTTAATGCAATTTCCTGCGTTGGGGCGGCCTGTCGTAAGAGGTGACTAAACAACCCACAGCCAGGTGGTAGGGCATTTGCCCGACTGGATGGCTACCACCCCTGGTCTAAAGTATGTCGCCATAACAACCTTGAGTTGTGTTCCGGCATCAGTGACCAGGTTCCAGTCTCCTTTGAGAGAGCAGCAGCGTATTCGTAGCACCTTTGCTGTTGCAAATGTCCATAGGCGATGGTAACCGCTTACCATCAAGTGGTCCGTCTGCCTGTCTGCTGAACTCCTACAATAAAAAAAAAAGAATACGGGCGGTCACAAAGCCTTCCAATCTCAAAACACCGCTATCCTACATTCACGGACATTAATTTAAATCTTATTTCATTGAATTATAGAAATAGAATTAAAAAGCAAAACATAATTCCTTCATCCATTAAATTAATGAAATCATTTCAATCGCATATAAAAGTCCCAGACGCAACTAGTTTAAGATAAATATAACTACGGTTCAACAATTCTGACGTTTCGGCTATCTCTCAGTAGCAGCGATCACGGAAAACACCCTGTACATAGATACATCTTATCCGTGCAGGAACGGAGAAAGAATACAATTTCCTGCGTTGGGGCGGCCTGTCGTAAGAGGCGACAAAACAACCCACAGCTAGGTGGTAGGGCATTTGCCCGACTGGATGGCTACCACCCTTGGTCTAAAGTATGTCGCCATAACAACCTTAAGTTGTGTTCCGGCATTAGTGACCAGGTTCCAGTTTCCCTTAAGAGAGCAGCAGCGCATTTGTAACAACTTTGCTGTTGCAAATGTCCATAGGTGATGGTAACCGCTTTCCATCAAGTGGGCCGTCTGCCTGTCTGCTGATCTCCTGCAATAAAAAAAAAAAAAAAAAAATAGTTTTATTATGTGTACTTAAAACGACAAATCTTAAAAAAAATACTAATTAAAGATATTAAAAAAAAATAAAAAAAATTCAATACTGACTTTAATTTGCTATCCGTACAGGACCCTTCGAAGGCGTTGTGTTTATTCACGGCTGCTTTGTTCGCGAACTGTACTTTGCAACTACCGCATTGGAACAATGCTACCTGAAAAGCATATATTTAGAATAGAATATGGTGGTTCGGACATGTGGAAAGAATGCATGTGGAAAGAATGACTAAACAGATATACAATGCAAAATTGGATGGATGCAGAAGTCGTGGAAGGCCACGACACACCTTTCATGATCAAATTGATCGTGTACTAACAGAAGGTGATGTCAGGAGCCTTAAGAACAGACGAGATTGCATGACGAGAGTTATGAATGTCAAAGAAGCGGTGACCTGTGTAAGAGTAAGCCTAAATGGCGCTCTGTTGTTCGTGCCTACCCCGCAAGGGAACTGGCGTGAAGTTATGTATGTATGTATGTATGTAATACAAAAAAGGAAGAACAGTCCAATGTGAACAGTCAACAGCAAAATTAAAAAGAACAGAATAATATATATTTAATTAAAAACTTAGGTAATGGATTTTGACAGATTTTTTAAATATGGCAAGTGATTTCGCTTTTCTGACATCTACGGGTAAAGAGTTCCAAAGGCAAACAGCCTGCACAGCAAAGGATTTGGAGTAAAACGTTGAAGAGTGTGCAGGTGCCGTTGACAGGTGATTATTAGTGGAGCGCAAATTGAGGTTGTTTCACATATAAAGGAAGTTGAAACATTCCTCAAGATAAGGAGGGGTCACGCCAGTTCCCTTGCGGGGTAGGCACGAGCATTCTTTGACATTCATAGCTCTTGTCATGCACGCTCGTCTGTTCTCAAGGCTCCTGACATCACCTTCTGCTAGTGCACGATCAATTTGATCATGAAAGGTGCATCCATCCACTCTTGCATTGTATATCTGTTCAGTCATTCTTTCCACATGCCCGAACCACCGGAGCATAAACATTATACAATATAGTAATTTGAGAAGATGAGCCTTCCGGCGAAGTGAGATAGGCTCGAGCTCTTTGAGATACTCAGAGACGTGGTCATATTATGGTCCTACCATATCAACCCTAAAATAGAATGGAATAGAATCCAAAACACTGTATTGTTCACCAAATAAACGATTACTGAATGAATAATTACAATAATTTCACAGCAAAACAAAAGGCACCCTTATCGCTTAAAGCGATCTCTTCCTGGCAACCTGATTGAGAGAATTATTTTAACAACTTATGTCTAGATATAATTAAATTAAAAAGAAGTAATCCTGGATATCATATAGCCGCAGAATCCTAGCCAAGACAAGTAAAACGAGCCCAAACACGACGGGTCTACCTTGTTTAGTACAGGAGTTCCTATGGCCACATTCAGACTCCATCATCAGATCAGCTGGTAACATATTATTGCATTGTCACGCGATATACGTATGCGTGCAAAATTTCAGCTCAATCGGAAACCGGGAAGTTGGTCAAATTTAACTCGCAAGATTCCACCCAAACTTACATACGTACATCCGTTGCAAGTTAAATAGAAGCTTGTAAAACGGAAGAACAGTACAATGTGAATAATAAACGGCAAAGTTAAGAAGAACAGAATAATATATATTTAAACTAAGGTAATGGATTTTGACAGATTTTTTTAAATATGGCAAGTGATTTAGCTTTTCTGACATCTACGGATAGAGTTCCAAAGGCAACGAAGGAATTCGAGTAAAATGTTGAAGAACATGCAGGTGTCTTTCACAGGAGCATGGAGTGTGTGATGTATGAAGGAAGTTGAAACCTTCCTCAAGGTAAGAAGGAGTGTAAGGTATAAATAGTGTACGATACATTAAATGTAGAAGATGAGCATTCCGGCAAAGTGCGAATGGCAGCTACTTGAGTTTTTTGCAACATTCAGAAAGCAGTAGTACTAAACCTGAAGTAAGCTTTTGGACGGTTACCGACCTTACTCTCCCTATGCGCTTTCTTCTTATGCATACTCAAGCCGACCTCGCTGATGAAACTCTCCCCGCACTCGTCGCAGGTGTGGTCGTGTTGGGACGGATGCTGCGTCCGCAAATGCGTCAAGTGCGTCGTGGACTTGTTGAAAATCGCACCGCACACGTTGCAAACAAACTTGAAACCGTTGTGCCAATTCTGATGCTCTTTCGCTTTGTGCAAATTCCGCGAGATGTTGCTGCATAGTCTAACAAATATGAGATACAATATCTATCTATATTAATATTATAACCATTTGAATATTTTCAAAAATGCTTTAACAATATTTTTTTTATTTTATTTGCAGACAAACACACATTGTATATGCCCAAGTTACACTTGTAGACCAGGATAGACCGTTTTTGAAAAAAAAAAAATATATAGTAGGATGAAACCCGTTGGAAAAGGAAGAGAATACAACAAAAACGAAAGGGAAAATAATTTACTTTAATAAGTTAGGGTGAGTTTTAAGGGTGAAAAACGCTTTATCTCGATTTCCGACAAAACTACAAGTCCTATGGAATTAACGTTAAATGTCAGTTGTAAGTAACAACAAACGGAAACAAAAAAATGTTCGTAAAATGAAAACTACTGGGCCAAAGTATGTTCAATTTTTAAGGGACCAAATGGCAACTATTCCGCATCAAACTATACAAGAATCACGTAAATCGGATCATAACTCTCAGAGTAATCGGTG
Organism: Dendrolimus kikuchii; assembly: GCA_019925095.2. Lineage (NCBI taxonomy): Eukaryota > Metazoa > Arthropoda > Insecta > Lepidoptera > Lasiocampidae > Dendrolimus > Dendrolimus kikuchii. Next base: position 38,757,493 of record CM034387.1, read on the forward strand.
TACATATGGAACGGAATGGAATTTTTATCATAAAAAATGTTCATAAAATGAAAACTACTGGACTGGATGGCTACCACCTCTGGTCTAGAGCATGCCGCCATAACAACTTTGAGTTGTGTTCCGGCATTAGTGACCAGATTCCAGACTCACTTAAGAGAGCAGCAGCACATTTGTAGCACCTTTGGTGTTGCAAATATCCATAGACGATGGTAACCGCTTACCATCAAGTGGGCCGTCTGCCTGCCTACTGAACTCCTGCTATAAAAAAAAACACTATGCATAAACTGAAAAGTGGCCGAAACGTCGAAATAAAACCGTTAAACCGTAGTTTTATTATGTATACAAGTCGCGAAAACGTAAGAAAATATTATTAAGTTCAATGTCAGTAAACCATGCATGAAATAGTTTCATTAATGACTCCAAACTAATGTTTAACAATTCTATGGTTTTAGCACTAGTAACCGCGTTTGTATCATCGGAAAAAACTATAAAATTAACACCCGGAATATTATTGTTTGTGTAATCTAAGACATCATTTGAGAATAAAATAAATAGAACTGGGCCAAGTATCGAACCCTGCGGTACACCTGAGCTTACATTTTGCAGCTCAGAGTTACACGAGATTTCAGTGTGTTTAACTGATACGTACATTTTTCGGTTTTTTAAATAAGAACCAAATCTCACTATATCTCACCAGGGTGGGATCGGAAAATCGCGTAAAACAGCTCACGTAATCAATGGACGCTTTCTTGACAACTGTCATAGTATTTTAATTCGGTGCGGCCGTCTAGAAAATATTTCGTAATACCTGCAAATATATTTCCTCTTGTGTGAAACGAGTATGTGAGCCTTCAATGCTCTTACATCGGGCCACCTTGTATTACAAATGTCGCATACCATCGGACCAGTACTCTGGAATCCAAAAAAAAAAAATTCTCAAGATTTAATGTGGTAGAGCAGGGATTCTAAGTGATCGATATCGACCCCAGGGGGTCGAAATCGGTTTCCCAGGCGTCGACATAAACGAGAACTGATTCTGGAAGCCGACGAGGTCTAAAAATCGACCCATATTAATTAAACACGAGTTCTTATTTGACACTTTCAAGATACTGTATAAGTTGTTATGCTTTACAAATGTCTTTTTCAAAAAGGTCATTACCTACTTAAGTATTTTTACATAATTTCTATGAATATATTATTTTTTTTTTATTGCAGGAGTTCAGCAGACAGGCAGACGGCAAATGTCCATAGGCGATGGTAACCGCTTTCCATCCAATGGACCGTCTGTCTGTCTGCTGAACTCCTGCAATAAAAAAAAATTATATGTAGGAGGATCTTCAGAAAATGTTCTTCAGTGGAGCTTAGTTTGAATTTGAAACTTACCGGATCATGACGAACCATATGATTCTTATATGTGCCTTCAGTGACAAATCCTTTGAAACAATATTCACATTTATAGTACGAACTTAAATAATTATATGAACACTTCCTATCTTCTACTTCTTTAATTTGCTCTTCTTTACTCAATACCACTATATCAATCTCCGTACTAATACTTTCTGTACTATCTTTTAATTTCTTTTTCTTTACATTTCTACTACTGTCTTTCTTCTTCCTTGACAATGGTTCTTCATCACTACTTACTTCAGATCCATTTAACAAATCATTCGTGCCCACTGTTACTATATTATCTATAATAATATTATCTATTTGAATTATGGAATTATTTCTAACACCGTTCAGTAAAACATCTCCTAAGTTCGAATAACCATTTTTATCATCTACATGTATATCATTATCATCGGCATAACTATTCTTATCGTCTATTTCTTCATTCTTATCATGCATATATCTATATTTATCATCTATGTCTTCAACTTTATCATCTTTAAATACATTCTTATTATCTACAAAGTCGTTGTTATATATGCTGTTTCTGTGATAATCATTAAAATCATGTTCGAGTTTTATAGGTGGTATATCTACAACGTCTGCATGGAATATATCATATGATGGATGAACGTGTGTTTTAACATCAGAACTCTTTAACAAATCCAATGATGACTGCAATCAAAATATTTTATCTCTTTATATGTAGGCTCAATAAAGTTTAGAATAGTTTCCTAGGGTAAGAATTGTGGTGGAAGTGTTTCCTGTGGTGATGTTCGATCAGGTGTTCTTGAGGTGTGAGAGAAATCAAACTAAGTTTTTGGTTTTAACTATTTTACATGGTTATATTGTTCACACACAAAATGTACATATATATAATCTACACATGCTAAGTCACAAAACGTGGACTGGTATGTATTGCAAGACAAGACCGATCTGTTGCAATATTCGGGTAAGACTGCCGAACGCGCGCCGTAGTAGCCCGAGCACAATACTGCTGACAGAATGAGCTGTATCACCACAGAATAATCCCAGAAAAGTTCGAGAACTTACCATAAACAAGTTAAAAAAATTAGCAATGCAACATTTGTGCGAGTAGACTTATTATATTACGAATGCTTGTCTAGAGGACCACATTAAATAGGAATGATCGCTATTAAGCTGTTTCAGTCAATCCTCGTATTAGTTCAAAATATATGCAATCTATACTAATATTACAAAGAGGTAGTTTGTGAGTTTGTGACATTGTAGGGGGTTATCTCTGGATGTACTAAACCGATTTTAAAAATTCTTTTAGTGTTGGAAAGCTACGTTAACAGGGAGTGTCATAGGCTATATAACATGACGCTATATACCACGGGACAGGACAGATCGCGGATGAAACCGCGCCGGGTCCTAGTACATAATAATTATAAATAGTTCCAGTCTCCCTTAAGAGAGCAGCAGCGTATTGTTAGCACCTTTGGTGTTGCAAATATCGATAGGCTATGGTAACCTCTTTCCATCAAGTGGGCCATCTGCCTGTCTCCTGTGACAAACCTTTACATACGGCAACTATTCACTATTTACATTTGAATGCGAAGAAAACAAAGGTTATGGTGTTTGAAAGAGAAGAAACCAGAACGAATGCAAGGATATTGGTCGATGATGTTATGCTGGAGCAAGTGAAGGAGTTTGTATATCTTGGATGTGCTTTTAGCAGGGATGGAAGGTACACCGCTGATATAGAAAGAAGAGTGAATTTGGGGAATAGTTTAAATGGAGCGTTAGGTAAACTTCTAGGCGCTAAGAACCTCAGCCAGAAGGCCCAGCTCGCCGTACACAACGCGGTGCTGGTACCTACGCTCGCGTATGGAAGCGAGAGTTGGGTATGGAAGAAAGAGCATGAAAGTAGAGTAAACGCGGTCGAGATGCGAGCACTGCGCAAAATCTGCGGAGTGACGCTCGCGGACCGCGTTCGTAATACCGAAGTAAGAAAGAGAGTTGGTCTGAAAGAGTGTCGGGGTGAAGGTAAGGAAAGGAATGCTCCGGTGGTTCGGGCATGTGGAAAGAATGCATGATGAAAGAATGACTAAACAGATATACAATGCAAAAGTGGATGGATGCAGAAGTCGTGGAAGGCCACGACACACCTTCCATGATCAAATTGATCGTGTACTAGCAGAAGGTGATGTCAGGAGCCTTAAGAACAGACGAGCTTGCATGACAAAAGTTATGAATGTCAAAGAGGCAAGTGAGGTGTGTAAGAATAAGCCTAAATGGCACTCTGTTGATCGTGCCTACCCCGCAAGGGAACTGGCGTGAAGTTATGTATGTATGTATGTAACTATTCATCAATTTACTTACTTGATTATATTTCGAGAGTGTATTCCTTAACAAATACTGTGACTTCAGACACTTCTCTTTAAATTGTGAAAATTTCAGCAACAATGAGGTGCAGTATACACAAATGTAATGGGGCAAAAAGTCTGGGACTGTTACCTGAAATAATTTAAATAGACCTTATTTTAATACTAGAGTAGAGATTAGAATTTATCTGTGCAGGAACGGAGAAAGAATACAATTTCCTGTAGCCCGGCGGCCTGTCGTAAGAGGCGACTTAACAACCCACAGACAGGTGGTAGGGCATTTGCCCAACTGGATGGCTACCACCCTCTAAAGTATGTTGCCATAACAACCTTGAGTTGTGTTCCGGCATTAGTGACCAGGTTCCAGTTTCCCTTAAGAGAGCAGCAGCGCATTTGTAGCAACTTTGGTGTTGCAAATGTCCATAGGCGAAGGTAACCGCTTTCCATCAAGTGGACCGTCTGCCTGTCTGCTGATCCCCTGCAATAAAAAAAATGAACTAGACTAATTGTTGTCATTGGGCATATGGATAATCCAATGAATGAAGGGAAGCAGTTTTTGTACTTAATATTGCATAATATCTTAATTTAAGTTTCAATAAACAAGCAACTTGCAGAGTATGTTGTATATATATAGAGAAGGTGGCAACGTTCCTCAGTGGGGGAACTCTGAACACCTCTAATTATTTCCATGACACAACAATTCAGTCAACCACTGAATTCAGGATGCCACCATTTCCTGGAGCTTTTATGCTGCTGAACAATGCAACTGTTCTCTAGAACATTTATTCCGGATACAACAATGATCTGGAGTGAATTTCCCGCCGAGGTTTTCCCTCTGCTGCGCTACAACATGAGGTTGTTTAAGAAGGATGTTATAAAATTTCTTAGAGGCCAGCAACGCCGCAGGTGTTGCAAATATAAGTAACGGTAACCTTTCATCAAGTAGGCCATCTGCCTGTTTGCGTGTTTCAGGAGAGAGAAAAAAAAGAATTGTTTTCAGGTTGGTGTTAAATTCCCCTTAAAAAAGTTAAAAACGAGCGGTGTATGAACTTAACCCATTGACAGACTTAGCCACCCTGACTATAAAGTAAGCAACTAATGTTTTTATATAAATTTTTTATTTTAGACATTTGATATATTTCATTGTTTTATTTCTATGGTTATGTTCCATTGGAAGTCATGGAAGGCCACGACACACCTTCCATGATCAAATTGATCGTGTACTAGCAGAAGGTGATGTCAAGAGACTTAAGAACAGACGAGTGCGCATGAGAAGAGCTATGAATGTCAAAGAAGCAAGTGAGGTGTGTAAGAATAAGCCTAAATGGCGCTCTGTTGTCCGTGCCTACCCCGCAAGGGAACTGGGTGTGAAGTTATGTACATACATGTTCCATTGGACACTCACAAGGACCACATTCACAACCGCGATTTTGCCATTCCATTTGCTTGTCGGCATTATAATTGTAAACCCAAGTGGAACGGTAATTCGATCCACCTCTTGACATGGGTCCTTGTGAGCATTGTGTGATACAAAATGATGACGTCATTAGTGATATTTTCTCCAGGACCAAAACGACAGCAGTCACCATATGGAAGGCGACAGCAGTCACCATATGGAAGGCGTTGTGAGCTACTAATGGAGAGTGCTGTATATTTTAATATAATTATAATTAATTGACTTATGTCTATAAATTTGTTGTAATCTTTTTTTTTAGTTTAACACATAGTCATATATTTGTATAACCATGAGTAGGTCAAGTACAGTAAGAACATTTGACTTTGTTACCATCTTACGTACAACTATTAACTGTATTTTTGCTAATAAAGATTCATTCATTCATATAAAACTTATAGATGTTCCTCTCTACTCACCATTTTAGATTCACTACTGAAATAACTCTTTTAGTGAAAGCTTCAACAATAATAGTTCAGTAATTATTCATATAAGCGTTCCATTTAACTCATCACAGTAAATAATAAAACTATGTTTTAGCGGTTTTAAGCATGGTAATTTATTTAATTTCGGTTATTTTGACTTCTCGAACACTTTTCAGTGGCTGTGATCACAGAAGACAAAGAAGACGATTTTCAATTAGATTTGTTAAAGTTTTATTTAGCCTATGGCCAACTTGTTCATTTTAATTTTGTTTATGGTTATTATTTACTCTATGGGAGAGCCAAATTTAATTTACCACCGCGGAGTTTTTAGCGGGAACTGAAAGGGGACGTTGCGATGTGCAGTTTTATTTTCTAAAACTGTGTAAAATCACTCTAAAACGAACAATAGTTTTGTAGGATATTGATAGTTTTTGAGTAGTAAAAGGTGTTTTTGTGAGAAATGTGAACTGTATAGTCAAATGTAGCCTTTCGAGTTTTCACATGAACTCCGTTGAATGGTGTGGATTGTAGCCTACAATACAACTGCGCCTGCCTTAAAGGCCTAGTTGCAAAGCCATAAACTTAAAAAAAAATTACCACCGCTTCACAACATGTTATGGCTTGAAGAGAAGAATGTAGTTTTATTATAAATACAAGTCGCGAAAACTTAAGAAAATATTATCATCACAGTAAAGGTTGGAAATAGAATAATTTCACATACTTTATTTTTCATTATTATAAAGTATGGTTAGCAACCCTTACCATACTGCAACCAGAGGCCTGAATAATACCACTTCGGGGGGCCTTTAGCTATCAAGGGAGCAAAGGAGTCATCACCCCCGCTGACGAAGTGAATGTGTTCCGATTCCCGGGGCACATTCAGGCACTTTTTGCGCTGTATCGGACTGGGCGTAACTACGTTCTAAGTCTCAGCGTTTCCTTCATAAAAAGCGCGGGGCACATGGGAGGAGGGTGGTTTTAGTGGGTAGTGGGTGTTGCCCGTGCCACTTCTCTGAGTCTCCACACAAGCTGGCTTGATTATTGTTCGGATTGCCCCTTGTCAAAGGAGAAAGCTTTCATGATCAACTGTGGTCTAATCCCTTGCAAAGGACCCAGTATTCTGCGTAAATAGCATTTCACCCACCTTAAAAAAAAACCTGCAACCAGAGGTCTCAGTTTCGATTCTCAGCATGATTAATTAATTAATCGAACTTTCCGCTTTTCAGTACTATGGTCTGGGTGTTTGAGATCAGTCCGAGAGTGATCTATTGTATGTTATCCATTGTAAACAACGGAGAGTTCACTCACGTGACTCACTATGCGAGGAATCGAACCCAGTGACTTAGGTCAACAGACGCAGTAAAACATAAAAACCATCAATAAAGTAAAATTAATAAAGTACTTACTTTCGTATTTATCAAGCTTTCAAATACATCTTTTACTCGATATTTGTACATATCGTACATTTTCACATTGGTTATAAGACAAACGCGACACGATATTATTTCTGAAGTAATATTCATTTTACTTTATCAAAAATCATCTTTTTAATCACTCATGTATAGCAAAATGCATTTATTTTACACTACAGGGACAAACTACAATGGATACTATGTAAAACAAACTACTATGGATACTACCACAAACTACTATGGATACAAAATTGCTACGTATACCTACTCAAACAAAACCATCCAAATACAAAACCACAGACTACTAGAGGATAAACAAATTTTAACAATATTTAAGCCTTGGCAACTAGGCCTTTAAGCCAGAAGGATAGACAATATTTTTTAAGTTTAAGGCTTGGCAACTAGGTCTTTAAGCCAGGCGCCGTTGTATTGTAGACATGGACCTCTATAATAGGGACGCGACATATTGTTCTATACGTACAATTGCTTATACAAATAGCATCCATTTTGAAGGCACACACATAAACATATATCTATCTCGTTCTTACTCAGCACTGTAGCTCGCAGGAAAACAACATAACAGTATTTCAGTGCGTACATAAAGTGGAACATGAATATACGTAAATACCTAATGAGGCCGAAAATCCGCCATGTTTAGCGCACCAAATGTCATTATCAGTCAGTGCAGCCGGTACTTGTCTTGTCAAAAAGTCGTGGTATAAATAAAAATAACTAATTATCTTTCAATATTTTGCTTGTGATTTAAAATAATTGAAGCCAAATATATATAATTACGTCGCAGATATGCCCGTGTGCAGTGTAATAGGGTGCGGCATAAGAAAAACACCAAATCAGTCATCTTTAACCATACACAGGTACGCTATAAATAACATTAAAAATATTGCTTATTGTTAATGTTGCCGGGAAAATAAAGGAAGATTTTCATTATAATTAGCAAGGTTCTTATGTGCAGTTATAGGTCATGAATGGATTTAACTTATTTAACTATATTTTTACGCTTAAATAATGTTAATTTATTGGCTGGGGTTGTACATTATTTATCGACTTTGATATCGATATAATATGATTGCTTATATAAAATTTCTTATTTTATCATGCTATCCCGCTTAAAACATACAAAAATAATAATTAAAACATATTTTATAGGATCCCAAGAAATGAGCGTATAAAGAAAAACTGGCTGGAAGCCATTGGAATGGAAAATATAAAGCCAAATGCAAAATATATTTATATTTGCTCGCTACATTTTGATGATAAATGTTTCAACAAAACTCTGGATGTGACTCGACTACGAGATGATGCCGTGCCCTTCAAATTTGTAAGAGTAAGTTAATACTGTATATACTTTTATAGTTAGTATTGATATACTTTTTCTTTATTATATACATATTTTAATACATACATATTATTTTACAACTAAACGTGCCATAAAAGGATCAAAATTAATATACAAGTTTTGTATGGTGGGACGATGATCAGCAGGATAGTCGTTGGACTGTCGGCTTATTATATAATTCCTGCTCCGTCTTCGCAATCGAAGGCCTTAATATGTCTTCTCGTGCCTCTCACCCTCATGGAGACTCCTCGTATAATTGAAATTTGTACTTTTTAGTTTTAGCCTTTGATATACTTGTTGCTGCTATATTATTACTGATATGCTAGTTACGACTAGTTGTAGTCTATGTCATTCTCATTCTATATAAGTATTTTAGAAAAACTTATGGGTTTTGTGGCTGTGATTCCATCCAAGAAATGTATTTGCCCAATTTGAATGATAATGTCATAATTTAAGCAAATTTTATGAAAAAAATACTGTGGACACAATTATTCTAAACTAATATTTCAATATTTTGCAGCGACATGCCAGCCAACATAAAACTGGCATATTAAAAGAAAACCAGTTGGAAACAATTCCTGTTTTGGCCGGTCCTGACACCTCTGCCTTGGTAAATGCTGCACATTTAAGGACTCTGCTGTTCCTTAGCTTCAAGAGAAGATGTTAGATTTTGTATATACAGACTCTTTATAGTGAAGCTATTGAACCTACTTAGATAAAAGTAATATGCTTTGACATCTTTAGAGGAATAAACCAAAACTAATGGTGTCACTTCTTTGAATTTTGTATTCCATGTAAAACATCTAAGGTACAAATAAAACTCATATTATAAACTTATGCCTTTATTAGTTTTATTTTAATAAAAAATATTGTAAATTCGTTAATTTTTTAATAATTAAGTGATTTTAGAGCGGAAGTCATAAGGAATAACGTTTGTAATTAAATAAATGTTCTGAAGGTGTTTTGTTTTTTTTATCACGCGGTCCCTTGATAAGTTTAAAATTTGAATCACTCTCACTTATGGTGCAGCACACCTATCTTGAGGTGCGTTGCGGTAATGTGTTACGGACTTTAGAGTCAGCAACACAATTAAAATAGATTGTAATAGAGAGGTAAGTAATTTAGACTACTTACCTCTCTATTACAATCTAATTAATCTGTTTTGGATATCAAGATAAGAGTATGTGTTTTTCTTAGGAAAAACACGTACTCTTATTTTGATATCCAAAACAGCATAGCTAGCTAGCATGCTAACGTTTTATCGCCGACATAAAGCTTCCATCCCTTTCCGGCATATACGCAAGTGCGAGCGAGACGGCAACATACGAAACGACGATAAAATTTAGCATGCTAGAAATGGGCAGATGGCACTGTACTACGCCATATGTTTGTTTTGTGGTTACTGAGTTGTCAAACGACAACTTTATCAAATCAGTGTAGCAACTTTTAAAAATCGTCATATCGTTTACTTGATAAATTTGAAACACGAACTTGTCTTAGATTTCACACATCTAAATCAAAGTATCTTTGCACATAACAATATACTTACTTCCTATTAAAGTATAAATTCTACAAATAATTAATACTCAATAATATTTAAAATAAAATGAGCCAAGGACGTTTATCGATAAAACCTAATAACATTAAAATCTGGGCAGCATTAAAACCGCCATGTTTAGTGGCCAGATGACGTCACAGTGGCACGCATTTTTTATTGACGTTTCATTTCCATAGGTTTCCTACTTCAGTGATTGTAGACTACAATTGACGTCATTCAACGGAGTTCTTGTGAAAACTCGAAAGGCCGCATTTGGCTATATAATTCACATTTCTCGCAAAACCACATCATTACTACTCAAAAACTATTAATACCCTACAACTATTGTTCATTTTAAAGTAATTTTACACATTTTTAGAAAATAAAACTGCACAGCACATGGACCTCACTTCAGTGGCAAAGCACAACGTCTCCTTTCAGTTCCTGCCAAAACTCAGGATAAACAATTTTTTATGGCTTGGCAGCTAGGCCTTTAAGCTAGATCTTAGATTCAATGTAGTTTCTTTATTTTCTTATTTCTGTGTGTAGCACAGATGAACTGTAGGTAATCAGCTAGTGCCATTCAACGGAGTTCTTGTGACTTCTCAAAAGGCCACATTTGTCTATACAGTTCACATTTCTCACAAAACACATAATTACTACTCAAAATTATCAATATCCTAAAACTATTGTTCATTTTAGACTAATTTTACACATTTTTAGAAAATAAAACTGCACAGCACAACGTCTCCTTTCAGTTCCCGCCAAAACTCGGATAACCAAAAAAAAAATTATTAAGCCACAGACTATTTCCACAGCGGAAAGTGGCCCATTCAATATCTTACATGGCAATCCTGCAGTAGGCGGAACTTTCAGCTCTCAAGAGGCTTATTGATATATAAGTAGCTTCCTATTGAATAAAGGTGTGTGCATATTATTACTCACAGCTGACGGCCGGGGCTGAGGGGCGTGGCTTAAAACGCATCAGGATATGCAAAGTCCATTGAAGTGTGCACATTATAAGTCGTAAGTTGCGGGCGTAATCGGACATCCTAAAGCAATCTGGAGAGTGCGTTACGCTTTGATGTGCACATTGTTCGGCGTCCACCAGCCGCGGCTGATGAACGCGTCCCGTAATGTGTTGGCACCTTAACGGACCAAGTCTCTGATAATCATTGCATGATAGATTTATTATAGCGATTAGCGGTCACAACTTTATATTTATCTAAACGACAAATATCTTACACCGAACTAGAGTTATCCGCGGGTCAATTTCTGCTAACTCTTTTTTTACTAAAGTAAAAACTCGAATAAGATGTCTACATACAGCGAGCGTAGCTGCGGACAAAAGCTCGTATATATACAAACTTTCCTTGGATTTTTCTATCTGATTGTAAAAACTGTTTAAAAAAACGTGAGCATCTCGGGACGCCCGACAGAAGTGATAAATTAAACTAATCTAAGTTGAACTATTTAATATTGAAATTGTTTAACTTAGAAAGCTTCGGTTATTACTTAAATTTTATGTATATTAATATGATAATGTAAGGAAAGGTTATTTATTAATAAAATCATTTATTCACTATAAAATATATTTTATTCTTAGTTACAATTCTTGAATATGTATATTAGAATTTTTGGTATGTACATTATTAGTAGTTTATTTTATCCGTGCAGGAACGGAGAAAGAATACAATTTTCTGCGGCCTGGCGGCCTGTCGTAAGAGGCGACTAAACAACCCACAGCCAGGTGGCAGGGTATTTGCTCGACTGGATGGCGACCACCCCTGGTCTAGAGTATGCCGCCATAACAACCTTGTGTTGTGTTCCGGCATTAGTGACCAGGTTCCAGTCTCCTTTAAGAGAGCAGCAGCGCATTTGTAGCACCTTTGGTGTTGCAAATGTCCATAGGCGGTGGTAACCGCTTTCCATCAAGTGGGCCGTCTGCCTGTCTGCTGAACTCCTGCAATGAATAGTAGTATCGTTATTTTATATAATTACCGAAACACGGCTAGCGCTGTGGGTTAGACAGAGACGAGGAGCCTCTCTCTCTTACTGGAATATAGAATCACGATATTTGATATTTAATTCACGGACTTTCAAATGTTAACTATTATAATCTGGTTTAGCGAGACAAGAAAGCCCAGTGCGAGTTTTTGGCGGGAACTGAAAGGAGATGTTGTGCTGTGCAGTTTTATTTTCTAAAAATGCGTAAAATTACTTTAAAATGAACAATAATTGTAGGATATTGATAGTTTTCGAGTAGTAATTATGTGTTTTTGCGAGAAATGTGAACTATATAGCCAAATGTGGCCATTCGAGGTTTCACAAGAACTCCGTTGAATGACGTCGATTGTAGCCTACAATACAACGGCGCCTGGCTTAAAGGCCTAGTTGCCAAGCCTTATACATAAAAAAAGCCCAATGCAGCTGTGGCGCCATCTCATAGTGTTAGTATTTATATATTTATTGACAGTTTTTTTTATGTTTAAGGCTTGGCAACTAGGCCTTTAAGCCAGGCGCCGTTGTATTGTAGGCTACAATCGACGTCATTTAAAGGTGTTCTTGTGAAAACTCGAAAGGCCACATTTGGCTATATAGTTTACATTTCTTGCAAAAACACATAATTACTACTCAATAACTATCAATATCCTACAACTATTGTTTATTTTAGAGTAATTTTACACATTTTTAGAAAATAAAACTGCACAGCACGACGTCCCCTTTCAGTTCTCGCCAAAAACTCTTATATATTTTTTAAAGTCACATGTTCACAGGCCTAAAATGCTGCCCTCCTTATATAGCATGCGCAGTCCTTGCAAATGGCAGTTTCGAAAAAAACGCGGTAAACATATGTTTAGTTAACTAAACATGTTGTGTAACTTTTTAGTGTATCTAAAAACAATTAAAAAAAAAACCAAGCTTTATGTATAGATTAGCACCTTGGCTACGTTCCATTAGGGACTCACAACGACCACGTTCACGGGCGCGAGTTTTCCCGTTCCACTTGCTTCTTGGCGTAACAATCGTAAACCCAAGTGGAACGGCTATTCGACCCACCTATTGACATGGGTCGTTGTGAGCGTTGTGATCGAAAATGATGACGTCATTAGTGACGTTTTCGCCACGACCACAACGATCGCGGTCGCCTTGTGGTACGGCTGAGCGTTTTGGGCGCTGTGAACTACAAATGGAACGCCCTGCTTGTAATACCATTTCTGAAAAAAATGAAATACCAATAATGTCGATTACTGTAAGTGCAATTAGTAGGGAAGAATGGTCTAATATCCTAATTTCATGGCTGCGGGTAAAAAAAACCTGTTTTTTGCGAACACTCATCACTAATATTAAAATACAAGTGCAAAACAAAGAGAAGTCATTAATATAATTTATTTTTTATTTCTAAAAGCTTTATGACAACCAATACATTTACGTACGCTGAAAACTTTCATCCCTTAGTTATATAATTAAAACATTTTCTTATTGATTTCACTACACTGCATAGCTGCAAATAGGACGCTCCTTCCTGCCAATTTTCATCTACATCGATTCAGGATTTCTTGAGATTTTTTTTTTTTAAGGTGATGGCTGCAATGCCATTTATGCATTGATTTTGACAATTGAGAAATATGTCTATGACATTTATATAGATTTCAGTGAGTTCATCAGATTTAGATATGGATCAAACACCTGTTTTTTTTTTCAAGGAATCGTTTATTCTACTATCTAAACATATAATAAAACTGTAGAGGTCGAATTTCTGTGCAATGAAAAAAGAAATTGTTAAAAACCGAGTCGGGGGGATGTAAGAAGTGAAATAGAACTAATTAAATTTTTTTTCGAATTTTTTGTTTCTGTCTGTCTGTTTGTATGGACTAATCTCCGAAACGACTGGACCGATTGAAATGAAATTTTGTATGGTGGTAGCTTATATCCCTGGTCAACATATAGGATACTTTTGATCCGGAAAAATTAAAGAGTTCCCGTGGGATAGTTAAAAAACCTCACCACGCGGTCGAAGTCAGGGGCATCAGCTAGTATTAAAATATCAACCCATAAACGTCCCACTGCTGGACTCGGGCCTCCCATTATAGGGGAACAGTATACCCGCCACGCTTTTCCACGGCGGCTTGGCAGGTTTGATACATCGGTTATCTCGATGTGCAGGTTGCATCGCGATGTTTTCCTTCAACGTTGTTAGCACGTGGTAATCGTAACAATATGCACATTAGATCAGAAAACTGACTAAGTGGTGCATGCGTTCAGGCCAGGATTGAACCAGCGCCCTCTGAGCCCAGGGCGCGTACGCTAGCCATTACGCTACCACGACTATATTATATATATTTATTTGACTAATCAGTTTCATTTACTTTCCTCATATTCGAAATGAAAAGCAGAGTGTTAACCTCGGGTGAAAAGGCCTATTTAGGCACACAAACTATTAGCGCCCTCGCTACGCTACTGCACCAAACCACCTCATGCCTCAATAGGTCACTTTCACTTCACTAATTAATTGAAAGGAACTTCGTTCCATCCGGGTGTCCCTTGACACCCCTCAAGTTTTTTATTTCCATTAAAATTATTTTTTAATAATTTAAACACTGCTTATACAGATAGACTTGAAGTTTTCCGTTACTAGTTCAAATTTCGTGTTTTAAAGCTTAAATATATTCGATTTTGAAATGTGACGTCACAAAATTTATGACCCACCCAATGTCACACTCGGTGGACCCCCTTAGCGAATGACGTAATTTATCTATGGCCTCTACTACGCTTTTTTTTTATTTTTATTGCATGAGTTCAGCAGACAGGCAGACAGCCCACTTGATGGAAAGCGGTTACCATCGCCTATGGACATTTTCACTATTTTAGCATTCTGCAGCCAGATGGCTAAAACTGTGAACATTCGTCACGTCTTCAGGTCTTTCACTGTTTTTCATAATGAGTCCGTACAAAGTCTTCAAACACCTTTGCAGTGCCATATATGAGTATTACTTCATTGTTTCCATTGCATGTTTTGATAATAAATGTGACTTTAAGGCAGGTAGGAGTGAACTTTTAAAATCGCAAATTTCACATTTATACGGTTTCTCTCCAGTGTGTTTACGAAGGTGTTTGTTTAAATCACTCTTTGTAATACATTTGTAATGACACGTATGACATGAGAAGTTCTTTTCCTTTATGTGTTTAAATTTCATGTGGGTTTTTAAGTCGCCATTTTCCGAACATCTGTAATCACACAGATCACATGTGTATGGCTTCTCTCCGTTGTGTCTACGAAGATGTACATTCAAGTTGCTCTTTGTAACAAATTTGTTTGGACACAAATGACATGAGAAGGTCCTTTCCTTCGTATGCTTATGCATTATATGCCTTCTCAAATTACTTATGTTTGAAAACCTACTATCGCATAAATCACAAGCATATGGTTTATCGCCAGTGTGTTTACGAATGTGTCTATTTAAGGCGCCCTTAGTTACACATTTGTACTGACACATATGACATGAGAAGTTCTTTTCTTTTGTGTGTTTATGTATTATATGTCCTTTTAATTTACTTTGTTGTGAAAATGTACTATCACATAAATTACATGTATATGGTTTCTCCCCAGTGTGTTTACGAAGGTGTACATTTAATTCGTTTTTGGTAACACATTTGTAATGACACATATGACATGAGAAGTTCTTTTCCTCTGCGTGTCTATGCCTTATATGACTTCTTAATTGACTTTGTTGTGAAAATCTATTATCACATAAATTACATGTATATAGTTTCTCCCTGGTGTGTTTACGTAGGTGTACATTTAAATCGTTTTCGGTAACACATTTGTAATGACACATATGACATGAGAAGTTCTTTTCCCCTGCGTGTCTATGCCTAATATGACTTCTTAATTGACTTTGTTGTGAAAATTTGTTATCACATAAGTCACATGTATATGGTTTCTCCCCAGTGTGTTTACGAAGGTGTACATTTAAAGAGCATTTTGTAACACTTTTGTACTGGCACAAATGACATGAAAAGTTCCTTTCCTGGGTGTGTTTATGCATTATATGGCTTCTTAATTGATTTTGTTGTGAAAATTTATTGCCACATAAATCACATGCATATGGTTTCTCCCCAGTGTGTTTACGAAGATGTACGTTTAAAAAGTATTTCGTGACACATTTGTACTGACACATATAACATGAGAAGTTCTTTTCCTTTGTATGTTTATACCTTATATGCACTTTCAATTCATTTTTTCGTAAAAATTTATTATCACATAAATCACATGTATATGGTTTCTCGCCAGTGTGTTTACGAAGGTGTACATTTAAAGAGTATTTCGTAACACATTTGTACTGACACATATGACAAGAGAAGTTCTTTTCCTTGGAGTGTTTATACTTTATATGCTCAGCTAAGTTATGTTTTTGCAAACACCTATAATCACATAGATCACATTTATACAAAATATATTTGTTCTGATGTGTATGAAACTCTTTCTCTGATCCCTTTTTATTACAATCATTTGTTTTATTGTCTTCATCACTTCTGTCTAATGAAGTACTTGGGCTAACCACATCAACACTCTTTGGAAGACTTTGCTTGAATAGTTCATTTTCAGCATTACTATAACAAACTTTGGAAGTAAGTGTCTTATGGTCTTGTACAATCACATCAATAGGTTGAATCTTATCTTCTGGTACAATATTTACTAATGGTGAAATATTGTTTAGTTCATAGAAGTTAACTGTTGAGTTTATCATTTGCTTACTCTTAGAAATGTTCACATTGGAATCCGAAGATAATTTTTCAGAAAAAGTTACATCTGATGCCTTGCAATTATTTACTGTTAAACATTTCAAAGCAGCATTAGCTATATAATATCCACCCATGGTTGTTTTATTGAGCTTAATTCGCTTAGCCTTTTGTTGTGCTTCATTTAATATGCGTTTTCTCGCTGGTGCACCTGAAGGCAAAGATTAATGGTCTTTGGAGAGTTAGAGTAACTTTGAATGCTTCTTTATGGTTCTTAAAGAAGCATTCAAACTTATTCTAATCTATGAATAAGACCGAATTAATATAGCTTACTAAATTTTAAATCATATTTACTTTATCTTTCTTTTTTCCTTAGACATTTTTGGATTGCTATACCATGGCATTCCATTCCATAATCTTGTTTGAGTATACATAACAAATTACCAGATTTGTTTATCAATATTAAACAAAGATGTTGATTTTTAATTTTATTTTGTTCCTTTATCATAGAACTGGCCATGAAGCGACTGTCATGAATTGTGATGTATAAATTGTATTTATGTAGGTACGTATACATATGTACAATGGATATGCGTTAAAAAGTTTCCTGCTAGCACGCGAACAACAGATACAAAACTATGTATGTATAGTATATGGGCTGAATTATTATTTTTAAGCTTTTCAACACCAGCAGCTTACATAACCCACTCTAATTAAAACCAGGATTTAACACGAGGATGATGACAAAATTTAGAAATCTTACCAGTATTAATATCCTCCAAAGTAAATCGAACTTGTCTTTCTTTTATCTTCTTCAGAGGCGTGTCGTCGTCCGAAAATATCCCGGACTCAATAGCAGGGATGTCTTCACTCTCCTCCTGATTTGAATCTAAGAATTCTAAGAAAATGTTTATATGTCAACTATGTTGTTTTACTTGCTGCTTTATACTCCTATTTCCTTATTATGGGTGTGGGGGTTGATTGAAATTGTGTGATGGGTTCATGAATTATTTTTTTTTGGATTTTATGGCTTGGCAGCTAGGCCTTTAAGCCGGATTTTAGATTTAATGTAGTTTCTTCATTTTCTTAAACCTACGTGTAGCACAGCTGAACTGTAGGTTATCAGCTAGTGTCATTCAACGGAGTTCTTGTGACAACTCAAAAGGCCACATTTGACTTTACAGTTCACATTTCTCACAAAACACATAATTACTACTCAAAAACTATCAATATCCTACAACTATTGTTCATTTTAGAGTAATTTTACACATTTTTAGAAAATAAAACTGCACAGCACCTCTCTTTTCAGTTCCCGCCAAAAACTCCGTGGGTTCATGATGGGTACCCCGTTTAATTGTGACGCACCACTGGCAAGAGTCCAGGGTTATATCGCTCTGGGAGTAGTACGAAATAACATGATGATTAGTTATACTCCTGTTGTATATTGATTGCTTATGTCCGGTTTCAGAGGTACTTTTAACTGTAGCTTATCCGTTCGTTAGCGCTATCGGTTCAATAACTTATAAAATTGCATTTTTGAACACACCATCGTACAATAGTTAAACTAGGTTCAACTTAACTGACCAATATAAGGCGTTTATCTATTCCATATATATTGTTTGACTTTTTGTTTGATGTAAATAAATATTAGATACTCCTTCATAAACAGATCCATCTAGTGGTGACATTTGGTACTAGTTGTAGGTTAACAGTTAATCTAAGTTTATCTATTACATAACTTTAAGGAATCAATTATTATTGAACTCATAACTGGTAACCTCAGAAACTGAGCATTAATTGTTCTAATTTAATTCTTTAATATTGTAATTATTATTAAATATTATATTTACATGTTTATGAGCTTGGACTTTTTTGATGATATAGAAAAATGGCCAACCTTATTGTCAGCTCTAACAGCAATCTTTTGTACTCTTTATCTGCGATCAGTCTTAATAACTATAAGTAAATGTGTTAAGCGTATGTAATGTCGGTGCGAGCGTGTCTCCCAGCGGAAACAACTTCTCATAAGGTCTGTGTTAACTGGTTTCAGCGGTTATCGAGTTTTAAGATGACACGCCTTTTTAGCCGTGTCTCGCAGCTGGTATCTAACAGCTGCGTTGCTAGCTTGTTAGGGTGTTTAGCTAGCCTTTTTTCATATGTGCTACTGTAGTTTCGGATTTCCTCCCTCACAGTGTTCATTTGCAGATGTTCATGTATTTCATACATACATACATAACTTCACGCCAGTTCCCTTGCGGGGTAGGCACGAACAACAGAGCGCCATTTAGACTTATTCTTACACACCTCACTTGCTTCTTTGACATTCATAACTCTTGTCATGCACGCTCGTCTTTTCTTAAGGCTCCTAACATCACCTTCTGCTAGTACACGATCAATTTGATCATGGAAAGTGTGTCGTGGCCTTCCACGACTTCTGCATCCATCCACTTTTGCATTGTATATCTGTTTATTCATTCTTTCATCATGCATTCTTTCTACATGTCCGAACCACCGGAGCATTCCTTTCCTTACCTTCACCCCGACACTCTCTTTCAGATCAACTGTCTTTCTTACTTCGGTATTACGAACGCGGTCCGCAAGCGTCACTCCGCAGATTTTGCGCAGTGCTCGCATCTCGACCGCGTTTACTCTACTTTCATGCTCTTTCTTCCATACCCAACTCTCGCATCCATACGTGAGCGTAGGTACCAGCACCGCGTTGTGTATGGCGAGCTGGGCCTTCTGGCTGAGGTTCTTAGCGCCTAGAAGTTTACCTAACGCTCCATTCACACTATTCCCCAAATTCACTCTTCTTTCTAATGTATTTCATGATTTGTAATAAACCATATAGAAAAATGGCCAACCTTATTGTCAGCTCTAACAGCAATCTAGACATCTATTATCTGTATTTACATAGCATAAACTTCATGTATTGACAATAGTGTTTAACTGTGTTAAATTATAAATTAAGCAATTGATGCCTGAAACATGACATAACAGTAGAAGAAATCTTACTTTTCACAATATCAGTGTGCCTAATTGCATGATTATTATTACACACTGAGTAAACGTGATCGAGATGCGAGCACTGCGCAAAATCTGCGGAGTGACGCTCGCGGACCGCGTTCGTAATACCGAAGTAAGAAAGAGAGTTGGTCTGAAAGAGAGTGTCGGGGTGAAGGTAAGGAAAGGAATGCTCCGGTGGTTCGGACATGTAGAAAGAATACATGATGAAAGAATGAATAAACAGATATACAATGCAAAAGTGGATGGATGCTGAAGTCGTGGAAGGCCACGACACACTTTCCATGATCAAATTGATCGTGTACTAGCAGAAGGTGATATTAGGAGCCTTAAGAACAGACGAGCGTGCATGATAAGAGTTATGAATGTCAAAGAAGCAAGTGAGGTGTGTAAGAATAAGCCTAAATGGCGCTCTGTTGTTCGTGCCTACCCCGCAAGGGAACTGGCGTGAAGTTATGTATGTATGTATGTATGTATGTATTATTACACAGGTGATTGTTGAAAATATTCTAAATTCCTTCTAGTCAAAGTATTATTTACATTTTTGCAGTAACTGCAGTAACCTAATTTCGCTAAGTAAAGATGTAAAAGCAAACATAAAAACTAATTTCTAAATTATTAAATTAATTACCTTCTTTCACAACAATTTCTTCTTTCAACTCCTTATCAGTCACAGAAAGAACAGTTTGCGGCACAATTTTAACATCTTCAATAAATTCTTTACAATCCTCCACAATATCTTCATTACTTAATACGTTATCTTCAGTAAAATTTGTTTTTACATCACAATTTGTTTCATTCACATCTGTAAGTGTGCCTTCATCAGGTACTTCTGACTTTATCTCTTGTATAATAGGAAAGAACGAGTCTTCATTGGTTTCTAGAGCTGGTTCTACCTTTATCAATACAACTTTGATTTCAGTTAGATTCAGTTTGAAATTTGACATGTTAAGGGTGTTAATAGATTCCCTGGAAACCTGAAAAGTGTTTCGGTGAATATTTCATAAAGCATTAAAGTCATGATATATATATAAGAACTTCTATAATATTGTTACCTGTGAGCAGGGGTACGCACTTAGGATTGGAAAAAAACACCAGTTTTTGTTTTTCAACTAAACACTTTGCTATTATTGTCCAACATCCCCATACGTGATCCTTTCCTGCAGGGTTGCCCCTTCATGCACAACTGAAGACAATAAATAGAAAAGAAAAAGTATAGTAAACACTTGGAAATAGATAGATAACACTTTATTACTCACCACAATAAACAAATACAAAGACAAAATGCATAATTACAATACTTCTTGGGGAAACAACAGGTGGCCCTATCCCTAAAAGTAATCTCTTCCAGACAACCTTGCTTAAAAGAAATTCTTAACTAATATGGCGATATAGGTAAATTTAATACACACATCCGTTTATCGGTGCAGGAACGGAGAAAGAATATAATTTCCTGCGACCGGGCGGCATGTCATAAGAGGCGACTTAACAACCCACAGCCAGGTGATAGGGCATTTGCCCGACTGGATGGCTACCACCCCTGGTCTAAAGTATGTCGCCATAACAACCTTGAGTTGTGTTCTGGCATTAGTGACCAGGTTCCAGTTTCCCTTAAGAGAGCAGCAGTACATTTGTAGTAACTTTGCTGTTGTAAATGTCCATAGGCGATGGTAACCGTTTTCCATCAAGTGGGCCGTCTGCCTGTCCGCTGATCTCCTTCAATAGGAAAAAAAGAAAAACCTTTAGAATAGTATTGATCTATACAAAAAGTCACAATAAACCCAGGCCTAAAAACATGAAAGAGGTTTTACTGTCTACTTCCAATTCTAACACATGAATGTCAAACTTGGTCGCTTACTGACAGAGAACTTAGTAAACTTAAAAGTTTGTCAGATCAGCATAGAAAGATAAATTAAATTAGATAATCAATAAATTTACTAAGTTCAAAAAGGCAGCAAGGATAACAAAAAAAATTTAAATAAAACTGCATCTGAAATTGTGGATTGTCATACATTGGGCAAACAAAGAGGAGCATAAAAACATGAGTAAAAGAACACATTGCTGACATGAAACACACAAGGTCTACGAAGTCTGCGATCAGTGAACACACGCTGGATAAACCCAACCACTACATCAGATTTGATAACCCACAAATCCTCGCGAAAGAGAATCGTTTCATACCTAGAATGATGCGTGAGGCTATTGAAATCAAAAAACATCCAAATTTCAATAGAGAAGATGGTTGGCAAGTACCACCTGTTTGGGATCCAATTATCAAAACTATTAAGACCCAAACCCAGCAAAAACCAGCTGCCAGACCTCAAGACACTGTGAGCTCTTTCTGCGTACAACTGAACACAAACCAACTTGACTGATAATTATGTTTTAGTTTCTTGCGCCGCTTCTTTTTCCTTCCACCCATTTTAATAAACAAAATTAAAAATAAATAATTAAAATTAATAAGTTGGCAGTAGGCTAAATAAAACTTTAACAATACTCGTTGACACTTGATATCTTTGTCTTCCGTAATCACGGCCACTGAAAAGTGGCCGAAACATCGGAAAAACCAAAATCAAATAAAATTACCGCTCTTGAAACCATTAAAATATAGTTTTATTATGCATCTGAAATATCATAAAAATAGTAAAAATAAATAGAGATATAAGACAACGGAGTGGTACTGAAGAGATGTAAGAGAACTATTATGAACAGATTCAATCATTTTTAACATAGGCTCGCGGTTATTTTTTTTATAACAACCAAAAATTTACTTTGTATATCAATTAATAAATAAAATGTGCCCTATAACTATACCACACCTAGATGGAAAACTGTGTAGAGGACAACAATACAAGACATGAGAGGATGATTTGAAAGACACAACAGAGACATTGTGGTCCAGAAACTGTAAAGGCAGTGAGAGATGGGATTCAAATAGCTTGAGAGGTCTCTTCAGAGGACAAACTGGCAACGAGGTAGAATAGGATACCAATCAGTGTATTAAGTGAGACTACGGAACATTTCTTCTGCAATTCTCACTTTATTTATTTTAAACTTGGGAATGAATATTTTTCTCCGTAACACTTAATACATTAGATTTTTGAGGTTATAATTAAAACTACTTAAAAAAGTTACACAACTTTTCAGCACATGAAACAATAGTTAAATATTACGAACCTTCAGTCCTAATCATTCTCTAAAAGTCGGGTTGCATTATCAGCCAGTATACGTAGCTTTGCTTCAGTATTTAGCATCCACAACATAACATCTTTCAGACTTATAAATCTAGTTTAGGTAATCGGTTTATAATGTTCATTTTATTTTATATACGTAGCTAATATGACTTCTTTATTTAAGAAAGTAAAAGTAGGTACCAGTATCATAATATTGTGTTATTTATGTTTTTGTTAAAGTTTGCCACAAAGGCAGGGAAAGGACTTGTTTTATTTATTGATTGACAAGATGTTATTATTATAATTTTATTTGGTTTTTATGGCTTGGCAGCTAGGCCTTTAAGCCACACCTTAGATTCAATGTAGTTACTTCATTTTCTTAAACCTATGTGTAGCACAGCTGAACTGTAGGTTATCAGCTAGTGCCATTCACCGGAGTTCTTGTGACAACTCAAAAGGCCACATTTGACTTTGCAGTTCACATTTCTCACAAAACACATAATTAATACTCAAAAACTATCAATATCCTACAACAATTGTTCATTTTAGAGTAATTGTACACATTTTTAGAAAATAAAACTGCACAGCACAGCATCTCCTTTCAGTTCCCGCCAAAAACTCCACAAGATGTTATTTAGTAGGAAAATACACAAATAGCTATTTTGTCGGACTGTATCCATCCAGTTGCATCCACAAACTAAAGAGGCCCATCCACTACTCTGCAGTGGCCGGAGTTGCAGGAAGAAGAGGCATCCTGCTACGTTTTGTAGGACACAATGCGTTTTGCAACAACATTCACGATCCTGCATTACGCAGCGGATTACCATCCTAGATACTGATTGGGCCTCTTCATTGCCTTTTCTTTTGTTAAAATGGAGTTTTTGGCGGGAATTAAAAGACGTTGTGCTGTGCAGTTTTATTTTCTAAAAATGTGTAAAATTACTCTAAAATGAACAATAGTTGTAGGATATTGATAGTTTTTGAGTAGTAATTATGTGTTTTGTGACAAATGTGAACTTTAATAGTCAAATGTGGACTTTTGAGTTGTGACAAGAACTCCGTTGAATGGCACTAGCTGATTACCTACAGTTCAGCTGCGTTACACATAGGCTTGAGAAAATGAAGAAACTATATTGTAAACTAAGATCGGACTTAAAGGCCTAGTTGCCATGCCATAAACCTAAATAAATAAATAACTGTTGTTAAAATATAAAGTTTTAAGTGCCTGAGATCTTAGCGGGAACTTAAAAGACAATGAATTGCTGTGGTTCTTGTATTTTTAATAACTGGCTAAAAGTGAACAACATTATAAGACACAGATTGTTTATAATAAAGAAAGTATAAAATACTTACAAGACTTAAATAGGTAATTATTACTAGCATTCCTAATAATTTACAATTTAACATATCTTTGTAGATTTTGCTAGGCTTACTGGGAAATCTCTCCTTATTTAGAGTTTGGTAAAGATGGTATCAAATACAGTCGCTCATTCTTTGAACTTCATATGCGATTTACTCAGAACTATTCTTATAAAGTTCTTCAGGGGCTGCCGCTCTCTAGAGGGAGACTGGAACCTGGTCATTAATGTCGGAACACAACTCAAGGTTGTTATGGCGGCATGCTCTAAACCAGGGATGGTAGCCATACAGTCCAGCAAATACCTTACCACCTGGCTGCGGGTCGATTTGTCACCTCTGACGACAAGCCGCCCGGCCGTAGGAAATTGTATTCTTTCTCCGCTCCTGCACGGCGAAATAAAACAAAGCTAGAGCAAAAAAGTATTTATTATAAAATAGTTTTTACAGAGAACAATGTTCAGCTACGCATCTATTTATCTAAAATTATGTTATAACTAGATATATTCAGTTTTGCGGACCAAATAAATAGACTTCAACTATACCAAATCCCACAGTCCTCAGTGTACGCCGTATGCTTAAAACGGAGTACAAGACTTCTCATCAGGTCTTCCTTACATTACCATTGCCACGCAGTCCTTACCGTTTTCGCTTTGGCGACCCATCAAATGTAGTTATTACGCCGCCTGTGGGCCCTATAATGAGGCTGGCCAGACCGAACTTGTCAAAAAATCACATATTATACAAGGCAGTTGGCCAACGGCGTTATACGTATCACTATAGGAAGGCTTGAGTCTCTTTGAATCTGGCTTCACATACAGATCTAAATGGCGTTTATTTTCGAAAGCCTTGATCTTTAAGATTATGGTTTGTCATATGGATTATCATATAGATAGATTTCGAATGTATGGCTGGTGGATGCTGTAATATTCTCAAATAATACAAATCTTGTAGTAGCTTTGTTTTGAAGTACGGCCAAGTCCCAAATTCATCAAAAACGATACAAGACACATTTGTAATAGCAACAGCGCACGCTACTTACGCTACTACTCTCTAGTAGTGTCTAGTCTACTACTAATGATGATTGAATGATCCCCTGGAAGATGGGCCGCCCCTTAGTTTGGGATGCTACTTGCGTTGATACTCTGACGGCGTTTCATCTTCCAAGTACTACAGCAGAACAGGAGGCCTTCAAGCGCCGCAAATATGCCGCCGTTGGAAATGGTTACACAATTGCAGCATTCGGGGTGGAAATTTTCGGTCAGTGGGGTCCTAACGCTCTAAAGGTCTACCGTGACGTCGCCAAACGACCAGAAGGCTGGCGTCTATTTTGCTCAAAGATTAAGCATTGCTATACAATGTGGCAATGTCGCCAGCCTTTTGGGAACGTTCCCGGTAAGTGACAATGGTTTGGGATCAATATTTTATGTCTAGGTATTTTTCATCAATAAAATGTACTTTATAACCAAACAGGTAAGCGTGTATTTTCAAAATCGCAAACTTCGCATTAGGGAAGATTTATATTAGACCGGTACGTGTCCGGGCCGGGGCGGGGCCGGAGCGGAGCCACTCCGTGCTGCACGTTTATATTACACCGGGTGCTAAACGGGCGATAAGTCGCCATGGCCATGATAATGAATTAAAAGTAGCAATCATTTCCATGCTTGGCCCGTACGCAGCACGGAAGAGTATTCGTATTACGACGGGACGTGGAGGGGCCGGGGCGGGGCCGTGCAACAACAGTGGTGTAGACGAGCGGTGTCCGGGCCCGGACGGGACACGTATCCTGCACTGTGTACAAAATGTATGTAATGTTTCAAATTCGTGCCCCGTCCGGGCCACGTACACGGCACGCCCCGGACACGGCCCGGTCTAATATAAATCTTCCCTAAAAGTAGCAATCATTTCCATGCTTGGCCCGTACGCAGCACGGAAGAGTATTCGTATTACGACGGGACGTGGAGGGGCCGGGGCGGGGCCGTGCAACAACAGTGGTGTAGACGAGCGTTGTCCGGGCCCGGACGGGACACGTATCCTGCACTGTGTAATATAAACAGCTTCATACAAAATGTATGTAACGTTTCAAATTCGTGCCCCGTCCGGGCCACGTACACGGCACGCCCCGGACACGGCCCGGTCTAATATAAATCTTCCCTAAAAGTAGCAATCATTTCCATGCTTGGCCCGTACGCAGCACGGAAGAGTATTCGTATTACGACGGGACGTGGAGGGGCCGGGGCGGGGCCGTGCAACAACAGTGGTGTAGACGAGCGGTGTCCGGGCCCGGACGGGACACGTAACCTGCACTGTGTAATATAAACAGCTTCATACAAAATGTATGTAATGTTTCAAATTCGTGCCCCGTCCGGGCCACGTACACGGCACGCCCCGGACACGGCCCGGTCTAATATAAATCTTCCCTAAAAGTAGCAATCATTTCCATGCTTGGCCCGTACGCAGCACGGAAGAGTATTCGTATTACGACGGGACGTGGAGGGGCCGGGGCGGGGCCGTGCAACAACAGTGGTGTAGACGAGCGGTGTCCGGGCCCGGACGGGACACGTATCCTGCACTGTGTAATATAAACAGCTTCATACAAAATGTATGTAATGTTTCAAATTCGTGCCCCGTCCGGGCCACGTACACGGCACGCCCCGGACACGGCCCGGTCTAATATAAATCTTCCCTAAAAGTAGCAATCATTTCCATGCTTGGCCCGTACGCAGCACGGAAGAGTATTCGTATTACGACGGGACGTGGAGGGGCCGGGGCGGGGCCGTGCAACAACAGTGGTGTAGACGAGCGTTGTCCGGGCCCGGACGGGACACGTATCCTGCACTGTGTAATATAAACAGCTTCATACAAAATGTATGTAACGTTTCAAATTCGTGCCCCGTCCGGGCCACGTACACGGCACGCCCCGGACACGGCCCAGTCTAATATAAATCTTCCCTAAAAGTAGCAATCATTTCCATGCTTGGCCCGTACGCAGCACGGAAGAGTATTCGTATTACGACGGGACGTGGAGGGGCCGGGGCGGGGCCGTGCAACAACAGTGGTGTAGACGAGCGTTGTCCGGGCCCGGACGGGACACGTATCCTGCACTGTGTAATATAAACAGCTTCATACAAAATGTATGTAACGTTTCAAATTCGTGCCCCGTCCGGGCCACGTACACGGCACGCCCCGGACACGGCCCAGTCTAATATAAATCTTCCCTAAAAGTAGCAATCATTTCCATGCTTGGCCCGTACGCAGCACGGAAGAGTATTCGTATTACGACGGGACGTGGAGGGGCCGGGGCGGGGCCGTGCAACAACAGTGGTGTAGACGAGCGTTGTCCGGGCCCGGACGGGACACGTATCCTGCACTGTGTAATATAAACAGCTTCATACAAAATGTATGTAACGTTTCAAATTCGTGCCCCGTCCAGGCCACGTACACGGCACGCCCCGGACACGGCCCAGTCTAATATAAATCTTCCCTAAAAGTAGCAATCATTTCCATGCTTGGCCCGTACGCAGCACGGAAGAGTATTCGTATTACGACGGGACGTGGAGGGGCCGGGGCGGGGCCGTGCAACAACAGTGGTGTAGACGAGCGGTGTCCGGGCCCGGACGGGACACGTATCCTGCACTGTGTAATATAAACAGCTTCATACAAAATGTATGTAATGTTTCAAATTCGTGCCCCGTCCGGGCCACGTACACGGCACGCCCCGGACACGGCCCGGTCTAATATAAATCTTCCCTAAAAGTAGCAATCATTTCCATGCTTGGCCCGTACGCAGCACGGAAGAGTATTCGTATTACGACGGGACGTGGAGGGGCCGGGGCCGGGCCGTGCAACAACAGTGGTGTAGACGAGCGTTGTCCGGGCCCGGACGGGACACGTATCCCGCACTGTGTAATATAAACAGCTTCATACAAAATGTATGTAACGTTTCAAATTCGTGCCCCGTCCGGGCCACGTACACGGCACGCCCCGGACACGGCCCGGTCTAATATAAATCTTCCCTTAATATGGTTTCTCTCTAGTGTGCATGCTACGAACGTGTCTATTTAGCGCGCTCTTTGTAACACATTTATACTGACACATATGACATGAGAAGTTCTTATCCTTTGTATGTTTAAACTTTACATGGGTATTTAAACCGCCTTTATCTGAACATTTGTAATCACACAGATCACATGTGTATGGCTTTTCTCCAGTGTGTTTACGAAGATGTATGTTTAAGTTGCTCTTTGTAACAGACTTGTATGGACATATATGACATGAGAAGTTCTTTTCCCCTGTGTGTTTAAACATTATATGGTTTTTTAAATTACGTTTGTTGGGAAATTTACTATCACATAGATCACATGTGTATGGCTTGTCTCCTGTGTGATTACGAAGATGTGTATTTAAGGAGTTTTTTGTAAAACATTTGTACTGACACATATGACATGAGAAGTTCTTTTGCTTTGTGTGTTTATACATTATATGGATTCTTAATTGGCTTTGTCGTAAAAATTTATTCTCACATAAATCACATGCATATGGTTTCTCGCCAGTGTGTTTACAAAGGTGTGCATTTAAGTTGCTTTTTGTGACACATTTGTACTGACACATATGACATGAGAATTTTTTTACCTTTGTGTGTTTATACATTATATGTTGTTTTAAATTAGCGCGTTCCGAAAATCTATTATCACATAGATCACATGCATATGGTTTCTCACCAGTGTGTTTGCGAAGGTGTACATTTAAGTTGCTTTTTGTGACACATTTATATTGACATATATGACATGACAATTCCTTTTCCTCTGTGTGTTTATACTGTATATGGATATTCAACTCATTTTTTCTTGAAAATTTGTTATCACATATGTATGGCATTTCTCCAGTGTGTGTACGGAGGTGTTTATTAAAATTGATCTTATTATCACATTTGTATTCGCATATAAGACATGATAAGGTGTTTTCTTTCATGTGTTTATGCGTTATATGCCTTTTTAAATTACTTTTGTTTGTAAATCTATTACCACATAAATCACAAGTGCAAAGTTTATCGCCAGTGTGTTTACAAACATGTCTATTTAAGGCGGCCTTTGTGACACATATGTACTGACACATATGACATGAGAAGTTCTTTTCCTTTGTATGTTTATACATTATATGTCGTTTTAATTGACTTTGCTCTGAAAATCTAATATCACATAAATCACATGTGTATGGCTTTTCTCCATTGTGTCTACATAGATGTGCATTCAATGCACACTGTGAAACAGATTTGTACTGACACATATGACATGAGAAGTTCTTTTCCTGTGTGTGTTTATGCATAATATGCCTTCTTAATTGACCTTTTTGTGAAAATCTGTTCTCACATAAATCACATGTGTATGGTTTCTCTCCAGTGTGTTTACGAAGGTGTACAATTAAAGAGTATTTTGTGACACATTTATACTGACACATATGACACAAAAAGTTTTTCTCCTTAGTGTGTTTATACATTATATGGCTTCTTAATTGACTTTGTTGTGAAAATTTATTATCGCATAGATCACATGTATATGGTTTCTCGCCAGTGTGTTTACGAAGGTGTATGTTTAAGGAGTTTTTCGTAACACATTTGTACTGACAAATATGACATGAGAAGTTTTTTTCTTTTCTGTGTTTATATTTTATATGTACATTTAATTCGTTTTTTCGTAAAAACGTTTTATCGCACAATTCACATGTGTATGACTTTTCACCGGTGTGTTTAAGAAGGTGTTTGTTTAAGCCTCTTTTTGTGACACATTTGTACTGACACATATAACATGCGAAGTTCTTTTCCTTGGTGTGTTTATACTTTATATGCTCAGCTAAATGATTTTTTTGCAAACACTTATATTCACACAGCTCACATTCATACAGTTTCTCCTTGATGTGTTTATGAATACTCATATTTAAGGTTTTTCCCGTAATACATTGGTTCTGATATGTATGCCACGTAAACCCCCTTCTTTTATCATTTCTAACTAATGAAGTATTTGGAGCAACCACATCAACATTATACGGAAGGCATTGCTTGAAGGTTTCATTTTCAGCATTACTATAACAAACTTTAGAAATAAGTGTCTTATGATCTTGTGCAGTGATATTAATGGCTTGAGTCTTATCTTTTTGTAGAATATTTACTCTTGATGAAAGCTTATTAGCTTCATAGGAGTTAACTGTTGATTTTATAATCTGCTTGCTCTTAGAAAAACTTACATCTGTGCTTGTTTCTTCGAGCTTTATTCGCTTCACTTTTTCCGGTATTTCGTTTAATGTGCGTTTTTTCGGTGGTGCTTCTGAAATAAATTGATTAATCATTTATTTTTAAGCTTTATACTATAGCAGTAAACTTAAACAACCAACTTTAATTAAAACAGAATTTAAAATTAGAATGTTGATGAAATTTAATAATCTTACGGGTGTCAATCTCCTCCAAAATAATTTGAAATGCTTCTTCTTTTATCGTCTTCAAAGGCTTTTCGGCATCCCAAGGTGTCCTTGGTTCAATATCAGCGATGTCTACAGTCTCCTCCCGACTTGAATCTGAACACTCTGTGAAAATGTTATTACGTCAACTTTATTCCAAAGACATGCATTATTTGAAATATAAAATACCTAATTTTGAAATTAAACTATTTCTAAATTATTAAATTACTTACCTTCTTTGACAACAATTTCTTCTTTCAACTCCATATTAGTTACAGAAAGAGCAGTCTCTGTTGTAATTTCATTATTACTTAATATGTTATCTTCAGTAAAATTTATTTCTAAATCACGACTTGATTCATTCATATCTGTAAATGTGCCTTCATCTGGTACTTCTGACTTGATCTTTGGTATAATAGGAAACAACGAATTCTCATTGGTTTCTAGAGCTGATCCTCCATTTGTAAATACTACTTTACTTTCAGTTAGATTCGGTTTGAAATTTGACATGTGTAAGGTGTTTAGTGATTCGCCAGAGATCTGGAAAGTGTTTCCGTAAACATTTTATGAAGAATCAAAATCATTATAATACATAAGAACTTCTATAATATAATAAATCTGTTGGAGATGTTCAATACATTCAAGGATTTATTTTTAAGGTTTTAAGGTTCCCAACCAAGTTAAATAATTGATAATGATCTAAACTTAGTCCTTGTAAAAGAAAACCCTCATAAAACTAAAGGTACCAAAATGGATTAGAAAGAGTTGTGCTAGAAGACAAGTACAGAAAAAAAATTGATGACAATAAATGAACTAAAAAGTTTAGAAAGAGACAAGAAAATAGTTATACACCTAAAATTGGTTTAGAAATTACATAAATCAAAGGACAAGGGCACTACATAAACAACTTTGGGACAACCTGGAGGATTGCAGGCAAGCCAAGTTGGCAATGCCTCGAGTAAACTTGCATTTCTCTAGGAATATCTTAAGGCTCAGTCGGTCCCGGCTGAGACATGGAAATTTTAACAGACACCTTTTCAATGTAGGTGTCACCAACAGCCCCTTGTGCCGAGCATGCCTGGAGGCAGAAACAACAGCCGCCCATGTTCTGCTTATCGATTTCAAGAATGCGCAGTTGAACTATCCTACCTGATTGCCCCTATACCATATTGGAAATGAGAATATCACCCAACACTTTATTTATGTGTCAAAGTTATATTAAAAAGTAAAAAGCATCCATTGAGAAATGTCAGTGATGTATTTCCGGTGACTTTAGTTTGGGGTTCTCACACGTCTGCCTATTTTCTCTCTATACTGTGCCTTGGCAAGTTAAAACTTTGCATGCTGAATACTGTGCTAAATTGTAATATAACTGTGATCATTAAAGATAATCTGAGTATATCCACTGCGGTTTCATTTAATATTACACACCATTCCATTGATAGTGGATTTAACAATAGTGGCCTAGCTTGACTTAGATGTATCAAAACGTGTTGGGGGGCTCCAAAAAAAGAAACAAAATACTCAAATTGAATTATTATTATTATTTATATCTAATGCTCCCAGGAGTTAAGTTAGACAAACAATTCAAAGGGAGTATTATTGCGCGTGCTAATACGACTCCACGCGGACGCCGGCGGTTGGCTGGCATCCGGAGACGCAGGTATGCGCATGACTTCCCACCCTGAATAATACGTTTCGTGGGGCCTTTAGCTATCAAGGCAGCAAAGGATTCATCACCCCCGATGACGAAGTGGATGTGTTCTGATTCCCGGGGCACATTCAGGCACTTTTTGCGCTGGATCGGACTGGGCGTAACTACGTTCTAAGTCTCAGCCTTCCCTACATAAAAAGCGCGGGGCACATGGGAGGAGGGTGGTTCTAGTGGGTAGTGGTTGTTGCCCGTGCAACTTCTCGGAGTCTCCACACAAGCCGGTTGATTACTGTTTGGATTGCCCCTTATTAAAGGGAAAAGCCTCCACGATCAACTATGGTCTAATCCCTTGCAAAGGATCCGGTATTGTGCGTAAATAGCATTTCCCTCGCCTTAAAAAAAAAGACAATTCAAAAGAAAGATTTCAGTTATTCTAGATTCTGCCTCCATCGACAATAATGACAAATCTGATAGCCGTTCCTGTTGGCCGAGCAGTTATTCTCCAAATATTTAGTCATCTTTAAAAGATTGTAGATAACATTTTAGGAATTTTAGGGGCCCCTGCAGCCTGGAGGTCCGGTATCTTTGATACAGCTGATACAGTGGTAGCTACGCCCCTGTATATCACCAACACAAACAAAACATTTTACTTTCACATTCTCACTGTATAGACGCTGAGTAAAGCACATGTAAATAGGTTTTATCTCGGTGAGGGTGCTCCATTTTGAACCACATCATCTTTAGTATTAAGTGTGATCATGAATCAAATGTGAACCTATTTGTCTTACTTACATTAACCATACCCAAAACCATATTTCTCGCCTCCAAAAATCGTTCTTTAAATTTCATTGACTTCATAAATGACACATAACATCTCCAACACATGTATTCATATAAATATCTATCATGGCCCTGAAATTGTTAAAAATATACATAATAACTACTACTACTTGTTATAATGGTTTTAAGTACTGTAATTTATTTGATTTTTATTTTCGGCCACTTTTCAGCAGCTGTGATCACAGTTTTTTTTTATTGCAGGAGTTCAGCAGACAGGCAGACAGCCCACTTGATGGAAAGCGGTTACCATCGCCTATGGACATTTGCAACACCAAAGTTGCTACAAATGCGCTGCTGCTCTCTTAAAGGAGACTGGAACCTAGTCACTAATGCCGGAACACAACATAAGGTTGTTATGGCGGCATACTCTAGACCAGGGGTGGTCGCCATCCAGTCGGGCAAATACCCTACCACCGACTGTGGGTTGTTTAGTCGCCTCTTACGACAGGCCGCCCGGCCGCAGGAAATTGTATTCTTTCTCCGTTCCTGCAGGGATGAAGTAGTGTCTTGTTAATTTTAATTATTTAGTTTTAATTTTGTTTAAGGTTATTATATACGTTATGGGGAGCCTAATCTAATTTACCACCTCCTCGCAACATGTTGTGGCTTGAAGAGAAGCAGTGCAAGAAACTCTTCAGCAAACATGCTTAGCTCTAATAATTTTATATAATATTAAAATGATTGGGAGGTAAAATAAAAAGAAATTATCAATCAAGTTGATTTGTCTTCCACTAGAAACAGAAAGAGCTCACAGTGCCTTGAGGTCTGGCAGTTGGTTTTTGCTGGGTTTGGGTCTTAATAGTTTTAATGATTGGATCCCAAACAGGTGGCACTTGCCAACCATCTTCTCTATTGAAATTTAGGTGTTATTTGATTTCAATAGCCTCACACATCGTTCTAGGTATGAAACAATTCTCTTTTGCGAGGATTTGTGGTTTATTGAATCTGATGTAGTGGTTGGGTTTATCCAGCAGACTAGCAGAACTTGTGGGTTTCATGTCAGTAATATGTTATTTTACCCGTGTTTTTATGCTCCTCTTTGTTTACCCAATATGTGATAATCCACACTCACAATCAAGCTTAAGGCGTTTATAAGCTCGATTGTGAATATATAGATTACCTTTTGGTAGACCTTTGAATCAAAAGCACTAGACTTATAACACCAAACTTTTTCAACATAATTTTCTTTCAACTACCTTCAAAAATATCATAAACGAAATTAAATTTAGAAACAATTTAGTGAACCTTTAATAAAAAAAAACACTATAATAGAAACATTTAATTTATTATTTACTTATAGTATTCGAAACAATCATGATAGTCCTTATTAACCCAAAGAGTCTATTAAGATGTCAAAAATTTTGAATTAAGACAATTTTCACTATATCTCAGATGATCCATATAATTTTTTTTTATGCAAGCAGCAAATATAGATTATAAGCACCTATTTTTGATAAGTATATCAACACAAATCCTAAAGATCTCATGAATAAATTAAGATTAATTTTCACACTCGAGGAGCCCATGCCGAGCCCATGCCATCTTGTTCAATGTTTAGTAGAGAAAGATAAATTTCTTTTGTTTTTGTTGGCACTATTTCTTGGTCGGACACCAGCAAAAACATAGAACATGTGTTTGGATAGAATACTATAGAAAGGGGATAAATTGAAACTAGCAGCAATGCTTCAAGTTGGGTTACTTAAAATAGTACCCTGGGCATCTATTTGATGAAATTGGACTTGGTGCTAGGCTTTTCACTATTTCATTGAAGTACTTCTTTAGGTGGACGCCAGGAGGACCACTCACATAAGGCATGTGTATGCTATAAAAAATTATGCATACAAGTTTTAAAAAAATTGTTATCCGTGCAGGAACGGAGAAAGAATACAATTTTCTGCGGCCGGGCGGCCTGTCGTAAGAGTCGACTTAACAACCCACAGCCAGGTGGTAGGGCAATTGCCCGACTGGATGGCTACCACCCCTAGTCTAAAGTATGTCGCCATAACAACCTTGAGTTGTGTTCTGGCATTAATGACCAGGTTCCAGTCTCCTTTAAGAGGGCAGCAGCGCATTTGTAGCAACTTTGGTGTTGCAAATATCCATAGGCGATGGTAACCGCTTTCCATCATGTGGGCCGTCTGCCTGTCTGCTGATCTCCTGCAATAAAAAAAAAAATTCTCGCTTTGGTAAATCTACATAGATGTTTAATACATGAAGTTTAAGAAGCAGAGTGGTGGAATTGGGATGGGGATGCATAATATTTCAGGAACTCCAGAGCATAGGAGTTGCAGAAAGGGGGTAAGTATACCTACCCCTTACCCACTTTGCCCACCCAGTACTTAATATTCGTGTACCGGACATCTGAGTAGCAGCCCTCACTTTTATTAATGTAGGCTACCTAATACACTTTTAGTCTTATTCATAGAAAGTTAGAATAAGTTTGAGTTGAGTTTTAAAATTGAGTGCCATGAGATAAAGGGTAATTTGAGTTTAGGAGTAACATACGCCTTATATATAGACACTAGACCTGTCATTTGGGTTAGGAAACAAGTTTTTAGGGTCCACAAACAAATCTAGAATGAATAATGGTAAAACAGACTGGCACCATTGTGGAAATATAATGAAGTGAATGAATGAAAAAATAATATCTCAAGAACTACATGTGTCCTAGACATGGGGGTTGCAGAAGGGAGAAGTACTCTCCCCACTACTTAAAATTCAGTGAGTACTAATCTAAAGTTGAACCTAAGTTACTAGTGAATAATTCTTTATGTTTCTTAAAGAAGTGTTCAAACTTACTTTTACTCTATGACTAAGACCCTTATTCATTAGTCTGAGGTCTACAATGACATGTTATCTTTAAATATGTGTAATGTGTATGACTCTTAACAACTATCAAAGGCTTCTAAGATTATTCAATAAGGGGGTGCGGTATAGATATAGGACACATTTATTTATTACTTGAGATATAAAATTAATTTTGGATGGTTATAAAAAAAATAACCGCGAACCTATATTAAAACAGTTCGGATTTGTTAATAATAAATAAATGTGCCGTGTATCTATACCCCACCCCAATAAAGTATTACACCTTCTACAGCATATGAAAGAAAATTCAAATAATACGAACCTGCAGTCCTAATAATTCTCTTATAGCACGGCTTTCATTCTCATCCAGTATGCGTAACTTCGCTTCAGTATTTAAGCATCCACAACAAAACATCGTTCACACTTATTATAATCAAGTTTAAGTAGTTTATAAAGGTAATTTTATTTTATATATGTCCCTTTATAATATAATTTCAAAGAGCAGAAATTTATTTGTCAATCGATAATAAATTATTATCGATTGTCATTTTACTCTAAAATGAACAATAGTTGTAGGATATTGATAGTTTTTATATAGCCAAATGTGGCCTTTCGAGTTTTCACAAGAACTCCGTTGAATGGTGTGGATTGTAGCCTACAATACAACGGCGCCTGGCTTAAAGGCCTAGTTGCCAAGCCTTAAACATAAAAAAAAATCGACCCACCTATTAACATGGGTTGATGTGAGCGCTGAACATCCACGGTCACGGAAACGCTCGAACCCGAGGTGCTCCGGTCGGTTATCGATGGGCTCTTCCCGGATCCGGGAAACTTCACTCCCCCAGTATGGGTCCACCCGTTCCCGACACCCCCACGGACGAGGAGCCTCACTCCATCTCCGAGGGGGAACTAGATGTTGCCCTGGACCGGCTCCGGGGCAGGAAGACGACACCGGGACCCGACGGGGTTCCAGGTCGACTCCTCTTCCTGGCCGCTAAACACCTACGCGGCCAGCTGCGGGAACTGTTCGAAGCCTGTATTCGCGCAGGTCGGTTCCCGTCGCAATGGAAGGAGAAGCGTTTGTGCCTGATTCCCAAGGGGGGTCGGCCTCCCAACGATCCGTCCGCCTTCAGGCCCATAGTGCTGCTGAACGACGTCGCTAGGGTCTTCGAAAAGATCTTAACGGAGCGGCTCGTGAAGCATCTCGACGCTGTGGAGCCGGGGCTTTCAGAAACGCAGTTCGGGTTTCGGCGGAGGCGCTCCACGATGGACGCCTTCGAGACGCTGCGAACGTTGACGGACGAAGCCGTCCAAGCGAAGGATGTCGTTCTTGCGGTGTCGCTAGACATAGCGAACGCCTTTAACAGCCTCCCTCGTGAGACGATCAGGGAGGGGCTCCGCGCGCATGGAGTCCCCTCGTACCTCACGAGGATGTTGGGCGCGCACCTGCAGGATCGACATATCCTTTGGGAGAGCGGCGAGTCCGGCCATCCCGTGTTAGGTCGGCGACGCGTCGCGTGCGGCGTTCAACAGGGGTCGGTCCTCGGGCCGATTCTTTGGAACGTAGGTTAGGACTGAATCCTTCGGGTTCCGGTCCTGCCCGGGGTAGGGCTGATCTGCTTTGCAGACGACACCCAACTCACGGCACGCGCTGCGTCATTTGCGGAATCCGTGGACGTCGCCAACGCCGGATTGTCGTAGATCGAATAGCTAGGCTGAGCCTGAGGGTCTCCCCCGCGAAAACGGAGGCCATCATGTTCCATAAGAAATTTCGCAATCCCCCCGCGGACTTGACCGTTTGGTCCAAGGGGTGGCCATTAGAGTAGGGCCCCAGATGAAACATCTGGGGCTAGTTCTTGATGGGAAATAGCTGTTCAAAGTGCACTTTGAGCAGCTAGTTCCCAAACTCGTCAAATCCGCGGGCGCACTCTCGAGGCTGCTTCCCAACGTGGGGGGCCCGGGGGGTGCGACGCGGAAACTTTACTCTGGCATCCTGAGGAGTATGGCGCTGTACGGTGCACCCGTCTAGTCCACTGCACTTCACCGCCACAACAGAATCCTGCTGCACCGGGCGCAGCGGGTTCTGGCCGTGAGGACCATACGGGGGTATCGCACAGTGTCGCGGACGGCGGCCACCCTCCTGGCAGGCGATCCGCCCTGGCATCTCCAGGCGAACGTCCTGACAGAGGTGCGTCGCACCCGGCAAGATGCCCTAGCTAGAGGCCTGACCTTCTGTCAGGTCGAAATCGAGGCGATCAGGAAGCGGGAAACCGCCTCCATGATCGCCGTCTGGTCTCAAGAGCTCGATAACCCTGCGGCCTATGGCGGCTACACGGTGGATGCAATCAGGCCACAGCTGACGGAATGGGTCAACCGCACCAGCGGCACCCTGACCTTCAGGACGACGCAGATACTTACCGGACACGGATGTTTCGATAAGTATCTGTATCGCATTGTGGGCTGCTTGCCTTCCCCGGACTGCAGCCAGTGCGGCGCGCCCGACACGGCGTTACACACGCTAGTCGAGTGCACCGTATGGGCGCCGCAGCGTTTCGAACTTGAGACGCACAGAGGTCCGGTCGATTCGCTCTGCGACTTGGTCAAGGCCATGCTGCAGAGCGGCGACAATTGGGGGGCTGCGGTTAATTTTTGTGAGACAGTAATGTCACTCAAGGAGGCCGCAGAACGCGATAGGGAGAGAAGTCTTGCAGCGCGTGCTATTGCGACTTCTCGAGGTCGCCGGCCTTCAGCCGGCACCCGGAGAGGCAGGTACGCGCATTACTTCCTCCCTGAGTTAGGTTCCGTTTAGCGCGGGGGGCCTTTAGCTTGCTAGGAGAGCAAAGGACCTTCTACCCCCGCACAACGAAGTGGGGTGTGTTCTCCCAGGGCACACTCCAGGCACTTTATTGCGCTGGATCGGCTGGGCGTAACTATGTTCTAAATCTCAGCCTTTCCAACACAAAAAAAAGCGCAGGGTCGACAAGGAGGAGGGAATTGTAGTGCGTATAGGGGTTGCTCGCTCGTGCAGCAACGCTCGGATTCTTCCACACTATTCTGTGACGTCGATCGCGGACGGAGCACTGCCAAGAGCATACTATCGCTGCAGTGTTATCGCCCCCGACCGACGCGTGTCGTTCCCCTAGCAATGGCCCAGTTTCTGCGTAAATCGGTACAGCCTTTTCCCTCGCCTCAAAAAAAAAAAAGCGCTGCGGGATAGAAAATGATGACGTCCTTAGTGAAGTTTTCGTCACGACCATAACGACCGCGGTTGCCTTGTGGAACGGCAGACGGAGAAATATGGCCATGATAAAAAAAAAAATATTTTATGGCTTGGCAGCTAGGCCTATGATATAAATAGACAGATGTATATATTAAAATGATGGTTTCATTTCTGTCAAAATAGTTTCAAAGCTCTGAAAAGCATAAAGTTTGCAAAAATTAATTTGAGAAAGATCAATTCAGTACATTGTGAGATATAAAATATTTGAGATTAAATGCTTTATTCAGTATTCCAAAGCCAAATGACTATAATTGTAAACATTAGTCATTATTGTTCACATGTGATGTATGTAATGTATATTATTATCGTAGATCATATGACATGTTATATCTCAATGATTATTATAATCTACTTATTTATTTCTATCTATCGCAGTTTTTTTCTTCTTCTTTAATTGTATTTAATTAAGATTGAATCAGTTTTAATACAGTTAAACCACTAAATATTATTTAATTTTTCTTTTAACGTATCCTTGGACACCGGTATACCTGGAACAGATCGCTATAAGCGATAAGGCCGCCCATTGTTCTAATGGAAATGTATTCATATTAAATTGTCGAGGTTTAAGTTATGGTGAACAAAAAAGAATTTTCATTCATTCATTCATTCATTAGTCAAGGTAATGGAGTCTACGACAAGGTGTCGCGAGATGGCGCTAAACCATTTTTCAAATGGAAACACAAATGTTGTGCAATTTATATTTTCTTACAATGGTAACACCAAAATAAAGGGTCTTCTTGAAAACGTATCGGTGTTGACATTTTTCTAACAACCTAAAAATCCACGTATATCAAATTAATCGCCGAACCAAGCTCCCAAATATGGAAGCGCCTTTCCTTGTTTATGCATTGACACATGATTGGCTAATTTATTTCAGACCGAGTCCGTAGAAAGTCTTGATCAAACACCCGTGCTCTCAGATATGAACAATATCTTATGTTCTTTGTGCGTTTTGGTAGTATGTGACTTTAAGTTGGATGGATGTGAACATCTAAAATCGCAAATTTCGCATTTATACGGTTTCTCCCCAGTGTGTATACGATTGTGTGAATTTAACTGGTATTTGGTAACACATTTGTATTGACACATGGGACATGAGTAACTCTTTTCATTTGTATGTTTATACTTTATATGCATATTTAATTCGTTTTTCCGTGAAAAATTATTATCACATAAATCACATCTAAACGGCTTCTCTCCAGTATGTTTACGAAGGTGTCTATTTAAATCCTCCTTTATGACACATTTGTACTGACACATATGACATGAGAAGTTCTTCTCCTTTACGTGTTTATACATTAAGTGTCGTCCCAACTGACTTTTTTGTGAAAATCGATTATCACATAAATCACACGTGTAAGGCTTTTCTCCAGTGTGTTTACGGAGGTGTAGATTTAAGTCTCGTTTTGTGACACATTTGTGCTGACACATATGACACGAGAAGTTCTTTTCCTTTGTATGTCTATACATTATATGGCTTCTCAAATTACTTTTCTTTGCAAATCTACAATCACATAAACTACATGTGTATGGTTTTTCTCCAGTGTGCGTATGAAGGTGTTTATTTAAAGTGGCTTTATTGACACATTTGTACTGACACACATGACATGAGAAGTTCTGTTCCTTTATGTGTTGATGCTTTATATGCTCAGCTAAATGACTTTTTTGCAAACACTTATATTCACACGCATCACACACATACAGTTTCTCCTTGATATGTTTAAGACTACTCATATTGAAGGTTTTTCCCGTAAGACATTGGTTCTGATATGCACGACACGTAAACCCCTTGTCTGATCTCTTTTTATTACAACTGTTTAATTTGTTTCTTTTATCATTTCTAACTAATGAAGTATTTGGAGCAACCTCCTCGATACTATTCGGAAGGCATCGCTTGAAAGTTTCATTTTCAACATTACTATAACAAACTTTAGAAGTAAGTGTCTTATGGTCTTGTACAATTATATTAATGGCTTGAACATTATCCTTTTGTAGAATATTTACTTTTGGTGACATCTTATTCAGTTCATAGGAGTTTACTGCTGATCTTATGATTTGCTCCCTCTTAAAATTGCCCACATTGGAGTCTGCAGTCAAATTTTTAGAAAAACTTACATCTGTGCTTATTTCTTCGAGTTTAATTCGCTTCGCTTGTTCCGGTATTTCGTTTAATGTGCGTTTTCTCCGTGGTGCTCCTGAAATGAATTAAACTAATTTTTAGTTTTAAGGTCTACAATAGAAGCAACTTAAACAACCAACGTTAATTAAACACGGGATTTAAAATTAGGATGATGATGAAATTTAATAATCTTACCGGTGTCAATCTCCTCCAAAATAATTTGAACTGGTCTTTCTTTTATCTCGTTCAGAGGCTTTTCGTCGTCCGAAGGTGTCTTTGGTTCAATATCAGCAATGTCTACACTCTCGTCTCGACTTGAATCTGAGCACTCTGAAAAAATGTTTATATATCGACTTTATTTATGATTTTATTCTAGAGACATGCATTATTTAAAATACATTTATTTGATATTTTAAATTAAATTATTTC
Source organism: Dendrolimus kikuchii (assembly GCA_019925095.2). NCBI lineage: Eukaryota > Metazoa > Arthropoda > Insecta > Lepidoptera > Lasiocampidae > Dendrolimus > Dendrolimus kikuchii. The sequence goes on from CM034387.1 coordinate 38,799,291, forward strand.
TAAATTTTTAAACTAATTACCTTCTTTGACAAAAATTTCTTCTTTCAACTCCTTATCAGTTACAGAAAGAACAGTCTCTGGAGTAATTTCATCATCACTTAATTTGTTATCTTCAGTAAAATTTATCTCTAAGTCACGACTTGAATCATTCATATCTGTAAATGTGCCTTCATCTGGTACTTCTGACTTAATCTCTCGTATAACAGGAAACAACGAATTCACATTGGTTTCTAGAGCTGGTCCTCCATTTGTCAATACCACTTTGCTTTCAATTAGATTTGGTTTGAAATTTGACATGTGTAAGGTGTTTAGTGATTCCCTTGAAACCTGTAGAGTGTCTCAGAAAATATTTAATGAGGCATTAAAATCGTGATAATACATAAGAACATCTATAATGTCATAAATCTGTTGAAGGTGTCCAATATGTGCTAGGAATATAAAAAAAATAACATCTTTCATTTTAAGGTTCCCAACCAATTTGTAAAAATTGATAATGATCCAGACTTAGTCTTTGTAAAAGAAAATCCTCATAAAAATTAAAGATGCCAAAATGGAAGAGTTGTGCTGGAAGTTAAAGTCAAGTATGGAAAAAAAATTGATGACATTAAACGAACTAAAAAGTTTAGAGAGAGAGACAAGAAAACAATTATACACCTCAAATGGACAACCTGAAGAGTCAGAAGATGAATAAATGAATGAAATTGTATGAAAAATAAAATCACAACGAAAGGAAAGAGATGCAGCTGGCATCAAGCTTTAAGATGAGAATAGAACATAAAAAAAATAGGAAAACCATTATGGACTCCGGAAGCTCAGGAAAGAAGAGGATGGCCATCGTTGGCCTATGAGTAGGCCACACTGACAAATAGACTACTAATATAATTTATAACACTAACAATGAACTTTAAGTTACCGCTAAACTCTAATTAATGCTGAATAAGGACTTATTTTATTTATTTACTAGCTGTAGGTACCCAGCATTCGTCGCAATGATATAAAGTAAAAAATTGTTTGAATATATTGCTTCTTTTGGGCCAGAATCCATTGCAGTTATCCTCAGGACACGACCAGGTTCATCACAATCTGATCAATGGTTTAGGAATGCATAGAGAACCAGTGTACAAACATTTATTTATATTTATATACATAGATTTCTATAATAATAATAATAAGGTAAATGGGTGAAGCGCCAGATGCAGAAGGCGGTTCTCCTGAGCACGGCACGCATTGTGAGGAAGTTCCTGTCTCAGGAGCCTTAACCACCGGTAGCTTGGACCCTAGGCCCCGCTGCCGACGGACGTCATCTTTTTATATTTTTTTAATATGTGTTTATTTTTTATATATATATGTATTAAAAAAACATAAAAAAGAATATTAATAAATATATGTGAAATAATAATAATAATCGGCAGAAAACACACACATTGTATTTCCCCAAATTAAGCAAGTTATGCTTGTGTTATGGGTAATATACAACGGACTACTCTGGGGCCGATCCCAGACACCCAGACCATGGTAAATAACGGAGAAAATACGTTTCCGAAATTTACTATACCAGGAATCGAACCCGGAGCCTCTGCGTTGTGGTGAGGTAGGTCGGCAAAGGCTTAGCCCGCTCAACCACAGAGGCCGTAATGAATGAAGAATGAGAGGATATATCACCAATACAAACAAAACATTTTATCTTATCCATGCAGGAACGGAGAAAGAATACAATTTCCTGCGTTGGGGCGGCCTGTCGTAAGAGGCGACTTAACAACCCACAGCCAGGTGGTAGGGCATTTGCCCGACTGGATGGCTACCACCCCTGGTCTAGAGTATGCCGCCATAACAACCTTGTGTTGTGTTCCGGCATTAGTGATCAGGTTCCAGTCTCCTTTAACAGAGCAGCAGTGTATTTGTAGCACCTTTGGTGTTGCAAATGTCCATAGGCGATGGTAACCGCTTTCCATCAAGTGGGCCGTCTGCCTGTCTGCTGAACTCCTGCAATAAAAAAATTTGCTTCCACACTCCCTCTGTGTAGACACTGGAAAGCACATGTAAATAGATATTATCTCTGTGAGTGCTACATTTTAAACCACATCAACTATAATATTAAGCATGATCATGACCAAAGGAACCTATTTATCATCAAAAAAGAATACTTTTTTTTTTTTTTTTTTGGTTTTGAAGCGAGGGAAAATGCTTAACCGATTTACGCACAAACTGGGTCGTTGCTAGGGGAACGACACGCGTCGGTCGGGGGCGATAACACTGCAGAATAGTGTGGAAGACTCCGAGCGTTGCTGCACGGGCGAGCAACCCCAATACCCACTAAAAACCCCCTCCTCCCTGACGACCCTGCGCTTTGAATGTGTTGGAAAGGCTGAGATTTAGAACATAGTTACGCCCAGCCGATCCAGCGCAATAAAGTGCCTGGAGTGTGCCCTGGGAGAACACACCCCACTTCGTTGTGCGGGGGTAGAAGGTCCTTTGCTCTCCTAGCAAGCTAAAGGCCACCCGCGGTAAACGGAATCTAACTCAGGGAGGGAAGTAATGCGCGTACTTGCCTCTCCGGGTGCCAGCTGAAGGCCGGCGACCTCGAGAAGACGCATTGGCACGCGCTGCAGGACTTCTCTCCCTGTCTCGTTCTGCGGCCTCCTTGAGTGACATTACTGTCTCGCAAAAAGATCAAAAAAAAAAAAAAAAGAATACTTACATTAACCATACCCAAGACCATATTTCTCGCCTCCAAAAATTGTTCTTTAAATTTTATTGATTTCATAAGTGCTACATAACAAGTCCAACACATGTATTCATATAAATATCTATCATGGTCCTAAAATTAAAAAAAAAATACTTTTCTTGCAATAGATAAATATAAAACCTTAGAACATTCATAAAAATACAGTCATGAACTCTCAAAGTGAAGCTGGCTAAAGGTAGCTGAGGTAGCGGTCAGTGTTGCCACCGTAAAAACATGTTAGGTTAAGTTTATTATACAAGTGACCTGAACAGTGACATACAAAAGAAAAATTTAGTTACTTTATAAAAATGGTAGTCGAAATATCTCCATGTTTGTTTTACCAATTTTTTTAGTTTTCGAGACATACATTGTTTTGTGAATTTTTGGAAATTTAGAATGGTTTTAAATGTGTTTGTTTCATTTTCCTGGTATTATTTTTATTTAACTAAGTACTTATGAATCAACACTTATTTTTTCTAAAGAATGCACAACTCAGATGCTGTATTTCGCTGGAATTTTCTCTGGTAAACTGCGGTCTAGGTTTACTGAGCAGAGGGAAGAAATTGAAAAAGCTGAAAATGCTGTGAAAAGGAACTAAGACGCTTTTAAAATATTAAAAGTTTTTATTAGTTGTAGCGCAATATTTTATTAGTTGTTGCGAGTGTATTTCTGTAGAAGAACATCACTGAGAATTGGTCGTAAAAGAATTTATTGGAGAAATTGGAGCATTTAACATTGTTAAAACATAGTTCAATCATCATTTTGGTGGAAATTCATATGATTTTGAGCAATATGTGCGTTTGTTTTCATGATTTAGTATTTGGCCGAATATTACACAGTATTCGGCTGAATCCAATTAGTTGAATAGGTTGAACAAAGAATAAGTGTGGCAGCTCTATTCAATAATCTTCTTACTAACTACAAAGACATCAGGGTAAAAATCATTTTCTCTAGGTCTTAAAAAAAAACAAGCATTTCTTCACATGTTATGAACTTGTGCATGGTACCTTTGAATTTAAATATAATTAGTAGCATTTATGATGTCTTAATTGTTGGTGAGGAACTTCTGTACCACATATTGTAAAAGAAATAAGTTGATTTTATGAAGTTACTAAGCATAGCATGTGTCCGTTATAGCAAAACATAACTGAAAACTGTTGACATGGCTCTAATGTACCATATCGGTATTGATACAGCTAGTAACGGCTATCAGTTATCTAATACTAGATATTGCACAAACAACTGACGATGATGCGATGTTGCCAACATACTTACAATAACATGAATAATCACAATAGCTGGTTAGATTCAGTGATTCCATTTTCATCATGTTGGTAACTGATCGAACGATAATAATCAAAATAATTATGCGTTTTCTCTCTATCTAAATGATTCCTAACTTACAAAACAGAGAAGACGCAAGTATTGGCTAGCAACTTAATCACCATTATGCAGAAGTCGTGGAAGGCCAGGATACACCCTCCATGATCAAATTGATTGTGTACTAGCAGAAGGTGATGTCAGGAGCCTTAAGAACAGACGAGCTTGCATGACAAGAGTTATGAATGTCAAAGAGGCAAGTGAGGTATGTAAGAATAAGCCTAAATGGCACTCTGTTGTTCGTGCCTACCCCGCAAGGGAACTAGCGTGAAGTTATGTATGTATGTATGTAACTGACGATGACACGATGTTGCCAACATACTTACAATAACATGAATAATCACAATAGCTGGTTAGATTCAGTGATTCCGTTTTCACTACATTGGTAACCAACCGAACGATAATAACCAAAATAATTATGACTTCTCTCTCTTTCTAAATGATTCTTAACTTGCAAAACAGAGAAGACGCAAGTATTGGCTAGCAACTTAATCACCATTATCCAGCAACCATTATGCAGAAGTCGTGGAAGGCCACTATAGACCTTCCATGATCAAATTGATCGTGTACTAGCTGAAGGTGATGTCAGGAGCCTTAAGAACAGACGAGCGTGCATGACAAGAGTTATGAATGTCAAAGAAGCAAGTGAGGTGTGTAAGAATAAGCCTAAATGGCGCTCTGTTGTACGTGCCTACCCCGCAAGGGAACTGGCGTGAAGTTATGTATGTAACCAGCAACATGCAGACTAAGGAGAGATTAGCAACATTTCATGAATATTGTTATGAACCAAAGACAACCTAATTTACATTATCGACTACAAACGAAAACAATGCGCATATTAGTTAAAAACCTGCTTTCATACTGATATTCGGCAACGGTTATCAATACCGGTATTGAAACCAAATATCGGCTAGATACCCGTTGCCAAAAATTGCTGACAATGCCCATGTCTAGAAGTTACATTATATTTAAACTGGTAGGTATTTTCCGCATTTTCATGAGAACTAGTCTACTATATAAGGGTTTTTATTTAGGCTATAATTAATAACATTTAAAAACAGTTACATAACATTTTAAGGCATGAGAAGATGATAAATACATTAACATGAACTGTCTTATAAAAGGTGTTATGATTGTAGTGTTTTTGAAAGTTCATTGTTTTTAATAATATGTTTAGTGATAGATCATCATTCAAAATACTAGATAAGTTTAGTATCTTTTATTTTAAATTATTAACATGAAAGTATCTGCATGTGAGATTTCATCATGTAACATACATACATACATATAGACATACATAACTTCATTCAAGTTCCCTTGCGGGGTAAGAACAAACAACAGAGCGCCATTCAGGGTTATCCTTACACACCTCACTTGTTTCTTTGACATTCATAACTCTTGTCATACACACTCGTCTGTTCTTAAGGCTTTTGACATCACCTTCTGCTAGTATACGATCAATTTGCTCATGGAAGGTGTGTCGTGGCCTTCCACAACTTCTGCATCCATCCACTTTTGCATTGTATATCTGTTTAGTCATTCTTTCATCATGCATTCTTTCCATATGCCCGAACCACCGGAGCATTCCTTTCCTTACCTTCACCCCAACACTCTCTTTCAGACCAACTCTCTTTCTTACTTTGGTATTACGAACGCGGTCCGCGAGCATCACTCCGCTCATTCAAAATACTAGATAAGTTTAAATTATTAACAGGAAAGTATCTGCATGTGAGATTTCATCATCTAACAAAGTTACAAATTATAATCTACACTCTAAATACAGTTATAGTATACAAAATACTATCATAAAATATGTATTATAAAAAATATTTCTTACTTTTTACTTAAAACATATTAAATTGATATGTAATAGCTCTGGAATAGTTTCCAGTGGATTGATTACTATTAATCACACAAGCAAGCCATGTGAATACTACACAAGATTATGTAAACAACAGGCTTGGGAGAAATGTCACATTTTTGCAATTGAAACATTTGTATCTGGAACAGTTAAATGTTCCGAATCACTGATATGTTTCATTTGGATCATTTAGAACATTGAGTCAAAGATATAAAATCATGGTTGTCTTGTTATGGTACGTTGTGGACTGAGACTGAGAAACGGGCTGCGGTTTAATTTGAAACATCATGTCAAACTTGTTAAAGATAAAAATACAGATATATATATATATGTTGTGTCGCAGGCATATTGAGGCAGACGGTGTTAAGGTTGAAACAAAGATGGATATTCATAGTTGTGGGGCGCTTATAACCCACGGTTAATGTGGTTCGAATTATATGGACTGTATAGCGGATATATGACCTAGATCCTTGCACTATAAAAGCAGAAGCTCCACCAACCTTGAGATCAGCCCTCTCCTGGCTCGGTTCAGGTTGCACTCGGGAACAGCGCACAGCACTATAGTTTCACTTCAGAGCTATCACTTGTACACAGTTTAGGTCCAAATGAAGTAATTGGCACGGCCAGAAAGTACAATTGTTTAAATTTGAAGAACAGATGAGCGCACGGCGCGATGTCATTGAACGTTGACAGACAATAGCATCTCAAAATGGCTGCCCTTACCCTGCTGTGCATTGGCCGTCGCCTCACACAGAAAGAGGGTAGACAGCAAAATTGATGGAGCGATGTTCTACCTACTTTATACTAGGCAAGGACCGAACAATAGTATTATTTGAAAAAATTACAAATTGTGAGATCATTAATAAATTATAATTTGCTTATATTTTATTGTTTTCCTGCTCTCTCGCTACGCATTTGGTGCTCTGTGATTCATTGAGCTCTGGTCGGTCTCTCTCCCACGTAAGCGACATGATCGCGCTGAACAGAGTCGGAGAGATCGCAATGTTCCAGATCCAAATGATGCATTTGTAACATTATTGATGTTCCAATCTTTTGGAACACCTAAATGTTTTGGATCAGTGAGTTGGTTCAGTAAAGAGTTACACGCCTAGCAAACAAGATTTTTAAAAAATTCGACACTTCATTTCTCACTTTAATCCATGTTGGCTACCTCATATACTTTTATAATCTTATTCAGAAACTTAGAGTAAGTCGAATACATTTTTGTTTCTTAAAGAAGCGTTCAAACTTACTCTAACTCTCTATGAATAAAACCCTAATTCATTAGTCGGAGGCCTACAAGTTGTCTGTAAATACGTGTATTGTGTAAGACTACGTATTCCTCAAATAGATTTGGCTTCCAAGATTATTCGATAAGGTAGGTACAACTTCTACTTCACATGAAACAAAATTCAAATAATACGAACCTTTAGTCCTAAAAATTTTTTTATAGCACGGCTTTCATTCTCACCCAGTATGCGTAACTTCGCTTCAGTATTTAAGCATCCACAACAAAACATCGTTCAGACTTATTTAATCTAGTTTAAGTAAATTTAAAGTGGTATAAAAAGTTTATTTTATTTTATCTAGGTCGCTGGGTTCCTCTAACATTATTTTTAATTTTAATCTATTCTATTCAATTTTTTTTTGGATTTTATGGCCTGGCAGCTAGGCCTTTAAGCCAGATCTTAGATTCAATGTAGTTTCTTCATTTTCTTAAACCTATGTGTAGCACAGCTGAACTGTAGGTTATCAGCTAGTGCCATTCAGCGGAGTTCTTGTGACAACTCAAAAGGCCACATTTGACTTTACAGTTCACATTTCTCACAAACAGATAATTACTACTTAAAAACTATCAATATCCGTTTTAGAGTAATTTTACACATTTTTAGAAAATAAAACTGCATAGCACAACATCTCCTTTGAGTTCCCGCCAAAAACTTCCTCTATTCTATAAAATTCTATTCTTGCTGGTGTTGGCTCTAAGGCCTTTAACATTGATTTTGCCATATGTAGATCCAAACAGGGCGTTCTACAAGTAACTCACAAAGCCCAAAACGCTTCGTTACCCGTTCCACAAGGCGACCGCGGTCGTTGTGGTCGTGGCGAAAACGATGCTAATGACGTCATCATTTTCGATCACACAACCACAACTATTATGGATACTACGTATCATATCCATAGTAGTTTGTGCTACGTATCACACAACGACCCATGTCCCACGCTTTTTTTACAATAAAATATATTTTTCTTACACTATTTTTAATTCAAATTTATTTTCTATTTTTTAGTTGGATTTTCTATAAAAGCGTATTTTTTTAGTTTTTTTTTAACTATTATTTATTTTTCATTTTTAGTGATTATTTAGTTATCTACTTCCCTTCTCCGTGGAAACTTTGAAAAAAAGAATTAAATACAGTCTTATGATAAAATGGAACGTTATGTAAAAATAAGCTTTTTCAAAAAGGTTGTTAAATACAAGCTTTTGAGATCCTGCATATCATGTAGCAGCAGAGTGCTAGCCAAGACAAGTAAAACGAGCCCAAACACGACGGGTCTATCTTGTTTAGTACAGGAGTTCCTATGGCCACCTTCCGACTCCATCATCAGATCACCTCCATGGTACCATATACGTGCAAAATTTCAGCTCAATCGGAAACCGGGAAGTCTATCAAATTTAACTTGAAAGATTCCGTTAAATACTAACATACGTATGAAGCTAATAAAAGCGTATTAAAAAAAAGTGTGTAAATCGATCCCGCTCTGAACGCACGCGTGTGATGTGATAGTGCCGCTATTATGAAACTGAGGAAGATCAGACCACAGCCGGCTGGCCAGGAAGGCTTTAGCAGCTGCCCGTCCAGGTAACCTAGATTCCGTTTCACAAAGACGTTTGCCGCCCTAATAGAGTCCATTGCCGCTTCACCAATAATATGTAAACAAAAGTATCACTTTTTACTATTTTTTTGGCGGATTTAGAGGATTTTGTAACTCAATTTGCAAACTGTGAAGACATACAACCTCCACACAAGCCTTACGTCTTTAAGATATTTATCGTTGCTTAGCAACTTTCTGTTTAGAAGACTAAATCCTATCTTCTGTCTAAGATACCAAATTAATATTTCCTCTTTGTAAATTATTCTATTAGAGTGAATTTGGGGAATAGTGTGAATGGAGCGTTAGGTAAACTTCTAGGCGCTAAGAACCTCAGCCAGAAGGCCCAGCTCGCCATACACAACGCGGTGCTGGTACCAACGCTCACGTATGGAAGCGAGAGTTGGGTATGGAAGAGAGAGCATGAAAGTAGAGTAAACGCGGTCGAGATGCGAGCAGTAAGAAAGAGAGTTGGTCTGAAAGAGAGTGTCGGGGTGAAGGTAAGGAAAGGAATGCTCCGGTGGTTCGAGCATGTGGAAAGAATGACTAAACAGATATACAATGCAAAAGTGGATGGATGCAGAAGTCGTGGAAGGCCACGACACACCTTCCATGATCAAATTGATCGTGTACTAGCAGAAGGTGATGTCAGGAGCCTTAAGAACAGACGAGCTTGCATGACAAGAGTTATGACTGTCAAAGAAGCAAGTGAGGTGTGTAAGAATAAGCCTAAATGGCACTCTGTTGTCCGTGCCTACCCCGCAAGGGAACTGGCGTGAAGTTATGTATGTATGTATGTATGTAAATTATTCTACTAATAATAAAACAACTGCATGTTTAAAAGATTCGTTTATTGTATTATGGAGACTGATAGGTTTCAGTGACGGTGATTACGGTGGCGACACAATGACGGGTCACTCAACGTCTGGGATGGTTTTCCTATTCTCTGGCCCTATCTTGTGGAAAAGTCAGAAACAGCCAACTGTAGCTATTTCATCAACGGAAGCAGAACTTATAGCCTTGACAGAAACCGCAAGAGAAGCGTCATTCCCCATTCATGGCAACAGTCCAGCCGAGGTAAAACTCCTTAGGGAGCTCCCTCGAGCAAGTTGCCCCCCCGGGCTCGAGCGCCTTCGCTTCGCGAAGGCACTCGCCCCAAAGACCCCGGTAAAGTTGTAAGGTCTTCGGACCAACAACATAAAGTCAAGTCCAATAAAAAAAAAAAAAGAGAAGCGTTATGGCTAAACGAGCTTCTGGAGGAATTGACGGAGATAACGACTTTGAATGACAAAACAATTTATGTCGATAATGAGTCTGCTATTAAGTTGTCTCAGAACCCGCCTTATGAATTCCATAGAAGAACAAAACATATCAGGCAAAAACATTTCTTCATTAGAGAATGCGTACAAAATGGAGACATTGTTATTAAACAAGTCTCCACGGAAATGCAGTTAGCAAACATGTTTACTAAGCCATTGTTTGGACCAAGACTGAACATGCTAAGCAACAGAATTGGACTTCGAGATTTGTCCAAGTTCTAAAAAGTAGCGTGGATGTGAAGACATACAACCTCCACACAAGCGTTATGTCTTTAAGATATTTATCGTTGCTTAGCAACTTCCTGTTTAGAAGACTAAATTCTATCTTCTGTCTAAGATACCAAATTAATATTTCCTCTTTGTAAATTATTCTACTAATAATAAAACAACTGCATGTTTAAAAGACTCGTTTATTGTACTAATTTCACACAAACCCTGTTGTTAAATCCTCACAATTTATATCGATGTAGGTAGTTTTATAAGTGCCACTGGCTTTCGGTCTCGCCGCCATTGCGTGGTGGTGAAACCAGTCTCCTACGCACGCGAGGTCAGTTCGGACCTTCCGTTTTCTCAGTGTTAGTGAACGTTTCACATCCCATTCTTGGAGATCCTATTAAACTTGAGACACAAGCCGTGCTTGCTCTTGGTGTGAGTGTGGCATAACTTAAACCTAAGTGCCATCCGAGGACTTTTTTTTTATTGCAGGAGATAACAGACAAGCAGACGGCCCACTTGACGGAAAGAGCTGCTACAAATGCACTGCTGCTCTCTTAAGGGAGACTGGAACCTGGTCACTAATGCCGGAACACAACTCAAGGTTGTTATGGCGACATACTTTAGACCAGAGGTGGTAGCCATCCAGTCGGGCAAATGCCCAACCACCTGGCTGTGGGTTGTTTTGTCGCCTCTTACGACAGGGCGCCCCAACGCAGGAAATTGTACTTTCTCCGTTCCTGCACGGATAAAACTTGTGCCATGCACTTCAGGAACTGTCTAGCTGCCCCATTGGAGGGGGACTCCCAAGGTTAGTGGTGCTTATTACCCCATTGGTTTTTGTGCAGGATTTGGCATACCTCTCACTCTCAAATATACCCTATACAGTCCACAAAAACTATTAACTAGAACCAGCGAAGCTGTGTGATAAAGAACCGTGATCCTGGGTTGCACACCTGTCAGTGACCGATGGTTCCTAGCACTCTCCATAGCTGTGGGTAAATAAATGTTGGTTCTTCAGATACTGATTAATATGAAGTGAAAAACAAGAAGTCATTAATACATTTATTTTTAATTTTTCAAAGCTTTACTTACAATATTCGATTCATTTATCTACACTGAAAACTTTTTACATCCCTCAGTTAAAATTAATTTTTATGACTTCACTCCATTGCATAGCCGGCTAACTGCATATAGCACAGGACACTCCTTCCTGGCCTTTAGCTTGCTAGGAGAGCAAAGGACCTTCTACCCCCGCACAACGAAGTGGGGTGTGTTCTCCCAGGGCACACTCCACGCACTTTATTGCGCTGGATCGGCTGGGCGTAACTATGTTCTAAATCTCAGCCTTTCCAACACATACAAAGCGCAGGGTCGTCAGGGAGGAGGGGGTTTTTAGTGGGTATTGGGGTTGCTCGCTCGTGCAGCAACGCTCGGAGTCTTCCACACTGTTCTGTGACGTCGATCGCGGACGGAGCACTGCCAAGAGCATACTATTGCTGCAGTGTTATCGCCCCCGACCGACGCGTGTCGTTCCCCTAGCAACGGCCCAGTTTGTGCGTAAATCGGTTAGGCATTTTCCCTCGCCTCAAAAAAAAAAAGGATACTCCTTCCTACTAAATTTCATAGATATTGATCCACAGGGTTTTGAGATTAATGATTATAACATACATACAAATGTATTGATATTTTGACTTTATTATTGCTAATTTTTTTAACTTTTTATTGCAGGAGTTCAGCAGGTAGGCAGACGGCCCAATTGATGGAAAGCGGTTACCATCGCCTATGGACATTTGCAACACCAAAGGTTCTACAAATGCGCTTCTGCTCTCTTAAGGGAGACTGGAACCTGGCCTCTAATGCCGGAACACAACTCAAGGTTGTTATGGCGACATACTTTAGACCAGGGGTGGTAACCATCCAGTCGGGCAAATGCCCTACCACCTGGCAAGTTAAAATTGTAACAGGACTGTAAAAAGTTTATTATTATGAAGAGATTAAGGTGGTACAGGTCTGAGAAAGATAATACTTATATACTGAAGTACTTTGGCCATAGCCCGCAAGAACCCAGGGGGAAGTTGAAGGTTTAGGGATGTCCCGACTAGCTGGAGGAGCGGGATGGAATGCTCCTCCGTCTCAAAGGAAGATCTTCCAGCGAGCCTATTGATGTGCCTCGCAGGCCGAGGCCCATCTATTATTGTTGGAAATTTGTATATATACTTTGTACGTTTCGGGAATCGCTTGCGACCTCAATTATTGCACAGCGCCATCTATTGGCTTGCAAGTGTTCTAATACAGAGGAAAGAGACCTTGTGGTAGGTCTCCAAACAGGTGGATTGACCAGGCTACTGAACAGCTGGACTTAGATAAGTTGAATCCTCCACGATGCTCAAAACCGATCTCCATGGAGGAGAACGCTTATTCACTGCCATTAAAGTCACGATCCTCAGTACTGACGGAATGACTTAGAAGAAAGAATACTTGAGATCAAATGCCTTTTTAGCATTTCACAGCTAAATGACAATTTCAATGAACATTTGTCATGTCTACAGAGCTTTTCATCGTGTTCATTTATAAGCCGCGCGCAGAAGGTTTGCCGATGACTACTTATTATTATTATTATTATATTGTATTACTTACTATTAAGTAAGAAAGAGAGTTGGTCTGAAAGAGAGTGTCGGGGTGAAGGTAAGGAAAGGAATGCTCCGGTGGTTCGGGCATGTGGAAAGAATGCATGATGAAAGAATGACTAAACAGATATTAAATGCAAAAGTGGATGGATGCAGAAGTCGTGGCAGGCCACGACACACCTTCCATGATCAAATTGATCGTGTACTAGCAGAAGGTGATGTCAGGAGCCTTAAGAACAGACGAGCGTGTATGACGAGAGCTATGAATGTCAAAGAAGCAAGTGAGGTGTGTAAGAATAAGCCTAAATGGCGCTCTGTTGTCCGTGCCTACCCCGCAAGGGAACTGGCGTGAAGTTATGTATGTATGTACTTACTATTAGTGTATATACTTATGTCAAGTATATCTATATATCGTGGTGAAGGTAAGGAGAGGAATGCTCCGGTGGTTCGGGCATGTGGAAAGAATGACTAAACAGATATACAATGCAAAAGTGGATGGATGCAGAAGTCGTGGCAGGCCACGACACACCTTCCATGATCAAATCGATCGTGTACTAGCAGAAGGTGATGTCAGGAGCCTTAAGAACAGACGAGCGTGCATGACGAGAGCTATGAATGTCAAAGAAGCAAGTGAGGTGTGTAAGAATAAGCCTTAATGGCGTACTGTTGTTCGTGCCTACCCCGCAAGGGAACTGACGTGAAGTTATGTATGTATATGTATATCTATCTATACATATAATAAAACTGTAGAGGTCGAATTTCTGTACAATGAAAAAAAATGCTAAAAACCGAGTCAGGGGGACGTAAGACGTGAAATAGAACTAATTTAGATTCTTTTCAATTTTTTTGTTTCTGTTTCTCTGATTGTACGGGTTAATCTCCGAAACGACTGGACCGATTTAAATTAAATTTTGTATGGTGGTGGCTTATATCCCTGATCAACATATAGGACACTTGATCCCGAAAAATTAAAGAGTTCCCGTGGGATAGTTAAAAAACTTCAATTACTTAAACAGCTTTGAAGGGATCATAAATACCACGGGGACGAAGTCGCGGGCATCTAGTACAATAATAAATTTATTGCACCAATAATTAATGTAACCTTTTTTTGTCAACCCTACTGACCATCGACTCGTGACGTCATGAAGCTATCGGCAAACCTCTGCGCACGGGTAGTTAGCTGATTTTACTCAAATTGAGTCCATACAATCTTGAAACACCTTTGCACTACCAATTATGTTTTTTTGTGTTTTATTATTAAATGCGACTTCAAGTTGGCTAGTTGTGAACATTTAAAATCGCAAATTTCGCATTTGTAAGGTTTCTCCCCGGTGTGTTTACGAAGGTGTACATTTAACTCACCTTTTGCGACACATTTGTACTGACAGATGTGACATGAGAAGTTCTTCTCTTTTGTATGCTTATGCATTGTATGCCGTCTCAATTGATCTTGTTGTGAGAATCTATTATCGCATAAGTCACATGCGTATGGTTTCTCGCCGGTGTGTTTGCGAAGGTGTACATTCAAGTTGCTTTTTGTGACACTTTTGTACTGACACATATGACACGAGTAATTCTTTTCCTTGCTGTGTTTAAACTTTATATGGCTTCTTAAATTATCTCTATCTGAAAATTTATAATCACACAAATCGCATATGTATGGCTTCTCATCGGTGTGTTTACGAAGGTGTCTATTTAAATCCTCTTTTATGACACATTTGTACTGACACATGTGACATGAGAAGTTCTTCTCCTTTGTGTGCTTATACATTGTATGTCGTTTCAATTGACTTTGTTGCGAGAATCTATTATCGCATAAATCACATGCATACGGTTTCTCGCCAGTGTGTTTGCGAAGGTGTACATTCAAATTGCTTTTTGTGACACATTTGTACTGACATATATGACACGAGAAGTTCTTTTCCTTTGTATGTTTACACTTTATATGGCTTGTTAAATTACGTTTATCTGAGAATTTGTAATCACATAAATTACATATGTATGGCTTTTCGTCGGTGTGTTTACGAAGGTGTCTATTTAAATCGCCCTTCATAACACATTTGTATTGACACATATGACATGAGAAGTTCTTTTCCTTTGTATGTTTGTACATTATGTGTCGTCTCAGTTGATTTTGTTGTGAAAATCTATTATCACATGAATCACATGCATATGGTTTCTCACCGGTGTGTCTACGAAGGTGTATGTTTAAATCTCTTTTTGTGACGCATTTATACTGACACATAAGACATGAGAAGTTCTTTTCCTTTGTATGTTTATACTTTGCATGCATATTTAATTCACCTATTCGTGAACACCTATAATCACATAGATCACATATGTACGGTTTCTCCTCAGGCTGTTTATGAATATGTCGTTTTAAGACATCTCCTATAACACATTTGTTCTGATTGTCACACATTAACTCAGATTCTGATTCCTGTTTATTATAAGTATGCGTTTCATTTCCTTCATAATTTCTATCTAACGAAGTACTTGGAGCAATTGTATCAACACTTCTTGGAAAACATTGCTCGGAGGTTTCATTTTCAGCATTATCATAACAAACTTTAGGAGTAGGGGTCTTATTGTTTTGTACAATCGCATTTTGAGCTTCAAACTTATCTTTTGGTAGAACTTTTGGTGAATTCTTATTTATGTCATAGCAGTCAGCTGAATTAATGATTTGCTTGCTCTTAGCATCGTCGACATACGAGACAGCAGTTATTTCTTTAGAATCGTTTACATTTGATGCCTGGCAATTATTTTTTGGTAAACTTTTTAATTCAGCATTAGCTATAGGATTACTATCCATGGATATTTCTTCGAGCTTAATTCGTTTTGTTTTTTGCGGTATTTCATTTACAGTGCGTTTTCTTGCTGGTGCGCCTAAAAACATAGTTGGCTACATTTTAAATCAAATTTATTTTATTGATCATTTTTCCTTTTATACTGCGCAAAATGACTGGAGTTGGGATATTACTCTGCTATTTGGGTATACAACACAACTCCTGAGATTTATTTATCAATATCTTTTTTATTGCATAAGTTCAGTAGACAGGCAGACGGGAAAGTGGTCACCATCGCCTATGGACATTTGCAACACCAAAGGTGCTACAAATGCGCTGCTGCTCTCTTGAGGGAGACTGGAACCTGGTCACTAATGCCGGAACACAAATCAAGGTTGTTATAGCGGCATACTCTGGACCTAGGGTGGTAGCCATCCAGTTGCGCAAATAGTCGGTAGGCGACTGACTGTGTGTTGTTTTGTCGCCTCTTACGACAGGCCACCCGGCCGCAGAAAAGTGTACTCTTTCTCCATTCCTGCACGGATGATATTATATGCAATGTAATACTAAGATATTATAAATAGAGTCTGTGGAGTGACGCTCGCGGACCGCGTTCGTAATACCGAAGTAAGAAAGAGAGTTGGTCTGAAAGAGAGTGTCGGGGTGAAGGTAAGGAAAGGAATGCTCCGTTGGTTCGGGCATGTGGAAAGAATGACTAAACAGATATACAATGCAAAAGTGGATGGATGCAGAAGTCGTGGAAGGCCACAACACACCTTCCATGATCAAATTGATCGTGTACTAGCAGAAGGTGATGTCAAGAACCTTAATAACAGACGAGCGTGCATGACAAGAGTTATGAATGTGAAAGAAGCAAGTGAGGTGTATAAGAATAAGCCTAAATGGCGCTCTGTTGTTCGTGCCTACCCCGCAAGGGAACTGGCGTGAAGCTATGTATGTATGTATTATACACTACTACAAACGCAATCTGGAAACGTGTGTGCATAGAAAATAAATTGAGTGAATTATTTTTAAGCCTTAAAACACCAGCAGCTCAAACAGCCAACTTTGATTCAAATCAGAATGTAACATTAAGTTTGCAGTTTTCAGTTTGTGCTGATTCGTGTTTTTTACAACATTATTTAAAATATTACAATGGATGATTACATAAGAACAAGAAGCGAAGCAACAAAATGGCCGCAGACCATTTCGCGCGCAGCAAACTTCACACCGCGCTCTATAAACGCGTGCCTTCGCACGCGTCCCTCATTTTACCACAAAGCCATTATTAAAAAACAAAATTAAAAATATAATTTCATCGCTCACAAAGTTGATGATGCAAAAAAATCTTACCACTTTCAATCCCGTCCAAAACGAAACGGTTTCGTCTGTCTTTTATCATCTCCTGAGGAGTGTCGTCGTCGGAAGGTGTCCCCGACCCGACATCATCAATCTCTACACTCTCCGCCTGACTTGTATCCGAGAACTCTGTGAAAATGTCTAAAATCAGCATTTATAATTATAATAATAATAATAATAATCCCGCAGGGGGGCTTTGTGGCGAAGCCTTAGGTGAGTAGCGACACCTCGTACCTGACTCCGGGGGCCAAGACAAGGCCCCCACCTCCGTGCTTGCCTTAGCCAGCCGGCACGGAGTGGAGATCGCTAGAGCTAAGACTCAAGCTCCAGGGGTGGAAGTGATAAATGGCATCACGTCAGAAGTAGCTTCAGTGAACCTGCAGCCCACCTCTCGACACCCCTTAGCCACTCGCACCCATGTTGCTCTTGTCTTTATGGCATTTTTTTTGGGGCCCATGCAGGGAGTGGCAAGTCACCGTCTGCCCATTTTTCCATGTTCCCTGAACATTGCGACGGGCAGACGCCATAGTCCCCATATTCCCAGACCCCTAGTACCACTAGCAGTTCACCCCAATAGCCCGGTACTTTTTGTCCTCATTTCCCACAATAGTCCTACACTGGCCGGGGATTGTCCTTGGGTGCATTATTACATGGTGTAGACGGGGATAATCGCCGGTCAGTGTCAATATGTGAAAGCAAATCTTTATATATATAATTCTTCTGTGCGTGTGTTGACAGTGAACTCCTCCTAAATGGCTGGACCGATTTGAATGAATTTTTTTTGTGTGTGTTCAAGTGGATTCGAGGATGGTTTAGATTCACAATTGGACACGGTAGGTGGCACTGCAATTGGGTTTCAAATTTTCTTCAGGGCAGAACAACGTCTGCCGGGACAGCTAGTATAATATAAAATTCAATTTCTAAATTATTAATTAAATTAAGTAAGAAAGAGTGTCGGGGTGAAGGTAAGGAAAGGAATGCTCCGGTGGTTCGGGCATGTGAAAAGAATGACTAAACAGATATACAATGCAAAAGTGGATGGGTGCAGAAGTCGTGGAAGGCCACGACACACCTTCCACGATTAAATTGATCGTGTACTAGCAGAATGTGATGTCAGGAGCCTTAAGAACAGACGAGCGTGCATGACAAGAGTTATGAATGTCAAAGAAACGAGTGAGGTGTGTAAGAATAAGCCTGAATGGCGCTCTGTTCGTGCCTACCCCGTAAGGGAACTGGCGTGAAGTTATGTATGTATTTATTAAATTACCTGCTTTGACCACAATTTCTTCTTTCAACTCCTTATCAGTCAAGGAATGTGCTCTCTCCGGCGCAATTTCCCCATCTTCAATAGATTCTTTACAACTTTTCCCAATATATTCATTATTTAATACATTCACTTCCATAAAATTCCTTTTCACATCACGACTAGCTTCATTCAATGTGCCTTCATCTGCTACTTCTGACTTTATCTCTTGTATAATAGGAAAGAACATGCCCTCGTAGGTTTCCAGAGCTGGTTCTACATTTGTCAATACTACTTTGCTTTGAGTTAGATTCGGCTTGAAATTTGACATGTGTAAGGTGTTTAATGATTCACTTCCAACCTGGAAGTATTACAGTAAATATTTATATATATTTTTTTTTTTTTTTATAATCGGCAGACTAACACACATTGTATATCCCCAAATTAAGCAAGTTACGCTTGTGTTATGGGTAATATACAACGGACTACTCTGGGGCCGATCCCAGACACCCAGACCATAGTAAATAACGGAGTAAATACGTTTCCGAAATTTACTATACCAGGAATCGAGCCCGGAGCCTCTACGTTGCAGCGAGGTAGGCCGGCACAGGCTTAGCACGCTCAACCGCAGAGGCCGTCGATATGTCGGATATATGTCGGGTTCACGCCCACAAGGAGCGAAGGGACGACGCTCCGAGAATAACACAATAATAATCTGAAATATGGCAGTGAAACGTGGCCTGTACTTGAGCGACACAAGCAAGGACTGCGTGTCACGGAGATGAATATGCTGCGATGGATGTGTGGAGTGACGCGGAAAGACCGGGTCAGGAACTGCCGCATCCGCGGCAGTCTTCATGTCCGGAACATAGCAGACAAACTGCAAGAGTGTCGCTTACACGAGTAAGGCCACGTTTTACGGAGACCGACTAATTATGTGGGGAACAAATGTCTAGCCATGCCGCTACCGCCAGGTCCTGGTCGAAGGGGAAGGCCCAAGAAATGTTGGCTTGACGTTGTGAAGGATGACATGCGTACCAATGGTCTCAAAACGGGGCATGCAGAAGACCGCGCGAAGTGGAGTAGAAAAAGTAGGAAAGCGGACCCTGGGCGTCGGAGTGAACGCTCCGAACGCAACCGGGATTTAACGCTCGGATAATGATGAATCTGAAATATTATTATTAGCCACTCACACCCATGTTGCCCCCGTCTTTTATGGCATTTTTTGGGGCCCATGCAGGGAGTGGTGAGTCACCGTCTGCCCATTTTTCCATGTTCCCTGAACATTGCAACAGGCAGACGCCATAGTCCCCATATTCCCAGACCCCCAGTACCACTAGCAGTTCACCCCAATAACCCGGTGCTTTTTGTCCTCATTTCCCACAATAGTCCTACACTGGCCGGGGATTGTCCTTGGGTGCATTATTACATGGTGTAGACGGGGTTAATCGCCGGTCAGTGTCACGCCACATTTACATTAAAATTTGTCAAAGGGCCTCTACGTGTTGGCCTTCCCATGGCCCCACGCGAGCCCTCCAAATGTCCGGGCCATTTTTATGGCCCGTGGTCTTGAAAGACATACAAATATCTGAAATATTATAATCAAAGTTTATTACACTAGAATTATTACAATTAAGATATTAAACATTGCACAATCATTACAAATGTATTTTGAATGGGACAAATGTACTGCTGCACACACGTACTACTCATCACTATAATTAAATTGATGCAAAGACTATATAATATAGTTAGTGCCGCCAACTTTGAATCTGATCAATTTTCCTGAACAGTACAATCTAGATGCCTTCAGGTAAGAGTGCTCCATCTTGAACCATACAATTTTTAATATTAATTTATTTATCAAAAAAAAAAGATTACTCACTTGAACCATATTCAAAACCATATTTCTAGCCTCCAAACATTGTTTTTTAAATTTTATTGATTTCACAAACACCACATAACATGTCCAACATATGTATTCATACAAATATCTATCATGGACCTGTAATTGCTAAAAATACTTTTGTTACAATTCGTAATATTTTATTTAACAAAATAAAATTACATATAATCGAATACAATGCAAGAAAACTTAACTTATTTCTATTGTATTCTACTCATAGTCCCTCAAGACTATAAGTAGAATACTGAGCCTAGATCACCGTCTTCTATGGGTAAGGTGCCCAGAAGGCTGGGTATGTTTCCTCGCTGGATCGCCATACTGATCCGTTGGCCGAGGTAAGCACCAGCCCTCTGATCACCGGAAGAGTCAATGAGTCGTTTTGATAAATTTTGGTAGAGGCTCATGGCCTCAGGACCCCACGGTCCGAGCGTCTCGACAGCAAAGCTTTGTTACAATAGATAATTAAAAAACCTAAAGACTAAACTGATATCTTAACCTAAGCTATCATTAACATATAGGTGGTGGAACTCTTAATGTGAAGCCAGCTGAAGGAATCCAATCTTGAAATAGAAAACCACTTTAGTTGTTGCTATTGTATCATGATTCCCCTACCTGAGAGTGAATATTTGTTGATGTCCTATATAAATTTCCATCCGTGCAGGAACGGAGAAAGAATACAATTTCCTGAGGCCGGGCGGCCTGTTGTAAGAGGCGACATAATAACCCACAGCCAGGTGGTAGGGCATTTGCCCAACTGGATGTCTACCACCCCTGGTCTAGAGTATGCCGCCATAACAACCTTGAGTTGTGTTCCGGCATTAGTGACCATGTTCCAGTCTCCCTTAAGAGAGCAGCAGCACATTTGCAGCACCTTTGGTGTTGCAAATGTTCATAAGCGATGGTAACTGCTTTCCATCAAGTGCGCCGTCTGCCTGTCTGCTGAACTCATGCAATAAAAACAAATAAACCTACCCATGCAAGTTTGTTAAAAATATTTCATTTCATTAGTCGCTTTTATTCACTTAAGCTTGGTCTATACTTTGGGTGCAGTGTAGTCTGTGTAGTACTTGGCGCTTTTATTTATTTATGAATAATTTTTAATATAATATATATATATATATATATATATATATATATATATATATATATATATATATATATATATATATATATATATATATTTATATATATATATATATATATATATATAGCTTAGGTTAAGATTTCAGTTTAGTTTTTAGGTTTTTTAATTATCTATTGTAACAAAGCTTTGCTGTCGAGACGCTTGGACCGTGGGGTCCTGAGGCCATGTGCCTCTACCAAAATTTATCGAAACGACTCATTGACTCTTCAGGTGATCAGAATGCTGGTGCTTACCTCGGACAATGGATCAGTATGGCGATCCAGCGAGGAAATGTAGCCAGCCTTCTGGGCACCTTACCCATAGAAGATGGTGATCTAGGCTCAGTATTGTACTTATAGTCTTGAGGGACTATGAGTAGAATACAATAGAAATAAATTAAGTTTTCTTGCATTGTATTCGATTATATGTAATTTTATTTTGTTAAATATTAAATATATATATATATATATATAAGTAGAGTTAGGTAGGACATGATTTTAAACTGGATTGTAAGAATAACGTGACAATTTGTACTGAAATAGTGCAATGTAACACTTCAAATGAGGCGAGGAAAGTTGTATGGTGTGTACTGCAGCACTACATTTGAAGCGATGAGACAGGTGAGGCAGTGAGCATCATTCCATCATTTGTCCCGTATAAAATATCTAGTTCGGAAATGTTGATAGAGAATCAGATGTGACTGGTCTCGGTCACCTCATTTTACTAGCAGTCATACATGTCATGATTTCCCTCTTTGTCATGTGAATATCCATAGAGCTGTTAATGGACAGTTGTCCTTGTCCTGTCCTTCCTCTTACTTACTTACAACGGGACAAGATTTTTGAAATAGTACAAATTTAAATTTTGAGACATCAAATCTATTTTGTACGAGATAAATGTACTGCCTCACACATGTACTACTCATCACTAGTTACAAGGCTAAAGCGGGAGTGTCAATTTTTTTTATAACCACCCAAAATTCACTTTATATCTATTATAATACATAAAAGGGCTTATAACTACACCCCAATCTTTACTTTTATTCATTTGTCTGAAGCCTACAGGTTTTCTTTAATATGTATATGATTCTAAGATGTATGTTAAGACTATGTACTCCTCAAATAAATTTGGCTTTAAAGGTTAATCAATAAGGTATTACAACTTCTAACTCACATGAAGCAACATTAAAATAATACTAACTTTCAGTCCCAAGAATTCTCTTATATCATGAGTTTCATTCTCATCTAGTACGCGTAACTTTGCTTCAGTATTTAAGCATCCACAACAAAACATCGTTCACACTTATTATAAACAAGTTTATTTGTACATAGTCAAAATTATTTCATATAATTAGATATTTATTTAATATCAATTATCAAATAAAAAATAATAGTAACCTGTCCTGTCATTTTTTTTATGTTTAAGGCTTGGCAACTAGGCCTTTAAGCCAGGCGCCGTTGTATTGTAGGCTACAATCGACGTCATTCAATGGAGTTCTTGTGAAAACTCGACAGGCCACATTTGGCTATATAGTTCACATTTCTCGCAAAAACACAATTACTACTCAAAAACTATCAATATCCTAAAACTATTGTTCATTTTAGAGTAATTTAACACATTTTTAGAAAATAAAACTGCACAGCAAAACGTCCCCTTTCAGTTCCCGCCAAAAACTCCTAGCAATCGGTCCTGTCCAGTGTTGCCAACTTTATTTCAACGAACCCACAATTTGTAGTGTTGCAACCCACCAGAAAACCACTAAATTTGGCGATCCCTCAAACCTCCAGAAAACCACTAATATATTATGCCAGACAGACACTAACTGAATATTCTGTGTATATGTATGTTTACGGACTCCTAAATGGCTGGATCGATTTCGATGAAATTTTTAGGCAGTCTTCAGATTGGCCTAGCGGGTGATCCTGTAAGGTTTGGTTGCGATTGGATAAAAAAAAACGCAGGCGGAGCCGCGTCGGTCAGCTAGTTTGAAAATACAACAACATTATTGTAATTTATAATATAAAATTGTAGTTGAAAATTGTACAAAAAAATTAACCTTATAGAGAATGTACAAAATAAACATTTAAAGACAATCATCTTCGGAAGAATCGCCTTCTACAATATCCGTTTTTGAAGAATAAATTTCCTTACTTCCAATTTTTTGTATTACGCTATCTGGTATCTGGTCTGGTGGTTTAGGCATATTCTTATTACAAAATTACATATATACACACATACATATATAACTTCACGCCAGTTCCCTTGTAGGGTAGGCACGAACAACATAGTGCCATTCAGGCGCTCCATTCATTCATTTAACAAAATTAATAAAGTAAAATGTGTAAAACATCCGTCGTACCGACGCGAACTATACTACCCGTTGTATTTATATTTTTGTGCATGCAAAGGAAACAAATACAAACAAACTTATAGTAACGTATAGTCAAATGTGGACTGACTTTTAGAGGAGCATAAAAACACGAGTAAAAGAACACATTGCTGACATGAAACACACAAGGTCTACGAAGTCTGCGATCAGTGAACACACGCTGGATAAACCCAACCACTACATCAGATTCGATAACCCACAAATCCTCGCGAAAGAGAATCGTTTCATACCTAGAATGATGCGTGAGGCTATTGAAATAAAAAAACACCCAAATTTCAAAAGAGAAGATGGTTGGCAAGTACCACCTGTTTGGGATCCAATTATCAAAACTATTAAGACCCAAACCCAGCAAAAACCAGCTGCCAGACCTCAAGACACTGTGAGCTCTTTCTGCGTACAACGGAACACAAACCAACTTGACTGATAATTACTTTTATTTTTCCTTCCACCCATTTTAATATTATATAAAATTATTAGAGCTAGGCATGTTTGCTGAAGAGTTTCTTGCGCCGCTTCTTCTCTTCAAGCTATAACACGTTGCGAAGCGGTCGTAAATTAGATTACGGCTCCCATAGAGTAAATAATAACCATAAACAAAATTAAAATTAACAAGTTGGCGGTAGGCCAAATAAAACTTTAGCAATACTCGTTGACACTTGACATCTTTGTCTTCCGTGATCACGGCCACTGAAAAGTGGCCGAAACGTCGGAAAAACCAAAATCAAATAAAATTACCGCGCTTAAAACCGTTAAAACGTAGTTTTATTATCTATTACTACTTCCAAAGTAATTATAGTTACTGTTTAAGAAGAAGAAGCGGCGCAACAAACTGCCCAGCAAACATATCTTTACTTCATAATTATTATTGTGTATGCACTCAACAACAGTAATAGTAGTAAATGAGAGTTTTTGGCGGGAACTGAAAGGGGACGTTGTGCTGTGCAGTTTTATTTTCTAAAAATGTGTAAAATTACTCTAAAATGAACAATAGTTGTAGGATATTGATAGTTTTTGAGTAGTAATTACGTGCTTTTGCGTGAAATGTGAACTATATAGCCGAATGTGGCCTTTCGAGTTTTCACAAGAACTCCATTGGATGACGTCGATTGTAGCCTACAATACAACGGCGCCTGTCTTAAAGGCCTAGTTGCCAAGCCTTAAACATAAAAAAGTAGTAAATGACGCTTCGGTTGTCTATTCTTTGTCAACCGCCCGGCTACCTTTCATCAAATTCAAAAGTTTTTATTCAAAATAAGGTCCACTGGAGAACACTTTTTGAAGGTCATACATGTAAGTTAAAATTTAATTTTTACTTCCAATTCTATGTACACCGCTTCGCAACGTGTTGATGCTGTAAAGGAGAAGAAGCGGCAAGAAACTCGCCAGCAACACGTCTAGCTAAATATTGTGCCTCTTTATATTTCATATTCTATTTATATCTCAAATGTGATTTTGAAGAATTAATGGAGTTGTAGCAAACAATGCATACTCAATAAGACCAAGACAATAAAAGGAAAGAAAAATAATATTATAGTTATAATAATGACATGACGTGCTAAAATGTTATGCTGCAATATGCCTCCACAAATTCCTTACAAGCATGGCAAGATTAAAAAATAAAATAAAAAAATAAAAACGTTATACAAAATTTAGTATAAGAGGTTGGAGCGAGGTGCTATGTAAATTAATTTTTGTCATTTAAGTATTCTTCAATAGTGTAGCATCTCTTTTTTAGCAAGATGCTTTTTAATTTAATTTTAAATTTAGTGAAAGGCAGATCTAACATTTCACTCGGAATGTTATTGATTCAGCGCAGGATACATGCCCTTTGTTTCAAGTGTT
The DNA here is from genome assembly GCA_019925095.2 of Dendrolimus kikuchii. Classification (NCBI taxonomy): domain Eukaryota; kingdom Metazoa; phylum Arthropoda; class Insecta; order Lepidoptera; family Lasiocampidae; genus Dendrolimus; species Dendrolimus kikuchii. The sequence continues at coordinate 38,824,944 of CM034387.1, forward strand.
CCAGTTATTATTACACAATGGGAGCGTTTTTGGCGGGAACTGAAAGGAGATGTTGTGCTGTACAGTTTTATTTTCTAAAAATGTGTAAAATTACTCTAAATTGAACAATAGTTGTAGGATATTGATAGTTTTTGAGTAGTAATTATGTGTTTTGTGAGAAATGTGAACTGTATAGTCAAATGTGGCCTTTTGAGTTTTCACAAGAACTCCGTTGAATGGCGTTAGTTATAGCCTACAATACAACTGCGCGACTATTATACGAAGACTTAAAACATCAGAATTGGCTGTATGGACTAAAGATTCCTTTGCCTGCCGTTGTGGCGAATACAACAACTACTTATTACACAATGGTACTGACTAGGGATGCAACATCGCTCATAAAAAACATCGATGTTAGGATATCGATGTTTTCAAAAGTGATACATCGATGTTGAAAATATCGATGTTTATGAACGATGTATCGACGTTTTTTTATCACCATTTACATAAACTTTTGACGCTTGTTCCTGCGACGCAAATAAAACATCTTTTTTTTTTAAATCGATGTATCGCCCAAATCCACCTTAGCACACCTTATGTTATGTTTATTCTATTTATATGTCTTTTGCTTTATCCAACATTCAGTACCGTACTTAGGTACTATTCAACAGCGTAGGCATACACTAACATATCCCTATCACCATTTAAAATATATTCACATCTAAGGAAGATTGTCATTTTTAATAGTAATGGAAGAAATAAGTACAACAATCAACTTTTATATTATAAATTATTATTGGCAATAAGTAAATTTATGAAAAAAATAATATAAAGAAAATCTGTGTAGATCACAGATAGAGCGCATGATGGCGCGTTATGTCTATGTAGGATAAAACATCGTTCATAAAACATCGATCTTGAACAACGATGTATCGTCGATGTTTTGGTTTCAACATCGATTTTTATGAACGATACATCGATTTTTGAAAACATCGATGTTTTGTTTGCATCCCTAGTACTGACACATATGACGAGAGGTTCTAATCCTTTGTATGTTCATATTTTATATGGCTTTTTAAACCATGTTTTTCTGAAAATCTACAATCATTCATATCACGTGTATATGCTATCTCCCCAGTGTGTTTCAAGGTGTACAATTAAAGAGTATTTTGCGACACATTTGTACTTGCATATATGACATGAAAAGTTCTTTTCCTTAGTGTGTTTATACATTATATGACGTTTTAGTTTACTGTGTTGTAAAAATCTACTGTCACACAAATCACATCCATACGGTTTCTCACCAGTGTGTTTACGTATGTGTACATTTAAGCTGCTTTTTGTGACACATTTGTACTGACACAGATGACATGAGAAATTCTTTTCCTTCAAGTGTTTACTGCTTATATGCTCAGTTAAACTAAGTCTCACTGAGCATTTATAATCACACAAATCACATGTGTATGGCTTTTCACCAGTGTGTTTACGAAGATGTATATCTAAGGTGCTTTTTGTGACACATTTGTATTCACACATGTGACAAGAAAACTTTTTTTCTTTTGTGTGTTTATACATTATATGTCGTTTTAGTTGATAGTCTTGCGTAAATCTATTATCACATAAATCACATTCATACGGTTTCTCACCAGTGTGTGTACGTATGTGTGCTTTTAAGTTGCTTTTTGTGACACATTTGTACTGACACAGATGACATGAGAAATTCTTTTTCTTAATGTGTTTATACTTTATATGACTTATTAAATTACCTTTATTTGAACATTTATAATCACATAGATCACATAATAATATGTACGGTTTCTCCTCGGACTGTTGGTAACATGTAAACTTATTTACTAATACCTGTTTATTAGATATTTTCCTTTTATTTCTTTCATGATTTCTATCTAACAAAGTACTTTGAGCAACCGTATCAACACTATTTGGGATACATGGCTTGAGGGTTTCATTCTCAGCATTACCATAACAAAGTTTAGAATTAAGCGTCTTATAGTTTTGTACAATCACATTTTTGGTTTGAACCTTATCTGTTTGTATAATATTTACTCTTGGTGATGGCTTATTTACTTCATAGCAGTTAGCTGCTGATTCTATCGTTTGCTTGCTCTTAGAAATATCAACATCGGAGTCTGCAGATACATTTTTGGAAAAACTTATATTTGACACTTTGCAGTTAGTTTTTAGCAAACTTTTCAAATCAGCATTAGGATTTATATCCATGGTGGTTTCGTCGAGCTTAATTCGCTTCGCGTTTTGCGGTACTTCGCCTAATGTGGGTTTTTTCGCTGTTGTGCCTGGAAGTAAGAACAACTGAGTTTACTATATTTTAGAATCAAATTTATTCTATCCTCCCTTAATACTATCCAAAATGACGGGTTTTGGAGATGTTATTCTGTTGTCGTACGGATGCGAGAGTTGGGTATGGAAGAGAGAGCATGAAAGTAGAGTAAACGCGGTCGAGATGCGAGCACTGCGCAAAATCTGCGGAGTGACGCTCGCGGACCGCGTTCGTGATACCAAAGTAAGAAAGAGAGTGTCGGGGTGAAGGTAAGGAAAGGAATGCTCCGGTGATTCGGGCATGTGGAAAGAATGCATGATGAAAGAATGACTAAACAGATGTACAATGCAAAAGTGGATGGATGCAGAAGTCGTGGAAGGCCACGACACACCTTCCATGATCAAATTGATCGTCTACTAGCAGAAGGTGATGTCAGGAGCCTTAAGAACAGACGAGCTTGCATGACAAGAGTTATGAATGTCAAAGAGGCAGGTGAGGTGTGTAAGAATAAGCCTAAATGGCACTCTGTTGTTCGTGCCTACCCCGCAAGGGAACTGGCGTGAAGTTATGTATGTATGTATGTATATTCTGTTGTCCTTTGTTCTGGAGTAAGTCCTCTGTCAAATCACAAACCATGAAATTTATGTATTGACATAAAATTAGATGTTACGCACTGGTTTTTTGATTGTCGCGTCGCGGTGGCAAAAATGGCAGAATGGATCACGCAATAAATATAAGTAACCCTCTATTGACAGAGGATGGGATACAAGAGAGGACTCACCGATTTTTTGTCTTGATGCCGATGACGTAAGCCAGGAAACACAGCACTTCTTGATTTTTACAGTTTATGAATAATTTGCACAGCACTTTTGGTAAGGGTAGCAAGAGGGCGGCGCACGCGCACGTAATTGTTCCGCCGTAACAGATCGACGACTGAGCCGTCCGCTAGGTGGCGCGGCATTCATAATTTTGACGAATTATGGGATAAGGAAAGGGTTATTAGGAGCTGCAAAGGTGTGAAGGAAAGGCACATAGAAGGCACGCGTATTAATTATTACGTGATCCAATTCCTTAACGTATGGCCAATACAATTAGTAATATGTTGTTTTCTTTGGATATATTTTGTTCCTCGTTCACTGCATTGGCAATGGACAGATTGTTGTGATGAATTTTTATATGCCCTGTTCCTGTATCTTACGACCGTTCATTTGCCCTACTATCGGTTAAAATTTGACATGAGCTCTATACAAGTAACGTCAATCGATGGTGCGGCAAGTGAATGAATAGTATGATATAGAAACCGACCATGAGTCTATAGTGTACATTATTAGGGTTGGCAACTTTAAAAAAAAATAACGTATCTACTTGTTTAAATATAAAAAAGTATTTGAAGGACAACAAAGTATTCTTCACAATTGTTTTTACAGACATATTGTCATCCCTGTTTCTCATTGGGGTAGGGGTTGGCAGAAACGATGGATTTCCATCTGCTAAGAGACTGACAAACACTTTTCGCTTCAACAACTTTCATTAATCTTTTCATACATACATACATACATAACTTCACACCAGTTCCCTTGCGGGGTAGGCACGAACACCAGAGCGCCATTTAGGCTTATTCTTAGACACCTCACTTGCTTCTTTGACATTCATAACTCTTGTCATGCACGCTCGTCTGTTCTTAAGGCTCCTGACATCACCTTTTGCTAGTACACGATCAATTTGATCATGGAAGGTGTGTCGTGGCCTTCCACGACTTCTGCATCCATCCACTTTTGCATTGTATACCTGTTTAGTCATTCTTTCATCATGCATTCTTTCCACATGCCCGAACCACCGGAGCACTCCTTTCCTTACCTTCACCCCGACACTCTCTTTCAGACCAACTCTCTTTGTTACTTCGGTATTACGAACGCGGTCCGCGAGCGTCACTCCGCAGATTTAGCGCAGTGCTCGCATCTCGACCGCGTTTACTCTACTTGCATGCTCTCTCTTCCATACCCAACTCTCGCTTCCATACGTGAGCGTAGGTACCAGCACCGCGTTGTGTATGGCGAGCTGGGCCTTCTGGCTGAGGTTCTTAGCGCCTAGAAGTATACCTAACGCTCCATTCACACTATTCCCCAAATTCACTCTTCTTTCTATATCAGCGGTGTACCTTCCATCCCTGCTAAAAGCACATCCAAGATATACAAACTCATTCACTTGCTCCAGCATAACATACATACACATTTATTTAAATTACTTTTCACATGACCTTTCTTCAAAACATCTTTCAACTGTTTTTATTTCCTAAAAAACATATTTTTAGGTGCGTATGCGCAGGGTAACAATTCTTTACTACTGCTGTTTGGTCCCCTCGGGAATTTGAAGTTGAAGCCATAGTATCTTGCCCGCCAACATGCAATAACTTAAATTCCGGGCCTCCCTATCTTTATATACCTAGTCTTGCCATAAATATTGTAACAAGCAAATAACATTTATAAGTTTTACAGTGTGTTAGTTTAATACATAAATAATAAAAAAATATAAACAGCTTATTAGAAGTGGTCTCCATTGGTTGCAATACAGTCCTTTAAACGTTGACGCCAGTTATCAATAGAAACACGCACTCTTTCCATAGGGAAATTCTTCACTGCCAATCGTATGGATTGTTTTAGGGACTCCAAACTATCATGGCGTTTAGAGCAAGCCGTACTCTCTAAAACTGACCATAAATCATAATCCAGCGGATTAAGATCGGGACTAGACAACGGCCAGTCTTCAGCTCTGATAAAGTCCGAAACGTTCGTTTCCAACCAAGACAGCGTGGACCGAGCTTTATGACCCGGCGCCGAGTCTTGCTGGAAGGACCATTCTTGGTTATTGAACATGGTGTTGTTAAGGGGCTTAATTACCTTCTCAAGAATGGTATCTTGATATACTTGTGCCGATGTTTTGATACCTTTTTCACAAAAATATGGCTCAGTCACTCCTTTATAGCTAACACCCCACCAAACCATCACTGAAGACGGATAATGCCCACGTTGCACTCTGTCGACTAATTGAGAAGCTTCCTTAGAGCTTTGAGCATAAATACGGTCATTTTTTTTGTTAAAATGTTGCTCAATTGTAAAAAAATTCTCATCCGTAAGCAAAATTTTTCTATGACCTGCGTTTGCGTACCGCTTTAGTAGTTTCAATTTTACCACCGTATTCTTTTTTAAATTATGAGTTAAGAAATGACCAGTGTGCCTCTTATAGGCTGCAAGTCCTAAGTCATCTTTTAAAATACGCGACATGATCGAGATAAAATCTTTTGCTTTCGGACAGGATTTCTTCGAATTCTTTCCCTTACTGCTTTGACCAACTTTTTCGTACGAACACTACGTGGACGTGCAGATCATTTTCTGTCACAAACAGAGGTCTCCTTGTACCTATTAATAGCCCGGTACACAAACATTTGACTAATACCAAGCGTATGGAGAGTTTTAAAAACTGCATTTGGATCCATACCTACTTTGTGTAATGCAATCACAGCGATTCGGTTCTCTTTATCGCCCCACTCCATTTTAATATCGCAAAATGTTGTACAATTTATTGGAGCCAAAATGAGAAAACACAATGAACAATCATATAAAAATTATAGATTCCAAATTCAAATATAATATTTTGTTTCTTTTTAATTGTAACAGTATTTATGGCTAGACTATGTATAAAAATGAATGTTTGTCTGTATGTCCTTTATAGAATCGTAAACTATACATTTGATCATGTGATGATCTTTGTCAAAGTTGTTGTGCTTCAGCCAAAGAAGGTTTCTAAGTTGGTTCACAATTGGACCCGGTAGGTGGCGCCGCTGTAGGCATATCGATTGAAGCTTTTCCGGGCAGGACGACGTCTGCCGGAACAGCTAGTTCTCTATAATTTAAAGCGCTACCGTACGTTTCTACGCCCTCAGAACCTGCACACGTGACGATTTCTTCTCGACTCTCACCACTATCGATAATTCATTGGACAATGATAGACCAAAGCCACTCACTCAACAGAAAATTGCGTAAATGTGTTTAAAATTATATCACAAATGATCAAATTAGTTACTTCCATATTGCTATTGCCATATTAGGGATGTATTTGAGCGGTGGTTTCCCAACTGCACAGTTTCACAAAAAAAAGTATGTTATTTCACATAAATTATTATTGTTTATATTATTATTATAATTACAAAATAAACCTTTCTGCCTGTGCTTGATGCGAAGATGTACTATGCGATTCAAATCTTTGCCTTGCTCTAAACCTGCTCTGCCGTTGTTTGTTTAAATGTCGTTTTCGTGCAAGTTCAGCTTGGTCGACACTAAAATTGTAACATAAATCACAAAAGATATATTAATAGTTCGGTTAAAACATGCATTTAATTATGTGGATAATATATAATTATTACTTTTGCAGTTGATCGATACTAGATGTATGTGGTGTTGGGTCGACACTAAAATTGAAAAGGATTTCCTCCTGGCGCCCACGATCCTTATAAATGTACTTTAATGAAATAATGAATAAAGCTCAGCACCAAATCCAATTTCGTCAAATGAATGCTCAGGGTACTATTCTAAGTACCCCAACTTGACCATTGCTATTAATTCCAGATTACCACCTTTTTATAAAGTGATGTCTCAGAACGTATGGTCGAGGTTTTTGTTTGTGTATAACCAAGCAACAATGCCAACAAAAATAAAATAAATTTGTCTTTCTTCACTTAACATCGAACAAGATCGTCAACTGTGAAAATAAATCTTAATGTATTCATGAAATCTTTAAGATTTGTGTTGAAATGCTTATCAAAAATAGTTGCTTATATACTATATTTGCTGTTTACATCAAAACTTTATATGGATCTGAGATGTAGTGAAAATTATTTTAATTCTAAATTTAAGACCTTTTAATAGACCTTTGGGTTAATAAGGACTATCATGATTGTTCCGAATGGTTTAAATAAATAATAATAAAATAAATGTTTTACTAATTTTAATGGATTTTTTGTTTATTCAGGTTATTAAATTTGTTTTAAAGTTTAATTTCACTTTTGATTTTTTGAAGGTAGTTGGAAAAAAATTATGTTGTGAGTGTTTGTTGTTTAAGTCTAGTGCTTTTGACCCCAAAGGTCTGCCAAAAAGTAACCTTTTTTTGTTCTTTTACTTCCTTCTCCTAGTTCCCCTGATACAAGAAAGAAAATCATACATGTAAGATTATTGTAAGGTAAAATGTTTTAAAGTTCAAAATCTTGGGTTATCGCCATTGAAACCTTTTTAAGTACTTTGGGCGTTTAGTTCTCGAAAGTGTTGCAAAACCTGGGCGTTAGGAGGATATATAAACAGTTAGGTTAAAAATGCATTTAATGATGTAGATAATATAAAATTATTACTTTTGCATTTGATGGATACTAGATATATGTGGTGTATTACTCAGCACTGTAATTGCATTAATACATTCCATTTGTTGTTGTTGTCTTTCACGTAATAATTTTCTATATTTTCTTTGGCGTTCAGCATTGGACTGTGGTTGACGTTTATTCATTTGAACATCATGTTGTTGTTGTTCATGCTGTGGCTGAACGTCGCTAGATTGACTGAATGTAGTACATGCATACATTTTATCGGCTTTTCTTTTCTCTCTGTATCTTCTTTGGCGTTCAGCATTTGAATATGGTCGTGTTTGTGTTGACTGCATATTTCGTTGCGACTGTTGTTGCGTGTTTTGCTGATCCATCTGCAACGACTTCCATTTGAATAGCGCTAAAATAATGATTTGTAAATAAATATTGAACGTTTAAATACGTAAGAGAGAGAAAGGTGCTTGTTGGTTAGATTTTTATAATAATCATAAACACTATACCTAGTCTTGCCATAAATATTGTAACGAAGATTTTTTTTTTTCTATTGCCAATAACATTTATAAGTTTTACAGTGTGTTAGTTTAATACATAAATATGAAACAATTTAAAATATAAAAAGCTTATTCGAAGTGGTCTCCATTGGCTGCAATACAGTCCTTTAGACGTTGAGGCCAGTTATCAATAGAAGCACGCACTCCTTCCATGGGAAAATTCTTCACTGCCAATGTATGTATGCCACTGTATAGATTGTTTTAGGGACTCCAAATTATCATGGCGTTTAGAGCAAGCCGTACTCTCTAAAATTGACCATAAATCATAATCCAGCGGATTAAGATCGGGACTAGACGACGGCCAGTCTTCAGCTCGGATGAAGTCTGAAACGTTCGTTTCCAACCAAGACTGCGTGGACCGAGCTTTATGACCCGGCGCCGAGTCTTGCTGGAAGGATCATTCTTGGTTATTGAACATGGTGTTATTAAGGGGCTTAACTACCTTTTAAAGAATAGTATCTTGATACACTTCTGGCGATGTTTTGATACCTTTTTCACAAAAATATGGCTCGGTCACTCCTTCATAGCTAACACCCCACCAAACCATCACAGAAGACGGATAATGCCCACGTTGCACTCTGTCGACTAATTGAGAAGCTTCCTTAGAGCTTTGAGCACAAATAGGTAGGTGATATATTCATCTCCCGAGATAAAATCTTTTGCTTTCGGACAGGATTTCTTTGAATTCTTTCCCTTACTGCGTTGACCACCTTTTTCGTACGAACACTACGTGGACGGCCAGATCTTTTTCTGTCACAAACAGAGGAGGTCTCATTGTACCTATTAATAGCCCGGTACACAAACATTTGACTAATACCAATCGTATGGAGAGTTTTAAAAATTACATTTGGCGCCATACCTACTTTGTGTAATGCAATCACAGCGATTCGGTTCTCTTTATCGCCCCACTCCATTTTAATATCGCAAAATGTTGTACAATGTATTTGCGCCAAAATGAGAAAACACAATGAACAATCATATAAAAATGTCAGATTACAAATTCAAATGTAATATTTTGTTTCTTTTTAATCGTAACAGTATTTATGGCCAGACTAAGTATATTATTTACAAATATTCAAAACAGCATTAAATCTTGAAATTTCCTTTTAAAATATAAACCTAACGGCTCTATGGATGCAGCGTGTATTGGCACTGTCTATATCTATACCGCTCGTACACACACACACACACACACACACACACACGCACGCACGCACGCACGCACGCACGCACACACACACACACACACACACACACACACACACACACACACACACACATATATATATATATATATATATATATATATACACACATTATCCGAAAAATGCTATTACGACGTTAAAAAATTTCTTGATGACCAATTTTAAATTAAATTTGACATTAGATAATATATACCGTGACAATTTTTATTATTCTAATATTTCATTTTTAACATTATCTACAATTAGGTACTGTATAATTCTAGAAAAAAAAAATATGTCTGTGGATTGAATGGGTTATAATCTGTTATAACTAATTAGTTATATTAACTTTCAATTAATATTTGCATGCCTGAAAGGGTAAAAACATGTTAAACAAAATAACATATAATCATCTAATGTTTTTGCTAATCATGTTTTTAAGCAAATAAATTATTTGATTATATATATATATATATATATATATATATATATATCCGCCGCGCGTCAAACTCTAGTGCGTACCTCTTGTTTTAAGAGCAGGCGTTAATACAGGATATATTGTATTGTATTTTTATGTTGGTGCTATTTGCCCTCGGAAGATTTACTTCGTTTTATGTCGCAAACTATTCCATCTACCGGGATGAATAGTATCTATGTCAATTTTCGGTATTCAGACAGACAGATCAACAGATCGAGTGAAAGTCGCATTTTTTTAAAGATTATGAATTTTTGTATCTATAAACTTGATAAATGATTGGTCCCCCATACAAACTTTAATACCCTATTTCAACCCGTTCTAGTTTTATTTATATAACTAAATATTGTGTAAACTACACAAACGACCAAAACTACCAAAAGTACTAAAACTGCCGAAACTACGAAATCTACCAACCAAAATTACCAGAACTACCACAATCACCAAATCTACCATTCAAAACTATCACAACTACCAAAATCACCACAACTTACAAAACTACCACAACTACCAAAACTACCACAACTACCAAAACTACCACTACTACCAAAACTACCACTACTACCAAAACTACCACAACTACCAAAACTACCACAACTATCACAACTACCGCAACTATCAAAACAACCGAATATACCAAATCGACCAACCAAAACTACCAAATCTACAAACCAAAACTACCACAACTATCAAAACTACCAAAATAACCGAATCTACCAACCAAAATTACCACAACTACCAATACTACCACTACTACCAAAACTACCACAACTACCGAAACTACCAAATCTACAAACCAAAACTACCACAACTACCAAAACTACCACAACTACCAAATCTACCGAAACTACCAAATCTACAAACAAAACTACCACTACTACCAAAACTACCACAATTACCAAATCTACCAATCAAAACTACCACAACTACCAAAACCACCACAACTAACAAAACTACCACAACTACCAAAACTACCACGACTACAAATACTACCACTACTACCAAAACTACCACAACTGCCGAAACTACCAAATCTACAAACCAAAACTACCACAACTACCAAATCTACCGAAACTACCAAATGTACAAAACAAAACTACCACAACTAACAAAACTACTACAGCTACCAAAACTACCACAACTACCAAAACTACCAAAACTACCACAACTACCAAAACAACCGAAACTACCAAAACTACCAGCATAAACTACCGAAAATAGCAAAACTACCACAACTACCAAAACTGCCAAACAAAACTACCAAACAAAACTACCAAAACTACCTAAACGACCAAATTGACCAAAATAAACAAAATGGCAAACCACAAATAAAAAACCTATTCTAGTTTCCGGGATAAACTTTACATAAATCTATCCCAGTATCCGGGATGAAAAGTATCCCTTGGCCACCCTCGGTATTCAAATTACATATATACCGAGTATCAGCCAAATCGGTCCAATAGTCTTTCCATAAAGGGATAACAAACACAGAGACAAATATACTTTTATCCCGGAAACTATCCCATTTTCCGGGATAAAAAGTATCATATGTTCATTCTCGGCATCGAAAATATATATATACTGAGTTTCAGCCAAATCGGTCCAGTAGTTTTTACGTGAAAACGGAGCAGACAGAGTTACTTTCGCATTTATAATATTAATAGAGATTGAACTTACCTTTAGGGAGATTCTGTAATTTTCCGAGGATCATCTTCCGCTTCATCATATTTTTTGTAATCACTTTCAAAAAACCGTGTTAATTTTAGGTTATATGCTCACTGTCAACAGTACATATCTATCGCACACTAAACGCTGAGTAGAGAGAGGAGGAAGCGTCTGTCCGAAATACGGCTAGCACTGTGGGTAGTGTGAGAGAGGAGGAGCCTGCCTACCGATGCCGTATACGTGAGAGAAAGGGAAGCCAGACAGACTGGCGCCGTAACGGGTTACGTAACGAAGCCGATTACCCTCCTATAAGAAGTTATCACTTCTGGGTTAGAGTGAGAGACGAGGAGCCTGCCTACCGCTGCTGTATGCGTGAGAGAAAGGGAAGCCAGACAGATTGGCGCCGTAACGCATTACGTAACGAAGCGGATTACCCTCCCATAAGAAGTTATCACTTCAGGAGCCTGCCTACCGATGCCGTATGCGTGAGAGAAAGGGAAGCCAGACAGACTGGCGCCGTAACGCGTTACGTAACGAAGCGGATTACCCTCCCATAAGAAGTTATCACTTCAGGAGCCTGCCTACCGATGCCGTATGCGTGAGAGAAAGGGAAGCCAGACAGACTGGCGCCGTAACGCGTTACGTAACGAAGCGGTTTACCCTTCCATAAGAAGTTATCACTTCAGGAGCCTGCCTACCGCTGCCGTACGTGAGAGAAAGGGAAGCCAGACAGACTGGCGCCGTAACGCGTTACGTAACGAAGCGGTTTACCCTCCTATAAGAAGTTATCACTTCAGGAGCCTGCCTACCGATGCCGTGCGTGAGAGAAAGGGAAGCCAGACAGACTGCCGACATAACGCGTTACGTAACGAAGCGGTTTATCCTCCCATAAGAAGTTTTCACTTCCATAAATTGATATGAATGGCGTAAACAGCAGAATTTAACATCCAAAATCACGATGATTAGAATTAAAACGGAAACTCTTACCAATATCAGTCTCCTCCGAAATATCTTGTACTTCTCTTTCTAGTATCTTATTCGGAGAGGTATCGTCAAACGAATGTGTCCCCGACTCAACATCGCCGATGTCCAGACTATCCTCCTGCGGTGAATCTGAGCAATCTAAATTTTATTCATCAACTATGATTTCAATTCCTGCTTGATTCCCTTACATTTCGTATAAAACCTCCGTAACTCCGTTAATTTTTTGATTTTTAAAGTTTCTCTTTGCAATTACACGAAAACGGTAAAAGTTAGAAAAAAAGATTTACTACAAATTTGTAGAACTTAAAATATTACTTAAAAAAGGTTCTGTGATTTTTATGTCCTCCATCAAAATTAACCGGAGTTAGGGAGGTTTTATGCGAAATATAAGGGAATGAAGCAGGAATTGAAATCATAGTTTAAAAATATAAAAGCAATTTTTATTGTATTGTCAACTAAATTGCATTTAATATTTTCTTAGGTTTTTTCGACTTGTATACATAATAAAACTACGTTTTAACGGTTTTAAGCGCGGTAATTTATTTGATTTTTGTTTTTCCGACGTTTCGGCCACTTTTCAGTGGCCGTGATCACGGAAGACAAAGATGTCAAGTGTCAACGAGTATTGTAATGTTTTATTTAGCCTACCGCCAACTTGTTAATTTTAATTTTGTTTATGGTTATTATTTACTCTATGGGAGCCTAATCTAATTTACTACCGCTTCGCAACATGTTATGGCTTTAAGAGAAGAAGCGGCGCAAGAAACTCTTCAGCAAACATGCCTAGCTCTAATAATTTTATATAATATTAAAATGGGTGAAAGGAAAATTAAAAGTAATAATCAGTCAAGTTAGTTTGTGTTCCGTTGTATGCAGAAAGAGCTCACAGTGTCTTGAGATCTGGCAGCTGGTTTTTGCTAGGTTTGGGTCTTAATAGTTTTGATGATCGGATCCTAAACAGGTGGTACTTGCCAACCATCTTCTCTATTGAAATTTGGGTGTTTTTTGATTTCAATGGCCTCACGCATCATTTGCGAGGATTTGTGGGTTATCGAATCTGAGGTAGTGATTGGGTTTATCCAGCGTGTGTTCATTGATCGCAGACTTACCTTGTGTGTTTCATGTCAGCAATGTGTTCTTTGACCTGTGTTTTTATGCTCCTCTTTGTTTGCCCAATGTATGACAATCCACACTCACAATCGAGCTTGTAGACACCTGCATCCTGGAGTGGGATATTGCATTTCACAGGTCTCAGAAATTGGGTAATCTTTTTCTGCGGCTTGAAATATGTTTTGAATGAAGCTCGCCTGAGGATGTGGCCAATTCTGTCTGTGACCCCCTTGATGTAGGGTAGGGTAGCAAATCACCGCTCAACTGAAGGTAGTTTGATGCCTTTGTGACATTGGTGTGGAGTCTTCAGCTGATTGCGTTGTAGAACTCGCTTGATATGCTGAAGCTCTCCAGCCACATGGTCACAACGTCGGAAAAACAAAAAAAAATTACGATGCTTAAAACCGTTAAAATGTAGTTTTATTATAAATTGAATTTGTTCATACTATAATTACCTTCTTTGATGTCAAAGTCTTCATGTAATTTCATACATGTAGGAAATGAAACATTTTCTGTTGCATCCACTTCAATGACTACTTTAGCATTTTCTGCAACATTTGAATCACCTACTACATAATTTTCAAGATCAAAACCATTTCCTTGCATCGAATTAAATTGTTCTTCAAGCACTGATTCATTTTCTACTATCTCGTCTTTAGGTTCAACTTTTATCTGTTTTACTTGAGGAATAAATGGATTATCATCAGTTTTAAGACATGGTGGAGATCCCTCTATATTTAGAATTGTAACTTGGGTTTGTGTAAGATTTGGTTTGAAATTTAACTTGTATAAGGTGTTTAGCGATCCTTCTGTTACCTGAAAATTTTTGGAATGAATATCACGTACAGAAACCTCATTTCCCGAAACTCTATGAAAATACTGAAATATATAGTTGGTCATAGGTCGAAACGGCCATCCGGGTAAGAGATGAGCCAGGAAGGAGGATACTCCGGCACAGTGGCCACTTAGTCTTGGAAACTGGTAAAGAAAAATTGATTGGTTAAACTGAAACATATGTCATGTCGGGGTCATCAGTGAAGGAAGTGTTCCGTTTAGTAGTAGTAGTGGAGGAGCGAGATGGAATGCTCCTCCGTCATCATCATCATCATCATCCCAGCGTTAATCCCCGGTTGCGTTCAGTGTTCACTCCGACGCCCAGGGTCCGCTTTCCTACTTTTTCTACTCCACTTCGTGCGGTCTTCAGCATCCCCCGTTTTGAGACCATTGGTACGCATGTCATCCTTCACAACGTCAAGCCAACATTTCTTGGGCCTTCCCCTTCGACCGGGACCTGGCGGAGGCGGCATGGCTAGACATTTGTTCCCCACATAATGGAATGCTCCTCCATATCAAGACCTAAGGCTGTCTATTATCGTTGGAAATTTGTATATATTCTTTTTACATTTCGGGAATTGTTTGTGATCTTAATTATTGTACAGCGCCATGTATTGGCTTGTAAATTTTCCATCACATAGGAAGTTTTCTTTTCGGTGTTGCTCTCACTTTAAGCTCAATTAAACGGTTTATGGTAACAGAATTTTATTGAATATGTTTTGTTGAATGTACGGGTTAAATACGAAATAAGAACAGTTTCTGCTACACATCTTCAGAGTGCAGCCAGGGCAGTACAAAACAGGGCTTGAAATATCGGTAAAAATGCGATATCCTTATTTATGCTAATTTCAGATGATGGTACAAATTAGATATCTTATGAAAATTACTGTTATTTCTAGCGGTTTTACCAGTAAAAAAAATACAACATTAATATTATTTTTATCAGTAATTTTACCGTTTATATTTTGTTACCATCGTCACTCTCTTTCACTCGCAGATGGCCCACCTGATGGAAAGTAGTTACTATAGTATAACCTGGCCTCGAATGCCGGAATACAACTCAAGATTGTTATGACGGCATATTCTAGATCAGGGTGGTAGCCATCAAGATAAGCAAATACCCTTATAATGTTTTGTCGCTTTATTCAACAGGCCACCTGGCCTTAGGAAATTGTATTCTTTCTCCGTTCCTGCATGGATATAAAGGTAGCTAGTCTAATGGTAATATTACAGGTCAGGGTTGACACCACATTTAATTAAGAAGTACTTACATGAACCATGCTTAAGAACAGTTCTCTTGCTTCCAAACATTGTTTTTTGAACCTCACTGATTTCACAAGTAACTTATAACATGTTATACATATGTATTTTTTTGTAGAGTTATTTATGATCTGTAATTAAAACATATTTATTAGCACTATTTTTTATTATTATTAACAATATGGACTCCAGTTCCATACCCTTTTTTACAACCTAATTTCTAGATTTAATTTTTTAAATTTAACACTCATATTCCTTATTTTGGTTCTTGTGTGTGACATTAATTTATTGATTTTTGTGTTGAGGTGTATGTATCTTACGAATAACTTATTATATTAATTTATTCTAGTTTTAATACTAAACTTATACTAATGTAGAGTGTATCTGTTACATGCTGGTGTTGTGAGGAAGTGCATGTGCAGTGTGGGCCTTATATCTATACTTATATATATTGTCCTATCTAGTGCCATGTGTGTTGTTTATTTCTTTTATGTGCCTGGGTTATTAATTTTTAGGCTCTTTGTATGTCTTGGTTTGTTTGTGAAGTGTGCGTGTAATGCAATGCGGTGGTCGTGCGCATTGGTTATTATATATTAGCGCTATTCAAAGTCAAAAGTCACTGTAACAAGGTAGAGGATCTCGTGCATATTGTTTTAGAATGTGGTCAAACCCAACAGACTTGTCATTGCATAGTAGAGGAATAAATAATATTCTAAGCAATGCTTTGAGCAAGTAGGCTGGGCTATTATTAACTAAAATATTTAAAAATAGAGCTAGTTATATATACATACATACATAACTTCACGCCGGTTCCCTTGCGGGGTGGGCACGAACAACAGAGCACCATTTAGGCTTATTCTTACACACCTCACTTGCCTCTTTGACATTCATAACTCTTGTCATGCACACTCGTCTGTTCTTAAGGCTCCTGACATCACCCTCCGCTAGTACACTATCAATTTGATCATGGAAGGTGTGTCGTGGCCTTCCACGACTTCTGCATCCATCCACTTTTGCATTGTATATCTGTTTAGTCATTCTTTCATCATGCATTCTTTCCACATGTCCGAACCACCAGAGCATTCCTTTCCTTACCTTCACCCCTACAATCTCTTTCAGACCAACTCTCTTAGAGCTAGTTATAGTTAAGTATAAAATTATAAATAAGTTAAATTAATATTTAAAAAAAATGTAAATTTGACTTTCTTTCTTTCGTTTTTTGGCAAGAGGTTCGTTTGTTTAGCCAACGACCATTACTGCCAATGTCAAGTGTGGAAAAGGCAGTTTACATTGCTTTTTTTTTATTTTTTTTAATTATCTTGTTCACATAAAAAAAAACCACCACCTAGAAAGGTATAAAATAATAAAAAATGAAATATAATTTATAACATACATAGGTACTTAAACACATAGATAAAGGACATCACAATTTAATATTATACATGTTTATATATTTACAAATTATATTAAGGACCATAGGATTATGAATATTTACAAGCAGGAATTTTATGTTTATGGGCTTCGGGATTTTTTTTGGGAGGATTTCATACAAAGACTGAGGATATAGTGGACAGTTAAAAAATATATGATCTGGCGATCCCTCTTCAGTGCCACAGTCACAAATAGGAGTGCTGCGTACACCAATTCTATTTAAATGGACGGAAGAACATAAGTGTCCCAGCCGGAGTCTGCAGATTATGGAAATCATGGAAAAAATTTGACTTTACCTATGGGCTGGCCAGTTCTACTCAATGCTAGTTTATTTTGCATTCATAACTTCTGCAATACAGTATAGTATATAGTGCTAACTGGTCACTATTTATTCATTGATAACTAGTTAAAAGATGATTACAAATAGGTTGTGACACTCGCTGACCTGAGGTTACATTTACAAAAATATTGATATCTTAAGAACTCTACATATTATTTACATAGGGGTTGCAGAAGCGGTAAGTACTCCTGCCTTCTCTACTTCCATTTGTTAAAATAAAGGTGCCCTATGGTTATACCGCAGCACCGACCCTTTGATGGACAGCCAGACATGCCTACAGAAACACCCTTCTGATAGTTCATAAGTTTCCTTGCACCGTATTATACAAAATGCGGTGTACAACCCGAAATTATACTAACCTGCGATCCCAATAATCCATTCAGAATGTTTGCTGTTTTCTTGTCTATATTCCGAAGATTCGCTTCAGTGTTTAAACATCCGCAGCAAAAACTCACTGTATTGCTTTTCACACTCATTGTTTTGGTTTACTTATAATATCATGTCTGATTATGTTTGTTGAACAACTGTATCACAAACTACTATGAATATGAACTGTATATTACAAGTAGGGATGTAAACAAAACATCGATGTTTCCAAACATTGATGTATCGATCATAAAAATCGATGTTTTAACATTGATGTTGAAACCAAAACATCGACGATACATCGTTGTTCAAGAACGATGTTTTATGAACGATGTTTTATCGTACATAGAAATAACGCGCCATCTTGCGCTTTATTTTTCATATGTTTTTTCTTATTGCCAGTAATAATTTATAATATAAAAGTTGATTATTATACCTATTTCTATTAAAAATAACCATTTTTCTTAGATGTACATTTATTTTAAATGGTGATAGGGATGTGTTAGTGTATGCCCACGCTGTTGAATAGTAAGTACGGTAGTGAATGTGGGTAAGGGAAAAGATATATAGATAGAATAAACATAGTATTTAGTAGGATGAGAGCATTGAGAAGTGGATGTAGTATTTATTTGAAAGATGGAGTAACAGCGGCATAAAAGGATGATGTTAGTGAAAGCAAGAATTTAGAAAGGTATGCTAAGGTGGTTTGGTCGATACATCGATGTTAAAAAAAACGATGTTTCATTTGCATCGCAGGAACAAGCGCCAAATCTTATGTAAATGGTGATAAAAAACATCGATATATCGTTCATAAACGGCGATATTTTTAACATCGATATTTCACTTTTCAAAACATCGATATCCTAACGTCGATGTTTTTTATGAGCGATGTTGCATTCCTAATTACAAGAAGCTTACACACAAGCTGTAAGATTCTTGGTACCTATGTTACCTAAATAAATAAACGGTGTGTTTTTTTTAAGTTTATGGCTTGGCAACTAGGCCTTTAAGCCAGGCGACGTTGTATTGTAGGCTACAATCGACGTCATTCAACGGAGTTCTTGTGAAAACTCGAAAGACCACATTTGGCTATATAGTTCACATTTCTCGCCAAAACACATAATTACTACTCAAAAACTATCAATATCCTACAACTATTGTTCATTTTAGAGTAATTTTTCACATTTTTAGAAAATGAAACTGCACAGCACTACGTTCCCTTTCAGGTACCTTTATAATTAAAGCTATAAAAACGGGGCTAAAATAAAAACTGATAATAAAATATTTTTATTTATAATGTAATTACTTCTTTAAATATTAGAATAATATCATATCATTCGCATAATTACAAAAGTTCTTAATATTAACGATAATAGTTTATATCAAGATCGGTCAAGCCTTTCTTGAGTTATAAATACATACATACATAACTTCACGCCAGTTCCCTTGCGAGATAGGCACGAACAACAGAGCGCCATTTAGGCCCATTCTTACACACCTCACTTGCTTCTTTGACATTCATTACTCTTGTCATGCACACTCGTCTGTTTCTAAGGCTCCTGACATCACCCTCCGCTAGTACACGATCAATTTGATCATGGAAGGTGTGTCGTGGCCTTCCACGACTTCTCCATCCATCCACTTTTGCCTTGTATATCTGTTTAGTCATTCTTTCCACATGCCCGAACCACCGAAGCATTCCTTTCCTTACCTTCACCCCGACACTCTCTTTCAGACCAACTCTCTTTCTTACTTCGGTATTACGAACGCGGTCCGCGAGCGTCACTCCGCAGATTTTGCGCAGTGCTCGCATCTCAACCGCGTTTACTCTACTTTCATGCTCTCTCTTCCATACCCAACTCTCGCTTCCATACGTGAGCGTAGGTACCAGCACCGCGTTGTGTATGGCGAGCTTGGCCTTCTGGCTGAGGTTCTTAGCGCCTAGAAGTTTACCTAACGCTCCATTCAAACTATTCCCCAAATTCACTCTTCTTCTATATCAGCGGTATACCTTCCATCCCTGCTAAAAGCACATCCAAGATATACAAACTCATTCACTTGCTCCAGCATAACATCATCGTTCATTATCCTTGCATTCGTTCTGGTTTCTTCTCTTTCAAACACCATAACCTTTGTTTTCTTCGCATTCAAATGTAAGCCTCTCGCCTGACACTCATCTTTCATCATTGTGACTAGTGTTTGCAGTTCTGATGGCGATTCGGCTAAAAGCACGGCATCATCCGCATAAAGCAAGGTGCTTACAATTAGATCACTCATCCGCACCCCAACATCCTTCAATCTTATTCTCTGGAGACAATCATCCAGGTATAGGATGAACAGCGAAGCCGACAACACGCAGCCCTGCCGGACGCCAATATTGACGTCAAACCAGGGCGACAGGCTGCCATCCACTCGCACGCATGCCATACAGTCCTCGTAAGTGGACTGCATAGCACGCATCAATTGGCCGTTAATCCCATATCCGGGCAATAGTATATCTGTTTTTTTCATAGCTTCTATAAACAGACAGATATGGCGATTTAAGAATATTAAAGATAAATCTATAGGTAAATTAATGTTATTAACTAGCCAGGTGGTAGGGCATTTGTCCGACTGGATGGCTACCACCCCTGGTCTAAAGTAAGTCGCCATAACAACCTTGAGTCTTGTTCCGGCATTAGTGACCAGGTTCCAGTCTCCATTAAGAGAACAGCAGCGCATTCGTAGCACCTTTGGTGTTGCAAATGTCTATAGGCGATGGTAACCGCTTTCCATCAAGTGGGCCGTCTGCCTGTTTGCTGAACTCCTGCTATAAAAAGTAAAAAAAAGCTATTTTGTCAAAAAAAAATCATAGGCATTCGTTTAATAACTTCTATAACCTAAATTCTACAATTATTTTAAATATTTATAACTCGAGAAAGGCTTGTCCGATCCTGGTAAAAACTATAATCGTTAAACAAAGAACTTTTGTGATTATGCATATGATATGATATTAATATAATATGGGTAAAGCTTTTATCAAAAAGCTAGTGGAGACACACTTGGAACCTCTTACAACAAACCCCTAACATATATTTTTTAGTAATTTACAGTAAATAACTATTTGGTCCTTTGCATGAGTGCAGACATCGGAGGACCATCTTGTTTATTGGCTATATTACGTTCATTATGCTGTTGCTGCTCCAACGCTCTCTGCTAAGCGAGGAGGATGTATTCTTCCACCAACACATGCAAACTGAGATAATGCTCACGTCTGTCAAAGTAAAATAAACAGATTTATATTGTGACCTAGGAATTTGTTTAATTTGATTTCAGTTTTTTTGTTTGATAAAATAAAATATGTTTAAATAAAAAATGTATTCATTACAATGTACCTAACCTAACCTAACCAAATCATAATTTGCAGTAAACCTGCGAAAAATCGAAATGTGTGCTGGGACACATAGTAGAAGTGAAACTTCAACGGACAAGTGGAAAAACGAATCGCAACAAATTTTTAACTTGATGTTTTACGGGTAGGTTTTCAAATTGGACTAGTACATTAACAATCTGCCCGTAAAACTTCAAGTAAAAATTTGCGATTCGTTTTGCCATTTATCTGTTGTCATTCGTTTTTCCACTTGTCCGTTGAAGTTTTTTATGTAAACAGCAAATATAGAATGTAAGCACCTGTTTTTGATAAGTATATCAACACAAATCCTAAATATTTCGTAAATAAATTAAGATTCATTTTCACACTCGATGATATTAAAGTCAAGAAAGACAAATTTCTCTTGTTGTTGTTGGCATTATTGCTTCGTCATACACAAACGAAAATCGAAAATGTGTTTAGATACACTTTTTTATAAAAAGGTGAAAAATTAAAACTAGCAGCAATGCTTAAAGTTGGTGTACCTAAAATAGTACTCTGGGCGTTTATTTGAAGAAATTGAAGTACTTTTTAAGGACCGTGGGCGTTATGAGCATAGAATATAAGTATATAGAAACCCAATATACATACCTATGCTGTATATAGATACATTAATGCAGTTATATGTTTCACACGCTAGGTAGTGCTGGTAGCACCATTTTCGCAGTTGAATACTATATATACAATGTACTCTGTGTAGTACAATGTCAGACGAAGTAACTTGGCAGATCGAGCTCTGAGTTCTCAGAATGAAGTCTAGGAGCTTCTATACAACTAATGTCAAAATTCAAACGATGGTAAGGCAAGTGAATGTAAGTAAGATATAGGAACCGGCTAGAAGTGAATTCATTATTGAATAATAGAACACACTACTATTACCTATATGGTCGCAAACCAAGCGTTTATACATAAGTTTATGCACACATTTTTTTTAAATGCACTTTTTGCACAATTGCTTGTTTTTTTATAATTTATGACTGTCTAGCCGATTATAGTAGCGCTTTTTCTTGCTCAAGCGAACAAGCGCACACAGTCGTATCACAAGTGGCAACTGGCAACCCTATCAGGCGCCATTACAGTACAGAAAATAGTAACATGGGAAATAGTCTTGTGCTTATTCAGTCATCCAAGTGACCTCTCTTTTCTAGTACAATTTGGTCATTGAACTAGTTCACACTTGGATAAACGAAAGTTCACATCGGTAGATTATTTCGATCTTTGTTAGCAATCGTATGTCGGTCCCTAATTTTTCATCGTTCATAAACTTCACAAGACTGTCGGAGCACTGGCCCGATTAACGCTGAGTGAGCTAATTGATCGTTTAAAGTTTAGTACAGTGCCAAATTATCTGTATTTAAAACCGCCACTGCGTTCGCTCGATCATCAAAGGCATTTGAATTTATCATGTTAACTTAAGATATTCATATAGGTCTTATAATACTCGGGCTCCATTTGGGATAATGTTACAATTATTGTCTGTGGCCAAATGTGGGCTGCTACTCGGCTCCCCGGTGCACAAATTTTAAGTTGTGGGTAGGGGGAAGGTATATTTACCCTTTCTGTAACTCCTAGGGTCCGGAGTTCTTGAAGTATTTATTTTTGGTAAACACAACCTCACCAATTTTTTTATTAACATTATTGTTATGGATCATGAAAGGTCGCGATCAGTGACTAGAACAGTGAAGATTAGCTTATTTTTAGACCAAAGCGCACGGCCCTGCGAGCACAGCGAGGGTGCCGCAGTATGAGCCGGTGAGTGTCAGAACGTGCTAGTGAAGAGACCATTTAATTTGTTCAACTTTATAAGTGCAATATTATTAAGAAAATAAGTGAGGTTATGTTAAAAAAACTGAAGATCTCCAGACCATAGGGGTTGTAGTAGGTACTTACCCATATCATAACCCCTATGGTCCGGAGATATTAGGCTTCCCTCCCACGCCATCCACCATCCCTCTACTTAGAATTCGTACATCAAATATCTGTAGATTTACCCAATTGTGTTTTATTTATAGTCTAAAACATAACGCCGTTAACGAATAAACACCTCCTTTTAGAACTGGTAACCCTAATTCATATGAAATTTCATGGACCTATTAGTTAATTGAGGCGGCTATAGTACATTTTTGGCCATTTCCAAGTTGGGCGGGCTATAGAACGTTAATGAACGTTTCATTCAGTACAGTTTAGGGAACCGGTTCGTAATAGTTCATCGTTTCCGAACTACTCAAGAGGTCATGACTACTATGAAATCTAAAAAAACAAAATGGCCTCTTATACATAGAATATGAAAGGAGTTTTATTCTGTGATAATTTGAATAATCAAAAATAATAATCTGTGTAGCCATGACTGATGAGCATGATACATTTTACTGTTCGTTCGTCAGCATTGATTACATTATCTGTGAATGTGGAGAAACTTTCCCATCGGAAGACGATCTTCGAGTGCATTTGGAGAAGGAGCATCCACACAAAAAAGAGCGGAAGGAATACAAATGCGGAATTGTAAGTTTCTTTAAGCATCTCATCTTATTCTGTCTTTAGTCTTGGAAATTTCGTGATACATTTTTGGAAAGTAACGTAATAATACTAATATGGTAATATGATTTTCAATGACATTGAATGATTTAAGTTTAGTTATGTGTATTTATACTATTTTATATGGTTTTCTTTGGTTGATTCATTCAAATTGAAAGCCAGATATGTGTAGTCTAATAGCAGCATTAGATGAATCAATCAAATTGATTCAATTTGGGCAGAGTACTAGAGTCCAATTCTGCTATTGCCATCTCTTCAGAATCACCGGACACTATCGTCTCAATAGTAGGTTTGCCTGATTTTGGTATTTTGTTGATTCCAACTGTGTAGCCATGGCAGGTCACTATCTGGCTACACTTTTACACAGAGTAGCATGTGATTAAGGGAAATTTAGTTAAGGGTTATATATACGCCATGTAATAGACACTAGACATGAAGTAGTAGAAGTAGATCAGGCAGATTTTGGACATGAAACCAAAATCATTATATAGCACAAGTACTTGTACAAGATCCGCCTGCTTTGCTTGATATATAAACAACATTTTTGAGTTGTGTTCCGGCTCAGTTGCTAGGTTCTAGTTTCTCCTTCAAGGACACATAGGCAGCACCTCTGGTATTGCTAATGTCTATAGGCGACAGTAACCACTTTCCATCATAGTTGAGCCGTCAGTCTGTCTGCTGTGCTTCAGCAATAAATAAAAAGGGAATATCAAGACAACAGTGTGTGTCACGTGAATACAGGCCACACTTCACTCTGTGCAGTGTGTGTATATGTGTGTCTCTGTGTGTGCATATGAGTGTGGATGTGTGCAAGTAGTGCATATATTTAGTATTGTTATGATTCAGGTTTGGACAAAAACAAAATTCACACATGCATATCTGTGAAAACACATTTTATTGTCTTTCGGCATTTGGTCTTCTTTTGTTTAAAATTTGTGATTAGAAAACAGCCCATTGTTGTATTGTAATCTTTTATGGCAGTCATTAGCCAGGTGTGTCGGATTAAGATACGGGGACATTGCAGTTGCACACTATAAGACAATGACCTGATGGAGGGGGGACGCCAGTCGAGCGATAACCACGAGCGAAGCAAGACGTTTGTACTACAATCAGAAATCTAATAAGTGACGAACTGCGCGTTTTATTGAATTATGACCTTCTGTAATACGTTTGTACTTGTTGTACATACATACATACATAACTTCACGCCAGTTCCCTTGCGGGGTAGGCACGAACAACAGAGCGCCATGTACTTGTTGTGTTCAGTTATATTTATACCTGTGTTATACGTGTTTGTATAGTTCTCTTAACAGTATGAATAAAAAGAGGATTTCTTAATTTACAGTGCGAGAAGATATATCCAACGGAACAAGAATGCATCGATCATTACGAACATGCTCACATAGAGATTAAACTTGAGCACAACTACGGAGTTGACCCCGACACTTTAGATGAGTACAATGAAGAAGTAAAAGAGGATTTTTTGGATCCAGATCTGGTCGAAGCCACTTACGAGGTTAAAACCGAACCTCTAGAATTGGTCTTTGGCAGTGATTTTCGCTGCATAGCTGATGGTAATCAAGTATTAAAGTTTGGAAAGAGACTTAGTGCAGTGAAGAAAGGTCCACCAGGTTGCAGGCCTCACCCAAAGAATATTGTTTGTGAAGTATGCGGGAAGAAATATGCTGTAAGTTATTTCATAAAATCTCTAAAGCTGCCTGTCCATTGAAGCAAAGGGAAATTGAGAAGTATTAAACAATGGGATTGGCTACCTGTCTATTGATGCAATTTTTATGCAATTCTTAAATTAAATATTTATCTATATATATAAAAATGAATCCCTATTTCTCTTAGTCACTCCATCACGCTTGAACTGTTGGACTGATTTCACTAATTCTTTTTTTGTTGTGTTTGTTATTGTCAAGAGGAGGTTCTTATGAAAGAAAAAATTAAGAAAATTGCGCGTATAATTAGAAAATAGAATACTTAACCACCATATAAAATTATTTCTAATCTAACCTTAGCGCTTTGGACAATATAAACTTTTTAATGTAACCTTATGACGTTTGACATAGAATTGACAGAATGCGTGCTGCAAATATCCTCAAAGAGGATGCAAAAAAACTGAATATCCTTTAAAACAGATGCTTCCATCAGAGTTATTGATAAAATACATGTAAAATAATTAATTTAGCTGTAATCGGATTTTAATATTTAGGTGAAATTATTTTTGTGTGTGTTTAAGTGGGTTCCGGGATGGTATAGATTCAAATTTGAACCGAGTAGATGGCGCTGTAATCGGGTTCCAATATTTAGGTGAAATTATTTTTATGTGTGTCCAAGTGGGTCCCAGGATAGTTAAGATTATAGATCTACCTGTAGGTGTCACTGCTTAAGTCTTCCTAAACAGTGGGACCTATTTTGATGATTTTTTGTATTTATTAAAGTGGATTCGAGAATGGTTTAAATTGCCTATTGGTCCCGGTAAATGTTGCTGCAGTCGGGTTCTCGATTTTTATTTCTAAGGACAGGACAATGTCTGCTGGTTTTTAATACTTCTCAGCAGTGGAATTTTTTTTTTGGAGCTTTTTAAATTGATCTACTGTTTGGTTTTGCAGTCCAACGCGGCCTTGAGGTACCACCAGCGCGTACACACTGGCGAGAGACCCTACAAATGTACCATGTGCGATAAGACGTTCACAATGCCCCTGTTTCTCAAGGTACAGTAGTTTTTGCCACTGCCTTATCCATGCTGGAACGGAGAAAGAATACAATTTGCTGCGTTGGGCAGGCCTGTCGTAAGAGTAGTAGTCGGAAAACATCCCACAGCCAGGTGGTAGGGTGTTTGCCCGTCTGGATGGCTACCACCCCTGGTCTAGAGCATGCCGCCATAACAACCTGAGTTGTGTTTGTACGTGTGATGTATGTGTTTTTTTTTTTTTTGTGGAGTCTCAATACATTTTGCCTTATTAGGCGTGCAATTGCCAGATCTTGTAACTAAATCTGCATTGAAAGTATTTTTACACTAATAATCAAATAAATTAGATAAAATTAAATGTCAAGCAAAGCATTAATTAAATAATAATAATATTGTAATTGAGTTGGGTATGGAAGAGAGAGCATGGAAGTAGAGTAAACGCGGTCGAGATGCGAGCACTGCGCAAAATCTGCGGAGTGACGCTCGCGGACCGCGTTCGTAATACCGAAGTAAGAAAGAGAGTTGGTCTGAAAGAGAGTGTCGGGGTGAAGGTAAGGAAAGGAATGCTCCGGTGGTTCGGGCATGTGGAAAAATTGACTAAACAGATATACAATGCAAAAATGGTCCTTCCATGATCAAATTGATCGTGTACTAGTGGAGGGTGATGTCAGGAGCCTTAAGAACAGACGAGCTTGCATGACAAGAGTTATGAATGTCAAAGAGGCAAGTGAGGTGTGTAAGAATAAGCCTAAATGGCGCTTTGTTGTTTGTGCCTACCCCGCAAGGGAACTGGCGTGAAGTTATGTATGTATGTATGTATGTAATTGTAATAATTCTGCTGTAATATACTTAGATTGTAATGTTGCAGATTATTATTGTTGTTTTCGGTTTCTTAAGCCAGTGTTCTCTGAGATATATATATTTCTAAAATACAGATTACAAATATAAATTATTTAATATAAATTAATTATACATACATAACTTCACGCCAGTTCCCTTGCGGGGTAGGCACGAACAACAGAGTGCCATTTAGGCTTATTCTTACACACCTCACTCGCTGCTTTGACATTCATAGCTCTCGTCATGCACGCTCGTCTGCTCTTAAGGCTCCTGACATCACCCTCCGCTAGTACACGATCAATTTGATCGTGGAAGGTGTGTCGTGGCCTTCCACGACTTCTGCATCCATCCACTTTTGCATTGTATATCTGTTTAGTCATTCTTTCATCATGCATTCTTTCCACATGCCCGAACCACCGGAGCATTCCTTTCCTTACCTTCACCCCGACACTCTCTTTCAGACCAACTCTCTTTCTTACTTCGGTATTACGAACGCGGTCCGCAAGCGTCACTCCGCAGATTTTGCGCAGTGCTCGCATCTCGACCGCGTTTACTCTACTCTCATGCTCTCTCTTCCATATTTGACTAATAAATAATGAATGATTATTCATTATGTGGCCATTTTGCTTCTAGATCCACGTGCGTACGCACACGGGCGAGCGGCCCTACAAGTGCACGGCTTGCCCGAAGGCGTTCAGCAACAAGGCTGCCCTTCTGCGCCACGACAGGGTGAGTTTGTAAGGCCAACACTGCACATGCACTTCCTCACAACACCAGCACGTAACAGATACACTCTACATTAGTATAAGTTTAGTATTAAAATTAAAATAATAAGTTATTCTTAAGGTACACCAAAACATAAAAATTACTACATATAATGTCACATACACTAACAAAAACAAACAATAAGCGTGTACGGAGTCTCAAATTTTTCATAGAAATTAAGTAGTAAAAAAGGGTACGGAACTCGAGTCCGTAGAGATATTGATAATTAGGTGAGTAGCGACACCTCGTATCTGACTCCGGGGGCCAAGGCAAGGCCCCCGCCTCCGTGCTTGCCTTAGCCAGCTGGCACGGAGTGGAGATCGCTAGAGCTAAGACTCAAGCTTCAGGGGTGGAAGTAATAAATGGCCTAACGTCGGAAGTAGCTTCGGTGAACCTGCAGCCCACCTCTCTACACCCCTTAGCCACTCACACCCATGTTGCCCCTGTCTTCTATGGCATTTTTTGGGGCACATGCAGGGAGTGGCGAGTCATCGTCTGCCCATTTTTTCATGTTCCCTGAACATTGCGACGGGCAGACGCCATAGTCCCCATATTCCCAGACCCCTAGTACCATTAGCAGTTCACCCCAATAGCCCGGTACTTTTTGTCCTCATTTCCCACAATAGTCCTACACTGGCCGGGGCTTGTCCTTGGGTGCATTACTATATGGTGTAGACAGGGATAATCGCCGGTCAGTGTTACGCCACATTTACATTAAATTTGCCAAAGGGCCTCTACATGTTGGCCTTCCCACGGACCCATGGTTGGCAAATACCACCTGTTTGGGATC
Organism: Dendrolimus kikuchii; assembly: GCA_019925095.2. Lineage (NCBI taxonomy): Eukaryota > Metazoa > Arthropoda > Insecta > Lepidoptera > Lasiocampidae > Dendrolimus > Dendrolimus kikuchii. The sequence goes on from CM034387.1 coordinate 38,853,824, forward strand.
CAAACATCAAAACTATTAAGACCCCAAACCCAGCAAAACCCAGCTGCCAGACCTCAAGACCCTGTGAGCTCTTTTTGCCTGCAACGGAACACAAACCAACTTGACTGATAATTACTTTTATTTTTCCTTCCACCAATTTTAATATTATATAAAATTATTAGAGCTAGGCATGTTTGCTGAAGAGTTTCTTGCGCCGCTTCTTCTCTTCAAGCCATAACAAAACCTTGTCCAATTCAACCCTACAAAGACACAGGTCTGCGTATTCTCTGCCAAGAAAACCCCTTTCGTACATGCGCTTCAGTTCCAAGGAACACCCCTTACCACCTCTAAGAGTATTGGGATCCTTGGTGTCGACATTGCAAACGATATACAGTTCAGGGGCCACCTTGAAGTCAAGGCAAAACTTGCCTCCAAGAAGCTGGGAGTGCTAAACCGGTCCAAGCAGTATTTCACTCCGCGGCAACGCCTTGTGCTTTACAAAGCCCAGGTGAGGCCGCATATGGAGTACTGCTCACACTTGTGGGCCGGGGCACCCGCCTACCAGCTAAACCCCCTGGACAGTATTCAACGTCGAGCCGCTCGCATTGTTGACGATCCCATACTCACAGACGGTTTAGATACGCTTGGCCTTCGGAGAGACTTCGCGTCTCTCTGCGTATTCTACCGACTATACAACGGAGAGTGTTCCGAGGAACTGTTCAGAATGGTGCCTTCGTCTTCTTTTTACCACCGCACCGCACGCCATCGGCTGGGAGTTCATCCCCACTACCTTGAGCCGCTTCGCTCTTGTACGCAACGGTTCTCTAGAACGTTTCTCTTGCGTACCGTGGGGATTTGGAATGAGCTCCCAGCCGAGGTTTTCCCACAGCGCTACAACATGGGGTTTTTTAAAAAGGGTGTCATAAAATTTCTTCGAGGCCGGCAGCGCGTTGGTGACACCTCTAGCTTTAAAGATGCAAGATATCAAACTCATGTCAGGTATGAAGATGAATGACGTCAAAATCGGTGTTCAGAAAGTGTTTGAGAAGCTCGAAGAAGTGGAGACTAATTGGGTTGAAGTGACATATTCATGTGAAGACGACGAGAACGTTACAGATAGTCTCGTTTATGATTAACAATGTTTTTGTTGGTATTTTACTATAGACCATGAGTTATTATGATTTGAGTCATTAACACAGCCTTACAAATATAACTGAACACAATCAGTCCATTAGTCATTCATTTGCGCGATTCTAGACAAAAATTGACATAAGTCCTGTCACTAATATCAAGATTGATCGAATGGTAAATGGAACCTCTTGTCTCGCTATTTGTATTAATGAGCTTACATGTGCCTACAGTCTCTCCATTGATACCATTGCTTGAGCACTGCACGTGATACAATATGGCACGCAAGAAATGCCCGACATGCAAGAGTCGAATTTCTGTAGAGTTCGAAGATTCAAGACATGCAACTTGTCTAACTGACTGCCAGTTAAAAAATTACAATACATAATGGACTGTTTTTCTAATTACAAATTAGTTAAACACAAAGTAAACAAAAGAAGACAGTTATAACGTCATAGTTTCAATGTTAATAGTATTCAAACGCCGGCATTTTATAATAAACTGTGAATTATGATGCCTACAGTCATTATTGCAGTCTGGCCCGAATTGTATACTCTATTAATCATAAAATTCTTATTGCAGGTACACACTGGTGACATAAACCATGCAATTCCTGTCAATTTTGAACCTATGGTAAATGCAAGTCATGGTCTGGACAGTCAAATTCTATGAAGTTACATGTGCATACAGTTCATCTAAAGATGCCAGCACCTTACAAGAGCAAGAGGCGTCGGCTAAAAGAGAAGGGGATGCAAGTAATGACAGGCAGACAAGAAATCAAACTCCTGTCAGGTTTAAAGATGCAAGATATCAAACTCATGTCAGGTATGAAGATGCCAGACGTGAAAAGCGGTGTTCAGAAAGTGTTTGTGAAGGAGGAAGAAGTGGAGACTAGTCAGCCAGAAGTGACATATTTATGTGAAGACGACGAGAACGTCACATATAGTCTTGTTTATGAATAACATTGTTTTTGTTGGTATTTTATAATAAACCATGAGTTATAATGATTTGAGTCATTATTAAAGCCTTTCCTGTCTTCTATGCATTATTACTGATTCATTTGCTCTTTACTAGACAAAAATTGACATAAACCGTGCAAGTAATGTCAATTTTGAACCAATGGTAAATGGAAGGAATGGTATGGAAATTGGTATTAATGAGGTTACATGTGCCTACAGTACATCTAAAGATACCAGTGCAAGAGCAAGACGCGTCAAAGAAAGGGGCACGCAAGAAATGACAGACATGCAAGAGTCAAACTTATGTCAGGTTCGAAGATGCAAGACATGCAAGATATCAAACTTATGTCAGTTTAGAAGATGCAAGACATAAAAGGTGGGTGTTCAGAACGTGTTAGTGAAGGAGGAAGAAATGGAGATGACAGTTAAAACGTCACAGTCTTAATATCATTAGTATTGTTTTGTTGGTATTTTATAATAAACTGAATTATTTTGATTTGAGTCATTATTAAAGCCTTTCCTGTCTACTATACATTATTAGTATATTAGTCATTCGTTTGCTCTTTACTAGACAAAAATTGATATATGTGCCCTGCAAGTAATGTCAGTTTTGAACCAATGCTAAATGGAAAGAATGGTATGGAAACTGTAATCAATGAAGTCACAGATTACAATACATCTAAAGAAGCCAGTGCAAAAGCAAGACGCGTCAAAGGGCAAGCAAGAAATGAAAGACATGCAAGATATCAAACTTGTGTCAAGTTCGAAGATGCAAGACATGAAAGGTGGTGTTTAGAAAGTGTTGGTAAAGGAGGAAGAAATGGAGATGAATCAGCCAGAAGTGATATATTTATGTGGCGACGACGAAATTGTCACATAGTCTTATCATTAGTAGTGTTTTTGTTGATATTTTATAATAAATTGTGAATTATTATTTGGGTCGTTATTAAAAACTTGTCTTTTATAAAGGGTTGAAACTTTTAGCGGGGCAGTAAGGGGAATTACCATTATTACACGAAAATCATCTCAATTTTGATCTCCATTCATAGATTTGCAAAGTAATGTACACTCTACCTACAGTTAGGCAGAAAATCGTTATGGTATTGTTGCGTACAGAGAGCACCCCGCTGACCCCTGTAGGTGTGCTCCGGAGCACACCTACTCTCCGCGCCCCGCATACCGCAGACGCCTATTGCTCGCACAATTAGCAGCTAGACGTCGGACGGTACGCGGGATATACGAGCGGGCTTGGAGGCAAAATGTTAATTCTCCTATACAACTCTCATTGACGACTTACCACTCTCTCTCTTGACTCTCTCGCACAATTTGTCATGTCATTTTCATTACGTACTTCCTTATGTATATTGTACATACATACATACATACATAACTTCACGCCAGTTCCCTTGCGGGGTAGGCACGAACAACAGAGTGCCATTTAGGCTTATTCTTACACACCTCACTTGCCTCTTTGACATTCATAACTCTTGTCATGCAAGCTCGTCTGTTCTTAAGGCTCCTGACATCACCTTCTGCTAGTACACGATCAATTTGATCATGGAAGGTGTGTCGTGGCCTTCCACGACTTCTGCATCCATCCATTTTTGCATTGTATATCTGTTTAGTCATTCTTTCATCATGCATTCTTTCCACATGCCCGAACCACCGGAGCATTCCTTTCCTTACCTTCACCCCGACACTCTCTTTCAGACCAACTCTCTTTCTTACTTCGGTATATGTATATTGTAAGTTATATAAATAGCTTAATAATAATCATACAGTCCAATTTTATATCGAGTTTCATTTCCAAAGAAGCAACTGCGACCAATAGGTATGGTGGTCGTCGTTGCCAGCTGGTAGGGCATTTCCCCGACTGGATGGCTACCACCGGTCTAGAGTATGTCGCCATAACAACCTTGAATTGTGTTCCGGCATTAGTGACCAGATTCCAGTCTCCCTTAAGAGAGCAGCAGCGAATTTGTAGCACCTTTGGTGTTGCAAATGTCCATAGGCGACGGTAACCGCTTTCCGTCAAGTGGGCCGTCTGCCTGTCTGCAGAACTCCTGCAATAAAAAAAATAAGGTACGCGCTCCAAGTGCTTCGTGCAATGCTTCGTTCGCAGTCAGAACGCGACTAACTCCTTCCTCGACTGACCGACCTTCTCCATATGCAAATTAGACATGGCCTCTTAACAACATGGCCACGAGTCCTTTGAATTTATAATGGTATTTATATTATCAATAAATAAAACTGAAAAGTTAAAGAATACTGAAATTTTCTTTATTATTCCTTGCCTCCAAAAATCTAATGCTCATATTCATGTCAAAAAACCATAAATCAGCCTCCTGTCACCTCTCCTCTCCTTATACCATAAACTTAACGGCTTGGCTAGCCTGTCTTTTACAAAGTATTAACTAGTCGGTTCAATGCCTTCTTAGAATTGGCTTGAAATGGTTTACAAAGGAATAAGGTTCTATGACGTCTTTCTGCAGCGCAAACAAAGAGATTACCGCGAATAGATCACTCAAATTCATAGGGGTTATAGGACACCTGCAAAGGATTAGTCGCATCGGCTCACAACAATATTTAAGCTGGAACTGCAATTTTAATAATTTCTTAATGTAAAATTGCAAAATACGTGATGAGACACTATAGTCGACGCATTTTAAACTGAGTCGTCGGGCAATAAATGTCACTGACAGTAGGAATGTGCACGTAATGCAACGCGTTATCGATACTTTGCTACCTGCGCACGTGGGGTCGATGCGTCATCGTGACCTTCCTTAGCACTCTGACTCCTGATTGGTCGTTACGAGTAAGGGTTGTTGTTTTTCTATAGTAATAATAAAACTTATTTTCGCGAAAAATTATTCCTATTAATACATACATACATACATAACTTCACGCCAGTTCCCTTGCGGGGTAGGCACGAACAACAAAGCGCCATTAAGGCTTATTCTTACACACCTCACTTGCTTCTTTGACATTCATAGCTCTCGTCATGCACGCTCGTCTGTTCTTAAGGCTCCTGACATCACCTTCTGCTAGTACACGATCAATTTGATCATGGAAGGTGTGTCGTGGCCTTCCACGACTTTTGCATCCATCCACTTTTGCATTGTATATCTGTTTAATCATTCTTTCCACATGCCCGAACCACCGGAACATTCCTTTCCTTAACTTCACCCCGACACTCTCTTTCTTACTGCTCGCATCTCGACCGCGTTTACTCTACTTGCATGCTCTCTTCCATACCCAACTCTCGCTTCCATACGTGAGCGTAGGTACCAGCACCGCGTTATGTATGGCGAGCTGGGCCTTCTGGCTGAGGTTCTTAGCGCCTAGAAGTTCACCTAACGCTCCATTCACACTATTCCCCAAATATATTCTTCTTTATTAGATTTTATTTCATAAAACTTACTTGTTTGTGGATAGTCTAGCATCTGTAAATGCGAATTTAATCAAAGCCTATTTTAATAATAGCTAGTTTCCCCGTCACAAAATGTTCTTATTATTGTTCTTTATTTCTAAAATTATTATATTTTATACTTTATTTTTATTTCCCTGTCATCTGTGGAGGTTTATAATTAGCTGTTCTTCAACTATCTCTGTAACGCTAGTTTGTAAGATCACAGCTGTTAACCTCCCAAATAAAATAAAACTTGTTAATATTCAGACAAATGCTTTAGGACCGTCTTAAGATTTTGTGGATTACTAACAAATAAATCTATATCATGTGTAACAGCTAGAAGATTAGTTATTTGACACACGATTCAAATAAGAATTTGCCCTATAATTACTAATCAATATTTTCTCTCATTGAAAGATTCGTTTATTATGTTAATTTCACAGGTCATATTCCCTCCCTATAGTCGACGCATTATGAACCGAGGCTTCGGGTCATAAATCACATTATCTGTCTCGCTCACACTTACAGGTCTTATGGAGAGGTGTAGTGATGTGCGTAAGAATTGTAGAGGTGCATATCGATTACGGGATAGGTACGATGGATGTACTAATTTATGTTAAGTATTAATAGGAATAGGCCACTTCCATGATCAAATTGATCGTGCACTAGCAGAAGGTGATGTCAGGAGCCTTAAGAACAGACGAGCGTGCATGACGAGAGTTATGAATGTCAAAGAAGCAAGTGAGATGTGTAAGAATAAGTCTGAATGGCGTTCTGTCGTTCGTGCCTACCCCGTAAGGGAACTGGCGTGAAGTTAATAGTTATGTATGTTTATGTAATAGGTCAGTTTTAAAATAATTTATTTTCTTTTTTAATTTAATTTATAGAATGTAAAATATTTACTAGCAAGCATTTTAGCTATCTACATGTGGAAACATTTAAATGGTTTTAGATATTTAGTAGTATGTACTCAGTTATAAACTGTTTGTTTTCCGAATAAAATAAAATAGATATCAAGTCAGAAGATTGAAGTAAGTATTTCCAACAGGAAAATGGTTAAACGATATTCCGTCAGAGACATTTAGTCAGAACTTATATGGAGGTTGTATGTCATCACCTTCCATGATCGAATTGATCGTGTACTAGCAGAAGGTGATTTCAGGAGCCTTAAGAACAGACGAGCGTGCATGACAAGAGCTATGAATGTCAAAGAAGCAAGTGAGGTGTGTAAGAATAAGCCTGAATGGCGCTCTGTTCTTCGTGCCTACCCCGCAAGGGAACTGGCGTGAAGTTATGTATGTATACAAACACGTATAACACAGGTACAAATATAACTGGACACAACCAGTACAAACTGCACGATTCAATAACACGCGCAAACTCCGTGTCGTATCCGAACGATCAATTTAATCTCCAAACATTTAATTCGCGCTTTACCAAAGACAAAAATGTTATCTATGCCCTCTTCTCTCTGCCTTGGCTTGGAACTGGTGTGTGGAATAAAATATTAAAATATAGAAGATATTAATAAATTATCTTTTTATTTGATACACAACAGTCCGTCACTATATAGCTTGTCGAAGGTACACGTCTTGCTCGTGTCGTAATCGTCGCTAGACTGCCTGCCGTCGTTTTATACTTCACAAATATAAGTGTGCCCGCCCGTATCGTCGACTTAATTCCCTAGAAATACGTAATCCGCACACCTGCTTACTTATTCCTGCGAACGGCCATAAACTAGTATAATACACCATAGACTGTTTTTCTAGAAGCAAGTGAGGTGTGTAATAAGCCTAAATGGCGCTCTGTTGTCCGTGCCTACCCCGCAAGGGAACTGGCGTGAAGTTATGTATGTATGTATGTATTGTTTTTCTAAGTAAACAAAAGAAGTCCAAATGCGGGAAGGTAATAAACTGTGCTTTATGTGGCAGGCAGGTGTGCATTCACTTTTGTCGGCATGTAACAATAGTGTGTCCATTTTGTACGATGTATGTTTTTAAATGGCCACCTATGACATGGCGAGGGGATGGGTCAGAAATAATCATGAGATTAATTTGTCGATGGCTTTCAATAGGACAGTGAAAAAATACTTGCGCTGGTTCACTGCCGTGTCAAAACAAAAAAAAAAAAAACATTAAAAAAAATCAATTTATTAATCACACAACTTAATTACTAATATTTTGGTACGGGCAATTATTAAAAAAAAAAAAAACTGATTTACATTTAGTTAAGTAGTCAATTAACCTGCAGGTCCTTGTCATCGTTTGGACGTAATCTACTTACGGCCAGTTCCTATACCTTACCGACCGTTCGTTTGCCTCATTGGTTACGTAGTAGTTGTATTCGCCACAAAGGCAGGCAAAGGAATCTGTAGTTTTTTTTTATTTTTTTTTATTGCAGGAGTTCAGCAGACAGGCAGAGGGCCCACTTGATGGAAAGCGGTTACCATCGCCTATGAACATTTGCAACACCAAAGGTGCTACGAATGCGCTGCTGCTCTCTTAAGGGAGACTGGAACCTGGTCACTAATGCCGGAACACAACTCAAGGTTGTTATGGCGGCATACTCTAGACCAGGGGTGGTAGCCATCCAGTCGGGCAAACGCCCTACCACCTGGCTGTGGGTTGTTAAGTCGCCTCTTACGACAGGCCGCCTGAGTTAGTTCGATGTATCATGATTTTGGACCCGTCTTCGGATGAAGGCCTCCGCCATATTTTGCTGGAATTTCTTATTGTTACTTAAGAACATCAACTCCTTGTGTGATACGTTATCAGCACACCATTTTTGAAAAATCTTGATTTTTTTTATTTTTATTGCAGGAGTTCAGCAGACAACACCAAAGGTGCCACAAGTGCGCTGCTGCTCTCTTAAGGGAGACTGGAACCTGGTCACTAATGCCGGAACACAACTCAACACACTTAGACATACTTTAGACCAGGGGTGGTAGCCCTACCACCTGGCTGTGGGTTGTTAAGTCGCCTCTTACGACAGGCCCCCCCAAAGCAGGAAATTGTATTCTTTCTCCGTTCCTGCAGGGATACCATACAGCCAATTCTGATGTATATAAGTCTTGGTATGGTAGCGAGTTGTATTGTAGGCTATCCAACGGAGTGCTTGTGACAACTCGAAAGGCCACATAATTATGACTACACAGTTCACACTTCTCACAAAAACACATATTGACGGCCTCTGTGGTTGAGCGGGCTAAGCCTTTGCCGGCCTACCTCACTGCAACGCAGAGGCTCCGGGTTCGATTCCTGGTATAGTAGATTTCGGAAAACGTCTTTTCTCCGTTATTTACTATGGTCTGGGTGTCTGGGATCGGCCCCAGAGTGGTCCGTTGTATATTACCCATAACACAAGTGTAACTTGCTTAATTTGGGGATATACAATGTGTGTGTTTGTCTGCCGATTATTATTGCATAATTCCAATTCAAAAACTATCAATATCCTATAATTACTGCTAATTTTACACATTTTTAGAGAAAAAAAAACTGCACAGCACAACGTCTCCTTTCAGTTCCCGCCAAAAACTCCCTAACTAATGACGTCATCATTTCCAATCACACAGCGCTCAAAGACCCATGTCAAGCTGGGTCGTTTATTATTATTTAGGTTTATGGCTTGGCAGCTAGGCCTTTAAGCCAGATCTTAGATTACAATATAGTTTCTTGATACTCTTCAGCCTATGTATAGCTCAGCTGAACTGTAGGTTATCAACTAAAGCCATTCAACGAAGTTCTTGTGACAACTCAAAAGGCCACATTTGGCTATACAGTTCACATTTCTCACAAAACACATAATTACTACTCAAAAACTATCAATATCCTACAACTATTGTTCATTTTAGAGTAATTTTACACATTTTTAGAAAATAAAACTGCACAGCACAACGTCTCCTTTCAGTTCCCGCCAAAAACTCCCCTCGTTGGTTAAACTTTGACATAAATTGTACACAGGGCGCGTTCCTTTAGTATCTCACAACGCTCAAAATGCTCAGTCTGCCGTTCCACAAGGCGACCGCTGTCGTTGTGGTCTTGGCGAAAACGTCACTAATGACGTCATCATTTTCAATCACGCAGCACTCGAAGACCCAAGTCAAGCTGGGTCGAAGTGGGCGTTGATCACAGAGCATTAATTCTCTTCATCTCTTGACATTGGAAAAAAACTTCGTTTAAAAAAACCGACTTCAAAAAATTAGCTTAGTAATTTTCAAAATATAGTAATTTATATGTTTTACTCTGCACCGACTTCAAGATGTTTCAGATAATATATATTAATAATAATAGCTTTAGAAATAAGTTATTTTATACTTTTTAGTTTTTGAAGTCGGTTTTTTTAAACGAAGTTTATTTTATTTTATTTGTTACTTTTTAGTGTCTAGCTATGTATGGGTAGACCTACGAAAGGTGCAGCGCTCCTTAAAAAAAAATAGGTCCCAAGAAACGGGAACAAAAAAATGTTCATAAAATGAAAACTACTGGGCCAAACTATGTCAAATTTTTAGGGGACCAAATGGCAACTATTCCGCATCAAACTAAACAAGAATCACGTAAATCGGATCATAACTCTCAGTGTAATCGGTGTACATATGGAACGGAATGGAAAATTTTTCATAAAAAATGTTTTTAGAATGAAAACTACTGGGCCAAACTATGTCAAATTTTTAGGGGACCAAATGGCAGCTATTCCGCGTCGAACAAAAAAAGAATCACGTAAATCGGACCGTAAATCTCGGAGTAATCGGTGAACATACATAAAAAAAAAAACAAAAAAAAGTTTCCGACGAATTGAGAACCTCTTCCTTTTTTTTTTTTTTTTTTTTTTTATTGCAGGAGCTCAGCAGACAGGCAGACGCCCCACTTGATGAAAAGCGGTTACTATCGCCTATGGACATTTGCAACACCAATGGTGCTACAAATGCGCTGCTGCTCTCTTAAGGGAGACTGGAACCTGGTCACTAATGCCGGAACACAACTCAAAGTTGTTATGGCGTCATACTCTAGACCAGGGGTGGTAGCCATCCAGTCGGGCAAATGCCCTACCACCTGGCTGTGGGTTGTTTAGTCGCCTCTTACGACAGGCCGCCAGGCCGCAGGAAATTGTATTCTTTCTCCGTTCCTGCACGGATAAAAGTCAAGATTTTTTGAAGTCGGTTAAAAAAGGCGCGATTTTCAAATCAACCAATGACATTTGTGTATCTCGTCGTTTATGACATCAACGCTCCATAATCCGTTCCACTAGAGTTTATGATTGTAACGCTCAGCACGCGAACGTGATCGTTGCGAGTCTCTTGTGAAACGTGGCCACAAGCTGTCAATATTCAATCGATAGTAAGGCAAGTAATAATAATAACCAGGAGACCAATACAAATTTTGTATATCCCAAAATTAAGCAAGTTACTTTTGTTTTATGCGTAACATATAACGGACTACTCAGGGGCCAATTCCAGACGCCCAGACCATAGCAATGTAGCAGCGAGAGGTAGGTTAAGGTATTCATTTTCAAGTGCTGATGTGAACTGAATTACCCGGAAACGGTATCCTATTATAATAAATGCTACCAGTTTGTACAATTTTTGAAACGTGAAAAAAATCTCGCGGGACCAATTTGGACCAGGAGATTGCGAAAATTCAACTATCAGATTTTCGAAGTGAAACTTCTATATAGACGGGGTCTTTAGGATTTTTCTGTCACGAAACAGCGTTACGAGCGCGTGGAGAGGCGGCATAAGACTATGGATGTTGTCGCGGCACGATTTACAACAAGAAGGTACACACCGGTCCAGCCGAGTATGAAATCAGTACGCTCGCGCCGGTGTGTACGCGCAACATCAAAATTGCCTATGACAGACGCTCACTTGTCTACGGCCAACCGCCATTATTCGAAATTCAAGAACGGAACAACGATTAAAATCGTACGCGCAAGAAAATTTATTGTAAAATCGCAAATTGTATGTATATCTATGTATGTAATTTATATTATTCATGCTATACATACATACATACATACATAACTTCACGCCAGTTCCCTTGCGGGGTAGGCACGAACAACAGAGCGCCATTTAGGCTTATTCTTACATACCTCACTTGCTTCTTTGACATTCATAACTCTGGTCATGCACGCTCGTCTGGTCTTAAGGCTCCTGACATCACCTTCTGCTAGTACACGATCAATTTGATCATGGAAGGTGTGTCGTGGCCTTCCACGACTTCTGCATCCATCCACTTTTGCATACATATATATAAATAACAGTGCGACATCCGTCCGTCCCAGGGTGCAGTTGAAAACCAGCGTCAGGCACCCGTTGCCTGGCAAATGCTGAACTGCACCTATTTGGTAACATGGCGAGACTTTTTGGTATATATCACCGTACAATTCATTCATTGCTATATGTCTCGTTGTGCGATGACCAAATAAATGTTTTTTCTTTCTTTGTTTCTTTCAAATTATTGAAAATATACGCATTTCGAGCCAAAGGGTGCTTCATTGAAGACTACCTACGCTTCAGATGTTTTTTTTTTGGTTCCGGATCGAATTCAGTTTTTTTTGTTTGATAAAATAACATATGTTTAAATAAAAACCTAACCTAACCAAATCATAATTTGCAGTAAACCTGCGATAAATCGAAATGTGTGCTGGGACACATAGTAGAAGTGACAAAACGAATCGCAACAAAATTTGAATTTAAAAATTTTGCGGGTAGTTTTCTTTTTTTTTTTAATTGCAGGAGCTCAGAAGACAGACAGACGGCCCACTTGATGGAAAGCGGTTACCATCGCCTATAGACATTTGCAACACCAAAGATGCTACAAATTTTGCGGGTAGTTTTCTTTTTTTTTTTTTTCTTAATTGCAGGAGCTCAGCAGACAGACAGACGGCCCACTTGATGGAAAGCTGTTACCATCGCCTATAGACATTTGCAACACCAAAGATGCTACAAATGCGCAGCTTGCTCTCTTAAGGGAGACTGGAACCTGATCATAAATGCCGGAACACAACTCAAGGTTGTTATTGCGACATACTTTAGACCAGGGGTGGTAGCCCTACCACCTGGCTGTGGGTTGTTTGGTCGCCTCTTACGACAGGCCGCCCCAACGCAGGAAATTGTATTCTTTCTCGGTTCCTGCACGGATAGATTTCAAAACTTCAAGTTAAAATTTCGTTGCGATTAGTTTTGCCACTTGTCCGTTGAAGTTTCACTTCTACTATGTGTCGATTTTTTGTCTCTCTGTTAGAGCGTCACGTGAAAACTACTTAATCAATTTTAATAAAATGCGACACGGAGTTCGCTAATATGACGGGTCGATACTTAGGATACTCTTTATCCCGACAAATGACGTCGTTCCCGTGGGATAGATAGGCTTAGTCGTCTCAACCACAAAAGCCGTCAATGAATGAATAGTAAGATATGAGAACCAGCCATAAATCTATGACTTACTACTTAACTGGTAAATTTTTGTCCAAACGGTGACAAGATCTAATGTAAATCAGGCTTGATGCTAATATTATACGTTTCACTTTTGTTTCAATACAATGCCATTGAACGACTCACTGCCGTTAAACCATACAATATGATTGCAGCATTCAAAGCCGTTGAACAAATATTTCAATGATTTATTATTCAATGGAATTGAATCGTACAATGACATTGTACGCCGTCACGTCGTGTAATATTAGTTTAATTTTTATCTGACGAATGAAAATTGCCAACTAAGTTCAACTAACTATGTTGCTACAATTTGACAGAATACATCGTAGTAGATTAGCTTTTCGCAATGTTTCGAAACGTGATTGAACCAAATGCCATTGAATCGTTCAATGTCATTGAATCGTTCAATGTCATTGAATCGTTCAATGTCATTGAACCACTCCGTGCAACTGAACACCGTAGCATTGTACAATATTAGCTTAGTTTCAATTAATTATGTCGCTTCAATTTGATAGAAAACATCGCAGTTGGCGGGTTCTCGCCATGTCTCGTAGACGAGTGGGTTCTCCTCTTTGGCCAACATCTGGACGAACTTGGCGCCGCGGAGTTCGGGGCTTATCTCTGGTTTGATCTGGAAAAAAACAAACCATAGACACCGGTCGGAAGCCGGAAGTTGAAGCAGATGACAGAAGTCGAAGCGGATGGCGCAAGTTGGGGTTTGGTACGACGGAAGTCGGAGCGGATGGCGCAAGTTGGGGTTTGGTACGACGGAAGTCGGAGCGGATGGCGCAAGTTGGGATTTGGTACGACTGAAGTCGGAGCGGATGGCGCAAGTTGGAATTTGGTACGACGGAAGTCGGACCGGATGGGCGAAGTTGGGGTTTGGTACGACGGAAGACGGAGCGGATGGCGCAAGTTGGGGTTTGGTACGACTGAAGTCGGAGCGGATGGCGCAAGTTGGGGTTTGGTACGACCGAAGTCGGAGCGGATGGCGCAAGTTGGGGTTTGGTACGACCGAAGTCGGAGCGGATGGCGCAAGTTGGAATTTGGTACGACTGAAGTCGGAGCGGATGGCGCAAGTTGGAATTTGGTACGACGGAAGTCGGACCGGATGGGCGAAGTTGGGGTTTGGTACGACGGAAGACAGAGCGGATGGCGCAAGTTGGGGTTTGGTACGACTAAAGTCGGAGTGGATGCCGAAGTTGTGGTGGCTGATGAAACACGGATGACGCAAGTCGAGACATACGTCGATATATTTATGTATTTCATAAGTCACCGTGTTCCTACGAATACAAGCGTTCTCACCTTGGCCCGCCTGCGTATCTTGAGGTGTATGAAGTTGACGTGGGTCCGCATCGCGGTCCTCTGGCCGAACTTCCGTCCGCAGTAGGTACACTCGAAGGGTTTCTCGCCGGTGTGTGTACGAACGTGGTTCACCAGAACGCTCTTGCCCTTCAACAACAAACGTGTTGATGGCAGATTTTTTATAGTTTAATAATTGAGCCATATGCTCCTGCCAGTGGTGCATCACAAACACACCATAAGGGTCATCCTCCACCGAAGGACCACACAGCACAGTTAAAAGAGTCTCTAGATATCACTTTAAGGGATAAGGAAAAATGTATCACTTTCGGCGACAAGGGACTTTGTATCATTTTAAGGGATATTTTTGTATGCTATGGGAAAATTTATCACTTTAGGCGACAAGGGACTTTGTATCATTTTAAGGGATATTTTCGTATGCTATGGGAAAATGTATCACTTTAGGCGACAAGGGACTTTGTATTATTTTAAGGGATTATTTTTGTTTGCTGTGGGAAAATTTATCACTTTAGGCGACAAGGGACTTTGTATCATTTTAAGGGATATTTTCGTATGCTATGGGAAAACGTATCACTTTAGGCGACAACGGACTTTGTATCATTTTAGTGGAATTTTTCGTATACTATGGGAAAATGTATTACTTTAGGCTACAACGGACTTTGTATCATTTTAAGGGATATTTTCGTTTGCTGTGGGAAAATTTATCATTTTAGGCGACAAGGGACTTTGTATCATTTTAAGGGATATTTTCGTATGCTATGGGAAAATGTATCACTTTAGGCGACAAGGGACTTTGTATTATTTTAAGGGATATTTTCGTTTGCTGTGGGAAAATTTATCATTTTAGGCGACAAGGGACTTTGTATCATTTTAAGGGATATTTTCGTTTGCTGTGGGAAAATTTATCATTTTAGGCGACAAGGGACTTTGTATCATTTTAAGGGATATTTTCGTATGCTATGGGAAAATGTATCACTTTAGGCGACAAGGGACTTTGTATTATTTTAAGGGATTATTTTTGTTTGCTGTGGGAAAATTTATCACTTTAGGCGACAAGGGACTTTGTATCATTTTAAGGGATATTTTCGTATGCTATGGGAAAACGTATCACTTTAGGCGACAACGGACTTTGTATCATTTTAGTGGAATTTTTCGTATACTATGGGAAAATGTATTACTTTAGGTTACAACGGACTTTGTATGATTTTAAGGGATATTTTCGTATGTTGTGGGAAAATGTATCACTTTAGGCGACAACGCACTTTATATCATTTTAAGTGATATTTTTGTATGTTATGGGAAAATGTATCACTTTAGGCGACAACGGACTTTGTATCATTTTAAGTGATATTTTCGTATGCTATGGGAAAATGTATCACTTTAGGCAACAACGGACTTTGTATCATTTTAAGTGATATTTTCGTATGCTATGGGAAAATGTATCACTTTAGGCGACAACGGACTTTGTATCATTTTAAGGGATATTTTCGTATGCTATGGGAAAATGTATCACTTTAGGCGACAACGGACTTTGTATCATTTTAGTGGAATTTTTCGTATGCTATGGGAAAATGTATTACTTTAAGCTACAACGGACTTTGTATCATTTTAAGTGATATTTTCGTATGCTATGGGAAAATGTATCACTTTAGGCGACAACGGACTTTGTATCATTTTAAGGGACATTTTCGTATGCTATGGGAAAATGTATCACTTTAGGCGACAACGGACTTTGTATCATTTTAAGGGACATTTTCGTATGCTATGGGAAAATGTATCACTTTAGGCGACAACGGACTTTGTATCATTTTAGTGGAATTTTTCGTATGCTATGGGAAAATGTATTACTTTAAGCTACAACGGACTTTGTATCATTTTAAGTGATATTTTCGTATGCTATGGGAAAATGTATCACTTTAGGCGACAACGGACTTTGTATCATTTTAAGTGATATTTTCGTATGCTATGGGAAAATGTATCACTTTAGGCGACAACGGACTTTGTATCATTTTAAGTGATATTTTCGTATGCTATGGGAAAATGTATCACTTTAGGCGACAACGGACTTTGTATGATTTTAAGTGATATTTTCGTATGCTATGGGAAAATGTATCACTTTAGGCGACAACGGACTTTGTATCATTTTAAGTGATATTTTCGTATGCTATGGGAAAATGTATCACTTTAGGCGACAACGGACTTTGTATCATTTTAAGTGATATTTTCGTATGCTATGGGAAAATGTATTACTTTAAGCTACAACGGACTTTGTATCATTTTAAGTGATATTTTCGTATGCTATGGGAAAATGTATCACTTTAGGCGACAACGGACTTTGTATCATTTTAGTGGAATTTTTCGTATACTATGGGAAAATGTATTACTTTAGGTTACAACGGACTTTGTATGATTTTAAGGGATATTTTCGTATGTTGTGGGAAAATGTATCACTTTAGGCGACAAGGGACTTTGTATCATTTTAGTGGAATTTTTCGTATACTATGGGAAAATGTATTACTTTAGGTTACAACGGACTTTGTATGATTTTAAGGGATATTTTCGTATGTTGTGGGAAAATGTATCACTTTAGGCGACAAGGGACTTTGTATCATTTTAGTGGAATTTTTCGTATACTATGGGAAAATGTATTACTTTAGGTTACAACGGACTTTGTATGATTTTAAGGATATTTTCGTATGTTGTGGGAAAATGTATCACTTTAGGCGACAAGGGACTTTGTATCATTTTAGTGGAATTTTTCGTATACTATGGGAAAATGTATTACTTTAGGTTACAACGGACTTTGTATGATTTTAAGGGATATTTTCGTATGTTGTGGGAAAATGTATCACTTTAGGCGACAAGGGACTTTGTATCATTTTAGTGGAATTTTTCGTATACTATGGGAAAATGTATCACTTTAGGCGACAAGGGACTTTGTATCATTTTAGTGGAATTTTTCGTATACTATGGGAAAATGTATTACTTTAGGTTACAACGGACTTTGTATGATTTTAAGGGATATTTTCGTATGTTGTGGGAAAATGTATCACTTTAGGCGACAAGGGACTTTGTATCATTTTAGTGGAATTTTTCGTATACTATGGGAAAATGTATTACTTTAGGTTACAACGGACTTTGTATGATTTTAAGGGATATTTTCGTATGTTGTGGGAAAATGTATCACTTTAGGCGACAATGCACTTTATATCATTTTAAGTGATATTTTTGTATGCTATGGGAAAATGTATCACTTTAGGCGACAACGGACTTTGTATCATTTTAAGGGATATTTTCGTATGCTATGGGAAAATGTATCACTTTAGGCGACAACGGACTTTGTATCATTTTAGTGGAATTTTTCGTATGCTATGGGAAAATGTATTACTTTAAGCTACAACGGACTTTGTATCATTTTAAGTGATATTTTCGTATGCTATGGGAAAATGTATCACTTTAGGCGACAACGGACTTTGTATCATTTTAAGGGACATTTTCGTATGCTATGGGAAAATGTATCACTTTAGGCGACAACGGACTTTGTATCATTTTAAGGGACATTTTCGTATGCTATGGGAAAATGTATCACTTTAGGCGACAACGGACTTTGTATCATTTTAGTGGAATTTTTCGTATGCTATGGGAAAATGTATTACTTTAAGCTACAACGGACTTTGTATCATTTTAAGTGATATTTTCGTATGCTATGGGAAAATGTATCACTTTAGGCGACAACGGACTTTGTATCATTTTAAGTGATATTTTCGTATGCTATGGGAAAATGTATCACTTTAGGCGACAACGGACTTTGTATCATTTTAAGTGATATTTTCGTATGCTATGGGAAAATGTATCACTTTAGGCGACAACGGACTTTGTATGATTTTAAGTGATATTTTCGTATGCTATGGGAAAATGTATCACTTTAGGCGACAACGGACTTTGTATCATTTTAAGTGATATTTTCGTATGCTATGGGAAAATGTATCACTTTAGGCGACAACGGACTTTGTATCATTTTAAGTGATATTTTCGTATGCTATGGGAAAATGTATTACTTTAAGCTACAACGGACTTTGTATCATTTTAAGTGATATTTTCGTATGCTATGGGAAAATGTATCACTTTAGGCGACAACGGACTTTGTATCATTTTAAGGGACATTTTCGTATACTATGGGAAAATGTGTAACTTTAGGAGACAAAGGACATTGTATCATTTTATGGGAATTTTCGTATACTATGGGAACACGTATCATTGTAGGGGAATTTCCCGTATACTATGGAGGCCAATTGGGTGACTCACCCGGAAAGCCTTCCCGCAGGTGTCGCAGACGTGCTTAGCCTCGGCTCTCTTCCCCTTGTGCACCGAATGTATATGCTTGTTGAGCGAGTTGGCGGTGGCCAGCGCCGCGCCGCACTCCTCGCACCGGTGCCCGCGCACGCCTTGCAACATACAACGCTACGTTTTAACGGTTTCAAGCGCGGCATTTTATTTCAATTCTATTCCTCCGTTTCTCATCAAGACACAACGTGTCGTGAAGCGGTGGTAAATTAGTTTAGCTTCCCGTAGAGTAAATAATGACCTTTAAAAAAATTTAAAATGAACAAATTGGCGGTAGGCCGAATAAAAACTTTAACAATACTCATTGACGCTTGACATCTTTGTCTTCCGCGATCGCGGCTACTGATAAGTGTCCGAAACGTCGGAACGATAAAAATAAAATGTAATACCGCATTTAAAACCGAAAGCTTAAGAAAACGTTATAACAACAACATTGTTATATTACATATTGCATCTCACAACTTCCTGATGGAAAGTGTGTGCGGAGCGATCCCTGACCATCCCCCGTGGTCAGGGGGGTCGCGGAAATGCATCCCCCAAGCGATAAACAAAAGGTCGAGATAGAAGTGATGGGAATATTTTGAAAATTACCTTCTTTTTTTATACTTCCTAAAGACTTAGCCACAACTTGGCCTAATAGTCGCCTTAATAATTAACAATCGACATATATTTAAATTAGGTGGCGTGTGCGAGGTGTTTAGTCTGCTAAGGGCTCTGCCAAAATGCTGTTGTACCAGCCTATCTATACTAATAGTATAAAGAGGTAAAGTTTGTGACGTTGTAGGGGGTAATCTCTGGATCTATTAAGCCGATTTTAAAAATTCTTTTACTGTTGGAAAGCTACGTTAAGAGGGAGTGTCATAGGCTATATAACTCGAAGCTAACTAATATTGTAAAGAGGTAAAGTTTGTGACGTTGTAGGGGGTAATATCTGGATCTACTACACCGATTTAAAAAAAAATTTACTGTTGGAAAATTATGTTAACAAGGATTAAAAATTCTTTTACTGTTCGAAAGCTATGTTAACAGGGAGTGTCATAGGCTATATAACTCGACGCTAACTGATATTATAAAGAGGTAAAGTTTGTGACGTTGTAGGGGGTAATCTCTGGATCTACTAGACCGATTTTAAAAATTCTTTTACTGTTGGAAAGCTACGTTAACAGGGAGTGTCATAGGCTATATAACTCGACGCTAACTGATATTATAAAGAGGTAAAGTTTGTGACGTTGTAGGGGGTAATCTCTGGATCTACTAGACCGATTTTAAAAATTCTTTTACTGTTCGAAAGCTACGTTAACAGGGAGTGTCATAGGCTATATAACTCGACGCTAACTGATATTATAAAGTGGTAAAGTTTGTGACGTTGTAGGGGGTAATCTCTGGATCTACTAGACCGATTTTAAAAATTCTTTTACTGTTGGAAAGCTACGTTAACAGGGAGTGTCATAGGCTATATAACTCGACGCTAACTGATATTATAAAGAGGTAAAGTTTGTGACGTTGTAGGGGGTAATCTCTGGATCTACTAGACCGATTTTAAAAATTCTTTTACTGTTCGAAAGTTACGTTAACAGGGAGTGTCATAGGCTATATAACATGATGCTATATATCACGGGAGCGGGATAAAAGCGCGGGTGAAACCGCGCCGGGCCTCTAGTATATTACAAATGTATACAATGAGAATTACCTTCGTGTTGTACCAACGTGTGGTGGGAGAGCGCAGCTTCCGTGTTGAATCGTTTCTCGCATCTCAGGCACGGGTACCTGGCGAGTGGGAGAACGGGGAACCATCAGTTGGGTGGCCGCGTGCGAGTCGGAATAACAAAAGAGTGGCCCTGTGCAAGTCCGAATAACAAAGGAGCGGTCCCGTGCGAGTCGGAATAACAAAGGAGTGGCCCTGTGCAAGTCGGAATAACAAAGGAGCGATCCCGTGCGAGTCGGAATCAAAAAGGGGTGACCCCGTGCTAGTCGGAGTCATAAACAAGTGGCGATGTCCGAGTTGGAATAAACAAACGCATGGCCCCGTGCGAGTCGGAATCATAAACAAGTTATTAAACTAATAACCATATGCGAGTCTGAATCAAAAATCGATGGCCCTGTACGAGTCAAAAGAATAAAACTAGTAGTCATGTACGAGTCGGGAGCCACAAACAAGTAGTCGTCTACAAGGTGGGGGGCCATAAACGAGTAGCCATCTGCAAGTAAGAGGTCACATTCTAGTGGCCCCGTGCGAGTCGGAATCGTGAAACGAACGGCTCCGAGGGGGTCGTCATCACAAAGCAGTGGCCCTGTGCGAGTTGGGACTAAGAATAATGCTACGAGTGACCGCGTGCGAGTCGGTACAAAACACAACAAATGGTCCTGTGCGAGTCTGACGTTAGTACCTATTTTAAAATTTAATATGATATACACAATTCTGATAACTGGAAAGAACATAGGAACATATCTATTATCCTAGATAATGAGATTAATTGAAGCCTCGTTTAAAAAAAAAAATGCGTCTCGAGACACCCGACAGAAGTGATAACTTAAACTAACCAAAGTTGGACAGCGTTAGAAATAAAGTAAGTAACCAATATATATACATAGTTAAAAGTTAGAATAAATAGTAATAGATATAAGAAATCCACTACATAAGACGTAAGCCGGTACTGCAGCACCGCAGCTAGTATTGTTAAAATGATATATACATTGTGTAAATTAGATACTAAGATATTAAATAAAGCACTAATAAGAGATGGGAAAAAACGGAAACCCATAAATAGAACAATAAATACAAAGAAAAGATAAACTCCGTCATGACTCAAGATGGAGAGCCCAGGCTTAAAAAAAAAAAAAAAAAACCTAACTTGGACTATTTAATATTGGAATTGTTTAAAAACTTAGGTTATTACTTAAATTTTATGCATATTAATATGATAATGTAAGGAAGGGTTATTTATTAATAAAATCTTTTATTTATTATAAAATATATTTTATTCTTAGTTACGATTCTTGAATATGTACATTAGAAGGAATACGGCTAGCGCTGTGGGTTAGAGTGAGAGAGGCGGAGCCTGCCTACCGCTGCCGTATGTGAGAGAAAGGGAAGCCAGACAGACTGGCGCCGTAATGCGTTACGTAACGAAGCGGATTACCCTCCCATAAGAAGTTATCACTTCTGGGTTAGAGTGAGAGAGGAGGAGCCTGCCTACCGCTGCCGTATGCGTGAAAGAAAAGGAAGCCAGACAGACTGGCGCCGTAACGCGTTAGGTAACGAAGCGGTTTACCCTTCCATAAGAAGTTATCACTTCAGGAGTCTGCCTACCGCTGCCGTACGTGAGAGAGAGGGAAGCCAGACAGACCGGCGCCGTAACGCGTTACGTAACGAAGCGGATTACCCTCCCATAAGAAGTTATCACTTCTGGGTTAGAGTGAGAGAGGAGGAGCCTGCCTACCGCTGCCGTATGCGTGAGAGAAAAGGAAGCCAGACAGACTGGCGCCGTAACGCGTTAGGTAACGAAGCGGATTACCCTCCCATAAGAAGTTATCACTTTTGGGTTAGGGTGAGAGAGGAGGAGCCTGCCTACCGCTGCCGTATGCGTGAGAGAAAAGGAAGCCAGACAGACTGGCGCCGTAACGCGTTAGGTAACGAAGCGGATTACCCTCCCATAAGAAGTTATCACTTTTGGGTTAGGGTGAGAGAGGAGGAGCCTGCCTACCGCTGCCGTATGCGTGAGAGAAAAGGAAGCCAGACAGACTGGCGCCGTAACGCGTTAGGTAACGAAGCGGATTACCCTCCCATAAGAAGTTATCACTTCTGGGTTAGAGTGAGAGAGGAGGAGCCTGCCTACCGCTGCCGTATGCGTGAAAGAAAAGGAAGCCAGACAGACCGGCGCCGTAACGCGTTACGTAACGAAGCGGATTACCCTTCCATAAGAAGTTATCACTTCTGGGTTAGAGTGAGAGAGGAGGAGCCTGCCTACCGCTGCCGTATGCGTGAAAGAAAAGGAAGCCAGACAGACCGGCGCCGTAACGCGTTACGTAACGAAGCGGATTACCCTTCCATAAGAAGTTATCACTTCTGGGTTAGAGTGAGAGAGGAGGAGCCTGCCTACCGCTGCCGTATGCGTGAAAGAAAAGGAAGCCAGACAGACCGGCGCCGTAACGCGTTACGTAACGAAGCGGATTACCCTCCCATAAGAAGTTATCACTTTTGGGTTAGGGTGAGAGAGGAGGAGCCTGCCTACCGCTGCCGTATGCGTGAAAGAAAAGGAAGCCAGACAGACTGGCGCCGTAACGCGTTACGTAACGAAGCGGATTACCCTCCCATAAGAAGTTATCACTTCAGGAGTCTGCCTACCGCTGCCGTACGTGAGAGAGAGGGAAGCCAGACAGACCGGCGCCGTAACGCGTTACGTAACGAAGCGGATTACCCTCCCATAAGAAGTTATCACTTCTGGGTTAGAGTGAGAGAGGAGGAGCCTGCCTACCGCTGCCGTATGCGTGAAAGAAAAGGAAGCCAGACAGACCGGCGCCGTAACGCGTTACGTAACGAAGCGGATTACCCTTCCATAAGAAGTTATCACTTCTGGGTTAGAGTGAGAGAGGAGGAGCCTGCCTACCGCTGCCGTATGCGTGAAAGAAAAGGAAGCCAGACAGACCGGCGCCGTAACGCGTTACGTAACGAAGCGGATTACCCTCCCATAAGAAGTTATCACTTTTGGGTTAGGGTGAGAGAGGAGGAGCCTGCCTACCGCTGCCGTATGCGTGAAAGAAAAGGAAGCCAGACAGACTGGCGCCGTAACGCGTTAGGTAACGAAGCGGTTTACCCTTCCATAAGAAGTTATCACTTCAGGAGTCTGCCTACCGCTGCCGTACGTGAGAGAGAGGGAAGCCAGACAGACCGGCGCCGTAACGCGTTACGTAACGAAGCGGATTACCCTCCCATAAGAAGTTATCACTTCTGGGTTAGAGTGAGAGAGGAGGAGCCTGCCTACCGCTGCCGTATGCGTGAAAGAAAAGGAAGCCAGACAGACTGGGCGCCGTAACGCGTTACGTAACGAAGCGGATTACCCTTCCATAAGAAGTTATCACTTCTGGGTTAGAGTGAGAGAGGAGGAGCCTGCCTACCGCTGCCGTATGCGTGAAAGAAAAGGAAGCCAGACAGACTGGCGCCGTAACGCGTTACGTAACGAAGCGGATTACCCTTCCATAAGAAGTTATCACTTCTGGGTTAGAGTGAGAGAGGAGGAGCCTGCCTACCGCTGCCGTATGCGTGAAAGAAAAGGAAGCCAGACAGACTGGCGCCGTAACGCGTTACGTAACGAAGCGGATTACCCTTCCATAAGAAGTTATCACTTCTGGGTTAGAGTGAGAGAGGAGGAGCCTGCCTACCGCTGCCGTATGCGTGAAAGAAAAGGAAGCCAGACAGACTGGCGCCGTAACGCGTTACGTAACGAAGCGGTTTACCCTCCCATAGGAAGTTATCACTTCAATATATTACCTTAAACTTTCAATGTCGATATGTTTTATGCTTTTCTTCAAATGAGTCTTGAGTGCTTGCGCCGTTTTGAACCTGAAATACATGAATATCAATTACATTAAAACACTAAACACTTTAAAATGTCAAAATATCCACACTGTCATATAATAAATGCGTAAATAACTGTCCGTCCGTTACGCTCACACGGAGAAACTACGGGACCGTTTTTGATGAAAGTCGGTATATACAGTGCGAAAATTACTCAATCGAGTCTCGAGGCCGATTGCGACGGAGAACTAGTGTCATTAGATTTAGAATATTCATTCTTGTGTTGTATTAATCTTATATCTCCAAAATTCAAGATAATCGAGGCAAATACATATCCACGGCGGTTTAAAAAAAAAAAAAAAATTTAACCGATTTCAAACTAAAAAGCAAAAAATAAATATTTCACCAACTTCTTTCTTAAAGTCTTGCCGAAGTGATACATAGAAATTAGCATATTTTGCAGTTTGAGTAGCGTAGTGGCTAGCGCCCGAAGTAAAAGGGCGCGGGTTCGATCCTGGCCGGAACGCATGCACCGCTTAGGCAGTTTTCTGACCTAATGTGCATATTGTTACGATTACCAAGTGCTAATAACGGTGAAGGAAAACATCGTGATGCAACCTGCACATCGAGATAACCGATGTGTCAAACCTGCCAAGCCGCCTTGGATAAGCGTGGCGGGTGTACTGTCCGTTCCCCTATAGTGGGAGGTCCGAGCCCAGCAGTGGGACATTTATGGGCTGCTATTATTATTTATAAGTCTCAAACATAGAAAGAAAAAAAAAAAAAAATGTAGTCCTAAATTGGCCTTAGCTCAACAAAACTGCCGGTTAATATAAGCAGCGATGATCTTCCGCTAGGGCCATATATAGAAAACATATAAACATACATAAAGACATAACAGAACATATAAAGAAATTTAAAAATTTAATAAATTATATCCGTGCAGGAACGGAGAAAGTATACAATTTCCTGCGTTGGGGCGGCCTGTCTTAAGAGGCGACAAAACAACCCACAGCCAGGCGGTAGGATGGCTACCACCCCAGGTCTAAAGTATGCCGCCATAACAACCTTGAGTTGTGTTCCGGCATTAGTGACCAGGTTCCAGTTGTAGCACCTTCGGTGTTGCAAATGTCCATAGGCGATGGTAACCGCTTTCCATCAAGTGGGCCGTCTGCCTGTCTGCTGATCTCCTGCAAAATTTTTCATATTAACATTTCCACCTCTACACGAAAGATGGTACATTTCGACATCTCACAGTGGAATACTCTCACCCCCCCCCCCCCCTCCCTATAATGGGAGGCCCGAGCCCAGCAGTGGGACATTTATGGGCTGATATATATATATATATATATATATATATATATATATATATATATATATATAAATAGAAACAGCACTCGCCTCGTGTCGCATTCGACGCAATAATACTTCTTCTCGGTGCTGTGCTTCAAGTGGTGGTGCTTTATCTGCGACCTGGTGCGGAACCTCGCCCCACAGATGGCGCACTCGTAATTCTTCACGCCCGCGTGAATCCTATTAACAAAAAAAAATATCCCACACCTTCGACATTCATGGCATAAACTAGCTGTTACCCGCGACACGTCGTGTATTATAATAGAGTGCCACGACTTGTATAATCATGTGCTAAGACTTGTATAATCATGTGCTACGACTTGTATAATCATGTGCCACGACCTGTATAATCGTGTGCCATGACTTGTATAATCATATGCTACGGACTTATATAATCATATGTTACGGACTTCTATAATCATGTGCTACGACTTGTATAATCATATGTTACGGACTTGTATAATCATGTGCTACGACTTGTATAATCATATGTTACGGACTTGTATAATCATGTGCTACGACTTGTATAATCGTGTGCACGACTTGTATAATCGTGTGCCACGACTTGTATAATCATGTGCTACGACTTGTATAATCGTGTGCCACGACTTGTATAATCGTGTGCCACGACTTGTATAATCATGTTCTACGACTTGTATAATCATGTGCTACGACTTGTATAATTGTGTGCCACGACTTGTATAATCATGTGCTACGACTTGTATTATCGTGTGCCACGACTTGTATAATCATGTGCTACGACTTGTATAATGGTGTGCCACGACTTATGTGATTACACAGTGTGCGCGGATAATTATGTGCTACGACTTGTATAATCGTGTGCTACGACGTATATAATTATACAATCTGACTTGTATAGTATAATAATTGGATTAAACAATAATAACTCACTGCATATGGCTATGGAGGGAGTCTTTGTTGACAAAAGACTTCCCGCATTGGTCGCACTTCGGACGGCCCTCGTCGGCGTGATGGTTCCTCATATGACCGCGGTGGGTTTTGCTGTTGCTGGAAAGAGATAGAAAATATGCTAATCACGAGTCGGCCCACAGACAATGCTAGCTTTCGTAGCAATAATAATCATCCACTGATTTTTCTATATTTTTTTCGGAACGCGGTTCCTTATCGCATGTCACTCAGACGCGCGGCGGGTGGGGGCTAAACGGATAAAAGTGTAACTAATTTTTCATTTTTTTATTGCAGGAATTCAGCAGACAGGCAGACGGCCCACTTGATGGAAAGCGGTTACCAAATAACATTATTATTTGTGGACTGTAGATCCTCAGGTCGCTGGTTCAGATCCGGCTCGAAGGACCAAGTTTAAAACTTATATTTCTGCAGACTGTAACTTGCTTCACTTGGACTATATTTTGTATTAATTAAAGATCACATAATATTTCACATCAACAGTTCAATAGCAACTGACAAGATTATTTGACACACAGTTTTATTATAAAGTAATTAGGCTTCCATACAGCCAGTGTCGTCTATGTACGTTTCCTACAATCGCCTACGGACATTTGCAACACCAAAGGTGCTACAAATGCGCTGCTGCTCTCTTAAGGGAGACTGGAACCTGGTCACTAATGCCGGAACACAACTCGAGATTGTTATGGCGACATACTTTAGACCAGGGGGTGGTAGCCATCCAGTAGGGCAAATGCCCTCCCACCTGGCTGTGGGTTGTTTTGTCGCCTCTTACGACAGGCCGCCCGGCCGCAGGAAATTGTATTCATTTTCCGCTCCTGCACGGATAGACTCAGTCGGGACTGAGTTAGTTGAGTTTCAACTGCAGTCGAAGGCTACCTACTGTACTTTCGGAACGAGTATTTTATAACGACGGACTTTGCGCGATTTATGTTATTGAAATTTTCTGATTTACGGTTTGCACTTGTGGTGTCCGGTCCTGTTCGTAAGAACTGTAAATTACGTCTGTGAACTTCCAATAAAGATTGTGATAATTACAACGGCATTTTAATTCGTATCCCACAAATACGTAACACTATACGTCTGCTCCGAGGAGGCGACGTCGTTTCTCGGGAGAAAATTATCCCAAGCGTTAACTCGAGTTACAAGTCAGCAGTTTATCGAGTTTCACTTATTTAGGTTCAGTAGTTTTTCGCTATTTACGTTTATCCCATGGAAACAGCGTCATTTGTTGGGATAGAAGGTATCCTAAGTTACGCCTCGGGATATAAGCTAGCTAATGTCGAGTTAAATTTTTTACGTGATGCCCTAATAGACAGACAGACAGACAACAATTCTAAAAATCGGTTCACTTTCGGAATCTGTTGATCCAAATTAGCCCCCCTGATTTTTTTTACATTTTTAAAAGCATTGTACAAACTTTTACAGATTTATTATAATATACTTTCAATTAAGTAATTAGTTCACTTACGTTGATATTTTGCCGCATATTTGACAAGTGAACACCGACGTGAGGCCCTCGTGCTGCGACCTGAAAGTGAAGTCGTAACCTCATAGAGCGCCATCTTGTGAGACCTAATCGAAGCACTTAAAGTACGCGCCACAAAAGTCGCGCAGCCGCGGCGCTGCAATCGCCGTACTTAATACTGCTAGAGTAAGTATTTGCAAATCCGTAATACGAACGAATCGAGGTAACTACCGAATAATAAACACGAAATAGAAAGAAAGAAAGAAAATCATTTTATTCAGGAAAAAATTACATTGGTGTAGTGTAGGTATAATTGTTAACAAATTTAAAACTAACAACATAATCTTGTCCTGAAAGGGGCATCAGACTCAGCATAATGCTGGTCTTTTAAAACCAGCGCTGATCTTCCGCTGAGCCCTTAAGGCACTGTCACGGCAGACATTACATCATTGCAAAGCATGAAGGGAATCCTAAATAATATATATATACATACATACATACACACATACATACACACACATACACATACACATACACATACGTAGTATATACAAGAAATAGGGAAAATAATAATAATGAATAAATATATTAGTAATATTTTCTTAAGTTTTCGCGACTTGTATACATAATAAAATATAAATAAAATAAAATATTCCATAATTAAAGCTGTGAATTGATTTCGTGACTACTTTACGAACAGAATTCTATTAAATAAACAGAGCTGCCACTTTTAGTTACTTTATTTTCCGTGGCAGTTCTTTCGTGGCGCGTTGTTTACTAACTTGATGTAATACATGCTACTGGATGATAGATGGCGCTTTTAATAATATAGATAATTGGAAAACTATATTTTTTGAAATTCCTCTCTCCGGGCGAACTTGATTGCCGGGTATGTTGCTTTTTCTATATTATATGTATATATTATTGCAGGAGTTCAGCAGACAGGCAGACGGCCCACTTGATGGAAAGCGGTTACCATCGCCTATGGACATTTGCAACACCGAAGGTGCTACAAATGCGCTGCTGCTCTCTTAAGGGAGACTGGAATCTGATCACTAATGCCGGAACACAGCTCAAGGCTGTTATGGCGACATGCTTTAGACCAGGGGTGGTAGCCATCCAGTCGGGCAAATGCCCTACCACCTGGCTGTTGGTTGTTTTGTCGCTTCTTACGACAGGCCGTCCCGACACAAATTGTATTCTTTCTCCGTTCCTGCACAGATATATATATATATATTATCTTCCTCTCGCCCATATCCCATCCCTTCTATACGTCTTCATCATCTTCTTCATCCCGCTATTTCCTAAGGCTGGCAATGCATTAGCTTCACCCATGGTGTTGCAAATGACTATACATGACGGTAACCACTTTCCATTAGTCGATCAGTCTGCCCCTTTATCAAATTTTCAGTAAAAAAAATACAAGTCGATTATGAGTCCTAATAGATCTCAAATCTGTTGTGCTTTCTTTAAAAATGAAAAATTACTACGAGGCTGATTATGTCTCGAACGCACTATTCTAAAGTTCAACTACGAGTGCGAAGATGTCTCAAATCTGCTGCAAATTCTTTGAAAACTGACAAAGTACTACGAGGCCTATTAGGTCTCATACGCACTGTACTAGACTTCAATTATGAGTCCTAAAAGATCTCAAATCTGTGGTACGTTCTTTAAAAATGCAAAATTACTACGAGGCCAATTACGTCTTGTACGCACTAACTAAATTCGATTACGAGTACTAATAGGTTTGAAACTAGCTTGAAAGTTCTTTGTAAAATGACAAAGAACTACGAGGCTGATTATGTCTCGAACGCACTATCTTAAACTTCAACTACGAGTGCTAAGATATCTCAAATCTGCTGCAAATTCTTTGAAAACTGACAAAGTACTACGAGGCCTATTAGGTCTCATACGCACTGTACTAAACTTCAATTATGAGTCCTAAAAGACCTCAAATCTGCTAATATTTTTTTTAACAGCAACATGTTACGACAGAATAAACTCACCTATAATGGTCCAGGATCGAAGGCTTGTCAATCATCCTCCGGCTGCACACAACACATTCATATCGTTGGGTGTGAATCAACCTGTGCACACTGTAGCTGTATGGAGTCGGCAGGTACATCTTGCACGTCTTGCACTCGTACGGACCCCGAGACTGAAAACAAATTCAAAATCGACACTTTTTTATTTCTAGTTTCGCTGAAGATTTTGAGCAAAAGGACCGAATGAAACGAATGGCGCGTACAAATACTAATTTCAACAATATTAAGCAATTGAAGACATGAGTAGATGAAACAGTTTTGTGACATTAAACAAATATATATATAAAGGAAAATGTAATGTGTAAAATATGTAATATAAACAGGCAAGGAAACCATATTAGAACTTAAAACAACGCTTTTTGAATTTGATTTTGAAAATAGTATTTTTTTTTTTTATTGCAGGAGTTCAGCAGACAGGCAGACGGCCCACTTGGTGGAAAGCGGTTACCATCGCCTATGGACATTTGCAACACCAAAGGTGCTACAAATGCGCTGCTGCTCTCTTAAAGGAGACTGGAACCTGGTCATTAATGCCGGAACACAACACAAGGTTGTTATGGCGGCATACTCTAGACCAGGGGTGGTCGCCATCCAGTCGAGCAAATACTCTACCACCTGGCTGTGGGTTGTTTAGTCGCCTCTTACGACAGGCCGCCCCAACGCAGGAAATTGTATTCTTTCTCCGTTCCTGCACGGATAAAAAGTGACACACCCGCGGCTGTGCCGCGGGTTAACCTCTAGTTCCTGCTTCTTGTTTAAAGAGCAGGCGTTAATACAGGTTACAATGTACACCATTTTTATGTTAGTGCCATTTGCACCCGAAAAATTCACTTCATTTTATATCGCAAACTCGATGCTTGATATATTCTCATGCCGATCTCCTGGCATGAGTATATATGTCCATTTTCGGCATTAAAACTACATTTAAACAAAATTACAATAAAAACGATCCAGTATTCCCAGTGTTTTCCGAAAACTTAACAGAAAGACATATCGAGTTACTATCGCATTTTTATAGACGATGCATTTTTATATCTATGAACTTGAGAAATGATTGGTCTCATCCAAACTTTCATCCTCTATTACAAACAGTCCTAGTTTTATTTATCTATCCCCCGTCAATGAAAACTACAAAAATGACAAAAGGGACAACATCAGCAAAAAGGACAAAAAGAGCAACATGGACAAAAAGGACAAAAAGAGCAACATGGACAAAAAGGACAAAAAAGAGTCAAAGAGCAAAAGAGCAAAGTGGCAAAAGGGCAAAAGGGCAAAAGGGCAAAGGGGCAAAGGAGCAAAAGGGCAAAAGGGCAACAGGGCAAAAGGGCAAAAAGGACAAAATAACCAAAATGATGAAAATGGCAAATCACAAAACCAACCAAAGCCTGTCCCACTTTTGGGATAATCTTTACATAAATCTATCCCAAAATCTATCCCATTATCCGGGATGAAAAATATCCCTTGTCCACCCTCGGTATTCAAATTACATATGTACCGAGTATCAGCCAAATCGGTCCAAAAGTCTTTCCGTAAAAGGATAACAAACAGAGAGACAAATATACTTTTATCCCGGAAACTATCCTATTTTCCGGGATAAAAAGTATCCTATGTTCATTCTCGGCATCGAAAATATATATATACTGAGTTTCAGCCAAATCGGTCCAGTAGTTTTTACGTGAAAACGGAACAGACAGACAGACAGAGTTACTTTCGCATTTATAATATTAATAGGGATGACATGTGATTTTGTCTATTTCGTCCACTGGGTCCACTTGGTCCCCTTTGTCAACTGGGTCCACTTGGTCCACTGGGTCCACTGGGTCCACTTGATCCACTAGGTCCGTTGGGTCCACTGGGTCCACTTTGTGCACTGGATCCACTGGGTCCACTGGGTCCACTTAGTCCATGTTATCTATTTTGTCAAGTTTTGTCATTTATGTAGTTTACATATAGACGTGGGTGGTATAGTTTGCGATATAAAATGAAGTGAATCTTTCGGGGGCAAATACATACAAATTTAATACAATGTGACCTGTACCACTTGCTTTTTAAACAAGAGATACGCACTAGAGGTTGACCCGCGGCGCAGCCGCGGGGTAAACTCTAGTATACCTATATAATATGAATATAGCTTAAAATAAAATGCCGTCAGAATTATTATAGAGTTTATTAGAACTATACAAACACGTATGACACAAGTACAAATTAGGTTAGGTACATTTTAATTAATGCATTTTTTATTTAAACATATTTTACTTTATTAAACAAAAAAAACTGAATTCGACCCATCCATAGTCTACTCTAAAATTATGCCGTTTCTCACCACGCGCTATGCCTTCTACTCCCTCCACGCGGCGAAACATGACAAGAACAACTATGCTACTAAACATTACAATCAATATATACTTAGTCTGGCCATAAATATTGTTACAATGAAAAAGAAACAAAATATTACATTTGAATTTGATGAATGATTGTTCATTGTGTTTTCTCATTTTGGCGCCAATACATTGTACAACATTTGGCGATATTAAAATGGAGTGGGGCGATAAAGAGAACCGAGTCGCTGTGATTGCATTACACAAAGTAGGTATGGAGCCAAATGCAATTTTTAAAACTCTCCATACGATTGGTATTAGTCAAATGTTTGTGTACCGGGCTATTAATAGGTACAATGAGACCTCCTCTGTTTGTGACAGAAAAAGATCTGGCCGTCCACGTAGTGTTCGTACGAAAAAGGTGGTCAAAGCAGTAAGGGAAAGAATTCGAAGTAATCCTGTCCGAAAGCAAAAGATTTTATCTCGGGAGATGAAGATATCACCTAGAACCATGTCGCGTATTTTAAAAGATGACTTAGGACTTGCAGCCTGTTAGAGACGCACTGGTCATTTCTTAACTCATAATTTAAAAAAGAATAGGTTGGTAAAATTGAAACAACTACTGAAGCTGTACGCAAAGGGAGGCCACAGAAAAATTTTGTTTACGGATGAGAATTTTTTTAGAATTGAGCAACATTTTAACAAACAAAATGACCGTATTTATGCTCAAAGCTCTAAGGAAGCTTCTCAATTAGTCGACAGAATGCAACGTGGGCATTATCCGTCTTCAGTGATGGTTTGGTGGGGTGTTAGCTATGAAGGAGTGACTGAGCCATATTTTTGTGAAAAAGTTATCAAAACATCGGCACAGGTCCACGCTGTCTTGGTTGGAAACGAAGGTTTTTTTTTATAGCCTGAAGTAGGCAAACAGGCAGACGGTCCACCCACGTTTCGGATTTCATCAGAGCTGAAGACTGCTCGTCGTCTAGTCCCGATCTTAATCCGCTGGATTATGATTTATGGTTAGTTTTAGAGAGTACAGCTTGCTGTAAACGCCATGATAATTTGGAGTCCCTAAAACAATCCATATGTTTGGCAGTGAAGACTTTTCCCATGGAAAGAGTGCGTGCTTCTATTGATAACTGGCCTCAACGTCTAAAGGACTGTATTGCAGCCAATGGAGACCACTTCGAATAAGCTTTTAATATTTTAATTGTTTTATATTTATGTATTAAACTAACACACTGTAAAACTTATAAATGTTATTTGCTTGTTACAATATTTATGGCAAGACTAGGTACATACATACATAGGTACATCCATTGCAAACTAAATAAAAGCTTGTAAAACAAAACAGTAGGACACACAAACTCACCGGACTGTGCTTCTGCATGTGGTTCACCAGTTTCGACTCGAAGTTGAACCCCTTGAAGCAGAGGTGACATTGGTACGGGAACTTGAGGCTCGCCTTACTCTCCTCCTGCGAATGGTTGAAAGTTAATCGACATAGTAAAGGTGCGTTCACGAGAACTACAAGAGATGGGATAGCGAGGATGGAATAGGAGTGGGGGACGGGGTAGAGATGAGATTGCGGGATCAAACAGGACAGATGGGATGGCATTGGGAGGTGAAATAAGAGGGATACGATAGCGGGGAGGTAACGGGATACAAGAGATGGGATTAGGAGATGAAACAACAGAGATGATATAGCGGAGAGAGGATGAGCTAGAAGAGGCGGGATTGGGAGGTGAAATAAGAGGGATATGATAGGGGGGAGGTAACGGGATACAAGAGGTGGGATTTGGAGATGAAACGAGAGGGATGAGAAGCAGAGAGAGGATGAGCTGGAAGAGGTGGGATTGGGAGGTGAAATAAGAGGGATACGATAGCGGGGAGGTAACGGGATACAAGAGGTGGGATTAGGAAATGAAACAACAGAGATGATATAGCGGAGAGAGGATAAGCTAGAAGAGGTGGGATTGGGAGGTGAAATAAGAGGGATATGATAGGGGGGAGGTAACGGGATACAAGAGGTGGGATTTGGAGATGAAACAACAGGGATGAAAAGCGGAGGGAGGATGAGCTGGAAGAGGTGGGATTGAGAGGTGAAATAAGAGGGATAGGACAGGGGGGAGGTAACGGGATACAAGAGGTGGGATTAGGAGATGAAACAACAGAGATGATATAGCGGAGAGAGGATGAGCTGGAAGAGGTGGGATTGGGAGGTGAAATAAGAGGGATATGATAGGGGGGAGGTAACGGGATACAAGAGGTGGGATTTGGAGATGAAACAACAGGGATGAGAAGCGGAGGGAGGATGAGCTGGAAGAGGTGGGATTGGGAGGTGAAATAAGAGGGATAGGACAGGGGGGAGGTAACGGGATACAAGAGGTGGGATTTGGAGATGAAACAACAGAGATGATATAGCGGAGAGAGGATGAGCTGGAAGAGGTGGGATTGGGAGGTGAAATAAGAGGGATAGGACAGGGGGGAGGTAACGGGATACAAGAGGTGGGATTTGGAGATGAAACAAGAGGGATGAGAAGCGGAGAGAGGATGAGCTGGAAGAGGTGGGATTGGGAGGTGAAATAAGAGGGATAGGACAGGGGGGAGGTAACGGGATACAAGAGGTGGGATTTGGAGATGAAACAACAGGGATGAGACTACGGAGAGAGGTTGAGCTGGAATAGGTGGGATTGGGAGGTGAAATAAGAGGGACGGTAGCGGGCAAGGATTAGGGAGATAAGATTGGGATATAGGACCAGAGGAAGGGGGGGAGGAATTAGAAGTGTGCCACAGGAACTAAGTCTCATGGGGTAGGGCTTTACAAATATGAAACGGTGTAGCAACTCACCTCTCTCATCTTGATTTGCTCTTCTGGGTTCAGTTGGATAACTCTGATCTTCGAGGGGTCCAGTTCCAGGGACCTCCTTATCGAGCGACCCTTCACTTCCATCTCTATCTCCTGTGTTTGATCAACTCTGCAATATCAATGTTGGGGGTGTCAAAATTGTGCAAAGGACTTGCACCAAGGACGTCGAACTAAACTCCATTATCCATACATTATTTTTATCCGTGCAGGAACGCCTGTCTGGATGGCTACCACCCCTGGTCTAAGGTATGCCATCATAACAACCTTGAGTTGTGTTCCGGCATCAGTGACCAGGTTCCAGTCTCCCCTAAGAGAGCAGCAGCGCATCTGTAGCACCTTCGGTGTTGCAAATGTCCATAGGCGATGGTAACCGCTTTCCATCAAGTGGACCGTCTCCCTGTCTGCTGAACTCATGCAATAAAAAAATATTTTAACATATTATATGTAATTAATGTATTATCTAAAAATGCGAAATATTTTTTAGTAAAACGATATTCGACTTCTAGAAAAAAAAAACAACTTGAATTCAAGAGTACCTTAAAAGCAAAAAATTTGATATTTCCCAAAACATATAAGTCAGTGCTAAGTGTAACAGCCTGGCAGAGATTCGGGTAAGAACGGAAGTAGAAGAAGAAGAAGTACCAAATATACCAAATATTAACTATTTGGGCAGGGTTTCCCCTTAATTGTTCGGCCTTTGATGTGACTACTCATACTGCACAGTAAGCAATGAACACCGTTTTTTTTTATTGGACTTGACCTTATGTTGTTGGTCCGAAGACTTACAACTTTACCGGGGGTTTTGAAGGCGCTCGAGCCCGGGGGGGGGCAACTTGCTCAAGGGAGCTCCCTAAGGAGTTTTACTTCGGCTGGACTGTTGCCATAAGAGGGGGATGAATTTAATGATGCCCACCATAGGGCGACACAAAGCACTAATTGAGAACGGGCGACGGGTAATATAAAGCCCGAGGGGAAGGATCCCGGCGGCCTACGCTATCTTACTGCCGTTTCGGAACGTGTTATGGCTGGGAGAGAAGAAACGGCGAAAGAAACTACCCAGCAACACGCCTAGTCTATCCTGTGGGGGGGCTGTCTCCTAGCGTCCCTCGCAGGGACGTGGAGAGATCTTGATTGGCGGCGCCTGAGACGCCGCCGTCTGTGTCTGTCTGTCCATGCCTGCCAGCCTGCCGTCCTAAACGCGGGCGGGCTGATCCGGGCCAGCCCTTTTTTGATAACGTCGACCCTGTCCGTGAGGACGTTACGCGGTCGTCGCACAAGAGCCTTTCGCCGAGGCTTATAATCGGACGCAATGAACATCGTTTACACGCCGCTACGCCTTTTATACGAAAACACTACCCTACAAAACAATAACATTGCATCACTGCTAAAAATAGCAATTACATCATACGGCCTTACTTATAACAATCTCGTTAAGAAACGATTAGCCATCTCTTAAGTAAGAGAATCAGAATCAAACCCTAATCAATGAATATCTTTTTTTTCACTTATAAACGTGTATTACCTGTTGTTTACCTAAGAGGAGCAGAGATAAACGAAATTTGTATAATTAACGTAGGTGGTACCCAAAATATTCGACTAAAGAGGAGTTTATGGGTAAGATTTTCACTAATCAGTTGCTGAGCAGTTTCTTTAAATTTAAGAAACGATTATAAGTAAGGCCCATTGTGTTGCCAGGGTCACAGAAACAATTATAATAACTAGTTACTCTTAATTATCTAAACGATAATTTAGTGGGCTTATAAAATTAACTACATACATACATAACGTCACGCCAGTTCCCTTGCGGGGTAGGCACGAACAACAGAGCGTCATTCAGGCTTATTCTTACACACGTCACTCGCTTCTTTGACATTCATAGCTCTTGTCATGCACGCTCGTCTGTTCTTAAGGCTCCTGACATCACCTTCTGCTACTACACGATCAATTTGATCATGGAAGGTGTGTTATGGCCTTCCACGACTTCTGCATCCATCCACTTTTGCATTGTATATCTGTTTAGTCATTCTTTCCACATGAACGAACCACCGGAGCATTCCTTTCCGTACCTTAACCCCGACACTCACTTTCAGACCAACTCTCTTTCTTACTGCTCGCATCTCGACCGCGTTTACTCTACTTTCATGCTCTCTCTTCCATACCCAACTCTCGCTTCCATACGTGAGCGTAGGTACCAGCACCGCGTTGTGTATGGCGAGCTGGGCCTTCCGGCTGAGGTTCTTAGCGCCTAGAAGTTTACCTAACGCTCCATTCACACTATTCCCCAAATTCACTCTTCTTTCTATATCAGCGGTGTACCTTCCATCATTAATAAAACTACGTTTATACGGTTTTAATCGCGGTAATTTTATTTGATTTTGGTTTTTCCGGCGTTTTGGCCACTTCTCAGTGGCCGTGATCACGGAAGACAAAGACGTCAAGTGTCAACGAGTATTGTTAAAGTTTTATTCGGCCTACCGCCAACTTGTTAATTTTAATTTTGTTTATGGTTATTATTTACTCTATGGGAGCCTAATCTAATTTACTACCGCTTCGCAACGTGTTATGGCTTGAAGAGAAGAAGCGGCGCAAGAAACTCTTCAGCAAACATGCCTAGCTCTAATAATCTTACCAGATGACTCGATTAATAGACTAAAAATCTTTTATATAAGTTCAACATAAAAATTACTTATATTTCGCGAATTAGTTGTTTTCATTACAAGCTTTTATTTAACTTGCAATGTATGTATGTAAGTTCGGGTGGAATCTTGCAAGTTAAATTTGACCAACTTCCCGGTTTCCGATTGAGCTGAAGTTTCGCACGCATATGTATATCGCATGCAATAATATGGTACCATGGAGCTGGTCTGATGATGGAGTCGGAAGGTGGCCATAGGAACTCCTGTCCTAAACGAGATAGGCCCGTCGTGTTTGGGCTCGTTTAACTTGTATTGGTTAGCATTTTACGGCTACGTGATATCCAGGATCTCAAAAGCTTGTATTTGAAACATTTTTAAAAAAGCTTTATGTATGTAAGTTGGGGTGGAATCTTGCAAGTTAAATTTGACCAACTTCCCGGTTTCCGATTGAGCTGAAATTTCGCACGCATATGTATATCGCATGCAATAATATGGTACCATGGAGCTGGTCTGATGATGGAGTCGGAAGGTGGCCATAGGAACTCCTGTAATAACAAGATAGACCCGTCGTGTTTGGGCTCGTTTCACTTGTCTCGGCTAGCACTCTGCTGCTACATGATATCCAGGATCTCAAAAGCTTGTGTTTAAAAACCTTAAAAAAAAAATGATAGCTAGCGCTAGTTTAAAATACCTTTGTTTCTTCTTTACGCCGTTCTTAATTCTCTTCTTTCTTTTGCTAGAAGCAGCTTCGGTAACTTCGTTCTCTACCTTTAAATCGCTAATAATATCTTCATCGTTACACTGTGATATGTTTTCACTGAAAATTAAATGTGTGAAAAGAATTGTTTGTAAATTGGGCATAGCGAAAAATTATATTGTTACGAGTGTGGGACTCGAAATTAAAATGCCGTTGGAATCACTATAGAATTTATTAGAACTACACAAAGACGTATAACATAGGTACAAATATAGCTAGACACTACTAGTACAGCTGGACGATTCAATAACACGGCCAACATGAAAATAAAATGTAGTGAATGCAGTCTATATACAATTGAGAGATTTTGATTTATAATCTGTGGGATAAATATTATTACAAAAAAAACCGACTTCAAACACTAAAAAGTATAAAATAACTTATTTCCAAAGCTATTATTATTAATATATATTACCTAAAACATCTTGAAGTCGGTGCAAAGTAAAACATAAAAATTA
The DNA here is from genome assembly GCA_019925095.2 of Dendrolimus kikuchii. Lineage (NCBI taxonomy): Eukaryota > Metazoa > Arthropoda > Insecta > Lepidoptera > Lasiocampidae > Dendrolimus > Dendrolimus kikuchii. The sequence goes on from CM034387.1 coordinate 38,892,768, forward strand.
CTATATTTTTTTGAAAATTACTAAGCACCGACTTTAAGATGTTTTAGAAAATATATATTACTAATAATAGCTTTAGAAATAAGTTATTTTATACTTTTTAGTTTTTGAAGTCGGTTTTTTTGTAATAATATTTATCCCACAGATTATAAATCAAAATCTCTCAATTGTATACAGACTGCATTCACTACATTTTATTTTCATGTCGGCATATTATTTTATATAATATCTTATATAAAATGTTGTTACGAGCTACACGGGACTCGAATTAAAATGCCGTTGGAATTACTATGGAATTTATTAGAACTATACAAACACGTATAACATAGGTACAAATATAACTAGACACCACTAGTACAAACCGCACGATTCAATAACGCGCGCAGAGTCCGTCACTATATCGCTTGTCGAATGTACGTCTCACTCGTATCGTAATCCTCGCTCGACTGCCCCACCCCTCCGTTCCGGCATTGTTTTATACTAAACCGTACAATACACAATGGAAGCTCGTGGGCTGGGTTCTTCCGAGAAAATGTAATTTGCACACCTGCGAACGGCCAACAAAGTCGAAAACAATAACAACAAGGATTAGTTCGACACTAATGACGGCCATAAAACAAGTAGAAAAACAATAGCATGTTTTTCTCAATTACAAATTCTAAACACAAAGTAAACAAAAGAATTCCTACATTCGGGAAGGCAATAAACTGCGCTTTACGACCGGCAGGTGTGCGCATTTCTTTGTCGGTATGTAACAATGTGGAGAAAAAGTGAAGAAAGCTAAAATGTACATAATATGCGTAGTATGTGCCAGGTGGTAGGGCATTTGCCCGACTGGATGACTACCACCCCTGGTCTAAAGTATGCCGCCGTAACAACCATGAGTTGTGTTTCGGCATTAGTGACCAGGTTCCAGTCTCCCTTAACAGAGCAGTAACGCATATGTAGCACCTTTGGTGTTGCTAATGTTAATAGGAGATAGTAACCGCTTTCCATCAAGTGGGCCATCTGCCTGTCTGCTTAACTCTTGCAATAAAAAAAAACTTAGTTTTAATTATGGCGAACAACAAAGTGTTTCCATTCATTCATTCATCTCCAAAACTCACCTAATCTCCTCCAACGGGATGTTATCATCGTAATCCGAGAACCGGAACTCTTGTTTGACATCATCCTCGGCCTTAAGCCCAGACGTTGTTGGCAACAGGTCTATGTCGTTCAGCTTGGAGCGTGTTAGCTCCTTTTTGTGCTGAAAATGTATAACAATATACTAAAGTGTGATACAGCGCGGTGCTGGTACCTACGCTCACGTATGGAAGCGAGAGTTGGGTATGGAAGAGAGAGCATGAAAGTAGAGTAAACGCGGTCGAGATGCGAGCAGTAAGAAAGAGCAACTCGCTCTGAAAGAGAGTGTCGGGGTGAAGGTAAGGAAAGGAATGCTCCGGTGGTTCGGGCATGTGGAAAGAATGACCAAACAGATATACAATGCAAAAGTGGATGGATGCAGAAGTCGTGGAAGGCCACGACACACCTTCCATGATCGAATTGATCGTGTACTAGCAGAAGCTGATGTCAGGAGCCTTAAGGACAGACGAGCGTGCATGACAAGAGCTATGAATGTCAAAGAATATAATATATATATTTTTTTTTAATAATCGGCAGACAAACACACACATTGTATATCCCCAAATTAAGCAAGTTACGCTTGTGTTATGGGTAATATACAACGGACTACTCTGGGGCCGATCCCAGACACCCAGACCATAGTAAATAACGGAGAAAATACGTTTCCGAGATTTACTATACCAGGAATCGAACCCGGAACCTCTGCGTTGCAGTGAGGTACGCCAGCAAAGGCTTAGCCCGCTCAACCACAGAGGCCGTCTAGAGAAAGTCTAAAGAAGCAAGTGAGGTGTGTAAGAATAAGCCTAAATGGCGTTCTGTTGTTCGTGCCTACCCTGCAAGGGAACTAGCGTGAAGTTATGTATGTATGTATGTATGAAGATTTCACGAATAAATCCTATATACATATATATAAAATAAATGTGCTTTTAGCAGGGATGGAAGGTACACCGCTGATATAGAAAGAAGAGTGAATTTGGGGAATAGTGTGAATGGAGCGTTAGGTAAACTTCTAGGCGCTAAGAACCTCAGCCAGAAGGCCCAGCTCGCCGTACACAACGCGGTGCTGGTACCTACGCTCACGTATGGAAGCGAGAGTTGGGAAGTAGGTAAACGCGGTCGAGATGCGAGCACTGCGCAAAATCTGCGGAGTGACGCTCGCGGTCCGCGTTCCTAATACCGAAGTAAGAAAGAGAGTTGGTCTGAAAGAGAGTGTCGGGGTGAAGGTAAGGAAAGGAATGCTCCGGTGGTTCGGGCATGTGGAAAGAATGCATGATGAAAGAATGACTAAACAGATATACAATGCAAAAGTGGATGGATGCAGAAGTCGTGGAAGGCCACGACACACCTTCCATGATCAAATTGATCGTGTACTAGCAGAAGGTGATGTCAGGAGCCTTAAGAACAGACGAGTGTGCATGACAAGAGTTATGAATGTCAAAGAGGCAAGTGAGGTGTGTAAGAATAAGCCTAAATGGCACTCTGTTGTTCGTGCCTACCCCGCAAGGGAACTGGCGTGAAGTTATGTACGTATGTATGTATGTATAAAATAAAGTCGTGTTAGTTACACCATTTATAACTCTAGAACTGCTGGACCAATTTTTATGATTTTTCTGTTTTTGATATTGTCTTCGTCCGGAATAGGATAATAAGTATTAAAATATGATATTCATCAATAAAAAAAAATATCACTAAAACACATCAGCCATTCATTTGTTACGATCTCTCCCGGTCGATTTCAGCAATGGTTGTTGGATCCTCACGATTTATACTAATGTGGGTAGTTTTGTAAGTGCCGCTGGCTTTCGGTCTCGCCGCCATTGCGTGGTGGCGAACCAATCTCCAACGCACGCGAGGTCAGTTCGGACGTTTCACATCCCATTCTTGGAGATCCTATTAAACTTTAGACACAAGCCGTGCTTGCTCTTGGTGTGAGTGTGCCATAAATTAGACCTAAGTGCCATCCGAGGACATGTTAGTGCCGTGCACTTCAGGAGCTGTCTAGCTGCCCCATTGGAGGTGGACTCCGAGGTTAGTGGTGCTTATTACCCCATTGGTTTTTGTGCAGGATTTGGCATACCTCTCACTCTCAATTATATACCCTATACAGTCCACAATAAATCATTTAATAGAACCAGCGAAGCTGTGTTATAAGGATCCGTGATCCAGCACTGCACAATGGTGACTGCATTTACTCATTTTCATTTATCTGATTTAGGTGAACCATTTTTGTGTGTGTTCAAGTGGGTCCCGGGATGGTTTAGATCCACGATTGGACCCGGTAAGTGGCGCCACTTGAATACCTCTTTAACGGTGGGACCGATTTTGATAATTTTTTTCTGTTTTTTCAAGTAGATTCGAGAATGGTCTAGATTTACAATCCCGGTTGATGGCGCTGCAATCGGTTTCTAGATTTTTATTTTTTAAGAACCAGACAACGTCTGCCGGGTACAGCTAGTTAGGATTAATTCTCACACTCGATGATCTTGTCCGATGTTAAGTCAAGGAAGACAAATTTCTCTTGTTTTGTTGGCACTATTGCTTGGCCACGCACAAACCAAAACCTCGAACATGCGTTAGCGATAAATTGAAACAAGCAGCAATGCTTAAAAATAAAAATCACATTACTAACCGAAAGAACTTTCTGGAAACCCTGCCTCCCTTTGCCGTTGGTCTCGAATACCAGAACGGGAGTACAGCGCAGTAAGGGGCTCGCATACCTGTTCAACTCTGGGTCTTTGGCCTCTATCGTAAACTGTAAAGCATTTAAGGGGCTGCCTACATTAATTGTATGATCTCCACCACGCCGGCTACGTGGGTGCTCGGAGGCTCAAGCACCCATGACCATCATAATCTTATACTAATATATAAAACTGAAGAGTTTGTTTGTTTGAAAGCGCTAATCTTAGGAACTACTGGTGTGATATGAAAAATTCTTTCAGTGTTATACAGCCCCATTTATCGAGGAGGGCTATAGGCTATATATAATCACGCTAAGACCAATAGGAGCGGAGCACCAATGTTTCAAAATCAGGTGCTTTTTTTAACTTACTTTTTTTTTATACAATGCAAAAGTGGATGGATGCAGAAGTCGTGGTAGGCCACGACACACCTTCCATGATCAAATTGATCGTGTACTAGCAGAAGGTGATGTCAGGAGCCTTAAGAACAGACGAGCTTGCATGACAAGAGTTATGAATGTCAAAGAGGCAAGTGAGGTGTGTAAGAATAAGCCTAAATGGCACTCTGTTGTTCGTGCCTACCCCGCAAGGGAACTGGCGTGAAGTTATGTATGTATGTATGTACTTTTTTTTTAAACTACTCCACCCGGATGAAGTCACAGGCTGAAGCTAGTAACCATAATAAAGATCATCAGCGTTGTGGAGCGCCCTAGTATCACTATCACCCCTGCCTACCCGCGCTCTTTAGTTTTAAAACCCACCAAACTGAATCTTTCAACCTAACCCACTGGGCCAAGTGGGCGCAGTGGACCCAGTTGACCCAGTAGGCTAAGTGTTCAAAATGGACCCAGTGGAGCCAGTAAACTCAGTGGACCAAGTGGACCCAGTGGACCAAGTGAACCCAGTTGACCAAGGGGACCAAGTGGACAGTTTTTTTTTTTTGAGGCGAGGGAAAATGCTTAACCGATTTACGCACAAACTGGGCCGTTGCTAGGGGAACAACAACCGTCGGTCGGGGGCGATAACACTGCAGCAATGGTATGCTCTTGGCGGTGCTCCGTCCGCGATCGACGTCACAGAATAGTGTGGAAGACCCCGAGCGTTGCTGCACGAGCGAGCAACCCCAATACCCACTAAAAACCCCCTCCTCCCTGTCGACCCTGCGCTTTGGTTTGTGTTGGACACAGTGGTCCAAGTGAGTCTAAGTGGACCCAGTGGGCCCTGATTTTTATTTGTGCATACTAAACATTTCGTCTCTACGTTCCTTCTGCGTACGGCAGAATTCTGAAATGCACTACCAGAGTCCGTGTTCCCCGAAAGGTACAATCCGGGTGTTTTCAAACCTCGTGAAATAGGTACTATCTAAGTATGCATGCTCTATCTTGGACCGCATCATCGTCCAGCATTGGACAGGATCGTGGTCAAACGCAAACCTTTTTAATATAAAAAAAAAATCTGGTTATACATATTGCAAAACCCACATGTTACACAATTTTTCTCTAATCCATCCTAAGGTTGTCTGGAAGAAATTGCTTTTAGTGATAAGACCGCTTATTGTCTTCTCTACTTAAACTTCTTGAGTTCTATCTTAATGTAATGCTATAAAGTATATTCTATTCTATTCTAACTTTCATTAATTTCTTAAAAAACAAACTATTTCATAAATTTAAGGCCTGAGCCTCTTTCAAAATTTATCGAAACCACTCATTGACTCTTCGGGTGATCAGAGGTTTGGTGCTTAGCTCGGCCAACGGATCAGTATGGCGATTCAGCGAGGAAACGTAGCCAGCCTTCTAGGCACCTTACGCATAGAAGACGGTGATCTGGGCTCAGTGTTCTACTTATAGTCTTGAGGGACTATGAGTAGAATACAATACAAATAAGTTATGTTTTCTTGCATTGTATTCGATTATATGTAATTTAATATAGCTTTGTTTCATAAATTAATTTTTTAAATTTCAGTATTCTTACATTCGACTTGTGGAGGTTAAGATTTATTCAAATAATCGAGTTGTAAAGGTTGTAGAATCAAATATTGCTATGTTCACATTTGCTTCGTTATTTAGGAAGCTTGATTAAGCGATTAATTTGATTTAAATTGATTGATGAAAGAATGAATAAACAGATATACAATGCAAAAGTGGATGGATGCAGAAGTCGTGGAAGGCCACGACACACTTTCCATGATCAAATTGATCGTGTACTAGCAGAAGGTGATGTTAGGAGCCTTAAGAACAGACGAGCGTGCATGACAAGGGTTATGAATGTCAAAGAAGCAAGTGAGGTGTGTAAGAATAAGCCTAAATGGCGCTCTGTTGTTCGTGCCTACCCTGCAAGGGAACCGGCGTGAAGTTATGTATGTATGTAAATTGATTGTTAACTATTGCAACACTGGCGCGATGCGACAGCGGCGCCACCTGTCGACCTCTTTTTCTTTTTCTACATGTATCACTTAGAACAGTGCTCTCACGCAATAAATCTTATATATTTTTTTTTATGTTTGTGTATAGGCAAACTGGCAGACGGGTCCACTTGATGGCAAGTGGCTACCGTCGCCCATGGACATCTGCAACACTAAGGGAGCCGATGCGTTGCCTACCTCGTTGAGACTTTAAAAATATATATTATCAAAAGGATAATGTGTGTCATTGAAAGCTCTCACCACAATCCCCTACATCGATTGTTAGGTTGTTAGAAAAATGTCAAAACCGACGTGTTTCCAAGAAGACCCTTTATTTGTGTGTTACCACTCTATGAAATGATTAAATACATAAACATTTAGTGTTGCCTTTTGTACAATTTATAATATACAATGGTTTAGCACCATCTAGCGGTGTCATCGTAGACAGTTCGACATGCATTTTTATCCGTGCACATTCTTTATCCGTGCAGGAACGGAGAAAGAATACAATTTCCTGCGTTGGGGCGGCCTGTCGTAAGAGGCGACTTAACAACCCACAGCCAGGTGGTAGGGCATTTGCCCGACTGGATGGCTACCACCCCTGGTCTAAAGTATGTCGCCATAACAACCTTGAGTTGTGTTCCGGCATTAGTGACCAGGTTCCAGTCTCCCTTAAGAGAGCAGCAGCGCATTTGTAGCACCTTTGGTGTTGCCAATGTCCATAGGCGATGGTAACCGCTTTCCATCAAGTGGGTCGTCTGCCTGTATGCTGATCTCCTGCAATAATAAAAAATTAAAAAAGAAAATGCAGAGGTCTAATTTATTTTTTCAAGTTATAAAGGGAAAATAAGTACTGAATTTGCTTATAGGGACTAATTATATCGACTTACAGAGGTGTCAGATTTCGAACAACAGAGGTTTTGGAGATGAAGAGAAGGGAATGCAAAATTATCGAAAACCTCCCAAACTCGATTTGGGAGGTTTTCGATTTATCCAGGGTCTACTGTATTATAATTCCCACATATATACCTATATAATATGAATATATCTAATTACCTTTATAATAATTACATTATGTTCATATAAATTTATTTCTTATTACATTCAATATAAACATTTCTATCTATCTATATATACAAAAATCTATTGCTGTTCGTTAGTCTCGCTAAAACGCGAGAACGGCAGGACTGATTTGGCTAATTTTAATCATTATAATAATAATAATCGGCAGACAAACACGCACATTGTATATCCCCAAATTAAGCAAGTTACGCTTGTGTTATGGGTAATATACAATGGACTACTTTGGGGCCGATCCCAGACACCCAGACCATAGTAAATAACGGAGAAAATACGTTTCCGAAATTTACTATACCAGGAATCGAACCCGGAACCTCTGCGTTGCAGTGAGGTACGCCGGCAAAGGCTTAGCCCGCTCAACCACAGAGGCCGTCAAATTCAAATTTTGGTTTTGAATTATTTGTGGAAGTCCAGGGAAGATGTTCGTCCCGTCGTTTAGAAATCAATTAAATTTAAAAGTCGTTCAGAAATTAAATTAAATTTTGAGTTGTTTTGTCGCCTCTTACGACAGGCCACCTAGCCGCAGGAAATTGTATTCTTTCTCCGTTCCTGCACGGATGATTCTGAGGCGGTACGAACTTTGCCCGGGTCAGCTAGTAATTTGATAAAGATATACTTAAATGTCAGAAAAGCTAAATCTTTTGCCATATTTAAAATTTCACTTAGGAATCATTATGTAAGTCTTACGCAATAATGTATGTGCTGGTTTACAATAGACTGTAATCTGCTGTCCATGTATGTTAATTTTTTTTTCCTTTTCTTTGTTGCATAATAATTACAGATAATTTAAGAATTTCCTTTGAGTCAGGTTGCCTGGAAGAGATCACTTTTAGCGATAAGGCCGCCTTTTGTTTTACCAAGTAACTATTGTGTTGTTGTACATATTTTTGTAATTTTCTTTTGGTAAAGGATAAAGTGTTGTCTATGTCTACTTACAGGCGTACATCTAGTTACATATTCATACAAAATACTATGAGCCTTCAGCACTCTCTGTTTGAACTTTATTGCTTTGTAAAGATATGAGCAGCATTCATAGCAGATCCGCAGCGGCAGGCTGTCAAAGGTCTGCATCTGAAAAACAGTAAGCGTATATTACATAAAGTACATACATACATAACTTCACGCCAGTTCCCTTGCTCGGTAGGCACGAACAACAGAGCGCCATTTAGACTTACTCTTACACACCTCACTTGCTTCTTTGACATTCATAACTCTTGTCATGCACGCTCGTCTGTTCTTTAGGCTCCTGACATCACCTTCTGCTAGTACACGATCAATTTGATCATGGAAGGTGTGTCGTGGCCTTCCATGACTTATATAAAGTACATAGATAGATAACACTTTATTGCTCACCAAAATAAACAAAATGCATAATTACAATATTTCTTGGCAAAACAACAGGCGGCCTTATCGCTAAAAGCGATCTCTTCCAGGCAACCTAGCTTAAAAGGAATTCTTAACTAATCTGGCATTCTAGGTGGAGCAGAAAGAAGATAGAACTGTACAATTTAAATATACATGACGGCCTCTGTGGTTGAGCGGGCTAAGCTTTTGCCGGCCTACCTCACTACAACGCAGAGGCTCCGGTTTCGATTCCTGGTATAGTAAATTTTGGAAACGTATTTTCTCCGTTATCTACTATGGTCTGGGTGTCTGGGATCGGCCCCAGAGTAGTCCGTTGTATATTACCCATAACACAAGCGTAACTTGCTTAATTTGGGGATATACAATATGTGTGTTTGTCTGCCGATTATTATTATTATTATTATTACATACTTACACTAATTTATAAATTTAATACATACATAAACATAATAGTAATATATATACATACATACAAAATAATCTAAATAAATATATTTGCTATATATATAGGCTTACAGGTGTTCATGTAAAAAGCATGAATTTAACAAATTGAATTAGTCATGGGAAAAATCATTCACCAAGAAGAAAAGAGTGATATATATCTTTTTGATACAAAGATATATATCACTCTTTTATATCTTTAACTCTTTATCTTTACAATGAATAGTGTCAGTGTCAATTGCAGACAAGATGAGTTATTATCTGTGAGTGATATACTGATAAACTGATTGAAAAAAATATAAACAAATAGAGTGAAAAAATATAATAAAATTAATTACATTAAAACAAAATTACACCATAAAACTATAGTGTTACGATTTATTTTGGCTTGCTATTATATTTGGTTTCCTCGTTCACTTACTACGCATGCGCAGTGCGCGGGCTAATCATTCTTTCTCTTTTCTTTCTAGTCTAGTTTCTTCTCATTCAGATCTATAGTCATCGCATGGAACAGGAATGAACTAAAGAGTTAAAGATATAAAGACACATTTTGAACACAAGTGATATACAGATCTAATCACTCTTCGCGTCGGATATATATCTTTTGAGTTAATCATTTAGGAGCTACACACCACTAAATTGAATATATGTAGTCTATATAACACTGGTTTTTTACTTTCACAGTATAAGGAGCATTCATGTGCACACACAACACAAACCAGCTTCACCACAATTGGATCAATAGTTTGGGACTGAACATGGACATGGTGATTCAGAACAGAGACCGAAAGAAATGAGCTTCGAATAGATTGAGAGATGCCTTCGTTAAAGGAGAAGCTGGTAAGGAAGTATAAATAGATAGCAACGTACTAAACAAGTTAATTTAACTGAAATTGTATAACTTTTCAGCAGTGAATGCCATTTTTATTAGAGAACAAACATTCATTTTTATTCATAAAGTTACAGCGCTCAACATCAACTTAATTGACCTTTTATTACACATATTATACTAAATATAAGAGTATAGAATAAAGTATTTACTCAAAATTGTATTAAAAAGCATTATTACTCACATTAACACCGGTTAATTCATTTAAATACGACGCGATGGGTTCGCTATTAAACATTCGTCTATCTGTTGATAAACAACACCGGCATATCGGATTGGCAGTCTCAAAATCAAACTTCAAGTCTTCCTCGGCGTGTAGGATATTTAAATCCATGATTTAAAAGGTATTTATACATAGAAAAAATTAAAATAGGTACTACACAAAAATTAAATTAAAAGCAAAACAATATGGCGGATTAGGGATGGGAAACTAAACTAATTGAAACAAAGTAACTTTCAAACCGAGTAATTTGACTATTAAAAATCGATATCTAAAAGCTAACTTAAAAAAAGTTTTTTTTTATAAATGCAATACTGTTATAGCATTGATTTTACCAATATTTTTTGATATTGAAAAGCCAAATGGATAAAATATGAAAAAAGTGTGTACATTTATCTATTCTACCCATTGTAAAATATAACAAACGCGACTTTCATATATTTTATGTCACGCGTTGCAAATCTCGACTCTGTGGCCAGGCCGATACAGTCAATAAGATAGAGAGTTTTTGGCGGGAACTGAAAGGGGACGTTGTGCTGTGCAGTTTTATTTTTTAAAAATGTGTAAAATTACTCTAAAATGAACAATAGTTGTAGGATATTGATAGTTTTTGAGTAGTAATTATGTGTTTTTGTGAGAAATGTGAACTGTATAGTCAAATGTGGCCTTTCGAGTTTTCACAAGAACTCCGTTGAATGATGTGGATTGTAGCCTACAATACAACTGCGCCTGGCTTAAAGGCCTAGTTGCCAAGCCTTATACATAAAAAGTCAATAAGATATAATGTAATAAACAGGTTAAATTATTCAAAATATCCTTTATTAAAAAATGAAATCTTATTAAAAAAAATATACAATTATTTATAAATAAATTATTTTTATATAAAATTAATTATTCTTTTTGATGGTCACAGGTCACAACATAAATAGAAGGTGCTGGTAACAAAAACACAGGCACGTCTGGAAAGAGAAACAAGCAGAATTATTACATTAGAAAATACCAATTGAAGTGAAAATTATTATAGATCTTTCTAGATTATATTGTCGCAGAATGTTGGGTCTATTGCTTAACAAACTTTTGCTTACTAAGGTCGGTCATAAAGAGTAATGTGGATTATATCAAATTCTTATTGAAGTGAAACTTCTATATAGACGGGGTCTTAGGATTTTTCTGTCACGAAAAAGCGTTACGGCCGCGTGGAAGAACGGCATAATTTAGACTAGACGTGGTGAGAGGCGGCATAATGTTAGAGTAGACTAGCGATGTTTTTATTGGTTCCCAATCGAATGAAGTTTTTTTTGTATAATAAAATAAAATATGTTTAAATAAAAAATGCATTCATTACAATGTACCTAATCTAACCAAATCATAATTTGCAGTAAACCTGCGAAAATTCGAAATGTGTGCTGGGACACATAGTAGAAGTGAAACTTCAATGAACAAGTGGAAAAACGAATCGCAACAAAGTTTTAACTTGAAGTTTTACGGGCAGATTGTTAATGTACTTGTCCAATTTGAAAACCTGCCCGTAAAACTTCAAGATAAAACTTTGTTGCGTCTCGTTTTTCCACTTATCCGTTGAAGTTTCACTTCTACTATGTGTCCCAGCACACATTTTTTTGTTATTGAAACTTGCAATAACAAAATAATTATACATACCACAAGCATTGTGACAGCGGTGCTTGATGTTTTCCAATGAACCGTGATGGCCAGGACTGTAAAAATTTTAATCAATTTAATTTATTTATAATGCTATATTTGAGTTGCATTTGATTTGGCCCGACTCCCATTTGCATGTGACCACGAAATGCAATATATTCGATTTTATAAAAGTTTGCGCTTTAAAAAGTACATCATGTAAATTAATAACCTTTAGTATTGACAACTGAATATAATAATCTCTTTTGGCTCACAAGTACAAAGATAGTATATTTTTGTTCACTTTTCTTATAAAATATTTCCTCAGAATCCTTGTGCAGCTATTCTAGCAAAATATTTTAATTCAGTCTAGTACTGATTATACTTACCAATGCTCCAAATTATTTAAAGATCTCGATATTTGACAACTAGGTACAGCAGTGTTGTGCAAATCAGCCAATGAGCACGCTTGTCTCAGTCGGGTAACCAATTTGTGCTGGATTCCTTGATTGTGACAGGTTTCTTTGTAACACATATTAGATGAATTACCACTATTTTCAGTGTTGCAAGGTTTATCATTAACGTCCGAACACGTTTGAATTTTGTTATTTAAATCAACATTTTCGATGCTGATTTGTGGAATATCGTTGAAATCCGTTTGACACGAAGCATGCACACTTTTATTTTCTATCTTGATTTGACACCTGCAGTTTAAAATATTTGTGCCTCCATCTTTATTAGAATGAACTGTACCGTACCTCAAAAAGGAATTATTCACAGATCTGTGTAAATTTGGATCTGACCCGTAAGTTTGTCGATATTTTTCATTAAACTGCACTTTTTTATGATTAATCATGGATATTTGGTATTGCCCTTTACGGGATGTAGTGGGTGATGAGACAGGCGAACGATTAGGTGATGTGTAGGCCGATGTGGTCTCTTTGGGTCGTCTTATGGAGTGTTTCAATTCATATTCTGTAGCTATTGCTTCAAAAACCTGTGAATAATGTTAAATACTTATAGTGAGAAACTTATCAGAATGCATGACTACGGATCATCCATTATTAACTAGATTCGTACTTTGTTATTACAATAAAAGGTGAAGACAACTTGAAAGAATGCCTCTACAATGAAACTAGGCATAATAATCGTTCAGTAAAAAATGGTAACTATCAAAAAACTTCAAATATTACGTGAATAGACGGCGCTTCAAATCACCATTGTCTTGATTTTTTTAAATTTTAATATTCATATACAGCAACCACTCGTCGTGAGAGCAATGGTTTTTAGTAGTGTATTCCCAAACACATAAAGAATGCACAGGTAAATAACTTCTATATTTATATAGATGGCAATAGTCCTACCACCCAATATGAAGTCAGAGATATGAAAATAATAAAAGTATTACTTTGAGTTACTAATTAATGAAAGTGTATAACGAATTTGATGCAATACCTGCTCTGCGACTAAATTTTTTGAGTAAGGCGAATCTTTAGGTGGAAGCTGCTCCCTGCACAAAGCACAGCGCTCCAATCTTGTCCAGCATGCTGTTAAAAGTAAATTTAAAATCTCAACATAAAGCTATATAAGTTTATTATATATTTAATGTATCTTGACTCCTTTTGAATGATTATTCTAAAAAGGCAACGTCTTATACAATGCTTGCTGCTTTGATATTACAGGATAATAAGAAATAGATAGCCAAAAACCAATGATACAAGTTTGTTAGAAGTACCTTCACAATAGAGATGCGAGCGTGCACAATTCAAAGGTTTAGTGGCAGTGGCTGCACATACGCAGCAAGATAACGCTTTGACGACACCCGAAAGGGCACGGCGGGATTTCTCACCACGAGAACCTCCACCACAGCTCCACAATAACTGAAATAGAAATTTAATATTATAGTATACGTAGGCATTGTTACCTATAACTCTGTATACATTTCTACTGAGCGTAAGTATTATAAGGCGCAGGTAGAGGGGAGGTCATTTGGTATTTAACACTACAATTAACAATAAAACGTTTGTTTACGTACGTCTGCATTCTAGGGGACTAGTAGGTCTACGCTTAGCCCATTAGACCTTAGAAGAAGTTAATTTAAAAATATTTTGTTAAATATGTATAGGCTAGAGTTAATAAAAGAGTTAACTCTATTAATAAAAGAGTAAAAATATAAAATACTACATATTTCACCTCAGGGTCATCTTTAGGGTCTACGCCACAATTCCAAACTAGGAGGGACACTCCTCTACCACTGCCGTCACCTCTTATTAATCCGGCCACTTGTCCAACCTGCAATGATACAAATTAGATCAATTAAATAGTAATCTAAAACTAAAAACAATAGTAATAGAAGATTTAATTAATAAAACAAAACAATAAGAGTAAAGAAGAACCCTTTTAAGACTCAAAAAATATTTATTCATTTATTTTCAATAAAAAAATTTGATTACTATTTGGTTATAATAATCGGCTATAATCGACAGACAAACACGTATACTGTATATCCCCAAATTAAGCTAGTTACGCTTGTGTTATGGGTAATATACAACGAAATACTCTGGGGCCGATTCCAGACACCCAGACCATAGCAAATAACGGAGAAATATAGTTTTCGAAATCTACCATACCAGGACTCGAACCCGGAACCTCTGCGTTGTAGTGAGCCAGACCGGCAAAGGCTTAATCCGCTTAACCACAGAGGCTGTCATCATGCAAACGATTATATTATAATTTTGTTAAGAGTCTATCTTGATGTAAATTAAATAATGATTGAAAAATTGATTAGATAAATCGATTATCAAAGTGAACATCCTTAAGCTATGATTATTAAAAAAAAAGTACTTTGACAACCATAGCAACGTTACAACGTTGCTATAGTTGTCAAAGTATGGATATTGAAATTTTTTAATCCCAACTTCGCACATTTGGCATATTTACCTACTACCAAGTTATTAAAAAAGTTTTGTATTGTAAATTACCGGCAAGCCAAGTAAGTCTTTTCCATCAGCCTGTAGAACACAGTCACCAGTTTTCAATCCAGCGATGTCTGCTCTTGATCCTGTTATCACTTCACGTACCTTTGAGTTTAAAAAGAAGCATTTTTACAGTTTGGAAGGGGCGAAATATGCACAATCAATAAACCATTTATTATTAGATTAATTAGAATTTAAGTTTATTTTCATATTATATTTATATATTAAACGTATCCTAATATTAGTTATAAATTATTATTATAATAATTTACTTATTATAATTCTTGTGACAGTAAACAATAACACATTTTTCCAGGTTTTCTGCAGCAAACTTCTGACGTTTGTCACTTAATATTAATTATAGGCTGAAAATGACCTTTCGACGTCAACTGACGTCACCGGACAGAACTAGAAATTCGGCGCCATTTCTGCAGAGACTTCTTCAGGTATAGTTTGTATTAACAGAGTCAGATCTGCAAATCAGCAACTTTACAGGAGAGCGCTCTGAACTTTGAATTGCTTATATTTTTTTTACTACAAGAATTAAATTTTCAAAAAAAATATTATATGTTAATATATGTTCGAGAGCTTATTTGCAATGCAATTAAATAACATTTTTACTTATCTAAATGTTTGAAAAGCTAGTAATGGCTTTGTTATCCGTACATGGGTCATCATGATTTGTCGGATCTGTCACATCCAACAAAGTTACATGGACAAACATATTTATTCTTTGTAAGAAGTGCCACATACAACATTGTCATTAGTAAATCCTGTTTAAGTTTATGTCGTATTTAAATTGATATTATAAATTAAATCCAATTTTTAATAAATTTGTTTCACAAATAACAAATAATCAAACATAATTGACAATTTAGGGACAAAATGAAAACAATCTTTGCCATAAAATTTGTTAAAATCATTAATTATAAAGTCTACCTGTATGAATGGCACTTAATAATCACATTTCAGGTTTCATTAGCTTAGATAATCAGTCTTAGTAATTTCTTTCTTACAAAAATATACCCCGCATACCCCCCTCGCGCCCCGCTAATAACGTCGGGAGTTAACATTCGTCATTGTTAATGGGAGATGGTGGCATATATGACATTGTTAATGTGGCTATTTTAAAAACTATGAGGAAAAATTACCTTTTTGTTGCTGCTATTGAAAAACAATGCTTTTTTAGGGTCATTAGTGAAATAAAACCAAAATGTCGAAAATTGCATATCCTACATTGTTAATAGGGACAGGCGATATCTCGCACTGTTGCGCTTTAAGACAACAACTGTACTCTACAGGGAAGCCTTTACCTCTGGGGTTGCAGTTGTAATATATGTAACAATATATAGCTTTGTAAATAATATAACTTGTTAGATGTAGAAATTAGGTCTGAATTGTAAAATATATAAATATATATGAACAGTCGTGGTATGAAAATGTTCGTCTGTTTTAAATTGATTTATTTAACGTTCCACGAGCACATGTTACCTTATCAAACTAAGCCACAGAACAGACTGTTCCACAGAAAATTAGTGATGTTTCTTGTACTCATGCAAGTAAAAGTCGCCTTTAAAGTGACGTATATTTTCATTCCGCGACTGTGCATTTTTCTGGTTCAATACTAAACGTCACGTTGCTTTTACAAGCCATTTTATAATCGTGTCCTACTCAACGCTCCGTCCTATTGTCATCATGTCAGGATCTGATGAGTGAATCCCAGGGAACCGAGAGCCTTGTTAAAAAGCGCCTACACCCAGAGAAAGCATAAATAATTAATATATACAATTTATATAGGCGCTTAATATCTTATTTCAGAATTGCTTGAATAAGTATTTGTGCAACTTAAGGCCGATTAAAAAAATAAAAATGTCAATTGTATGAATGACATAGAATATGGTTTCACTTTTCAATTCACTTTGCAGCGCGTTCCAGTGCTAGCTCACAATGCCCACAATAGTCCGTTAGTCGATCCACAAGGCGACCGCGGTCGTTGTGGTCGTGGCGAAACCGTTACTAATGCCGTCATAATTTTCAATCACAACTTACACAACTCATCCGTGCAGGAACGGAGAAAGAATACAATTTCCTGCGGCCGGGGGGCCTGTCGTAAGAGGCGACCAAACAACCCACAGCCAGGCGGTAGGGCATTTGCCCGACTGGATGGCTACCACCCCTGGTCTAAAGTATGTCGCCATAATAACCTTGAGTTGTGTTCCGGCATTAGTGACCAGGTTCCAATCTCCCTTAAGAGAGCAACAGCGCATTTGTAGCACCTTTGGTGTTGCAAATGTCCATAGGCGATGGTAACCGCTTTCCATTAAGTGGGCCGTCTGCCTGTCTGCTGAACTCATGCAATAAAAAATAAATAAAAAAACACTACGACCCATATTTTTTTTTTTTGAGGCGAGGGAAAATGCTTAATGACACGCGTCGGTCGGGGGCGATAACTCTGCAGCAATAGTATGCTCTTGGCAGTGCTCCGTTCGCGATCGACGTCACAGAATAGTGTGGAAGACTCCGAGCGTTGCTGCACGAGCAAGCAACCCCAATACCCACTAAAAACCCCCTCCTCCCTGTCGACCCTGCGCTTTTGTTTGTGTTGGAAAGGCTGAGATTTAGAACATAGTTACGCCCAGCCGATCCAGCGCAATAAAGTGCCTGGAGTGTGCCCTGGGAGAACACACCCCACTTCGTTGTGCGGGGGTAGAAGGTCCTTTGCTCTCCTAGCAAGCTAAAGGCCACCCATGTCAAGAGGTTGGTCGAATAGCCGTTCCACTTGGGTTTACGATTGTAACGCCGGCAAGCAAGTGGAATGGGAAAAAATGCGGTCGTGAACGTGGTCGTTGTGAGTCTCAAATGGAACGTAGCCTTAGTTGTAATTTATGCCACTTATAACTTTTACCTGATGGTAGAAAACTCGGCCCTAGGAAGAAGAAATTTTTTAACAGTAACAAAACCGACTATAAAGCAAAAATAGAAATTTTTCAATAACATCTTGAAGTCGTTACCAAGTAAAACAAAAAACAACGTAGGGCAACGGATTAGCGTTGCCATACAACGTGGGAATGCGGCCAGCATCTTGGGAACGCTCCCCACCGACAGCGATCTACATACATACATACATAACTTCACGCCAGTTCCCTTGCGGGGTAGGCACGAACAACAGAGCGCCATTTAGGCCCAATCTTACACACCTCACTTGCTTCTTTGACATTCATAACTCTTGTCATGCACGCTCGTCTGTTCTTAAGGCTCCTGACATCACCCTCCGCTAGTACACGATCAATTTGATCATGGAAGGTATGTCGTGGCCTTCCACGACTTCTGCATCCATCCACTTCTGCATTGTATATCTGTTTAGTCATTCTTTCATCATGCATTCTTTCCACATGCCCGAACCACCGGAGCATTCCTTTCCTTACCTTCAACCCGACACTCTCTTTCAGACCAACTCTCTGTCTTACTTCGGTATTACGAACGCGGTCCGCGAGCGTCATTCGGCAGATTTTGCGCAGTGCTCGCATCTCGACCGCGTTTACTCTACTCTCATGCTCTCTCTTCCATACCCAATTCTCGCTTCCATACGTGAGCGTAGGTACCAGCACCGCGTTGTGTATGGCGAGCTGGGCCTTCTGGCTGAGGTTTTTAGCGCTTAGAAGTTTACCTAACGCTCCATTCAAACTATTCCCCAAATTCACTCTTCTTTCTATATCAGCGGTGTACCTTCCATCCCTGCTACAGCGATCTAGACTACATTTTTCTCTTGTAAATATGTTCATAATAATAATATAATACTAACAGCTCATAGCTGTCCCACTGCTGGGATCGGGCCTCCCACTGTAGGGGAACGGACAGTATACCCGCCAGGTTTTTTTTATTTATTGCAGGAGTTCTGCAGACAGGCAGACGGCCCACTTGATGGAAAGCGGTTACCATCGCCTATGGACATTTGCAACACCAAAGGTGCTACAAATGCGCTGCTGCTCTCTTAAGGAAGACTGGAACCTGGTCACTAATTCCGGAACATAACTCAAGGTTGTTATGGCGACATACTTAAGACCAGAGGTGGTAGCCATTCAGTTGGGCAAATGTCCTACCACCTGGCTGTGGGTTGTTAAGTCGCTTCTTACGACAGGCCGCCCCAACGCAGGAAATTGTATTCTTTCTCCGTTCCTGCACGGATAGAGTCGCCTTGGACAAACGTTTGACACATCGGTTATCTCGATGTGCAGGTGGCATCACGATGTTTCCCTTCAGCGTTGTTAGCACTTGGTAATTGTAACAATATGCACATTAGGTCAGAAAACTGCCTAAGTGGTGCATGCGTTCCGGCCAGGATCGAACCCACGCCCTTTGAGTCTAGGACGCGTGCGCCAGCCATTACGCTACCACGACTTATATGTTCATAATAGTACTTAATTTTTATATTACTACCCATTAAAACATGATAATAATAACAAAATTGCAAAATTCACTGACTTCAAGATGTCGTAGAAAATATTTATCTTTCGCTAATTTGTTTGAAGTCAAAACTGACAACGTTGAACCCGATTTCAGACACACAGACCAGACTAAATAATGACAAGTTTAATCTCTGGTTACGAAAGACTTCTAGTTCGAATTAATAGGTTATAAGCTACAGAATAAAATTCAATCTGACACCAAAAACCACAAATACATATCCGCAACATTATAATTTGCAAAACTTACTGAAATATTTAACACGAAACTAATTTTTATTGTCGCCATGGCCTGCTTTTTATAAGAACGATCAAGGAATAATAAGTAAATACTATTTAATGCTAAATACATTGTATTATTACAGTTTTATCCTTATCAACATGGCTGCCAACTATATACGGGTAGCTCTACTACTAACATGATGATAACTCCGCTTGTTACAAGCTTGCTGCTCGTGTTTACCGCGGGGGGCCTTTAGCTTGCTAGGAGAGCAAAGGACCTTCTACCCCCGCACAACGAAGTGGGGTGTGTTCTCCCAGGCACCCTCCAGGCACTTTATTGCGCTGGATCGGCTGGGCGTAACTATGTTGTAATTTTCTGCCTTTCCAACACAAACAAAAGCGCAGGGTCGACAGGGAGGAGGGGGTTTTTAGTGGGTATTGGGGTTGCTCGCTCGTGTAGCAACGCTCGGAATCTTCCACACTATTCTGCGACGTCAATCGCGGACGGAGCACTGCCAAGAGCATACTATTGCTGCAGAGTTATCGCCCCCGACCGATGCGTGTCGTTCCCCTAGCAACGGCCCAGACTGTGCGTAAATCGGTTAAGCATTTTCCCTCGCCTCAAAAAAAAAGAAAAGCTTGCTGCTCGTCTGCAGTCTGGTGAAAGCCATGCTGCATAGCAGTGATACCTGGGGAGCTGCGGTTACTTTTTGCGGTTCCCGGGGCACATTCAGGCACTTTTTGCGCTGGAGTCTCAGCCTTTCCTACATAAAAAGCGCGGGGCACATGAGAGGAGGGTGGTTTTAGTGGGTAGTGGGTGTTGCCCGTGCAACTTCTCTGAGTCTCCACACAAGCTGGCTTGATTATTGTTCGAATTGCCCCTTATCAAAGGGGAAAGCCTTTATGATCAACTAAGGTCTAATCTCGCATTTCCCCCGCCTTAAAAAAAAAAAGCTTACTGCTCGTTAATAAATTTAAAATCTTTAATATATTATATTGCAGTAATTAACCTTCAAAATGCTTTTTTTTTTTGGTGTAACGTAAATTTTCACTGTTGTTTCTGTCTCACTTTAAAAAAATATTTTGTATAAAGAACAATTAGACCTACTTATGCAAAATGGAACCAACCCACATACTGACAGTTTTGAGAAAAAGCCGTGTTTATTAAAATTTTGCGTACAAAAAAATATGTCTATATTTTCGAAAAAAACATTTAGAATATTGTATATTATATTTTCTTATGATTTTTATCGAGTCGATAGAAGGTGCATTTCGAAAGTCTTCTGCATCCTTGACCCAATTTTGGCATGTTTGTGGATTGGTTCTGTTTTGCATAAGTAGGTCCAATTTACGCTGATATAGAAAGAAGAGTGAATTTGGGGAATAGTGTGAATGGAGCGTTAGGTAAACTTCTAGGCGCTAAGAACCTCAGCCAGAAGGCCCAGCTCGCCGTACACAACGCGGTGCTGGTACCTACGCTCACGTATGGAAGCGAGAGTTGGGTATGGAAGAGAGAGCACATGAAAGTAGAGTAAACGCGGTCGAGATGCGAGCACTGCGCAAAATCTGCGGAGTGGCGCTTGCGGACCGCGTTCGTAATACCGAAGTAAGAAAGAGAGTTGCTCTGAAAGAGAGTGTCGGGGTGAAGGTAAGGAAAGGAATGCTCCGGTGGTTCGGGCATGTGGAAAGAATGCATGATGAAAGAATGACTAAACAGATATACAATGCAAAAGTGGATGGATGCAGAAGTCGTGGAAGGCCACGACACACCTTCCATGATCAAATTTATCGTGTACTAGCAGAAGGTGATGTCAGGAGCCTTAAGAACAGACGAGCGTGCATGACAAGAGTTATGAATGTGAAAGAAGCAAGTGAGGTGTGGAAGAATAAGCCTAAATGGCACTCTGTTGTCCGTGCCTACCCCGCCAGGGAACTGGCGTGAAGTTATGTATGTATGTAGGTCCAATTTTTAGGCACTGTTAGATTAAAAGAACAAATTTAATGTAACTCTAATTTAACTTGAAATGTATATATATATCTGTTTGATGCCAAAATAAATGAAAAAAAAATAGACAGTGTATTGACTTACCACTATGAGACGGACACCTGTATTAATTCCGCTTCCGGAAGGCTCCGCCATTGTTATCTGTAGAGAAATAATTACTGCAGTCGTTATTTGGCATTCGTGCGGTGATGTCGTAGGGTCCTGGTATTTCGTCAAAATCGCCGGACACTATTGTCTCAATCATCCCAGTGAATCTCCCATAAATACTACCGCCATCCGCCACCCGCCATTCGACGGACAAGTGGAAAAACAAATGGCAATTTTTTTTTACTGGAAGTTTTACGGGCAGGTATTCTAATTGAACAAGTAGATACATTAACAATGTGCCCGTATTTTATCTGTGCAGGAACGGAGAAAGAATACAATTTCCTGCGGCCGGGCGGCGTGTCGTAAGAATAAATTATTTTTTAGCGCCCCCATTTGTTCACCTACTTAAAAATCACTATAACGTCAAATTAAATAAATTGATTATTGTGAACTATATTAGCAGAGAACGGAGCGACCGATTGATATGATTTTTATTTCATTTATTCAATAAAACAGGACAGATAAATGAACTACGCGGAGAGAAATATCGAACCAAGTTTAAGCAATCTCTTAATTAATATTAGTTGATTTTCACAAGTTGTAGTCGAGACTCGAGAGTTCAGTCGGTGTCTAAGAGTCCTCCTAGCTAGATGAAATTACAAATCGCCCCCCAAGCCTCTACACAACGCCTCCATAATTTTTTTCTGGGTCTCTTACCGCCCTTTCGTACCTCATTACAGGCCCATACCACCTCAGTCTTCTTCCTGTCAATTTTCCAGTCACGGATGCAACTTTCAAAGATCCCCCTTATGTACTCATTCCTCACCTTCTGCATTCTTGTAACACCACAAATTCATCGCAACATTCTCATCTCCGTAACTGACAGGGGCTGATATAGAAATATGACGCCTGTAGGCTATTCAAATTTTACCGTCCCTACCAATGACATTTCAATAATCAATCTTTTTATTCAATGTCATTAATTAACTAATTCACAATCATATTAATTAGATCTTTTTTTTTTAGTTAAATTTATGGCTTGGCAGCTAGGCCTTTAAGCCAGATCTTAGTTTACAATATAGTTTCTTCATTTCTTAAGCCTATGTGTAGCACAGTTGAACTGTAGGTAATCAGCTAGTGCCATTCAACGGAGTTCTTGTGACAACTCAAAAGGCCACATTTGACTATACAGTTCACATTTCTCACAAAACACATAATTACTACTCAAAAACTATCAATATCCTACAACTATTGTTCATTTTAGAGTAATTTTACATATTTTTAGAAAATAAAACTGCACAGCACAACATCTCCTTTCAGTTCCCGCCAAAAACTCCATATTAATTAGATCATTTTTTTGTCAATGACATTTGTAACTTTATGATTTGTGTACATATCGTGAGGCGTGTATAGTCTTGAATTAGACCTCCTTTTTACCGTAGTTTGGGGAGTTTTTGGCGGGTACTGAAAGGAGGTGTTGTGCTGTGCAGTTTAATTTTCTAAAAATGTGTAAAATTACTCTAAAATGAACAATAGTTGTAGGATATTGATAGTTTTTGAGTAGTAATTATGTGTTTTTGTGAGAAATGTGAACTGTGTAGTCAAATGTGGCCTTTTGAGTTGTCACAAGAACTCCGTTGAATGGCACCAGCTGATAATCTACAGTTCAGCTGTGCTACACATAGGCTTAAGAAAATGAAGAAACTATAAAACTAAGATCTGGCTTAAAGGCCTAGTTGCCAAGCCATAAACTTAAATAAATAATTTACCGTAGTCTGAAGATTGTGTAAGACATGTTTGGCGGGCCATAACTGACATCATGAGAAGGCCGAACTTAACACTTACTCGGAATCAATGTTCGGATATTGATGGAAAGTGTTACTATATAAGTATATTAGTAATACTGTAAGATATAATATATAAAAAAAATTGCCCCCAAGGCTCCAGCCTACTCAGCCTATTGGTAAATCCACCACTGGTAACCGAGATGTAAAACTAGTGCATTATATAACATCGGATTGTGGACAAAAGCAGCGATCTATTGACTATAAAAATCAAATAATTTATTAATCAAGTAGTTTTTTTTATTGCAGGAGTTCAGCAGACAAGCAGACGGCCCACTTGATGGAAAGCGGTTACCATCGCCTATAGACATTTGCAACACCAAAGGTGCTACAAATGCGCTGCTGTTCTCTTAAGGGAAACTGGAACCTGGCCACTAATGCCGGAACACAACTCAAGGTTGTTATGGCGACATACTTTAGACCAGGGGTGGTAGCCATCCAGTCGGGCAAATGCCCTACTACCTAGCTGCGGGTTGTTTTTCGCCTCTTACGACAGGCCGCCCGGCCGCAGGAAATTGTATTCTTTCTCCGTTCCTGCACGGATAATTCTGCAAAACTTGGCAATGCAACAAGAAAGTCAACGAAAGAAATAATCAACATTACCACAAAATCACTATAGACACTTTAAATATAAACAATAAAACAAAACGACTAAAGTATAAAATCAAGAAATCAAAATTGATTTGATTTTAAAACACATGCTCAAACTTACATTGACTGTTAAATACTGGCTATTAAAAAATGAGCTTACGAGCTTAATGTCATAGTGTTGTCGAAAGTGAAAACGGAATACATCGATACTTTGCTTTCTCCTCGTTACTTCGCCGGTATTCACTTTTATGGGCTTCAATAAATTGCATTATATTGTTACGACCGAGGTGCCGACAAAAGTGGATTCACACCTGCATACTATAAAAACACACTTTATTACCTTTCCGCATTTGGACTTCTTTTGTTTACTTTGTGTTTAAAATTTGTGATTAGAAAACAGCCCATTGTGTTTTTTTTTATTGCAGGAGTTCAGCAGACAGGCAGACGGCCCACTCGATGGAAAGCGGTTACCATCGCCTATGGACATTTGCAAAACCAAAGGTGCTACAAATGCGCTGCTGCTCTCTTAAGGGAGACTGGAACCTGGTCACCGATGTCGGAACACAACTCAAGGTTGTTATGGCGACATACTTTAGACCAGGGGTGGTAGCCATCCAGTCCAGAGTGTGTATTGTAATCTTTTATGGTAGTCATTAGTCAGGTGTGATTCTAAGGAATTCAGTCCACTCGGGTGAGAGACATATTGTATTTGTGCAGTTAAAGCAATGCCCCAATGGAGAGATCGTCAATCGAGGGATAAGCACAAACGAAGCAAGACGTGTGTACTACATTCGGTAATCTATTTAGTGACGGACTTTGTGCGTGTTATCATATTTGTACCTGTGTCATACGTGTTTGTATAGTTCGAATAAATTCTATAGTAATTCTAACAGCATTTTAATTCGAGTCCTGCAACTCGTAACAATATAGACTACGTACTAGAGAAGCTATTTAAAACAAAAAAGTTCCACTTGAAGAAAGCGGGAGCCTACACGGAGCCAGCGTGCCGTGAACTGTTATTGCTGTCAAAGAGAAGAAGCGGATAGAAACTCCCCAGCAACGCGCCTGATCTAGTTCAAACTCTTCTTTACATACATTTTATACATAAATATGTTACACAATTACTGCAGTTGTAGCAAACAGTGGATACTCAGTAAGACTAAGATAATAAAAGGAAAGAAAAATACTGTATGTCTTTCAAGACCACAGGCCATAAAAATGGCCCGGACTTTTTGAGGGCTTGCGTGAGGCCATTGGAAGGTCAACACGTAGGGGCCTACATCATATAATAATGCACCCAAGGACAAGCCCCGGTCAATGTACGACTATTGTGGGAAATGAGAACAAAAAGTACCGGGCTATTGGGGTGAACTGCTAGTGGTATTAGGGATCTGGGAATATGGTGATTATAGCGCCGGCCCGTTGCAATGTTCGGGGAACATGAAAAAATGGGCAGACGGTGACTTGCCACCCCCTGCATGGGCCCCAAATAATGCCATAGACGGCAGGGGCAACATGGGTGTAGAGAGATGGGCTGCAGGTTCACCGAAGCTATTTTTTTTATTTTAATGCAGGAGTTCAGCAGACAGGCAGACGGCCCACTTGATGGAAAGCGGTTACCATCGCCTATGAACATTTGCAACACCAAAGGTGCTACAAATGCGCTGCTGCTCTCTTACGGGAAACTGGAACCTGGTCACTAATGCCGGAACACAACACAAGGTTGTTATGACAGCATACTCTAGACCAGGGGTGGTCGCCATCCAGTCGGGCAAATGCCCTACCACGTGGCTGTGGGTTGTTTTGTCGCCTCTTACGACAGGCCGCCCGGCCGCAGGAAATTGTATTCTTTCTCCGTTCCTGCACGGATATACTTCTGATGTGATGCCATTTATCACTTCCACCCCTGGAGCTTGAGTCTTAGCTATAGCGATCTCCACTCCGTGCCGGCTGGCCGAGGCAAGCACGGAGGTGGGGGGGGGCCTTACCTTGGCCCCCGGAATCAAGTCCGAGGTGTCGCTACTCACTTAAGGCTTTGCCACAAAGCACCCTTGCGGGGGAGAAAGAAAATTCTTATTATAGTTACTACTATAAGTGGATGGATGCAGAAGTCGTGGAATGCCACGACACACCTTCCATGATCAAATTGATCGTGTACTAGCAGAAGGTGATGTCAGGAGCCTTAAGAACAGACGAGCCTGCATGACAAGAGTTATGAATGTCAAAGAGGCAAGTGAGGTGTGTAAGAATAAGCCTAAATGGCACTCTGTTGTTCGTGCCTACCCCGCAAGGGAACTGGCGTGAAGTTATGTATGTATATATGTATGTACTATAAAAAAAAACAATATATATAAACAAACTTAACACATTTAGTACATACATTTTCATTCTATTCGTTTAGCGCTAATGCCACTTGTCAACAGGGTCTGCCCAGCTTCAACCTTCGTCCGTTACAGTAGGTAAGTATATCGACAAAACTTTGGAAAGTATCGACACGCGACCTCCCTATGCAAACAAGTTCACCTCTCGTTCAATGCCGTATTCTCTATATAAACCTAATTACACAATCGTCTTAGGCACGTATATTGGAGGCTGGGTGATCTAATAACACATGTAAATGAATCTAACTATATATAATATGATAGATCTGTAGAGGAGTGGATTTTGTACAAGTATGGCCTGGTGCCGTCGAAGGCCACGACACACCTTCCATGATCAAATTGATCGTGTACTAGCAGAAGGTGATGTCAGGAGCCTTAAGAACAGACGAGCTTGCATGACAAGAGTTATGAATGTCAAAGAGGCAAGTGAGGTGTGTAAGAATAAGCCTAAATGGCACGCTGTTGTTCGTGCCTACCCCGCAAGGGAACTGGCGTGAAGTTATGTATGTATGGCCTGGTGCGTGACGATGGTAAGAGACGGACGGAATGTCACTCGTCTCTTGGAATATGGGGCGGTTGTTAATGTGGGGGGCTTTGTGGCCTTGGGTGAGTAGCGACACCTCGGATCCGACTCTGCGCTTGCCTTAGCCAGCCGGCACGGAGTGGAGATCGCTAGAGCTAAGACTCAAGCTCCAGGGGTGGAAGTGATAAATGGCATAACGCCAGAAGTAGCTTCGGTGAGCCTGCAGCTCACCTCTCGACACCTCTTAGCCACTCACACCCACGGTGCCCTTCGTCAGTCTTGGCATGTTTAGGGGTCTATGCAGTGAGTGGCGAGTCACCGTCGGCCCATTTTTTCCAAGTTCCTTGAACATTGAGACTGGCAGGCGCCATAGTCCTTGATATGTAACTCCCTCCACTAGCAGTTCTACAATACTCCTACACTTACCGGGGTTTGTCCTTGGGTGCATTAGTATATGGTGTAGACAGGGATAATCGCCGGTCAGTGTCACGCCACATTTACATTAAATTTGTCAAGGGGCCTCTACGTGTTAGCCTTCCCATGGCCCCACGCAAGCCTTCCAAAAGTCCAGGCCATTTTTATGGCCCGTGATCTTCAGAGACATACATGTTATATCTTAATTATTTAGTTTTAATTTTTGTTTATTGTGGTAAATTAGATTTGGCTCCCATAGAGGAAATAATAACCATAAACAAAAATTAAATAATTAAAATGATTAAATTGGCCGTAGGCTAAATAAAACTTTAAAATACTCCTTGACAATTGACCTTTTTGTCTTCCGCGATCTCGGCTACTGAAAAGTAGCCTAAACGTCAGAATATTTTTTTATTTTTATTGCAGCAGTTCAGCAGACACGCAGACGGCCCACTGGATGGAAAGCGGTTACCATCGCCTATGGACATTTGCAACACCAAAGATGCTACAAATGCGCTGCTGCTCTCTTAAGGGAGACTGGAACCTGGCCACTAATGCCGGAACACAACTCAAGGTTGTTATGGCGACATACTTTAGACCAGGGGTGGTAGCCATCCAGTCGGGCAAATGCCCTACCACCTGGCTGTGGGTTGTCTAGTCGCCTCTTACGACAGGCCGCCCGGCCGCAGGAAATTCTATTCTTTCTCCGTTCCTACACGGATAAATTATATCGAGGGCTTCATAACAAAAATGCAGTTTTACACAATGGACTAAATTGTGAATAAAACAAAACTAGTTAAGAGTATAAGGCTAATTTGGAATACCCATCTCTTTAGGTACACTTGCATACTGGTAAGACTTTCTAAATTGTAACATTCAGTTTTTATTTTAAAAAAAATGTCCCTTTTGCGTATACGCTTATATGTTATGAAGCCCTCGATATATACTAGTCGCGTAAACTTAAAAAAAAAAAAATCCCAATATATACTGTAGCTTTTTTTGGAAAATGAAGATTCAGCAGTTCGAAGTTCAGTTAATTAGAAATCGGTTCAGTAGTTTCGGAGATTACCGCCTACAACGTCACAAACTTTACCTCTTTATATTTTTTTTTATGTTTATGGCTTGGCAACTAGGCCTTTAAGCCGGGCGCAATTGTATTGTAGGCTACAATCGACGCCGTATAACGGAGTTCTTGTGAAAACTCGAAAGGCCACATTTGACTATACAGTTCACATTTCTCGCAAAAACACGTAATTACTACTCAAAAACTAGCAATATCTTTAGTGATTTTACACATTTTTAGAAAATAAAATTGCACAGCACAACTTCCCGTTTCAGCTTCCGCCAAAAACTCCTAGCTCTTTATAATATTAGTATAGATTAAAAAAAAAACCCACTTTATTTGAATTCTTCATTATATTTCACGCGTGAAGTGTTGGCAGAACTGAGGATTTTACCTTTTTTTTTTGAGGCGAGGGAAATGCGTTTCGCCCACTACCGGGCCCTTTACTAGGGACTAGACCAAAGCGAAGAGGTGTCACCCACGAATGGACGCACCAGAGTCAAATCGGCGGCTTGTGTGGAGAATCGAAGACTCAATACTCCACTAAAACCACCCTCCTCCCATGTGCCCCGCGCTTATGGCAGGAAGAGCGTGAGACTTAGAACATAGTTACGCCCACGCTTAGGGAGAGAAGTCCTGCAGCGCGTGCTAATGCTTCTTCTCGAGGTCGCCGGCCTTCAGCTGGCACCCGGAGAGGCAGGTACGCGCATTAATTCCCTCCCTGAGTTAGGTTCCGTTTACCGCGGGGGGCCTTTAGCTTGCTAGGAGAGCAAAGGACCTTCTACCCCCGCACAACGAAGTGGGGTGTGTTCTCCCAGGGCACACTCCAGGCACTTTATTGCGCTGGATCGGCTGGGCGTAACTATGTTCTAAATCTCAGCCTTTCCAACACAAACAAAAGCGCAGGGTCGACAGGGAGGAGGGGGTTTTTAGTGGGTATTGGGGTTGCTCGCTCGTGCAGCAACGCTCGGAGTCTTCCACACTATTCTGTGACGTCGATCGCGGACGGAGCACCGCCAAGAGCATACTATTGCTGCAGTGTTATCGCCCCCGACCGACGCGTGTCGTTCCCCTAGCAACGACCCAGTTTTTGCGTAAATCGGTTAAGCATTTTCCCTCGCCTCAAAAAAAAAAAATAGTTACGCCCACGCTGAAGGATTTTACCATTGCCTAACAGACGCCAGGGTTGCTAAAAAAAAAAGTTCACGACTCAACAGCTGACACGCTGACATTCAACACGTAGAACATAACACAGATATTCGGGAAAATAAAATCAAATACATTTCCAAATAACCATTTATTTTTCACATTCATATAATTAAAATATTTACATTAAAAACAAGTTAAAATTTATCCAAACACGTGGCAGACATTTTGAAAGATGGCCGCTATGTTAGAACTATTAAATTCCCCAGGTGAAAAATAATTATACCTCTCTAGCGAGTTTTGAATATTGATTTACAATCATTATAAAGCAGGTATCATTAATATTTTCAATTTCCAATATTTTCAAAAACATGCATCAATATTCATCTAATAACACCTATATAAAATTAGTATTTATGTTTGAATAGATTCAACTTAAAATTTATTTGACAGATTCTGATGCAAGTTATATTAAAAGGTTTTCCAACGTTCCAGACAGCTAACAGACCATGTTAGCCTTCTGGAATCATAAAAAACAGTGATAAAATATTTTTTTCATCATACAACAGAACGTGCAGTAATATAGGTACTTAAGTGAAAAAAATATATAAGAATTCCAACAAGTAGTTTCCTATTACGAGTATAAATAAGCTAATAAATCGAACCTCCATGGAAGCGCTGATCAATACATTTGTCGCACTTTAATACTATAGAGGAAATGAGACGAAAGATGTAGTTCTAATTTTGACCACGCGCACGTGGCGCCAATTATAGAACTGTCAAAGATTGTTGCGACTTTCCGACTAATATTTGATTTTAGTTTTCTCGCAAATTCGTAAGTTGAAACACGTTGTATGACAGACTGGTGGTTGTTGACTTACCACACTAGTGTCGTAAATAACTATTAAGCTAATAAACTGCTTCCATTCCATACACGTGTCTATATACAAAGCATAAGACTAAACAAAAATACCTTTCATAAAGTTATTAAAAATAAATTAAAACCTCAGCAATACCTAATATACATCGTAGTATAAATATACAAGTTTATAAGTGACCGTCTGTATATTTATTTGGTCCTACTTAAAATCATTGCATTATACTCTGATTTTCAATTATCTGGACTAAAATGACAGCTGCGATCGACCATTTTTGATTCATAAGTGAGTTGTGTCAGTTGAATCAACAACTGACTTATGAATCAGCCATACTACACAACTGCTCCAAGCTTGCAAGATAAAAAAAAAGGTCGATGGCAGCTATCATTTTGGTCCAGATAATTAAAAATCAGAGAATAAATACTAAAAAGTATCCTATAGAAATTCTATGGGATTCAACTCAGCGCGTTCTATTAGTAGCTCACAACGCCCAAAATGCTCCGTTAGCCGTTCTACAAGGCGACCGCGGTCGTTGTGGTCGTGCGAAACCGTCATCATTTTCGGTCACACAACGCTCACAACGACACATGTCAAGAGGTGGATCGAATAACCGTTCCATTTGGGTTTACAATTACGTACGTACGTAACGCCGGCGAGCAAGTGGAACAGGAATAATAGCGGTCGTTTGAGTGTCTAATGGAACGTAGCCTCATAGTGGTGATTACATTCACTAAAGCATGAGGCAAACAACAACACTATGCTTCAAGCTTGCAACCGTCATTTTAGTCCAGGTAATTAAAAATAAAAATATAGGTATATCGCAATAACAGTCATAAAATAGGATATGTTTTATACTTGAAAAAGGGGATAACTTCCCCAGGATCGAGGCTTGGAAATTGACTCGAGCCAAGCTGTATGACCCGTGACCACTTCGTTGGGCGTCATTAAAAAATAAACATGCAACCACGCACATCAAGGTTTAATTAAGCTTTGTGACTTAATTAATTCATAAACGCAGATACTACTCGCAGTGCCTCGTACGAGGGTGTGCGCAATTCTTGCGTGGCACGTTATTGCTGTAATATTTTTGACAGGCGCTTCCGTGTCCACTTTGCTGGGCGTAAAATATTTTTACTTTTCTGATTTATTGATCACAGTCAAATATTAGCAGTCTATGTCACTCGGGAATAATGTATTCATCTACTCGTGAAAGAATTTTCAAAATCGAATCAACAGTACTGGAGATTACACCGAACTTTACCTCTTTATAATATTAGTAATAACATATTCATAGCATCATACTAATTTTTGTTAATTTCCCCTAGCGAGTCTTATATATTAATCTAGCGAGTTTTGAATATCGTATTAAATACTATTTGTATTACACTATATAATAGTTTCAATATGTCTGCCGCGCATTGTATTTAATCAATATATTAAACTACCTTCATTACTAGATAT
Organism: Dendrolimus kikuchii; assembly: GCA_019925095.2. Lineage (NCBI taxonomy): Eukaryota > Metazoa > Arthropoda > Insecta > Lepidoptera > Lasiocampidae > Dendrolimus > Dendrolimus kikuchii. The sequence continues at coordinate 38,924,652 of CM034387.1, forward strand.
TAGAAACAATTACCTTTGTTATATCGTTAAAAAATCTATCAAATAGCACGAAAGAAGAATACTATGAACAATTGACGAATACAAAAATTAATTCTGAAAACTTCTAAATCCCACATTACTAGATGGAGCCACACGTCGATAACCTACCGCGTTTTTCCATTTTTTACAATTTAAAACAGATTTCTACACCAAATCAGTGAACATTTGAAAAGGAACTAATTGATTTGGAATAAAAAAAATATTTAAAATAATAAAACGCCATATTTGCCAGGTGGTAGGGCATTTGCCCGACTGGATGGCTACCACCCCTGGTCTAAAGTATGTCGCCATAACAACCTTCGAGTTGTGTTCCGGCATTAGTGACCAGGTTCCAGTTTCCCTTAAGAGAGCAGCAGCGCATTTGTAGCACCTTTGGTGTTGCAAATGTCCATATGCGATGGTAACCGCTTTCCATCAAGTGGGCCGTTTGCCTAGAGTTCAGCAGACAGGCAGACGGCTCAGCTGATGGAAAGTGATTACCATCATCCATGGACAACGCCAAATGCGCTGCTGCTCTTTTAAAGGATACTGAAGCCTGGCCACTAATCCCAGAACACAGGTCAAGGTTGTTATGGCGGCATACTTAGACCAGGGATGGTAGCCATCCAGACGGGCAAATTCCCTACCAGCTGACTGTGGGTTGTTTTGTCGCCTCTTACGACAGGCCACCCCAACGCAGGAAATTGTATTCTTTCTCCGTTCCTGCACGGATAAACAGTCATCTAAGATTTAGGGGATTCAGATCCATTATATCTTTAACTGGCCGAGTGTTTTAGTATGCTTCTTCCGTGTTAAAATACAATAATACAGTTTGCGCTAAACTATAGCACCTACAGAATAAAGCTGCGTGATACATGATTTTCTATGAGAAAGCATATATTGCGCAGTCGTCTATTAGGTTGCAAAGTTTAGCGCAAGTCATGATTATCTTGCATTTCACATTTGGATTAAGACTGAAATCCTGACTTACAATCGATTTGTTGTTGGCATATTTTTTAATACTTTATTATGATAGGTGACATATTTGAAATACAAATTATGAGCACGTAGTTACACAAACTGGAACCAAGAAACACAAAATGGCTACTCAGAGGACGCCGAGTCGAATCCCGGCTGGAACGCGTGCACCACTTAGGCAGTTTTCTCACCTAATGTGCATGTTGTTACAATTACCGCGCGCTAACAACGATGAAGGAAAACATCGTGATGAAATCTGCACATCGAGATAATCGATGAGTCAAACCTGCTAAGCCGCCTTGGACCCACTCCCAAATTGTGGGAGGCTCGAGCCTAGCAGTGTGACGTTAACGGCCTGTCATTATATCTTTACATAAAACAAAGTCGTCTTTTGCCAGAAATGTTTTTATAGGTATTATATACATACATAACTTCACGCCAGTTCCATTGCGGTGTAGGCACGAACAACAGAGCGCCATTCAGGCTTATTCTGACACACCTCACTTGCTTCTTTGACATTCATAGCTCTTGTCATGCACGCTCGTCTGTTCTTAAGGCTCCTGACATCACCTTCTGCTAGTACACGATCAATTTGATCATGGAAGGTGTGTAGGTATTAGGGTGGTCTAAATAATATTTTTTATTAATTCAAGTCCTATCATCTCCAAATTTTCTGTTAGGGATAAAAAAATGTTGCTCAAAGCACGATATGTCAACTCTACACGACGCGCAAAGAATTTAATTTTCCCAAATAAATTGCAAACTTTTTTTTCATTTTACCCTACAAAATTTTTCACCAGCAAAATTTTACTACCAGTAAAAATTTAATTGCCATTTCAGGGCACCTAATATATATATATATATATATATATATATATATATATATATATATATATATATATATATATATATATATATATATATATATATATATATATATATATATATATATATATATATATATATATATATATATATATATATATATTTTTAATCTATTCGCTTAATACATATCGTCAAACGATCATGTCAGTATTAAGTCAACGCTGTTTCGTTTCGCAATGACTAAACAGATATACAATGCAAAAGTGGATGGATGCCGAAGTCGTGGAAGGCCACGACACACCTTCCATGATCAAATTGATCGTGTACTAGCGGAGGGTGATGTCAGGAGCCTTAAGAACAGACGAGCTTGCATGACAAGAGTTATGAATGTCAAAGAGGCAAGTGAGGTGTGTAAGAATAAGCCTAAATGGCACTCTGTTGTTCGTGCCTACCCCGCAAGGGAACTGGCGTGAAGTTATGTATGTATGTATGTATTCCGTTTCCAGTTTCCATAACTACGTCCGATTAATATTATAAAAGAAAATTCATTGAATTCATATAAAACACGTGTATTTACAATTAAATACTGCCGCACCCAGGGACCTTAAATTGCCTTTATTAGAGAAACTCATTATCTTCTAGTTCTTTTAAGCGGATACGGACTACACCCTTACAACCTTAGGGCCCATCCAAAATTACGTCACACGTAAGGGGGGGGGGGGGGGACGAAGTGCGACATTGTGTGATAAGGGCTGGGAGGGGGTCCTGAAGTTCGTGACGTCATTTCAAAATCTAATTTATTTAAGCTAATTATGGACCTGCTGTTTTAATTTAGTGCTCACCTAGTGGTCGAAATTCAACCATAATTAAATTATAAGTTTGAACATTATTAAGGTTCTGTTGTCAAAGACTATACTTCTATGATCACGGATATCGCCAAGGCTACACTGTTAATTTCACTTAAAAAATAAACAAAATAGTATATATGCGTGCTTGTGTCAAATACATGGTAGTGTGTGTAATGTTTTTTTTATTGATTAAATGTTTTTTTTATGCATAATTAAAAAAAAAATAGCATCCGTCGCTTCTTCTCTATGGCTACGTTCCATTAGACACTCACAACGACCACGTTCACCACCGCGATTTGTCCCGTTCCACTTGCTTGCGGAAGTTATAATCATAAACGGTAGTGGAGCGGGTTATGAAGCGTTGATGTCATTAATGTCATACGCATTACGCAAATGTCATTGGTTGATATGAAAATCGCGCCTTTTTCAGCGTATTGACAAGAGAGAATTAATGCTCTGCGGTCAACGCCCACTTCGACCCACCTTTTCACATGGGTTGTTGTGGGCGTAGGGTGATCGAAAATGATGACGTCATTAGTAACGTTTTCGCCACGACCACAACGATCGCGGTCGCCTTGTGGAACGGCTAACTGAGCATTTTGAGCGTTGTGAGTTACTAATGGAACGCCCTATATTGACGGCCTCTGTGGTTGAGCGGGCTAAGCCTTTGCCGGCCTACCTCACTGCAACGCAGAGGCTCCGGGTTCGATTCCTGGTATAGTAAATTTCGGAAACGTATTTTCTCCGTTATTTACTATGGTCTGGGTGTCTGGGATCGGCCCCAGAGTAGTCCGTTGTATATTACCCATAACACAAGCGTAACTTGCTTAATTTGGGGATATACAATGTGTGTGTTTGTCTGCCGATTATTATTATTATTATTATAAACAATAAGTGTGCGAAATTTCATACTCCTCCGTCCGCGCAATTTTCGTAAAAATGTGTACAAAGTTTTTGCTTCACGTATTAATATATAGATAACTAGTTGATGTAAAACTGCAAAATATGTGACGTCACACTAGGAAGGGGGGGGGGGGAGTCTCACGGATATGGCAAGGGCGGGGCAGGGGTTAAAAATCATTAAATCGTGTGACGTAATTTGTGGATCAGATTAACGATGGTCACCAACCAGAATTCCATAAACGTGCCATCCGGCTGATGGTAGTCCATTAGCTGGCTAAGAAAATACGAATGAGGTGTCTTTGGGACGAAGTTCTCGAAGACCATCGAAAAGCCCACATATATCGAGTTATATAAGCTTTTATTTAACTTTTTTTGTTTTTATTGCAAATCAGCAGACAGGCAGACGGCGGCCCACTTGATGGGAAGCGGTTACCATCGCCTATGGACATTTGCAACACCAAAGTTGTTACAAATGCGCTGCTGCTCTCTTAAGGGAAACTGGAACCTGGTCACTAATGCCGGAACACAACTCAAAGTTGTTATGGCGACATAGTTTAGACCAGGGGTGGTAGCCATCCAGTCGGGCTAATGCCCTACCACCTGCCACACCCTTCTTAAAGAACCCCATGTCATAGGACAAAGGGAAAACCGCGGCGGGAAGTTCCCTCCAGATCATTGTTGTACGCGGAATGAATGTTCTAGACAACCATTGCGTAGTTGAGCGTGGGACATTTTAGATAGGGCGGCGCGGGTGGGGTCCTTTGGGGTATAGGAGTTCTCACTCACCTGCACATGCCCCACGCCCGGATAAGACCTAGGAGAGCCGGGGGTTTAGACCCCGGCATTGGAAGAGGCTTAGTGAAGGAGGCCCACGCCTGCCAGGGCTCGCGGAGACGAGAATCCCATATACCCGTAGCCCTGGCATAAGGCGCAGGACGGAACACCCAGGGGTTTTAGTGGGTATCCCTAACTGGGGAGTGGCAATAGCGTGGCACCAGTTCTGACTGGGCACGCTAGTACCACCCCCGATCTGGCGAATCCCACACTCACGGGTCGCGAATTATCCCCCCAGGCTTCTGTGCCTGTCGCGGCTTAGTCCTCAAACGGATTTCCCCAGGCCAAAAATAGGCCACCGGCGTAACACAAAGGTCCAGAAGAGCTACTTATGTCTTTTTGTTTATTGCGCAACGCGTGCAGTTCAACTAGAAGCTCTTTCAGCGCTCACCGCGGAGTGTTTTCTGGCTACGTTCGATCGCTGCTAGGCGTGGGCTTTGTCACATATTAGTTTCCATTAAACAGCTGGCGAAGTCGTTGAACAACTTAACCTTGGCTGTTTATGAACAACCAGCCAACCACCAGCCGGATGGCACGTCTTCAGAATTTCAGTCACCATCGCAAATACCCGCTATAAAAAATCTCTAAATGCGGCACATTAAAACATTTGCCCGAAGTTTAAACTTTTAAGAACCGCTTTATATATTATAAATGCCCATGAAAGATTGCACCTTATTCACTAAGATCTCGGAAATTCGTAGGCGCGATGTAGGAACATGACAATTGAGCTCGATGGTCCTACAAAATGCTCCAGCGCCATCTAACGTCAATCACACGCTGAATAAATGGAAAATACATCGAAACTTTCAAATTTTTAAAACTAATTGACAACATTAACAATATTCATAAATTCAAGGTTAAAACAATGAAACTTCGCAGTTGTATACATGATATAAAATGGCAAGCTTATTAAAAAAATAATAAGTCAAAGACAGCAAAGAATTCGTTTTTTTTTTAATCCCTCATGCATCTCGACCAGTATCGATATTTAACCAAAATAAAATAAATCCACGACCTCTAGAAAATTTTATATACATATATGTAAAAAGTGAAATTTACTTGATAATATACAATATTTTAGTAAGCATTCGCGACTAGAATACATAATAAAACTACGTTTTAACGGTTTTAAGCGCGGTATATGATTTTTATTATTGCGACGCTTCGGCCACTTTTCAGTAGCCGTCATCGCGGAAGACAAATATGTCAAGTGCCAATAAGTATTGTTAGTTTTATTTAGCCTACTGTGAACTTGTTCATTTTAATTATTTTGTTTATGGTTATTATTAAGTGGCGGAAAAGTCGGAATAATAAAAATAAAATAAACTACTGCGCTTAAAACCGTTAAAACGTAGTTTTATTACAGATAACGTACGTTAAAATAAACTCTAAAATTAATTTTATAATTTTGATACGGACACAAACAACAAATTTTATTTATCATTTCAAATATATCTCACGATTTTCAAATTTAAAGGTACTCGATAAGTTCAATTCTATATTTGAAGTATAAGAACTAAATCAATAAGTTGTTACAGATGTTACGTAATTAATATAGCGAATAATCAATATTAGCGCCATCTAGTGAACAGGGGAAACTAACAATCAACGTAACACTTTAAAGTATAGTATGCGTAAAACTTAAATGCACTTTGAGTGTACTTCCAAAAGATCAGGCAACTCCAGTCGAATGTTAATATTTATTACACCTCACGATGCTGTGCGAAAGAGATGGCATGCGAGTCCGGATAGCGTGTGAGCGAGACCGCAACATTCCACTCGGCTCAGTCTGTAAACTTTATAATACTATTCCGCGCGATAACGTGTACGAATTTCAAACGCGCATTAAAGTTTTGCTCGCACTGTATTAGTGTATTGCGATTGTTATTCCTAAAGCCGAAAATAGACACTTCATTTCTGTCTTTCTATTTTGACAATACCTCATATTGTCAATTAAAAAAAAAATAAGCTAACTTAATTGTTAAAAAAGATTTCAAATGTGACTTTTAATTACTTATTTTGTGTTTAAAGTGTAAAATATTGTTGGGTATAATAAATAACTAATATAAATCCGAATAACAAAGGTTATATTTTTATAATAAAATAATAAAAAACGAAAAATCAGTTAAAAAAGTCACTTATGAAACTACTTCTAACAATTAAGATCGATTTGTTTTTTTACAAATTGAAAGCGCAAAATAAAGTCTTATAATTACCGGTTTACACACGTCGTCCATGATACTGCGAAGTTTATGTTTTATGTAACCTTACTATATAATTATTAGATAAATTTCTTTATAGTACACTTTTTGCATCAATTTTATGGCTAAAGAAAATCGTCGCATCTTTAAAAACCAAACATTTACTAAACAAAAGTTTCAAATACATTCAATTGAAGTATTTTTCTTTCATGTTTTACAGGAGAGCAAATAGAAAAAACAAAATAATATTATTACTTAAATTAAAAAGCAATTTATTTGTTAAGTTAGAATCTACATGGATGGAGGCTGGAACTGAAAATCAGTGCAGTGTCAGGTTTTGACACAGTATAATGCAGAGTTACCAGCCTCAAAAAGTACATCTTTCTGAAGGTTTTGTCTTTATATGTCACATACGTATTCCCAGTTTTATATGTGCTTTATATTGCGACAAATTTTCCTTTCTTTCTGAATATGTTTTCCTCAGTGAATCTCTTTTCTTGTAGTCATCTTTATTCAAACACATTCAAACAGATATAGACATAATATTGTATTTAGAATGCCAACCAATTTTTTTACATTATAAAGTTTTACCGCCATCTAGCGTTGATAATTGAAATTCAAGTACCAAATAGATCTTGAAGTTTTGAGATAGATGGCATTGATAACGCAATTCTTGAAAATTTTGTTTAGGATCTGCTTTGGTCTTTAAAGATGCTCTATTGGTCTACCCACTTAATTAAAAAAAAGTTAAAGTAGCTAATGGGTTTTATACACGAGAACAAGCCGAGCATATAACTGCTCAGAATTTAATCTTTATTTATTTAAAATTTAGTCATGTGCACATTCACTTGCCTTACTATCGGTTTCATTTTGACATTACTTGTCCACACAAGCCTATGTCAAATTTTAATCGATAGAAAAGCAAATGAACGGTCTGTAAGATATGGGAATGGGTCAGTAGTGAACTCCATTTAGATAGTCCCTTTGACAATTAAATATTATCATTGATTGCACCACCACCTGTGTGATATGCCAAACTCATCGTCTGTAGAAGAACGATGTACAGACAGAAAAAATGAGCAACACTATTTTTTCGAAATAGTATTTCAAAAAGTGACATTAGAATACAAGCAATCATTAATATGTCACTAGATTGTACTCGTGTATACACCGCATACATTTATACTTCTCCCATACAATCATTTCCACTACAAATATTTGTAAATAATCAAATGCGTAAAGATTTTTTTAATAATAACTAGTATTATATCTTGAAATTATTCATAGCATTTAATTTTTTAATAATGACTAATATTTACATACAAATATTTCATGTATTATTATTTATTTATTAATAAAAAAAGACTATAACAAGTCGGTTGGTTTGGAACATGAAAGACGTAAAACTTGACTCTGAAAATCTAGAATATTCTTAACTAGATGGAGCCACATGTGGTTTTTCTCTAGAAATCTGTTATTTTATTAATTAACACGGTTCACTGCGATACGAGGTCTAAGTCGCCCCGAATGTGTCTCACTTGCGGTGCGGCTAAGAAAAACAGACTTGTCTGTGGTTCAGAGGGCGTAACTTCAGTTTGGTTCCGTTGGTTAAAACAAAGTTTCATGGTACCTTAATACGAGGTACCTTGAATTAGTATCGCACAACACAAAACAAAATCCATAAACTATTTTAACGGCCTCTGTGGTTGAGCTGGCTAAGCCTTTGCCGGTCTACCTCCCTGTAACACAGAGGCTCAGGGTTCGATTCCTGGTATGGTAAATGACGGAAACCAATTTTCTCCGTTATTTACTACGTCTGGTTATCCGGGATCGGCCCTGGAGTGACACTGAGAGTATATATTACCCGTGACACAATTGTAACTTGCTTAATTTGGGGATACAATATGTGATTTTGTGTGCCAATTATTATTACTTTATTATATATATATATATATATATATATATATATATATAATTGAAATCCACGTATATAGTGACTCATCACGATATCTCAGGAACTATAATACCTATAGACTTGAAATTTGGCATGGATTTTCCTTTCGGCAAGTAGAGGTAAGTACACATTTTACGGTACGAGAAGCGGGCGGGTATCACCTAGTTATTATATAAAAGCAAAAAAAGATTTGTTTTTAAAACATTACAGGGCTCAATAGGCCTCGTATTGCCACAATTGTAACTTTAGTACGAGGTCTAAAACGCCCCGTACCGCAAGTATGAAAGGCACAGATAAATCAGTGCCGCTGTGATTGTATTAAAATATATTGTTTTAAATAATACAACATTAAAACCTGAATGAAATATGTGGCGCCATCTAGATATTATGAAGAAGCTTTTCAGAGTTACGTTGTCTGATTAATTTTTCATTATTAATATGCTTGTTTGCTTTTTCTTTACAGTTTTGAAAATGTACAGATTACTGTGAAGACTATAAAAAATTATACCAAGTTGTCTTTAGAGTCTTCAGTAAACTACTGCAGAAGAAAATTATTTACAAGAAGACAACTTAGAAACTGTTTACAAGGTGACAACTCGGAAATTGTACACAAGGCAATAACTCAAGTTCATGTAAGTTCACAATGCAGAAATTGTTAACAACACGACAATCTAAAAATCATTTACAAGGTAATTAACTAATTACAAACAGAATAATGTTAAAAATTACAACAACCTTACCTGCAAAACCCATAGAAATCCAGAAACAAAATCATTGTTATAATTATTCCGAATCTGATTCCGTCTCCCCGGATTCTGACTCCGTACTGGACACAGGCTCGCACTTGATGAACTCTATCTCCGCTCGAGGCTTCCTCTTCCTTCCCGGCTTCTTCTTGTCCTTCTCGTTACCCATGACCGTTTTCACCATCTGCGATATCCTCTTTAGATGCTGCTGTTCATGTCTTTGGAGATGATTGTTGAGATACTTACGCAGTTTGAACTTCTTTCCACATTGATCACATTCATGCTCATATTTCGTCTCGTCCACTTCCATATGTACGGAGTTATTATGACGGCGCAAGTAATGGTCATGCGCAAACTCTTTGTCACACTTTTCACATCTTATTTTAGGCTTGTTAGGATGTACAATCTTTTTATGCTTCTTCAAACGCACTGCTGAATGAAAGAATTTATCGCACAGATCGCATTTCACCTTCGAATCTGCTGACGAATGTATTTGCATATGCTCTTTAAGGTACTGGTCATTCTTAAACTCCTTGAGGCACTCCGGACACGTAACCTTCGATTCTAATGGCGGGTGTATATTTAACACGTGCCTTTTCATATGATGACGAGATTTAAATGTCATAGAGCAAAAAACGCAGGGATGTCGCTCTACAGGCGTGTGTTGGGTTATCAAATGCCTGTTCAAATTCAAGTGATTCTTGTAAAGCTTATGACAGAGGTGGCATTTGTATTTTTCTTTATCGGTCCTATGGCAAGATTCCATGTGATATCTTAGCTTGTACGGTACTGAAAACTCTTTCCCACACTCCTGACACTTCAATTCTGGCAACGTAGATGGGTGTAGCTTCTTTACATGCATGTACAGAGCTCTTCGCGTACGAAACTCTTGAAAGCAGTACTGGCAATAACACTTTTCCATCTCTGAATAGTGTTTATTCATCCTATGCATATATAAATAATGCTTATTTTTGAATGTCTTGTCACATATATCGCAGAGCACCGCAGACTCTTCAGAGGAATGCACTCTTGTGGTATGTAAGTACAGATTTTGATAATTTTTAAATTCCTTATTGCATTTCTGGCAGATGTACTGTTTGGTTCGTTTGGGGAATAATACAGGTTTCCAAGTCTCTAGTACTGATTCGTACATCTGTCTTTGCTCTTCTGTTAGTGTTTCGCTGGTAACACTGATGAATTTGATTGGTTTCTCAGGTTTAATGTTGATACGCTCTTGTGAGGTTGGTGTTGCCATTAGTGCTGGTTCTTCTTTTATCTCTTCCATTTTTGCGATTTCTGTAGATAGAAGAAAGGGTTATGTTTTTAACATTTTAAATATATTATTGTATAAAATTATACACTGTTATATGCAATAAAATATTCTTTATTGCACACAATAAAGCAGCATATAATAGAGTTAATATTATTTCAACTAGTACCATCGGCGGTGTACTGATGGTACATGTAAACACAGTTTTAATGTATACAATATTTAATTATACTTAATTTATATAAATACATTTAGTTTTGATATGAAATAGCGCGACTTGGCTTGTGGCGTGTGTAGATGTTGATTGTACAAAAAAACAAGGAATGATGAATCAGTTGGCGTGCCCACGCCGTCTTGGGATGGCAGCTGATCGCTCCCAGATTGTTTTTAAAAGAGAATTAGTTTCTATTGTTCTTAAAAGAGAAATCGGCTGTATCGAGAACTTTTGTTGCCACCATCTGTGGCATGGCGTGAACAGGCGGTTTTATCGCTAATAGTGATTTCTTAAAAACAAACTTCCAGAGATAATTTTACATTGTAATAGTGGGTCAGTATTGAGTGCACAGTTATAAAAATAAAAATTAATCTATACTAATATCATAAAGAAAGAATGTCGAAAAAATGCATGATGAAAGAATGACTAAACAGATATACAATGCAAAAGTGGATGGATGCAGAAGTCGTGGAAGGCCACGACACACCTTCCATGATCAAATTGATCGTGTACTAGCGGAGGATGATGTCAGGAGCCTTAAGAACAGACGAGTGTGCATGACAAGAGTTATGAATGTCAAAGAAGCAAGTGAGGTGTGTAAGAATGGGCCTAAATGGCGCTCTGTTGTTCGTGCCTACCCCGCAAGGGAACTGGCGTGAAGTTATGTATGTATATATGTAATATCATAAAGAGAAAAGATTTGTATTTTTGTGCAGAATAGATTAGAATACTTTATTGTTAAAACTGTGTATAAATATAATGAAGGAGCAATAGTTGGCCCATTGAGAGTGTACAATAAAATTTGTTACATAATTACAATTAATAATTATGTCATAGGTTAATTAATCTCTCATCAATCAATGTCACATCTTATTGTCTTGTCTTATCCCTATTAATATTATAAATGCGAAAGTAACTCTGTCTGTCTGTCTGTTCCGTTTTCACGTAAAAACTACTGGACCGATTTGGTTGAAACTCAGTATATATATATATATATATTTTCGATGCCGACAATGAACATAGGATACTTTTTATCCCGGAAAATGGGATAGTTTCCGGGATAAAAGTATATTTGTCTCTCTGTTTGTTATCCTTTTATGGAAAGACTATTGGGCCGATTTGGCTGATACTCGGTACATATGTAATTTGAATACCGAGGGTGGCCGAGGGATACTTTTCTTTCCGGATACTGGGATAGATTTATATACAGTTTATCTCGGAAACTAGGATAGGTTTTTTATTTGTGGTTTACCATTTTCATCATTTTGTTTATTTTGGTCAATTTGGTTGTTTAGGTAGTTTTGGTAGTTTTGTTTGGCAGTTTTGATAGTTGTGGTAGTTTTGGTAGTTGTGGTAGTTTTGGTAGCTGTGGTAGTTTTGGTTTGTAGATTTGGTAGTTATGGTAGTTTTGGTTGGTAGATTCGGTTGTTTTGGTAGTTGCGGTAGTTTTGATAGTTGTGGTAGTTTTGGTAGTTGTGGTAGTTTTGTTAGTTGTGGTAGTGTTGGTAGTTGTGGTAGTTTTGGTTTGTAGATTTGGTAGTTATGGTAGTTTTCGTTGGTAGATTTGGTAGATTCGGTTATTTTGGTAGTTGTGGTAGTTTTGGTTTGTATATTTGGTAGTTTTGGTTGGTCGATTTGATAGATTCGGTATAATTTGGTAGTTGTTGTAGTATTGATAGTTGTGGTAGTTTTAGTAGTTGTGGTAGTTTTGGTAGTTGTGGTAGTTTTGGTAGTTTTGGTTTGTAGATTTGGTAGTTTTGGTAATAGTGGTAGTATTGGTAGTTGAGGTAGTTTCGATAGTTGTGGTAGTTTTGGTAGTTGTGGTAGTTTTGGTAGTTTTGGTAGTTTTGGTAGTTGTGGTAGTTTTGGTAGTTGTGGTAGTTTTGTTAGTTGTGGTGGTTTTGGTTTTTGTGGTAGTTTTGATTAGTAGATTTGGTAATTGTGGTAGTTTAGGTAGTTGTGGTAGTTTTGGTTGGGGAATTTGGTAGTTTTAGTTGGTAGATTTGGTATATTCGGTTGTTGTGGTAGTTGTGGTAGTTTTGGTAGTTGTCGTAGTTTTGGTAGTTGTGGTAGTTTTGTTAGTTGTGGTGGTTTTGGTTGTTGTGGTAGTTTTAATTGGTAGATTTGGTAATTGTGGTAGTTTAGGTAGTTGTGGTAGTTTTGGTTGGGGAATTTGGTAGTTTTGGTTGGTAGATTTGGTATATTCGGTTGTTTTGGTAGTTGTGGTAGTTTTGATTGGTAGATTTGGTAACTGTGGTAGTTTAGGTAGTTGTGATAGTTTTGGTTGGTGGATTTGGTAGTTTTGGTTGGTAGATTTGGTAGTTTCGGCAGTTTTAGTACGTTTGGTAGTTTTGGTCGTTTGTGTAGTTTACACAATATTTAGTTATATAATTAAAACTAGAACGGGTTGAAATAGGATATTAAAGTTTGTATGGGGGTCCAATCATTTATCAAGTTTATAGATATAAAAATTCATAATCTTTAAAAAATGCGACTTTCACTCGATCTGTCTGTCTGAATACCGAAAATGGACATAGATACTATTCATCCCGGTAGATATAGTTTGCGATATAAAATGAAGTAAATCTTCCAAGGGCAAATAGCACCAACATAAAAATACAAGGTAATATATCCTGTATTGACGCCTGCTCTTAAAACAAGAGGTACGCACTAGAGTTTGACGCGCGGCGGAGCCGCGGGGTGGGCCTGTCTGCTGATCTCCTGCAATAAAAAAAAAATGAGGAAGTTAAATAAGCTTATTTAAAAAGGTTTTTAAATACAAGCTTTTGAGATCAGACAAGTAAAACAAGCCCTAACAAGACGGGCCTATCTTGTTTAGTACAGGAGTTCCTATGGCCACCTTCCGACTCCATCATCAGATCGGCTCCATCGTACGATATTATTGCATTGTCACGCGATAAACATATGCGAGCAAAATTTCAGCTCAATTGGAAACCGGGAAGTTGGTCAAATTTAACTTGCAAGATTGCTACATACATACATAGGTACATCCATTGCAAGTTAAATAAAAGTTTGTAAAAAAAGGGATATCAACCTTTCCTGCTTTTGGCACACAGTTTGTTTAGAAATCACGTAGTTCAAAGGACAAGGGCACTATATCAACAACTTTGGGACAACCTGGAGGATTGCAGGCAAGCCAAGATGGCAATGCCTCGAGTAGACTTGCGTTTCTCCAGGAATATCTTAAAGCTCAGCCGGCTGAGACTAGTTATCAGTGCAGCCACTGGACATGGCAATTTCAACAGACATCTTCCCAATATAGGTGTCACCGACAGCCCCCTGTGCAGAGCATACCTGAAGGCAGAAGAAACGGAGAGGAAAATGTGGAGAGGTGGCCCAATACAGGGCGAAGTATCCGGACGCCCCAGGTAGCCTCCGAGAAGTCTTCAGCAACGTCAAGAAGCTGGTGGACTTCATGGAGCAGCTGGGCTGAATGGAGTAAACCCTGTGGATGAGTCCACCTTCACATGCAAAATAGGCGCTTTGTCATCGAGTTGCGGAAACGCCTGCTCACAGAAGAAGAAGGGATATAAACACATTGGTTTTGCACCTGGTATTGCAAATATCGATAGATGACCGTAATCACTTAAGATTAGATAGGCCATCTGCTTGTTTGTCAGCTTTATAAAATAAGTTATAATAATAAATCACAATTCAAATCAATTATAGTAATAAACTTCAGGTCCACGTCCCATTGTTTAAAATAAGTTTTTTTTCCCTATTATTGAAACTATACAAATATACCACATGATTGTTTACTGTCAAGGTCATATAAAACCAACACCAAAACTCTCTTTCTTGTTTATATATTTTAATTAGAATAGATTCTCGTATTTTTTTTAGTTATAAACTGGCCACATGCCTTTCGCAAATTACGCCAAGGAGACCGACTTCGACGCGACTCGAAGCAACTTTAAATATCTTTTACAGGAAACCAGGCAATTTATAGAATGTTTTTAATAAATAATAAATTTCTACATTAACTTATTTGAGAAGTAGGGATAACTGAAAACTGCTTAAGACGGCAGAAATCAATATGATGATAGAAAAACAATATTTTAATAATAATGCCGCGGCACTCGATATTTTTAAAGCTTCATTCCAAAAAAACTATTCGCATAAATACATATTTAAACTTACCTGAATACGAAATGTGCAGTAATAATCCTTTATATACACTTTAATACGTCACAGCGTTATCAAGTTCAATATAACGTGAAAATATATCATAATTGCAACGATAAAATGGCTATGCCCTAGGGGATTGAATTTATCGACCAGAAATGGCTGTTGTAGTCTAAAGTCACGCATTAAACAAACAAATTATTGCATAATTGGGCCCTAAAATAGCATTAACACATAATTCTTAAAGAATAAAAGCTAAAAATTGGTTAATTTTTATCAAAAATGCACGATTTTCCAAGGAGAGTTTGACGTCTTGTTGTACGTATTTACGTCAACTCAAACGTCAATTTTTTTCTTTTTCTTATACCTCATCTAATGTTTATATTTCGCATGATAATAATATTTGGTAGGTATTAAAGTATTTGCTTTTTAATTCACTAAAGAAGAAAAACCATACTTAGCGTTATATACCATAATAAGCGTTAACTGCTTACTTTGGTTTTGAAAAACGATTGAAAAGTATACTTAACCCTTTTAGTAATGCGTGTTTCCACATTTGCTACCAGATGTCAGTATGCTTTTAAATTACCTATTGTCTGTATCACAGGAGCCACCGTTTATAATTCATATTGTTTTAGAATTAAAAATGTTTTATTTTAAAACATATAATTTAAAAGTAAACTACTAGAACGTTATACATTGGCTATATAAAACTATTAAGCGAAACCATTTATTTAATTAAACTTTTCTAATAAAATATGCTATATTTCACAATAGATGTCAGTATCAAGTAATAAAAATGATAACATACAATTTACCCAAGATGGCGCTGCTTTTTACTTTCTAATAACTTTCATCCAACGATTTCTTTCACAATTATATAATAACTTTTGAAATTAGATAATATTATGCATATAAAACCAAATGTAATATTAATGGGCTACGTCATTAATCTTAATAGTCGTGTATTGTGATAGAATGATTCAATTCTCTTGGCTCTGTTACAATTCTTAAAATAGTCACCGCTAGATCATCACCGCTAAGTTTCGCGTGTGATAATTCATAGTGAAAATAAATTAATTTAACAAATCATGCGGGAAATCGTACATTTGCAGGCTGGGCAGTGCGGCAATCAAATAGGATCTAAAGTAAGTTCAACAAAACATAATCCCTTTTCAAGTTATTTTTTTTTAATCTACACGTATTTTACTTCGATAGTAGGTACATAGCCTGACATACTCGTAGTCGAAATAATGACGCGTTAACTTTAATGTTAATTAAAATATTAATATCATTATATAAATACTAGGAAAATTATCGTAAATTTTAGTAGTAGGTATTTCATGAAAATTATTATTTTGGTTAATTGCTTACTATTTCGAGACCAGCTTTTTAAGTGGCCACACAGTCGGAGGGCTTTCGGGGTGGCAGCACATTGTGCTGGCGCTCCTAGCCCTCATCAGCTGGGCTACTGTCCCGTGCCTAGAAGGTTTAACATCAGGTAGGCGGTCGGTTGTCAAACAAAGCCAAATCTAAACATGTCGAACGAAAACAGAGAGGTAAGTAAGGTAAGTATTTATTAAAAATGGAGCCATTGTGAAAGCGTCACGTCATCTGTCCCGCTCAATAATATTATATTGGTTGGAAGCGTTAGGGTCAAGAGCCAGGAAGCTGGTCACCAATGACCGTCTTTTTAAAGCTCGACTTCAAAGTCATGAGTATAAACTCAAGTTCTAGAAAGGCGGTCATTTATCGGATATTGATTTTATCAATGTATTAATAAAATTAAAACTAAATAATTAAAACGAACAAGTTGGTGGTAGGCTAAATAAAGACTTTAACAATACTCATTGACACTTGACATCTTTGTCTTCCGTGATCACGGGTACTGAAAAGTGGCCAAAACGTCGGAAAAATAAAAATCAAATAAATTACCGCGCTTAAAACCGTTAAAACTTAGTTTTATTGACAATACTATTCCTTTTTTCTTAAGTTTTCGCGACTTGTATACATAATAAAACTACGTTTTAACGGTTTTAAGCGCGGTAATTTTATTTGATTATACATACATTGGGCAAACAAAGAGGAGCATAAAAACACGAGTAAAAGAACACATTGCTGACATGAAACACACAAGGTCTACGAAGTCTGCGATCAGTGAACACACGCTGGATAAACCCAACTACTACATCAGATTCGATAACCCACAAATCCTTGCGAAAGAGAATCGTTTCATACCTAGAATGATGCGTGAGGCTATTGATATCAAAAAACACTCAAATTTCAATAGAGAAGATGGTTGGCAAGTACCACCTGTTTGGGATCCAATCATCAAAACTATTAAGACCCAAACCCAGCAAAAACCAGCTGCCAGACCTCAAGATACTATGAGCTCTTTCTGCGTACAACGGAACACAAACCAACTTGACTGATAATAACTTTTATTTTTCCTTCCACCCATTTTAATATTATATAAAATTATTAGAGCTAGGCATGTTTGCTGAAGAGTTTCTTGCGCCGCTTCTTTTCTTCAAGCCATAACATGTTGCGAAACGGTAGTAAATTAGATTAGGCTCCCATAGAGTAAATAATAACCATAAACAAAATTAAAATTAAATAATTAAAATTAATAAGTTGGCGGTAGGGTAAATAAAAACTTTAACAATACTCATTGACACTTGACATCTTTGTCTTCCGTGATCACGGGTACTGAAAAATGGCCGAAACGTTGGAATAATAAAAATCAAATAAATTACATACATACATACATAACTTCACGCCAGTTCCCTTGTGGGGTAGGCACGAACAACAGAGTGCCATTTAGGCTTATTCTTACACACCTCACTTGCCTCTTTGACATTCATAACTCTTGTCATGCAAGCTCGTCTGTTCTTAAGGCTCCTGACATCACCTTCTGCTAGTACACGATCAATTTGATCATGGAAGCTGTGTCGTGGCCTTCCACGACTTCTGCATCCATCCACTTTTGCATTGTATATCTGTTTAGTCATTCTTTCATCATGCATTCTTTCCACATACCCGAACCACCGGAGCATTCCTTTCCTTACCTTCACCCCGACACTCTCTTTCAGATTAACTCTCTTTCTTACTTCGGTATTACGAACGCGGTTCGCGAGCGTCACTCCGCAGATTTTGCGCAGTGCTCGCATCTCGACCGCGTTTACTCTACTTTCATGCTCTCTCTTCCATACCCAACTCTCGCATCCATACGTGAGCGTAGGTACCAGCACCGCGTTGTGTATGGCGAGCTGGGCCTTCTGGCTGAGGTTCTTAGCGCCTAGAAGTTTACCTAACGTTCCATTCACACTATTCCCCAAATTCACTCTTCTTTCTATATCAGCGGTGTACCGTCCATCCCTGTTAAAAGCACATCCAAGATATACAAACTCATTCACTTGCTCTAGCATAACATCATCGACCATTATCCTTGCATTCGTTCTGGTTTCTTCTTTTTCAAACACCATAACCTTTGTTTTCTTCGCATTCAAATGTAAGCCTCTCGCCTGACAGTCCTCTTTCATCATTGTGACTAGTGTTTGCAGTTCTGATGGCGATTCGGCTAAAAGCACGGCATCAAATAAATTACCGCGCTTAAAACCGTTAAAATTTAGTTTTATTAACAATACTATTCTTTTTTCACGGTGTAGACATAATTAGTGGTGTGGGGTGACGTTAGTCAGATCTTGAAAAACCCTGCCTTCTTTACTGACTTTACGGGAGCTGCATACGTCTAATCATCGCAACGGACAACAAACTACTGGCTAACGCGGGAGCGCGCATAGTTGCTCTATCTCGCTCGTACATCATCCTTCTTGCTCTCATATCGTGCTATATATTGTACTAGCTGTACGACATGTTAATGTTACTTAAGGTTACCGTTCTGAAAATAAATTTTGCTGCCGCTGAAGGAGTCAACGCGAAGCCCGCGAAGGCCACCGGAAGCCGCTGAAAGCCCATGAGAGTTGCCGACCAGTTTTTTTTAAATTATTATTATTAACATATCTACGGACTCGAGTTCCGTACCTTTTTTTACTACTTAATTTCTATGAAAAATTTTAGAGTCCATACACGCTTATTATTTATTTTTGTTACTGTGTGTGACATTAATTTAGTGATTTATATGTTATGGTGTACCTTAAGATTAACTTATTATATTAATTTATCCAATTTTTAATACTAAACTTATACTAATGTAGAGTGTATCTGTTACATGCTGGTGTTGTGAGGAAGTGCATGTGCAGTGTTGGCCTTATATCTATACTTATATATAGTCCTATCTAGTGCCATGTGTGTTGGTTGCCGACCACTACGGCGGCTCCAAAACCCCAACACCTCAGAATAATAATTCTGTGAGCAAATGCTGGAGTAAACAGCCTAGGCTGGACACCCCCTATCGCTTTGCCACCCCAATCTCATAGGGGTCAGCGAAGTCGAAGAACTCGAGAAAAATAAATTTGTTCACATCAGCACTCGACACTTTGCCCGACTGGATGGCTACCACCCCTGATCTAGAGCATGCCGCCATAACAACTTTGAGTTGTGTTCCGGCATTAGTGACCAGGTTCCAGACTCACTTAAGAGAGCAGCAGCGCATTTGTAGCACCTTTGGTGTTGCAAATGTCCATAGGCGATGGTAACCGCTTTCCATCCAGTGGGCCGTCTGTCTGTCTGCTGAACTCCTGCAATAAAAAAAAAAAGTGTATACTACTCAACTGCCATCTGAAGTATATCGACTTACGCATCGTAGGTCCATGGGCCCAGGTGCCACGCACCCCTTGTCCCTTGTACACCCGGCTACAGACGGCCCTGTTTTCGAGGAAATGTTCAGAATGGTGCCTTCATCATCTACCACCGCACCGCTCGCCATCGGCTAGATGTTCAATTGGTCATCCCCACTTACTTAAGCCACTTTCCTCATGTACGCAGTTCTCAAGTATCAAGACTGTTTCTCTTGTGCATTGGGGATTTAGAATCACCGTTTCCCACAGCGCTACGATATGGGATTTGTTTAAAAAGGTGTCATAAAATTTCTTCGAGGCCGGCAGCGTATTGCTGACATCTATGGTGTTGTAAATGTCCATAGGCGACGGTAACCGCTTTCCATCAAGTGTACTCCAGTCAACGAAGCAAAAATAGGGGAAATAATTCGTGTGGAAGCGAATTTTGGCACAGCCGTAGAGGAAGGTGTCCTGAACAGCATACTAAAAGTACTGATGGGTAGAGGTGGAGCTAAGGGAGGGGGGGGGGAGGGGGGCACATAAAGGTCTTTTTTTCAGTTTTTTGTGAATAACTCAAAAAGTACAATCTACAGCAAAAAGTATCCTATGACTAAATTAATCTACATAAAATTCTCTACAATAAAGATTATATAGACTTTTCGCTGGGATCAATACTCAAGGAGATATGGAGGGGGGAAATGGGGATAATTTAAAAAAATCTAATTTTACTGTTAAAAATCAAGTTTCAATTATGAATGAACTATATTCAGTCTACGTATTAGTGAATTTAAAGCATCCAAGTGTAATCGTGTCCTTTATACAGGAGGAAGGAAGCAGAAGAGAAGGAGGTGGAAGACTCCAGTACATGGGACTTCAGACGGCACCGGCGCGGGGTGGGCTTGGGAGACGAGAATTCGCTTAGTAAATTGATGTAAACCACCACTGCACCGGCAAGTGCGCACCGATTAGTGAGATTGGATTTCTGTATTCTATATGCGAGAATACATATCGTCGTATTTGAGTAAAATATATTTGTAATAATATAATTTATATTCGTAATAATTTGAGTGCCTACAAGCAGTATAAGGATATACACAATTTCAACACCAGGCATTGTAATAGACTAATATTGCCATCCTTTAGATTACAAAAAGTACTGTCCTCTTTCTTGGGGGTTGGTATACGCTTCTTCAATAAGATTCCGAGTGAAATGTTAGATCTGCCTTTCACTAAATTTAAAATTAAATTAAAAAGCATCTTGCTAAAAAGGGGATACTACACTATTGAAGAATACTTAAATGACAAAAATTCATTTACATAGCACCTAGCTCCAACCTCTTATACTAAATTTTGTATAACGTTTTTATTTTTTTTAATCTTGCCATGCTTGTAAGGAATTTGTGGAGACATATTGCAGCATAACGTTTTAGCACGTCATGTCATTATTATAACTATAATATTATTTTTCTTTCCTTTTATTGTCTTGGTCTTATTGAGTATGCATTGTTTGCTACAACTCCATTAATTCTTCAAAAAGTGATTCTGTAACATACTTCTGTACAAAACTTATTTAAAAAAAGAACTTGCGATATAAATAGAATATGAAATATAAAGAGGAACAATATTTAGCTAGACGTGTTGCTGGGGAGTTTCTTGCCGCTTCTTCTCCTTTACAGCATCACACCTTGCGAAGCGGTGTACATAGAATAGGAAGTAAAAAAATATTTTTTAACTTACATGTAAGTACCTTCAAAAAGTTTTCTCCAGTGGAACTTATTTTGAATAAAAACTTGAATTTGAATTACTTAATTTTTAATGTGTAAGTCTGTGACCCAGCGAAAAGTCTATATAATCTTTATGGTAGAGAATTTTATGTAGATTAATTTAGTCATAGGATACTTTGTGCTGTAGATTGTACTTTTTGAGTTATTCACAAAAAAACTGAAAAAAAGGGACCTTTATACTTAGACTAGTGGGCCGCCTGCCTGTGCTGTCCCAATAAAAAAAAAACTTGAAAACTCCAAGGAAATACAGAACTGTGTAATGTAAATCCACTTTATAGTTGTTATGGGCTACTGATTTTTCTATCTGCTATAGATCTTTACGTAACCAATGATCTATTAATCAATGAAATCAATCAATCAATCAATCTAGATACTGTTTATTGTGTGTCAAATACCTTTTTTTTTATTTTGGCCAGGGGAAATCAGGCACTGGGGGGATGTTCGCGACCGGTGTGAGTGTGTGGGATTCGCCAGTTAGGGATACCCACTAAAACCCCTGGGTGTTCCGTCCTGCGCCTTATGCCAGGGCTACGGGTAAATGAGCTGCCCGACTCCGCAGTGCCCTGGCAGGCGTGGGCCCCACTCACTGGGCCTCTTCCTATGCCAGGGGACGTGTCCCCCGGCTACTTCTTAGTCAATTCCGTGCGTGGGGCGGTCTGTAACGCGCCCCACGGGAAGAGAGATGAGCGCGCGCGGAACACTCGCGCTCTCATCTCGACGGCATGTGCGGGTGAGTGAGAACCCCTATACCCCAAGGGGCCCCACCCGCGCCGCCCGCTTACGGTGGCCGAAGGTCGAGCTCGGACCTCCGGCGTCGGCGCGTCCTTCTTTGGCGGGAGCGGAGCAAGGACGTACGCTCACGCTCCCGCTCCGCCTCCTCCTTCGCAAACATGACGTGCTCGCAGAAGGAGGAGACGGCGTCCCATCCGGTGCGGCTCCCGACCATGGAGCGAACCATAAATACTATAGAATTTATTAGAACTATAGCAACACGTATAACACAGGTACAAATATAACTGAACACAATCAGTTCAAACGTAATGCGCGATTCAATAACACGCGCAAAGTTCGTCACTATATAGGTTATCGAATGTACACAAGTCTCGCCTTGATCGTGGTTCTCGCTAGACTGCCGATCTCTCCATTGGGTCATTGATTTATAATGCACCGACGCAATATGTCCACCTGGCAAGCGTCGACGCAATTTCCCAGAAAACGTAATCCGCACACCTGCGTAATTATGCCTGCGAACGGCCATAAACGGGTATAATACGCAATAGCCTGTTTTCTGCTTACAAATTTTAAACACAAAGTAAACAAAAGAAGATAGTCATAAAACAGTTTCAATGTTATTAGCTCAAACGCCGCGGCAGGTAATAAATGTGCTTTGTGTACAGGTAAGCAGGTGGCCCAACTTGTAACAATATTGTAATCAACCTGGAAAAAAAATAGAAATAAAAACTTAAAAAATATCTATATGTCTACATCTTTTAATATTACCTACCTTTTTTATTCATTCAACAGTTTTGGGAGATAATCTCAGACGAGCATGGCATCGACACGACCGGGATTTACCAGGGCAACAGCGACCTGCAGCTGGAGAGGATCGAGGTCTACTATAACGAGGCTTCCGATGGTATTTTTTTTATATATTAACAATCAACGAACAAACAGACATATTTTGCTAGTATAATAAAAGTTAAGATGAAGTCGGTTATGTTTTTATCAAAAAATAAAATTGGCACTGCTCCGTAATGCATGTATGTATGTATGTGAATATGAGTGTATGTATGTAAAAATAAGTGCATGTATGTGAATATGAGTGTATGTGTATAAATATGAGTGCTTGTATGTGAATATGAGTGTATGTATGTAAATATGAGTGCATGTATGTGAATATGAGTGCATGTATGTAAATATGAGTGCATGTATGTAAATATGAGTGCATGTATGTGAATATGAGTGCATGTATGAGAATATGAATGTATGTATGTGAATATGTATTGTATGTTCATTTAATTAGTTAAATTTCGCATTTTAATGACTGTAAGTTAAGTTTATGCAAAGTAATATATTTTCCTGAAATAAATATATAAATAACTAGCAGTTCCGGCAGACATTGTCCTCCACTGAACAAATAAAAATCTAGAACTCGATTCCAACGCCATCTACCGGGTCTAATTGTGAATCTAAACCATCCCCGGACCCACTCAAACACTATTTATTTACACCTTGCGTTACATTATTGAAGTTTTAGTAGGGATTCCTAATTTTGTCTAGTAATAAATATAGCCTATATACATCTGGGATAATGTAGCATTGTAATGGTGAAAGGATTTTTGAAATCGGTCCAGTAGTTTTTGAGTTTATTCGTTACAAACATACAAAAATACAAATCCCTCCTCTTTATAATATTAGTATAGAACAAAAATTTTAAATTACACAAAAGAACGGCCCTCGCCGACTCGCACAGTGCCATTTGTTCTTCATTAATTTTTTATATATTTCTAGGTAAACGTTTCGTTCCAAGAGCTGTGCTGGTAGACCTGGAGCCAGGTACAATGGATGCTATCAGATCTTCTACATATGGACAGCTTTTCCGGCCTGACAACTATGTTTTTGGGCAAAGCGGCGCTGGTAAGTCTACCACACATTCCTGCGCTTTGTGTCTTGAAGATTGTTCCTACTTTGTGTTTATTAATCATTTTCAACAGATGGCGCTAGTTTGCTGTACTTTTATGTAATCTTAATATATATAAATTACGTGTCACGTTGCTTGTCCGCGATGGACTCCTAAACTACTTGACCGATTTTAATCAAATTTGACTTGAAAGACAGGATAGCTTACATTTGGACCCGGTAGGTGGCGCTGCAGTCGGGTTCTAAATTTTATTTCTTCAGGGCAGAACAACGTCTGCCGGGACAGCTAGTTAGTTTATAAAATGATATTTTAGTAATAGATAACACATCTAGACATTAATATCTATTTATAATATTATAAAATTCTAAACATGCCGTGTCCGTAAAGCAAAAACTGTTTTTGCTGTCGCCCAACGGACACCGCATCGAGATTGGCCCAATAGTTTTTACGTGAGTCCCGAGCAAACAGACAAGAAATGTAAAATGTATAAATGTAATCGTTTATATAGATGCGAGCACTGCGCAAAATCTGCGGAGTGACGCTCGCGGACCGCGTTCGTAATACCGAAGTAAGAAAGGGAGTTGCTCTGAAAGAGAGTGTCTGGGTGAAGGTAAGGAAAGGAATGCGTGATGAAAGAATGACTAAACAGATATACAATGCAAAAGTGGATGGATGCAGAAGTCGTGGAAGGCCACGACACACCTTCCATGATCAAATTGATCGTGTACTAGCAGAAGGTGATGTCAGGAGCCTTAAGAACAGACGAGCTTGCATGACAAGAGTTATGAATGCCAAAGAGGCAAGTGAGGTGTGTAAGAATAAGCATAAATGGCACTCTGTTGTTCGTGCCTACCCCGCAAGGAAACTGGCGTGAAGTTATGTATGTATGTACAATGCAAAAGTGGATGGATGCAGAAGTCGTGGAAGGCCACGACACACCTTCCATGATCAAATTGATCGTGTACTAGCAGAAGGTGATGTCAGGAGCCTTAAGAACAGACGAGCTTGCATGACAAGAGTTATGAATGCCAAAGAGGCAAGTGAGGTGTGTAAGAATAAGCCTAAATGGCACTCTGTTGTTCGTGCCTACCCCGCAAGGGAACTGGTGTGAAGTTATGTATGTATGTATGTATGTAAACACGGCATGTTTAGAATTTTATAATATTATAGACTACATTAATATGTGACCTTGTGGGTGTTCAAAATTTGTTAATTTAATTTGATACTACGTGATATTTTCATTTGTCACCTCTTTATTAGCACCGAGTTTTGATTTTTTTTAACAGCACGAGGTCAGCAGACAGGCTGACGGCCCACTTGATGGAAAGCGGTTACCATCGCCTATGGACATTTGGAACACCAAAGGTGCTACAAATGCGCTGCTGCTCTCTTAAGGGAGACTGCAACGTGGTCACTAATGCCGGAACACAACTCTAGGTTCTTATGGCGACATACTTTAGAGCAGGGGTGGTAGCTATCCAGTCGGGCAAATGCCCTACCACCTGGCTGTGGGTGGTTTTGTCGCCTCTTGTTCCTGCACGGATAAAGAGGGTTGCATAATTGAGCCGCTTTCGTAGATTTTTTTATTTATTTTGAAATTATATATACTTTTCAATGCAGGTAACAACTGGGCCAAGGGTCACTACACAGAAGGTGCTGAGCTGGTCGATTCCGTGATGGACGTCGTCAGAAAGGAATCCGAGACTTGCGACTGCTTGCAAGGTACTGTACTTCTTTAAATTGATCTTTACTTTCTTAGGTTTCTAGAAAAAAAGACAGATTTTATTTGAAAACATAGCGACGTAATTACATTCCTTATACATTATTATACAAAGAGCATATTCGGAGAATTTGTACGCCGCATTTTCAGCAAACAAGGTTTGCACTCAGCATATTGCTGTGCCGGAATTATATCCGACACAACGCTGATTTTCAGTACAAACCTTCCTTTTGGCGTAAGACCAAAAGAACCAAATTTTGTTAAATCATAAATAATAATAATATAAATAATAATTACCCGCAGGGGGCTTTGTGGCGAAGCCTTAGGTGAGTAGCGACACCTCGTACCTGACTCCGGGGGCCAAGGCAAGGCCCCGGCCTCCGTGGTTGCCTTAGCCAGCCGGCACGGAGTGGGGATCGCTAGAGCTAAGACTCAAGCTCCAGGGGTGGAAGTTATAAATGGCATCACGTCAGAAGTAGCTACGGTGAACCTGCAGCCCACCTCTCTACACCCCTTAGACACTCACACCCATGTTGCCCCTGTCTTTATGGCATGTCTAGGGGCCCATGCAGGGAGTGGTGAGTCACCGTCTGCCCATTTTTCCATGTTCCCTGAACATTGCGATGGGCAGGCGCCATAGTCCTTGATATGTAACTCCACTAGCAGTTCGTCCCAATATCCCGGTACCTTTTGTTCTCATACATACATACATACATACATAACTTCACGCCAGTTCCCTTGCGGGGTAGGCACGAACAACAGAGCGCCATTTAGGCCCATTCTTACACACCTCACTTGCTTCTTTGACATTCATAACTCTTGTCATACACACTCGTCTGTTCTTAAGGCTCCTGACATCACCCTCCGCTAGTACATGATCAATTTAATCATGGAAGGTGTGTCGTGGCCTTCCACGACTTCTGCATCCATCCACTTTTGCATTGTATATCTGTTTAGTCATTCTTTCATCATGCATTCTTTCCACATGCCCGAACCACCGGAGCATTCCTTTCCTTACCTTCACCCCGACACTCTCTTTCAGACAAACTCTCTTTTGTTCTCATCCCCTACAATACTCCTACACTTACCGGGGCTTGTCCTTGGGTGCATTACTATATGGTGTAGGGATAATCGCCGGTCAGTGTCACGCCACATTTACATTAAAAATTGTCAAGGGGCCTCTACGTGTTGGCCTTCCCGTGGCCCCACACAAGCCCTCCAAAAGTCCGGGCCATTTCTATGACCCGTGGTCTTGAAAGACATACAATATAAATAATATAAACCCGCAGGGGGGCTTTGTGGCGAAGCCTTAGGTGAGTAGCGACAGTCAGTGACGCAGCACACAGAATGTGGTATTACTCGGCAATCACTCAATCGTATTGTATTCGAATATATGATTCGATACAAGTTGTTACACGGGTATTTATTTTAACTAGTGGTCGCCCAGTGGTCGAAATTCGACCATAATTAATTTAAATTACAAGTTTGAACAATATTCAAGGTTCTGTTGTCAAAGACTATACTTCTATAATCACAGATTTCGCCGAGGCTACACTGTTAATTTGACTCTAACAATAAACAAAAGAGTATATATGTGTGTGTCAAATACATGGTAGTGTGTGTAATGTTGTTTTTATTGTTATGCATAACTTAAAAAAAAAATATTAGCATTCTGCACTCCTCTATATAAACTATAATTGTGCGAAATTTCATACTCCTCCGTTCGCGCAATTTACGTAAAAAGGAGTACAAAGTTTTTGCTTCACGTATTAATATAATGATATTAAAGTTAATTTTCAACATACTTGCTCATAAAGTGGCTCTATGGTCACCGCAATTAGGCACAGAATGACACCCATTATCAAACTGTGAGTAAAAACATTACATAACTCACTAGTGAGTTATAGATTATTTTTTTAATTTTATTGGTTGAGTTGCTTTGTTCTTAAAAAAGTTTTTATTAAAAAAAAAAAGATCGTGTTCTATAGAACAAATAAATTAATGTTCCTATTGCTTGCTCATTTCATGCAACTTCTTATTTAAATAGATAATTTTAACTCGTACGTGTTTAATAAATAAAACTTTCACTCATATATAACTTTTTTTTATCTACTAAATAAAATGAGTTTTTGTTGTTATTTTATTCACAAGTGTGTTGAAAAACGTCGTATGATACACGTGTGTATTGATGATTACCGTTTTTTTTTTTTTTTTTGGACTTGACTTTATGTTGTTGGTCCGTGCTACAACGAAAATTCTTATTTGGTATATCAAAATAACTTAATTCATTCGGCAACGGGATGTCAGCAGGGCGACCCTCTCGGGCCAGCCATTTTTTCACTTGCCATCCACCCTATCATTAAACAATTAAATTCTAAATTCAACGTGTGGTATCTCGACAATGGGACCTTAGGAGGTAATATAGATGCAGTGAAAAAGGATCTAAATTTTTTAATAGAAGAGTTTGGAAAAATAGGTTTATCTTTAAATTTTTCCAAATGCGAACTTTTTCTTGCCTGTTCGACGAAAAATAACATAAGCACTATTTCCGCTTTTACAGATTTGGCCCCCAATCTAAAAATTGTTAATAAAAATAATTTAAACCTCCTTGGGTCTCCCATCTTTGATGAATCCTTCTCATCTTTCGTAGAAGACAAAATTGTCAATTTTCAGTCAAAATTGTCAAATTTAAAACAATTAAACACACATAGTGCTTATTTTATTATCAGGCACTGCGTTTTCACTCCCAACTTTACGTATGTATTGCGTTGTTCCCCCCTTTGGAGACATTCCAGTATTTTAAACAATTTAGACAATATTATTCGGCAAACATTAACTTCCATCTTAAATATTTCTTTAGATGATCGATCGTGGACCCAAGCTTCCTTACCGATACGGCTAGGTGGCTTGGGGATACGCAAAATTTCCGACGTAGCACTACCTGCCTTTCTGTCCTCAGTCCATAGTACTGTGGACCTCATCGGTAATATAATAAATCCATCACTCAGTGATTTTGAGGTCCCATATTTGACTGAGGCCAGAAATGCCTGGTCTTTGGCTTGCCCGAATGAAAATTTTCCTTTAGATCCAAAGATGCAGAGGCTGTGGGATGGGCAACTCAGTAAGTCGGTGTATGACAATCTCATGTCATCTTGCACCGGCGAAACTAACCGTGCTCGCCTCCTAGCTGTTTCTAACTGGGAGTCTGGTCTGTGGCTTCAGAGTCTGCCCTCGGCGAATCTAGGTACACTCCTGGATGATACTACATTCAGGATTGCTGCCTGCATTCGCCTGGGGGCAGACATCGTAGTCCCACATCGTTGTCGGTGCGGAGATAAAGTTGATAGACTTGGTCATCATGGCTTGTCGTGTTTGAGGAGTGCTGGTAGAACTTCACGACATGCGGCAATCAACGATATCATCCGCCGGTCTCTTGTCACCGTCGGGGTACCTGCTGTTCTTGAACCGAACGGACTGTGCCGCGACGATGGCAAGCGACCAGACGGAATGTCGTTGGTACCTTGGAAGATGGGACGCCCCTTAGTATGGGACGCAACTTGTGTCGATACGTTAGCGGCTTCCCATCTTCCAAATACAGCCGTCACTGCCGGAGGAGCTGCCACACTTCAAGAAACCCTGAAACGCCGCAAATATGCATCCATCGGTGACGGATACATATTTGTGGCTTTTGGGGTTGAGACTTTGGGGCCATGGGGACGTGAGGCTCATCAACTTTATCGAGACCTTTCAAGGCGATTGAAAGAAGTCTCGCGTGACCAAAGGGCTGGCCTATATTTAGGGCAACGTATTAGCGTTGCCATACAACGCGGGAATGCGGCCAGCATTTTGGGAACGCTCCCCACCGAGAGCGATCTGGACTACATCTTTTACTTGTAAATATGTATATAATAGTAGTTACCCTTTATATGTAATAACTTTGTATTGTACATAGCATTAGTTCTACCTACAAATTATAAAATATTATATTTATAACGATATATTTATCCGTGCAGGAACGGAGAAAGAATACAATTTCCTGCGGGCCGGGCTAAGAGGCGACAAAACAACCCACAGCCAGTGAGTCGCATTTTTTTAAAGATTATGAATTTTTATATCTATAAACTTGATAAATAACCGCTTTCCATTGCCGTCCCCCATAGCAATAAAAAAACTTTAATACTCTTTATTATTTCAACCCGTTCTAGTTTTATTTAAGAGCATATAACTATTGTAATATTGTGTAAACTACACAAACGACCAAAACTACCAAACGTACTAAAACTACCGACCACAACTATCAAAACTACCACAACTACCACAACTATCAAAACTACCAAAACTACTACAACTACCAAAACTACCACAACTACAAAAACTACCAAAACTACCACAACTCTCAAAACTACCAAAACTACCACAACTACCAAAACTACCACAACTATCAAAACTACCAAAACTACCACAACTACCAAAACTACCACAACTATCAAAACTACCACAACTATAAAAACTACCAAAACTACCACAACTACCAAAACTTCCACAACTATCAAAACTACCACAACTATCAAAACTACCACAACTATCAAAACTACCACAACTATAAAAACTACCAAAACTACCACAACTCTCAAAACTACCAAAACTGCCACAACTACCACAACTATCAAAACTACCACAACTATCAAAACTACCACAACTATCAAAACTACCAAAACTACCACAACTATCAAAACTACCACAACTGTCAAAACTACCACAACTATCAAAACTACCGCAACTACCAAAACAACCGAATATACCAAATCGACCAACCAAAACTACCAAATCTACAAACCAAAACTACCACAACTATCAAAACTACCACAACTACCAAAATAACCAAATCTACCATAACTATCAAATCTACAAACCAAAACTACCATAACTATCAAATCTACAAACCAAAACTACCACAACTACCTAAACTACCACAATTACTAAATCTACCAATCTGAAAACTACCACAACTACCAAATCTACCGAAACTCCCAAATCTACAAAACAAAACTACCAAAACTACTACAGCTACCAAAACTACCAAAACTATCACGACTACCAAAACAACCGAAACTACCAAAACTACCAGCATAAACTACCGAAAATAGCAAAACTACCAACCAAAACTACCACAACTACCAAAACAACTAAACTAAACAAAACTACCTAAACGACCAAAATAAACAAAATGACGAAAATGGCCAACCACAAATAAAAATCTATCCTAGTTTCCGGGATAAACTTTACATAAATCTATCCCAAAATCTATCCCAGTATCCGGGATGAAAAGTATCCCTTGGCCACTCTCGGTATTCAAATTACATATGTACCGAGTATCAGCCAAATCGGTCCAATAGTCTTTCCATAAAAGGATAACAAACAGAGAGACAAATATACTTTTATCCCGGAAACTATCCCATTTTCCGGGATAAAAAGTATCCTATGTTCATTCTCGGCATCGAAAATATATATATACTGAGTTTCAGCCAAATCGGTCCAGTAGTTTGTACGTGAAAACGGAACAGACAGACAGACAGACAGAGTTACTTTCGCATTTATAATATTAATAGGGATATATAAAATGTGACGTCACGAAATTTAGAATCCTGTCACCCCTTGTTACACTTTGTTACACTTGCTGCTGTGAACTTCATACGTATGTTAGTATGTAACGGAATCTTTCAAGTTAAATTTGATCGACTTCCCGGTTTCCGATTGAGCTGAAATTTCGCACGTGCGTGTATATTGCGTGACAATGCAATAATTTGGTACCATGGAGCTGATCTGATGATGGAGTCGGAAGGTGGCCACAGGAACTCCTGTACTAAACAAGATAGAGCCGTCGTGTTTGGGCTCGTTTTACTTGTCTTGGCTAGCACTCTGCTGCTACATGATATGCAGGATCTCAGAAGCTTGTATTTAAAAACCTTTTTAAAAAGGCTTATTTTTACATAACGTTCCATTTTATTATAAGAGTGTATTTAATTCTTTTTTCAAAGTTTCCACGGAGAAGGGAATTAAATCACTAAATAAATAATAGTTTAAAAAAAAGTAAAAAAAATACGCTTTTATAGAAAATCCAACTAAAAAATAGAAAATAAATTTTAATATTATTTATATTAAAGCGTATTTTTTTAGTTTTTTTTTTTAACTATTATTTTTGTTTACACAAGTGGGAATATGAATTTAGTTTGCGTTGTGCGCGTCACAATAGGACTGTAGCTCTTTCGCTAATTCAAAATATATATTTGCGCTGTCTACTTAGGCTTCCAGCTAACTCATTCCCTCGGCGGTGGCACGGGATCTGGCCTGGGTACGTTGCTTCTAAGCAAGCTGCGAGAGGAATACCCAGACAGGATCGTCAACACCTTCAGCGTCATGCCTTCACCTAAGGTTAGAGCCTTTTGTTAACATGTTTACAGCTAACAGTGCTTCGTTCGCGTTGGCATCGACATCTTTGCACATATAGACCTAGATCCAGCTGCAAGATTACTGCATGCATTATGTCATTTAATTAAAATCTAGTGTTTATATATACTTATATATGGGGGAG
This sequence comes from Dendrolimus kikuchii, assembly GCA_019925095.2. Taxonomy (NCBI): domain Eukaryota; kingdom Metazoa; phylum Arthropoda; class Insecta; order Lepidoptera; family Lasiocampidae; genus Dendrolimus; species Dendrolimus kikuchii. Next base: position 38,957,065 of record CM034387.1, read on the forward strand.
TATATTTTTGCTAGGTTGCCTATAAAAATGTGGCTGCTAGTATTTTTAATTAAAATAATACTAGTTTGATATTTTGGGAAAAAGTTAATTTATTGTTTTTAAAATAAAATATATATAAAGTTAAAGCTATTTTTTTCTGTGTATGATGGAATAGGGTTGCTCATGTAAAAGTGGCCGCAAATAGGGGTTGCCGACTTTTAAAGATAGCGCGCTACGAGGGACTGTTAAACTTGACTATATTTTAATTTAAGACGGCCTCTGTGGTTGAGCGGGCTAAGCCTTTGCCGGCGTACCTCACTGCAACGCAGAGGTTCCAGGTTCGATTCCTGGTATAGTAAATTTCTTAAACGTATTTTCTCCGTTATTTACTATGGTCTGGGTGTCTGGGATCGGCCCCAGAGTAGTCCCTTGTATATTACCTATAACACAAGCGTAACTTGCTTAATTTGGGGATGTACAATATGTGTGTTTGTCTGCCGATTATAAAAAAAAATAATTTCACTTAAATTAAGGGTTGAGTATAAATAAAAAAGGCACGGAGTGAACTGTAAACAGCGTGTATTGCTCTCAACGGTTGGAGGCGGAAGAGAGGATGGGATACAAAGAAGATGGGACAATGGATAGGGTTTTTGGTGTTCCTTGTACAGAATCAGTGTTGCAAGTAAACTAAATACTGTGAATGTTGGGTAATCCAACAGGGAAGTAATGCGTTAACTCTCTTTCATACCATAGCTGGGCACCGTTAACCAAATACTTAACTTCGTTAATCGCTAATCCGTTACTGAAAAAGTTAACTTCGTTAAAAGTTAAAGCGTTACATTTTAGAAAATTTAACGCAGGTTAACGTTAATCGTTAATCCGTTAACACGTGATAAAAATTGCATCTTCTTATAAAAACTGTTGATTCTGGAAGTTAACAGGTTAGAAAAAAAAGACGGGTATAATTATTACAGTGTTTAATGTTGACAAACAATGTTTTTTCATTCATTTGATTTAAGGTTTAGAATTTATTTTATTAAGATAGGATAGTTGCGTTCTGGACGAAACACTAATTAGACGAACAAATTTTAAGACGATTTGATTATAATAAATAAAAAAATAAAAATAAAAATGTATTTATTTCAATAAGTCCATACATGTAAGTTGCCGGGGCTTCCCAGAAAGTAATCAGATGATACTTGTGTTGGGAAACCTCGCTCTTCCTATGTTTCATCAATTTTAAGACTATCAATTCGCTGAATTACAGAGAGTACTTTTACAAATATTTAAAGAAAATAAAAAAAGAGATAAATAGATGGGTTTCTAATGGTTGTGTCCTTTCTAATTGGTCATTATAATATAATGACCAATTACATTGACCACTTACATCTTAGACGAAACGATACTAACCCGTCCAATTTATCTGTCAATTTAGCCATCTGGCTTAATATGAATATTCCCCTTCATGAACATTAATATGTTGAAGTTCTCGTCGGAAAGCCAGGCTCGTTTCGGCTGTAGTATATCCTTGCCCGTGGAGAAAAGACGTTCAACTGCAGCGCTTGAGGGTATACTTACTTACTTACTCCGCTGGCTCAACGACCCAAAGTGGGTCTTGGCCTCCGAAATGAGTGCATGCCACTTTTCTCGGTCCTGTGCGGTTTCTTGCCAATTACTGGCTCCTAGCTCCGACAGATCCGCCTCTACTCTGTCCTTCCAGCGATATTTAGGACGGCCGACCGGACGCCGACCTACCAGCCGTCCCTAATATGCTTTCCTCACGCTGCGATCCTCTCCCATCTGTTCTACGTGACCGAGCCAGCGGAGGCGGTGAGCTTTTATTTCTCCTATTGTGTTAGGCTCGGCCACGAGATTCTCAATTTTGAGGTTACTTCGGACCCTCCAGCTACCATCCTCTCTTTTTGTTGGACCCAGGATCTTACGGAGAACCTTCCTTTCACTACTAAAAGCTGGTTCTCCTCCTTGAGGGTAGGCGTCCAAGCTTCGCACCCATACATCAGGATGGGCCGTATGATGGGGGTATAGCAGTATTATATTTAAACAGATTTCCTAATATCTGTTCCCCGAGGAATGTCGCATCATTTAACGAGTCTTTCGACTTTATGTCTAGCCACATTTTGACGAGACTTTGAGCTTTGCTCTTTAAAGATTTGTTGCTGGATTAACGATTAACGGACTTTGGGAAATTTAACGGAAGTTAACAAGTCCGTTAACATATTTTTAAGTTAATTTAAAAGTTAATCCGCTGCTCGAAATGTTAACTTCGTTAATTAACGATTAACTGATTAACGAGTTAACGCCCAGCTATGTCTTTCACTATAATTTATCTTTAACAGCTGGCAACCTCCATTTGCGGACACTTCTATGACTTTTCAGGTATCGGATACAGTGGTAGAGCCGTACAACGCGACGCTGTCTGTCCATCAGCTAGTGGAAAATACCGACGAAACCTTCTGCATTGACAACGAGGCGCTTTACGACATTTGCTTCAGGACTTTGAGACTCGCTTCACCGACTTACGGGGACCTCAACCATTTGGTCTCGGTGAGTGTGTTACGATACTTAGCGACAGTGGAGACGCGATCAACCGGACTGATTTGAATGATCGTAAATCCGGATGTATGAATGTGGGATTCTGAATATTTCTGAACGTATGACTGGTATTGCATAGTTTTTCAGTCGTTTCCGAACGATATGTAGGATGTTATAATTATATGTTACAATTATAAATTATTTCTTTTTATAAATTATACATATTTATTTATGTACATATCGACTGTTATATATTCTGTCTGTATTATTATATCTATATAATTCCTACATGTACCTATATAATATGAATATATTTAATTACCTTTTATAATAATCACATATTTTCATATAAATTTATTTCTTATGTATTGTATATAATATATCGGGGTGTCGGGGTGAAGGTAAGGAAAGGAATGCTCCGGTGGTTCGGGCATGTGGAAAGAATGCATGATGAAAGAATGACTAAACAGATATACAATGCAAAAGTGGACGGATGCAGAAGTCGTGGAAGGCCACGACACACCTTCCGTGATCAAATCGATCGTGTACTAGTAGAAGGTGATGTCAGGAGCCTTGAGAACAGACGAGCGTGCATGACAAGAGCTATGAATGTCAAAGAAGCGAGTGAGGTGTGTAAGAATAAGCCTGAATGGCGCTCTGTTGTTCGTGCCTACCCCGCAAGGGAACTGGCGTGAAGTTTTGTATGTATGTATGTATGTATGTAAAACAACCGGTATTTTCGTTACTCGTCCAACGTGGACAAAGTCGCGGGTAAATGCTAGTCTGATGATAGTTCTTTATTTGCACCTAATAGCTGACGATGTCAGGGGTGACCACCTGCCTCCGTTTCCCTGGTCAGCTCAACGCTGACCTTCGGAAGCTCGCAGTCAACATGGTACCCTTCCCAAGGCTCCACTTCTTCATGCCAGGTAAGATAGACATTTAGATGACACTATTGACGTCTAGTATACTAGCTGCGCCCGCGGTCACACCCGCCTGATGATGGAAAACCGTTGTATTATGGATAATTCACAGTATACCTTCATCCGCGTAGTATTTATTATTCCTTTTTATTTATTGCAGGAGATCAGCAGACAGGCAAATGGCCCACTTGATGGAAAGCGGTTACCATCGCCTATGGACATTTGCAACATCAAAGGTGCTACAAATGCGCTGCTGCTCTCTTAAGGGAGACTGGAACCTGGTTACTGATGCCGAAACACAACTCGAAGGTTGTTATGGCGACATACTTTAGACCAGGGGTGGTAGTCCTACCACCTGGCTGTGGGTTGTTAAGTCGCCTCTTACGACAAGCAGCCCCAACGCAGGAAATTGTATTCTTTCTCCGTTCCTGCACGGATGTTTAATAATTTAAAGCTGTTTAATTAATTAAAGTTTTTTTAATTGTCCCACGGGAACTCTTAAATTTTTCGGGATCAAAAGTATCTTGTATGTTGACTAGGGATATAAGCTAGCACCATACAAAATTTCATTTAAATCGGTCCAGTGGTTTCGGAGATTAGCCGATACAAACAGAGAAACAAAAAGTTTGAAAAAATCTAAATTAGTTCTATTTCACTTCTAACATCCTCCTGACTTGGTTTTTAGCATTTTTTTTTTCATTGTACAGAAATTCGAGCTCTATAGTTTTATTATATATATCGATAGTCTATGTGTTATTCTGATGTGTAAGCTATATTATTGTAAAGTTTCATCAAAATCCATTCAGTAGTTTTTGCGTAAAAGACTAACAAACATACATCCATACATCCTTACAAGCTTTCGCGTTTATAATGTTTATATGGATGTATGTTTGTACACAAGTAATGAAACACACACAAACTCGGATGTACTGTAGTTTTTTGTTTATTAATCAAGGTTAGGGTATAATTATGTGACATTGACGGCCTCTGTGGTTGAGCGGGCTAAGCCTTTGCTGGCGTACCTCACTGCAATGCAGAGGTTCCGGGTTCGATTCCTGGTATAGTAAATTTCGGAAACGTATTTTCTCCGTTATTTACTATGGTCTGGGTGTCTGGGATCGGCCACAGAGTAGTCCGTTGTATATTACCCATAACACAAGCGTAACTTGCTTAATTTGGGGATATACAATGTGTGTGTTTGTCTGTCGATTATTATTATTATTATTTTGACTTTTTCGGGATATATTTTTAAATGGAGTGTACATACAGCGCGTAATGTACACGCTTATTGTTTATTTTTGTTAGTGTATGTGACATTATATGTAGTAATTTTTCTGTTTTGTTGTACCTTAAGAATAACTTATTATATTAATTTATTCTAATTTTAATACTAAACTCATACTAATGTAGAGTGTATCTGTTACATGCTGGTGTTGTGAGGAAGTGCATATGCAGTGTTGGCCTTATATCTATACTTATATATAGTCGTATCTAGTGCCATGTGTGTTGTTTTTTTTCTTTTCTGTGCCTGGGTTATTAATCTTTAGGCTCTTTGTGTGTCTTGGTTTGTTTGTGGAGTGTGCGTGTAATGCAATGCGATGATAGTGCGCGTAGGTTTAAGTATGTGTGTAAGTTTTATTGTTAGTTATGTTTTTGTGGCTTTAGTTGTTGTTGCCACTATGGTTTGCAGGTTAGTAGGGAGTCTACTCGTCCAAATCGTCCGTATGAAGTCACCTGGTGCACTAGCGCCAGACAGGTACTGGAAGTGTCGCAGGAATTGGGATGGCTTCCGATCGCCTAGTTCAGCATGCGTCAGCAACTGCTTGATCTTGCGCTCTTGTGATGCGGAAAGTCTCCTGATAAGCTCTGCTTTTAATTTATCGTACCTTCCAATAGCTGGTGGTGAAACAATGATATCCCGTACTTCGGAAGTATGTTGCGGCTCCAATTGGGATAGCACGTAGTAATTTTTCGTATTGTCAGTAGTGATATTTGAGAGCGTAAACTGACCTTCCAATTGGGCAAACCATAGTTCGGGGTCGGCCGAGTTGAATGCGGGACTTCTCACTGCTACTCTGCATGACTCCATCGAGGTAGGCATATCAGTCCGAGCACCGGCGGCAAGTCCTTGTCCGTCTCCGTCGTTCTTTTCTAAGGATCACCAGTGAAGTGTCTACGTATGTCGACAGGGTACTTCACGTCAGTTCCGAACACTTATTATTTTGGAGTCTCTTCTGTGCCTGGGTTATTAATTTTTAGGCTCTTTGTGTGTCTTGGTTTGTTTGTATATGTACGCAGTTTGCGTAGTTTTGCTTGCCGACTCATTCGATGAGCGGTCGATTAGGTGCGAACCATGCGCGCAGCTGGCGGCGCAGTTCGCTCATTACGCCGGATCGCTACTACTTTTGATTCATATGGTGGACATATTATCGGTGCAGGAACGGAGAAAGAATATAATTTCCTGGATGGCTACCAACCCTGGTCTAAAGTATGTCGCCATAACAACCTTGAGTTGTGTTCCGGCATTAGTGACCAGGTTCCAGTTTCCCTTAAGAGAGCAGCAGCGCATTTGTAGCAACTTTGGTGTTGTAAATGTTCATAGGCGAAGGTAATCGCTTTCCATCAAGTGGGCCGTCTGCCTGTCTGCTGGTCTCCTGCAATAAAAAAAATGGACTCAGTGTGTTTTTTTTAAATTTATTATTTCATGAGTTCAGCAGACAGACCTACCTACCTGATGGAAAGTGGTGACCTTCGTCTATGGACATTTGCAACACCAAAGGTGCTACAAATGCCCCCCTGCTGCTCACTAAAGGAAGACTGGAACCTGGCTGAATGCCGGAATACAACTCAAGGTTGTTATGGCGGTATACTCTAGAGCAGAGATGGTAGCCATCCATTTTTTTTCTATTCATTTAATGCCTCCAAAACAGCCATTACTGCGAAAATATCCATGGTATTAAATACTACTCTTCTCAGAATGTCTGTTATATATTAACCGTTTATCTTTCTAATATAATAATTTCTAATACACTATAGTTCGCTGCTTACTCGACAATGAGTTAGCGCCCGATACGCCGCTCAGAGTCAACCAGTGAACAGTAAGCTGCTCACTGTTCGTCTAATGCGAACACGGGTTATTACACTACAGTTCGCGGCTAACTGGACATTGAGTTAGCGACCGATACGCCGCTCAGAATCAGCCAATGAACAGTAAGCTGCTCACTGTTCGTCTAATGCGAACACGGCGTATTACACTACAGTTCACTGCTTACTGGACATTGAGTTAGCGACCGATACGCCGCTCAGAATCAACCAATGAACAGTAAGCTGCTCACTGTTCGTCTAATGCGAACACGGCGTATTACACTACAGTTCACTGCTTACTCGACATGGAGTTAGCGACCGATACGCCGCTCAGAGTCAACCAGTGAACAGTAAGCTGCTCACTGTTCGTCTAATCCGAACACGGGTTATTACACTACAGTTCGCGGCTAACTCGATATTGAGTTGGCGACCGATACGCCGCTCAGAGTCAACCAGTAAACAGTCGGCTGCTTACTGTTCGTGTAATGCGAACACGGGTTATTACACTACAGTTCGCTGCTAACTCGACAATGAGTTAGCGACCGATACGCCGTTCAGAGTCAACTAGTGAACAGTCAGCTGCTCACTGTTCGTCTAATGCGAACACGGGTTATTACACTACAGTTCGCGGCTAACTCGATATTGAGTTAGCGACCGATACGCCGTTCAGAGTCAACCAGTAAACAGTCAGCTTCTCACTGTTCGTCTAATGCGAACACGGGTTATTACACTACAGTTCGCGGCTAACTCGATATTGAGTTAGCGACCGACACGCCGCTCAGAGTCAACCAACAATGAACAGTCAGCTGCTCACTGTTCGTCTAATGCGAACACGGGTTATTACACTACAGTTCGCGGCTAACTCAATATTGAGTTATCGACCGATACGCCGCTCAGAGTCAACCAATGAACAGTAAGCTGCTCACTGTTCGTCTAATGTGAACACGGCGTATTACACTACAGTTCGCTGCTTACTCGACATTGAGTTAACGACCAATACGCAGTTCAGAGTCAACCAGTAAACAGTCGGCTGCTTACTGTTCGTCTAATGCGAACACGGGTTATTACACTACAGTTCGCGGCTAACTCGATATTGAGTTATCGACCGATACGCCGCTCAGAGTCAACCAGTGAACAGTAAGCTGCTCACTGTTCGTCTAATGCGAACACGGGTTATTACACTACAGTTCGCGGCTAACTGGACATTGAGTTAGCGACCGATACGCCGCTCAGAGTCAACCAGTGAACAGTAAGCTGCTCACTGTTCGTCTAATGCGAACACGGCGTATTACACTACAGTTCACTGCTAACTCGACATTGAGTTAGCGACCGATACGCCGCTCAGAATCAACCAATGAACAGTAAGCTGCTCACTGTTCGTCTAATGCGAACACGGCCTAAATACCCGGCTACAGGTAAGGGATTATGAACCAGTCTCGCCAGTAGCATGTATTATTCTAGGGTTCGCGCCACTAACAGCGCGCAACAGCCAATCGTACCGCGCGCTCACAGTTCCCGAGCTGACGCAGCAGATGTTCAGCCCGACCAACATGATGGCGGCCTGCGACCCTCGCCACGGCAGGTACCTCACCGTGGCGGCCATCTTCAGGGGCAGGATGTCCATGAAGGAGGTGGACGAACAGATGCTCACCGTCCAGGACAAAAACTCGAGGTGAGTATTTTCAACCGACTTCCAAATAATATCAGCCCATAAATGTCCCACTGCTGGGCTCGGGCCTCCCATTATAGGGGGAACGGACGTATACCCGCCACGCTTGTCCAAGGCGGCTTGGCAGGTTTGACACATCGGTTATCTCGATGTGCAGGTTGCATCACGATGTTTCCCTTCACCGTTATTAGCACGTGGTAATTGTAACAATATGCACATTAGGTCAGAAAACTGCCTAAGCGGTGCATGCGTTCCGGCCAGGATCGAACCCGCGCCCTTTGAGTTTGGGACGCGTGCACTAGCCATTACGCTACCACGACTTCCAAAAGGTGGAGGTTATCGATCCGACTATGGGAGGGTAAACGGCTTCGTTACGTAACGCATTACGGCGCTAGTCTGTCTAGCTTCCCTTTCTGTCATGCATACGGCAGCGGTAGGCAGGCTCCTCCCCTCTCTCTCTCTAACCCACGCGCTATATCCATACAATTTAAGTAATAACCTAAGCTTTTCTCCTCAAGTTAAACAATTTCAATAACTTAGATTAGTTTGAGTTACATACATACATACATACATAACTTCACGCCAGTTCCCTTGCGGGGTAGGCACGAACAACAGAGCGCCATTTAGGCTTATTCTTACATACCTCACTTGCTTCCCTGACATTCATAACTCTTGTCATGCACGCTCGTCTGTTCTTAAGGCTCCTGACATCACCTTCTGCTAGTACACGATCAATTTGATCATGGAAGGTGTGTCGTGGCCTTCCACGACTTCTGCATCCATCCACTTTTGCATTGTATATCTGTTTAGTCATTCTTTCCACATGCCCGAACCACCGGAGCATTCCTTTCCTTACCTTCACCCCGACACCCTCTTTCAGACCAACTCTCTTTCTTACTTCGGTATTAGGAACGCGGTCCGCGAGCGTCACTCCGCAGATTTTGCTCTACTTTCATGCTCTCTCTTCCATACCAAACTCTCGCTTCCATACGTGAGCGTAGGTACCAGCACCGCGTTGTGTACGGCGAGCTGGGCCTTCTGGCTGAGGTTCTTAGCGCCTAGAAGTTTACCTAACGCTCCATTCACAGTTGGATGTTTGTTCACATGTTCACATTCACAGATAGTTTGAGTTATCGCTTTAATATCTGTCTCATAGACCAGAAATCCAATTGGACACTAACCGTTTTTGCATTACAGCTACTTTGTAGAATGGATACCAAATAACGTGAAAGTCGCTGTCTGCGATGTGCCGCCACGCGGTCTCAAGATGGCCGCCACGTTCGTCGGGAATTCGACAGCTATACAAGAAATATTCAAGAGAATATCCGAGCAGTTCACTGTTATGTTCAGGAGAAAGGTAATCTATCTATACTAATATTATAAAGAGGTAAATTTTGTGAGTTTGTTCGTAGGAAGTAATCCCTTGAACTACTGAACCGATTTTGAAAATTCTTTCACCGCTAGAAAGCTACATCGTCCCTGAGTGTTATAAGCTATATTTGATTGTGATTAATAATATTACGCCCAGCGAATTGGGCACGGGTGTTTATAGGAAGGAATCCCTTGAACTACTGAACCGATTTTGAAAATTCTTTCACCAGTAGAAAGCTACATCGTCCCTGAGTGTTATAAGCTATATTTGATTGTGATTAATAATATTACGCCCAGCGAATTGGGCACGGGTGTTTATAGGAAGGAATCCCTTGAACTACTGAACCGATTTTGAAAATTCTTTCACCAGTAGAAAGCTACATCGTCCCTGAGTGTTATAAGCTATATTTGATTGTGATTAATAATATTACGCCCAGCGAATTGGGCACGGGTGTTTATAGGAAGGAATCCCTTGAACTACTGAACCGATTTTGAAAATTCTTTCACCAGTAGAAAGCTACATCGTCCCTGAGTGTTATAAGCTATATTTGATTGTGATTAATAATATTACGCCCAGCGAATTGGGCACGGGTGTTTATAGGAAGGAATCCCTTGAACTACTGAACCGATTTTGAAAATTCTTTCACCAGTAGAAAGCTACATCGTCCCTGAGTGTTATAAGCTATATTTGATTGTGATTAATAATATTACGCCCAGCGAATTGGGCACGGGTGTTTATAGGAAGGAATCCCTTGAACTACTGAACCGATTTTGAAAATTCTTTCACCAGTAGAAAGCTACATCGTCCCTGAGTGTTATAAGCTATATTTGATTGTGATTAATAATATTACGCCCAGCGAATTGGGCACGGGTGTTTATAGGAAGGAATCCCTTGAACTACTGAACCGATTTTGAAAATGCTTTCACCAGTAGAAAGCTACATCGTCCCTGAGTGTTATAAGCTATATTTGATTGTGATTAATAATATTACGCCCAGCGAATTGGGCACGGGTGTTTATAGGAAGGAATCCCTTGAACTACTGAACCGATTTTGAAAATTCTTACACCAGTAGAAAGCTACATCGTCCCTGAGTGTTATAAGCTATATTTGATTGTGATTAATAATATTACGCCCAGCGAATTGGGCACGGGTGTTTATAGGAAGGAATCTCTTGAACTACTGAACCGATTTTGAAAATTCTTTCACTGCTAGAAAGCTTTATTATTCCTTAATAACTATATATATATATATATATATATATATATATATATATATATATATATAAAATAGCTATAATTGATTGTAATTAATAATATTTTTTAATGACGTCCAGCGATGTGGGTAGGTACTGGTCACCTAGTATGTATTATAAATCTGCTGAGGGTTCGAGTTTGTTCTATATTTTTTAGAGTTATTCCGACGTTTTGATCACTTTTCGCAACATGTTGCTGCTTGAAGGGAAGCTCTAATAATTTTTTATAATGTCAAAAGCGGTGATAAGTTGAAAAGAGATATTTATCAATCAAATTAGGGTGTGTTCTAGTACATTAAGTACGTGCACATTGACATATGTTGCGTTCCAAAATGAATTATACATACATAACTTCACGCCAGTTCCCTTGCGGGGTAGGTACGAACAACAGAGCGCCATTCCGACTTATTCTTACACACCTCACTCGCTTCTTTGACATTCATAACTCTTGCCATGCACGCTCGTCTGTTCTTATACAATGAATTATATTATTAATAATAACTTTTTCAACACACTTGCTTATAAAGTGGCTCTATGGTCACCGCAATTAGGCACAGAATGACACCCATAATCAAACTGTGACTAAAAAACATAACTCACTAGTGAGTTATAGCCTTTTTTTAAAATGTTATTGATTTAGTTGCTTTGTTCTTAAAAAAGTTTTTATTAAAAAAAAAAGATCGTGTTCTATAGAACAAATAAATTAATGTTCCTATTGCTCGCTCATTTCATGCAACTTCTTATTTAAATAGATAATTTTAACTCGTACGTGTTTAATAAATAAAACTTTCACTCATATATAACTTCTTTTATCTACTAAATAAAATGAGTGTTTGTTGTTATTTTATTCACAAGTGTGTTGAAAAACGTCGTATGATACACGTGTGTATTGATGATTACCGTCCTCGGCTCTCTTAAGACCCTCGCCTACGGCTCGAGTCTCAATGGCGCCTCGGCGGTAATCAATGTTACACACTAATACCATAATGTACTATTATTACTATCTAAAAGAATAAAATAACTTTAAACTCCATGTATCAGGCTTTCCTCGGAGTTTCACATCACTCTATAAAATAAATAATGTGAATAATCAATACATTTGTCTCGCTTTAATACTATAGAGAAAATGAGACAAAAATGCGCGCCATTTTCATATTAGAAACGTCAAAGATTGTTACGAATTTACATACATACATACATACATAACTTCACGCCAGTTCCCTTGCGGGGTAGGCACGAACAACAAAGTGCCATTTAGGCTTATTCTTACACACCTCACTTGCCTCTTTGACATTCATAACTCTTGTCATGCAAGCTCGTCTGTTCTTAAGGCTCCTGACATCACCTTCTGCTAGTACACGATCAATTTGATCATGGAAGGTGTGTCGTGGCCTTCCACGACTTCTGCATCCATCCACTTTTGCATTGTATATCTTTTTAGTCATTCTTTCATGTTACGAATTTCCTACTGATATTTATATTTTGTTTCATTACCTGTATTGTTTTATCGCAAATGTGTTGAAAAACGTTGTATAGGGGCGTGGATTATAACGTACATACATACATACATACATACATAACTTCACGCCAGTTCCCTTACGGGGTAGGCACGAACAACAGAGTGCCATTTAGGCTTATTCTTACACACCTCACTTGCCTGTTTGACATTCATAACTCTTGTCATGCAAGCCCGTCTGTTCTTAAGGCTCCTGACATCACCTTCTGCTAGTACACGATCAATTTGATCATGGAAGGTGTGCCGTGGCCTTCCACGACTTCTGCATCCATCCACTTTTGCGTTGTATATCTGTTTAGTCATTCTTTCATCATGCATTCTATTCATTATAACGTATCTGGATAAAGAAAGGTCATTGAAGTGTGCACATTGTTGGCAACCCTAACATAAGCTAGTATTATTTTTATACTTGCAACACTATCGTTGCTTTTTGTTTCTTGTTCCTTAATCCTTTTTGGTTGCAGCCAAGTGCACACCTATTTGTTATGTAAACGTGATTTATTATAAGTTTTCACCACTAACAGTGTGTAACTTCTACATCTACAACGACTAGGGTCTCGTCTATATCATTAGCGTAGAAAAAAATGATTATATGTGCAATGAGCTGCATACACACATATGTTGTAATTCGCGGATATGACCTTGAGCGTTCGGACTAGCGGTGTGTAACTCCTGAGTGATTAACTCAAAAGATATATATCTAGGGATGCAAACAAAACATCGATGTTTTCAAAAATCGATGTACCGTTCATAAAAATCGATGTTTTAACATCGATGTTGAAACTAAAACATTGATACATCGTTGTTCAAGATCGATGTTTTATGAACGATGTTTTATTCTACATAGACATAACGCGCCATCTTGCGCTCTATCTGTGATCTACACAGATTTTCTTTATATTATTTTTTTCATAAATTTTCTTATTGCCAATAATAATTTATAATATAAAAGTTGATTGTTATACTTATTTCTTCCATTTTTATTAAAAATGACAATCTTCCTTAGATGTAAATTTATTTTAAATGGTGACAGGGATATGTTAGTGTATGCCTACGCTGTTGAATAGTACCTAAGTACGGTACTGAATGTTGGATAAAGCAAAAGACATATAAATAGAATAAACATAACATAAGGTGTGCTAAGGTTAAATAAAAAACGATGTTTTATTTGCGTCGCAGGAACAAGCGTCTAAAGTTTATGTAAATGGTGATAAAAAAACATCGATACATCGTTCATAAACATCGATATTTTCAACATCGATGTTTCACTTTTGAAAACGTCGATATCCTAACATCGATGCTTTAATGAGCTATGTTGCATCCCTATATATATCCGACATGAAGAGTGATTAGATCTGTATATCACTTGCATTCAAAATGTGTCTTTATATCTTTAACTCTTGAGTTAATTCCTGTTCCACGCGATGGCTATAGATCCGAATGAGAAGAGACTAGACTAGAAAGAAAAGAGGAAGAATGATTGGCCCGCGCACTGCGCATGCGTAGTAAGTGAACGAGGAAACCGAATATAATAGCAAGCCAAAATAAATCGTAACACTATAGTTTTATGGTGTAATTTTGTTTTAATGTAATTAATTTTATTATATTTTTTTCATATCAGTTTATCAGTATTCAGTATATCACTCACAGATAATAACTCATCTTGTCTGCAATTGACACTGACACTATTCACTGTAAAGATAAAGAGTTAAAGATATAAAAGAGTGATATGTATCTTTTTTTTTTTTTTTTTTTTTAAATCGGCAGACAAACACTCACATTGTATATCCCCAAATTAAGCAAGTTACGCTTGTGTTATGGGTAATATACAACGGACTACTCTAGGGCCGATCCCAGACACCCAGACCATAGTAAATAACGGAGAAAATACGTTTCCGAGATTTACTATACCAGGAATCGAACCCGGAACCTCTGCGTTGCAGTGAGGTACGCCGGCAAAGGCTTAGCCCGCTCAACCACAGAGGCCGTCAAAAAGATATATATCACTCTTTTCTTCTTGGTGAGTGATTTTTCCCATGACTAGTTCGGACGTCCTAAAGCAAACTGGGAGTGTGTTACAGTTCCGGTGTACACATTACAGGACGCGTCCCATAATGCGCCAGGTGGTAGGGTATTTGCTCGACTGGATGGCGACCACCCCTGGTCCAGAGTATGCCGCCATAACAACCTTGTGTTGTATTCCGGCATCAGATACCAGGTTCCAGACTCCCTTAAGAGAGCAGCATCGCATTTGTAGCACCTTTGGTGTTACAAATGTCCATAGGCGATGGTAACCGCTTTCCATCAAGTGGGCCGTCTGCCTGTCTGCTGAGCTCCTGCCATAAAAAAAAATGCGTAGACGCCTTAATACACGTTCGGTTGTTGTTTTTTTATATTAGTCGTGACTATGGAAACCCCTCGACTTTGTCTCGGTTTTACATTCGTCTACTTGTAAACCAACTTACCGCCCTATTATCGTATATAATAGTAATAAAGAGCAGACGAGCGTGCATGACAAGAGTTATGAATGTCAAAGAAGCAAGTGAGATGTGTAAGAATAAGCCTAAATGGCGCTCTGTTGTTCGTACCTACTCCGCAAGGGAACTGGCGTGAAGTTATGTATGTATATGTATTAATACGTGAAGCAAAAACTTTGTATTCCTTTTTACGAAAATTGCGCAGACGGAGCAGTACGAAATTTCGCACACTTATAGTTTATATAGAGAAGAAGCTATAAATGTTAATATTTATTTAAATTATGCAATAAAAATGCATTAAATCAATAAAAAAAATCATTACACAAACTACCATGTATTTGACACACACACGCATATATACTCTTTTGTTTATTGTTCAAGTCTAATGAACAGTGTAGCCTTGGCGAAATCTGTCATTATAGAAGTATAATAGTCTTTGACATTAATTATTATGGTCGAATTTCAACCACGGGCGACCAGTAGTAACTATTGAATCCTTATGTACCAGGCTTTCCTCCATTGGTACACCGGAGAAGGAATGGACGAGATGGAATTCACAGAGGCGGAGAGCAACATGAACGACTTGAATGCTCCGGTGGTTCTGGCATGTGGAAAGAATGACTAAACAGATATACAATGCAAAAGTGGATGGATGCAGAAGTCGTGGAAGGCCACGACACACCTTCCATGATCAAATTGATCGTGTACTAGCAGAAGGTGATGTCAGAAGCCTTAAGAACAAACGAGCTTGCATGACAAGGCTAAGGGGTGTAGAGAGGTGGGCTGCAGGTTCACCGAAGCTACTTCCGACGTTAGGCCATTTATCACTTCCACCCCTGGAGCTTGAGTCTTAGCTCTAGCGATCTCCACTCCGTGCCGGC
This sequence comes from Dendrolimus kikuchii, assembly GCA_019925095.2. NCBI lineage: Eukaryota > Metazoa > Arthropoda > Insecta > Lepidoptera > Lasiocampidae > Dendrolimus > Dendrolimus kikuchii. The sequence goes on from CM034387.1 coordinate 38,972,771, forward strand.
TGGCTAAGGCAAGCACGGGGGTGGGGGCCTTGCCTTGGCCCCCGGAGTCAGGTACGAGGTGTCGCTACTCACATAAGGCTTCGCCACAAAGCCCTCCTGCGGGTAAAAATTATTATTATTAAAACATCACGTGAAAACTACTGACCGGATTTAAATAAAACTCAACATAGAGCTAGTCTATATCCCGGGGCGTAACTCAGGATACTTTTTATCCCGATATATGACGTGGTTACCGTGGGATAGACGAAAATGCTGAAAAATATGGCGCTGCAATCGCATCTTTTTTGAAAACTAACAAATACCTACGTTGTCATAAACAACATCTATTCATTTATTTGCATTTTAACTCACTTATGAATGAGCCACATTACAACACTGTGTTCCAAGCTTGCAACAAAAAAAAAAAAAAGCGGTCGATCGCAGATGTCATTTTAGTCCGGATAATTAAAAATCAGAGTATAAATTATAAAAATGTTATAAACATATTTAGTATGTATATATGTAGTCCAGAGTGAAAGAGAGTGTCGGGGTGAAGGTAAGGAAAGGAATGCTCCGATGGTTCGGGCATGTGGAAAGAATGACTAAACAGATATACAATGCAAAAGTGGATGGATGCAGAAATCGTGGAAAGCCACGACACACCTTCCATGATCAGATTGATCGTGTACTAGCCGAAGGTGATGTCAGGAGCGTTAAGAACAGACGAGCGTGCATGACAAGAGCTATGAATGTCAAAGAAGCGAGTGAGGTGTGTAAGAATAAGCCTGAATGGCGCTCTGTTCGTGCCTACCCCGCAAGGGAACTGGCGTGAAGTTATGTATGTATGTATTCCAAATCGCTGTCGGTGGGGCATTTTACACTTTTATCTATACATATAATAAAACTGTAGAGGTCGAATTTCTGTACAATGAAAAAAAATGCTAAAAACCGAGTCAGGGGGATGTAAGAAGTGAAATAGAACTAAATTAGATTTTTTTTCAAAATTTTTGTTATATCTGTTTCTACGGACTAATCTACGAAACGACTGTACCGATTTAAATGAAATCTTGTATGGTGGTAGCTTATATCCCTGGTTATTTTTTTTTTGTTTTTTATAGCTTGAGTACAGCAGACAGGCAGACGGCCCACCTGATGGAAAGCGGTTACCGTCGCCTATGGACGTTTACAACACCAGAGGTGTCATCAACGCGCTGCCGGCCTCGAAGAAATTTTACGACGCTCTTTTTAAAAAAACCCATATCGTTAACATATAGGATAATTTTGATCCCGAAAAATTTAAGAGATCCCGTGGGATAGTTAAAAAAATGAATTACTTAAACAACTTATTACACAACTTATGCACCTTATTGCCGGTATCCTCATACAGTAAAACAATAATAGGCTTATATATCATCACGCTAAGACCAATAGGAGCGGAGCACCAATGAAGAATGTTTCAAAATCGGGGGTATTTTTTTTACTTACTTTTTTTACTATTCCACGCGGACGAAGTCGCGGGCAGAAGCTAGTTTATAATATTTGGGTTTTTTTTTGTATGACTATTCACAATATTCAAGTACGACTGTGGCCAGTCCTTTGGGCACGTTTCCGACTGACTGCGGTCTAGAACTAGATTTTATACTTAAATTTTAGTTTGTATACATAGTTTATTTTTAGTTTAATTTATTTATAATTTACATATATACATACATACATAACTTCACGTCAGTTCCCTCGCGGGGTAGGCACGAACAACAGAGCGCCATTTAGGCTTATTGTTACACACCTCACTTGCCTCTTTGACATTCATAACCCTTGTCATGCAAGCTCGTCTGTTCTTAAGGCTCCTGACATCACCTTCTGCTAGTACACGATCAATCTGATCATGGAAGGTGTGTCGTGGCCTTCCACGACTTCTGCATCCATCCACTTTTGCATTGTATATCTGTTTAGTCATTCTTTCTACATGTCCGAACCACCGGAGCATTCCTTTCCTTACCTTCACCCCGACACTCTCTTTATAATTTAGTTTATTTATAATTAGATACATATTTATTTTTAAGTATTTAATTCATAATTTAGTTTTATTTTCTTTCATTGTAATGTCAGCTAAAAAAAGTACGACTCGTACATGGCCATTTGTGTATAGATGTTTTTTTTTATTTTCAGGAGGTCGGCGTAGACGACGGCGATTTCGATGAACAAGAAGAAATTCCTGGCGATGAATATCCTGAAACTGAATAGAAATTAATCTTAGTTCTAACTAGGTTTAATGTATTTCTAAACTTATAGCCTGCTGTTAGCTTAAGTCGATAGTAGACTGTTCATTTCTCTTTCAATTCGGTTGAATCAACCAAAGTGATCCGTATAAACTTGAACTTAAATCATCCGATTTCGTTGAATAACTACGAGTCCTTTAATTATATACTAGCGGCCCGGCGCGGTTTCACCCGCGCTCCGTTCCGCTCCCGTGGTATATGTGCTGTTACATAGCCTATGACACTCCCTGTTAACGTAGCCAGGTGGTAGGGCATTTGCCCGACTGGATGGCTACCACCCCTGGTCTAAACCATGTCGCCATAACAACCTTGAGTTGTGTTTCGGCATTAGTGACCAGGTCCCATTGACCCTTAAGAGAGCAGCAGCGCATTTGTAGGACCTTTGGTGTTGCAAATGTCTATAGGCGATGGTAACCGCTTTCCATCAAGTGGGCCGTCTGCCTGTCTGCTGAACTCCTGCAATAAAAAAAAAGCTTTCCAACAGCAAAAGAATTTTTAAAATCGGTTTAGTAGATCCAGACATAACCCCCTAGAACGTCACAAACTCACAAAGTTTACCTCTTTATAATATTAGTATAGATATGGCTTTGTAGCAGCGAGAGGTAGAGGTTAAATGATACTTCAGATGGCAGAGAGTAGTTTTCACTGTCGAGAGCTGATGGAAACTGATGAGAACTCATTTATTTTGGAAACTGTAACCTTAAGTACAAATATTAACAAGTCGTACAGCTAGTACAATATATAGCACAGTGTGTGAGCGGGACGGATGATGTGCGAGCGAGATGGAGCAACTGTTAATATGTGCGATCCCGCGTTGCGTTAGCCAGTAGTTCATTGTCGACTGTAGTCATGGGAAAAATCACTCACCAAAAAGAAAGGAGTGATATATATCTTTTTGATACAAAGATATATATACATACATACATAAGTTCACGCCAGTTCCCTTGCGGGGTAGGCACGAACAGAGCGCCATTCAGGCTTATTCTTACACACCTTCTTACACACAAAACACACGTCTGCCCGCTGTGGCTATAAACATCGGCTTTGGTCTTCAAAATATAGGCTTCGCCTAGTTTGGGACCAGTAGGTAATAATATAAATAATGTAAATTTGACTTTCTGACAATAAAGATTTATTATTATTATTATACTGTATGTCTTTCAAGACCACGGGCCATAAAAATGGTCCGGACTTTTGGGGGGCTTGCGTGGGGCCATGGGAAAGCCAACACGTAGAGGCCCCTTGACAAATTTAATGTAAATGTGGCGTGACACTGGCCGGCGATTATCCCTGTCCACACCATATAGTAATGCACCCAAGGACAAGCCCCGGCCAGTGTAGGACTATTGTGGGAAATGAGGACAAAAGTACCGGGCTATTGGCGTGAACTGCTAGTGGTACTGGGGGTCTGGGAATATGGGGACTATGGCGTCTGCCCGTCGCAATGTTCGGGGAACATGGAAAAATGGGCAGACGGTGACTCGCCACTCCCTGCATGGGCCCCAAAAAATGCCATAAAGACAGGGGCAACATGGGTGTGAGTGGCTAAGGGGTGTCGAGAGGTGGGCTGCAGGTTCACCTCAGCTACTTCCGACGTTAGGCCATTTATCACTTCCACCCCTGGAGCTTGAGTCTTAGCTCTAGCGATCTCCACTCCGTGCCGGCCGGTTAAGGCAAGCACGGAGGCGGGGGCCTTGCCTTGGCCCCCAGAGTCAGGTACGAGGTGTCGCTACTCACCTAAGGCTTCGCCACATTATTATTATTATTATTAGAAATAGTACATTAAGGTACTAGTGCGTAACATTGGTGATTACCGCCGAGGCGCCATTGAGACTCGAGCCGTAGGCGAGGGTCTTAAGAGAGCCGAGGACGGTAATCATCAATACACACGTGTATCTTACGACGTTTTTCAACACACTTGTGAATAAAATAACAACAAAAACTCATTTTATTTAGTAGATAAAAAAAGTTATATATGAGTGAAAGTTTTATTTATTAAACACGTACGAGTTAAAATTATCTATTTAAATAAGAAGTTGCATGAAATGAGCAAGCAATAGGAACATTAATTTACTTGTTCTATAGAACACGATCTTTTTTTTTTTAATAAAAACTTTTTTAAGAACAAAGCAACTCAACCAATAAAATAAAATAAAAATCTATAACTCACTAGTGAGTTATAATTTTTTTTACTCACAGTTTGATTATGGGTGTCATTCTCGTCTGTTCTTAAGGCTCCTGATATCACCTTCTGCTGGTACACGATCAATTTGATCATAGGTGTGTCGTGGCCTTCCACGACTTCTGCATCCATCCACATTTGACATAATAAAATTAATTACATTAAAACAAAATTACACCTTAAAACTATAGTGTTACGATTTATTTTGGCTTGCTATTATATTCGGTTTCCTCGTTCACTTACTACGCATGCGCAGTGCGCGGGCCGATCATTCTTCCTCTTTCCTTTCTAGTCTAGTCTCTTCTCATTCGGATCTATAGCCATCGCGTGGAACAGGAATGAACTAAAGAGTTGAAGATATAAAGACACATTTTGAACGCAAGTGATATACAGATCTAATCACTCTTCATGTCGGATATACATACATACATACATAACTTCACGCCAGTTCCCTTGCGGGGTAGGCACGACATTAAAGATGCCTGTGCCTTCTCTGGATCTCTTCGGAAGGAACTGTATTGATATGGCTCCTCTTATTTATAACTCTTTGCCAACTAATAATATAAATGTACCCTCAAGAGAATTCACTGTAGTCTTCAAAAAGTGGCCGATTAAGGACTGTTTCTATACCGTAGATGAATTTCTTAAAAAAAGTGCTCGTCGTTATTATCTATATGGAAAATCTTAGTGATCTATTTGTTAATTTTTCACTTGACATTAATTGCTTACATATTACCAAAAATTGTCATTTTTTTTTAATATAAATTAGAATATTTATGTTTTTTTTTTTATTGCAGGAGATCAGCAGACAGGCAGATGGCCCACTTGATGGAAAGCGGTTACCATCGCCTATGGACATTTGCAACACCAAAGTTGTTACAAATGCGCTGCTGCTCTTTTAAGGGAAACTGGAACCTGGTCACTAATGCTGGAACACAACTCAAGGTTGTTATGGCGACATACTTTAGACCAGGGATGGTAGCCATCCAGTCGGGCAAATGCCCTACCACCTGGCAAATGTAAATTATAATCTTAATTTTATTGTAATATTTAATTCCTTTTGTACACCACTATGTGGTAGAATGTACTGTGCGTCTACATCTGTATAACACCTGTATAAACTACATTCTTGCAAATAAAGATATTGATTGATTGAGTGCCATTTAGGCTTATTCTTACACACCTCACTTGCCTCTTTGACGTTCATAACTCTTGTCATGCAAGCTCGTCTGTTCTTAAGGCTCCTGACATCACCTTCTGCTAGTACACGATCAATATCTATCTGATATATATCTTTTGAGTTAATCACTCAGAAGTTACACACCGCTAGTCGACTGCGATGTCTAGACGTATGCGGCTCCCGTAGCTTCAACTTACACGTGTAAAAACATACCCCACTGATCGACTTTCCTACCTTGCCATGTGGTAGGGCATTTGTCCGACTGGATGGCTACCACCCCTGGTCTAAAGTATGTCGCCATAACAACCTTGAGTTGTGTTCCGGCATTAGTGACCAGGTTCCAGTCTCCCTTAAGAGAGCAGCAGCGCATTTGTAGCACCTTTGGTGTTGTGAATGTCCATACGAGGGTGATAAAAAAAAAAAAAACCTTGGCTATATAGTTTATTTAAGTAATTGTGCCTACCCCGCAAGGGAACTGGCGTGAAGTTATGTATGTATGTATGTATGTATGTAAGTAATTGCGAAGAGCACGTAGACTGTATATAATTAAGTTGGACGTAAAGTGATACGTTAATTTTCTTATAATATTAATATTTGTTAGACAACGATACGGTATAATGCAAGGTTGAATATAGAGTGAAAAAAAGAAGAAAAAAAAACAAAAGAATGTTGACAGTGTCAAAATATAAAAAGTAAAACTATGTAAAGAGGTTGATTCCAACAGTAATTTATTGTAAAAAACCATATATATTATGTGGTTTTTTTTTTTTTTTTTTATTGCAAGAGATCAGCAGACAGGCAGACGGCCCACTTGATGGAAATCAGTTACCATCGCCTATGGACATTTGCAACACCAAAGTTGCTACAAATGCACTGCTGCTCTCTTAAGGGAAACTGGAACCTGGTCACTAATGCCGGAACACAACTCAAGGTTGTTATGGCGGCATGCTCTTGACCAGGGGTGGTAGCCATCCAGTCGGGCAAATGCCCTACCACCTGGCTGTGGGTTATTAAGTCGCCTCTTACGACAGACCGCCCGGCCGCAGGAAATTGTATTCTTTCTCCGTTCCTGCACGGATAACATTTTTTAACACTTTCGAATTTTGTATAATCTTATATTCACAATTGGACCTACTTATGCAGAATGGAACCAACCCACATACTGACAGTTTTGAGAAAAAGCCGTTCTTATTAAAATATTGCGTACAAAAAAATATGTCTATATTTTGGAAAAAAACATTTAGAATATTGTGTATTATATTTTCTTATGATTTTTATCGCGTCGATAGAAGGTGCATTTTGAAAGTCTTCTGCATCCTTAACCCAATTTTGGCATGTTTGTGGATTGGTTCTGTTTTGCATAAGTAGGTCCAATTATACTTCTAATACATTATATTCGTATATTTTGTGCGTAAGAAATTAACTAATCCTATGAATATCAAATTAAAACTGAATACTTAAAAATAAACTAAATTATTATGTATTAATCTGGTAAATCTGGTAAGAATGAGAGTTGGTCTGAAAGAGAGTGTCGGGGTGAAGGTAAGAAAAGGAATGCTCCGGTGGTTCGGGCATGTGGAAAGAATGACTAAGCAGATGTACAATGCAAAAGTGGATGGATGCAGAAGTCGTGGAAGGCCACGACACACCTTCCATGATCAAATTGATCGTGTACTAGCAGAAGGTGATGTCAGGAGCCTAAAGAACAGACGAGCGTGCATGACAAGAGCTATGAATGTCAAAGAAGCAAGTGAGGTGTGTAAGAATTAGCCTGAATGGCGCTCTGTTGTTCGTGTCTACCCCGCAAGGGAACTGGCGTGGAGTTATGTATGTAAATGTTATACAAATTTCGGGTATAATTTAGTGCTTCTTTCGCGATGTTTCCCTTGTTTTATTGTCAATTATCCAAATTAAAATAAACTGAAAAACCCATTACGTGACTCTGGCTGGATGCACAAATCGTGCTAAGCCAAATTTGAACAAAGAAGAAGAAAGGTCACAAATGTATTTAATGAGATTGAATAATTTATGTTTTTATTTATATGGGTGGTTGATTAATCTAAATTGAAAGAGAGAAATGAAGCGTGTAATATCAACTTATGATGTAGATATATGGCTTTAGATAGATTGAGTTTCAATAAAAACCCATATTTTAAATATGCGAGAATTATAAAAAACAATTTACAGAAATCGAATTAACTACAGTTTCAAGAGACATTTTGAAAATAATATGTCAAAAGAGTGTAAAGTACAATTCGGTAGTTGACAGTATGAAAAATATAGGCAGATTTTTATATATATCGTGGATTACGATCTAAACATGTCAAAAATAAATTGTTTTAATTAAAATAATAAATATTAATTTATATTTTTGAGAAATAAATTGTTACATTGCAGCCATTAGTCACGTGACAATGAACGCCAATCAGAGCGCGTGACGTCATGGTGTGCAAAACACAACAAGTTGTTAATGAATGCTCAGTGAAAATTCACCGTTTTCCAGTAATTTTGCTATAAAATAATAGTTTTTTTTTTATTGGACTTGACTTTACGTTGTTGGTCCGAAGACCTTACAACTTTACCGGGGTTTTTGGGGCGAGTGCCTTCGCAAAGCGAAGGTGCTCGAGCCCGGGAGGGCAACTTGCTCGAGGGAGCTCCCTAAGGAGTTTTACCTCGGCTGGACTGTTGCCATGAGAGGGGGATGAATTTAATGATGCCCACCATAGGGCGAATGCCCACCATAGGGCGAAAAAAAAAAAAAAAAATAATAGTATTTCCATTGTTATACACTGTGTTCATACGACTACAACTACAATATATAATAATCGCAAGTTTTATAAAAGTAAAAACCAGTAATTTGCCAAAAATCGATGTTATTATGCTGGGTGCCTTTTTCGCAACTAACACCAATTTGTGGTCTTAAAACTTCTGTGTAAGTATATAACATCACAAACTACTATGGATACTACGTATTATAACCAACCGAAATTTCAAAAACTTCACACCCGGATGCACGTTCAATGGCTGGCTCGAAAACTAGTTAGTGGCTATTCGGAAAATGGTTGAACGACACGCTGACAGCTGACCTTTTTTTTTTTATTGCAGGAGATCAGCAGACAGGTAGACGGCCCAATTGATGGAAAGCGGTTACCATCGCCTATGGACATTTGCAACACCAAAGTTGCTACAAATGCGCTGTTGCTCTCTTAAGGGAGACTGGAACCTGGTCACTAATGCCGGAACACAACTCAAGCTTGTTATGGCGACATACTTTAGAGCATGAGTGGTAGCCATCCAGTCGGGTAAATGCCCTACCACCTGGCTGTGGGTTGTTAAGTCGCCTCTTACGACAGGCCGCCCCAACGCAGGAAATTGTATTCTTTCTCCGTTCCTGCACGGATAATACTACCGACTGTTGTTTGTTAAAATTTCACATAAGCTCCATACAAGTAATGTCGAGTTTCTATCGGCAAAGCAAGCGAATGATTAGCAAGGTATACGAACCGGCCATATGTAGTAAACTTATCCGTTGTTGGATTTATTCGACAACCATTGGCCACCTGGCTATTTGATGAACAGCTTAATGATGTTTATTATGTGAGCTACCAGTAGTTAGCTGATTTTTACAATAGCATCCCTCTAATAAATAAACAATGTACAGTCAGTCTTGGAGTTTTTGGCGGGAACTGAAAGGGGACGTTGTGCTGTGCAGTTTTATTTTCTGAAACTGTGTAAAATTACTCTAAAATGAACAATAGTTGTAGGATATTGATAATTTTTGAGTAGTAATTATGTGTTTTGTGAGAAATGTGAACTGCAAAGTCCAATGTAGCATTTTGAGTTATCACAAGAACTCCGTTGAATGGCACTAGTTGATAACCTACAGTTCAGCTGTGCTACACATAGGTTTAAGAAAATGAAGAAACTACATTTAATCTAAGATCTGGCTTAAAGGCCTAGCTGCCAAGCCATAAAATCCAAAAAAAATAAAATACAGTCAGTCTTATAGAACGGAGCGGCCAAGGTGGTCAAGTATCGATACAACCAAGGTAGTCTAATAGTTCGCATCAGCCTTCTTATCCAAAAACATCGACACACCAAGAACGCCAAATACATGAGTGCATTCAAGTCATCCATATTATGTTAACAGCCTCCTCGCCAGATGTATCTAAGCAGATAAGGTGGCCAAAACAAAGTAACAGTCTAGAAAAATGGACTTTATTCTAAATGTGATTAGGGTCAAATCGTATCATATTTATTAGTGATATGTTTGAGGTCCGTTATGGATCAATGATTCTTCAATTAAGAGGGATTCAATTAATATACTTTCGTGAACGCTGTTTTTCCAAGAAGCCATTTTACTGAAAGTATATAGATGTATCCGTGCAGGAACGGAGAAAGAATACAACTTCCTGCCGGCGGCCTGTCGTAAGAGGCGACAAAACAACTCGAAGCCAGGTGGTAGGGTATTTGCCCGACTGGATGGCTACCACCCCTGGTCTAGAGTATGACGCCATAACAGCCTTGAGTTGTGTTCCGGCATTAATGACCAGGTTCCAGTCTCCCTTAAGAGAGCAGCAGCGCATTTGTAGCAACTTTGGAATTGCAAATGTCTATAGACGATGGTAACCGCTTTCCATTAAGTGGGCCGTCAGCATGTCTGCTGAACTCATGCAATAAAAAAAAAGTAGTTATGTCAACGTATAATAGTGATGTGCATTGTAACTCTGATATCGAATCAACTCGATTTTCAACAATTTGAAGCGGAGCGGATAGTGAAATCAAAAGAGATATTTTCTATCATCTTACAAAACGTTGCAGCCTCATTAATTTTGTACGACCGTACTTACATACTTATCATGTCATAAGCATGCACGCTAGTTTATAATCTATAAGACTATGACGTTTCGTTAGTTGATATGCAGTATACCCCGTTCACGATGACTCGACGCACAGAGTTACCAACAATCAAAATTATTAATACTTCAGTCAAAAGCACCTAAAATCGCAATAATTACTAGAAAATTTCAACAAAAATTAAGAATAAGTTACGTTATGTAATAATATCTATTAATAACCTGATATTTAGGGCTGATTTTTCAATCCCCAGATAAAATTTATTCATAGAATAGAGTATATATAATACAGAAAAAATAAAAATGTCTGTTGCATGAATAAAGCAGTTGAATAGTTTCACTGTTGTATTCACTCAGGTTATTATTTATTCGACTGATAACTTTGATAATTGAAAACTTAGCCCTAACTGATGTTAATTTTTAGAAATTGGTAACCCTGCGCGTCAGTCAATCAATCAATCAATATAAAGATTTTGGCGGGAACTGAAAGAAGATATTGTTCTGTGCAGTTTTATTTCCTAAAAATGTCTAAAATTACTCTAAAATGAACAGTTGTAGGATATTGATAGTGTTTGAGTAGTAATTATGTGTTTTTGTGAGAAATATAAACTGTGTAGTCAAATGTGGCCTTTTGAGTTGAAACAAGAACTCCGTTGAATGGCGTCAGTTGATAACCTACAGTGCAGCTGAGCTATACTATACATGGCTTAAGAAAATGAAAAAACAATATTGTAATCTAAGATCTGACTTAAAGACCTAGCTGCCAAGACATAAACCTAATTAAATAATCAATATCTTTAATTGCAAAAATGTAGTCTAAAATGTTTATACAGAGGTACATGAAATGTAGTATCTATAGTAGTTGGAGGGGTACACGATTTAAATTTTCATGAACGAGAAATATCTTAGCAGATTTGACCTTTCGATCCCTTATTCCTGGAGTACAGCAGACAGGCTGACGGCCCAACTCTGATGGAAAGTGGTTACTGTCGCCTATGAACATTTGCAACACTAAAGGTGCTACCAATGTGCTGCCGGATTCATAGATGGCACTGGTAGGCCACTAATGCCGGAACAAAACTCAAGGTTGTTATGGCGGCATACTCTAGAAAAGGGGTGGCAGCCATCCAGACGGGCAAATACCCTACCAGCTGGCTGTGGGTTGTTTTCACGTCTCTTACGACCGGCCACCCCAACGCAGGAAGAAGTATTCTTTTCCACTCCTGCACGGATAAAGATTAATCTAACGGAGGAGGAACCTCCGTAGTGCTTATAAAAAACTTGAGAGGTGTCAAGGGACACCCGGATGGAACGAACTTCTCCTAAAATGTCTTAAAAATTCTCAAAACGTGTCAAAAAGTGTGTCGATAAGCATCGAAAACCATCGAAATTTTATCAAAAACCTATGTATAGAAAGAAAAAGAAATACATAAACAAACAAATAGTATCAAAAACAGCGTATATTATTACACTAATTGATATTTTAGATTTTATTTCATTGCATTAAAGTTGATAGCTTACTATAGCAAAAAGACAGTATAATATATACCTATTCGATATTGTTAATGTAGTAAACAAAAAAAGAAAACTAATTCTACTCCATTACTACTGTGATCTTCACTAGAAGCTACGTAAGGTGAAAATAGTACGACCACCAGTCGAAGCTGCATATGGTAATTAAAAGTGTCGTGACAACTTTTCGTAAGAATTTTTTCCGTCTAGCCCCCTTTCACAACGCGCGATAAGGAACTTCGTTCCAAAAGTGTAACGTCAGCAATACTGACATCACGATTGTTGGCTTCTTACTTGGTGACGACTCATACTTGAGTCCTCGGAACAAAAATTCAACAGTACTTGGTATCGTTTATTCCAAGAGGGTTACGACTTCCCAGAGAGGTCCGTCCTGTTCGACGGCTCGAACAATAATGGCCGAGTGTTTTTTTGTTTGGAGCTGGACCCAGCTGAATAGCTGCAGATGGCTGTTTCAGCGATACCGGACTTTGGGGGCTTTCCGACTCCGTGGGAGCGGAGGCGTTCAGCCCGGAAGCAGCGCGCTCGAGGAGGCACCTCCTGTGAGGTTCGACCTCGGCTCGACCGCTGCGGAGGATTGACTCTATATTGAGATTTAGCCATAAAAGGCTGAATGAGCTAAGCCAACAGGCTGAAGTGATTATTTGGGGACTAATAACCGACTCCGCCGGCGGAGCCGATCCTAGTCTATCATTACTACCGCTTCGCAACGTGTTATAGCTGGAGGAGAAGAAGCGGCGGAAGAAACTCTCCAGCAACACGCCTATGCTAATCTTGTATGGCTACTTGTGTCTGTAGTGAGTGAGTGCGATTGGCGGGTCTTACCTTTGTGTAAGAGGATCCGAGCCGGAGGCTCTCCGGCGTCTGTTATGCCAGGCCGATGTTCTGAGCCTCGGGGGTTCATGATCGCGAGGAAACGGGTAATTTCATCGGGATCGTAATGGCCGAGTGTCGACAGTGCGGCCGTATTTATAGGGCTCTGCGCACGTGGTCACAAATTTTTAGGTTAAGTATTGAAATTACAATAAAATCTTGTTGTTTTACATTAATTTCACATTACAATAAACTTATTGTAATTAAATAATTTTTATCCGTGCAGGAACGGAGAAAGAATACAATTTCCTGCGGCCGGGCGGCCTGTCGTAAGAGGCGACTAAACAACCCACAGTCAGGTGTTAGGGCATTTGCCCGACTGGATGGCTACCACCCCTGGTTTAGAGTATGCCGCCATAAGAACCTTGAGTTGTGTTCCGGCATTAGTGACCAGGTTCCAGTCTCCCTTAAGAGAGCAGCAGCGCATTCGTAGCACCTTTGGTGTTGCAAATTTCCATAGGCGATGGTAACCGCTTTCCATCAAGTGGGCCGTCTGCCTGTCTGCTGATCTGTAATAAAAAAAAGTGATCACAAATTTTTAGGTTAAGTATTGAAATTATAATAAAATCTGGTTGTTTTACGTTAATTTCACATTACAATAAACTCTTAGTAATTAAATAAATTATTATTGTTTTTGTAATACGTTAATTGTAGTATTTGCGCCGACATATCTTTACATAAAACAAAGTCACTTTGTTCAATGAATATATCTATAAAACATATTCCTTGAATAATATTTTCTTAAGTTTTCGCGACTTGTATACATAATAAAATTACGTTTTAACGGTTTTAAGCGCGGTAATTTTTAGTGAACACACGCTGGATAAACCCAACCACTACATCAGATTCGATAACCCACAAATCCTCGCGAAAGAGAATCGTTTCATACCTAGAATGATGCGTGAGGCTATTGAAATCAAAAAACACCTAAATTTCAATAGAGAAGATGGTTGGCAAGTACCACCTGTTTGGGATCCAATTATCAAAACTATTAAGACCCAAACCCAGCAAAAACCAGCTGCCAGACCTCAAGACACTGTGAGCTCTTTCTGCGTACAACGGAACACAAACCAACTTGACTGATAATTACTTTTATTTTTCCTTCCACCCATTTTAATATTATATAAAATTATTAGAGCTAGGCATGTTTGCTGAAGAGTTTCTTGCGCCGCTTCTTCTCTTCAAGCCATAACATGTGGCGAAGCGGTAGTAAATTAGATTAGGCTCCCATAGATTAAATAATAACCATAAACAAAATTAAAATTAAATAATTAAAATTAATAAGTTGGCGGTAGGCTAAATAAAAACTTTAACAATACTCATTGACACTTGACATCTTTGTCTTCCGTGATCACGGGTACTGAAAAATGGCCGAAACGTTGGAATAATAAAAATCAAATAAATTACCGCGCTTAAAACCGTTAAAACGTAGTTTTATTATATATTCCTTGAATATTAGTGTTCCAAAAAAATATTTCTTACTATTTTATAAAAACATATAATCGAATACAATGCAAGAAAACTTAACTTATTTGTATTGTATTCTACTCATAATCCCTCGACTATAAGTAGAATACTGAGCCCAAATCACCGTCTTCTTTGGGTAAGGTGCCCAGAAGGCTGGCTACGTTTCCTCGCTGGATCGCCATACTGATCCCTTGCCCGAGGTAAGCACCAGCCTTCTGATCACCTGGAGAGTCAATGAGTCGTTTTGATAAATTTCGGTAGAGGCTCATGGCCTCAGGACCCCACGGTCCAAGCGTCTCGAAAGCAAACGGCACAAACATGTAACTCTCACTGAGGTTTTTTTTAATTGCATGAGTTCAGCAGACAGGCAGACGGGGCACTTGATGAAAAGCGGTTACTATCGCCTATAGACATTTGCAACACCAAAGGTGCTACAAATGCGCTACTGCTCTCTTAAGGGAAACTGGAACCTGGTCACTAATGCCGGAACACAACTCAAGGTTGTTATTGCGATATACTCTAGACCAGGGGTGGGAGCCATCCAGTCGGGCAAATGCCCTACTACCTGGCTGTGGGTTATTTGTCGCCTCTTACGACAGGCCGCCCCAACGCAGGAAATAGCTTATTTGTATTGTATTCTACCCATAGTCCCTCAAGACTATAAGTAGAATACTGAGCCTAGATCACCGTCTTCTATGGGTAAGGCTGGCTACGTTTCCTCGCTGGATCGCCATACTGATGCGTTGGCCGAGGTAAGCACCAGCCCTCTGATCACCCGAAGAGTCAATGAGTCGTTTCGATAAATTTTGGTAGAGGCTCATGGCCTTTCTTACTTATTTTTTAAAGTTTTATCTCCAAATTATTGTTGGAGGTGTCGGTGGTACCCTGTATATTTTACTATTCATTCACTTGCTCAACCAGCGCTTGAATTTTGTCATTACTTGTATGGAGACCATGTCGAATTTTAAATGATAGTAACACATGAATGTTTGGCAAGATATGGGAACCGACCTTTCCTGGTTACTGTATAAAATTAACAAGCATATTTTAAAGTTACTGTAAAGTGCCGATTGTCAGTTTCTGGAAGTGATAGTGACTTAATAGATCAGATAAGGCTGTATGGACTACGTTCTTTGTCTGTCATTGTGGTGAATAAAACAACAATGAAGTGAAAGCACTCTGTCCAGTTGTAATAATAGAGGTCTGTGTTTTCATTATGTAATTACCCACCACAGATTACTAAATAATTAACTAAATTAACTTAAACTTAAAAATTAACCAAAAGAAATAATTATTAAAATGTTATAACCAATTAAAACATTCAATTAAATTTCAATCGTTTTTATTAAATATTATTCTATTAACAGGTTTTACAACAACTTTCCTAACAATTTCATTACCAAAATTATTATAATTTAAACTTTTGTTTATATCCGTCACACTCTCCTTGTTGACATTAGTGCAATCTGTGACTTCTGTATTGTCTATGTCCTTTTCATAATTTGCACTTTTATCTTTTAAACGTGACACTACACTTTCAGATTTCTTCTTTTTACCAGTATATATAGTATTTTCATGACCCATATGCAACTTCTTTGTTTCTATATATTTTATTGGATTTTTGGTGATTGTTTTTGTAACATTATCTTGTACTGCAGTTTCCTTAACTTCATTAGTTGTTGTACTTGTGCTTTTGGCAGGTTTCACAACAACTTTCCTAACAAGCTCATTACCAAAATTATTATAATTTAAACCTTCATTTATATTTGTTATGGTTTGCATGTTTACATTAGTACAATCTATGACTTCTATATTGTCTATGTTATTTTCATAACTTGCACTTTTTTCTTTTTCCCGTTTTCTTTTCTTTTTACCAGTATAAATAGTATTTTCATCACCCATATACAACTTCTTTGTTTCAATATACTTTATTGGATTTTTGACTATAGGTTTTGCTATATTTTGTTGTCCTGTTTCTTGAACTTCACTAATTATTGCACCAAACTCTGTAGCATCATGTCTGAGATTATTTAAATCAGTATTATGTATTGTAACTTCTGATTCTTCTTTATTTTTAAAAGAATCATTAGAACTAGCTTGTTTGTGTAACGTATTTAATCTCCTAGCAACATCAAAACGGCGTTGCATTAACTTTTGCTTTGTCTCTTGTAAAGTCTCAAATTCAGGCGCATAACATACATGTAACACTTCTACATAGAAACCCTTTCCGTCTGTCATTTTTTTTGCAAATCTCGCCGACTGTATCCTCTCATATAAAACATGGTAGGCTTCTGTGAATTTCTCAGTTTTATATCCAGTTGCGAGGTTAAATTGTAATATTTTGCCAAATTTGGAAAATAATGATTTTGTTTCTTGCTTCAAGTTCAAGGTAGGGACATTGAAAATCAGAAGATGGGCTGACTCATTGTTGATAGTGTAAACCTGCAACAAAATTGATATAACCTTTAGTAAGTTAATGCCAAAAGCAGATGCTTCACTTCTGTCTTTCCATTTTGATAAAAATAATACATCATCAAGTTTAATCTATTTTTTTAACAAGAAAAAAACCTACTTCATACTAACAGAGCAAAAAAGAAATATTTTTTATTAGCTGTTGTTACCTTTGACTGTTTGTTTGGCATTTTATCCGTGCAGGAACGGAGAAAGAATACAATTTCTTGTGGCTGGATGGCCTTTCGTAAGAGGCGACAAAACCACCCACAGTCAGGTGGTAGGGCATTTGCTCAACTGGATGGCTACCAACCCTGGTCTAAAGTATGTCGCCACAACAATAGCAACAATAGAAGACGGTGATCTAGGCTCAGTATTCTACTTATAGTCTTGAGGGACTATGGGTAGAATACAATACAAATAAGCTATTTCCTGCGTTGGGGCGGCCTGTCGTAAGAGGCGACAAATAACCCACAGCCAGGTAGTAGGGCATTTGCCCGACTGGATGGCTCCCACCCCTGGTCTAGAGTATGTCGCAATAATAACCTTGAGTTGTGTTCCGACATCAGTGACCAGGTTCCAGTCTCCCTTAAGAGAGCAGCAGTGCATTCATAGCACCTTTGGTGTTGCAAATTACCATAGGTGATGGTAACCGCTTTCCATCAAGTGGGCCGTCTGCCTGTCTGCTGATCTCCTGCAATAAATAAAAAAAACATCAAGTTTAATGTATTTTTTTAACAAGAACAAAACCTACTTCATACTAACAGAGCAAAACGGAAATATGTTTTATTAGCTGTTGTTACCTTTGACTGTTTGTTTGGCATTTAATTTTTAAAATTTTAAAGTATCTATTCAAACTAGGTTCCACTGCATGTACAGGGAATGAATGGAAGAGAATGACAAAACAAATGCAAGAACAACATGGCCACTATTGAATCACAGACATATTAAAGAGTGGCTAGGTAAAAACCTATAATAAATTTGGTATGTACCTAGATGAATCAAGGTGATGAGGGTGCACGGTAGATCACCAATGCGCTGGACCGACCAAGTCAAAACCGCACTACTGAATGCACGAGGAAAGCTACAGTACCAGAGGAATGGCGACAAATTGCGAAGCTTGCCACCACCCCTGTCATGAGGACCACGACCACTCTGCCAAGAGTGTGACAACGGAGAAGAACGATGAATCAAAAACTTCTTACAAGTGCATATATATATAAAATCTTCTTGGGGGAAGTTTGATATTCAAATTATATTGTCAACTATTATTTTGTCAACTAGTTCGCATGTAATAAATTGTTTTCTGCAAGGAGTTGCTAAAAACGCAAATTTATGGATAAAGTGAGTTATGTGCGCTGATAAAAATGTCTATAAAAGAAATTTTGTCAGACACTCAGTTGAAATTAGGGGATGATGCTAGCCACTCTTTAATATGTCTGTGATTCGATAGTGGCCACGTTCATCACTCATCACGTCATTCTGTTTCATTCATTCTCTGTACATGCAGTGGAACCTAGTTTGAATAGATACTTTAAAATTAATTTTTTTTTTTAATTGCACGAGTTTAGCAGACAGGCAGACGGCCCACTTGACGAAAAGCAGTTACCGTCGCCTATGGACGTTTGCCACACCAAAGGTGCTACAAATGCGCTGCTGCTCTCTTAAGAATCACTGGAACCTGGTCTCTAATGCCGGAATACAACTCAATGTTGTTATGGCGACATACTCTAGACCAGGGGTTGTAGCCATCCAGTCGGGCAAACACCCTACCACCTGGCTGTGGGTTGTTTTGTCGTCTCTTACGACAGGCCGCCGGCCGCAAGAAATTGTATTCTTTCTCCGTTCCTGCACGGATAAAAATCTCGCGCTCAGTTATACTAACGCCAGTTGACCAAGGGCATATGATTATAAAGAAGTAACTTAGTTCCCGAAATACACTTCACACGTTACAAATATGTTTGTAAATACTAACTTTTACAGCGGTCAGTTTTCTACCCTGTCTGTAAGGTAAGCGTGTAGTGCACAGCGGTTGTTGTTCATGATGCGGCAGTAATATCTGGAATACATCGCTTTCCTTTTCCATTGTAAAATCTTTAAATCAAAGAGAATTTAGCACTAAGTTATACTTTAAATCTTTAGTAAATTATTTATAAATAAACTTTCGTCTGAAATTCAATTCTGACTGGAGAATATTATCAAATTTATCAATGTGAATGTGAACACAAACTACTATGGATACTACAATGACAATGTGAACTTGACAACACTAACTACTATGGATACTACGTATATAGGTAGTAGTATCCATAGTAGTTTGTGACTACGTATTTGACAACAATAACAACTTTTTTTTATATTTAAGGCTTGGCCACTGGGCTTTTAAGCCAGGCGCCGTTGTATTGTAGGCTACAATCGACGTCATTCAACGAAGTTCTTGTGACAACTCAAAAGGACACATTTGACTTTACAGTTCATATTTCTCACAAAACACATAATTACTACTCAAAAACTATCAATATCCTACAACTATGATTCATTTAGAGTAATTTTACACATTTTTAGAAAATAAAACTGGACAGAACATCATCTCTTTTTAGTTTTCGCCAAAAACTCCCTCAATAATAACTTTTTTAATATTTATGGCTTGGCAACTAGGCTTTTAAGCCAGGTCTTAATTATTACCATATTATTACATGTACACCCCAAATCCCAATAACAACTTATTTATTTAGGTTTATAGCTTGGCATCTAGGCCTTTAAGCCAGTTCTTAGTTTACAAGATAATTTCTTCATTTTCTTAAGCCTATGTGTAGCACAGCTGAACTGTAGGTTATCAGCTGGTGCCATTCAACGGACTTCTTGTGACAACTCAAAAGGCCACATTTGGCTATATAGTTCACATTTCTCGCAAAAACACATAATTACTACTCAAAAACTATCAATATCCTACAACTATTGTTCATTTTAGAGTAATTTTACACATTTTTAGAAAATAAAACTGCACAGCACAACATCTCCTTTCAGTTCCCGCCAAAAACTCTAACGGCGCGCTTTTTTTTATGTTTAAGGCTTGGCAACTAGGTCTTTAAGCCAGGCGCCGTTTTATTGTATGCTACAATCGACGTCATTCAACGGAGTTCTTGTGAAAACTAGAAAGGCCACATTTGAGTATACAGTTCACATTTCTCACAAAAGAACAAAATTACTACTCAAAAACATTTTTTATTCTTTTTGTTTAGAGATAATGCTACTTATGGCAAGTTATGTAAGCTACAGTTATGGATCTGGCCTCAGTCGGAGGCCTAAACAGCTCATTCACTGTCCTGCAGTGCTGTCCAGTGATGGGCGGAGCCTGCAGGACTAAAAAGGCATTTGCACTGTGTTACCGGACACAATACCTCCAATCCAGCTGGGACCCGAGAGCGCGGCCAAGGCGGACCGCGTCGCCGAGGCTCTGCGCGGAGCCCTTGCAGGGATGGCCGAGGTCGTCCGCCCCGTAAAGCGTGGGGAGCTTTACGTCTCTGGGCTGGACGAATCGGTCACGGTCGATGGGCTGCGTGACGCGATCGCGCGCGCCGGCAATTGCCGGCGCGACGACGTGCGCACGAAGCACATCGGTGCAGGACCGGGCGGTTTGGGCGCATCGTACGTGATGTGCCCCGTCGCTGCTGCCAAAGTCATCGTCGAGATGGGCTACCTCGTGGTAGGCTTCACCTCGGCGAGGGTAGAGGCACTGGAAGCCAGACCGATACGTTGCTACCGGTGTTACAACGTCGGCCATGGCGCCCAGACCTGTCCGGACACGTGCCCGGACCGGACTAACTTGTGTCTCCGCTGCGGTAAGAGCGGACACAAGATGCCGGACTGCACGGCCCGGAACCCCCACTGCGCGGCGTGTGCGGCGGGGGGACTCAACGCTGCCCACCCCACGTTGGCGAGGTTCTGCCAGCCTCCCTACGTGAAGGGCAAATTCGTCCATCCGAGGACGAAACAACGCACGGGTGTTACGGGAGTACGCGCAATGGACACCTCCAATGCCTAGTACGCCCGTAACAATACTATTTCAGGCGAACGTAAACCACTCCCCCACCGCTCAGGATTTGTGCCTGCAGGCGATGGCGGAGTGGCAAGCGAACTTGGCCGTAATAAGCGAACCTTATTACGTGCCGCCTTGCGGCAATTGGGTGGGCGACCTCGACGACGTGGTAGCGGTGGTGGCCAGAGCCGGTTCTGGCACACCGCTTACATGTCTCGAAAGAGGAAAGGGCTATGCGGTGGCGGAGAGCGGGAGTATCGTCGTCATAGGCGTTTACTTTTCGCGCAGCCGCCCCCTGGCGGAGTTCGAGCTTCACTTGGACGCCATCAGGGCTGCCATAGACAGATTGTCGCCTAAAACGATCTTCGTGATGGGCGACTTTAACGCAAAACACTGTTCCTGGGGAAATGCGTTCACGGAACCTAGGGGCCGGACGGTTGAGGAATGGGCTCTTCAATCCGGCCTGACCATATTGAACCAGGGATCGGTCCAGACCTGCGTGCGCGCGCGGGGTGGATCGGTCATCGACCTGTCATTCGCCACTCATGCGGCCGCCCGCAGAGTTGTCGGATGGAGGGTGCTGGAGGAGGTGGAGTCGCTCTCTGATCATCGGTACATCAGATTTGAGCTTACCCCCTCCTCCGGTCCGAGCCCTGTTCATCGCCCCCCTCTCTTCCCGCGTTGGGCCCTTACCAAGCTCGATCCGGAGCAGGCCGAGGAGTGGGCACTCACGGAAAGCTGGGCCTACCCAGTCGAATTCGAGAACCTGGAGTCGCAGGCAGAGCACATGCGCAAGACCCTGACGAGGGTTTGCGACGCGGCGATGCCTCGCGTCTCCAAGCGGCAGCCTCCGTGCAAGCAGGTCCACTGGTGGACCGAGGAGCTGGGCGAGATGCGAAAGGCAGTTCGCATCATCAGCCACAGGCTCAAACGCTGCAGGGCGCGCCGTCCTCCGGACTACGTCGCGGAAAATGGACTCGTGGGAGAGTTTAGGGAGGCCAGAAAGGCCCTTTCGATTGCAATACTGCAAGCGAAAGCCCGGGCTCGGGCCGAGCTCCTCGAGACGCTCGATCGGGACCCTTGGGGGCGTCCGTACCGTGGGGTCCGCAACACGTTGCGGCCTTGCACATCCACGGTCACGGAAACGCTCGAACCCGAGGTGCTCCGGTCGGTTATCGACGGGCTCTTCCCGGATCCGGGAAACTTCACTCCCCCCAGTATGGGTCCACCCGTTCCCGACACTCCCACGGACGAGGAGCCTCACTCCATCTCCGAGGGGGAACTAGACGTTGCCCTGGACCGGCTCCGGGGCAGGAAGACGGCACCGGGACCCGACGGGGTTCCAGGTCGACTCCTCTTCCTGGCCGCTAAACATCTACGCGGCCAGCTGCGGGAACTGTTCGAAGCCTGTATTCGCGCAGGTCGGCTCCCGTCGCAATGGAAGGAGGGTCGTTTGTGCCTGATTCCCAAGGGAGGTCGGCCTCCCAACGATCCGTCCGCCTTCAGGCCCATAGTGCTGCTGAACGAGGTCGCTAAGGTCTTCGAAAAGATCTTGGCGGAGCGGCTCGTGAAGCATCTCGACGCTGTGGAGCCGGGGCTTTCAGAAACGCAGTTCGGGTTTCGGCGGAGGCGCTCCACGATGGACGCCTTCGAGACGCTGCGAACGTCAACGGACGAAGCCGTCCAAGCGAAGGATGTCGTTCTTGCGGTGTCGCTAGACATAGCGAACGCCTTTAACAGCCTCCCTCATGAGACGATCAGGGAGGGGCTCCGCGCGCATGGAGTCCCCCCGTACCTCACGAGGCTGTTGGGCGCGTACCTGCAGGATCGACATATCCTTTGGGAGGGCGGTGAGTCCGGCAATCCCGAGGTAGGTCGTCGACGCGTCGCGTGCGGCGTTCCACAGGGGTCGGTCCTCGGGCCGATTCTTTGGAACGTAGGTTATGACTGGATCCTTCGGGTTCCGGTCCTACCCGGGGTAGGGCTGATCTGCTTTGCGGACGACACCCTACTCACGGCACGCGCTGCGTCATTTGCGGAATCCGTGGACGTCGCTAACGCCGGGTTGGCGATTGTCGTAGATCGAATAGCTAGGCTGGGCTTGAGGGTCTCCCCCGCGAAAACGGAGGCCATCATGTTCCATAGGAAATTTCGCAATCCCCCCGCGGACTTAACCGTTTCGGTCCAAGGGGTGGCCATTAGAGTAGGGCCCCAGATGAAATATCTGGGGCTAGTTCTCGATGGGAAATGGCTGTTCAAAGCGCACTTTGAGCAGCTAGTTCCCAAACTCGTCAAATCCGCGGGCGCACTCTCGAGGCTGCTTCCCAACGTAGGGGGCCCGGGAGGTGCGACGCGGAAACTTTACTCTGGCATCCTGAGGAGTATGGCACTGTACGGTGCACCCGTCTGGTCCAATGCACTTCACCGCCACAACAGAACCCTGCTGCAACGGGCGCAGCAGGTTCTGGCCGTGAGGACCATACGGGGGTATCGCACAGTGTCGCGGACGGCGGCCACCCTCCTGGCAGGCGATCCGCCCTGGCATCTCCAGGCGAACGTCCTGACAGTGGTGCGCCGCACCCGGCAGGATGCCCTAGCTAGAGGCCTGACCTTCTGTCAGGTCGAAATCGAGGCGATCAGGAAGCGGGAAACCGCCTCCATGATCGCCGTCTGGTCTCAAGAGCTCGACAACCCTGCGGCCTATGGCGGCTACACGGTGGATGCAATCAGGCCACAGCTGACGGAATGGGTCAACCGCACCAGCGGCACCCTGACCTTCAGGACGACACAGATACTTACCGGACACGGATGTTTCGATAAGTATCTGTGTCGCATTGTGGTCTGCTTGCCTTCCCCGGACTGCCGCCAGTGCGGCGCGCCCGACACGGCGTTACACACGCTTGTCGAGTGCGCCGCATGGGCGCCGCAGCGTTTCGAACTTGAGACGCACGTAGGTCCAGTCGACTCGCTCTGCGACTTGGTCAAGGCCATGCTGCAGAGCAGCGACAATTGGGGGGCTGCGGTTACTTTTTGCGAGACAGTAATGTCACTCAAGGAGGCTGCAGAACGAGACAGGGAGAGAAGTCCTGCAGCGCGTGCCAATGCGTCTTCTCGAGGTCGCCGGCCTTCAGCTGGCAACGGGAGAGGCAGGTACGCGCATTACTTCCCTCCCTGAGTTAGGTTCCGTTTACCGCGGGGGGCCTTTAGCTTGCTAGGAAGAGCAAAGGACCTTCTACCCCCGCACAACGAAGTGGGGTGTGTTCTCCCAGGGCACACTCCAGGCACTTTATTACGCTGGATCGGCTGGGCGTAACTATGTTCTAAATCTCAGCCTTTCCAACACATTCAAAGCGCAGGGTCGTCAGGGAGGAGGGGGTTTTTAGTGGGTATTGGGGTTGCTCGCCCGTGCAGCAACGCTCGGAGTCTTCCACACTATTCTGTGACGTCGATCGCGGACGGAGCGCTGCCAAGAGCATACTATTGCTGCAGTGTTATCGCCCCCGACCGACGCGTGTCGTTCCCCTAGCAACGACCCAGTTTGTGCGTAAATCGGTTAAGCATTTTCCCTCGCCTCAAAACCAAAAAAAAAAAAAAAAACACAATCATAATCCTGCATTATACTGCGGATGGCAAGGCTAACAGCCCTGCACGATAGTTAATAAGCTCCTTTAGCTGTCGTTTATAGCCGTCAATACGTAGTATCCATAGTAGTTTGTGGCATAGACCTTTTAGGTTTCATACTTCAGTGGTGTTTAGGGATGTAGCATCGCTCATAAAAAGCATCGATGTTTTCTAAAGTGAAACATCGATGTTGATAATATCGATTTTTATGAACGATATATCGATTTTTTTTTATCACCATTTACATAAACTTTTGACGCTTGTTCCTGCGACGCAAATAAAACATCGTTTTTTATTTAACATCGATGTATCGCCCAAAACCACCTTAGCACACCTTATGTTATGTTTATTCTATTTATATGTCTTTTGCTTTATCCAACATTCAGTACCGTACTTAGGTACTATTCAACAGCGTAGGCATGCACTAACATAATCCTATCACCATTTAAAATAAATTTACATCTAAGGAAGATTGTCATTTTTAATAAAAATGGAAGAAATAAGTATAACAATCAACTTTTATATTATAAATTATTATTGGCAATAAGAAAATTTATGAAAAAAATAATATAAAGAAAATCTGTGTAGATCACAGATAGAGCGCAAGATGGCGCGTTATGTCTATGTAGGATAAAACATCGATCTTGAACAACGATGTATCGTCGATGTTTTGGTTTCAATATCGATGTTAAAACATCGCTTTTTGTGAACGATATATCGATTTTTGAAAACATCGATGTTTTGTTTGCATCCCTAGTGGTGTTCTGCCATTTTGGAATTTGCGGCGTTTCCTGCGTTATTGTTCCATTTTTGCTTCCAAGCATCTGACTGAGAATTTGTCCTTGTGATTTTTGCTGTGGTGATTTTGTAAAAATTTTAGACATTGAGTTGGTGTTAAAATTGTGATTGTATAATCTATTTTTATACACCAGGGTCTAGTGATTTGAAATGTGTTGTGTAGTCGTTTCATCTTACCCCTTCGCTAGGGTTGAATTTTCCTTTGTCGAATTGCAATTTTTTTTGAACCCTTTCCAAAAAGCCATAGTCAAACTTAGTTGTCACAATTTTAAAAATGCATTGTAGTTATAGATTTGGTCTCGTGTGTACCGATCCTATTACATAAATTTTTGAAATTTTCGAAAATGTCTTGAAATAATGAATTGTTGGGTGGTTGTGGAAGTAATTTAATTTTAAAAAGTAGTCCATAATCATTGTTGTTCATTGCAAGAGGTTTCACTGAAAAAGTAAACAGTTTAAAAAATGATTTTAGTTTTTTTAAACTTTGTAATTTGAAATACATGTTCCATACGTGAGCAGTCTTTTAATAAAATGTATGTGCTCAGATTTCCAAAGAATACTGTAGGAATGTATCCGGGCATCTGAATAATAACCGCTGGCAGCAAATAGTTTGCCCTGCTCCTCCGCTGTTGTACATACATACATACATACATAACTTCACGCCAGTTCCCTTGCGGGGTAGGCACGAACAACAGAGCGCCATTTAGGCCCATTCTTACACACCTCACTTGCTTCTTTGACATTCATAACTCTTGTCAAGCACGCTCGTCTGTTCTTAAGGCTCCTGACATCACCCTCCGCTAGTACACAATCAATTTGATCATGGAAGGTGTGTCGTGGCCTTCCACGACTTCTGCATCCATCCACTTTTGCATTGTACATCTGTTTAGTCATTCTTTCCACATGCCCGAACCACCGGAGCATTCCTTTCCTTACCTTCACCCCGACACTCTCTTTCAGACCAACTCTCTTTCTTCCGCTGTTGTGTATTAAAAAAATAATAAATATGTTTACTTGTAACTTACATAGCACATAGAAAATTTACATCTGGTAGCACTTCACACAAGCACATAAATACAAGTTAAATAGTACACTGGGCTGGCCTTTGATATTGTTTTTGCATATAGGAATGTGTATGTTGCGAAGTTTACGAGTCCCATGGTTCGTAGAGAAGTGTTGCAGCCGCGATGACACTGCTGCATTTTGCACATACTCGGTGTTAGAGGGGTAGTAATTGGTAACGTAACAGCGGTTTTAACAACAGTAAATTCTTGTTTCTGTTGCACCTCATACGCTTCTTTAAAGCCAAAGAAAAGTGTATTATTTATTAAATCTTTTATTTCTTGCTCTTTATCTTTAATGGGCTTTCCGTTCACTCGAAAATCATCGCGTCTCTTCTCACCTCGCGCTCTCTGTTGTTTAGAGCGACCCTTCCCACGCTGCTGTTGAGGTTCGTAAGGAGCAGCCTCGGGGTAATAATTTTGATTTTGGGGAGGGGGGCAGCCATAGCCACCACGTCCACGATTATTATTATAGCCTCTGCCACGGGAATACATATTGCAATTGTCAGCGGAATCCAGCTGAAATTGGACATTTATTTGTTTTTGTTCCTTTTTTTACAAAAAAAAAAATTAATGTTGACAGTGTCAAACTATAAAAAAAGTAAATTAACTAAAGAGGTTGATTCCAACAGTATGTAATGTATGAAAGTGTAAGGCTGGGAAATACGCTTGAAGTTCCCACTTAAATACTAAACAAGTAGCGAAAATGTCTTGAAATAATGAATTGTTGGGTGGGTGCGGAAGTAATTTAATTTTAAAAAGTAGTCCATAATCATCCTTGTTCCTCTGCAGGTTCTATTAAAAAAGTAAAGAGATTCTAGAGTTATGTGTTTTATTTTGAAAGTTGTTTCTAAAAGTCATGTTCTATATTTTAGGAGTGTTGTAGTGAAAGTACCAAGATTTGTTAAGTGTTTTAAATAGTCTTGAAAGGATAAATTGTTGGGTGATCTTGTTTTTTTTTTTATTGAAAAAAGTAATGTGGAAATAGTGAAATTGTGTATTATCTTAATTCAGTCTTATAGCAAAAATTAGCTACAAGATTTGTTGAAATAATATGTCAGGAGCCTTAAGAACAGACGAGCTTGCATGACAAGAGTTATGAATGTCAAAGAGGCAAGTGAGGTGTGTATAAATAAGCCTAAATGGCACTCTGTTGTTTGTGCCTACCCCGCAAGGGAACTGGCGTGAAGTTATGTATGTATGTATTTGTTGAAATACACAAATATATTTTTTGAAGAATTGTGAAGAAATTGTTAGATATGTGTTCAAGTATGCGTTTGAATAAGAGTTTCATAGCCAACTTCTTTCAATAAAAGATAATTTTGTTGAGGACAGTAAAATTTAAAAAGTGGTTCTTTAATTGTTTTACTTACGTGATTGTTTCTTAAATCAAATACATCTGTCCACATTTTAAAGATTTTTGGTGTAAGCACAGGAATTTGTAGAAATGGTTATAAAGTGAACTAGTTTTTGGGTCGGCGAAAACAAAACAAAATGGCTATGTTTCTATAGTTGTAGTAGTGTTTTTTTTTGTAGTGAAGTAAGTAAGAGTTTTAATTGTATTAAAAGTATCTTTTCTTGAGATATAAATGGATTTGCATAGTTACTTATTTATTTTTTAATTATTATTTATTTATTTTTTATTGCAGGAGATCAGCAGACAGGCAGACGGCCCACTTGATGGAAAGCGGTTACCATCACCTATGGACATTTGCAACACCAAAGTTACTACAAATGCGCTGCTGCTCTCTTAAAGGAAACTGGAATTTGGTCACTAATGCCGGAACACAACTCAAGGTTGTTATGGCGACATACCTTAGACCAGAGGTGG
The DNA here is from genome assembly GCA_019925095.2 of Dendrolimus kikuchii. Lineage (NCBI taxonomy): Eukaryota > Metazoa > Arthropoda > Insecta > Lepidoptera > Lasiocampidae > Dendrolimus > Dendrolimus kikuchii. The sequence continues at coordinate 39,000,918 of CM034387.1, forward strand.
TAGCCATTCGGGCAAATGTCCTACCACCTGGCTGTGGGTTGTTAAGTCGCCTCTTACGACAGGCCACCCCGCCACAGGAAATTGTATTCTTTCTCCGTTCCTGCACGGATAAAATACCTTTCTTCTTTATCCATGTAGGAAGGGAGAAAGAATACAATTTTCACCGCTGGTCTAGAGTATGCCGCCATAACAATCTTGTGTTGTGTTCCAGCATTAGTGACCAGGTTCCAGACTCACTTTAGAGAGCAGCAGCGCATTTGTAGCACCTTTGGTGTTGCAAATGTCCATAGGCGATGGTAACCGCTTTCCATTCAGTGGGCCGTCTGCTAATATTAAAATTTTGAAAAGCTTGAAAAATAGTTAATTCCGGTACGTGTACGTCCGTACAGTTCGTCTCACTGAGGTTTTTTGAAGACGGGGAAGAAGCCTTTAACCGTTGAACTGTCATAATTTAAACAGTGCGTTCCGTTTCGCCTAGTAAATGGTGGTTTTTTGAAGACGGGGAAGAAACCTTTAACCGTTGAACTGTCATAATTTAAACAGTGCGTTCCGTTTCGCCTAGTAAACTTTCGGTGTCCTTAACTTCGTGAACATGCCCGCGGGCGTTGAAAGCTTGCCTTTCAACCGTTGATCCATCATCTAAGGGCAGTGGACATATTTTGCTGAATGAACGTCGAATGACGCCGCTGGAGGTTTTTATATCAGCCACACGTGCTACGTTGTCAGATCCAGGGTGTACAGCTACTATCCGCCCTAATTTCCACTTTAAAGGTGGAAGATTATCCTCCTTCAACACGACAAGAGCATCTATCTTCAGAGGACTATTTTCAGTACGCCATTTTGTTCGCAACTGAAGCTCTGAAATATATTCCTTGCTCCACCTTTTCCAAAAATGTTGCCGAAGCTGCTCGATACGATGAAATCTATTTAAATAGGTGAAATTGTTATCCTGGAGGTCCTTCATAGGTAGTGAAGTAAGAGGGCGGCCAATTAAAAAATGTCCAGGGGTCAAGGGCATCATATCTTCTGGATGAGACGACAGTGGTGTCAGTGGCCGGGAATTCAAAATTGCTTCAATTTGGACTAAAGTAGTATTTAGTTCCTCATAACTCAAGTTACAATTTCCCAACACTCTGACTAAATGAAATTTGGTGGATTTCACACCCGCCTCCCAAATGCCACCGAAGTGTGGTGAATAAGCAGGGATAAAATGGAATTCTATGCCCTCATTCGCCAGATCACTAGATAAACATTGAGCATTATCCTTGAGAAACTTAGCTAAGTCATTGTATGCTCCTACAAAGGTAGTGCCATTATCGGAGTAAATCTGAGAGGGTTTTCCACGACGAGATATAAACCTACGCAGGGCTAATAAATAATTATTACTAGTTAAATCTCCCACCAGCTCCAAGTGTATTGCCTTTGTAGCAAAACAAACAAATATGACGATGTACACTTTTACAATTCTACAGCCTCGTCCTTGACGACTGGCGGAGGAAATCGGGCCTGCGTAGTCCACTCCAATGGTTCTAAAGGGATAGCCTCCAGAGGAGAGACGCTGCCGTGGTAAATTACCCATTAGTGGAGCTATAACAGTGCCTTTCATTCGCGAGCATTTTACGCAACGACGATAACATGCTTTAGCTAAATTACGGCCGCCTATAGGCCAATAAGTCTCTCTGATTGACGCTAGTAATAATTGGGGACCTGCATGCATAAGCTTGATATGTTCAAGTTCAAATAATAATTTAGAAAATCGATGTGTGGACTGTATTAAAATGGGGTGTTTCTTATCATAATCAAAATCAGAATTTCCAAGACGACCACCTACTCGCATAACATTAAATTGATCTAAAAATACATTGAATTTTAATAATGGACTTTTATTAGGTAATTTATTATTATTAATCAAAATATTATACTCAATAAATGATTCTGCTTGTGATACACGAATTATTACATTTAAAGCATCATCTAACTCGGTATGAGATAGATATTTCTCATTCGGTAATTGCTTCCGACATGCATTTTTGAATCGCAGTACATATGCTACCGCACGTTTAAGGCGATTCAAATTCGAAAATCTGTCAAAATCAATTAATTTTGTAAGTTTAGAAGAGTCGTTAGCTGTCGCAAGGTAAGATATCTCAGCACGTGTCTCTGGTAATACTTCATTAACTGAAAAATTAGAAGGCCAGTTGATGGAAGTTTCCTTTAAAAAGTCTGGTCCCGACCACCACATATCAAGGGACTCAAGGCATTCAACATTTACGCCACGTGAAATGAAATCTGCTGGATTGTGTTCTGTGGGAACATGTCGCCAGACGCAATCGCTAGTTTTGTCTAAAATTTCCCCAATACGATTGCGTACAAATGTGTGCAACTTGCTTGGTAATATTTTAAGCCAGCCTAATAAGATTGTGGAGTCAGTCCAGAATATAGTACGTACCGGTTTTATTTTTAATGAATTGATGACTCTTTCGTACAATCGAGTACCTAATAAAGCACCACACAGCTCAAGTCTTGGAATTGTGAGAGGCTTAATAGGAGCGACTCGACTCTTAGCTATTAAAAGTCTAATCATAATATTCCCCTTTGTATCAATACTGCGCACGTACAAGCATGCACCGTATGCCTTTTCGGAGGCGTCTGAAAATATATGAAATTCTAATAGTTCGTATTTATCAAGTACAATACGACGCGGTATGTTTATGTTATTTAGAAGATGTAATTTATTAACTATATTGACCCAAACATCCTCTATAGTTGATGGTATCGGTTCATCCCAAGATAATTTATGTAACCATAATTGCTGTAATAACATTTTCATACTGATAACTATGGGAGCAACCATACCTAAGGGATCAAATATTTGAGACATGACAGAAAGCATAGATCGCTTTGTATTTATTTTTGAAATTAATATGCCAATTGGAAAACACAGTTCATCAGACTCAGCTCGCCATCCTAAACCTAAAGTTTTACTTGGCTCATTGTTGCCAATGTTTAAATCTAATGGTGACTGAGAGGTCTCCGATACTAATGTGGGGACATTTGATTTCCATTTGCGAAGATGAAAGTGAGCTGAAGCGAGAGTTGACGTTAATATTTTGCGTAAATTAAGGACTTCATTAATGTTATCTCCTCCACTTAACAGATCATCTACGAAAAAATCATGCAATATAATTTCGCTAACCCTTTTATCCTGACAGTCTAGACCCAACTGTTTAAGGCATCTGGTTGCGAGGAAAGGCGCACTGGCGGTGCCATACGTAACCGTGTTTAATTGATAGGCCATAAGCGGTTTGTTCGGACTATCACGCCAGACTATTTGTTGTAAATGTCTGTCATCAGGATGGACTAATATCTGCCGGTACATTTTTTCAACATCTGCCATTAATATATATTTATGCAGCCGAAATCGTAAAAGGATAGATAAAAGATCGTCTTGTACCGTAGGCCCTACCATCTGTAAACTATTAAAAGTAACTCCGTTAGATGTCTTACTACTTGCATTGAAAACGGCCCTTAACTTAGTAGTACTACTGTTCATGCGTAAAACACCGTGGTGGGGAATAAAATGCGCATTATCGTGTTGGCTGAGCTTGCACTCGGACATATGCCCTAATGCCTCATATTCCGTCATAAATTCACGGTACATATTACACAGGGTTGGCTCACGCAACAATCTGCGTTCTAAAGAAAGAAAACACTGGGTAGCCCTATGCAAAGAATTACCTAATATACTAGGATTTTCCTTTAAAGGAATTTTTACGCAAAACTGACCATTTACTCTCGTTGTATTATTTATGAAATGTTCTTCACACAATCTATGCTCTGACGAATAGTCAGAACGTTGACTCACTTCTTCGAGGCTCCAAAACCGTGTTAGCTGATTTTGAATACTATCATTAGAACTAACAGAGTCTGGATTGACCACAGAAAAATGACATTTAAATGATTGTGACAAACCATGGTTTTGTTTATTTATAATTGGGCCGGAAACTATCCACCCTAACTTTGTTTCGCATAAAATTGGTTTACCAAAACCTAAATTAAGTTTCTGTGTGCCTATAACTTCCCAGAAAATATCCGCGCCTAGTATTATGTCGATTGCTGCCGGCTCGTGAAAACTAGGATCTGCTAATGGCAAATTCGTAGGAATATTAAGTTCACGTAAGTCGACAGAACGGCTCGGTACATTGTCTGTTAGCGATGGCAACACGAAGCATCTTAAATTAGTCGCAAAGTCTCCGCTAAGCGACATCATGGGCACGAAACACATTTTATTAATGTGTGATGTTACATTATTAATGCCTAAGATTGATTTATTTATATGACTATACGGCAGGTTAAGTTTTTGATGTAAATCAGACGTCATCAAACAGGAAGTGCTCCCGCTATCAAGGACAGCGCGTGCTATGTGCTCGCGATTATTCACGTCGAATAACTTAATTAAAACCGTAGATAAGAGAACATCGACCTGTTGGCCGTCGCAGCGCTTACTGGAAGCCGAGACGTTTGCAGCGAGTGCCACGGGATTAGCACCTTCCGTGGAGGGGGATGAACATTTCTTATCAACGTGCGGCTCGCGATGCATAACCGGTTTTAGTACATTATATTCGGCGACGTGAATAAGGGTATTGTGCCGGCGCTTGCATAACTTACATCCTGATTTTTTACATTTATTTGCATAATGCCCACTATTAAAACAATTGAAACATACTTTATAACCAGGCAATAATTGAAGACGTGTTTCATTAGTAAGTGATAAGAATTGCGGACAGTTAATTAATTTGTGATCGCCACTACACCTGGGACATGAACTCGTTGATTTTATTAAACTACTGCTGTTAGTTTTTTGAGAACTGTCTACCGATACCATCGCTTTATGTTTAGATGGTTTAGTGACCGTGTTGTTGTTTTGCTGCGATGTGGATTGTGATAGTTCAATAGTTTCAAGAAGATCCGTGCGCATTTTAATGAATTGAACAAAATGATGCATTGTTATCGGCAATGTATAATCTAAACGGCCTTTAAATTCTTCCCATTCGCGAAACGTTTTGGAATCTAGTTTATGTGCGAGTATATAAATGAGAAGTGTGTCCCAGTGCTGGACAGGTTCGTCTAGTGCCTGTAAAGTGCGTATACTTTTCGTGAATTGATCCATCATCCGTTTCAAATTGTATGACGACTCTCGTGTGATTTTATCTATGTTAAATATTGATGAAACGTGATTTTGAATCAGAAGACGCTTATTGTCGTACCTGTCGCATAACAGCTTCCAGGCAGTGCTGTAGTTCAGTGCACAAAACTGTATGGATTGGATTACCACGGCAGCTGACCCTTCCAACGATGCCCGAAGGTAATGGAACTTTGTAATAATATCAATGTCCTCATTAGAGTGGATCAAACTGTGAAATGTATCCCTAAACTCCAGCCAATCATCATAGCTACCACTAAACTTTGGGAGCTGAATTGTAGGCAATTTGACGGGCTTATTATGATTGGAACTATGAGAACCACACTCACTAGGCTGCGCAGATTTATTATGGTTTTTTACAATCTCCTGTGCTTTGCATATGAGGTCATAATACTGGGACTCAAATTCCTCGCGTTCGGATATTTGTGTCTCCAAGTTTGACATGCACTCTAATTTACTTTGAGTTTCATCATAGAGGGCATACAATGACTCGAGCTTTTGTATTCTTAGCTCTAATTTTAAGATATCATGAGATGTAATTGATGCTAAATCTAGTGACTGTAGAAATGTATCAAAAATACCCATACGACCTTTGAAACTGTTACGTTTCTTGATAAGGTCTTCGAACTCCCTTGCCGCCGCCGTTTCCTGCTTATCACTCCTGGACATTGTGGGAGAGGAATGTGATATCCTGGAACGTAATTAAATTGATATTACAGTATGATTCAAGAATATTTAGCTATGAGTTTACTAAATGGACTTACAGTTCGAAGGTATTTAAATTTATACAGCAAAAATGTTAAAATAAAATTTATATTATGAGACAATGATAAAATAAGGTGAATTATTATTAATGTACAAACAAATTAATTTATTATTTAGACCTACTCGTCGAGTGATAATATGAACAAATTCGGATAAAACTATATATTGTTGTTAATTAATGTTGCTTTTATGCAAACAGTATGATGAACATACAAATTAACTTAAAATTATACAAAATTATAGTTTCAAATAATAAAACCGTTATTTTGCTCAAATACAAATAGGTTGAAAAATTAATGGTTTTGTATGTACTAACCTTATTCGAAACACATTAATAGCTTTAATATTACCTATGAAGAGTGTTGGGTTAAACTAAACGACAATCTTTAAGATAAATCAATATCCAAGCCACTTTATACCACTTCTTGATCTTGCCGTAGATTTCGTTATGCCCTTGATAATTCTCCAATATTTAATAATTCCTCAACGCTGATCCTGCATCAGATAAGGCCCATCCGGCTCTGGAGGCCAATGAATATGATGAAGGTACTCTTTTGGTAATATTAAAATGAAAAGCTTGAAAAATAGTTAACTACGTGTATTACGTCTCACTGAGGTTTTTTGAAGACGGGGAAGAAACCTTTAACCGTTGAACTGTCATAATTTGCGCTCCGTCCGCGATCGACGTCACAGAATAGTGTGGAAGACTCCGAGCGTTGCTGCACGGGCGAGCAACCCCAATACCCACTAAAAACCCCCTCCTCCCTGACGACCCTGCGCTTTGAATGTGTTGGAAAGGCTGAGATTTAGAACATAGTTACGCCCAGCCGAAAATGTAATGGGCTTATTTTAACTTATTCTAACTTGTGTAGTGTTGCTGTTATAAAGTGAGTGTGGTGTTTGGCGTGTGTGGAGTCTTAGGTGCTAATATTGTTAATCCTATGCTATTCTTAGTGGGTAATATTATTTTTTTTTTTGTTTTCCTTAAAATATATATTACAGGTATTCTTAAAAATAGCTTATCCTAGTACATTTTTGTGTCTGGGTGGGAATTGTATTTAGTCATTGTGTGGTGGTGTTGTTGGTGTGCTATTTATTTGTTGTGTCTTTTTGTGACTTGTTATGTTGTTTTGTGTTTGTTTTGTGTTGTGTGTTTTGTTGTTGTAGTGTGTGTGTTGTGTGTTAAGTGAGTTATGATTTTGTAGAATGTTTAGATTAAACTTGATAATGATTTTAGGTTAGATTTCTGTGTGTGTTTTAAATATAAGTGATAGGGGTTTGGATGGGTGTGAATGATTTGGGGTGGGATTTGTAGGGGGATTATAATGATTGTTCTGCCTCCATTAGATTGTTAACGACCGTCTTGTCCCTTATGCGGATCGCCATTTTGAGTGTATAATCCCTAATCTCCGCGGTGGTGGCGTTCTGCGCTTTGATCACGAAGGTTGCAGTAGCGTCCTCCTCGCATACGGATGTATAATAGTAACATTTGTCCGTATGCCGCGAGATTGCCACGAGTCATCAAAGTTTGGTATCTATTGGGTTGTTTCTGAAAGTAATTTCGTTTTTTTTTTGTGGAAATGAAAGACAGTTTTCGTATTATAAACAAATACTTTATTAAATTATATATTAGCCGTTCTGGTCCAACACCTTTTGCCATCTTTCTGGTTGCTACTACCAGATTCCACGCTCATAAAATTTTTGGTGTTTGCTGACAAAAAACTGATCGAGGTGATTTTTGACCTCCTCATTTGAGGTGAAGGTTTTACAGTCAAAAAATTTTTGGAGTGACCGGAACAAATAATAATCCGATGGTGCCAGGTGTGGAGAATATGGTGGGTGTGGCATTGTATCCCATTCAAGCTGTAAAAGCTTTTGGCGAGTGACCAAACTTGTATGAGATCTCGCGTTGTCTTGGTGAAACACTACACCTTTCCTGTTGATTAGTTCTGACCTTTTCTGTTGAAGTGCATCATTCAGTTTGTCCAGCTGATGACAGTAGACTTCCGAATCAATCGTTGTGTTATCCGGTAAAAGCTCAAAAAAAAAACCGATTTCATTAAAATCCCATCAAACAGACAGCTTTTTTTGGTGAATATCAGCTTTGGAAATGGTTTGAGCCGGTTCATCTTTTTTGCTCCATGACCTCTTGCGTTTGACGTTGTTGTATACAACCCATTTGTTGTCCCCAGTGGTGATGCGCTTCAAAAACGGATCATTTTCGTGACGTTTGAGAAGCGAATCGCAAATATCAATGCGGCGACACAGATTTTTCTCTGTGAGAACATGGGGAACCCATACATGGAGCTTCGAGGATAATCTCAGGCCTTTCAAGTGGTCATAAACTGTTGAATTTGATAAATTTAACCTCAATCCGATCTCACGTGTTATTCGCCGGTTCGCATCAACTGATGCCTTTATCGCGTCTTTATCAGCTTCAACCGGCCTTCCCGAACGTGGTGCATCTTCGACATCAAAATTGCCGGATCGAAATTTAGCGAACCAGTTCTGGCACTGGCGTACTGTCAACACACCTTCTCCATTCACATCGGTCAATTCCTTTCTGGCTTGAACAGCATTTTTACCCTTTCTGTAGTAAAACAGTGAGATATGTCGAAAATGCTGCTTATCGCTCTCCATATTTAAAAGGGCACCAACCAAAAACTATTGCGTAGAATTAATTGGAATTTTTCAAACGAACCTTGCTATATGAGCTCTCAAAGCATATAAAAATTATACGACTTAAATGTGAAGTTGGGTGCAAAAGAATACAATTAAATCCTCTGTCGGGAAAAAACGAAATTACTTTCCGAACAACCTTATAGGTATATATTATTTGATACCTATCTTTATTTTTTTATAGGTAATACTGCATTTTACTTATCTAATGTAGTCTCCAGTTCTTTGTGTGAAACTGAGTGAAGCAAGGGTAGGCATATAGGAACACTTTTCAAGCCGTGCATGAAAGCTTACTTCTTACGTTATTCGTCTTTGTACTACACGGACATCTGCGTGGAGTATCTGTCTTATCTGTCAAATGTATTCCAACATCTTGAAAACGAATATTGTCTTGCACTCCTACAACTTTCTTCTTCTTTGCAATGAAATTTGGTTCACTGGATAGACTCCTCTTTCTCGACGTGTAGTTTCTTATGAAGGATCTAGCGATTACGATGCGAAATTGTAGATTCGTCATTGGTATACGATTTCTTGGTGAAACAGAGTGCAGTATGAAAGCGTCCGTAATAGCCAAATTGATCAGGAAATAAAAAATCCTGCACCACCAATGCCTATTCCTTCGTCCAACCTCATACGTGCTTCTCTTCTGGTCGAACCTGTCAACCCCTCCCATTCTTTTTGTATACTCTGTGATTACCAAGGGGCATGGGAAATTCTTTTTTGTGTCATCTTTCATCGTTCTTTGACAAAAGGTCTTATCCTTGGGGTGGAAAGCTATCCTCAACAATGTTACGTTTTTCGTATCTTGCCAAATCAGGAATCCAACATCTTTCTTCACTCTCCATTTGTAATTTCCTGTATCAAGCTTTACTTTGACATTTTTCTTTTGTGCCTTTACTAATGTCGGTAAATCAGCTCTATTTATATCGACAGTGGCTGTAGAATGAATACCATTGTCATAAAGGTATTGCATCAAGGGATATGAAACAAAAAAATTGTCGAATGTTACATGCGCTGGAACTTTCTCGTCAATCAGAGTCTTGGTCAAGGATTTGACCGCATTAGCACCTAGACCCAATTCCGGTGTATTTTTCTCGCTTTTGCCAGTGTAAATCTGGAATTCAAATACGTAACTAGTAGAACTATCTGCACGAACCCAAAACTTGAAGCCCCTTTTGATTGGTTTAGCTGGCATTTCATTGTTTCAAAGATGATATACTCTTGAATCGTATCATAGCTTCGTCTATGCTCTGGGAAGTTGTTGGTTTTGCTTCTCTTTGACAAGCAGTATTCGACATATGTAAAATAGACCGAACTTTATATAATTTATCATAAGAAGTTTCTTGTCCAAAGAAATCGTGTGGGTAAAAGTTATTAAAAAATCTTGAAATGAGTTTAGATTTTAGTATTCAAACAATCTTAATTCGAAAGCTTTTGTACGTAGTTTTGGTGGCAATGTTTTATTTTTGCATAATTGGGTGTATTAGATGTATTTTATATATTGAAACGATTTTCATTTTTTCCGTGGTTCTGGTGTCTTGTTGTCTCACGTTGACATTTTATACCTCCTCTTGACAATATGAACTATGAGCATAGATCTGGATACGATGTACTTTGATCATAAATGTTCTTAAGTATTCCACGCCGCCGTTTTCCAAGCCTTTCTTCTAATTTGCAAGTTATAACTTGCGATGCAAGTAGTGGTTATCTAAGCGGGGTTTGTAGGAATGTTTGCGAATTTTGTGATGGATTAAGGAGCAGAGTGGAAATTATTTATTAATAATGACAGAGTTAACACAAAGTAGACAGTCATTTGACCTCCTCTTGACAATTTGAACCATGAGCATATAGATCTGGATACGATGTACTTTGATCATAAATGTTCTTAAGTATTCCACGCCGCCATTTTCCAAGCCTTTCTTCTAATTTTCAAGGTATAACTTGCGATGCAAGTAGTGGTTATCTAAGCGGGGTTTTTAGGAATGTTTGCGAATTTTGTGATGGATTAAGGAGCAGAGTGTAAATTATTTATTAAGAATGACAGAGTTAACACAAAGTAGACAGTCATATTGACCTCCTCTTTTTTTTTTGACGAGGGGAAGTCCATTTGCGGAGACCACGCCGCGGGGGACGCCGGCATGGTATTGTGGGACTCGCCGGCCTGATGGGCTGCCGGAATACCCACTAAAACCTCCCGGTGTTCCTCCTTTCGCCGTTTTGCCGGGACCGCGGTACACAGTGTGAGCCTTACTCCGCGACCACGACTGGCGCTGGCGCCCCTATTACGGGGGCGGCCTCTCCTTGGCCGGGGATATGTCGTCCCCGGCAACTCCCTTTCCTTTTAAGGGAATGAAGAGGTCACGCGGAACACCAACGCGCGCCCTCGCGGCTTGCGTGCGGGTGGAGGCCGGCAAGGACCCCCGGTGGCCTCAACACCCGCATGCCGCATACTTACGGCGGCCGGAGGTCCGACTGGACCGTCCGGCGCCGTTGTCCTCGCCGGTTGTTGCGGCGGGAGAGGGATACAGATTCGCGCTCCCTCTCCCGCTCCGCCGCCTCCTTCGCGGACATTACTGCCTCGCAGAAGTAGGCGACGGCGTCCCAATTGGTGCTGCTCCCAGCCATGGACAGAGCCACGGCCGGGAGCGAGAGGTCTTGTCCGATAACTGCGCCGAGGGCACGACGCTGTTCGTCCCACGTGGAACACTCTTGAAGAGTGTGCAGCGCTGTGTCCTCGGCGCCGGCACTACAGTGATGGCACCCTGCCGTCTGCTCCCGCCTTATTTGACACAGGTACCTCCCGAAGCATCCGTGCCCCGAGAGGACCTGTGTCAGGCGGTACGACAGGGCGCCGTGCCGTCTGTCCAGCCAGGTGGTTAAGGCGGGCCGAATTGCCGCAATGATGCGGTGGCCAGCGCTGGGCTGCGCTAGTCGGATCGCCCATTCTACCGAGAGATCACGCCGGAACTCCGCCCTCTTGCCCTCGATTTCTCGGGGCGCGGGTCGGAAGTCCCGGGGGAGTGCGTTCTTGCGCCACTCGTAGAGCTGCGCAAGGACTTTCGCCTCTAAATCCCACGGCAGGGATCCAGCAATGAGGGAGGCCGCCTCAAAGGAGATCGTGCGATATCCCCTAATAGCCCTGACGGCCATCACGCGCTGCGGCATGCGCAGCAGCGCGGTGTTTATGGCCGTCAGCTGCTTCGCCCAAATTGGGACCCCATACAGGGCCATCGATCGTACGACCCCCTCATGGAATTTCCGGCATGGCGCGCTCGGCCCCCCGATGTTGGGTAGGAGCCGGGACAAAGCGCAGGCTGCCCCCACCAGTCTGGGGGCCAGCGCCTCGAAGTGCGCCGCCCCATCGGCTGTCGAGTACGAGTCCGAGGTATTTCATCCTCGCCCCGACAGCGATGCGCGTACCTCCCACGTCGATGTGTAGGTCCGAAGGCGGCTTGTTCCGAGTCCCGAGACCACGGCCTGGGTTTTGTGCAAGGCCACCTTCAGACCCAACAGCTAGATCCTGGCGACCACATGCGCCACCCCTGCTGTGGCCAATCGGCCCGCCTCTTCGTGGGTCGTTTCCCGCGCCGCCACAAGCGTATCGTCAGCGTAACACGTTACGCTGACGCGGGAAAGGACAGCACCACGGATAACCCAATCATAGGCGATGTTCCACAGGAGCGAGTCCAGAACCGACCCCTGTGGAACACCGCACGACATCGCTCACCGACTCCAGCCGGTATGACTCGGGAAGACGACGGCCCTCTCCGACAGGTAGTCTCCGACGATGCGGCGGAGGTAGATCGGCACTCCGTGGTAACGGAGCGCCTCTCTAATGCAGCTCCACGGGAGGGTGTTGAAGGCGTTGGATATATCCAACAAGACCGCCAACAACACCTCTCCCCGAGCCACTGCTTCCTCCGCCTGGCTCTTCACATGTGCAATGGCGTCAATGGTGGAGCGCCCCCGGCGGAAATCAAACTGGTTATCCGCCAGGTCCGGTTTCGAGGGCCATGATCATTGGTCTGTACATTTCAGGGAGACCAGCGAGTAATAATGTTCGAAGCCATTCATCATTTACTTGAAAATCAATATTCCTCAATTTGTGGGCTGTTGTCATTATTTTATTCACATAGTCTTCTATGTTTTGACAACGTTCTAAGGTTGTTGTGACTAAGTCTCTCAACAGACCTACCCGTCTCGTTAAACCTTTATCATCAAAGGCTTTTGCCAGGTTTTGCCAGACTTCTTTGGATGTTTTTGCGTCTTGAATGTGTATGTAATTTATTGTGATGAACTAACAAGATAATTTTGGACTTAGCTTTTGTGTCTAATTGTTGATCTGGTTTGTCAGATATAACGCAAGTCCAAAGTTCTTCGTGTTCTAGGTATGTTTGAACCGCAAACCTGCAAGTTGGATAGTTTTCTCTTCCAGTTAGCTTTTCAATAGCAATCATCGTATTATTTGACATTTTAAATGAAATTTTACAAGTGTGGCACGGCAAGACGAACAATACAGCACGTTGAGTTTTAATTTTCGAATCACTTTATTAACGCGAAATAATACTTTATTTGTATTACTAATTATATTTAAATGCACAATCAGGAGGCCTGGGCCCATAACCTGATGTGATTTTAAAGTTTTAAAGTAATTAAAACTCAATATATTTTAACGGAGCACTGTATTTGTATTCGTAGGTTTTGAGAATTGACAGCAGAGTGAATGTTCATTAGTGCTGTGACAATATTGCAACTATATGACTAAAAAATAGTGATGTGACAGTTCTTTAAATTTACTATTTTAACAGTGACGGACTTTTAATTCTTGACCACAGCATTACCTGAAACAATAGTATTTTATGTTTACACACGCATGCACTCGCTCATCCCACCAACACACACACACGCACGCACGCGCGCACGCACGCAGGACCCATTGAATTTGTAAGTACGGATTTCATGGTTTTCCTTTCATTAAATTTACCAAGTATGTTAGAGAGATTTCAACCTTGTGATTGACTCTAACAATCGATGCAATAAAATTACAGAGTGTAATTTTTTACAGATTTTAATCCATTCGATTCCCGGGTGAAGCAAGAGAATTTTCGAAAATCTTCGAATGCAGTTTTATTTCTTTACAAAAATAAAGAAATGTTTCTTTGGAGTAAAATTTGCTATCTCTATTATCCTATCTAGCCAAGTGTGACAGAACTGGTTTTGCATCTATTATTAATAATACGGATGGTGTTATGTAATCGATGGTTCATACTCACGATTCCAATGTCCTTATTGTGATTTCGTTAATTTTTTATACAAGAATAATTTTTTGTACAAGAATAAATTTTTGTCAAGCAAGTTTTGCTGTTTTGATAAAATTAAAGAAATTGTGCATTTAAATGAATCGTTCAGATGAAATGTGTTCTAAAACATAAAAAACTTATTAATTTACGAAGAGTATTTTTTTTCTTTAAACTACAAGCACAGATATTAAAGATAAATAGGTAGGCAATCAAAATGGGGCATGTGGTATGGGGGCACCATGTTGCGTACCACATCACTGTCAATGTGGAGTTATGGTAGACCGATTTGGACACCACGGGTTGTCATGTTTAAAAAGCGCAGGAAGAAGATCTCGTCATGCCAGCCTCAACGACATCATTCGCCGAGCTCTTGTCAGCGTCGGCGTCCCGGCCATTCTGGAACCGAATGGCCTGGTGCGTGACGATGGCAAGAGACCGGACGGAATGTCACTCGTCCGTTGGAAGATGGGGCGGCCGCTAGTGTGGGATGCGACCTGTGTTGACACACTGGCCCCGTCACATCTTCCAATGACCGAGTCAGGGGCTTGGCAACGCTGCCGCTTCAGCTGAGGACGTCAAACGGCGCAAATATGGAGCCTTAGGATTATGATAAGGGATTATCACAGCGACGGCGATTGGAAACTGTAGAATCATCTTTTTGCACTACAACGTTATCCGTTGCGTTAGTTACAATATTTTTGCTTGATACTCCATCATCTGTGATCAAAGTTGTATCCTCTACGTTTGGCGTTTCTTCTTTTTCAGTACCAACCACTGTAATTGGAATACCAGCAGTCTCTGCCGCTACCGCAAGTTGTATTAGCCTTTTAGACCGAGATCCCATCTGAAAAAATAAGTATAAATAGTTATTTGTTTTAGCACTAAAAAAGTAGTATTTGGAAATACTTCACGGAAAAATATTTTTTTTTTTGAAAAAACGAAACATTAGCTTATAACTGGTACTTGTTTTGATCTCTTATAAAAATTTCATCATATACAATGTTGTATCTCAAGATACCACAAATTAAAATAAAGAAATTAATTTAATAATGTGACCTAAGAATTTATACCAAACAAATTATAAACAAGTATTTGATCAATAATGTATTAAAATACACATGTTACATTCTTGAAATAATATTTATCATTGAAATATTACTTACCATTGTAGCTAAACTGTGATATACTCGTGATGACACGTTCTCGCTGAAATCCAAGAGCACTTCCCACTACTAACGCATAGTGACAACTGTCTTATTTCGTCGTTGAAACAAAACACATCGACGAAAGGGACAACGTGATATCGCGATGTACCACGGTTGCTCTTTCTCTTATAAGTTCGGTATTATTCGCTTATAAGATACCGCGTTTTTAGAGAAATTAAAATTAAACACGGCGATTTCAATTATCAAATAAAAAATGCAGTGTAGGGATCTTCTGAAATAGATCAGGGTGCCGCCACCACGGCCTACCCTGTCATGTCAGTGACCCGATAGTTAGAGATCTTTGGATCCCTATTACTCGGTTTCAGGAAGGTCTCCTGTACTAGTAGTTTATCTACTTGATTGGTACCCAGGAAGTCATGGACCAAGTCGCGCTGGTTTCGAAAGCCGTTGGCGTTATAAGTCGTCAGAGTCACAGAGCGTGGTTTATTTCTACCTACATGCGCCATTTGTTACCGGTAACAATAATTTGACTAGGTTGTTTAGTTACAACGATCTCAGTATTTGGAGGAGGTACACGTGATCCATTTCGATCACGAGTTCATCCCGGAGGGAGGGTTGAGTTGACTCTGAAACTTGTCTCAGTTTCCGAGCCAAGAGTTGGACCACTTCCAGGTCGAAGGGCAAGTTCTTGGCGAATTTAGTCGCCAAAGCTAAGTCCTCCGCTATAGAGTGGTGGGCCGAAGGCCCTGAAGGTCTCTTGGAAATGGGGGCGAGGGCGGGGGCGGAGGTGGCCGAGGGTAGGCCGGCCATAACTGGGGCACGCGTCCTTAGCGGAGGGAAAGCTTCCGTCGTGGGAAGACCCGTCCAGTGGTTTACCAGTGGAGGGGGGGCCGTCACGAATGCGGGTTTGTTCGGCACTTTTCTCCTGCCTTTTTGGGCATTGCCCTTTCTGACTTACGTATTTTTTTATTTTTTTTTATAATCTCCTCCTCTGCCGGACGAACAAGATATGTCCAGCTTTATTAATCTTTATTTTATTTATCTTTTATTTATATATATATATATTATCTTATATTTTTTTTGTCTTTTCTGCATTTTCTTTTTTGTGCGTTTCTATTTTGTTCTCTTTTTTATTTTTATTCTCTTTTCTTTATTTCTACAATCAAATTATACATTTAGGTCCTTATCTATAGCTGGGTATCCACTTGCGCAGCCTCGTGGCGAGCTGCCTCATCCTGAGCGTGCCGCGGGCTCCGGAAAGTACATGCGTCTCCACTTGAGCACACATAATATCGTATCGAGCGGCAAGCCTCAACCCGAGCCACGATTTTCTCAATTCCTCATTAACCACCATGGTTGACGCACGTAAAGTCGCTGCAGCATTAGTAGTAATTAGTCACTACAAAAGGAAGCAACATAAAAAACGGAAACATCGATGGTGGATTAAGGAAATATATCGTCAGCGAAATGTTCATGCAAAACAATTGTTGTCAGATATGACCTTTGAAGGCGTAGAAGAAACTATTAAAAATTTTACCCGAATGAACTCTGAAACCTTTGAAGATCTATGTATCAAGCTTGAACCAATAATTGGAAAAAAAGATACATCGTTTCGCAAAGCAATCACAACAAAAGAACGACTGGCCATTACCCTGAGGTTTTTAGCAAGTGGTGATTCGTTTGTTAGTTTGCAATACCTTTTTAGAGTGTCAAAGCAATCTATTTCAAAAATTGTTCGCGAAACATGTGATGCCTTGGTAAAAGTGCTTAAAGAATATGTTCAGGTATGTTAAAAATGCTTTATTAATCAAAATTTTAGTACAGTACAAAGTTACAATAATGACAGAGTAGTAAATTGTTCAGTATTTCCAGTAGAATCTTGTGAGTTCACAGAAGTTTACCCATATTGTTGGGAATTTTGTACGTTCGCAGAAGTTTGGCCGTATTGTTGCGTGTAGTATCCTTGTTGTCGTGTACCTGGTAACATCCCGGTATCAGCTTGAAATAAGATATTCATTATAGCTTTTTTAACGTGTGCTAAAGTAATTGGATCATATTTTCTAAGTTCTGCAGTAATATGTTTACCAAACGTATCATAACTATCATCTGTATAATTTAACACTTCCATAGCTTTATCTAGATCTATATTATCTTCACAAGCATCAGTCACTTTTCTTTTAATTGATCTTGAAGTTTCGGGCTGCGTCTGTTGTTGATCATCGCGGGGCAAAGATGATCGCTCGGAAGAAGAAGTTTCACGCATCGATTCATTTTCTTCGAATAATTCTTCATTCTGTAAATTAAAATAAATAAAATCATCAAATAATATTTTAGCAGTACGATAGCCTAATAGTAAAATATGTGACATAATTTTCAGATACCATCATCAGAAGAAGAATGGTTAAAAGTAGCACAAGATTTTGAAAACCAGTGGCATTTTCCTCATTGTGTGGGGGCCCTCGATGGCAAACATATTATTCTTCAATCACCAATTAATAGTCACGGAGAATACATAAATTACAAACATTTTCCCAGCATCGTATTGCTTGGCTTGGTGGATGCTAATTATAATTTTATGTATGTAGACGTTGGATGTCAAGGACGCATATCCGATGGTGGAGTCTTTAAAAACAGTGCATTGTACAAATCATTGGAAAATAATGAATTAAAGTTACCAGCACCCTGTATATTACAGACACCATATTTGATTAAAGTGGCCTATGTTATATTAGCTGACAAGGCATTTTCTTTAAACAATTATACTATGAAACCGTTTGAAGGAACCCCAGACAATGGTTCTCCGGAAAGAATATTCAATTACCGTCTATCTAGAGCACGAAGGGTAGTAGAAAATGCTTTTGGCATCATGAGTTCTGTATTTAGAGTGTTAAGAAAACCAATGTTATTGGAACCAGAAATTGCTACGAAAGTGGTACTGGCTACTGTTTATTTGCATAACTTTTTACGAAAAACAAGGGCAAATATTTATACACCACCAGGAAGTTTGGACTCTGAAATCGATGGAAATTTCGTACAAGGTTCGTGGAGGAATGAACCAGATTCGACTTCTTTTGTGCCTTTACGTGCAATTCCTCGAAGGTCTGCAAATGACGCAAAAGCAATTCGGTCACACTTGGCTACACACTTCGTTACAAATGGACAAATAACATGGCAACATAGATATTAAATATAAAATATAATTAGCACTAATCACTATCCGAATCAGAAGAAAACATTATGTACGTTTAAATACTGCGAGGTTCTGTTCAGAAATGAAAGAAATAACGCCAGAGCACGCCACGACACGACACATAAGTGTGCACACTCACCGTCACGACAGTAAGCACCACGACACGTAAATATGTTTCCGCCTTTAGCCCAAAGCTTACTGACCCCAGATACTTACAGAAGGCGATGGTCCTGAATTTGTTGTGTCTCTTGCTGCAGAAGGCGACGATGTCTCGATAGACATTGAGTTTTTTGAGTCTCACGGGGAGAGAACTTGTCAGCCAAGAAGTAAAAGTGCTCATAAGCAAACCATTTCGATATATACACCTCATTACGACCTAGAATAAAAATCATTTTTAGAGGTACACTACACACGTGAGTAAAATGAGTATAAAATAAATTACAAGAAATATACAACTAATTTTCAAAAACCAATGAAGTTTTACCTGATCCCGTGACGAGACTTTTTTTATGCCGAGATTTTTCCCTCCGAAAAGATCCACAAAGCGAAGTAATTTTTTTTTTACTTCGGATATGGGTAGGTTCATTTCCTTGCTTATTATTTTCCAAGAATCTTCTTTCAATTGTTTATTATAATGATGCGGTGAAATTGGATCCCACAAATGTCGGTGGTTTTCATATAACTTAATTAATTCGATACGTTTCTCATTATGCATCTTGCCGCGTGCCGAGCACACGTTCGTCCGTCTCCACTGAACGCACGCCTCACACTGAGGCGTCTTTGAGCATAGCCATTTACCGACACGATTTGGCTCGCTGCGCGGCCGCCTCGTTTGGTTCAAGTCGCGGCAAGCCTCAACTCACGGCACGGTCTCCACTAGATCTGCCTCGGGTCGAGACAGCCGCTCGGCCCGAGGCTGCCTCAAATGGATACCCAGCTTATTACATATTTTACTTATACTATTATTCACTTTTGCCTTATTACTATCTATCTATTTTATGCTACATTTTTTGACCTTACGTTTGGGTCGGGGGGCGGCAGGGCAGCCTCTGTAGTTAGCGGGGTGACCCGCTTGGCCGCAGAGGATGCAGCTCGGTGGCTCTGGGGAGTTCCGGGTGCGAGTGCACTCCGAGGACCCGTGGTCGCCCAGGCACTTGACGCACCTGGGACAGGATTGACAATATAGGGCAGAGTGCCCATAAAGTTGGCAGCGATCGTCCACACGAAAAACATACACTGCCGCAGTGTATGTTTTTCGTGTGGACGATCCTTACGACGGCCAGGGAGGCCACAGACCTTCTCAAGTTAGAAGATCCCTTCTTTCCCTTCTGGGGAGAGGTCGAGGACAACCAATACTAGATTTAGAGGTGACTTTGTGGCGTCGCCTCTGTGCATACGGTGCACTTCGTGCACCGGTAGGGCTTGGGACTTAAGGTCCTCTAGAATGTAGGAACTTTCAATTTCCTGAGGAAGCCCGCGGATTATAGCCCGAAGGCGTTTTTCTTCTGGCAGAGCGTAAGTGTAGTAACCGATTTTACGGTCACATAATAGAGTAGTTAGGGCGCGGTGGTTATTTGAATTTGATGCCGTGTTGAGTATCACGGGCTTCTTTTATGGAGATTGCCTTACCTGGCAGTTCCTTAGCGAATTGAAGCCAGTAGGCATCCCTGAGGTTTTGCGGACTTTCAGAGGATAAGTCGTATTCTTGACGAGAATCGATTACGCGATGGATGGGCGAACGCGAACGCGATGTCGTGAAACTCGCAGAGCTCGAACGCGGTTTTGCTGATGCGGAACCGAGAGAAAACGAGGCGCGCAACGTTGGTGCTATACGATGGGCATCGTTGAGCGGGGGTGCAGGCGGCGGGCGCACCGGTAATGCGGCGGATATGGACGCGGGGGGCGCGGGCGCTACGGCAGAGCGCAGGTGGACTGCGGCAAGCGCGGCGGCGGGGGTCGCGGGGGGTGCGATAGTCGCGGCAGATGCGGGCGCGGGGAGGGTGGCCTGCGCGGGGGGCCCTTTGCACGTGTGACTCACGGAACACAGGTTTCTCGGAATTAAGTTCCGAAATAACGGACGCCATTGATTGGGACTCCGGAGTCTTTAAAAATTGGTCGAGAGCTTGAGGGAATTGCTGTCGTAAAAACGACAGCAAACCCTCTAACAGCGATGGGGAGGGCTCCACGCCGTCCATTGTCTCCGAAGGGGACGAATGATTTGGTGGAAAAACCACCTGATGACGCACTTTTCACTGCACTGTCACAAAAAAAACAGATCGACCAGGTGAACGAACGAACACAACGGACACGAATAACGGACTGCCGAGGCAGAACGGGAGACGTGCGCTCGCGATGAACGACAGCGGGCGAATGAATGCTGGAGTGTCGACAGTGCGGTCGAATTTATAGGGCTCGGAGCACGTATCGGGGCACGTGCACTTGATCACAAAATTTTAGGTTAAGTATTGAAATTACAATAAAAATGTCAACAATGTAACGGGTGTTTTTTATAGAGGTATAGAACTTTAAGTTGCAATAAAACAACGATGGATTATTCGATTGACATGAATTTTATTTATCCGAAAGATAATCTTGTGGCATTACATTTTAAATATGATTTCTGGCATATGACTGCCACGGCTGGCGCGGATGTAGTTCAATCTGAACGTCCAATTTTCGATGACTTTTTCCAACATTTGTGGCCGTATATCGGCAATAACACGGCGAATGTTGTCTTCCAAATGGTCAAGCGTTTGTGGCTTATCCGCATAGACCAATGACTTTACATAGCCCCACAGAAAGTAGTCTAGCGGTGTTAAATCACAAGATCTTGGAGGCCAATTCACAGGTCCAAAACGTGAAATTAGGCGGTCACCAAACGTGTCTTTCAATAAATCGATTGTGGCACGAGCTGTGTGACATGTTGCGCCGTCTTGTTGAAACCACATCTCCTGGACATCATGGTTATTTAATTCAGGAATGAAAAAGGTAATAATCATGGCTCTATACCGATCACCATTGACTGTAACGTTCTGGCCATCATCGTTTTTGAAGAAGTACGGACCAATGATTCCACCAGCCCATAAAGCGCACCAAACAGTCAGTTTTTCTGGATGTAACGGTGTTTCGACATACACTTGAGGATTAGCTTCACTCCAAATGCGGCAGTTTTGTTTGTTGACGTGGCCATGCAACCAGAAGTGCGCTTCATCGCTAAACAAAATTCGCTTATGAAAATCGGGAACAGCGACAATCTCGTTTTGGGCCCATTCCACGAATTTACGCCTTACTTGATGATCGTTTGGCTTCAATTCTTGCACGAGTTGGATTTTGTAAGCACGCAAACCAAGATCCTTCCGCAAAATCTTCCATAAAGTGGATGGACACAGATCCAATTCCTGTGCTCGATGGCGGATGGACTCATTCGGGTCTTCCTCAATGCTACGCTCTACAGCAGCAATAGCTTCTTCTGTACGCACCGTACGGCGTCTCTGGGGATGCGAGTTATCAATAAGAGTAAACGTGGTGCGAAAACGTTCTATGGTTAATCGAATTAACTGCTCTGATGGACGATTTTGTCGACGATAAAATGGACGTAGTGCGCGATACGTATTCCGCACAGAACCATTATTTTCGAAATAAAATTGCACTATTTGCAAGCGTTGTTCAGGCGTGAGTCTATTCATGATGAATTGCCAAACCAAACTGAGAATAAATCACTTGACAGCTGTTAAATCGGTCGCCATCTTGAACAGCAATGCCAACTTAAAGTTCTATACCTCTATAAAAAACACCCCATATTAACAACACCTGCACACACTTCTTCCTTCGTAGGAAATTCTTTTGCCGTACAGGCTGTTCGACTGTGAAACTCCCTCCCAAACAGACAAGCTAAATCAATTACTACATTTAAACGTATGGTCACTGACCATTATTGGTCTATTAAATAAAAATTGTTGCATTAAATTAATGTATCTATTGTTCATATATATATTTATAATGTCATCGTATATCTAATTATATATGTATATCTGTATCTGTATATATAAGTATATAGTACTTTATTTATATATATATATTTTTTGTAATACACCACCAAAAATCTTATATTGAAATTTCGGTTAAAATCTCCTTAGACACTGCGATTAGGCCGCCCATTGTTCTAATTCAAATGTATCCATATCAATTGTGTAGATTTAGGTTTATGGTGAACAATAAAGAGTTTTCATTCATTCATTCATTCATACATACATAACTTCACGCCAGTTCCCTTGCGGGGTAGGCACGAACAACAGCGCCATTCAGGCTTGAAATTCGTGCTCTTTTTATATGAATTGTCTAGGGTTCGCCGACCAATTAGAAGCGTTAAAAATATAAACAATTAAAGATATTGATACCCGAGACTAATTCCGATAAATTACTCTTACTTTCTTTAATTCTTTAGCGTAGGTTGTACGCATATTTTCAATTTTCCTTTTTAAAGTTTTTATCGTCGCTTGTTCGTCAAAGTTCTTATATATTTGGAGAAGGACGTTAAAGCCATCGCTTCTTATTTCTTTATTTACATAGTTTTTATGCTCCTTCCAAAGATATGGCATATCTCTATATAAGTCGATAATAATGAGTAACACTTCTTTTTCTTTAGCGCACGACATTTTGACGGCACGCACCGACACGCACAAAAAACAGCACAACGTCTTAACTCTGCGCTCGCGCCGCAGCGACTGAGCTCCCTGCCTTCCTGTTTCTTATTACACTACCCAATCGGCAGGGCGGCAGGGAGCTAGGAAGATCGGAACCACTCAATCGCCCTGTTTAGGCACCCTGACTTCCTGTTTCCTATTACATTGTCCTGTCTCTGCGGGCAGGGCTTGAGATATCGTGTAATGTAATAGCCGCTGTAGTGGGACGGACAGTATACCCGCCTCGCTTGTCCATGGCGGCTTGGCAGGTTTGACACACACAAATATATTACCTAAAAAAACACGAGTGGTTCAAATTCAAATGTTTTTATTCAATATAAGTTCCACTGGAGAATACTTTTTGAAGGTCATACATGTAAGTTAAAATTTGATTATTTACTTCCTATTCTATGTACACCGCTTCGCAACGTGTTGATGCTGTCAAGGAGAAGAAGCGGCGAGAAACTCCCCAGCAACACGTCTAGCTAAATATTGTTTTTCTTTATATTTCATATTCTATTTATATCTCATGTTCTTTTTTTAAATAAGTTTTGTACAGAAGTATGTTACAGAATAACTTTTTGAAGAATTAATGGAGTTGTAGCAAACAATGCATACTCAATAAGACCAAGACAATAAAAGGAAAGAAAAATAATATTATAGTTATAATATTGTTGTTGTTGTTTGTTGTTGGTTGGTTGGTGTTGGTTGTTTTTGATGTTAGTTATATAGCTCTAAGAGTATGTAACGTTTTATCATTAACCCTGTATTTATGAAACAACATTTATATAATTATAATAAATGAAATTATAACCACAAATAATATACTAAATTATTAGTCTTCCTAAAATGTATAAACTGATAAGACCAGAAATAAAGCTAAAATCCCTACACCAGTTACTATTGTCATGTATATTTAATAAAGATAATAATGAAAAATTAAAATTTAGGATCTGTTGTTAGATTCAGCTCTCAACACATCTGTGATATTGTACTCAGTTACTCTAGTAACTGACTACACATAGTTAATGGAATATCTACTTCTGTTAAAGCAAATTTAAATATATACATATTACCGCTTGCTTTTTATATTTTCTATAGTTGGATACTATAGGAGTAGTGTCAAGGCTATCTCCGACACTACTGGCTGGCACTGCATTGTCCTGAGGCACAAACACTAAGTAGTCAATCGAAACTACTTGATTTGTTGGAATGGACAATGGACTGCGAACCAAAATGCTCTCAACAACACCACCTAAATAGTAACACCACTACCACCAGCCAATGGGAATTCAGAAGCATCAAATTTGTCTGATAAACCCGTCACTGTAATACCCAGTAACAATGCCAGTCGATCAACGCTTTCTTTCATCAGGAGGCAAATATCCTGGTGGCCCACCTCCACTTTTACCTTAATTCGGTCCATTCTTATTGAAGTACTGCGCTTACGGGAGTTCTTGTTCAAATTCTGCCATTTAAGATGCAGTTGCTGAGGTGTACGTCGACATATAACCACAATGGCGTTGAAGACGTCACGTATGTTGTTCCACTCTGCAACTTTCATTTTGTTGCTCGTAGCGTTGTTGGTCTTCTTGTAAATTATCTTGCTCCCCTCAATTAAGGAGAGCAAGTAGCTCGTCTCTTTCTTTGTTAAAGGTTTTTGTTTATTCTTCTTTGGGGAATGTATGATACCTGAAAGTATCTTCGCCTCCAGACTTGACAGTCATATATTATGCCTAAGACACCTGCCCGCACATAGTTTTTAAAACCCCATTTATTTGGTTTATCTTTCATGTATTTATTGCTTTCTCTTTCCTGCCTTGTTACCTTTGTACTCTATAATTATCTCATCTATACTACTTACTACGTTTACTTTCTATTCTTTGCATCTTAAAGCAGTTCACTCTTACCTTTTTCCAGAAAAAGTTGTACTTTATAATATTCTGTCGCTGTCTTCCACGTTGTTATCAGTAAAATGTAAATAACGTCGTATTTGCTGGTATCTTTTCAAGGGCATTATCTCGGCTACTTTGGCATATTTGAAGTTAATGGCGGTTTCAAAACAAAACACAATATTTCACAATAATTTTTATTATTATAAGAGACATAAAACGTGCTCAGGTCTTGCGGAAACCGGTCAGCTGCCGCTTGATATGCGTTAAGATTCCCGCCTCGAATCAGAGAAAGTCTCGCATGCCTGGTCTGTAGGATGTTTCTTTATGACGGTAAGGTGCTTCAATGATTAGTGGACGGTCGCAGTGTGATTATATAAACTTTATTAGAAGATATTACGTATGTGATTAATGTATGTGTCGCCAGACGATGGGTGTCGGACTGCGCCGCATGCAGCACTCCCCTCTCGACGTAACCGGTTGGCCTTAACATCGGCCCTTGTCCCCCCTATCTAGCTGTCGCTCGTCATTATACAAGGCCTCAGGCTACAAAGTTTAACGACCAATAATCTAGATATGAAGCCTATGATTATATTGGATAGCCATGAAATAATTAAATACATTTTCGGTTAGATAAAATAATTGATTTCCCTGTTTCTTGAATTGAGTAGAAGACCAAACCCAAGTTTGTGTAGGTACTAAGTTTGCTGGAATTAAATCATCAGGCAATGGTTGATAATCTGGTACATTTTCAGCGCTCGCTATTACTCTATTTGAAGTAACTAATGGACTAATGTAGGCTTCGTAAACATTATGAGTTTGAGCGTTCTATGGGCCAAATGAGCCAGAGGGAACGTAAATTTGACTGTTCTACAATATTTGTTTTGATATCCCATGTAAAAAATGCGTCAAATAAGCGTCGGCTTCAGTCACGAATTCTTGATCTTCCGATTGTTCTGCGATAATTGCTCTGTGACGAAACGCAGCTTCTTTCCGCTTGATAGTCAATTGGAACTTTTTTGTCTTCTTTCGTTTGGTGGTGGTGAAATTGGTTGTTTGAAAATTGTTTTCCAAGATCTAGTATTACTTGCTGGTGTGGACGGAAGCAAAGGAATGGCAGATAAAGTTGATAGCACATACTGGTAATTGACTCTCGAATTTCTTGCAAGATCAGACTAGGTGACACTGAATCTTAAATGGCGGAACGTTTATTGTTTTGAAGATTGTCTAATCCATCGCAAAGTTTATTGGCAGTTACAGAAAGTGGGGCTGGATCCGATAAAGCAGATACATCGTCTGGTTCAGGCCTGTCGTATAAATATGAGATGTCTGGACAAATTTTGATTACTCGTCGTTTTAAAAACGCATCTGAAGAATTACGCGACACGAATAATGCCATAAGTATCTGGATGAACAGCATGTATGCGAGCAAGTCTCCAGTGCAAGGGAGAAAGATTTTCATTGCACATAACTGCAATTATGCCTTCACGGATTGGAGTTCCACGATCGCTAAACCATTTTTCACGCTGTTAAATTTCAATGTAAATATTCTCGACTCCATTTATTCCAAAAATGTTGCATAGAGTGTTGTATCAATCGCTACCTTACAAGTTTAATAGGATTTAAGCGATAAGTGATAGGGGGATAAGGGATAAGTGGTAACCAGGGGATCGCAGATAGGCTCACCGATCAAAAACTGGGATGCAGTTAGAGGCAAGGGATCCTTAAGCATCCGAATTAAGTACACAACGTGGACGTGAGTTTAACACCGCTTTGATTTGACATAAAAGTATATGCATCTCTTCGTAAGTTAAGTAATATACGAGTAAGTATCACACGTTTTTAATTTTTCCTTTACAATACTTTTTTTCCTCTAGTAAATTCTGCTTTGTCTGCCAATATTTCTTTATGTTACCAATCTCCATGATGGGTGCTGCCACCACGGCCTACCCTGTTATGTCTAGTGACCCTAATTACAGTTCTTTGGTTTTCTATCACTCGGTGTCAGGAAGGTCTCCTGAACTAGTAGGATATCTACTTGATTGGTAACCAACCAGAAAGGCATAGATTAAGTCGCGTTGGTTTCGAAGGCCGTTGGCGTTATAAATCGCCAGAATCAAATATGAGCGTAGTTTATTTTACCTACATGCGCTAATGTTACTTGTCATAATAATTTGACTAGGTTGTTTAGTTACAACGATCTAAGTACTTGGCGAAGGTCCGCGTGATCCATTTTGATCACGAGTTGATCCCGGAGGGACGATTGACTTGACTCTGAAACTTGTCTCAGTTTCCGAACCAACAGTTGGACTTGTTCCAGGTCGAAGGGCAAGTTCTTGGCGAATTTAGTCGCTAAAGCTAAGTCCTCCGTTATAGAGCGGTGGGCCGATTGCCCATAAGGTGCCTTAGAAGCGGGGCCGGGGGAGGGTGGGGTGGGTGGACAGGGGTACGCCGGCCGTTGCTAGGGCGCGCGTCCTTAGTGGAGGGAACGCTTCTGTCGTGGAAAGACCTGTCCAGTGGTTTACCACTGGAAGGGGGACCGCCACGAATGCGGGTTTGTTCGGCACTTTCCTAGTGCCTTTTTGGGTATTGGGCCTTTGTGACCTTACGTTTGGGTCGGAGGGTGGCAGGGCAGGGGTCGCTTGACTGAGGATGCAGATCGGTGGCTCCGGGGAGTCCCGGGTGCGAGTACACTCCGAAGTCCTGTGATCGCCCAGACACTTGACACGGGATTGACAATGTAGGGCAGAGTGCCCATAAAGTTGGTAGCGATGACACTGCCGCAGTGTATGTTTTTCGTGTGGACGTTCCACACGAAGGCCAGAGAGACCACAAACCTTTTGAAGTTCGAAGATCTTTTTCCCTCTGGGGAAAGATCGAGGACAACCAGTGCTAGGTTTAAAGGCCACTCTGTGGCGTTGCCTCTGTGCATACGGTAGAGCTTGGCACTTAAGGTCCTCGAAAATGTAGGAACACTCGATTTCCTCTGAGAGTCTGCGGATTACAGCCCGAAGGCGTTTTTCTACCGTCAGAGCGCAAGTGTAGTAACCGATTTTACGGTCACTTAATAGAAACGTTAGGGCGCGGTGGTCACTTGAAGACGTGACCATAACTTTGATGCCGTGTTGGGTGTCATGAGCTTCTTTAATGGAAATACCTGGCAGTTCCGATGTGAGTTGGAGCCAGTGGTCTTTCTCGCGGATGACTAGGGGTGGCGGTTGGCGCTGGGAAGGTGTCCTAGGGCGGCTGGAGGATTATAAATGCTTATCTACACTCTACAAGCTTCTATTGGCTTTGAATATTATTTCCACATATTCACTTAGAAAGTGTGTTTAGTATATGGCAACACTAAATTGTCACTTCCCTTTCCCTTTGTACATTTTATACAACAATACGTATTAACATTAATCTCTACATATCTAGTGTAATAAATAACACATTCAAGATGTTGGACAAAAGATTTTCTTTCAATAACATCTTTTTGGTCAGCATTGTCACACACAACACCAGCCACTACTGTCTAATGTCTCCATCAAATCTTGGCAGTTCCAATTGTGGTAACTTCACACATCGCTTTCTGGAAATAGAAGAGTTTATTAACAATTAGTACTGTTATTTTCTGCCAGTTGAGGAGATGGTCCGTTTAATATTTTTGTTTTTAATGCATAATATTTGGCTTCAAAATTATTTCTCTCCTCGTTGTAAGATTCATCTTTTTGAGGGTCCGCCTCTTGCAGTTCTATTTCTTTGTAGTCTTTTTATAGATTTGTTATATCGTGTTGTCGCGCTCGTATTTTATCCGTATCCTCGTCACTATATGTTTCTAGGTAGTTACCAAGTCTGTAGGGGTGACCAGAGTTACCATGTAAGTGTGGAACCTCTGATCACACCCACACGTATGTCTGTCAGCGTGATGATATACTTAGCTGTATACTGGTGGTAACAAGCGTCTTATACACTAGTACCGGGTTCAATGAGAATACGTGGATTATTTGAGTACAGTAATAAAATAATTACTGATAATTACAATGTTTTGATATTCACCGATTCTAACGTTACCCAAGGGATACAGTTTAGAATGGCTTTGATTTTAAGAACCTCAACGGGCAGAGTGCCGCTGTTGGATTTCGCGAATACTGAGTAGCGTGTGGTGTCAATGGTGATCTTGCTACTTCTCTTCCTGCATGCCGCGGGTGCCCTTATATATTGCTTGACTTGTTGTTGACGACGCAGGTCGGCAGTGCAGTTGAGTTATCGCTCCACAGAATCGTACTCGCCGCAGGGCCGCCTTCGGTTTGTTGCTATAGGGAATGATATGTTATGATCAAGAAGAAGAATATTACATTGTAACGTCATATTACATATATTCTAAAAATAACCGCAAGGACGCCAACCGTCGTTCTTCTTGCGGGCCAGGTGAAGCGGTGATGACCAAAGGCTCTCGGAAGGTCGTACAGTACCATTTTGCAACATCTCTTCAAAATCCTTTGCCATACTCAACCGTTCTGGATCCAATCTGCGTGGACGGCTGAAACTGGAGGGCCAGGACTGGTGCGGATGTAATGTGCCGTCGAGTGTCTAGGAGTGGTAGGCTTACCGGCAGGTCGAGTGATAGTGCTGTATTCTCGTTGAAGACGATGGTAAGCAGAATACTCGGTAGTGGTGGTACGCACGGATGAAATGGCAGTTGAAGTATTCTGGCAAGGTAAGTAAGTGGTGAGTGAGGTGACACCATCAACGAGGCGTTGGTTGCGGACGTCGACTAGCAGGTTGTAGTATCCTAAAAAATCGACACCGATGATAGGCCTGTATACATCTGCTATTACGAAACCCCAGGAGAATACACGACGAAGCCCCAAGTCCAGAGCGATGCCCAAGTATCCGTATGTGGGTATTACTGTTCCGTTAGCTGCGAACAGTTCTTGGACTTAGTGAGTTATCCTCGAATGGCAGACCTAGGGAATACACACATGTCTGAACCTGTGTCAATGAGGTATTGAATCTTAGTCTTGCGGTCCGTGACGAACAAGCGGCTTTTCTGACCTGGGCAGTCGTTTTTCGCCACAAATGGCTGCCCTTGTAGTTTCCCGATTTCTGGAAGCTGCATGGCTGCGTGCATTTTCTCGCTCGTTCCTTAAAACGGTAATGATACCAGCAATGCGAGTGATCACCGGGTCGCTGGCGAGACCGGGAACGACTATCTTCGTGGTCCTTTGCTTCTGGATCTTGCTGTTGATCTCTCACGTACCTCCATTGTTTCTAGCCTCTGGGTAATCACCTCTATTTGTCGCGACAGAACCTCTACAGGCGAGCCAGTTGACATGCTAGTAGATGAGCCAGTAGCTAAGTGCAAGCTGGTACTCGCGCAAGTTACTTGACTGTTCACTGGGACGATGTCGTTTATTTGGTCGGCTAGTTTTGCTATCTCTTCCAGCTCCATGTTCCCGTGGGATGCTACTATGGTTTGCAGGTTAGTAGGGAGTCTACTAGTCCAAATCGTCCGTATGAAGTCACCTGGTGCATTAGCGCCAGCCAGGTACTGGAAGTGTCGCAGGAATTGGGATGGCTTCCGATCGCATAGTTCAGCATGCGTCAGCAACTGCTTAATCTTGCGCTCTTGTGATGCGGAAAGTCTCCTGATAAGCTCTGCTTTTAATTTATCGTACCTTCCAATAGCTGGTGGTGAAACAATGATATCCCGAACTTCGGAAGTATGTTGCGGCTCCAATTGGGATAGCACGTAGTAATTTTCGTATTGTCAGTAGTGATATTTGAGAGCGTAAACTGACCTTTCAATTGGGCAAACCATAGTTCGGGGTTGGCCTAGTTGAATGCGGGACTTCTTACTGCTACTCTGCATGACTCCATCGAGGTAGGCATATCAATCTGAGCACCGGCGGCACGTCCTTGTCCGTCTCCATCATTCTTTTCTAAGGGTCACCAGTGAAGTGTCTAGGTATGTCGACAGGTACTTCACGTCAGTTCCGATCACTTATTATTTTGGAGTCTAAAGCCGAACGTCCACCGCGAACTAAACTAACTTAGTTTAGTTTAGCTCGCATAGTTGAGCCAGTTTTTCATACATGTGTGTCCACCGCAAACTATGCCAGCTAAGCTAACTAAAATATCCCAACTAGGTCAAACTAACTTAGTTGTGTAGGCCGATCCGAAGCTACGCGAACTAAGCCAAGCCCGTCTCACCCCCTTGCTGTTGTTTGTATGTTTTGTAGTGTGTGATCGTGCTGTTGTACCGGTTAAAAGAATAGTCTTTTTAAAAAAAGATTTATTTATTAAACACGAAGGAGTACAACTTATTTAATCAAAAAATGTAGGATAATAAAATATATGTCTAACTCTAAGGGTAGCGCGATCCGAACTGACTCGATCTGTGTGGAGCAGTCGGATGACAAGTACGGGATGCTGAGGAAGCATCCCGTCAGCATTTTAGGATACGGTTTAGGGATGTAACTCCAGCTCAAACTGATCATCACTAACGTAGTTATAGCTTATTTTACGGTGGACGAACAACTATTTCCTAGTTTAGTTCACTGAGCTTAGTTCCTAATTATTTTAGCTGGCGGTGGACGTTTGGCATAAACTGGCATGGATTTGTAATGAAAGATGGTATTCGACTAAAAAATATGTTCTCTTTTATGCTTAACATTGATAAACACACAGAAATAATATATAGATAGAATGGTTGCGACGTCTTATTCGCTTATATTTCGCGCGTGTCATTTTTTAATAAGCCGCGCACACAGCGTGACGTTAATATCTTTTTGTGCGCGGCAACTAGTTTGGAGACACACTCATTAGATTATCGAATGTATATATGTTACTTTATTAATTTTGTGTACTGATAATCATAGAAAATAAAACGTGTTAAATACTTTAGTACGGCATCTTTAATATGACATAAGCAATAACATATAAAGCTATTGTCCTTGAAACAATACATATTTATTAAATATTTGCCTTTTGGTTAAATAACGAAGCCGAACGTCGAAATATACTTCGGCTACTGCCCGTATGAGAAGGATTAGATGGTTTTCCGTCGGGGATTGGTCAAATTGGTGAAAACTTATACTGTCAAATAAACTACTGCCAATAAAATGACCGAAGCACTTTGGTTAAAATTTGTGGTTTGGTTTCTTTTGGCTTGATATCAAAGTGATGACAGCTGTTTACTACATTTTTTATTAGTGCTTCAACGATTTTGCAAATTCTAATAACATCGGAAAGATATATAAGGCCGCCTTTATTATTTAATCAATGTTGAAGCTTCTTTTGTATCACCATTTGAAAGTAAAGCGTCAATATCGTCACGCATCACGTCATCACTTTAATGATGTTTTGGGTTTTTAGGTATGCTTATTCGATCTTTTTAGAATTAGTAACTAGTAATAGCTAACTAATGAAAAAATAAAATCACAAAAAAATTATATATCCGGTTTTATTTTCTATTAAGTTTCCATTAAAGCAAACATTCTAAAGCAAATATTTTATAATGAGTTTATGGATAGTAATATCAACCAGAAGATTTCAAAAACTATCTCCGAATGGACGAGAAAACATACCTTGAATTACTTGAAATGGTTAAAAAGAAGACACAGTTATGAGAAATAGTATTTCTGCGCACGAAAGATTATCAGTTACATTGAGATTTCTCGCAACTGGCAGAAGTTATGAGGACCTAAAATTTTCAGCAGTTATTTCGCCTCAGGCGCTTGGAAAAATTATTCCTGAAATATATACAAAATTTCAATGTAAACGACGAAACAGAAATTATTTAGTTGTTTGGCCAAGTCCCCGCTTACTGGTAATTATTAGATATCGAAGCAGTGGATCGGTGCACGAAGCTCCTATTTTCCAGCCTTTTTTTACCTGCTCGAGTGTATAACAAGATTGCTCGCAATATAGGTACTCAACAAGCACCCTACTGCATCATCTTTGGACTCCGGACTCATTTGAACTAGAAACCCGAACCCAAGCAACTACTATTTGCGGCCCTTGTATCCGTCACAGCGAAGTTATATAATCAAAGGTCATAGTGTTCGAATCGTAACATACCACAGTTTAATTAACCTTTTTAGAAAGCGTCATCAAAATTACTTACATGTGTATAGTTAGTACCAACGTAGCCTAAAGATGTTAGTTTTTTTTTAAAGTCTTTACTATACGTTCTTAATCATATAAGCTATATTTTATTAGATTTATAAATAACATAATTTGTTTTATATTAGTTTGTCCTGTGATACATTTAGTTCTTATAATTTTAACATTCCCTTTTTTATAGCGTTTAATTATGTTAAGTAATGGACTGGGGCCCTCAAGCAGCTCAAGTAGCCTCAACATCAACAACTGATCGACCTACTGCATCACAAAATGACATCATCCAATGTCCACATCGTTCACAGCCCCGCTTCTTTAACGGAAACCACGGTCTCAAAATTCATTGTGGCAAAAAGTATAGAATCAACAGTAATAAGTCAGCACAGACTATAAATCCAAGCATTTCTCAAAATTCACCAGTTGTTGAAGAACATTTTTGGGAACTACTATTCAAATTTCATATAACTAGTAATAAAACTGCAATAATTATAAACTACAGACTATACAATATAAAAAATAGGAAATATCTAAAGATAAGTTATTGGTCCCAAACCACTGTCACTCACCGGAAACGTTCCCAGAAGGCTGGCGGCGTTGCCACGTTGTATAGCAATGCTTAATCTTTGAGCGAAATAGACGCCAGCCTTCTGGTCGCGTGTGACGTCTACCAAACGATTGGCGACGTCACGGTTGACCTTTAGAGCGTTAGGACCCCACGGGCCCATTTTCCACCCCAAATGCCGCAAATGTGTAACCATTTCCAATGGCGGCATATTTGCGGCGCTTAAGAGCCTCCTGTTCGGCTGCAGCAGAACAGGCGGTAGTGCACGTACTTTAAAGATGGGACGCCGCCAGAGTGTCAACGCAAGTAGCATCCCACACTAAGGGGCGGGCCCATCTTCCAGGGAATGAGCGTCATCCCATCCGGTCTCCTGCCATCGTCGCGGCACAAACCGTTTGGTTCCAAAATGGAAGGTACCCCGGCGGATGATATCGTTGAGTGACACGTGTCGGGAAATTCTACCGGCGCTTATGCTGCAGGATAGTCTGTGGTATCCCAAGGGATCCACCCTATCCTCACACTGACAGAGGTGCGGGACCACACAGGTTGCCCCCAGGCGAATACTGGCACAGATTCTGAAAGTCGCGTCATCCCAAAGTGTGCCAAGATTCGTCGAGGGCAATGCCTGTAGCCACAGGCTTGACTCTCAGCCCTCAGCCTCTCCCCTACAAGAAGAAAATAGTTTATGGTACGTTACAAGGCTAAGCGGCTCGTCCCAAAGCTTCTGACGCTGTAGATTTATGGGTAAATTTTGATTCGGGCAGGCAAGGGACCACACATTTTTAGCCTTAGCCAAACACGGGACCTCAAAATCACGAAGTGATGGATTTAGTAAATTACCGATGAGGTCCATGGTGCTATACACTGAGGCTAAGAAGCGCGTAGCGGGTAGCGCTATGTCGGAATTTTTGCGTATTCCCAGACCGCCATACCTTATCGGCAGGGCGGCTTGGGTCCACGTACGATCATCGAAAGGGATATTGAACAATGATGAGAGTGATTGCCTAATAATATTGTCTAAATTAGTTAGTAAATGTGAATGTTGCCAAAGGGGACAGCATCGGAGCACTTACGCAAAATTTGAAACACAGAAGCAGTGCCTAATTATAAAATAAGCGCAATGTATATTAGTGTTTTTAAATTAGCAATTTTGGAGAGCAAATTTTGAATTTTGGAATCCACGAAAGATGCGAATGAGTCATTAAAAATAGGACACCCTAGGAGGGTTAGATTACTTTCATTAACAATTTTGAAATTTAGACCCAAACTTTGAAACCCGGATATTATGTTATCAATATTGTTTAGCTTGTTAGGGAGATAAATTTCGCATTTAGATAAATTAAGAGATAGGCCAATTTTACCGAATTCTTCAATAAGAAACTCGATGTCATTTTTTATAGTTTCAATGCCCCCGCCTAGGGTGCCATCGTCTAAATACCATGCATTAAATTTTGAATTTAGTTTGTTAATGATTGGATGAATTGCAAGGGAAAACAAGGCCGGCCCGAGAGCGTAACCCTGCTGACACCCTGTTGCATCCTTTAATAGCGTCTCACCTGCGCTTCCGGTAGACCCACCCAGCAGATCCTTAAGGTGTTGCAGAGTGAGGCCATCAAGGCCGCCAACCGAGCCGCCCTTAAAAGACATAACAGACTGAAGAACAGCCCTCGGCTCGGTGACTAAGTTTTCATCCTGTGGTTTTTTGCTTGGGACAGTGCTTGAGGGTGGATGTTTGTCGATCAAAGCATCCAGTGTGGTGTCATTGTTGGGAGCAACGGTGTCATTGGAGAGCAAAATTTGTGCTGCTCCTTTAATATCTCCGTCCGAGATTCTGGATACAACGACCTGGCGAAGCTGATTTAATGAATCATTGCGGTCTCGTGCATTATTATAATTTCGTAGAGCTGTTGCTTTTTTGATTTTGGATGTGAGGTTTCCGGATTTATGATCTATTTGAAATATTTTATAGGGAAGCGATCATAGCTCTACCCAGGCTTGTAGGTTATTGTTCGATATTACATTTCTTATTAATTTTGAAAGAATTTGACATGCTGATATACGGGCACCGCGGGGAATTCTTTTAATTAAGGGGACTGAATTTTTAAGGTTACAGAGAGGACAAAGGGAAAGGGGAGTTGTTAAATTTGTACCGAGATCGGTTTGTATGACAGGCAACGAGTTGGAGAGATTTGCCTCTTTATGTGCCTTTCCTAGATGTATTTTCAAGCCTCTCTGACCTTTAAAGAAACGTGAGTCGGGGCACTTATGGCATTGAATTAAGTTCTCTAGCGACACCGTATCGGGCTGTGACTGGAACATAATAATTACAAAATAAAATAAATTACAATTTAAATTAGATTTTACGCTTATCCAAATTATATCAATTATCCAATTTACCCAAATTAAAATAACAGCACCCAATTCTAAAAGAATCCCTTGCGGCGCACGCCTAACGGTATGTTTACACCCTATCAAAATTGATTATATATGTTTTGACTCAAAATTCCGTTTCAAGCTGAGAGCAATTATTAATTCTTCCATATTTCATACTACATATAAATAGAAAACAAAATGAAAATATACCTTTAACACAGAAAATAAAAAATAATTGCGCATCTTTAGACCAAAACTCCGAAAATATTAATATACCTAACCCTCAAAGCTGCTTCTCGAATTATTCCCGCAAAGATTCGACTATTTATCACATCGTAGAAAGAAAGATTAGCGACGGGGATATCAGAGGAGCAGCCCGTTTACTATATTCTACAGATGCAGTAGTGCCAAATTGTAACGATACACTCACTGCTCTTTATGACAAACATCCACCTTCCTCGCCAAATACTGTTTTATCAGATCCACCGAATTCTGAGAATGCATTGACTGTCACCGTGGAGGATGTCAGCAATGCTATTGGGTCCTTACAGAGTGGCTCGCCAGGGGGCCTGGATGGCTTGACGCCTCAACATCTCAAAGATTTGGGGTGGGGGCTGTGGCGAAGCTGGGGATTCACTTTTGAAGGACCTGATGGCATTAATAAATTTTATGCTTGCAGGTAAAGTTATTAATGAAGTAACTGGCATCCTTTGTGGTGCGTATCTCTGCGCCTTAAAAAAAGATGGGGGCACAAGGCCCATTGGCGGTGGGCACGGTTTACCGCCGCCTCGCAGCCAAATGCTTTTGTAAAAAGGCGGATAGTCTAAAAACATATTTTCAGCTATATCAACTAGGCTTTGGTTCCCGGGGAGGATGTGAGGCCGCTGTCCACGCTTTGCGGTCATTCCTCCGTCACAATGGTGGAAATTTGGTGCTGAAGGTGGATATCAAAAATGCCTTCAACTCAGTTGATCGGTCCGCCTTGCTGTCACGGGTTAAAGACAAAATTCCTGATTGTTACCACTTTCTTTAGCAGTGTTACAGTCAAAATTCAATTAATTTTTCAAGACAATTTATTATATTCTTAGACTGGTTGTCAACAAGGCAACCCCTTAGGGCCAGCCATTTTCAGCTTAGCCATTCATCCAATATTAGCCGTTTGAAATCCAAATTCAACGTTTGGTATCTGGATGATGGCACTCTGGGAGGCGAAGTGAATACGGTTCTAGACGATTTAATTAATTTAAAAGCAGATCTCCAGAGCATAGGCCTGGAAATCAACTTTGATAAATGTGAATATTACATAAATAAAACAGACAGCGAAACAGAAATACTTTCAAAAATACAATCAATAGCTCCCAAAATTAAAATGGTTAATATGTCTTCTCTTCGCCACCTAGGCGCGACAATTTTCAAAATTTTCGTAATACTTCAGATCTTTTATTCAAAATTAATACTCATATGGCATTCATTATCATCTGGTACTGCCTTTTCGTGCCTAAATTTACGTATGCCCTCCGGTGCTGCCAACTTTTTAAGGAAACTCTGCTTTTAAATACGCTGGATAGCATCGTAGAGGAATACCCTCATATCCATAATAAATTTGGACATGGACGACCGAACGTGGTCACAACGCTCACTACCGATAAGGCTAGGTGTGGCCTAGGCGTCCGCAAAATTTCCAGTGTTGCTCTACCGGCTTTTTTGACATCGGTTTATAGCACAAGTGATTTGGTATTAAAAATTTTAGAAAAAAGTAATTTACCTTTTTAAATTCCATATTTGACCGATGCCAAAAGAGCCTGGACAATGGCTTGCCCTAACTCTAACCTGCCCACTGTTCCCGACTTCCCAACGAGCTTGGGACGAGCCGCTCTGAGAACTGACACGGGAAAATCTCTTACAAACGTGTTCCAGGTCGACAGAGCGCGCTCACCTTTTGGCCGTTGCTACTTGGGAGTCTGAGCAATGCCTGCAGGCACACCCATCCTTCAATACAGGCACAATCCTAGACCATTCATTCTACTTTTCGATTAGCTGCGAGCCTTCGCTTGGGGGCTCCATGTTGTGTACCCCATCGTTGCCAGTGTGCGAGTATGGTGGACCCGTATGGACACCACGGATTAGCATATTTACATAGTGTTGGTCGAAGATCTCGCCATGCCAACCTCAATGACGTCATCCGCCGGGCTCTTGTCAGCGTCGGCGTACCGGCCGTATAAGAACCGAATGGCTTGGGTACGCGACGATGGCAAGAGGCCAGATGGTATGTCACTTATTCCTTGGAAGATGGGACGGCCGCTTGTTTGGGACGCGACATGTGTAGACACTCTAGCCCCGTCACATCTTCCAATGATTGAGTTAGAGGCTGGCAACGCTGCTTCAAAAGCTGAAGCTCTCAAACGGCGCAAATATGGAACCATAGGAAGGGGTTACATATTTGTGCCGATTGGTGTTGAAACATTAGGTCCATGGGGTCCGTCAGCAGAGTTTCTTCAAAGAGATTTGCAAGAAACTCTTTGATGCCACCCGTGATCAGAAGGCTGGCCCATATTTCGCCCAACAAATAAGCATTGCCATACAGCGCGGCAATGCAGCCAGCCTTCTGGGCACGCTCCCATCTGGCAGCGATTTGTTACACAATCTATATTCGCTTGTACTCACAATATTTCAATATTTATTTAGTTTTAATTATTATTAATTTACTAATGTTCCTGAAACATGTGAGGCCTTGTATAAAGTTCTTAGAAGAGATTATTTGAAGATAAGTAATTAAAACACTGTTATATTACAGATAATATTTATTGAAAAATATACGATTTTAATTTTAATCATAAAAGTACAAAACTGTCGCGTACAAATTATTCATTATCAACATTGAAATTATTAATTAAGAAATGTCGCTGCCGAATCTGAAATCGATAAAACTACCTCTGTTTCACCGGGCTGATTTCCCGGAATTGTAGGTGTTCGCATTTGTGTAGAGTCGGGATTACCTTGGGAACTGTTGAGTAGATGGCTAGTTTGAAATGATTGAGAAAGATACTTTGAATTTTAACTGGTGGGAAATGGAAGGCTGGGTGGGCTAGGACTTTCGGAAGAAACAAAACTTACAGGGTTGTATTGGAAGTGAGAGGATTGATATACATGTTGTCGATATTGCTGAGCAGGAACATAGCTTCGTTGATTTTGTTTCAAAATATCTCTCATGTTAATATTGGCGTGCTTGGGAGTGAGGTGTCCTATTTCTGCTTCAAAAAGTAAATCATTAATAAGTTTTTCTGCGCCTATTATTTGATTCGCATCTAAAGCCCTCAATTTCATAGCCACATTTTTGCCAATAATATCGCACCTATCTTCTGTTACAATTGGGCGAGGACGCTTAAAGTGATCTCGTACCGATTCCAATACTTCATTTGCTATGCTTTCATCTTTTCTCTTTGTTTTACAAGGTGTTGGTGGGCGAGATGAATTATTATTTGACGATGTCGATCGGGCCTCGTTGTTGTCGGTAGATACGCTGTTGGATGAATATTCTTCATCGGCATTTGAAGAATCTTCAGTGATGTCTCTCTGAAAACAAATAATTTTGATACATGTTTGTGTCCCGCCACTACAGATATTTCACATAAAAAATAGCTACTTATTGTATAAATGATAAATCTGTTATTTTTATATTAGTTTCCTACATCTGAAGAAGAGTGGAAAGAAATAGCAAAGATGTATGAAGAACGATGGAACTTTTCTCATTGTCTTGGTGCAATAGATAGAAAGCACATAGCGATTGTTCCACCGGCTAATAGTGGATCGTATTTTTATAATTATAAAGGGCAACATAGTGTGGTTCGTATGGCAATTGTTAATGCAAAATACCAATTTGTGTACATAGACATTGGCATGAATGGTAGACTATCCGATGGAGGGGTTCTACAAAACACTAAATTTTTTGAAAAAATAAAAAAAATGTGATTTACATATTCGAAGCAGTGAATTGTTAACACGAAGTAACCGAAATTTACCATATGTATTTGTGGCAAATGACGCGTTCCCATTACGCCCCGATATGATAAAACCGTTTCGGCCACCTATTTGCGCCGGTCGCCTGCGCAGGCTCAAAAAACGGCACAGGTCAATTCCCACACACACTCCGGTCTACCTTTTTTTTTAAATTATTTATTGCAGGAGATCAGCAGACAGGCAAACGGCCCACTTGATGGTAAGCGGTTATCATCGCCTATGGACATTTGCAACACCAAAGTTGATACAAATGCGCTGCTGTTCTCTTAAATGAGTCTGGAACCTGGTCACTAATGCTGGAACACAACTCAAGGTTTTTATGGCGACATACTTTAAACCAGGGGTGGTAGCCATCCAGTCGGGGAAATGCCCTACCACCTGGCTGTGGGTTGTTTAGTCGCCTCTTACGACAGGCCCCCGGCCGCAGGAAATTGTATTCTTTCTCCGTTCCTGCACTGATAAATACCTTAAAGGAAGCAATTTAAGCAACAGTTGCTACTATGAATATTTCTATTCCTATAATACCGAACGAAGAGTGGGAATGCATCGAGCAAATGTGCGTTGTTTTAAAACCATTTTATGAGGTCAGTAAGATGAGTGCAGAAAATTATCTTACCGCAAGTACCGCTATGGACCTGGTCTCGAGTCTCATGTCTGTTTGTGACAGTCTGGCATCCAGAACTTTTTATGCGCCTGTGGTTGATATGGTAGGAAAACTAAAACTAGGTCTGGCAGAAAGGCTGGGAGATATAAAAAACAATGTATACGTTACAAAGACGTGGCATTCTCTGACTCTCAGTCATTAGAGGAAACAAAATCATTCGTTATATCACTGATGGTAACATTAATTCAAACGAGTGGAGAAGTGGCGGCAGATATTCAAGATCAGCAAAACGGTGATGACGATTATTTGTCTATATGGGGGGAATTTGATTCAAAGATAAGAACTTCGCATGCTCCCAAGACAGCGCAGACAAAAGCTGAAGAAGAACTGGAGATGTAGTCATTTCTAGAAAGGCCTGTCCATTAGATTGGTGGTGAATGCACAAATATATATATCCAATTCTATATAATTTTTTAAAAACTAAATGCAACATTATGGTGACATCAGTTTCTTGTGAGCGAGCCTTTTCCAAGGCAGGATATATTATAAACGATCGGAGAACCCGTCTCACAACATCAAAAGTGGCACAAATTATGTTCATAAACTGTAATCAAATTTAATTTACTGTGAAATATTTAAATATGTATTTAAAAAAAAACAACAACGTTGATATAAATAAAGATGTAAATAAGTAATTTAGTTATAAATGACAATAAAAGCAAAATAGAAAAAAAAACTGTAGCGTGTAAATCAAAATTATCATAAAAACTACGAATGTACATAAATCAATGAACTTTTAAATACGCCTAGCTACACTGATGTGTTTTGTAGTAATTATGTAAGCTAGTCAGTCTTAAGCCTGTAGAAGTATGAAGGAAAGTTCATTGAATCAAAAATAATGTAAGAAACTCAAACATTCGAGTTAACATTAGCAAAATTAATTTTTCAACGAAACGTTTTACCGATATTTTCAACCAATAAAAATATCGGTAAAAAAATATCAATTACCAATTAACAGATAAATAAATTCAACCGTTAACGCCATCTCTAATTGCAAGCATTTACTTCTCGACCTGGGCGTATAGATTGTTCAATCCACGAAGACCATGGACGTTTATAATAGGGACGCGACATATTGTTCTATACGTATAAATAGCATCCATTTTGAAGGCACACACATAAACATATATCTATCTCGTTCTTACTCAGCACTGTAACTCGCAGGAAAACAATATAACAGTATTTCAGTGCATACATAAAGTGAAACATGAATATACGTAAATACCTAATGAAGTCGAAAATCCGCCATGTTTAGCGCACCAAATGTCAATGTCAGTCAGTTCAGCCGGTACTTGTCTTGTCAAAAAGTCGTGGTATAAATCAAAATAACTAATTATCTTTCAATATTTTGCTTGTGATTTAAAATGATTGAAGCCAAATGTAAATAATTACGTCGCAAATATGCCAGTGTGTAATAGGGTGCGGCATAAGAAAAACACCAAATCGGCCATCTTTAACCATACACAGGTACGCTATAAATAACATTAAAAATATTGGTTATTGTTAATGTTGCCGGGAAAATAAAGGAAGATTTACATTATAATGAAAAAGACAGAAAAGATCATTAAACCTAACTTGGACAAGTGCATGCTCCAAAACTGTTATCTATATATATTTAAATTCATTATGGAGCACTGCTCCGAAAAATCGGACACCATTTTTCTGTCGGTATCAATTGATAATGACACTAATCATAAATACCTCTTAATAAAATGTGTCATCAAAACATATTTAGACATTCAGTTTAGATATTTCTAGAAAAAGGTTACCGACAAAATCTCTCTTCGGAACTATTTAAATAAAATAGTTTTATTTCGTAACGAGTAAAAAACTATTGTAAATTCGTTAAATTTGTAATAATTAAGTGATTTTAGAGCGGAAGTCATAAGGAATGACGTTTGTAATTAAATAAATGTTCTGAAGGTGTTTTGTTTTTTTTTTATCACGCGTTCCCTTGATAAGTTTAAAATTTGAATCACACTCACTTATGGTGCGGCGCACCTATCTTGAGGTGCGTTGCGATAGTATGTTACGGACTTTATTTCTGCGAGACTGTAATATCTCAAAAGGAAGCCGCAGATCGAGAAAGGGAGAGAAGCGTAAGTGCGTGTATTGACGCGTCTCTACATGGGCGCCGGCGTCAACCGGGAGCTCGGAGGCGCAGATATGCGCATGATTTCCCTCCCTGAATAATACCGCTTCAAGGGCCCTCTCGCATCAAGGGAGCAGAGGAGTCTTCACCCCTGTCGTCGAAGTGAGTTAGCTCTTCCCGGGGGCTTTCTCAGGCACTTATTGCGCTAGGATCGGCGTGGGCGTAACTAATAGGTTGGGGAAAAAGTCTTTTCGCATATAGTATGTATGAACTTGTAATAAGATCTCTTTGGCTATACCATTTGTATCTGGCTAGTTTTGGTATCATTAAAAAGTTTTAATTTTGAAGAATACAATTCCAAATTCAAATTAGGAAAATGTGTGATTTTCATTTGTTTTTCTTATTGTTAAAATGAGTGAATCTAATGAACAAATTCGATACATTTTAAAATTTTACTACAAAAAAAGTAAAAATGCAATACAAGCCGCGAAAAAAAATTGTGATGTTTATGGACCTAATGCAGTATCTGTGAGAGGAGCGCAAATTTGGTTTCAGCGTTTTCAATCCGGAAATTTTGATATCAAAGATGCACGTCGCTCTGGTCGCCGTGTTACGGAGAAAATTGATGCCATTTTTGAAAAACTTGAGCAAGATCGGCATATTAGTAGTTACGATGTAGCTGGAGAACTGGCAATTGACCACAAAACGGTTTTGGCGCATTTGTAAAAAGCTGGGTACACAAAAAAGCTCGATATTTGGGTGCCTCATGAGCTCACTGAAAGAAACCTAATGAACCGTGTACTCATTTGTGATTCTGTATTACGACGTAATGAAACCGAACCATTTTTGTAGAAGCTGATAACTGGTGATGAAAAGTGGATCACGTACGACAAGAACGTGCGAAAAAGATCGCGGTCAAAGGCCGGTGAGGCTTCACAGATTGTGGCGAAACCCGGGTTAACTCGCAACAAGGTGATGCTGTGTGTATGGTGGGATTAGAAGGGCATTTTCA
Source organism: Dendrolimus kikuchii (assembly GCA_019925095.2). Lineage (NCBI taxonomy): Eukaryota > Metazoa > Arthropoda > Insecta > Lepidoptera > Lasiocampidae > Dendrolimus > Dendrolimus kikuchii. The sequence goes on from CM034387.1 coordinate 39,044,627, forward strand.
TTATGAGCTGTTACCGCCAGGTAGGACCATCGATTCTGAACTGTACTGCGAACAACTGATGAGATTAAAGCAAAAAGTTGAGAGAAAGCTGCCGGAATTAATCAACAGAAGGGGTGTGGTTTTTCACCACAACACAAATCAAATCAGAACAAGGAAGGATAGCAATAAAAAGGCAGGAAGGTATCGTAAGCAAATCACGATGAACGCAAATCAAACTGTCGTATCCGAACGATAAATTTAATATCCAAACATGTAATTCGCGCTTTACCAAAAACAAAAATGGTATCGACGCTCTCTCTTTTCTCTGCCTTGGCTTGGAACTAGAGTGTGAAATAAAATATTAAAATATAGAAGATATTTGTAAATTATCTTTTTATTTAATACACAACATTTTGGCGACGAGGATTCACATTTTCAACTCACGCAAACAAGGCAATGGCTAAACGACGTGACGAGTTTTATCAAACCGAAAAGCCAGGTACTGGTACAGCCGTATCGTCATCGGCGTCGGCGTCGGCGGCGTTCACGTTACAACCTTTCGATGGAATAAAATGGGAATACTTTGAACAGCAACTCTTATGCTTTATTACAATGTTGGATGTACCAGAAGAGAAAAGAGTACCTTTACTTTTGACAAAGATCTCAATAAATGTGTTAGAAATATTAAATCTAGAATGTTCGCCGCAATCACCTACAAAATTTAGTTTCGCCGAACTATTAGGTAAGTTAAGAAACAAGTTCATTCCAAAACAACCAACGGCATTGGATCGAGCAGCATTTCGTAATCGAAATCAATTACCAAACGAAAATATTGAAGAGTACGTACTTCAATTGCGAAAACTGGGAGGAAAATGCAACTTTAAAGACCTGGATGACCAAATAAAAGAAAAACTAATCGATGGTGTGCATTCCAAATTAATAAAATTTGAACTTCTAAAGTGTGATACTAACAAGAGCTTAGAAGATACAATATTTTTAGCTAGAACTGTAGAAGCAGCTTTATTACAAACTACAAGCAAGGAAACTACTAATGATATGTTTTTTTTACCAAGAAAAATACAAGAGACAAGAGCAGAACAGAAAAAAATTTAACAAAACATCAAAATTGAACTGTAGAAGAGAGTATACATGCTTCTGTTGTGGCGCTAATAACCACATTAAATCTCAATGTAGACTAATAAAAAAATTTTGCTCAGAATGTGGTCAGCAAGGTCACATATTCAAAATGTGCACTTCAACAAGAAACAATGCTAAAGTCTATGTTGTAGACAACATGATTGAGGAACCAAAAGCCAGTGATCATCAAAATCAAGATATTTCTCCACCTGTTTCAGAATCATTGGAACCATGCAAGCAGTATGAAATGTATTCTATTCATGTAAGTAGAGTGCCACCACACTACATCACAGTCAATATAGAAGGTATGCCACTAGATTTCCAATTAGACACTGGCTCAGATGTAACAGTTATTCCATTAAAAGACAAAAATAAATATTTAAGTCACATAAATATATTGAAGTGTCAAGTAAAATTTAAAAACTTTGATCAATCCATTTCACAACCATTAGGGATATTGAGAAATATCACAGTAAATTTAGGGAATATGTCAAAAAAATTACAAGTTTTTGTCGGGAATAATGATATTCCACGCATTCTGGGTCGAGACTGGTTATATGAATTTAATATGTGGCCCCCAAACTTCGTGAGTACAAACAACATAACAGTAGAATGTAATTTAAACATTAAATCTGTTTCAGAGGCAAGGCAATGTAAAGGAAAAGTTTGCAGAAATATTCAGTCCAGGCTGGGGTAATTTTAAAGGAGAAACAATTAAATTACAGTTGAAGCTGAATGCCATACCTAAATGTTATCCAGTACGTCGTGCTCCATTTGCTATCAAAGAAAAGGTAAAATCTGAGATCTCTAGATTACTCGAAAACAAAAGAATTGACCCCGTGGAATACAGTCAATGGGGTACTCCAGTGGTACCTATTTTAAAAGCAGATGGCTCCGTACGACTTTGTGGAGACTATAAATTAACTTTAAATCCGCATCTAGAGGTGGACCATTTTCCATTGCCTCACATAGAAGAAATATTTGAAACTTTAAAACATGGGCAATATTTCTGTGAACTAGACCTGAAAGAAGCTTACTTGCAAGCCCCTTTACATAAAGATTCTCAAGAATTGACTACAATTGTAACTGAAACAGGTACCTATAAATATTTGTACTTGCCATATGGTGTGAGCACAGGTCCAGGTTCATTTCAGCGCTTAATGAGTAATAAACTTTCAAAAATTAAAAATACAATTGTGTTTATAGATAATATATACATTGTAGGATTAACTATAAGTGATACCATGACGACTTTATGTAAAGTTCTATCACAATTAAAAGAATGTGAATTTAAATTAAAATTGGAGAAATGCAAATTTTTTGAAACAAGCATAGACGTTTTTGGATTCAATATAACTCGTAATCAAATCAGTGTGAATAAAAAAAATATCGAACCACTATTAAATGCTGATACACCAAAAAACATTACTATGTTAAAATCATTTTTAGGAAAAGTTAATTACTATGCCAGATTTCTTAAAAATATGGCTGCCATATTGACACCCTTATATGAATGTACTCACAAAAATAAATTTAAATGGACAGAAGAATGTGAACGGGCTTATAACTTAATAAAATGCAAATTAGCATCTGTAGATAATGTATACCATTATGACCTAAAATTGCCACTTATCTTGTCATGCGATGCATCAGACACAGCCTTGGGTGCTGTTATATCCAATAGGGACTTGGATGGTACCATCAAACCCATCGCTTATGCTAGTAAAAAATTAAGTAGTACCGAGCAAAAATATTCTGCTATAGATAAAGAGGCTATGGCAATCATATTTGGTGTAACTAAATTCTATAACTATACATATGGTCATACTTTTGAACTAGAGACTGATAATACTGCTTTGGTTCGTATCTTTGGCCCATCCAAAGGCATCCCTAAGATGGCAGCTAAAAGACTGCAACATTATGCAATATTTTTATCAGCATTTACTTACACAATTAGATATATAAAATCTAGTTTAAATCCTGCAGACTTTCTGTGAAGGTCCCATTCTGATAGGCAAGAAAAAACAGAACAAATAGATTATCATCCTATATGTCAATATGGAGAGAGAAGTAACACTTATTACATATTTAACTCTCAGATTGAACCATTAAACTGGAATGTTATCCAAAGAGAGACTAAAAAAGATACAATATTGTCAACAATTGTAAGATTTACAATAGATGGGTGGCCCGAAAAAAGAATATTAAATAAAGACTTACTTTGTTTTTTTAACAAAAAAGATGAACTCACGGTGGATAGAGATTGTCTATTTTGGGGATATAGAATCATAATTCCATTAGTTCTGAGAGAAACAGTATTAGATAGTATACATAAAAGTCATTTTGGAATAGTTCGTATGAAACAATTAGCGCGTTCTTATTTCTGGTGGCCCAATTTAGATATGGAAATAGAGAATATCACAAAAAATTGTGTAATATCTTTAAGTAATTATAAAAATCCACAAAAATGTCAATTTAAACCCTGGCCTGCTCCACCATCAGTCTGGCATAGAATTCATGCAGATTTTTTAGGCCCATTTTTCAACAAAATGTATTTAGTTGTAGTCGACAGTTATTCCAAATGGCCAGAGGTTTTTGAGACAACAAGTATAAGTGCAACACGAACTATAGAATTTTTCAAAATTATATTTTCAAGATTTGGCTACCCAGCACATCTTGTAACTGACAACGGCCCAACTTTCACAAGTTCTGAATTCAAAGAATATTGTAGATTAATCAATGTAAAACATACTTTTATACCACCATACTATCCTGCTACCAATGGCGCTGCAGAAAGATTTGTTGAAACGTTTAAATCACATGTTACAAAAATTAGAGAAAGTGGCAGCTCAGTGCTTTCTGCGATCAATTTGTTTCTATTTGATTACAGAAGTATGCCACATAGCGCGACTGGTGTAACACCGGCCTGTTTAATGTTAGGCAGGGAACTTAAAAATAGATTTTCTTTACTTAGACCACAACCTGCAATTGAAAAATCATATGATATGTTAGCAAAAATGAATGACAAATCATAAAATAGCAGGATGGTAGAATTTTTGGTGGGTGAAAAAGTAATGGTCAGAGATTACCGAAAGGGTAAGAAACCTTGGATAGAAGGTGAACCTTGGATAGGTGTCATATTAAATGAAGCTGTGCCTAATGTTACATATATCATTGATGTAAATGGATGCACTTGGAAAAGACATGTAAATCAAATGCTAAAATGTTCTAACAGTTTAAATGAATAGGTTAAAAAAAAAAAAACTTAATCAATATTGTTTCTTTTATAAAACTACCTATATTGTGTTACATACTATACTTAGAGCTATATTGTTTTAAAATCTGTCCCCTTGTACCAGCATATTCATATTGTATGTACTATAACATAGGATAACTTTTCATTAGAGTGTGGAGTGTCGTATCCGAACGATAAATTTAATATCCAAACATGTAATTCGCGCTTTACCAAAGACAAAAATCATCGACGCTCTCTCTTCTCTCTGCCTTGGCTTGGAACTGGAGTGTGTGAAATAAAATATTAAAATATAGAAGATATTAGTAAATTATCTTTTTATTTAATACACAACACAAACAATTATAAAGTTGGAAGGTGCGACAAAGAGAACATTTGGAAATTTCAAATAATGGTTATATTGCAAGGACAAAACCTCATGGGGTGTCGTCGATGGTAGTTTTACAAAGCTAGACAAGGTGAACGAACAAGCTTCATGGCAAACGAAGGATGCAAAGGATCAAACACAAATAGTTACGAGAAAGACCGAGGAAGTGATGCTTCACATCATCATGTGCAATACATCACCCGAAATGTGGCACAAATTAAAGCAGATAACTGAAACAAGTATACATATTGTAGAACAAAAGTTTTCTCAATATAAATATGTAACAGACATTGAAATGTGGGTATTTTTGTCTAAGATTCAAGAGTTAAGAAACCAACCTAAACAGATGGGAGAGGATATTATATCAGAAAACATTGTAATAACAAAAGTCAATTGATGTCTCTGTCCGATGACAACAGGCATTTTATATCTGCGTGGTAATGAACTCCAGAAAACAAGCAAACATATGATAATCTTGTCTCTTGCTTGTTGATTGAAGAGGAACGATTGAAGGAGAAGCAATTTATTGTGAAAACCAATGCACAGAAAAATAAGTACATGAAATGCTTTAAATGTTAATAAACTAGGATATTATGCATCGGAATGCTATGGAGAAAATGTAAAACCAGGGGTCTTGAATAACAAGAAAATATTGATTTTTCTGAAATTCATTCTCCAGCAATATTGTCAACATTCAGGTTATTCATCTCAGTTACTACAATGTTAAAGGTACCTTATTCACCAAATGGATGTGACAGTGAATTCTTGTATGGTGAAATTAATGAGAATGTATATCTTAAATTACCTGAAGGGGCTTATTCTGATGGAAAACAAATAGTAAAATTAAACAAGTCTGCATGGGTAAAAAAATGCATGTTTCAAAAGATCTGAAAGTGATACATGTTTATATACTAAATGTAAACTGTAATAAACAAATTTATGTTTTATGGTATGTGGATGACTTGTTAATATTTGGTTCCTGTGATAAAATGGTCAATGACCTTAAATTCATCATACATAAGAGTTTAGTATGAAAGATTTAGAATTTGCCTCAGAATTTCTTGGTATAAATATAAAAAAACTGCAATTGCATTATTATTTGGCTTATTTGTGGAAAGTACCTCAAAGTATTGTTACAAATATACTTGGAATATGCCGAAATTTAAGGTAAAAATTAGTGAAGGAGGAAACATGGATGAAAATAAAATCAAAGAAGCATTTAAATGTAATGGAAGGCAAGTTAGAATTCAGTGCCAGGAATGCAAAAACTCTACCCACGAAAATTGTGTTTATATAGGTGTATTTTATTTTTATTATGGTTATGATGGCAGTGAGGCTAAAAAGCGGGTTGGGACACTATTTTATTTGAAATTGCACCGTGTATGATGCCTCAGGCAGAAAAACCCCCAACGTTTTTGGGAGAAGCGGTACTGCTAGTTCAATATTAGAAATAGATGCCCTAATTCTTTGTTAAATGGTGAAATATCATTCATATTATAACAAGAAAACAATCCTACTGTAAATAAATACATATGAACGTCTTTGGATCGAAGGTATGTTTATTATAAGAAGAAAAGCACATAAAATGGGAAATTAAAATCGAATTCACAACTGGAAATATCCGTGGGGTTATGATACTCAGCAGACAGACGGCCCATCTGATGCAAAGTGGTTACCATGACCTATTGTCATTTACAACACCAAAGGTGCTACAAATGCGCCGTTGCTCTCTTAAGAGATACTGGAACCTGGTCACTAATACCGGAACACAACTCAAGGTTGTTATGGCGGCATACTCCATATCAAGGGTGGTAGCCATCCAGATGGGCCAATACCCTACCATCTGGCTGGCAACTATTTTGTCATCTCTTACCGTCGCCCAATGGCATGAAATTATATTCTTTCTCCGTTCCTGCACGGCATTCATGATCAAACTACTAGGAAAATAATAGTGTCAAGAGATGTATAATTTATGAATAAGCCAGCGTTCAGGCATAAGTATAAAGAAATGCTCGATGAAAGTGAAGAACAAAACTACTGATAATGATGTAGTAGTAGATTTAACTAAAGTTAATGTTTGATGCCACTCATTTTTGTCAGAACATTCCCTAGTCGAATTTTAAGGGCGTTGACTTATTTGTGGGAAAGTCTAGCATCTATGAGTGCGAAATTAATTAAATTATGAGGCCGTATCAACACAATTGGTAACATTGTTAAATGCATTACAGAGCTCGTCTCCTACCAAGCGCAGCTCCTCCCGGCCAATGACGGCAAGTAGTAATTTTTGTCATTGTTCTGCAAGATTCGATGGCTTTGGCGACATTATGGCATTTATAGACTCAATGACGATATATAAAAATTGCTTGGGTTTATCTGATGAGATAGCCTTACGCGATTTGTCAATACTGGGTACTGATTTTACCACTACTTTGGTGGCAAGGCACTAACAATTCTGTGCCTAATTAGTACGACGCTGTGCGTATACTATATACAACAAAGCTTCGGATTGCGTTACACAGAATATAGAGAGAGCTATTCAGTTAAGTAAAGGCTGATGACCGGACTGACATATTACCCCAGAAAACTTTATCGAAGAACCCTGTCCACTTGGATATGTTGTACGGCCTTCTTTCTTCACAGAGGAATTCGTGAAAAGATTTACAGAAATTCATTCACTTCATTTGGAAAGCTTCTTCAACGTGCTTGAGTAGTCGAAGACTGCTGGAGGAGGTGCGGAGCCCTGGCTGCTATCGCTCAGCTTGTTGCCGCTTTGCCAGAGTCACCAGCTACAACACGAGCGCATTCAGCATCCAGATCATTCACTGCTAACACGAGGCTGAAATACACCGAGGTGCACTATACTGTTTCGCGTACGGCTATGTCAAACTGGATATAAGACAATTACCAACCCTATTTATACTGAATTCGCTGTTACATCCCTAGAAGCCCGTCTATTCAAAGCGTGTTGTGGATGTGGTGCTCCAGGAGTATTTCAAGGACGCTGCTCAACGTGAAAAACACTTTATGATATTACTCAACGTCCTAGAGCTTTATAACAAACTTCATATGTATATTAATATTAACGGACAAAAGAATGGAACACGTTACGATTTCTACGATGTGTTAACTCGTGCAAAATCACGGAAGAAGTGCGTGTCATCCCCCTGTCCATTGGGCGACCACGTTACCACGTCGTACACTCCGTCAAGCGCCACTAGTTCCGGATATTTGACAGCTAAGTAGTCAGCATCCGCTTGTCTATAGTCAATTTACCAACTTCTGTCTAACGGTTACTCCATTTGCATGATATTAAATGCCTCGGCGCTTTGTCGTCATCGAGAAGTCTAACCTCAAAACTTATCACGTGCAAATTGCACAAAAAAACCTTAATCAAGGAATATTTTGTGTAAAACGTTATACTTATAAAATTGTAATGTAACTTTTGTCAAAGATCATCAGTTTATGTGTAATTTTTATTATAATGTTGTAAGATGATGTAGTGTTATGAAGATGAATGTCTGAGGACAGACGAAGAAGCATGACGGCTGAATGTGGGAATGATATATCTTGAACGCATGATGGGATGAATGCAATACGATATTTCTGAACGAGCCCCTAGTGTGAAAGGGATGACGACTGAAAGAAGATAATAGACGACGAATGGAGTTTTGTTTAAAATATTGTACTTACGGTGTTGATATTGAAATTACTAAAATAAACTCAAGCGCATTGCTGATAATAGGAAACTCGTAGTGTTGTTTTTCATGCCAGCCACCATCCCCACAGTTTGCTATTTCAACGCAAATACGAGATACGGAGATACACGAAGAACGCGTTGCTTACACATGCATTAAAGGAAGTTATTATCAACCGACGCGACACGGTACAAAATATACAAAAATATCTACGCAATGCAGCGAGCTATACGCAAGACGAATTTATCTTTTTTGTTTTACGACGATGACAAAAGATATATTAGGCTAAAATGGCTAGACGGAGAACTAAGTCAATAATCCTTTCATGACCATGATGGTATGCTCGATCTGCCGACACGTGTTGGTATGTTTCACCTTACTGAGAACATCGTGAGAAAATTTGATGGGCCAAGGTATATTCTGCCACGAAATGGATCCAAGGTATTGAGGACAATGGAGACGTTTTTGACTGGACGCAGACAGGACACTTATTGGTAGCGAGGCATAATTCCGAGAAACCTTTTAAACGTTGGTAAAAGTTAAAATTTCTAAGGAGTTTCCTGACACTATAGATGCTACAACGATACATAAGATGATGAGTGCAAGATAGAAAAACCAAATGAATCAAGCATTGATTACATGTTTGCCATGAAAGAGCTTGGACGCCGAGGCAAAATAGCGGACTATGTGGCTTTTAAATATATAATAGATGGGATACAGGATCAAGAAATCAACAAAATAATGATATACGATATCGCGTCATATACAGAATTAAAAGAAAAATTAAAAATATACCAGACGTGGAGAAAAGAATTATAAAAGCGAAGATTTCCCGAAAAATATGCAAGGGAAAAAATGCTTCAATTGCAAAGAGTTTGGCCATATTTCTCCGAAATGGTCGAAAAAGGGTGTTACGACATCCCGTCACATTCCCGGAAAGCACCCCTTTCCCGGTAACATTTCTTCTTCCACCTTAATTCGGCCGGTACTAACCAGAGGGCGCTGCACATGAATCCTATTGGCCGAGCCGAATCGTTCATGGCTGCCTAAATATCGTCGCGACGCCACGCTCGCCTATAAATAGTCCAAAACCGTCGGAAAACTACTGCGTTGTGCCCTATATAACCGCTCCCTAAAGTGCCAACTGTGTCCCGAACATCTAGTGCAGTGTTTGTGTAAATCCAGGACGCGCGAATCCGGCCAAAATCCTGCATAATTCCTTACTCAGTTCCAGTGACGGTAAGCGTTCTTTTTTTTCTGCTTGGTTCACTAGAATTTGCGAGGCGGCATCAGGTCTAATAGAGAATCAGGGTTTCCTCCGGCTAAGTAGTCGTTCATATCATACCAAAGTGAAAACCGTCATCGATTACGGTTGGCAGCGTGGAAACGGAACGGCAACCCTTATCGCCACGACACAAGACTTTGCGAATTTAAAAATACAATATGACGAGATTGACAGCACTGCGTACGTGATGATTGGCCCTGATATCAACATAGCGTGCGACAGATGTCATGACTGCAAATTTGACATTTTAGAAATAAACAAAGATTTAATATAACTACGTTTTAACGGCTTCTAGCGCGGTAATTGATTTCATTTTTGTTATTCCGACGTTTCGGCCACTTTTTAGTGATCGTGATCACGGTAGATTACGGCCACTGAAGAGTAGCCGAAACGTTACGTAGGTTGCGAGAAACTGGAAAGTGACACAATGATTTTTACTTTGCATACCATTTCTGATGAATCTTAGATGGAAGATGCCGAGAAATTGAATCGGGTTTGCTCAGCTGGTGATATATTAATTCAGTCATCTAACGGGTCTCCTATTTCTCCCAAGAAATCAATACTATTAGGACGTGTAACTTTGTCTGAAAAACGAATTGAGAAACCTTCAAATGTCACTGCTTTATTATTAGCTGATGATAGTGTTTTGAGTTATATTAGCAATACTCTCCGCGATGCTATTGCTGTAGAAAGTAAGTTTATAAAACGTGTAACCTCACTAGTAAATAAGATAAATGCAACTGTTTCGGAACATGATGCAGCTAGTAATGAACCTCAAGAAGACGACTGTACAAATGATAATACAATAACAGAGAAACAGGCCAAAAAATATAAAGTTATTCGTGATAAGGGCTATTACTGTGAAGAAGAGTCAGAGTGACATGTGTTTAGAGACCACATATACGAACCGGAGGTTCAAAAAAATGTATCAAAACCTAAAAAAAGTCTTGAGAGAACTTAACATGTAACTTCATAAAAAAGTAAATTTTATTCAAAATTCGGTTGAAGTCTTAAAGCCCTTGCGAAAACGAAAGTTGCTAGTTATTTGCCATGTACAATTTGCTTAGGATTTTATTCAAAAAAGCTTATGGAAACATAAAAAGAAGTGGCACTAAAATAACAAGTAAAAATGTACAATCTGAAGCCCAAAATTTGTTGATACGGCATTTAGAATCGATCAACAATTTATTGTCACCAAAATTGAAACTACGTTCTGAAAAACTACATACATACATAACTTCAAGCCAGTTCCCTTGCGGGGTAGGCACGAACAACAGAGTGCCATTTAGGCTTATTCTTACACACCTCACTTGCCTCTTTGACATTCATAACTCTTGTCATGCAAGCTCGTCTGTTCTTAAGGCTCCTGACAACACCTTCTGCTAGTACACGATCAATTTGATCATGGAAGGTGTGTCGTGGCCTTCCATGACTTCTGCATCCATCCACTTTTGCATTGTATATCTGTTTAGTCATTCTTTCATCATGCATTCTTTCCACATGCCCGAACCACCGGAGCATTCCTTTCCTTACCTTCACCCCGACACTCTCTTTCAGACCAACTCTCTTTCTTACTTCGGTATTACGAACGCGAAAAACTAGATATAATAAATGTTAAACAAAGGGCGGCCTTATCGCTCAAAGCGATCTCTTGCAGGCAATCCCCACAGGGTTGCAACTAGTGTATTTCCACGAATGAGAGCCGATAAGATATAACTTGTTGCTAAATCAAACTTACTTATATCTGTGCTTTGGATCTCAATATGTGAAAACGCACAGGGAAAATTATCGACAATATCTTACAGCATAGAGACTAAATAACTCTATAGACATTTTACACTATTATTGTTCGCGCCGCGACGACTAATGCTCAAACACTACTTGTAACAACACTAGCTCAGCCCGCACCGCCCATGTCAGTGTAAAAAATACCGCGACGAAGTACGCACACACCGGTTCACATGACAAACAAATATACCCAGTGAAGTGTTGAAAATCGGCTTCCAACAATCACAATAACGGTGGTCACCATCACTAACAACCAAGTAAGTTCCCTCTATTCCTATCCACAAGGTGTCGGCGACACCAATTATACCAAGTCATATTTTAGTACTGAACACTTTAAACAATTTTCATCGTCAAAAAATGCAAATATTTATTAAACTCGAAGAGAGTGCTGACGGAATGTAAGGCTCTTGAATAAATATAACTTCGATCTTAAACTGGCTTTTATTTTCACTCTAATAAGTATCTTTCAGTAGTACAAAAAGACTTTCTTTGTCATTGTAGAGTACATTTTCACGGTTTTAATAGCAAAAATTACACGAATAAAGAATGACACAATAATCGGTAATGGTCAATGGCGGAAATCAGGCCAAGTCATAGGTGGCGACCTCTACGATTAGCTTCGCGTGTTTATCCCCATTGACAATAGTGAATTTGTTTCTGCTGTGAGCCGATATCTAATGAGCAATCGACGGCCATCTTGCTGTTAATGGGGAAGAATACTAGCTTTTTCTCCCGCTAGAGGCGTTTCTACGACTTGACCTTCTTAACTGTCAAACGCCTTCAAATAAAGTCAACGAGTTTAGTTTTTTTGATTTTTATTAATAAACATGCCTCAATGCTCTGCTTCCGGCTGCAAAAATAGAGGAAACCATGCATTCCCGAAGGATCCTAAGCGAAGAAAGTTATGGGAAAAAGTACTTAGGAGGAAAAATTGGAAAGCAACTGACATGTCAAAATTATGTTCGAGTCATTTTAAGCCTGAAGATTATTATGAAATTAGTGCTCGTACTAGTAAGGAAATTCGATAGAAAATTACATTTAATTATAAATTTAATTATTACTTCTTCTTTTAGGAATTGCACCTATGGCCAAGTTTCTCAAGCGAACTGTTGTGCCAAGTGTGTTTGTTTATTCTAAATCGAAAAATCCAAAACCTAACGAACGAGAAACTCGTCTTGAAAATAGAAACCGGAGAAAGCTTTTTATGCCTATTAAAACAGAAATACCAACCTCAACCTGCTGTATTGAAGAAAATATTAATAAGGAAAATAATCTTATCTCTCAAAGTATAATTAGAAATCCTGTAAATGAACAAGGCACTCAAGTCAACTTTGAACATGTCTATGGAAGCATAAAAAGATTTATGTATGATGATAATGCTATTGCGTTCTATACAGGTTTTGAAAGTTATAAAAAGTTCTATTTTGTTTTTTCAACTTTGAGCCCAATGGCTCATAAAATACAGTATTATGGTAGTAATGTCATAAATTTAAGCACAGAAGATCAATTTTTTCTGACCATGATTAAAATTAGGCAAGACAGGTGTAATTTGAAACTCAGTAGATTCTTTACGTATATCTCCAACTACAGTTTCTTATATATTTATAACATTTATAAATTTTGTTCACCAGTTACGGCAAAGGTTAAATATTTGGCCTGATAAAGATCTGGTGCAGTATTTTACCCCCGAGAGTTTTAAAAAGTACAATTTGAATACACAAGTAATATTAGATGGTACTGAAATTAAAGTTCAAAAGCCCCAAAACCCTCTCTCAACAAGCATCATGGAGTAGTTATAAGCATGCTAACACATTAAAAGTATTAGTTGGGGCAACTCCAGGTGGTTTACTCTCTTAGTGTTCAGATGCTTATGGTGGTTCAGTCAGTGATCGACAAATGGTGGAGCGCAGTGATTTAACACATAAATGTGAACCAGGTGACAGTATATTAGCCGATAGAGGTTTTAATATACAAGATCTTTTTGCTGGAAGAGATATTACTGTTAATATACCTTCTTTTTTAAAAGGTAAATCACAAATTCCTGGTTTAACAGTGTTACAGGATCGTAAATTAGCAAGTAAGAAGGTCCATATAGAACGATTAATAGGACTCATAAAACATACAAAATTTTAAGAAATGAGTTGCATCACTCATATATTCCCCTTAGCGTCTAAGATATTTTTTGTCTGTTTTATGTGTTGTAATTTTAGAGAAAATATAATGAAAAAATTCAAAAACATGATTAAACACTGTTTTATTTATAATATAATGTATAAAATTTCAAAGCTTTAATTTACCATAATTTTTATAAAATGCCTTTTCTAACGTTGCTTTTTCAAATTGATTTTTATAAAAAGTGCTCAATACTGATAGCATATTGGTTATAAATGGTTCATTCCTGTATACATATACAACTTTGATATCAATAAATGTGTTTGTTATTAAATTACAGTATTTCTTATTTGTACAAAACAGTTGGCCTTGAATTTGGCAGTAATAGGGCTGACCTTGTTTAAGTGAGTATTCACTGCCATTTTGATCTAGATAGGGCACTGTCATAACATTTATAGGACAGTGTCTTGAAACATTTGGACACTTTACTTCTATTAAAAGTCAATCAGGAGAAGCACCCAAGAATGGATGAGTTTCTGATATAAAAAATCCACAAGGTTGCACTTCCAAATCATAACTCACAGTACTTTTTGCTATAGGTTCTTGCATTTTTCCATGATAAGTAGCCTTGCTTATAAAAGGTTTTGGATACAACATCTTTTGAACCAAATGTTCTTGTAACAGTATAAAAAATGCTTGCTGTTATTCTACATCTATATTGTTCCCTGGTATTTGTTTCAACATTCATTATTTTCTGTTTAGTGATATTAATTAAAACAAGTTCTTTTAAGAACTGATCCTTAACGCTTTCTTTTAAATCGTTGTGAACCCATTCTATAGCATAAAAGTTAGCTGGTTTCACCATTTGCAATATAGGCATTGCTGTATTACCATATGAGACGGCTGGATTTGTGACATAATCTTGATAATTGTCCATAATATCATGTTCTTGAAGAGGAGAATAATTAACCATCCATTTCCTTTTAATAGGCATATGCTGTGCTTGTATTGGTGATAAGAAAAATACTTTGCGTGGCCGTTTAAAATCCATTAATTTCTGAGTACATACTTGTGTAAAATTATGGTTTTAGTGCGTACCATATCTTCAATGCCATGCAATAATACGATCATATGCTTACAATGCGCCGCTACCCCACTTCCAGCTGCACATTCACAGTGGGTTTGTTCAATTGAGCCATCACTGTTTAATTTTATATTCACTACATACATGATTTTCTTCATTTGAGCTTTACATTTCCATCGACGGCAGAACGAGCTGTTAAAAGAAAACGAGACTCGTACATTTGTCTACCTTTCATTTTAAAATTTAATACAAACATAAAGTTTATGATTTCGTTTACAGATTGGACATCCACTGTAAGCGAGAAGCTGTGAAGAAGAAAATGCAGGTGAAGAAATACAAATGATTTTGATTTACTCAAACTTTGACGTTTTTCAGTTTTGTCAACTTTGTTAGTATGAACGGTTTCCAGAACAGTTGCTCGCTGTGAGCACTAAAGTTTTCTTTCTACTGGCAACTCTGTTTGATTGTTTGCTCTGGTCTTTTTTGCAAATGGCGTGTGTGTCTCGATATAAATAAAGTGAAATTACACATAAGAATTTATTTAAAATATTAGTGGTGACTAGGATCTCAATTAAGGAACCATATAATAAAAAGTAAATATTCTTCGCAAAGTCAAAATTAAGATTTGGAAGAAGTCGACATTCGACAAGACATCGGCTAGAACCACCATTTTGATGCGTGCCACGGGCCTACTTAAATACTTAAAAACGATAAGAGCAAATGAGTGTGCCAAATCTATTTCATATAAAAAAGAAAAATTAATAAAAATAATTTAGTGAGTTAAATGTCAGTGTAAGTAGTAGTGAAACAGTTGAACAATTACGAAGGTTACTTAGCAAAAAATTGAAGGCTACTCAAGCGTTGCAGTTAGCGAATCAAGCTACTATTAAACCTACATCATAAAACAAAATAATGGCAAATTCCGAAATAAAACAATTTGACGCAGGCGATTGGGAAGTTTTTGAACACCAACTGAATTGGGTGGCACTATTAAGTGCAATCAGCGAGGAAAAAGTGCCATTATTAATAACCAAATGATCACCTGTGGTCTTTGAAAATCAGATTTATTTATTTGCACCAACATCACCTCAAAAAACAATTTAATGAATTATGTAAAATTTTTAAGAAAAACAACTTCTAATGCCATAAATAGAACTGAAATTGGTAAAAGAAACCAACATTCAAATGAATCTATAGAAGAATATGTTTTCCAGTTAAGAAAACTTGCTAAGAATTGTAAATTTCCTGATAACGTCGATCAAACAAAAGAAAAATTATTGTGATGTATATATATTTCTTCTCAAGCAGTACATAGTAATTATTATAATAGACACGTTAGATCATAATAATACATGTTCTAAGCGGCACAGGGTGGTGAGAAAAAAAAGATTTGGAGCGCTTAGCGTCGGTTCTGGGTTGCTAGTGCAGTCCTTATGGTCTGGTGCCAACACGCTTGCTTGTACTTTCTTCAGATATTTTTAAAGCTGAAGTAGCAGTACAAATAGTTGATTTGAAGGGTGTGTCTTTTGTAGTTGTCTGGATTTTTTTGCTTCAATTTTTTTTATGGGTGCAAATAGTCTCTTCTGTAAGTAAATCCTTCGAAGTTCTAATGTTGTTTCTTGTTATTGTTCTAGTAGCCATATGAAATACTAGAAGAATAAAAGTACTCTGCATTACACCTCTGCATAAATAAAACTTTAGTACTGTGTTGTTGTTTACAGACAGTTGACAGCAAAATGTTTATAGGATAGGGACGTCATCAAAATGGCGGACAGCGTTTTCGCGCAGACATGTCAGATTTAAAATCCATTTTGAGGGACTTAAAGATTTTATAAAATAGTCAGTAACTTATTATATTACCAAAGGATCAATTTGAATCACGTTCCAAAAATTGGTATAATATATTATATAGTATATTTTTGAAGTATGACATCAAATGCCCTGAAGTGTTGCAAAATAATGGAAAGCCAACAGGTAATTTAGAAAACAAAATAAAAAACATTAAAATTACAATTATGAAATGTTGACGGAGGCTGATATTGCCTGTAGATTATTAGTTATATTACATTGATTTTTGGTTGTTTTCTTGTATTTATTTGATATATATTGATTTTATTATAAAACACTCATTGGGTATATCTCTAAACTATTGTTTTTAAAGCAGTTTATTTAATATAATATAATCAGAGAAATCAATGGTCTTTTCGACGAGATGACGTTTTCACGATTTTTAACTCTTAAATGCACATACTTAAATAGCATATGTCATATGCAATGTTCAAATTGAAAGAATAATATGATAATGACAGTAGATAACCTGCACTTAACTGTTATAAACTGAAACGAATTGTGAATATAGTAGAATTTTTGAGGAGGTCTACTTAACCCTTCTAATTAAATAACTATTGTAACTTACATTAGTCATTATCTATGTTTTTGTTATTCTCATGGTTTATGTATTATGTAATGTTGACATTATGAATAAATAATGTTAACCACATTACACTATTTATTTTATTAGAAGATACATATAAAGATAAAATTAAGTACATACTACAAAAAATATGCAATTTGAATAAAGTTTGGCTGAATGGGTGTAGAGAGAACATGCAGCAAATAAATTTTCAGCAAATTATTAACGCTCTATATTAGTATATCGCAATGTAGACTGTAAGCAACATATCGTTCGACTTTCCACCAAATTAATACGATTAGATTTTGTCATTGTACACTGTATACCGTAGTCTACACACAGAAGTAATGAACGTGTACTAAAAAAAATCACTAGATGGCGTTACCTGTCTCAAGTCGAAGTTTTGTCAGACAGCTGTTAGCAGTTTGAAAGAGTTCGCGCGTGCTCTGAATTGAAAAGTATTCAAAAATAGTTTTTTTGTGTTTTTAGGGTTTATTTTGATAATATGGACTGGTACTGATGAACTCGAGCCTTGTGTAAGTAGAGCCAAGTCATTATATAGGGCTGTCTCGTCCCTCTGGTCGGAGAAATTATTTACGAGAGCGTTACGGATGCCTATCCAGTCATTTGGTATACCGTTTGTGTTAATGAAACGTGCTGCAGGCCCTGTGATTTTATTTAGAATCCCGTTCCTTAGGGCCAGTCTGGCGAGTTCGTTGTCACCCTGTCCTAATTCCGAAATTAACTGGTCACATAGCCTTATAAATCTCGTAAGAACATTTTGGTTCCCGTCGAAATCCGGGAGAAGTTTCATTGCCTTAAAGATATTATCTAAATTTACTTCCGCCATTTTTGGAGGAATAAAAGAAATTTGATTTTCTAATGTAAAATTGTCTCTATGCGAGTCAAAATTTTTATTCCTATTACTAACACTACTTTGCCTTCTAATCCTCGATTGTCGTAAATGAAAAATCTTGGAAAAGGGGTAAGGACCTTAGAATTTTAATAAGGGTTATTAAGCAGTCACTAAAATAAAGTCAGTGTATTTACGATATCATAGTTTTTCTTAAGCAGTATCTGTCTGGATTCTCCTGCGGCGTACACGTGGTTCTTTCAGGTATTCCCGGCGCGACGTTGGTTGTCTATCGAAACAGTGACGAGCGCGATGTTTAACCCGATTTCACTATCCCGATCCGAGAATCCTACCGACTGCGCCAATTACGTATAGGAACGCAGGAGGATTAAAAAAAAAAACAAATTTCTTAACACGAATTTATTAATATTAATAATTACAACTAACTAAAATAAAATGATTCCGCGTCCGATGCTAGGAACGAAGTGCCTCATGTTCGTCGCGATTGCCAGGGCCGCGAGGCATCGTGCTGCATCGTCAGCAATTACCTAGATTGCTTATTTTGCGATGAGCACGTGGACTTACTCAGCAATTCGGTTATACTCAGGGTATAACAAGTGCATCAACTTTAATATTTGGCGTTATACATAATAATTATTTTCCTTTATTTTTGAAAATTAGTGTTTGTTGCTCGTAGGCTACATTGACGGATAGGGGGTATTATTTTGCGTGTGTGTACATGGGTGTTATATTATATTCCAGGATAGTTCGTAAGCAGCCTCTTCGAGTCCTTTTAGACGTGGACATTACCTCGGTGCTGCAGAATGGTGATGACAGTGAGGACGGTTTGGATTTTGACGATGGCAGCTTCGCAGACCCAGATTTTTTAGCTGAATTAGAAGCATTCTAAGACAATACTTCCGAATTAGATATCGACGTGGATCCTATTATAGAAACCTTAGAAAATAATCATGAAAGCTCACCTCCAAGCGCGAACGGTATCAAACGTTACCGTTCCTCAACCTTTACCAGCTCAAAGCAATCACTCAAAACAAACTACAAAGAAGCACACTAAATTGAATTTACGCTGGAAGAAGAACAGCCTAGAATTAAATGCGGAGCAGCTCAGTTTCAAGGGTAACAAGAACTTTGGTACTGAACTTCTATAGCTATTAACTCCTATTCGGTTTTTCTTTTATTACGTATTTCCATAAGAACTTATCCAGATTGTTCATGCAACATTGTACACGAACTTGGTAGTATCGATATAACCAGGCGGCGCTCGCGCCGCCACCCCTGTTCTCCCGCGGCCTTGAACGAGTAAAGACGTGCATATCATTTCGGCGGAGTTAATAAGACATTTGATCAGACGTGTGTCTAATTACGGCGGCAGTACATTAATTTTGTGATAAACTACTGTGATAACAAGGACAGGTGATAAACGCGACGTGTGCGTTTTCTTTATGGTGCGAGACCAGCCGGCCGGCAAGGGACCCTCAACAGCGCAGCCTTGGTGAGTCGTTCTGCTTTGTTCTGTTGTACAAGTTGCTAGGGAAATAAAAAATACCGACAAGCAAGGAGCCTACCTATATTCTTACAGTCCACTAGGCTAGCAATAGCCCGAACACAGATGATTTCAGAGGAAACAAATCTTTATCAAGTTCAAAATGATCCTAACAGCACTTTTCATGTAACAGAAATGGATATAGGCAGTTCATGAGTATGGTATATCTAATGTCTGTTATTCGATTACCTAAAGTTACTAACCACTAGAGTCCAATACTTAGTACCACAATAATACAGGATACTATGTCATTGAATAAATTTCAAAAAATGCGCCTAGCTTTACACTTGACAATAGCAAAAATATAGTTATCTACAGTCACACTATAAATGTATATTTTTAAATTTCTCATTTATATTTTTACAGATACAACAAAGTGAACTAGATTCCAAATTTTGAGTTTGCACCGATTTTAACTAAGCAGCATCTAGAGCCAAATTTCGAACAAAAATTGAGAGTGAGCTCAGTATGCCAAGTTTCAAGTCATACAGTGGCTGCAGGAATGCTTGCAAAGACTGCCAACAGTAAATTAACAATTAAAGAGATATTAAAGAATTTGTTGCTATAGCCTCATTTGATTTACGGTCTCTTTGCTTGAGTGAGCTAAACCTTTTTATTTAAGAGCTGGCAACGTTCTTGTGAGAGAATTTCAGTAAGGCTAAATTTTTACTATACTGTGTCTCTCACTACCCCAGACATTAAACAAACTGGAAGGCTGGCTGAAAACGCTGCTTTCATTAGTACGCATAATTAAATTTCATCAATTAAATTTTTGAAACTAAATATATTACCGCAAGATATTATTACTGTTATTTTTTTTATTTTTTTTATTATTATTAATATCTCTACGGACTTGAGTTCCGTACCCTTTTTTACTACTTAATTTCTATGAAAAATTTGAGACTACATACACGATTATTGTTTATTTTTGTTAGTGTATGTGACATTATATGTAGTAATTTTTCTGTGTGAGGTGTGTAAGAATAAGCCTAAATGGCACTCTGTTGTTCGTGCCTACCCCGCAAGGGAACTGGCGTGAAGTTATGTATGTATGTATGTATGTAATTTTTCTGTTTTGGTGTACCTTAAGAATAACTTATTATATTAATTTATTCTAATTTTAATACTAAACTTATACTAATGTAGAGTGTATCTGTTATATGCTGGTGTTGTGAGGAAGTGCATGTGCAGTGTTGGCCTTATATCTACACTTATATATAGTCGTATCTAGTGCCATGTGTGTTGTTTTCTTTTTACTTTTATTACTGTTATTTACAATGTAAACGACGCAATTTTTTGTTACAAGTGCAACCATTATTTTTTAAGATATCACTAATTGACAAGTCGAGTTTCGTAATTGATAACTATACAAAATTATACATTATAACTAGTCATTAAATTTTTTAGGCTTATTCCACTTCCTTCCAACTCTAGTTACATAAGCAGCATCTGCACCTTGTTGTGAACTAAAGAATTTATGTCTTTCAATGGCTACGTTCTTTTTCGGTATAAAATATTTCTCAAAAGCTTCGAGAACTGACTTGTAAGTGAGCTTTTCTTCCTCGCTAAATGTATTGTATATATCTAGACATTGCTTTCCCATGAAATGTAACAGAATTGCAATTTTCCTTTCACCATTTTCTTCATCACATTGCATTGCAATCTAGAAATTTTTCAAGACTTGCTTCTATTTTTGCACTGTATCTGTTCTATTGAAATCAATCGGCTTAATAACATTGAGATGAGCTTCCATATTTATTGCGTGAAAATTCTTGTTGTTTTCTAAGCACACTTTTCTGCTGCCACCATGTTTTTTCTTCATCATTATAAATGAAACAATTGACTCTCAATTAATACTGTAAGTTTTATTCGACTCCATTTTGTTGTCCTTGGTGTTGCCGCCGCCCAAACTTAAATATATAACAATGCTAAAGTTATTAATGACACTCCAGACTTCCTGGCATTATAATTGAAGTATCCACCCAAGCATTTTTAATCAAATAGTGTTATTAACAGATGAAGATGATTTCCTGTTATCTTCTCTTTGTGATACGTACAATAATGAGTTGAAACTTTATCCTCAGTCAGATGTAAGTTTAATAATGACTAATCATCATTTTGAGGAAAAAATATAAAAAACAATTGCAGAAAAATATTTTTGTAAATTAGTTGTATGACTTTAATTTGTATTATTTTGTGTCTCTTGGATCCATTTGCACTGTGCTGTAGTTAGGTTAAATTAAATATTTCGAAAAACAACAAATATAAAACTTGTTTCATTTAGAAAACCGATTCTCAAAAATGGACTGCTACATCATAAAAAAATCGAAATTCAGGTAAGTTAATTTTATTTATTTTGAGATTTTCTTTGTTGTTTTGTGACAAATCACAATGTAACCTGAAGGATTCTTGTAATCAAAAATGTTAAAAATAAACCCTTCCGCGCGTAAACACCTTAAAAAGAGAGCTCCGCGCCGAAAAATCGCAAAAATAGGTTTATTCCAATCGAAAACACTCGTGTGATATATCTGTGTGTGCGGAACATCGAGCCCTACATAACTGTGAAAACTCAAGTAAATTGGTGCAAAATTGCAGCTATAGTTCACAAAAAAGTAAACATAAAAAGTGTTATTTCAAAATCTCAGTCAGTACCCAAGTGTTTGAAGCGACATCAGGAGCGCCCCAACAATCTCTACGTGTCCGCCAAATCTGTTTTTCATCACTACAAAACTCACTAAATTACGACCAAAAAACCACCAACCACGTGGTCCACCCACTTAGAAAGAAAAGAAAGAAAGAAAGAAAAACTTTATTTGAAGAAATTGCGACGCAATTACATTCCTTATACATTTCTATACATAAAGCAGATATTAAGAATATGTACGCCGCATTTTCAGCAAACAAGGTTTGCACTTAGCATATTGCCGTGTCGGAACAATATCCGACCCAACGCTGATTTTAGGTGTAAGACCAAAATGACCCAGTTTTGTTAATTAAATAATAAATAAACAAATAAATAAATTTTAATAAAAAACCACTAATAAATACGTTGCTACAAAATTAAAATAAATACTCGTGTATCAACTTTTATCGAATCATTTATTCGAATACAATTCGCTAGTGCTTGCCGAGTATTAATTAGCACATTCCGTGTGCCACGTCACTGGCGTGAGGCAACAAATGACATTTTACTTCATAACCTATAAAATACTGCTTGTGTTATTTTACTGTTAATATGAAATGTTTAATATATTTTTTTTTCACTGTATATATATGCTGTGCACAAGACTTGACTCGCGTTACAAGTAAGTTGTCAGACAGTGATATCTGTTTACTGCATATGAGTTTCTTGTTTATTGAAAGTAAAAATTTATATAATTACATCTAAAACTTATATAGTAGTTAAAATTAAGGCTACAAATTATTTTTGGCGGCGGTTGCTGCACTAGACTCTAGGTCTGTATCGCGGCACCCAACACAATTTTATTATAGAAACTTAAATATAATTGATTTATTAATTAATTAACCTAAAACTATGAGTGCGTGTGGTATTGTGTGTGTGTGTGTGTGTGCGCGTGTGTGGGTGTGTGTGTGTGTGTGTGTGTGTGTGTGTGTGTGTGTGTGTGTGTGTGTCGGCGTGTGTGTGTGTGTGTGTGTGTGTGTGTGTGTGTGTCGGCGTGTGTGTGTGTGCCCTAGTGTTGTGGTCAGTTTAGTATTGTGCTTTCTGTGTCACTGTAATTTAATGTTTTTAACCATTTACTAACTTGGTGTTTAAACTTTGGTGCTGACATTTCTTTGGCGGAGGGTGTGTTTTGGCATACTTTATTATAAATGGATATATGGATATATGGAGGAAGGCGTTTGGCAAAGGATGTATGTATTTTAGGTAAGGGTATATTATAAATTCTACGGGAGCTGAGGTATTGGAAGTTAGGGGCATTTAGGTTTTGTTTATGAATTGCTGTGGCTACCTTGCAAATATAGAGTTGTCGGACTGTCAAAACGTCACTTTCTATGTATAGTGTATTGGTGGGATATCTGTACGGTTTTTTATGCATAACTTTAAGTACTGCTCGCTGTGCTCGTTCTACCTCTATAATGTTTGTTTTTGGGATTCCTCCCCAAGCAGCAAGACAGTATAGAAGTAACGACTGGCACAGCGCATAGTAAACCATTTTTAAAGTTTTTGGTGTCGCACAGCTACAGAGGGATTTCATTATGTAAATGGTTTTTCTGACTCTTTTAGATAGGGATGTAATATGACTTTTGAAATTTAATTTTTCATCTAGTTGGATACCAAGGTACGTAATAGATGTGGTGTGTTCGATCGACGGGGGATGATCAGAGGACTGTATACAAGAGCTTAGGCTGTGCGACAGATATAATTTAGGATGCGTACGAGGTTGGGAAGCACGGGTTTTATGAAACGTTAAATATTTAGTTTTTTTAGTGTTTAATGTTAGTAGGTTGTTGTTTAGCCATTTACTGATGTCGGTTAAGCCTGTCTGAGCTGTTTTAAACACTGACTCCCAGGATTTGTTGTTAAATAATACAACCGTATCATCTGCATAACATATTATGTTAGCGCCCTGGATCGGAATTTTCGGCAGTTCATTAATATATATTAAGAATAGTGTAGGTCCTAAAATGCTGCCTTGGGGTACTCCAAAATTTACTGTATGCTGTTCACTACAATGCGATCCCACCTTAACAAATTGACAGCGATTACTCAGGTAGCTTTTAAACCATTCGTGACTTATACCTCTTACACCAATATGATTTAGTTTACTAAGGAGGATGGGAATCGAGACCGTGTCAAAAGCTTTCGCTAAATCTAGGAATACACCTAGGCAACATTGATTTTGGTCCAGGGATGTGGCGATTGACTTTGTTAGAGCTAGGACGGCATCTTCTGTTGATATATTCTGCCGAAATCCGAACTGCTTATCAGAGATAAGAGAGTATTTTTCCAAGAAATCGACAAGCCGTTTGTTAACTACTTTCTCTAGTAACTTTGAGAATACACTTAATAAGGTGATTGGCCTGTAGTTGCTAGGGAGGGTTCTATCACCACCTTTGTAAATTGGCGATATTTGGCCTAGTTTCCACTTATCCGGGAATTTTCCAGTGCTTAAACTGAGATTGCATATATGGGTAAAAGGTTGTATTATGATAGGCTTTATCATTTTAATTAGAAGGGGGTCACAGTTATCTGCACCAGGAGCGCTACCTATCCTGAGCTCATTGATGAATGAGCCCACTTCTTCTTCATCAGTAGGGTACATGAGTAACGAATGGAGTGGAGAATTATCGGCTTTAATGTCAGAAGCGAGGGTGGTCTCTGTGCAGTTTAGTTTGGTTAGTGTTTGGTTTGCCAGGGCGCTACCAACGTTTGCGAAGTATCTGTTACAGTCATTTAGTGAGTCGTTTGGATTATCAGGTCTAATTAATTCTGTTGGTGTATTGCGGGATTTAGATAAATTACAGATATTGTTTATCGTTTGCCAAAGCATTTTGGGATTGTTACAATATTTTGACAGTTGCTGATTTTCATATGAAGTCTTGATCTTCATGAGAAGCTTATTCAGGAAGTTGCGATATCTTTTATATGTTATATTTAGGACTACGTTAGTCGGATCTTTTTTTGATTGAAGATGTAGGGAGTCACGATTCCTTTGACACCTCATTAAGCCGGGAGTTATCCAGGGTTTGAGGTTGTATTTGGTCCTTGGAATAACAATTTCTTTTGTATTTTTTAAGATTGACTGACTTAGATAGTTTTGAAATAGAATCGTTGCATTATCGACGTCCTCACTTTTAGTTATAGTTGACCAATCTATCTGTTCTAATGAGTCAGCTACAGCGGAGTAATTCGTGACTAATCTCGTCCGATGTTTTTTAAAAGGTTTTTTTGGGGAAAAGGGTAAGTATAACATACACAGTCTGTGATCAGTTATATCTGTGTGGGCTATTAAACCTACTCCTGTACCTAATTCGTCATTTGGATTCTTTACAAAGATGTGGTCTAGACATGCATTTGATCTTGTTGGTTTAGTAATTGCAGGTATTAAGAAGTGTCCTGCTAGCATATTGAGATAGTCAGAACTTTGTTCATTGAGTGTAATTTCGTTTATGTTTATGTTTAAATCACCTGCAAGAATTAAACGTTGCTTTGTACTGACACTTTTCAGTAACTGATCAAGGGAAAAGAGAAAAGACTCCAAAGATGTAAAGGATGGTGATCGATACACCCCAAGTATAGTGATAGTAGGGCACAGGTCTATTTCTAGGCAATTACAATCTTCAATTGTTGGTTCAGATACTGTAGCATCCCATGAATTTTTAACATACGCAGTAACCCCACCGCTTTTGTTTATGTATTTATTTGTTCTGTATGAATTATATCCTGATAGAGATGGTAAGGTCATATATTCATTTAACCAACACTCTGTAAGAATAATAACATCAAATTCAATTTTTAGGCGCCCCAGAACTACTGTAAATTCATCAAAGTTTTTTGATATACTTCTAATATTAAACGTTAGTAGTTTCCAATTAGATTTTGTGTTTGGAACGTATTCACTACATTTTTCCAGGCTTTCGATATTATGGCAGTTTATATTGAGGACTTTATCTGATTCAGATATGATGTCAATATTGAATTTTATAAGATATGTTTGTTCGACGTGTAGTATATGTAGAAAGAGAGCCTGGAGATGAGTGTAATAAATATGGAGACATGTAATATTGCATAAATGTTATGTGATTAGTGTGACAATGAGCATTTAACAAAAATGGGTATATACTGTTTTGGTGTTTAGTGTTGTATAGTGTTGTATATTTGAAATGTGTGTAGTGTGTGTTTGTGTACTGAGTAAAGCATATATGTAATACAGTGATATAAAAACTTACGGGCACATGGCATATACGAGTGGCAGTAATTGGACTTACATCTAATACAGAATTTAATTCACAATGATATCTGGCAGGTTTAAGACACAACGTATTTATTGAGGTCATTAATGCTATTAATTTTAAACGCTGGCTTATTATCATTTTCACGGACAAATATACCTCCGTTTTTAATCCAGCAGTATTTAAATTTATTAGCTGCAGCTTGGTCCCTGGCTTCACGAAATAACACTCGATGGTCTTTGGTAAGTCGCTCATTTATGTATATTTTCTTGGGAGACCCAGGAACTATGCTTTCAGATGTGAGATTTTTTCTAGCTTTGGCAGCGCTGATTATTTCATTTCTTTTCTGGCGTCGTAATAGTTTAAATACCTACCTATGTTTTGCTTTATTTCGCTTGTTTTGTTTTAGGTCAAGAATGCCAGAAAATATGAGGTAATATACGTAATAATTTTAGGAAAGCTCTGAATAACAGAAAATCAAAGAGTGGTGACCCGTACACAAAGCGACGCCCTATCAAGTTTGAAAAAGAGCTGGAGTTTTTGAAAAAAATCATTCAGCACAGAGAGCAAACCTCGAATTTGGACTCGTCTTCAGAGGATACGCAGACTTCCTTCGCAGATTCCGCAGTCGATGGTAATGAAGAACGTGCAGTTTCGCGAATGACCAATAATTCACACCATTCCTACAACAACTGCTGAAATACTAAATAAATACATTGAGTCGAAAAAGGAGGTGGACCCCATTGATTCGTTCTTTCATACATTGGCTGCCACAACAAAAAAAACTACCGGAGAAAGTGCAGGTCCAAATAAAGAGACAAATATTTAATATTGTAACTGACGCCGAATTTAACTACGTAGAGGGAAATGAGATACGATTAGTTTCTCCACTAACTCCAGCTCCAACATCTGAAGATGTCTCTAGCAATTTGCGACATCAACGACCATGCCGTACCAAACATAGTACCGCTTCTATTTCAGGATCTGGCTATGGAACCGCCTCAGGCTTTGGCTATGAAGCTGCTTCAGGGTCTGGCTATGGAACCGCCTCAGGCTCTGGCTATGAAGCTACTTCAGGGTCTGGCTACAAAACTGTTTCAGGATCTGAGTACGAAACTAATAAAGATCCAGGGAT
This sequence comes from Dendrolimus kikuchii, assembly GCA_019925095.2. NCBI lineage: Eukaryota > Metazoa > Arthropoda > Insecta > Lepidoptera > Lasiocampidae > Dendrolimus > Dendrolimus kikuchii. The sequence continues at coordinate 39,072,207 of CM034387.1, forward strand.
TATCAGTGAAAAGATTTATCAATACAAAGACTTGAAAATCGTTATTATGTGTCTACAATACATGAAGGTTTGGTTAGTAGTACTTGCTAAAAATTAAAATATATGTTCTAATTTAATAAATTTATAAAAAATACACTTATAAATGTATTTAATTACTTATCTCAAACACAGAGATAATCTTTGATCTGCATCAATGGGGTTGCGAAAATTGGTTTTCTGTTTTTCGATATATGGACGACACATATTCAACAGTGCTTGAAATTTGTTATAATCCATTCTATGATAGTCATAAAATTTTTGCACGTCATATTATAAGTCATTAAATAAATATTTGAATTCACCCTTTGATTCTCTTTCTTTCCATAGATTATCAACCCAAAATCTTCTTCTATCCCTATTATTAGCCTGTGCACCTTCTTCGTCTACAATAATCGATATTAACACCAAATCCCAATCTGCCATTTTAAAACTTATGCACATCAACACACGATCAAACACAATTGAAAACTAAAAGGGTATCGGGCAGCAGGAGCTGCCGAGGCGTGCTTTGTCGCGCCGTGGCATGCCGTGACAAGGCGCTGGAATGCCGCGGTATCTAAGCGGCTAATGTGCGCTGACTGACGGCAAAACCCCTCCCTTGCCATGCTGTCCCGGTCTGCGTAGGCCTTTAGTGACCAGGTTCCTTAAATAATACTGTCATTCTGCCAACAATTATTGAGTTGGGTACCTAACTAAAAGGTTTTTCTGTCATGACTTTCAACACAGCCCTTTGGGCTCTTTCTAATTGGAGGAACATGGTTTTTGCTGCTCCACCCCATCGCCGAGTCGGAACCAACCTTACCTAGCATGCCAGGTCAAATGACGGAGACCAAGAGCAGATCAGGCGAAGAAAACCTATTGAAGAAGCTGCGCATAATGCTTCAACGTTTCAATGTAATAAAAAAACCATTTCGTTCTTTATTAAAAATTATAATCTAGAGCAAACTTTGCTATATTCTTTCTAAATTCATAAAAGTACCTAACAGGCATTTTAACCCTTTGAACGCCAACGACACTTACAAGCGACAGACGTAATCGGCCGCTAGAATGCCAACGACGAGTTTAGGCGACAAATAAATGTGCTACTCTTTATAATCTAATATTATAGAATATAGGTAAAAGGATTATGTTTTTTTAAATTTTGTTGTCTTCTCCTTAAGTCACCTAAATAAAATTGGACTAAAGTTAAGCTTGATCTTTTATTATTTATTCCAAATTTGAACTTGTTTCAGGCGAAGAAAAGACCTCAAAATATACGTTCACCAGACGCCATTGTCGCTTTGAAGCAACATTTCGTTCTTTATTAAAAAATATAATCTAGGTACGGCTTCCGCCGTATCACCGTGATTTAAACCCTATTGAGCTTATTTGGGCTAACCTGAAACAAAAAATAGGAGCACGAAATGTTGGGTCATGTGACGTGAAGCAGCTTACTGGAGAGGCCTTCAATAGCATCACACCTGAGATATGGAAAAACTGCTGCCATCACGTCGAGACGTTGGAAAAAGAGTACTAAGAGCGAGGACATCGCCTGTATCAAGACATAGACGAATTGATTATTCGCTTAGTCGATGATAGCAGCAGTGATGACAGCAGCTGCTGTAGTGATGATATCGCTCACGCCACGCGTAACGAACGATGATTCCCCGAAAAAGTAATTTACCCCGCACTTCCGCGTCTCAACGATCAGTCTGAATCGACCCGTCGTAAAGACATTCACGCATCGCGCGCGCATTTGAGATATCCACCCAATTGCAATACTAATCGGGTTCCAAGAGCTTGGTGATAAGTGGCAAGTGAATCTAGTTGTGAAGCGGGAGATATATAACAAGAGAACACGCACTGCTGCTCCTGTATCGCAGACGCTCCGGTTACTCAGCTCATATTATTACGGGTGAGTCCATTTATCTCCATTCCCTCTTACCCTTGCACCCTTGAAATCTGGCAATCGGCCAGATCATATGGTCTTTCGAACCGAATATTCCAACTGGCGACCTATTTATACAGTCTGCAACAACCGTATTTTGCCATTTTATGGTTAATTCAAACCAAATTGTAAATTTTCACATACCTAAAAAGTTAAATAAACAATCATTATCAATCTGCCCATTTACCCGTTTTCTGCCCTTGTTTTTTCTTTTTTGTTTTCTTATAAACATATTACTTCTGCCCTTATATATTTGAATACCCATTCCACATTCCTCAGATAATTACGCAAATTGCTACACGATAACTATTTTTTGGTACGTAGGTAGGTTAATATAACCTCGAGTACGTATTCTGTACTTTATTCAGCACACCTATTCTCGAATACTTGCACTAAACGTGATATCGGATCGATATAATAATATTGAATATTATATTCGTTTCACTCGGTGTGGTTAGCTTGCCGTGCAACTTTTATAGCTTATATATAGCTTCGTGTTTATTAAGACTCAGCGCACACGACAGTTTGATATATATTTTTTTTCCTAATCATTTTTATTTATTTCGTATTTCTTACGTTTCTCTGGCTGCTTTCTTGCGTGTTCTTTATTAGCATTAGTAAAAAAAAAAAAAAAAAAAAAAAAAAAAAAAAAAAAAAAAAAAAAGAGTATAATTTTTTTTTTTTTTTTTTTTCGTTTGCTTTTCCTTTTCTTATTGTGCACTTCTCATCGTCATGCCTACCAAATCGCAATCTGCCATCTTTATGCAAACCCATAAGTACATAACTTTCCTATTAGAGATAGCTAACCTTATATTAAAAGGAGACAAAAAGTATAGTGTAAACGATTTCATAGGGCGCTTTACAAAATTGGACGATATAAAGGGCAAGTTGGATACAGTATATTATGAGATCTTGGACTCTAAAGACCTTGACGACAAAGTGGAAAAATGGTACTTTGACTACTACACCTCGGCTATAGAAGCATATGAAAAAATTTTGGTGGCAAACATCACCATCAGCTCAAGCATCAAACCAAGCTCGCCCACATTCTCCACGTCTACTGTTCTGCCCAAAATAGATCTACCCAAATTTTCTTCCAAGCTTGAGGATTGGCCATCTTTCATAACTATTTTCAAAAGCCTTACGGACACTGCCGGTAATTTGTCAGGTGCAGTTAAATTACACTATTTATTTTCTTGCCTCTCCGGAGAAGCTCTCAGTATGGTATCACACCTCAAGGTTACCGATGAGAACTACGATGTAGCGATGACAACACTTGCCAATCGCTACGAAAATCGCCGAGTTCTCATTGATAGGTTTATAGATATGATACTAGAGTTACCCCACATCACCACCCGCTCACAAATCAGACAGTTATTTTTAGCCCCTCTTATTTCAACCCAATCGGCGCTTAAAAACCTAAACTTACCACTACATGACTCAGACTACGTCCTAGTGTCAATAGTAGTGCGGAAGTTAAAGGGCGAGCTTCGCACATTATTTGAACGAACGCATGGGTCTTCAGACACTCTGCCCACCTTAAAGGATGTAATCACATTCTTAGAAGACCATGCACGTTGCACAGAAACTGAGACATATAACCCACCCCCCCCTCCCCTCAGCCCGACATACAGACAAACTGAACGTGCTTCTCCCTCAGCACGGTACCAACCACGCGCTTCTGCACCCAGACCAGAAATTCGGCACGTTCGTTTTCAGCCCACTACTTCCGTCCGCCCACCTTTAACGCGCCCTGCATATCCTCTACAAAGTCAAGCGTACCCTGTACAGTACGCTCAAGGATACCCACAGTCTACACAATATTTCGAGCCCATAGCACAAGATTCCGCCCACCCACCAGCACCGACCAATAATTATTACTGCCCTTGGTGTCACGTTAGAGGACACAGGTTGCTGAACTGCGGTGAATACCTAAGACAGCCTACGCAAGGGCGCTGGGATTTTATCCAAGCTCATGAACGGTGCCGTAAGTGTCTAGGACCCCATTACTCTGACGAGTGCAGATCCACAGGACGGTGTAGAGAATGTGATAGCGAGAAACACCATACCACCTTACATCGCAGTGGCTTTGAATCACCCACATATGACAATTCTCACCTCTTGCCCCCACAACTAAGAGGACAAGAACACACCCGCCCAACCACGGAATCAAGAAACTCTTCTCGTCGTAATTCACCTATTAATTCACAACAATGACTACCTGCTACTCACTTACACAATACTACACTACACCCACCCATACCATCGCTACAATATACACCATCCACTACATCACGTAAACAAAATAAATCCCAGTTTCATACTCAGCACTATGATAATAAAGTTTATCATAATAATCACTTGCCCGGCAGCCCTGTTACTTCCTCTGATAAAGCTAACCAAAATGACAGTCATATTTCAGCACATACTCAGCACATTACAGTACACGATCCACCAGTTTTATTACCCACTGTGTCCCTAGAACTAGCAGACAACGCTGGAGAATTTCATAAGGCAAGAGCATTATTAGACAGCGGTTCCATGCTAACCTTGTTAACTAAAACTATGACACAAAAATTACGTTTGCCTGTCGAGCACACAGAACTAAAAATTACAGGAGTCGGTAATCAGCAGACTCAAAACTCTAGTTCTTCAACTACCATCACATTCCGCCCTATTCACACCGAAGTCCCAGTAATTAGCGCAAAGGCATACATTCTACCAGATTTGACAGGTCTTTTACCATTAACAATGTTACCTGACGTTGTTCCACTCCTCGACTCGACACAGCTTCCCCTAGCAGACTCGTCTTATCGTTTTCCAGCCGCTATTGACTTAATTTTAGGTTCTGATGTCTTGGGCCAAATTTTGGATGGTAACAAAATTTTTTTGGGCCCCGGCAGACCAATAGCCTTCGGCACGATCTTCAATTTCGCTCTTTTAGGTCCTATCAATCCAAACTACACAAAGCCTGAGCCTCAAGTTAATTCAGCACTAGTAAATATTGACTGTTTACAACCCCAACACTCAAATAAAGAAATACACTCCGCTCTGGAGAGATTCTGGGAAGTCGAAGAAGTGCAATCAAAGGACAACTCAACCTCTGACGAGTGTGAGGAGAACTTTCGTTCTACCACCACACGTGATCCCACAGGGCGATACATAGTATCCCTTCCCTTTCTTACAAAGGCACCTAAGCTCGGTGCAACCCACGCTATTGCACTACGACGATTCCTTAATTTGGAGCGCAAACTCCAAAGAGATCCTACCCTCCGCTCAAAATATATCGACTTCATGAAGGAATACATTGACATGGGCCACATGGCTCTTTGTCACCCCAGCACATTCAAAGGAAAAGACCATTTTTACGTCCCGCATCATGGCATCTTCAAAGCCAACTCTGAAAAACTTCGCACGGTTTTTGATGGCAGCTGTAAGAGCTCTAATGGTGTCAGTCTTAATGACTGTCTGCACACTGGCCCACCGCTCCAACGTGATATTACTGACATCATTCTAAATTTTCGTACTCACAAAGTGGTCTTTAGTACAGACATCCAGATGATGTTTAGAAATATACTAGTTCACCCAGACCACAGACGGTTCCAACTCATTCTATGGCGCTCTTCTCCAGATCAACCTCTGCTCACTTACGCCCTGTCCACTGTCACGTATGGCCTACGACCCAGCCCCTTCCTCGCCAATCGATCTATTATACAGCTGGTCACTGATGAAGGTCACCGTTTTCCCCAGGCTGCACAGGTTCTTACGCACTCCATATTCGTGGATGACATTCTGACTGGGCATGATTCAGTTGACAAGGCAATAGCTCTGCAGACTGAACTCATTGAGTTACTAGCCCTAGGGGGATTTCATTTGCGAAAGTGGACCTCAAACTCTCGTCAGCTTTTAGAACGCTTCCCGGATGATCAATGTGACATACCCAAGGATTTTGATGTTGTACCCGACTCCAATGCAATCAAGGTACTTGGTATGCAATGGATACCCCAAACGGACGAATTTACATATCACATTTCGGTACCTACACTGGAAAAATTTACCAAAAGGTCAATACTCAGTACCATCGCTCGTTTATACGATCCTAGTGGATGGATCAGCCCAGTTATTTTCCGCGCAAAACTGCTCATTCAGCACCTATGGACTCTAAAGTTAGACTGGGATGAATCGGCTCCCAATGATGTCACATTTCAATTTCAGCACATTTTTGAAGACTTACCTCTACTCTCTGCTCTTCGACTCCCCAGAACAATTTGCACCAGCAAAGATTCCACCTACACCCTACACGGTTTTGCCGATGCATCCGAATCCGGATATGCAGCCGCAGTCTATCTTCATGAAACGAATATCACGGGTCAGGTACACGTCAGACTACTTGTTTCTAAATCCAAGGTAGCCCCCATTAAAACCCGACAGACTATACCAAAGCTGGAACTTTCAGCTGCACACCTCACTTCGCTGCTCATTTCTCGCGTCTCTGTTCAACTTTCTGCCCACATTACCATTCAGCAACACTTTTGTTGGTCAGACAGTACTATCGTACTCGCCTGGCTTAAAACTCCTTCTCAATCCCTACAGGTCTTTGAGGCCAATCGAGTCTCTGCCATTGCAGCCAATCCATGTAACCCTACTTGGAGACATGTACCCTCAGCTCTTAACCCTGCCGACTGTGCTAGCAGGGGAATATCAGCACAGGAACTCTTAGCCTATGACCTATGGTGGTCGCCTACTTGGCTCAAGGCCCCACCTGATACCTGGCCCACGATGCCCCCTGCTTTGGGTCATCACGTACTGCCTGGTCTAAAACCCAGAAAAATGGTAGCTCACATCGCGGTTCCTGATCTAGACACGGATTTACTCACGAGATTCAGCTCCTTAGACACACTTGTAGGCGTAACCGCATGTATTAAACGTTTTGCACACAATTGCTTGGTATCTTCTCACTCTCGCATCGTTGGTCCCATTACCGTAGACGAACGTAAGAAAGCGCTCTTACACTGGGTACGCTCAGTCCAACAAAATATGTTCGCTGAAGACATCCACCGACTGCAAACTAACAAATTATGTACAGTGCGAATACAACGCCTCTCGCCCTTTCTCAAGGATGGTCTTCTTAGAGTAGGAGGGCGCTTGTCCAACTCAGCCCTTAGATATGACACACAACATCCCCTCATCTTACCCAGTTCAAGCCCCCTTGTGGACCTAATTATAGATCATTTCCACACTATACACTGCCACCCGGGCGCAGATACACTACACGCACTACTCCGTCAACAATACTGGATTTTATCTGGAAGGCGAGTCATTCGTCACCGTGTCTTTAAATGTGTACGCTGTTTTAGGCATCGAGCTCAGCCGAATCCCCCTTTTATGGCCGACCTACCGGCTGATCGAGTCAGCCCACAACCGGTGTTTAGTCAAGTGTCCACGGATTTTGCCGGACCATTCCTAATTAAATCAAGTACTCTACGCAATGCCAAACTTCTCAAAGGCTACTTTTGTGTTTTCGTTTGTCTCGCCACCAAGGCAGTGCACTTAGAGGCTGTCTCGGAACTTTCTACGGACGCCTTTTTTGCGGCATTGCAAAGGTTCGTTAGTCGGCGCGGAATCCCTACCCTAATTCGCTCTGATTGCGGTACAAACTATGTCGGCGCAAGAAATCAGCTCATAGAAGTACAAAACTTCTTAAAGGCCAATGATGATAGAATTACGCACAAGCTAGCCACACAGCAGATCACATGGTTGCTCAATCCGCCCTCAGCTCCTTCTTTTGGCGGTCTGCACGAGGCAGCCGTGAAATCTACTAAGCAATTACTCTATCGCGTATTAGGTGAGCAGCATCTGACCTTTGAAGAATTTTCTACACTCTTAGCCCGTATTGAGGCCGTTCTCAACTCTCGACCACTCTGCCCTCTGTCTTCAGACCCTACAGACTTCGAAGTCCTAACCGCTGGTCATTTCCTTATAGGTCGCCCACTTACCGCATTACCCGAACATTCCCATGAATCCTCTCCTCCATCAACCCTACGACGTTTTCGCTTAGTGCAAGCGTTGGCTCAGCGATTTTGGACCTTGTGGTCGAAATCCTACCTGCACACTCTCCAATCCCGATCTAAATGGACTACGGAAACCAGTCGACCCAAGATTGGTGAGCTGGTACTCATAAAGGAGGATAATCTTCCCAGACTCCAGTGGAAGATGGGAAGGATAAAGAAGATTCTGCCCGGAAAGGATGACGTCGTCCGAGTCGTAGAACTCAGCACCAAGGATGGCAGCTTAACGAGACCAGTCACAAAGATTGCTCGTCTTCCCCTCGACGACAACAGCACTTAGTCAGCACTATAAATGGGAGCCGTCACCTTTTCCCCGGGCCCCAGGATGTTCACGCCACGCGTAACGAACGATGATTCCCCGAAAAAGTAATTTACCCCGCACTTCCGCGTCTCAACGATCAGTCTGAATCGACCCGTCGTAAAGACATTCACGCATAGATATCCACCCAATTGCAATACTAATCGGGTTCCAAGAGCTTGGTGATAAGTGGCAAGTGAATCTAGTTGTGAAGCGGGAGATATATAACAAGAGAACACGCACTGCTGCTCCTGTATCGCAGACGCTCCGGTTACTCAGCTCATATTATTACGGGTGAGTCCATTTATCTCCATTCCCTCTTACCCTTGCACCCTTGAAATCTGGCAATCGGCCAGATCATTACTTAAACGAACTATTAGTATCAAAATCGTTTTTGTCACACTATAAAGAGTTGCTACATGCACGACAGCAGCGCCATCATTTATTTTCACGACTTTATAGACAAACTGTAAGCACCTGACATTCTGCCAACAATTATTGGGTTGGGTAACTAAAAGGTTTTTCTGTCATGACTTTTAGCACAGCCTTTTGGGCTCTTTCTAATTTAAAAAAACATGGTTTTTGCTGCCCCACCCCATACTAAAATGCAGTACCTCAGATCGGACTAACATAATGGTATATAGATTTTTTTACTAACTCTAGTAGTGCACAATCTCTGTCTTTGATAAATAGTGAATAGAGACCACCATTTCGTTATCTATGTAATTTTTACTTCTTTTATATTGTCTGTCTCTGTCATTCGCTTCCTTACACATAATTAATTCTTGTGTGTGTGAATATACGTCTCTCAGTACAAAAACGTTTCCATTTTTTTATATCTCCAAAACCCAAGATAATCGAGGCAAATACATATATTAAATCCTTACATATGAAGTTGGCGTTTTGTCGTACTGGCCACTTTGATCTCAAATATCTCTTCTTTGGTTAGGAATTCCAATTTCAAATTTATACAGCTATTTACTTATGCTTTTGTGTTTTGAAAACCGTAATTCATTTGTTTTTTCCTCTTTTGGTTATTTCTTTGCGTCACTCAGTTTACAAAATGAAAAACTTGAAATATCGCATTATTTACGAGTACGAGTTCCATCGTGGCACCAGTGTCGCAAAAGAAAACACTGCGTTTTTGGTTCCAACGTTTTCGTTCTGGAAATTTCGACCTGCAGAACAAGCCCCGTGGACGACCGGAGACTAAAGTTAATAATGCAGAACTGAAGGCTATTGTGGAAGCGGATCCATCGCAAACCACGTCAGAGATAGCTGCAGGCTGCGGTGTTAGTGATAAAACTGTTTTAATCCACTTGAAGCAAATTGGGAAGGTGAAAAAGCTTGAAAGGTGGGTACCTCATGAATTGAGTGCAGCAAAATCGACAAACGCGCGTCGACTGCTGCATTACATTACTCAACCGGCACAATAATGAAGAGATTTTAAATCGAATCATCACCTGTGATGAAAAGTGGATCCTGTACGATAATCGGAAACGCTCATCGCAATGGCTGAACCCTGGCGAACCAGCCAAGTCCTGCCCGTCATAATAGTCAAATACCAGGTCATAATAGTCAAACTTGGAAAAGAAGTATTATTACAGCAGGTCACGGATTACTATTTGATCCACTTTTGACGCAAAAGTACGAAGCGCTAAAGACGAGATTGTTAAGTATATACGAAGAAAGTGAAAATAGAAGAATTCAGAGGTTAATTGGCGAATTGAATCTGGGTGACCAAAAGCCGTTACAACTACTAAGGAGGATGCGGGATCTAGCGTGTAATAAGATAGCAGATGACACCCTGGTCATCCTTTGGAGGAATCATCTACCAGCAGCAGTTCGAGCAGTGCTAGCCGTTTCGGATTCCAAGGATTTAAATACACTGGCGGCGATGGCGGACCAGATTGCCGAGAATATGAAACCTGCGTGTATTGATGAGGTCAGTAGCCAAACAGATAGTCCTTTCAATAAATTATTGGCGGAGATAGCAAGAATTAATGTACGTTTAGAAAACATGGAGAGGTCCAGGTCACGGGAGAGGGGCGACGAGGGGAAGAGGCCAGGCCTCAGTAATTTCAGAGCTCGATCCCGCTCGAGATCTCGAGGTCGTACCCGGAGGCCAGGAGATGCAGATTGGCTCTGTTTCTATCACTTCCGCTATGGGACTCAAGCGAGCAGGTGCGTACAGCCCTGCTCGTGGAAGAAAAAACAGCCACGGGCGCGAATATATCAGTGGTTCCGCGTAGTTGTGTGAAAATAAATAGTGGTAGTGTTAGCAAATACGCACTTTACGCTGCGAACGGTACGGAAATTAGGACTTATGGTGGAAAGACTCTAGAATTAGATCTTAATTTAAGGCGATCTTTTCAATGGAATTTTGTCGTTTGTGACGTCAAACAGCCCATTATTGGGGCAGATTTTTTAAAATATTTCAATTTAATGGTGGACTTGGACGACAAAATTTTAGTTGATAAGATTACTAATTTAACGGTTGCTGGTATCATTATGGACTATGAAGGGCCGAGGGTCAAGTCGATTAATGTTAACAATCTTTACCATAATTTATTGGAAGAGTTCCCAGATGTCACGAAACCAGTCAGTTTTAAGGAAGCACCCCGGCACTGCTTTTACCACCACATTGAGACAACGGGACCGCCGGTGCACGCCAGGGTGAGACCACTTCCTCCTGATCGTTATGCCAAGGTAAGAGAAGAATTTAGGGTTATGCAAGAAATGGGTATATGTCGACTTTCAAAGAGTACGTGGGCTAGTCCACTCCGTGTAGTGCCGAAGGAGGATGGAGGTATACGTCCATGCGGCGACTACAGAGCGTTAAACGCCATAAAGAAGCCTGACAGGTACCCCATTCCTCGATTGCAAGATTTTACGTATTTATTGGCTAACAAAGGTATATTTTCTAGATTGGATTTAAATAGGGCGTATCATAATATTCTAATTAATACGGAGGATATTGAGAAAACAGCTATATGCACACCGTTCGGGCTGTACGAATTCGAACGTATGACGTTTGGCTTGCGTAACGCGGCTCAAAAGTTCCAAAGATTCATGTATAATACGGTTTTACAAGGCCTAGATTTTTTATTCACTTACATAGATGACGTCATTATAGCCAGCAACACGGAGCAGGAATACAAGGAAGACTTAAGGACAGTTTTCAAGCGGTTTGACAAATTCGGAATAACCATTAATTTAAATAAATGTTGTTTCGGACAGACCAGAGTAAATTTCTTAGGTTATGAAGTATCAACGGAAGGCATTAAGCCACTGCAGGAGAAGGTTAAAGCAATAGTGGAGTACCGGAGACCATTGAGGGGTTAACCCTTATTAGCCTAGAGTTTCAATTTTGATACCAATCTTTTCAACCGAATGTTCACATTACTATTAGTTTTTTTTATAGGTTGGCTGTACGTATTTTACTGTTGTATAATATTCTTTCCAACGAAATAAAAAAAAAATCAAATGTCATTATTGTTTTATTTTATCTATGACATATTACTTGCGCGGCAAAGTGAACAAGTAAACACATTTTACTAAGTTTTGTTGAATAGAAATTTGATATTCTTTTTTTTTCTGAAGAATATAAATACTTTTGAGGTAAGTGAATATATTATTTTCGCTATGATATAATTATTTTTTGCGAGTGCATGTTTTACTTAAAGAAACTAGTGCTATTTTTGTGAGTATCAATTTTGATACTTCAGGCATTCTGCCCTACATAAAACCTACCTACTAATTCTTTAGCTATAAAAACTTTTTGAACTTCCGATTCATTATTTTTCTGCATAGCTTGGTGTTGGGATTACTTTTATTTTTATTTTATTATAAAAATTTATCAAAAATGCGACCAGAAGAGATTGAGAGCATATTGAAGCGGTTAGAAAATGGTGAAATTTCGGAAGACGATTCCACCGACAATGAAGATGACATAGACTATTATTCGAGCCGAAGAGATCGTCTGATGGAGCTAGAAGACGAAGAGGATGTAGGTAATTTTCCCACTGACCCAAACTTGGATGCAGATCCACCTACAGCAAACGTAGATACCGACATGCAACATAATTTAGAGACTGTTGAACGAAGCCCAACTCCTACAACCAGCAGCCAGAACAACCTGCAAACTGCACCTTTCAACTCTAGAAACTTAGTGTGGAGAGTAAAGAATATGGACATAGTCCAAAATGCTTTCCAGTTTGCTGGAAACACTGAGTATTCACAAGAAATTATGAACTTAGACACTCCTTTTCAGTTTTTTTCTTATTTTTTCGGTGAAGAAATTTTGAGATTTCTAGTGGACGAGTCAAATAAATATGCCTTCCAAAAGAATCCCAACTTTACAGAACCTGTAACTGTCTTAGAATTACGTAAATTTATTAGAATTCTTATTTTTACTAGTGTATATCATTATCCTAGTGTCAGGTCATACTGGTCAAACATTACAAAGTTTGAACCCATAAGCACAAACAATGAATCGCAACAGATTTGATAAAATTCGACAAATTTTTCACATGAATGACGACTGTAAACATTTGCCCATTGATCATCCCCAGCACGACCGACTGCATAAAGCAAGACCAGTGATAGACTATTTGAACAAAAAATTTATTACTGTACCATTTGAGCATCGGCTATCACTAGACGAGCAAATGTGTTCAACTAAAATTAAACATTTTATGAAACAATACTTACCCAACAAGCCCCATAAGTGGGGATTCAAATTATATGTTTTATGCTCTCTGTCTGGGTATGCCTACAGTTTTGAGATTTACTCAGGAGCTAAGGATATAGACCGTTTACCTGGCGAACCAGACCTCGGAGCTGTATCGAATACAGTTATTCGATTGTTACGACCAGTACCAAGGCACGTCAATCATATAACTTATTTTGACAATTTTTATACGAATATTCCTCTGCTACATTACTTGACCAACGAAGGTATTTATTGTCTTGGAACAGTACAGAGAAACGGGCTTGGAAAGTCATGCAAGTTGCCGGAGAAACGGGAAATTATGAAATCTAACGTACCCAGAGGAACATATCACGAAAATGTGGCCTCTCACGAAGGCCACGAATTTTCGGCCACAAGTTGGAAAGACAACAAACAAGTACTATTACTTTCCACGTATGTTGGCGCTGAACCAGCGGATACTATAACCCGCTACGAAAAAAAAGTAAACGCCAATGTTCAAGTATCATGTCCTCGGGTCATAAAAGAATATAATGCACACATGGGCGGCGTTGATTTGATGGATAGCTTCATTGGTCGATATCGCATCCGCAATGAAAGCAAGAAGTGAAGTGTCCGCAAGAAAGTGGACAACGAGGCTCTTCTACCACTTGTTAGACATGACTGTCATCAATGCTTGGGTACTATACAAAAAGGTAAACATAATAAAAGGAAAACTTCAGAAGAATATTATGAAGTTAGCAGATTTTAGAACTGAGCTTGCCGATACTTTATGTAGATATCAGACACTCGAAAAATATAAGGGGAAGACCCAGTACCAACAGTCGACAAGACACTACAGTACCTTCTAAAAGACCCCGGACAGGTGTACAAGTACTACTCTCTACTGACGTGCGTTGCGATTGTATTGGTCATGAAAAAATATTTATGGATTCTAGAAATAAGTGTAAATTTAATAATTGTAGGAAACTTACCTCCTGGTTCTGTAAAAAGTGTAGTGTCGTTATGCGATAATAAAAACAACCAATGTTTCGCATTATTTCATGCATAGGTATATCTGATTTCTTTATGGCGTTAATGCCTGAAGTATCAAAATTGATACCTGTTTTTTTTTTTCTAAATAAATATGTAAAATAAATATTGTGATTTTTTTAGCTATTTTTTCCTTCATCTAGACCCTCAAGCAAACACAGTAATATTAAAAATAAATCACTTTCGTAAATCAGGCTACTAATGGTTAAGACGTTTTTTAGGCATGCTTAACTTTTATAGATCGCATTTACCTCACGCAGTCGAATATCGGTCGGAATTAAGTAAGTATTTAAATAACGCTAAGAAACGGGATAAAACTAAAATCACATAGTCGGATACAGCAGTAGAGGCATTTGAGAAGTTTAAAAAGAGCCTACAAAACGCCGTTACCTTATCACATCCCTTAGCCGGCGTACCTTTGGCACTTATGACCGACGCGTCGAATACGGGCGTAGGCGCCTTGCTACAGCAGAAGGTTGAAGTCAATGGAAACCCTTAGGTTACTTTTCTAAACAGCTGTCCGAAACACAGAAAAATTATAGTGCATTTGATAGACAGTTACTTGCTATTTATTTGTCGGTTAAGCATTTCCAGAATTTGATAGAAGGGAGACATTTAATTATTTTTACAGATCATAAACCTATTACTTTTGCTTTTAAAAACGTAGGCAAAAACAAAGAGTCCGAGGAGAGTGCGTCATTTAATGTTCGTCAGCGTATTTACAACAGACATTCGTCAGATAAGTGGCGACAATAATATTGTTGCTGACTCGCTGTCTCGAGTATAAATAATATATTGCCCAACTGTAATTGATTACGCGGAATTGGCACAACAACAGTCCGTTGATGAATATATTATATCAGCAAAAGGTAGTAAGGCGTTGGGTGACGCAACGCTTCAGAGAATTACTATACCGAACTGTGACATATACCTATTTATTGTAATATTTCAGAGAATAGCATTAGACCATATTTACCCCGGCAATTTAGGAAACCTGCGTTTGATTCAGTTCATAGTTTGAGTCATCCTGGTATTAGAACTTCACGAAGGTTAATGTCAGAAATTTTTTATTGGCCGGGAATGAATAAGGACGTTGGAGACTGGGCTAGATTCTGTGTTCAATGCCAGAGATCTAAGGTACAACGTCATACAGTATCCGATTTAGGGCGATTTCCTGATTGCCAGCAGTTTGAGCATGTGCACGTGGATATCGTTGGCCCGTTACCGACTACACAGGAAGGTCGTAGAGATCTCGTGACAATTATAGATAGGGGTACAGGGTGGCCAGAGGCTATACCAGCAATGAATATTTCTGTTAGGACGGTGGCTAAATTGATGTGTGATTGACATCACCCTCTGCTAATACACGAATTTGATCATGGATTCATCATATATATATATATATATATATATATATATATATATATATATATATATTGTTTGGTTTTTCTGTTATTGACGTCATACATATAAAAGTGCAAAATTACACGTGATATATATTGTATTATATTGGTAGTACATTAATATTTTTCTTTTAGCGCAGTGTTTGCCGGACGCTATGTAATTGGTTATCAAGTTACCGAGTCAGAAAAACACGACGCAGCATGTTAGGGTTCAGTGATTTCTTTTGGTGTAATAATATGGTTAGAGTAGAATATTTTAATATGTAAGATTGTTTTTTTGCTTGTACTCTTATACTGTTGATTTTGTTTTATTATTTTTTCTCATTTTGGATTTTTATTTAAGGCGTAATAAGTGGCGGCCGGCGAGTTGCAATTCAGTAAAAATTGTAAGGTTCGAATATTGAAGCGCTCTCGCCAGTCGCCCCCCGTCAGCTCTAGAGTGAATCGTGTATTACGTTTGCATTGTGTGGGATTTATTTCGAGTAATAAGTAAAAGACAATTAGTGCATACAGACTTGACGGCCTCTGTGGTTCAGCGGGCTAAGCATTTGCCGGCCTCCCTCACTGCAACGCAGAGGCTCCGGGTCGATTCCTGGTATAGTAAATTTCGGAAACGTATTTTCTCCGTTATTTACTATGGTCTGGGTGTCTGGGATCGGCCCCAGAGTAGTCCGTTGTGTATTACCCATAACACAAGCGTAATTTGCTTAATTTGGGGATATACAATATGTGTGTTTGTCTGCCGATTATTAAGATTTTCATTTATTTCCCGCTGTTCGACACACCACGATTGGAGTCTAGAGAGAAGTATTTAACCATAGACATTACCAAAAACAACAGTAAGTAAGGGATATGATGAGGTAGTAGGGGCAAAACTAGGAAGTTAATTTATATTTGTGGATACTTAACACTGTTTTATTACTTTTTAGGTAAAAACATGGTACGCAATTACAAGAGGAGACTGGTCGTTAGAGGCTATGAAAAAAGCCATAGATGAAGTATTAAATAAGAAAATGGGTTAAAGGAAAGCTGCTAATGCATATGAACTGCCACAGGTGACTAAAGAGCGATACGTCAAGAAAATGAAAGAAGATGGTGAAGTTACAATTGGTTTACCATTGCGACCTAAAAAGCCTATATTTTCAAAAAGAGAAGAAGACGAAATGGTCGCATATCTGAAACATATGAAGGAACGTCTTTTTGGCCTGACGACTCTCGATCTTAGACGTCTAGCATATCAACTGGCAGTAAAAACTGGTAAGAGGCACACTTAACACCGATAAGGAAATGGCAGGCGTAGATTGACTCAAAGGTTTTTTAAAGCGTCATCGGGATTTGTTCATACGTAAGCTCGAAGCCACTTCGGCAGCTCGGGCAATGGGATTCAGCAGAGTGGCCGTAGGTAAATTCTACCAGTTGCTTGGAGAGGTGTATGACAAATATAAAATATTTAACTGTGACGAAACTGGAATCTCGGTAGTATCCAAAACTAAAAGCAAAATAATTGCAATGAAAGGACGGAAGCAAGTAGGTTCTTTATCTTCTGCGTAACGAGGCGTATCTACCATGACTCATTTTGTACACGCGTGAGAAAACACTCGCGAGATATCCATCACATCCTAAACCCATTACTTGGCAACAAGTTTGGCGTTTAGACCCGTTGAAGATAATCATGCTGTACAACTGGAAAGCATAGTACAAATACCTACCATAAAAAAACCTGCCTAAAACTGGAATACAAAAAGATTCTTCAAGATTGTAGAAAATTAAAGAAGATGCAAGACTTAGAAAAATTGCAAAGTAACTCTACAAACCTAACAATAAACCGAGGAGTACCTACTCTACCGACCAGCAACGCACGTAGTTTCTCTTGCTACGGATGTGGAGCTGAAGGTTTTGTTCGAAATAATTGTTCGACGTGTAAAGAGAAAAAAGGGACAGCCTAGTTGTGCTCAAGATTGTAGAGTTAAGCTTTTACTCTTTTAATTTAACGGACGCAAGACTCCGGCCAGTGATTTTTGTTAACATAGCTGGCATCAATGAGACTGGTTCGAAATAATGGTCCGACGTGAAAGATAAAAAAGGAATAGCTTAGGTGCGCAAGATCGTACAGAGTTAAGCTTTTACTCTTTTAATTTAACGGACGCAAGACCCCGGTCAATGATTTTTGTTAACATAGATGGCATCAATGGGTCTGCTTACATAGATACCTGCGCAAAAACGAGTGTTACCTCCCAAAAACTTTAAAAGAGTTATTGGCGAATGGACATATCTTCGTTGAAGAAAGAGCAAACGTAACGCTTGCAGGTGGATTTTGCAAAGAACAAAATATGTTACGTGTCAAGATTCCAGTCACCCTACAAAATAAAGTGATACCAACCACTTTTATTGTGCTACCCGAATCCCAGGACAATAAGACATTATTAGGCATCGGATTTATATACGATGCTGGAATGATCCTGAATTTACCACAATCTACATAGAAATTTGTGGACCGAAAGAGTACATAAGAATTGTATAGTGAGGAGTTTTGTTACATTCTCAGATGGAAAAACTACATACGAAATTACCTGACTTTACAGAATGTTCAGCCTCAATCAAAACGGTAAAAAGGTCTACACCAGATGCACCACAATTTTCAAACGGATCAATCAAACCAATTTTTGATGGTTTTTTAGACGTGATGATGAAGGATGCAGAAATAAACATCAGAGACACCGATTTCACTCTTTCACCGCACTCTGAGAATCTATTCTCAGCTCCTGGTGAGCTTAAATACCACGAAAGTAAAGACACTATAGTCAGTGAAAATCATATCAATAATTTAAATAAATCGTTTGTGAGTACAAAGATGGTTTCATTACTGGTTACTCACCACGTTTTGTAGACGTGATGATGAAGGATGCAGAAATAAACATCAGAGACACCGATTTCACTCTTTCACCGCACTCTGAGAATCTATTCTCAGCTCCTGGTGAGCTTAAATACCACAAAAGCAAAGACACTATAGTCAGTGAAAATCATATCAATAATTTAAATAAATCGTTCGTGAGTACAAAGATGGTTTCATTACTGGTTACACACCACGTTTTGTAGACGTGATGATGAAGGATGCAGAAATAAACATCAGAGACACTGAGTTCACTCTTTCACCGCACTCTGAGAATCTATTCTCAACTCCTGGTGAGCTTAAATACCACAAAAGCAAAGACACTATAGTCAGTGAAAATCATATCAATAATTTAAATAAATCGTTTGTGAGTACAAAGATGGTTTCATTACTGAAACCAACCAACCTTCACTATTGGGTGAACATCGTATTGTAACTATAACTGAGCATCCCATCTCAGTTAATAATTTTATTAACTTAACTTTAACTGTCGTTCCAACAATGAACTCTACCACCTTTGTAATATTAAATTTGTGACAATTTATAAAATAAACGTTATTCTATTTATTATGTCAACGTTGTAATTTCAAGTAAAACTGTTATCGTTGCCATAAAAATGGACACATCGCTAGCTTCCTATCTCTTTTCTTTCACCATATCCCAATTACTTGGGGTCGGCACAATATGTCTTTTCCTTCCACACTCTTCTATTCTGACATACCTCTTCTGTCACACCGCATATCATCATGTCATCCTTCACACAATCCATCCATCTTTTTTTTGGTCTACCTTTAAATTTGTACCCATCGATCTTGTAGTATAACATTCTTTTTGTCACGTGACTTTCATCCCTCCTCATTATATGCCCATACCAACTTAATCTTCTTCCTCTCAATTTTTCTGTCACAGGTGCAACTTTCAAAGATCCCCTTATGTACTCATTTCTCACCTTATCCATTCTTGTAACACCACACATCCATCTCAACATTCTCATCTCAGCTCAGCTTCCTATATGAGTCATCAAGTGCATCGCCAAGTTGTACTTATGAATAACGAATATTTTATGCAATAAATTTAGACCCGGACCGCGTTCGTAATATCGAAGTAATAAAGAGAGTTGGTCTGAAAGAGAGTGTCGGGGTGAAGGTAAGGAAAGGAATGCTCCGGTGGTTCGGGCATGTGGAAAGAATGCATGATGAAAGAATGACTAAACAGATATACAATGCAAAAGTGAATGGATGCAGAAGTCGTGGAAGGCCACGACACACCTTCCATGATCAAATTGATCGTGTACTAGCAGAAGGTGATGTCAGGAGCCTTGAGAACAGACGAGCTTGCATGACAAGAGTTATGAATGTCAAAGAGGCAAGTGAGGTGTGTAAGATTAAGCCTAAATGGCACTCTGTTGTTCGTGCCTACCCCGCAAGGGAACTGGCGTGAAGTTATGTATGTATGTATGTAATTTAGACCCCAGAGTCAATTCTACTTGAACAGATGAACAATACGCATTATTTAAAAAGCAACTTTGTAATAATATACTCGTTATGCCGTTCAATAAATAGCTAACAATATTACATAAATGTTGTTTACTTGGTAATATAATGAATCTACCCCACATGCCTTTGACAAAAACCTATCCATTCTTGACAATTTGAAAACAAGTGTTCAATGATCGTTAGACGCAATTCAAGTGAAAGTACTTTATTTGAAGAAAATATACGTGATTTCTTGGAAACTGGTGCAAAGTGCTAAAATATTGAAAAGAAACCAATATATAAGGCATTATGTCAAAATGTACTCCATTTGGATATGAATTTTATTTTGTCGTTTACTACGCAACACACGTGTTTTATAGTAACCTAAAACAAGACAGTTTGTAACTCTCCCAACTATATTTTTATCTTTGTTGGCGCCATATACACCGCGAAAAGAATAAAAATTGTATTATTAACCTCCCAGTGTGCTTTCCTTCTCTGTCCAATCCGCCGCAACACTCGCGCGAACGAGACGCAGAAACGGAACGGAAGAAACTGTGTCTATGGCGCTGCGCTTCCGCATCTGTCAAACCATCCAGTCTTGCTACGCGACCGCTTTAAGTACTTTAACGTGTGAAAAATACAAATTACAAAATACGAACCAGCAAACCCAGCAATCAAGTGAGTGTTCCTTACTCCTATTATCCTATAACGCATCACCAATCTTATATACTCATTTCAGTGGCAGTACAATTTTTTTTTATTTTTATTGCAGGAGTTCCGCAGACAGGCAGACGGCCCACTTGATGGAAAGCGGTTACCATCGCCTATGGACATTTACAGCAACAAAGGTGCTACAAATGCGCTGCTACTCTCTTAAGGGAGACTGGAACCTGGGTCACTAATGCCGGAACACAACTCAATGTTGTTATGGCGACATACTTTAGACCAGGGGTGGTAGCCATTCAGTCGGGCAATTGCCCTACCACCTGGCTGTGGGTTGTTTTTTCGCCTCTTACGACAGTCCGCCCGGCCGCAGGAAATTGTATTCTTTCTCCGTTCCTGCACGGATAAAATAGCATAAAATCGTCATCAAAGTCATACCTAAATTATATGTAAAAATAAAATGAAATAGTGATGTCACGTGTCATCGCGTGTTGTCGATAAAACTACGTACTATTATTTATTATTAGGTATTTCAGAATTATACTACATAAAACTGAGAGGAATCAATGACAAATAAGTATCGATCTTCTATGATGAGATATAAAAATGGAAAGCTCCCGAATCGACTACTGGACAAGTATATAAAGCAATTTAGACCAAATAAAATCTTTAGGTATTATAGCTCCTGAGATATACGTGGATTTTAGTTATATATATAGATAAGGGCTGTACATGCACACTACTACAGATAAGTGCGTCTTCTGCTTTTCAACTTCATTTTCTCACCTTTTAAGTTTTCTATTTTTAATTTTAATACATACATACATAACTTCACGCCAGTTCCCTTGCGGGGTAGGCACGAACAACAGAGTGCCATTTAGGCTTATTCTTACACACCTCACTTGCCTCTTTGACATTCATAACTCTTGTCATGCACGCTCGTCTGTTCTTAAGACTCCTGACATCACCTTCTGCTAGTACACGATCAATTTGATCATGGAAGGTGTGTCGTGGCCTTCCACGACTTCTGCATCCATCCACTTTTGCATTGTATATCTGTTTAGTCATTCTTTCATCATTAATTTTAATAGCATCGCTTAATTACGTATAGGTAGATACACAGATCATAAAAACACAGGAGATATGGCAAGGAGGCGTGTCGCTTGCGAACGTATCTGGCCGCAAAGCGGCTTGATGCCAGTTTCGGTTGTTAGTCGAATATCAAATTGCGACGTCTTTACATCTCACGAATTTTGAAATAATGCCGCCTTGTTCAGTGATTGTTTGTAAAAATAACAGCTGTATTGTGAATTACGGGAAAGATGGCAGGCATCCCTTTTCATACGTAAGTACTAAAATATTACAGCTTTTCTTATTGAATTCATTAAAACTTTACTTCGTGATACTAGAAACATGGTAAAGTAAGAAATCAATTATTTTCATTAGGAACAAAAACCATTGCTTGCTTAGTATAAATCAACGAATAAATCGGCTGCTCTAATAGCGCAATATGTGTTTTTACTGATAGTGTCACTCGCGCGATAGTTTTGCAAAGCGGCCACTGTCGGCTTTTGTACGTTAGAGATGTGATGTTATGTTTGTGGTTGTCGATATTTTATACAATCCTATTTCGTAGGAATGATTTTTTAAGATACAATTAATTATTGGAAAACACAATTTGTTTCCATTTATTTCATTTTTTTTTTAAATTGAATCAGTAGTTAATGAGAATATAGTTAAATAGGATTTTTAGAAACCGAGCACTAAATAGATGTTAAACGTAAAAAGTGTTTAGCTAAAGTATTGGTTTTTAATTTATTGTGGTACTCATGCATCATTCATATCCTCGTCAACATCATCATTTATGCCTTGCTTTTATTTCAAAATTTTAGTTTTCCGAAGGATCCAAAAATAAAAGAAAAGTGGATAAATGCAACAGGGATCCAAGCTGGTTTCCAACAAAAAATAACACAATATGCTCGTCCCACTTTGAGCCAAAGTGCTTTCAACCACTGAAGAAAGTTCGTCGGCTCTTCGAATGGTCGATCCCAACATTGAAGTTGCGTATGGTGTTGATGAATTATATGGGACCTTCTACATCCAAAGTGTGCTTTTATTCTGAATTGGATCAAAAGGACCCTAATTTGGTAAGTAACTGTTTTAATTTCTTAATATAAATATAGAACAAAGATATTATGAAACACGTAATATGTTTTCTTAATTACAGACGGCTACTTCAAAACCTCCAACCACAATGGAACTACAGAACTCCACTAATGAGCAAAACGTTGATTTGGAAAATACTGCTACAACGTCTACTGTAGATGGTGTCGCTACCAGCTTGAATGCTCGACAAAATATTAATTTGGAGCATCAAGAAAACCCAGAAAAAAACGATCTCCTCGAAACACCTAGAAAGAAAAAATTACGCCAATTCATTTCTGTACAAGGAAATTTAATAAAAAAGCAAAAAATGCAAATTAAAAGACTTCAAAAGAAAACCAGCCGGTATCAGAAAAAAATCGCTGATTTAAAAGACATTTTGAGAAATCTTAATGAAAAAAACTACATTAGCGCTGATCACGTTACGCAATTAGAAAACATTGGAGTGACCGACCTTATCCAGCGTTATGAGAAAAATGTTTCCTCGGGGCAAAGCACTAACCAAAAGAATTTTTGCAACTACTCTCCATTTTTATTCGCCAAAGGCGTACGCGTATGTAAGGAAAAAGTTCCAAACGGCTTTGCCTCATATTCGTACGATAAAAAAGTGGTACCAAGCTATCGATGCTCAGCCTGGATTCACGCAGGAATCGTTAATAGCCATAAAACTTAAAACTGCTTACACTAAACACAAATTGTTGTGTAATTTAGTTTTAGACGAAATGGCAATCAGGCAGCGCGTGGAGTGGGATGGAAAACAAATGCACGGGTATGTCGATATATCAGATTCTGCAGAACAAGGGGATTGTTTACCCGAAGCCAAAGAAGTTCTTGTGTTTTTGGTAACCGCAATCAATGGGGCTTGGAAAATACCAGTCGGGTATTTTCTCGTTGACGGTGTCACAGGGGAACAGCGCTCCAATCTTGTAATACAATGTTTGGAATTACTAGAAGATACAGGTATTCAAGTAACCTCGATGACCTTTGACGGCTGTCCAGCCAATATCACAATGGCTAAGAAACTCGGATGTTCTTTTGCAATTGGAAATTTAAAATCTTATTTTGAACACCCAGTTACTAGTCAGCCTGTATATATTATTCTCGATCCATGCCATATGCTCAAGTTATTGAGAAATGCTTTTGAAGCATATGGGTGTTTCATGGATGCTTCAAATAGGTACATAAAATGGAGTCATATAAAAAATCTCTATGACATTTAGGATAAAGAAAAACTGCACTTAGCAAACAAACTACAAAAGTCACATCCATTTCAAGAACCAAAAAATCAAAGTTCGCTTGGCGTCGCAATTATTTAGCAACAGTGTTGCAGATGCCCTGATTTTTTGTTGTGAACTTAAAATGGCTGGTTTTCATGATGTAGAGGGAACAGTAGAGTATTTAAAAACTATCAACAACTTGTTCGATGTGTTAAATTCAAGGCATATGGCCCAACTCCATTATAAAAAACCAGTTTTCCCAGGCAACAAAGATAAGGTATTTGAAACTTTAGAAAAGGCAAAACAGTATCTTACAGCTATAAAGCTTCCAGATGGTACAAAGGCTATTAGTACACCAAGGAAAACTGGTTTTATTGGTTTTTTGCTGTGTATAGAAAGCCTCAAGGCATTTTATTTACAATTAGTTGAAAAGGACCAAAAACTTAAGTACCTTCCAGTTTATAAAATCAGCCAAGATCATTTGGAACTTATGTTTGGACATATAAGGTCACATGGCGGATGCAGCAACAACCCAACGGCGCGAGTTTCAAGCCATATATAAAAAGCTCTTGGTAAAGTCGGAGCTTAGAGATATAGATCAGGGAAACTGTACAGCTCTTGAGGAGGTTTCTTTTTTGGTGTATTCGTCTGCTGTCAAAAATATTAATCTGACAATTGAACCTTGTAAGTTAGAAGAAGGTAATGGCGAAGACGAGATGATTTTGTTGTATGAACAAGCCGTATTTGATGAGGAAATCAGTATACTTGTACAAGACGTCACAGAATTTAGTAGCCAGGTAGTGTCATACATAGCAGGATTTATAGTTCATCGCTTACTAAAAGTATTGAAGTGTGATACATGCTGTAGCGGTTTGATTGCAGATACAATAGACGACAAGCACCTCAAATTTATAAAATTGAAAGATAAAGGCGGCCTTATATTTCCATCCAGGGACGTAATAACCATATGTAAACGGATGGAAGTAATAATAAAAACGTCTATTCTTTCATCTGATAAAACTAAAATTTCATCAAAAAATATTAGACAGGAGCTCATGTCGAAATCCTTATCGCATTTTATAGGTATGAATCTTTTTGAAAAAATAATTTTTCACCAATATAATCAATCGCCACTGAATAACCATTTAATAATAATTATAAAAGCCGTAATAGAAAAATATGCAACAATAAGATTACACTATTTAACTAAGAAAGCAACACCTAAACTGTCTAAGCGGCAAGTTTTAAATAAATATTGACATTTTACTGGTCAATAAAATTTTGGGGTCGTCTGGAAGAGATCGCTTTTTAGCGATAAGACCGCCCTTTGTACATCTTATATATAAAATTCTCGTGTCACAGTGTTAATTACCAAACTCCTCCGAAACGGCTTGACCGATTCTCGTGAAATTTTGTATGCATATTGGGTAGGTCTGAGAATCGGCCAACATCTATTTTTCATCCCCCTAAATGTTAAGGGTAGTCCACCCCTAAATATATTTTTTAAGTTTTTTGTTATTTCATTTTTATTTTTTTATGATACAGAATTAAAAAATAGACACAGCCCTAAATTTTTAAGCCTTTACGATCAACCCCTATTTTTTAATAGCGATATTTTTTTTTTTTTTTAGTTAACTATTCTACGGACTCTAGTTCCGTACCCTTTTTACAACTTAATTATTGTTATAGCTTTTTGAATTTATACACGCTTATTGTTTATGTGTTACTTACTATGTGTGACATTAATTTTATGATTTTTGTGTTGTGTTGAGTACCTTAAGAATAACTTAATTTTTTTTCTAATTTTAATTATAGCGATAATAATATAATAGCGATATTAGTATTTTTACAATTTTCTACTGGGATGATTTAGATTTTAATTTGAACCAGGTAGATGGCGCTGCAATCGGGTACCAGAATTTAGGTGTTCTTTTTGTTGTTGTACGAGTTGAAGTTTGTCCCGGAATGGTTTAAATAAACTATTGGACCCAGTAGGTGGCGCCGCGATACTCCTCCTAAACGCTGGGCCTGATTTTGATTAAATTCTTTTGTTTGTTCAAGTGGATTTGAGAATAGTTTAGATTAACATTCGGTCCCGGTAGATGAAGCTGGAATAGGGTTCTAGATTTTTATATTTTAAAGGCTGGACAACGTCTGCCGGGTACAGCTAGTAAATAGATATAATTGTAGTCTTCAAGTTCATGTTTGTATTGGTGTACAATAAAGTGTTATCTATCTATAAAACCTTAACAATAAAATTCCTGCAGTTTTATTTGTGTTCTAGTCTAGATTCGAGAAGTTGATATCCTAATTGTTTCTTGGTAGTTAATTAGATAATATTCCAATTATGATAAAACTTCGCTGGTATAGAAAATTAGAGGAGAACCTATGTCGTTTTCTTTATAAAATTTTTAGGAAAGAGCAGAAAATAGCTAACCTAATTTTATCGATATTTTTCTATGATTATTAATTAACATCACTAGTTGCACGACTTGCACATGTGTGTTTATTCGGAGTCCGTAGCTACAGGTAGATGCGCCCCGCCCATTTTTTGCGTGTATTCTATTAGTGAGTTTATTGGTGTTGCCACAAGTTTCTTTGTGTGTATTCCTTTTACCGCGGGGGGCCTTTAGCTTGCTAGGAAGAGCAAAGGACCTTCTACCCCCGCACAACGAAGTGGGGTGTGTTCTCCCAGGGCACACTCCAGGCACTTTATTGCGCTGGATCGGCTGGGCGTAACTATGTTCTAAATCTCAGCCTTTCCAGCACATTCAAAGCGCAGGGTCGTCAGGGAGGAGGGGGTTTTTAGTGGGTATTGGGGTTGCTCGCCCGTGCAGCAACGCTCGGAGTCTTCCACACTATTCTGTGACGTCGATCGCGGACGGAGCGCTGCCAAGAGCATACTATTGCTGCAGTGTTATCGCCCCCGACCGACGCGTGTCGTTCCCCTAGCAACGACCCAGTTTGTGCGTAAATCGGTTAAGCATTTTCCCTCGCCTCAAAACCAAAAAAAAAAAAGTTTCTTTGTGTGCGAGTGAAACATAAGCTCGTGTGTCGCTCTTACAGTATTTGGTTTTGTGTTAGTGAAATAAGTGGGAGAAATGCGAAGACACTTGAACCCGAATAAATTTCTGTACCAAGCATATCTCCTGTGTTTTTATGATCTGTGTGGGAGACAAGACGGTGGTCCAACGTGTAATGGAGGGCCAATAATCCCCCTCCTAAACCATCCATCATCATCAACACCAACTGAAAATTTCTCAACAACAATTCCCAGTCAACACTGTTAACGCCGACCAGCTCCGTCGGGGAGAGAGGGGAGCGCCGCGAGCGGCGCAGTCCGCCTTACACCGTCCGGCGACGCTTACGCATACTAATACAGCTAATAAATTCATATACAATTCAAACAGTCCACTGATTATACAAGAAACCCACACCACCTCCAGGAGGAAGCAACAAACACATTGTCCCAACAATAACACACAACTAACAACAAAACTTACACACATACCCACACCAACTCACACTACCACGGCATTGCATTACACGCACACTTCACAAACAAACCAAGACACACAAAGAGCCTAAAGATTAATAACCCAGGCACAGAAAAGAAAAAAACAACACACATTACACTAGTTAGGATAATAACTATTCTGGCCATAAATACTGTTACATAAAAACTTTTCAATTATTTTGAATTTGGAACAAGTATAATTTTAAAAAAACTTGAGAGGTGTCAAGGGACACCCGGATGGAACGAAGTTCTCCTAAAATGTTTTAAAAATTCTCAAAACGTCTCAAAAAGTGTGTCGATAAGCATCGAAAACCATCGAAATTTTATCAAAAACCTATGTATAGAAAGAAAAAGAAATACATAAACAAACAAATAGTATCAAAAACAGCGTATATTATTACACTAATTGATATTTTAGATTTTATTTCATTGCATTAAAGTTGATAGCTTACTATATCAAAAAGACAGTATAATATATACCTATTCGATATTGTTAATGTAGTAAACAAAAAAAAATAACTAATTCTACTCCATTACTACTGTGATCTTCACTAGAAGCTACGTAAGGTGAAAATAGTACGACCACCAGTCGAAGCTGCATATGGCAATAAAAAGTGTCGTGACAACTTTTCGTAAGAATTTTTTCCGTCTAGCCCCCTTTCACAACGCGCGATAAGGAACTTCGTTCCAAAACTTCTTTCGATTTTACGCCATTTCACATATTTTTTCGTGTTCATTATCAAATTACAATATGGAATTGGGTGCTAAACAAAATAGGATTGCAGTGATCGCCTTGCACAAAGCACTTCAAAAGCTTGGTATCAGCCTTATGATATCGTACTATCAACAGATACAACAACACTTCGTCTGTCGAAGACCAGAAAAGATCGGGGCGGCCGCGTGCTGTTAGAACTACAAAGGCTGTTTAATGCTGTTGTTTGGGCCACTTCGTGATTTTCCTTAATTCAAAGAAAGGTGGACAAACGCGCTCCGGTTTGTTCTCACCCCCGCCCCACACCGCACCTCACCGCGGTCGCCTGCACGCGCTGGTTAAACCAAAAAATGCACCCCGCGACACGCATCAGTGGCTATTCTCACCTTTACGCAAAAACTAGTGTCGTGTGCGCAGCCTTCTTACTCACAATATTTCCATCGCGAGTGGTACACTGCACCTTCGAATAATCATATCGGGCCTGGTAAAAGCATCGTGGCGACGGGACAATCGTGAGTACCGTTTTGATCTACTCATTTTTGAATCGTGGACAGTTACGACGTGGCTACACTCTTTCACCGCCATTCCGCATTTTTATACAGGGCCTTTGGCCTCTACGCCCCCACAGCTGTTAAAGCCAGAATTCGTCTCAACCCCATTAGGAAGCAAAAAATCTTATCGCGAGAAATGAAGATTTTTTTATTTTTATTTTTTTAATGCAGGAGTTCAGCAGACAGGCAGAAGGCCCACTTGATTGAAAGCGGTAACCATCGCCTATGGATATTTGCAACACCGAAGGTGCTACAAATGCGCTGATGCTCTCTTAAAGGGGACTAGAACCTGGTCACTAATGCCGGAACACAACTCAAGGTTGTTATGGCGACATACTTTAAACGAGGGGTGGTAGCCATCCAGTCGGGCAAATGCCCTACCACCTGGCTGTGGGTTGTTTAGTCGCCTCTTACGACAGGCCGCCCCAACGCAGGAAATTGTATTCTTTCTCCGTTCCTGCACGGATAAAAGATTCCCGCTAGGACTCTGTCGCGTATTATAAAACACGACCTGTGAAGCTCGGTGCTTATCGTCGATATACAGGACATGCCCTAAATCAATCTTTACAATTAAAGAGAGTGGATCGATCAAAACGCCTTCTGTCGCGATACGCAGGTTAAAGGCACAGAAATATCCTCTTTACCGATGAAAAAAATTTCACGATTGAAGAACACTACAATAAGCAAAATGATTAAGTGTACGCTCGCAGTTCTAAAGAAGCTGCTCAAGTGGTCGGAAAGGTACAACGTGGTCATCTTCCTGCGTCAGTGATGGTTTGGTGGGGCGTGTCTCATCAAGGAGTCACAATACTACATTCTCGTGAAAAAAGGAGTGACAACTTCAGCCAGTGTATCAAGATACAGTCTCGGATCACGTTGTGAAACTTCTCAGCAATACACTTTTTAAAAATATACCGTGGACTTTCCAGCAGGACTCTGCACCTGGTCACAAGGCACGAACTACCCAAGCATGGCTTGAAACCAACGTTCCAGACTTTATAAGAGCTGAAGACTGGCCCTCATCGAGCCCAAACCTCAACTCTGTAGACTTCAAATTATGGTCAGTTTTAGAGGACATGGCCTGCTCTAAAGGACACGGCGAAATTGAGTTTTCTTAAAGAATCTTTGGAGCAAGCAGTAGCGAAATTTCCCTTGGAAATGTTGTATAATCTATTTTAACACTAGATTTACCAGACCACTCATTTAGACTGGTCGCGCAATTTCAATTCAAAATTCCTACTATATTACACACTTTTTTTCAGAAATGATGTTATGACTTTTGTAGCTATAATTAGAGAGTACGTTTTATAAACTTAATGTTATTTTATATACATTACTAAAAAATATAATTTTTGTTGTTGACATTTATACCAGTACCAGTCAAAATGACAGGTTGTGTTTGTATGAAAAAATGTATGATTTTGGGAGTCATGAGACCGATGCAGTACATATAGCACTGAAGCGTATTTTGTTATCGTCTTTTGTTTTCTTTCACTATCGTCATTGAGTTGACGACGTCATTTTGATGAGCATTTGTTTTGTAAATGCACTAGACATGTTCAGTCTTCTTTCTAGCTTTGTGCAACGCGCAGCATTTTTCTTATAAACAAGATTTTTATAGTGATTGTGAGCCCCTAAAAATGTCAAAAAAAGCAAAACTTTCTACATATTTAGAAAATGCAACCAACATACCTCTGGAATGTTCAGATGTAGAAAGTGAATTATATGATAGTGATGGTGATAATAGTAGTGCTATTATCGAAAGTGGTGATGAGGAAATTCCTGATGAAGACAATATAGATCAGTCAAGTGACAGTGATTGCGAAAAGATTCTAAACAAACGCACAAGACGATGTATGCGATTCCCTTCCAGTTCTGAAGATGAATGTGGAAGTAACATACCAAATCAGCAAACTGAAATTGTTTCAGGCGGAACTATTTGGACGAGAATTGAAGAAGGAGGTATTGCTGGTAGATCACCACATCATAGTGCTTTCAAAGATGTACACGGGCCAACAGCATATGCTAAAACCACAAGAAGCCTGTTTTTTATGCACCAGTCATTTTGACTGGTTTGGTAGAAATAGGTATATTCAAATCGCTGGTATACCTAGTGTTAATGTCATAGACAAAAATGTAATTAATGTGTGGAATACATTTTAAATTCAAACTCACTTCAATAAAAAATGTCGACCAGTTAACACAATCTTTTTTACTAAAAGATATTTTCCAACAGGAAACAGCACGTAAATCGACAGTTTCGTGGCCAAACAGATTAAAGGCATAAAAGCCAAAGGTGGCCATTTCGAATAGATTATTTTTTTATACAAGGTGGGCCTAAAGAAATCACCCTATTGGAAGATGCTCTCATTTTTGCAAATGGCCGCCAATGTCAAATCTGTTTTGACATTTGTGGACTAGACAGATGCAGACAGAATACAAGTGAACAAGCCATGGAGCGATACACTCCCCAAGAACGCGGAATAATCGTGTCTATTTTAGCGTAACAATTCAAATCACAAATCATAATGAGCGATGGGGCTCGTTTCAACCTCAGCGGGTACGTGAACAAGCGAAACTATAGCTTCAGGGCACCGAAAATCCACGAGTGATGCACG
The DNA here is from genome assembly GCA_019925095.2 of Dendrolimus kikuchii. NCBI lineage: Eukaryota > Metazoa > Arthropoda > Insecta > Lepidoptera > Lasiocampidae > Dendrolimus > Dendrolimus kikuchii. Next base: position 39,103,494 of record CM034387.1, read on the forward strand.
ATGAGCCATTACACCTGCTTAAAGTGACTGCATGGTGCGCTGTTCACGCTGGAGGAGTCATCGGGCCATTTTTTTTCGAGAATACCGCTGGCGAAACGACAACAGTGGACGGTGCGCGCTATAGGGCCATGTTGACCGAGTTTTTTCTGCGGCAGGAAAAACTTCGTCAATTGGACGAATTAGGACTGAGGGACATGTGGTTCAGACAGGACGGAGAAAAGGCACACACTGCGCGAGCCACAACCGATATTCTGAAGCCAGCGATCCCGGGTCGCCTAATCTCTCGTTTTGACCAGAGACGTTTTGACGTTTGGATCCAGTGGACCCAGTGAACCCAGTGGATCCAATGGACCCAGTAGACCCAGTGGACGAAATGGACAAAATCACAAAACCTGTCCTAGTTTCCGGGATAAACTTTACATAAATCTATCCCAAAATGTATCCCATTATCCGGGATAAAAAGTATCCCTTGGCCACTCTCGGTATTCAAATTATATATGTACCGAGTTTCAGCCAAATCGATCCAATAGTCTTTCCATAAAAGGATAACAAACAAAAAGACAAATATATTTTTATCCCGGAAACTATCCCATTTTTCGGGATATAAAATATCCTATGTTCATTCCCGGCATCGAAAATATATATATACTGAGTTTCAGCCAAATCGATCCAGTAGTTTTTCCGTGAAAACGGAACAGACAGACAGAGTTACTTCCTATTATAATATTAATAGGGATATACAACGTTCATTATTCATCAATCAAAGTACAGTCCACAAATTCATAACCGGAGTCTCAGAGCAGGCTCAGGCCTTTACACGAACTGAGTTACGAAACGATATTAGCCTTCTTTAGTTTTTTATTTAAATTCAATTACCAGAATATCTCCATCATAGTCAACTTCAAAGACGGGTTATCGGTTGAAATCTTAATATCTTTACGAAAATTCAACGAATCCAACATTTTCATAATACTGACCAGAAAATATAAAAATTCGCCGGACAAAAACCAAGCCATAAACAAGAATGTTATTGTTACTCAATATCGAGTATACTTTTCCATATTGTTTCGCATCATTTAAATAAAAAAGACTTAACGAGATTTCCATTTAACCATACTGTCAAATGAAGATTACTTTTTCAATGTTTTGATTATTAATTCAACATTTTCACAACTAATCAGAAGACACACTTCGCTGGACAAACACTAACCCATAACCATGAACGTTATTTTTTTGTATAATTTAAACTTTTTCATATCGTTTAGCAACATTTAAATACAGCAAGACTCTAAACTTTTAGGCGCTAAGAACCTCAGCCAGAAGGCCCAGCTCGCCATACGCGGTGCTGGTACCTACGCTCACGTATGGAAGCGAGAGTTGGGTATGGAAGAGAGAGCATGAAAGCAGAGTAAACGCGGTTGAGATGCGAGCACTGCGCAAAATCTGAGGAGTGACGCTCGCGGACCGCGTTCCTAATACCGAAGTAAGAAAGAGAGTTGGTCTGAAAGAGAGTGTCGGGGTGAAGGTAAGGAAGGAATGCTCCGGTGGTTCGGGCATGTGGAAAGAATGACTAAACAGATATACAATGCAAAAGTGGATGGATGCAGAAGTCGTGGAAGGCCACGACACACCTTCCGTGATCAAATTGATCGTGTACTAGCGGAGGATGATGTCAGGAGCCTTAAGAACAGACGAGTGTGCATGACAAGAGTTATGAATGTCAAAGAAGCAAGTGAGGTGTGTAAGAACGGGCCTAAATGGCGCTCTGTTGTTCGTGCCTACCCCGCAAGGGAACTGGCGTGAAGTTATGTATGTATGTATGTATGTAAGACTCTTTAAGAGATTTAAAATCAAATACACTTGTCGTTCGAACCAGACTGCCAAATGAACATTACGATTCTTTAATTTTTTTGACTAAAATCCAACATTTTCATAAACAAATCAGAAAACAAACTTCGCCGGACAAACACAATCAATGTACAAGGACAATATATATATATATTTTAATCAATTAAACTTTTTCATATTGTTCCGCATCATTTAAATGTTTAAGAGATTTCCATTTAACCAGACTGTCAACTGAAGATGACTATTCAATTATTTTTTTTCTAAAATTCAACATTTTCGCAACTGACCAGAGAAAAAAAACTTCGCTGGACAATACCCATCCCATATCCAAGAATGTTCTTTTTTTTATATCATTTAAACTTTTTCATATCGTTTAGCAACATTTAAACACGACAAGGCTGTAAAAGAGATTTCCACTTATATTTAAATACAGTTGTCGTTCAAACCAGACTGTCAAATGAAGATTAAGATTCTTTAATTTTTTTGACTAAAATCCTACATTTTCACAACGGACCAGAAAATATAAACTTCGCCGAACAACAACAACCAATACACACATTATATATTTTTTTTAACATAATTAAACTTTTACATATTGTTCCGCATCATTTAAATAAAGTTTAAAAGATTTCCATTTAACCAGACTGTCAACAGAATGGTACCTTTTGTAATTTTTTTGACTAAAATCCAATATTTTAACAACTGACCAGAGAATACAAATTTCGCCGAGCAAAACCAACCCATACACAAGGATGCTTTTTAAAATGCCAATTAAACTTTACTATATTGTTACGCATCATTTAAATAAACAAGACAAAGAGACTTCAATGTTAAACTCGCTTGTCGTTAGAACCAGACTGTCTAATTAAGATTAGACATTTTCAATATTTTCACTAAAATCCAACATTTTCATAACTAGCCAGAAAATACATTCATCGCAGGACAAAACAAACCTACAGGCAATAATTTTCAAAATCACCTCTATTATTTATACCCAAACAAGATCGCTGTTTAATTCTTTTGAAATGTTCAACAAACTTTTTGTCATTCAAGCCAAAATATAAAATGAGCAAAATACTTTTTATATTAAATTTCTACCTGCATTCCAACATTTTCATAATTAACCAAACAATATAAAATTCGCCGTACAAAAACAAACTCATATAGATGAAGGTCATTTTTTTTATTACAAATTCAACGTTTCCATGTTATTTCGCAGCATTTAATTAAAAAAAAAGATTGTTTAAGAGATACGTCAAATACATTTGTCGTTCGAACCAGACTGCCAAATGATGATTAGACTTTTTCTAACGTTGTGACTAAAATCTAACATTTTCACAACTGACGAGAAAACAAACACCGACCAATATACAACGACGTTATTGTGTTTTAATGTGTTGGGGATTGTCTTTACCTTAATTTTTCATCACTGTTTGCACTATGTGTCATATGCGCGCGCGTCGCTGACAAAATGGCAGATAATAGTGATGTGCCACATTAGTTGTATGGTTGCTAGTGATGTGTCAATTAATTGATTTGATGGCTAGTGATGTGCGTTAACAAATGTCAAATAAAAATTTTCATATTGTTTCGCATCATTTAAATAAAAAATACTGTTTAAGAGACCTCAATTTAAATGTTAAATACATTTTTGTCGTTCGAACCAGACTGCCAAATGAAGATTAGACTTTTTCTAACGTTGTGACTAAAATCTAACAACTTCACAACTGACGAGAAAACAAACTTCGCCGAACAAACACCAACCAATATACAAGGACCTTGTTGTGTTTTAATATCAAATAAACTTTTTCATATCGTTTCGCATCATTTAAATAAATAATACTGTTTAAGAGACTTCCATTTAAATGTAAAACACACTTGTGTGTTTACAAAAGCCGGTTTAGCAAATAAAAATTAAAATCGGTATTTTTCTAATTTTTGACTAAAATCCAATAGCATTTTCATAATTGACGAGAAAATATAAACTTCACTGGACAACAATCAATAGACAAGAAAATATTTCTTTAAACTACCACAAACAAGTTATAGTTATACTATTGAAATACTTTGGTCCTTAAAGCCGGATTATCAAATGACAAATATTTTTTTTTAAATTTGTTGACAAAAAACAACATTTCCATAACTGACTCGAAAATATAAACTTCACTGGACAAGCAACAACCAATAGCCAATAAACAACTGAAAACACTACATACATTTTGGTCCTTCGAGCCCGATTTTAAAATATTTTTATATATAAAACCTACAAATTGTTCGGGCTATTGCTAGCCTAGTGGACTGTATTAATAGGTAGGCTCCTTGCTTATCGACATTTTTGTCCCTAGCAACTTGTGCAACAGAACAAAGTAGAACGACTGACCAAGGCTGCGCTGTTGAGGGTCCGTTGCCGGCCGGCCTGGTTTCACACCAAAAACAACACGTCACGTTTATCACCGTGGTTGTCCACCGAAATTATGTACTGCCGCCGTAGTTAAACACACGTCTGATCAAATGTCTTATTAACTCCGCCGAAACGATATGCACGTCTTTCGTCGTCCATGGCCGCGGGAAGATAGGTTATATCGATACTACCAAGTCCGAGTACAAAGTTCTCATTTTTAGCTAACAAGGTATGCTCAGCTTATTGCTCTGACGGAATTATATCCGACACAACGCCATTTCTCAACGCAAACCTTCCTTATGGTCTAATACCAAAACGAGTAGGTTATATATCAAGTTATGACATACTTGAACAAGTTAATATTTAATTTCTGTTTCTATAACGGGTGTCATTTTTTTTAATTATTATTATTATTATTAATATCTCTACGGACTCGAGTTCCGTACCCTTTTTTACTAGTTAATTTCTATGAAAACTTTGAGACTCCATACACGCTTATTGTTTATTTTTGTTAGTGTATGTGACATTATATGTAGTAATTTTTCTGTTTTGGTGTACCTTAAGAATAACTTATTATATTAATTTATTCTAATTTTAATACTAAACTCATACTAATGTAGAGTGTATCTGTTACATGCTGGTGTTGTGAGGAAGTGCATGTGCAGTGTGGGCCTTATATCTATACTTATATATAGTCGTATCTAGTGCCATGTGTGTTGTTTTTTTCTTTTCTGTGCCTGGGTTATTAATCTTTAGGCTCTTTGTGTGTCTTGGTTTGTTTGTGGAGTGTGCGTGTAATGCAATGCGATGGTAGTGCGCGTAGGTTTGAGTATGTGTATAAGTTTTATTGTTAGTTATGTGTTTGTGGCTTTGTGTGGTGTTATAATCTATTGTTTAGTTGTTGTGACATGAAAAATTTCGAGTCAATTGGGTTTGGGTGAGTCATTTTAATTTCACCGGTTAATTATTTCAGAATGAGCATCATTTCGTAAAGTAATCCTGTACGAAAAGTTGGCAGATATTTAGGTGGCAACCTTGTACTCACCTTAGATTTCACCTTGGTCCAGATTTTCAAGGTCATATGAAGGTCAACCATTTTTTCAATAGAAAAATCTACTTTTCATTTCAGAAACGATTAGAGCGGAAAACTTTACCTGAGAATACATTTGGTCTTTTCATTTTCAATGCGAAAAACAAAACAAGTAACCTTGAAAATGTGAATGAAGCTCGAATCTAAGGCGAGAACAAAGTAGCCTGCAAAACGACTAACAACTTTTGATAATGAATATCTTTACGAAATGACATACATACATAACTTCACGCCAGTTCCCTTGCGGGGTAGGCACGGACAACACTGCGCTATTCAGGCTTATTCTTACACACCTCACTCGCTTCTTTGACATTCATAGCTCTCGTCATGCACGCTCGTCTGTCCTTAAGGCTCCTGACATCACCTTCTGCTGGTACACGATCGATTTGATCACGGAAGGTGTGTCGTGGCCTTCCACGACTTCTGCACCTTCACCTCGACACTCTCTTTCAGACCAACTCTCTTTCTTACTGCTCGCATCTCGACCGCGTCTACTCCACTTTCATGCTCTCTCTTCCATACCCAACTCTCGCTTCCATACGTGAGCGAAATGACCCCCGTTCTAAAACGATTAACTGGTGAAATTATACGCCCGTTATATTTTATACACCACTAAGGCTACGTTCCATCAGGGACTCGCAACGACCGCAATCTTTCCCGTTCCACTTGCTTGCCGACGTCACAGTCGTAAAACCCAAGTGGAACGGCTATTCGACCCACCGCTCGACATGGGCCGTTGTGTGATCAAAAACGATGACGTCATCAGTGACGTTTTCGCCGCGAGCACAACGACCGCGATCGCCTTGTGGAACGGCCGACGGAGCATTTGGGGCGTTGCGAGCCACTGATGGATCTATTGCACTGTAACCTATTAACAGTCGTGGATCACAGATGGCGCTGTAAGGATACAACAGAAACGGGATTAAAAATCAAACGAGACACAAACATAAGTACACTGTTTTATATACATTTGTATATATATATACATACAACGATTACAACCTCCAAGCCGTTATACTAACAGAAATCGCTTTTAACACATTTCAAGCGCGTACATCCAATTTATACACTGTCAAATCTACTGTGCAACTAGAAAACCCAGTAAATGCATTCCATTAAATTATCATAAAGTTTCATCGTATTGATGATATAAACATAATCGTCCCACTGCTGGGCTCGGGCCTCATATACCCACCCACCAAGGCGTATCGCCGGGTTTGACACATCGGTCATCTCGATGTGCAGTTTTCATCGCGATGTTTCACTTTCACCGTTAGCACGCGGTAATTACAGCAATTTTTTTTGTAACAATTGGAAAGATAGAAGTCTCATAACAAACTATTTTGATTAATTGTTTCGCTATAATAGAAAAGCCGAAGTAGTAAGAGTACACGAAATACGCCGACAACTCCCGAACAAACCCGAGCGCGCGCGTGACGTCACTATGGTAATTTCTCATAATAACCCACCGTAGCTTCGTAGCACTATTGTCATCTTTAATTTGATTCAACATTTTACGTATGGAAGCGAGAGTTGGGTATGGAAGAGAGAGCATCAAAGTAGAGTAAACGCGGTCGAGATGCGAGCACTAAGAAAGAGAGTTGGTCTGAAAGAGAGTGTCGGGGTGAAGGTAAGGAAAGGAATGCTCTTGTGGTTCGGGTTGCAGAAGTCGTGGAAGGCCACGACACACCTTCCATGATCAAGTTGATCGTGTACTAGCGGAGGGTGATGTCAGGAACCTTAAGAACAGACGAGCGTGCATGACGAGAGCTATGAATGTCAAAGAGGCAAGTGAGGTGTGTAAGAATAAGCCTGAATGGCACTCTGTCGTTCGTGCCTACCCCGCAAGGGAACTGGCGTGAAGTTATGTATGTATGTATGTATGTAGTACTATAACGCCTCTACGGGTAATCACATGACAGAGAGGGACCACATGACATGAAATGAGATGTCCGAAGCCGATTACATCCGACTCTTAACGAACATTTCCGAATTAAATTGATTGTATTGTGCGTAGTTACAAATGAGGCAACACTTCAAATTTTTTTTTTATGTTTAAGGCTTGGCAACTAAGACTTTAATCCAGGCGCCGTTGTATTGTAGGCTACAATCGACGTCGTTCAACGGAGTTCTTGTGAAAATTCGAAACGCCACATTTTTCGCAAAAACACATAATTACTACTCAAAAACTATCAATATCCCACAACGATTGTTGATTTTAGAGTAATTTTACACATTTTTCGAAAATAAAACTGCACAGCACAACGTCTCCTTTCAGTTCGCGCCAAAAACTCCGACAACACTTCAAATGTATTGTCTCCGTACAGACCACACAAATATCCTCGCCTCATTTGAAAGAGTACATTGCACTGGTTCAGTACAAAATGTCATGTCACTCTTGCAAACTCATTTTATAATCATGTCCTAATCGGTATGCATTCACGTCAAGCCTGCCCTTCTTGGGTCTTTCTTCCACCAAGGTGGTACACATGTGTGGCAGTACATTTGTCCCGTGCAAAATACATTTGCACCGATACGGCTCAAAATTTAAATTTGTACATACATACATACATACATAACTTCACGCCAGTTCCCTCGCGGGGTAGGCACGAACAACAGAGTGCCATTTAGGCTTATTCTTACACACCTCACTTGCCTCTTTGACATTCATAACTCTTGTCATGCAAGCTCGTCTGTTCTTAAGGCTCCTGACATCACCTTCTGCTAGTACACGATCGATTTGATCATGGAAGGTAAATTTGTACTACTTCCAAAATGTCCCGCTACTACTCAAGCGTCAAATGTAACGAAGAAGAACGGAACAAGGACAGCAGTACAACATGACATGTACGTTTGCTAGTAAAATGAGGTGACCGAGGTCGATCACATCCGATTCTTAACGAACATTTCTAAAGTAGAAGTTTTGTACGGGACAAATGAAGGAATGAGCCTCATCGACCTCATCGCTTCAAATGTAAGAGGAAGGACGGAACAAGGACAGCAGTACAATAACTCTTCACATGACAAAGAGGGACAACATGACATGTACGTTTGCTAGTAAAATGAGGTGACCGAGGTCGATCACATCCGATTCTTAACGAACATTTCTAAAGTAGAAGTTTTGTACGGGACAAATGAAGGAATGAGCCTCATCGACCTCATCGCTTCAAATGTAAGAGGAAGGACGGAACAAGGACAGCAGTACAATAACTCTTCACATGACAAAGAGGGACAACATGACATGTACGTTTGCTAGTAAAATGAGGTGACCGAGGTCGATCACATCCGATTCTTAACGAACATTTCTAAAGTAGAAGTTTTGTACGGGACAAGTGAAGGAATGAGCCTCACCGACCTCATCGCTTCAAATGTAAGAGGAAGGACGGAACAACGACAGCAGTACAATAACTCTTCACATGACAAAGAGGGACAACATGACATGTACGTTTGCTAGTAAAATGAGGTGACCGAGGTCGATCACATCCGATTCTTAACTAACATTTCCCAAGTTAAAGTTTTGTATGGGACAAATGTGAGAATGAGCCTCACCGACCTCATCGCTTCAAATGTACTGCCTCCGTACAAACCATACAAATATCCTTGCCTCATTTGAACTGGTACATTGTACTGGCTCAGTACAAAATGTCATGCTACTCTTACAAACTCATTTTAAAATCACGTCCTACCCAACTCTACACTAAGACCCGGAGCAGTGGCATGGCTCGATATTTGATTCCCACATAACTAGATAAGTCTCCATAGAAAGTGGCCGAATTTATGCAGAAGACTCTCTTGCAGGTCGTCCACCATCTTCCATATATCAAAGGCTTGAGCGTACAATATATAAATCCCTCGAGTTCCCTTCGACTGATTATATCGTTCATTTGGTGGAACAAGGACGTTATTGTCATTTTATTAAAATTGAGTTTAATATATCAAAACACCCGTAATAAGTGTCTCCATCCATTTGGAGCAACATGACGGTGTTGTATCTATAAAATATATATAGTATAATCATAACTCTACCACCAGTTGCTTACAAATTAATTCGAGAACTCCAAAAAAAAAACACATTAAATGCTCTTCTGAAAAAATGCAAAAGTGGTAATTACGTCGATGTTCTACCATATCAATCAAAATCAAACCGCACACAGACTATAACGCCTCGTAATTCTCAGTCTTAATGTCGTTCAGTCCTAGTTCTTCGTTCTGTTCGTAAGTACGCTCGTACCGCGTGATTTTCAGACCTGAAACACATAAAAATATTTTTTTAATATACAAAATGCAAAGTGAATTTAAGTTTATGTTTACAAACGAGGCTGTATGTAAATTTTTTTTTGCTTATATAATTTCAAATTGGATAAGAATAGCTTATATTAACTTAAATGTAAAAGCAATAGTTAAAAAAACTAATTATGAAAGTTTTTCTCGCGCAAATGGAAAAAAATAATACAATTGCGAATGACTTCTTACATGGATATACGAAATCATTGTTGTTGTCATTTCTTTATTAGTCACTCAATAATTCATAACCTATGAAACACACATGCAAATGCGTGACATCACCAAACTCACTAACATCACAAATCTCACATCACCAACCTCACTCTAACCCCAACCTCACATCACCAAACTCACTCATATCACCACTCACTCACTCACTCAGATCACCAAACTCACTCACTCACTCACTCTGATCACCAAACTCGCTCACTCACATCACCAAACTCGCTCACTCACATCACCAAACTCACTCATCACCACTCACATCACCACTCACATCACCAAACTCGCTCACTCACATCACCAAACTCACTCATCACCACTCACGTCACCAAACTCGCTCACTCACATCACCAAACTCACTCATCACCACTCACGTCACCAAACTCGCTCACTCACATCACCAAACTCACTCATCACCACTCACATCACCAAACTCGCTCACTCACATCACCAAACTCACTCATATCACCACTCACTCAGATCACCAAACTCGCTCACTCACATCACCAAACTCACTCATATCACCACTCACTCAGATCACAAAACTCACTCATATCACCACTCACTCAGATCACCAAACTCACTCACATCACCAAACTCACTCACATACCCAGACTTATTCACCTCACCAAGCACACTCAACTAGACGCTCACTCGCATACACATTCACACACCGTCAGAAAACAAACCGTATTGAAATTTCCAGCCGGGATTCGACCCCAGGCCCTTTGAGTTTGGGACGCCTACTCCAACCACACTAATCATACAGAATCCATAATCTACCTTCGTCTGGCATTGTTGGGTCTTCGGCCAAGCTCTGAACGTAGGAATTGCCCGCGGGATCGTCCAATATTATTGTAATAGCACTCTTGCAATCCAAAACTGCATTCAGCCGTTCAATGAATCTGAAAATAAAACATGCAAATATCTTCATCTATTGCTGAGTTACAGTAGAGAGGCAGACGGTCCACCTGATGGAAAGCGGTCACCATCACCCATGGACATTTGCATCCTTCGACGCTCAAGGTTCCACATCTAGCAGTAACCATATAAACACTGTACGTACCCGAGTCTGCAGCTAGCACCTTTTTTGAATATTGAGATTTTGCTAAGATGTCACTTGAAGAGCTACAACACTTGAGGATCGATCAAAATCATAATCAAAATTCGATATGGTAACGATACAGGGCCCAATTCTGCTATTATCATCTCTTCAAAATCGCCAGAGACTATCGTCTCAATCGTGGGTTTGCCCGATTTCGGTATTCTGCTAAGTTCACTGCCATGACCGTGGCACACCAATCTTTTTTAAATGCTCAAAATTGCAATATTCATTAGGCTAACGCCATTTTAGGGCTACTTTTCATCAGCTGCGCCAATAATAATAAATAATTGAGTTTAAGCATTTTTATTTTTTTTTAATAAATGGAATACATACATACGTAACTTCACGCCAGTTCCCTTGCGGGCTAGGCACGAGCAACAGAGCGCCATTCAGGCTTAATCTTACACACCTCACTCGCTTCTTTGACATTCATAGCTCATGTCATGCACGCTCGTCTGTTCTATAAATGGAATAATGTCAAATAAAAATATATATATATATATATATATATATATATATATATATACACACAATAACTGCAAATATGATTATATAACACATTACTCATATAAAAAATAAATACACTATAAAAGTTAAAATAAATAAAGATAATAAGTTACACAAAGCCACTTCCACGAGATCTATACCTTTGTTTCTTTTGGTTCGAATCAACTTATGACTTGTATGTACAAAAAATAAAATAAACCGAAACTACCTGCAACTTTTAGTATTTGTCCTTTCTATCTCATTACAAATTACAACTTATTTTTAACAACTTGTATTTTAAACGTTCTCATAGTTTAAGTGAATTGTAAAAATTCTTGTATGAGAAATAAAGTTCTCTTCAACCCGAATAATCATAATAAAACTACGTTTCAACGGTTTTAAGCGCGATAGTTTATTTACATACATACATACATACATAACTTCACGCCAGTTCCCTCGCGGGGTAGGCACGAACAACAGAGTGCCATTTAGGCCCATTCTTACACACCTCACTTGCGTCTTTGGCATTCATAACTCTTGTCATGCACACTCGTCTGTTCTTAAGGCTCCTGACATCACCCTCCGCTAGTACACGATCAATTTGATCATGGAAGGTGTGTCGTGGCCTTCCGCGACTTCTGCATCCATCCACTTTTGCATTGTATATCTGTTTAGTCATTCTTTCATCATGCATTCTTTCCACATGCCCGAACCACCGGAGCATTCCTTTCCTTACCTTCACCCCGACACTCTCTTTCAGACCAACTCTCTTTCTTACTGCTTGCATCTCGACCGCGTTTACTCTACTTTCATGCTCTCTCTTCCATACCCAACTCTCGCTTCCATACGTGAGCGTAGGTACCAGCACCGCGTTGTGTATGGCGAGCTGGGCCTTCCGGCTGAGGTTCTTAGCGCCTAGAAGTTAACCTAACGCTCCATTCACACTATTCCCCAAATTCACTCTTCTTTCTATATCAGCGGTGTACCTTCCATCCCTGCTAAAAGCACATCCAAGATATACAAACTCATTCACATAAATGAAATGATCATAATAAAACTACGTTTCAACGGTTTCAAGCGCGATAATTTATTTGATATATATTATACCTCCGTTTTGGCTACTAATGAGTTATGAGAAATTACCCTAGTGACGTCACACGCACGTTCGGGTTCGTTCGGCAATTGTCGGCGTGTTTTCGCCACTCGTACACTTCGAGTTCAAAAATTTATCTTTAAATTTCATATAACTATTTAATCATAACAAAAAAAAAATATCAAATAAAAATAATTTCTTATAAAACTTATCATTTATTACAAAAAAAACCGACTTCAAAAACTAAAAAGTATAAAATAACTTATTTCTAAAGCTATTATTATTAATATATATTATCTGAAACATCTTAAAGTCGGGTGCTTAGTCATTTTCAAAATATAGTAATTTTTATGTTTCACTTTGGCACCGACTTCAAGATGTTTCAGATAATATATATTAATAATAATAGCTTTAGAAATTTGTTACTTTTTAGTGTCTAGCTATGTATGGGTAGACCTACGAAAGGTGCAGCGCTCCTTAAAAAAAACATAGGTCCCAAGAAACGGGAACAAAAAAATGTTCGTAAAATGAAAACTACTGGGCCAAACCATGTCAAATTTTTAGCGGACCAAAAGGCAGCTATTCCGCGTCGAACAAAAAAAGAATCACGTAAATCATAAATCTCTGAGTAATCGATGAACATACGTATATAAAAAAAAAAGATCCCGACGAATTGAGAATCTGCTCCTTTTTTTGAAGTCGGTTAAATTTTTTTTATTCTAAAACCCAATTTCATAAGAATATGAACTACTAGCTGCGCCCGCGGTTTCACCCGCGTGATGATGGCAAATCTTTATATTTTTGCTTATTCACAATATATCTTTATAAATGTATTTGTTATTCTGATGTGTAAGCTATATTACTGTAAAGTTTCATCAAAATCCATTCAGTAGTTTCTGCGTGAAAGAGTAACAAACATACATCCACTGTTACAAACTTTCGCGTTTATGATATTCATAGGATATGTATATATAGGAAGCGCACTCACTCTTCGAGTCCCCGATTGTTAATCCCGGGCGCGTCCCCCACCACGCCGGGGCCTTCCGAGAGCTGGTCCGCCGTGGCCCTGATCAGGCCCTCGGCTGTGGTGAACCTGCCCCCCAAGGCGTTCCCACCCACTTCCAGCTCCAACTCCGGAATCTCCATGCGACAGGTTTCAGACTACAAACCGACACGTAGATAACACTTAGTTGCTATAGCATAGAAATAAACACCTGAATGTATTAGATAAAAATAGAAATAAGAGCACTGTATTATTTTTTTTTTTTTTTTGCAGGAGTTCAGCAGACAGGCAGACGGCCCACTTGGTGGAAAGCGGTTACCATCGCCTATGGACATTTGCAACAGCAAAGGTGCTACAAATGCGCTGCTGCTCTTTTAAAGGAGACTGGAACCTGGTCACTAATGCCAAAACACAAGGTTGTTATGGCGGCATACTCTAGACCAGGGGTGGTCGCCATCCAGTCGAGCAAATACTCTACCACGTGGCTGTGGGTTGTTTTGTCGCCTCTTACGACAGGCCGCCCCAACGCAGGAAATTGTATTCTTTCTCCGTTCCTGCACGGATAATAGTAATGTATAGAGAATAATAATAAATAAAGAGTCAGAACATCCCATGACCCCACCATCCAACCATACCCAAAATAACACTATAGATATGTAATATACGTAATATTTTTTTTTTTTTTTTAAATATCCACAATCAGTCGCAACCCGACTTTAAATGAATGGCTTGTGCAAATTTTTTATTAATGAGTGTGTTCCCCATTGAGAACACTACTCTTTGTTTTATGGAGAAGTGCTCTCCTAAGACCTTACTTCATAGGATCATTTCTATAGTAAGCTCTTCCCGAGATTTACACAATATGTGAGTCGCACAAATATAATATATGTAATATAAATATACAGGCACACATATATATATATATATATATATATATATATTACAATATATTATTGCACCTTCAATATATCCCTGGAGAAGTCCTCCCTCGTAGCAATTCGCACTTCGAATCTCACGCCTTTCTCATCTACGCCGCCGCCAGACTTCACCTGGAATTTAAAAAAAAATAAAAAAAAATTACCAAGTGACGGCCTATACTACAACACTCCCGGATTCTACTCCTGAAGGTGATCGTAGACTAATTTTCCGGTATTTACTATGGTCTTTTTGCAACATATACCACCACACCAGGGCGTAAATATGCCAGATTCGACTCGACGCAACTCAAGGTTATTAGAGCAGCATACTCCAGATCAGGGGTGGTAGGCATCCAGACAGGTAGGTACCCTACCACCCGGCTGCGGCTTGTTTTGTCGCCTCTTACTACAAGCTCCCCGGCACCAAGAAATAATAGACTTGTTCCTAACCTGGTTAGAATATTAACTGATGTGAAAGCCAAGAATTTAAGACACAAATACAAGCCTCACCTCATTGGTGCGATGGCCGCAGACGTCGCAAGTGGTAGCCATTATAACCACTTCTTTGAAATGTGGAATGTCTGAAAAATACACATAGACTATTCAACATCAATAATATTGAAGAATCTGGCTGCCATTTCAATAATAAAAATTATAGCATGCAGTCATCATTTTAATAATGAAAAGTTGATTGAAATATTTGTATGAACTTTTGCCGCCCCCTATCCCATTCCTTCTATCCCGCCCCCTATCTCATCCCTCTTATCCTATCCCGCCCCTATCTCATTCCTCCTATCCCATTACGCTTCATATCTCACTCCCTATGCTGCCCCTTATTTCATCCCTCCTATCCCATCACATTCCCTATCTCATCGCTCCTATCCCATCACGCTCCCTATCTCATCCCTCCTATCCCATCACGCTCCCTATCTCATCCCTCCTATCCCATCCCGCCCCCTATCTTATCCCTCCTATCCCATCACGCTCCATATCCCACCCCTATGCTGCCCCTTATCTCATCCCTCCTATCCCATCACGCTCCCTATCTCATCTCTCCTATCCCATCACGCTCCATATCCCACCCCCTATGCTGCCTCTTATCCTATCCCTCCTATCCCATCACGCTCCCTATCTCATCCCTCCTATCCCATCACGCTCCATATCCCACCCCCTATGCTGCCCCTTATCTCATCCCTCCTATCCCATCCCGCTCCCTATCTCACCCCCTATGCTGCCCCTTATCTCATCCCTCCTATCCCATCCCGCTCCCTATCTCATCCCTCCTATCCCATTACGCTCCATATCCCACCCCCTATGCTGCCCCTTATCTCATCCCTCCTATCCCATCCCGCTCCCTATCTCATCCCTCCTATCCCATCACGCTCCATATCCCACCCCCCATGCTCCCTCTTATCTCATCCCTCCTATCCCATCCCGCTCCCTATCTCATCCCTCCTATTCCATTACGCTGCATATCCCACCCCCTATGCTGCCCCTTATCTCATCCCTCCTATCCCATCCCGCTCCCTATCTCATCCCTCCTATTCCATTACGCTCCATATCCCACCCCCTATGCTGCCCCTTATCTCATCCCTCCTATCCCATCACGTTCCCTATCCCGCCCCCTATCTCATTACGCTCCATATCCCACCCCCTATGCTGCCCCTTATCTCATTCCTCCTATCCCATCACGCTCCCTATCTCATCCCGCGCCCTATCTCATCCCGCGCCCTATCTCATCCCTATCCAATCACGCTCCCTATCCCATCCCACTCTCCCTAGCCTACCCCCATCTCATCCCTCCTATCCTATCACGCCTCCTATCTCATCCCTCCTATCCCATCACGCTCCCTATCTTATCCCTCCTAACTCTCACGCTCCCTATTCCACCTCCTATCCCATCCCGCTTCCTATGCCATCACACTCCCTATCCCATCCCGCCCCTTTTCATCCCTCCTATCCTATCGTCTCTATCGTATTGGTTCTAATATGTCCCCATATCCCATCCCCCCTCCATCCAATTTACTCTCTATCTAATGTCCTCTATTACATGGCTAAGGACTGGCATCGAATAAACATTGTACCTGGTGTAATGTCCATAGAGGATGACAACCACTCAACATAAAGTTTGTCATTTCCAGAATCAAAAAGAAGATTACCAAAGCTGACAAAGAGGCCCACTCAATCACAGAGACTATCAAACATCTATTGGTTTAAGAAGTAAATAAGAACACTAACTTACTGGTGATCTTCATATTGGTATCTGCCGGTGCGTTGCAGTCCGGGCAGTTCGTTCTGAACCTCAGAACCTCATCGGCGGAGAGCTGATCATAGCTGCACTCGTCCGGACTCATCGGAGTCAGCAGAGAGTCAGATATCGGAAAATGGGGAGTAGATGGAGTCGGTTCCCCTGACACCTAACCGGGAGGAACAAATTGGTTATACTGTTTATTCGTCATTAAGTCAGTCAAAAGAGCTATAAAGCCAATCTGGACTTAAGGCATACAACTTCGGGGAAGTGCTAGCCATTCCAACATAGAAATCCTCCAATAGTTCCAGAATATCATATTAAAATCACTAATAAAGGCCGAAGCCCACAACTACTCCGCAGTTCCCACAGTAGGGAAGGAAATTGCCAAAACCTGCTTAAGATACAAGGAACATCCAATTCAAAATATAGCTCCAAGTAAATTGAAGACAGCAAATCATTGGATGTCGCCTTCTCATATATGTTCAAAATAAGCAAATTGCTTATGGAACAATTTCCGATTATTATTTTTTTAATTTATTGCATGACTCCAGGAGACAGGCAGACGGCCCACTTGATGGAAGGCGGTTACCATCGCCTATGGACATTTGCGACACCAAAGGTGCTACAAATGTGCTGCTGCTCTCTTAAGGGAGACTGGAACCTGGTCACGAATGCCGGAACACAACTCAGAGTTCTTATGGCGACATGCTTTAGACCAGGGGTGGTAGCCATCTAGTCGGGTGAATGCCCTACCACCTGGCTGTGGGTTGCCTTGTCGCTTCGCTAGGTGGTTGTTTCACTTTCGTCATTTTTGGAGCTTATAGATTCTTTTAGTCTTGTTTGATTTTACTAAGTACTATTACTTGCCGAAAGGCATACATATAGTTTTAATATCGATAATGAACATTGAACTATTCATCCTGGAAAATGAGAGAGAGAGAGAGAGAGAGAGAGAGAGAGAGATAATTCTTTATTGCACACCAAAACATACAATTACAAAAACAGACCATATTTACAATATTTTCTAGGCGATACAATAGGCGGCCTTATCGCTCAAAGCGATCTCTTCAAGGCAACCCAAATCAAAAACAAATTTGAATCAGGCGATGTAGGTGGTGCAGGAAAAAGGCAAGGGACACATAAATACTCAAACTAATTTAACAAATAAATATACAAATACATACATATATTCATAGTCATAAATATAATATACAAATATATACATATACAATAATATATTACAAAATACATATATTATATAATAAATGTATTAGCATAATTATATTGTGTCAATCAGACATGGCTATTTATGGACAAATAGCAATGCAATAGTTTACAGAATTAAACATCCGGGGTTGAATAGTGGCTAAATAAAAATTGAATTCAATGTAAGCAGTATCAATGTATTCATAGATGGTATAGACGCAGGAACAGAGGATATCCAGAAATGAGAGATTTTTTCGTATTAATTCGTATAATTCGTTTTTACAACAAATCGTTACGCTGGTAAAATTTGAACGTATATAAGTAATGAAGTGAAATGACGTAAAGTTCGTAGTGACATTTTATATGTCACTGTTAATGTGACGTTTACGTATGTTGTGAATGTCGTTGTTGTTGTCGACGGCAACTATACACAAAGCCAAAGGTGTTGGAGCCAGAACCGAGATTGGCATATTGTTTCTGAATACATGGTATAGATGATAGACGGAAGAAACATGCAGGCTTATAACTTATCGCAAAAATAAAACTAGGACGGGATGAAGTAGGGGATATTTTTCATCCCGGAAGATGGGATAGCTTGCGATATAAAATTTAATACAATGTATTAATGCTCGCTCTTAAAACAAGAGTTACATACTGTACAATCCATAGGTCGCTGGTTCATATCCGGCTCGAAGGACCACTAACTTTGTTAAGTAATTATATAGAGTGAAAAACTTTTAGGGGACGTATTAATGAGAAGCCATTTTGAGTTGAAGAGAATTTATTTTTCATTGTTGTCACCTATTAAAATTAGGTTTTAGTGTTGTCATATTCAAAAGTTAATTCAGCATATTTTATGTCTCTTGAGCACATACTTAGTTTAGATTATATTATTGAAGGTTTAAAGAAGGATTTGTTCTTTCTTGTATCTGTGCATTGCTGGATCACTGGTACACAGCTTCGCTGGTTCGAGTAGTTGTTTAGTGGACTGTAGGTTATATTTAAGGGAATATATGAGAGTGAGAGGTATGCCAAATCCTGCACAAAGCCCAATGGGGTAATAAGCACCGTTAACCTCGGAATCCACACCACTAACAAGTCCTCGGATAGCACTTAGGTCCTCGAATCATGGCACACTTACACCAAAGCCCAGCACAGGTTGTATATAAAGTTCGATGAGATATGAAACGGAACGTCCAGATTATCCTCGTGTGCGTTGGGAGACCAGCTGCGCCACCACGTACTACCCACATCAGTATAAATTGTGAGGATCCATCAGTACCCAAAATTTCATCAACTCTTTTGGGCTGAACACCCGAAAACAAATGACAAAAGACGTTTAAGTAAGTGTTAGTTACCTCATCGTGCATGAATATGCCGAGGGTGTGGTTCTGCTCCTTGGTCCTCTTGAAATCCACTCTCTCGCATCTCGGGTCCTTCTTCGGAGCCTCAGGGTTCTCAATGAACGTATTACCTGAAAACAAAAATTATGTACACTAATATAAGAGGTGGAAAGAATGCATGATGAAAGAATGACTAAACAGATATACAATGCAAAAGTGGATGGATGCAGAAGTCGTGGAAGGCCACGACACACCTTCCATGATCAAATTGATCGTGTACTAGCAGAAGGTGATGTCAGGAGCCTTAAGAACAGAGCATGCATGACAAGAGCTATGAATGTCAAAGAAGCAAGCGAGGTGTGTAAGAATAAGCCTGTAAGAGGCGACCAAACAACCCACAGCCAGGTGGTAGGGTATTTACTCGACTGGATGGCGACCACCCTTGGTCTAAAGTATGTCGCCATAACGACCTTGAGTTGTGTTCCGGCATCAGTGACCAGGTTCCAGTCTCCCTTAAGAGAGCAGCAGCGCATTTGTAGCAACTTTGCTGTTGCAAATGTCCATAGGCGATGGTAACCGCTTTCCATCAAGTGGGCCGTCTGCCTGTCTGCTGAGCTCCTGCAATAAAAAAAATAAAAAAAAAACATGACAGATGCTGTGGAGACCTAAAGCGAAACACTCACCGCTGATATCCTCGACTTCCAAAGTCCATCGTTTCCCGTCCCTCAGCTCCTGGAGTCTGCTGACGAAGACGTCAATCTGATCAGCAGCGCCCGGATGCTGACTCCTCCTCGCCTCCTGGTCTTGCGTCAGGCCGGCAATCGCCCTGGTCACTATGCCCTCCACCGTTGTCACTTCTGTGAAAGAAATTATTAGTTTTTCAATTATTATATAAATTTTTCAAGCTTAATAACATTTATTTATAGCGTAGATAGTTTAACATAATATTATATATAATTCTTCTGTAGGTGTTGACAGTGAACTCCTAAACGGCTGGACCGATTTGAATGAATTTTTTTGTGTGTGTCCGAAGTGGATTCGAGGACGGTTTAGATTCACAATTGGGCCCGGTAGGTGGCGCCGCAATCGGCTTCTAAATTTGGGCAGAACAACGTCTGCCGGGACAGCTAGTGCAATATAAAATGTGTAATATTTTTATCCCGGGAATCCCGCGGGAATTTTCCCGGTAGCGATTCGTAGCTGTTCGGGTGCATAGTAATTAGCTTATTCCAACACAGTTTTCAATAAAAGGATAGTCTACATTCCTTGTTAAATGCTGTGTCCCGAGAACTTCAAGTCAGGCGTGGACGAAGTCGCGGGCATACCGTAGCAAAATAATGATAAAATAGAAAAAACTTAATTTAAAAATTACAAATAAAAAATGTAATTCAAATCACTGACAGTGTGGAGCATTCCTAAAATTGTGGACACATTTGTCACACGTTGTAGGGCCAATACTAATCAGATGCCCTGATTACAGCCCTTTGGCCTGGAAGGAGGATCTGGAACCTGGCGACTGATGCCGGAACACAACACAGGTTGTTATGGCGGCATACTCCAGACCAGGGGTGGTAGCCATCCAGATGGGTAAATAGCCTACCACATGGCTGTGGGTTGACCGGGCCCGCCCAGCACAAGGAATTGGTACTGCATGAAGCTGCAAGAAATTACAAGTACACCTTTGGTGTTGCGAATGTCCATAGGCGATGGTAACCGCTTTCCATCAAGTGGGCAGTCTGTCTGTCTGCTGAAATTGTTAAAAAAAAAAAAACAGTACACTTGCCAGGTGGTAGCGCATTTGCCCGACTGGATGGCTACCACCCCTGGTCTAGAGTATGTCGCCATAACAACCTTGAGTTGTGTTCCGGCATGAGTGATCAGGTTCAAGTCTCCCTTAAGAGAGCAGCAGCGCATTTGTAGCAACTTTGCTGTTGCAAATGTCCATAGGCGATGGTAACCGCTTTCCATCAAGTGGCCCGTCTGCCTGTCTGCTGAACTCATGCAATAAAGAAAATAAAAAAAGAACTTGCCTCCCTTTTGACTCTTCGCAGGTATCTCGAAGTCCAGTTCAGGTATCCTTAGGCTAGTGTAGTCGCTCTTCACAACTTGCCGGTTCAAATCAACGTGGCTTTCCACCCGTAACTTCCACCTAAAAATCAATTATCATTGTCATGTATACATACACTTCTTGTTAGGTAATACAGTATGTAATTCGTTTGCCTATAGGTTAAAATTTTTTTATTTTTTTTTTATTGCAAATGTTCAGCAGACAGGCAGACGGCCCACTTAGTGGAAAGCGGTTACCAACGCCTATGGACATTTGCAACACCAAAGGTGCTACAAATGCGCTGCTGCTCTCTTAAAGGAGACTGGAACCTGGTCACTAGTGCCGGAACACAATACAAGATTGTTACGGCAGCATACTCTAGACCAGGGGTGGTCGCCATCCAGTCGAGCAAATACTCTACCACCTGGCTGTGGGTTGTTTAGTCGCCTCTTACGACAGGCCGCCGGGCCGCAGGAAATTGTATTCTTTCTCCGTTCCTGCACGGATAAAATTTGACATAGGCTCCATAGGAGGTATTTTCTTCTTCAAAAATTTAATGATACCTCTTCAGTTTGCATCAAAATCAGCAAGTGTTTTTACACTATATCGTATTTAGTTTGGCTCTGAAGGCCCACTTGAAAAATTCAGCCTGTATATATATATATATATATATATATATACACACACATTAATTCAGAAAACTGTCCAAACAGTGCTTGCTTCCTAGCCAGGATTCAAATCATCTATTCTATTCTTGGTCGGCGATGGCTCCAACGCTTTATGCGGCGTTGATTTTGCCAATGTCAAAGTGACTGCAAAAATGACAGGTTAAGGGCGATCATATACTACATACATACATAGCTTCACGCCAGTTCCCTTGCGGGGTAGGCACGTACAACAGAGCGCCATTTAGGCATATTCTTACACGCCTCACTTGCTTCTTTGACATTCATAGCTGTTGTCATGCACGCTCGTCTGTTCTTAAGGCTCCTGACATCACCCTCCGCTAGTACACGATCAATTTGATCATGGAAGGTGTGTCGTGGCCTTCCACGACTTCTGCATCCATCCACTTGCATTGTATATCTGTTTCTTTCTAATCTAATTTACTACCGCTTCGCAACATGTTATGGCTTGAAGAGAAAAAGCGGCGCAAGAAACTCTTCAGCAAACATGCCTAGCTCTTCACATCTTTGTCTTCCGTGATCGTGAAACGTCGAAAAAACCAAAATCAAATAAAATTATCGCGCTTAAAACCGTTAAAACGTAGTTTTATTACGTATACAACTCGCGAAAACTAAGAAAATATTATCTAAGACATCTTAATATTTTCTTAAGTTTACAGACTAGTGTACATAATAAAACTACGTTTTAACGGTTTTAAGTGCAGTAATTTATTTGATTTTTATTATTCCGACGTTTTGGCCCCCTTTCAGTATCCGTGCAGGAACGGAGAAAGAATACAATTTCCTGCGGCCGGGCAGCCTGTCGTAAGAGGCGACAAAACAACCCACAGCTAGGTGGTAGGGCATTTGCCCGACTGGATGGCTACCATCCCTGGTCTAGAGTATGTCGCCATAACAACCTTGAGTTGTGTTCCGGCATTAGTGACCAGGTTCCAGTCTCCCTTAAGAGAGCAGCAGCGCATTTGTAGCACTTCTGGTGTTGCAAATGTCCATAGGCGATGGTAACCGCTTTCCATCAAGTGGGCCGTCTGCCTGTCTACTGAACTCCGGCAATAAAAAAAAAAAAACCGTGATTAAGGAAAACAAATTTGTCAAGTGTCAATCAGTATTGTTAGTTTTATTCCGCCTAGTCTTTTCTATTTCTGTTTATCTATGTTTTGATGTACAATAAAGTGTTGTCGGAGTTTTTAGCGGGAGCTGAAAGCAGATGTTGTGCTGTGCAGTTTTATTTTCTAAAAATGTGTAAAATTACTCTAAAATTAATAATAGTTGTAGAATATTGATAGTTTTTGAGTAGTAATTATGTGTTTTGTGAGAAATGTGAACTGTATAGTCAAGTGTGGCCTTTTGAGTTGTCACAAGAACTCCGTTGAATGGCACTAGCTGATTACCTACAGTTCAGCTGTGCTACACATAGACTTAAGAAAATGAAGAAACTATATTGTAAACTAAGATCTGGCTTAAAGGCCTAGCTGCCAAGCCATAAATTTAAATTATTACTATTAAAGTGTTGTCTGTCTATCTATCACACGATAATGTGCCAGCCGCAAATGGTAGGGAGGGAGACAGTGAAAGAGGTGTTTCCATGGGGTCTACTACAAAATCTTACCTCACCCCCATTTCTGCAAAAGCGCCACCCGGCTGGATCTCATTATTCTCATAGCCGCAGTCGTCGCAAGAGAATGACATGATCACCACATTCTTGTAGTACGGGATCCTTGTTAGGAGTATACGTGTCATGCCCTGTAACAATGTAATTTAAGCAGTTTAAGAATTTGGTTTCCGATCAGGTGGATTTTAAAACAGGGCTGTATAGATATAATATACATACATAACTTCACGCCAGTTCCCTTGCGGGGTAGGCACGAGCAACAGAGCGCCATTTAGGCCCATTCTTACACACCTCACTTGCTTCTTTGACATTCATAACTCTTGTCATGCACGCTCGTCTGTTCTTACGGCTCCTGACATCACCTTCTGCTAGTACACGATCAATTTGATCATGGAAGGTGTTTTCTGCATCCATCCACTTTTGCATTGTATATCTGTTTAGTCATTCTTTCCACATGCCCGAACCACCGGAGCATTCCTTTCCTTACCTTCACCCCGACACTCTCTTTCAGACCAACTCTCTTTCTTACTGCTCGCATCTCGACCGCGTTTACTTTACTTCCCAACTCTCGCTTCCATACGTGAGCTTAGGTACCAGCCCCACGTTGTGTATGGCGAGCTGGGCCTTCTGGCTGAGGTTCTTAGCGCCTAGAAGTTTACCTAACGCTCCATTCAAACTATTCTCCAAATTCACTCTTCTTTCTATATCAGCGGTGTACCTTCCATCCCTGCTAAAAGCACATCCGAGATATACAAACTGATTCACTTGCTCCAGCATAACATCATCGACCATTATCCTTGCATTCGTTCTGGTAGATATAAGGTACTGAAATTACAAATAATGGGTGTGCGCAGCTTGTTGCACATATATTTTGTTCTATGCTGATGGTACTGGATGGTGATGGTAAGCCTACAAACCTACTCTAACTTAATATGAATAAGACCGTAAATATGTATAATAACCACTGCGTTTAAAGTATAACTTGAACGGATAAAGAGTGTGATTGGAAACAACACGGCTCATCATCAATAATGATAAAGTGTTTACTTACAGAGAGAAAAGAGAGTGTCAGGGTGAAGGTAAGGTAAGGAAAGGAATGCTCCGGTGGTTCGGTCATGTGGAAAGAATGTCTAAACAGATATACAATGCAAAAGTGGATGGATGCAGAAGTCGTGGAAGGCCACGACACACCTTCCATGATCAAATTGATCGTGTACTAGCAGAGGGTGATGTCAGGAGCCTTAAGAACAGAAGAGTGTGCATGACAAGAGTTATGAATGTCAAAGAAGCAAGTGAGGTGTGTAAGAATGGGCCTAAATGGCGCTCTGTTGTTCATGCCCACCCCGCAAGGGAACTGGCGTGAAGTTATGTATGTATGTTTACTTACAACGTGTTACATTATTTGCATGTTACCTATTATCAAGAAAATATCTGATTAAAGTTTCATACAGAAAATGCCACTCTTTATCCGTTCAAAGACAACCCTGTACAGCTAGCTCTATTTCTATTGCAAAAGCACGTATACAAATAATAAGCAACAGACTATACCGTTTCTTTCAAAATTTCACAACTATCATGCTCCAGTTTGTAGGTAGGGATGCAAACAAAACATCGATGTTTCCAAACATCGATGTATCGTTCATAAAAATCGATGTTTTAACATCGATGTTGGAACCAAAACATCGACGATACATCGTTGTTCAAGAACGATGTTTTATCGTACATAGACGTAACGCGCCATCTTGCGCTCTATTTTTAATATTTTTTCTTATTGCCAGTAATAATTTATAATATGAAAGTTGATTATTATATCTATTTTTTTCATTTCTATTAAAAATAACCATTTTTCTTAGATGTACATTTATTTTAAATGGTGATAGGGATGTTAGTGTGTGCCCACGCTGTTGAATGGTACGGTAAGTACGGTAGTGAATATGGGTAAGGGAAAAGACATATAAATAGTATAAACATAGTATTTAGTAGGATGAGAGCATTGAGATGCAAAGATTGCAAAGATGGAGTAACAGCGGCATAAAAGGATGATGTTAGTGAAAGCAAGAATTAAGAAAGGTGTACTAAGGTGGTTTGAGCGATACATCGATGTTAAAAAAAAACGATGTTTCATTTGCATCACAGGAACAAGCGTTAAAAAGCTTATGTAAATGGTGATAAAAAAACATCGATATATCGTTCATAAACGTCGATATTTTTAACATCGATATTTTAATTTTGAAAAAAAATATGTAGGAATCATATTTGTTATTATAAAATAAGCATATGACGGAAGTAGTCAATAACCGGATAGAGTATTCTTTCACGTAGTAATTGGAAGTCGTCATTTATTATTAAGCAAACGGATATCGGAAATGGAGTAACCGGATGTTGGAAGTTAATACGTATGGCGGAAGTTGGTTTTATGAAGGAAGTGCGACTGAAGTGGCGCCACAGCATTACCGGATGGTGTCACTGCGGCGCGCTACGAGGACCTTATAAATACTGGGTGTTCGGGCAGAGGAGGGGCAGTCTTCAATCGGCAGTCTTGAACCGGCAGTCTACAACAAGTAGTCCACAGCGACGATCTACACGACAGTCTACAATGAGTCTTGGATGAGGAGCACATAATATAATGTGGTCGATAACTACTGCTTGATAATAGCAGTATTCTTGCTGCTCGACACCTGACAAGCGTGGATGTGACTCTTGGAGTTGTCCTTATATTTCTGTGTATTATTAAGCAATATTTAAAATCGTAATTGTAATGATTCTAGTGTAATAAACTTTGATTATAATATTTCAAATTATTATTGTGTTATTCTCGGAGCGTCATTCCTTCGCTCCCGGCGTGAACCCGACAAATAATATTACGTTATGTTGGTGTTGCCAACATTGGGAGGGGTCAGATCATACTCTAGCATAGCAATCGGGAATGTGCACAACAAAGGCACTGCCAACTAGTGGCACAAATCTGAATCTATTTTCACAAATATTACTAGTGCATTGACACTTCACAGTAAAAATGTATTGTTGCTTAACTGGATTTTTTTTATTGCAGGAGATCAGCAGACAGGCAGGCGGCCCACTTGATGGAAAGCGGTTACCATCGCCTATGGACATTTGCAACACCAAAAGTGCTACAAATGCGCTGCTGCTCTCTTAAGGGAGACCGGAACCTGGTCACTAATGCCGGAACGCAACTCAAGGTTGTTATGGCGACATACTTTAGATCAGGGGTGGTAGCCATCCAGTCGGGCAAATGCCCTACCACCTGGCCGTGGGTTAAGTCGCCTCTTACGACAGGCCGCCCGGCCGCAGGAAATTGTATTCTTTCTCCATTCCTGCATGGATAAAAATGCTCTTAAACTCTTCAAAGAAAAGGAAAATAAGTCAAATGGTATAAAAAAAGTTATTAAGTCATAAATATTTAACTAATATAACCATTAAATTAATATTATAATACCATATATCCACACCCTTTTCAGATATTATTTCACCCCATGTTACAGTACCTTGCATAGCAAAGTTCCCTGTAAGGACACATCAGAATCAATTGGGTAATACATCTTCTTCAGCCAATTAATGCCCACTGCAGTCTTCGGCCTCCCCAAGTCTGCACCGGATGCAGTATAGATATACAACACATTTTAACGGTTTTAATAGCGGTAATTTTATTTGATTATAGTTTTTCTGACGTTTCGGCCACTTTTCAGTGGCCGTAGTCACGGAAGACAAAGATGTCAAGTCTCAATGAATATTGTTAGTTTTATTTAGCCTACCGCCAACTTGTTAATTTTAATTATTTAGTTTTAATTCTGTTAATGGTTATTATTTACTCTACGGGAGCCTAATCTAATTTACTAACGCTTCGCAACATGTTATGGCTTGAAGAGAAGAAGCGGCGCAAGAAACTCTTCAGCAAACATGCCTAGCTCTAATAATTTTATATAATATTAAAACGGGTGGAAGGATAAATAAAAGTAATTATCAGTCAAGTTGGTTTGTGTTCCGTTGTACGCAGAAAGAGCTCAGTGTCTTGAGGTCTGGCAGCTGGTTTTTGCTGGGTTTGGGTCAAAATCAAATAAAATTACCTCACTTAAAACTGTTAAAACATAGTTTTATTATGTATACAATACGCGAAAACTTAAGAAAATATTATACAACACATTTATTTGTTATATGAGATATAAAATTAACTTTGGGTGGTTATAAAAAAAATAACCACAAAGGCTAAGCTTGAGCCTTCTAAACTATATTAAAAAAGTTACATACATACATACTATTATGTTTAATAAAAGTCTAGATATTCACATAAGAGATCCTTTTATTCTTTTTTACTAACTACCCGCTTTTTGACATACTAAAATATATGAATGAATACATGACACATACATAACTTCACGCCAGTTCCCTTGCGGGGTAGGCACGAACAACAGAGCGCCATTTAGGCCCATTCTTACACACCTCGCTTGCTTCTTTGACATTCATAACTCTTGTCATGCACACTCGTCTGTTCTTAAGGCTCCTGACATCACCCTCCGCTAGTACACGATCAATAGTTAATAGTAACAATCAATAAAAAAGTTCAAATCTGTTAATGTGCCCTGTAACTATACCCCATCTGTAATTTCAAAATTCAAGCAATGGTAAGTCAAGTGAATAAATAGATATAGGAACCGGCTATGTGTCAGGTATAGATAGATATGTGTAGATTTTACTTTTTTTACTATAGGTTAGAAGGCAAAGGCCTTTGCGATATTTTTTTATAACCACCCAAATTCATTTTATAACAAAATGGACACAGATCTATACAAATTGATGTATCAAACGCACCAATCCGCGTTGTTGCCCTAATTGTGAAGAATATCTGCGCAAACAACATTACCTATTTTCATCTCGCAAATGTAACAAACGCCCGAACTTTATCGATTATTTGGAAAATAGAAAATACAAGACAAAAACATCAATTTATTGATTCACAAAACAGCGTCGGTATCTTCTAGAATTAAAAGGGTTATATGAAGAAAATTCTGGAGTTTGTAAATGGAATCCAGCGTAAAATCGTTGTGTAAAAGAAAAAGCTACATTTTTTCTCAAAGTTCTAGGTAAGATGCTTAATTTATGCTGAGAAAAGCTATTATCTAGTTTTAGGGCAATATTATTGTAAAATAATACAAAATCTTCGAATTACATTTTTTAGAAGTTTCCGAGAATAATCTAGATTTCAACTTACATTGGAATGACAATTGATGCACAGCGACTCTATTTCAGTGACTTCGGGCTCTGAATCCTCGCCAGTTAAATCCCTAAAGACAGGCTTTTCTTCCACTTCAGACATTTTTCTAATTTATTTGCAAAAATATAAATTTTCTCAATGACGATCAATACACGCGGACGCGGAGGAAAATGAAAGAAGTTCAAAGAAGGAAATCGCACAAACTACCAAAAACTACTATGGATACTACGTATCAATAATCAAACTACTATGGATACTAAGTATGGAAATCAAATCAATACGACAAACTACAATGGATACTACCAAAAAGCTTACACACAAAAAGCTTCTTGGATACTACGTATTGTGATCCAATGCACAAACTAATATGGATACTACGTATATCGAATGAACGAATAAAATAAAACGAAAACTGAATTATTATTTATTTAGATTTATGGCTTGGCAGCTAGGCTTTTAAGCCAGATCTAAGGTTACAATATAGTTTCTTCATTTTCTTATGCCTATGTGGAGTTTTTGGCGGGAACTGAAAGGGGACGTTGTGCTGTGCAGTTTTATTTTCTAAAAATGTGTAAAATTACTCTAAAATGAACAATAGTTGTAGGATATGGATAGTTTTTGAGTAGTAATATGTGTTTTAGTGAGAAATGTGAACTATATAGCCAAATGTGGCCTTTCCAGTTTTCACAAGAACTCCGTTGAATGACATCGATTGTAGCCTACAATACAACGGCGCCTGGCTTAAAGGCCTAGTTGCCAAGCCTTAAACATAAAAAAAATGAAATTCATAGATTAATAAAGAGTCCAGTTCCCGCCGTAAAACAAATACTACGGTAAAAGGAACTAAACCACATTCACCATTTATATGAATTTTGTTCGTAATGCAGCTAGGATATTAATTTACATCTTGAATTGTGAAATATTTCATTATACAGTAATTACACGGATTTTTACTGATCAGCATCTCTGTGGGACTTTTTTGTGGCGACTAGCTTATCTCTGAACTGGAGTTATTGGCGGGATCTGAAAGGGGACATTGTGCTGTGCAGTTTTATTTTCTAAGAACGTGTAAAATAAACAATAGTTGTAGGATATTGATAGTTTTTCAGTAGTAATTATGAGTTTTTGTAAGAGATGTGAACTGTATAGTCAAACGTGGCATTTCGAGTTTTGGCTGTATGGACTAAGATTCCTTTGCCTGCCTTTGTGGTGAATTCTACCAGTTTCTCTTATAGAGTATACAGTGTCATCTATTGTCACATAGTATATATTTACAAATGTTCACTTTTGATCAGTACAATGTTTAAATACCTACACAACTAATGTCACAGATGGCGCGTCGAATCAATTTCACCAAAATTGTTTACTAGCGTTTGTGAAATTTCATTCGTGGTTACCAAAAGTCAGAAAGTTTAATCATTACCTCTTAAATTCGATTTGGAAACCATTTTTTGGTGTATTTTATTTTGGATTCTCAACAGCGGGATTAAGGTGATAATAATCTAATATTATTTACTTATCAATTAATTTGAAGTTCAACCCACATTCATAGATTAAATTGCATGACATCATGATATAATAATCATTTATTTATAATCGAATGTTGACCGACGAATAAATCACAAAAGCCTATTGGAGAGAACACGATTTTTGTATTTCGTTATTAAGTCAAGGTAAGATGACGATCATATTTATTAAGAAGCTAACACAATTACCTGTTTTTATCTAAAGTCTTGACTGTGGCACTAATAAAATACACAGCTGATGTCCAATTCTACTATTTCAATATATTGGTGTTGCGAAGATATTCAAAATGTAATTCCATTGCGATGATATTAAATATTCATAATCTACTAAATTCATAATATCTTTCGATAACGTCGTGGCAGAACAATAGTAGAATTAAATATTAAAAAGTGGATGGATGCAGAAGTCGTGGAAGGCCACGACACACCTTCCATGATCAAATTGATCGTGTACTAGCAGAAGGTGATGTCAGGAGCCTTAAGAACAGACGAGCTTGCATGACAAGAGATATGAATGTCAGAGGCAAGTGAGGAGTGTAAGAATAAGCTTAAATGGCACTCTGTTGTTCGTGCCTACCCCGCAAGGGAACTGGCGTGAAGTTATGTATGTATGTATGTATGTATGTAAATATTAAAAATATTGAATTAATAGCATACCGAAATTAGGCATACCTACCATTAAGACGATAATGTCCGACGATTTTGACGTGATAATTGTCCATTGCAGTCTACAGTGCTAATCGCAATATTCCTTGCAGTGTGAAACTGTTTCGTCACATACTAAGCCTTTTCACATAAACGTTGTAATTTGTTAAATTAACAAATAATTACAGACCCTTTCCGCTTTGCTATGCAATTCCAGCAATGCGGAAAGATATTTGTTTTTTCTCATATCCAAAATCAGTCATCAACCCGAGTTTAAATGGAAGGCTTGTGCTTTTTAAAAAAAAAAAAAACTAAATTGTACAATCCCCTTTAGCTATGACATCACGGTAGTGAAATAACCTTGGAATAGCTAAACAAACTTACGTCAGCGCTGTATTTTTGTCGATTCCGATGTCTCTTCATCGATAACCCAACTCTTTTAAATTGCACCATTAACCTTCCAAACACCACACATTATAGACACGTTTTAAATGTATCGTGTTATATGATTATTCCCGCCTTCGCGCGTACCGGTGTTAAAATTTCAATGAATACGTTGAATACTTTATAGTCCGGTGTAGAAGACTGAGCCGAAAGTACTTAAAAATAATTTTAGTTATTTCGTGTCTGTGGTAATTGTTCAGCGATAAAGCGGATTTATTGTACTTTTTTTTTAAATAAAGGTAATTATTATTTTCTTCAGTTTTCGCCACTATTACACGTAATAATGTTACGTTTTAAAGATTTTAAACGCGGCATTTTAATATGGTTAAAATAAACAATAACTTTAAACATTACTCACTGATACTTACATTATTGTCTTCCGTGATCACGGCTATTGTTAGGGGGCCGAAACGACCATAAGCGCGAGGCGCATGGGAGGAGCGTGGTTTTAGTTGAGCATTGGCCCATGGGTTACTACTCCACATAGAGGGAGGTACCTTGCTGAGTCTCCACACATGCTGGCGATTGACTCTGTTAGCTGCGCTGGCGATTGACTCTGTTAGCTGCGCTAGCACACTACTGGGAGTGTGCGAAATGCATTTTCCCCGCCTCAAAAAAAAAGGGGGCCGAAACGTCAATATAAGAATCAAATAAAATCGTGTTTAAAAGCGTTAAAACTCAGTTTTGTTAAGGTAATTATTACTTCATTTTATCTATGGCAATATCTTAGTTATAATTTTTATTAAATTAAAAAAAAAAAATTTTTTTATCGTTGGTTCAACGTTAGCCACGGAAGCCATTAAAGAAGAAAAAAAATAACTATCAATCAAAATAAAACGAAAATATAATCTACATGTATTCACGTCATCTAAAACAATAAAAACTTAAAACAAAACTACTTCAACAGTTAAACAATAAATTATGACACCACACAAAGTCACAAACACATAACTAACAATAAAACTTATACACATACTTAAACCTACGCGCACTACCATCGCATTGCATTACACGCACACTCCACAAACAAACCAAGACACACAAAGAGCCTAAAATTTAATAACCCAGGCACAGAAAAGAAAAAAACAACACACATGGCACTAGATAGGACTATATATAAGTATAGATATAAGGCCAACACTGCACATGCACTTCCTCACAACACCAGCATGTAACAGATACACTCTACATTAGTATAAGTTTAGTATTAAAAATAAAATAGGATAAATTAATATAATAAGTTAATCTTAAGGTACACCATAACATATAAATCACTAAATTAATGTCACAAACTAACAAAAATAAACAATAAGCGTGTATGGACTCTAAAATTTTTCATAGAAATTAAGTAGTAAAAAAAGGTACGGAACTCGAGTCCGTAGATATGGTAATAATAATAAAAAAACTACTTCAATATAGACAAGGTGGCGAAGTCCGTCACTGGAGGAACTCCCATACACCTCTCATTATTTCCTTGTTTGAATCGTTACCACCAAAAATCGTTCAGTGAAGCTAAGACTAATTAAGACTATATTGAAGTCTGTCTTCAAATGATTGTAGTTGGCGTTAAATTCCGTTTAAAAAAGTTAAAAAACGAGCGGCGTATGAACTTACCCCATTGACATATTTTTTATTGCTAAGTTGTCAAACAGGCAGACGGCCCACTTCATGGTAATTTCAACCGTGCAGAAACGGAGAAAGAATACAATTTCCTGCGGCCTGGCGGCCTGTCGTACGAGGCGACTAAACAACTCACAGCCAGGTGGTAGGGTATTTGCTCGACTGGATGGCGACCACCCCTGGTCTAGAGTATGCCGCCATAACAACCTTGTGTTGTGTTCCGGCATTAGTGACCAGGTTCCAGTCTCCTTTAAGAGAACAGCAGCGCATTTGTAGCATCATTGGTGTTGCAAATGTCCATAGGCTGCTGAACTCCTGCAATTAAAAAAAAAATGGTTACCGTCGCCCATAGACGTTTGCAACACCAAGAGCGTAGCCGGCCATTAGGATAGGTCAATGAGAAAGTGATGGATGGATGAATGGAATCTATCTGTGCAGAAACGGAGAAAGAATACAATATCCTGCGTTTGGGCGGCCTGTCGTAATAGAGGACAAAATATCCCACAGCCGTGGTAAGGTACTTGCCCGTCTCGCCATAACATGCTGCCACAATGGTAGTTTTAGTACAAGGTCTAAAAAGCCCCGTACCGCAGGAATGGTTCATCAGGCAAGGCAAATTAGTGCCGCTGTGAACGTGTTAAAAAACGCTGTAGGTATGCTCGCTTGCCAACTTCACGCAAATAATTTTGTTTTAACAAAAACAACACCAACTTTAAACTAAGAATAGAAATATTTTTTACAACGTCTTGAAGTCGGTGCGTTTTGTTCTTTTTTTGTGTCTTACTTGACACCGACTTCCCTGCGATCCACTCATCAGACCCTGACTTGATGTCGATGAGACTACCTCGAGCGTATACTCATTTAAATAAAGAAAAACAATTGAAAATCGGTCGACAATTGGCAGAAAAATCGCGAAACTAACATAAAGAACCTTTGGAAATCAGGCGTGCCCAGTTTCTTCAGGCGTTCAATGGACTTGTGAAGAATTATGACCTCGGGCTCTGAAGTCAATTATCACATCTTTATCTCTACTATATTTACGTAATTTACAATATTACTATGATTATTATTAGTATTGTTACGAGTTGCAAGACTCGAATTAAAATGCCGTTAGAATTACTAGAAGGATTTATTAGAACTATACAAACACGTATAACACAGGTACAAATATAATAACACGCGCAAAGTCCGTCGCTAAATAGATTACCGAATGTAGTACACACTTCTTGCTTCACTTGTGCTTATCGCTCGACTGCCTCACCCCTCCGTAGGGCATTGCTTTATACTGTACTAATACAATATGTCTACTCGACCGCGTGGACTGAATTTCCAAGAATCACACCTGGCTAATGACTACCATATAGATTACAATCAATACACAATGGGCTGTTTTTCTAATTACAAATTTTAAACACAAGGTAAAATTACATATAATCGAATACAATGCAAGAAAACTTAACTTATTTGTATTGTATTCTACTCATAGTCCCTCAAGACTATAAGTAGAATACTGAGCCCAGATCACCGTCTTCTATGGGTAAGGTGCCCAGAAGGCTGGCTACGTTTCCTCGCTGGATCGCCATACTGATCCCTTGGCCGAGGTAAGCACCAGCCCTCTGATCACCTGAAGAGTCGATGAGTCGTTTCGATGAATTTTGGTAGAGTAAAAAGTAAAGTAACACAAAGTAAACAAAAGAAGTCCAAATTATTATTTTTTATTCTAGTTATATTGCAAAACCCACATGATACACAATTTTTCTCTAATCCATCCTAAGGTTGTCTGGAAGAAGTTGCTTTTAGTGATAAGACCGCCTATTGTCTTCTGTGCTTGAACTATATCTTAATGCTACACAAGAAAATATATTCTATTCTAAGAACATAGTTGAATTGAGAACAGAAGGAGTAGCCTTTTGGAATTCGTTTCAAAAAAGGCTTAAACGGAATTGAAACCTGAAACTTATTGATAAACATTTAGGTATCTGCTATATTAAACAATTTGACATTGCTTACAAGTTGATATGTAAATCATTCTCCAGACAACAGAAAACCTTGAAACGCTGTGCAAAAATGCACGCATTATTTGTACAGCGTGATATCACTTAAAGTATGAGTGAATATTGTTGATTTTTTGTATTTTTATTGAACTGAAACTTCTATACAGACGGGGGGTAATAGGATTTTTTCTGTCACGAAAAAGCGTTACGGCCGCGTGGAGGGGCTGCGTAATTTTAGAATAGACTATGGATGTGTTTTTGGTTCCGGATCGAATTCAGTTTTTTGTATGATAAAATAAAATATACATACATACATAACTTCACGCCAGTTCCCTTGCGGGGTAGGCACGAACAATAGAGTGCCATTTAGGCTTATTCTTACACACCTCACTTGCCTCTTTGACATTCATAACTCTTGTCATGCAAGCTCGTCTGTTCTTAAGGCTCCTGACATCACCTTCTGCTAGTACACGATCAATTTGATCATGGAAGGTGTTTCCTGCATCCATCCACTTTTGCATTGTATATCTGTTTAGTCATTCTTTCATCATGCATTCTTTCCACATGCCCGAACCACCGGAGCATTCCTTTCCTTACCTTCACCCCGACACTCTCTTTCAGACCAACTCTCTTTCTTACTTCGGTTTTACGAAAATAAAATATTTTTAAATAAAAAAAATGCATTCATCAAAATGTACTTAACTTAACCAAATCATAATTAACAGTAAACCTGCGAAAAATCGAAATGTGTGTTGGGACACATAGTAGAAGTGAAACTTCTACGGACAATTGGCAAAACGAATCGCAACAAAGTTTTACGGGCAGGTTTACATTAATATCAACAAGCGATTCGTTTTACCACTTGTCCGTTGAAGTTTTTATTGAACTAGCAGTGACGTCGAAATTTCATTCGTGTTGTTATTGCGACGTGTTTGTTAGTAGAGTTAGTACATTACTTTTTTTTAAGGCGGGGGAAATGCTATTTACGCACAATACCGGGTCCTTTGCAAGGGATTAGACCATAGTCGATCATGGAGGCCTTCCCTTTTTAAGGGCCATCCAAACAGTAATCAACTGGCTTGTGTGGAGACTCCGAGAAGTTGCACGAGCAACAACCATTAGCCACTAAAACCTCCTCCCATGTGCCCCGCGCTTTTTATGTAGGGAAGGCATAGACTCAGAACGTAGTTACGCCCAGTCCGATCCAGCGCAAAAAGTGCCTGAATGTGCCCCGGGCATCAGAACACATCCACTTCGTCAGCGGGGGTGATGATGCCTTTGCTCCCTTGATAGCTAAAGGCCCCCCGAAGTTAGTACATTGTCCGGAGTTAGTACATTGCTACGTTAGTACGTACCTGATGGAAAGCGGTTACCGTCGCCTATGGGCATTTGTAACAACAAAGGTGCTACAAATGCGCTGCTGCTCTCTTAAGGGAGACTGGAACCTGGTCAATAATGCCGGAACACAATTCAAGGCTGTTATGGCGGCATACTCTAGACCAGGGGTGGTAGCCATCCAGTCGCGCAAATACCCTACCCGGCTGTGGGTTCTTTCGTCGCCTCTTAGGACCGGCCGCCCGGTCGCAGGAAGTTGTATCCTTTCTCCGTTCCTGCACGGATGAGCAGCACCCCAACTCAGGGAAGTCTCTTCTAAAAGCTAGGTCGACTCGAGAGTCTATAATTTATAACCTAGCCATACATACAAAATAAAATGTAAATACAATTCCATGTATGACATCATATGTTCCTTACTTACATATACGTTTTTAAAATTCACATTTTCACCAACTACTTTGAATGTAAATCGTTTAGATCGTCACTTGTTAAGTGATTTTGGACTTTATTCCCCCGCTTAATAGATTGTTTTGTAGTTAAGTACCATTAACAAGGTTAAAAGATAAAAGGTCTTGTACATAATGTTTTATTGCTAGAATTCTATTGCTTAGACCGATATTAGACGGTTCAAGCAAATTGAATGAATTTGATTGCAAAGTGCTGAACTAAAGAGCCAAGGCGGTGTTCAATTAATTAAAATCTTATCTTATACTAATATATAAAGCTGAAGAGTTTGTTTGTTTGAACGCGCTAATCTCAGGAACTACTGGTCTGATTTGAAAAATTCTTTCAGTTTTAAATAGCCCATTTATTGAGGAAGGCTATAGGCTATATATCATCACGCTAAGATCAATAGGAGCGGAGCACCAATGAAGAATGTTTCAAAATCGGGGGGTCTTGAAAACAAATTCCACGCGAACGATGTCGCGGGCACAGCTAGTTAGACAATATAAATGTTATTGGGATAGATAGTTGGCGGTAGGCTAAATAAAACTTTAACAATACTCGTTGACACTTGACATCTTTGTCTTCCGTGATCACGGCCACTGAAAAGTGGCCGAAACGTCGGCAAAACCAAAATCAAATAAAATCACCGCACTTAAAACCGTTAAAACGTAGTTTTATTATGTATACAAGTCGCGAAAACTTAAGAAAATATTATTGTGTTTATTTGTTCAAAATCAGAAGGTTCGATTCCTGGCAAGTGGTTTTTCGAAAATCTAATGACACCACTATAGTTTTCGTTAAAATCGACCTCGGAAGCCCTTTGAGTGTTTTTTACTATTTCATTTGGTTTAAGAATTGGCCCTAATGAAGGCCCACTTGAAAAATTCAGTTGTATATAGCCATCCCTGTCTGACCCGTCGATTGTAATATAATTTCCTTCCAGAACAATGGGTAAAGATGAGAAGGAAGATACTGGTTTCGGATTTAAAGACAAGGCGAAGGCATTGGAAACCATCAGACTGCTCGAGGAACATGACCCCAACTACCGGCGGCTGACCGTTAGGGGATTACTTGGAAGAGCGAAGAGAGTCCTATCAAGTAAGTACTATCCGTGCAGGAACGGGGAAAGATTACAATTTCCTGCTTGGGGCGGCCTGTCGTAAGAGGCGACAAAACAACCCCACAAATTGGATGGGTACGTCGCCATAACAACCTAGAGTTGCTTTCGAACACAATTCGAAGTTGTTATGGCGGCATACTCTAGACCAGAGGTGGTAGCCATCCAGGTGGGCAAATACCGTACCACCTGGCTATGGGTCGTTTTCCTGCACATCTATATCTTTATAATATTATTTTTCAAAATTTTGAATTCAATTGCGTTATTTCATGTAAAAATTATAAACGTTTCAGTGACAAAGGCAGAGGATAAAATAAAGAATATTAAAGAAGCAATGGAAGTGTTC
Organism: Dendrolimus kikuchii; assembly: GCA_019925095.2. Taxonomy (NCBI): domain Eukaryota; kingdom Metazoa; phylum Arthropoda; class Insecta; order Lepidoptera; family Lasiocampidae; genus Dendrolimus; species Dendrolimus kikuchii. The sequence goes on from CM034387.1 coordinate 39,141,792, forward strand.
GAGAACTGGCTCGCTGACTTGGACAAGAACAAGGAGAAGAAGACTGAGAAGAAAGAGAAGGAAGACAAAAAGGCGAAAGAAGTTAAAAAGAAGGAAAAGGACAGTGATACGGTATGTGGCCTTGCTTAAATGTTCGTATCCTACGAAACTTGTCCCGGAAATTGGGATAGTGGGATAAAGTTCCCAAACCTCTGGTTGCCTTATATCTGAAAACCTTCAATTCAGCTTGCGCCCTCTTTACCACCAATAAAAAAATGGCTTTTTTTTCCAGGGCCAGGGCTAGGCTAGGTCATATACATACATACATAGCTTCACGCCAGTTCCCTTGCGGGATAGGCACGAACAATAGAGCGCCATTCAGGCTTAATCTTACACACCTCACTTGCTTCTTTGACATTCATAGCTCTTGTCATGCACGCTCGTCAGTTCTTAAGGCTCCTGACATCACCTTCTGCTAGTACACGATCAATTTGATCATGGAAGGTGTGTCGTGGCCTTCCACCACTTCTGCATCCATCCACTTTTGCATGCATTCTTTCCACACGCCCGAACCACCGGAGCATTCCTTTCCTTACCTTCACCCCGACACTCTCTTTCAGACCAACTCTCTTTCTTACTTGGGTATTACGAACGCAGTTCGCGTGCTCGCATCTCGACCGCGTTTACTCTACTTTCATGCTCTCTCTTCCATACCCAACTCTCGCTTCCATACGTGAGCGTAGGTACCAGCACCGCGTTGTGTATGGCAAGCTGGGCCTTCTGGCTGAGGTTCTTAGCGCCTAAAAGTTTACCTAACGCTCCATTCACACTATTCCCCAAATTCACTCTTCTTTCTATAGGTCATATACCCTGGCATAAAGCGAAGGACGAAATACCCAGGGGTTTTTGTGCATATCCGTAACTCGGGAGTGGCACTAGTATGGCATCTAGTTCTGACTGGGCATGCTAGTTCCTCCCTCGACCTGTCGAATCCCAGACACGGGTCGCGAACTTTACCGCCAAGGTTCTGCCCTTGTCACCGATTTCCCTTGGCTACAAAAAAGTATAGTTTTTAGCTGGTCCCATATAAATTTTATATTCATATAATATTTCACTATTTTAAATAGAATTTTTTGCTTTCTAGAAGTAAAGAAAGTTACAAATTTCTTCCCGACTTTCTTAAATGGTATTCACTATTGTGGACCCCTATTTGCAATCGCGGGTCTCCGGATTTTCATTTCGCTGAAGTGGACCTTTTTATATTAGACAAAGACCCCCTAAGGTTCATATGCACCACTGGGGATCTATGTTTTACAACATCTTTATCTTAGTGCTTCGAAGTGTTGTAGACTTATTTATTTTTTAGTTTGAAGTCGCTTTTATTTAAATGCAAAAAAATCTCGTGAACCTTCAAAGATCAAGGCCTTTTGATTGTAAGGTACGAAACTTCATACATTCCCTTTTTCAGAGTTCAGAATCTGATGTGGAAATGGAGGATAAATCAAAGGAGAAGAAAGAGCCCCCTTCGGACTCTGTGCCTGGACTGGGCTTCAAGGACAAGGCCGCGGCTGAGAACGCCATCCAGGCCTTGGAAGGACGGGATCCTGATTACCAAAAGCTGGCTGTTAAAGGACTCATTGGAAGAGCTAAAAGGGTTCTTACGTGTAAGTTTAGTAATCTTGGTCTTTCTTGACTTCAGACGATAATGAAAAAAACAAATGTGTTTTGTAACTTTTAGGGCCGCTTGCATAACTTTGCTTAAATTTATTTAATTTGTTTGGGAAACATGCATTAATTAATATTCTTAAATATAAAACACAAAATTAATACATATATCAATCAAGTTTCCACTAAAAAATCATTTAAATAATAAAAATAAAAAATTGGCTCAAATAGTTAATTACATACATTTAAGAAACACAAAACGTATTTAACACCCTTAAATACAATTAGCGTCTTGCACAAGGCAAACTTTGCCGCTAAATATGTTTAAAGAACTGTCAATATGTTTTGTGTAAAACGTATTTAGGCAGTTTAATATGATTAACTAATTTTATTTAAAAGCAATCATTATGCAAGGGCCCTTAAGGTTTTCTTAATTACATTTTTAATAGGTATTTAACTTTTGATGAATAAGAATGAAGGGATAGTCTCTGTGGTAGACTGGGCTAAGTTTTTGCCCATCGAGCCCATTGGAATATAGACTCTTTGGGTATGATTAACTAGTAAGATGAATTTCCTAAACAACCTGTTCGTTAGTTAATATGGTCAGGGTGTCTGAGATGAGAGATGATCAGATTGTGATACACATTAGCAGTTTTAGGAATCAATTGATTTTAATGTGGCATGTGGAAAGAATGCATGATGAAAGAATGACTAAACCGATATACAATGCAAAAGTGGATGGATGCAGAAGTCGTGGAAGGCCACGACACACCTTCCATGATCAAATCGATTGTGTACTAGCAGAAGGTGATGTCAGGAGCCTTAAGAACCGACGAGCGTGCATGACGAGAGCTATGAATGTCAAAGAAGCAAGTGAGGTGTGTAAGAATAAGCCTGAATGGCGCCCTGTTGTTCGTGCCTACCCCGCAAGGGAACTGGCGTGAAGTTATGTATGTATGTATGTAATTGATTTTAATATTGTAGGTACACGTGACGAAAGCAAACTGAGCAACATCAAGGAGGCGATATCTCGCTTCGACCAGTTCCTGGATGACTTCGACACGATGCACTTGAGCAAGCAGAATAACCCCTACATCAGTCTGGGCATAGTCAGGACCGCGCTCAACATGGCCGCCGATGACGTCACCGACCAGCAGGTTAGTCTATGATTATTGACCGGTTCCTAATCTTAATATTCATTCACCATATGAAGGTTAGAGGTAAGGAGAATCATCTCGTATAGGAAAATAGTTTAAGAAGTGTCCAGTTGTAAGCTGTAAATAACAGTTCAAAAACCGTCCACAATGGCGCTGATGTAGACAAAGGGTACGGTATGAATGTAGCTGTTGTAGACGGATCGAATTATGTTGAGTTAAAAAAATATCTTTGGCGAATTGAGTAGTTGGTGACAGTACACTACACTGTTATAAAATGTCAACTATTTATGTAGTACAAAATAATTTAATCAATATAACCTCAAAGAATTGTTATGTGAAAATGTGAAATGTGATTTTAACACAGAACAGACGATGGTACTATATACTGTACCTACGGTCCCTATCCCTAAGTCCCACTCAGTGGAAGCAAAACCTGGAAGCCGTTGCGCCGTACGAGCATATCTTAAATTTAAATGCATGCGACTTTTTAACTGCTAAATTGATTAGTCTATCGCGTTTAATAAGTGCATAGCGCCATCTATTGTCGAGTAGCAGTTTTAGTGTTACAAACACTTTATTACTACTCTAATAAATATTGGCGCTTTTTTTTTAAATGCACCCTGATGCCAAAGTGGCGCCACCCTAAATTAATGCATTTCGATGGACACTTCTTCATATACAAAGCTACTTTTTTTTGTTTTGAGGCGAGGGAAAATGCTTAACCGATTTACGCACAAACTGGGTCGTTGCTAGGGGAACGACACGCGTCGGTCGGGGGCGATAACACTGCAGCAATAGTATGCTCTTGGCAGCGCTCCGTCCGCGATCGACGTCACAGAATAGTGTGGAAGACTCCGAGCGTTGCTGCACGGGCGAGCAACCCCAATACCCACTAAAAACCCCCTCCTCCCTGACGACCCTGCGCTTTGAATGTGTTGGAAAGGCTGAGATTTAGAACATAGTTACGCCCAGCCGATCCAGCGCAATAAAGTGCCTGGAGTGTGCCCTGGGAGAACACACCCCACTTCGTTGTGCGGGGGTAGAAGGTCCTTTGCTCTTCCTAGCAAGCTAAAGGCCCCCCGCGGTAAACGGAACCTAACTCAGGGAGGGAAGTAATGCGCGTACCTGCCTCTCCGGGTGCCAGCTGAAGGCCGGCGACCTCGAGAAGACGCATTGGCACGCGCTGCAGGACTTCTCTCCCTGTCTCGTTCTGCGGCCTCCTTGAGTGACATTACTGTCTCGCAAAAAGTAACCGCAGCCCCCCAATTGTCGCTGCTCTGCAGCATGGCCTTGACCAAGTCGCAGAGCGAGTCGACTGGACCTACGTGCGTCTCAAGTTCGAAACGCTGCGGCGCCCATGCGGCGCACTCGACAAGCGTGTGTAACGCCGTGTCGGGCGCGCCGCACTGGCGGCAGTCCGGGGAAGGCAAGCAGCCCACAATGCGACACAGATACTTATCGAAACATCCGTGTCCGGTAAGTATCTGTGTCGTCCTGAAGGTCAGGGTGCCGCTGGTGCGGTTGACCCATTCCGTCAGCTGTGGCCTGATTGCATCCACCGTGTAGCCGCCATAGGCCGCAGGGTTGTCGAGCTCTTGAGACCAGACGGCGATCATGGAGGCGGTTTCCCGCTTCCTGATCGCCTCGATTTCGACCTGACAGAAGGTCAGGCCTCTAGCTAGGGCATCCTGCCGGGTGCGGCGCACCACTGTCAGGACGTCCGCCTGGAGATGCCAGGGCGGATCGCCTGCCAGGAGGGTGGCCGCCGTCCGCGACACTGTGCGATACCCCCGTATGGTCCTCACGGCCAGAACCTGCTGCGCCCGTTGCAGCAGGGTTCTGTTGTGGCGGTGAAGTGCAATGGACCAGACGGGTGCACCGTACAGTGCCATACTCCTCAGGATGCCAGAGTAAAGTTTCCGCGTCGCACCTCCCGGGCCCCCTACGTTGGGAAGCAGCCTCGAAAGTGCGCCCGCGGATTTGACGAGTTTGGGAACTAGCTGCTCAAAGTGCGCTTTGAACAGCCATTTCCCATCGAGAACTAGCCCCAGATATTTCATTTGGGGCCCTACTCTAATGGCCACCCCTTGGACCGAAACGGTCAAGTCCGCGGGGGGATTGCGAAATATCAGCCCTACCCCGGGTAGGACCGGAACCCGAAGGATCCAGTCATAACCTACGTTCCAAAGAATCGGCCCGAGGACCGACCCCTGTGGAACGCCGCACGCGACGCGTCGACGACCTACCTCGGGATTACCGGACTCACCGCCCTCCCAAAGGATATGTCGATCCTGCAGGTACGCGCCCAACAGCCTCGTGAGGTACGGGGGGACTCCATGCGCGCGGAGCCCCTCCCTGATCGTCTCATGAGGGAGGCTGTTAAAGGCGTTCGCTATATCTAGCGACACCGCAAGAACGACATCCTTCGCTTGGACGGCTTCGTCCGTTGACGTTCGCAGCGTCTCGAAGGCGTCCATCGTGGAGCGCCTCCGCCGAAACCCGAACTGCGTTTCTGAAAGCCCCGGCTCCACAGTGTCGAGATGCTTCACGAGCCGCTCCGCCAAGATCTTTTCGAAGACCTTAGCGACCTCGTTCAGCAGCACTATGGGCCTGAAGGCGGACGGATCGTTGGGAGGCCGACCTCCCTTGGGAATCAGGCACAAACGACCCTCCTTCCATTGCGACGGGAGCCGACCTGCGCGAATACAGGCTTCGAACAGTTCCCGCAGCTGGCCGCGTAGATGTTTAGCGGCCAGGAAGAGGAGTCGACCTGGAACCCCGTCGGGTCCCGGTGCCGTCTTCCTGCCCCGGAGCCGGTCCAGGGCAACGTCTAGTTCCCCCTCGGAGATGGAGTGAGGCTCCTCGTCCGTGGGAGTGTCGGGAACGGGTGGACCCATACTGGGGGGAGTGAAGTTTCCCGGATCCGGGAAGAGCCCGTCGATAACCGACCGGAGCACCTCGGGTTCGAGCGTTTCCGTGACCGTGGATGTGCAAGGCCGCAACGTGTTGCGGGCCCCACGGTACGGACGCCCCCAAGGGTCCCGATCGAGCGTCTCGAGGAGCTCGGCCCGAGCCCGGGCTTTCGCTTGCAGTATTGCAATCGAAAGGGCCTTTCTGGCCTCCCTAAACTCTCCCACGAGTCCATTTTCCGCGACGTAGTCCGGAGGACGGCGCGCCCTGCAGCGTTTGAGCCTGTGGCTGATGATGCGAACTGCCTTTCGCATCTCGCCCAGCTCCTCGGTCCACCAGTGGACCTGCTTGCACGGAGGCTGCCGCTTGGAGACGCGAGGCATCGCCGCGTCGCAAACCCTCGTCAGGGTCTTGCGCATGTGCTCTGCCTGCGACTCCAGGTTCTCGAATTCGACTGGGTAGGCCCAGCTTTCCGTGAGTGCCCACTCCTCGGCCTGCTCCGGATCGAGCTTGGTAAGGGCCCAACGCGGGAAGAGAGGGGGGCGATGAACAGGGCTCGGACCGGAGGAGGGGGTAAGCTCAAATCTGATGTACCGATGATCAGAGAGCGACTCCACCTCCTCCAGCACCCTCCATCCGACAACTCTGCGGGCGGCCGCATGAGTGGCGAATGACAGGTCGATGACCGATCCACCCCGCGCGCGCACGCAGGTCTGGACCGATCCCTGGTTCAATATGGTCAGGCCGGATTGAAGAGCCCATTCCTCAACCGTCCGGCCCCTAGGTTCCGTGAACGCATTTCCCCAGGAACAGTGTTTTGCGTTAAAGTCGCCCATCACGAAGATCGTTTTAGGCGACAATCTGTCTATGGCAGCCCTGATGGCGTCCAAGTGAAGCTCGAACTCCGCCAGGGGGCGGCTGCGCGAAAAGTAAACGCCTATGACGACGATACTCCCGCTCTCCGCTACCGCATAGCCCTTTCCTCTTTCGAGACATGTAAGCGGTGTGCCAGAACCGGCTCTGGCCACCACCGCTACCACGTCGTCGAGGTCGCCCACCCAATTGCCGCAAGGCGGCACGTAATAAGGTTCGCTTATTACGGCCAAGTTCGCTTGCCACTCCGCCATCGCCTGCAGGCACAAATCCTGAGCGGTGGGGGAGTGGTTTACGTTCGCCTGAAATAGTATTGTTACGGGCGTACTAGGCATTGGAGGTGTCCATTGCGCGTACTCCCGTAACACCCGTGCGTTGTTTCGTCCTCGGATGGACGAATTTGCCCTTCACGTAGGGAGGCTGGCAGAACCTCGCCAACGTGGGGTGGGCAGCGTTGAGTCCCCCCGCCGCACACGCCGCGCAGTGGGGGTTCCGGGCCGTGCAGTCCGGCATCTTGTGTCCGCTCTTACCGCAGCGGAGACACAAGTTAGTCCGGTCCGGGCACGTGTCCGGACAGGTCTGGGCGCCATGGCCGACGTTGTAACACCGGTAACAACGTATCGGTCTGGTTTCCAGTGCCTCTACCCTCGCCGAGGTGAAGCCTACCACGAGGTAGCCCATCTCGACGATGACTTTGGCAGCAGCGACGGGGCACATCACGTACGATGCGCCCAAACCGCCCGGTCCTGCACCGATGTGCTTCGTGCGCACGTCGTCGCGCCGGCAGTTGCCGGCGCGCGCGATCGCGTCACGCAGCCCATCGACCGTGACCGATTCGTCCAGCCCAGAGACGTAAAGCTCCCCACGCTTTACGGGGCGGACGACCTCGGCCATCCCTGCAAGGGCTCCGCGCAGAGCCTCGGCGACGCGGTCCGCCTTGACCGCGCTCTCGGGTCCCGGCTGGAACTCGAGAAGGCGCGCGTCCCTGACGGTCCGTACCACCTTCAGCCCCTCGCGGAGGCCCATGGCCGCGATGTCGACCACCGTCGAGGCTTTCGCGAAGACCTCGCGATAACCGACACCCTTCGCGGCCGCTGCCGGCAGCAGTTTGATGATAACTGCGGCCGACTTCGGCTCACGGAATACTACCGCAGGCTTCGCAGCCTGTTTCCGTTGTTGCTGCCCCCGCCCCGACGGCAGGGGAGCAGCTTGCGCCTGGGGGGGGGGAGGGGGCCCGTCGGCCCTCGCCCCCTTACCCTTTTTCCGCTTGACGACCGTCGTCCACGCCCCCCCCTCCGGGGCGGGGGCGGGGGCCACGGGCGCCGGCGGCGGCGCGACGTGCGCGATGCGAGCGCGGACGGCGGGCGCCGCGACGACCGATGCCGCGGCCGCGGGCGCCGTCCGTTGCCTAGGGGCCGGCCTAGGAGCCGACACCACAGGCACGGGTGCCGTGGCGGGGGCCGTTAATGCAACGGCAGCATCGCGTGCCGCTCTCCGCTGCATTTTCAGCCTCCACTTCACCCCCCCTCTATTCGTCTTTTTTTTAGGTGGGGAGTCCGTCACCCCGACAGCCGGGGTCGCCACCACCTCCATCGGAACCGGGGTACTTACTTCCCCCGCATTCCGCCGGACGGCGGCGGCACCCGTGGCCGCTTTCGGCCTAACGGCCACTTTTGGTGCCGGTTTGATTGCCGGCGCCTTGCCTCGGTCGGCCGCTAGCGGTGGACGGAGGGTCGGCGCGGCATTCAGCCGGTCCTCGATTCCGGCGAACCGGGCATCGAGTATGGGGGCAACAACGTCGATCACGGCCCGCACAAACGCGTCGTGATCGATGCCGCCGGGCCCCGTTGGAGCGGGTGTCGGCGCCACCCAGTTGGCGGCCGCCGGAGCTCGCTCCGTCCCGACGACGGGAGCCGGTGTCGGCCCTGCTACCGCAGCACGGGCCGGACGCGATTTTTTAACCGCAGCGGGTGCGGCGGGCGGTTCCGGTACCGCCGCCGCCTCCGCCGTGGCGGCTTGGGCCTTTCGCTTGACGGGTACGGGGGTCGGCGCCGCCATTACAGCAGGCGCCGGCTCCGCAACCGAAGCGGAGGCCTTTAGGGCCTTACGCATGTCTTCAAACTCCCTGCGGTAGGAGCGGTTTTCCTCCCGCAGCGAGCTTAACTCCATGCGTAGCCTGGCGTTCTCGTTACCGAGCTTCCAGGCCTCGGATTCTGGATTTCGCGTGACCAGTGTGTCGACGATGTCCGACACCCTGGACGCGGCCTCCTTCAGCCGGCGCACGTAAACCCCCTTCAAATTGCCCGACGTTTGGGCAATTTGAATTATCTCGGCGACCTGGGCGCACGCCGCTAGGCGGAGCTCCCCAGGGCCGAGAGCCGATATATTCCCGACGAGGGCGGCGCACTGGCTAGCCGCGGCCACTTTGGCGGCGGTTGCCTTGCGCGCCTTGCGCCCCTTTTCACCCCCCTCGGTGCGGAGGTAGGCCTCCGCACCCGCGAGAATGCTAGTAGTCGCCGCGGGTGCGCCCCCCGTGGGGCGCAGAGGCGAGCGCGCGCGCGCTGGGGAAGAAGCACCCGACGTGCCGTCCGAATCGGCGCCGCTGCTCTGGGACCGGTCCCAGAAGCGCGACCTCGATCCGGGAACGAGCATCGGGGCACACGAAATCGGCACCGTTGCCGTTGAAGACGTTGACGGCGCCGCCGAACCCGATGCCGAAGACGATAAGGCTGTAAACGAACATGACGACGTCGTCGTGCCCGCCGCCGCTGCCGCTGAAGACGAGGACGTGGACACCGCCGCAGCCGAAGACGCAGGCGCCGACATCGCAACAGCGGCTCCCATCCCATTAGGGAAGGAAGACGAGGGGGTCGCCGCTGCCGCGCCTACGAGGTCCCTATTCACGACCCCGGCCGAGGGCGCGAGTGAGGCTCGCGCGACAACCGGTGTCGTGGGACGGCTGCTCTCGACGTTGCAGCCCGAAAGGTTGCAAGTCGATGTCGTAGGCACAGGTGAAGCCCGTGCGCTATACGACACCGTCGTCGTAGGGCACCCATCCCCTGCCGTCGCTGAACCGGCCGCCGTGTATACCGGACTACAGGCAGGCGCTTCAGGGCGGGAATAACTATGGTCGCGAATCGCACCGTAGAGCGCGTGCTCCAGCGAGTCTGGGACGCTGCCGGACGGTGGGATGTGATCATGCTCTACGTAGGCGCCGCTCCCTTGCACGAGTGAGGCTCGCGCAGAGGTGGGTGGCGCCATGTAGGCATATTGAACTATGGTGCTTGCAGCGCTCACGGCCAGGCAAACGGCCGAGTTCGCTGCAAGCAGTACGTTCCTATCTATCTCCGGGTGTGCTGCGCTCCTGCGCGCGGCACGCCCGGATGGGGCCCTAGGCGCCATGGGAACCGGAGGCGGTCCCATCGCGCCGCACCTATCCTCATGCGTGGCGGCGGTGAGGTCTACCACCGCCGACGCATCCCCTACCGAGCCGGGCATATCGGCAGCCGTGAAAACGGCACTATCCGCATGCCCGTGACGCGGCCCGGCAACCGACCTGCTGCGACGGGCCGATGAAGAAGACGCCTTTTTCACCCGCGTCTCCCCGATCTCAGGCATTAACCAGCCATCCTTGGCCTTCGCGTGGTCCCGCTTTCGCGGGACACTCGAAGGCCTCGGGGCCTTCTGGGGGCCTGGGCCATCCATTACTGGAGGCCCGTTCCTTTGCCGAGACCAGTCGACGCGTGTGAATAACTATCGACACAAACGACCGTTATTGCGTAATGCGCTTAGACGCGCCGAAATAAACAAGCGAATAGAGCTTAACAACTCACCCCAGTCGAAAAACAACTGATTCGCGCCGGAATCAAACTAAATAACACTGTACACTATCACTACACAACTGTTGTCGCAATTTGTCGCTTTTTGAGAGCGAAAAAGCGTAAAAAATTGCAGTTTTCCGCAAAGAGCACGGGCATTTGCGACTGCTTCGCAATTATTACACTTATAAAGAACTGTAGTGGGTCTACGACAGGGCTTTCGGTGGAAGCCTGTAGGTGCCGTCGGGATATGCCGGTGGAAATAATACACCAGTCACTCTTACGGTTCACGTCGTTTATTGGAACGCTACTGAGTTGTATTTACAATGAACTAACCATTGGCTACATTAAAGCCGTAATCGGTATATCATTACACTGACTAACTTACACGCTTTGTTCAGACACTACTATACAGACTAACCCACTCTCTAGTTACTGATTATACACACTGACTAACACTTTTAATAAACTCCAGCTAATACCCTAACACACACTGACTTGTTTTGGCAGATCACTCACTACTTATACGAACAAATACATTAAAAAAACTAACATTTTGGGGCAGCTTCCCACGATTTCTCCGGCCTGGACCCAACCCTTCTGGGAAGATGCGACCCCTGTCCATAAACTAATAAATTGATACCTCACTAAATTAAAACAAAGCATACAGTTAAATTACACAACTATTTTCTAAAATACATACAATGGCAATGGCAGATGTCAGGATCATCTTTCTTTCACTCGAATGGTCTCACAAAGGGCGTTATTTTAAACTATTACCGAAATTCGTGCAAATGTAAAACAATGGCGGATATTACGGGGGACGTCATAAATTAATCCATATCCCAGCATCTGCATTGCCTTCGTGGGAAACAACTTTCTAAAAACTATCTACAAACTCTTTCGGCATCGTTAACAACACTCCTTGTATGTTTCTGCCTTATATGAAAATTGATTCTTAAGGAATAAACTCCAAAAACAATGACGAATGCACGAGGGGACTGGTGGCGCTACATATGTCGCAAGAGTGTATACAACTGGGGCACATATTCTATGTATACATACCGTTTTTGTCTTACAAATACATTTTTGGCAAAAATTTTAGTTTGGCCAACGAGTAGTGTCACTAAATGGCGTTAAATTCAAAATATATTAAACTGGCAACATTCAATATAATATGGAAAATCCGGTTTGGTATTTCTGTGTTTTTATCTTAATGTAATTAATTTTACGAGTAGGTATGTAAGTTTTTGGTAATCTATACTAATATTATAAAGAGGAAAAAATTGTATTTTCGTATGTTTGTAACTAGTAAAATCAAAAACTACTGGACCGATTTCCAAAATTGTATCCCTGATTAAGGCTATATAAATATTAGAGATACGTGCAGGAACGGAGAAAGAATACAATTTCCTGCGTTGGGGCGGCCTGTCGTAAGAGGCAACAAAACAACCCACAGCCAGGTGGTAGGGCATTTGCCCGACTGGATGGCTACCACCCCTGGTCTAGAGTATGCTGCCATAACAACCTTGAGTTGTGTTCCGGCATTAATGACCAGGTTCCAGTCTCCCTTAAGACAGCAACAGCGCATTTGTAGCACCTTTGGTGTTGCATATGTCCATAGGCGATGATAACCGCTTTCCATCAAGTGGGCCGTCTGCCTGTAAGCTGAACTCTTGAATAATATTACCCATCGATCTAAACAAAATGCTTTTCGCTGGAAACGTGTTCTACGATTTCGATGAAAGTTTATGTGTTTGATTGGGTCTCGGGGTGGTTTAGATAAACAATTAGACCCGGTAGGTGGCTCTTTGGATGGATTTTTGTTTTTAAGGCAGGACAACGTCTGCCGTGACCGCTAGTAACTTATAATTCAATAACACTTGAAGATATTATGAATTTGCCGCCATTTAGTCGTGCCATGATTCGCTGGTCAGCCCATAATTTGTGTCTTTAAATAATACGAAACATTTTCTACGGTAATATCTAACTTTAAATGCTGCTTAAGTTGTCTAAGACTTTTCTTCTTCTGTTTGTAATGTACGAAGATGATGTTGTAAGGAAAAGCAATGTATATTGGTTTGTTTGTTACAGAAAGCCTTCATAGAAGCGTACCAGTCGGTAAATGGCGAATACAAACGCCTCCGGACTGTGCCTGAGAAAGAGGATGGCAAGACTTGGGACATTGTCAGGAATGCTGCTCTCAAGGACTTGAAGGAGAAGGTATTACAAGTCTATTTTTAGCTAGACGTGTTGCTGGGGACTTTCTTACCGCTTCTTCTCCTTGAACAACAATCAAATGTTGCAAAACGGTGTTAACAGTGAAAAAAAAGATATTAATTGAATGTGTATTTAAGAGACTCTTAGCCGAAAGGTGGCTAAGCATTGCTTAGGGAGCGTATTATAAGTAAGGCTGAGAATATATAGTACACTAGCTATGCCCGCGACGCTGTCCGCGTGGAATTTGTTTTCAAAGCCCCCCCGATTTGGAAATATTTTTCATTGCTGTTCCGCTCCTATTGGTCTTAGCGTGATGATATATAGCCTATCGGCTATATTATTATAAATGGGCTATCCAACACTGAAAGAATTTTTCAAATCAGACCAGTAGTCCCTGAGATTAGCGCGTAGTATATTTGGCTACAACACTAATACTTACATTTTAAATATTGCGATATCTTTTGAATGAAACGTCCGAATTGAATAATTCAAAAAGTTCTAGAAAGGTGTTGAATTCGTCTTGAATATGGAGTAATTTATTTTGATAAGGATTAATACCAAGGTACAAAATAAAGAGTTTTTGAAAATAAAAGAAAACACTTATTGTGAGATAATTACAATAGTTAGACATATGATTACGCGATATTTTTTGTAGACAATTATATGTTCTGCAAATTGGTAGTACATTTTTTTGTTCTATAATTAATAGTTTTCACAGAGCACGCCATGTAAGGATGTTTTCGGGTCATTTTTTTACACCTTGGGTTACATTATGGGACTTTTAGTAAGGATCCCTAATTAAAAAAAAATGTAATATAGCCTATAGCCTTCCTCGATAAATGTACTATTCAACACTGAAAGAATTTATCAAATCGGACCGCGGTTCCTGAGATTAGCGCGTTTAAACAAACAAACTCTTCAGCTTTATAATATTAGTATAGATTTCAATTTTAACTTATATGTATGATCTACGATAACTGTTTCTGCAGTGGATCTTTTTTTTTAAATTATCACACCAACTTCTATAAGGCTAGGGTTCTAGTTTTATGGCCGTTTCTTATATTTTACTATTCATTCACTTGCCTTAGCATCGGTTGAATTTTGACATTACCTAGACAGCCCTTAGGGGCCATCCATAAATTAGGTCCACGTTAAGGGGGGCGAAATTGACGAAATGTGACCTTGTGTGACGAGGGGTGGAAGGTGTTCTACATTTTGTGAAGTCACATTTCAAAATGTAATATATTTAAGCTTTATAACACGAAATTTAAACTATTGACGAAAACCTTCAAAATATTTCCAACTCTATCTGTATAAGCATAGTGTTTAAATTATTAAAAAATAATTTACATACATACATAACTTCACGCCAGTTCCATTGCGGGGTAGGCACGAACAACAGAGCGCCATTTAGGCTTATTCTTACACACCTCACTTGCTTCTTTGACATTCATAGCTCTTGTCATTAAATACATTAAAAATAATTTAAATGGAAATAAAAGTAATCATGGAACTGCTGTTTTAATTTAATAATTTCTTGATCTAAAATTGCATAATATGTGATGTCACACTAGAGACGGAGCAGTCTCACGAGTGTGACCAGCTGTGACGAAGACGGGGGAGGAGTTAAAAAATCATGAAATTCTTGTGACGTAATTTGGGGATGGCCCTTTAGTTTGCATTGGGTTTTAGCGAATGTACTATTAATTTGTATATCTTGGATGTGCTTTTAGCAGGGATGGAATGTACACCGCTGATATAGAAAGAAGAGTGAATTTGGGGAATAGTGTGAATGGAGCGTTAGGTAAATAAACTTCTAGGCGCTAAGAACCTCAGCCAGAAGGCCCAGCTCGCCATACACAACGCGGTGCTGGTACCTACGCTCACGTATGGAAGAGAGAGCATGAAAGTAGAGTAAACGCGGTCGAGATGCGAGCACGGCGCAAAATCTGCGGAGTGACGCTCGCGGACCGCGTTCGTAATACCGAAGTAAGAGAGAGAGTTGCTCTGAAAGAGAGTGACGGGTTGAAGGTAAGGAAAGGAATGCTCCGGTGGTTCGGGCATGTGAAAAGAATGCATGATGAAAGAATGACTAAACAGATGTACAATGCAAAAGTGCTACGACACACCTTCCATGATCAAATTGATCGTGTACTAGCAGAAGGTGATGTCAGGAGCCTTAAGAACAGACGAGCGTGCATGACGAGAGCTATGAATGTCAAAGAAGCAAGTGAGGTGTGTAAGAATAAGCCTGAATGGCGCTCTGTTGTTCGTGCCTACCCCGCAAGGGAACTGGCGTGAAGTTATGTACTATTAATTTCTATCAGACGCTCTGATATTATTTGTTTAGTTTTAATTTTCAATTAATATGTTTGCGAATGTGTTTGTATTATCTACTGGCTAAATAGTTATCTGTCTGTCGTTAGGTTTCATCTTGTAATTACCACCCTTTTTTTAGTGTTAGCTCTAGTCGTGCGTCGGAACTGACATACAAAAGATTTTTTTTTGAACGAAGTTCCTTATCGCGCGTTGTGAAAGGGGGCTAGACGGAAAAAATTCTTACGAAAAGTTGTCACGACACTTTTTGCTATAGTAAGCTATTGTAAGCTGTGCGGCGTCGCATGTTTCTCTGTCTGTCTGTCTGTCTCTCTCTCTCAATTCCAATTACAATTCCTTCACTAATTAATCGAAAGGAACTTCGTTCCATCCGGGTGTCCCTTGACACCTCTCAAGTTTTTTTATATTATTAATTCTGTATGCATTAAGTTTTATTTTTATTACAGCACGCGGAAGCAAAACTTTTCAACGATAAAGACGAGCCAACAAAAGAACATTTGGAGATGCTTCTTTGGGCGTATTCGCCGGAAGCGGCGCGAGTCAAGAAATACGTCCCGGAAACAAAGGAAGAGAAACCAGAAAGAGAAAGAGAGAGAAGCGATAGGAAGCGAAGGAGTAGCGGCGGAGATGAGTCACCTAGTAAAAAGAAGAAAGAGTAATATTATTTATTTGGTGGTATTATGTAAAAGTGCGTATATTGAATTCATTAAAATATCTTCTTGGTATGTTTTTAATTTATTTCACCATCCCAATAAGTATTTCTGTGACAATGTTTAAATTAATAATTTCATAATAACATAGATTCCCCTCAGTTGTTAAGCCAATTCCGCTTAAGAGTCCCTTCGAAACCCCCTCGACAACCTATAACCCCCCTCTTTCCCCCATTAAGAACAACAGTACTAGGTACTAACACCCTTACCTCCAGAATGTGTAGAATTCTCAACAGTAGCAGTGATGTTACTGACATTCACTTTAACTCCAAAAATTCAATTTATAAAAAGATTTGTTTTGCCCAACAAAACACTAATTAGACATAGACTGACGGACAGACTAATTTTATTACCTTACATATTTTTGTTATATTTATTATTAGAGTTTAAGTAAATAACAGTGAAGAAATTAAACTGCAAGCTGTGTTCACCTATAAAAGTCTAGTAACTGATCAAATGTACAAAACTGTTGGTGATCTTTATTAAAATAAATACGGAGAAATTGTAAATTCAACCCACATTAAAGGATATAATCTATATTAAATTTGAATTGCGACTATTGCCTAGTAAAATATTCAAATTTTGGTTTACTAACTGATTTCACTTAGCGCCTCATAATGTTAAAACTGTTCATGCATATTTTCCAGAAATAATCCCATTTAATCAAATATATCTCTACACATTTGCGGCATTTGGGGTGGAAACTCTGGGTCCGTGCGGTCCTGACGCCCTACAAGTCTACCGTGACGTCACCAAACGTCTGGTAGACGCCACACGCGACCAGAAGGCTGGCGTCTATTTTGCTCAAAGATTAAGCGTTGCTATACAACGTGGTAACGCCGCCAGCCTTCTGGGAACGTTCCCGGCAAATGACAGTGGTTTGGGACCATTAACTTATTTTTAGGCGTTTTTCCCTTTTTTTATTTAGTTTTAGTTTTTATGTAGTTTGTAGTTTATTTTTAAGTTAATTTATTTTTAGTATTTAATTATATGTTTTAAGTTAGTTTTAGTTTGATATTATTTGATTTGTTATAATAATATTCCCAATATAATAATACCTTTACAAATATATATATCTATACACGGATTTACGTAATTTGAAAGTAGTCCGTCTTAAATATAGCATGTGTAATTTATTAAAATGTATGCTGGTAACCCACATTAATATTTTTTTTACATACCGCGTACACATTGGGCCAACAAAAGGCATTTAAAAGTTCAACCTACGATTGTTACCGTAAAATATCAAAGGAATCCATACCCGCTATAAATCCATACATTCAGTTGTTCGATGAAACGTATACATTAAAGAAACGAAGGCCAGTCAACCTTCTTCGTTGGTTTTTTTTTATTTTTTATTGCATGAGTTCAGCAGACAGGCAGACGGCCCACTTGATGAAAAGCGGTTACTATCGCCTATGGACATTTGCCACACTAAAGGTGCTACAAATGCGCTGCTGCTCTCTTAAGGGAGACTGGTGTTCACTAACTCAATATGTACCTGGCATTGGAAGAGCTTTCGTTGAACACGGCGGGAAATTGAATGGAAATGTTCTTTGCAGCTTTATTTTTAATATATAATACATTATTTGACAGGCTGTTGATTTTTTAAGTAAAAATTTCGTATTTGTGTTGAAAATATCAAATTTTTAACGGATAGCATTAGAACTTTGAATGCATCAATAGAATACCTTCAAATTAGAATTAGCTTCAAAGGGTTTGTTACCATGCCATTAGAATGCATTTAAAAAATATAAAATGGGCGAGCTGATTTTGTAAACATAGAGTACAATGAACTTTATTCATTTTATATAATATAATGACTGATATTGTTAAAATTATGAATTAAACTCGTGTCTATAAGTGCCCATTGCACATTTTAACCGGTATCTGATTTTTAAAAACATGTAGTAACTTAGAAATCTCCCTTACTATAAACGGACATGAAGTGCCGCTCATATAGGAAAATTAAGTGATTTAACAATTGATAAGTGCTGAATTATGTGTTCATAAGTGTTAAAAAGTGATATCAGCAGTGTTTTGATATATATTAGTTCTTAAATTTTGTTTTTAGTGAATAAATTAGTGGTAAGTAAGAACTTACTGTCTTTTCAATGTACAGCTTATTCGCTTTCATATCTCTTGCGTTATAATAAATAGTTCTTGAGATAATTAGCTCTAATATACAGAAGACACGAGTGAGGTGATTATGAATTATTTACGTACCATCAGATTCCTATTTGTAATTGCATATACTCAAAATGAGCACAATTTTTGAAAATCTTAATTTAAATAGAATCTTCTTTGTAACAAATTAATAAAAAAGTGTTATTCTGATGTATAAGCTGTAATACTATTGAGTTTCATCAAAATTTGGTCATTAGTTGATGTATGAAAGTACACAAGCATTCTTTCTTTTTGTGTAAGCAAAACTTTATTTACACAAACATCCTAACAAACTTTCTTATTGATAGAAGTATAGTATAATGTTGATATGATTATACTTAAAGACTAGCTGTGCCTGCGACGTCGTCCTCGTATAATTTGCTTTCAAAACCCTCTGATTTTGAAACATTCTTCATTGGTGCTCCGCTCCTATTGGTCTTAGCGTGATGATATATATCCTATAGCCTTCCTCGATAAATGGGCTATCCAACACTGAAAGAATTTTTCAAATCAGACCAGTAGTTGCTAAGATTAGCGCGTTCAATAAAACAATATTAGTATATTTGGCTACAACACTAATACTTATATTTTAAATATTGCGATATCTTTTGAATGAAACGTCCGAATTGAATAATTCAAAAAGTTCTAGAAAGGTATTGAATTCGTCTTGAATATGGAGTAATTTATTTTGATAAGGATTAATACCAAGGTATAAATATAGAGTTTGAACTGACAGCATTTTAATTATTTAAAAAAATAAAAGAAAACACTTATTGTGAGATAACTACAATAGTTAGACATATGGTTACATGATATTTTTTGTAGACAATTATATGTTCTGCAAAATGGTAGTACATTGTTTTGTTCTATAATCAATAGTGTTCACAGCGCAGGCCGTGTAAGGATTTTTTCGGGTCATTTTTTTACACCTTGGGTTACATTATTGGACTTTTAGCAAGGATCCCAAATTTTTTTGAAAATATAATATAGCCTATATCCTTCCTCGATAAGTATACAATTCAACACTGAAAGAATTTTTGAAATCGGACCAGCGGTTCCTGAGTTTAGCGCGTTTAGACAAACAAAGTCTTCAGCTTTATAATATTAGTATAGATGCAATATAGCTTTTCTTGAGTAAAATCATAGATTATTTCTATAAACATGCAGTCTTTCGTTAGAGAATGGTAGCACTTTTGCTGTTGCAAATGTCCAAAGGCGATGATTACCGCTTTCCAACAGGTGGGCCCTCTGCCTGTCTCCTGAACTCATGAAATAAAAAAATATATAGATAGACAGCTAACACTTTATTGCCCACCAAAGTAATCAATTGTGAAAAATGCATAATTACAATATTTCTTAGTAAAATATGTCAGAGTGAACACTCCGAACGCAACCGGGATTTAACACTCAGATGATGATGACGACGATGACGATTATCTTGTACTTTGGCTTAGTTTTTGTTTTTTTATTAAGTTGTATGAGTTCAGCAGACAGGCAGACGGCAAGCGGTTACTATTACCTATGGACATATGAAACATCAGAGGTGCTACCAAATGCTTCCACTCTGTAAAGAGGGTCTGGAACCTGGCCACTATTGCTGGAACACAACTCAAGGTTGTTTTGGTAGCACACTCTAGACCAGGGCGGTAGCTATCCATAAGAGCAAATACCTTACCAGGGGGGTTGTTTTAAAACCTTTTTTTTTTTAATCGGCAGACAAACACACACATTGTATATCCCCAAATTAATCAAGTTACGCTTGTGTTATGTGAAACATACAACGGACTACTCTGGGGCCGATCCCAGACACCCAGACCATAGTAAATAACGGAGAAAATACGTTTCCGAAATTTACTATACCAGGAATCGAACCCGGAACCTCTGTGTTGCAGTGAGGTACGCCGATAAAGGCTTAGCCCACTCAACCACAGAGGCCGTCAAACCTTGAAAGACACCGCCTGGTCTAAAGAAATTGTATTCTATCTCCAAGGATAAAAATGTTATTAATATAATTCAGCTTCACTCCTGCCTTAGGCCTCATGGTTATTTTTTTATACATACATACATAACTTCACGCCAGTTCCCTTGCGGGGAAGGCACGAACAACAGAGCACCATTTAGGCTTATTCTTACAGACCTTACTTGCTTCTTTGACATTCATAACTCTTGTCATGCACGCTCGTCTGTTCTTAAGGCTCCTGACATCACCTTCTGCTAGTACACGATCAATTTGATCATGGAAGGTGTGTCGTGACCTTCCACGACTTCTGCATCCATCCACTATTGCATTGTATATCTGTTTAGTCATTCTTTCCACATGCCCGAACCACCGGAGCATTCCTTTCCTTACCTTCACCTCGACACTCTTTCAGAGCAACTCTCTGTCTTACTTCGGTATTACGAACGCGGTCCGCGAGCGTCACTTTTTTTTATAACCACACAAAATTCACTTTGCATCTCAAATAATAACTAATAGCGTCTCATATCTGTATCACACTACGTCCATTGTATTTTCCATTATATTGCTTATATTATTATCTCCAGGTAACTGCGTTGTCAATGATGACTAGCATGCAGGTGAAGAGGCATAGCTTGGAAGCGGGCAGCGAAGCCAGCTACTGTAAGTAATAACCAGTTCACAATCCAGTCTTCCGGGAAATTCTATAAGGTGCTTTGGGGTAATTGAGGCATATTTTTCAATGATTTGATTTAATGCCTAGATTTTTTTTTTTTTTAAATAATTCTAAGTCTAATTGTATGAAGTACATACAGCTGTCACCAGTTTATAAATAAACAATTATGGCCTGATGCATTATTACAAAATTCTATTAGACTATTTTTAGGTATTTTTCGTGCCTACCCCGCAAGGGAACTGGCGTGAAGTTATGTATGTATGTATGTATTTTTAGGTATTAAAATTATATTGCAGGAGTTCAGCAGACAGGCAGGCGGCGCACTTGATGGAAAGCGGTTACCATCGCCTATGGACATTTGCAGCAACAAAGGTGCTACAAATGCGCTGCTGCTCTTTTAAGGGAGACTGGAATCTGGTCACTAAAGCCGGAACACAACTCAAGGTTGTTATGGCGATATACTTTAGAGCAGGGGTGGTCGCCATGCAGTCGGGCAAATGCCCTACCACCTGGCTGTGGGTTGTTAAGTCGCCTCTTACGACAGGCCGCCTCAATGCAGGAAATTGTATTCTTTCTCCGTTCCTGCACGGTTTTTTTTTTATATTTATTTATTCGGGATTCACGTAAAAACTACCGGGCCGATTTCGATGCGGTTTTGGCTGATTGACAGCAAATTCTTAGACTTTAAATCTGCGCTTCGTTTTATCCTGGGAGTCTCGTGCGAATTTTTCAGGGAGTTATTTAAAATGGCCAGATTCTCGGGTGCATAAAAATTGGCTTATACGGACACAGGTTACACTAAAACGACAACTTATATTCTTTTTTAAATGCTGCGGTACTTCGTATTAGAGAATCTGGACTCTCTTCAAATAAACATAGTTTTAATATAAGAACAACATTTATTCTAGCTGCTAGTATTTTTCCAAAATCACACACGCCGCGAAGTAGTAGTAGTAGTTGTATTCACAAACTTCTATGGATACTACGTATGTTGTATTCGTCACAAAGGCAGGCAAAGGAATCTAGTCCATACAGCCAATTCTGATGTTTAAGTCTTCGTATAATAGTCGCGCAGTTGTATTGTAGGCTACAACTAACGCCATTCAACGGAGTTCTTGTGAAAACTCAAAAGGCCACTTTTGACTATACAGTTCACATTTCTCACAAAACACGTAATTACTACTCAAAAACTATCAATATCCTACAACTATTGTTCATTTTAGAGTAATTTTACACACTTTTAGAAAATAAAACTGCACAGCACAACGTCTCCTTTCAGTTCCCGCCAAAAAAAACCACGCCGCGAAGTTGTTGACAGTATGTCATTCATTCTTTTTGACACTTGACACTTCAGTGAAAACGTTTTGGATACAATGTACTTTTATCCAAAATATATAAAGTCCCTTTTTAATAACTATAATATTTTGTTAATTTCTAACATTCGTGTCCCGGAAAACCTGCGGGAATTTCGAATCAAGCGTTCACGAAGTCGTGGATATATCTTAGTAAGCTATAAAACCAGTAAGCCAACTGAATGTATAGTGCATAATAGCAACCGACTACAAGAGTATAACTGATTTCCAGGTGAGAGGGAGACCTGGGATGACTGGGGCAGCAGGTCCTCCCTTAGTCAAGTGGAAGAGGTGAGTGCATTTCAATGATTAGCATTTTGTTTTTAAATTACGTACACCAACATAGCACCCGCTTAAGTGTTTTTTTTTTATTGTAAAACTGGCAAACAGGCAAGTGGCCCACCTGAAGGAACCATCACCTGTAGACGTTTGCAACATCAGGGACGATGCCATCGCATTACCCAGTCTTTAGGACGGATAGACGGGATTGGATTGGGGGTTGGGATAGATTGCGTTCCTAGGGGTCCCAGCATATGGGGAGCCCAGGATCAAACCCCTGTTGAGGAAGTGAGTTTTCCTCTCCCGGGACATTCTCAAGCACTGATGCGCTAGGATCAGCGTGGGAGTAACTACGTTCTAAGTCTCACGTTTTTCCTACCAGGAGTGCGGGGCACATGGGAGGAAGGTGGTTTTAGTGGGGTATTTTGACAGATGCGGAAGCGCAGCGCCATAGACATAGTTTCTTCCGTTCCGTTTCTGTGTCTCGTTCGCGCAAGTGTTGTGGCGGATAGGACAGAAAAGGAAAGGACACTGGGAGTATATTAGTCCATTTTTTTTCTTTTCGCGGTGTATATGGCGCCAATTTTGTTTAAAACGAGTAATTTCACAACACTCGTGACGACGATGCAGCACTGATGCACTGGTTGGCGAGACAATTGCGAGTATTTTACACAAAATACGAAACGAGTCTCTTATGAGGTGGATTTAACAACGAACGACTTCCGACATATGCAATTTCTACCCTCACTGGCTCACGCGTCAAATAAAAATATATACTAATCTAATTCAAACAAAATTACATACATACATACATACATAACTTCACGCCAGTTCCCTCGCGGGGTAGGCACGAACAACAGAGTGCCATTTAGGCTTATTCTTACACACCTCACTTGCCTCTTTGACATTCATAACTCTTGTCATGCAAGCTCGTCTGTTCTTAAGGCTCCTAACATCACCTTCTGCTAGTACACGATCAATTTGATCATGATCAAACAAAATTGTCTCTAATTTATCAAATACAAAGTGAACTTGAACTGTTTAATGTTATTTTATGCTAATTTATATTAAACTAGTAATAAAGGAAACGGTTTGTACAGACCCGGTAGTGTACGACAGGTATTTCCCCCTGCTACAAAAAAAAAGGATTGCGATTTGCTCCTTCTCCCATGTTCAAGTGGGTCCCGGGATGGTTTAGATTCAAATATGAACCAGGTAGATGGCGCTGCAATCGGGTTCCAGGATCTAGGTGAATTATTTTTGTGTGTGTTCAAGTGGGTCCCGGGATGGTTTAGATTCAAATATGAACCAGGTAGATGGCGCTGCAATCGGGTTCCAGGATCTAGGTGAATTATTTTTGTGTGTGTTCAAGTGGGTCCCGGGATGGTTTAGATTCAAATATGAACCAGGTAGATGGCGCTGCAATCGGGTTCCAGGATCTAGGTGAATTATTTTTGTGTGTGTTCAAGTGGGTCCCGGGATGGTTTAGATTCAAATATGAACCAGGTAGATGGCGCTGCAATCGGGTTCCAGGATCTAGGTGAATTATTTTTGTGTGTGTTCAAGTGGGTCCCGGGATGGTTTAGATTCAAATATGAACCAGGTAGATGGCGCTGCAATCGGGTTCCAGGATTTAGGTGAAATTATTTTTGTGTGTGTTCAAGTGGGTCCCGGGATGGTTTAGATTCAAAATTGATCCAGGTAGATGACGCTGAAATCGGGTTCCAAGATTTAGGTGAAAGCATTTTTGTGTGTGTTCAAGTGGGTCCCGGGATGGTTTAGATTCAAAATTGATCCAGGTAGATGACGCTGAAATCGGGTTCCAAGATTTAGGTGAAAGCATTTTTGTGTGTGTTCAAGTGGGTCCCGGGATGGTTTAGATTCAAAATTGATCCAGGTAGATGATTATTTTTGTG
Source organism: Dendrolimus kikuchii (assembly GCA_019925095.2). Lineage (NCBI taxonomy): Eukaryota > Metazoa > Arthropoda > Insecta > Lepidoptera > Lasiocampidae > Dendrolimus > Dendrolimus kikuchii. The sequence continues at coordinate 39,165,807 of CM034387.1, forward strand.
TGTGTTCAAGTGGGTCCCGGGATGGTTTAGATTCAAATTGAACCAGGTAAGATTTAGGTGAAAGCATTTTTGTGTGTGTTCAAGTGGGTCCCACGATGTTTTAGATTCAAATTTGAATCAGGTAGATGGCGCTGCTATCGGGTTCCAAGGTTTGGTGAAATTATTTTTGTGTGTGTTCCAAGTGGGTCCCAGGATGGTTTAGATTCAAATTTGTACCGGGTAGATGGCGCTGCTATCGGGTTCCAGGATTTTAGATTCAAATGTGTGTGTTCAGGTAGATGGCGCAAATATGAACCAGGGGTTCCAATCGGGTTTGGTGAAATTATTTTTGTGCGTGTTCAAGTGGGTCCCGGGATGGTTTAAATTCAAATTTGAACCAGGTAGATCGCGCTGCAATCGGGTTCCAGGATTTAGTTGAATTATTTTTGTGTGTGTTCAAGTGGGTCCCGGGATGGTTTAAATTCAAATTTGAACCAGGTAGATCGCGCTGCAATCGGGTTCCAGGATTTAGTTGAATTATTTTTGTGTGTGTTCAAGTGGGTCCCGGGATGGTTTAGATTAAGAACAGACGAGCGTGCATGACAAGAGTTATGAATGTCAAAGAGGCAAGTGAGGTGTGTAAGAATAAGCCTAAATGGCACTTCATTGTTCGTGCCTACCCCGCAAGGGAACTGGCGTGAAGTTATGTATGTATGTATGTATGTAATAATTAGTCCCGGTCGATGGCGCTGGAATCGGGTTCTAGATTTTTATTTTTTAAGAGCAGGACAACGCCTGCCGGGTACAGCTAGTATAAAATATTTATAAGCCTTGTTGAAATATAAAATACAAAATACATTATTTTTATTTACAATACAAATGACAAAATACAGTTATGTGTTAAGTTATGTAATAAATAGGACTAATCCAGCCAAGCCTATTAATCAGTAAAAGAAGAATTCCATGGCTGTCGTCGTCTGATATCGTAGACGTGCATGTGGAATGGATTTAATCATCCATCCTTATATTTCTCCTAATAAAATTAATTATTACACAGAAGTTTTGTGAAAATAACCAAGGATTCCCAAACTATTTGTGGGCAAGAGACCCCCTTTTCCGAAATGAAGTGATAACCTCAGACCCCCATAGCCAAACTACTTTAAAAATCCATATCTCTACTTTTTTTTCGTATTGATACAAAATACTTACCACTTCAAAAACTTTGTAGTTGGTTAAGCGAGTAAACTTGACATCATTTTCTCATCAAAATTTAACAAAATAAATAGACGTCAGATTCAGTAAATATCAACTAATAAAAATTACGTAAAAATACTTGAGTAGGAAATTATCTTTGACAGAAACACATTTGTATACGTAGCGCAACTTATACAGCATCTTGAAAGTTACAAATAAGAACTTGTGTTAATTAATAGGGGTTGATTTTTAGATTTCGTCGACCCCAAAATCAGTTTTCGTTTATGTCGACCCCCTTTTCTTTTTGACGAGGAGAAATCCTATTTGCGAAGACCGCGCCCTTCGGGGGACGGCGGCGCGATACTGTGGGACTCGCCGGCCTGACGGGCTGCCGGAATACCCACTAAACCCCCCCAACGGTGTTCCTCCTATCGCCGTTTTGCCGGGGCCGCGGTATACAGCGTGAGCCTTACTCCGCGACCCCGACTGGCGCTGGCCGCCTCTATTACGGGGGCAGCCTCTTCTTGGCCGGGGATATAATGTCCCCAGTATCTCCCGTTCCTTTTTACGGGAAAGAGGGGGTCGCGCGGAACACTAACGCGCCCCCTCGTGGCTTGCGTGCGGGTGGAGGCCGGCAAGTTTTGTCGAAAACTGGGAAACCGATTGCGACCCCACAGGTTCGATATCGACCACTTTGAGAATCCCTGAAAATAACAAGATAAATGAAAGAATTTTTATTGTCACCAAAAATGTAACAAATTTTGCCTTAAAATTAAGACTAGATACTAACACCTAGACTAGGCCAAGCCTGTATCCTAGGTGTTAGTTAGATATCATCATCCGAGCGTTAATTCCCGGTTGCGTTCGGAGCGTTCACTCCGACGCCCAGGGTCCGCTTTCCTACTTTTTCTACTCCACTTCGCGCGGTCTTCGGCATCCCCCGTTTTGAGACCATCGGTACGCATGTCATCCTTCACAACGTCAAGCCAACATTTCTTGGGCCTTCCCCTTCGACCGGGACCTGGTGGAGGCGGCATGGCTAGACATTGGTTCCCCACATGATTAGCCGGTCTCCGTAAAACGTGGCCGTACCAACGTAAGCGACACTCTTGCAGTTTGTCTGCTATGTAACGGACATGAAGACTGCCGCGGGTGCGGGAGTTCCTGACCCGGTCTTTCCGCGTCACTCCACACATCGATCGCAGCATATTCATCGCAGTTCTTGCTTGTGGCGCTCAAGTACAGGCCACGCTTCACTGCCATACAAAAGGACAGGTTTAATGATGCATTTATAGACCTATCCTTTTAATTTAACCGGCATTTTGGGGTCACAAATGACACCTGTTCTATATCTCACTATAAAGGAACGGCCCATTATTAACGCATATATTTACTTACAGAACCAAGAAATACGTGGTTCCGACTCGCACACGCTCTGTCATTAATTCCGTGACGTGTATTATGTCAAACGTGCATCCTTACCGACGTCACAGTGACATAATTGCGGCGTCCTTTTATAGAACGCGGAAACGCGCCGTATGCGTCGGTCGGGGACCGGCCGCGTTTTGTGCAGCTTTAATTTGGTCACATTATGGGCCGCTTGCATAAGGTTGCTTAAAATTTATTAAAGAAACACAAAACGTATTTACATACATACATACATAACTTCACGCCAGTTCCCTTGCGGGGTAGGCACGAACAACAGAGCGCCATTTAGGCCCATTCTTACACACCTCACTTGCTTCTTTGACATTCATAGCTCTTGTCATGCACGCTCGTCTGTTCTTAAGGCTCCTGACATCACCCTCCTCTAGTACACGATCAATTTGAAAACGTATTTACATACATACATACATACATAACTTCACGCCAGTTCCCTTGCGGGGTAGGCACGAACAACAGAGTGCCATTTAGGCTTATTCTTACACACCTCACTTGCTTCTTTGACATTCATAGCTCTTGTCATGCACGCTCGTCTGTTCTTAAGGCTCCTGACATCACCTTCTGCTAGTACACGATCAATTTGATCATGGACGGTGTGTCGTGGCCTTCCACGACTTCGTAAAACGTATTTAACACCCTTAAATACAATTACCGCCTTGCACAACGCAAAATTTGCCGCTAAATATGTTTAAAGAACTGTCAATACGTTCTGCGTAAAACGTATTTAGGCAGTTTAATATGATTAACTAATTTTATTTAAAGGCGATAGTTATGCAAGCGGACCTAAAAGTATTGTTGGATAGATCGAGTTGTATCACGTGCGTCGGTGTATGGTATGATATTATTGTGTGTGTGTGGGGGGGGGGGGGGATAGGGGGATACGGGTTGTAATGAGCCTTCCACATTTTCCAGACGTTCATCCAATCTCAGGCGCAGGGGCTGATTTAGAAATATGACGCCTTTTTTTTTTAATGCAGGAGTTCAGCAGACAGGCAGACGGCCCACTTGATGGAAAGCGGTTACCATCGCCTATGGACATTTGCAACACCAAAGGTGCTACAAATGCGCTGCTGCTCTCTTAAAGGAGACTGGTTTTATGAAAAATTTTCCATTACGTTCCATATGTACACCGATTACGCTGAGATTTATGATTCAATTTACGTGATTCTTATTTAGTTTGATGCGGAATAGTTGCCATTTAGTCCACTAAAAATTTAATATAGTTTGACAGAGTAGTTTTCATTTTACGAACATTTTTTTGTTCCCGATTCTTGGGACCTATACTTTTTAAGGAGCGCGGCAACAGAATTACATTTTGAAGAATTAATGGAGTTGTAGCAAACAATGCATACTCAATGCAGGTACATCGCTTAACATCATTGATCTCCGGCCACCCATCCGTATTTACGTCAGCGCCGACCGCCGCTTGACCTTCAGATCTCCCCCGTCCCTGCGAATGCGTGCGTGCGTGCATGCGGCATGCATGTATCAATTGAATATGCGGAAGTGATGTTTTTTAGTGTCTTAAGTGTCCATTTTTGATCTGAGGTTATTCGTGGCCATACGGACGCCATATTGCTGCCTACATTGCAGGGCTGCCGAAATTCGTAAGCTATCACGGCTGAGTATTCCATTTTTTTTTCATCCGTGCAGGAACGGAGAAAGAATACAATTTCCTGCGTTGGGGCGGCCTGTCGTAAGAGGCGGCGAAACAACCCACAGCCAGGTGGTAGGGTATTTACTCGACTGGAGAGTATGCCGCTATGACAACCTTGTGTTGTGTTCCGGCATTAATGACCAGGTTCCAGTCTCCCTTAAGAGAGCAGCAGCGCATTTGTAGCACCTTTGGTGTTGCAAATGTCCCTAGGCGATGGTAACCGCTTTCCATCAAGTGGGCCGTCTGCCTGTCTGTTGAACTGCAGCAATAAAAAAAAAATGTGTTTTGTACGCGCGTGTGTGTATATGACATTGTCACCGGGTCGCTGCAGCGCCGCCAAACTGTAGACTATGTGGGACCGCCGCCGCACTTTTACTGTCGCTGTAACTCCAATCGTACAACGGAGCGAATAAAACACACATTTTTTATTAATTCTAAGATGGAACAAATTCAGGAAAATGAAAAAAAAACATCAAAATTGTTTGAGTAGTTTCGGAGTTCATCGCGGACAAACGCTGTGACACGGAATTTTAATATACTGTGTAAACTCTATATAACGACACCGACGGGACTGTGCAATTCATGGCGTTATAGAGAGTTGTCGTTAAATGGAGAGAAGTCTGTTATTTTTGTCCGACGTCTTTTGCTGCACCAGCAAAACAAGTTTATTTTTAGGACATATACAACAAACACATTAAAAGTAAAAATTAAATACAATAAAAAAGAGAAAACAACCACAAAGTATCTGATAATATACATATTAAGTCCTAAAAATTGGATCAAGCTCAGCAAAAATGTCGATCTGTTAGACCAACGCTGATCTTCCGCTTGACCCTAGAGCGACGTCACGGCAAACTATATATTATATTATTAATAAATAATTATATTATAGTTGTAATAAAGACAAATATTAATACTGAGTTATAACTGTGTGTGTGAACTCATATAATATATATAATAATGTATAATAATTATACTGATATCAATAAATTTACAAATATTTATAAGATAAAATCAATCATATACAACACATAAACATATAATAAATTTAATGATATTATACACAACATATTATTCGATAGACAAAGTAAATAAATAAAAAAACAGCCTTAAAGCAATACCAGAATTATAAAATGCTGGTGTCGTGTCTTTGGCCCGCCTGTGATTTTTGGTGGTCAACAAGAAACTTCTTGAGTGTGACCCTAAACCCTTGAACTGACTGCAGGTTCCTTATTGGTGGGGGAATGTTGTTCCAACATTTTGAAGAAGCATATTTAAAGCTACCTTTGAAAGTACAGGTACGAAGGTAATCTGTGCTTGATTATTCCAAATGGAGACAAGCTATATATAAATTGCGGCAATGAGTCATCTTTAATATTGAGTGTATATTAAGATAAGGGGTTACATGACCTCTCAATGGAATATCGAAGCAGAATCTGGCACAAGCATTCTGAACAGGCTGAGTTATCTTAGTTTCTTGGTACTAGATAGAAGACGAGGACCAAAAACAACATTGAATAATTCAAACGCGATAGTACTTAGGATTCTGCTAATTGAATACGCAAAATCTGCGGAGTGACGCTCGCGGACCGCGTTCGTAATACCGAAGTAAGAAAGAGAGTGTCGGGGTGAAGGTAAGGAAAGGAATGCTCCGGTGGTTCGGGCATGTGGAAAGAATGCATGATGAAAGAATGACTAAACAGATATACAATGCAAAAGTGGATGGATGCAGAAGTCGTGGAAGGCCACGACACACCTTCCATGATCAAATTGATCGTGTAGTAGCAGAAGGTGATGTCAGGAGCCTTAAGAACAGACGAGCTTGCATGACAAGAGTTATGAATGTCAAAGAGGCAAGTGAGGTGTGTAAGAATAAGCCTAAATGGCACTCTGTTGTTCGTGCCTACCCCGCAAGGGAACTGGCGTGAAGTTATGTATGTATGTATGATTTCTGTCTAATAGCTAATTGCTGTAGGCATAATTTTCCGTAGAAGATCATTTTGGTAACTCTCACATCAGATTTTTGCACTCAAATACGCTGTTTAATGATGTTTAAATATGTTGATTCCAACAAGATCGTCGCACACAGTTTGACCGATGATTAACAGTTAATGTTTTTAAATGAAACATCTTTAGAATCATTGTGATTTGAAACTCGATAAAGCGAAACAGCGACACTAAATAGAGATAAACACATAAATCTACAGGACTAAGCCTGCGAGAGAATGAGATAGAATACATTATATTGAATAATTTAAACACCATGCTCATACCATTTTCGTTAATACTTCAAATTTGTGTTTTAAAGTTTAAATATGTTATAACGATATAATATATGAATTGTGACGTCATGAAATTTATAATCGCTCTCACCCCTAGACACATTTTTTTTGTACACAATTTTTTGTAACGTTTATAAATTTGATAACTCCTACAAACTTAAACAATGTTAAAATTAATTTGAGGGCAAATTTAATCCATTTTTGTTATAAGTTTTTTTTAAAACAATATATATATATATATATATATATATACATATTAATAATAATAATAATCGGCAGACAAACACACACATTATATATCCCCAAATTAAGCAAGTTACGCTTGTGTTATGGGTAATATACAACGGACTACTCTGGGGCCGATCCCAGACACCCAGACCATAGTAAATAACGGAGAAAATACGTTTCCGAAATTTACTATACCAGGAATCGAACCCGGAGCCTCTGCGGTGAAGTGAGGTTGGCCGGCAAAGGCTTAGCCCGCTCAACCACAGAGGCCGTCAAAATTTGTTCATTAATTAAAATAGTGTATAGTTAAGAGTGATAAAAACATTGAGGTGATGAAAATATGAGATTCATTCGAGAAGATACTCGTGGTAGGGCATTCAAAGACCTAGTGACATTTTAAGATAATGTTGCTAGGTTTATAAATTTATCCGAAATTCGAGACATTATTAGCAGCCGCTGTTGTCGTTAACTAATGTATCCTTAGGTGTGGGACATAATCCTTCATTCACATTATGATCACTTCCACAGCAGCAAACAGGAAAGTGGCGAGGAAAGTAGACAGAGTGAGTGTACATGTTCAACAGATGTTCTGTTTACATACTCACACTGCCCATTTCTCTCGTCACATTCCTACCGTGATATTGGACATAATGTAAATGAGGCATAAGCCTACCCGAATTTGGGCCGTCTTCTATTTCACCATCCAGCATTTATAGGTAACATTAATTGTGCGCCGTGTCTAACTAAAACATCAAGACTTCAAATAATGGATAAAAATCATAATAATAAATATATTAAGTACATTTTATATTTTAACAATACCTCTTTGTTTCTTTTCTATAAATGAAACAATAATATGATTGTGTACTATAAAAATAATTAGATTGACCTAGAAAAAATTACAGATACTTAGCTCTTTCAATGTGCTGAATCCGAATCTGGGGGCAGTTTGGTCCATACACCCTTAAAATTTTGAAGGTGTATGGACATCTACAGACCACTTTTTTAGGGCCAGTGTTATTATAATCTATATAAATATCATTTATATGACGCATTAACTTATCTAAACGTCCATAGGCGGTGGTAACCACTCGCCATCAAGTGAGCAGTTTGCCGCTTTGCTGAACTCATGCAATAAAAAAATCTAAGAAGACACGTAATATGTCTGCCGAATATTATTAAAAAAATTAATTGATGGGATGACGCTGATTCCCTGGAAGATGGGCCGCCCCTTAGTGTGGGATGCTACTTACATTAACACTGACGGCGTCCCATCTTTCAGGTACAAGGTCGTCTATTTTGCTCAAGGATTAAGCGTTGCTATACAACGTGGCAACGCCGCCAGCCTTTTGGGAACGTTCCCGGTAAGTGACATTGGTTTGGAACCAATAACTTATCTTTAGGTATTTTTCCCTTTTTTATTTAGTTTTAGTTCTTATATAGTATAGCTTCTAGTTTATTTTTAAGTTTGTATTTATTGTAGTTGTATGTATTTTTCTTTAGGAATTTATCAGACAAACAATGAAATATATAAATTTATTTAGTAGAAAGTAACCGACAAACTGCGCTGCAGTTTGGCAATGTAATTGTTATTATAATCTTGTAACTTTTTATTGAAAATAAATAAGTTATTTTACAATGTGATCGTCTATTTTCTGTGCGTTTTGCTGCGGGTTTATTGTGCATTATGATTTCGCAGTTGGTTCGGTGATTGGTGTTTTATTTTTTGTTGTTTAATAACGGATTAAGCTCTGTGGTCTTTTGAGGTATGTTCTTTTTTCAAATCAAACCAACGTTTTTGAAGTCAGTTACAGACATTATTAATCTGCGTGAAATATTTTTTATTCTCAATTTTTTTTTTTAATATGTAATATTTTAATAGAATGCTTAAATGCTTAATATATTTTCTTTTATATAAATAAACATAGGTTATGTACTAAGATAAATTAGTACAAAGATTTTGCTACAAGTTGAAGTAGTTCATAATAGCAATTGTTACGATATTTCCTCTTAATTTATTTTCAAAAACAACACATTGTCTATGCCTAAGTTAAGTAAGTTACGCTTGTGTTATGGGTTACATATACAGGAAAGTTTGGTTACGGAACGTACCACGTCAGGATCGAACCCGGAGCCTCTGTGTTCCAGTCAGCTTGATAGGCAAAGCCTATAGCGGTAGGGTATTTACCCGATTGGATGACGACCACCCCTGGTCTAGAGTATGCCGCCATAACAACCTTGTGTTGTGTTCCGGCTTTTGTGACCGGGTTCCAGTCTGCCTTAAGAGAGCAGCAGCGCATATGTAGCACCTATCTATAAAGTGGGCCGTCTGCCTGTGAACTCCTGCAATAAAAAAAAACCGGATTTGTCATAAGGCTGCTGTATACGGCGGTAGCAACGGACCTTTACCTCTGTTGACGAACACTCATCTGTTCTTAAGGCTCCTGACATCACCTTCTGCTAGTACACGATCACTAAAACGATTAGGGAAGAATTATATTAGACCGGTCCGTGTCCGGGCCGGGGCGGGGCCGGAGCGGAGCCACTCCGTGCTGCACGTTTATATTACACCGGGTGCTAAACGGGCGATAAGTCGCCACGGCCATGATAATGAATTAAATGTAGCAATCATTTCCATGCTTGGCCCGTACGCAGCACGGAAGAGTATTCGTATTACGACGGGACGTGGAGGGGCCGGGGCGGGGCCGTGCAACAACAGTGGTGTAGACGAGCATTGTCCGGGCCCGGACGGGACACGTATCCCGCACTGTGCATCCGTGCAGGAACGGAGAAAGAATACAATTTCCTGCGGCCGGGCGGCCTGTCGTAAGAGGCGACTTAACAACCCACAGCCAGGTGGTAGGGCACTTGCCCGACTGGATAGCTACCACTCCTGGTCTAAAGTATGTCGCCATAACAACCTTCGAGTTGTGTTCCGGCATTAGTGACCAGGTTCCAGTTTCCCTTAAGAGAGCAGCAGCGCATTTGTAGCACCTTTGGTGTTGCAAATGTCCATAGGCGATGGTAACTGCTTTCCATTAAGTGGGCCATTTGCCTGTCTGCTGATCTCCTGCAATAAAAAAAAAAAAAAAAAAACTAATATAAACAGCTTCATACAAAATGTATGTAACGTTTCAAATTCGTGCCCCGTCGGGGCCACGTACACGGCACGCCCCGGACACGGCCCGGTCTAATATAAATCTTCCCTTATACTTGTTTAAAACAAATGGACGAGTAAGCAGTGACACATGATGGGAGGCGCTACTCGCCGAAAAAGATAAAACGTAATGGATCGACTCTGCTAAATGACCTGCTAATTTACTCGACTAAATTTTTCTTGTTCAGACACGTTTAGTTACTAAATTACTCGGTACTCGACTAAATTACTAGCGTAGTGCGAGCTAGGCTCTCGGGGGAACCGGACCACGCCGCGAGGAGCGGAATCCGTGCAGGAACGGAGAAAGAATACAATTTCCTGCGGCCGGGCGACCTGTCGTAAGAGGCGACCAAACAACCCACAGCCAGGTGGTAGGGCATTTAACCGACTGGATGGCTACCAACCATAACAGCCTTGAGTTATGTTCCGGTATTAGTGACCAGGTTCCAGTCTCCCTTAAGAGAGCAGCAGCGCATTTGTAGCACCTTTGGTGTTGCAAATGTCCATAGGCGATGGTAACCGCTTTCCATCAAGTGTGCCGTCTGCCTGGCTGCTGCACTCCAGCAATAAAAAAAAGGACAAATTATATTAAACTAATTGTTGTAAATAATTGAAATAGCCCAAACTGCAGCTAAAAAGCTGGGCATAATATCAAAGGCACTGCCTCGCCTGCTTCTTCACTTCAGAACAGTTGCTGATGCTGGGCATGAATGAAGCACTGTTCTCATCTTTGGGATGGCTCATCTAAATACCAACTCGAGGCACTAGAATCGATTGAGCGGAGAGCCACGAAGCTGATAGGCAACGGCCAGCTATTTAATGACAAGTTACAAAGTCTCGAACATCGACGCAGCGTTGCCAGCTTGTCGGTTTTCTATCGGGCACATTTTGGAGAGTGAGCATTGGGCTTTTCAATCTCGTCCCGCCGTCTCCCTTCCATCATCGGACAGCCAGACGCACTGGCACGCGGCACCGCTATATGGTGGACATACCATCTATACGAACAAAGCGCTTTGAGTCCACCTTCGTTATGCTCACCGCAAAGGAGTGGAACTCGCTGCCGGAGTCTGTTCTTCCCGAAACCTACAACCTGGGTGTCTCCAAGTCTCATGCGAATAGGTACCTTCTAGGGAAGCGTCGATCTTAGACCATATCTCCGCTCAAATCGAACGAGTTAATGGTCAAACACAAACCTATACGTAATAAAAAAAAAACTAAAAACATACGCTTTTATAGAAAATCCAACTAACTATTCCGCGTCGAACAAAAAAAGAATCACGTAAATCGGATCATAAATCTCGGAGTAATCGGTGAACATACATAAAAAGGAGATCCCGAGGAATTGAGAACCTCCTCCTTTTTTTGAAGTCGGTTAAAAAATAGATTTTTAATAAATATGAATTAAAAATAGTGTAAGAAAAAATGATTGTATTGTAAAAAAAAGCGTGGGCTGCATGGTATCAATAGTTAAAAATATTTTATGAACCGATATGAGTAGAAGGGTTATTTTGATAATATCCTGAAAAGCACCCCACGCTTTTTTTACAATAAAATCATTTTTTCTTACACTATTTTTTATTCAAATTTATTTTTCATTTTTTAGTGATTATTTAGTAATTTAATTCACTTCTCCGTGGAAATATTTAAAAAAGAATTAAATACACTCTTATGATGAAATGGAACGTTATGTAAAAATAAGCTTTTTCAAAAAGGTTTTTAAATACAGGGTTTTGAGATCCTGCATATCATGTAGCAGCAGAGTGCTAACCAAGACAAGTGAAACGAGCCCAAACACGACGGGTCTATCTTGTTTAGTACAGGAGTTCCCATGGCCACCTTCCGACTCCATCATCAGACCAGCTCCATGGTACCATATTATTGCATTGTCACGCGATATACACATACGTGCAAAATTTCAGCTCAATCGGAAACTGGGAAGTCGATTAAATTTAACTTGAAAGATTCCTTTACTAACATACGTATGAAGCTAATAAAAGCGTATTAGAAAAATTAACAAACTTGTCCTAAAGGAGGCATTGTCTCAGCACAATGCTGGCAGCAATATGACATCGTAGCATACTATTGAACATTACCACTGCGTATCTACTATCTACACGTATATTTATAGCTGGGAACTTGTCGAACATTGTAATGTGGGTCACACACAGTCGGCGCAATTTGATGTCTTGTTAAAATTTGGCTAAATTACTTACATACATACATACATAACTTCACGCCAGTTCCCTTGCGGGATAGGCACGAACAACAGAGTGCCATTTAGGCTTATTCTTACACACCTCACTTGCCTCTTTGACATTCATAACTCTTGTCATGCAAGCTCGTCTGTTCTTAAGGCTCCTGACATCACCTTCTGCTACTACACGATCAATTTGATCATGGAAGGTGTGTCGTGGCCTTCCACGACTTCTGCATCCATCCACTTTTGCATTGTATATCTGTTTAGTCATTCTTTCATCATGCATTCTTTCCACATGCCCGAACCACCGGAGCATTCCTTTCCTTACCTTCACCCCGACACTCTCTTTCAGACCAACTCTCTTACTCTCTTTAAATTACTTAACATTCATTAAACCGATCTGATATGTAGATCATATGATAAGGATGGGCATATCTATTAAGCTATACTGTTTCGAAGCTTTTATTTAACTTGCAATGGATGTACCTCTATGTATGTATGTAAGTTCGGTTGGAATCTTGCAAGTTAAATTTGACCAACTTCCCGGTTTCCGATTGAGCTGAAATTTTGCACGTATATGTATATCGCGTGACAATGCAATAATATGCTAACATGGAGCTGATCTGATGATGGAGTCGGAAGGTGGCCATAGGAACTCGTGTACTAAACAAGATAGACCCGTCGTGTTTAGGCTCGTTTCACTTGTCTTGGTTAGCACTCTGCTGCTACATGATATCCAGGGTCTCAAAAGCTTGTAATTAGAAAGCTTATTTGACTTTTGACGTTTGCACGTCTATCAAGTTACATATTTCTGTTTGTATTGTTGTTGTTGGGTTGTCTGGATGAGATCGCGTCTTAGCGATGAGACCATTGTGCCTCATCTATATATATAAAAATGAATTCCTATTTCCCTTGGTGACGCCATCAAGCGTGAACGGCTGGACCGATTTTGCTAGTACTTTTTTTTGTTGTGTTTGTTATGACCAGGAGGAGGTTGTTATGAAAGAAAAAATGAAGAAAATTGCTCGAATAATTAGAAAATTTAAGAATACTTAACCACCATATAAAATTATTTCTAATCTAACCTTAGCGCTTTGGACAATATAAACTTTTTTAATGTAACCTTATGACGTTTGACATAGAATTGACAGAATGCGTGCTGCAAATATCGTCAAAGAGGATGCAAAAAAACTGAATATCGTTTAAAACGGATGCTTCGGTCGGAGTTATTTTATTGATAAAATACATGTAAAATAATTAATTTAGCTGTAATCGGGTTCCAATATTAAGCTGAAATTATTTTTGTGTGTGTTTAAGTGGGTCCCGGGATGGTATAGATTCAAATTTGAACCGGGTAGATGGCGCTGTAATCGGGTTCCAATATCTAGGTGAAATTATTTTTATGTGTGTTCAAGTGGGTCCCGGGATGGTATAGATTCAAATTTGAACCGGGTAGATGGCGCTGTAATCGGGTTCCAGTATTTAGGTGAAATTATTTTTATGTGTGTTCAAGTGGGGTCCCGGGATGGTATAGATTCAAATTTGAACCGGGTAGATGGCGCTGTAATCGGGTTCCAATATTTAGGTGAAATTATTTTTATGTGTGTTCAAGTGGGTCCCGGGATGGTATAGATTCAAATTTGAACCGGGTAGATGGCGCTGTAATCGGGTTCCAATATCTAGGTGAAATTATTTTTATGTGTGTTCAAGTGGGTCCCGGGATGGTATAGATTCAAATTTAAACCGGGTGGATGGCGCTGTAATCGGGTTCCAATATTTAGGTGAAATTATTTTTATGTGTGTTCAAGTGGGTCCCGGGATGGTATAGATTCAAATTTGAACCGGGTAGATGGCGCTGTAATCGGGTTCCAATATTTAGGTGAAATTATTTTTGTGCGTGTACAAGTGGGTCCGGGGATGATTAAGATTATAGATCTACCGGTAGGTGGCACCGCTAGTCTTCCTAAACAGTGGGACCTATTTTCGATGATTTTTTTGTTTTTATGAAAGTGGATTCGAGAATGGTTTAAATTCACTATTGGTCCCGCTAAATGTCGCTACAATCGGGTTCTAGATTTTTGTTTCTTTTTTTTTGCAGGAGATCAGCAGACAGGCAGACGGCCCACTCGATGGAAAGCGGCTACCATCGCCTATGGACATTTGCAACAGCAAAGTTGTTACAAATGCGCTGCTGCTCTCTTAAGGGAGACTGGAACCTGGTCACTAATGCCGGAACCCAACTCAAGGTTGCTATGGCGACATACTTTAGACCACGGGGGGTAACCATCCATTCGGGCAAATGCCCTACCACCTACCGAAGGGCAGGACAACGTCTGCCGGTTACAGTTAGTTTAGAACATTTTAAGCCTAAAATTTTTTGGGTTTCCTGTAATGATGTACAATAAAGTTATCTCTGTTTCTTGCTCACATTTCTTGGCAGTAAAGCCCACATGAAACAAATGACGTAATTGTCGGACTTTATTGTTGTGGTTGACGTAATAGTGATGTTCTGCCTAGTCGACTCGCTCTGCGACTTGGTCAAGGCCATGCTGCAGAGCAGCGACAATTGGGGGGCTGCGGTTACTTTTTGCGAGACAGTAATGTCACTCAAGGAGGCCGCAGAACGAGACAGGGAGAGAAGTCCTGCAGCGCGTGCCAATGCGTCTTCTCGAGGTCGCCGGCCTTCAGCTGGCACCCGGAGAGGCAGGTACGCGCATTACTTCCCTCCCTGAGTTAGGTTCCGTTTACCGCGGGGGGCCTTTAGCTTGCTAGGAAGAGCAAAGGACCTTCTACCCCCGAACAACGAAGTGGGGCATGTTCTCCCAGGGCACACTCCAGGCACTTTATTGCGCTGGATCGACTGGGCGTAACTATGTACTAAATCTCAGCCTTTCCAACACAAACAAAAGCGCAGGGTCGTCAGGGAGGAGGGGGTTTTTAGTGGGTATTGGGGTTGCTCGCTCGTGTAGCAACGCTCGGAGTCTTCCACACTATTCTGTGAAGTCGATCGCGGACGGAGCACCGCCAAGAGCATACTATTGCTGCAGTGTTATCGCCCCCGACCGACGCGTGTCGTTCCCCTAGCAACGACCCAGTTTGTGCGTAAATCGGTTAAGCATTTTCCCTCGCCTCAAAACAAAAAAAAAAAAAAATAGTGATGTTCTGCGAGTCATGTAACGCTTAGACTATTAAACCATCGATACTATATATAAATAAATCGAAAGTAATCGATTTGAATTTTTTTCTACTTTAAAAAGAAATACCGAAATAATTATAAGTGCTTATAAAATACTATCCATATTAATATTATAAAGCTGAAGAGTTTGTTTAAACGCGCTAATCTCAGGAACCGCTGGTCCGATTTGAAAAATTCTTTCAGTGTTGAATAGTACATTTATCGAGGAAGGCTATAGGCTATATTATATTTTCAATAAAATTAGGGATCCTTACTAAAAGTCCAATAATGTAACCGAAGGTGTAAAAAAATGACCCTAAAAAATCCTTACACGGCGTGCGCTGCGAAAACTATGTCTAACTAATTGTAGTTATCTCACAATAAGTGTTTTATTTTTTTAAATAATTAAAATGTCGTCGCTTGAAAAACTCTTTATTTTATACCTTGGTATTAATCCTTATCAAAATAAATTACTCAATATTCAAGACGAATTCAATACCTTTCTAGAACTTTTTGAATTATTCAATTCGGACGTTTCATTCAAAAGATATCGCGATATTTAAAATGTAAGTATTATTGTTGTAGCCAAATATATTAATACTAGAGTTTACCCCGCGGCTGCGCCGCGGTTCAACCTCTAGTGCATATCTCTTGTTTAAAAAGCAAGTGGTACAGGTTACATTGTATTAAATTTGCATGTATTTGCCCCCGAAAGATTCACTTCATTTTATATCGCAAACTATACCACACCCGTCTATATGTAAACTACATAAATGACAAAACTTGACAAAAATGACAAAATAGATAACATGGTCCAAGTCGACCAACTGGACCCAGTGGATCCAGTGGACAAAGTGGACCCAACTGGCCTAGTGGTCCCAGTGGACCCAGTGGACGAAATGGACAAAATCACAAAACCTGTCCTAGTTTCCGGGATAAACTTTACATAAATCTATCCCAAAATGTATCCCATTATCCGGGATAAAAAGTATCCCTTGGGCACTCTCGGTACTCAAATTATATATGTACCGAGTTTCAGCCAAATCGGTCCAATAGTCTTTCTATAAAAGGATAACAAACAGAGAGAGAAATATACTTTTATCCCGGAAACTATCCCATTTTCCGGGATAAAAAGTATCCTATGTTCATTCTCGGCATCGAAAATATATATATACTGAGTTTCAGCCAAATCGGTCCAGTAGCTTTTACGTGAAAACGGAACAGACAGACAGACAGACAGAGTTACTTTCGCATTTATAATATTAATAGGGATTGTTTGATTGTCTTCTCAGAGAAACACATCATTTTTGTTCCATGAATTCCTAAATACATTACAGACTACAAACCCTAAGTAATGCTATATGTATTAAGCTCACCCCTCGGTGTGCGATGACGTCACACCCGCCCCCCTCCTTCCGAATGACGTCATAGCCTCCCCCCGTTAACGGTTTTGTTTGTTTGCTATTAAGAAAGTGATCATTTTTATTTGTTAGCTGTTTTGGGAAATTTGATTACTTAATAGAAGCGCTGGTGGCTAATGGCCGCTTCTTGTATCTTGCCGGACGTTCGTTTGCGATAATATCGGTTAAAATTAAACAATAAGCTCTGCTGGGCTCGGGCCTCCTCCTCATAGGGGAACGGACAATATACGCACCCAGCACCCCACGCTTTTTTTTTACACTATTTTTAATTCAAATTGATTAAAAATTATTTGCTATTTTTTAGTTGGATTTTCTATTGCGTATTTTTTTTAGTTTTTTTTTTAAACTATTATTTATTTTTTAGTGATTATTTAGTGATTTAATTCCCTTCTCCGTGGAAACTTTGAAAAAAGAATTAAATACACTCTTATGATAAAATGGAACGTTATGTAAAAATAAGCTTTTTTAAGTACAAGCTTTTGAGATCCTGCATATCATGTAGCAGCAGAGTGCTAGCCAAGACAAGTGAAACGAGCCCAAACACGACGGGTCTATCTTGTTTAGTACAGGAGTTCCTATGGCCACCTTCCGACTCCATCATCAGATCAGCTCCATGGTACCATATTAATGCATTGTCACGCGATAAACACATACGTGCAAAATTTCAGCTCAATCGGAAACTGGGAAGTCGATTAAATTTAACTTGAAAAATTCCGTTACTAACATACGTATGAAGCTAATACATACATACATAACTTCACGCCAGTTCCCCTGCTGGGTAAGCACGAACAACAGAGCGCCATTCAGGCTTATTCTTACACACCTCACTTGCTTCTTTGACATTCATAACTCTTGTCATGCACGCTCGTCTGTTCTTAAGGCTCATGAAGCTAATAAAAGTGTATTAATAAAAAACGAAGCAAGTGTAGCACTAGATGGGTCTTAGCTCAGCATGTTGCTGGTCCGCTATGTCCATTCCTGTGAAGAAGATTAAATATATATCTATTACATATAATAAAACTGTAGAGGTCGCAATTTCTGCACAATGAAAAAAATGCTAAAAACCGAGTCAAGGGGGTGTAAGAAGTGAAATAGAAGTAATTTAGCTTTTTTTTCAAATTTTTTGGCTCTCTTAATATTAAAACTATTAAGACCCAAACCAAGCAAAAACCAGCCGCCAGACCTCAAGACACTGTGAGCTCTTTCTGCGTGCAACGGAACACAAACCAACTTGACTGATAATTACTTTTATTTCTCCTTCCACCCATTTTAATATTATATAAAATTATTAGAGCTAGGCATGTTTGCTGAAGAGTTTCTTGCGCCGCTTCTTCTCTTCAAGCCATAACATGTTGCGAAGCGGTAGTAAATTAGATTAGGCTCCCATAGAGTAAATAATAACCACAAACAAAATTAAAATTAACAAGTTGGCGGTAGGCTAAATAAAACTTTAACAATACTCGTCGACACTTGACATCTTTGTCTTCCGCGATCACGGCCACCGAAAAGTGGCCGAAACGTCGGAAAAACCAAAATCAAATAAAATTACCGCGTTTAAAACGGTTAAAACGTAGTTTTATTATTTTTGTTTCTCTGTTTGTACGGGCTAATCTCCGAAACGACGACCGATTTAAATGAAATTTTGTATGGTGGTAGCTTATATCCCTGGTCAACATATAGGATAGATACTTTTGATCCCGAAAAATTTAAGAATTCCCGTGGGATTTGTTTTTTATTTTTTTTATTGCAGGAGTTCGGCAGACAGGCAGACGGCCCACTGGGTGGATAGTGGTTACCATCGCGTATGGACATTTGCAACACCAAAGGTGGTACAAATGAGCTGCTGCTCTCTTAAGGTAGACTGGAACCTGGTCACTAATGCCGGAACCTGGTTGTGGGTTGTTTGGGGCTATAACTCTGCAGCAATAGTATGCTCTTGGCGGTGCTCCGTCCGCGATCGACGTCACAGAATAGTGTGGAAGACTCCGAGCGTTGCTGCACGAGCGAGCAACCCCAATACCCACTAAAAACCCCCCTCCTCCCTGTCGACCCTGTCTGTTCGAAAGCTACGTTAACAGGGGGTGTCATAGGCTATATAACATGACGCTATACACCACGGGAGCGGGACAGAGCGCCGGTGAAACCGCGCCAGGCCTCTAGTTATTTATATAGGTATAGTTTGAAATAGTTACATCAATAAGACTTCGCGGTCGAGATGCGAGCACTGCGCAAAATCTGCGGAGTGACGCTCGCGGACCGCGTTCGTAATACCGAAGTAAGAAAGAGAGTTGGTCTGAAAGAGAGTGTCGGGGTGAAGGTAGGGAAAGGAATGCTCCGGTGGTTCGGGCATGTGGAAAGAATGACTAAACAGATATACAATGCAAAAGTGGATGGATGCAGAAGTCGTGGAAGGCCACGACACACCTTCCATGATCAAATTGATCGTGTACTAGCAGAAGGTGATGTCAGAAGCCTTAATAACAGACGAGCTTGCATGACAAGAGTTATGAATGTCAAAGAGGCAAGTGAGGTGTGTAAGAATAAGCCTAAATGGCACTCTGTTGTTCGTGCCTACCCCGCAAGGGAACTGGCGTGAAGTTATGTATGTATGTATGTATAATAAGACTTCAAAAAGAGCAATATAAAGAAACACAAAGCGGATGGCTAACCTTCAAGATTTTTTAGATTAACTAAAAAAGACGTCATCATGACAACGCGATTGAATATTTTCTTAAGTTTTCGCGACTTGTATACATAATAAAACTACGTTTTAACGGTTTTAAGCGCGGTAATTTTATTTGATTTTGGTTTTTGCGACGTTTCGGCCACTTTTCAGTGGCCGTGATCACGGAAGACAAGGATGTCAAGTGTCAACGAGTATTGTTAAAGTTTTATTTAGCCTACCGCCAACTTGTTAATTTTAATTTTGTTTATGGTTATTATTTACTCTATGGGAGCCTAATCTAATTTACTACCGCTTCGCAACATGTTATGGCTTGAGGAGAAGAAGCGGCGCAAGAAACTCTTCAGCAAACATGCCTAGCTCTGATAATTTTATATAATATTAAAACGGGTGGAAGGAAAAATAAAAGTAATTATCAGTCAAGTTGGTTTGTGTTCCGTTGCACGCAGAAAGAGCTGACAGTGTCTTGAGGTCTGACAGTTGGTTTTTGCTGGGTTTGGGTCTTAATAGTTTTGATGATTGGATCCTAAACAGGTGGTACTTGCCAACCATCTTCTCTATTGAAATTTGGGTGTTTTTTGATTTCAATAGCCTCACGCATCATTCTATGTATGAATTATTATTATAACGCTAATGAAGTTTCGCCAACACGGGTAGTTTGTAATGAGAGTAAACTATTCATAGGAATTGGTCTGACAAGAAATCTCTTGGTTGTAAAGAGCCTTAGACTGGTTTTAGAAAGTGCACTTTCGCTTACGAAATAGTATTTGAAATGACTCCTTTCCAAGCTCCCGCGGATGTGTCGCCCTCTTTGCGAGCACAAAGCGTTGTATCAAGGTTTTTTTTTTTTAATTAATGGAAAGAAAGAAAGAAAGTAAAAATATTTATTCAGAACTACATACACACCGAGACGTACTTATAAATCTTATCTATACTAATAATATAAAGCTGAAGAGTTTGTTTGTTTGTTTGTTTGAACGCGCTAATCTCAAGAACCGCGGGTCCGATTTGAAAAATTCTTTCAGTGTTGAATAGTACATTTATCGAAGAAGGCTATAGGCTATATTATATTTAAAAAAAAATTAAGGATCCTTACTAAAAGTCCAATAATGTAACACGAGGTGTAAAAAAATGACCCCGAAAAAATCCTTACACGGCGTGCGCTGCGAAAAATATTGATTCTATCTAAACTATTGATTGATCCTTATCAAAATTAATTACTCCATATTCAAGACGAATTCAATACCTTTCTAGAACTTTTTGAATTATTCAATTCGGACGTTTCATTCAAAAGATATCGCGATATTTAAAATGTAAGTATTAGTGTTGTAGCCAAATATACTAATATTGTTTGATTGAACGCGCTAATCTCAGGAACTACTGGTCTGATTCGAAAAATTCTTTCAGTGTTGGATAGCCCATTTATCGAGGAAGGCTATAGGCTATATATCATCACGCTAAGACCAATAGGAGCGGAGCACCAATGAGGAATGTTTCAAAATCGGGGTTTTTGTTAACTTACTACTTTTTTAACTATTTCACGCGGACGAAGTCGCGGGCAGGAGCTAGTATAATATAAAAATGAGTGGAAGGATAAATAAAAGAAGATATCAATCAAGTTGGTTTGTGTTCCGTTGCACGCAGAAAGAGCTCACAGTGCCTTGAGGCCTGGCAGTTGGTTTTTGCCGGGTTTGGGTCTTGATACTTTTGCTTAATACTCCCTTGAGTCATAGACAGACAAAAAGTTAGGAATTCAAAACACTGCGTTTATGGTTTTCTCTATTTTTTTTTTATTGCTGGAGATCATCAGACAGGCAGACGGCCCACTTGATGGAAAGCAGTTACCATCGCCTATGGACATTTGCAACACCAAGTTGCTGCAAATGCGCTGCTGCTCTCTTAAGGGAAACTGGAACCTGGTCACTAATGCCGGAACACAACTCAAGGTTGTTATGGCGACATACTTTAGACCAGGGGTGGTAGCCACCCAGTCGGGCAAATGTCCTACCACCTGGCAAAATTACCCATAGTCATTTTTTTTTCTTTTTTTTTTTAATATTATGAACAACTCTACGGACTCGAGTTCCGTACCCTTTTTTACAACTTAATTTCTAGATTTAATTTTTTGAATTTAACACGCTTATTAGTTATTTTGGTTCTTGTGTGTGACATTAATCTATTGATTTTTGTGTTGAGGTGTATGTATGTTACGAATAACTTGTGATATTAATTTATTCTAGTTTTAATACTAAACTTATACTAATGTAGAGTGTATATGTTACATGCTGGTGTTGTGAGTCAGTGCATGTGCAGTGTGGGCCTTATATCTATACTTATATATATTGTCCTATCTAGTGCCATATTCATTATTAGGGCCTTATACTCTGCAAAAAAGTGCTGAGCTTAGAAAGTACCTAAGTACGAAGTGTAAATTTAAATTGCTTTTTCCCTTTTGCCGGCGACCCCCCGAGTAAGTCTCTGCGATCCCCCTAGGGGTCGCGACCCACAGATTGAAAACACTGTTAAAAAAAAACCACACGTGGCACTAGATAGGACAATATATATAAATATAGATATAAGGCCCACACTGCACATGCACTTCCTCACAACACCAGCATGTAACAGATACACTCTACATTAGTATAAGTTTAGTATTAAAACTAGAATAAATTAATACAATAAGTTATTCGTAAGATGCATACACCTCAACACAAAAATCAATAGATTAATGTCACACGCAAGAACCAAAATAACTAATAAGCGTGTTAAATTTAAACAATTAAATCTAGAAATTAAGTTGTAAAAAAAGGTTTTTTTTTATAATGTTTATGGCTTGGCAACTAGGCCTTTAAGCCAGGCGCAGTTGTATTGTAGTCTACAATCTACACCATTCAACGGAGTTCTTCTGAAAACTCGAAAGGCCACATTTGGCTGTACAGTTCACATTTCTCACAAAAACACATAATTACTAATCAAAAACTATCAATATCCTACAACTATTGTTCATTTTAGAGGGATTTACACATTTTTAGAAAATAAAACTTCACAGCACAACGTCCCCTTTCAGTTCCCGCCAAAAACTCCGTAAAAAAGGGCAAGCGACTCGAGTCCGTAGAGTTGTTAATAAAAAAAAAACACTGTTCTAAGATATCACCTAATGTTTCGCTGTATTTTGATACTTCATCATGTTCATCATTCTAATCAGCGTGGGTCCAGCATGCATCAGTATTCTTTCACTGTTCCTGCACAGATAAACTCCAGAAGAACTTCTTCTTTAGCCAGTTAATTCCACTGCTGAACGTAGGCCTCACAAAGTCTGCGCCATATATATCGTAATTATTTTATTACAGATATACAATGCAAAAGTGGATGGATGCAGAAGTCGTGGAAGGCCACGACACACCTTCCATGATCAAATTGATCGTGTACTAGCAGAAGGTGATGTCACGAGCCTTAAGAACAGACGAGCGTGCATGACAAGAGTTATGGCAGACGTTGTCCTGCCTTAGAAAATAAAATTCTAGAACCCGATCCCAGAGCCACCTACCGGTTCTAATTGCGAATCTAAACCATCCCGGTACCCACTCAAACACACAAAAACAAAATCGCTCCAGGTGATTAGGAGGATTCCAGAACCCGATCTCAGCGCCACCTACCGGTTCTAATTGTGAATCTAAAAGAGTAATATATTTTTTTTTTATTCTAGGTCATGACAAAATAAGATTAAAAATCTTGCCAAAAGATTTTAAAGTTTATAATTAACAAATAAAAAATAGGGGTTGATCGTAGAGGGGTGAAAATTTAGGGTTGTATGTATTTTTGTATGTTGTATCATAAAAAAATAACAGAAATTAAAAATTTTGTCTAAAAAATAAATAAAAAAATTTAGTTATGGCGGCATACTCTAGATCAGGGGTGGTCGCCGTCCAGTCGGGCAAATGCCCTACCACCTGGCTGTGGGTTGTTTTGTCGCCTCTTACGACAGGCCGCCTGGCCGCAGGGAATTGTATTCTTTCTCCGTTCCTGCACAGATAGTTTTCAAATTGGACAAGTACATTAACAATCTGCCCGTAAGACTTGAAGTTATAATTTTGTTGCGATTCGTTTTGCCACTTGTCCGTTGAAGTGTCACTTCTACTATGTGTCCCAGCAGACATTTCGATTTTTCGCAGGTTTACTGCAAATTATGATTTGGTTAGTTTAGGTACATTCCTTCCCCGCAGGACACCCTGAGTTCGTCGACAAGCGTTGGGGCGTCACAGATGTAGTACCTATTGGCCCAGTTCCTGTGGCGCCCTGTAAAAGCGTGTGAGCTAGGGGCGCAGGTTAGGTTTAGTGGGTAGTTTGACGGCCGACCATCCCCCCTGCCCTCCGTTCAATCAAGGCCGATCAAGAGTCCCACACATCCCTCGGCGAGCCTTCCCACCAGGCCCGAGGATGGTGTCCCAAGAAAAGACATTCCCCTGCGTCATCAAAAAAAAAAGGTACATTTTAATTAATGTATTTTTTATTTTATCATACAAAGAAACTGAATTCGATCCGGAACCAAAAGACGCATCCATAGTCTACTCTAAAATTATGCCACCTCTCACCACGTCTAGTCTCAATTTATGCCGCACTTCCACGCGGCCGTAACGCTTTTTCGTGACAGAAAAATCCTAGACCCCGTCTATATAGAAGTTTCACTTTGATAAATAATTTGAAACCAAATAAATATGTGAAATTATAATAAAAAATAAGATTATCCGTGCAGGAACGGAGGAAGAATACAATTTCCTGCGTTGGGGCGGCCTGTCGTAAGAGGCGACTAACAACCCACAGCCAGGTGGTAGGGCATTTACCCGACTGGGTGGCTACCACCCCTGGTCTAAAGTATGTCGCCATAACAACCTTGAATTGTGTTCCGGCATTAGTGACCAGGTTCCAGTCTCCCTTAAGAGAGCAGCAGCGCATTTGTAGCAACTTTGCTGTTGCAAATGTCCATAGGCGATGGTAACCGCCTTCCATCACGTGGGCCGTCTGCCTGTCTGCTGAACTCCTGCAATAAAAAATAAAAATAAATAACCTGCGTTGGGGCTGCCTGTCGTAAGAGGCGACTTAACAACCCACAGCCAGGTGGTAGGGCATTTACCCGACTGGGTGGCTACCACCCCTGGTCTAAAGTATGTCGCCATAACAACCTTGAGTTGTGTTCCGGCATTAGTGACCAGGTTCCAGTCTCCCTTAAGAGAGCAGCAGCGCATTTGTAGCAACTTTGCTGTTGCAAATGTCCATAGGCGATGGTAACCGCCTTCCATCACGTGGGCCGTTTGCCTGTCTGCTGATCTCCTACAATAAAAAAAAGAACGTATCAATGTTTAGAAACGATTTATTGATATTTGCTCGTTGTTATAGAAAAATATTGATGTAATTTTTATTTTTAACGAGAATGTAAATTATAGTAATAATATACACTCTCCAATCTGTGCCGCACAATGTAGAACTCGGTATCTCATTCTCTTGTAGGCGCATTTCTATAGATTCATGTGTTCACGCCGCCATTGTAGTTCACAAACACGTGAACAAAGTACGCATTTACATTAATCTCAAAATTAATGGAATGCCGAGTGCTCATCGAGAAGCCATCGTATAAAAAAAAAGATAGAAACGTTTCACTGTCTGTACACGCGGTGTCGCAACCATAGAGTACGAATTGGGTCGGCCCCGCCATAGAGTAAACCGGCCCACGTCATAGAATAAATACTTTCGTCACATGCTCTTTTGTAACAGATGTAAATTTGTTGACCGATTTAATCTGTGCAAGTAAGCGCCATGCTTGGGAGATAGTGATACGAAATTGATAAACAAGGAGGTACATACATAACTTCACGCCAGTTCCCTTGCGGGGTAGGCACGGACAACAGAGCGCCATTCTGGCTTATTCTTACACACCTGACTCGCTTCTTTGACATTCATAGCTCTTGTCATGCATGCTCGTCTGTTCTTAAGGCTCCTGACATCACCTTCTGCTAGTACACGATCAATTTGATCATGGAAGGTGTGTCGTGGCCTTCCACGACTTCTGCATCCATCCACTTTTGCATTGTATATCTGTTTAGTCATTCTTTCAATAAGGAGGTAACTTTCATAATTACAGAAATTGATGTTTAGAATTCTCGTGTGTGTAGAAGAACATATCAAAATATACACAACACTATTCATAGTGGTATTAGAGTTGGTCTGAAAGAGAGTGTCGGGGTGAAGGTAAGGAAAGGAATGCTCCGGTGGTTCGGGCATGTGGAAAGAATGACTAAACGGATGTACAATGCGAAAGTGGATGGATGCAGAAGTCGTGGAAGGCCACGACACACCTTCCATGATCAAATTGATCGTGTACTAGCAGAAGGTGATGTCAGGACTCTTGAGAACAGACGAGCGTGCATGACAAGAGCTATGACTGTCAAAGAAGGGAACTGGCGTGAAGTTATGTATGTCTGTATGTACTATGAATAGTGTTACGACCTACACGCCGACAAAAGTGGATGCATACCGTAAAACACACTTTATTACCTTTCTTTATCTTTTTGTTTACTTTGTATTTAAAATTTGTGTTTAGAAAACAGCCTATTGTTTATTGTAATCTTTTATGGCAGTCATTAGCCAGGTGTGTCGGACTGATTCTAAGAAATTCGGACATGCGGTCGGGCAGACATATTGCATCTGTGCAGTATAAAGCAATGCCCCAATGGAGAGATCGACAGTCAAGCGATAGCCACAAGCGAAGCAAGACTTGTGTACATTCGGTGATCTATTTAGTGACGGACTTTGCGCGTGTTATTGAATCGTGCATCACGTTTGGACTGGTTGTGTTCAGTTATATTTGTACCTGTGTTATACGTGTTTGTATAGTTCTATCTGATAAGCTCTATAATAATTCCAGCGGCATTTTATTCGAGTCCTGCAACTCGTAACAATATATATGAGAGGCCCGAGCCCAGCGGTGGGATGTTTATGGACTTTTATTTTACGTCCCAGAAGACGACGGGCCGGACTTTTGGCATATTGGTTCCCAAACTTTTTTGTCTCGTGGACCCCTTAATAATCTTTACCGTATTGTGTGGACCCCTCCCCCCTAGTTTTGAATTAATATACTGGCTCAACACATTCAAATGTGTTGTATCCGACAAAAGGAGGAAGTCTCGCTCCACGCTCTCGCTCTCGCGTTTCTCGATTCTTACATACATACATACATAACTTCACGCCAGTTCCCTTGCGGGGTAGGCACGAACAACAGAGCGCCATTCAGGCTTATTCTTACACACCTCACTTGCTTCTTTAAGATGTTTTAGATAATATATATTAATAATAATAGCTTTAGAAATAAGTTATTTTATACTTTTTATAATAAAACTACGTTTTAACGGTTTTAAGCGCGGTGATTTTATTTGATTTTGCTTTTTCCGACGTTTCGGCCACTTTTCACAGTGGCCGTGATCGCGGAAGACAAAGATGTCAAGTGTCAACGAGTATTGTTAAAGTTTTATTTAGCCTACCGCCAACTTGTTCATTTTAATTATTTATTTTTAATTTTGTTTATGGCCGAAACGTCGGAAAAACCAAAATCAAATAAAATTACCACGTTTAAAACCGTTAAACCGTAGTTTTAAAAATATTATACTTTTTAGTTTATGAAGTCGGTTTTTTTAAACGAAGTTTTTTTAAGATTAAGTTTAATTGTTACGTCCATTCATTCCCCTTAGTTGTAAAACCACAATGATGGAAATATAGCTGCACAGAACACAGGGAAATATAGGCAGTTATATAAAGGAAGGATGGTGCAGTACCTTTGCGTAGCGAAGCGATGGTTTTCTCCGTGATTCTTAAAGTTAGCACGACACGCACAATTTCACGAATCCAACTAGTTTAGTGATATATAAAGTATATGGACGAAAATTGTTTATAATATTCAAAAGCGATGCGTATGCGTTGCAGTTCGTAAGCGATAAAGTCTATTCTATCCGATGACCAATATAGCGATGCAGTTGAAGTCTCATGCCGTCTCCTTTCTTCTGCTTGCTAGGGTATGATGTACAGGAGAGGAAAAAAAGATAGGAGGTGGTTTTAAATGATTTGAAGTATTACGATTCGTTCCATTACTTTAAGAATTTTCAATATAATTTTTTTTTTTTTTTATATGTAATCGGCAGACAAACACACACATAGTATATCCCCAAATTAAGCAAGTTACGCTTGTGTTATGGGTAATATACAACGGACTACTCTGGGGCCGATCCCAGACACCCAGACCATAGTAAATAACGGAGAAAATACGTATGGAAGCGAGAGTTGGGTATGGAAGAGAGAGCATGAAAGTAGAGTAAACGCGGTTGAGATGCGAGCACTGCGCAAAATCTGCGGAGTGACGCTTGCGGACCGCGTTCGTAATACCGAAGTAAGAAAGAGAGTTGCTCTGAAAGAGAGTGTCGGGGTGAAGGTAAGGAAAGGAATGCTCCGGTGGTTCGGGCATGTGGAAAGAATGCATGATGAAAGAATGACTAAACAGATATACAATGCAAAAGTGGATGGATGCAGAAGTCGTGGAAGGCCACGACACACCTTCCATTATCAAATTGATCGTGTACTAGCGGAGGGTGATGTCAGGAGCCTTAAGAACAGACGAGTGTGCATGACAAGAGTTATGAATGTCAAAGAAGCAAGTGAGGTGTGTAAGAATGGGCCTAAATGGCGCTCTGTTGTTCGTGCCTACCCCGCAAGAGAACTGGCGTGAAGTTATGTATGTATGTATGTAAAATACGTTTCCGAAATTTACTATACCAGGAATCGAACCCGGAGCCACTGCGTTGAAGTGAGGTAGGCCGGCAAAGGCTTAGCCCGCTCAACCACAGAGGCCGTCAATATTGAATTAAATACGCGCGACCATATGTATAGTTGTCATATGACTCTTTAATAAGTATGACACCGCAAACCGCATGCCTTACACCGACTCGAACGTGCTGAAATCAATATTAAGCGGAGGCAAGTGTGACCTAATTCACTTGAAGTTAGCGTATCTAGCTTAAACTGCGACGATAACAGACCTAAGTTACGTCTGTATGCGTTAATTTTATGAACACACAGAAGTAACTGTCTGCCAGGTGGTAGGGCATTTGCCCGACAGGATGGCTACCACCCCTGGTCTAAAGCGTGTCGCCATAACAACCTTGAGTTGTGTTCCGGCATTAGTGACCAGGTTCCAGTCTCCCTTAAGAGAGCAGCAGCGCATTTGTAGCAACTTTGGCTGTTGCAAATGTCCATGGGCGATGGTAACCGCTTTCCATCAAGTGGGCCGTCTGCCTGTCTGTTGATCTCCTGCAATAAAAAAAAAAAAAAAAAAAAAACCAATGTATGGCTACAAAATAAAAAGGATACAGTCATATTAAGATTAAGTATCGTTTTGAATCTATACTAATATTATAAAGCTGAAGAGTTTGTTTGTTTGAACGCGCTAATCTCAGGAGCCGCTGGTCCGATTTGAAAAATTCTTTCAGTGTTGAATAGTACATTTATCGAGGAAGGCTATAGGCTATATTGTATTTTCAAAAAAATTAGGGATCCTTACTAAAAGTCCAATAATGTAACACGAGGTGTAAAAAAATGACCCGAAAAAATCCTTACACGGCGTGCGCTGCGAAAACTATTGATTATAGAACAAAACAATGTACTACCACTTTGCAGAACATATAATTGTCTACAAATATTATCGCGTAACCATTTCTTTTATTTTTTTAAATAATTAAAATGCCGTCGCTTCAAAAACTCTTTATTTTGTATCTTGGTATTAATCCTTATCAAAATAAATTACTCCATATTCAAGACGAATTCAATACCTTTCTAGAACTTTTTGAATTATTCAATTCGGACGTTTCATTCAAAAGATATTGCAATATTTAAAATGTAAGTATTAGTGTTGTAGCCAAATATACTAATATTGTTTGATTGAACGCGCTAATCTCAGGAACCACTGGTCCGATTTGAAAAATTCTTTCAGTGTCGGATAGCCCATTTATCGAGGAAGGCTTTAGGCTATATATCATCACGCTAAGACCAATAGGAGCGGAGCACCAATGAAGAATGTTTCAAAATCGGAGGTTTTTTAATATAATATTTAATATTACACGTACGTAGAAACAGTACAAGCAGCGAAATCTACTTTCACATACATATACATATATTTACATTCTATAGTCAATAGTATAAAACCTAGCCGGTACAGCCTAGATGATACCGGCGTGCTATTTTAGACACTAAATTCTTTCGTCTAAGGTCTAAAACTCCTTGTGCAAGATCTAGTTTAGCACATATACCTTGACCTTGGGGTATTTGGGTCGATAGTCTACTGACGCTTACTGTCTGTAATGAGAGGGATGGATGGATGCGGTGCAGATAATAAATCGACAGACTTACATACATACATACATAACTTCACGCCAGTTCCCTTGCGGGGTAGGCACGAACAACAGAGCGCCATTCAGGCTTATTCTTACACACCTCACTTGCTTCTTTGACATTCATAGCTCTTGTCATGCACGCTCGTCAGTTCTTAAGGCTCCTGACATCACCTTCTGCTAGTACACGATCAATTTGATTATGGAAGGTGTGTCGTGGCCTTCCACGACTTCTGCATCCCGAACCACCGGAGCATTCCTTTCCTTACCTTCACCCCGACACTCTCTGTATGTATGTATATGACGGTAAAATGGAATTGTGCAAAAGGGCAAAAGAGCAAAAGGGGGAAAGAGCAAAAGATCAAAAAGGACAAAACAACCAAAATGATGAAAATGGCAAATCACAAAACCAACCAAAGCCTGTCCCACTTTTGGGATAATCTTTACATAAATCTATCCCAAAATCTATCCCATTATCCGGGATGAAAAATATCCCTTGTCCACCCTCGGTATAAAAATTACATATATACCGATTTTCAGCCAAATCGGTCCAGTAGTTTTTCCGTAAAAGCATAACAAACAAACAGACAAATATATTTTTATCCCCGAAACTATCCCATTTTTCGGGATAAAAGGTATCCTATGTTCATCCTCGGCATCGAAAATATATATATATACTGAGTTTAAGCCAAATCGGTCCGGTAGTTTTTCCGTGAAAACGGAACAGACAGACAGACAGAGTTACTTTCGCATTTATAATATTAATAGAGATTATGAAACTGGCAAACAAGCAACGGCCCGACTCATGGAAAGTGGTGGTGGTAGTTGCCTATGGACGTTTGCAACACCAATCGCAAAGCCAACGCGTTGCCAAGCTTTAGAATCGGATAACGAGGAGAGATAGGGAAACGAGCTGGTGGAATCAGACAGGAGGAATGGCAATAGAGGGTATGGGATATGGGATTCGAATAGGGGGAGGAAGGTGGCCATCGTAACTCTTACTCATCGCACGAACCGTTTCACTCCGATATAGTTACAGTGTAAACTCCATGTAACGTCACTCGATTTAACGACAAACTCCCTTAAGCGTCAATATCACTTGGCTTTGGTTGGTTTAGTTTATCTTTCATACAATGATACACTCTATATAGCGTTACACCCACTCTCAATAACGATAACAGTTAAGTAATAAAAGGTACATTTTAAGTTCCCAAAATCAGTAAAAACTGCGCAGCTGTGTACGTTCTTTTATCGCTTTATTATTCTACATACATACATACATACATACATAACTTCACGCCAGTTCCCTTGCGGGGTAGGCACGAACAACAGAGCGCCATTTAGGCCCATTCTTACACACCTCACTTGCTTCTTTGACATTCATAACTCTTGTCATGCACACACGTCTGTTCTTAAGGCTCCTGACATCACCCTCCGCTAGTACACGATCAATTTGATCATGGAAGGTGTGTCGTGGCCTTCCACGACTTCTGCATCCATCCACTTTTGCATTGTATATCTGTTTAGTCATTCTTTCATCATGCATTCTTTCCACATGCCCGAACCACCGGAGCATTCCTTTCCTTACCTTCACCCCGACACTCTCTTTCAGACCAACTCTCTTTCTTACTTACTTTTATTATTCTAGCCCGTAATAAACTCAACTGTCGGCATCATGCATACCGAAATTTCTAAGTACTTTCTTTATCATAAAGATGCCTCAATATCGCAAGATATGAATAAAATAAGTAAAAAAATACAGCAAAAGACGTCGGACTAAAATAAGAGACTTCTCTCCATTTAACGACAACTCTATATAACGCCATAAAATGCACAGTCCAGTCAGTGTCGTTATATAGAGTTTACACTGTATATAAGAATTCCGTGTCACACCGTTTGTCCGCGATAAACTCCGAAAGTACTCAACCAATTTTGAAGTTTTTTTTTCATTTTGCTGGATTTGTTCCATCTTAGAATAAATAAAAAAAATGTGTGTTCTGTTCCCTCCGATGTACGATTGGAGTTACAGCGACAGTAAAAGCGCGGCGGCGGTCGCACATAGTCTATAGTTTGGCGGCGCTGCAGGGACCCGGTAACAATGTCATGTACACATACGCACGAACAAAACACATTTTTTTTATTGCGAGAGTTCAGCAGACAGGCAGACGGCCCACTTGATGGAAAGCGGTTACCATCGCCTATGGACATTTGTAACACCAAAGTTGCTACAAATGCGCTGCTGCTCTCTTAAGGGAGACTGGAACCTGGTCACTAATGCCGGAACACAACACAAGGTTGTTCTGGCGGCATACTCCAGACCAGGGGTGGTCGCCATCCAGTCGAGCAAATACCCTACCACCTGGCTGTGGGTTGTTTTGTCGCCTCTTACGACAGGCCGCGTGGCCGCAGGAAATTGTATTCCTTCTCCGTTCCTGCACGGATGTAGTTCTTCTTTCTTCTTTGCCAGTTTCGCAATAAAAACGAGATGAAACGGGAATAAATCAGTTATTTGCTTGTTTTTATCTTCTGTGAATGTCTGTGAGCGGTGCGTCGATGTTCAAACATGAATTGCTTTGGTTGTTCGGGCGTCCGGGGACACGGTAATAAAGATGGTGTCCGCTTGTTCGATGTTCGGTGTCAAGGTCACGCGGGTGGGGGGTGGGGGGTGGGGGGGGGTGGGGAGGGTGGATGTGTGGCCCAAGTGGCAGGAGGAAGCTTTCGACGCTAACTGGAATCAAGTGTTATGTTTCTATTGAATGGTGTTTACCCGGCAAACTTCGTACCGACTCAGAATCAATAAATAAAAAAGGTTGATTTCTGAACGACGTGACGAACGTCGAATGTTTGACATTCAAAACCAGAACAATGAAAAATAAAACTTGACTTTTAAATTTAATTGATTCCTAAACGACGGGACGAACATCAAATGTTTGACGAGTTTTTGGCGGGAACTGAAAGGAGATGTTGTGCTGTGCAGTTTAATTTTCTAAAAATGTGTAAAATTACTCTAAAATGAACAATAGTTTTTGAGTAGTAATTATGTGTTTTGTGAGAAATGTGAACTGTATAGTCAAATGTTTGACGGCCTCTGTGGTTGAGCGGGCTAAGCCTTTGCCGGCCTACCTCACTGCAACGCAGAGGCTCCGGGTTCGATTCCTGGTATAGTAAATTTCGGAAACGTATTTTCTCCGTTATTTACTATGGTCTGGGTGTCTGGGATCGGCCCCAGAGTAGTCCCTTGTATATTATTACCCATAACACAAGCGTAACTTGCTTAATTTGGGGATATACAATATGTGTGTTTGTCTGCCGATAATTATAATTAATTATAATTATAATTAATTATAATTATAATTAATTATAATTATTAAAAATGTGGCCTTTTGAGTTGTCACAAGAACTCCGGTGAATGGCACCAGCTGATTACCTACAGTTCAGCTGTGCTACACATAGGTTTAAGAAAATGAAGAAACTACATTGAATCTAAGATCTGGCTTAAAGGCCTAGCTGCCAAGCCATAAAATCCAAAAAAAAAATCAAATTTTTTGACAGGTAGGAATAGTTACTAAGGGAAAGCGAATATTTTTACTATATTCCAGGCATTTTTTTTCATATTTACTCACCTTTTAAACCTTCCCTGAACTTCCACAAATAATTCAAAACCATAATTAGTCAAATCAGTCTAGCCGTTATCGAGATTTAGCCAGACTAACGAACAGCAATTGATTTTTATATATACATACATACATACATAACTTCACGCCAGTTCTCTTGCGTCGTAGGCACGAAGAACAGAGCGCCATTTGGGCTTATTCTTACACACCTCACTTGCTTCTTTCACATTCATAACTCTTGTCATGCACGCTCGTCTGTTCTTAAGGCTTCTGACATCACCTTCTGCTAGTACACGATCAATTTGATCATGGAAGGTGTGTCGTGGCCTTCCACGACTTCTGCATCCATCCACTTTTGCATTGTATACCGGTTTAGTCATTCTTTCCACATGCCCGAACCACCGGAGCATTCCTTTCCTTACCTTCACCCCGAAACTCTCTTTCAGACCAACTCTCTTTCTTACTTCGGTATTAGGAACGCGGTCCGCGAGCGTCACTCCGCAGATTTTGCTCTACTTTCATGCTCTCTCTTCCATACCAAACTCTCGCTTCCATACGTGAGCGTAGGTACCAGCACCGCGTTGTGTACGGCGAGCTGGGCCTTCTGGCTGAGGTTCTTAGCGCCTAGAAGTTTACCTAACGCTCCATTCACACTATTCCCCAAATTCACTCTTCTTTCTATATCAGCGGGGTACCTTCCGATTTTTATATATATAGATTATAAATTAGTATAATGAAGGAGACTTAACTTATATACGTATATTCTATCTACAATACCTTAAGAGTGTAGTTAGAAGACTTTTTTTTTTTTTTTTTTTTTGTTTTTTTTTGTTTTGAGGCGAGGGTAAATGCTTAACCGATTTACGCACAAACTGGGTCGTTGCTAGGGGAACGACACGCGTCGGTCGGGGGCGATAACACTGCAGCAATAGTATGCTCTTGGCAGCGCTCCGTCCGCGATCGACGTCACAGAATAGTGTGGAAGACTCCGAGCGTTGCTGCACGGGCGAGCAACCCCAATACCCACTAAAAACCCCCTCCTCCCTGACGACCCTGCGCTTTGAATGTGTTGGAAAGGCTGAGATTTAGAACATAGTTACACCCAGCCGGTAGTTAGAAGACTGAGCTTAGGTTATCCAAGTTAATGGGTTAAGTGCCTAAAAGGCTGGCTGCGATTCATCGCTGCATCGCCATACTGATCCGTGGTCCGAGGTGGGCTCCAGCCCCTGATCACTCAAAAGTGTCAATGAGTCGTTTTGATAACTCTTTGTAGGAGTTCATGGCCTCAGGATCTCACGGGCAAAGAGTTTCAGCAGCAAACGGCACGAACGTGTAACTCTCACCGAGGGTTGCATATTTGCTGAGTGAAGCGTAGGAAGTCTTCAATGAAGCAAAGGTTAATACTGCGCGTACACACCGGCGCGTGCGTATTGGTTTCATGTCCGATTGCATCAGTGTGTATCACTATTGGTTAATCGTTCTTTTTTTTTTTTTTTTATTGCAGGAGTTCAGCAGACAGGCAGACGGCCCACTTGGTGGAAAGCGGTTACCATCGCCTATGGACATTTGCAACACCAAAGGTGCTACAAATGCGCTGCTGCTCTCTTAAAGGAGACTGGAACCTGGTCATTAATGCCGGAACACAACACAAGGTTGTTATGGCGGCATACTCTAGACCAGGGGTGGTTGCCATCCAGTCGAGCAAATATTCTACCACCTGGCTGTGGGTTGTTTAGTCGCCTCTTACGACAGGCCGCCGGGCCGCAGGAAATTGTATTCTTTCTCCGTTCCTGCACGGATAAATCGTGCGACGAGACTGAGTGTTAGAATTAAAGGGAACATGTGAAAGAAGGATGAACAGGATAAAAAGGATAGAAGTAAGGGGGAAAGAGAAAAAATTGGATAAAAGCGTAAAAAGGGGAAAATTGTAAAAAAGGGTAGTCTAACAATTTTATTTTTTATTGCGCATGAGTTCAGCAGACAGGCTGAGCTCCCACTTGATGGAAAGCGGTTACCATCGCCTATGGACATTTGCAACACCAAAGGCTACAAATGCGCTGCTGCTCTCTTAAGGGAGACTGGAACCTGGTCACTAATGCCGGAACACAACTCAAGGTTGTTTTGTCGCCTCTTACGACAGGCCGCCCGGTCGCAGGAAATTGTAGTCTTTCTCCGTTCCTGCACGGATGAGTGAAACAACTCGTATTACTACAAATAATTAGGCACTATCCCGATACTATCCCATTTTTCGGGATAAAAAGCATCCTACGTACATCCTCGACATTGAAACTACATATAACGAATTTCAGCAAAATTGGTCCAATAGTTTTTCGATGAAAGCGTAACAGGCGGACAAAATACTTTCATATCAGGGATGTGTTTGGCACTAACGGAAGACCAGCGTTGGTTGTTATCAACCAGCATTTGCTGAGTTAGGCCTGTTTAGAGTTAGTTAAGTTCTGGCTTTTATTAAACTGCTTATGTATACTCTTATAATTTTAAATAACTTTAAATAAACATTATTTTCTTGCTTTCTTTCTTTGTTAATTACCCAATTATTTTAAAGCCTGCGATCTTTTTAAAACTTGGACCACAAAATTAAAAGCGGACGGACAGTGTTAGCTGCGAAATTGCTGATTGTGTTAACGCCCCCCTTTCAGTGGAGATTCTGGGTTAACGGGGAGGCGGAGAAAGTGCTGGAAAGGGGGGGAGACCCAGTTGTTGACAATATGATGGGTAGATTATTTCTTTTTTATACCAGGCATTCAACATAACATACATAACTTCACGCCAGTTGCGGGGTAGGCACCAGCAACAGAGCGCCATTTAGGCTTATTCTTACACACCTCACTTGCTTCTTTGACATTCATAACTCTTCTCATGCACGCTCGTCTGTTCTTAAGGCTCCTGACATCACCTTCTGCTAGTACACGATCAATTTGATCATGGAAGGTGTTTCCTGCATCCATCCATTTTTGCATTGTACATCTGTTTAGTCATTCTTTCCACATGCCCGAACCACCGGTGCATTCCTTTCCTTACCTTCACCCGGACACTCTCTTTCAGACCAACTCTCTTTCTTACTTCGGTATTACGAACGCGGTCCGCGAGCGTCACTCCGCAGATGTTGCGCAGTGCTCGCATCTCGACCGCGTTTACTCTACTTTCATGCTCTCTCTTCCATACCCAACTCTCGCTTCCATACGTGAGCGCAGGTACCAGCACCGCGTTGTGTATGTATGTGTGTGTTGTATTGTGTAGTCATTCAAGTACTTCGCTATTCAGTCTTTTTATTTCTAGAGTAAGAAGGAACATCTTATATGGGGGACTCATTGTCCAACGGTGAGCATAAATAACAGTTAAGTTCAAGTATCGACCAGAATAGAGCTTGTACAGGCAAAGAGGAAGTAGGGGTAACATTAGCCCCTTTTCAATTTAATCTTATTTCATAAGCTTGCAAAAGAGCTATTTAGGATTTTCAATTTAAGACTGATAACTGCATCGTATCGGCGATGCCATACCAGGTTTTTTTTTATTCCAGGAGATCAGCAGACAGGCAGACGGCCCACTTGATGGAAAGCGGTTACCATCGCCTATGGACATTTGCAACAGCAAAGGTGCTACAAATGCGCTGCTGCTCTCTTAAGAGAGACTGGAACCTGGTCACTAATGCCGGAACACAACTCAAGGTTGTTATGGCGGCATACTTTAGACCAGTTAGACCTTTAGACATCCTTTTATCCGTGCAGGAACAGAGGAAGAATACAATTTCCTGCGGCCGGGCGGCCTGTCGTAAGAGGCGACTTAACAAAACACAGCCAGGTGGTAGGGCCGTATGTCGCCATAACAACCTTGAGTTGTGTTCCGGCAGTAGTGACCAGGTTCCAGTCTCCCTTAAGAGAGCTGCAGCGCATTTGTAGCAACTTTGGTATTGCAAATGTCCATAGGCGATGGTAACCGCTTTCCATCAAGTGGGCTTTCTGCCTGTCTGCTGATCTCCTGCAATAAAAAAATTTTAAAAACCAGGGGTGGTAGCCTTCCAGTCGTGCAAATGCCCTACCACCTGGCGAAGATGGAGATGCGACCAACATATTGGAAACACTCCGTACCCACAGCGATCTCGCCTATACTTGTTACCTGATAGCACGTCATGTCATTATTATAACTATAACATTATTTTTCTTTCCTTTTATTGTCTTGGTCTTATTGAGTATGCATTGTTTGCTACAACTCCATTAATTCTTCAAAAAGTAATTCTGTAACATACTTCTGTACAAAACTTATAAAAAACAAAGGATTTGAGATATAAATAGAATATGAAATATAAAGAAAGCTAGACGTGTTGCTGAAACAACAGAGTGCCATTTAGGCTACTCTTACACACCTCACTTGCCTCTTTGACATTCATAGCTCTTGTCATGCACGCTCGTCTGTTCTTAAGGCTCCTGACATCACCTTCTGCTAGTACACGATCAATTTGATCATGGAAGGTGTGTAGTGGCCTTCCACGACTTCTGCATCCATCCGTTTTTTGCATTGTATATCTGTTTAGTCATTCTTTCATCATGTATTCTTTATCCACTTTTGAATTGTATATCTGTTTAGTAATTCTTGCCACATGCCCGAACCACCGGTGCATTCCTTTCCTTGCCTTCACCCCGACACTCTCTTTCAGACCAACTCTCTTTCTTACTTCGGTATTACGAACGCGGTCCGCGAGCGTCACTCCGCAGATGTGTCGCAGTGCTCGCATCTCGACCGCGTTTACTCTACTTTCATGCTCTTTCTTCCATACCCAACTCTCGCTTCCATACATGAGCGTAGGTACCAGCACCGCGTTGTGTACGGCGAGCTGGGCCTTCTGGCTGAGGTTCTTAGCGCCTAGAAGTTTACCTAACGCTCCATTCACACTATTCCCCAAATTCACTCTTCTTTCTATATCAGCGGTGTACCTTCCATCCCTGCTAAAAGCACATCCAAGATACAAGTCAAAGACTACACTTCTATAATCACTGATTTCGCCAAGGCTACACTTTGAGAAACTGTGGTCTTTATCAAATTTGAAAAGAGCTGTATGTGGAATATGGATGCATAGTATTGCATAGTAATGACGTGACTGCACTGCCGGTCTGTTGGTTCGCACTGCGGCATGCATCCAAATAGACCTTGCGGTTCCTAATGTTTTCTTCCTTATTTGGAACAATTAGTCTTAATCACCGAGTAACTGTGGTTGGGAAACTTCGTTCGCGTTGCCATAATGATATTTATTAGCGAATAAGAATACGGACATATGTTATAAATATAAATTCTAACATTATCTATACTAATATTATAAAGCTGAAGAGTTTGTTTGTTTGTTTAACCGCGCTAATCTCAGGAAGCGCTGGTCCGATTTGAAATTTTTTTTCAGTGTTGAATAATACATTTATCGAGGAAGGCTATAGGCTATATTATATTTAAAAAAATTAGGGATCCTTACTAAAAGTCCAATAATGTAACCCAAGGTGAAAAAAAAATGACCCGAAAAAGTCCTTACACGGCGTGCGCTGCGAAAACCATTGATTATAGAACAAAACAATGTACTACCACTTTGCAGAACATATAATTGTCTACAAAAAATATCGCGTAACCATATATCTAACTATTGTAGTTATCTCACAATAAGTGTTTTCTTTTATTTTTTTAAATAATTAAAATGCCGTCGCTTCAAAAACTCGTTATTTTATAATTTGGTATTAATCCTTATCAAAATAAATTACTCCATATTCAAGACGAATTAAATACCTTTCTAGAACTTTTTGAATTATTCAATTCAGACGTTTCATTCAAAAGATATCGCGATATTTAAAATGTAAGTATTAGTGTTGTAGCCAAATATACTAATATTGTTTGATCGGACGCGCTAATCTCAGGAACTACTGGTCTGATTTGAAAAATTCTTTCAGTGTTGAATAGCCCATTTATCGGGGAAGGCTATATATCATCACGCTAATACCAATAGGAGCGGAGCAACAATGAAGAATGTTTCAAAATCGGAGGGTTTTGAAAGCAAATTCCACGCGGACGACGTCGCGGGCACAGCTGGTCACTAATGCCGGAACACAACTCAAGGTTGTTACGGCGGCATACTTTAGACCAGGGGTGGTAGCCATCCAGTCGGGCAAATGCCCTACCACCTGGCTGTGGGTTGTTTTGTCGCCTCTTACGACAGGCCGCCCCAACGCAGGAAATTGTATTCTTTCTCCGTTCCTGCACGGATAAACTGTATATCACTATATATACTAAACTGTATATACTAAATAGTCAGTATATCACTACATACATACATACATACATAACTTCACGCCAGTTCCCTTGCGGGAACAACAGAGTGCCATTTAGGCTTATTCTTACACACCTCACTTGCCTCTTTAACATTCATAACTCTTCTCATGCAAACTCGTCTCTTCTTAAGGCTCCTGAGTGTAAGTATATCACTCACAGATAATAACTCATCTTGTGTGCAATTGGACACTGACAGTATTCATTGTAAAGATAAAGAGTTAAAGATGTCAAAGAGTGATATATATATCTTTGTATCATAAAGATATATATCACTCTTTTCTTGGGGAGTGATTTTTCCCATGACCACTGAGAGGGAAGAAACGGCGAAGGCCTAGAACCATCTATTATTGTTGGAAGTTTGTGTATATTCTTTGTGCGTTTCGGGAATAGTTTGCGACTTGATTTATTGCACAGCGCCATCTATCGGCTTGTGAGTGTTCCACTGCAATATGGCATCTCTCAACGGGCCAAGCAACTTTACTAAACGTGGCCGTAAAGAGTACAGCCGTTGCCCGATTATTCGTGGAGCGCTCCGCTTTATTGGGGTCAAAGACTCGACGTGCATCGTCGTTTTTTATTAGCCAAATGAAGGAAATTGTTGATCAAATAAGCGTGGAGGAATTGGGTAGTGGTGACACATCTTTATTTATAGTAGTGGTCGCCCGTGGTCGAAATTCGGCCATAATTAACTTGAACTATAAGTTTGAACATTATCAAGGTTCTGTTGTCAAAGACTTATACTTCTATAATCAGATTTCGGCTACACTGTTAATTTGACTTTAACAATAAACAAAAAAGTATAGATATATATATATATATATATAAACATCGAGGAGTAACGCTCGCGGACCGCGTTCGTAATACCGAAGTAAGAAAGAGAGTTGGTCTGAAAGAGAGTGTCGGGGTGAAGGTAAGAAAAGGAAAGCTCCGGTGGTTCGGGCATGTGGAAAGAATGCATGAGGAAAGATGGATGCAGAAGTCGTGGAAGGCCACGACACACCTTCCATGATCAAATTGATCGTGTACTAGCAGAAGGTGATGTCAGGAGCCTTAAGAATAGACGAGCGTGCATGACAAGAGCTATGAATGTCAAAGAAGCGAGTGAGGTGTGTAAAAATGGGCCTAAATGGCACTCTGTTGTACGTGCCTACCCCGCAAGGGAACTGGCGTGAAATTATGTATGTATATATAAACATGTTTTTTTTGTTGTTCCTCGTACGAGTTTGTGTAACTTGCTATTATCATAATACATAATGGAATCAATTTATTTATTAATAACAATAGCAATTGAACAGATACGAAAAAAAGCGAAACTATATAATATAATACTATAAACTAAGTAATAAATAAGTAAGACAATCCTATAAATAAACCCAGCTTAAAAAAAAAACTATCAAAGCCCGTCCAGCCCCACCAGACCACTGTCGCTGGGCATTGTACCTAGAAGGCTTGCAGCATTACTTCGCTGGATATATATATATATATATTATGTACCTACGCTCACGTATGGAAGCGGGAGTTGGGTATGGAAGAGAGAGCATGAAAGTAGAGTAAACGCGGTCGAGATGCGAGCACTGCGCAACATCTGCGGAGTGACGCTCGCGGACCGCGTTCGTAATACCGAAGTAAGAACGAGAGTTGGTCTGAAAGAGAGAGAGTCGGGGTGAAGGTAAGGAAAGACACACCAGGCCACGACACACCTTCCATGATCAAATTAATCATGTACTAGCAGAAGGTGATGTCAGGAGCCTTAAGAATAGACGAGCGTGCATGACAAGAGCTATGAATGTCAAAGAAGCGAGTGAGGTGTGTAAGAATAAGCCTGAATGGCGCTCTGTTGTTCGTGCCTACCCCGCAAGGGAACTGGCGTGATGTTATGTATGTATAACTTACATAACACGTCGGCCATATCACATCCGCTAGACAGATATACACAATCACATCTGTATAAGTAGACTGGTTCATTTAGCCGGCCTTTGATATTGTCCTTTTTTACAAGCTTTTATTTAACTTGCAATGGATGTACCTATGTATGTATGTAAGTTCGGGTGGAATCTTGCAAGTTAAATTTAACCAACTTCCCGGTTTCCGATTGAGCTGAAATTTTGCACATATATGCATATCGCGTGACAATGCTATAATATGGTACCATGGAGCTGATCTGATGATGGAGTCGGAAGGTGGCCATAGAAACTCCTGTCCTAAGCAAGATAGACCCGTCGTGTTTGGGCTCGTTTCACTTGTCTTAATGTGCACACCACAGTCATACACCTGTGATTCCGTTTATAAAATCCATAGTACGGGTTGGCTGGAAGAGATCACTCTAACGTGTATGTGGTGAACAATAAACCGTCTTCTATTCTACTCTATTATATTCGTATCCCACTTATTTGTATACGGGAGCATGTCTCTTCCTTGCATACTCTATTCTGGTTCTGCCCCTATCATGAATCATTCTTCACATAGTCCATTCATTTTTTTTGAAGTTTTTTATCCGCGCAGGAACGGAGAAAGAATACAATTTTCCTGCGTTGGGGCGGCCTGTCGTGAGAGGCGACAAAACAACCCACAGCCAGGTGGTAGGGCATTTGCCCGACTGGATGGCCACCGCCCCTGGTCTAAAGTATGTCGCCATAACAACTATGAGTTGTGTTCCGGCATTAGTGACCAGGTTCCAGTCTCCCTTGAGAGAGCAGCAGCGCATTTGTAGCAACTTTGGTGTTGCAAATGTCTATAGGCGATGGTAACCGCTTAACATGAAGTGGGCCGTCAGCATGTCGGCTGATCTCCTGCAATAAAAAAAAGTTACATATGAACCTATGATATAGGAGTCCCAAATCACTGTCTCTTGGGAACGTTATCTGAACGCTGGCCCGAAGGCCTTGCTCATTGGCAACGCTAAGGCGTTATCCTAAATACAGGAGAGCCCTTTGATGATTTATTGTACTACATATTTACACGTGTAGGTCATTAAACTTTCCCTAAACCGCAGGTTTTGGTGAACTTTTTTCTGTTCGGTTAAATCCCGGTGTGGTTTAGCTTCACAGTTGGATCCGGTAGGTGGCGCTGCAATCGGATTCTAAATTTCCACGTTTTCAGGGCGATATCGTGAAAAGTGGCCGAAACGTCGGAATAAAAATCAAATAAAATGCCGCGTTGAAAACCGTTAAAACGTAGTTTTTTCTAATTGCAGGAGACCAGCAGACAGCAGATGGCCCACTTGATGGAAAGCGGTTATCATCGCCTACGGACATTTGCACCACCAAAGTGGCTACAAATGC
This sequence comes from Dendrolimus kikuchii, assembly GCA_019925095.2. NCBI lineage: Eukaryota > Metazoa > Arthropoda > Insecta > Lepidoptera > Lasiocampidae > Dendrolimus > Dendrolimus kikuchii. The sequence goes on from CM034387.1 coordinate 39,208,866, forward strand.
GCTGCTGCTCTCTTAAGGGAGACTGGAACCTGGTCCCTAATGCCGGAACACAACTCAAGGTTGTTATGGCGACATACTTTAGACCAGGGGTGGTAGCCATCCAGTCGGGCAAATGCCCTACCACCTGGCTGTGGGTTGTTTTGTCGCCTCTTACGACAGGCCGCTCCAACGCAGGAAATTGTATTCTTTCTTCGTTCCTACACGGATATACGGACACGGTTATTGTAAATCGTAGATAAAATTTCTAATCTTTAACATTGTTGCAAATGGCACTAGTTAAATATAAGTAGCACTAGATGGCGCTGCCCAATAATTAAACTTGCTATTGTTTACCACTTTACCACATATTTTAAGTTAACCTTTTTGTATTCTATTGATTATTCAGTTCATTAAACCAGTGCATTCATTAAGTAAAGTGTTTTATTTAGTTCAACTTAAGTCTATAATAAAACTTTAACAATACTCGTTGACACTTGACATATTTGTCTTCCGTGATCACGGCCACTGAAAAGTGGCCGAAACGTCGGAAAAACCAAAATCGAATAAAATTACCGCGCTTAAAACCGTTAATACGTAGTTTTGTTATCAACTTAGTCATTTACGACAAATATCAATATCAAATTGGGGAATAGTGTGAATGGAGCGTTAGGTAAACTTCTAGGCGCTAAGAACCTCAGCCAGAAGGCCCAGCTCGCCATACACAACGCGGTGCTGGTACCTACGCTCACGTATGGATGCGAGAGTTGGGAAGTAGAGTAAACGCGGTCGAGATGCGAGCACTGCGCAAAATCTGCGGAGTGACGCTCGCGGACCGCGTTCGTAATACCGAAGTAAGAAAGAGAGTTGGTCTGAAAGAGAGTGTCGGGGTGAAGGTAAGGAAAGGAATGCTCCGGTGGTTCGGGCATGTGGAAAGAATGCATGATGAAAGAATGAATAAACAGATATACAATGCAAAAGTGGATGGATGCAGAAGTCGTGGAAGGCCACGACACACCTTCCATGATCAAATTGATCGTGTACTAGCGGAGGGTAATGTCAGGAGCCTTAAGAACAGACGAGTGTGCATGACAAGAGTTATGAATGTCAAAGAAGCAAGTGAGGTGTGTAAGAATGGGCCTAAATGGCGCTCTGTTGATCGTGCCTACCCCGCAAGGGAACTGGCGTGAAGTTATGTATGTATGTATCAATATCAAACCAACTGCAAAATGCGCAATACTTATTTGCTCCAATAGATCTAATAGACTATATAATTTAAATGATTAAATAATGCCGAAACCTGCAGTAGATACTTACCAAAGTATAAAGTGGAACTTATAAAACCTGGTGAAAAATGATATATAAATAATGAAATGAAAATCCAATCTACAAACCTGGCCGGGACTCGTACCATACCGGGGGAACCCCCGCGTTCCACAGCCTACTACTACGCAGACCTAGAAAGAATCAAGCGGAAGAATGAAGAGCTGGAACCTAGGCAGAACCCTGACGAGTTGTCGGAGTATGTCGAAAGCAACGAGGTCGTCAACGATGGCCCGATACGGGAAGTGCCCCCCCTCAGGGACAGGATGCGCCAGTTCAGCCTTCCCGAATACACCACGCAGGAGAGGAAGGCCCCAGAGGAGACGTACTCGACCGCCGGTACATTCCCGATGCCAGAACCTAAGGAGAAGGAACCGTTGTTAGCGGAATTGGAGGTAGTGGGACGCCTGCCGCTGACGCAGCTAGACTCCTCCTCGGGGGTGAGGAGGTCGAGGAGTTGGTACCTCTGCTGTCCCAACGTCGGTGACGAGGAAATCTCCCGGGAGTCTTCGTGGAGGTATTCCAGTTTGAGGCCGGTGACTGCTCCTCCTATTCCTGGACAGAACGGTTTGGCTATGGTGAGTGGTTTCTAGCTGGTATAATACGATCAAGTAAGATTATAAATATAATGTTGATGTTTCCACCATGATGCCATGCTGGAATCATTGTCTTCATCACAGCTCCCTCAAACGGTGTGAGACCACGTTATCACAGAATATCGGCGTGAAATGGTTAACCTGCCACAACCCACAGCCAGGTGGTGGTTATTTGCCCGACTGGTTGCCTACCACCCCTGGTCTAGAGTCCGCTATAACAACCTTGAGTTGTGTTTTGGCATTATTGACTAGGTTCCAGAGAGCAGCAGCGCATTTGGAGCACCATTGGTGTTGCAAATGTCCATAGGCGATGGTAACCGCTTTCCATTAAGTGGGCCGTCTGCCTGTCTGCTGAAATCATTAAATAATAAAAAAAAATAACAACCTTGAACTAATCGTGTTTCGTACGATGAGTGATAGTTCCAATTCCCTCTTTTCCCTTCCTTCTATAGAGGGATGGTATACCATCTTCTCTATCCCGTCCCTCTATTCCATTCTCCTATCCCATACTAAAGGCTAACAATGCGTTAGCTACACCCCTGATGTTACAAATGTCTATGGGAGCTGCATAACGTCTAGTCATCGTAGTGGACAACGAACTACTGGCTAGCGCAACGCGAGAGCGCACATATTAATAGTTGCTTTATCTCGCTCGCACATCATCCGTCCCGCTCACGCATTGTGCTATATATTGTACTAGCTGTACGACTTATTTAATATTAAATATATTAAAGTCTGTTAGTCTCACAAAAACTCGAGAACGGCTAAACCGATTTACCCAATTTTGGTTTAAAATATTTGTAGAAGTTCAAGTAAGATCTAAAAGGTGTAAAAATGAATGATAGAAATGTCTGTACTCACATAACTTGAGAACGACTTTGCCGAATTTGATGAAATTTTTTGTGTGTACTTGACTGGGTCCCGGGATTATTTAGATTCACAATTGGAACCGGTAGGTGGCGCTGGGATCCGGTTCTAGGATCTTCTTAATCTCCTGGAACGATTTTGATGTTTTTGTGAGACTCATTGAAATTGACCGAGTCCAAAGCAAAATGATAATTGGTCTTGTCGGTTCCAGGTAACGACACAGTCCAGCGGTCGCGGCGATGACTTATCGACTTTGAGGGCTGAACGGGACGCGCTGGCGAGGGCTTTAGCGGCTGAGAGGCAGAGGGCGGCGACCGCGGCGAGAGCCCACGACGCTAGGTTGGCAGAACTCCATGGAGTCATCGCTGAGCTGGTGAGGAGGAGAGCCGGAGAGAGGCATCGAGGGGCGATACCCGAGGAGGAAGTATCAGGTACGTTGATTTAATACTTTAAAAGTGGCAGACTTACGGCTGTAGTACTAATAAGCAGGGGAGTGACGAGAGAAATGAGTAATCCAACACGTTACAATGGTAATCTAACGAATAGAAGATAGAATACCCAGTTTACCTTGGACAAGCGTACAGCTGCCAGGGTTGCGGAGAGGCTAGGTCATATACCCATATCCCTGGCATAAGGCGAAGGTGGTTAGAGCCGCCGGCATACCCCTGATGTGTCTGGCGGCTCCCGTACCCCGTCACCGGGGGGTAGTTGCCCCCTGCGAATTGGACCGGGGCAAAGAGCAACAGCTCGAGGTCCGACCCGACGACTAACTCGATCGAAGGCGAAGGACGGAACACCCAGGGGTTTTAGTGGGTATCCCTAACCGGGGAGTGGCATGCTAGTGCCACCGCTGATCTGGCGAATCCGACACTAAGTCGCGAATTATCCCCCCCAAGGTTTTGCCCTTGTCGTGGCTTACTCCTCAAACGGAATTACCCTGGCTAAAAAAAATGTGATAGCAGAAGGTGCTGTCAGGAGCCTTAAGAACAGACGAGCGTGCATGACAAGAGTTATGAATGTCAAAGAGGCAAGTGAGGTGTGTAAGAATAAGCCTAAATGGTACTCTGTTGTTCGTGCCTACCCCGCAAGGGAACTGGCGTGAACTTATGTATGTATGTAAAAAAAAATGGACAAGCGTACAGGCAGTGGCGGATTAGACAACACGTTGAAAAAGCTTGCAACGTATTATTTACGTCTTACAGAAATTAAAAGACTCGTACATGTATATTTCAGTATTATTAGGTCTTCACAAACAATTCACAGCTCACTTGCTTTTTTGACATTCATAGCTCTTGTCATGCACGCTCGTCTGTTCTTAAGGCTCCTGACATCACCTTCTGCTAGTACACGATCAATTTGATCACGGAAGGTGTGTCGTGGCCTTCCACGACTTCTGCATCCATTCACTTTTGCATTGTATATCTGTTTAGTCATTCTTTCCACATGCCCGAACCACCGGAGCATAAGAATAAGCCTGAATGGCGCTCTGTTGTCCGTGCCTACCCCGCAAGGGAACTGGCGTGAAGTTATGCATGCATGTATGTACAAACTATTCAACGTTTAATATATCACCGTCTAGTACTCGATCACACTATAAACAGGAAAAAGCCGGTGTATAATTGGGGCGATAATGCGCGAATCATAAAGTTTCCATTTTACATACATACATACATACATAACTTCACGCCAGTTCCCTTGCGGGGTAGGCACGAACAACAGAGCGCCATTTAGGCTTATTCTTACACACCTCACTCGCTTCTTTGACATTCATAGCTCTTGTCATGCACGCTCGTCTGTTCTTAAGGCTCATGACATCACCCTCCGCTAGTACACGATCAATTTGATCATGGAAGGTGTGTCGTGGCCTTCCACGACTTCTGCATCCATCCACTTTTGCATTGTATATCTGTTTAGTCATTCTTTCATCATGCATTCTTTCCACATGCCCGAACCACCGGAGCATTCCTTTCCTTACCTTCACCCCGACACTCTCAGTTTCAAAAGTTTCAATTTTATTGACAATAAAAAATATATAGTTAATTAGCAGGTCGACGGTGACATATAAACATACTTAAGAATTTTATATATCGATCAGTGAAAGCCACATCGAAATCGACCCAGTAATTTCTACGTGAATCCCGAATTGACAGACAAATAAAAAATCTAACAAATAAAAGACTACACTTTTACAATTTTATTATATTATATTCTTATTCTTTAGTTAGGTTTTTTTTCAATATGTTTATATTGTTACGAGCTACAGCTACAGGGCTCGAATTAAAATGCCGTTGGAATTACTATAGAATGTATTAGAACTATACAAACACGTATAACACATGTACAAATATAACTGGACACAACCAGTACAAACTGCACGATTCAATAACACGAGCAAAGTCCGTCACTATATAGCTTGTCGAAGGTACACGTCTTGCTACCTCTCTCTGCATTGGGCCATTGCTTTATAATGCACCGATGCCATATGTCTACCTGGCAAGCGTCGGCGCAATTCCCAGAAAACACAATCAGCACACCTGCGTGATTATGCCTGCGACCGGCCATAAACGAGTATAATACACAATAGGCTATTGTATAATTACGAATTTTAAACACAAAGAAAACAAAAGAATATCGTCATATAACAGTTTCAATGTTATTAGCTAAACGCCGCGGCAGGTAATAAATACAGTTATGCAGGTGGTCCAACTTGTACCAATATTATATTGTACATCACCACTATTCTATAATATTGTGTATAATAAAGAAAGTAAATTGATTAATTGATCAAATTGATCGTATACTAGTAGAAGGTGATGTCAGGAGCCTTAAGAACAGACGAGCGTGCATGACAAGAGCTATGAATGTCAAAGAAGCGAGTGAGGTGTATAAGAATAAGCCTGAATGGCGCTCTGTTGTTCGTGCCTACCTCGCAAGGGAACTGGCGTGCAACTATGCATGTATGTAATAAAGAAAGATGTGAGTCTGGTGTATATGTGAAAAACCTACTGGCGGCACATGTGTTCAGATCTGCCACTGCGTACAGGATATTTTTGTGTTGCTGAACAGCAGACAACATGACCGGCCACCTAACGGCAGGTGGTTACCGTAGCTTGTGGACTTATAACACCAGAGGTTCTAACAAGGTGCTTCCTGCCTTTCAAGGAGGGGACCGGATTCTTTTTCATGTCTGAAGACTGTATCCCCTCAGACTCCTGGAGTGGTTCATGAGGGGTATCGGAGATTAAATGATTAATAAATAATTAAAATGGTAATAAATAATTTATCTGTGCAGTAGGTCGTAAGAGGCGACAAAACAACCCAAAGCCAGGTGGTAGGCTGTTTGCCCGACTGGATGGCTACCACCCCTGGTCTTAAGTATGTCGCCATAATAACCGTAAGTTATGTTATGGCATTAGTGACCAGGTTCCAGTCACCCTTAAGAGAGCGGCAGCACATTTGTAGCAACTTTGGTGTTGCAAATGTCCATAGGCGATGGTAACCGCTTTCCATCAAGGGGTCAAGAAAATCATGAAATTCCTGCGACGTGATTTGCGGATGGTCCCTAAATACGACGGTAGCAGCTTTCCATCAGATGGGCCGTCTGCCGGTTTACGAATCTCGCAGTGAAAGAAAAAGTTTTTCCAGATGAATGCGAGTCGACCACGCAGCCGGCCGGCGAGCTGGACAACGACGCAGACAGATCCAGGACTGACCAGGTAACATCTATGTTAGGTTTTAACTATTTCTTTACGGTTCCCTTGGTTGAAGAGCGTCTACACTAAAGAGTGAGGTGGCAAACTATTTCGTACATGACTAGCTGACCCGGCGAACTTCGTACCGCCATATTTTCTGAATTCCTAAGACTTTGTTTCATGGCACAAAACAAAATCACCAAAATCGCTCCCGGTGATTAGCAGGATTCTAGAACCCGATCTCAGCGCCACCTACCGGTTCCAATTGTGGATCTAAACCATTCCGGGACCCACTCAAACACACACACACAAAATTTCATCAAAATCGGTAAAGTCGTTCTCAAGTTATGCGCTTAGCAACACATTTTGCGAATCATTTTTAGATATAAGATTATTAGAGTTAGGCATGTTTGCTAAAGAGTTTCTTGCGCCGCTTCTTCTCTTCAAGCCATAACATGTTGCGAAGCGGTGGTAAATTAGATTAGGCTCCCATAGAGTAAATAATAACCATAAACAAAATTAAAACTAAATAATTAAAATGATCAAGTTGGCGGTAGGCTAAATAAAGCTTTAACAATACTCACTGACACTTGACATCTTCGCCTTCCGTGATCACGGCCACTGAAATGTGGCCGAAACGTCGGAATAACAAAAATCAAATAAATTACCACGCTTAAAACTGTTAAAACGTAGTTTTATTATTTATTTTTGCTTTTTAGTTTGAACTCGGTTTTGTTTTTGTAAGAAAAAATATTAGTGTGCTATATTCTTTATTTTTCTAATCTTTAACGTCTCGCAATGTGTATTCGAATCAATGTTGTCTCTTTCTTTCTCTCTTTTCTATTTTGGCAAAAACTGAAGCCTTGTGAAATGTTCTTTGCCATTCAACAGAACGACACCTCGTCGTTGGCCAGTCCAGCCGAGCTGCCAACTCCTCAGGAGCCGAAGGTGGATAGCCAAGAGCTAAGGGACGACACCACCGACACTAGCGGGAGGGAACTAAGGTACGTGGATTTCACGCATCGTGTTTACATTGGAAGCATCAGGCAACCTTCGCGGTTTGGGGGTTATAGGTCCAATCAGGGATTCCCAAACTATTTTGGGCAAGAGACCCCTTTCTCAAAGTGAACTGATACCTCAGACCCACATAGTCAAATTACTTTAAAAATCTTTACAGTCGGTTAAGTGAGTAAACTTGACATCATTTTCTCATCAAAATTTAATTAAATCAATAGGCATAAAATTCAGTATATATAAAGTGTAATTCTTTATTTATTGTAGTAGTTCAGCAGACAGGCAGACGGCTCACTTGATGGAAAGCGGTTACCTTCGCCTATGGACATTTGCAACACCGAAGGTGCTACAAATGCGCTGCTGTTCTGTTCCCTTCAGTCGTTGTGTAAAATATTTCTTGAATAATATATATAAGTAGAAAAAGTAGATAGGCTCACCCAAACCTATGTCCAAATACTATGTCTGCCTTTGGCATCAGAATTATATATCATGCACATATCAACAAATCACTGCACTTGGCAAAAATCTATTATATCTTACATGTCTATTTTTTAACACCGCAAACGTAATCCGACGACACAATGGCGGCATCTACGTGAAGTAACTCATAGTTGGGGGGAACAGAGATAGATATACATACATACTAATATACAAATGAGAAGGAAATACGCATGTATGAAGAATAGATAGTGTTACCATGACTTAAACCATTGTTCAGCATTAAATAATAAACAGTATACGAATGTTATATTGGAAAAAAGGTTTTTAAATACAAGCTTTTGAGATCCTGGATATCATGTAGCAGCAGAGTGCTAACCAAGACAAGTAAAACGAACCCAAACATGACGGGTCTATCTTGTTTAGTACAGGAGTTCCTATGGCCACCTTCTGACTATATCATCAGATCAGCTCCATGTTACCATATTATTGCATTGTCACGCGATATACATATGCGTGCAAAATTTCAGCTCAATCGGAAACCGGGAAGTTGGTTAAATTTAACTTGCAAGATTCCACCCGGACATGCATACATACATAGGTACATCCATTGCAAGTTAAATAAAAGCTTGTAAAAAAATGCTAGTATCAGTCTATATCATTCAGGAACTCGTATACTTGTGTGCCCGAATTTTCAAAGAATGCTTTAAGAATGTAATACCGAAGTAAGAAAGAGAGTTGGTCTGAAAGAGAGTGTCGGGGTGAAGGTAAGGAAAGGAATGCTCCGGTGGTTCGGGCATGTGGAAAGAATGCATGATGAAAGAATGACTAAACAGATATACAATGCAAAAGTGGATGGATGCAGAAGTCGTGGAAGGCCACGACACACCTTCCATGATCAAATTGATCGTGTACTAGCAGAAGGTGATGTCAGGAGCCTTAAGAACAGACGAGCTTGCATGACAAGAGTTATGAATGTCAAAGAGGCACGTGAGGTGTGTAAGAATAAGCCTAAATGGCACTCTGTTGTTCGTGCCTACCCCGCAAGGGAACTGGCGTGAAGTTATGTATGTATGTATGTACTTTAAGAATGTTTCCGGGCATCCGACTAATGACCGCTGGTTGAATTTTAGCAAATAGTTCAACTTTGCTAGCGTCCGTTGCTGTATTTAAACCGTCAATGGTTGCTTCCATAAGTATCTGCATCAGATTGTGGGCTGTCAGCCTTCACCCGAATGCCACCAGTGTGGCGCGCTTGACACGGCGTTTCATACGCTAGCCGAGTGCGCAGCTTGGACGCCGCTCAACTCGAGACACTAGTAGGTCCGATCGATTCGCCCGGCAGCCTGGTGCAAGCCATGCTGCAGAGCGATGATCATCGGATGGATGCGGCCAATTTCTGCGAGACGGTAATGTCTCAAATGGTGGCCGCGGAACGAGATAGGGAGAGAAGGGTAAGTGCGCGTATTGACGCGCCCCTACATGGTCACCGGCGTCAGCCGGGAGCCCGGAGGCGCAGACATGCGCATGATTTCCATACATACATACATACATAACTTCACGCCAGTTCCCTTGCGGGGTAGGCACGAACAACAGAGTGCCATTTAGGCTTATTCTTACACACCTCACTTGCCTCTTTGACATTCATAACTCTTGTCATGCAAGCTCGTCTATTCTTAAGGCTCCTGACATCACCTTCTGCTAATACACGATCAATTTGATCATGGAAGGTGTGTCGTGGCCGTCCACGACTTCTGCATCCATCCACTTTTGCATTGTATATCTGTTTAGTCAATCTTTCATCATGCATTCTTTCCACATGCCCGAACCACCGGAGCATTCCTTTCCTTACCTTCACCCCGACACTCTCTTTCAGACCAACTCTCTTTCTTACTTCGGTATTACGCATGATTTCCCTCCCTGAATAATACCGCTTCAGGGGCGCTCTCGCATCAAGGGAGCAGAGGAGTCCTCACCCCTGTCGTCGAAGTGAGTTAGCTCCTCCAGGCGCTTTCTCAGGCACTTATTGCGCTAGGATCGGCGTGGGCGTAACTACCCTCTAAATCTCATACCTTTTCTGCCATAAGCGCGGGGGGGAATCCGAGGAGGGGGGCTTGAGTGGGTATTAGCCATTGTACGTCCAATGGTCTCGAGTCTCCACACAAGCCGATCAATTACTGTTTGGATTGCTCTTAGTGGAATGCCTACATAATTGATAATGGTCTAATCCCTTGCAAAGGACCCGGTATGTGTGTAAATAGCATTTCCCCCGCCTGAAAAAAAAAAAAAAAAAATTTTTTATTGCAGGAGTTCAGCAGACAGGCAGACGGCGCACTTGATGGAAAGTGGTTACCATCGCCTATGGACATTTGTAACACCAAAGGTGCTACAAATGCGCTGCTGCTCTCTTAAGGGAGACTGGAACCTGGTCACTAATGCCGGAACACAACACAAGGTTGTTATGGCGGCATACTCTAGACCAGGGGTGGTCGCCATCCAGTCGAGCAAATACCCTACCACCTAGCTGTGGGTTGTTTTGTCGCCTCTTACGACAGGCCGCCTGGCCGCAGGAAATTGTATTCTTTCTCCGTTCCTGCACGGATCAAAAAATTCAAACAGTCAATAAATATGCATACTTATAACTTACATAACTCGTCGGCCATATCACATTCGCTAGACAGATATACACAATCACATCTGTATAAGTAGAATGGTTCATTTAGCCGGCCTTTGATATTGTCCTTTTTTACAAGCTTTTATTTAACTTGCAATGGATGTACCTATGTATGTATGTAAGTTCGGGTGGAATCTTGCAAGTTAAATTTTACCGACTTCCCGGTTTCCGATTGAGCTGAAATTTTTCACGCATATGTATATCGCGTGACAATGCTATAATATGGTACCATGGAGCTGATCTGATGATGGAGTCGGAAGTCGGAAGGTGGCCATAGAAACTCCTGTCCTAAGCAAGATAGACCCGTCGTGTTTGGGCTCGTTTCACTTGTCTTGGCTAGCACTCTGCGGCTACATGATATCCAGGATCTCAAAAGAGTGTATTTAAAAACTTTTTCAAAAAAGCTTATTATATGTTCACATGAAGTTCATAATACCATACGCATTTCGCGCGTCTATCGTGTTGGCGGGGGGGGGGGGGGGAGATAGACATATACACATTACTATAGTCAGAGAGAGAAGAGTATAGTGTGTAATGTATGTAAGTGGAAGCCTGGCAACCACGTTTGAAATTCCCGCTTAAATAATGAACACTTGTCCGTGTTTCAGGCTGGATCGGCCAAAGGTGGTGGTGACATCGCCGCAGACGCAGCAAGAGAACTGTGACACAAGTCTCAATTTATCAGACAGGGACGACTCGGACAACTGCTTGAATACTGCCAGGTTTGTTCGGTTCTTTAATGTCCTATTGCCATGTGTAACAGCCTTGCAGAGATTTGGGTAAGAAAGTACCAAATATTATCAAACATTCGGACAGGGTTTCCCCCTTTTTATTGTTCAGCCTTTGATGTGACTAGTCACACTGCACAGTAAGCAATGAACGCCGTCTACACGCCGCTACGCGTTTTATACGAAAAGACTACCCTACAAAACAATAACATTGCATCATTGCTAAAGTTTGCAATTACATCATAGTGTTGCCAGGATCACAGAAACAATTATAATAACTAGTTGCTGATGCACTAAATTATCTAGACGATAATTTAGTGGGCTTATAAATTTAACTAACCGGTAGAAAATGGTGATTTTATGATAAATCGACTAAAAATATTATCTATGACGATTGTCTATGTCATATTAATATACACTATGGTTCTTATGACTACTGTGGTGGACACCTTGTAACACATGTCTTCTTTATATACAGGCTTTTATCTTTGGGGCGGCCTATCATAAGAGGTGACAGAACAACCCACAGCCAGTAGGGCATCTGCCCGATTGAATGGCTACCACACCCCTGGTCTAAAGTATGCCGCCATAACAATCTTGAGTTGTGTTCCGGTATCAGTGGCCAGGTTCCAGCTTCTCCTTCAAGGCCGGCAGCACCTCTGATATTGCTAATGTCCATAGACGACGGTAACCACTTACCATCACAGTTGGACTGTCAGCCTGTCTGCTGTGCTTCAGCAATAAAAAAATTAAAAAATAACGGATAGGATTGTAAAACACATATTTTGAAAAAAAAAAGATATCAGAAACTCGAGATAAAAAATACTTTGATTTTATTTTATTTTTAAAAAATCGGCTTTTCATCCGGGAATAACAACAAAAATATTGTTTTATGCCTTTTGCTCCCAAGTATTGGTAAAAAATTTGCAATGACTTAATTTGTAATTATACTATTGATAATAAAACGGAAAAGTAGGGTTTTCAAAAAAAGCTGAAAAATTTTGGTGAATTATTTTTATTTCATAACAAAACGATGCCCATGCCCAGTTTTTACTTAAAAACCCTTTGCGAAAGTGGCGCCCCTGTTATTTTTATTTACCTGGACTAAGATGACAGCTGCGATCGATCTTTTTCCATGTTGCAAGCCTGGAGCACAGTGTTGCAATATGGCAACACATTCATAAATGAGTTGAATCAACAACTCACTACTGTGAGTTGAATCCCATAGAAATTCTATAGCATTCAAATCACACAACTAACTTATAAATGAACCATACATACAACACTGTTTTTTTCTTAATGTTTAAGGCTTGGCAACTAGGCCTTTAAGCCAGGCGCAGTTGTATTGTAGGCTACGGTCCACACCATTCAACGGAGTTCTTGTGAAAACTCGAAAGGCCACATTTGACTATACGGTTCACATTTCTCACAAAAACACATAATTACTATTCAAAAACTATCAATATTCTGCAACTATTGTTCATTTTAGAGTAATTTTACACATTTTTAGAAAATAAAACCGCACAGCACAACATCTCCTTTCAGTTCCCGCTAAAAACTCTACATACAACACTGTTGCAAGCTTCCAACAGATTAAAAAAAAAAAGAGGTCGTACGCAGCTGTCATTTTAGTCCAGGTAATTAAAAATACGAGTGATATACAGGGTGGCAAAATAAAGTTATTTTATTATTTTGCCATTCTGTGTATTAATTTCTTTGACCTGTCAGATGCTGTCACCGTCAAGTTGACAGTGGCAGCGGCATTGACAGCTGCGAAAGGGAGAGAGGCTCCAACGACGCGCCTGTCTACACGACGTCCACTGGTAAGTTCACCAGTAATTACTTCTTCAGCCTGCATTCAATTCACAGGAATATAATTACCTTAATCCTTTCGGGTATTCTCCGCGTTTCTAATTGCATATACTAATTTGACAATTCGAATGTCAAGTAGCTGTCAACATGTATGTCTAATTTTTTTTAAAAATTTATAACTCCTTCATAAAATAAGTTTTTAAATTCTCAGTTGACCGTCGTATCTCAAAAACAGGGATCACATGAAAGAATATAAGATTTTTTTAAAAAGGTTTTTAAATACAAGCTTTTGAGATCCTGGATATCATGTAGCAGCAGAGTGCTAGCCAAGACAAGTGAAACGAGCCCAAACACGACGGGTCTATCTTGTTTAGGACAGGAGTTTCTATGGCCACCTTCCGACTCCATCATCAGATCAGCTCCATGGTACCATATTATTGCATTGTCACGCGATATACATGTGCATGCATAATTTCAGCTCAATCTGAAACCGGGAAGTTGGTCAAATTTAACTTGCAAGATTCCACCCGAACTTACATACATACTTACATAGGTACAATCGTTGCAAGTTAAATAAAAACTTGTTAAAAAGGAAATGATGTTGAATTTTTCACTTAGGTTAATGAACCAACGACTAAGCTAACTGGAACATAGTACATACATACATACATACATAACTTCACGCCAGTTCCCTCGCGGGGTAGGCACGAACAACAGAGTGCCATTTAGGCTTATTCTTACACACCTCACTTGCCTCTTTGACATTCATAACTCTTGTCATGCAAGCTCGTCTGTTCTTAAGGCTCCTGACATCACCTTCTGCTAGTACACGATCAATTTGATCATGGAAGGTGTGTCGTGGCCTTCCACGACTTCTGCATCCATCCACTTTTGCATTGTATATCTGTTTAGTCATTCTTTCATCATGCATTCTTTCCACATGCCCGAACCACCGGAGCATTCCTTTCCTTACCTTCACCCCGACACTCTCTTTCAGACCAACTCTCTTTCTTACTTCGGTATTACGAACGCGGTCCGCGAGCGTCACTCCTCAGATTTTGCGCAGTGCTCGCATCTCGACCGCGTTTACTCTACTTTCATGCTCTTTCTTCCATACCCAACTCTCGCTTCCATACGTGAGCGTAGGTACCAGCACCGCGTTGTGTACGGCGAGCTGGACCTTCTGGCTGAGGTTCTTAGCGCCTAGAAGTTTACCTAACGCTCCATTTAAACTATTCCCCAAATTCACTCTTCTTTCTATATCAGCGGTGTACCTTCCATCCCTGCTAAAAGCACATCCAAGATATACAAACTCATTCACTTGCTCCAGCATAACATCATCGACCATTATCCTTGCATTCGTTCTGGTTTCTTCTCTTTCAAACACCATAACCTTTGTTTTCTTCGCATTCAAATGTAAGCCTGGAACATAGTAATACTATATTGTTCAATATGTTTTCCTACAATTGTACATTGTACAAGTACAATATTTTTTATTGTTTTATATGGGTACTGACTTTGAAATATTGTAGGATTTCTCGCTCTGTGTGTAGTAGTAGTTGTATCACGTCAACGTTAGATTGGTCTGTTTGCTCATTTGCCTACGAGCAATATAAAAACACAGCAATGTAGTTCTTAAATGTCTATAAAATTGAAGCTTTAGTTAAGTCCAACGAGCAGCAGAACGTCAGTGAAAACTATTTGAAAGATTGCGGTTTATGTTTCAGGTCGTTGCGAGTCCCGTCAAGCGAAACTGGCGTCCAGGGTTCGTCTCAGACGGACAGAGGACTCGGATTCGAATAACCATTTGAGCAACGAGGAGGTAAACAATGCTTGCACGCAACAAATGTATTAAATAAAACTCACACGCTTACTCACTCGCTCACTCACTCGCTCGTTTACTCACTCCCTCACTCGCTTACTTACTTCTTCACTCGCTCACTCACTTCTTCACTCGCTCACTCACTTGCTTACTCACTCCCTCATACACTCACTCACTCAGTCGCTTAGTCACTTCCTCACTGACTCATTTGCTTACTCACACCCGCACTCACTCCCTCACTCACTCACTCACTCACTCACTCGCTTATTTACTCCCTCCCTCGCTCACTCATTCGCTTCTTCACTCCCTCACTCACTTAATCACTCCCCCACTCACTCGCTTACTCACTCCCGCACTCGCTTACTCACTCACTCGCTCGCTCGCTTACTCACTCACTCACTCACTCGCTTATTCACTCACTCACTCGTTTACTCACTGACTCACTTGCTTACTTACTCCCTCACTTGCTTACTCACTCCCTCACACACTCAATCACTCGCTTACTCACTCACTCACTCGCTCGCTTACTCACTTCCTCACACACTCACGCAGTCGCTTACTCACTCACTCACTCGCTTACTTACCCCCTAACTTGCTTACTCACTCCCTCACACACTCACTCACTCGCTTACTCACTCCCTCACTGACTCATTTGCTTACTCACACCCTCACTCACTCACTCACTCACTCACTCGCTTACTCACTCCCTCACTCACTCACGCACTCGCTTACTCACTCACTCACGTGCTTACTCACTCACTCACTCACTCGCTTACTCACTCGCTCACTCACTCACTCGCTTACTCACTCGCTTACTCACTCACTCACGCACTCGCTTACTCACTCACTCACTCGCTTACTCACTCACTGAATTACGTAGAGTTATGGTGCAATTATTATCTCGATTACAGCTCTTAGGGTTGGCTTGTTCTGTATGATACCACGCCGACACAGAATATCTGAGTGAAATGTCTGGCCTTGTGCTATTCGTGTTTCGTGCGATGAGTGAAATTTCGGATGGCCCACTTCCCCACTCCCTATTCCAATCAGAAATATCCCAACCTTCGTATTTCATCCTTTGCTTTTTCACTCCCCTATCCCCTCTTTATCCGATCCTAAAGACTGGCAACACGTTGCTTTGGATCCTGGACTTGCAAACGTCTTTAGGTAGCGGTGACCACTCTCCATGAGCTGTCTGTCTATTTGCCAGCTTCAAAATAAAATATAATTTCACTCACTCACTCACTAGTTCACTCACTCACTGGCTCACTCACTCACTTGCTTACTCACTCACTCACTCACTCACTCACTGGCTCACTCACTCACTTGCTTACTCACTCACTCACTCACTCACTGGCTCACTCACTCACTTGCTTACTCACTCACTCACTCACTCACTCACTCACTGGCTCACTCACTCACTCACTCACTCACAGAAATGACATTAAATTATAAATTTAAATGATCATATACACAATTGTTTGTATGTGCAGGCCTGGTGCGCAGAGGCGGCCGAGAAGTTGGCTTTGGACGTGTGCGCTCAGGCGGACCTGCGGGAAGCGCTTATAGCGGCCACCAACGACGGTATGTCGTGTTTTTGTCCATTTATACTGTTAATCTATACTAATATTATAAAGAGGTAAAGTTTGTGACTTAGTGACTTTGTAGGAGGTTATCTTCGAAACTACTGAACCGATTTAAAAAAAAAAAAATCACTGTTTGCAAGCTACACTATCCATACAAAGCGCTTTGAGTCCACCTTCAATATGCTCACCGCAAAGGAGTGGAACTCGCTGCCGGAGTCGGTTCTTCCCGGAACCGGCAACCTGGGTGTCTTCAAGTCTCGTGCGAATAGGTACCTTCTAGATAAGCGTCGATCTTAGACCATATCTCCGCTCAAATCGAGCGAGACAATGGTCAAACGCGAAGCTATACGTAATAAAAAAAAATAGTAAAAAAAAAAAAAAAAAAACCTAATAAAACAACGTTTTAACGGTTTTAAGCGCGATAATTTTATTTGATTTTGGTTTTTCCGACGTTTCGGCCACTTTTCAGTGGCCGTGATCGCGGAAGACGAAGATGTCAAGTGTCAACGAGTATTGTCAAAGTTTTATTTAGCCTACCGCCAATTTGTTAATTTTAATTTTGTTTATGGTTATTATTTACTCTATGGGAGCCTAATCTAATTTAAACGTCGGAAAAACCAAAATCGAATAAAATTACCGCGCTTAAAACCGTTAAAACGTAGTTTTATTATGTATACAAGTCGCGAAAACTTAAGAAAATATTAGGCTAGATTATATTTAAAAAAAAATTAGGGATCCTTGCTAAAACTCCAATAGTGTAAACAAAAGTGTAAAAAAAATTACCTAAAATCGCGTCCGCTGCGAAAACTATTGATGATAGAATAAAATAATGCACTACGACTTTGCGAAAACACATCATCAATATATACAAAAAGTGTCGCGACGGCGTATGTCTGTCTATTGTAGTTATGCCACTTTTATTTTGAAAATTTAATTAAAATGAGGCCGCTAGAGAAGGCTCTCGAATATCTATCAAAATAAATGACTTCATATTCAAGACTGCTTCAATACTTTCATATAACAAATGATGACCTAAATACTTGTTTACGAGGTATTAAAAATATCTGTCACAATTTTTTTTTATATATATATTTTGGGGTTGCCTGGAAGAGATCGCTTTTTAGCGATAAGACCTCTGTACTTAACTAGATATAACTTCATTTTTTTAACCGACTTCAAAAAAAAAGGAGGTGGTTCTCAATTCGTCGGGATCTATTTTTTTTTTATGTATGTTCACCGATTACTCCGAGATTTATGATCCGATTTACGTGATTCTTGTTCAGTTTGATGCGGAATAGTTGCCATTTGGTCCCGTAAAAATTTGACATAGTTTGGCCCAGTAGTTTTCATTTTAAGAAGATTTTTTATGAAAAAATTTCCATGCTGTTCCATATGTACACCGATTACGCTGAGATTTATGATCCGATTTACGTGATTCTTGTTCAGTTTGACGCGGAATAGTTGCCATTTGGTCCCCTAAAAATTTGACATAGTTTGGCCCAGTAGTTTTCATTTTACGAACATTTTTTTGTTCCCGTTTCTTGGGACCTATGTTTTTTTTAAGGAGCGCTGCACCTTTCGTAGGTCTACCCATACATAGCTAGACACTAAAAAGTAACAAATTTCTAAAGCTATTATTATTAATATATATTATCTAAAACATCTTGAAGTCGGTGCCAAAGTAAAACATAAAAATTACTATATTTTTTTTGAAAATGACTAAGCACCTACTTTAAGATGTTTCAGATAATATATATTAATAATAATAGCTTTAGAAATAAGTTATTTTATTACATTTTTAGTTTTTGAAGTCGGTTTTTTTTATTTTTGCATCGGTGTATCATAAAGTGTTATCTATCTATCTAAAATATTTGTTGTAAGTATTTGTACAGCGACGCAATTTTTTGTGGTTCGTCGTGTAGGTGGCCACGCTTGCGCGTCGTGGTGCGCGTGGCGTGTACGCAGCCTCCGCTTGCACGCGGATCTGCGCGTAGCGCAGTGCGCCCTCGCGCGGGCCTCCGACACGGCGCACCGGTGAGTCGGTTATCACCGAGTAATCCTCAACTATTGTTTTTCCAGCGGTCTTATGTGATGTTTCAGTGTTAGACTAAATTTCACTGGTTTTAGGTAAATTAATTTGAAATTTTGTCCGTGCATTTTCACAGCCAGGTGGTAGGGCTGGTTTGCTACCACTCTTGATCTGGAGCTCATAGTAACCTTGAGTTGAGTCCTGGCATTAGTGGCCAGGTCCCAGTCTCCCTTAAGAGAGCGGCAGCGCATTTGTAGCACCTTCGGTGTTGCAAATGTCCATAGGCGATGGTGACCGCTTTCCATCAGGTGGGCCGTCTGCCCGTCTGCTGAACTCCTGCAATAAGTGAAACTAAAAATTTGGGTTCGAATCCCAGACAGAGAACACGCACCACTTTGAAGTCTTCTGATGTAATGTGCATATTGTTGCAATTACAATTTGCTGACGGTGAAAAGATACATCGCGATGAAACCTGCACATCTAAGAAACATGGCAACGATAATGACAAGGGCAATCTTGAAGCGTTATTTTCGAATATACATACGCGGTTTGTTTAGAATTTTATAATAGTAATACATGATTAATTAACACTTTGTTGTGTGGTGCTCCAGTCTGTATACGTCGTGCAGCGTCCAGGAGTCGTGCTGTGTGTCGCTGTGCGGCGCGCTCAAGGCGGCGGACAGAGCCCTCGAGACCTACGACGTGCTGCTCGCGTTGGCCGAGACCGCGCACGCGCACACGCCCGAGGTAGGAACACTTCAACCGAATTGATTGAAAGGACACTACGGTATTCAATTACATTGAATGACTAGCTTCTGCCCGCGACTTCGTCCACCTGGAGTAGTTAAAAAAAATTAACACCCCCCCCCCCCCCCCCGATTTTGAAACATTTTTAGCGTAATGATATATATCCTATAGCCTTCCTCGATAAATGGGCTATCCAACACTGAAAGAATTTTTCAAATCAGACCAGTAGTTCCTGAGATTAGCGCGTTCAAGCAAACAAACAAACTCTTCAGCTTTATATATTAGTATAAACCTATAACCTTCCTCGATAAATGGGCTATCTAACACTGAAAGAATCTTTCAAATCAGACCAGTAGTTCCTGAGATTAGCGCGTTCAAGCAAACAAACAAACTCTTCAGCTTTATATATTAGTATAAACCTATAACCTTCCTCGATAAATGGGCTATCTAACACTGAAAGAATCTTTCAAATCAGACCAGTAGTTCCTGAGATTAGCGCGTTCAAGCAAACAAACAAACTCTTCAGCTTTATATATTAGTATAAACCTATAACCTTCCTCGATAAATGGGCTATCTAACACAGAAAGAATCTTTCAAATCAGACCAGTAGTTCCTGAGATTAGCGCGTTCAAGCAAACAAACAAACTCTTCAGCTTTATATATTAGTATAAACCTATAACCTTCCTCGAGAAGTGGGCTATCTAACACTGAAAGAATCTTTCAAATCAGACCAGTAGTTCCTGAGATTAGCGCGTTCAAGCAAACAAACAAACTCTTCAGCTTTATATATTAGTATAAGATTGAAACTAAACTAAAGCGCGGTATTCCATTTGATTTTTATTCTGACGTTTCGGCCACTTTTCAGTGTGTAAAGTGTCAATGAGAAATTTTAGTCATTATTTAACCTACCCCCATTAATTTGATTTTAATTTCCTTTACTCTATGAGGGCTTGATCTTAATTGATCGTATCTTGCGCCGCTTCTTCTCTTCAAGCTACAACATGTTGCGAAGCGATGGTAACAACCAATTTTCTTAAACTTTTTATGCTGGAAAATAGGGTATTTTCCGGGATAAAAAGTATGCCATGTCCGTCCTCGGTATTGAAACTACTTCTATACCGAATTTCAGCAAAATCGGTTGCGCAGTTTTTCCGCGAAAGCGTAACAAACAGACAAGAGTTACTTCGCATCTTTACTAAGTTAGAACAAAGTCGCTTTCCGCGTGTGTCTGGTCTGTATGTCCGCAAACTCCTAAAGTTCCCACCATCAGTTAGGTAGTTTTACAAGGAAGGTTTGTATGTACACTAGCTTTGACCCGTGGCTTCGCTTGCGACATATAAAATGTATTTTTATGTAAGTAAGATAAATTTTAATTTTAGCGTGAGGCAGCCGAGCTCGTGGCCAGGCAGCTGCTGACGAGGCTGGAGAACGAAGATACGTCAGCTTCAATTGGGGAGCCCCTGCTTTCCCCTGGACCTTGGCTGAGGCACCAGCACCAGTGAGTTTTTTATATCGTAGCATGTTAAAATGAAAGAAACACCTGATGGAAAGTGGTTAACTTCCTTTTTACATTAGCAACACATGAAGATTGTCTCCTATGGTTGAAACTTTAAAGCATTTCTTAAGTAGGATGTTTTTTCACACATTTTTTTTTGTTTACAAAAACCACTCATTTCAAACCAAAAAGCAAAATATAAGTATTTAACCGATTTCTTTCTACTGAAAATCGGTCTACAATTGACTGAGAAATCGCGTAATATGCGTACAAAAACATTAAGTGCCTGTAAAAAGTCCTGACTTGGTGACCATTGGACCGTCTCTAGAGTGAAAAAATCAAAATGTGTGCTGGGACACATCGCGGAAGTGAAACTTCAACGGATAAGTGGAAAAAGGAATCACAACGGACAAGTGGAAAAACGAATGGCCATGGATAAGTGGAAAAACGAATGGCAACGGACAAGTGGATAAACGAATGGCCACGGATAAGTGGAAAAACGAATCGCAATGGACAAGTGGAACAACGAATGGCAACGGACACGTGGATAAACGAATGGCAACGGATAAGTGGAAAAACGAATGGCCACGGATAAGTGGAAAAACGAATTGCAATGGACAAGTAGAAAAACGAATGGCCACGGATAAGTGGAAAAACGAATGGCAACGGACAAGTGGATAAACAAATGGCCACAGACAAGTGGAAAAACGAATTGCAACGGACAAGTGGAAAAACGAATGGACATGGATAAGTGGAAAAACGAATGGCCACGGATAAGTGGAAAAACGAATGGCCACGGATAAGTGGAAAAACGAATTGCAATGGACAAGTGGAAAAACGAATGGCAACGGACAAGTGGATAAATGGATAAGTGGAAAAAAGGATCACAACGGACAAGTGGAATAACGAATGACCACGGATAAGTGGAAAAATGAATGGCAACAGACAAGTGGAAAACTTATGGCAACGGATAAGTGGCAAAACGAATCGCAACAAAATTTTAACATGAACTTTTGCGGCCAAGTTTTCAAATTGGACAAGTACATTAACAATCTGCCCGTAAGACTTCAAGTTAAAACTTTGTTGCGATTCGCTTTTCCACTTATCCGTTGAAGTTTCACTTCTGCTTTGTGTCCCAGCATACATTTCGGTTTTGTGCTATTTCGTCAAGTTTACTTAGTTCGCCTGTGTATTAATTTGCAGAGCGTGCGCTGAACAACAGTGGGACGCGGAGTGCGAGCAGCGACTGCGCAGTCACGCGGCCAGGTTGAAGGCGCACACCGTCGCGTTGAGGACGACCGCGCCGCCGCCGCACCTGTTCTCCTATCACGGTGAGACGGGTTCCATATTACGCCGCTTTCTGTCCTCTTCTCGCTCATTGGCCTTTATCCACGATAGACCTTCGTTTGTTCATTACCGGCTCCGAGAGTGAATATATATGAATTGAGTGAGTGAGTGAGTCAGTGAGTGAGCGACTGAGTGAGTGAGTCACTGAGTGAGCGACTGAGTGAGTGAGTCAGTGAGTGAGCGACTGATCGAGTCAGCGAGTGAGTGAGTCTGTGAGTGAGTGAGTCAGTGAGTGAGCGACTGAGTGAGTCACTGAGTGAGCAACTGAGTGAGTCAGCGAGTGAGTGAGTCTGTGAGTGAGTGAGTCAGTGAGTGAGTGAGTCACTGAGTGAGCGACTGAGTGAGTCAGCGAGTGAGTGAGCGACTGAGTGAGTGAGCGACTGAGTGAGTGAGCGACTGATCGAGTCAGCGAGTGAGTGAGTCTGTGAGTGAGTGAGTCAGTGATTGAGCGATTGAGTGAGTGAGTCACTGAGTGAGCGACTGAGTGAGTCAGCGAGTGAGTGAGTCAGTGAGTGAGCGAGTGATTAAGTCAGTGAGTGAGCGAGTGAGTGAGTCAGTGAGTGAGTTGTGTCAGTTACAAAGTCACTCACTCGTGCTTTTGTATATGAGATCTTGGGATGAGGAATGTTTACAAAAATTACGAAGTCACTCGCCAGCGTCGACCACGTATTCCGTCGCTTTGAGGACAACTAAACCGCCACCCCAAGGCAAGACGTATCTCGTAGTAGCTTCATCTTTTTTCTCTTTCCTTATCCCGTTGACACTATTCCATCATCTGAGCATAACATCTTCCTTTATTCGTTAACGTCATTGAAATTTGAAATTTGAAGGTGGTAGATAGGGCATTTACCCGACTGGACGGCTACCACCCCTAGTCTAAAGTATGTCGCCATAACAACCTTGAGTTGTGTTCCGGCATCAGTGACCAGGTTCCAGTCTCCTTTAAGAGAGCAGCAGCGCATCTGTAGGAGCTTTGCTGTTGCAAATGTCCATAGGCGATGGTAACCGCTTTACATCAAGTGGGCCGTCTGCCTGTCTGCTGAAGTCATGCAATAAAAAAAAAAAATGTGAAATGTGTATGTATATATCGAATTTCCGGCAAGTCAGCGCTTAAACGAGTGAGTGATTAAACGAGTGAGTCTGTGTTAGTCACAGAGTAACTCACTTGAATATTTATACATTAGAATGAATGAATATATATAAGTATAGATATAAGGCCAACACTGCACATGCACTTCCTCACAACACCAGCACGTAACAGATACACTCTACATTAGTATGAGTTTAGTATTAAAATTAGAATAAATTAATATATAATAAGTTATTCTTAAGGTACACCAAAACAGAAAAATTACTACATATAATGTCACATAAGCGTGTATGGAGTTTCAAATTTTTCATAGAAATTAAGTATTAAAAAAGGGTACGGAACTCGAGTCCGTAGAGATATTAATAATAAATAAAAAAAAAAAAAAAAAAACATTAGAATAATAATAATAATAATATTCGGCAGACAAACACACACACATTGTATATCCCCAAATTAAGCAAGTTACGCTTGTGTTATGGGTAATATACAACGGACTACTCTGGGGCCGATCCCAGACACCCAGACCATAGTAAATAACGGAGAAAAGACGTTTTCCGAAATCTACTATACCAGGAATCGAACCCGCTGCCTCTGCGTTGCAGTGAGGTAGGCCGGCAAAGGCTTAGCCCGCTCAACCACAGAGGCCGAATGTGTAATTAAATGCTGTGATTTTTTTAAATTTAATTTCAATGATTTTGATAATGTTTCAGACGTAGATGAGGAAGATCTCCCGAAAGCGGTTGGGCCTTTCAGTATGGCGGAAATGGAGGCAGCAGTTCTGATGCAGGTACGAACGCGTTCTAGCTGTCATAACACTAGCTTATTCGCCCAACTACGCTTTGATACCTAATGTCTAATAAACTGTAGAAAAAAATCGCTTCTAAATACCGCATAAGTAGATGGCGCCACATACCGTTCTTCATGCTTTTAAAGGTTTTGTTATCAGTTCCATCAAGTAGTTTTTGATGAGTAAAAATTTCGATTAAATGCATTGGTAATTTGTTGCTAATCAATAGGGAACCTCTTACGATCTGTGATTTACACGCACTTGACGATTTTCCTGCAATTGTAATAACTTTCATAAGCTCAATCTCATTTTTAATTTTGGAAACTGTTTTACCGACCGTTTCGACTCGACAGCGCTCGCATCATAAATAGTTGATACTGTTTTACCGATCGTTTCGAACGGACAGCGCTCGCATTATAAATAGTTGATACTGTTTTACCGATCGTTTCGAACGGACAGCGCTCGCATTATAAATAGTTGATACTGTTTTACCCACCGTTTCGAACGGACAGCGCTCGCATCATAAATAGTTGATACTGTTTTACCGATCGTTTGCGAACGGACAGCGCTCGCATCATAAATAGTTGATACTGTTTTACCGATCGTTTGCGAACGGACAGCGCTCGCATCATAAATAGTTGATACTGTTTTACCGATCGTTTCGAACGGACAGCGCTCGCATCATAAATAGTTGATACTGTTTTACCGATCGTTTCGAACGGACAGCGCTCGCATTATAAATAGTTGATACTGTTTTACCGATCGTTTCGAACGGACAGCGCTCGCATCATAAAT
The DNA here is from genome assembly GCA_019925095.2 of Dendrolimus kikuchii. Taxonomy (NCBI): domain Eukaryota; kingdom Metazoa; phylum Arthropoda; class Insecta; order Lepidoptera; family Lasiocampidae; genus Dendrolimus; species Dendrolimus kikuchii. The sequence continues at coordinate 39,233,684 of CM034387.1, forward strand.
AGTTGATACTGTTTTACCGATCGTTTGCGAACGGACAGCGCTCGCATCATAAATAGTTGATATTGTTTTACCGATCGTTTCGAACGGACAGCGTCCGCATTATAAATAGTTGATACTGTTTTACCGATCGTTTCGAACGGACAGCGCTCGCATTATAAATAGTTGATACTGTTTTACCGATCGTTTCGAACGGACAGCGCTCGCATCATAAATAGTTGATACTGTTTTACCGATCGTTTCGAACGGACAGCGCTCGCATTATAAATAGTTGATACTGTTTTACCGATCGTTTCGAACGGACAGCGCTCGCATCATAAATAGTTGATACTGTTTTACCGATCGTTTGCGAACGGACAGCGCTCGCATCATAAATAGTTGATACTGTTTTACCGATCGTTTCGAACGGACAGCGTCCGCATTATAAATAGTTGATACTGTTTTACCGACCGTTTCGAACGGACAGCGCTCGCATTATAAATAGTTGATACTGTTTTACCGATCGTTTCGAACGGACAGCGCTCGCATTATAAATAGTTGATACTGTTTTACCCACCGTTTCGAACGGACAGCGCTCGCATCATAAATAGTTGATACTGTTTTACCGATCGTTTGCGAACGGACAGCGCTCGCATCATAAATAGTTGATATTGTTTTACCGATCGTTTCGAACGGACAGCGTCCGCATTATAAATAGTTGATACTGTTTTACCGATCGTTTCGAACGGACAGCGCTCGCATTGATACTGTTTTACCGACCGTTTCAAACGGACAGCGCCCTTATTATAAATAGTTGATACTGTTTTATCGACGGTTTCGAACTGACAGCGCTTGCATCATAAATAGTTGATGCAGCACAAGTCAGCCCAAATGGATATGTCGTATCCGAACGCTATACATTTATAAAAATGTATCCAAAATTTTGAATTATCGCTCGATTCGCTTTTTTCCCGTTTTGTTAAACTGCTAAACGAAATGTAGTTTAGGAAATTGAACACAAAAATTGATTATTTTTATAAGCTTTTTATTAACTTGCAATGGATGTACCTATATGTATGTAAGTTCGGGTGGAATCTTGCAAGTTAAATTTGACCAACTTGCCGGTTTCCGATTGAGCTGAAATTTTGCACGCATACGTATATCGCGTGACAATGCAATAATATGGTACCATGGAGCTGGTCTGATGATGGAGTCGGAAGGTGGCCATAGGAACTCCTGTACTAAACAAGATAGGCCCGTCGTGTTTGGGCTCGTTTCACTTGTCTTGGCTAGCACTCTGCGGCTACATGATATCCAGGATCTCCAAAGCTTGAATTTAAGAACCTTTTTTTTTAAAAAAATTTGGTTTAACAACAGAATATGAATAACAATATTTTTTGACATTATTTTTTCATCAAAATTGTTACATATTACAGTAATTATTGCATGGCAATATATCAATATATTGACGTAAAAAAATGAAATAAAAAAAAAATAGTTACTAGGTCCTGCGCTGACGCCGATGATATGACAAATGCAATAGATGTTCGTCGCTTTACTGTGGATGGCCTCACACGCACTTGGCCTATTTATGTGCAGGAGATGCTGTCGTCCCGCGAGTCCCGGGTTCTGTCCCGGAGGAACGAGGCCTCCAACTCCTCGCATTCGCACCAAGAGTACCCCGAGCATAAGGTAACACCGCCACCAGACAAAGACTTGTTTCTAATATCCAAAAGTAGAGTAAGAGGACATTCTTATTTTAACCCACTCAAAAAAAGGAGGTTCTGAAACCGTTGTGTATTTTTTTTTTTTTTGTATGAACCAATTATGCGTTGGATTTAGTATAGTTTCAGAATAGTCTACAATATTATAAAATTCTAGACACGCCGTGTCTGTACATTGAAGCGATAAAAAAAAAAACAACTGGAATAGACTATATAAATGATGGATCGTGTTGATTTAGTTTTTTTTTAGATTTCTTGTGTATCTGTTCGTGATTCACATAAAAACTACTAGGCCGATTTCGATGCGGTTTTCGCTAATCTTTATTATTATATTGTTAAGAGTGCGAGGGACTCGAATTAAAATGCCGTTGGAATGATTATAGAGTTTATTAGAACTATACAAACATGTATAACACAGGTACAAATATAACCGAACGCAACAAATCCAAACGTAATGCAGAAGGTCGTAATTCAATAAAACGCGCAGTCTATCATTTATTAGGTTCTCGCTCGATGCAGTATGTCCGCCCGGCCACGCGGACCGAATTTCCTAGAATCCGCTTGTACTTTAAATCCTTAACACCTGGCTAATGATCACAATACAACAATAGGTCGTATGCCAATAGGTGAACGAAAGAAGACGACCACAACAGAATTCCAATGTTATTCTTTCAAATGCCGACTTTGAGCCGGTTTTGTTACAACAATATCTAATACTTTTTATAACGTAGAATCCCGCGGGAATTTTCCCGGCAGCGGTTTGTAGTTGTATTGGTGTGTAAAAAGATTTGCTTATTCCGACACGATTTTCACTAGAATCATAGGTTACCCGAATCGTTTCAGCTCGCCAGAATCCTTTTTTTTTTTTTTTTTTTTTTCTCTATCCTCAGGCGAACGAGATATGCCCGAGTGATTTCTGTTTTGTTTTTACTTTATTTAAATTACATTTTTTAGCCTATTTATTACTACTTTTTTCTAATAACGCAAATAATTTGACACTGTGGGGAATTTGTTGGTTTAGGTTGGGATAGGTTGGTGATGATATTTGGGAGTATGAACTGGGTAATTTAGGATTGGTGTACGGTAAAAGGGAGGGTTGGGTGGTAGGGTTTATATATATATATATATTTTTTAATTATTCGAAAAGTATTTTGCCTAACTTTACATTAATCACTCGACAGAACCCTTGAACGCGTCAGGTCTGACACGCACTTAGCCAATTTTGACGTTTCCTCTTGTATTCACAGAGTGAGTCCGCCCGCAGTCGGCGTCGTCGCGAACGCCACTGGCTCGAAACGCAGGCCTCGGAGACGGACCTTTAGACTACAAATATACATATCTATAACAAGGAGGGATGGTGGAGTGCGCAGTAAAAAAAAAAGCACTCGTCGATTTTTTTTTTTTTTTTTTGTTGCAGGAGATCAGCAGACAGACAGACGGCCCACTTGATGGAGAGCGGTTACCGTCGCCTATGGACATTTGCAACAGCAAAGTTGCTACAAACGCGCTGCTGCACTCTTAAGGGAGACTGGAATCTGGTCACTGATGCCGGAACACGACACAAGGTTGTTATGGTGACATAGTTTAGAGCAGGGGTGGTAGCCATCCAGTCGGGCAAATGCCCTACCACCTGATATTATTTCATAGCTTAATTTGTCAATTGTCTTTGTGGCCTCCCTCCCTAACGGTGATCGTATTTCCCAAAAACAAACGGCCCGCTTCGTTGTACAATTAAATATTATATAAAGAAGAGAAAATATATAAAAAAAAAGCCATAATAAATGCGTAAGATTTAAAAAAAAATATATAATAATAATAATATTAACGTTGTGTAGATAGACTTATTTAAATACAGATCGAAAAAAATTACGCTCGAGTGTTTGATCAAATGTTTCGCCCAACATGGCATCCAACCCGCAAACTATTGGAAGGTTGCGCGGTAAAGTTTTTCGACCAGATTGTTTTTTTTTTACTCAATATTCTGTCACCTAAGTTCTAACTTAGATTATTTTAGTGGCGAGTTAAATTGCGAATTAGTGATTATGAATAGTTGTTGAATAAGGTCCGGTTCCTATGTCTCACTGATCGTTTATTTGCCTTACTATATAATAACTTGATAAACTTACCCTTAGGATTATACAGTCCTAATTAAAAATATGTTGCTAGTTATCATTAAGCCCTGTATCAAAAGTGTATTAGGGGTGAAGGGAGGGCGGGGGGGGGGGGGGGGGGTTCTGGGGAGGGCAAAGGAAACACAGTTTCTTTTTGTAAAAGAAACAAAAATCCTCGATGTGAATGAATTTTTTTTTATAGCCTGATGGAAAGTGGTTACCATCGCCTATGGACGTTTGCAACACCAGGAGTGTTTTTCAATATCTATCTGTATATATATAAAAGAAAGTCGTGTTAGTTACACTATTTATAACCCAAGAACGGCTGTACCGATTTCGCTGAAAATTGGCGGTTAGGTAGCTTAGAACCAGGAGACGGACATGGGATACTTTCTATCCCGTTGGAACCGGTAGGTGGCGCTGAGATCGGGTTCTAGAATTCTCCTAATCACCTGGACTGATTTCGATGATTTTGTTTTTGTGTGTTTGAGTGGGTCCCGGATGGTTTAAATCCACAATTGGAACCGGTAGGTGGCGCTGGGATCGGGTCCTGGATTTTTATTTTTTCACAGCAGGACAACGTCTGCCGGGGCCGCTAATAATTATATATTGATTATAAATTATTATTTATAATACTTAATGCTTATTAGCCTAGTTTATTTATGAAATCATCCATAGCTGATGCTCATCCATCAGTGATTCTCAAATATGTTATTAATGTATAAAAGACCGCGGATAACATTTTGGGAACATTTGCTTACACACTTTCGGGGCCCTGTAGCCTCCCCTTCCCCCTCCCCCCCTCCCCCTCCTCTCCCCCCCTCCCCCCCCCTCCCCCCTGTTGTACATTTCGGCGTCGTCGTCTCTAATATAACAGCGGAACTGACAACGGAAATTGTTGCGTACGCGTCCCTAACTCGAAAGGCGCGGGTTGGAATTCCGGCCGGAAAGCGTGCGCCGCTTGTACTCTGATTTTTAATTACCTGGACTAAAATGACAGCTGCGATCGAACATTTTTTTTATTTATTCATAAGCGAGTTGGGCATAGACAACACTTTATTATCCGTGCAGGAACGGTGGGAGAATACAATTTTCTGCGTTGGGGGGGGGGGGGGGGGGTGTCGTGGGTTTAACAACCCACAGCCAGGTCCCGACCGGATGGAAAATTCTAAAAACTGAATTTTCGAAATCTCCTGGTCCGAATTATCCCGCATTATTATTTTAACATTACAAACGGACACTTCAATTTTATATATCTGCATAGATTATATATGGAGGAATAAATTTTTGTTAGGTTGCCTATAAAAATGTGACCGCTAGTGTTTTTAATTAAAATAATATTTATTTGATATTTTCGGAAAATTTACATTCACTTGTTTTTAAAATAAATTATATATCAAATTAAAGTCGTTTTTTTTGTATGTAATGGAATAGGGTTGCCTATGTAAAAGTGGCCTCAAATAGGGGTTGCCAGCTGTTAAAGATAAATCAAAAGAGTGAAAAGGGTTAACGCGCTACATCCCTCGTTAGCGTATCTTTAACTGCTGGAAACCCCTATTTGCGGCCACTTTTTCAATGGCAAATACTATTTCACACACGGAAAAGAATTAGCTTTGATTTTTTATATAATTTATATTTAAAACAAGGGAATGAAATTTTTCCGAAAATATAGAATTAAAATTATTTTAATTAAAAATACTACCAACCCTGGTCTAAAGTATGTCGCCATAACAACCTTGAGTTGTGTTCCGGCATTGGTGACCAGGTTCCAGTTGTAGCACCTTCGGTGTTGCAAATGTCCATAGGCGATGGTAACCGCTCTCCATCAAGTGCAATAAAAAAAATTAAAAAAAAACTTGTGCACTGTTACTTGGTGAAACAAAAGGCGGCCTTATCGCAAAAAGCGATCTCTTCCAGGCAACTTGACTCAAAGGAAATTCTTGTTTTTTTAAAAAATAAAAATGTATTGCAAGAGTTCAGCAGACAGACAGACGGCCCACTGGATGGAAAGCGGTTACCATCGCCTATGGACATTTGCAACACCGAAGGTGCTACAACTGGAGCCTGGTCACTAATGCCGGAACACAACTCGAGGTTGTAATGGCGACATGCATTAGACCAGGGGTGGTAGCCATCCAGTCGGGCAAATGCCCCACCACCTGGCTGTGGGTTGTTTGGTCGCCTCTTACGACAGGCCGCCCCAACGCAGGAAATTGTATTCTTTCTCCGTTCCTGCACGGATGGTTAGTGACTTGTGCAAGTTGAATCAACAACTCACGGTTGTTGGGAATTTAAATCCTACAGAATTTTGTACAGGATTCAACTCAAAATGAGTTCCTAGAAACGTGCAACATAAAAAAATAATAATCGATCGCAGCTGTCATTTTAGTCCAGGTAATTAAAAATCAGGGTAAAGGATGTTTTCCGACCTAATTGTACAGTCGCGGCGTGAAAACGTTCGTCACCTTAAAGTCGTTAGAGTTATGAATGTCAAAGAGGCAAGTGAGGTGTGTAAGAATAAGCCTAAATGGCACTCTGTTGTTCGTGCCTACCCCGCGAGGGAACTGGCGTGAAGTTATGTATGTATGTCTGTATGTACCTTAAAGTCGACTCTTGCTTGCACGAGCACAAGAAACGACGCTGCCAACATTTGAATAAATGTAAAAAACAAAATTGCAATGTTGACAATGACAGACGCTGCGATTGATAAGGGACAAAGAGGATATAATCACTAGCTTAACATAAATATTAAACCATTAAATAGGTTTTACGTGTTTAAACGAACTTCTTAGACAAGATAGAAAATCAAACAAGTTTGATTTAAGTAATTTTAAACTTTATTGTCAAATAGTTAAACATAATAATCTGCGGAACAGTCTGTTCGGTGATTTAGTTTGAAAAGGTAACATGTGCTCGCGGAACGTTAAATTAATCAAATTGAAAACCGGCAAACATTTTCATACCACGACTGTACATCTTCATGTGTCGCATTTGAAATAACGCGTACATCTGTGTGACATAGTAACTAACATTATCACAGATGTAGCAAAGGCAGAATAAATATTTTTCTATCCTAAAGATAATGACGTTCAAATACACAAAAAGTCCTATTAATAAAATAAAAAATAAGAGGCTATGATATTTGTAGAAACATCTTTGAATAATGTCAAATTAAAAAATACTTATAAAAATAGCAGGAAGGTAATTAAAATGACAAACTTGTTGTAAACAATATATAGAGTAAAAGCTTTGAAACATACTATACCTTGTTCAACGTTTTTTTTTTTTTTGTTTTGAGGCGAGGGAAAATGCTTAACCGATTTACGCACAAACTGGGTCGTTGCTAGGGGAACGACACGCGTCGGTCGGGGGCGATAACTCTGCAGCAATAGTATGCTCTTGGCAGCGCTCCGTCCGCGATCGACGTCACAGAATAGTGTGGAAGACTCCGAGCGTTGCTGCACGGGCGAGCAACCCCAATACCCACTAAAAACCCCCTCCTCCCTGTCGACCCTGCGCTTTTGTTTGTGTTGGAAAGGCTGAGATTTAGAACATAGTTACGCCCAGCCGATCCAGCGCAATAAAGTGCCTGGAGTGTGCCCTGGGAGAACACACCCCACTTCGTTGTGCGGGGGTAGAAGGTCCTTTGCTCTCCTAGCAAGCTAAAGGCCCCCCGCGGTAAACGGAACCTAACTCAGGGAGGGAAGTAATGCGCGTACCTGCCTCTCCGTTACTTTTGACAAGTTGATTATTAATTAATTCGTGATGCTCTTAAGTAGTATCGTTTCGGTTTTATGTAAAAATCGATTTAATTTGTCGATAAATTTTAATCAACTTGGTGCATCCCTATCGTTTGCTAAAAAAAAAATGTGTTGCGTAAAAAATGACACATATATATGTTTAGACTTAAAAGTCAAATCAAAATAATAGCATCACTTTTTAAATAAAAAAAATGTCGTGTTTATTTGCTTTTAATTAAAACATTTTCATTTCCAAAGGATTTATTATGATTAAATTTAGATTTGATGACGATAGTTTATAGTCTATGCATTACATGACTCAGCTACAGCGCGTTCCACTAGTACCACGTAACGCCCAAAACGCTCCGTTAGCCGTTCCACAAGGCGACCGCGGTCGTTGTGGTCGTGGCGAAAACGTCTACGAAGACGTCATCATTTCCGATCGCACAACGCTCACAACGACCCATGTCAAGAGGTGGGTCGAATAACCGTTCCACTTGGGTTTACGATTGTAATGGTCGTTGTGAGTCCCTAATGGAACGTAGCCAAAGTGGTACTACTATGTGACGTTTACTGTCAAAAACCTGCAACTTGTTAGACGTGCAAAAGTAAAATTAATCGTTGGACACATAAATGTCAAAATGCATACATGTCATTTAGAGTTTGATACTTTTCAATCTTGGCAGTTAGTATATAACAAATATGTATTTTGTTTTGTCCATAAATAAATAAAACTTTACATTAAAGTGTACCAGTCAAAATTTCTTTTTTTAAGTTTAAATTGCTATTTGACTCAACTGTCACTCTACATATTTACGACAGGAGAATACGAATTATTTGTTGTTGCTACAGATTACATTATACTTTTTTGACATTGACAGTTAGATTGTGTCATAAAATTAATAAAATAGACGCTCGATGTGATTATGTCTTTTACAAAACCATTGTCATTTTTAATATTCTTATCCCATGTTCAACGGAACAATATATTGGAGTATTTCTTCTTCGCTACTTTGCCTTCTTTTGGGGTAACCAATTTTCAAACTAAATAGCTACATAATAAAACAAATCGAATGGTTGAAATCTAACAACAATAAAGATGACGGACAGTGCGTTATGCACTAACAATTGAAGACATGAGTGAATGAAAGAGATATGTTACAATAGGTAAATTTTGATAAATTGACCTACAAAGCTCTTTTACTATCACTTTACTACACATATAACTTCTTCGTTACTTACTATTTTCAAAATCAAATTCAAAAAGCGTTGTTTTAAGTTCTAATATGGTTTCTTTGCTTGTTTACATATTTTACACATTACACATTAACGTATTTTTTTTAAAGTTACAAAACTCCTTCATCTACTCATGTCTTCAATTATAATAATATAAAAAACGGGTCCGGTATAGATATACGGCACATTCATTTAGCATTTGAGATATCAAATTAATTTTGGGTCGTTATAAAAAAAATATAACCACAAAGGCTAAGGCGGGTGTTCCTCTTCGCTTCGCAACCGCCTTAGCCTTCTAACCTATATTAATAATTTCGGATTTGTTCATAATATATAAATGTGCCGTATAACTATACCCCACCCAAAAAAAAACAATTTTAAACTACCTTATTTTTTAGAATACATAGACCAAACTGACAATTTGCAAATGTCAAACTTTATAAATGGTTTTGACAGTTGACAGTAGTTGGACATTTGCATTTGTCAATTTAGTCTGCAATTAAAAAAAAACATTCTGTATATAGGTTCGGCGCGTAATGTTTGGTATCATGTGTGTGGAGTACTCTGCTGGAAACTTTATTAAAGTAGTTACAAAGTATAATAGTTCAAAAGATTGATAGTAGTGTATGTCGAAATCAAATTAGGCCCTAATTGCAAGTAAGAAATATTAACCGTCTTGCGTCTGCGGTCAATAGCAAGCAAACGAACTTGGTGAGTTTTTGGCGGGAACTGAAAGGAGACGCTGTGCTGTGAAGTTTTATTTTCTAAAAATGTGTAAAATTACTCTAATATGAACAATAGTTGTAGGATATTGATAGTTTTTGAGTAGTAATTATGTGTTTTGTGAGAAATGTGAACTGTATAGTCAAATGTGGCCTTTTGAGTTGTCACAAGAACTCCGTTGAATGGCACTAGCTGATTACCTACAGTTCAGCTGTGCTACACACAGGCTTAAGAAAATGAAGAAACTATATTGTAAACTAAGATCTGGCTTAAAGGCCTAGCTGCCAAGCCATAAACTTAAATAAAATAAATGAACGAACTTAGTCCATACGGCCATGCTTGATGTATTTACTATATCTTCAGTATAGCTCAGCCATATTGTAGCTTTTTCATTGACGCTAATCAAGAGGCTTCTGTTACTACTTATAACTTGAAATGTCACATATTATTACTCAAAAGCTATCAATTCCTACAACTACTGTGCAGTTTAAATTAATATTACACATTAAAAAAATAGAACTGCACAACACAACATCAATCTTCACTTCCCGCCAAAAATTTCATAGCCGTAAGATCTAGTTAAAAAAACCTACGAATTACTTTAGGTCGACTATAAGCCCTTTTGCCAAATGCAAGCCGCACACTTGACACACGTTACGCGCCGACCTTGTTTGTAACATAGTAAAGATTATTATGCTTGCATGCTAAGATTATAAACCCCTCCCCATAATTTACGAACGATTATGAATGAAACATTATTTTAAATTATGAAAACTACCTGTGTCTTTATTTAATTCTTACTGTTTGGTCACCTATAGTAGATAGTGTACTATTCTAATATAGGGACCCGTTCTTTAAATCATGATGGTGTAACAAAGTGTAAAGCGGACTCTCGTGGCACGAGAGTCTGCGCCACGAAAGTAGTCCCATCGACGCGGAGCTGCTATCGCCATACTTAATCCTGGAGTAATTATTTGCTAATCCGTAAATCGATGTAGGTTATTACTGAATGATAAATACATAATATTATTATTTCAATAACCGACTATTCGACGAGAGGCTTCTGAGTCTAAGTCATCGACGTAAGGTCGCCAGTTTGTCGGTATTCTATAGGATACGCTTCTGGGAGTGTGCCACGGAATTACATGAATTGGTTCTACCACCGGACAAGCAGACGTACGCACTCACGCCGCCGATATATGGTGGAAATACCAACGAAGCGGACGAAACGCTATGCTTCCTCTTTCATCATACGCACCGCTGAAGAGTGGAACTCTTTACCGTCGTCTGTTTTTCCTGAAGAATACAATCTAGGTGTCTTTAAGTCTCGCGTGAACAGGTTTTGTTCTAGGTAAGCGTGCTCCACCTTAGACTGCATTTCCGCCTGACGTCAGATGCAATGTCAGTCAAACGCGAACCTATTCAATATTAAAAAAAAAATACATAATTAAAGCTGTAAATTTATTTGCTAACTACTTTTAGAACAAAATTCTGTCAAATAGCAGAGCTGTCAGTTTTAGTTCTTTTATTTTCCGTGGGACTTCTTTTGTGGCGCGAACTTTATCAGTGTGCAGCGGTTTATTTTACTTTTGACAAGTCGATTGATGAATGCGTGATGCCTATGCCCTAAAGCATTTCCGATTCGATGTAATATAAAAATCGAGTTTCTACGTCAATAAATTTTAAGCAATATGGTGCACTTATTTGTAAAAAAATGTTGTTCTACCTAATTAATACATGACTATACAAAACGAAATGACATGTGAAACTTGATAGGCGTGCAAACGTCAAAAGCAAAATAAATCGTTGGACAGGCTATAATAGGTACTAACTGATTCGGTTAAGCGAATGTACTTTACAGGACGTCAAAAAAAAAAAGGAAATTTACTTGAAATGAGGCTTGCAATTTTTGGCTATGTTTTAAATGTAAGGCCGAAAAGCGAGAGAAGAATATCCCGTGGCGCCACCTGGTTGATAGTTATCAAAAGACATGCCATATTTTATCAAAAATTGTATATTTGTATGTATGTACAGGTTAATGAAGGGATGAACTGCGGGGAGGGGGAAGCTGGTGCTAGTGTAGCGATTAATGTAGATTGTAATTAACAAACAGAAATAAATATATGAAATTAATCGAAGTTATTGTTTTATTTTGATATGAAGAATGGGTTATGGATGCGGTGAATTTAAACAAAATAAATGTTGGCAACACCAACAGAAGGTATTTTTTACTAGCAACATTGTGGTTGCATTTTTGTTCTCTTCCGTTTGGGTTGTAGCCGAAGGCAGACGCTTTCGTATGTAAAGTGATATTATTACAAGTTTTTACCAACTAGCAGTTTTTTTGTTTGTTTTTGAGGCGATGGAAAATGCTTAACCGATTTACGCACAAACTGGGTCGTTGCTAGGGGAACGACACGCGTCGGTCGGGGGCGATAACTCTGCAGCAATAGTATGCTCTTGGCAGTGCTCCGTCCGCGATCGACGTCACAGAATAGTGTGGAAGACTCCGAGCGTTGCTGCACGAGCGAGCAACCCCAATACCCACTAAAAACCCCCTCCTCCCTGTCGACCCTGCGCTTTTGTTTGTGTTGGAAAGGCTGAGATTTAGAACATAGTTACGCCCAGCCGTCACCAACTAGCAGTGTTTTAACTTCTACGAATACATCGACCTGGGTATCCTAGGCCCACCACCATCAGCGTGTACCACAAATATATATTATATGCGCGACGAGTTGCGCGCAATAAATCTGCAAGTTTTTAGCGATTTTATATCTCACTCATAGTACAAACGGAAAAGTTGGTGAGAATGTATGGACACGTGTTTGTCACACTCGGGCAAACTATCGAACGGACTTTAATGAATCTTCACAGTGATATAGATTAAACTGGCCGCGCCGTATAGGCCCGGGCGGCCGCCCACCCCTCAAACGTTGGTCTGAAAGAGAGTGTCGGGATGAAGGTAAGGAAAGGAATGCTCCGGTGGTTCGGGCATGTGGAAAGAATGACTAAACAGATATACAATGCAAAAGTGGATGGATGCAGGAAACACCTTCCATGATCAAATTGATTGTGTACTAACAGAAGGTGATGTTAGGAGCCTTAAGAACAGACGAGCGTGCATGACAAGAGTTATGAATGTCAAAGAAGCGAGTGAGGTGTGTAAGAATAAGCCTAAATGGCGCTGTGTTGTTCGTGCCTACCCCGCAAGGGAACTGGCGTGAAGTTATGTATGTATCCTCAAAGTTGGCCATTCTATATTACCTATTTAAAACGAGCCTAACTTGCTTAGATTGATGATATACAATCTAATTGCTCATCTACCGATCATTGTAATGATGCAGGGTTCTGTAAAAGCGACAAGGATTCACTGTTTTTGTAATTTACCTACTGAACCACAAGAAAGTTCTTGACATTACTCTATCCTAAAAACTATAAAATGGATCTTGTTGAAACAAATGTTCCTTGAAAATATTTTAAGTATATCCAATTGATTTTAACATATTAATGGGCTTATTGAGATTATTAAGTGAATATCCTTAATATTACATACATACATACATACATAACTTCACGCCAGTTCCCTTGCGGGGTAGGCACGAACAACAGAGTGCCATTTAGGCTTATTCTTACACACCTCACTTGCCTCTTTGACATTCATAACTCTTGTCATGCAAGCTCGTCTGTTCTTAAGGCTCCTGACATCACCTTCTGCTAGTACACGATCAATTTGATCATGGAAGGTGTGTTAATATTAGCGACACAAAATACCACCGAATGAAATTTTCATTACAGTTTGCGCCTAAAGACATTGTTTTCAGACCATTCAATTACTTTTTTTTTTTTGGTGATGGCTGCAATCTGCAATGCCATTTATGCATTGATTTTGCCAATGTCGAGTGTATAGAAAAGCCAGGTGATGGAAATAGGAATTTTGGCCGGTAAATACAATAAACATAATATTTACAACGAACCATAAGAGCAAAGGACAAAAGTAAATAGTAACCAATTCAATTACTTTAAAAAAAATAGTTGCTGTGACACTGACATCTTTGACAGTTAACATGTTATAAAATTTGTTTTCTTTTTAATGTTGATCCGGCTTTTAGAATACACTATTTAAAAATAAAGTAAATTATAGTTCTATTTGTTTAAAGGAAAATTAGCTACAAAAATTACTTTTTGCCGTTTTTTAATTTTATTGATATAGGTGAGTAAAAATTGTATGTGTCTCCATTTAAATCGATAACTCTAATTTACATTGGGTAATTATTTAATTAACCAGTTATTTTATATAAAATATCGTTGACTACCCAAGATAAATCTACTTTCTCTAACTACCTTATACAGAAAACATGCAACGGTCTTTTGAAATATTTTTCCAACGTTACAACAAGAATTAGAAGGTAGGATTAAAAATTTGTCGATTTATCAATTTTCAAGTATTTACGTATTTTAGAATATGGTCCTGGACTCCAACAAATTGTATTTAATTGATTGGTACTTGCAACTACGTACATACTTGGATGCAGACTTTTGACAACTCAAAGTCACATTTTACTTAACAGATCTATACCATCTCTCACAATTTTATCTCATCAAATTCCCCAAGCTCGTATGCTCTGTCTCTTCTTGAGGACCTGGTATCAGATTCAAGTTGAAACCGAAAATGACTGCATTATAATGTTTATCATATACCAAAACAAAGAGAATTTTTTCTTTCATACAAATCCTATTTAAACAGAGTGAGACAACAACAATAAATTGTTTCATTATAGATTCGAGTAAGAATTTGTGCTATATTCAACCGAACCATGAACCAACAGTGATAGCTGACTGCATGAAAACATGATATTGTGATAAATCGAGGTATCTTGGTTAACTTTCAAATACATACATACATAACTTCACGCCAGTTCCCTTGAGGCAGGCACGAACAACAGAGCGCCATTTAGGCTTATTCTTACACACGTCACTTGCTTCTTTGACATTCATAACTCTTGTCATGCATGCACTTTGAAATAATGTCTGACAGTTGTCATTAAACGTTTTTAAAGACTTAATACTAGCTAAGGAACCCCTGTAGATCCACTCCAGTCTGCCTTAGGTGTTACCTCAGGAGCTACTGTAGCTATGTGAAATTTAGTACATATACGGGTATATTATATCATCGGAAAAAGAGTTACAGGAGATGGTAACAATTATGGATGAATCTTTTGAGAATAAGGGTATGAATATTAATGTAGACAAGATGAAAGTATGACAATGTGTAACGTACAGGGAAAGCGGTTACCATCACCTAAGGACCTTTGCAACACCAAAGGTGCTACAAATGCACTGCTGCTTTCTTAAAGGAGCCTGGAACCTGGTCACTAATGCCGGAGCACAACTCAAGGTTGTTATGGCGGCATACTCTAGACCAGGGGTGGTAGCCATCCAGTCGGGCAAATGCCCTACCACCTGGCTGTGGGTTGTTTGGTCGCCTCTTACGATAGGCCGCCCGGCCGCAGGAAATTGTATTCTTTCTCCGTTCCTGCATGGATAGTAATGATCTAATGTAAAGATAGGAAATGAAAGAATACAGCAAGTTAAAGAGTTTGTTTACCAGAGACGGAAAGCATGAAAGTGATGTTGAAAGGATAGTAATGGCGGGTAATAAGGTGAATGGAGCGCTGAACTCTTTTATGAACAGCTAGAATGTATGTACAGTCACGTCTGGCTGTCCATCAAGGGGTATTAGTGCCAATGCTGATGTACGGCAGTGAAAGTTGGGTATGGCAGAAGAAGCATGAAAGTAAGATAAATGCAGTTGAAATGAGAGCTTTGAGAAGTATATGTAAGGTTAATGTAAGTGATATGATAAGAAACAATGTGATAAGGGAGTGATGTGGATTGAAAGAAGATGGAGTTTTTGGCGGGAACTGAAAGGGGACTGTGCTGTGTAGTTTTATTTTCTAAAAATGTGTAAAATTACTCTAAAATGAACAATAGTTGTAGGATATTGATAGTTTTTGAGTAGTAATTATGTGTTTTTGCAAGAAACGTGGACTATATAGCCAAATGTGGCCTTTCCAGTTTTCACAAGAACTCCGTTGAATGACGTCGATTATAGCCTACAATACAACGGCGTCTGGCTTAAAGGCCTACTTGCCAAGCCTTAAACTTAAAAAAAAAGAAAGAAGATGTAGTGACAAGAGTTGAAAAAGGAATGCTGAGGTGGTTTGGGCATGTACTGTAAACTGTTGGATATGTAATAAATAAATTAGTAACATTTACATACATACATATCGTCACACTTGTTTCCCATTGGGGTAGGTAGAGACGATGTCACGGGCGACGAGGACACGGCGCTGCACACACTCCAGGAGTGTCCAGCCTGGACCGAGCAGCGCCGGGAACTCATCGCCCACACCGGATCTGACACCTCGCTCCCGGCCGTGGTACGCACCATGGTCGGGAGCCGCACCGGATGGGATGCCGTCTCCTCCTTCTGCGAGCACGTTATGTTGGCGAAGGAGGAGGCGGAGCGGGAGCGTGAGCGTACATCCTTGCTCCGCTCCCGCCAAAGGAGGACGCGCCGACGCCGGAGGGCGGACTTTGATCTTCGGCCACCGTAAGCGGGCGGCGCGGGTGGGGCCCCTTGGGGTATAGGGGTTCTCACTCACCCGCACATGCCGTCGAGATGAGAGCGCGAGTGTTCCGCGCGCGCTTATCTCTCCTCCCGTGGGGCGCGTTAGAAACCGCCCCACGCCGGATTTGACCATGACGTCGCCGGGGGGGTAGTCCCCCGGCATTTGAAGAGGCCCAGTGAGGGGGGCCCACGCCTGCCAGGGCATGCGGAGACGGCATAAGGCGCAGGACGGAACACCCAGGGGTTTTAGTGGGTATCCCTAACTGGGGAGTGGCAATAGCGTGGCACCGGTTCTGACCGGGCACGCTAGTGCCACCCCCGATCTGGCGAATCCCACACACTCACACAGGTCGCGAACATCCCCCCAGGCTTCTGTGCCTGTCGCGGCTTAGTCCTCAAACGGATTTCCCCTGGCCAAAAAAAAAAAAAAAAAAAAGGTAGAGACGATGTCGGACTGAGCGTAACTATGTTCTAAGTCTCAGCCTTTCTTACATAAAAAGTGTGGGGCACATGGGAGGAGGGTGGTTTTAGCGGGTAGTGGTTGTTGCCCGTGCAACTTCTCGGAGTCTCCAGACAAGCTGGTTGATTACTGTTTGGATTGCCCCTTGTTAAAGGGTAAAGCCTCCATGATCAACTATGGTCTAATTCCTTGCAAAGGACCCGGTATTGTGCGTAAATAGCATATCCCCCGCCTTAAATAAAAAAAAAAGCTAGAGAAGATGTGTCTCCAAATGCTACAGTCCTGACAAACAATTTTCGCTTCATCAACTCTCATAAATTTTTGCATACATAGACGATTATTTAAACTGCTTATTATCTGACCTTGCTTCAAAATATCTTCAATTTGTTCATGGTGAGTACGTCACGGTCTACCGGCACCGACTCTTCAGCTCTTCCAAAAGCCGCAAGACTAACATTCACTATCTCGTAATATACCAAAAAAATATACCCATTTCATACAAATCATACAACTCCGATATAAACAGAGTGAGACAACTCTGCACTCTCATCGCGGACATATATGTGCTAATAGTGAGCTAAAGGGTTAATTCATTATCTCTACATTCCCGAACCACCTTAATATTTCTTTTTCAACTCTTATCCCTACATCGTCTTTCAATACATGATGTTCCTTTATCATATCACTTACATATATTACACTATACTATATAGTGATATGTATTGTAGTAACACCTGGATAAGTGGGCCCTTGTTGTGTGGGAAATCTCTGTTATTGATTATTAGCCAGGTGGTAGGGTATTTGCCCGACTAGATGGCTACCACCCCTGGTCTAGAGTATGCCACCATAACAACCTTGAGTTGTGTTCCGGCATTAGTGACCAGGTTCCAGTCTCCCTTAAGAGAGCAGCAGCGCATTTGTAGCACTTTTGGTGTTGCAAATGTCCATAGGCGACGGTAATCTTTTTCCATCAAGTGGGCTGTCTGCCTGTCTGTTGAACTCCTGCAATAAAAAAATACCTCTATTATTTGGAATTTTCAAATCTTTTTAACTGAGACTTGATTACTTAGATTTTTTTGAGGTTTACCTCTATAATTGGGACTTTGTAGCTCAGTAGTCTGTATAAGGGTCCCCGCAGACTATAGACTTTCTATCGGCCGATAGTTTGATCGGCTTCTTGATCAGTATGAAGAGGTATGAATTGTGTACATTACTGTGACAAAAAGTACAATTCAGTACCGGCCGACAAAAAAGTTTGACGGGTTCCACAATTGCCTTCACACTAAACTATCGGCCGACGACTTGATCAGTATGGCGCTCTTCCCCGCCCGCACACCTGCCGATTGTTTCATCGGCCGATAGCTCCAGTTCACTCCGCGTTGGAGGCAGAAAAGGTCATGGGCGTGGTAGTACATGATGATGATGATGATTCAGAATGAATCGTGTAAAACTTCCCTTGCGATAATCTACTACTGTAGATGGGATGTACCGAATACTCTCGATTTCTCTTCTTCATCCTTCTTCTGCTTTGTATCAAGTATAAAGCAATAAGTGTCGGGGTGAAGGTAAGGAAAGGAATGCTCCGATCGTTCGGGCATGATGAAAGAATGACTAAACAGATGTACAATGCAAAAGTGGATGGATGCAGAAGTCGTGGAAGGCCACGACACACCTTTCATGATCAAATTGATCGTGTACTAGCAGAAGGTGATGTCAGGAGCCTTAAGAACAGACGAGCTTGCATGACAAGAGTTATGAATGTCAAAGAGGCAAGTGAGGTGTGTAAGAATAAGCCTAAATGGCACTCTGTTGTTCGTGCCTACCCCGCAAGGGAACTGGCGTGAAGTTATGTATGTATGTATGTATAAAGCAATAATAATATTTCTGGGCAACATTCCACGTGACTGATCTCTTCAACCAACTCTAGTGAATGTAAATAATCGGACGACTGTTGTTTGGCTGGTCCGCGCACTCACGTCCAACCCAACTCGACTAAACTATCGGCCGATAGAAAGTCTGTAGTCTGCGGGGACTCTAAGGGAGACAATTTATCAGGTTTAGACAAGTTATGGGTGGTAGGGTTTTTGCCCGTCTGGATGGCTACCACCCCTGGTCTAGAGCATGCCCCACAACAACTTTGGAGTTGTGTGTTACGGCATCAGCGGCCAGGTTCTAGTTTCTCCTTTGAGGCCAGCAGCACATTGGCAGCTCCTCTCGTATTACTAATGTCCATAGGCAATGGTAACCACTTTCCATCACAGTTGGGCTGTCAGCCTGTCTGATGCACTTCGGCAATAAAAAAAAGTAACAACACATTTGTTTATAAACAGTCTAATCCCTTCCATTATATTATTAACTTTTCCATTCTAACATTTCGACCTCTACATGAAGAATGATATATTTCTACCTCCTATAGTGGGAAGTCGTGGTAGCGTAATGGCTAGCGCACGCGGAACGCATGCACCACTTAAATCACTTTTCTGACCTAATGTGCATATTGTTTTTCATCCGTGCAGGAACGGAGAAAGAATACAATTTCCTGCCTTGGGGCGGCCTGTCGTAAGAAGCGACAAAACAACCCACAGCCAGGTGGTAGGGTAAAGCTCGACTGGATGGCGACCACCCCTGGTCTAGAGCATGCCGCCATAACAACTTTGAGTTGTGTTCCGGCATTAGTGACCAGGTTCCAGTCTCCCTTAAGAGAGCAGCAGCGCATTAGAGGCCGATCCCAGACACCCAGACCATAGTAAATAACAGGGAAATTTCCTTTCCGAAGTTTGCCATACCAGGAATCAAACACGGAGCTTCTGTGGAGTGAGGCAAGCCTCTTAGCCCGCTCAACCACAGAGGCCGTCTTCCTAAAAGCAAAATTTATTTTTAAAATACTGTTTTTAAAATAAATCATTTACAATGGTAACAGCTAGCCTTCTGGGCATCGTACTCATTGACTTTGATGACCTAGGCTTAGTATTTTTTATTTTTTTTATTGCAGGATTTCAACAGACAGGCAGACGGCCCACTTGATGGAAAGCGGTTACCATCGCCTATGGACATTTGCAAGACCAATGGCTACAAATGCGCTGCTTCTCTCTTAAAGCAGACTGGAACCTGGTCACTAATGCCGGAACACATCTCAAGGTTGTTATGGCGGCATACTCTAGACCACAGGTGGTAGCCCTTCATTTGCCCAGCCGGGTAAATACCCTACCGGCTGTGGGTTGTTTTGTCGCCTCTTACGACAGGCCGTCCAGCCTCAGGAAATTGTATTCTTTCTCCGTTCAAAATAAAAACTTATATTGAGTTTTACTTTATACGTTACTAGAGGTTTCGGCAGACATTGTCTTGGCCTGAAAAAATAAAAATCTAGAACCCGATTCCATCGCCACCTACCGGGTCTAATTGCGAATCTAAACCACCGCGGCACCCATTCATGCACACATAAAATTTCATTAAAATCATAGAACCTGATTCCAGCACCAAGTATTTTGTTTAGATTGATGGGTTACATTGATGAAGTTTTAGCATGGATCCCTAACTTTTTCTAGTAATAAATATGGCCTATGTCATTCAGGGATACTGTAGCATTCTAATGGTCCCATGACTTCCCACCCTGAATAATACCGCTTCGGGGGGCCTTTAGCTATTAAGGGAGCAAAGGACTCATCACCCCCGCTGACGAAGTGAATGTGTTCTGATTCCCGGGGCACATTCAGGCACTTTTTGCGCTGGATCGGACTGGGCGTTACTACGTTCTGAGTCTCAGCCTTTCCTTCATAAAAAGCGCGGGGCACATGGGAGGAGGGTGGTTTTAGTGGGTAGTGGGTGTTGCCCGTGCAACTTCTCGGAGTCTCCACACAAGCTGGTTGATTACTGTTTGGTTTGCCCCTTAATAAAGGGTAAAGCCTCCATGATCAACTATGGTCTAATCCCTTGCAAAGGACCCAGTATTGTGCGTAAATAGCATTTCACCCGCCTTAAAAAAAAGCATTCTAATGGTGAAAGAATTTTTGAAATCTGTCCAATAATTTTTTAATGATTTCGTTACAAACATACAAAAATACAAACCTTTCCTCTTTATAATATATAGCCACACTGAACTTGACTTCAAGTCCTAGAAAATATTTATTTTGTGCCTTTCAGTCATGCTTGAAGTCATTTACTCTTACTTTAAAAAACCTAGTAAGGTATCTTTGGGTCGAAGTTTCGAAAACCATCAAGCACCTACTTTTTTTCAAAACAGAGTATATTACACAATTGGATATTATCTTAGATCTTATTTCATTTAAAAACGTTTGAAATTGTATAATAATACACAGCGGTCAGCATTTTTCATCTAGTTCCCGTCTACCGAGTAACGTGCGATAAGGAACTTCCTATATATCCGTGCAGTATGAAGAAATTATACAATTTTCTGCGTTGGAACAGCCTGTCATAAAAGGTGACAAAACACCCACAGCGAAGTGGCAGGCTACCACCCCTGGTCTGGAGTATGCCGCCATAACAACCTTGTGTTGTGTTCCGGCATTAGTGGCCAGGTTCCAGCCTCCCTTTAGAGAGCGGCAGCGCATTGATAGCAACTTTGGTGGGACTAATGTCTACAGGCGATGGTAACCGCTTTCCATCAGGTGACCCGTCTGCTTGCATGCTGAACTCATATATTAAAAACAAAAAAAAAAATTGCTTCAAAAGTATTTTGCACATCTCTTCAAAATAGCTTGGGGTGCTTAACAGGGTTAAGCGGTACTTCACACCGGGACATAGGCTTTTATTAGACAAGACCCAAATCCGTCCCTATGTGGAGTACTACTCCCATCTCTGGGTTGGGGCACCTCAGCACCAGCTGCTCCCACTGGACTCCTTGCAGCGCCGAGCGGTCCGGATTGTCGACGATCCCGAACTTACAGACGGTTTAGAACCTTTAAGTCTCAGAAGACGTTGGCGCTCTGAGCGCGTTCTACCGTCTGTATAATGGGAAGTGTTCTGAGGAACTGTTTGTCGCCATTTTACCACCGCACTGCTGGTCGGCGACTGGGAGTTCATCCACACTTCCTTGACACCTGGAATTTATCCACTGTACGGGACGCTTGCTCCTTTATACCATAAGTGAGCAAGCTGTAGAATGAGCTCCTTCCCGCTGTTTTCCCAGAGTGATACAATATGGGACTCTTCAAGAAGGGCGTAAACAGATTTTTAAAGTATCAACGAGGTACGCAACGCATCAGCTCCCTTAGTGTTGCAGATGTCCATGAGCGACGGTAGCCAATTGGCATCAAGTGGACCCGTCTGCCAGTTTGCCTATAAGCAAACATAAAAAAACTCTGTTAATCAGATTTTAGTAAAAATTTTGGTTTGCTAACAAATTTTCTAGATATCATGTATTTTGTGTTCATCTCATGTCTTCATAATAGCCTAAGAGTAAATGAACATTAGTTCATGACCAAATCAACTGAAGTACTCCTTCAGACTAATCAAGTACTCCTTGGCACTCCTTCCATCTTAAATTCTTTAATAAGCACCAGCTTTATCTCTTACAGACACTCATGAACGGAAATGAACAACGAAGATGACAATGTTGAAGACGGTGGTATTAGACCCAGGATTTCGCAGACCAATCCTACCTCAGACATAGTGACATTCATAAGAGTAACCTTCGAAAATCACTTGCCACAGTCTCTAACTTACACTTACAATAGCCCCAACTTGACATCTCAACCTTATGCTGAACCTGGTAGTCCTATTTCTACAGTATATGTAGGGCAATCAGATGACGATAGTCATGTCTTGCCCCAATCGAGTCACTTAGTCAATAATAGTTCAAGTCATAGCAATGAGAGAGTTATTAGTGAAGCAGTGAGTAATGCTGACAGACCTGATGATGAAGCTTCAAATAATTTTAATGATAGGTTAGTTAGTATCGAATATGCGGAACCGCAAAATCTTGTAGACAATGAAAATGACGTTGTGGTTATAGAAGAGAATTCTAATGATATTTCCTTAACAAATGAAAATTCTGGTGATAGGAGTTCGGAAGAGAACAGTAATCTACCTAACATTAATTTAGATGGTGTTAATAAAAGAATTGATGCATCACTGGAAGGCCCACCAGCTAAAGTAAGAAAAATAGAAGTAGACGAGTCTGATGGAGAAACTTGTCCTATATGTCTAGAATCGTGGGGAAATTCAGGTGATCATAGACTCGTGGCTTTGAAATGTGGGCATCTGTTCGGATCTAGTTGTGTCGAGAGGTGGTTGAAAGCTTTACCATTGAAAGTGAGATCGTGTCCCACCTGCAAAACCAAGGCGACAATGAGAGACCTACGTCATATATACGCAAGGAAATTGGTAGCACCAGACACAACACAGATAACCGAACTGCAACAACAAGTGGTAAATTTGCAAGCAGAGAAGAATAGGGTCGAGCTGGAGCTGGAGAAATCAAAGATCGCGCACCGAGCTTGTCTGATGGAGCTAGATGTCCTACGGAGTACGTTAATGAAGAACCAAAACACGAAAGAGCCTGCGCGTAGACAGTGGCGATTCTCTTTAGAGAAGAACCTACAGATTTGCAGAGAAGGAGGTTGTAGAGTGCTAACATATAACTGTAGAACTTACGAACTGTATGTATCGCAGAAGAGCGTGAATAACTTGTTTCCAGGTTATGGAATACGGAAAGTTAGTTGTATAGATTACAAATTGGGACAGTTTGTGCATTTGCATCCGAAGCCGATACGAGATATAACATATTCGCAACCGAGAGATTTGTTACTTAGTGTTGGTTTGGATAGTACAGCGAGGATAGTTGAACGTGGCATTCCAAGTATCACAATCAATACTGGTATGCCCTTATGGTCCTGCTCTTGGGACTATCTGCGTACAAATGAGTTCTACGTCGGTGGTGTCGGAGGAGTTATACACCAATACGACTTTAGGAATCCCTCGACGTATTTGCAGATTATGAGAAACGCTAGTGATATGTCACCGGTAGCATCGCTCTGTTCTACGGAGTTCGGGTTGCTGTCTTGCCAGTTGAACTCTGCTTGGCTTTGGGTGTTGAATGCGAGGCAGTGGGAGCCCCGAGCCGTGCCGGTGGATGGGTCCTTCATGTCTCTATGCTACGACAACATGAGTCATCGAGCGTTGGTTTGTACGAGACCGAACACCAGCACCTTGGAAAAGGCCAAGCTGACTCTTTGTAAATTGAAATCTGGGTTTATGAGCGAAGTTACGATGGATATAGAAGATACTTTCACTGGTGAGTTTGAGATTTCTTATTATGTGTTTCTCAAGAATGTTTCCCTTGCATTTTAATTGGAATGAGCCAAGGGTTGAGAACGTTCTCTTTAAAAATATAGCTAATTACCGTTACTTGGTAACTTTTATGATACGTTAAAAATCGTATGTATAACGGTATAAGTATCGGTAATTTTTACGTTAATTCAAGCGACGTTGCCAGCTTTATTTGCATTGGAATGAGCCGGGGTTTGACAACGCTATCATTAAAAATATAGCTAATTACCGTTACTTTGTAACTTCTGATTTTAACGGTATAATATAACGTTACAAATCGTATGTATAACGTTATACGTATCGGTAATTTTTACGTTAATTCAAGCGACGTTGCCAGCTTTATTTGCATTGGAATGAGCCGGGGTTTGACAACGCTATCATTAAAAATATAGCTAATTACCGTTACTTTGTAACTTCTGATTTTAACGGTATAATATAACGTTACAAATCGTATGTATAACGTTATACGTATCGGTAATTTTTACGTTAATTCAAGCGACGTTGCCAGCTTTATTTGCATTGGAATGAGCCGGGGTTTGACAACGCTATCATTAAAAATATAGCTAATTACCGTTACTTTGTAACTTCTGATTTTAACGGTATAATATAACGTTACAAATCGTATGTATAACGTTATACGTATCGGTAATTTTTACGGTAATTCAAGCGACGTTGCAATTGTTAAGAATTAGCTTTATTACGACTGCATGTTGCCGAAACAATCGACAAACACGACTCTTAATATTACGCGCGCTCTTAGAACAGTGCTGTTTGACAATATTCGCGAGTGAAAGAGAGCGACGATGGTATCGAAACTTAGTTATGACGGTAAAATTACCGATAAAAATGGTATTAACGTTATATTTTTTACCGATAAAATGGCTGGATGCAAGGATAATGGTCGATGATGTTATGCTGGAGCAAGTGAATGAGTTTGTATATCTTGGATGTGCTTTTAGCAGGGATGGAAGGTACACCGCTGATATAGAAAGAAGAGTGAATTTGGGGAATAGTGTGAATGGAGCGTTAGGTGAACTTCTAGGCGCTAAGAACCTCAGCCAGAAGGCCCAGCTCGCCATACACAACGCGGTGCTGGTACCTACGCTCACGTATGGAAGCGAGAGTTGGGTATGGAAGAGAGAGCATGAAAGTAGAGTAAACGCGGTCGAGATGCGAGCACTGCGCAAAATCTGCGGAGTGACACTCGGGGACCGCGTTCGTAATACCGAAGTAAGAAAGAGAGTGTCGGGGTGAAGGTAAGGAAAGGAATGCTCCGGTGGTTCGGGCATGTGGAAAGAATGACTAAACAGATATACAATGCAAAAGTGGATGGATGCAGAAGTCGTGGAAGGCCACGACACACCTTCCATGATTAAATTGATCGTGTACTAGCGGAGGGTGATGTCAGGAGCCTTAAGAACAGACGAATGTGCATGACAAGAGTTATGAATGTCAAAGAAGCAAGTGAGGTGTGTAAGAATGGGCCTAAATGGCGCTCTGTTGTTCGTGCCTACCCCGCAATGGAACTGGCGTGAAGTTATGTATGTATGTATGTAAAATGGCTAGGAATAACGGTAAGTTTTATAATGTTTTTTATTTTTTACCGTTATCTGAAATTAGCATAAATGACAATACCACCTTTTTACAGATATTTCAAGCCCTGATCCAGACTGTAGGTCATTATTAGATACATTTAAGTGCTTGGCTCGAATGTTTACATCCCAGATATGAAATTTTTTACCCATACTAAAACTACGTTATAACACCTTTAAGTGCGGTAATTTATTTGATTTTCATTATTCCGACGTTTCGGCCACTTTTTTTTTTTTTTTTTTTTTATTCCAGGAGATCAGCAGACAGGCAGACGGTCCACTTGATGGAAAGCGGTTACCATCGCCTATGGACATTTGCAACACCAAGTTGCTACAAATGCGCTGCTGCTCTCTTAAGGGAGACTGGAACCTGGTCACTAATGCCGGAACACAACTCAAGGTTGTTATGGCGACATACTTTAGACCAGGGGTGGTAGCCATCCAGTCGGGCGAATGCCCTACCACCTGGCTGTGGGTTGTTAAGTCGCCTCTTACGACAGGCCGCCCCAACGCAGGAAATTGTATTCTTTCTCCGTTCCTGCACGAATAATACTGCCACTTTTCAGTAGCCGTGATTACGGAAGACAAAGATCTCAAGTATCATTGAGTATCGTTAGTTTTTTTTAACCTACCGCCAACTAGTTTTTTCATTTTAATTATTTAGTTTTAATTTTGCTTAGATTTTTTCGAGCGAGTGGATGCACTATAAATAAAAAAAAAAAAAAAAAATGTGTGGTGTTTTTTTTTATCGATTATATCGCGGGGTGAAAGGCTATTTGTTTTAAGCGACATTTTGTGACAGAATTGACTTGATGGTTATCTTGCATCCTAATGTCTCGGAACTTAAGGTATTATAATGAACCTGGTTTCCAACTAAAAACTGCAGATTTTTTTCTTTTTTAAATATAGTATGTAGTTTACTAAATGAAGTCTTTTTGTGGGTCATTGAAACTTCAAACTCCTCTATCGACACAATTTCGCAAATGTCGCTTAAAACAAATAACCTTGGACCCGTCGATATGACTAAATAAAAGAAAAAAATATATGGAATATTAATGAGTATTAAAAGGTCGCTCGAGAAAATCAAAATTAATAATGTACTAGTAAATTTCAAAAAATTATGAGCGACCTTTCAAAATTCAAATTTTGTACTGAAACTTTCGGAAACGTATTGTTTTTTGCTCAATAAAATTATACCGCAACGAAAAAAGAAATTGAACAAAAATTAAATCTTAAAATCTTGAAAAATTCGGAGCGATGTCTTAAATATTTTTTTTGAGAGCAGTCCTTTGGAGGTAGTTCTAAAAACATCAAAAACTAACATCTCTTTGACGCGAAACTCAAAAAAAAAAAACTTTTGCGCCACTTTATTCGGAGCGACGTCTTGAAATTCTTTTTTGAGCTGTCCTTTGGAGGTAGTTCTTAAAACATCAAAAACTAACATTTTTCACTCGAGACTAAAAAAAAAAACCGGTTTTTTGCTCTACTTTGTTTGGTTTTTTGTAGTTTCGGACCCTATTGGAAGAAACAAATAAATTTTTCCTCTTTATAATATTAATCTTAATATATATAAATCTCGTGTCACAATGTTTGTCCTCAATGGACTCCTAAACTACTTGACCGATTTTAATCAAATTTGCACACCGTGTGCAGTTTGATCCGACTTGAAAGATAGGATAGTTTACATTTGGATCCGGTAGGTGGCGCTGCAATCGGGTTCTAAATTTTATTTCTTCAGGGCAGAACAACGTCTGCCGGGGCAGCTAGTATACTATATATATTATCCGTTCGTAATACCGAAGTAAGAAAGAGAGTTGGTCTGAAAGAGAGTGTCGGGGTGAAGGTAAGGAAAGGAATGCTCCGGTGGTTCGGGCATGTGGAAAGAATGCATGATGAAAAGTGGATGGATGCAGAAGTCGTGGAAGGCCACGACACACCTTCCATGATCAAATTGATCGTGTACTAGCGGAGGGTGATGTCAGGAGCCTTAAGAACAGACGAGCGTGCATGACAAGAGTTATGAATGTCAAAGAAGCAAGTGAGGTGTGTAAGAATGGGCCTAAATGGCGCTCTGTTGTTCGTGCCTACCCCGCAAGGGAACTGGCGTGAAGTTATGTATGAAGTAATCATTGCTTTCTAGGTACGGCGAGGTCGTCCCTGATGTCCAGGGCGACGTGGGTCAAGGCCCCGGGGGCGACCTGGGTAGCCTCGCACTCGGAGAGCGACTCGGCCCTGCTCCTCCACGGCGTGGACGGAGCCAAGACCATGATGCTGCATGCAGCGGAGCCGGCGATCGACGTCTGCTCCGTGCAGCTGAACGGCAGCACGCTTCTAGCCGCTTTAAGCGAATCCAGATTACGCATATACAAGGCCGTCGCCAGCTCGTGATCAAGTCACTTGTGATATTAAATTTTTTGTTTTTTGTTCTAAGGACTGTTTTAATCAAGTAACTATGGTAAACAATAAAAATAAATTTGTTTTCTATGGATTTTTAGTGCTTTCGCAGTTATCCCTTCCACAGTTGAACAGCCTGAACACTAAATCATTTATTGAAATATTAAATAGAAACGACAACGCCAGAATGCGGCCGAACAAGGGCGGTTACAAGACTTAGTTTCAAAACATCGTATTTTACGCTGGCGTAATTTTTTTTTTTTAATGCAGGAGTCCAGCATACAGGCAGACGGCCCACTTGATGGAAACCGGTTACCATCGCCTAAAGACATTTGCAACACTAAAAGTGCTACAAATGCGCTGCTGCTCTCTTAAGGGAGACTGGAACCTGGTCGCTAATGCCGGAACACAACTCAAGGTTGTTATGGCGGCATACTCTAGACCAGGGGTGGTAGCCATCCAGTTGGGCAAATACCCTACCACCTAGCTGTGGGTTGTTTTGGCCCTTACGACAGGCCGCCCCAACGCAGGAAATTGTATTCTTTCTCCGTTCCTGCACGGATGAAGATTTCTCTTATTATCTCTTCGTAATTTCTTTATTTTGGATCTTATTTCATTGCATTAATGTTCGAAATTGTATAATAATTACGTTAAAGATCACGACGAGTTTACTCTGAACTCAAAGGAACTGCTTGCCAAAAATTTGCGTAATAAAACAACAAATTTGAATAGATATTTTATTCATACATAAATAATAAGTAAGAAGTAACAACTAGCCGCTTCTGTTAGCTGGCTCCCATACATCATATTCCCTTACATACAATTTTTACAATACATTTGTAGTAATAAAAGAATTTAACAAAAAATGTGCACATACCTACATAATTTTAGGCATTTTTGACTTCCACACACTCGTAGTCGCCATCATTGATACAGCGGTAGCTACGCCCCTGCTTACGGTGTTGTGTTTGTGCAATGAATTTAAAAAAGTGCAAGAATCAGGGTGACTTATGCTAAACTTGTATTTTAGAATGTTTGTCTATTCTTTTTTGTTTTTTCTTTTGGAGCCGCGGTTTACAATTTACTAACAAACACGTCGCGAACAAAGCTTCACTGGTACTACTTACTAGTAAGCCAACTGAAGGTATTAATGTATAATAATATATAATAATAGCAGCCCTATATGTCCCACTGCTGGGCTCGGGCCTCCTTCTCATAGGGGAACGGACAGTATACCCATCACGCTTGTCCAAGGCGGCTTGGCAGGTTTGACACATCGGTTATCTCGATGTGCAGGTTGCATCGCGATGTTTTCCTTCACCGTTATTAGCACGTGGTAATTGTAACAATACGCACATTAGGTCTGAAAACTGCCTAAGTGGTGCATGCGTTCCGGCCAGGATCGAACCCGCGCCCTTTGAGTTTAGGACGCGTGCGCTAGCCATTACGCTACCACGGCTTTTTGTATTAATGTAGTAACTATGAATTCAAGTCATTGTGAAATGAAACTTTGAATCTATAAACAAAATAGTAAAGTTATTAATA
Source organism: Dendrolimus kikuchii (assembly GCA_019925095.2). NCBI lineage: Eukaryota > Metazoa > Arthropoda > Insecta > Lepidoptera > Lasiocampidae > Dendrolimus > Dendrolimus kikuchii. The sequence goes on from CM034387.1 coordinate 39,263,103, forward strand.
ATCTTCAAAAGGAATGTAATGTTTATATAATAGATTTAATCATTTAATTATCTTTAGTTTTCCCGTTAGAAGTGTCACAGTATAAAATAGAAAGAATACGTTTTAACGGTTTTAAGCGCGGTAATTTTATTTGGTTTTGGTTTTTCCGACGTTTCGGCCACTTTTCAGTGGCCGCGATCACGGAAGACAAAGATGTCAAGTGTCAACGAGTATTGTTAAAGTTTTATTTAGCCTACCGCCAACTTGTTAATTTTAATTTTGTTTATGGTTATTATTTACTCTACGGGAGCCTAATCTAATTTACTACCGCTTCGCAACATGTTATGGCTTGAAGAGAAGAAGCGGCGCAAGAAACTCTTCAGCAAACATGCCTAGCTCTAATAATTTTATATAATATTAAAATGGTTGGAAGGAAAAATAATATTATATAAAATTATTAGAGCTAGGCATGTTTGCTGAAGAGTTTCTTGCGCCGCTTCTTCTCTTCAAGCCATAACATGTTGCGAAGCGGTAGTAAATTAGATTAGGCTCCCATAGAGTAAATAATAACCATAAACAAAATTAAAATTAACAAGTCGGCGGTAGGCTAAATAAAACTTTAACAATACTCATTGACGCTTGACATTTTTATCTTCCGTGATCGTGAAACGTTGGAATAATAAAAATCAAATACATTACCGCACTTAAAACCGTTAAAACGTAGTTTTATTGTGTATACAAGTCGCGAAAACTTAACAAAATATTATAGAAAGAATAATTAATTTTGGCGTAGTGCAACTTGCTGTATTTCTGTTCTTTTTGTAGATCATAATTATCCATTTTTGGTTTATTTATTTATCATTATGTATTGTTAGGTCTTAAATTTATGGAAATACTATAGTATACTTTTTAATATTAAATAAATAAACTATTAAAAAAAACTGCAACGCCATCTCTTTGGCTGTATTCGTCTATCCCTCGGAAACGACGTTATTTATCTGGATAAAAAGTATCCTAAGTTACGCCCCTGGACATAAACCGGCTCAGTTTCATTTAAATCGGTTCAGTAGTTTTCACGTGATGCTCTAAGATATAGACAAAACTATTGAGTTGCTTTTTCGACTATCTGACGGTTTGGATTCCCCTGATTTTATTCGTATGTTCAAATTCATTGCACAAACTCGACACCCGCAAGAGATTTATTATATTTGAATAAATATTGTAAAATACACAATTTGGGATTAGAGACGAGTGCTTCTCACAGAGCTATGATGTAGGGTAAACTACACCATTGTTGACACCTTGTCAATTTATCCAATCTAATATATAAAATTCTCTTTTTTAGACAAAATTTTTAATTTCTATCTTTTTATGATACAACTTACAAAAATACATACAACCCTAAATTTTCACCCCTCTACGATCAACCCCTATTTTTTATTTGTTAATTATAAACTTTAATTTTTTGGCAAGATTTTTAATCTCATTTTGTCATGACTTAGAATAAAAAAAATATATATTACTCTTTTAGATTCACAATTAGAACCGGTAGGTGGCGCTGCGATCGGGTTCTGGAATCCTCCTAAGCACCTGGAGCGGTTTTGGTGATTTTGTTTTTGTGTGTTTGAGTGGGTACCCGGATGGTTTAGATTTGCAATTGGAATCGGTAGCTGGCTCTGGGATCGGGACCGCTAGTATATTAAAAAATCTTAATATTATTTATTATACATACAGTAATATTACTATTATATAAAAACAAGTGCACGTGTGCGGCCACAGCATCCGAAGGGCGCTTACAAAACCTTCTAATTTCAAAACGTCGTATCTTACACTGATGGATTTTATTTTAGATCTTATTTCATTGTATTAAAGTTGGAAATCTCTACAGCTAAATAAAATTGAAGTGTCCGTTTGTAATGTCAAAATAAAAATATGAAATAAACAGGAGGGATAATTCGGACCAGATTTCGATACTGCATTTTTAGAATTTTTGTCTGTGTGTCTGTCTGGATGTCCCAGATAATTTCTGAAGCGGCTGGACCGATTCTAACAGGGATTTCACTGGTAGATAGCAGATGTTATAAGGAGTTACTTAGTCTACGTTTTGCAGGCTTTCGCGAAAACCATTTGTTCCGGCTAATCTCTAAAACGGCTGGACCGATTTTGATCGAACATTCACTAGGAAATAGCCGATATTGTAAGGAGTAACTTAGGCTACTTTATTTTACTTTTTTTAGGGTTCCGCAAAAAACAATTCCACGCGGACGAAGTCGCGGGCACAGCTAGTTGTATAATTAAAATTAAAGGTCGACAGAAGGAGCCATGACGCTTTTTCCTTACGGATCTTTGCCAGTTGAGTGTTGTAAGCCGCATAAAAGAACTTCATTCCTAAAAATATTAAGACTTCCTAATGTTTTGAACAAGATAATAAGGCGTCAATGATTGTACTGAGGTTTCAACATTGGTTTAGTTTCCCATATAAACAAACGTTTATACGGATTTAAGCTAATGTTTAATTTGAGTTTTTCATTTTGGTGTAATTGTGCGTAAAAAGTACCGTAAAATGGGGTGAAGAGGCACAAAACTCAGTTAAATTTTTTGCCTCATTAAATCCAGACATTTAAGGGGATTCGACTTGCACCTCGCCGACACAGATGGCGTTATATCCTATTAATTCTCATTTAATTTTTGTTAGGTTACGTACCTCTCTTTTATTTCTTTCAATATTTTTTTTGGTTCTCCCAATCATCTGGGTTCGGGATAATATGTTTAATATTTCACATTTTCATTTTGTTTTCATTCTATATATAAAAATCAATTGTGTTTTATTATAATGTATTATATGAAACATTGTCTGAATCAAATTTATTTACACACCTTCCATGATCAAATTGATCGTATACTAGCAGAAGGTTATGTCAAGAGCCTTAAGAACAGACGAGTGTGCATGACAAGAGCTATGAATGTCAAAGAAGCAAGTGAGGTGTGTAAGAATGGGCCTAAATGGCGCTCTGTTGTTCGTGCCTACCCCGCAAGGGAACTGGCGTGAAGTTATGTATGTATGTTTTTAAGCTGTAAAAATATAGTACTTTTGGAATATTTATGTGAAAAAAACGCATGCACCACTTAGGCAGTCTTCTAACCTAATGTGTATATTGTTACAATTTCAAACAGATTAAACAGATATACAATGCAAAAGTGGATGGATGCAGAAGTCGTGGAAGGCCACGACACACCTTCCATGATCAAATTGATCGTGTACTAGCGGAGGGTGATGTCAGGAGCCTTAAGGACAGACGACTGTGCATGACAAGAGTTATGAATGTCAAAGAAGCAAGTGAGATGTGTAAGAATGGGCCTAAATGGCGCTCTGTTGTTCGTGCCTACCCCGCAAGGGAACTGGCGTGAAGTTATGTATGTATGTTATATAATACAGTTTTATCGTATATAAAGTACTATCTTCAAAAATGTGGTAATGCGCGAGCGAGATAGCAAATCCCTTAATCTGTCACTTTCTTCCCTTGTGCAACAATACAGTGATTTACAGCAACAATATAGAGCATTATGGTTCGCCTATTTTTATAATAATCAGTTCGCAATCATCGAAATTACGTTTTGGTCGTATTTCTAAACTTCGCGTATCTTATAATACATATATTATATATACTTAAATTTACAAAAGTCTGTTCACGTCGTTTGTTTATGGCCTGACAGCAAAAACTTTTTAGTTAAGTCTTATTTCATATCCGTCACTCCGTATGTTGAAAACATGGATACAATATTAGGAATGCTAATCGTCCAGTAAAACCCACTTATAGTAAGTTTTTTAATTGCAGAGGCTAATTGGCTGGTTCTCATATCTTACAGACCGTTCATTTGCCCTACCATCATTTAAAATTTGACATAAGCTCCATACAAGTATAAATGACAAAATTCAGCCGATGGTAAGCTGTATCTTACTACTCATATACTATCCGTTGCATTTTGACTTTACTCGCTTATGTCAAGTGTTAATAGTAAAGCAAATGAATGCTTGTTAAGATATAAAAACGCGCCTTGAATGAATAGTAAGATATAGGACCGGCCATTAGACAATAAAAAACATTATCAGTGGAAAAACCTAAGTTATATTTATCTTTAAACTTCTAGGCGCTAAGAACCTCAGCCAGAAGGCCCAGCTCGCCGTACACAACGCGGTGCTGGTACCTACGCTCACATATGGAAGCGAGAGTTGGGTGTGGAAGAGAGAGCATGAAAGTAGAGTAAACGCGGTCGAGATGCGAGCAGTAAGAAAGAGAGTTGGTCTGAAAGAGAGTGTCGGGGTGAAGGTACGGAAAGGAATGCTCCGGTGGTTCGGGCATGTGGAAAGAATGACTAAACAGATATACAATGCAAAAGTGGATGGATGCAGAAGTCGTGGAAGGCCACGACACACCTTCCATGATCAAATTGATCGTGTACTAGCAGAAGGTGATATCAGGAGCCTTAAGAACAGACGAGCGTGCATGACAAGAGTTATGAATGTAAAAGAAGTAAGTGAGGTGTGTAAGAATAAGCCTAAATGGCGCTTTGTTGTTCGTGCCTACCCTGCAAGGGAACTGGCGTGAAGTTATGTATGTATATTTATCTCGTATTTTCGGTTACTATAGAAAAAAATTAAACTTTATTTTGGGTCAAATTAGCTAATTTTAACATCGCTTGAGAACTGATTTGACAAGATTTCAATGTTACCCAATTTTCTGTACTTAATTATGAAGTCCTATTGAGTTACGAATGGTTCCTATATTGTCATTCACTTGCTTTACCATCGATTGAATTTTGACATTACTAGTAAAGAGCAAATTTTAATCAATTGTAAGGCAAATCGGTCGGTAAGATGTAGTAACCAGCCATTAATGAGCGGTTAAATCGATATTAGCGAAATCTAGCGGACGGGGTCAAAACTAAAGTACTATATATAACTATACTATAGAGTGAATTTGGGGAATAGTGTAAATGGAGCGTTAGGTAAACTTCTAGGCGCTAAGAACCTCAGCCAGAAGGCCCAGCTCGCCATACACAACGCGGTGCTGGTACCTACGCTCACGTATGAAAGCAAGAGCTGGGTATGGAAGAGAGAGCATGAAAGTAGAGCAAAATCTGCGGAGTAACGCTCCCGGACCGCGTTCGTAATACCGAAGTAAGAAGAGAGTTGGTCTGAAAGAGAGTGTCGGGGTAAAAGTAAGGAAAGGAATGCTCCTGTGGTTCGGGCATGTGGAAAGAATGACTAAACAGATATACAATGCAAAAGTGGATGGATGCAGAAGTCGTGGAAGACCACGACACATCTTCCATGATCAAATTGATCGTGTACTAGCAGAAGGTGATGTCAGGAGCCTTAAGAACAGACGAGCGTTCATGACAAGAGTTATGAATTTAAAAGAAGCAAGTGAGGTGTGTAAGAATAAGCCTAAATGGCGCTTTGTTGTTCTTGCCTACCCCGCAAGGGAACTGGCGTGAAGTTATGTATGTATGAATTTACATTTTAATAATAAATATATAACTATACTATATATACAAATATACACATAAGTTATATACATATACAAGATATGGTGATAAAATGCAACTATTTAAACATAATAAATATATAACTATACATACATACATACATAACTTCACGCCAGTTCCCTTACGGGGTAGGCACGAACAACAGAGCGCCATTTAGGCTTATTCTTACACACCTCACTTGCTTCTTTGACATTCATAACTCTCGTCATGCACGCTCATCTGTTCTTAAGGCTCCTGACATCACCTTCTGCTCATCACCTACCCACCTTTGATGGCAGGTCAGCGCCTGAACGGCTTTCTTTTAAACGTATTTTTACTGATACACAGAAATTTCATTCTCTTATAATTAAAATAAATGTAAAAATAAATAAAACAAAAGAGTTCGTAACAGAAGGATCAGGTAGAGTGGTCAGACAGGAGAAACTGGATATAGGAACGGAATATAGAATAGAAAAGATTGGACAGGAGCAGGAGGAGGAAGTAGAGCATCGGAACTTTCACTCATCGCATAAAACCCCATTAGCTTAAGCCGAACCGTTTCATGTCGATGTTCTGTGAGAGCGTGGTATCACACCGATAAAGCTAGCCCCTTTTTTTTTTTTTTGATAACGCAGGAGGAATGTCTTTGGACACCATCCTCGGGTCCTTCGGGGGAAGGGCCAAAATGCAGACATAAGGCCTGCATCGAGGGTGTGTGGGATTCTCAGCGACCGGTCCTCCACGCTCGCTTCTAAAACGAAGTTGTCGCCAGAAACGGCCGCCAAACTACCCACTAAACCTAAACCTGCGCCCCATTTATAGCCCTTTTACCGGGCGTCATGGGATTTTGTACAGAGTAACTGCACCATGACCTACGCCCTGTAACTGGGCCACCCCGGGGAGCAGAGTGACCCACTTCGTACAGCAGGGGGGGGGAAGTCCGCTGTCGCCCCCGTGACAGCGGCCCCCTGTGACGGTAATTATGGGAGGAGAAGATGCGCGTTGCGGCACCTACAACCGCCGGTCCTCCTCCCTCGCTCTTTCAGCGGCCTCCTTCTGCGACATGACGGATTCGCAGAAGGAGGAGACCGCAAGCCAAGAATGTTGGATAAAGCTAGCCCTAAAAGCTGTAGTCAAGATAATCTAGCACGTCAAATAAGGCGAAAATAACCCTATCCGAAATCTATTCCAGAGCAAACATGGCTATTAACCTAACTTGCAAAAAAAAAAAAAAAATTTAAGCGTCCAGTCGTCATCGCTTAGGAAAATATGTTTTTAAGCTGTAAAGCAACTACGCAATTAATTTGAAAATCACGATACAAATAAATTATTTGGACTTTGGAATTTTTATGTAAATAATTCCAATATGTGTTAGAAATATTACCGAATACTTAGTATAAATAAATTATTTGCTAATGACATTAATAAATAAAATATGATATTTACTAGCGTTTCCCCCGCGACTACGCCGTGTGAAAAACCCTAGGTAGTAGCTCTATGTTACTTACATAATAACTTACATACATACATACATACATAACCTCACGCCAGTTCCCTTGCGGGGACCGGCTAATTATGTGGGGAACAATTGTCTAGCCATACCGCCACCGCCAGTCGAAGGGGAAGACCCAAGAAATGTTGGCTTGACGTTGTGAAGGATGACATGCGTACCAATGGTCTCAAAACGGGGGATCCAGAAGACCGCGCGATGTGGAGTAGAAAACGTAGGAAAGCGGACCCTGGGCGTCGGAGTGAACGCTCCGAACACAACCGGGATTTAACGCTCGGATGATGATGATGAGTAATAGAAGACGGTTCAACTAAATTGAATACATTTGGTTATATAGGAGTATAACAGAGAGAAAAACCGTATGTTTCATTACAGCCAGAGCTATAAATAAGACGGGTTTGTACAAGAAATCGATCACTGCCCGACCTTCGGTAGCTCTTCTGGATACGTCTTTAGGTTTACTTGAATTAAGTTATTACATACACAGTTCGCTTTAAAACAATCGAAGAAATTTAAGTTTAAAAGATATGTACATACATACATATATAACTTCACGCCAGTTCCCTTGTGGGGTAGGCACGAACAACAGAGCGCCATTTAGGCTTATTGTTACACACCTCACTTGCTTCTTTGACATTCATAACTCTTGTCATGCACGCTCGTCTGTTCTTAAGGTTCCTGACATCACCTTCTGCTAGTACACGATCAATTTGATCATGGCAGGTGTGTCGTGGCCTTCCACGACTTCTGCATCCATCCGCTTTTGCATTGTATATCTGTTTAGTCATTCTTTCATCATGTATTCTTTCCACATAAAAACTTAATTACTAAATCTAATTTACCGAAACTAAGTCCATGTAGTCTACATAACTGCCCAGCAAAACATAGATGCGAGTCGAAGCCAACCTGATTTGAAGTATAATAATGAGTGACATGTTATTCATGACGTTTATCTGTGCAGGAACAGAGAAAGAATACAATTTTCTGCGTTGGGGCGGCCTGTCGTATAAGCCGACAAAACATGACACAGATACTTACCGGACACGGGTGTTTCGATAAGTATCTGTGTCGCATTGTGGGCTGCTTGCCTTCCCCGGACTGCCGCCAGTGCGGCGCGCCCGACACGGCGTTACACACGCTAGTCGAGTGCGCGGCATGGCCGCCGCAGCGTTTCGAACTCGAGACACAAGTAGGAGCGATCGACTCGCTCTGCAGTCTGTTGAAAGCCATGCTGCATAGCAGCGATACCTGGGGGGCTGCGGTTACTTTTTGTGAGACGGGAATGTCTCTCAAAGAGGCCGCCGAACGAGATAGGGAGAGAAGTATTATTGCGCGTACTAATGCGACTCCACGCGGACGCCGGCGGTTGGCTGGCATCCGGAGACGCAGGTATGCGCATGACTTCCCGCCCTGAATAATACCGCTTCGGGGGGCCTTTAGCTATCAAGGGAGCAAAGGAGTCATCACCCCCGCTGACGAAGTGAATGTGTTCCGATTCCCGGGGCACATTCAGGCACTTTTTGCGCTGGATTGGACTGGGCGTAACTACGTTCTAAGTCTCAGCCTTTCCTTCATAAAAAGCGCGGGGCACATGGGAGGAGGGTGGTGTCTCCACACAAGCTGGCTTGATTATTGTTCGGATTGCCCCTTATCAAAGGACAAAAGCCTTTTTTTTTTGAGGCGAGGGAAAATGCTTAACCGATTTAGGCACAATCTGGGCCGTTGCTAGGGGAACGACACGCGTCGGTCGGGGGCGATAACACTGCAGCAAAAGTATGCTCTTGGCAGTGCTCCGTCCGCGATCGACGTCGCAGAATAGTGTGGAAGACCTACCACCTGGCAATATTGTCGTAGCAGAATAATCAAAACAAGCGAGCTATCGCTTATAAATATTTATAGAGTGGCGTACCATTGGTACACTATCGGAATTATCAGAATACCGAAATGTGACAAGATTACGATCGAAACGATATTGTTCGGCAATTTTGACAAGATACTAATTACAGAATCGGTCTTTTTACAAGCTTTTATTTAACTTGCAATGGATGTACCTATGTATGTATGTAAGTTCCGGTGGAATCTTGCAAGTTAAATTTAACCGACTTCCCGGTTTCCGATTGAGCTGAAATTTTGCACGCATATGTATATCGCATGCAATAATATGGTACCATGGAGCTGGTCTGCTGATGGAGTCGGAAGGTGGCCATAGGAACTCCTGTACTAAACAAGATAGACCCGACGTGTTTGGGCTCGTTTTACTTGTCTTGGCTAGCACTCTGCTGCTACATGATATCCAGGATCTCAAAAGCTTGTATTTAAAACCTCTTTAAAAAAGCTTTATGTAAGTTGGGGTGGAATCTTGCAAGTTAAATTTGACCAACTTCCCGGTTTCCGATTGAGCTGAAATTTTGCACGCATATGTATATCGCATGCAATAATATGGTACCATGGAGCTGGTCTGCTGATGGAGTCGGAAGGTGGCCATAGGAACTCGTGTACTAAACAAGATAGACCCGTCGTGTTTGGGCTCGTTTCACTTGTCTTGGCTAGCACTCTGCAGCTACATGATATCCAGGATCTCAAAAGCTTAATTTTTAAGATCAGCCGATTCGTTTCCCGGCCAGGTCAATTGATTAAAAAAACATCTAATGATACTGTTTTAGTTTTCATCAAAATCGGCTCCTTAACTTTTTTATATATTCGAAATTCGACCATAGAGATCCTACCTGAAAAATTCCACCTGCTTAAAGATAATATTCTATGCTTTATTACGTATATCAATAGTTAAATATTAAAAACAGGAATACATAGACCGGAAGGACACAACCGGGATTTATCGCCGGGATGACGATAAAACATGAAAATAAAAACAACGCGCCATAAAAATACCAATCGAGGTATTATTGTATTCTTAACAATAAAAATTATTTATTTATTTATTATTTACATACATAATAATGATTATATCTAATAATAATACAATTTACTATTATTTAACGTAATTATACAAATTTTGATTTCAATATTATTTACAATTAAAAACAACAAACAAACATACAAAATCGACATTCTTGTCAAAAGTACTAGGACATCAGAAACTATGAAGAGATCCAAAGCAAATCCGTTCGCGATGACTTGACATGCAGTGTTACCAATGTCCAAAAATAAACATATCATGTAAAAAAAATAGATTATAAAGGTTGCTCTCTGTTCAGTTTCTAATTACATTTATTTAGCGCCAGTTTTGTCTTCACAAGACTAGATGTCGCCACCGTCGAATTGCATCGCGGTATGTTTTGCATTTTTTGCATGACCATACTTGTAATGTTACTTTAATGAATTGTCCACCCACGATCATTCGGGTGTTTTATTTGCAAACCCTGGCTTTGATACCTTTGGACATCCTCCATTACCCTGGGATCAACTCAGAGGCGTAGCGTAGTGGTGGAGGCAAAAAAAAAGTCGGACCGATTGAAAAGAGCACGGAAAATGTCATTACTTGTCATAATAAGGGGGGGGGGAGGCCTTGTGGCGAAGCCTTAGGTGAGTAGCGACACCTCGTACCCGACTCCGGGGGCCAAGATAAGGCCCCCACCTCCGTGCTTGCCTTAGCCAGCCGGCACGGAGTGGAGATCGCTAGAGCTAAGACTCAAGCTCCAGGGATGGAAGTGATAAATGGCATCACGTCAGAATAAGCTTCAATGAACCTGCAGGCCATCTCTCCACACCCCTTAGCCACTCACACCCATGTTGCCCCTCGCCAATCTTGGCATTTTTAGGGGCTCATGTAAGGAGTGGCCATCTGCCCATTTTTCCATGTTCCACGAACATTATGACGGGCAGATGCCATCGTCCCCATATTCCCAGACCCCTAGTACCACTAGCAGTGCACCTCAATTCCTCGGTACTTTTTGTTCTCATTTCCCCTAATAGTTCTACACTGGCCGGGGATTGTCCTTGGGTGCATTATTATATGGTGTTGACAGCGATAATCGCCGATCAGTGTCACGCCACATTTACATTAAATTTGTCAAGGGGCCTCTACGTGTTGGCTTTCCCATGGCCCCACGCAAGCCCCCTAAAAGTCCGGGCTATTTTTATGGTCCGTGGTGTCCGTTAACGGTTTAGTAGCGAAGAGCCTCGACCCACATCTAGAGAGGCTTTTGCTCAGTGAGCAGGTGAAGGGCCAGATGCAGAAGGCGGTTCTCCTGAGCACGGCATTGTGAGGAGGTTCCTGTCTCTGGAGCCTTAACCACCGCTTGGACCCTAGACCCCGCTGCCAACGGACGTCATCTTTATATTTATATATATATATATATATATATATATATATATATATATATATACTAGCGGCCTCGGCAGACGTTGTCCTGCTCTGGAAAAATAAAAAACTAGGACCCGATCCCAGCGCCACCTACCGGTTCCAATTGCGAATCTAAACCATCCGGGAACCCACTCAAACACACAAAAACATAATCACAAAAATCGGTCCCGGCGATTAGGAGTATTCTAGAAGCCGATTTCAGCGCCACCTACCGATTCCAACGGAATAAATAAAAATAAAAGTATCCTACGTCCGTCTCCTGGTTCTAAGCTACCTACCCACTAATTTTCAGCCAAATCGGTACAGCCGTTCTTGAGTTATAAACGGTGTAACTAACACGACTTTCTTTTACATATATAATGTATGCATGCATATGCATTAAATTGAAATGCCTAAATAGAAGGGCGACAAAATTGTCTTCCGCCCCGTGAGGCTGTCACCCACGCTACGCCCCTGGATCCACCCATGAGACCCTGACTCGGTGACGATAGGACCATATTTCAGGAATAGACTTTAATTTAAAAAAAAATTGTACAATCGGTCCACAATTGACGGAGAACAAACAAACAAACATACATCGAGAATCTCCCAGTGTCGATGTCGTTCAAAAATGGACTGTCAGTGTCGTCTACACGGGCGCTTATAGTCCTTGGAATGCTAGGCACTTTTTTTTTTGTCACTTCTCTACTTTTGACTTTCACGTCGCGGAATCTTAATATTAAATAAAATCGCTTTTGAAAATACGTCAAAACATAATTACGCCTACTTACATTTTAATTTGTATTTATTTTCGATTATTCCGATTCAATTAACAATCATCATATTTATATAACAATATATCCGCGCCATACTTCACGTTTCGCCGGAAGTTGGCAACAGATGGCTGCGCCATAAATATTTTTTTCCATACAAAACTATATATAACATCAGCTATTGCCATCGACGAACGTTACCACATATGGAGGGTGAAGGGCAGGAGGTTTGTCTATTGTGTTATTATATATATATATATATATGCAAGACCTTCAAAAAATTCCCTCCAACGAAATAACTTAAATTGGTAAAAAAAAAAACTCATTTAAATACGGACAGCCGTTACAACATTATTTAAATATAATGTCCCTATAATATTTTTCTTAAGTTTTCGCGACTTCTATACATAATAAAACTACGTTACGTACATAATAACCGTAAACAAAATTAAAATTAACAAATTGGCGGTAGGCTGAAATAAAACTTTCAACAACACTCGTTGACACTTGACCATCCTTGTGTTCCGCGATCACGGCCACTGAAAAGTGGCCGAAACGTCGGAAAATCCGAAATTACCGCGCTTAAAACCGTTAAAACGTAGTTTTATCATATAACGTCCCTGCTCGTGCAACCTAATGCGACATAAATAAACCGTCTAAAGCCAATATTGAACAGTTAATTTCTGCCTTTCAATTCGAACGAATCAACCAAAGCCATCATCATCATCATCATCCTAGCGTTAAATCCCAGCTGCGTCCGCTTTCCATCCTCCTTTTCTATCCGTGCAGGAACGGAGAAAGAATACAATTTCCTGCGTTAGGAAAACAACCCCCAGCCACCCCTGGTCTAAAGTATGTCGCCATAACAACCTTGAGTTGTGTTCCGGCATTAGTAGTGACCAGGTTCCAGTCTCCCTTAAGAGAGCGGCAGCGCATTTGTAGCACCTTTGATGTTGCAAATGTCCATAGGCGATGGTGACCGCTTTCCATCAAGTGGGCCGTCTGCCTGTCTGCTGATCTGCTGCAATAAAAAAAAAAAAACTGTGCAATGGGGGATTGTTCACTTTTTCAAAATTTGGCTTTTTCGAAAAACCATTTCGAGGAATGGCTGGTTCCTAATCATTTCTCTGTCTAGTCAAAACTCCAAAAGACGTACATTATACCCCTTGTATTTTGAAAGAAACGCGTTTGACCTTACTAAATCCTATCACATCATTTACGCCTGGCGAAATGCATACGACTACCGTAGCCATTCCGTTTCAAAATACAACAGGACCGACATTTTCCTTCTTATGTCATTGTTATGTCATACGACATCAGCATAGACAAACATTTTATTCGACGTACTCCAGAATAAAATTATGTATATATCGGCTCTTCAGACCAATACTTCTTAAATATCTGTAAAGGGATTACTTATAGACCGAGATCCCACGGCAAGATTACTACGTTCATGTGTTATTTAATTAATATCTAGTTTTTATATATAACTAGAGTTTACCTCTAGTGCGTGTCTCTTATTTAAAAAGCAAGTGGTACAGGTTACATTGTATTAAGTTTGTATGTATTTGCCCCCGAAACATTCACTTCATTTTATATCGCAAACTATACCACCCCCGTCTATATGTAAACTATATAAATGACAAAACTTGTCAAAAATGACAAAATAGATAACATGGTCCAAGTGGTCCAAGTGGACTCAGTAGACCCAGTGGACGAAATGGACAAAATCACAAAACCTGTCCTAGTTTCCGGGATAAACTTTACATAAATCGATCCCAAAATGTATCCCATTATCCGGGATAAAAAGTATCCCTTGGCCACTCTCGGTATTCAAATTATATATGTACCGAGTTTCAGCCAAATCGGTCCAATAGTCTTTCCATAAAAGGATAACAAACAAAAATACAAATACATTTTTATCCCGGAAACTATCCCATTTTTCGGGATAAAAAATATCCTATGTTCATTCTCGGCATCGAAAAAATATATATATATATATATACTGAGTTTCAGCCAAGTCGGTCCAGTAGTTTTTCCGTGAAAACGGAACAGACAGACAGAGTTACTTTCGCATTTATAATATTAATAGGGATTATATTTGGGGGGATACATTTTTGCTAGGTTGCCAATAAAAATGTGGCCGCTAGTATTTTTAATTAAAATAATACTTAATAAAACTACGTTTTAACGGGTTTAAGCGCGGTAATTTTATTTGATTTTGGTTTTTCCGACGTTTCGGGCACTTTTCAGTGGCCGTGATCACGGAAGACAAAGATGTCAAGTGTCTGAAAACAACTGAAAAGTGGCCGAAACGTCGGAAAAACCAAAATCAAATAAAATTACCGCGCTTAAAACCTTTAAAACGTAGTTTTATTATGTATACAAGTCGCGAAAACTTAATAAAATAATACTCTTGATAAAAAATTGTTTCAATTGTTTTTAACAAAAATTATATACAAGGTTACAGCTTTTTTTTTTCTGTGTATCGTGGAATAGGGTTGCCTATGTAAAAAGTGGCCGCAAATAGTGGGGTTGCCAGCTGTTAAACATAGCGCGCTACGAGGGACGCTACGCCGCGTTACGCTAACGACGGACGTAGCGAGTTAACTCTCTCACTCTAATTTATCTTTAACAGCTGGCAACCCCTAGTTGCGGCTACTTTTACATAGGCAACCGTATTTCGTCATACACAGAAAAAAAATTAGCTTCAATTTCATATATATTTCACTTTAAAAACAAGTGAATGAAATTTTTCCCAAAATATCAAACTAATATATATATATATTTTTTTTTTTTTTTGAAGTGAGTGTGCCCGGAAAATTTATTTTACATATTTTGCCTATTCTAATTTATAAAAAAAAAACTACAAATAGTAAATAGTCCCCAAATCACCGTCAGTTGGGAACGTTCCCAGAACGCTGGCTGCGTTGCCACGTTGTGTGGCAACGCTTTTTTTTATTTTATTGCAGGAGTTCAGCAGACAGGCAGACGGCCCACTCGATGGAAAGCGGTCACCATCGCCTATGGACATTTGCAACACCAAAGGTGCTACAAATGCGCTGCTGCTCTCTTGAGGGAGACTGGAACCTGGTCACGTGCTTATGCGTTGCCGAAAATACAGGCCTGCGTTTTGACGATTATTTTAATTAAAAATACTAGCGGCCACATTATTTATAGGCAACCTAGCAATTATGTATTCCCCATATATATATATAATTATTTATAAAAAAACTTGATATTAATTAAATAACACATGGACGTAGTAATCTTGCAGCCGGATCTCGGTCTATTACATATGGTCTAAACTAACTCTAAAAACACAAAAATATTCAAATTAGTATCTTAAAATACCCTATTTTACGCAATAAAAATATAAAATCAGAGGGTAGTCTTTTTTTTTAACAATCCCAATTTCAAAACCTAGCAAATGACATTAGTTTTTTAAATTAATATTTGTGTATTTATTGTCTTACTGTCTGCCAAAGCATATAAAGACTATCAAATGCGATATCAATAAGCTTAATAAGCAGCTTCAAAATGGCGTATCTTGGAGGTTGTCCATTTTTTTTTTGTTGTAATGTGGTCTAAAATTTCTTGCAATGTAGTTGCTAGGTTTTGAAATGGCGCTGCTGCAACGTCGTAGTGTCTTTTCAGTTGTGTGATTTCCAACCGAATTGATTACTTTTGGTTGATCCGTCTAATATAAGCATTATGTCGACTCAACAGGAGTGAAGTTACATACATACATACATACATAACTTCACGCCAGTTCCCTTGCGGGGTAGGCACGAACAACAGAGTGCCATTTAGGCTTATTCTTACACACCTCACTTGCCTCTTTGACGTTCATAACTCTTGTCATGCAAGCTCGTCTGTTCTTAAGGCTCCTGACAGGTGAAGTGGAGTGAAGTTAGCAGGTATAAACTGTGTTTGCCTACACTAGCGCCATTCTGGTCAATTTCGAAACTGTTATTTATTTAAACGCCATATAAGATGGACTCCTTACCCCCCAACCTCCGCAATACTGGGAATGACAATCGAAGCACAGATTTATTGATGTTTAGCTTTACCCTGTACGCTAGATGGCGCTAATATCGATCTTACATAATCTCCTGCGCACATTGTCTACTTACACCGCAGCAAGCGCGCAAATTGGCAGTGCGAGTATCAAATGCTCGAACGACTTGCGTTCATATACTCGCGCTGCCCAATTCCGTCGCCGCTTTCCTGCTCACAGCCGTGGCAGTGGGGATAACTAAAACAAGTTGGATAATGGGCGATTATCATTCCTAGTACTCTTTTACAATATTATTGCGCAGCAATCTGCGGTCAATATGGATGCGCCATAACATTTGGCGCGGAACAAAATCGCGCTCGTAAGGCAACCTTGACTAAATGACATGTAATAAATTTCACAGCTGTTTCAAGTTTTCCAAATTCAGATAAGGCCGGCCACACACGGGAGTTACACGCCACGTTTGTAATAAACAAGACAAAATAAAGCCCAACGCCGGACTCGGGTCTCCCAACTTTTATTTGCGAAACAGTATACCCTCCACGCTTGTCTGGCGCAGATTAACGGATTTCACACATCGATTATCAGCGATGTTTTTCTTCATCGGTACGTACCAATTATAACAATGTGCACATTAGGTCTGAAAACTGCCAAGTAGTGAATATTTTAAGACTGGGAATAGAACCCACGTCATTAGAAACGCAAGTCGGAGACTCGAGTACGTTAATCGCTAGTTTAGTAACATAATTCACTCACTCACTCACTCACTCGCAAATTTCACTCAATATCGACCGCTTACGACTCACTCACTCGAAAAGCTCAGTGTCGCTCACTTACAACTCACTCACTCGAAAGTCTCACTCAATATCGACCGCTTACGACTCACTCACTCGAAAAACTCACTCAGTGTCGCTCACTTACAACTCACTCACTCGAAAAACTCACTCAATATCGACCGCTTACGACTCACTCACTCGAAAAACTCACTCAGTGTCGCTCACTTACAACTCACTCACTCGAAAAACTCACTCAATATCGACCGCTTACGACTCACTCACTCGAAAAACTCACTTAGTGTCGCTCACTTACAACTCACTCACTCGAAAAACTCACTCAGTCTCGCTCACTTACAACTCACTCACTCGAAAAACTCACTCAGTGTCGCTCACTTACAACTCACTCAATCACCCACCAGGACTCACTCACTCGTGAACTCACGCGATGTCACTCACTCAGGATTGCCGTTGCGCTTCAATACACAACATATTACGTATTTAATCATTATCATATATATATATATAATTTTACATACTTCATTATATATCTATACAGTTTTCCATCTTGAGATCATAAAGTAATAATGTCCGCTCTTCGCGTGTAACTGTCAAAAGTTCCATAGACTCGACTGTCGTTTCGAACGCATCCGGCGCTACGGCGTCACTGTCGCGGCGACTATTCGCACGGCGATCATCGGTCGCCGGCAACTTTTCAGTCGGCCGATTTGCAGCCGCGAGTCGCGATCAGTCCCCGGGCTCACTCGTCGGCCGGTTGAGTGAGTAAAATCTAAAAATCAAATCACATGCAGGGTTAGGACGAATTTTTCAAAATGCACCTGCAGGGTTAAATGAAATCGGCCAAGTGCGTCTCTAGTTTCAGTTTTCGTTTGGGAAACATTAAATAACCTATACTAATATTATAAAGCTGAAGAGTTTGTTTGTTTGCTTGAACACGCTAATCTCAGGAACTACTGGTCCGATTTGAAAAATTCTTTCAGTGTCGAATAGTTCATTCAACGAGGAAGGCTATATAGGCTATATTATATTTTCAAAAAAAAAAAATAGGGATCCTTACTAAAAGTCCGATAATGTAACCGAAGGTGTAAAAAAATTACCCGAAAAAATCCTTACAAAACAATGTACTACCACTTTGCAGAACATATAATAATTGTCTACAAAAAATATCGCGTAACCATATGTCTAACTTTTGTAGTTATCTCACAATAAGTGTTTTCTTTTATTTTTTTAAATAATTAAAATGCCGTCGCTTCAAAAACTCTTTATTTTGTACCTTGGTATTAATCCATATCAAAATAAATTACTCCACATTCAAGACGAATTCAATACCTTTGTAGAACTTTTTGAATTATTCAATTCGGACGTTTCATTCAAAAGATATCGCGATATTTAAAATGTAAGTATTATTGTTGGATAGCCCATTTATCGAGGAAGGCTATATAGGCTATATATCATCACGCTAAGACCAATAGGAGCGGAGCACCAATGAAGAATGTTTCAAAATCGGAGGGTTTTGAAAGCAAATTACACGCGGACGACGTCGCGGGCACAGCTAGTTTGTATAATAAAAATCGGCTCAAACAGTTAATTACAAAAATTGCAATTATACGAAAATTACATAAAATGTCCATTTAAATCTATACTAATATTATAAAGAGGTAAAGCTTGTGAGTTTGTGACGTTGTAGGGGGTAATCTCTGGATCTACTAAACCGATTTTAAAAATTCTTATACTGTTGGAAAGCTACGTTACCAGGGAGTGTCATAGGCTATATAACATGACGCTATATATCACGGGAGCGGGACAGAGCGCGGGTGAAACCGCACGGGGCCGCTAGTTTAAAATATTGAAAAAAAAATGTCACCACAATAATCTATATATATATATAAAAGAAAGTCGTGTTAGTTACACTATTTATAACTCAAGAACGGCTGTACCGATTTGGCTGAAAATTGGCGGGGAAGTAGCTTAGAACCAAGAGACGGACATAGGATACTTTCTATCCCGTTGGAACCGGTAGGTGGCGCTGAGATCGGGTTCTAGAATCCTCCTAAACACCTGGACCGATTTTCTGATTCTCTTTTAGTGTGGGTCCCCGGATGGTTTAGATCCACAATTGGAACCGGTAGGTGGCGCTGAGATCGGGTTCTAGAATCCTCCTAAACACCTGGACCGATTTTGCTGATTCTCTTTCTGTGTGGGTCCCCGGATGGTTTAGATCCACAATTGGAACCGGTAGGTGGCGCTGAGATCGGGTTCTGGAATCCCCTAAACACCTGGACCGATTTTGCTGATTCTCTTTTTGTGTGGGTCCCCGGATGGTTTAGATCCACAATTGGAACCGGTAGGTGGCGCTGAGATCGGGTTCTAGAATCCCCCTAAACACCTGGACCGATTTTGCTGATTCTCTTTTTGTGTGGGTCCCCGGATGGTTTAGATCCACAATTGGAACCGGTAGGTGGCGCTGAGATCGGGTTCTAGAATCCCCCTAAACACCTGGACCGATTTTGCTGATTCTCTTTTTGTGTGGGTCCCCGGATGGTTTAGATCCACAATTGGAACCGGTAGGTGGCGCTGAGATCGGGTTCTACAATCCCCCTAAACACCTGGACCGATTTTGCTGATTCTCTTTTTGTGTGGGTCCCCGGATGGTTTAGATCCACAATTGGAACCGGTAGGTGGCGCTGAGATCGGCTTCTAGAATCCCCCTAAACACCTGGACCGATTTTGCTGATTCTCTTTTTGTGTGGGTCCCCGGATGGTTTAGATCCACAATTGGAACCGGTAGGTGGCGCTGGGATCGGGTCCTGGATTTTTATTTTTTCAGAGCAGGACAACATCTGCCGGTTACTAATAAAATAGAGATAAAAAAAAACTAAGTAAAAATGTAAGTATTCACTAAGCTCCATATCATCTTGATTTTCTATATATTGAAATTTGCACACAACTTAGAAAAACACGCTCTTTAAAAATTAAAAAAATAACAATTAAGAAACATCATGCGTTAGTCAAATCACGATGTTCCTGAATCATTTTTTTTTTTGTGGTTTCATACCTCGATAATTTTGAAATTGTAAACATTTCAAGAGGGACGGGGGAGAGAGAGACACTTTCCACGGGTTAAAGATGAAAACTTTTAAAACATTTTTCAAAAATTTAATCGCTAAATCTTCTGAAAGAGCGGATAACCATTGGCCACTGTTATAGACACTTTAAAAGTTAGTGCTAAGAGTATAAATGAACATGCGTATTTGTACCTGTGCGTGTGAAGCTGCGCGCGCGCATCGGCGCTGGATCACGCGTACCCCCCGCCCGGGCTTGGACCCCGCACCCCGGCGTTGTCCACCCTGCAAGCGACGACTTACAGAGTCAGACCAGCGAGCGTGAGTATGAGCGGAACGAGTGAGTATAAGTGGAACGAGTGAGTTTGAACGGGATGAGTAAGTAAGAGTAAAACGAGTGAGTATGAATGGAACGAGTGAGTATGAACGGGACGAGTAAGTAAGAGTAGAACGAGTGAGTATGAGTAGAACGAGAGAGTATAAGTGAAACGAGTGAGTATGAGTAGAACGAGTGAGTATAAGAGGAACGAGTGAGTATAAGTGGAACGAGTGAGTATGAACGGAACGAGTAAGTAAGAGCAGAAGGAGTGAGTATGAGTAGAACGAGAGAGTATAAGTGAAACGAGTGAGTATGAGTAGAACGAGTGAGTATGAGTAGAACGAGTGAGTATGAGTAGAACGAGTGAGTATGAGTAGAACGAGTGAGTATAAGAGGAACGAGTGAGTATAAGTGGAACGAGTGAGTATGAACGGAACGAGTAAGTAAGAGTATAACGAGTAAGTAAGAGTAGAACGAGTGAGTACGACTGGGGCGAGTGCGTACGAGTGGAACGATGTTATGTTAGAATCAAGGTTCGGTTTTGCACGTTCCGTATCACTAAAACCGCCTGGTTTCGGGATATGGAGAGAAGGTGTTATGCAACAAGCTTATCTGATTATTAAACAATTACATAGCAACGTACTAGCGTGAGGACGCGGCGGTAAATTGCCGGGCAGATGGCGGGAAGAGCGCCGATAGAGAGAGAAAGGAGTTACCTGTAATCGTGGTGCCTGTAGACGGCGTACTCGTGGTGCGTGAGCCTGCGCGGGCTGGGCGTGGGGCTCCGGCTCTCGCCCGCGCCGATCGAGCGCTCCGGCCGCTCCGAGCTGCTCACTCGGCTCACTGCCATACACACATACAACATATTGCATATAATTATATATGACTCTCAAACGCCTAGTAAATAGAAAATAATATTAAAAAAATTATAAAGAAAATCATCGAAGCGATTTCGACTCGGCTCACTTCACTCCGTTTACAACTGCTGCTAAATTCATATCATACGCTACTAGCGCTATTACGGTGAGTCCTCGAGACAACCTGCCGGTGTCTAGTACGGGGACAACAAGACGGTTCCCTCTTACTCCTACCCTCCGTAGCTTAGTCGCTGGTTGTTGCAACTTGGGGGGGGGGGGGGGGGGGTCACTCACACGAGTAGTGGTGGGGGGGCGGCGTGCGCAGCTCGCGGTGCCTGTTGCCGGAGGGGGGCGCCCCCGCACCGGCGCCCAGCACGGGCACCGGCGACAACGACGAGCGACCCAACACACCTACAACATCATCATTATTATATATATATATACAAAAACCAATGAGACACCACCCCTTGTACACAATTATAGTATTTCACGAATTATAATTCCGATTGGTAGTTTTTGTTTGCGCCTGAAAAGTGCAGAACCATTTCCAACATTATTTTTTAAATTTATTATTACGGTCTTCAAAACTGAATACATTCAGAAACATGTTTAAATACATTAATAATATAATATTTCGTACCCTGTAGAATGTTACCTTATAATAATACTAGCTGTCCCGGCAGACGTTGTTCTGCTTTGAAGAAATACAATTTAGAACCCGATTCCAGCGCCACCTACCGGGTCCAAATGTAAGCTATCGTATCTTTCAAGTCGGATCAAACTGCACACGGTGTGCAAATTTCATTAAAATCGGTCAAGTAGTTTAGGAATCCATCGCGGACAAACAACGTGACATGTAATTTATACATATTAAGATATAAAACTGAAGAGTTTCTTTGTTTGTATTGTTACAACCTACGCGCCGACAAAAGTGGATTCACACCTGCATACGATAAAAGCACAATTTATTACCTTTCCGCATTCGGACTTTTGTTTACTTTGTGTTTGAAATTTGTAATCAGAAAACAGCCCATTGTGTATTGTAACCTTTTATGGTAGTCATTAGCCAGATGTGATTCTAAGAAATTCAGTTCACGCGGCCGAGAGACATTGTATTAGTGCAGTATAAAGCAATGTCCCAATGCACAGAGGGACAGTCTAGCGATAGCGACAAGCGAAGCAAGACGTTAGTGACGGATTTTGCAAGTGTTATTGAATCGTGCAATTGTACTAGTAGTGTCTAGTTATATCTGTACCTATGTTATACGTGTTTGTATAGTTCTAATAAATTCTATAGTAATTCCAACGGTATTTTAATTCGAGTCCTGCAACTCGTAACAGTATGTTTGTTTGCTTGAACACGCTAATCTCAGGAACTACTGGTCTGATTTGAAAAATTCTTTCAGTGTTGGATAGCCCATTTATCGAGGAAGGCTATAGGCTATATATCATCACGCTACGACCAATACATCCGATACTTAACGATAATTTCCGAACTAAGCCGAAAACATCCGATTCTTAACGAATATTTCCGAACTAGAAAATTTCGATAGTATCGCGCGTAAAACTTCTCGCAGCATTGAAACGCTACAGTCGCGGTATGAAAAGGTTCGCCAGTTTTCAAATTGATTCATTCAACGTTCCGCGAGCACATGTTACCTGTTCAAACTAGAGAGTGCAACGCGTTATTTCATGACACGATTTCAATAATCACATGCAGTTCTGTCATCAGCTTCTAAAATATATATGACGCGTGGTGATTTTTCACCGGTGAAATAGAAGCGACACAACGAAACAACTTCACGGCATTGATCGATATATTCGAGTAGCTGTAACTTCCACCGCCATCTATGAGAGAGATCATTCGTACTGACCGGCATGGTGCATCGGGTGCAGCTCGTGCCGGTAGCCGTGCGGCAGGGTGGACGGCATCGCGCGGCACCTGCCCAGCGGCTGCGCCGGCGCAGGCGCCGCCGCCGGGGGCTGCGCGGGCGCCGGCGGCTGCGCGGGGGACGGCGACGCCGCGCGCGGGTGGAACGACGAGTACGCTGCAACGGCAACACAGCATTTTCCTTAATACTCGTGACACTTACCATCGCCCAACAGTGGGCAAGCATAACGAGGGCAGCAAAAAGTTTACGACACGAACAGTTGTGTCCAAAAGAAACCAAATACAAAAAACAAAAAAAAAGATACAAACTCACGCAATAATATGGGGCCCAATATTAGACAAACCCACTCACACAATAACAAGCGCCCAATATTAGACAAACTCACTCACGCAATAACAAGCGCCCAATATTAGACAAACTCACTCACGCAATAAAAGGGCCCAATGTTAGACAAATTCACTCCCGCAATGAAAGGGCCCGATATTAGACAAACTCACTCACGCAATAAAAGGGCCCAATGTTAGACAAACCCACTCACACAATAACAAGCGCCCAATATTAGACAAACTCACTCACGCAATAACAAGCGCCCAATATTAGACAAACTCACTCACGCAATAAAAGGGCCCAATGTTAGACAAATTCACTCACGCAATAAAAGGGCCCAATGTTAGACAAATTCACTCCCGCAATGAAAGGGCCCGATATTAGACAAACTCACTCACGCAATAAAAGGGCCCAATGTTAGACAAACCCACTCACACAATAACAAGCGCCCAATATTAGACAAACTCACTCACGCAATAAAAGGGCCCAATATTAGACAAACTCACTCCCGCAATGAAAGGGCCCGATATTAGACAAACTCACTCACATAATGACAAGCGCCCAATATTAGACAAACCCACCCCCACAATAACAAGCGCCCAATATTAGACAAACCCACCCCCACAATAACAAGCGCCCAATATTAGACAAACTCACTCACGCAATAACAAGCGCCCAAAATTAGACAAACTCACTCACGCAATAAAAGAGCCCAATATTAGACAAACTCACTCACATAATAACAAGCGCCTAATATTAGACAAACTCACTCACGCAATAAAAGGGCCCGATATTAGACAGACTCACTCACATAATAATAAGCGACCAATATTAAACAAACTCACTCACGCAATAAAAGGGCCCAATATTAGACAAATTCACTCACGCAATAAAAGGGCCCGATATTAGACAAACTCACTCACATAGTAACAAGCGCCCAATATTAGACAAACTCACTCACGCAATAAAAGGGCCCGATATTAGACAAACTCACTCACATAATAACAAGCGCCCAATATTAGACAAACTCACTCACGCAATAAAAGGGCCCAATATTAGACAAACTCACCCACACAATAAAAGGGCCCAATATTAGACAAATTCACTCCCGCAATGAAAGGGCCCGATATTAGACAAACTCACTCACATAATAACAAGCGACCAATATTAAACAAACTCACTCACGCAATAAAAGGGCCCAATATTAGACAAATTCACTCCCGCAATGAAAGGGCCCGATATTAGACAAACTCACTCACATAATGACAAGCGCCCAATATTAGACAAACCCACCCCCACAATAACAAGCGCCCAATATTAGACAAACCCACCCCCACAATAACAAGCGCCCAATATTAGACAAACTCACTCACGCAATAACAAGCGCCCAAAATTAGACAAACTCACTCACGCAATAAAAGAGCCCAATATTAGACAAACTCACTCACATAATAACAAGCGCCTAATATTAGACAAACTCACTCACGCAATAAAAGGGCCCGATATTAGACAGACTCACTCACATAATAATAAGCGACCAATATTAGACAAACTCACTCACGCAATAAAAGGGCCCGATATTAGACAAACTCACTCACATAATAACAAGCGCCCAATATTAGACAAACTCACTCACGCAATAAAAGGGCCCGATATTAGACAAACTCACTCACATAATAACAAGCGCCCAATATTAGACAAACTCACCCACGCAATAAAAGGGCCCGATATTAGACAAACTCACCCACGCAATAAAAGGGCCCAATATTAGACAAACTCACTCACATAATAACAAGCGCCCAATATTAGACAAACTCACTCACGCAATAAAAGGGCCCGATATTAGACAAACTCACTCACATAATAACAAGCGCCCAATATTAAACAAACTCACTCACGCAATAAAAGGGCCCAATATTAGACAAACTCACCCACACAATAAAAGGGCCCAATATTAGACAAATTCACTCCCGCAATGAAAGGGCCCGATATTAGACAAACTCACTCACATAATAACAAGCGACCAATATTAAACAAACTCACTCACGCAATAAAAGGGCCCAATATTAGACAAATTCACTCACGCAATAAAAGGGCCCGATATTAGACAAACTCACTCACATAGTAACAAGCGCCCAATATTAGACAAACTCACTCACGCAATAAAAGGGCCCGATATTAGACAAACTCACTCACATAATAACAAGCGCCCAATATTAGACAAACTCACTCACGCAATAAAAGGGCCCAATATTAGACAAACTCACCCACACAATAAAAGGGCCCAATATTAGACAAATTCACTCCCGCAATGAAAGGGCCCGATATTAGACAAACTCACTCACATAATAACAAGCGACCAATATTAAACAAACTCACTCACGCAATAAAAGGGCCCAATATTAGACAAATTCACTCCCGCAATGAAAGGGCCCGATATTAGACAAACTCACTCACATAATGACAAGCGCCCAATATTAGACAAACCCACCCCCACAATAACAAGCGCCCAATATTAGACAAACCCACCCCCACAATAACAAGCGCCCAATATTAGACAAACTCACTCACGCAATAACAAGCGCCCAAAATTAGACAAACTCACTCACGCAATAAAAGAGCCCAATATTAGACAAACTCACTCACATAATAACAAGCGCCTAATATTAGACAAACTCACTCACGCAATAAAAGGGCCCGATATTAGACAGACTCACTCACATAATAATAAGCGACCAATATTAGACAAACTCACTCACGCAATAAAAGGGCCCGATATTAGACAAACTCACTCACATAATAACAAGCGCCCAATATTAAACAAACTCACCCACGCAATAAAAGGGCCCGATATTAGACAAACTCACTCACATAATAATAAGGGCCCAATATTAGACAAACTCACTCACGCAATAAAAGGGCCCGATATTAGACAGACTCACTCACATAATAATAAGCGACCAATATTAGACAAACTCACTCACGCAATAAAAGGGCCCGATATTAGACAAACTCACTCACATAATAACAAGCGCTCAATATTAAACAAACTCACCCACGCAATAAAAGGGCCCGATATTAGACAAACTCACTCACATAATAATAAGGGCCCAATATTAGACAAACTCACTCACGCAATAATAAGGGCCCAATATTAGACAAACTCACTCACCCCGTATGACGGAGAGTTCGATGGCGGCTCGTAACTCATGGTCGTCGGGTCGCGTTCTAAGACACGACATCGCCTGAAAATATAGAAAAAAGTATATACAAAATTTTGTAAATGATCTAAACTCTTATGTAGAAAATTTATGGTTTCGCAGTCAAAAATATGACAAAAATCAATTTTTTTTTTTTAAATAAATCCTAAGAATAAATGCACTTCGATATTTGTGATACCTGCGAGTGCTCCCTCTGGCGGCTGCTGTGCGCTGCGGCGTTCGCTCGTTGCGCCCTGGAACCTGAACAAATCCACTGAGTGAGTAAGGTGTGTCCTGTTTGACATTGACTGAGTGAGTCAAGTATAAAACTTGAGTCTCGTCTAAAATTTACTGAGCGAGTCGTAATTGACTTAACTAAAAAAATAACTGAGCGAGTCGTAATTGACTTTATTAAAAAATTAACCGAGCGAGTCGTAATTGACACGACTAAAAAATTAACTGAGCGAGTCGTAATTGACTCGACTAAAAAATTAACTGAGCGAGTCGTAATTGACTTAACTAAAAAATTAACTGAGCGAGTCGTAATTGACTCGATTAAAAACTTAACTGAGCGAGTCGCAATTGACTTGACTAAAAAATTAACTGAGCGAGTCGCAATTGACTTGACTAAAAAATTAACCGAGCGAGTCGTAATTGACTCGACTAAAAAATTAACCGAGCGAGTCGCAATTGACTCGACTAAAAAATTAACTGAGCGAGTCGTAATTGACTCGACTAAATAATTAACTGAGCGAGTCGTAATTGACTTGACTAAAAAATTAACTGAGCGAGTCGCAATTGACTTGACTAAAAAATTAACCGAGCGAGTCGTAATTGACTCGACTAAAAAATTAACCGAGCGAGTCGCAATTGACTCGACTAAAAAATTAACTGAGCGAGTCGTAATTGACTCGACTAAATAATTAACTGAGCGAGTCGTAATTGACTTGACAAAAAAATTAACCAAGCGAATCGAATGCTCTTTCTGTTTGAAATTAAATGATGTCTTAACCGCTTTTATCATCTGAAATTCACTCGGCGTTTGTCACGTGTGATATGAATCGAATGAGTCGCCTTCAATAGGGGAAGAACACTAATTACCCTCTCGCCACAATTTTGTGGGTACTCGACATACCCTAGTGGTTTTTTGTCATAATTTTGAAAACAGCTGATCTATGACTATAGTAAGCTGAATTTGGATGATTTTGAATTCGAAAGTTACTATATAATTTACGGGAATAGACAAACTATATTTACGACAGCCTCTGCGGTTAACCTTTGTGGGCCTAGCTCACTCGAATGCAGAGGCTACGGATTCAATTCTTGACATAGTAAATTTTACAACGAACTTTTCGCTGTTTACTACGGTCTGGATGTCTGGAATCGAACCCAGAGTGGTCTGTTGTATACTATCCATAAAAATGAACAATAGTTGTAGGGTATTGATAGTTTTTGAGTAGTAATTATGTGTTTTTGTGAGAAATGTGAACTGTAAAGTCAAATGTGGCCCTTTGAGTTGTCACAAGAACTCCGTTGAATGGCACCTACAGTTCAGCTGTGCTACACATAGGTTTAAGAAAATGAAGAAACTATATTGTAAACTAAGATTTGGCTTAAAGGCCCAGCTGCCAAGCCATATGTACCTTCATAGAATAATTACTAACTGATGGGGAAAACCGCTTAAAAATCCGATGCATAGATATTTACCCGGCCTAGGCGTGTGGGTGGCGCCATCTCCCAGGTCCAGCTGCAACACCACCCCGCTGTAATCTGAAAGGTTA
This sequence comes from Dendrolimus kikuchii, assembly GCA_019925095.2. Lineage (NCBI taxonomy): Eukaryota > Metazoa > Arthropoda > Insecta > Lepidoptera > Lasiocampidae > Dendrolimus > Dendrolimus kikuchii. Next base: position 39,291,447 of record CM034387.1, read on the forward strand.
CCAAAAAGCAATTGTAGTACAACTGTCAAATTAATGACAGGCATGTATTATGAATTTCACACCCTAGCCTGTTTACATGTCAAAGTCAAGGATTATTTATTTCTTAATATCCGAATATGCATGATGGTATAAAGCTAAATGTGCGTCATGTTTGGCCAGTTAGGCATAGAAAATTTTTAATAATAAATAATAATTATATGTCCTACAATAATGTCATTATAATAATTCAAGAAAATGTCATTAAAAAAAAAAATTACTATAGCAACTAATTGTCTACCATCATTATTTTATTAATAAATATATATAATATTTACTTAAGCTTTCGCGACTTGTATACATAATAAAACTACATTTTAACGGGTTTTAAGAGCGGTAATTTTATTTGGGATCCAATCATCAAAACTATTAAGACCCAAACCCAGCAAAAACCAGCAGCCAGACCTCAAGACACTAGGCTAAACTGAGTTTTTTCCTAATTACAAATTTTAAACACAAAGTAAACAAAAGACGCCCAAATGCGGGGAAAGGTAATGAACCGGGTGTGCATTCACTTTGTCGCCATGCAACAATATGTTACTGGGAAATTAGCTGCTTGTTCTCCTTTAACAGCGACTAAAATTTATGGGTTTCAGCAGACAGGCTGACGGCCCAACTAAGGTGGAAAGTGACATCAGCAACACCAGAAGTGTTGCTCGCCTGGAAGAGGAATTGTAGAGAAATAAGATAGATAGATAAACACTTTATTGCTCACCAAAACAAACAAATACAAAAACAAAATGCATAATTACAATACTTGTTGGCAAAACAACAGGCGGCCTTATCGCTAAAAGCGATCTCTTTTTTTTTTTTTTGCAGGAGATCAGCAGACAGGCAGACGGCCCACTTGATAGAAAACGGTTACCATCGCCTATGGACATTTGCAACACCAAAGTTGCTACAAATGCGCTGCTGCTCTCTTAAGGGAGACTGGAACCTGGTCACTAATGCCGGAACACAACTCAAGGTTGTTATGGCGACATACTTTAGAGCAGGGGTGGTAGCCATCCAGTCGAGCAAATGCCCTACCACCTGACTGTGGGTTTTTAAGTCGCCTCTTACGACAGGCCGCCCCAACGCAGGAAATTGTATTCTTTCTCCGTTCCTGCACGGATAGAACCAGGCAACCCAGCTTAAAATAAATTCCTAACTAATCCGGCGATGTAGGTGAAGCAGAAAATAGATAGGACTGTACAATTTAAATATACATACTTACACTAATTTATAAATTTAATACATATATAAATATAATAGTAATATATATACATATATGCAAAATAATTTAAATAAATAAATTTGTTAACATTATATGAGACAAGCATTTTATATATTACAATAGATAAATACACAATACCCATAGCACTAATATAAACCCCAGAGGTTTTTTCTATGCTATGTATAAAATCAACGAGTTGTAATCATTTTGTTGTCTTGATAAATAAATAAAAAAAAAAAAAATGTTTAATATATTAGACATACTAGAGTCAACCTCTAGTGCGTATCTCTTGTTTAAAAAGCAAGTGGTACAGGTTACATTGTATTAAATTTGTATGTATTTGCCCCCGAAAGATTCACTTCATTTTATATCGCAAACTATACCACCCCCGTCTATATGTATACTACATAAATGACAAAACTTGACAAAAATGACAAAATAGATAACATGGACCGAGTGGACCCAGTGGACAAAATCACAAAACCTGTCCTAGTTTCCGGGGTAAACTTTACATAAATCTATCCCAAAATGTATCCCATTATCCGGGATAAAAAGTATCCCTTGGCCACTATCGGTATTCAAATTATATATGTACCGAGTTTCAGCCAAATCGGTCCAATAGTCTTTCCATAAGGGGATAACAAACAAAAAGACAAATATATTTTTATCCCGGAAACTATCCCATGTTTCGGGATAAAAAATATCCTATGTTCATTCTCGGCATCGAAAATATATATATATATACTGAGTTTCAGCCAAATCGGTCCAGTAGCTTTTCCGTGAATACGGAACAGACAGACAGAGTTACTTTCGCATTTATAATATTAATAGGGATTTATGTGAGTTCCGAAATGCGGGTAATGTTTTGGCCTCACTGACAGTAAGAGGCAACGCATTCCAGAGTTTGACAGCCCGCACTGTCAAAGAGCTATCAAATCGTGAGAAGTGGAGAGGCGAGGGGGTTCAGAATGAAGGAAGCAGCAGGCTCGGTTCACTCACCGTTGGTGAGCGGGTGCCGGAAGTAGTCCCTGTTGGTGAGCAGGTGCGTGTTGGCGTTGGGCGCCATCGCCACGTCCGGCACCGCGGCCGACAGGCGCCCCGAGCGCGGCGCCCCGCCGGCGCCGGCGCCCGCCCCCGCGCCCGCGCCCGCCCCCGCCGCGCACTCCGACGCCGATTGCCTGAACGGGGCCATCGATCCAATTAAGAGGGGGGGAGGGAATTGTTACCTCTTGACGTGGGTCGTTGTGAGCGTTGTGCGATCGGAAACGCCGACACGTCATTATAGACGTTTTCGCCGCGGCCACAACGACCGCGGTCGCCTTGTGGGACGGCTAACGGAGTGTAGCAGCGGAAGTAGAGGGTCAAATGATACTTCAGATGGCAGAGAGTAGTAATCACTGTCGAGTGCTGATGGAAACTGAAGAGAACTCATGTACAGATATTAACGAGTCGTATAGCACACTGTGTGAGCGGGACGGATGATGTGCGAGCGAGATAGAGCAACTACTGATATCTGCGCTCCCGCGCTGCGCTAGTCAGTGGTTCGTTGTCCGCTGCGATGACTGGACGTATGCAGCTCCCATAGGGGTCGGAAAGGTGCTAAATTTCGTGACGTCATACTTCAAAATCTAGGGAGGGGCGAGACTCACGAATGTGACAAGCACGGGGGGAGGGGGAGTTCGTGTGACGTCATTCGTGGATGACTGACCTCGCGCGGAACACGATTGGCCCGAGTCAGTCCAACTCTTGACAGGGATTAATAGGTTTTTAAAGCTGACTCGACTAAATTAAAAGTCTATATATAAAAAGTGAACAATGCTTACCTGTGTCTCGCTGTGTCCGCAGACCGCGAAGGCAGTTCCCTTCTGCACGTGCCTCTTGTGCTCTCTGAATTAAAAAAAAAATCGTTTTATTTGCTTTTTTTAATTTCAAAGTAACTTTCGCTTTGTAAAATTTTTTTTTTTTTTTTTTTTTATATTTCGCCTTCTCCTCCATCATTGTACAAGACAGAGCTATTCTTTTACATGTCTTTTTTAGCCTTTTATAAATCTTAACTATCTTATACATTCTAATTTGTAAAATTGTTACTAGAGTGTTAGTTATAGGAAAACCTGTTACTGGCTTCACTTGTTGATGTAAACGATTTTGTATTATATTTGTGTAGTGGCTGTTGGTTTTTTTTTTAAATAAATAATTTAAACAAATATCACTATATTTCCCATCATCATCAGCACGTGGTAATTGTAAAACCATACGCACATCAGGTCAGACGACTGACTAAATGGTGCCTGCTTCTGCCGAGTCTGGATTCGAATTGACGTCACTCGAGACGCAAGTGCGTTAACCACTGAACTACCATGGCTATCCAATAGACATGTGACGTTCGCGATTGAACGGATTTAATGACCCGGATCGCGCGAACGCTCGGCTCTCTGCGGTGTAAATGATTCGTTCGTTCGTTGACACGGTTCGCTCGAGGCAACACGGTTCGCCCGAGGCAACACGGTTCGCCCGAGGCAACACGGTTCGCCCGAGGCAACACGGTTCGCCCGAGGCAACACGGTTCGCCCGAGGCAACACGGTTCGCCCGAGGCAACACGGTTCGCCCGAGGCAACACGGTTCGCCCGAGGCAACACGGTTCGCCCGAGACAACACGGTTCGCTCGAGGCAACACGGTTCGCCCGAGGCAACACGGTTCGCCCGAGGCAACACGGTTCGCCCGAGGCAACACGGTTCGCCCGAGGCAACACGGTTCGCCCGAGGCAACACGGTTCGCCCGAGGCAACACGGTTCGCCCGAGGCAACACGGTTCGCCCGAGGCAACACGGTTCGCCCGAGGCAACACGGTTCGCCCGAGACAACACGGTTCGCTCGAGGCAACACGGTTCGCTCGAGGCAACACGGTTCGCCCGAGGCAACCCGGTTCGCTCGAGGCATTTATTTTAAAATTGACCATATTATCTATCACATAAGATCTACACTCGTTAAACTTTTTTAACAGTATACTAGTACTAGTATACTCACACGCACAAATAAGAACATAACTACACTTTTTTTATCCGTGCAGGAACGGAGAAAGAATACAATTTCCTGCGTTGGGGCGGCCTGTCGTAAGAGGCGACTAAACAACGCACAGCCAGGTGGTAGAGTATTTGCTCGACTGGATGGCGACCACCCCCGGTCTAGAGTATGCCGCCATAACAATCTTGTATTGTGTTCCGGCATTAGTGACCAGGTTCCAGTCTCCTTTAAGAGAGCAGCAGCCCATTTGTATCAAGCAGACACGATCATTACCTTCTTTTATTAGATTAGTTAAAGATTACTACCTCAAGCTATAGTGTTACATATTGTTTACTTTTGTATGTATATAATATAATTTTGTTGTCCTTCTATACTCCATCCAAAGGTTGTCTGGAAGAAATCGCCATGGGCGATAAGACCGCCGATTGTGCTTATATATTAATGCTCTTGATTTTATGTTGCATTTTTGTACAATAAAGTATATTCTATTCTATTCTATTCTACAATCTTTTATTTTATTTTGTCTTTTTTTTTACGCGATTAAGTAACATTCATCCTAACACACAAACAAATAAAGATTTAAAATATTACACACTTGCTTTCGGCTCACGCCCCCATCGATGTCTTGAAAGGGTTGTACGAACACCGAGTTAAGTTTGGTTCGCGATAAGCAACCTAGGTAGAAACTAGAAAGTATCCCCCCCCCCCCCCGACCCGGGTCTTATTCTCGACTGGTCAGTATCGATCCGATCACCAAAAACTGAACGAACGACACATCTCTACTAAATGGTGCCTTGGCCTGCTTCCGAGTGTGGATTCGAATTGACGTCACTCGAGACGCAAGTAGGGATGCAACCAAAACATCGATGTTTCCATACATCGATATATCGTTCAGAAAAATCGATGTTTTAACATCGATGTTGAAACCGATACATCGTTGTTTAAGAACGATGTTTTATGAACGGTATTTTATCTTACATAGACATAACGTAATACTTTTTATATATATTTATTATGTAGACATAATGTGCCATCTTGCGGTCTATATGTGATCTATATAGATATCCATTATATTATTTTTTTCATAATTTTTTCTTATTGCCAATAATAATTTATAATGTAAACTTTGATTATTATACCTATTTCTTTAATTTCTTTTAAAAATGACATTTTTTTTAGATGTACATATATTTAAAATGGTGATAGGTATTGTGTTAGTGTGTGCCCACGCTGTTGAATTGTAAGTAAAGTAGTGAATGTTCGGTAAGGCAAAAGACATAAGAAGAAAGAAAGAAAGAAAGCAAGAAAATAATTATTATTTAGAGTTATTTAAAATTATTAAAATATACATAAGCAGTTTAATAAAATCCAAAACTTAACTAACTCTAAACAGGCCCTAACTCAGCAAATGCTGGTTGATCACAACCAACGCTGGTCTTCCGTTAGTGCCAGGCAGTAACGTCACCTTCACAGAAGAAAAAAAACTAATGAACATTTAATATTATTTATAATTAGAACACCATGAAACAAAGAATAGACATATTTTGAATAATTTAATATAAGTGCATAATATGTTCGATATATCGTTCATAATAATCGATATTTTTAACACCGATGTTTCACTTTTGAAAACATCGATATCCTAACATCGATGTTTTATATGAACGATGTTGCATCCCTAGACGCAAGTGCATTAACCGCTGATCTACCATGGCTATCGAAAGGTTTCAAAGATAAAACACCCAGGAGTTCGAAGACGTTTAATTAAATTAACATTACAAGTATGGTCATGCAAAAAATGCAAACCATACCGCGATGCAATTCGACGGTGGCGACATCTAGTCTTGTGAAGACAAAACTGGCACTAAATAAATAGCAACTGAACAATGGTTATCCCATAGCATTATTAACGTGTAATAAACATGTTACCTATGGGTATGTGTAACGTGTTCCCCCTCAAGCTGCCGGTGGACGAACACCGCAGCGAACCGTTGCTGCTTCCACTCCTGGGAAAAATATACGCAACAATAAAGTTGTGAGTGTTGGCAACACCAACAAACAATTGATTTAGACATTTACACTGTCACATAAAATTTTCCTACTAACATGTAATAATGGTGCAAATTTATTAAATTAATTAAATATCCCTCGTGGTGCAATTTATACCTTTGAATATAATTTAGACTTAATAATATGGTCCTTCGAGCCGGATAATGTAGGCTATAAACGATGAAGAACACGATGCAATTCTTTTTTAGATTTCTTGTCTGTTTGTTCGGGAGTCACGTAAAAACTACTCGGCCGATTTCGATGCGGTTTCCTCTGATCGATAGCAAATTTTTAGACTTGCATTACTTTTTATACTGGGAATCCCACAGGAATTTTCCCGGGAGCGGGTTGAAGTTGCTCGGGTGTATAAAAATTACATTATTTTTTTTAAACGCTGCTGTATTTTGTGTCCCGGGAATTTCAAGTCAGGCGTGTGGACGAAGTCGCGGGCAAAGCCGACTGTAACAATACGGTTGAATGGATAAAGACGCGTGTACCTGCAGCACTCGGGCGGCGCGTCGCCGTCGTTCCAGCTCGGCTCGCTCCTCTCGCTCCTGTCGGCCGCTCGTCGCCGCTCCCCCTGCGGCGAGTCCCACTCCTCCACGCGCTCCCTGCGACGGCCGATTCCAAGTTATGGATCATATTCATCTATACGTTACTGCTCGCGAAGGCAACTGACTATATCGAAGGATTTGTATAGCACCTATGTCATCATATTCAATCAGATCTTAAGACGTCGAAGTACAAGGAACATTTATTTAGTCGGTGTTAGTACAGGACCCTGCAATAACATTTTTTGGTGATTTTTTTGGTAAAAATTATGATAACCATGTAACAGTTGTGACAAGAAAAAAATGTCACCAAAAAATGTAGTCACATGATCCCGCACTAAACGTGATAACGATATTCTTCAGGTAATATTTTATTCAAAAAAAAACACAGATAATCTAATTACGTGTATTACATTCAACACTGAGATTTGACAAATTTTGAATCGCGCATTTCATTAAACGAAGTTTTCTTACTGTATTGCTTAACATCGCCAATATGCACCGACGACGCCATCTAGTGTCTATTAACACGCAACTGTGCACACACCCACCTGTCAGTGTCAATGTCAGTGAGCAGGAGCTCCGCGCACGCGTCAGGCAGCGACATCTCGCGGACGGCGCGCAAAGCGATCTGAAACGTTAGATGAATAAAATAACTTTTTAATGTAACATGGAGGTTTTATGCATTCGCATGCAAGACTTTTCTGTGGTCTGAATTAAAATCTATCACAATCTACAACATCTTAATATCTTGTTGTAGCTTACAGATTTCAAGTACTATAGTGGCGCCCAACGTGGGGACTCTTTTTTTTTTATTGCAGGAGATCAGCAGACAGGCAGACGGCTCACTCGATGGAAAACGGTTACCATCGCCTATGGACATTTGCAACAGTAAAGATGCTACAAATGCGCTGCCGCTCTCTTAAGGGAGACCGGAACCTGGTCACTAATGCCGGAACACAACTCGAGGTTGTTATGGCGACATACTCTAGACCAGGGGTGGTAGCCATTTAGTCGGGCAAATGCCCTACCACCTGGCTGTGGGTTGTTTTGTCGCCTCTTACGACAGGCCGCCCCAACGCAGGAAATTGTATTCTTTCTCTGTTCCTGCACGGATAAAAACTCACTATATTAGTTTAAATTTTTTATCCGCTACCACCCCTGCTCTAAAGTATGTCGCCATAACAACGTTGAGTTGTGTTCCGGCATTAGCGACCAGGTTCCAGTCTCCCTTAACAGAGCAGCAGCGCATTTGTACCACCTTTGGTGTTGTAAATGTCTATAGACGATTGTAACCGCTTTCTATAAAGTGGACCGTCTGCCTGTCTGCTGATCTCCTGTAATAAAAAAAAATAAAAAAAAAACCACTGTTATAAAAACGAATCGGGCAGACAAGGACAAAGTAGACACCCACCTGCCTGTAGACGACGCTCCTGTCGCTGTGGTGCAGCGCCAGCGCGGTGAGCGCCGGCTGCGAGTGGCGCAGCTCCCGGACGCGGGCCCGCAGCTGGCCCAGGACCCGGGGGGACACGCACGCGGCCTCCAGGGCCGACGGCGCCGGCGCCGGCGCCGGCTCCGAGCCGCCCGAGTTGCGCGCCGCCGCCACCTGCCGGTACTCATTTATAGTGCACGGATGACGACGACGACGACGACGATGATGATGATGATGATGATGATGGAATGTGGTGATAAATTATAGTAAACGATAGTCATTCGGATGGCTATAACAATGTTGTACATTAAATAATATGCTTCTTTAGAATCATTATTACACAAGTGCGATTTTATCACTCTGTGATAATGTCACCTCGTCCAATCTTACAATTATTTCTACTTCCTTAACCCTTAAGACAATTATCGATATACGAAAAAGCCGCAAGACTAACAAACACTATCACCATCTCGTAATACACCAAGAAAATATACCCATTTCATACAAATCATACAACTCCTATATATACAGAGTGAGACAACAACACGAGAGAGCATGAAAGTAGAGTAAACGCGGTCGAGATGCGAGCACTGCGCAAAATCTGCGGAGTGACGCTCGCGGACCGCGTTCGTAATACCGAAGTAAGAAAGAGAGTTGGTCTGAAAGAGAGTGTCGGGGTGAAGGTAAGGAAAGGAATGCTCCGGTGGTTCGGGCATGTGGAAAGAATGACTAAACAGATATACAATGCAAAAGTGGATGGATGCAGAAGTCGTGGAAGGCCACGACACACCTTCCATGATCAAATTGATCGTGTACTAGCAGAAGGTGATGTCAGGAGCCTTAAGAACAGACGAGCGTGCATGACAAGAGTTATGAATGTCAAAGAAGCAAGTGAGGTATGTAAGAATAAGCCTAAATGGCGCTCTGTTGTTCGTGCCTACCCCGCAAGGGAACTGGCGTGAAGTTATGTATGTATGTATGTATGTATGAGACAACAACACAATTAACGACACAAAGGTGCTAATAGTGAGCCGAAGGGCTAAACTAAATACACAGACATAACAATTGAACTGAAAATGGAGAAGACAGAATACGTTTCCAGCTATACCCCACTACTGAACTCGTTCCGTCTTCGATCGAATATAAAACCGTGCAAACGGAACGATGAGACAACATTCACCATAGATACTACACTATATATATATATATATATATATATATATATATATATATATATATATATATATATATATATATATATATATATATATATATATATATATATATATATATATATATAAAATAGATGAGCAGCTCTGGAATAAATTATCAAAATGTAATTTACCCTGTCCGATAGATGGCGCTATAATCGGTATTATGTTCCTATGTATACCACTAGATGACACTGATAAGTTATAACTTGTTATAAATTGGAATCAAGGGAAAGACAATAAAAAAAAACTAATTTAAAAAACACATGTAAAACTATAATTTATGCCAAAAGTATAAAATGTTTCACATAATACTTCATGTATAAGTGTGCGAGATTCACCGAATATGACCATAACTTGGACCTATTTATGCAAAATGGAACCAACCCACATACTGACAGTTTTGAGAAAAAGCCGTTTTTATTAATATTTTGCGTACAAATAAATATGTCTATGTTTTGGAAAAAACATTTAGAATATTGTATATTATATTTTCTCGTTATGATTTTTATTGAGTCGATAGAAGGTGCATTTTGAAAGTCTTCTGCATCCTTAACCCAATTTTGGCATGTTTGTGGATTGGTTCCGTTTTGCATAAGTAGATCCACTTGTGGTTTCATTTATGCTCTAAGATCTCGTCAGTGCGATGTATTTATTCAACGATATTGCACAGCGCCATCTTGAGTGAAGTGAATACTAAATGGAAACTAATTATAATTTCTTATGTTCCCGGACCCCTTGATGGCGCTAGTTTCCGTACATGTTCCCCCATCTGGGATGATTAAATCGGTTACTATCACTATGAATATTTTACACATAGTTATTGTAAAGAACTAGCAACTTTAGATTTCCGTACTAATGTATAAAGTAAGATGAGTTTCATTTCCAAAACTTCCTCGATGTCTCTGTTCTATTTATCTATTGAAACACTTATTTACAAAAGCATATTATCACAACTGCCGACCATCTGTGGATGTAAAAATAAACAAAGAATGAAAATAAACAGAAAAATTACTTAAAATTATCAAACAAGAATTTATTTATGTATGTATATATATATATATATATATATATATATATATATATATATATATATATACAATATACATATAATTTACATATAAAAACAAAAAAATATCTATTTATTCTTATGATGAAAATGTTATTTTATGGCTAATCTTTAATATATATTACTTTATACACATTTGTAACTAATTATATTATATATTATAATATATAGCTATTATGTATTTATCAATACTGCAGAAAATAGATGTATGCAATTTTACACCAAGAAATTATTAAATTAAAACAGCAATTCCGTAATTAGTAATAATAATCGGCAGACGAACACACATATTGTATATCCCCAAATTAAGGTAGTTACGCTTGTGTTATGGGTAATATAAAACGGACTACTCTGGGGCCAGTCCCATAGTGAAATTAAGGCCCCTCTTTTTAAATACTTTTGGTAATTGGTAACCATCAGCTTTGAGTTATATTTCCAAAACTGACTATGCAAAAATATTATATCTGCATTGTTGTACAAATACCTAGAACAAATATTTTAATGACATAGACATTTCTGATTCTTCGAGAGAAATATTTAAGTCCTCAGTAGTAGTAGTAGTAGTAGTTAGTAAACTTATTAACAAGATTCAAAAGGAATGTAATGTTTGTATTCAGATTTAATCATTTAGTTGTGTTTAGTTTTCCCATTAAAAGTGTCACAGTATTAATTAGATTGAATAAGTAATGTAACTTGCTAGTTGTTTGTGTTCTTTTTCTAGATTATAAGTATCCATTTTTAGTTTAGATTTATTATTATGTATTGTTAAGCCTTAGTGTACTAGCGGAGGGTGATGTCAGGAGCCTTAAGAACAGACGAGCTTGCATGACAAGAGTTATGAATGTCAAAGAGGCAAGTGAGGTGTGTAAGAATAAGCCTAAATGGCACTTTGTTGTTCGTGCCTACCCCGCAAGGGAACTGGCGTGAAGTTATGTATGTTAAGCCTTAAACTTATGGACACTTTTTAATCATAATATATATATATATTGTAAAACGCTCCACATCGGCTCAATAAAAGTTGTTTTGTTTGATCGCTCACTAGATGTCGCTGTTCTAAAACGAAAGGCGATAATCTTTACGTTATCTTATTTCATGTATTTTACCCAAGGTGTGTATCAAATGAAGACTCCAATAAACGGGTCATTACAAAGTAGTCATCGGAAGACTCGCTCACCAAGAAGAAAAGAGTGATTTATATCTTGAACTCTTTGTCTTTACAGTGAATAGTGTCAGTGTCAATTGCAGACAAGATGAGTTATTATCTGTGAGTGATATACTGAATACTGATAAACTGATATGAAAAAAATATAATAAAATTAACTACATTAAAACAAAATTACACCAAAGTCTATAGTGTTAAGATTTATTTTGGCTTGCTATTATATTCGGTTTCCTCGTTCACTTACTACGCATGCGCAGTGCGCGGGCTAATCATTCTTTCTCTTTTTCTAGTCTAGTTTCTTCTCATTCGGATCTATAGTCATCGCGTGGAACAGGAACGAACTAAAGAGTTAAAGATATAAAGACACATTTTGAACGCAAGTGATATACAGATCTAATCACTCTTCACGTCGTATATATATATACTTGAAATCCACATATATAGTGACTAATCACGATATTTCAGGAACTATAATACCTATAGACTTGAAATTTGGTATGGACCTTCCTTTCGCCAAGTGGAGGTCAGCTAAGAACGGATTTTACGGCACGCGAAGCGGACGAGTATCAACTAGTAATAAATAAAAATGATAGACACACTATACATGTTAACACTATCATCTGTGGTATGGATACAGACAGCCGATTGACTCACCATGTACAACGTGTCCGGTATCCGGTGGAGGTACCTGGCCCTCCTGACCCTCGACACCTCCGCCTCCGGCACGGCCTGGTCCTCCAACAGCGCCTGTGGAGTACGCGAAACACATTTCTGGACTATTCCCAATCATTTATCGCCCACTAACTAAATAAACAACAGTTACATTCACTTTGTGAGTGAGTCCTTCATACCACTTCGAAACTAGGACTCTTAAGTTCAGGATACAAAGCTAGCATTATTGGACGAACAGATCTCTGAAACTTGAAGGTATTAGTTACTAGTTGTTTTTATTTATTTTTTTATTGCAGGAGATCAGCAGACAGGCAGACGGCCCACTTGATGGAAAGCGGTCACCATCGCCTATGGATATTTGCAACACCGAAGGTGCTACAACTGGAACCTGGTCACTAATGCCGGAACACAACTCAAGCTTGTTATGGCGACATGCTTTAGACCAGGGGTGGTAGCCATCCAGTCGGGCAAATGCCCTACCGCCTCTTACGACAGGTCGCCCCAACGCAGGAAATTGTATTCTTTCTCCGTTCCTGCACGGATGATATAAACTAGAAATCTGGCATAGTCACCTTGGAATTTCAGTCTATCTATGACGAATATTGTAGCGGGTAATATAATAATGCGATTATATCTATTGCATACGTGTATTAAATTAAAAATATATACATATATATATATATATAAGAGAGCGGGGTTAGTTTCCCCTTGGCTGTGTTTCGATTTTTTGTGGCGGTACTGCCCTGAAGTGTGTGCAAGTCCAGGGGTGACCTTCCCGGTGCACTGCGTAACGAGTCCTCCAATTCTTTTTCACAATACTCCAAGCCCAATTTTGAGACGAGGAAATGGAACCCAAAACGTGGGTTATTTTATTTTATTTGGGGGGCTAACAGCTATCATTATTAATAACTAAAAATAAAATAGATTTAGAGAAGCTATTAATAAGCCTCCACAGATACATACATACATACATACTTACATAACTTCACGCCAGTTCCCTTGCGGGGTAGGCACGAGCAACAGAGTGCCATTTAGGCTTATTCTTACACACCTCACTTGCCTCTTTGACATTCATACCTCTTGTCATGCAAGCTCGTCTGTTCTTAAGGCTCCTGACATCACCTTCTGCTAGTACACGATCAATTTGATCATGGAAGGTGTGTCGTGGCCTTCCACGACTTCTGCATCCATCCACTTTTGCATTGTACATCTGTTTAGTCATTCTTTCCACATGCCCGAACCACCGGAGCATTCCTTTCCTTACCTTCACCCCGACACTCTCTTTCAGACCAACTCTCTTTCTTACTTCGGTATTAGGAACGCGGTCCGCGAGCGTCACTCCGCAGATTTTGCGCAGTGCTCGCATCTCGACCGCGTTTACTCTACTTCCATGCTCTCTCTTCCATACCCAACTCTCGCATCCATACGTGAGCGTAGGTACCAGCACCGCGTTGTGTACGGCGAGCTGGGCCTTCTGGCTGAGGTTCTTAGCGCCTAGAAGTTTACCTAACGCTCCATTCACACTATTCCCCAAATTCACTCTTGTTTCTATATCAGCGGTGTACCTTCCATCCCTGCTAAAAGCACATCCAAGATATACAAACTCATTCACTTGCTCCAGCATAACATCATCGACCATTATCCTTGCATTCGTTCTGGTTTCTTCTCTTTCAAACACCATAACCTTTGTTTTCTTCGCATTCAAATGTAAGCCTCTCGCCTGACAGTCATCTTTCATCATTGCATAGACATAAGCTACTTAAACTAATAAATCCGAGTTTGAATAGAACTTGACCAACTTTGCGCTAAAGAGTGCTACACTATTAGTAAATAAGTCAAGTCTATATCTTCTAACTTGCTTAGCTTATTAAATTCTTTTGCTGTTCGGATACAGAACGAATGACGTCGGTAAGCTGTACGCGTCAATGGTGTATGTAATAATCTCCTAGGGCGAACATTAGCAGGAGGAACAAACAAATGTAGTTCCTCAATGAGATTTGCACAATCAATTTTGGATTGCGCAATTTTAACTAAGAAACGTGAATCAGCCATTTTTCTTCTAGTTTTAAGAGGTAAACGGTGAAATAAAATACAGCGTTCAATGTAACATTTCTGTGGTAATTTAAATTTAAAATTCATAAACCTTGTGGTGTTTATATGCACTAAACATATGTAGAAGATTTAAACAGAATAAAAAAACTTTTTGAAGGGGTGAAGGTAAGGAAAGGAATGCTCCGGTGGTTCGGGCATGTGGAAAGAATGACTAAACAGATATACAATGCAAAAGTGGATGGATGCAGAAGTCGTGGAAGGCCACGACACACCTTCCATGATCAAATTGATCGTGTACTAGCGGAGGGTGATGTCATGAGCCTTAAGAACAGACGAGCGTGCATGACAAGAGGTGTCTAAGAATAAGCCTGAATGGCACTCTGTTGTTCGTGCCTACCCCGCAAGGGAACTGGCGTGAAGTTATGTATGTATGTATGTATGTAAAAAAACTTTTTATTAACGACTTGTTGGTGGTTCTAATATAACATACATACATACATAACTTCACGCCAGTTCCCTTGCGGGGTAGGCACGAACAACAGAGTGCCATTCAGGCTTATTCTTAGACACCTCTTGTCATGCACGCTCGTCTGTTCTTAAGGCTCCTGACATCACCCTCCGCTAGTACACGATCAATTTGATCATGGAAGGTGTGTCGTGGCCTTCCACGACTTCTGCATCCATCCACTTTTGCATTGTATGTCTGTTTAGTCATTCTTTCATCATGCATTCTTCAACCACCGGAGCATTACTTTCCTTTTAAATTTTAATATTTATTTTTAAATACTTATCTAATATTATGTTACACTATAAACTCAACACACAAGCATTAGTACTTCCACGAGTAATGAATAATTTAGCCAATATTTTCTTTAAGTGTAAGCTACCCTGGGAACACTTCAACATTTCAAGATCCATCCATCTGTTATTGGACGCCAGTGTTTATTCGGACATACTTATCCAGTGGTCTTATTAAGGCACCCACCCTCCCTATTGCGCAACAAACAAAATTGAGCTGGATCATATCCGGCTCGAAGGACCAAAAACAAACTGCAGTATGTATAAAGGTTATGTATAGGAGGGAAAGGTGAAACGCTGCAACGACACTGATTTTATCACTGAATTAAGCGTTAGGCCGCAGTTATTTATTTGTATTACGCTGAATATTGTACATACTTTGTATACTCTGACTATCTACGAGTACCACAAGAAACCATCACAACAGTTAATGTTAGCAACCGCCGACTAAAGATGCAAGCTGCACAGTATTCGATGGCGTTGTTCGTTAATAAACAAAATATTTAACAAGAATTCAGTTCCAAGTTCTTTCTCATATAAATTTAATTTTTTAAAGTGGTTTAATGTGGTGTCGCCTTTCATCCGCCAATTTGTTGATGTATAATTTAACACAGTTAAAGACTATGGTTAACACATAAACGTGATGCTATGTAAATATCGCTGTTAGAGCTGCCGATAACATTCGGATTTCACCAAGTCATCAAAAATACCTGTATTATTTGAACGGGTGATAAACAAACAGACAAGCTCACCTTGATCTCGTCGAGGTACGGCAAGAAGCATCTGGGTGGGCGGTAGTTGCCCCTCGCGAGCCACGCGTCCGCGCTGCTCGCGCGCGGGCCACCCGCCACCCCCGCGGCGACCACCCCGCGCCGCACCAGCTGCCGCAACACACAGACACCGTGTATATATATATATAATGGCAACATATATAGACATCCCACTGCTGGGCTCGAGTCTCTTCATTCAATCATTCAATTACATCACAAAGTTTGGTTTTATTTATTTATGCTTAATTTTCTTAACAGATAAATAAAATTAATTTGTCTGTCTGTAATGTCAAAATGACAGCTTATTACTAAATACATGTCAAAGTGTCAAGCGACATTAAAAAAAAAAACATGAAAGCTTGTTTTTATCCGGACAGGAACGGAGAACACAATTTTCTGCGTTAGAGCAGGGTAGTGTATTCATCCGAGTGGATGGCTACCACCCCTGGTCAACAGCCTTGTGTTGTGTTCCGGTCTCCCTTAAGAGAGCAGCAGCGCATTCATTCATGTCCATAGGCGACGGTAGCCGCTTTCCATCAAGTGGGCCGTCTGCCGAACTGCTGCAATTAAAAAAAAAAGGCGCTCACCTGGTTGAGCAGCTCGTTGTCGGGGGGCACGTGCTCGACGCGCACCAGCGCGACGAGGGTGGCGAGCGACTCGCGCAGCGCCGCGTCGGCGGCCTCCCTCCGCCGCGCGCCCCGCCGCGACCCCCCCTGCCCCAGGTGGCCCGTGTGCCACACCACGTTGGGCTCTGCCACCAGGAACAGACGGTGAGCACAAGTGACACTCCAGAGGAGCCACCAGCGATGAGCGGCCCAAAATTTAAATAGAAAGAAGAAAGAAGAGAGAAAGAAGAAACTTTTATTCGGTCATCACACAACAAGACATATGGCAATGAATGAATTGTACGGTGATTGCCAGGCAACGGGTGCCTGAAGCTGGTTCTCAACTGCACCCCGAGACGGACGGATGCTGCACTGTTATTTATATATCCCTATTAATATTATAAATGCCAAAGTAACTTAGTATATATATATTTACGATGCCGAGGATAAACATAGGGATGCTTTTTATCCCGAAAAATGGGATAGTTTCTGGGATAAAAATATATATTTGTCTCTCTCTTTGTTATCCTTTTATGGAAAGACTATTGGACCGATTTGGCTGAAACTCGGTACATATATAATTTGAATACCGAGAGTGGCCAAGGGATACTTTTTATCCCGGATAATAGGATACATTTTGGGATAGATTTATGTAAAGTGTATCCCGGAAACTAGGATAGGTTTGGTGATTTTGTCCATTTCGTTCACTGGGTCCACTGGGTCCACTTGGACCATGTTATCTATTTTGTCATTTTTGACAAGTTTTGTCATTTATGTAGTTTACATATAGACGGGGGTGGTATAGTTTGCGATATTAAATGAAGTGAATCTTTCGGGGGCAAATACATACAAACTTAATACAATGTAACCTGTACCACTTGCTCTTTAAACAAGAGACACGGACCAGGGGTCCGAGGTAAACTCTAATATGTATATATATATAGCGTGAATAATAATAAATTACATACATAGATATACATACAATTAATATAAACATAATAACAATTAGTACACAGAGAATTAGAAACAAATATTCATCATACATCATACACACGATATATATGAGATGTAAAATACATATTTATAAACAGAATAGTATAGTAGAGGCCGAAGACAAAAATTATAATATATAAGAAAGATTGACATTGACGTTCTCTAGTTTCCGTTGCTCATCTAAGAGGTAGCTCTTTAAGTTCTTGCGAAGAGTGATAGTTGAGCGATGTAATTGTCTTTAATTGTTGTTCTCACAACAATTAAACAATAAATCATAACACCACACAAAGTCACAAACACATAACTAACAATAAAACTTGCACTACCATCGCATTGCATTACCACCACACACAAAGAGCCTAAAGATTAATAGCCCAGGCACAGAAGAGAAAAAAACAACACACATGGCACTAGATAGGGCTATATATAAGTATAGATATAAGGCCCACACTGCACATGCACTTCCTCACAACACCAGCATGTAACAGATACACTCTACATTAGTATAAGTTTAGTATTAAAATTAGAATAAATTAATGTCACAAGTTATTCTTAAGGTACACCAAAACAGAAAAATTACTACATATAATGTCACATACACTAACAAAAATAAACAATAAGCGTGTATGGAGTCTCAAATTTGTCATAGAAAAAAGGGTACGGAACTCGAGTCTGTAGAGATATTAAAAAAAAAATTAAAAAAAATAACCCACACTGCAACCTCGGTACCGCTACAACGCTTCTACGGGTATTCACATGACAAAGAATGGGGACCAGAGGACATGTGACCGAAGCCGATCACATCCGATTCTTAACGAACATTTCCGAACTTTTGTACGGGACAAATGAGTGAATCGACCCTCACCGGCCTCATCGCTTCAAATGTACTGCCACCGTACAAATCTCCTCGCTTCATTTAAAGTGGCACATTGTACTAGTTCAGGACAAAAGCTACATGTCACCTCTTACAAGCTCATTTTAAAATCATGTCCCACCCAACTCCAATTTCAACTTACCAACACACTCGTTATGAAACTTACATTGCCACCGCCGTGGCCACAAAAAGCGAACCACTTTTAGGAGAAAAATATCCCGAGCCCAACGAGGCGGAGATCAGCAAACCATTGCGTGCATCGAAAATGAACAACGCCATCTAGTGACGTACATCGCAATCGTGGATGTGATTTAAATAACGACATTGGACTTTTCTTAATTATATGGTATTATTTACTGTAACAGATGCGAAAGACAAGAGAGTGAGTGGCATTGTGAATGAGATGAGTGAGTGAAGTGGTAAGTCGCTTACTGTAACATATGCGAAAGACAAGAGAGTGAGTGGAATTGTGAATGAGATGAGTGAGGGAAGTGGTAAGTGGCTTTACCAGTAACAGATGCGAAAGACAAGAGAGTGAGTGGAATTGTGAATGAGATGAGTCAGTGAAGTGGTAAGTCGCTTTACTGTAACAGATGCGAAAGACAAGAGAGTGAGTGGAATTGTGAATGAGATGAGTGAGTGAAGTGGTAAGTGGCTTTACTGTAACAGATGCGAAAGACAAGAGAGTGAGTGGCATTGTGAATGAGATGAGTGAGTGAAGTGGTAAGTGGCTTTACTGTAACAGATGCGAAAGACAAGAGAGTGAGTGGCATTGTGAATGAGATGAGTGAGTGAAGTGGTAAGTCGCTTACTGTAACATATGCGAAAGACAAGAGAGTGAGTGGAATTGTGAATGAGATGAGTGAGGGAAGTGGTAAGTGGCTTTACCAGTAACAGATGCGAAAGACAAGAGAGTGAGTGGACTTGTGAATGAGATGAGTGAGTGAAGTGGTAAGTCGCTTTACTGTAACAGATGCGAAAGACAAGAGAGTGAGTGGAATTGTGAATGAGATGAGTCAGTGAAGTGGTAAGTCGCTTACTGTAACAGATGCGAAAGACAAGAGAGTGAGTGGAATTGTGAATGAGATGAGTCAGTGAAGTGGTAAGTCGCTTACTGTAACAGATGCGAAAGACAAGAAGAGAGTGAGTGGAATTGTGAATGAGATGAGTGAGTGAAGTGGTAAGTCGCTTACTGTAACAGATGCGAAAGACAAGAGAGTGAGTGGACTTGTGAATGAGATGAGTGAGTGAGGTGGTAACTCGTGTTAGTGTGACAGAAGCGAAAGACAAAAAAGTGAGGCGGCACCTCGCTGGTGCTGCGGCTGGTGCGTGCCCCAGCGCAACAGCGCGCGCAGCGCCTGCGGCTCCGACGCCTGCAGGAAGGGCGAGGCGAGCGCGTCGGCGACGGCGCCGCGCGGCAGCCGCGCCGCGCCCGCCGCCGCCATGATCGCCGGGAACTCGTCGCGGAGGTAGCGCATGGCTTGTCTAAACAACAGGTGCCGTATGTTATCTCTTTCATTATTTCAATACTGACTCAATATAGCCTGCCAAATCTGGGATGAGACATTCTTTCAGTGTTTCCCACTAAATCAAATCGCTAGTAGAGTCCAACAGTAAACTTGAGCTCTTCCCCCCCCCCCCCCCAAGCGCTTGCTCGGTTTTCCCCTGCTCCTCTTTTCGACCCTCGGGTAGTAGTGGGTTACTAGCTGACTTCACTTTGGGTACTTGTTTCACGATAATGGGCTGAATTAATTAAGGGATGGAAGCGTAACTGACAAACTTACATTTGACATTTAGCAAATACGAACAAAATTAAACTGCGTACCTGAAGTTCGTACGCAACATTGCGAAATACACAATTATAAGGTTCACCAGATATTATTGTTGTACTCGCTTGTTTAGCTGACTGGAATGTTATCTCTTTCACATCACGCACACAGTCAAGTGTAATAAATATTAATACCTAACTAGACCTGCACAAAATCTACCTAACTTCACTCTATACGTACCTAACTTCACACTAGTTTTGCGCGTACTATAAAGTCCAAACATTTTTTTTTATTGCATGAGATCGGCAGACAGACAAGCGGCCCACCTGATGGAAAGCGGTTACCGTCGTCTAAGGACATTTGTAACACGTGTAGGTGCTACCAGTGTGCTGCCGCTCTCTAAAGGGGGACTGGAACCTGGTCCCTAATGCAGGAACACAATTCAAAGTTGTTATGGCAGCATACTCCCGACCAGGGGTGGTAGCCATACAGACGGGCAAATACCCTACCACCTCGCCGTGGGTTGTTTTGTCGCCGTTGTATTATTCGTGATCCTCAGTGACGATGTTACATGTAAATGATTTCATAGTCGGTTCTGGGTCTCGAATGGACGCGAAGACGTCGAGAGGTGATGGTGAGTGACGTCACTCACCTGTGGACCCAGTGGCTGGCGTGGGGCGCGTTCGCCCAGCGCAGCACGTGCGGCAGCGTCTCCGGGTTGAGGGCCTCCACGATGGCGTCCTCGCACCCCTGCACCACAATCGCCATCTCCAGGAACCTAATAACATATGGGAGCTGCATACGTCTAGTCATCGCAGCGGACGACGAACCAATGACTAGCGCAGCGCGGGAGCGCAGATATTAATAGTGGCTCCATCTCGCTCGCACATCACCCGTCCCGCTCGCACACTTTGCTATGTATTGTACTAGCTGTACGACATGTTAATATTTGTACTCAAGGTTACCGTTTCCAATATAAATGAGTTCACTTCAGTTTCCATCAGCACTCGACGGTGAAGACTACTCTCTGCCATCTGAAGTATCATTTAACCCTCTACTTGCGCTGCTACAACTCATTATAACACACTTGCTCGCAATTAACAAGCTTCCAGTAAAAGTTCAAGTTGAAACTTTGTTGCGATTCGTTTCTACACTTGTCCGTTGAAGTCTCACTTCCAGCATGCGTCGCAGCGCACATTTTTAATGTGAGTCGTTTGTTATTTAAATAGCTGAAAGACGTTTGGGCGCACCTGGCAATCTCGTAGAGCTGGAAGGCGTCGTCGAGAGCCGCCGTGGAAGTCGGCCGAGTGCTGTTCGCGCCGTTCCTGGCCACACCGGGCCAACCCTGAACATATGGACTCAAAATAAATACTACGATTCGCCGATATTCAGAAACAATGCATTGTTGTTACCACAAACCACCCGTCCCGTTTCATCCGTGCAGGAACGGAGAAAGAATACAATATCCTGCGTTGGAACGGCCTGTCGTAAGAGGCGACTTAACAACCCACAGCCAGGTGGCAGGGCATTTGCCCGACTGGATGGCTACCACCCCTGGTCTAAAGTATGTCGCCATAACAACCTTGTGTTGTGTTCCGGCATTAGTGAAAAGGTTCCAGTCTCTCTTAAGAGAGCAGCAGCGCATTTGTAGCACCTTTGGTGTTGCAAATGTCCATAGGCGATGGTAACCGCTTTTCATCAAGTGGGCCGTCTGCCTGTCCGCTGATCTCCTGCAATAAAAAAAAAAAAAAAAAAAAACCATACAGATAGATTAACAGACACACACACGGAGGGAGAAAGAGAAGGGAGAGAGAGGGGGGGAGATAGGGAGGGGAAGGGAGCGAGGGGGGGAGACAGAGAGGGGGAGGGAGCGAGGGGAGACAGAGAGAGAGGGGGAGGGAGCAAGGGGGGAGACAGAGAGAGGGGGGGAGCAAGGGGGGGTGACAGAGAGAGGGGGAGAGACAGAGAGAGGGGAAGGGAGCGAGGGGGGAGGGAGAGAGTGGGAGGGGGGGGGGAGAGAGATTACCTCGTATTCTTTTTTCGTATATCGATCATATTATATTGTCATATTGTTTATATATAACAAAAAGTGTATTTACTGCTTTTTTGTGCATTATTTTGCGACAGTAAATTTTTTTTTTTTCTTTCTTCAGCTATACTTTTTTATATGCAAATTGATTGTAAATTAATATTTCCTTTCTTTAGATTTTGTTCACATCAAAAGTGTGACAAGATTATTTTTTTATTTTTTATTGCAGGAGTTCAGCAGACAGGCAGACGGACCACTTGATGGTAAGCGGTTACCGTCGCCTATGGACATTTGCAAAACTCAAGCTGCTACGAATGCGCTGCTGCTCTCTTAAGGGGGAGACTGGAACCTGGTCACTACTAATGCCGGAACACAACTCAAGGTTGTTATAGACCAGCGATGGTAGCCATCCAGCCGGGCGAATACCCTACCACCTGGCTGTGGGTCGTTGCAGGAAATAGTATTCTTTCTCCATTCCTGCACGAATAAAAATGATAATGTGAATTAAGGAGACATTAGTTTCGGCCGGCTCACCGTGCTGCCGCCGCTGTTTGTAGGCGCGGCGGCGGCGGGCGCGTTGCCGTGGCCGGCCACCAGCGCCAGGTCCACGTGGTCCGTGTACGCGGCGTGCAGCAGCGCGCGCGCGAACCGCCGCGGCAGCACCTGCTCGTCCACCGCCACCAGCGCGACGCCCACGGCGCCGCTGCTGCGCCGCGACATCACCGACCTGCACCCAAGCCACCACCACCGTTAACATTTCATCCATACGAACATTATAAAGAGGAAACTGGCTAGCGCACACATCCCAGACTCAAAGGGCCCGGGTTCGATTCTGGCCGGAACGCATGCACCACTTAGGTCACTTTTCTGACCTAATATGCATATTGTCACAAATACCACGTGCTAACAACGGTGAAGAAAAACATCGTGATGCAACCTGCACAGATAACCGATGTGTCAAACCTGCCCAGCCACCTCGGACAAGCGTGGCCGGCATACTGTCCGTTCCCCTATAACGGGAGGCCCGAGCCCAGCAGTGGGACATTTATGGGCTGTCATTATTATTATACTTATACAGAATACGTCCTAAAATTGGACTCGGTCTCAGCATATGCCGACCAATTTGTGTGTTCAATTTCAAAAATTCTCATCATCATCATCATCATCATCATCCGAGCGTTAATTCCCGGTTGCGTTCGGAGCGCTCACTCCGACGCCCAGGGTCCGCTTTCCCACTTTTTCTAGTCCACTTCGCGCGGTCATCGGCATCCCCCGTTTTGGGACCATTGTGGCACGCGTGTCATCCTCCACGACGTCAAGCCAACATTTCTTGGGTCTTCCCCTTCGACCGGGACCTGGTGGAGGTGGCATGGCTAGACATTTGTTCCACACATGATTAGCCGGTCTCCGTAAGTAAGCGACACTCTTGCAGTTTGTCTGCTATGTCACGGACATGAAGACCGGAGTTCACTCCACACATCTTCATCAGCATCAGGACAGACAGACAGACAGACAGGTCCCATGATGAATTTGTAGACCTGTCCTTTCAATTTAACCGGAATTTTTGGGGTCAGGAGGCTTAAGAACAGACGAGCGTGCATGACAAGAGTTATGAATGTCAAAGAAGCAAGTGAGGTGTGTAAGAATAAGCCTAAATGGCACTCTGTTGTTCGTGCCTACCCCGCAAGGGAACTGGCGTGAAGTTATGTATGCATGTATGTATGTACAAATGACACCTGTCACCTCACGCCACTTGGCCCGAGCTGCTGTGATACGATATCCCCGGATGCACTAAGTACAGATCCCGAGTACTTGAACTGATCCGTGCGCTCGACCAAGTATTTCCAATTTCAAGAATTCTATCACCATGCAAATGCTTGGACATAGACAATACTTATTACTAGAACAAATTAGGGGTCCGTACTAAAACTTCAACTATGTAACCCGTCAATCTAAACAAAATACTCGGCAACGGAATCAGGTTTTAGATTTTTATCCTTTCAGGGCCGAACAACATCTTCCGGAACCACACTAACAAGTATAAGAGCAAAACTACCAAATTTTTCACTCAAAAACTAACGAGGCATTCTTAATAGAACTACGTTTGAACGGTTTTAAGCGCTGTAATATCCGTGCAGGAACGGAGAAAGAATACAATTTCCTGCGTTGGGGCGCAAAACTACCCACAGCCAGGTGGTAGGGCATTTGCCCGACTGGATGGCTACCACCACCCCTGGTCGAACGCATGTCGCCATAACAACCTTGAGTTGTGTTCCGGCATCAGTGACCAGGTTCCAGCCTCCCTTAAGAGAGCAGCAGCGCATTTGTAGCAACTTTGCGGTTGCAAATGTCCATAAATGATGGTAACCGCTTTCCATCAAGTGGGCCGTTTGCCTGTCTGCTGATCTCCTGCAATAAAAAAAAAAAAAAAAAAAAAAAACATTTGATATTTTCGGAATAAAAACCAAATAAGCTACTGCGCTTAAAACCGTTAAAACATAGTTGTATTAAATGAAATATTCTATTATATTCTTACCCCCATCCGCTAAGTAATGTGCAATAAGGACTTTTCTCAGACATATCGAGCCTTTGCCGCCATTTTATCGTAAGTGACATTTATACCTAAATATAGTATTACAACCTAGACCCCGACAAAGACAAATTCCACGCACATATCTGCGAAAGCACATTTTATTACCTGTCGTCATTTGAACTGATTGTAATCCTTTTATGATCGTCTTCTTTTGTTCACTTATTTATTGGCATACGTTTCTAGTTATTGTGGAGGGCAGCCTATTGTAGTCGCTCATTAGCATCACTAGCCAGGTGTTGCGGATTACAGCTACAAGATAATTCTAGGAAATTGTGTCGACGTCGCCGGGCGGGCACGTTTGCATTTGTGAAGTATAAAACGACGGCCTGATTGAGAGAGGGGTCAGTTGAGCTATAACTACGATACGGGCGTGACATGTACATTCTGGAATCTAATAGTGACGGACTTTGCACGTTTTATTTGAATTACGACCTTCTGCATTACGTTTGGCTTTGTTGTGTTTAGGTTATATTTGTACCTGTGTTTGTGTAGTTCTGTGGCGAAGCAAACCTTTTCGCCTACTGCCTGGCAGGCGAGATTTAAGCTTTATAATTGACAACTGTTCTGTCACATTAGAAACAGAGAAAATTCGTCCTAAAATCCTAATATATATTTGATATTGTCACTTTCAACTATGTAATTAGTAATGTAATTGTGCCAGGTGGTAGGGCATTTGCCCGACTGGATGGCTACCACCCCTGGTCTAAAGTATGTCGCCATAACAAGCTTGAGTTGTGTTCCGGCATCAGTGGCCAGGTTCCAGTCTCCCTTAAGAGAGCAACAGCGCATTTGTAGCACCTTTGGTGTTGCAAATGTCCATAGGCGATGGTGACCGCTTTCCATCGAGTGGGCCGTCTGCCTGTCTGCTGAACTCCAGCAATAAAAAAAAAAAAAAAAAAAAAAATGCAAATGTGGGAATGATGCATCTTGAACGCACGATGTGATGAATGTAAGACGATATTTCTGAACGAACCCATAGTGTGAGAGATTCAGATGGACGACGTACGCACGACGCAAGACGCTCTTAATAATAATATATTAAAATAAAATAAATAAAATAAAATAAAATAATTCTTATGTATTTTAATTTTAAGACATTGTAAGTTTTATCAAAATTAATAAAAAAAAAAATAAACGCACATACTATATACGAAGTTACATATTTTGAAAATGAACGGGTTGTTTATTCCTGCAACGACCTGTCAGTTCTAATAAACTCTATGGTCGTTCTAACGGCATTTTAATTCCGAGTCCCGCTAACTAACTAACTCTTTTCTTTCACCATATCCCAATTACTTGGGGTCGGCACACAATATGTTTGTTCCTTCCACACTCTTCTATTCTGACATACCTCTTCTGTCACAGCGCATATCATCATGTCACCCTTCACACAGTCCATCCATCTTTTTTTTGGTCTACCTTTAAATTTGTACCCATCCATCTTGTAGTGTAACATTCTTTTTGTCACGTGACCTCCATCCGTGCAGGAACGGAGAAAGAATGCAATTTCCTGCGGCCGGACGGCCTGTCGTAAGAGGCGACTAAACAACCCACAGCCAGGTGGTAGGGCATTCGCCCGACTGGATGGCTCCCACCCCTGGTCTAGAGATTCCAGTCTCCCTTAAGAGAGCAGCAGCGCATTTGTAGCACTTTTGCTGTTGCAAATGTCCATAGGCGATGGTAACCGCTTTCCATCAAGTGGGCCGTCTGCCTGTCTGCTGAACTCCTGCAATAAAAAAATAAAATAAAAAAAAAAAAACCCTCATTATACGCCCATACCAACTTAATCTTCTTCCTCTCAGTTTTCCAGTCACGGGTGCAACTTTCAAAGATCCCCTTATGTTCTCATTTCTCACCTTATCCATTCTTGTAACAGCACACATCCATCTCAACATTCTCATCTCAGCTAACTAACTAACTAACTAACTAACTAACGAATATTTTTTGTTGTAAAAATCATTTTAAACTATTATTTTGTTTTGAAACTTGCAATTTCGGTTAGATTAGACCTAAATGAAAAATTGGACTTCTTAATACAATATTTTTAGGTACAAATGTCGTTTACGAGAAAATGGAGAGAAAGGCTCGACCATATATCTTTATTATTAATATTATCAATGCATATATATATATATATATACTAGCGGCCCCGGCAGACGTTGTCCTGCCTTTAAAAAACAAAATTCTAGAACCCGATCTCAGCGCCACCTACCGGTTCTAATTGCGCATCTAAACCATCCGGGTACCCACTCAAACAAACAAAAACAAAATCACCAAAATCCAGATGATTAGGAGGATTCCAGAACCCAATCTCAGCGCCACCTACTGGTTCTAATTATGAATCTAAAAGAGTAATATAATTTTTTTTATTCTAAGTCATGACAAAATAAGATTAAAAATCTTGCCAAAAAAATTAAAGTTTATAATTAACAAATAAAAAATAGGGGATGATCGTAGAGGGGTGAAAATTTAGGGTTGTATGTATTTTTTAATGCTGTATCTTAAAAAAATAAAAGAATAAAAATTTATCCAAAAATTAAAAAAAAATATTTAGGGGTGGACTACCCCTAACATTTAGGGGGATGAAAAATAGATGTTGGCCGATTCTCATAGATACCGGATAAGCACAAAAAATTTCATCAAAATCGGTCAAGCCGTTTCGGAGGAGTATGGCAACGAAAACTGTGACACGAGAATTTTATACATACATACATAACTTCACGCCAGTTCCCTTGCGGGGTAGGCACGAACAACAGAGTGCCATTTAGGCTTATTCTTACACACCTCACTTGCCTCTTTGACATTCATAACTCTTGTCATGCAAGAATTTTATATATTAGATATATATATTTACGATGCCGAGGATAAACATAGGGATGCTATTTATCCCGAAAAATGGGACAGTTTCCGGGATAAAAATATATTTGTCTCTCTGTTTGTTATCCTTTTATGGAAAGACTATTGGACCGATTTGGCTGAAACTCGGTACATATGTAATTTTAATACCGAGCGTGGCCAGGGGATACTTTTTATCCCGGATAATGGGATAGATTTATGCAAAGGTTATCCCGGTAACTAGAATAGGTTTCGTAGTTTTGTCCATTTCGTCCACTGAGTCCACATTATCTATTTTTTGTCAAGTTTTATCAATTATGTAGTTTACAGTGGTCGGGGGATAGTATAGTTAGCAAGATGAAATGAAGTGAATCCTCCGGGGGCAATTTTTTTTTTCTTTCCCAAGCTAAGATGCAGTCATACAGCTCGTCTGATGGAAAACGGACACCATCTCTTACGGACGGTTGGAACACAAAACACCCTACCACCTGGCCGTGGGTTGTCTCGTCGCCTCTTACGACAGACCACCGCCAGGAAATCGTATTCGTCCTCCGTTCCTGCGTGGATAAAGAGATATGTATGGTGGCAACCTGAAGAAGCGACTCCTCGCGGCGAGCACCACCCGGTGGCAGGGCAGCTCCAGGGCCGAGTGGAACCCGTAGGAGGAGCAGCCGCCCTCCAGCCGGAACACCAGCCGCGCGTCGCACATCTCACCTGAAAACACATCATGACATAACTAATCTGATGCGGACGTAGAGTTTATATCATTATATTAATTTTTAAAACAAAGGTTATGGTGTTTGAAAGAGAAGAAACCAGAACGAATGCAAGGATAAAGGTCGATGATGTTATGATGGAGCAAGTGAATGAGTTTGTATATCTTGGATGTGCTTTTAGCAGGGATGGAAGGTACACCGCTGATATAGAAAGAAGAGTGAATTTGGGGAATAGTGTGAATGGAGCGTTAGGTTAACTTCTAGGCGCTAAGAACCTCAGCCGGAAGGCCCAGCTCGCCATACACAACGCGGTGCTGGTACCTACGCTCACGTATGGAAGCGAGAGTTGGGTATGGAAGAGAGAGCATGAAAGTAGAGTAAACGCGGTCGAGATGCGAGCACTGCGCACAATCTGCGGAGTGACGCTCGCGGACCGCGTTCCTAATACCGAAGTAAGAAAGAGAGTTGGTCTGAAAGAGAGTGTCGGGGTGAAGGTAAGGAAAGGAATGCTCCGGTGGTTCGACAGATATACAATGCAAAAGTGGATGGATGCAGAAGTCGTGGAAGGCCACGACACACCTTCCATGATCAAATTGATCGTGTACTAGCAGAAGGTGATGTCAGGAGCCTTAAGAACAGACGAGCTTGCATGACAAGAGTTATGAATGTCAAAGAGGCAAGCGAGGTGTGTAAGAATAAGCCTAAATGGCACTCTGTTGTTCGTGCCTACCCCGCAAGGGAACTGGCGTGAAGTTATGTATGTATGTATGTATATTAATTTTTACGAAAATTGCGCAAATGGAGGAGTATGTAATTTCGCACACTTATCCCTACTTAATATTATAAATGCGAAAGTAACTCTGTCTGTCTGTCTGTTCCGTTTTCAAGTAAAAACTACTGGACCGATTTGGCTGAAACTCAGTATATATATATATATATATATATATATATATATATGTAAATATATATATATATATATATATACATATATATATATATTTACATATATATATATATATATATATATATATTCGATGCCGAGAATGAACATAGGATACTTTTTATCCGGGAAAATGGGATAGTTTCCGGGATAAAGGTATATTTGTCTCTCTGTTTGTTATCCTTTTATGGAAAGACTATTGGACCGATTTGGCTGATACTCGGTACATATGTAATTTGAGTACCGAGGGTGGCCAAGGGATACTTTTCATCCCGGATACTGGGATAGATTTATGTAAAGTTTATCCCGGAAACTAGGATAGGTTTTTTATTTGTGGTTTGCCATTTTCGTCTTTTTGTTTATTTTGGTCGTTTTGGTAGTTTTGTTTGGCAGTTTTGGTAGTTTTGCTATTTTCGGTAGTTTATGCTGGTAGTTTCCGTTGTTTTGGTAGTTTTGATAGTTGCGGTAGTTATGGTAGTTTTGTTAGTTGTGGTGGTTTTGCTAGTTGTGGTAGTTTTGATTGGTAGAATTGGTAATTGTGGTAGTTTTGGTAGTTTCGGTTGTTTTGGTAGTTGTGGTAGTTTTGGCAGTTGTGGTAGTTTTGTTAGCTGTAGTAGTTTTGGTAGTTTTGTTTTGTAGATTTGGTAGTTTCGGTAGATTTGGTAGTTGTGGTAGTTTTGGTAGTTTTGGTTTGTAGATTTGGTAGTTATGGTAGTTTTGGTTGGTAGATTCGGTTATTTTGGTAGTTGTGGTAGTTTTGGTAGTAGTTGTAGTATTGGTAGTTGTGGTAGTTTTGGTTTGTAGATTTGGTAGTTATGGTAGTTTTGGTTGGTAGATTTGGTAGATTCGGTTATTTTGGTAGTTATGGTAGTTTTGATAGTTTTGTTAGTTGTGGTAGATTTGGTAATTGTGGTAGTTTAGGTAGTTGTGGTAGTTTTGGTTGGTGGATTTGGTAGTTTTTGTTGGTAGATTTGGTAGTTTCAGCAGTTTTAGTACGTTTGGTAGTTTTGGCCGCTTGTGTATTTTACACAATATTTAGTTATATAGATAAAACTAGAACGGGTAGGTAGAAGGATATTAAAGTTTGTATGGGGGACCAATCATTTATCAAGTTTATACATATAAAAATTCATAATCTTTAAAAAAATGCGCCTTTCACTCGATCTGTCTGTCTAAATACCGAAAATGGACATAGATACTATTCATCCCGGTAGATGGGATAGTTTGCGATATAAAATGAAGTAAATCTTCCGAGGGCAAATAGCACCAACATAAAAATACAATACAATAATATATCATGTATTAACGCCTGCTCTTAAAACAAGAGGTACGCACTAAAGTTTGACGCGCGGCGGAGCCAAGGGGTAAACTCTAGTACTTTATATAGAGAAGGAGTGCAGAATGCTAATATTTTTTTCTTATTATGCGTTCGATTGAAAGTTTGACATTCTGAAAAATGCGCTAGCTCGTTGTAGATTTTGATTTTGAAGAGAGTGAAATGCAGTATCGTATAGACGGTGGCGCCACTCGTGGACGTGTTGAATTGCCGATCTGATTGACACTCACGAATTTACAGTGACGTTTTAGACGGGCGTTTCCGAATCGCGGCAATTTAAATACAAGCGTTTAATAGCTGTTGGAATTGTTGTATTTTCCGAGGTATATATATATTAAATTATTGCACACACGATGTTAGTCTCAGATATTTATTGCAGTTCTTTTTGCGATACATTGACATGTGACAGATTACACATATTTTGAGTTCCGAATGCAACCAGGATTCATAATACAACCTCCAATAATAGCAAACCCTACATTATGCAAAGAACATACATTAAATCAATAAAAAACACATTACACGCACCACCATGTATTTGACGCACACACGCATATATACTCCTTTGTTTATTCTTCAAGTCAAATGAACAGTGTTGCCTTGGCGACATCTGTGATTATAGACTATATAGTACATACATACATACATACATAACTTCACGCCAGTTCCCTTGCGGGGTAGGCACGAACAACAGAGTGCCATTCAGGCTTATTCTTACACACCTCACTCGCCTCTTTGACATTCATAACTCTTGTCATGCAAGCTCGTCTATTCTTAAGGCTCCTGACATCACCTTCTGCTGGTACACGATCGATTTGATCATGGAAGGTGTGTCGTGGCCTTCCACGACTTCTACACCTTCACCCCGACACTCTCTTTCAGACCAACTCTCTTTCTTACTTCGGTATTAGGAACGCGGTCCGCGAGCGTCACTATATAGTCTTTGACATTAATTACTATGGTCGAATTTGGACCAGGGGCGACCACATTAAATATGAAAAAATAATACAGGGAGTTGATACAGACAAACAGTTTAAAAAAATGTAACATTTCGATTTTTTGTCTGTTTGCGTATATAACTTACAAAGTTCCGAGCACAGAGTGAGTTAGAAAAACTAACCAATGAGTGAGTGTCGAAGTGCACTTAGTCGAATCGAACAAGTATCTTAGTAAGAGTGAGTTAGTAAACAAATGAGTGAGTCACCGAGTGAGTTAGTAAAACAAATGAGTGAGTCACCGAGTGAGTTAGTAAAACAAATGAGTGAGTCACCGAGTGAGTTAGTAAACAAATGAGTGAGTCACCGAGTGAGTTAGTAAAACAAATGAGTGAGTCACCGAGTGAGTTAGTAAACAAATGAGTGAGTCACTGAGTGAGTTAGTAAACAAATGAGTGAGTCACTGAGTGAGTTAGTAAAACAAATGAGTGAGTCACCGAGTGAGTTAGTAAACCAATGAGTGAGTCACCGAGTGAGTTAGTAAAACAAATGAGTGAGTCACCGAGTGAGTTAGTAAACAAATGAGTGAGTCACTGAGTGAGTTAGTAAACAAATGAGTGAGTTAGTAAACAAATGAGTGAGTTACTGAGTGAGTTAGTAAACAAATGAGTGAGTCACCGAGTGAGTTAGTAAACAAATGAGTGAGTCACTGAGTGAGTTAGTAAACAAATGAGTGAGTCACTGAGTGAGTTAGTAAACAAATGAGTGAGTCACTGAGTGAGTTAGTAAACAAATGAGTGAGTCACCGAGTGAGTTAGTAAACAAATGAGTGAGTCACTGAGTGAGTTAGTAAACAAATGAGTGAGTCACCGAGTGAGTTAGTAAACAAATGAGTGAGTCACTGAGTGAGTTAGTAAAACAAATGAGTGAGTGTCGAAGTGCACTTACCCGAATCCAAGAGATATCGCATGTCGTGGTGCAGCGAGTCGACGTTGAAGCCCAGTAAGGGGGCGAGCCGCAAGATGGCGCTCGCCTCGCGGCGGGAGGGCGCGCAGCGGCACATCGACCCGCTGCGGCACGCTGAACGGCAAACACACAACAACCACTTGTACTTAAAGGGGCCTTCTTTAAAGCACTTTCACACACAAGGGAGTGGGGGGAGGTCTGGTTTTTTTTGACGTGAAATCTACATGGGTTCCAGGTTATGGGTATGGCCTGAAACTATTTAAAGATTATAAAAGATACTAAGGGCCGCTTGCATAACGTTCCTTAAATTTATTTAAGAAACACTAAACGTATTTAACACCCTTAAATGTGTCAAATAATAGCCTTAAATAGGTGTCACTGACAGCCCCCTGTGCAGAGCATGCTTGGAGGCAGAAGAAACAGCCGCCCATGTCCTGCTTGAATGTGGAGAGGTGGCCCAATACAGGGCGAAGTGTCCGGACGCCCCAGGTAGCCTCCGAGAAGTCTTCAGTAACGTCAAGAAGCTGGTGGACTTCCTGGAGGAGCTGGGCTGGACGGAGTGAACCCTCATCCACCCTCGCACGCAAAATAGGCGCTTTGTCGTCGTGAAGAAGAAGAACACCCTTAAATACGATCAGCGTCTTGCACAACGCAAAATTTACCGGTAAATATGTTTAAAGAACTGTCAAAGTCAATCATCCAAAAATGGGTATTCAACTGCCTTAAACGCGTTTAAGGACAAAATAATGTTGAGTAACCTCTTTTCCTAAGTTAACATTTACTATTCTTTATAAAATGTCACTTATTAAAAAGTCAATTACAGATTGTCACTCGTATATTATTTGCTTTAATTACTTATCTCAATGCTAAATACCCATAAAATCATAAAGACAAAACAACACAGCAAAAAATCATTCTTCGGGTTGCCGCCAAAAATTCCGAAGTAAACCTAACCGAACGAACGAAATTTCAAATGTCAAGTTGACATTGGCCAACAAAAATCCCTTTTCACGCAAGAAATACACATACATACATACATAACTTCACGCCAGTTCCCTTGCGGGGTAGGCACGAACAACAGAGCGCCATCTAGGCTTATTCTTACACAGCTCACTTGCTTCTTTGACATTCATAACTCTTGTCATGCACGCTCGTCTGTTCTTAAGGCTCCTAACATCACCTTCTGCTAGTACACGATCAATTTGATCATGGAAAGTGTGTGGTGGCCTTCCACGACTTCTGCATCCATCCACTTTTGCATTGTATATCTGTTTATTCATTCTTTCATCATGCATTATTTCCACATGCCCGAACCACCGGAGCATTCCTTTCCTTACCTTCACCCCGACACTCTCTTTCAGACCAACTCTCTTTCTTACTTCGGTATTACGAACGCGGTCCGCGAGCGTCACTCCGCAGATTTTGCGCAGTGCTCGCATCTCGACCGCGTTTACTCTACTTTCATGCTCTTTCTTCCATACCCAACTCTCGCTTCCATACGTGAGCGTAGGTACCAGCACCGCGTTGTGTACGGCGAACTGGGCCTTCTGGCTGAGGTTCTTAGCGCCTAGAAGTTTACCTAACGCTCCATTCACACTATTCCCCAAATTCACTCTTCTTTCTATATCAGCGGTGTACTTTCCATCCCTGCTAAAAGCACATCCAAGATATACAAACTCATTCACTTGCTCCAGCATAACATCATCGACCATTATCCTTGCATTCGTTCTGGTTTCTTCTCTTTCAAACACCATAACCTTTGTTTTCTTCGCATTCAAATGTAAGCCTCTCGCCTGACAGTCATCTTTCATCATCATCATCATCAAGAAATAACTAACATTAAAGCTAAATTTCGTGTGTTTGTTCGAAAATATCGATCGCCGCGTGAAACGGAACACATCTGGCTGTTTTACCGACGGCATAAACACCTTTAACTAAATAACATGGGGGACCGCCTTATGCAAGACATCTTAAGTACGTTTTGTGTAAAACGTATTTAGGCAGTTTAATATGATTAACTAGATTTGATTCAAAGACGATCGTTGTGCAAGCGGACCTAAGTTTATACTACCATAAGCCCATGAAAAAAAAAATTATATGTTCCAACATTATTTACATAGGAGAATTTTTTTTTTTTTTTTTTTAAGGGGGCATCTTGCAATCTGTCAGCCAGACTATGAGCAGATGTGTTGTGTGCTGTTTTGCATTTGGTGCAAGATCCCCATCAGGACCTTTCCACGATTCAGCGGCGACGTGTTAGATTGGCCGCCTCTTGAGTCTCCTTAAGGACACCGGGATTGTGAGCTGTACCGCCAGTTGGTTGGGATGGTTAAAAAGTCTTGTCCTGTATTTGGAACACCAGGTCTTTATTATACATTATTATTATTATTATACATAGGAGAAAATAAAATAAAAAACCTAATAGACATTGGGACTTCATCTCACAATAAATAGCAACAAACAAACGGATAGTAAGGTACAAATATCAGATTTCAAAACATTCGTTCTTACAGTTTGAGTTTTCAACATTGATGATGTCCAAATCGCCATCGTTGTTAGCATTTCGCTCCCACTCTGAAAAAAAAAAACAAATATGTATAATAAAGTGGGCTAGCAAGGAACTCGCAATCATTGGTAAACATAAATAAAACAGGCGTCCGCGTGTAACTGAAATGTCACTGTCAAGAGTGACATGTTTTCAATGTCACTTTAGCGAGGCGCCGTGTCTATGGTAGCGCGGCGGCCATCTTAAAAAATAAGCATTTCTTTTTCTTAGCAGTTATCGTCTAATCACTGTCCATCAGCTTAATCAAAGTAAATTATAATGTTATTAAGGTTGATTTCAAGAGTGATAATTATTAATTAAGCAATAGAAACATTATTTCGTTGAATTAAAAGAGTAAAATTATTTCAGTTCAGAAAAAGATCCTTCTATACTATAATAAATTTTGATGAAGGTCTCCCTGAGCTTTTACACCTTAACCTGCTTCAGTTATAGTGAACTAGCTTTCGCATGCGGCTTCGCTCGCGCTAAGAAAGGATATATGATGTAGACATGTTACAATTCTTACAATTGTCCAACTTAATTTTTACTTCCATATACCCGACGATAGATACCCATCTAACGGAGTTGAAACTAAGCATGACGAAGTGTGACATTGTGTGACAAGGGATGTCCTAAATTTTGTAACGTAAGAAAGAGAGTTGCTCTGAAAGAGAGTGTCGGGGTGAAGGTAAGGAAAGGAATGCTCCGGTGGTTCGGGCATGTGGAAAGAATGACTAAACAGATGTACAATGCAAAAGTGGATGGATGCAGGAAACACCTTCCATGATCAAATTGATCGTGTACTAGCAGAAGGTGATGTCAGGAGCCTTAAGAACAGACGAGCGTGCATGACGAGAGCTATGAATGTCAAAGAAGCAAGTGAGGTGTGTAAGAATAAGTCGGAATGGCACTCTGTTATTCGTGCCTACCCCGCAAGGGAACTGGCGTGAAGTTATGTATGTATGTATGTACATTTCAAAATCCAATTTATAATTATTTTAGCTAATTTCGCAATTACTGTATTAATTTA
This sequence comes from Dendrolimus kikuchii, assembly GCA_019925095.2. Lineage (NCBI taxonomy): Eukaryota > Metazoa > Arthropoda > Insecta > Lepidoptera > Lasiocampidae > Dendrolimus > Dendrolimus kikuchii. Next base: position 39,327,653 of record CM034387.1, read on the forward strand.
ACAATTGCCTGATGTAAACGAGCAAAATATATGATGTCACACCGGAGTGTGTCACGAATGTGACCAGTTGTGACAGGGACAGGGGAGGGGTTAAAAACTCATGAAATTCGTGTGACGTAATTTGTGCACGGCCCCTTAGGATTAGTGCGTTTTTATCTTCTATCTTAATATATATAAATTACGTGTCACGTTGTTTGTCCGCGATGGCCTCCTAAACTACTTGACCGATTTTAATTAAATTTGCACACCGTGTGCAGTTTGATCCGACTTGAAAGATAGAATAGCTTACGTTTGGACCCGGCTGGTGGCGCTGCAATCGGGTTCTAAATTTTATTTCTTCAGGGCAGAACAACGTCTGCCGGGACAGCTAGTCTTAATATATATAAATTACGTGTCACGTTGTTCGTCCGCGATGGCCTCCTAAGCTACTTGACCGATTTTAATCAAATTTGCACACCGTGTGCAGATTGATTCGACTTGAAAGATAGGATAGCTTACATTTGGACCCGGCAGGTGGCGCTGCAATCGGGTTCTAAATTTTATTTTTTCAAAGCAGAACAACGTCTGCCGGGACAGCTAGTCTTAATATATATAAATTACGTGTCACGTTGTTTGTCCGCGATGGCCTCCTAAGCTACTTGATCGATTTTAATCAAATTTGCACACCGTGTGCAGTTTGATCCGACTTGAAAGATAGGATAGCTTCCATTTGGACCCGGCTGGTGGCGCTGCAATCGAGTTCTAAATTTTATTTCTTCAGGGCAGAACAACGTCTGCCGGGACAGCTAGTCTTATCTTAATATATATATAAATTACGTGTCACGTTGTTTGTCCGCGATGGCCTCCTAAGCTACTTGACCGATTTTAATCAAATTTGCACACCGTGTGCAGTTTGATCCGACTTGAAAGATAGGATAGCTTCCATTTGGACCCGGCTGGTGGCGCTGCAATCGGGTTCTAAATTTTATTTCTTCAGGGCAGAACAACGTCTGCCGGGACAGCTAGTCTTAATATATATAAATTACGTGTCACGTTGTTTGTCCGCGATGGCCTCCTAAACTACTTGACCGATTTTAATCAAATTTGCACACCGTGTGCAGTTTGATCCGACTTGAAAGATAGGATAGCTTCCATTTGGACCCGGCTGGTGGCGCTGCAATCGGGTTCTAAATTTTATTTCTTCAGGGCAGAACAACGTCTGCCGGGACAGCTAGTCTTAATATATATCAATTACGTGTCACGTTGTTTGTCCGCGATGGCCTCCTAAGCTACTTGACCGATTTTAATCAAATTTGCACACCGTGTGCAGTTTGATCCGACTTGAAAGATAGGATAGCTTCCATTTGGACCCGGCTGGTGGCGCTGCAATCGGGTTCTAAATTTTATTTCTTCAGGGCAGAACAACGTCTGCCGGGACAGCTAGTAATATTATAAAATTGCAGTTTTCCGTTTTTCACATTTTTTCTGTTCGTTTGAGGTTCACGTAGAAACTACTGGGCCGAGATCGATGCGGCTTTGCGCTGACCGATAGCAGATTCCCGTACATAAAATCTGCGGGATACCGGACATATTCCGGGAATCGTGCGGGATTCTTCCCGAAGGCGGTATAAAGTAGTCGGGGTGCATGAAAATTGGCTTATCCAAATGCGATTCGCCACCAGTCTGACGTGAACGAAGTCATGGGTGAATTCTAGGCATTTATATATTAATGAGAAATAAGCTTAAAAACTTGCTTGACGTATCTTGCGAAATGCCTGTATTTTTATCTTGTTATATATATAATATTCTAAGAATGTAGTGTCTGTACATTGAAGCTATTAAAAAAAAAACTACTGCAATAGATTATGATATAAACGATGGAGAACACAAAGCAATTTTTTTTTTAGTATTGTCGGCGCACGATTAGCCTGGAGAAGTACACACTGGTCCAGCCGGATTGAAATGATTACCTCGCGCCGGTGTGTACGCGCAATATTAACATTAGTCTATGAGAAACACTCGTAGTCTACGGCCAACCGCCAATATTCGAATATCAAGACGAAATATTGTACGCGCAACAACTATTTTATTTAAATTATTGTAAAAATCGCAAATTATTGAAAATATATGCATTTCAAGCCAAAGGGTGCTTCATTGAAGATTTCCTACGCTTCAAGTATTCATGTCTGTATGTTTGTTTGTTCAGTATTCACATAGGAACTACTGGGCCGCGATGCGGTTTTCGCTAATCGACAGCAAATTCTCATACTTAAAATCTAAAAGTATCTCTTGTTTAAAAAGCAAGTGGTACAGGTTACATTGTATTAAGTTTGTATGTATTTGCCCCCGAAAGATTTAATTCATTTTATATCCTAAACTATACCACCCCCGTCTATATGAAACTACATAAATGACAAAACTTGACAAAAATAGACAACATGGTCCAAGTGGACCAAGTGGACCCAGTGGACCCAGTGGACGAAATGGACAAAATCACAAAACCTGTCCTAGTTTCCGGGATAAACTTTACATAAATCCATCCCAAAATGTATCCCATTATCCGGGATAAAAAGTATCCCTTGGCCACTCTCGGTATTCAAATTATATATGTACCGAGTCTCAGCCAAATCGGTCCAATAGTCTTTCCATAAAAGGATGACAAACAAAAAGAGAAATATATTTTTATCCCGGAAGCTATCCCATGTTTCGGGATAAAAAGTATCCTATGTTCATTCTCGGCATCGAATATATATATATATATATATATACTGAGTTTCAGCCAAATCGGTCCAGTAGTTTTTCCGTGAAAACGGAACAGACAGACAGACAGACAGAGTTACTTTCGCATTTATAATATTAAATAGGGATGATGTAAAACGCAAATCAACTACTGCTGCTATCGGGTTATAATACTAAAGAGTATTGTTAATCGTCCATACCATCCGTACGCAGAGGGTTAGCCGATAGCCTCATGATGTTACGCGTCTATGGTCAGTAGGGTTGACAAAAAAGGTTACAAAAAAGGTTGCCAGGTGGTAGGGCATTTGCCCGACTGGATGGCTACCACCCCTGCTCTAAAGCATGTCGCCATAAGAACCTTGACTTGTGTTCCGGCATTAGTGACCAGGTTCCACTTTCCCTTAAGAGAGCAGCAGCGCATTTGTAGCAACTTTGGTGTTGCAAATGTCCATAGGCGATGGTAACCGCTTTCCATCAAGTGGGCCGTCTGCCTGTCTGCTGATCTCCTGCAATTTAAAAAAAAAAAAAATAGTTGTTGCAATTTTTTTTTTTTTTATTGTACATACTTTACATAAGTGTGTACAATAATAGTATTTAGTCATCGGCAAACCTTCTGCGCGCGGCTTATGTATGTAGTCGACGTCTCCTTGTCGCTACGCCATCTACAGAAAAACGGCGGTAGCTATTAAAGACTAATGGTCGTTAATTTATTGTCAAAGTCTATAGTTCTGTAATCACAGATTTTTACGTGAAAACGGAACAGACAGACAGAGAGACAGAGTTACTTTCGCATTTATAATATTAATAGGGATGGTCAAATAAAAAAAAATGCGAGTCGCAATGTGATTTTTTTTTTCACCGATCGATAGCAATTTTCATTTATGTAATAAAATGTGCGACATTTTTTATCCCGGCAATCCCGCGGGAATTTCACTGGGAATTATTGAAAATGGTCAAATTAAAAAAATGCGAGTCCCAATGTGATTTTTTTTTTCACCGGTCGATAGCAATTTTCATGTATGTAATAAAATGTGCGACATTTTTTATCCCGGGTATCCCGCGGGAGTTTCACTGGGAATTATTTAAAATGGTCAAATTAAAAAAATGCGAGTCCCAATGTGATTTTTTTTTTTCACCGATCGATAGCAATTCTTTCATTTATGTAATAAAATGTGCGGCTATATCCTAGTAAGTGATATGGGTGTGGCGTATGGACTCACTGTTGCACGCGTTGCATCCGTTGCGCGCGCTCGCGGCGGACGCGCCCGCGTACAGCGCGCACACGCACGCCTCCACCTCCTCGTAGGCCAGCGTGGAGCACACGCCGTCCAGCGGCACGCGGCAGCACGACCTGCGAACACCGACGCCCGTCTACACTATCGCTTGCTGGGAGACACTTGGGGCTCGATGCGTTGGTGGCAAGTGGTGAGGAGTCCAGCAGACAGGCAGACGGCCCACTCGATGGAGAGCGGTTACCATCGCCTATGGACATTTGCAACACCAAAGGTGCTACAAATGCGCCGCTGCTGCTCTCTTAAGGGAGACTGGAACCTGGTCGCTGATGCCGGAACACAACTCGAGGTTGTTATGGCGACATACTTTAGAGCAGGGGTGGTAGCCATCCAGTCGGGCGAATGCCCTACCACCTGGCTGAGGGTTGTTTGGTCGCCTCTTATGACAGGCCACCCCAACGCAGGAAATTGTATTCTTTCTCCGTTCCAAACATATATATATATATATAGATAACTTAAAGTAATCTAAGTTAGCCTATTTAATATTGAAATTAGTTTAACTTGAGAAAAGCTTAGGTTATTACTTAAATTTCATGTATATTAATATGATAATGTAAGGAAAGGTTATTTATTAATAAAATCTTGTATTGATTATAAAATATGATAAAAGAGTGTTGGGGTGAAGGTAAGGAAAGGAATGCTCCAGTGGGGGGGTTCGGGCATGTGGAAAGAATGACTAAACAGATATACAATGCAAAAGTGGACGGATGCAGAAGTCGTGGAAAGCCACGACACACCTTCCATGATCAAATTGATTGTGTACTAGCGGAAGGTGATGTCAGGAGCCTTAAGAACAGACGAGCTTGCATGACAAGAGTTATGAATGTCAAAGAGGCAAGTGAGGTGTGTAAGAATAAGCCTGAATGGCGCTCTGTTGTTCGTGTCTACCCCGCAAGGGAACTGGCGTGAAGTTATGTATGTATGTATGATTATAAAATATATTTTATTCTTAGTTACAATTCTTGAATATGTACATTAGAAGGAATACGGCTAGCGCTGTGGAATAGGGTGAGAGATGAGCCTGCCTACCACTGACGTATGCGTGTGAGAAAGGGAAGCCAGACAGACTGACGCCGTAACGCGTTGCGTAACGAAGCGGTTTACCCTTCCATAAGAAGTTATCACTTCTGGGTTAGGGTGAGAGAGGAGGAGCCTGCCTGCCCCTGCCATATGCATGAGAGAAAGGGAAGCCAGACAGACTGACGCCGTAACGCGTTGCGTAACGAAGCGGTTTACCCTCCCATAAAAATTATCACTTCAAAAATATGATAGCTCTCGATTCGGTATAGAGTAAATATTTTGTACAGAAGCAAGCATTTTACTGAAGCCAGTATTTCTATTTTTTACAAGACAACATGATTTAAAAATAATAATAAAACAACACGGCACTAACGGTGGGTATCGGTTGAGCAGGTCGCGGAAGTACGTGCTGCGCGCCGCAAGCACCGCGCGGTGCGCCGCAATGCTCCAGCCGGCGCCCACCAGCTCCACGTCGCACCACCACCTGCGAACACGGCCGCGTCATACATCAAGCACCTTGTCAGAGTCCTGTCATCACTCGCACTTGTCAGAGTCTCTGACACGTCCGGGCACTGAGTACCGACCTCATTTCCCAAAATGAGTACACTTTTTCACACTTCCTATTCTACGTACACCGCTTCGCAACGTGTTATTGCTGTTAAGGAGATGAAGCGGCAACAAACTCCCCAGCAACACGTCTAGCTAAATATTGAATAAGCCAAACTTTTTTTTTAATATTACTTTTCGATGAGTTGATGGAGTTGTAGCAACAGTGCATACTCAGTAAGACAAAGACGCAATAAAAAAAAATTTAAAAATATTAAACGACATGACATACTAAAATTGTATACTTTTTTTTTATATTATTAACATATCTACGGACTCGAGTTCCATACCTTTTTTTACTACTTAATTTCTATGAAAAATTTTAGAGTCCATACACGCTTATTGTTTATTTTTGTTAGTGTGTGACATTAATTTAGTGATTTATATGTTATGGTGTACCTTAAAATTAATTTATTATATTAATTTATCCTATTTTTAATACTAAACTTATACTAATGTAGAGTGTATCTGTTACATGCTGGTGTTGTGAGGAAGTGCATGTGCAGTGTCGGCCTTATATCTATACTTATATATAGTCGTATCTAGTGCCATGCGTGTTGGTTATTAATTTTTAGGCTTTTTGTGTGTCTTGGTTTGTTTGTGAAATGTGCGTGTAATGCAATGCGATGGTAGTGCGCGTTGGTTTGAGTATGTATATAAGTTTTAAATTGTATACTGCAATTGTTAACGCACATCACTAGCCATCACATCAATTAATTGACACAGACATCACTAGAAACCATACAACTAATGTGGCACATCACTATTGTCTGCCATTTTATCAGCGTCGCGGGCGCATATAACACATAGTGAAAACAGTAATGAAAAATTAAGGTAAAGACAATCCCCAACAGCAATCATATCTCCATAAATTCTTTACACGCTTAGCAAGATAAAAATGTATACAAAATACAGTATAAGAGCCTGAGATAAGTAGGTAAGTTATTTAAAAAAAAAAAACAATTCATTTAGACAACTTTATTCGAAGACAGTTCTTACAAGACTAATCGAACAACGGAACACAAACCAAAGTTGGTTGTCATACATTGGGCAAACCAAGAGGAGCATAAAAACACGAGTAAAAGAACACATTGCTGACATAAAACACACAAAGTCTACGAAGTCTGCGATCAGTGAACACACGCTGCTGGATAAACCCAACCACTACATCAGATTCGATAACCCACAAATCCTCGCGAAAGAGGCTATTGAAATAAAAAAAACACCCAAATTTCAATAGAGAAGATGGTTGGCAAGTACCACCTGTTTGGAATCCAGTCATCAAAGCTATTAAGACCCAAACCCAGCAAAAACCAGCTGCCAGACCTCAAGACACTGTGAGCTCTTTCTGCGTGCAACGGAACACAAACCAACTTGACTGATAATTACTTTTATTTCTCCTTCCACCCATTTTAATATTATATAAAATTATTAGAGCTAGGCATGTTTGCTGAAGAGTTTCTTGCGCCGCTTCTTCTCTTCAAGCCATAACATGTTGCGAAACGGTAGTAAATTAGATTAGGCTCCCATAGAGTAAATAATAACCATAAACAAAATTAAAATTAACAAGTCGGCGGTAGGCTAAATAAAACTTTAACAATACTCGTTGACACTTGACATCTTTGTATTCCGTGATCACGGCCACTGAAAAGTGGCCGAAACGTCGGAAAAACCAAAATCAAATAAAATTACCGCGCTTAAAACCGTTAAAACGTAGTTTTATTAAGACTAATTGAATTACAATTAAATTATATTAACTCTAAAAACTTAAATTAGCACTAATTCTTATGAAGCGATGACTGGCCGCTGCGTGGTCAGCAGGTTTGTAGGCGAGTGCATGTCCAGCGATTGCCTAACTCCTGGAGCAAGCTGCTTTGTAAATGAAGTTTTGTTATTCAAGTATTCTTCAATAGTGTAGTATCCCTCTTTTAGCAAGCTTTATAGTAATAAACCCAGCTTTCTGGAAGACTTGCGTGGGGCCATGGGAAGGCCAACACGTAGAGGCCCCTTGATAAATTTAATGTAAATGTGGCGTGACAGTGATCGGTGATTGTCCCTATCTACACCATAGAGTAATGCACCCAAGGACAAGCCCCGGCCAGTGTAGAACTAGGGAAGATTTATATTAGACCGGTCCGTGTCCGGGCCGGGGCGGGGCCGGAGCGGAGCCACTCCGTGCTGCACGTTTATATTACACCGGGTGCTAAACGGGCGATACAAAACGTATGTAACGTTTCAAATTCGTGCCCCGTCCGGGCCATGTACACGGCACGCCCCGGACACGGCCCGGTCTAATATAAATCTTCCCCTATTGTGGGAGATGAGCACAAAAAATACCCGACTATTGGGGTGAACTGCTAGTGGTACTAGGGGTCTGGGTATATGCGAACTGTTGGAATCTCCAACAAACAGTATTTATTTGTTTGGTGTGGCATAGTACTGGCCACCAAATATACTAAACGTTTGAATTTAGAACGTAGATATTCTTTTGTTTTTTTTTATCTGTACATTTTTCCCTCGCTCGCTATTAAAATCATCATATATTACGCACGTGCAGTTTTCATTTATAATTAAATTATTTACAGTCCACAACAAATTCATATTTAAAGAAGTGTTTAACAGGAGCTATGGCGTCTGCCAGTCGCATGTTCGGAGAACATGGAAAAATGGGCAGACGGTGATTCGCCACTCCATGGCATGGGCCCAAAAAAAATGCCTTAGAAGGCAGGGGCAACATGAGTGTGAGTGGCTAAGGGGTGTAGAGAGGTGGGCTGCAGGTTCACCGAAGCTACTTCTGACGTGATGCCATTTATCACTTCCACCCCTGGAGCTTGAGTCTTAGCTCTAGCGATCTCCACTCCGTGCCGGCTGGCTAAGGCAAGCACGGAGGTGGGGGGGCCTTGCCTTGGCCCCCGGAGTCAGGTACGAGGTGTCGCTACTCACCTAAGGCTTCGCCACAAAGCCCCCCTGCGGGTTTATTGTTATTAATTATTGTCAAGTGTCGCATTTTTAAATATAAATATTTCCTTTGTTTCTTTCAAGTTACCAACCCACGGCCAGGTGGTAGGGCATTTGCCCATCTGGATGGCTACCACCCGTGGTCTCGCCATAACCACCCTGAGCTGTGCTCTGGTCTCAATGGTCAAAATTCAGTTCCCTGCTCAAAGCTGACAACACATTGATATTACAAATGTCTACAGGTGATGATAACTACTTTTCATCAGGTGGGATGTAAGCCTGTTCGGTTTACTCCAGCAAAACAAAAAAAAAGGAAAAAATGACACAGGCAGCTCCAGCTGTTTCACAAAGGTAAAGGTCATGAGGCACCCCACCTGTCCCTGTAGGCCTGGGCGAGGTCAACGGCGAGCACGTTGGCTGGTTCCCGGGCGAGGTCAGCCTGAGTGGCGAGGTCTCGAAGCGCAGCGCCGGCCTCCAACTCCTCGCACAGCAGGAACACTTCTGCCAGCCGCCAAGAGCTCACCACAGACCTGATGAAGCGGGCGTGCTCACAACCTGGGGACATACAAATTAAGGGAGTTCATAAAAACATTGTTATGAATGTGAAATCATCCCAATAGTGTAAACAAGTTTTATTTTTATTTTATTTATTTTATTTTTGTAGTTGGTAGTGACATGCACGGGTAATATGATCAAGCTGGCAGTGAAGCGATCAGGTGACGAGAATAAGCTCGCAGCGACGTGCTCGGGTAATATAATCAAGCTGGCAGTGACACGATCAGGTGACGCGATTAAGCTGGCAGCGACGCGCTCGGGTGATATCATCAAGCTAGCAACGACGCGATCAGGTGACGAGATCAAACTGGCAAAACACATTTAAAAAAGACCACAAATGTATATACATAATAATGATAAGTAAATAAAATTACTTTGGAGCTGGTAGTAGATATATGACTTTTATGAAGTTATCCGCAAGATTCTATTTTGGAATAGATACATTCAATTTCTGGCAGTGACACGCTCAGGTGACATGATGCATGCAATACCTCATCTCATTTAGTTGACCTCCTTCGCAAAACATATGAATGAGACAGATTAATTCACGATATATTCCTGTACCTCGCTTCCTCGCACTCACTATTATATCATAAAACTTATGTTATTTCAGAAGTTAGAGTTCAAAATTGTAATGACCATAAATTACAAAAAAAAAAGATATTGACTTCAGAAGTAACTAAAAAGCAAAAAACAAATATTTTGAAACATAAATGTTACTATATTTTGCAATATTTTGTCGTTGCGTACCTCTGTCAGGCCGCTGGTCGCGCGGCCTCCTCGCCGCGGCGGCGATGCGCCGGCGCAGAGTGCCCAGCCCGGCGCCGCCGGCCTTCTTCTTCCTCTCCCTGTACATACATAAATATTGTTACGAGTTGCAGGACTCGAATTAAAATGCCGTTGGAATTATTAGAGTTTATTATAACTATACAATCACGTATAACACAGGTACAAATATAACAACACGCGCAAAGTCCGTCACTAAATAGATTACCGAATGTACACACGTCTGGCAACGCTTGTGGTTATCGCTCGACTGTCGATCTCTCCATTGGACCATTGCTTTATACTGCACAGATACAATATGTCTGCCCGAACGCGTGTACCGAATTTCTTAAAATCAGTCCGACACACCTGGCCAATGACTGCCATAAAAGATTACAATACACAATGGGCTGTTTTCTTGTGATTAGAATAGATAGAATTTTGAACACAAAGTAAACAAAAGAAGTCCAAATGCCGAAAGGTAATAAAGTGTGTGTTTTACAGTATGCAGGTGTGAATCCACTTTTATCAGTGTGTAGGTCGTAACAGTATCATCAGACAGAAGAGGCTTATATATCAAACAGATGTACTAATTGTAATATTTTTAATACAAGATATTTTAGTCTTCAGTCAAGTGCAGTCTTTGTCTATCATCAAGCCTGTTTCTCATACAAGTAGGCAGGGACAACTACTGTCCATTTGCTACAATTTCACATCACATTCTTAAAACTATTTTATCCATGCAGGAACAGAGAAAGAATACAATTTCCTGCGTTGGGAAAATAACCTGCAGCCAGGTGGTAGGGCATTTGCCCGACTGGATGGCTACCACCCCTGGTCTAGAGTTTGCCGTCATAATAACCTTGTGTTGTGTTCCGGCATTAGTGACCAGGGTCCAGTCTCCCCTAAGAGAGCAGCAGCGCATTTGTAGCACCTTTGGTGTTGCAAATGTCTATAGGCGATGGTAACCGCTTTCCATCAAGTGGGCCGTCTGCCTGTCTGCTGATCTCCAGCAATAAAAAAATAATAAAATAACTATTTTTGCCAAATTTTGTATGGTGATGGTTGTTACCTTATGACATCCGCCATGGTGGGGGGCGCGGCCGGCACGCCGGCACCGTCGCACGCCTCGCCCTCCTGAAACCACCACCATTGAACCATAATTATAATTTTTTTATAGTACACCAGCATGTCTTATATTCTACTGTCTTGTTATTGTGTAAAATTACACAGGTACAAAAATAATAGTCTGTACATTAGAACAGACCAATCTACGTACATGTAGTTCAAAGTGCTGAGTCAGAATCCATTTGGCTCGTACACGCTCAAAATTTCGAATAAACTGCGAAAAACAGCTAAAAATTGCAGTTACGTATTATTATATCATCATGAAAGTGATGACAGGAGCCTTAAAAACAGACGAGGGTGCATGACAAGAGTTATGAATGTCAAAGAAGCAAGTGAGGTGTGTAAGAATAAGCCTGAATGGCGCTCTGTTGTTCGTGCCTACCCCGCAAGGGAACTGGCGTGAAGTTATGTATGTATATCATCATGATAGAAATACCTTTGATTGATCCTCCTAAATATTTGCTAAGAGAGTATTTTCGATGGACAACAAATTCAGAGTTTTTTTGAGGGTGAAAATTTTATTGGAAAAATCAGAGACAGTAAGAAAGCAGCTTTTTAAATTTTTTAAAATGTTTTATAGAACTTTCTGGGAATTAACAAGAGTAAGAATTACAAGACTCGTTTGAGACCCACTGGATGGCAACCACTCCTGGTCTAGAGTATTCCGTTATAATAACTTTGTGTTTCGGCATCAGTGGCCAGGTTCCAGTTTCTCCTTCAAGGCCAGCAGCACATTGGCAGCACCTCCAGTATTGGTAATGTCCATAGGCGACGGTAATCACTTTCCATCACAGTTGGGTAGTCAGCTTGTCTGCTGTGCTTCAGCAATAAAAAAAAACGGTTGCTTAATGAATCTCAAATTGCACTTAGCACATTCTCACTTCGACTACTTTATTTTGACAATTTACGCTAAATAAATAACTTCAGATTCAAGTAACTTACGCAATCCAGATTATACAAAATGTTCATGTCTATAACTGTAGTTTTCGCAATATTTAGCAATGTACTCGAAAATTTTGAGGATCGGTGTTGGTATAGTTCAGGGCACCTAACTTCGTCAAGTTTGTACACGCTTATCATTATGACGACGGTGGTGATGCGGACCTGTGGGTGTGAGAGCGCCGCGCCCATGTCTGGTCGGCGCGCGCACAGGCAGCACAGCAGCCGGCTCATGGGGCCATGCTCGTCGCCATCACCGCCGGCCCGCGGCGGCGCCCCGCCCCACGCGCACCCACAGCCCGCGTGGACCCACTACCATCGCAGCCGCATCTGCAACCCAAGAGGAGACTTAACAAGCCACAGCTAGGTGGTAGGGTCTTTGCCTGTCTGGATGGTTACTGTAGTAACAATATTTAATCTATAATAAAACTACGTTTTAACGGTTTTAAGCGCGGTAATTTTATTTGATTTTGGTTTTTCCGACGTTTCGGACACTTTTCAGTGGCCGTGATCACGGAAGACGAAGATGTCAAGTGTCAACGAGTATTGTTAAAGTTTTATTTAGCCTACCGCCAACTTATTAATTTTAATTATTTAATTTTAATTTTGTTTATAGTTATTATTTAATCTATGGGAGCCTAATCTAATTTACTACCACTTCGCAACATGTTATGGTTTGAAGAGAAGAAGCGGCGCAAGAAACTCTTCAGCAAACATGCCTAGCTCTAATAATTTTATATAATATTAAAATGGGTGGAAGGAAAAATAAAAGTAATTATCAGTCAAGTTGGTTTGTTATTTTATTTTTCCTTCCACCCATTTTAATATTATATCAAATTATTAGAGCTAGGCATGTTTGTTGAAGAGTTTCTTGCGCCGCTTCTTCTCTTCAAGCCATAACATGTTGCGAAGCGGTAGTAAATTAGATTAGGCTCCCATAGAGTAAATAATAACCATAAACAAAATTAAAAATAAAATTAAATAATTAAAATTCATAAGTTGGCGGTAGGCTAAATAAAACTTTAACAATACTCATTGACACTTGAAATCCTTGTCTTCCGTGATCACGGCCACTGAAAAGTGGCCGAAACGTCGGAAAAACCGAAATCAAATAAAATTACCGCGCTTAAAACCGTTAAAACGTAGTTTTATTATGTATACAAGTCGCGAAAACTTAAGAAAGTATTTAATCTGTACAATAAAACGTCACTGTCAATATTGTTTGACAGCAATGACAGGTGACTTATCACCTAACTCTACACCGCCTTCTATGAACGAACACTGAGACACATTAACAACTGTTAATACAAGATTCATGTTAAAATTATAATTAAGAGCTACTTGCTGTATAATAAGTGTTTCAACAAATAACCAAACAACAGTACTGTTAGCATCTCTGCTCTAGCTAGAATATGCCACCATAATGCAAGGCACACTATGAAAAATCATTACGGTTTGACTGTACAGTTCAAACTGCAACGATAAATCTACATGTGTGTATGAGAAGAACTGTAATGTTTGTCAGTTTTTATAAAACTGTACAGTTGAACGGAGCAGTACGAAATTTTGGATAGATACATTGGAATCGGATGAAACTGTGTCGATAATCGTAATGTGTACTAGTCGTTTTTCAGTTTAAATAAGTCTCAGTATCCACTCGTAAAAAATTATGCCAATCTTACCGAAATACCTTTAGTTCCTTCAATAAATTAACATGGGAATGAGCTTCTCTTTTCGTTAGCCATTCTTTAAACCAAATACATGTTTTCTTTTTCTCCAGTTTTTCTTCCTTTTGCTTTTTTATGGCGAATAATAAACCAACAACTGCTAACGCGTCGTCAGTCGGAGCCATAGCCCAACGAATGAATAATCATACAGTTTTCTAGTAACATGTGAGGACACTATGAAAACTGTGCAGTTTAAACTGTACCGTCTGATCGTAATGATTTTTCGTAATGTGTGTAGCAGCCATAATGCAGAAACAAATGTAGCTCCTGTGAAAATAATCTCACCTATTAAAATATTGGACAGTGATGTTTCACCAGTGATTTTTAATGGTGACACAAGAATTATTTCACTATTTTATCAATATATTTAACTAGTGATTTCTTCCACCACTGATCAAGTTTGTCATTGACTGACAAAGACCTCCTCCAAGTATTTCTATGTTTGTCTATTTCTTGGTTTTTACAACCATAATTTCCCTGCAGGAGTCTTTGTTGTGTCATCTTTTTTTTAATCTCTATTTTGTTAGTAGAAGAGAGCATGAAAGTAGAGTAAACGCGGTCGAGATATGAGCACTGTACAAATTCTGCGGAGTGACGCTCGCGGACCTCGTTCGTAATACTGAAGTAAGAAAGAGAGTTGGTCTGAAAGAGAGTGTTGGGGTGAAGGTAAGGAAAGGAATGCTCCGGTGGTTCGGGCATGTGGAAAGAATGACTAAACAGATATGAAATGCAAAAGCGGATGGATGCAGAAGTCGTGGAAGGCCACGCCACACCTTCCATGATCAAATTGATCATGAACTAGCAGAAGGTGATGTCAGGAGCCTTAAGAGCAGACGAGCGTGCATGACAAGAGTTATGAATGTCAAAGAAGCAAGCGAGGTGTGTAAGAATAAGCCTAAATGGTGCTCTATTGTTCGTGCCTACCCCGCAAGGGAACTGGCGTGAAGTTATGTATGTATGTAATATGCCTATCGATTTCTTGTTTACGAATAAAATAGAACATGCAGACATCCGTTGACTCAGAGGAGGATAAATTTGCTTAATAACAAAGCATTTTAGTTTAATTCGATGTACCGCAAGTAGAATAACCTGTGTTTCATTAGGTCTAATTATTATAGTGAATTATGTTGCAGACGTCACCGACGAGCACTTGACCTTCCCTCGTTGCAAGAAACCCACGGTTTTTCTCCGAAAAACTGAGTAGCATTTTCGTAGATATTACATACATACATACATAACTTCACGCCGGTTCCCTTGCGGGGTAGGCACGAACAACAGAGCGCCATTTAGGCCCATTCTTACACACCTCACTTGCTTCTTTGACATTCATAACTCTTGTCATGCACGCTCCTATGTAAAAGTTATTCAAAGAGATAAATGAGTGAAATTATTGGAGTAAAATTTAACCCTATTCTTTAAAATGTTGGCATTAATTTGCATTAGTTATTTATAATGCTGTGTTGAAACTGTATTGTTTCATTTCACTGTTCCAATAATCACTTGCAGCTTTAGTCAAGTCAAATGAAAGAATGTCTAATTTCTGCTTAAGTTAATATTAGAAACAGAACAGTTGTATTCTATTCTTGTTACTGGAGATAAGTGATAACCTATAATAATATCAGCCCATAAATGTCCCACTGCTGGGCTAGGGCCTCCCATTATAGGCAGGAACGGACAGTTACCCGCCAAGCTTGTACAAGGCGGCTTGGCAGGTTGGACACATCGGGTATCTCGATGTGCAGGTTGCATAACAATATTTTCCTTCACCGTTGTTAGCACGTGGTAATTGTAACAATATGCACATTAGGTCAGAAAACTGCCTAAGCGGTGCATGCGTTCCGGTCAAGATCGAACCCATGTCCTTCGAGTCTGAGATGCGTGCGCTAGTCATTATACGACTATTTAGTGATAACCTGTGATCAGTGAAATGTGCCATCACTAATTTATACCAGAATAGGGTAACTAAGGAAAAGTCATGTTTTAAACCCAGGCCGACTTATCCCACTAAACCATACTGACAGTCAAATGTTATAAATGATTCAGTCATACATTTATTCTATTTTTCATTTAAAAATTATTTATACAATACATTAACTATAAATAATGTTCGAATGGTAGTAAGATTTTGACAATTGTATTCAATAGTGACATGGGACTATGGTGACCAATTCAAAGTATAATAACTACAGTCAGAATCAAGTTACTGACTAAACAAGGACCTTGTCAACAAACTTGTTTTTGGAATAACTGCAGTTGAGATTAATAAGTTACAGGATTGTCGGTTTACATTGAAAGTGAAATGTTTTAGGGGGTTGCCACCTATGGGGTGGTCCGTGACGTCACTGCGCGCGCCGCCACCCCTATTAAAAGAGCATGACCTACTTCCAGCTTACGACACACTTACAAAATGTCAACATTCAACCAATAACGAAACAGCTATACTATTGACTAATTATTACTCTACACGACCTAAATACCCTCATAAAAACAATTTTATTATGATTTTTAACAAAAATAATACAACTTTATAGATATTCTAATGAATTATTTGATGATAGTACTAGACTAAATTAATCGATATTTAAGTAAGTTTGATATCATAAATGTAATTAAAATATCACTCACCAGCGATGTAACGCATCACATATGTATAATTAATGAGGTATTTGATTAATAATCACACAAACATTCTTGTATCAAACAAAATCCGCCATGATATTACTGTTCAAGTTGTAATTGTTTTTTCACTTCGTAAAACGTCCATCACGTTTCATATAACAATTGAACCACTTAACACTAAACTAATTTAGATAAATAACACTTATAAGTCACAATATAAGCTCGTTTTGTATAAAAAAATTGGATATTGTAAGAAATGGCACGACCCGTTATCCCCTTTCCCGTGCAAGATTTGACACTGTTGCCAATGGAAAGAAATTTAAATAAATACATGACTTTTGTTACCAACATTACGACAAAGACTTTGACCACTTGGCTTTTGGCCATATATCAATACAATAAAATTAATTTATATTTTTCTACTTTTGTGAGATTTTGAAGTGTTTTAAAGTGGAACTGTGGAAAAAGAACTGATTGTTCTCTTGAAAATGAAATTCTCATTTATTATGCGAATCTTTGTTTAATTTAGTTAATTTAGAAACTAAATAGTTTTGAATTATTAAAGTAAATGCTTGGTTAAATGTTAACTAGTAAGGCAGGCCAGGAAATCTTAGACCATACAGTTAATTCTGATTTAAGTCATGCCATTTAACGGAGTTCTTGTGAAAACTCAAACGGCCATTTGATTATAAAGTTGACATTCCTCACAAAAACACATAATTATTACTGAAAAACTATCAATACTCTACAACTATTGTTAATTTTGGAGTGATTTTATATATTTTTAGAAAATAAAACTACACAGCAAAGCGTACTCTTTCAGTTCCCGCAAAAAATTCAATGCTTGGTGAAGCATTTTTTCTCCTCATTAAAAACGAATTAAAAAGTGAGGCTGTCAACAGTTATGTCAAAGCATAAAAAGTAAAATGTCAAATAAATGTGGAGTTTTTTGGCGGGAACTGAAAGGAGACGTTGTGCTGTGCAGTTTTATTTTCTAAAAATGTGTAAAATTACTCTAAAATGAACAATAGTTGTAGGATATTGATAGTTTTTGAGTAGTAATTATGTGTTTTGTGAGAAATGTGAACTGTATAGTCAAATGTGGCCTTTTGAGTTTTCACAAGAACTCCGTTGAATGGCGTTAGTTGTAGCCTACAATACAACTGCGCGACTATTATACGAAGACTTAAACATCAGAATTGGCTGTATGGACTAGATTCCTTTGCCTGCGTTTGTGGCGAATACAACTACTACTACATAGACGATAAATAGTTTTTGTCGTGCCGCTTTTGTTTGTTCTTAAAATACCTGAATATTGTGTTTATAGAGTAATATTGTAGTTATTGTGAAAGTATTCAAAACTTTACTTTATTAGCTTACTGTTTATTACATAGAAAGTGGTTTAAGAAGGTAAGTTTAAGTCAAATTTCTTGATAATAAAACATGTGAACAGAAGGTATTACAATGAGGTCATCTTTTACTCAAAGTTTAAAGTCGTAATAAAATTTTCCGTCTCAGAATCATAACCAAAGTTTGTGTAAGTAACTGATTAGCGGATGATTAAACGACATTAAGTTACAAGTTGGACTAGACACTTCTTCTAAACAGTACCACGAATATCATTTTCAGACCGGTAAATCATGGAACAAGTACTACATCATATGGCCAAGACAGTCGAGAAACAACTAGATGATGAACTGGAAAGGTTAGTGTATATATTACTAGTGGTAAGGGGCCATGATCAAATTGATCGTGTACTAGCAGAAGGTGATGTCAGGAGCCTTAGAAAAGACGAGCGAGCATGACAAGAGTTATGAATGCCAAAGAAGCAAGTAAGGTGTGTAAGAATAAGCCTAAATGGCGCTCTGTTGTTCGTGCCTACCCTGCAAGGGAACTGGCGTGAAGTTATGTACGTATGTATGTATGGTAAGGGACCAAACACAAATTTCATGATTGTTGCTCCTCCCCTGTTCATATCACAGCTTTAGCTGGTTACATTCATGACACTTTCCGTCCCTGGTGGTTCATTACATTTTGCTAATTTGCATCAAGAAATTTATAGTCAAGGTGGCAAAGTCCGTGAGTGGGGGAACTCCATACCACTTCTTGTTATTTCTGTGTTTGAAAAAAAAACAACTGCAACAAATGAGAAAGAATACTACTTCTTGCGGCCCGGCGGCCTGTCGTAAGAGGCGAGTAAACAACCCCGAGCCAGGTGGTAGGGCATTTGCCCGACTGGATGGCTACCACCCCTGGTCTAGAGCATGCCGCCATAACAACCTTGAGTTGTGTTCCGGCATTAGTGACCAGGTTCCAGACTCACTCAAGAGACCAGCAGTGCATTTGTAGCACTTTTGGTGTTGCAAATGTCCATAGGCGATGGTAACCGCTTTCCATCCAGTGGGCCGTCTGCCTGTCTGCTGAACTCCTGCAATAAAAAAAAATTAAAAAAAATTCTATGTTTAGATTCTGTAGTTCTGTAGTGCATCAGTATCAGTTATGTCGTTTTGATTAAACGATATATAATTTGCCAAGAATGGCAATTCATTTTATCTCCATCTGCCCAACACACTAATAATTGGAGTCAGAAGAGAAGGTATATCATACTATATATAGCATACACATACTTTAAACCTACGCGCACTACCATCGCATTGCATTACACGTACACTCCACAAACAAACCAAGACACACAAAGAGCCTAAAGATTAATAACCCAGGCACAGAAAAGAAAAAAACAACACACATGGCACTAGATAGGACTATATATAAGTATAGATATAAGGCCAACACTGCACATGCACTTCCTCACAACACCAGCATGTAACAGATACACTCTACATTAGTATAAGTTTGGTATTAAAATTAGAATAAATTAATATAATAAGTTATTCTTAAGGTACACCAAAACAGAAAAATTACTACATATAATGTCACATACACTAACAAAAATAAACAATAAGCGTGTATGGAGTCTCAAATTTTTCATAGAAATTAAGTAGTAAAAAAGGGTACGGAACTCGAGTCCTTAGAGATATTAATAATAATTAAAAAAAACTATATATAGCATATCATCTGTCTCACATTTACCCAAGCATTTAATTATTTTTATGTGATCCTCTAGCAGACAGACAACAATTTCAATTATACTATTTTTTTACCAACTGCCAGACCTCAAGACACTGAGCTCTTTCTTCTGCACCAGAACACAAACCAACTTGTTAGGCATATTTCTTTTTATTTCACTTCCCACCCATTTTAATTTTATATAAAATTATTCGAGTTTAGCATGTCGAAGAGTTTCTTGCACCGCTTCTTCTCTTCAAGCCACAACATGTTGTGAAGCGGTCGGAGTAGACTCCCATAGAGTAAATAATAACCATAAAAAAAACTAAAA
The DNA here is from genome assembly GCA_019925095.2 of Dendrolimus kikuchii. NCBI lineage: Eukaryota > Metazoa > Arthropoda > Insecta > Lepidoptera > Lasiocampidae > Dendrolimus > Dendrolimus kikuchii. Next base: position 39,347,377 of record CM034387.1, read on the forward strand.
CTATATAATTAAAATGAACAAGTTGGCGGTAGCCTAAATAATTTTTGCTCGACTGGATGGCGACCACCCCTGGTCTAGAGTATGCCGCCATAACAACCTTGTGTTGTATTCCGGCATTAGTGGCCAGGTTCCAGTCTCCCTTAAGAGAGCAGCAGCGCATTTGTAGCACCTTTGGTGTTGCAAATGTCCATAGGCGATGGTAACCGCTTTCCATCAAGTGGGCCGTCTGCCTGTCTGCTGAACTCCTGCAATAAAAAAAAAAAAAAAAAAACTTTAACAATACTCATTGACACTTGATATCTTTGAACTATACTCGCAATTGCTTCTTTTTTCGTTGCACCAAGACATATAACCTCAACTTTATCGACATAGACATATTTAACATACCTTTACATAGACTTAAAATTAAACTAAATGAAATATTGCAGTAATTAACCTTCAAAATGTTTTTTTTTTCTTCTCAATTTTCGAAATTTAAACAACCCAAAGCCAGGGGGCATTTAGCCCGACTGGACATGTTAACAATACTGGTCTAAAGTATGTCGCCACTGCAACAATGATAAGTCCCGGCATTGGTGACCAGGTTCAGCGTAGTGCTCCCTGCTAAGGAGAGCAGCTGCGCATCCGCTGCGACCTTTGGTGTTATAAATACCATAGTCGAAATGGTAATAATAAACATATAAGTGGGCCATATATAAACATATTGAGACCTGCAATAAAAAAAAAGTATTTAAAATAAACTAAATGAAATATTGCAGTAATTAACTTTCATTTTTTATTTTCTAAATCTAAAGTAGCGTAACGTAAATTTTCACTGTTTTTCTGTCTCACTTTAAAAAAATATTTCGTATAAAGAACAACTTTTAGGCACTGTTAGATTATAAGAACAAATTTAATGTAACTCTAATTTAACTTGAAATGTATATATATAATTGCGGAGATGAAACAACGGGCCAAATTGAAGCAAGAGTGGCTAGCCAATGTGAGTTTGTAATTTTTTTTTATTGCCCGAAGTAAGCTAAGGCCCTTCTATTTCCTCCTTTACATAGAGTGAGATATCAGCCACCCCAGACTTAAGCGATTGGTAGTTTAACATAAACTTAGAAAGGAATGGATACTCGCTAAGCTGAAAGTGGGGCCGTTTATCAGGTAGCAGGTATCAAAGGTGGAAAAAGACCATGCTAACTCACGTCAAAGTAGCAAAGCTGGTTTTTACATGTGTCATATATTACAAAGGCTACAAATGCGCTGCTGCTCTCTTAAGGGAGACTGGAACCTGGTCACTAATGCCGGAACACAACACAAGGTTGTTATAGCGACTTACTGTAGACCAGGAGTGGTAGCCGTTCAGTCGGGCAAATACCCTACCACCTGGCTGTGGGTTAGATTGTCGCCTCTTACGACAGGCCTCCCGGCCACAGGAAATTCTATTTTCCGTTCCTGCACGGATAAAAATATCTGTGGTTCAGTTCAGCTCTTCTCGCTTGGGTATGTTTCTTCGAGATTGGCCATTGATCCAGGTGAAGGCCGAAATACTTGATGGAGTATACATGAGGTAGAGTTTCATTGCTTAGTGCAAGTGGAGGACAGTTTCCCGGGTGGAGAGTGAAAGTGACCTGTGTGGGCTTTTATTCAACCTGGCTTTGTGGTGTGTAGTTAACAATGGTCACACTTCAGGAGTATCTTTCGAATAACCAAACCAAAACCACCCACAGCCAGGTGGTAGAGCATTTGCCCGACTGGATGGCTACTACCGCTGGTCTAAAGTATGTCGTCATAACAACCCTGAGTTGTGTTCCGGAATTAGTGACCAGGTTCCAGTCTCCCTTAAGAGAGCAGCAGCGCATTTGTAGCACCTTTGGTGTTGCAAATGTCCATAGGCGATGGTAACCGCTTTCCATCATGTGGGCCGTCTGCCTGTCTGCTGAACTCCTGCAATAAAAAAATAAGATAAAACAATATTGAAGATCTGTCCCCATTTGACGAAGTTACTTACGTAACAGTCATAGGTGGAAAAAATGCAGTCAAATGGAAAGAAAGAATTATTTTATTTAGGACAAATAAACACTTTAACAATACCGAGAAATAAAAAATTAATGCGTCAATATAAGTCCTAAAATTGGACCCAGACTCAGCGTAATGCTAGCTGCTAAGGCCCAAGTGGAAGAACAGCGCTGTTCTTCCGCTTGGGACCAGCAGCTGGAGTCACGGAGGACTATACAACACAAATAATATATCAAATTGGTCCTGTTTAATAATTATAAAAAAAAATATAATAATAAACATATATACATAGGTATATAAACATATACATATATATATATATATAAACAGGAGAGTTGGGTATGGAAGAGAGAGCATGAGAGTAGAGTAAACGCGGTCGAGATGCGAGCACTGCGCACAATCTGCGGAGTGACGCTCGCGGACCGCGTTCGTAATACCGAAGTAAGAAAGAGAGTTGGTCTGAAAGTGTCGGGGTGAAAGTAAGGAAAGGAAGTGGGGCATGTGGAAAGAATGACTAAACAGATCATCATCATCATCATCCGAGCGTTAATTCCCGGTTGCGTTCGGAGCGTTCACTCCGACGCCCAGGGTCCGCTTTCCTACTTTTTCTACTCCACTTCGCGCGGTCTTCAGCATCCCCCGTTTTGAGACCATTGGTACGCATGTCATCCTTCACAACGTCAAGCCAACACAGACACTAAACAGATATACAATGCAAAAGTGGATGGATGCAGAAGTCGTGGAAGGCCACGACACACCTTCCATGATCATATTGATCGTGTACTAGCAGAAGGTGATGTCAGGAGCCTTAAGAACAGACGAGCTTGCATGACAAGAGTTATGAATGCCAAAGAGGCAAGTGAGGTGTGTAAGAATAAGCCTAAATGGCCCTCTGTTGTTCGTGCCTACCCCGCAAGGGAACTGGCGTGAAGTTATGTATGTATGTATGTATATATAAACATATATATATAGAGCATATTATATAAACAGAGAGCATGGAGAACCAACGCCTTTTGGAAGTGAGTTAAAAAGCCTGTTGAATTAATTTTTTTCCTGGCAACCAGGGTCACGGGGAGTATACGGAGATAGATGGAGAAAAAGAGTTCTTCACAATTTGCAACAAGAGTGCGAATGTGGTCTGCCACTTCTACAAGAACGACACACCTCGCTGCAAGATTGTGGACATGCACCTCAGGTTATTGGCCAAGAAGCATGTCGAGACGAGGTTCGTCAAGTTGGACGTGGAGAGAGCTCCGTTCCTCACAGGTAGGTGACTTTTTGGTGAATAAATTTTTCTTTCCTGAAGTACCACGTGATGGAAAATGACTACCATCGCCTTGGCTTGAAAGGTGGTACTGGAACTTGGCCACTGATACCGGAATACAACTGGAGGTCCTTTTAGAGGTATATCTATATATATATAAAAATCAATTGCTGTTCGTTCATCTTGCTAATACTCGAGAACGGCTGGACTGATTTGGCTAATTTTGGTTTTGAATTATTTGTTAAAGTCCAGGGAAGGTTTAAAAGGGGAGTAAATATGAAAAAAATGCTTGGAATATAGTAAAAACAACAACTTCTCTTTCCCTTAGAAACTATTCCTACCTGTCAAACATTTGATGTTTGTCCTGTCGTTCAGAAATCAAATAAAATTTAAAAAATAAGTTCTTTTCTTCTTCTTTTTTGGAGGATTATGGCTCCAACGCAATTAGCATTGATTTCGCCAGTGTCACAGTAGTTGATAAAATGTCAGGTGCATATATATGAGATAAGAGAAAGAGAAAAATTTGTGATCTGTGATCCTGTGGACAAAACAGACATAGAATGTTAAACTAACTACACTATAAATATATGTTATTTGACGTTAAAAACTTCGATAAAATATTTACATGTTTCTTATCATCTAGGGTTAAAAGAAAGTTCACATTGACAGGGCGAGGAAAGTTATTAGGTGAAATGCTGTAAAGGGGTCGTAACAATTTGAAGTTTTTTTTAAACATTTTTGGTGTTAAATGTCAAGCGTTTGATTTTCGTTCCGGTTAAGATTTGACCACTTTTTTTTTTTACTAAAGTTGAAACATTCTGCAATTATCATTCAGCTTTATTATTGATTGATTCTGAGGCGGTACGAAGTTTGCCGGATCAGCTAGTAATAGATATATATGATTATCCGTGCAGGGACCGAGAAAGAATACTAAGTTCTGCGGCCGGGCGGCCTGTCGTAAGACGCGCCAAATAACCGACAGTCAGGTGGTAGGGTATTTGCCCGTCTGGATGGCTACCACCCCTGGTCTACAGTATGTCGCCATAACAACCTTGAGTTGTGTTCCGGCATTAGTGACCAGGTTGCAATTTCCCTTAAGAGCGCAGCAGCGCATTTGTAACAACTTTGCTGTTGCCAATGTCCTTAGGCGATGGTAACCGCTTTCTATCGATTGGGCCGTCTGCATGTCTGCTGATCTCCTGCAATAAAAAAAAAATCTCACACTATAATATTGTTTTTATTACAGGCCGTCTCAAGATCCGCATGATCCCCACCATTGGGCTGGTCAAAGACAACAAGACCAAGGACTTTGTGGTGGGTTTCACTGATCTGGGAAACCGGGATGACTTCACCACTGAGATTTTGGAGTGGAGGATCGCCAGGTACGATCATATAATATAATTCCACTATCAATAATATTATAAAATGATTTAAAAGAAACGAAGTGAAATAAACTATACAAGCAGTTTTTTTTATTTACATTTCTTGTCTTTATAATAAAACTACGTTTTAACGGTTTTAAGCGCGGTAATTTCATTTGATTTTGGTTATTCCGACGTTTCGGCCACTTTTCAGTGGCCGTGATCACGGAAGACAAATAAATGAAAAACAAAAAAAATCAAATAAAATTACCGCGTTTAAAGCCGTTAAAACGTAGTTTTATTATGTATACAAATCGCGAAAACTTAAGAAAATATTACTATAGAATTTATTTGAACTATACAAACACGTACGACACAGGTACAAATATAACTGGACGCAACCAGTACAAACTGCACAATTCAATAACACGCGCAAAGTCCGTTACTATATCGCTCATCGAATGTACGTCTTGCTAGTATCGCAATCCTCGCTCGACTGCCTCCCCCGTCCGTTCGGGCATTCCTTTTATTCTGTACAAATACAGTACTGCCTAATGACTGCCATAAAACAAGTACGATAACAATAGAATGTTTTTCTTAATTACAAATTTTAAACACAAAGTAAACAAAAGAAGTCCAAATGCGGGAAAGGTATTAAACCAGGGTTATGGCAGGCAGATGTACATTCCCTTTTTGTTTTTTGAAACGGGTCTTGACTTATAATTAGTTCAATATCCCGTTGCCTATGGGGCGTGCAAGTAGTAAATTGCATTCTACCAATTAATATTCCAAAAATAGTTTACTATAGAAATAAAGTGATGTCAAAAACAAAATAATACAATTTCAAATTTGTTTGTATTTCTAGATCGGAAGTGATTGAATACTCCGGAGATTTGTTAGTTCCACCCGCTGAAGCGAAGAAGCAACGTGCATTGCAAATACAGAGCAAGAAGACTATCAAAGGACGGACGGATGACAGTGACTCGGATTTGGATTTTAGCGATTAGAAAAAGGAGATACTATGTTAGCTTTATGCTCGAGTTTCATCTGGGATAGTTTTATTGTTATAGACTGTGTCCACATGGCCTTTTATTTATAACGTTAAACGCTAAACATATCGCCGTTGATGTGTTTCCACACTAGTGTATGTAGTGTCTATAATAGAACTATGTTTTAACGGTTTCGGGGTATTTTATTCCAACGTTTCGGCCACTTTTCAGTAGCCATGATCGCGGAAGACAAAAATGTCAAGTGTCAATGAGTAACGTATTACACATATTGTACATCCCCAAATTAAGCAAGCTACGCTTGTGTCATGGGTAATATACGACGGACTGCTCTGGGGCCGATCCCAGACGCCCAGACCGTAGTAAATAACGGAGAAAATACGTTTCCGAAGTTTTCTATGCCAGGAATCGAACCCGGAGCCTCTGCGTTGCAGCCAGGTACGCCGGCGAAGGCTTAGCCTGCTCAACCACAGAGGCCGTCAGTAGAGACCGTAATTACATATATATAGTTTTAACATTTGTTTATATCAAATGAAATACCGCGTTTAAAACTGTTAAAAGGTAGTTTTATTATGTGTATTGTCGCGAATACTTAAGAAAATACTACATACGTTATCTACATACATACATACATACATACATAACTTCACGCCAGTTCTCTTGCGGGGTAGGCACGAACAACAGAGCGCCATTCAGGCTTATTCTTACACACCTCACTTGCCTCTTTGACATTCATAACTCTTGTCATGCAAGCTCGTCTGTTCTTAAGGCTCCTGACATCACCTTCTGCTAGTACACGATCAATTTGATCATGGAAGGTGTGTCGTGGCCTTCCACGACTTCTGCATCCATCCACTTTTGCATTGTATATCTGTTTAGTCATTCTTTCCACATGCCCGAACGTTATCTGTCAATATTTAATGTCATTAATCATTAATAATAGTGTTGTATCACAAATAATGCAATAAATCAATTGCTGCATCTGTGTGAAACAGTCAATAACATTATCCCAGATGCAACAGTAGCATTGAGGCGGTTTAGGCGATGTAATATTAAAACATGGCATTTTCAGTGTTACCAGCTTATAAATTCTAAGTAATCTCATGGAATAGTAGGAATGTCAAATGATTCGTACAAATATGTGACTAAAAAAATCCCGCTAAATTCTTAGTTTGCAAATGGCGTCACAAGTCGTATTTGTTGTTGCGTTTTGATGTATTAACACATCACTGGGTTCATGATCGCTATTTTATTGTTTAGCAGGGACGGCTCTGGTAGCTCACTGAAACACGTGGCTTTGATTTCTGGCATGGTAAATGTTTTAAATTAACTAACTATTATTTAATATGGTCTGAGTGCTCAGATTGGTTTCAACACGGTCCGTTACGAATGAACACAAGCTTAATTAGTTACGCTTGCGGATATAGGATATATTGTGTTTGTTTGTCTGTTTTGAAACTAGCGGTGTTTTCTATAGCGAAATGCAATTGAAAAAATACATGAGCCGCCCTCTGCTATTATAAAATTTGGTTCCTATATCTTGCTATTCGTTTACTTGTCTTACCGTCGGTTGAATTTTGACATACATTTGTATGGACTTTATATCAAGTTTTAACCGATAGGCTAAAATAGAACGCAAATGAGCGGTAGGTAGGATGTAGGAACCGGCTATTAGACATGGGTCCTTAAAAGACTTCCTTATGTCAACTCGGTAACTTAGCGCACCCCACTGCGCCAGCGTTTTGAGTTAACTCAAAAATGACTGATGTCCTGTGATTTAAAGGATGCATTTTGATGGACCGTTCACTATAATTTCACCAGTTCTGTAGCCATCGAACAAGTTTTGTAGTATTTATTTTATTAAGGGTCGATATTTCGATCACCACATACAAATTATTCATCGTAATAAAGAGTTACTTGGACAAATTTAATTTATAATTTATTCTATTGATAACTGTTATCTGAGGATTGAAAAATCGGTCCCTATTTTCAAATATTTCTGGAAGGGTGCTATATTTAATATATTTAATAATATTTAATTGAAGCGATTTTAAATGTAAATTTTATTAGCTCGAGTGGTGGCGTTTTATTAGATTTGCTAGTTCTGGGAGGATGATCTATTTTGCATTTAAAATAATCAATAATTATTCTAAAGTATTTAACGTTGTGTGATTGTCTTTATTTTATTAAACTATAACTTTTTACTACTGCTTGTTTTCATTTCCATGTTCCAACAGTGTTATGCAATATAGAATCAGCACCACGCAGCTAGGGATGCAAGCAAAACATCGATGTTCCCAAACATCGATATGTCGTTAATAAAAATCGATGTTTTAACATCGTTGTTCAATGACAATGTTTTGTGAACGATATTTTATCTAACATAGACATAACGTGCTACCTTGTGCTCTATCCGTGATCTATACAGATATCCATTATATTTTTTTTTCTTATTGCCAATAATAATTTGTAATGTAAACGTTGATTATTATACCGACTTCTTTAATTTCTTTTAAAAATGACCATATTTCTTAGATTAGATGTACATTTATTTAAAATGGTGATGGGGATGTGTTAGTGTGTGCCCACGCTGATGAATTGTAAGTAGTGAATGTTCGGTTAGGGAAAAGACATATAAATAGAATAAACATAGTATTTAGTAGGAATGAGAGCATTGAGAAGTGTGCGTGGTATTTCTTTGAAAGATTGAGTGACAGTGGTGTAAAAGGATGATGTTGGTGAAAGCGAGAATTAAGAAAGGTTTGCTAGTGGTATGGGCGATATTTCATTTGCATCGCAGGAAGAACAGTCAAAAGTTTATTGAAATGGTGATAAAAAAACATCGTTCATAAACATCGATATTTTTAACATCGATGTTTTATATGAACGATGTTGCATCCCTACACGCAGCCACGGTTGGAGGCTGCGAAAAGTGAATCACTGCACTGACAGACTACTCGGCAATTCTTGGATCATGGGACGTTCACTCGCTGATCACTCGTCGTTTAGTAGTTGGCACCGTGGCGTCCACCAGTGGACAGTGATGCTGATCGGGCGTCGGGTGGCTCTAATAAGCTATAATCCTGCATGTTCTCGTCATTGTCGTGTTATACCCTCAGTATTGAAGATCGTGACCTTGATAATAACGTATAGCTCTCCTCAACTCGGATCTGTTTTAAGCGTAAAAGAAGGCTGCTGACCTATATCGACGTATCATAAGTATATTGTGTATCTAACTAGTACCAAATGGACTTTAAAAGAGTTTATTTCGTGTACATCGACGCTATATGATAGATTAAATTAGTAAAATATATAAAATCAGGCCATGAACTTCCCACTGCTGGGCAAGGCCTCTTCATTTTACGGAGTCGGATGGTATACTCGATTATTAAGACCACGCATATTCTAGATGGATTGATGATTCAGACTGTTTGTTCAATGTGCAGGTTTCCTCGCGATATTTCTCTCCGCCGTCACATCGTGGTAATCATCTGTAATAATACATACATACATACATACATAACTTCACGCCGGTTCCCTTACGGGGTAGGCACGAACAACAGAGCGCCATTTAGGCCCATTCTTACACACCTCACTTGCTTCTTTGACATTCATAACTCTTGTCATGCACGCTCGTCTGTTCTTAAGGCTCCTGACATCACCCTCCGCTAGTACACGATCAATTTGATCATGGAAGGTGTGTCGTGGCCTTCCATCTGTAATAATATACAAATTATACCAAAAAAAATGCAGGATTCGAACCCACTTTTTATACAAAATATCTGTTCATCTGTTCTTGCAATAGATAAGAGAGTTCGATAAATCTTTTTCCAATTAGTCGTCCAGTATTTTTACTTGGCTGTTGTAGTAATTATTACTTACAATGTTGTGCTTAGTTCTGAAGATAACAGGCGTTTTCTAAATTAAATACCCATCATAAATGCTATTTACAAAAAAATATGATAATATTGCTTTTTATTCCAATGAATAGAATTTATACTATCTTAATCTAGTAACATTCTTAATGTCAAGCTTTCAAGTGAAGTGCCCAAACGATTATAGTTATTCGATTATTTTTGTATTCAATTAACAAAATTGAACTAATTGTTTACTCGATTCGTTTAATTATCATTCATGCCTATTATATAGATTCTGGATGGGAAAGCCACTTGGCTATGCCTACGAATGAGAGGAGCGTCCCTGTTGTTGATCTGAGGCACAACCACTCGGTGTCTTTAGCCCCTTTTTCTTATCATGTGTCCTTGGAATACTTGTTACTATATTATAAATTTTTGTATTAATGATACACGACGCGCAATGTACGTCACGTCAGTGAATAAAGCACATCCATTCCATCTATTACAGATTTTTAAAATGGACATTTATATTATGGAAAACTTTTTCAACTGCTGTTAAGTTTAGCTGTATCTCCTTTCTTAAAAGACCCGTGACTGTTTTAGCCTAGGTTTTTTTATTTTAATATAATTATAGTCGTGCCTTGATATAGATTTTACATATAGTTTATACAAACACTATGCACTGACATTGAAGCCAAGCATTGTGAGGAAACCTGAATATAAATATATTCGGTGTAGAAAACCAACCAGTAAGCCTTGAATAAACGTGGTAAAATGAAGCTTTTCCCTGCTACTACATACATACATTATTTTACATTCGAAAGAGGTATTTTGTAGAAATGAAAAATGGACTTTTTAAATTGGACTTATTAGAACTCTAATACTTAATTTGTTACTGTATCAATCATCAGTTGCTAACTCCAAGACTGAAGAAATTGGAGGTCATTTATATATATATGTACACACACACACATATATATATTATCATTATAAGCTTACTAGCTTTTGTTAGCTCGCGTTAATCTAAATTTTGTGGACAAAGTAGTGGGCCGGTCATTGGGAATCCCACACGCTCTCCTTAGAAGTACCAAACTTAATTTTTAATTCAATATCCCCGTAACGCCATCTAGTAAAATTGGAATTAACTATGAGAGTGATACGTTAAAATTTTGTTGTCATTGTCGTTGCCATGACGATTGTGGTTTTTAGTGAATCGCCTATGGACATTCAATAACATCAAAAGTACTATCAATGTGCTCTCTAAAAGAAGATTAGAACCTGGCCACTTATTTTTTTTTTTTTGTTTTGAGGCGAGGGAAAATGCTTAACCGATTTACGCACAAACTGGGTCGTTGCTAGGGGAACGACACGCGTCGGTCGGGGGCGATAACACTGCAGCAATAGTATGCTCTTGGCAGCGCTCCGTCCGCGATCGACGTCACAGAATAGTGTGGAAGACTCCGAGCGTTGCTACACGAGCGAGCAACCCCAATACCCACCAAAAAACCCCTCCTCCCCGACGACCCTGCGCTTTGTATGTGTTGGAAAGGCTGAGACTTAGAACATAGTTACGCCCAGTCGATCCAGCGTAATAAAGTGCCTGGAGTGTGCCCTGGGAGAACACACCCCACTTCGTTGTGCGGGGGTAGAAGATCATTTGCTCTCCTAGCAAGCTAAAGGCATCCTGGCCACTTATACAGGATTACAGTTCAAGGTTGTTATAGCAGCATACTCTAGACCATGGGTGGTAGCCATTCAGATGGCCCAATACCCTTTGACATAACGATTTGTTGCGTAGTTAAAGGATTTCAAGACCTTAATAATAATCGTTCAGGTATTCATAGTAATTGATTTATTCAATTTATTTTTGGCAATATGTTGACTACGTACATCTCATACCTCAGCCCACTGGTATTTTGATATGATACGTAATATCATTGCAGTCTGTGACTTTGATGGCAAATGTCAAATGACGAGTGAATTCCGTTTGTGGTGTTACGCTAGCGATGTTTTCCAATTTTTCATAATTATCATAGAAAATTGTTACAAACAACGCTCTAATTAACATTTTTACTATAAACTAGCGCTAGTTTTGGCGAACACGCAGTACAAACAGGTTACTTGTGTCAGTGTTCCTAAAGAAACAACATCGTAATTTTAAATTTGACGATAAATGTATTTGGTTTAAAAAATTACTCGAAGTAAGTACCCCAATAATTTTTTAATCTTGTTCATTATTTAAAAAAAATGGTTAAATATGTGCATATATTTGTACTGTGCGAAGTCAAGGTTACTATTTAGGACTTTGAACCTTAGATATAGATCTACGCCACGAATTTGAGTTATAAAACAAAATTATATTAATATTATGACTGCGTTTCTACCATATGATTACGTGATTTTGGTTTATTACAGTTGTCATGGTTTTATATGATTAAAAATCATGTTGGTTTGGTTAAGTAGTTATGTAAAGATGAAGTTCTACTTTCCTATTTATAGAGTGTAAAGTGTTTTGGGAATACAATGTTTATCTTACTGTAGTTTGTAATCTGAGATAGTTTTTCATGTGGATAGTGTCTTTCCAGGTGCATTAGTTATATAGTATACTTACTGAACCAATGCCATAGGCGTTTGAGCCAGGCTCGTCTTTAGCCGAGTGTCCAAGGGGTCTGCTTTGACTTTGCTTTAAGAGTGCCAGGAGGTTAAGGGTAATTTGAGTTTAGTAGTATACATAGCCTTTTAGCCACTGGACCTGTTAATTGGGGCAGAGAGCAAGTTTTTAGGTTCCACCAACAAGTTTGTTGAAGTTTGCCCAGCAACAAGAATGAAGGCTGCTACTCAGCTATCCAGTGCACGAATTTTAAGTAATAGCACTCTTGCTTGGCTTGTGGGCTTTAGTTGAAACCCTTGACCAATGACTTGAATGAGGACTTAGGTTAGGTTAGTTTTAAAAGTAAAGTGCACGAGTCTAGCAAGCGAAGCGAGTATACTGTGGCAAAAACCAGCAAGTGCCAGGACAGACTGGTCACCATCACTGCAATTTTTTTTATTTTTTTTATTGCAGGAGTTCAGCAGACAGGCAGACGGCCCACTTAATGGAAAGCGGTTACCATCGCCTATGGACATTTGTAACACCAAAGTGCTACAAATGCACTGCTGCTGTCTTAAGGGAGACTGGAACCTAGTCACTAATGCCGGAACACATCACAAGGTTGTTATGGCGGCATACTCTAGACCAGGGGTGGTCGCCATCCAGTCGAGCAAATACTGTACCACCTGGCTGTAGGTTGTTTTTGTCGCCTCTTATGACAGGCCGCCTGGCCGCAGGAAATTGTATTCTTTCTCCATTCCTGCACGGATGTAACGAAAAAAATGTAAAAATAATATTTCTCCCTACCTCCGCACTACTAAAAATTCAGGGCAGCCGACGGCGCAAGCTGATGACCTTGTACCTACACATACCTTCCATAATCTGCCCAGTTTAAAACTTACTTGACATCATCTTACCTCGAAAACTGAAAATATATTAAATCGCCAACATATTATAATGTATTAATTGTATTGCTTTGTTAATTTTACATACCAATACATACATAACTTCACGCCAGTTCCCTTGCGGGGTAGGGACGAACAACAGAGCACCATTCAGGCTTATTCTTACACACCTCACTCGCTTCTTTGACATTCATAGCTCTAGTCATGCACGCTCGTCTGTTCTTAAGGCTCCTGACATCACCTTCTGCTAGTACACGATCAATTTGATCATGGAAGGTGTGTCGTGGCCTTCCACGACTTTTTTAATTTTATTTTTTATTAATGCAAAAGAGGTGAGTTGGAGGGTGCAGGATAATTTTTGCACCCTAATATGGTTAAGGAAGCTGGTTGGAGCCAGGAACAATAAACAATTTAATAAATGATACATTTATAAAATATAGAAAGTAAAATAAGCTACAATACAATACTCTTTATTGTACACCAACATTATATAGCTGAAGGTGATGTCAGGAGCCTTAAGAACAGACGAGCGTGCATGACCAGAGTTATGAATGTCAAAGAAGCAAGTGAGGTGTGTAAGAATAGGCCTGCATGGCGCTCTGTTGGTCGTGCCTACCCCGCAAGGGAACTGGCGTGAAGTTATGTATGTATGTAACATTACATAGAAAAATACACAATAAACTTAGTTACTAAAAGGTAGTACAATGGGAGGCCTCATTGCTTAAAGCAATCTTTTCTACGTAACCTTTGGATGGACAAGATTTAATTGCAAAGATAGCGTTGGCGTGCAGTTGAAATATATACTAATAATAACTATAATAGTTATAAAAATTCGCCCAACTGGATGGCTACCACCCCTGATCTAGAGTATGCCGCCATAACAACCTTGAGTTGTGCTTTGGCATTAGTGACCAGGTTTTAGTCTCCCTTAAGAGAGCAGCAGAGCATTTGTAGCACTTTTGGTGTAGCAAATGTCTATAGGTGATAGTAACCGATTTTCATCAAGTGGGCCGTCTGCCTGTCTGCTAAACTCATGCAATAAAAAAAATATAGATTCACATAGACATACAAAACAAACAAGGGTGGGGTATAGTTATAGGGCACATTTATTTATTACTAGCTGTGCCCGTGACGTCTTCCGCGTGGAATTTGCTTTCAAAACCCTCCGATTTTGAAACATTCTTCATTGGTGCTCCGCTCCTATTGGTCTTAGCGTGATGATATATAGCCTATAGCCTTCCTCGATAAATGGGCTATCCAACACTGAAAGAATTTTTCAAATCAGACCAGTAGTTCCTGAGATTAGCGCGTTCAATCAAACAAACAAACTCTTCAGCTTTATAATATTAGTATAGATGAATAGACCCCAACTTTTTTATGATAGGTTAGAAGGCTAAGGCGGGTACGAAGCGCAGTCGAGCTGCCGCCTTAGCCTTCATGGTTATTTTTGCTTATAACCACCCAAAGTTGATTTTATTCCCCGGACATCTGCCGGCAGAGCATTCCTGAGATGCACAGCCTGAACAGCGAAAGATCGTGCGTAAATCTCCGTAGTATGTATCAATAGGGATGCAACCAAAACATCGATGTTTCCAAACATCGATGTATCGTTCAAAAAAATCGATGTTTTAACAACGATGTTGAAATTTTATCCGTGCAGGAACGGAGAAAGAATACAATTTCCTGCGGCCGGGCGGCCTGTCGTAAGAGGCGACAAAAGAACCCCCAGCCAGGTGGTAGGGTATTTGCCCGACTGGATGGCTACCACCCCTGGTCTAGAGTATGCCGCCATAACAACCTTGAGTTGTGTTCCGGCATTAGTGACCAGGTTCCAGTCTCCCTTATGAGAGCGGCAGCGTATTTGTAGCAACTTTGGTGTTGCAAATGTCCATAGGCGATGGTAACCGCTTTCCACGAAGTGGGCCGTCTGCCTGTCTGCTGAACTCCTGCAATAAAAAAAAAAAACCAAAACATCGACGATACATCGTTGTTCAAGAACGATGTTATATGTACTACGTTTTTATCGTACATAGACATAACGCGCCATCTTGCGCTTTATTTTTCATATGTCTTATTGCCATTAATAATTTATAATATAAAAGTTGTTTATTATACCTATTTCTTTCATTTCTATTAAAAATAACCATTTTTCTTTGATGTACATTTATTTTAACCCGTCAGCTCACTATTAGCACATATGTGTCCGCGTTGAGAGTGCAGATCGCGGTTGTGCATGTGATCGTTGATTGTGTTGTTGTCTCACTCTGTTTATATAGGAGTTGTATGATTTGTATGAAATGGGTATATTTTCTTGGTATATTACGAGATAGTGATAGTGTTAGTCTTGCGGCTTTTTGGTATATCAATGTAGGATATGCAATTTTCGACATTTTGGTTTTATTTCACTAATGACCCTAAAAAAGCATTGTTTTTCAATAGTAGCAACAAAAAGGTAATTTTTCCTCATAGTTTTTAAAATAGCCACATTAACAATGTCATATATGCCACCATCTCCCATTAACAATGACGTATGTTAACTCCCGACGTCATTAGCGGGG
The DNA here is from genome assembly GCA_019925095.2 of Dendrolimus kikuchii. Taxonomy (NCBI): domain Eukaryota; kingdom Metazoa; phylum Arthropoda; class Insecta; order Lepidoptera; family Lasiocampidae; genus Dendrolimus; species Dendrolimus kikuchii. The sequence continues at coordinate 39,362,923 of CM034387.1, forward strand.
CGCGAGGGGGGTATGCGGGGTATATTTTTGTAAGAAAGAAATTACTAAGACTGATTATCTAGGCTAATGAAACCTGAAATGTGATTATTAAGTGCCATTCATACAGGTAGACTTTATAATTAATGATTTTAACAAATTTTATGGCAAAGATTGTTTTCATTTTGTCCCTAAATTGTCAATTATGTTTGATTATTTGTTATTTGTGAAACGAATTTATTAAAAATTGGATTTAATTTATAATATCAATTTGAATACGGCATAAACTTAAACAGGATTTACTAATGACAATGTTGTATGTGGCACTTCTTACAAAGAATAAATATGTTTGTCCATGTAACTTTGTTGGATGTGACAGATCCGACAAATCATGATGACCCATGTACGGACAACAAAGTCATTACTAGCTTTTCAAACATTTAGATAAGTAAAAATGTTATTTAATTGCATTGCAAATAAGCTCTCGAACATATATTAACATATAATATTTTTTTTGAAAATTTAATTCTTGTAGTAAAAAAAATATAAGCAATTCAAAGTTCAGAGCGCTCTCCTGTAAAGTTGCTGATTTGCAGATCTGACTCTGTTAATAGGGACAGGCGAATTGTCTCAAGGGTTAAATAGTGATAGGGATGTGTTAGTGTGGGCCCACGCTGTTGAATAGTAAGTACGGTAGTGAATATGGGTAAGGGAAAAGACATATAAATAGAATAAACATAGTGTAGGGGATACTGGTGGTACTTAAATAAAACACCGAGAAATATGGCTGCCAGGCTTCGGGGGTGTGTACACTGCGTTGGAAATCAATTACGGCTGTTGCGCTCGCTTCGAATGGGGACTCGCGTGACACTGATTTTCAAAATGAGCCAATAGCACCGTGTGGCGCACCCCGTCGTGTTGCCCTTATTTTACATACATACATACATAACTTCACGCCAGTTTCCTTGCGGGGTAGGCACGAACAACAGAGCGCCATTTAGGCTTATTACACACCTCACTTGCTTCTTTGACATTGATAACTCTTGTCATTGATTTTAATAAAAAAAATACAAACATTTCGCCGTAAATAGCGCGACTAGTGAACATAATGAGCCGCGTTTAAAGTAGAAAGTAGAAATAATAAAACTACGTTTTAACGGTTTTAAGCGCGGTAATTTTATTTGATTTTGGTTTCTCCGACGTTTCGGCCACTTTTCAGTGGCCGTGATCAAGGAAGACAAAGATGTCAAGTGTCAACGAGTATTGTTAAAGCTTTATTTAGCCTACCGCCAACTTGTTAATTTTAATTTTGTTTATGGTTATTATTTACTGTATGGGAGCCTCATCTAATTTACTACCGCTTCGCAACATGTTATAGCTTGAAGAGAAGAAGCGGCGCAAGAAACTCTTCAGCAAACATGGCTAGCTCTAATAATGAGTAAATTAGATTAGGCTCCCATAGAGTAAATAATAACCATAAACAAAATTAAAATTAACAAGTTGGCGGTAGGCTAAATAAAACTTTAACAATACTCGTTGACACTTGACATCTTTGTCTTCCGCGATCACGGCCACTGAAAAGTGGCCGAAACGTCGGAAAAACCAAAATCAAATAAAATTACCGCGCTTAAAACCGTTAAAACGTAGTTTTATTATGTATACAAGTCGCGAAAACTTAAGAAAATATTATAGAAAGTAGAAACATATATTTTTTTTAATTCACAACATATGTATAAGTAAAATATATAATATCTATTATATATGTGCGTCGCCTACACATAGTATTGAATAGGTTGAGAGCATTCAGGCTTAGTGGGTGTGACCTCACTTCCCTTTTTGAAAGATGGAGTAACTCTTGGCATAAAAGCTCGACTGATGTTAAGGCTCCCGACATCACCTTCTGCTAGTACACGATCAATTTGATCATGGAAGGTGTGTCGTGGCCTTCCACGACTTCTGCATCCATCCACTTTTGCATTGTATATCTGTTTAGTAAAATATATAATATCTATTATATATGTGCGTCGCCTACACATAGTATTAAATAGGATGAGAGCATTAAGAAGTGGGTGTGGTATTTCTTTGAAAGATGGAGTCATAGTGGCATAAAAGGACGATGTTAATGAAAGCAAGAATTAAGCAAGGTGTGCTAAGGAGGTTTGGGCGATACATCGATGTTAAAGAAAACGATGTTTAATTTGCATCGTAGGAACAAGCGTCAAAATCTAATATATAAAATTCTCGTGTCACAGTTTTCGTTGCCATACTCCTCCGAAACGGCTTGACCGATTTTGATGAAATTTTTTGTGCTTATCCGGTATCTATGAGAATCGGCCAACATCTATTCTTCATCCCCCTAAATGTTAGGGGTAGTCCACCCCTAAATTTTTATTTTTATTTTTTAGACAAAATTGTTAATTTCTATTTTTTTATGATACAACATACAAAAATACATACAATCCTCAATTTTCACCCTTCTACGATCAACCCTTATTTTTTAATAGCCATTTTAATCAAATTTGCACAGCGTGTGCAGTTTTATCCGACTTCAAAGATAGGATAAGTCACATTTGGACCCGGTAGGTGGCGCTGGAATCGGGTTCTAAATTTTATTTCTTCAGGGCAGAACAACGTCTGCCGGGACAGCTAGTCTTATATATATGGCGATAAAAAAAGCATCGATATATCGTTCATAAACGTCGATATTTTTAACTCTTTAGCTCACTAATAGCACATAAGTGTCCGCGATGAGAGTGCGTTTGTGCAAGTGATCGTTAATTGTGTTGTTGTCTCACTCTGTTTATATAGGATTTGTATGAAATGGGTATATTTTCTTGGTATTATTTTATTTAAGTTTATGGCTTGGCAGCTAGGCCTTTAAGCCAGATGTTAGTTTACAATATAGTTTCTTCATTCTCTTCTTTGTCATTCTCTTGCGACGACTGCGGCAATGAGAATAATGAGATCCAGCCGGGTGGCGCTTTTGCCGAAATGGGGGTGAGGTGAGATTTTCTAGTAGACCTCATGGAAACATCTCTTTCACTGTCGCCCTCCCTACCATTTGCGGCTGGCACATGATCGTGTGATAGATAGACAGACAACACTTTAATAGTAATAATTTAAGTTTATGGCTTGGCAGCTAGGCCTTTAAGCCAGATCTTGGTTTACAATATAGTTTCTTCATTTTCAAGCCTATGTGTAGCACAGCTGAACTGTAGGTAATCAGCTAGTGCCATTCAACGGAGTTCTTGTGACAACTCAAAAGGCCACGTTTGACTATACAGTTCACATTTCTCACAAAACACATAATTACTATTCAAAAACTATCAATATCCTACAACTATTGTTCATTTTAGAGTGATTTTACACATTTTTAGAAAATAAAATTGCTCAGCACAACATCTCCTTTCAGTTCCCGTCAAAAACTCATATTTTCTTGGTATATTACGAGATAGTGTTAGCTTGCGGCTTTTTGTTATATCGATAATAGGTCTTAAGGGTTTAACATCAATATTTCACTTTTGAAAACATCGATATCCTAACATCGATGTTTTTTACGAGCGTTGTCGCATCCCTATGTATCAGTGTCCTAAGTCGCAACCTCTGACGTTCTCAAAGACCTTGAATCACTGAAAACGTTCTTTAAGATAGATAAAAAGTTAATTGCAATGTCCACAATGGCAGACGCTGAGAATAACAATAAGAAACAAAGAGGATATAATCACTGTGCTTAACATAGATATTAAAAACAATAAAAAGGTTTAACACGTCTAAAATATCTCGTTAGACAAGATAGAAAATCAAACAAAGAACTAAGTAATTTTAAACTTTATTGTCAAATAGTTGAACAGTCTGTTCTTATTGTCAAATAGAGTTTTTGGCGCGAACTGAAAGAGGACGTTGTGCTGTGCAGTTTTATTTTCTAAAAATGTGTAAAATTACTCTAAAATGAACAATAGTTGTAGGATATTGATAGTTTTTGAGTAGTAATTATGTGTTTTTGCGAGAAATGTGAACTGTATAGCCAAATGTGGCCTTTTGAGTTTTCACAAGAACTCCGTTGAATGGCGTCGATTGTAGCCTACAATCCAACGGCGTCTGGCTTAAAAGCCTAGTTGCCAAGCCGTAAACTTAAAAAAAATGTGACTTAGATTGAAAAGGTAACATGTACTCGTGGAACATGAAATGAATCAATTTGAAAACTGACGAACATTTTCATACCTACCACAATTGTACTTATGCAGTAGACTAATTTTAGTTGTGCGGATTATGTATGCAGAACAGAGGCCTTAGTTAGGCCCGTTACGCACTAGCGATTGGCCGCCTAGGCGGTTCGTTTGAGCGGTGCAACCGCTTGACGCGGTTTCTTCAATTGGTCGCCATAGCGGTCAGCCGCGATGAAACCGCGTTAAGCGGTTGGACCGCTCGAAGGCGCGTGGCCCATATACAAAATGGACGCCGTCGAGATAGTCGCATTTATTATGTTCTAAGATGTTTGAAGTATGTGTAGTTTCGTTCAAATATATGTAATAATAATAATAAATACTTACCAAGACTTTTTCTTGCCTCTGTTGTCATCTCCTCTTTTCCAAAAATATCTACTAATAGTTTTAACTCTCTATTCTTATATGCTGCTCCTTCACAATTGCAAATAGCTTCTCGTTGTTGAATTTCAACAATGAATTTCTCTGTGTCGAAGAAGTTTATGGCAACTTACGTACAAACTCATCGGTAGCGGTGTGTAACTCCTGAGTGATGAACTCAAAAGATATATATCCGACGCGAAGAGTGATTAGATCTGTATATCACTTGCGTTTAAAATGTGTCTTTATATCTTTAACTCTTTGGTTCATTCCTGTTCCACGCGATGACTATAGATCCGAATGAGAAGAAACTAGACTAGAAAGAAAAGAGAAAGAATAGAGTAACAAGTGAATGAGTGAAGCGAATATAATAGCAAGCCAAAATCAATCGTAACACTATAGTTTTATGGTGTAATTTTGTTTTAATGTAATTAATTTTATTATATTTTTCACTCTATTTGTTTATATTTTTTTCATATCAGTTTATCAGTATTCAGTACATACATACATACATAACTTCACGCCAGTTCCCTTGCGGGGTAGGCACGAACAGCAGAGCGCCATTTAGGTTTATTCCTACACACCTCACTTGCTTCTTTGACATTCATAGCTCTTGTCATACACGCTCGTCTGTTCTTAAGGCTCCTGACATCACCCTCCGCTAGTACACGATCAATTTGATCATGGAAGGTGTGTCGTGGCCTTCCACGACTTCTGCATCCATCCACTTTTGCATTGTATATCTGTTTAGTCATTCTTTCATCATGCATTCTTTCCACATGCCCGAACCACCGGAGCATTCCTTTCCTTACCTTCACCCCGACACTCTCTTTCAGACCAACTCTCTTTCTTACTTCGGTATTACGAACGCGGTCCGCGAGCGTCACTCCGCAGATTTTGCGCAGTGCTCGCATCTCGACCGCGTTTACTCTACTTTCATGCTCTTTCTTCCATACCCAACTCTCGCTTCCATACGTGAGCGTAGGTACCAGCACCGCGTTGTGTACGGCGAGCTGGGCCTTCTGGCACTTCTGAAAAGAAACTAGACTGGAAAGAAAAGAGAAAGAATGATTAGCCCGCGCACTGCGCATGCGTAGTAAGTGAACGAGGAAACCGAATATAATAGCAAGCCAAAATCAATCGTAACACTATAGTTTTATGGTGTAATTTTGTTTTAATGTAATTAATTTTATTATATTTTTCACTCTATTTGTTTATATTTTTTTCATATCAGTTTATCAGTATTCAGTACATACATACATACATAACTTCACGCCAGTTCCCTTGCGGGGTAGGCACGCACAACAGAGCGCCATTTAGGCCCATTCATACACACCTCACTTGCTTCTTTGGCATTCATAACTCTTGTCATGCATGCTCGTCTGTTCTTAATTCTCCTGACATCACCTTCTGCTGGTACACGATCAATTTGATCATGGAAGGTGTGTCGTGGCCTTCCACGACTTCTGCATCCATCCACTTTTGCATTGTATATCTGTTTAGTCATTCTTTCATCATGCATTCTTTCCACATGCCCGAACCACCGGAGCATTCCTTTCCTTACCTTCACCCCGACACTCTCTTTCGGTGTAATAAATGTGCTAAAACCGTAAAGTTCTCTGATTATAACTATGTGACCAATTGCTGTTCTTTTATTACCATAAACTCTTCTGAGTTGGTGCAAGTATTACACTAATCTTTATGAATTATAGCCTATGTGTTATTCTGATGTGTAAGCTATATTACTGTAAAGTTTCATCAAAATTTATTCAGTAGTTTTTGTCTGAAAGAGTAACAAACATACATCCATACATACATTCTTACAAACTTTCGCGTTTATAATATTTATAAGAATAGGATATAGGATTATAGGATTTAACACATAAGTAAATGAAACATACGATGGGAAATGAAATGAAATGTAATAAGCTTTTTTAAAAAGGTTTTTAAATACAAGCTTTTGAGATCCTGGATATCGTGTACCCGCAGAGTGCTAGCCAAGACAAGTGAAACGAGCCCAAACACGACGGGTCTATCTTGTTTAGTACAGGAGTTCCTGTGGCCACCTTCCGACTCCATCATCAGATAAGCTCCATGGTACCATATTATTGCATGCGCTATACATATGCGTGCAAAATTTCAGCTCAATCGGATACCGGGAAGTTGGTAAAATTTAACTTGCAAGATTCCACCTGAACTTACATACATACATACATCCATTGCAAGTTAAATAAAAGCTTGTAAAAAAACATTTTTTTATAGTTTCTAGCATGAGTTCAGCAACTGGAAGATCGTCTACCTGATGGAAAGCGGTTACCACCGTCTGTGCGCATTTATAACACCAAAGGTACTACCAATGTGCTGCTACTCTCTAAACGGAGACTGGCCACTAACGCCGGAACACAGCTCAAGTTTGTTATGACGGCATACTCTAGACCAGGGGTGGTAGCCATCCAGTCGGGCAAATACCCTCCCACCTGGCTGGGGGTTATTTTGCCGCCTCTTACGACAGACCGCCCCAGCACTGGAAATTGTGTTTGCATGCAAAAGAATTCTGAAAATACATTATGTATGACATTTGAGAGTGAAGCCCACAGAGTTAAGTATAGCAAGCAACAATGCCATTTCCGCTTGCGAATAAATTTAAGATTATTTACATGTTGGAAACCAGTCTGCACTTTTCTTCACAAACATAAACTGCCAATCGGAATTATAGCTGTGTAAAACTATTACAGCATAGTCATTCTAGCTCGTTCTACTAAACTGACATACTGACATACATTTAACAGTTGTAATTAAATAATTATTATTAATTAAAACTGGAATGAACAGTGGTAAAAACATTTATTAATAGTGAGAAGATTATGAGCTGACACATTCTATTGTTATTTGACCTTGTTACTTTATCAGTCAGTCTCTTAAAATAGGCTGCTCACTCAACGCCAATTTATATTGATACGAATTTGTGGGATGTGAATTGAAAATGCCGTTGGAAAGTTTATTAGAAGTACACACACGTAATTCAGTTTTTACAAATACAACAAGTCCAAAGCGTAAAGCAGAAAATCATAATGACATAAATCGCGTAAAGTCCATGATTATAAGATACTCGTTCGGTAAAGTACACTAGGTAACACTTTGATCGCAGTTAACTGCGATGAACTTCAACTAATTCATTCCCGACGGACTGACCTTATATATTTGTAAATCAGACATGGCCTTCTAGCAACATGCCCGCGGTTCCTTTGAATTCTTAACTTATAAACTTAATGGCTTCTAAGAATACGCATGAAATGCAAACAATAGAAAGAAGGATTTATGACGTCTTAAGGGGAGGCGTACAAGGGGATGATAGTGAACAATAGATCACTCAAATTCGAACGGGTAATAAAACACCTGCAAAGGACCGGTTCGCAACAATATTTACTACTAAAACCACAATATATTTTATTTTATTTGGGGAGTTAACAGCTAAAATAATAATAACTATCAAGATAAGGAGAAGCTATTGACAAACCTCCACAGATGATAGAAATATAGTAAAAGAAAAAATAACACATAAGCAAGGAATGAGTAACAAAATGGAAACAACAGACATCTACAATTTGATTTTTAATTACCTGGACTAAAATGGCAGCTTGGAGCCACTCACAGTGGTGAGTTGTTGACTCAGTTCAAACCACTCGCTTATAAAAAAAAAAAATGGTCGAATGCAGCTGTCATTTTAGTCCAGGTAATTAAAAATCAGAGTATACTTAAACAGGTAATACAGAATTTAAGCAAAATTTAACCAACTTTGCGCTTAATGATGCTACACTGTTAGAAAATAGATTTATTAAACTCATTTGATGTACTGATAAGAAACGCGATATGATGGTAAACTCTAATGGCATGTTGGTTTCGCAGATGCCTCGTAACTCTTCAACTTGACTGAGGGCGAGTGGAGCATGGCGATCGGTGAGGCCAGGGTACCCATTCTGAGGGAGGACCACAAGGTCCACCATCATGGTAAGTCTACATACCTATCTCGAATTATTGCAAAGGAATTTTCTTAATATGTAAGTAATAATATTCTGAAGGCTTATTTTGATTATCCTTCAAATTTCATTTATCTGTACCCCTCTTAGATAAACAACAGCTAAGACACGTTTATAAGTGAAATAAGCTTTTTTAAAAAGGTTTATAAATACAAGCTTTTGAGATCCTGGATATCATGTAGCAGCAGAGTGTTAGCCAAGACAAGTGAAACGAGCCCAAACACGACGGGTCTATCTTGTTTAGTACAGGAGTTCCTGTGGCCACCTTCCGACACCATCATCAGATCAGCTCGATATTATTGCATTGTCACGCGATATACAAGGTGGGCCAAGAATTAGTTAACATTTTAAAAAATCTTATAAAAAAAACTATTTGACATATTTTAAAAATTGTTTATTTACAAGAAAGCTTGTTACTTGGAATTTATTTTTTAAAAATAATATCATCTAAATGGCCACAGTTTCGACTTTTATACTCTTCTAAGCGAGTACCTAAATTTTCGAATACTCGACGGCAAAGAGACTGCGCGATTGCCGACATTTCTTCGCTGATTTTTTCTTTTAGTTGACGTCGTGTATTTGGTTTATGGATGTAGACACGACTCTTTAAATACCCCCATAAAAAGAAGTCTGCTGGGGACAGATCTGGGCTCCTGGGTGGTCATGGGATGTCGCCTCGCCTGGAAATCAGCTTTTCCGGAAACAATTCTGTTGACGACGACGAACACTAATGTATGAAACTCACCGACCCGTCTAAACAGGCGATAAGAACATAGGTATAATTTGCTAAGCCTCATAGATCATGTAGACGCGACCGTTAGGCGCAGGAAAGAGACGGGTCGGACTGAGATAGATATAGTTTTATTTTTTAACCGTTATTGATTTGAAATTAAATAAAATAAATTATAAGAATTAAATATATAAAATGTAATAAGCCTTAACTCACTAGGGAATAAATGTTATAGCGTTTTGCCTTTTATTGAAAGTAGGACCCCTATTAGATCCTGGTAAATGAGACCGGGCTACGGGCGTGCAGAACGCCGCCTGGAGCCCGGGACTCGACATGAAAAGGGAACCGGTATTACCTCGGCTGAACTGTTGCCATGAGAGGGGGATGAATTTAATGATGGCCACCATAGGGCGACACAAAGCACTAATTGAGAACGGGCGACGGGTAATATAAAGCCCGAGGGGAAGGATTCCGGCGGGCCGGGATCGGTGGTTTGCGGCGGCCTACGCTATCTTACTGCCGTTTCGCAACGTGTTATGGCTGGGAGAGAAGAAACGGCGAAAGAAACTTCCCAGCAACACGCCTAGTCTATCCTGTGGGGGGGCTATGTCTCCTAGCGTCCCTCGCAGGGACGTGGAGAGATCTTGATTGGCGGCGCCTGAGACGCCGCCGTCTGTGTCTGTCTGTCCGTGCCTGCCAGCCTGCCGTCCTAACCGCGGGCGGGCTGATCCGGGCCAGCCGTTTTGTGATAACGTCGACCCTGTCCGTGAGGACGTTACGCGGTCGTCGCACGAGAGCCTTTCGCCGAGGCTTATAATCGGACGCGGACACGACGAGTGGATTTCGATGGTGCGGCGCGAGATCGAAATACTTACGCGAGAGCGACGTAATGTAGTTTTTGATGGAGGGAAGCTCCAGATCGCGGTGGAGGTCGACGTTACGCATATAGAGGGGAGCACCGACGGCTCTGCGCATGAATTTGTTTTGCACGATTTGCAATTTATCTAAAAGGGCAGGCTTGGCATGGCCGAATACCACACTCGCGTATGTCATGATCGGGCGGATGCATGTTTTATACAAAGTAAGCTTGTGTCTGAGGGACATTTTGCTTCGTTTGTCTATCATGGGTGCTAAACGACCCATCACAAATCGCGCTCTATTTCGGATTATAGTGATATGCTCGTTGAAGCGCAAGTTCCGATCTAGGGTGACACCCAGGTATTTGGTGTACTTTTCCCAGGGAATTTGTTGTTCGTAGAGCGAAATGGTTTTTAGGCGAAGGCAAGCGCGTTTGGGGGAGCGAAGCGTGCCCGGGGAAAAGAACATTGCTGCGCTTTTCTCCGGGTTTACTTCTATCCTCCATTTGCGAAACCATTCGCCTAGCTCTGTGACAGCTGCCTGCAGCCGGACGCAAGCCATTTGTCGGTTTTGATCTGATGTATAGAGTGCGGTGTCATCCGCGAAGAGGGCCAACTCCACATCTGGAGTTTTTGGGATGTCGCTGGTGTACAGCGTGAAGAGTAGTGGCGACAGAGCCGAGCCCTGTGGTACACCGGCTGTGAGTGGGTGAGGGGACGAGCGCGTTCCCTCCACTCGAAAACGGAAGCTACGACCTAGGAGGAAGTCTCGCAAGATGAGCACGAGTCTGTCTGGCACACCGAACTGGTACAGCTTGTAAATCAAGCCGTTGTGCCAGACCTTGTCGAAGGCTTTTGCTACGTCTAGAAACAGTGCGGCTGTTCCTATAGGGCGGGGGCGATGGGCAAAGTGAGATAATATGTGCTCCGTGATGCGGTGCACCTGTTGGACGCATGAGTGTCTGGCACGGAAGCCAAATTGCTCATCGGGTATTAGATGTTTGCTGAAGGCAAAATCTCTAAGTCGGGAGAGGATGACCCTCTCGTAAAGCTTGCTGAGTGCGCTCAGTAGGCTGATTGGACGGTAGCTGGACGGTTTATTAGCCGGTTTTCCCGGCTTGTGAATACCAATGACATCTGCCTCCTTCCAGATCGCGGGGAAGGAGCAGTTTGTTATGGCGGCATTAAAGATGCTCACCAGGATTATAATTAGATGGGCGGGTAGGAGTTTTAAAACGCGATTGTTGATGCCATCGGTCCCTGGGGCCTTTCGTGGTTTGAGAGACTTGATCAGATCTTGCACTTCTTCGACTGTGACCGGGTCGAGTGTGGTTTCCGCTGGTAAGGAGGATCTACGTTCGACCTCGGAGTCCACCTCCGTCAGGTGTGACTGGTCGACGTTTTGCGTAGTGGGGGAGCATTGAAGCTCTAGACTCTGAGCAAGGCACTCGGCTTTCTCCTCGTCATCGAACGCCTCGGTGTTGTCGGCTCTTTCTAGCGCGGGTATGACAGTAAGGGTGTCTGATTTGAGAGCTCTAGCCAGCTTCCAGTACGCCTGGTGAGTTGGTTCGATATCCCTCAACGTTCTGTCCCAACGTTGTTCCCTGACTTCCCGGATACGTAGTTTGACCTCGCGCTCTAGTTCGCGGAGTCGGATTCTGTTATCCTCGGTGGGATATCTGTCATGAGCTCTGGAGGCGGCTCTCTTTTCCCTCAGCAGTACCCTCACCTCGTCCGGCAGGCATAAGTGGCGGTCATCCTCCACTGGCACCTGCCTGGACGAGTTCCGCACTGCGGATTGAAGGTGGCTGGTGAGGGCTTCGATCGCCCTCTCCGTGTCTTGGCGGGACCCGATGTGATCTGGGATGCGGTCCAGGTCTTGTGAGCTGGTTGCCTTGAGGAGGTCCCCAAGTCTCAACCAGTCCACAGAGGTCCTAGTTTCAGATGTCTGGTCTGTCTGTGGTCCTAATCTAAGGATAACCGGACGATGGTCCGAGTCTATATCGTCCATCGTTTCGATCGAATGGAACTGAAGAGTTACGCCCCTCAGTAATGCTAGGTCGAGAGTGTTTGGGGTCCCCCAGTCGCGGTTGGGGGGATATCTTGTGGGGGTCATGGGCGTTAGTATATCAAACAAAAGATTGTCTGATATATTTATTAGGGCTCTGCCATTGGTGTTAGTGGTATTGCAATTCCACTGCTCGTGTTTGCAATTCAGATCTCCGGCTATTATAACAGCCGGGCCTAGGTTGAATAGGGCTTCTAGGTCTTTTTTAATAAGGGTTTTTTGGCATGCGAGGTATGCTGAGACTATGACTAGAGGTTGGTGGCCAGTCATTGCTAGTCTGCAGGCGGATACCTCCATACCTTCTAGTGGAGGGGTGACTACAGGCATGCAGTGTAGAGATCTCCTGAAATAGATCAGGGTGCCGCCACCACGGCCTACCCTGTCATGTCTAGTGACCCGATAGTTAGAGATCTTTGGATCTCTATTACTCGGTTTCAGGAAGGTCTCCTGTACTAGTAGTATATCTACTTGATTGGTAACCAGGAAGTCATGGACCAAGTCGCGCTGGTTTCGAAGGCCGTTGGCGTTATAAGTCGCCAGAGTCAATGAGCGTGGTTTATTTCTACCTACATGCGCCATTTGTTACCGGTAACAAGAATTTGTACTAGGTTGTTTAGTTACAACGATCTAAGTATTTGGAGGAGGTACGCGTGATCCATTTCGATCACGAGTTGATCCCGGAGGGAGGGTTGAGTTGACTCTGAAACTTGTCTCAGTTTCCGAGCCAAGAGTTGGACCTCTTCCAGGTCGAAGGGCAAGTTCTTGGCGAATTTAGTCGCCAAAGCTAAGTCCTCCGCTATAGAGTGGTGGGCCGATGGCCCAGAAGGTGCCTTAGAAATGGGGGCGGGGGAGAGGGTGGCCGAGGGTAGGCCGGCCATAACTGGGGCGGTAACGGTAAGAGCGCTCAGCGCTTTATATTTATACTAATGAAGCGGGGGGCGAGGAAAATGCCCATTACGACGTCCTGCTAACAAAAACCATGGGTCACAACTGTGTAAGGACCCTCTGGATAGGCTAGGATCTAGGGTGTACCAAAATGTATGATAGTGATAAGTTAAAATAAGGCTTAATATATGTAAAATTAAGGAAATAAAGTAAAGGGGTTGTTACGACGAAGCGAGGGGTCGGCGGAGGCAGCTTCTATAAATATGAGACGCCTTGAAGGCGCATTTTGTAGTTCGTGATAATTCGTTTTGTAGTTCGTTAAGTTTAGTTCGTAGTTCGTAAGAAGAAGCTCCCTCCCGCCGACGCCAACGAAGTTGAAGCCTCCCGTAGCATCGCTTTTCGGTTGTTTCATTTCGGAAACTGTTACCCGAACCAGCGACCAACCCTCTACAGTCCTACAGTCCACTGCAACACCAACAAATTCTTTGACCACCGGCAGGGACTCGTTGCATGTGTGACAAGTGGCTCCATCTTGTTGAAACCATGTGTCACGGTTGTAGCCAGCAAATTCCAGTAGCATCGGTGCCAAGAACTCCCGTAACATTTTCACATACTCAGCAGAATTAGCAGTAACCGAACGGCCACGAGAATCTTCGAAAATGTAGGGTCCAATTAGTCCTTTTGCTGAAATTGCAGCCCATACCCCATAGCCATAGCCCATAGAATGAATTGGCCTCGCGTGTTTAGCTTTAGGATTTTCGCTGCTCCAATACCGGCAATTTTGTTTGTTGACATGTCCGTTAAGGTGGAAATGGGCTTCGTCGGAAAATAAGAGGTTATCAAAGTTACTGAAACGATCTAACATTGTTTCGGCATACGACTTAGGCAGATTCAAATAATTAGGTTTTAGTTCTTGCACTATCTGGATCTTATATGGATGTAACTTCAAATCTAATTTCAAAATACGGCGTAATGATGTGCGAGATAATCCTAATACAGCCGAACGTTTGCGCGTCGATAAATCTGGATCACGTCGAACAGAAGCGGAAACTTGTTGGCACGTTCCCTCCGCTCCGAGAAGTCCGTGGGCCGCCGGCTTGCTTCACATTTAGTGTAGATCCCGTCTCTTCGAACTTCCGCACCCATTTCTTTTATAAAGGAGCACTCGGACACTGACTTAAGTCGTGTAAATCGTATTCAACGCGAAATAAGCGTCTCACAGTAATGAGCGAATTGTTGTTTAAATAAAATTGTTTCACACAATAAGCGCGCTGCGGCCCCGTGAAGCGATCCATTGTGACTAAATTTCCGAGAAACGAGCTAGTGGCAAGACCCCTCCCCGCGCCCCGCACGGCTTGTGTTTGCGCGGGGTGTTACATTTAATTGTTAACCAATTCTTGGCCCACCCGTTACATTTTAATTAATGCATTTTTTATTTAAACACATTTTATTTTATCAAACAAAAAAAAAAACTGAATTCGATCCGGAACCAAAAAACGCATCCTCCATAGTACATACATAGCTTCACGCCAGTTCCCTTGCGGGGTAGGCACGAACAACAGAGCGCCATTCAGGCTTGTTCTTACACACCTCACTCGCTTCTTTGACATTCATACGCCATACGCCAGGTGGTAGGGCATTTGCCCGACTGAATGGCTACCATCCCCGGTCTAAAGTATGTCGCCATAACAACCTTGAGTTGTCTTCCGGCATTAGTGACCAGGTTCCAGTCTCCGTTAAGAGAGCAGCAGCGCATTTGTAGCAACTTTGGTGTTGCAATTGTCCATAGGCGATGGTAACCGCTTTCCATCAAGTGGGCCGTCTGCCTGTCTGCTGATCTCCTGCAATAAAAAAAAAAATCATAGCTCTTGTCATGCACGCTCGTCTGTTCTTAAGGCTCCTGACATCACCTTTTGCTAGTCCATACTGTACTCTAAAATTATGCCGCCTCTCACCACGTCTAGTCTAAATTTATGCCGCCCCTCCACGCGGCCGTAACGTTTTTTCGTGACAGAAAAATGATAAGACCCCCCCGTCTATATAGGAGTTTCACTTCAAAAACATGCAGTTTTCTGACCTACAGTGCATGTTGTTATAATTACCGACTTCAAAAACTAAAAAACTAAAAAGTATAAAATAACTTATTTCTAAAGCTATTATTATTAATATATATTATCTAAAACATCTTGAAGTCGGTGCAAAGTAAAACATAAAAGTTACTATATTTTGAAAATTACTAAGCACCGACTTTAGTTTTTTAGTTTTTGAAGTCGGTTTTTTTAAACGAAGTTTTTTTATATTTTTGTTACTTTTTAGTGTCTAGCTATGTATGGGTAGACCTACGAAAGGTGCCGAGCGCCTTAAAAAATATAGGTCCCAAGAAACGGGAACAAAAAAATGTCCGTAAAATGAAAACTACTGGGCCAAACTATGTGAAATTTTTTGGGGACCAAATGGCAACTATTCCGCATCAAACTAAACAAGAATCACCTAAATCGGATCATAAATCTCAGCGTAATCGGTGTACATATGGAACGGAATGGAAATTTTTTCATAAAAAATGTTCATAAAATAAAAATTACCGGGCCAAACAATGTCAAATTTTTAGGGGACCAAATGGCAACTATTCCGCATCAAACTAAACAAGAATCACGTAAATCGGATCATAAATCTTAGCGTAATCGGTGTACATATGGAACGGAATGGAAATTTTTACATAAAAAATGTTCATAAAATGAAAACTACCTGGCCAAACAATATCAAATTTTTAGGAGATCAAATGGCAGCTATTACACGTCGAACAAATTAAGAATCACGTAAATCAGATCATAAATCTCGGAGTAATCGGTGAACATACATAAAAAAAAAACCAAAAAGATCCCGACGAATTGAGAAACTCCTCGTTTTTTTGAAGTCGGTTAAAAAAACATGGTAACAGGCTTACGTCTACACTGTCGGGGTCGTCAGAATGTCGTTTCCTTCCACACTCCTATACATACGTCCTCTGTCAAAATAAATATCAGTGTGTAAATATTTAACAAATTTCACGCGAAGATAAAATTAATTAAATGCTTATGATATGCAGAAGTCGTGGAAGGCCACGACACACCTTCCATGATCAAATTGATCGTGTACTAGCGGAGGGTGATGTCAGGAGCCTTAAGAACAGACGAGTGTGCATGACAAGAGTTATGAATGTCAAAGAAGCAAGTGAGGTGTGTAAGAATGGGCCTAAATGGCGCTCTGTT
Organism: Dendrolimus kikuchii; assembly: GCA_019925095.2. Lineage (NCBI taxonomy): Eukaryota > Metazoa > Arthropoda > Insecta > Lepidoptera > Lasiocampidae > Dendrolimus > Dendrolimus kikuchii. The sequence goes on from CM034387.1 coordinate 39,379,307, forward strand.
GTTCGTGCCTACCCCGCAAGGGCACTGGCGTGAAGTTATGCATGTATGTATGTGGTCGCGCGTAAATTATATTTTAAATTTGTAAAGGAATGGAACGAATGGTAATACGCTTAAATGATGAGAAAACCACCTCCAATCCTTTATTCCTGTCCTGTACATACCTCATCAAGCGGAAGAAAGGAGACGGCATGCGACGTCTCAGCACCGCAATAGTGGTTATCGTATAAAATTCACCTTTTTTTTTCTCTTTGTTTTGAAGCGAGGGAAAATGCTTAACCGATTTACGCACAAACTGGGTCATTGCTTGGGGAACGACACGCGTCGGTCGGGGGCGATAACACTGCAGCAATAGTATGCTCTTGGCAGCGCTCCGTCCGCGATCGACGTCACAGAATAGTGTGGAAGACTCCGAGCGTTGCTGCACGCGCGAGCAACCCCAATACCCACTAAAAACCCCCTCCTCCCTGACGACCCTGCGCTTTGTATGTGTTGGAAAGGCTGAGATTTAGAACATAGTTACGCCCAGCCGATCCAGCGCAATAAAGTGCCTGGAGTGTGCCCTGGGAGAACACACGCCACTTCGTTGTGCGGGGGTAGAAGGTCCTTTGCTCTCCTAGCAAGCTAAAGGCCCCCCGCGGTAAACGGAACCTAACTCAGGGAGGGAAGTAATGCGCGTACCTGCCTCTCCGGGTGCCAGCTGAAGGCCGGCGACCTCGAGAAGACGCATTAGCACGCGCTGCAGGACTCCTCTCCCTATTGCGTTCTGCGGCCTCCTTGAGTGACATTACTGTCTCGCAAAAAGAAAAATTACCTTTTGCTAACGAACTGCAACGCGTACGCATCGTTTCGAATATTGTGACCAATTTTTCATCTAGATACTTAATATACCATCAGGTTAGTTTGTGCGTCGTGCTAACTTCTAAGAAACAAGGAGAACTTATCGCTTCGCTACGTAAAGGTACTGACTGTGCAATCCTTCCTCTATATTCTATCCGTGCAGGAACGGAGAAAGAATACAATTTCCTGCGGCCCGGCGGCCTGTCGTAAGAGGCGACTAAACAACCCACAGCCAGGTGGTAGAGTATTTTCTCGACTGGATGGCGACCACCCCTGGTCTAGAGTATGCCGCCATAACAACCTTGTGTTGTGTTCCGGCATTAGTGACCAGGTTCCAGTCTCCTTTAAGAGAGCAGCAGCGCATTTGTAGCACCTTTGTTGTTGCAAATGTCCATAGGCGATGGTAACCGCTTTCCATCTAGTGGGCCGTCTGCCTGTCTGCTGAACTCATGCAATAAAAAAAAAATATATAACTGCTTGTATTGCCCTGTGTTCTATGCAGCTATATTTCCATCATTGTGGTTTTACATAAAAGGGGAATGAATACCTAGTTAAAGAATGATCAATTCGCGTAACCAGTATGTATGCTTATGATATGCCACTTATGTTAGCATATACCATTTTTGATAACACCGACAAATGGTTCGTATTATGGAATATCAATTTTATCTGATAATGGAGTTCGGCTGAAGGTCGGTTGATGATCTTTGGTCTTTTAACATTACTAATTTACTAGTAGTACCGGCGAAACTTCGTTAATGTTGCCATGACGACGCACTTGTCAGCAATACAATGCACCATTTACTAATGTAGATCCTTTCATAGGTAATTTGCCCGGCTGGATGGCTACCACCCCTGGTCTGAAGTATGTCGCCATAACAACCTTGAGTTGTGTTCCGGCATTAGTGACTAGCCTACTGACCAGGTTCCAGTCTCCCTTAAGAGAGCAGCAGCGCATTTGTAGCACCTTTGGTGTTGCAAATGTCCATAGGCGATGGTAACCGCTTTCCATCAAGTGGGCCGTCTGCCTGTCTGCTGAACTCATGCAATAAAAACAACCCAAATGAAAAAATGTTGTAATTTAGAATGATCCAATTATTATCTCTATTTTATTAGTAACTAGCTGATACCCGCCCGCTTCGCGTGCCGTAAAATCCGTTCTTAGCTGACCTCTACTTGGCGAAAAGAAGGTCCATGCCTTTCAAGTCTATAGGTATTATAGTTCTTGAGATATTGTGATGACTCACTATATACGTAAATTACAATTATATATATAGACTCCTAAATCCCCCCCGATTTTGAAATATTTTTCATTGCTGCCCCGCTCCTATTGGTTTTAGCGTGATGATATATAGCCTATAGCCTTCCTCGATAAATGTACTATTCAACACTGAAAGAATTTTTCAAATCGGACCAGCGGTTCCTGAGATTAGCGCGTTTAAACAAACTCTTCAGCTTTATAATATTAGTATAGATATGATATAAGATTGTTGTGGTGACTTTTTTGGTTTTTATTAATATCTACCTCATTTAAATGAAATAGACATTTGTCCCGTTCAAAACTAGTTCGGAAATGTTCGTTAATAATCGGATGTGCTCGGCCTCGGTCACCTCATTTTACTAACAGTCGTACTGTGACATTGTCATGTTGTCCCGCTTTGTCATATCAATACCCGTAGAGGCGTTATTGCACACGTAATCTGAGCAAACACTTGAATAGATCTCTGCTTTTTGTACGACTGTTTGCATATCTACTTTGGTATATTAATTAGTTATTCATAGGCGATGGTAACCGCTTTCCATCAAGTGGGCCGTCTGCCTGTCTGCTGATCTCCTGCAATAAAAAAAAAAGAATAAAATCTAATAGGGTTCAGATGGTTTCTTTTGCAACATCAAAGTTGCTACAAATGAGCTGCTGCTCTCTTAAGGGAGACTGGAATCTGGTCACTGATGCCGGAACACAACTCAAGGTTGTTATGGCGACATACTTTAGACCAGGGGTGGTAGCCAACCAGTCGGGCAAATGCCCTACCACCTGGCAAAATTAGTACAGTAACCTAGTATAGGGTTGAGAATTTCAAAATTTTGCAATGTTTACTTTAGCCTTTATTGTATTTTGTATTCCGCTGCATCAGAAAGTTTCCAAAGTCAACTGTAATTTACAGGTCGAATCCTAGTTCAGGACTTTGATAGCTGACGGACTGCACAATAGTACATTATGGTACTAGTGTGTAACATTGGTGATTACCGCCGAGGCGCCATTGAGACTCGAGCCGTAGGCGAGGGTCTTAAGAGAGCCGAGGACGGTAATCATCAATACACACGTGTATCATACGACGTTTTTCAACACACTTGTGAATAAAATAACAACAAGAACTCATTTTATTTAGTAGATAAAAAAAGTTATATATGATTGAAAGTTTTATTTATTAAACACGTACGAGTTGAAATTATCTATTTAAATAAGAAGTTGCATGAAATGAGCAAGCAATAGGAACATTAATTTATTTGTTCTATAGAACACGATCTTTTTTTTTTGAATAAAAACTTTTTTAAGAACAAAGCAACTCAACAGATAAAATTAAAAAAAAAAATCTATAACTCGCTAGTGAGTTATAATGTTTTTTACTCACAGTTTGATAATGGGTGTCATTCTGTGCCTAATTGCGGTGACCATAGAGCCACTTTATGAGCAAGTGTGTTGAAAATGTATTTTTTCACTAGTGAGTTATAGATATTTTTTTTAATTTTATTGGTTGAGTTGCTTTGTTCTTAAAAAAGTTTTTATTAAAAAAAAAGATCGTGTTCTATAGAACAAATAAATTAATGTTCCTATTGCTTGCTCATTTCATGCAACTTCTTATTTAAATAGATAATTTTAACTCGTAGGTACTAAATAAAATGAGTTTTTGTTGTTATTTTATTCACAAGTGTGTTGAAAAACGTCGTATGATACACGTGTGTATTGATGATTACCGTCCTCGGCTCTCTTAAGACCCTCGCCTACGGCTCGAGTCTCAATGGCGCCTTGGCGGTAATCACCAATGTTACACACTAGTACCATAATGTACTATTATTCTATTGTACTATTGTAGCATAATCCTCGTACCGTTCTTCCTCTTACTTTTGAGTAGTAGCGCGACAAAAATTTTGAAGTGGTACATCATTACAAATTTTGTCCGGTATCAGTACAAATGTGTTTTGTACAGGACAAGTGTACTGGCTCACACGTGTACTGCTCATCACTTTTTCAGGACATCCCTAAAGTGATGTGAAATAGAAACGTGTTAAGTTTTATTTCGGCAGTTATCATGTGACACTCGAATTGGCAAATAGACAAAAATTCAAGTTCAAATAGACAAGAAGTTTCATTACGGATTGTGCTTCCGAATTAGCACGCCGGCGTTTTTTTTACAAGCTTTTATTTAACTTGCAATGGATGTACCTATGTATGTATGTAAGTTCCGGTGGAATCTTGCAAGTTAAATTTGACCAACTTCCCGGTTTCCGATTGAGCTGAAATTTAGCACGCATATGTATATCGCGTGACAATGCAATAATATGGTACCATGGAGTCGGAAGGTGGCCATAGGAACTCCTGTACTAAACAAGATAGACCCGTCGTGTTTGGGCTCGTTTCACTTGTCTTGGCTAGCACTCTGCTGCTACATGATATCCAGGATCTGAAAAGCTTGTATTTAAAACCTTTTTAAAAAAGCTTTATGTATGTAAGTTCGGGTGGAATCTTGCAGGTTAAATTTGACCAACTTTCCGGTTTTCGATTGAGCTGAAATTTCTACGTCTTGAAGTCGGTGACAAGACGCTCTAGTCTACGCCACAGTATCACAGTGGAAACACCACCAATGCGAACGAGGCGTTTTGCCTCCACGTTCCTTCTATCTATGGCAGAGCTTCAGAATATGCTAAATAAATTGCTCTCGTATTTACAGATTCGTCTCCGAAACAGACCATTCACGTGGAGGACCATGGGCGGCTTAGCAGGGGCGCAATGGTCGTCACGTCGCTGGTGGCCGGCGCAACCGCCGGGGCGATCGCGAAGACTGCCATAGCGCCCCTAGATAGGACCAAGATAAACTTCCAAATATCGTAAGTTATGCATGATGAAAGAATGACTAAACAGATATACAATGCAAAATTGGATGGATGCAGAAGTCGTGGAAGGCCACGACACACCTTCCATGATCAAATTGATCGTGTACTAGCAGAAGGTGATGTCAGGAGCCTTAAGAACAGACGAGCTTGCATGACAAGAGTTATGAATGTCAAAGAGGCAAGTGAGGTGTGTAAGAATAAGCCTAAATGGCACTCTGTTGTTCGTGCCTACCCCGCAAGGGAACTGGCGTGAAGTTATGTATGTATGTATGTAAGTTACAGGAAATTGTTATCGCGATTTAGGTTAAAATACGCGTGCATATATATGTCTGACTTGATCTGAACTGTACATCAAGTTTATCAATGTACGCACTAGTGATGAGAGTAGTAGACGTGTGAGGCAGTACATTTGTCCCGTACAAAATAAATTTGTACTGATAAGTCTCAAAATTTAAATTTGTACTACTTCAAAAATTTTGTACCGCTACTACTCACGCGTCAGATGTAAGAGGATGGACGGAACGAGGAGAACAGTACAACAACGCTTCTACGGATATTCACATGACAAAGAGGGGGACAACATGACATGTGACTGAAGCCGATCACATCCGATTCTTTCTTTATTCTTTATTGTACACAAAAAGTTACATACACAATTATAAAACAGTGGTGATGTACAAAGGCGAGCTTAACCCTAAAAGAGTTTTCTTCTAGCAAACCTATGAGTCTAGCGAGAAGGGGTGAAGCAAAGGCAGGGTTATAATATAAATAAATTAACAAAAATAAATTACATACAAGATACTTATAAGATATATACATATATACATACATATATAGTGTAAAATACATACATATAAGGATAATTTAGCATAGATAGTGTTCTTTGACTTTTTTTTTGAAACTGCTCTCCGATTGGCTATCTCGGATTGTATGTGGCAGGGCGTTCCATAATCTAACTGCGTGGACGGAGAAAGAACCACTATAACATGCCGAGGAGTGTGTGGGTGCCTTGAGAAGAAGAGATTTAGAAGTTCTACAATGTTTGTCAGAAGGAACAAGAAATTCAAAACGTTGGCGAAGATAGGAAGGAGAAATGGGCTTATGTAAGATTTTATACAAAAATGTAACTACGTGAAGGTCGCGACGACGACGAATTGGCAGCCACTTAAGTTGCGATCTAAATGCAGAAACATGATCGAACTTTCGCAGACCAAAAATGAAGCGAATACACAAATTCTCAACGAACATTTCCGAACTAGAAGTTTTGTACGGGACAAATGAGGGAATGTCGCTCACCGCCTCACCGGCCTCGTCGCTACAAATGTACTGCCGCGGTACAAACCGTACAAATCTCCTCGCCTCATTTGAAGTAGTACATTGCACTGGTTCGGTACAAAATGTCATGTTACTCTTACAAACTCATTATAAAATCATGTCCTACCCAACTCTAGTACGAACCCCATTGCTGCGCAGACATGGCAGGTAAGTATGCAACTTGTAGTTTCAGGGATTTATTCTTGAATGCATGGATGTGTTGATCCTTTTTTTTATATTGAGTTTATATTTTGTCTCCCTTAAGAGAGCAGCAGCGCATCTGTACCACCTTTGGTGTTGCAAATGTCCATAGGCGATAGTAACCGCTTTTCATCAAGTGGGCCGTCTGTCTGTCTGCTGAACACATGCAATAAAAAAAATATTGCTCGGGTTATCGGGGTTGATCTGCGAGGAGTGTGTGGGGTTCCCACCAGCCCGCCCCGCACGCACTTTCCATCAGGATGTTGTTGTGACTACCCACTAAAACGGGGCACGGGGTATGTCGTGGACAGTGCGCCGCGACGCCTTGATGCAAATCGTCCCGACAACTCGGTTCCGCCACGTCATTGGGAGGAGGTGAGCATAGCGGCGCCCTCGGCCTGCTTTTAGCCGTCTGCGAGAGGGGTCTGGATGTTGATCCCTGGAGTTGCCAATTCAACTTCGTTGAAGTGGAAACTGTCTGTTACGACAATCAGTAACTCAAGCTTGTAGCAACTCACTTACAAAATAATTGAAGCCTTATTTATATTAAAATAGCCTAAATGGATCGCAGCGTCAGTAAAACGCTCTACGGTGAACCACACATACTACAAAAAACTACTGTAATGACTACTAGTACAATGGCAGTAGTACTAAAACCACCCTACAAACTACACCGTTTTCCGTATCATATTAAAAATTCCTTATATAAAAATGTTTGGTCCTTCGAGCCGGATCCGAGTGGCCAACTCATAGATGTACAATCATCTGTATTCAGATACCGTACTCTTGCCGCACGGCTTTTTTGATATACAGCGCCTACACGTAGGGCGATGGGCTGCCTTGGTACGGCAACATGATTAAGTCTATATGATATACCATTCCATCCCATTATTAAACTAAAATTGTCTTCTATACATTCCATTTGGTGACCATTTGGTACATCCTTCCATTCTCATTCACTCATACCTTCACTTCAAACGTTATCTCAAACATTCGTACATAAATGTTTGGTCCTTCGAGCCGGATCCGAGCGTCTAATTCATAGATATACATTCATCTGTATTCAGAGACCGTACTCTTGCCGTACGGCTTTTTTGATGTACAGCGCCTGCACAGAGGGCGTTGGGTTGCCTTGGTACGGCAACAAGATTAACTATAAGATATACCATTCCATCCCATTATTAAACTAAAATTGTCTTCTATACATTCCATTTAGTGACCATTTGGTACATCCTTCCATTCTCATTCACTCATACCTTCACTTCAAACGTTATCTCAAACATTCGTACATAAATGTTTGATCCTTCGAGCCGGATCCGAGTGTCCAACTCATACATGGACAATCATCTGCATTCAGAGACCGTACTCTTGCCGCACGGCTTTTTTGATGTACAGCGCCTGCACAGAGGGCGTTGGGCTGCTTTGGTATTGCAACATAATTAACACTTTATAAGATACTGGCTTCTGCCCGCGACGAATAGTTAACAAAAACTCCCCGATTTTGAAACATTCTTCATTGGTGCTCCGCTTTTGTTAGTCATAGCGTGATGATATATACCCTTTAGCCTTACTCGATAAATGAGCTATCTAACACTGAAAGAATCTTTCAAATCAGACCAGTAGTTCCTGAGATTAGCGCGTCGAAGTAAACAAACAAACTCTTCAGTTTTATATATTAGTATAAGATACCATTTAAGCTCGTAATTAAACTGAAATTGTCTTCTATAGATTCCATTTGGTGACCATTTGGTACATCCTTCCATTCTCATTCAGTCATACCTTCACTTCAAACGTTATCTCAAACATTCGTACATAAATGTTTGGTCCTTCGAGCCGGATCCGAGTGACCGAGTCACAGACTGCCCCTTGCAGGCAGATACCGTACTCGTGGCGCGCCGCTGTCGCGTTTCTGGCGCACAGCGCGCGCACGGAGGGCGTGACGGCGCTGTGGCGCGGCAACAGCGCCACGATGGCGCGGATCGTTCCCTACGCCGCCATCCAGTTCACCGCGCACGAGCAATGGAAGAGAGTGCTCAATGTCGACACACCCCTAACAGCGCAGTGAGTCAACTAATATATTGTTACGTATTGCGGGAGTTCAATTAAATTTCATCACGGTAGTGCCATGCCAGCCCATACACCATCACTCTTGTCTGTTCCGTCTATCTCATCTCCCTATTCCATTTGCTCTATCACATCTTAAAGGTAACGAATTGATTAAATCACCTAACCATATTGCATTAAAAACACTATTTATATTTTTCTAAGCCGGGGACCCTTACGTATTTAATGAATGGCCTCTTAGGCAGCACCCAATCCTGCACCTGGTGGCGGGGTCGCTGGCGGGCGTGACCTCGCAGAGCGCCACCTACCCCCTGGACCTGGCCAGGGCGAGGATGGCCGTCACCAACGCCCAGGAGTACCGCACCCTCAGGGCCGTCTTCGTCAAGGTCATCAGGACGGAGGGAGTCACCACATTGTACAGGTCTGTCTTTTCAGGTACCTATTTCTAACCGACTTCCCAAAGGGAGCATTCCTGGTTTACCTTGAGTTGTGTTCCGGCATTAGTGGCCAGGTTCCAGTCTCCTTCTAGAGAGCGGCAGCATATAGTAGCACCTTTGGTGTTACGAATGTCCGTAGACGATGGTGACCGCTTTCCATCAGGTGGGCCGCCTGCCTGTCTGCTGAACTTATCTAATAATAAAATTGTTATATAATAACCAAGGATGGCTATAGGATATTTTTCAGCCCGAAAAATGGGATACATTCCGGGATAGAATTAAATAAAAGTTATCCCGGAAAATAGGATAGTCACCGGATAGCGCATATTACCCCAACTACGTTAGTAGGCTCTGAAACCAACGATGCTGACTTTTCCTACTTTTTTTGACTTTTTGTCCTTTTTGATTTCGAAATGATTATTTAATTATCTCATGTTGTTTTTGATATGCTATTACACTATTGTGTTGGTGGCATTTAGAAAACTCCTACCTGACTTTAGCACATCCTTTCCCAAAGTGGGCGATAATGCCCCCTTGTGGGCGCTGCAGGCCTGAAAAGGGGTGGTAAGAGACCCAGAAAAAAATGAGGGCGTTGTGTAGAGGCTTGGGGGGAGATTTGTAATTTCATCTAGCTAGGAGGACTCTTAGACACCGACTGAACTCTCGACTCTCGACTACAACTTGTGAACATCAACTAATATTAATTAAGAGATTGCTCAAACTTGGTTCGATATTTTTCTCCGCGTAGTTTATATATCTGTCCTATTTTATTGAATAAATGAAATGAAAATCATGTCAATTATTAATTATTTAATTAATATATCGATATATTATTTGTGTTGTATTGTCCTCCGTGACTCTACCTGCTGGTCGCAGGCGGAAGAACAGCGCTGGCCTTAGCAGCTAGCATTACGCTGAGTCTGGGTCCAATTTTAGGACTTATATTGATGCAGTTGTCTTTTATTTTACTGAGTATTGTTAACATGTTTATTTGTCCTAAATAAAATAATTCTTTCTTTCTTTCTTTCAATTGGTCGCTCCGTTTCGAAATAAAAGTAGACATAACAAAGTAACAGACACACTTTCGCATTTTAATAGTGTCTGAATACTATAAAGTTGCTTTTTAATAATCATTCTCATTGGCAGGTGTAGCCCGTAAGAGTTAACTTGAGACCTCAGCCCCGTTGTGTAGCTTTTTTTTTTATTGAGGAAGTTCAGCAGACAAGCAGACGGCCCACTGGATGAAAAGCGGTTACCCTCGCCTATGGACATTTGCAACACCAAAGGTGCTACAAATGCGCTGCTGCTCTCTTAAGGGAGACTGGAACCTGGTCACTATTGCCGGAACACAACTCAAGGTTGTTATGGCGGCATACTCTAGACCGGGGGTGGTAGCCATCCAGTCGGGCAATTGCCCTACCACCTGGCAAACCTACTACCTACCTAGTACCAACTGCGCTTAGGTCTCAAGTTAACTCTTGCGGGCTATAGTAAAAGTCTCGTTTAGAATGAATGTTTAATCTCCGCTAATTTAGCTCACAATAATCAATTAATTTAATTTGACGTTATAGTGGTTTTTAAGTCGGTGAAAAAATGGGGGCGCTAAAAATAATTTATTCTCAAAGTGGGCACTATACAAAATATGTTTGGGAACCACTGCTTTACTGCTTTTCTGCTGAGTGTATAGGGGACCATCCACAAATTACGTCACACGAATTCAATGATTTTTTGACACCCCCCCCCCCCTTCCTCGTGACAGCTGGTCACACGCGTGAGATTCCCCCCTAGTGCGAGGTCCCATATGCGTGCAATTTTACATCGAGAAACTATCATTATATTAATACGTGAAGCAAAAACTTTGCACCCCTTTTTATGAGAATTGCGCGGACGGAGGAGTATGAAATTTCGCACACTTATCTTGATATATATAAATCACGTGTCACGTTGTTTGTCCGCGATTAACTCCTAAAGTAATTGACCGATTTTAATCAAATTTGCGCACCGTGTGCAGTTTGATCCGACTTGAAAGATAGGATAGCTTACATTTGGACCCGGTAGGTGGCTCTGGAATCGGTTTCTAAATTTTATTTCTTTAGGGCAGAACAACGTCTGCCAGGACAGCTAGTAGTTTATATAGAGAAGAAGCGATGAAGGCTAATATTTTTTTTTTTTTAATTATGTATAAATAATACATTAAATCAATTACAAAAAACAGTACATACACTGCCATGTATTTGACACACACACGCTTTTGTCTATTGTTGCCTTGGCGAAATCTGTGATTATAGACGTATAGTCTTTGACAACATACATACATACATAACTTCACGCCAGTTTCCTTGCGGGGTAGGCACGAACAACAGAGCGCCATTTAGGCTTATTCTTACACACCTCACTCGCTTCTTTGACATTCATAGCTCTTGTCATGCACGCTCGTCTGTTCTTAAGGCTCCTGACATCACCTTCTGCTAGTACACGATCAGTTTGATCATGGAAGGTGTGTCGTGGCCTTCCACGACTTCTGCATCCATCCACTTTTGCATTGTATATCTGTTTAGTCATTCTTTCATCATGCATTCTTTCCATATGCCCGAACCATCGGAGCATTCCTTTCCGTACCTTCACCCCGACACTCTCTTTCAGACCAGTCTTTGACAACAGATCCTTAATAATGTTCGAACTTATTAATTATAATTAAATTAATTATTATGGTCGAATTTCGACCACTGGGCGATCACTAGTTAGATTAAAACATATATGGAAATATTTTGAAGTTTTTCATTAATAGTTCAAATTTCGAGTTGTAAAGCTTAAATATATTAGTTTTTGAAATATGACGTCGCGAACTTTAGGAGCCCCCTCCCACCCTTTGTCACCTCCCCCCCCCCCCACCCCCTATGCCCTTAACGTGTGACTTATATTACGTTTATAACTATTTTCTGTTTTTACGAAAATGGCCACGAAAATGCCTAAAAATACGTATCTCTTTGTTAGCCTTGAAATTGTAAATGTTTTTTGCAATAGTCCAAAAATACACTTCCTCTTTCAATAAAAATGCTTTTGGCCCGAATCCAAAGTTCAATAAACTAATTGCTGCATATTTGTTTTGCGAAACGTGCATTTTCCTTGTTTACCTCTGAAAATGTCACGTGTTGATTGGATTTTGAACTTGTATTTCAAGGCGAGTGGAGCCGCTGAGCACCGCTATGGTGGGTAATGAAATAATAATATTTCAATAGTATTTAAATTTTGTAAACATAATTTATACATGAATTTTTATAATTATATTATTTGGCTTGTTATCGCGTCACCACGTGCTACTGCATCGGCGGTCGGACGTCGACTGACTCCCTCTCCGCCTTCGTCTTATGACGCAGTCAAACTTTTGTACAACTACCCACTATTAAGTGAGAAAAACTGACTTGAACTGCCACGTGGAACATTTTGAGCTTGAAAAATATGTATATACAAAAATATTTGAACATTGTTTATTTATGTATTTAAAAAAAAAACCTGAGATAATATGTAAGTAATTATGATGAAGAAATCTCTCATATTTCTGTGCCGGAATTATATCCGACACAACGCTGATTTTCAGTGCGAACCTTTTGGCGTGAGACCAAAACGACCCAATTTGGTAAACTAATTCTACTTGTGTAATATTGAAGAAGCAGAGCGGGAAATTGTATTCTTTCTCTGTTACGGAACGGATAAGAATCAGTTAGTGAGAAAAGGCCGTAATAATTTTTTAGCAGATGGGGTATTTTTACAAGCTTTCTATTAACTTGCAGTGGATGTATGCAAGTTGGGGTGGAATCTTGCAAGATAAATTTGACCAACTTCCCGGTTTCCGATGGAGCTGAAATTTTGCACGCATATGTATATCGCGTGACAATGCAATAATATGGTACCATGGAGCTGATCTGATGATGGAGTCGGAAGGTGGCCATTGGAACTCCTGTACTAAACAAGATAGACCCGTCGTGTTTGGGCTCGTTTCACTCGTCTTGGCTAGCACTCTGCTGCTACATGATATCCAGGATCTCAAAAGCTTGTACTTAAAAACCTTTTTAAAAAGCTTATTAGGTAAATAATTTTGGTTTTCTATAGGAAATTTAAACAGGCCATATAAGCTACTAAATAGAATCCAAACAGGTCACTTCTCGACAAGAAGTTTTGGCCACCCCATGGGCAAAGTTGATTCTCCAAATTGCCTACTTTATGGATCTCGTGACGATGTCCAACATCTGGTAATGGAATGCAGCAAAGATAAATACGGCAGAGAACAGCTGATGAGGAAGTTGGGACTGAATCGATTTCATGTAGGTATTTTTTCAAAGGAGGGTAGTTTGTTAGCCAGCTCATTATTTGACGTTTAATAAATAAGTTATTGTATGCTTAGGAGATCATGGGGATGACATGCCATTTTTATCCGTGCAGGAACGGAGAAAGAATACGATTTCCTGCGTTGGGGCGGCCTGTCGTAAGAGGCGACAAAACAACCCACAGCCAGGTGGTAGGGCATTTGCCCGACTGGATGGCTACCACCCCTGGTCTAGAGTATGCCGCCATAACAACCTTGAGTTGTGTTCCGGCATTAGTGACCAGGTTCCAGTCTCCCTTAAGAGAGCAGCAGCGCATTTGTAGCACTTTTGGTGTTGCAAATGTCCATAGGCGATGGTAACCGCTTTCCATCAAGTGGGCCGTCTGCCTGTCTGCTGAACTCCTGCAATAAAGAAAAAAGAATGCCTATGTGGCAGCAGTCCCAAATAAATAAAGATGAAAAAGATAGAAATGACATAAGCAGTTGACGTTGGTCGCCATTACAAAACCCTAGGTTGTATGCAGACCGACACGCACTTGGCTGGTTTTATTAAAATGGCTCGCTTGTCGTTTACAGAGGCTACCCCGCGACTGTGCTCGGCGTGATCCCCTACGCAGGGGTTTCGTTCTTCACTTACGACACACTCAAGCACAAATATCTAGGTATGGCTATTGTTAACACGGTTTTCTTTAATTAATCGTTGTTATCGTAGCGTTAATCCCGGTTGAGATCTGAAGTCGACTAAGAAGTCATATTCGCTTTTTCACTTCTCTTTCTGTACGTAAAATATTTGTATCGCTACAGTGTTACTATGCAATGTTCTGCTAGCCTAATAATTCATTAGAATATGTATTTAGTTTAGTCTGGATGTCTTGGATTTCTTCTTTGTCTACAACCCATAATACAAGCGTAACTTGTTTACCTTGGGAATATAGAATCTGTCTGTTTGTATGTTGATTTGTTATTATAACTATTTCTCACCACTGAACTTCACTTTTCACCCTTCAACTCCACTCCTCACCACTGAACTCCACTTCTCACCACTCAACTCCCTTGTCACCACTCAACTCCACTTCTCATCTCACCTAACCCTGACTGCACATAACTTCCAGAACATTTCGGCAAGCCCCAAAACGCGCTTGTGAACATGATGTTCGGTGGCGCTGCAGGCGCCCTAGCGCAGACCGCCTCCTACCCCCTGGACATCGTCAGGCGGAGGATGCAGACCGCCCGGAGGACGAGCAACGGCCAGTATCTGTACTCCACCATTGGGGCGACCTTGAGGATCGTTTACACGTGAGTTTTTGGAAAAATTATTAAGCCAGAGTGATTTTTTTCACCGATTTCAAAAAGGAGTATATTCTCAGTTCGACTGTATGTTTGTTACGCGATTTCTCCGTCAATTGTGGACCGATTTTCATTTTTTTTGTCCCATTGTCACCAAGACATGATCTCATGATTGCATCCCAGGGAAGTTGAGAGCAATCCTGGCATATTATAAGCACGTACAACGTGTTTCATATATTTTTATTTTCTAAACTAAACTGAAAAGTAGAAAATATTTTATTTTTTAACAAAAAAAAAACTAACTTCAAAAGTAACTAAAAATCAAAACAATAATTATTTTCTACAACATCTTCAAGTCAAGTAAAATTCTCACCCAACACAACTCCACTTCTCACCACTCAACTTCACTTCTTCACACTTCAAGTCAATAAAAAAACAGTAAATTTGCAAATATATTAATTCATATGTTTTACTTCTCATGGATTTCAAAATGTTTATTTATTTATATTTTGCTTGTCTGTTTGTAATGTCAAAATAAATATGTAAAAAAAAATCAGGGAGGATAATTCGGACCAGGAAATTTCGAAAATGATTTTTTAAATTTTTTCTGTCTGTCTGGATGTTCCGGCTAAACTCTGAAACAGCTGGACCGATTTTAACGCGACTTTCACTGACAGATAGCTGATGTTATCAGGAGTAACTTAGGTTACTTTTTTTGGAGTTCTGCGAAATAAGTTCCATGCGGGCGAAGTCGCGGGCACAGCTAGTATTAAATAAGTATAAAGTAGTCTCCTTTAAGAAACCCTTCATTGTATCTGTAATTACAGGCATTTACCCGATTCTGTTTACAGGTCTGAAGGTTGGCGTGGCTTCTTCAAAGGTTTAAGTATGAACTGGGTCAAAGGCCCGATAGCCGTGGGCATCTCCTTTGCCACTTATGACGCGATCAAAGCAACGCTTAGGGATCTGGCGGTAAAACTGCAGAGGTAGTGGAAATTATACGTATATATTTCCGCGATGATGTGTGGGACGTTTGCCCAATATTGGGCATAGCTCTTGAGTGTCCTAAGTTGTTGTTAGCAAAGTGTGGGCAAAGTTGCCCAGCAACAATACACATTACTGGGTATCCAGTTCGCGATTGAAGCGTTGCTGAAGGACTTTACAGTAAAACTGCAGAGTTATTGGGATTTGTACGAATATGTAGTCTCTGTGAAGTGTGGGATGTATGCCCAACATTGGGCGTAACTCGTGAGTGACCAAAGGTGTTGCTAGCAAAGTGTGGGAAAAGTTGCCCAGCAACGATGCACGTTACTGGAAATTCAACTCGCGATCAAATCGGCGCTGAAGGACGTGGCGGCAAAACTGCAGAGGTATTGGGACTTGTACGAATATGTAGTCTCAATGGAGTGTGGGACGTTTGCCCAACATTGGGCGTAGCTCGCGACTGTTTTAAGATGTGGTCACCATAATGTGGGAAAATTTGCCCAGCAATGATGCACGTTCCTGGAAATTCAGCTCGCGATCAAATCGGCGCTGAAGGACGTGGCGGCAAAACTGCAGAGGCATTGGGACTTGTACGAATATGTAGTCTCAGTGAAGTGTGGGACGTTTGCCCAACATTGGGCGTAGCTCGTGAGTGCTTTAAGATGTGGTCAGTAAAGTGTGGGCAAAATTGCCCAGCAACAATATACACCTTTTTTTTAATCAGCCGTTACTTTTATTGAAGTTTTAAAATTATATTATATGTTACACTTGTATAAAGTCTAGTCTTTGTATATTTATCTAGAGTTTTTATTATATTATTAGATATTTATTGTAAAGTGAAGTAAAAAAGTAGAAAAGTTATTCCAGTGTTGGGCAAGTGTGTAGCCGTTGATATTTTAACATAGAAACGTCAACACCTGACATTGTTAAGAGTTTTAAAAAGTTGTTATCACGTAGGTTAAGTTTTGTTTTCTGGGCATCTGTGTGTAATGTCTAGTCATTGCAAATTAATCGTGGGATGTTTTCCCAGCAGGTGTTATGCTGTTTACAAAATGTGGGCAAAATTATGCGATCGCTGGGCAACTTTATGTTGTAGTCAAGTAGCTGGATGTTGAAAGTGGGAAGCTTTTTTATTTTTAACAGGTGTTAATGGATTGCTAGATGTATAAGATTGTTTTGTAAAGTGTGGGCAAAATTATCCCATCGCTGGGCAACTTTATTTCACACTCTAGTCTTTTATTACTTTCCCGTTCAAAGCAATTAAAATAATTGTATATTTAGTTTCATAAAAAAATGAATATATTGTTACGAGCTACACAGGACTCGAATTAAAATGCCGTTGGAATTACTCTAGAATCTATTAGAACTATACAAACACGTATAACATAGGTACAAATATAGATAGACACTACTAGTACAACTGCACGATTCAATAACGCGCGCAAAGTCCGTCACTATATCGCTTGTCGAATGTACGTCTTACTCGTATCGTAATCCTCGCTCGACTGCCCCACCCCTCGCAATACACTACAATGCACAGTCGATTGGGTTCTTCCAAGAAAATGTAATTTGCACACCTGCGAGCGGCCAACACAGTCGAAAACAATAACAATAAGGATTAGTTCGACACTAATGACGGCCATAAAACAAGTAGAAAAACAATAGAACGTTTTTCTTAATTGCAAATTCTAAACACAAAGTAAACAAATGAATTCATAAATCCGGGAAGGCAATAAACCGCGCTTTACGACAGGCAGCTGTGCGTTCATCTTTAAGGTAAGCCCACGCCCAGCTTTGGGATGATGTTAATTAATATGAATATATGACTATTAATCTTAGGAGTTATTAGGGAGGACTGAATCGTAGTACATATTATTGACAATAATATTTATATTACCACTTTATAATGTACAGTAGAATAGCGTAGTTTCTTTTGCATAAATGTTTTGTCGCTTATTTCTTTAAACTAGTGGCCTGTGGTCGAAATTCGACCATAATAATTAATGTCAAAGACTATACTTCTATAATCACTGCACAATTCATTTTACACAGGGGTTAAAAAACTCAAACTTTGATATGCAAACGTAAAAACTATTTTTTTTAATTTTTTTTTTTTTTGGAGCTGGACCCTGCTGAATAGCCGCAGGTGGCTGTTTCAGCGATACCGGACTTTGGGGGCTTCCCGACTCCGTGGGAGCGGAGGTGTTCAGTCCGAAAGCAGCGCGCTCGAGGAGGCACCTCCTGTGAGGTTCGACCTCGGCTCGGCCGCTGCGGGGGATTGACTCTATATTGAGATTTAGCAGTAAAAGGCTGAATGAGCTAAGCCAACAGGCTGAAGTGATTATTTGGAGACTAATCACCGACTCCGCCGGCGGAGCCGATCCTAGTCTATCATTACTACCGCTTCGCAACGTGTTATAGCTGGAGGAGAAGAAGCGGCGGAAGAAACTCTCCAGTAACACGCCTCAGATAATCATAAACTATTTTTTATTTTTATTGGACTTTATGTTGTTGGTCCGAAGACCTTACAACTTTACCGGGGTCTTTGGGGCGATTGCCTTCGCGAGGCGAAGGCACTCGCGGTGGCCTACGCTATCTTACTGCCGTTTCGCAATGTGTTATGGCTGGGAGAGAAGAAACGGCGAAAGAAACTTCCCAGCAACACGCCTAGTCTATCCTGTGGGGGGAGCTATGTCCCCTAACGTCCCTCGCGGGGACGTGGAGGGGTCTTGATTGGCGGCGTCTGTCGGTGCCTGCCAGCCTACCGTCCTAACCGTGGACGGACTGATCCAGGCCAGCCGTTTCGTAATAACGTCGACTCTGTCCGTCAGGACGTTACGCGGTCGTCGCACGAGAGCCTTTCGACGAGGCTTATAATCGGACGCGACTGTATATTGATGATAATCCAATAAGATAAGAGAATACACGATACGGAAACCATACCGCGATGCAAAACGACGGTGGCGCCATCTCTTGATAAATCTAGCGAACTAAATCTCCATATACATTGATAAAACTGAACTTTAATATTGATTAATAAATACAATTTAGACAGCGTGTCTGTGTGTCAAATACATGGTAGTGTGTGTAAATGTATTTTTTTTATTGATTTTATCTATTTTTTATGCATAATTAAAAAAAAATAGCATTCTGCACTCCTCTATATTATCTAAATTTCATCAAAATCGGTCCCACCGTTAAAGAGATGTCCAGCGGCGTCGCCTACCGGGTCCGATCGGGAATCTGAAAATAATGTCACCTAATTCCTAGAACCCGATTGCAGCGCCATCTACCTGGATCAAATTTGAACCTAAACCATCCCGGCACCCACTTGAACACGCACTAAAATAATATCACCAGAATCAGACAAATGGAAATTAGTTTAAACGCAGTCGCCATTGCCGTAAAACAAACGATGAATATCATATTTTAATACTTATTATCCTATTCCTGACGAAGACAATTGCAAAAACACAAAAATCATAAAAATCGGTCCAGCCGTTCTTGAGTTATAAATGGTGTAACTAACAAGACTGTTTTATATATATATAGATAATTAATTGTCGAATATTTTGAATCATGAGCGCATGTTGGATATTTTTTTTTTTTTTTTTGTATTTACTACTTTCATTTTCCACAAGTGACTCGTTTGTGCTCAGTCCTAGATTCATCTGTGTACGGAAGGTGAGACAACAAAAACTCACTTGTTTCCTTATGTTATAATTATAATCTATACTAATATTATAAAGCTGAAGAGTTTGTTTGTTTGTTTAAACGCGCTAATCTCAGCAACCGCTGGTCCGATTTGAAAAATTCTTTCAGTGTTGAATAGTACATTTATCGAGGGAGGCTATAGGCTATATTATATTTTCAAAAAATTAGGGATCCTTACTAAAAGTCTAATAATGTAACCCAGGGTGTAAAAATATGACCCGAAAAAATCCTTACACGGCGTGCGCTGCGAAAACTATTGATTATAGAACAAAACAATGTACTACCACTTTGCAGAACATATAATTGTCTACAAAAAATATCGCCTAACCATATGTCTAACTATTGTAGTTATCTCACAATAAGTGTTTTCTTTTATTTTTTTAAATAATTAAAATGCCGTCGCTTCAAAAACTCTTTATTTTGTACCTTGGTATTAATCCTTATCAAAATAAATTACTCCATATTCAAGACGAATTCAATACCTTTCTAGAACTTTTTGAATTATTCAATTCGGACGTTTCATTCAAAAGATATCGCGATATTTAAAATGTAAGTATTAGTGTTGTAGCCAAATATACTACGCGCTAATCTCAGGAACTACTGGTCTGATTTGAAAAGTTCTTTCAGTGTTGGATAGCCCATTTATCGAGGAAGGCTATGGGCTATATATCATCACGCTAAGACCAACAGGAGCGGAGCACCAATGAAGAATGTTTCAAAATCGGGGGATGTTTTAACTCACTTTTTTTTTTTAACTATTCCACGCAGACGAAGTCGCGGGCAGAAGCTAGTATTTTATATTAATAAAGATTTTTTTGATATGAAAAAGTGTGCAATTAAATTGACCTTATTTAACGAACGCACAAGGTTGCAACTTTCTTTATAATTTTCTAGTCTAGTTGTAAATGATTTTATGTTTGTGATGTTTGTAGGTGTTAATTAATTATGTAACCGCCGCACTCAGAGATATATAATGGTCATTAATAAAAGTCAAAGAACAAAATATACGAGTGGAAATATATTTTTTATTTCTTGAATCCTGATATTATTGGACGTTTTTATCCGTGCAGGAACGGAGAAAGAATACAATATCCTGCGTTGGGGCGGCCTGTCGTAAGAGGCGACAGAACAACCCACAGCCAGGTGGTAGGGCTACCACCCCTGGTCTAAAGTATGTCGCCATAACAACCACCAGGTTCCAGTCTCCCTTAAGAGAGCAGCAGCGTATTTGTAGCAACTTTGCTGTTGCAAATGTCCATAGGCGATGGTAACCGCTTTACATCAAGTGGGCCGTCTGCCTGTCTGCTGATCTCCTGCAATAAAAAAAAAAAACCTAGTTTAGCAGAAAGAACTCCATTTACCAGCAATTTTTGTCTAAACTTAAAACCTCAATAACTCAAAAACGACTTTTTTGTCTGTTAGGTCGTTTCTGCTAAACTACGTCCAATTATGATAAAGAAGTTACGGTTTTATGTTAAGCTCGACATAATAGGTTTTTTTAATTTCATATTCCTCTATTCTGACATACATACATCTTCAGTCACATCACGAATCATCATATCATCCTGCACACAATCCATCCGTCTATTTTTTGGTCTACCTTTACATATCCGTGCAGGAACGGAGAAAGAATACAATTTCCTGCTTTGGGGCGGCCTGTCGTAAGAGGCGACTTAACAACCCACAGCCAGGTGGTAGGGCATTTGCCCGACTGGATGGCTACCACCCCTAATCTAAAGTATGTCGCCATAACAACCTCCAGGTTCCAGTCTCCCTTAAGAGAGCAGCAGCGTATTTGTAGCAACTTTGCTGTTGCAAATGTCCATAGGCGATGGTAACCGCTTTCCATTAAGTGGGCCGTCTGCCTGTCTGCTGAACTCCTGCAATAAAAATAAAAAAACATTTGTACCCATCCATCTTGTAGTTTAACATTCTTTTTACAAGCTTCTATTTAACTTGCAATGTATGTATGTATGTAAGTTGGGGTGGAATCTTGCAAGTTAAATTTGACCAACTTCCCGGTTTCCGATTGAGCTGAAATTTTGCACGCATATGTATATCGCATGCAATAATATGGTACCATGGAGCTGGTCTGATGATGGAGTCGGAAGGTGGCCATGGGAACTCCTGTACTAAACAAGATAGACCCGTCGTGTTTGGGCTCGTTTCACATGTCTTGGCTAGCACTCGCTGCTACATGATATGCAGGATCTCAAAAGCTTGTATTTATAAACCTTTTTTAAAAAAAAGCTTATTGTCACGTGACTTTCATCCCTCCTCATGATATGCTTATACCAACTTAGTCTTCTTCCGCTTTATTTTTCAGTCCCGGGTGCAACGTTCAAAGATCCCCTTACGTACTCATTTCTCACCTTATCCATTCTTTTAACACCATACATCCATCTCAACATTCTCACCTCAGCGGAGTGAAAACATTTGTGGTCTATGACTTTAGTTGCCCAACATTCGGACCTATATAATAACCGGTCGTAGGATAGATTTATAGGTAACCTTCCTTCCATAAAAAAAATGAAAATCTAGGATCAGATCCCAACGCCACCTACCGGTTCCAATTGTGAATCTAAATCATCCCGAGTAACCTTCGTTCCATAAAAAAAATGAAAATCTAGGATCAGATCCCAACGCCACCTACCGGTTCCAATTGTGAATCTAAACCATCCCGAGTAACCTTCCTTCCATAAAAAAATGAAAATCTAGGATCAGATCCCAACGCCACCTACCGGTTCCAATTGAGAATCTAAACCAGCCCGAGTAACCTTCCTTCCATAAAAAAAATTAAAATCTAGGATCAGATCCCAACGCCACCTACCGCTTCCAATTGTGAATCTAAACCATCCCGAGTAACCTTCCTTCCATAAAAAAATGAAAATCTAGGATCAGATCCCAACGCCACCTACCGGTTCCAATTGTGAATCTAAACCATCCCGAGTAACCTTCCTTCCATAAAAAAATGAAAATCTAGGATCAGATCCCAACGCCACCTACCGGTTCCAATTGAGAATCTAAACCAGCCCGAGTAACCTTCCTTCCATAAAAAAAATGAAAATCTAGGATCAGATCCCAACGCCACCTACCGCTTCCAATTGTGAATCTAAACCATCCCGAGTAACCTTCCTTCCATAAAAAAACGAAAATCTAGGATCAGATCCCAACGCCACCTACCGGTTCCAATTGAGAATCTAAACCAGCCCGAGTAACCTTCCTTCCATAAAAAAAATTAAAATCTAGGATCAGATCCCAACGCCACCTACCGGTTCCAATTGTGAATCTAAACCAGCCCGAGTAA
Source organism: Dendrolimus kikuchii (assembly GCA_019925095.2). Classification (NCBI taxonomy): domain Eukaryota; kingdom Metazoa; phylum Arthropoda; class Insecta; order Lepidoptera; family Lasiocampidae; genus Dendrolimus; species Dendrolimus kikuchii. Next base: position 39,401,889 of record CM034387.1, read on the forward strand.
CCTTCCTTCCATAAAAAAAATGAAAATCTAGGATCAGATCCCAACGCCACCTACCGGTTCCAATTGTGAATCTAAACCATCCCGAGTAACCTTCCTTCCATAAAAAAAATGAAAATCTAGGATCAGATCCCAACGCCACCTACCGCTTCCAATTGTGAATCTAAACCATCCCGAGTAACCTTCCTTCCATAAAAAAAAATGAAAATCTAGGATCAGATCCCAACGCCACCTACCGGTTCCAATTGTGAATCTAAACCATCCCGAGTAACCTTCCTTCCATAAAAAAACGAAAATCTAGGATCAGATCCCAACGCCACCTACCGGTTCCAATTGAGAATCTAAACCAGCCCGAGTAACCTTCCTTCCATAAAAAAAATTAAAATCTAGGATCAGATCCCAACGCCACCTACCGCTTCCAATTGTGAATCTAAACCATCCCGAGTAACCTTCCTTCCATAAAAAAAATGAAAATCTAGGATCAGATCCCAACGCCACCTACCGGTTCCAATTGTGAATCTAAACCATCCCGAGTAACCTTCCTTCCATAAAAAAATGAAAATCTAGGATCAGATCCCAACGCCACCTACCGGTTCCAATTGAGAATCTAAACCAGCCCGAGTAACCTTCCTTCCATAAAAAAAATTAAAATCTAGGATCAGATCCCAACGCCACCTACCGGTTCCAATTGTGAATCTAAACCAGCCCGAGTAACCTTCCTTCCATAAAAAAAATGAAAATCTAGGATCAGATCCCAACGCCACCTACCGGTTCCAATTGTGGAATCTAAACCATCCCGAGTAACCTTCCTTCCATAAAAAAAAATGAAAATCTAGGATCAGATCCCAACGCCACCTACCGGTTCCAATTGTGAATCTAAACCATCCCGAGTAACCTTCCTTCCATAAAAAAAATGAAAATCTAGGATCAGATCCCAACGCCACCTACCGGTTCCAATTGTGAATCTAAACCATCCCGAGTAACCTTCCTTCCATAAAAAAATGAAAATCTAGGATCAGATCCCAACGCCACCTACCGGTTCCAATTGAGAATCTAAACCAGCCCGAGTAACCTTCCTTCCATAAAAAAAATTAAAATCTAGGATCAGATCCCAACGCCACCTACCGCTTCCAATTGTGAATCTAAACCATCCCGAGTAACCTTCCTTCCATAAAAAAATGAAAATCTAGGATCAGATCCCAACGCCACCTACCGGTTCCAATTGTGAATCTAAACCATCCCGAGTAACCTTCCTTCCATAAAAAAATGAAAATCTAGGATCAGATCCCAACGCCACCTACCGGTTCCAATTGAGAATCTAAACCAGCCCGAGTAACCTTCCTTCCATAAAAAAAATGAAAATCTAGGATCAGATCCCAACGCCACCTACCGCTTCCAATTGTGAATCTAAACCATCCCGAGTAACCTTCCTTCCATAAAAAAACGAAAATCTAGGATCAGATCCCAACGCCACCTACCGGTTCCAATTGAGAATCTAAACCAGCCCGAGTAACCTTCCTTCCATAAAAAAAATTAAAATCTAGGATCAGATCCCAACGCCACCTACCGGTTCCAATTGTGAATCTAAACCAGCCCGAGTAACCTTCCTTCCATAAAAAAAATGAAAATCTAGGATCAGATCCCAACGCCACCTACCGGTTCCAATTGTGAATCTAAACCATCCCGAGTAACCTTCCTTCCATAAAAAAAATGAAAATCTAGGATCAGATCCCAACGCCACCTACCGCTTCCAATTGTGAATCTAAACCATCCCGAGTAACCTTCCTTCCATAAAAAAAAATGAAAATCTAGGATCAGATCCCAACGCCACCTACCGGTTCCAATTGTGAATCTAAACCATCCCGAGACCCACTCAAACACACTCAAAAAATTCATCGAAATCGGTATAGTCGATCTCATGTTATGCGCGTACGTACATTTCTAAGCTTCATTTTTATTTATATGAGCAGTGGCTATTAAATATCTGTACACCAAAGCATAGACAAATAGAAGAAGATAAGAGACCGTTGATTGTCATTAAACTGATTGTTCGTTAAGGTCTCTGAGTGCGGCGATTAGTATTTAAATATGCAATATAATGTATATACTTAGAAATGAATATTGTGTTTTTATTATTGAAATATTAAATATATAATAATTACGAAATGTGATTTAAATTGTTTTATTTGATTTTCCTTCTCTAAGTCTGCCGTTAATCTTCTTTGGCGAATTTACGGCGCAAATATTTAAAAAAAATAATATTACCAGATAGACTGCCCCTGATGGAAAGCGGGTACTGTCGCTTATGGACACTTGTAACACCAAAAGTGCTGTTACAAATGCGCTGCTGCTAAAGGGAGACGGGAACCTGGCCACTAATGCCGGAACACAAGTTAAGGTTGTTATGGCGGCATACCCTAGACCAGGGGTGGTAGGTGTCCAGACGGGCAAATACCCTACCATCTGGATATGGGTTGTTTTGTCGCCTCTTACGACAGGCCGCCCCAACGCAGGCAATTGTATTCTTTCTCCGGTGCCTACACGGATAAATAGCGTTCGGACGTTTGACAGAAATCTGTCAGTGTTGCCAACTTTCGTCAGAAAAAATGGCACTGTATTAACTACTAAAAATCGCTATATTGAGATTCGGAAAAGCCAATAGCCACTTACAAGCCAATAGATGGCGCTGTGCAATAATTGAGGTCGCAATCGTTTCCCGAAACATACATAGCATATATCCAATTTTTCAATTATAACACATGGGCCTAGGGCTGCGAGGAACAACATTAGCTTCGCTTGAAGATCTTACTTTGAGACGGAGGAGCATTCCATCTCGCTCCTCCAACCGTTAAGGTCACTCTCCTTCAGTAAGAACATCTATACTATAATATTATAAAGTTGAGGAGTTTGTTTGTTTGTTTAAACGCGCTAATCTCAGGAACCGCTGGTCCGATTCGAAAAATTCTTTCAGTGTTGCATAGTACATTTATCGAGGATGGCTATAGACTATATTATATTTTCAAAAAAATTAGGGATCCTTACTAAAAGTCCAATAATGTAACCCAAGGTGTAAAAAAATTACCCGAAAAAATCCTTACACGGCGTGCGCTGCGAAAACTATTGATTATAGAGCAAAACAATGTACTACCACTTTGCAGAACATATAATTGTCTACAAAAAATATCGCGTAACCATATGTCTAACTATTGTAGTTATCTCGCAATAAGTGTTTTCTTTTATTTTTTTAAATAATTAAAATGCCGTCGCTTCAAAAACTCTTTATTTTATAATTTGGTATTAATCCTTATCAAAATAAATTACTCCATATTCAAGACGAATTCAATACCTTTCTAGAACTTTTTGAATTATTCAATTCGGACGTTTCATTCAAAAGATATCGCGATATTTAAAATGTAAGTATTAGTGTTGTAGCCAAATATACTTAATCTCAGGAACTACTGGTCTGATTTGAAAAATTCTTTCAGTGTTGGATAGCCCATTTATCGACGAAGACTATAGGCTATATACCATCACGCTAAGACCAATAGGAGCGGAGCACCAATGAAGAATGTTTCAAAATCGGAGGGTTTTGAAAGCAAATTCCACGCGGACGACGTCGCGGGCACAGCTAGTAAAATATAAAGGATTAATACTTGTGTTTTGACCACATTCTAATACAGTCGACACTTCTTCAGTAAAGTGCGTTTTCTTTAACGTGTTTTGGCAACACTGAAACCACATCCGAGACGACCGTATACACTTATCAGTCGTGACTTATGAACGCTGGTGGGAAAATAAATTAACCATTTAATTTGGGGTGGTTATGGACTGTATTTATAGGTTTTGAACTCACCGTATGCTGCTGCTCTTGGTTCTCTTCTTCAGCCCTAGCAACAGCTCCCACGACGAGCTTTTAATTTATTTATATATTTATAAAGGTGAAGGTAAGGAAAGGAATGCTCCGGGGGTTCGGGCATGTGGAAAGAATTACTAAACAGATATACAATGCAAAAGTGGATGGATGCAGAAGTCGTGGAAGGCCACGACACACCATCCATGATCAAATTGATCGTGTACTAGCAGAAGGTGATGTCAGGAGCCTTAAGAACAGACGAGCGTGCGTGACGAGAGCTATGAATGTCAAAGAAGCGAGTGAGGTGTGTAAGAATAAGCCTGAATGGCGCTCTGTTGCTCGTGCCTACCCCGCAAGGGCACGGGCGTGAAGTTATGTATGTATATATTTATATTGTCACTTCGTGAGATAGGTACACTCTTGATTGTAGGAGCGGTTTTTTTATAACGACGGAGCGGTGAAACTTAAGCGCGTGGTGCGAAGACGTACTGAGACGGGGGCTTGAGGCTTTTGTCGTAGTGTATTTTATTAGTTTTCAAAATGATGACATCTACACTTTTGATGCGGCGAGAATAAGGACGGGCGGGAAGGTTTAAAGGAATGATAAATTACATAAAATACACGTCAATTAATTACCAAACGTGTTCAATAGTTTGACTAGCTTCTGTAATGCTTCTAACTTCGCTACTTAGCTTTGTAATTCTTCATATTTTTTAATTACTTTAAATTTAAATCATATAATTATTTATATCTGCGGAGTGACGCTCACGGACCGCGTTCGTGATACCGAAGTAAGAAAGAGAGTTGGTCTGAAAGAGAGTGTCGGGGTGAAGGTAAGGAAAGGAATGCTCCGGTGGTTCGGGATGCAGAAGTCGTGGAAGGCCACGACACACCTTCCATGATCAAATTGATCGTGTACTAGCAGAAGGTGATGTCAGGAGCCTTAAGAACAGACGAGCGTGCATGACGAGAGCTATGAATGTCAAAGAAGCGAGTGAGGTGTGTAAGAATAAGCCTGAATGGCGCTCTGTTGCTCGTACCTACCCCGCAAGGGAACTGGCGTGAAGTTATGTATGTATGTAGCATTATCATTATTCACAGTTCACAGTGATTCTAGGTCTTTGAGAACGTCAAATAGTTTGCGACTTAGGACACCAATATGTATTACGGAGCTTTACGCAAGATCTTCATCTGTCCAGGCTGTGCATTTTTGGAATGCTCTGCCAGCAGATGTCCGATCTGCTAAATCTATCAATTCCTTTAACAGACTTGTAAAGGAGCACTATTCAACTGTATAACGTGTTTATTAGTAAGTATACATACATACATAACTTCACGCCAGTTCCCTTGCGGGGTAGGCACGAACAACAGAGCGCCATTTAGGCCCATTCTTACACACCTCACTTGCTTCTTTGACATTCATAACTCTTGTCATGCACACTCGTCTGTTCTTAAGGCTCCTGACATCACCCTCCGCTGGTACACGATCAATTTGATCATGGAAGGTGTGTCGTGGCCTTCCACGACTTCTGCATCCATCCACTTTTGCATTGTATATCTGTTTAGTTATTCTTTCATCATGCATTCTTTCCACATGCCCGAACCACCGGAGCATTCCTTTCCTTAGTAAGTAAGTATACATTTTTGTAACTATCGTTAAGGATTGTAAATAGCCCTAACACGTAGTATGCGGGCTATGATGAACCAACGTTCAGCCCAAAATTAAAATACGGTGATATAAACCAAAAGTATGCGATGCCGGGCAATCAAGATAATAACTCATACGATAACCACTGGAGCGGCTAATCACACGGCTTATCACAATACGTTGTCAGATCACCATGAATGAGTACACCACCACCTTCACCACGACACCAGACTTATAACCAAATCCCAGTCCTTCCACTTGATGCAACACTTATTAGTCTTTGTGTATTTGATTAAGGGGCCGATTTATTAAGCACCAGATAGTATAATAAAACTACGTTTTAACGGTTTTAAGCGCGGTAATTTTATTTGATTTTGGTTTTTCCGACGTTTCGGCCACTTTTCAGTGGCCGTGATCACGGAAGACAAAGATGTCAAGTGTCAATGAGTATTGTTAAAGTTTTATTTAGCCTACCGCCAACTTATTAATTTTAATTATTTAATTTTAATTTTGTTTATGGTTATTATTTAATCTATGGGAGCCTAATCTAATTTACTACCGCTTCGCAACATGTTATGGCTTGAAGAGAAGAAGCGGCGCAAGAAACTCTTCAGCAAACATGCCTAGCTCTAATAATTTTATATAATATTAAAATGGGTGGAAGGAAAAATAAAAGTAATTATCAGTCAAGTTGGTTTGTGTTCCGTTGTACGCAGAAAGAGCTCACAGTGTCTTGAGGTCTGGCAGCTGGTTTTTGCTGGGTTTGGGTCTTAATAGTTTTGATAATTGGATCCCAAACAGGTGGTACTTGCCAACCATCTTCTCTATTGAAATTTGGGTGTTTTTTGATTTCAATAGCCTCACGCATCATTCTAGGTATGAAACGATTCTCTTTCGCGAGGATTTGTGGGTTATCGAATCTGATGTAGTGGTTGGGTTTATCCAGCGTGTGTTCACTGATCGCAGACTTCGTAGATTACCGCGCTTAAAACCGTTAAAACGTAGTTTTATTATGTATACAAGTCGCGAAAACTTAAGAAAATATCACCAGATAGTAGTTATTTGATAAGGTTTAAATATTATTATTTATCAACGTGCGCCTGCTCAACTAGTACAGCAGCGACCAACGACGACGCGTAAGCGTATGTAACGTATTCAAATTCAAGAAAGTCTAGGCGCAACCTTCTGGCGAGTCGGCGGCCGCAATGACGTATGAAGTGAAGTTATCTCTGATTGACCCAACATCGCTAGATGGCGTCACCAACTATACATACATACATACATAACTTCACGCCAGTTCCCTTGCGGGTCAGGCACGAACAACAGAGCGCCATTCAGGCTTATTCTTACACACCTCACTTGCTTCTTTCACATTCATAACTCTTGTCATGCACGCTCGTCTGTTCTTAAGGCTTCTGACACCAACTATAATACAATTTCCTGCGGCCGGGCGGCCTGTCGTAAGAGGCGACTAAACAACCCTCAGCCAGGTGGTAGGGCATTTGCCCGACTGGATGGCTACCACCCCTGGTCTAAAGTATGTCGCCATAACAACCTTGAGTTGTGTTCCGGCATTAGTGACCAGGTTCCAGTCTCCCTTAAGAGAGCAGCAGCGCATTTGTAGCACCTTTAGTGTTGCAAATGTCCATAGGCGATGGTAACCGCTTTCCATCAAGTGGGCCGTCTGCCTGAACTCCTGCAATAAAAAAAGGTGCATTTTTCTATGTAATGCTGGCGTACAATAAAAAGTACATACATACATACATAACTTCACGCCAGTTCCCTTGCGGGGTAGGCACGAACAACAGAGTGCCATTTAGGCTTATTCTTACACACCTCACTTGCCTCTTTGACATTCATAACTCTTGTCATGCAAGCTCGTCTGTTCTTAAGGCTCCTGACATCACCTTCTGCTAGTACACGATCGATTTGATCATGGAAGGTGTGTCGTGGCCTTCCACGACTTCTGCATCCATCCACAATAAAAAGTGTTGTATTATTTTATATTTAATACTTACCGAACTGTAGCCATTTTGCAAACTTAAACCAAAGCTCACAATAAAAGGGTGTTGGTGCAATAATACAACTGATTTCGGTAACTTCTTTACTCATCCACATGATTGCTTATTTGTTTCTTAAATTAACCGTTCCTTAGTCTAGATTATTTATTACAACAACTCTAATAATAATATTGCACAATTTTTCCTACGATCTTAAATTTCACAAGTCCTTAATACTGCAATAGAAGAACGGTACTAGGGATCACAATCGTTCAGTAAAACACGTCACTCGTAACCTTAGTAACACGTAATCTTAATAGAAAGACGAAGTCTTGGACTCGTCAAACTGAAGCCAAAGAATACCGATTTTAGAATAGATGCAGAGCTCAATTTTTTTTAAAGTTTAAGGCTTGGCAACTAGGCCTTTAAGCCAGGCGCCGTTGTATTGTAGGCTACAATCGACGTTATTCAACGGAGTTTGTGAAATTAATACAATAATTACGAATCTTTTAAACATGCAGTTGTTTTATTATTAGTAGAATAATTTACAAAGAGGAAATATTAATTTGGTATCTTAGACAGAAGATGGAATTTAGTCTTCTAAACAGGAAGTTGCTAAGCAACGATGAATATCTTAAAGACGTAAGACTTGTGTGGAGGTTGTATGTCTTCACAGAGTTCTTGTGAAAACTCAAAAACACATAATTACTACTCAAAAACTATCAATATCCCACAACTATTGTTCATTTTAGAGTAATTTTACACATTTTTAGAAAATAAAACTGCACAGCACAACGTCTCTCAATATTATAAATGCGAAAGTAACTCTGTCTGTCTGTTCCGTTTTCACGGAAAAACTACTGGACCGATTTGGCTGAAATTCAGTATATATATATTTTCGATGCCGAGGATGAACATAGGATACTTTTTATTCCGAAAAATGGGATAGCTTCCGGGATAAAAATATATTCGTCTGTTTGTTTGTTATGCTTTTACGGAAAAACTACTCGACCGATTTGGCTGAAAATCGGTATATATGTAATTTTCATACCGAGGGGGGACAAGGGATATTTTTCATCCCGGATAATGGGATAGATTTTGGGATAGCTTTATGTAAAGATTATCCCAAAAGTGGGGCAGGCTTTGGCTGGTTTTGTGATTTGCCATTTTCATCATTTTGGTGGGAGCTGGCGTGAAGTTATGTATGTATGTATGTATGTATGTATCATTTTGGTTATTTTGTCCTTTTTGCTCTTTTGCTCTCTTTTTGTCCTTTTTGTCATTTTTGTAATTTTCATTGACGGGGGATAGATAAATAAAACTAGGACTGTTTGTAATAGAGGATGAAAGTTTGGATGAGACCAATCATTTCTCAAGTTCATAGACATAAAAATGCATCGTCTATAAAAATGCGATAGTAACTCGATATGTCTTTCTGTTAAGTTTTCGGAAAACACTGGGAATACTGCATCGTTTTTATTGTAATTTTGTTTAAATGTAGTTTTAAAGCCGAAAATGGACATATATACTCATGCCAGGAGATCGGATAGTTTGCGATATAAAATTAAGTGAATTTCTCGGGTGCAAATGGCACTAACATAAAAATGGTGTACATTGTAACCTGTATTGACCTATAAATGTAAAAATATGACATGTTAAAACCGGTTAAAAACAAGAGCGGACTGTAGCGCCACCTATGTTAGCAGAATATAACTAGTTACTTGTATTACTTGGTGATTGTGATCCCTTAGTATAATTTAGAGATGTGCCGAATCGATAAAAATGTACATCCGCAGATATCGATATGAAAACGGCCATTGGTGACTAAATCCGCGGACACGGATGTCCGGCACATCACTATATAATTATGTACTTCTATGGTGCTGGTGTCTTACAAAACACTTGACTAATGGCCGGGTTCTATATCTTAACGTTCATTTGACTTAATACCATAGAAGTAATGTTCAAAGTTCAAACGATGGCGAGGCAAGTGACTGAGTAGTAAGATATAGGAACCGGTTTTAAGTTAAATAATTTACAATGTAAGAAATTAAGATATACTCTGTGCAACCGTTTATTTTATTTTTGGAGTTTTTGGCGGGAACTGAAAAGGGACGTTGTGCTGTGCAGTTTTATTTTCTAAAAACGTGTAAAATTACTCCAAAATGAACAGTAGTTGTAGGATATTGTTAGTTTTTGAGTAGTAATTATGTGTTTTTGTGAGAATGTGAACTGTATAGTCAAATGTGGCCTTTCGAGTTGTCACAAGAACTCCGTTGAATGGTGTGGATTGTAGCCTACAATACAACTGCGCCTGGCTTAAAGGCCTAGTTGACAAGCCTTAAACATAAAAAAAAAAAAAACTTTTGCTAGGTTGCCAAGCCATAAATTATTTAAAAAAAAATACTTTTGGTAGATGGACCATTAGTAATGGCGTAAAGCGATTCGAATTTATATAAAAATCGAGTTTCTTATGAATCAATTTAGTGCACTTAGTATATATAACATTGGCTAAAAACAGTATATTGCGTAATACATCTATAGAGATAAATAAAATTTAAGTGTCTGTTTGTAATGTCAAAATGTTAAGATCAATCTCTGAAACGGCTGGACCGATTTTGACGGCACTTTCATAGGCAGCTGATGTTATAAGGAGTAACAAACTACTTTTTTTAGGGATCCGCGAAAAAAATCCAAGTAAATGAACTCTTAGACAGAGCTCGTAAGTCATATAACCCACATGTTCATACTAGAAAGTGATATAAAAGCAAAATGACGAACTATTAAATCAAAATAAACGCCGTGGTTATTTATTAATATTTAAAACAATTTCATTTCAAAACGATTGAATTTGCTTTTGATAACTGATGACTCACAGAACCGTCATTTACGTCGTCTGAATCAATCAAGAATGACAAGAGTGACATTTGTAGCATGTGAAGTTTACTGTCAAAAATGCGTATCTAGGGCTACGTTCCACATGAGGCTCTTAATGACCACGGTCACTTGCTTGCGGGCGTTACAATCGTAAATGGGTCGTTGTAAGCGCTGCGTGAGCGGAAACCATGACGTCATTAGTGACGTTTTCACTACGACCATAAGGTGGTCGCTATGTGGAACGGCTGGAGGAGCATTTTGGACATTGTGAGCTCCAAGAGGAACGCGCTCCAAGATGGCCGTGTAAATGTCAAAAGTGAACGGCGGGAACTGAAAGGAGACGTTGTGCTGTGCAGTTTCATCTTCTAAAAATGTGTAAAATCACTCTAAAATGAACAATAGTTTTTGAGTAGTAATTAAGTGTTTTTGTGAGAAATGTGAACTGTATAGTCAAATGTGGCCTTTTGAGTTTTCACCGTGGCAGGAATAAAACAGATTGTATTGGCAAAGTGGTTGGTATAAATAAATATTAGAGGTTATGCAGTTACTTACATATATTTTATTTATTTATAAACATATAAGTATGTGAAATATTATATAAGTAAGAATTATACTTAATAGACACATATAAATACACCTATTGATATCACATACATAAATATATATATATATACATATACATAAATATACGTAAAAATATCAAATATCACTATGTTGTAGGTAATGCTTTTTTGTCATGTTCTTAAATATTGTTAGTGATTTAGCTTGTCTAACAGTAACAGGTAGCTCATTCCAGAGTCGAATAGCCTGTACAGTAAAAGAATTATTGAAGAAAGATGAATGATGCTTGGGAGTACTAAGTCTAAGATTCGTAGAAGGTCGTAAATTGTGAGAGGAAGAGACGAATTCAAAGCGTTCTTTGAGATAATACGGGGTTGTGGGGATAAACAGCACACTGTAAAGGAGTGAAAGAATATGAGTATTCCGGCGAAAACGAATTGGCAACCACTTGAGCTTTTTACGAAATTCAGAGACGTGGTCATATTTGCGAGTATAAATGTATTTGTTAAAAATAATAATATGCTTTGGTACATACTAAAACCTAAAGAACCCAAATGTAATCGATATTTAATACAATTTGATGAACAAACAAGAACGACAGGCGTGATTTTGATTTTGAAAATATGCAAAGTCATACGGCGATTAGGTGATTCGGGCTATTTTCGAATTTGATTTGCTTAATGGGTAAATCGGTAAAATAGGGTGGAACGGGGTAAACATCTACGAAATTATAATAGGGATGCGGAAACAATGTAGGATATGCAATTTTCGACATTTTGGTTTTATTTCACTAATGACCCTAAAAAAGCATTGTTTTTCAATAGCAGCAACAAAAAGGTAATTTTTCCTCATAGTTTTTAAAATAGCCACATTAACAATGTCATATATGCCACCATCTCCCATTAACAATGACGAATGTTAACTCCCGACGTTATTGGCGGGGCGCGAGGGGGGTATGCGGGGTATATTTTTGTAAGAAAGAAATTACTAAGACTGATCATCTAAGCTAATGCAACCTGAAATGTGATTATTAAGTGCCATTCATACAGGTAGACTTTGTAATTAATGATTTTAACAAATTTTATGGCAAAGATTGTTTTCATTTTGTCCCTAAATTGTCAATTATGTTTGATTAATTGTTATTTGTGAAACAAACTTATTAAAAATTGGATTTAATTTTTAATATCAATTTAAATACGACATAAACTTAAACAGGATTTACTAATGACAATGTTGTATGTGGCACTTCTTACAAAGAATGAATATGTTTGTCCATGTGACTTTGTTGGATGTGACAGATCCGACAAATCATGATGACCCATGTACGGACAACAAAGCCATTACTAGCTTTTCAAACATTTAGATGAGTAAAAATGTTATTTAATTGCATTGCAAATAAGCTCTCGAACATATATTAACATATAATAATTTTTTGAAAATTTAATTCCTGTAGTAAAAAAAATATAAGCAATTCAAAGCTCAGAGCGCTCTCCTGTAAAGTTGCTGATTTGCAGATCTGACTCTGTTAATAGGGACAGGCGTAATTATAAGTTTATTATTCATACGGTCATACGCAGCGGGCATACCGACATACGTGTCCAGTATAATAATGGGCTGAGGGTGGAGTTTTTGGCGGGAACTGAAAGGAGATGTTGTGCTGTGCAGTTTTATTCTCTAAAAATGTGCAAAATTACTCTAAAATGAACAACAGTTGTAGGATATTGATAGTTTTTGAGTAGTAATTATGTGTTTTGTGAGAAATGTGAACTGTATAGACAAATGTGGCCTTTTGAGTTGTCACAGTTCAGCTGTGCTACACATAGGCTTAAGAAAATGAAGAAACTATATTGTAGGTAAACTAAGATCTGACTTAAATGCCTAGCTGCCAAGCCATAAATTTAAATAAAATAATAAAACGGGCTGAGAGTGTTGTTGGGGCTGCGGTGGCGGTGCAGTGCGTTAGGGATGTTCACAGAAGCGCGAATCGATATCTTTGCGGCCATTATTAGAAACAGATGCGCATCCCTATTGGCCCGTCTTTCTGTAGATCGATGTGTATGAGATTATAGAGATGGAAAACTGAATTAAAAGCAAAACTTGTTAAAGACGTGGTTTCAAAAATCAGAGAGTGAAAGTGACAGATTACACAAAGGGCGACCACCAAGGTCACAATAGGCAGGCAAAGGAACTCATCCATACAGCCATGTAAATTAGTTATTGCCAGAACACGTTGGTTATAATGACGCGGGTGTAATGCCTTATAGTATTTGTCTTATTAATTAATTGTTGTGCCGTGAATTAATTTGGACTTTGGACAACATTGAAATAATTATTATAATATAAAATTTTATATAATGAAGATACTCAATTTTCTGAAATAAATGAATTATTAATATTATTATTCATATTGAGTTTATGTGTAGGCTTCTTTAAGAACCTTAACGAAGCTTAAAAACTTACTCTTTTCTCTAACGAGGGAAAACTCGTTTAAGGGCTATTCACCACAAGGGAAACGTGGTGGAAAGTGTCTCCTCTTTTTTTTTTTTATTGCAGCCCACTGGATGAAAAGCGGTTACCCTCGCCTATGGACATTTGCAACACCAAAGGTGCTACAAATGCGCTGCTGCTCTCTTAAGGGAGACTGGAACCTGGTTACTAACACCGGAACACAACTCAAGGTTGTTATGGCGGCATACCCTAGACCAGGGGTGGTGTGTGGCTGTGGGTTTTTTTGTCGCCTCTTACGACAGGCCGCCCCAACGCAGGAAATTGTATCTTTCTCTCTTGGCAATTTGAGGCGGCGAGGAGGTTGGGGACTGGAGACAAAGCTATTTGCCCCGGCTTCTACTCGAAGGGCAACCACCAGTCGGTGGCGGGGTTTGGATTGGAGCCTTCTTCGTCTCTCAACGGCTCTCGTTGGCCAGTCTGCGGCATCCGATGGCTTTGTGGTCTTCGCGACTTCGTAACATCACCTTGACCAGGCGAGCGTATGAGATCGCGGGGTGCTGAGTGTGGAATTCGTCATGTTGGACTGGCACTAGAACCTCAAGCAAGAAGTGCTATAGCCACGCCGCGGTCAAGGATTCTGTCCTGACCTGACACTAATGGCTGGATTGGTCCTCTGGTTCCAAGTCGCTCAACGAGCTATGTTGGGTATTACTCTTATGGATAGAATTAGGAATGAGGATATCCGTAAGAGAACCAAGGAAACCGACACGGCTCGCAAAGTTACCACCAAGTTCAAGTGTCAGAATAGACGAGTCCTGGAGTGGAGACCGCGTCTCGGTAATAGATGAGGAAGTCAGAGGACAGGGATGAGTGACGCCGACTTGGGGATGCCTGTAGACTACTATGGGGGGGGGGGGGGGGGCGCCTCTTCAAGGCCGCTTGGCACATCGGTTACCTCGATGTGTAGCTTTCATCGCGATGTTTTCCTTCACCGTTGTTAGCACGTGGTAATACGTTTCGGCCAGGATTCGAATCCGCGCCCTTTGAGTCATCGACGCTCTAGACTAAAGTAGAGGTGGACAGGCCACGTAGATAGAGTAGGGGACGGAGGAAGGAGCTAACGAGTCTTACATTGGTTCCCTAGAGCAGTGTTCCTCAATCTGTGGGTCGCGACCCCCAGGGGGGTCGCAGAGCGTCGCTTGGCCGCATAAGTGAAAAGGCAATTTAAATTTGTACCTTGTACTTAGGTACTTTCTAAGCTCAGTAGCTATTTACAGAGTGTATCTAGGTCCTAATAAAGAATCTAGGAAACAAAATCGAGAAAAACATAAAGGTAGTCTTTTGAATTACTAACTTTTTGTCTGTCTATGACAGCAAGGGGGTGGCCAGGATTTTTCAACCTGTAAAGGGGTCGCGTATTTAAAAAGATTGAAAAGCAGTGTCCTAGAGAATGCAAATGTGGACGCAGCCGACTCCTCAGAAGCCGGAATGATGACTTACAAATAGTTGCAGGGAAACCATGGATACAGAAAGCTGAAGAATGAGAGGAGGCCTTCATCCGACAGTGGATGGACCGCTTTGACATTATTAGGAAATAAGGGATTTTTAATTATTAGTGGTAGGGTATTTGTCCGTTTGGATGGCTACCACCCCTGGTCTAAAGTATGTCGCCATAACGACCTTGAGTTGTATTCCGGCATTAGTGACCAGGTTCCAGTCTCCCTTAAGAGAGCAGCAGCGCATTTGTAGCAACTTTGCTGTTGCAAATGTCCATAGGCGATGGTAACCGCTTTCCATCAAGTGAGCCGTCTGCCTGTCTGCTGAGCTCCTGCAATAAAAAAAAAAATCCTGAACCTTCCCCAGAAAGGCCCGAGGATGGTGTCCTAAGGTATTAAAAAAAAAAGAAGTAATCGATACATTCCTGCCCAATTTCAAGAGGAACTAACTGAACTAGTTTTACAATTTACGCATCATAATGACCTAAATGGTTGAGATGATAATACCGCCTGCCCTGGTAGTCGGTTTGCGCCCCTGACTGCAGGTACTGAGGGTACACCACCCCGCCGTATATCTGCGAGAGCACGTCGTATGGAGGCGCCGGAGGCGGCGGTGACCTGGCGCGGGGGGGCGCCGCCATGCTGAACAACGCCTCAGGGTCGCAAACAAATTTGTACACGTACCTTTCGCCTGTAAAAGAGGAAAATTCAACAATTTTTGAAGTGAAATTTCTTCATAGACTTAGTGGAGAAGTGACACCGCAGAGTAATTTGTTGGGAGAGCTTGGCTTCATATAAAATTGCACAATGCATTACGAGCAATGTCCAAAGGACATTGCCCATTTTAGATGCGGCATTTAAAAAAACAAAGCGGGCCAAAATGCAGGCATAAGGCCTGCATCGAGGGTGTGTGGGACTCTCAGCGACCGGTCCTCCACGCTGGCTTCTAAAACGAAGTTGTCGCGAGAAACGGTCGCCAAACTACCCACTAAACCTAAACCTGCGCCCCATTTATAGCGCTTTTACGGGGCGTCATGGGATCTTGTACAGAGTAACTGCACCATGACGCCCCTACACCCTGTAACTGGGTCACCCCGGGGAGCAGAGTGAGCCACTTCGTACAGCAGGGGGGGGGGGGGGAAGTCCGCTGTCGCCCCCGTGACAGCGGCCCCCTGTGACGATAATTAGGGGAGGAGAAGATGCGCGTAGCGGCGCCTACACATACACACATGAGCCACCATAACAACCTTGAGTAGTGTTCCGGCATTAGTAGTCGGGTCAGGTCAGTCAGGTCTTATCTTCGAGGCCGCAGTCCATTGGCACTTGGTGTTGCATATGGCCATAGGTGCCAGTGATCACTTTCCATCAGGTGGGAACTTGAACAGCGTGTCTGCTCTAGCAATAAAGAAGTAAGGAGTTCACAAACCTGCAACCTTTTGCATGATGCCTTTCTCGTAGTAATACCTAAGAGACCTGGACAGCTTGTCGTAGTTCATGGCCGGTCGGTTCTTCTGGGCTCCCCAACGACGCGCCACCTGTCATCAAGTCACATTAACTACTACGGAACATCGATGTATTACTTTTGGACTAGAGTTGTTGAATCCTGGTAAGTAGCTATATGTCACTTAGGGTGCTCTTACACCGCGTGAATTCGCTTGTAATGCAACATTTCTTTTTTATTGCAGGAGATCAGCAGACAGGCAGACGGCCCATCTGATGGAAAGCGGTTACCATCGCCTATGGACATTTGCAACAGCAAAGATGCTACAAATGCGCTGCTGCTCTCTTAAGGGAAACTGGAACCTGGTCACTAATGCCGGAACACAACTCAAGGTTGTTATGGCGACATACTTTAGACCAGGGGTGGTAGCCATCCAGTCGGGCAAATGCCCTACCACATTTATGATTCGATTTCGAGCATTTGGTTGATTCCACAATGTCAGACGAAGCGGTCGTTGTGTTACAAGTTGTATCAAAATAATAATTTTGAAGATAGCCTAAGTTCCTTCAAAATCGGTCCAGCCGTTTCAGAGAGAGAGTGACGTACCTCCTCAGGCTCGTGCAGCTTGAACTCCAGCCCCCTGCCGGTCCACGCCACGCACCTGGCGCCCTCTGCCAGCAGCGACACCAGGAACTGCCACAACTGGAGGGCGCCGCGTCTGCCACCTGCACCTACAAACGTTGCACAACCTAAGTACACCAGGATTTCAGCAGACAGGCAGACGGCCCACTTGATGGAAAGCGGTTACCATCGCCTATGGACATTTGCAACACCAAAGGTGCTACAAATGCGCTGCTGATCTTTTAAAGGAGACTGGAACCTGGTCACTAATGTCGGAAAACAATTCAAGGTTGTTATGGCGACATACTTTAGGCCAGGGGTGGTAGCCATCCAGTAACTAAATGCTTTTATTGACTTAGACAGCCGTACGTGATTCTTCTCTGCAGGATTGCTGCTTCACGAACAACTAGCGACGCTCTGTCCCGACGATGAGATGTCTAACTCACAATTCCGTCGCCGATATTGCGTAGACCACCTTCTTCTACTACAGTCCGAATTTACCATACATAGTTCGCTCTGCATCTCCCCTTAGTCTACGCTAAACTCCTCCTTCACTGAACTGTCCTCTACTAAACCCTTCTTCCAACTTTTTGAACTCGTCACTATCTTCTATTCAACATCTCTTATCCGTGCAGGAACGGAGAAAGAATACAATTTCCAGCGGCCGGGCGGCCTGTCGTAAGAGGCGACTAAACAACCCACAGCCAGGTGGTAGGGCATTTACCCGTCTGGGTGACTACCACCCCTGGTCTAAAGCATATCGCCATAACAACCTTGAGTTGTGTTCCGGCATTGGTGACCAGGTTCCAGTGACCCTTAAGAGAGTAGCAGCGCATTTGTAGTTTGGTGTTACAAATGTCCATTAGACGATGGTAACCGCTTTCCATCAAGTGGGCCGTCTGCTGAACTCCTGCGATAAAATAAAATCTCTTGCAACTCTCATGTATCGCACTTGTCGCTTTGCTGTCCTCAACTGAACTCCCCCGTAGGCACGCCTTACGCTGCTTATATACGCGGAAGAATCTTCTGGAAGCCATAAATTCGATCTCTTTTACGTTATTCTTTTATTTACTGTCTGTCCCTTTCTAAACGTCTATCTATCTCTTTCCTTTCCTTCCTGAACCCTCTATTTTAGAATCATCTATCCCTTTCTAAAACGTATCTGTCCTTGTCTTTCCTTCTAGAATCTTCTACCTTTTCCTAAAAGTCTTGAGATCGGCTTACGCTGCCAGAAAGTTCTACCCTCGGTCGCCATAATATAAAGAAGAAAAAGAGGCTTTTTATGTATGTACAGGTTTGCATTTCTCATCTGACGTTGAGTGATGACGCAGTCAAAAATGGGGCACGATTACCCAGAAGATGTCTATCCACTCGTGGCTTCAAGACTTCAAGATCGTATGTGTCAAGAAAAACAGACTCCGGCAAATTATTCCCGTCTTCGGCAATGAGCACCAGAGAAGATGAAGGTATTGGGATAACAACACAGAGTGCCTACCTCATTTCTGAAACTACGGCATATAACTTCTTGTATATGTTTTGCTTGATTATGTGTGTCGCATTCATATCCAAGAACGGGAAAGAATACCAATTCATGGCGGCCTGTTGTAAGAGGTGACAAAAGAACCCACAGCCAGGTGGTAGGGTATTTGCCCATCTGGGTGGCTACCACCCCTGGTCTAGAGTATCCCGCCATAATAACCCTGAGTTGTGTTCCGGCATTAATGACCAGGCTCCAGTCTCCCTTAACAGAGCAGCAGCGCAAATGTCCATAGGCGACGGTAACCACTTTCCATTAAGTGGGCCGTCTGCCTGTCTGCTGAACTCCTAAAATGTAAGAAATTTGGGCATGAATACATTCTTTCTTTCTTTTCTTTGTTGTACCTGCATGAGTAGTGGAGACGTGGTGGTGAGGAGAGGAAGCCTCGTTCCTGGACGTGCAAGCAGTCGTGGAAGCTGAAGTCCCAGAGCTGCACAACGAACTGCTCACTGTTAAATATATTAATATAGCATTATTTATGTTCTGGAAAAATCCAAACGTGCTAAAACGATGGTAAGAGATGGTATGTCACTTATTCCTTGGAAGATGGGACGGCCGCTTGTTTGGGACGCGACATGTGTAAACACTAGCGCTGTTATATCTTCCAATGACTGAGTTAGAGGCTGGCAACGCTGCTTCAAAACCTGAAGCTGTCAAACGGAGCAAATATGGAACCTTGGGAAGGGATTTTTTTTTATTGCAGGAGATCAGCAGACAGGCAGACGGCCCACTTGATGGAAAGCGGTTACCATCGCCTATGGACATTTGCAACACCAAAGTTGCTACAAATGCGCTGCTGCTCTCTTAAGGGAGACTGAAACCTGGTCACTAATTCCGGAACACAACTCAAGGTTGTTATGGCGACATACTTTAGACCAGGGGTGGTAGCCATCCAGTCGAGCGAATGCCCTACCACCTGGCTGTGGGTTGTTAAGTCGCCTCTTATGACAGGCTGCCCCAACGCAAGAAATTGTATTCTTTCTCCGTTCCTGCACGGATAAAAACGGGTTACATGTTTGTGCCGTTTGGAGTTGAAACATTATGTCCGTGGGGTCCATCGGCGAAGGGTTTCTTCAAAGAGATTTGCAAGAAACTCTTCGATGCCACCCGTGATCAGAAGGCTGGCTCATATTCCGCCCTACAAATAAGCATCGGTGTACAGCGCGGCAATGCAGCCAGCCTTCTGGGCACGCTCCCATCTGGTAGCGACTTGTAACACAGTCTATAATCGCTTGTACTATTTATAATTTAGTTTATTTTTAGTTTTTAACTGTATTTTTAAGTTAAATAAAGCCTAATAAAACTACGTCTTAACGGTTTTAAGCGCGGTAATTTTATTTGATTCTGATTTTTCCGACGTTTCGGCCACTTTTCAAGCTCGATTGTGAGTGTGGATTGTCATACATTGGGCAAACAAAGAGGAGCATAAAAACACGAGTAAAAGAACACATTGCTGACATGAAACACACAAGGTCTACGAAGTCTGCGATCAGTGAACACACGCTGGATAAACCCAACCACTACATCAGATTCGATAACCCACAAATCCTCGCGAAAGAGGCTATTGAAATAAAAAAACACCCAAATTTCAATAGAGAAGATGGTTGGCAAGTACCACCTGTTTGGGATCCAATCATCAAAGCTATTAAGACCCAAACCCAGCAAAAACCAGCTGCCAGACCTCAAGACACTGTGAGCTCTATCTGCGTACAACGGAACACAAACCAACTTGACTGCGTACAACGGAACACAAACCAACTTGACTCATAATTACTTTTATTTTTCCTTCCACCCATTTTAATATTACATAAAATTATTAGAGCTAGGCATGTTTGAACAATTCAAGTTATATATGTATGTGCAGCATAGGGTTGTCACATTTTTCTGAAGAAAATATAATATTGTTGTTTTTAAGCCTCAGGAGTCAGGAGCCTTAAGAACAGACGAGCGTGCATGACAAGAGCTATGAATGTCAAAGAAGCAAGTGAGGTGTGTAAGAATAAGCCGGAATGGCGCTCTGTTGTTCGTGCCTACCCCGCAAGGGAACTGGCGTGAAGTTATGTATGTATGTTTTTAAGCTGTAAAAATATAGTACTTTTGGAATATTTAGACACTTAGGCAGTCTTCTAATCTAATGTGTATATTGTTACAATTTCAAACAGATTAAACAGATATACAATGCAAAAGTGGATGGATGCAGAAGTCGTTGAAGGCCACGACACACCTTCCATGATCAAATTGATCGTGTACTAGCGGAGGGTGATGTCAGGAGCCTTAAGAACAGACGAGCGTGCATGACGATTGCTATGAATGTCAAAGAAGCAAGTGAGGTGTGTAAGAATAAGCCGGAATGGCGCTCTGTTGTTCGTGCCTACCCCGCAAGGGAACTAGCGTGAAGTTATGTATGTATGTTACAATTTCCACATGCTAGCAACGGTGAAGGAAAACATCGTGATGCAGCCAGCACATCGATATAATCGATGTGTCAAACCTGCCAAGTCGTCTTGGATAAGTGTGGCGGATATACTGCCCGTTCCCCTATAACTGGAGGCCCGAGCTCAGCAGTGAGATATTTATGGGCTGTGATTATTATATTATACTAGTGGTCGCCCAGTGGTCGAAATTCGACCATAATTACATACATACATACATACATAACTTCACGCCAGTTCCCTTGCGGGGTAGGCACGAACAACAGAGTGCCATTTAGGCTTATTCTTACACACCTCACTTGCCTCTTTGACATTCATAACTCTTGTCATGCAAGCTCGTCTGTTCTTAAGGCTCCTGACATCACCTTCTGCTAGTACACGATTATTATTATTCGACCATAATTAATTTAAATTATAAGTTTGAACATTATTAAGGTTCTGTTGTCAAAGACTTTTATAATCACAGATTTCGCCAAGGCTCCACTGTTAATTTCACTTTAACAATGAACATAAGAGTATATTGTTACGACCTAGGTGCCGACAGAGACAAATTCACACTTGCAGCCTCGTAGAAGCACATTTTATTACCTTTTCGGCATTTGGACTTCTTTTGTTTACTTTGTGTTTAAAATTTGTTATTAAAAAAAAAACGGCCCATTAGGTAATCTTTTACGGCCTATTGTTGTATTGTGATCACTGCCAGGTGTCTCGGATGTAAAAGTACAAACTGATTCTAAGAAATTCGGTCTTCGCGGTCGGGCAGACATACTGCATCTGTGCAGTATAAAGCAATGCCCCAATAGAGAGAGGAGGCAGTCGAGCGATAACCACAAGCGAAGCAAGACTTGTGTACATTCGGTAATTACGATCTCCTGCATTACGTTTGGACTTGTTGCGTTCGGTTATACTTGTAACTGCGTTATACGTGTTTGTATAGTTCTAATAAACTCTATAGTAATTCTAACGGCATTTTAATTTGAGTCCTGCAACTCGTAACAACGTATTAACACTATATATAAGGAAAGTACCGATTTTCTCGTCCCATTGGTGATGTTCCACGGAGCTGGTGACCTGCTCTTCCCTCTCCCTCACATCCTCGGGTTCGTCCGAACACTTGGCATATGACGACGCACATCTGAAAAGGACCACCTGGTAATTAGTGGCGTGTTTGGCTTATTCTCTTTTCATCCGTGCAGGAACGGAGAAAGAATACAATTTCCTGCGGCCGGGCGGCCTGTCGTAAGAGGCGACAAAACAACCCACGGCCAGGTGGTAGGGCATTTGCCCGACTGGATGGCTACCATCCCTGGTCTAAAGTATGTCGCCATAATAACCTTGAGTTGTGTTCCGGCCACGCCAGTTCCCTTGCGGGGTAGGCACGAACAACAGAGCGCCATTTAGGCCCATTCTTACATACCTCACTTGCTTCTTTCACATTCATAACTCTTGTCATGCAAGCTCGTCTGTTCTTAAGGCTCCTGACATCACCTTCTGCTAGTACACGATCAATTTGATCATGGAAGGTGTGTCGTGGCCTTCCACGACTTCTGCATCCATCCACTTTTGCATTGTATATCTGTTTAGTCATTCTTTCATCATGCATTCTTTCCACATGCCCGAACCACCGGAGCATTCCTTTCCAACAATAGATACGTTGCTACAAAATTAAAATAAATACTCGTGTATCAACTTGTATCGAATCATTTATTCGAATACAATTCGCTAATGCTTGCCGAGTATTAATTACCACATTCCGTGTGCCACGTCACTGGGGTGAGGCAACACATGACATTTTACTTCGAGTTTTTGGCGGGAACTGAAAGGAGATGTTGTGCTGTGCAGTTTTATTCTCTAAAAATGTGTAAAATTACTCTAAAATGAACAATAGTTGTAGGACATTGATAGTTTATGAGTTGTAATTATGTGTTTTGTGAGAAATGTGAACTATATAGTCAAATGTGGCCTTTTGAGTTGTCACAAGAACTCCGTTGAATGGCACTTGCTGATTACCTACAGTTCAGCTGTGCTACACATAGGTTTAAGAAAATGAAGAAAGTATATTGTAAACTAAGATCTGGCTTAAAGGCCTAGCTGCCAAGCCATAAACTTAAATAAAAAAAAACATTTTACTTCATAACCTATAAAATACTGATTGTGTTATTTTGCTGTTAAGATATGAAATGTTTAATATATATTATTTTCACTGTATATATAGGCTGTGCAAAAGACTGACTCGCGTCACAAGTAAGTTTCTTGTTTATTGAAAAAAAAAATATATAAATTGCAATTTTCAGAAAGATAATTGGAGTGATTTTGTGTGAGAACTACTAATCCACATTTGCACTTCAATATGTATGATCTTCTTTTTGTAATGTGAGCAGATGTCTTTTATAGTGGATTTTGAATGAATTTATTGTTTGTAAGCTGGGAGCTGTATACGTCTAGTCATCGCAGCGGACAACGAACTACTGGACAGTGGACTGGCTAGCGCGGGAGCGCGCGTAGTTGCTCTATCTCGCTCGTACATCATCCTTCCCGCTCGCACATTGTGCTATATATTGTACTAGCTATACGACTTGTTTCTACGCTCACGTATGGAAGCGAGAGTTGGGTATGGAAGAGAGAGCATGAAAGTAGAGTAAACGCGGTTGAGATGCGAGCACTGCGCAAAATCTGCGGAGTGACGCTCGCGGACCACGTTCGTAATACCGAAGTAAGAAAGAGAGTTGGTCTGAAAGAGAGTGTCGGGGTGAAGGTAAGGAAAGGAATGCTCCGGTGGTTCGGGCATGTTTAAAGAATGCATGATGAAAGAATGACTAAACAGATATACAATGCAAAAGTGGATGGATGCAGAAGTCGTGGATGGCCACGACACACCTTCCATGATCAAATTGATCGTGTACTAGCGGAGGATGATGTCAGGAACCTTAAGAACAGACGAGTGTGTATGACAAGAGTTATGAATGTCAAAGAAGCAAGTGAGGTGTGTAAGAATGGGCCTAAATGGCGCTCTGTTGTTCGTGCCTACCCCGCAAGGGAACTAGCGTGAAGTTACGTATGTATGTATACGACTTGTTAATATTTCTACTTAAGATTACCGTTTCCAAAATAAATGAGTTCAGTTCAGTTTCCAACAGCTCTCGACAGTGAATACGACTCTGCCATCTGAAGTATCATTTGACCTCTAACTTTCGATGCAACAAGTCAATAACATAAATTGAGTTTTTGGCGGGAACTGAAAGGAGATGTTGTGCTGTGCAGTTTTATTCTCTAAAAATGTGTAAAATTACTCTAAAATGAACAATAGTTGTAGGATATTGATAGTTTTTGAGTAGTAATTATGTGTTTTGTGAGAAATGTGAACTGTATAGTCAAAAGTGGCCTTTGAGTTGTCACAAGAACTCCGTCGAATGGCACTAGCTGATAACCTACAGTTCAGCTGTGCTACACATAGGTTTAAGAAAATGAAGAAACTACATTGAATCTAAAATCTGGCTTAAAGGCCTAGCTGCCAAGCCATAAAATCCAAAAAAAAAATCAATAACATAAAGACGCCTAATCTTTATATAAAGACGTCTAACCTGTGCGCATGGTAACGTTCCCGTAAATCCAGCCTGGTCTCCTCAACATCGCCTTTACATCTGAAACATGATAAATCTTTGTAACGTTGTCAGAATTTCGATCGTTATTTTTTTTTTATTGCAGGAGTTCAGCAGACAGGCAGACGACCCACTTGATGGAAAGCGGTTACCATCGCCTATGGACATTTGCAACACCAAAGGTGCTACAAATGCGCTGCTGCTCTCTTATGGGAGACTGGAACCTGGTCACTAATGCCGGAACACAACTCAAGGTTGTTATGGCGACATACTTTAGACCAGGGGTGGTAGCCATCCAGTCGGGCAAATTTCCTGCCACCTGGCTGTGGGTGGTTTTGTCGCCTCTTACGACAGGCCGCTCCAACGCAAGAAATGGTATTCTTTCTTCGTTCCTGCACGGATAAATGAAGAAGACTCACTGCACATTGGTCTGGTTTTCCAGTAGGGGGTGCCCGTGGGAGTGCCTCTGGTACAGATGGGTCTGAGGATGAGTGTCGTCGAAGGCGGTGCCAGGCGCACCTTGGCTGGTTGCTTCTCTGTAATGTAATGTATATTAAACGCGGTAGATTCTGGAGTTATTATCTTGATTACAGTTCTTAGGTACAGCTCGATGTGGTGTGGTACGCTCTCACAGGATATCGGCGTGAAACGATTAGATTTAAGCTAGTCGTGCTTTTGTCGGCCTCTGTGGTTGAGTGGGCTAAGCCTTTGCCGGCCTACCTCACTGCAACGCAGAGGCTCCGGGTTCGATTCCTGGTATAGTAAATTTCGGAAACGTATTTTCTCCGTTATTTACTATGGTCTGGGTGTCTGGGATCGGCCCCAGAGTAGTCCGTTGTATGTTACCCATAACACAAGCGTAACTTGCTTAATTTGGGGATATACAATGTGTGTGTTTGTCTGCCGATTATTATTATTATTATATCATATTCTTATAGAATGCTCCGAAAATAACAATGAGAGACAGCGACTAAGGAGAGACTTATGCTTAGACTTGCTGGACTTTGGAGTTTTTCATTCCTTTTTAGCCGATCCCTTGTATAAAATAATAGTGCTTTTGCATGTTCACGCATGCAAAAACACTGTTATTTTATGCTTGTCTATCTATCATGATTTTACCTGCATGTAAGGTTTTGTACTCACGGACTGATATGGACGTTAGTCCAAATGTCCTTAAAATAAATATAAAAAAAAAATACTTGATATAGTGGTTTCTTGTTTTTCAAATATTCAAGCATCATTTGTTTATAAGTGCTGGGCCTAGTTGCCGCTATATCCATTAAGTGGAAATTGTGATTATATGAATGCATTAGCTGGTAAAGCGGAGATCGTTTGCCGGCGTTTGTTCGGCAACGCGTAGTCGCAAACAAACGGCAGGGGCCCCGGCAATGCGTCTTAGTAGGAACTATAACACAATTTATTAAAAATAGATGTACAGTCGTATCTATTATGACACAAATCATATAGAAACATCACAGCAAGCTGCAATCTTCTGTATTCAAGTGTAATAAAATTATATTTATCAAATCAAATTGATGTCAGGAGCCTTAAGAACAGACGAGCGTGCATGACAAGAGTTATGAATGTCAAAGAGGCAAGTGAGGTGTGTAAGAATAAGCCTAAATGGCACTCTGTTGTTCGTGCCTACCCCGCAAGGGAACTGGCGTGAAGTTATGTATGTATGTATGTATGTATGTACAGTCGTATCTATTATGACACAAATCATATAGAAACATCGCAGCAAGCTGCAACCTTCTGTATTCAAGTGTAATAAAATTATATTTATCAAATCAAATTGATCGTGTACTAGCAGAAGGTGATGTCAGGAGCCTTAAGAACAGACGAGCTTGCATGACAAGAGTTATGAATGTCAAAGAGGCAAGTGAGGTGTGTAAGAATAAGCCTAAATGGCACTCTGTTGTTCGTGCCTACCCCGCAAGGGAACTGGCGTGAAGTTATGTATGTATGTATATTTATCAAGCAGATTTTCGTAGGACAAGCGATTATGAAAACATTTATATTGTACACGACGTAGAAATTTTCTTTGAACTTGCTCTAATGTATTGTTATATTTATTATAATAAATAATATAATAGCAGCCCATAAATGTCCCACTGCTGGGCTCGGGCCTCCCACTATAGAGGAACGGACAGTATACCCGCCACGCTTGTCCAAGGCGGCTTGGCAGCTTTGACACATCGGTTATCTCGATGTGCAGGTTGCATCACGATGTTTCCCTTCACCGTTATTAGCACGTGGTAATTGTAACAATATGCACATTAGGTCAGAAAACTGCCTAAGCGGTGAATGCGTTCCGGCCAGGATCGAACCCGCACCCCTTGGTTCTGGGACGCGTGCGCTAGCCATTACGCTACCACGATTTATTTATTTATTATAAAAGGGGTTCCATATGGACACAGCATAATCTAATTGCGAGCGAGGATATATAATAATGTATAAGGAATGTAATTACGTCGCTATATCTTCAAATAACGTCTTTATTTCTTCTGTCTTTCCTTCACCATGAAAGAGAATAAGTTTGAAGTGGTTTCTTCCTTACCTGTGATGATAGTGCAGGCCCCAGGGCGCTGGGAAGGTGGTCTGGTGGGCCATGACGTCACGGCATCACTCCCCGCCGCTCGCTTCTACCACAGTCACTATCATCTCCAAATCCCTCATATTCTGAACACCTGGGGACAATTTATAATTACTCTTCGGTACACTGATTGATAATATAGAAAGAGTTGTTTTATTGAGGGCTAATCAACACTACGACACACTTTCCATGATCAAATTGATCGTGTACTAGCTGAAGGTGATGTTAGGAGCCTTAAGAACAGACGAGCGTGCATGACAAGAGTTATGAATGTCAAAGAAGCAAGTGAGGTGTGTAAGAATAAGCCTAAATGGCGCTCTGTTGTTCGTGCCTACCCCGCAAGGGAACTGGCGTGAAGTTATGTATGTATGTATGTAATCAACACTAACAACACAATTTTTCAATACAAGCATTTGAGATCCTGGATATGATGTAGCAGCAGAGTGCTAGCCAAGACAAGTGAAACGAGCCCAAACACGACGGGCCTAAAATAAAAAAAAACACTAGAATATACTGTTACGTGCGAGGGGGGGGGGGGGGGACACGCACTTAGGATTGGAAGGAAACACCGGTTTTTAATTCAACGCTTTTATTAACTTACACAGCCGTTTGTGATTTTTTTAATTGCAGGAGTTCAGCAGACAGACAGACGGCCCACTTGATGGAAAGCGGTGACCATCGCCTATGGACATTTGCAACACCAAAGGTGCTACAAATGCGCTGCTGCTCTCTTAAGGGAGACTGGAACCTGGGCACTAATGTCGGAACACAACTCGAGGTTGTTATGGCGACATACTTTAGACCAGCCATCCAGTGGGCCAAATGCCCTACCACCTGGCTGTGGGTTATTAAGTCGGCTCTTACGACAGGCCGCCCGGCCGCAGGAAATTGTATGCTTTCTCCGTTCCTACACAACAAGCATAGAAGAACTGTGCCTTAAAAAGCATTTGAAGGAGATCCGATGAGTGCCCTTTGTGTCCTAATTTCGATCATACACCAATTGTGCTCAAAATGTTGTTAATTAAAATTGTACCAAAGCGTAAAGAACAGAATATTCAAGCGTAAACATGTTTCCAATGATTGAAAACAGATGTATAGATCATCAAGATGACGGCGAAATTTTAAAAGCGTCATAAAATCGTCGATATTTCCAATCAGGGTTTATCTCAAAGAATAATAAAAACAGAATGGTAACCTGATTGCTTCGTAGAGGGGGTTCTTAATATTCACTCTGCGTTATGTCGCGACATTGAATAAGTCGCGGCGCCAAATCGCATTAACGCGTACTGGTTCCCACCGAAACCAATATCCGTGGGGGCTTTCTTAATACGGCTTACGGGATATTTTTATTTTGTATTTTTTTTCTAATTGGCAGAAAATTTATGTAGACTATTTATTTCAGCATGGACTCTTACTGATTATTTGTAGGAAGTCAAGTCATTAAAGTCATGTCTTCAAGTCAGACAATTTTTTTTTTTTTACTATTCCACGCGGACGAAGTCGTGTGCAGAAGCTAGTTCATTATATTGTTACATGTCGACGATAAATGAATGCACATCTGCCTGACATAAACTTGGTTTATTACCTTTCCCGCATTCGGGATTCTTTTGTTTACGTTGTGTTTAAAATTTGTAATTAAGAATTCTATTCTTATTGTATTTGTTTTATGGCAGTCATTAGGTAGGTGTGTCGAACTAATTCTTAGAATTTATTGTTTTGCATCGAGGCATATTGTATTTGTGCAGAATAAAAGGTATGTCCGAATGGAGGGGCGAGGCAGTCAAGCGAGGATTACGATACGAGCACGACGTACATTCGATGAGGGATATAGTGACGGACTTTGCGCGTCTTATTGAATTGTGCAGTTTGTACTGGTTGCGTCCAGTTATATTTGTACCTGTGTCATACGTGGTTCTAATAAATTCTATAGTAATTCCAACGGCATTTTAATTCGAGTCCCGCACTCGTAACAATATAAAAACAAGGTGCAATTTGCTAGGGTACTTGCCCGACTGGATGTCTACCACCTCTGGTCTAGAGCATGTCACCATAACAACCTTGAGTTGTGTTCCGGCATTAGTGACCAGGTTCCAGTCTCCCTTAAGAGAGCTGCAGCGCATTTGTAGCACCTTTGGTGTTGCAAATGTCCATAGGCGATGGTAACCGCTTTCCATCAAGCGGGCCGTCTGCCTGTCTGCTGAACTCGTGCAATAAAAATAAAAAAACGTGTGCGTCTCAGGACACCTGGCAAAAGTGTTAACTGAAACTAATCTAAGTTGAACTATTTAATATTGAAATTAGTTTAACTTGAGAAAAGCTTAAGTTATTACTTACATTTTATGTATTGTTACGAATTGCAGGACTCGAATTAAAATGCCGTTGGAATTATTATAGAGTTTAGTACACAAACACGTATAACACAGGTACAAATATAACCGAATACAACCAGTCCAAACGTAATGCACAATTCAATAGCACGCGCAAAGTCCGTCACTAAATAGATTACCGAATGTACAGACGTCTTGCTTCGCTTGTGGTTATCGCTTGACTGCCTCATCTATCAATTGGGCATTGCTTTATACTGTACCAATACAATACGTCTGCTCGGCCGCGTGGGCTGAATTTCCTAGAATCGCACCTGGCTATAATAACTACCATTAAGGATTACAATACACAATAGGCTGTTTTTCTAATCACAAATTTTAAACACAAAGTAAACAAAAGAAGTACAAATACCGAAAAGTTAATAAAATGCCTGCAGGTTTGCAGGTGTGAATTTGTCTTTTGTCGGCGTTCAGGTCGTAACAGTATATTAATATGATAATGTAAGGGAAGGTTATTGATTAATAAAATCTTTTATTGATTATAAAATATATTTCATTCTTAGTTACAATTCTTGAATATGTACATTAGAAGCTAGGCTAGCGCTGTGGGTTAGGGTGAGAGAGGAGGAGCCTGCCTACCGCTGCCGTATGCGTGAGAGAAAAGGAAGCCAGACAGACTGGCGCCGTCACGCGTTACGTAACGAAGCGATTTACCCTCCCATAAGAAGTTACCACTTCTGGGTTAGGGTGAGAGAGGAGGAGCCTGCCCGCCACTGTCGTATGCGTGAGAGAAAAGGAAGCCAGACAGACTGGCGCCGTAACGCGTTACGTAACGAAGCGATTTACCCTCCCATAACAAGTTACCACTTCTGGGTTAGGGTGAGAGAGAAGGAGCCTGCCTACCGCTGCCGTATGCGTGAGAGAAAAGGAAGCCAGACAGACTGGCGCCGTAACGCGTTACGTAACGAAGCGATTTACCCTCCCATAACAAGTTACCACTTCTGGGTTAGGGTGAGAGAGAAGGAGCCTGCCTACCGCTGCCGTATGCGTGAGAGAAAAGGAATCCAGACAGACTGGCGCCGTAACGCGTTACGTGACGAAGCGGATTAACCTCCCATAAGAAGTTATCACTTCAAAAGACAATCACACTTTACCTATATATGTATGAAGTTCTGTGGGATACATGAATATGGCCAAAAATGGAATTCACAAACAAACACGTCGTTATGTCAACGCGGACGAAGCTTCGCTGGCAGCGTTACTAATGCAATAACAAAACTTAAGACTATTAAAAGCGAGACTTGAAACACAGCTACCGCTTTATCTGGAATCGGTTAATACACTAAACGGATTGTAAGGGCAATATCTGCGCCCCGGAGTGCGGCGGAAGCCGTTCCGGGTTCATTTCCGCACTGTCTCTAATAATAACATTTGCAGTGTGTCTGTTCATCTCTTCTTTATAAATATTATAAACGTGAACGTTTGTAAGAATGTATGTGTGGATGTATGTTTGTTACTCTTTCACGCAAAAACTACTGAATAGATTTTGATGATACTTAACAATATTTATAAAGATATAGTGTGAATTATCCAAATTTATCCGTGCAGGAACGGAGAATGAATACAATTTCCTGCGGCCTGGCGGGCTGTCGTCAGAGGCGACAAAACAACCCACAGCCAGGTGGTAGGGCATTTGCCCGCCTGGATGGCTACCACCCCTCGTCTAAAGTATGTCGCCATAACAACCTTGAGTTGTGTTCCGGCATTAGTGACCCTTAAGAGAGCAGCAGTGCATTTGTAGCACCTTCGGTGTTGCAAATGTCCATAGGCGATGGTAACCGCTTTCAATCAAGTGGGCCGTCTGCCTGTCTGCTGAACTCCTGCAATATTTTTTTTTTATATATAACGATTTTTCATCACAACTCGGGTGAAACCGCGGGTGCAGCTAGTTTAGAAATAAACGCCACAATTTATGTGAAAACTGATCTACATATTGTTGGCAACACCAACATGACATAATATTATTTATAAACTTGCAACACTGTCGTTGCTTTTAGTTTCTACTTCCATTTTGGTTGTAGCCCAGTGCGCACGTATTTGTTTCTACGACTAACAGTGTTTAAATAATTAAACTTATTCCTACTGAGCTCTCAAAATTATCATCTTAGATTTAATAAGGGTGCATAGTTTTGTTTGCTTGTTAATCAAAGTTAAAAATGGCTGTCGAATTGTAAAAATGATATTTATATACATACTAGCTTTGCCCGCGACGTCATCCGCGTGCAATTTGCTTTCAAAACATTTTTGAAACATTCTTCATTGGTGCTCCGCTCCTATTGGTCTTAGCGTGATGATATGTAGCCTATAGCCTTCCTCGATAAATGGGCTATCCAACACTGAAAGAATTTTTCAAATCCGACCAGTAGTTCCTGAGATTAGCGTGTAGTATATTTGGCTACAACACTAATACTTACATTTTAAATATCGCGATATCTTTTGAATGAAACGTCCGAATTGAATAAATCAAAAAGTTCTAGAAAGGTATTGAATTCGTCTTGAATATGGAGTAATTTATTTTGATAAGGATTAATACCAAGGTACAAAATAAAGAGGCATTTTAATTATTTAAAAAAATAAAAGAAAACACTTATTGTGAGATAACTACAATAGTTAGACATATGGTTACGCGATAATTTTTGTAGACAATTATATGTTCTGCAAAGTGGTGGTACATTGTTTTGTTCTATAATCAATAGTTTTCCCAGCGCACGCTTTGTTTCGGGTCATTTTTTTACACCTTGGGTTACATTATTGGACTTTTAGTAAGGATCCCAAATTTTTATGAAAATATAATATAGCCCTTAGCCTGCCTAGATAAATATACTATTCAACACTGAAAGAATTTTTCAAATCGGACCAGCGGTTCCTGAGATTAGCGCGTTTAAACAAACAAACAAATTTTTCAGCTATATAATATTCTTAGGTGTAAGAATAAGCCTAAATGGCACTCTGTTGTTCGTGCCTACCCCGCAAGGGAACTGGCGTGAAGTTATGTATGTATGTATGTATGTATGTAATATTTTTAAATATATTATTATTTGTTAAAAATAATCCTCATTTTTTCCCAAGCATAGGTCAGATTATAAAACGCAATCCACGCGATAATCACAGGCTTTGCATTCATAGTAGCAAAACAACACTAATGCAAAAAAGAGTATTGTTACGAGCTACGGGGCTCGAATTAAAATAAACGCCGTTGGAATTACTAAAGAGTTTATTAGAACTGTACAAACACGTACAAAACAAAACTGGATGCAACCAGTTCACACTGCACGATTCAATGAAATTCAACACGCGCATAGTCCGTCACTATGTCGCTAATCCAAAGTACTACACACGTCTTAATCGTATCGCAGTCGTCGCTTGACTGCCCCACCCCTCCGTTCAGGCATTGTTTTATACTAAAATGTCCAATACCGACACTAATGGCGGCCATAAAAGAAAGGATTAGTTCGACTCTAATTACGGCCAGAAAGTTTAAACACGAAGTAAACAATAGAACTCCGAATGCAGGAGGGGCAATAAACAAGGTGCGCGGCATTTTCTTTTTTCGATATGAAACAATAGGTATGCAGGTGGCCCAACTTGTAACGGTGTTATGTATGACACCAGAGATATACAATAAATTATCTGACAGTATAAAGAAGCAAAAAAACCTCGCGCTGGCCCTCACGGCGAAGACGAGCGTCCCCCGGGCGGCGGATGGGGCAATGGTCGGTAGTACAGCCTAGCTACGCTTCCGGCTAAGTCCGATGGACTCGCTGACCAACGATGGGTCTGGTCCTCCAGCATATTGGGTTTTTTTTATTTTTATTCTTCTCTCCGGACGAACGAGATTATCCGGGCTTATTGTCTTTTTTGGGGTTTGTATATATATTTTTATTTTTATTCTTTCTTTTCTTTTTTTTTGTGATTTTTTGTCTTTTTTCTTTTGGCTACTTTAATTTTCAAAAACAAGGTTTTACAATGTTACTACTTTTGTCTACCATTAACGACATCACACATTATAAGCCACCCAAGAGCTCAAATGGTGACCTACTTAAGATAAAATCATGTCCTCAAGCCTCAATTAACCACGTGAATAATTACTTTATTAAAATTGGACAAACTCTAGCTCAGAACATCTCAAATAGCAGTGTGCCTCCGGAATTTAGTAACACAGACAACTATAATCTGTCCTCTTTTGTTTTACTAGACACCTCCCAGAAGGAAGTAGAAAATACTTTGATGTCCCTAGACTCTGGAAGTGCACCAGGTTGGGATGGAATCCCTACCCTCTTCTTAAAACAAGCTAGGGAGATCCTAGTCCCTCTGATCAGTGACCTTGCCAACCTATGTTTTAACACTGGAGTCTTCCCCTTTCTTCTTAAGCGCTCCGTTGTTACCCCTGTGTATAAGGGAGGAGATAGCGACGACGTTAACAACTTTCGGCCTATCTCTGTGCTGCCCTGTATTTCTAAAATCATTGAGAAGCTCTTGAACTCTAGAATAGCAAACTACTTAGCTAAGTACAACATCTTATCTACCTCTCAATATGGCTTTAGGAAGGGAATGTCTACCCAGGACGCTATCCTGGATCTTACATCCACAATAACAGAAGAAATTGATAAGGGTAACAAATGTCTCGTAGCCTTTCTTGACCTTAAGAAAGCATTTGACACTGTTTCTATTCCAATACTTATACGTAGGCTAGAGAGGATAGGATTCCGTGGCTCTGCTCTCTCTCTTCTCAGTAGTTACCTTCAAAACAGAAAACAGGGGACGAAAATTGACAATTTTCTAAGTGATGAAGAAAACGTCACATTTGGTGTCCCGCAGGGCAGTGTTCTCGGCCCGACGCTCTTTTTGATATATATCAATGATCTTTGCAACCTAAGCAGCATCGGGGGGAGGATTCTGTCCTATGCGGATGACACCGCTATCATTTTTACGGCCAAGACCTGGGATAAAGTTAAGTTGGGGGCTGAGAGGGGTCTAGCTAGAGTTGGTCACTGGCTTAGTGAGAATCTTCTCACGTTAAACACCCAAAAAACTAATTATGTATGCTTTGCGCCATACTTAAATTCACAGCCCTTGCCTGACTTTGAAATTAAAATTCATTCCTGTCGTACTCCTCTCACTTGTACTTACAGTTGCCCGACAATTCAGAAAGTTAGTTCTGTTAAGTACCTTGGAATTATTGTGGACCAAAAGTTAAGCTGGTACCCACACCTTGAACTAACCATAGGGAGGGTAAGAAAGCTCACATGGGTTTTCAAATGTCTGAGAGACGTTATGAGTACCGAGCTACTGAATAAAATATACATTGCACTAGCCCAATCTGTAATTATATATTGTATATCGGTGTGGGGGGGTGCAGCTAAGTCATATTTTATAGACCTAGAACGGGCGCAAAGATCCTTGATAAAAGTTATGCACTGTAAGCCATATAGATTTTCTACTGAATCCCTGTATGCAATTTCTAAGCTTCTCTCTGTCAGGAAACTCTATATCTTACACATGACACTGAAATACCACAAAGGGTTACCTTTCGACCGTGCCAAACTAAGAAAAAGACGGTATGACATAGTTGCCCCTGCATATTCCGCACGTTCAGTCTTTGCTAGTCGGCAAAATGTAGCTCAAGCCCCCCGCGTTTACAATAAAATTAATCGCATTCTTAACATTTACCCCATTCAACTATATGAGTGTAAGAAAAATCTGACTGAATGGCTCTTAACCCTTAATTATGATGAAGTGGAAAACATTTTGGTTACATCAGCTTGAATCTGAAACATGCTTATTGTTTTCAATATGACTCAAACCAAATTAGTAGGGATTTGTATTCCATTCAAACTCCCACCCGAGCGCACACACACACACACACACACACACACACACACACACACACACACACACACACACACACACACACACACACACACGCACGCACACACACACACACACGCACACGCACACGCACACACACACCTTACACTTGCTTGCTACTTGCCCTTGCGGACACAACCACTCGAAACCCATCTATTTATCTCTTTTTATTTTCTTTATCTCTTTTTTATCTTCTTTAAATATTTGTAAAAGTACTCTCTGTAATTCAGCGAATTGTTAGTCTTAAAATTGATGAAAGATAGGAAGAGCGAGGTTTCCCAACACAAGTATCATTTGATTACTTTCTGGGAAGCCCCGGCAACTTACATGTATGGACTTATTGAAATAAATACATTTTTGTTTTTGTTTTGTTTTTTGCTATTTTTTATTGTTTTTATGTGGATTATGTTTATGTATCTATTCTATTTTCTACATTATCTATATATTCTTAAATATATGTTAAATGTACTCTTATCTATCTACTTTGTGTTGTTTTATTTCGCTCTACCACTTTCTTGACTACCTTTATACAAAATTCCAAAAAGTGCTCTACATAATTTTTGGACATTAATTCGGCCATATTTGAAGATTTTACTACTTGGCGAAGCTTGCCTTCGCAGTCAACTCTCTCCCGGGAGTATGCCGGGCATCGGAAAATGATGTGCGGGATATCTTCTACCTGCTCTTCATCGCAGATGCACGAGGGATTCTCTTTGCACCCGAAAACATATTGGGGGTTGTGTAGAGGGTTAACGCCCCACTCACGGAAAAAACCTACTGCTGTGAAACCGAAAACGAGAAACATGCTCTCGTTTCGGAGGCCAAGACCCACTTTGGGTCGCTGAGCCAACAGAGTGAGTAAGTAAGTATAAAGAAGCAAAAATCCATGTTATTGTTTATGCAGAAGTCGTCGAAGGCCACGACACACCTTCCATGATCAAATTGATCGTGTACTAGCAGAAGGTGATGTCAGGAGCCTTGAGAACAGACGAGCGTGCATGACAAGAGCTATGAATGTCAAAGAAGCAAGTGAGGTGTGTAAGAATAAGCCTGAATGGCGCTCTGTTGTTCGTGCCTACCCCGCAAGGGAACTGGCGTGAAGTTATGTATATATGTATGTATTATTTAAGTGATAAATTCTAATGATTATTAATGTATGAATGTCATATGAATATCAAAGAAGCAAGTGAGGTGTGTAAGAATAAGCCTGAATGGCGCTCTGTTGTTCGTGCCTACCCCGCAAGGGAACTGACGTGAAGTTATGTATGTATGTATGTATGTATGTATGTATTATTTAAGTGATAAATTCTAATGATTATTAATGTATGAATGTCATATGAATGTCAAAGAAGCAAGTCAGGTGTGTAAGAATAAGCCTGAATGGCGCTCTGTTGTTCGTGCCTACCCCGCAAGGGAACTGGCGTGAAGTTATGTATGTATGTATGTATTATTTAAGTGATAAATTCTAATGATTATTAATGTATGAATGTCATATGAATGTCAAAGAAGCAAGTCAGGTGTGTAAGAATAAGCCTGAATGGCGCTCTGTTGTTCGTGCCTACCCCGCAAGGGAACTGGCGTGAAGTTATGTATATATGTATGTATTATTTAAGTGATAAATTCTAATGATTATTAATGTATGAATGTCATATGAATATCAAAGAAGCAAGTCAGGTGTGTAAGAATAAGCCTGAATGGCGCTCTGTTGTTCGTGCCTACCCCGCAAGGGAACTGACGTGAAGTTATGTATGTATGTATGTATGTATGTATGTATTATTTAAGTGATAAATTCTAATGATTATTAATGTATGAATGTCATATGAATGTCAAAGAAGCAAGTCAGGTGTGTAAGAATAAGCCTGAATGGCGCTCTGTTGTTCGTGCCTACCCCGCAAGGGAACTGGCGTGAAGTTATGTATGTATGTATGTATTATTTAAGTGATAAATTCTAATGATTATTAATGTATGAATGTCATATGAATGTCAAAGAAGCAAGTGAGGTGTGTAAGAATAAGCCTGAATGGCGCTCTGTTCTTCGTGCCTACCCCGCAAGGGAACTGGCGTGAAGTTATGTATGTATGTATGTATGTATTATTTAAGTGATAAATTCTAATGATTATTAATGTATGAATGTCATATGAATGTCAAAGAAGCAAGTCAGGTGTGTAAGAATAAGCCTGAATGGCGCTCTGTTGTTCGTGCCTACCCCGCAAGGGAACTGGCGTGAAGTTATGTATATATGTATGTATTATTTAAGTGATAAATTCTAATGATTATTAATGTATGAATGTCATATGAATATCAAAGAAGCAAGTGAGGTGTGTAAGAATAAGCCTGAATGGCGCTCTGTTGTTCGTGCCTACCCCGCAAGGGAACTGACGTGAAGTTATGTATGTATGTATGTATGTATGTATGTATTATTTAAGTGATAAATTCTAATGATTATTAATGTATGAATGTCATATGAATGTCAAAGAAGCAAGTCAGGTGTGTAAGAATAAGCCTGAATGGCGCTCTGTTGTTCGTGCCTACCCCGCAAGGGAACTGGCGTGAAGTTATGTATGTATGTATGTATGTATGTATGTATTATTTAAGTGATAAATTCTAATGATTATTAATGTATGAATGTCATATGAATGTCAAAGAAGCAAGTCAGGTGTGTAAGAATAAGCCTGAATGGCGCTCTGTTGTTCGTGCCTACCCCGCAAGGGAACTGACGTGAAGTTATGTATGTATGTATGTATGTATGTATGTATTATTTAAGTGATAAATTCTAATGATTATTAATGTATGAATGTCATATGAATGTCAAAGAAGCAAGTGAGGTGTGTAAGAATAAGCCTGAATGGCGCTCTGTTGTTCGTGCCTACCCCGCAAGGGAACTGACGTGAAGTTATGTATGTATGTATGTATGTATTATTTAAGTGATAAATTCTAATGATTATTAATGTATGAATGTCATATGAATATCAAAGAAGCACTTGAGGTGTGTAAGAATAAGCCTGAATGGCGCTCTGTTGTTCGTGCCTACCCCGCAAGGGAACTGACGTGAAGTTATGTATGTATGTATGTATGTATTATTTAAGTGATAAATTCTAATGATTATTAATGTATGAATGTCATATGAATATCAAAGAAGCACTTGAGGTGTGTAAGAATAAGCCTGAATGGCGCTCTGTTGTTCGTGCCTACCCCGCAAGGGAACTGGCGTGAAGTTATGTATATATGTATGTATTATTTAAGTGATAAATTCTAATGATTATTAATGTATGAATGTCATATGAATGTCAAAGAAGCAAGTCAGGTGTGTAAGAATAAGCCTGAATGGCGCTCTGTTGTTCGTGCCTACCCCGCAAGGGAACTGACGTGAAGTTATGTATGTATGTATGTATGTATGTATGTATTATTTAAGTGATAAATTCTAATGATTATTAATGTATGAATGTCATATGAATGTCAAAGAAGCAAGTGAGGTGTGTAAGAATAAGCCTGAATGGCGCTCTGTTGTTCGTGCCTACCCCGCAAGGGAACTGACGTGAAGTTATGTATGTATGTATGTATGTATTATTTAAGTGATAAATTCTAATGATTATTAATGTATGAATGTCATATGAATGTCAAAGAAGCAAGTGAGGTGTGTAAGAATAAGCCTGAATGGCGCTCTGTTCTTCGTGCCTACCCCGCAAGGGAACTGGCGTGAAGTTATGTATGTATGTATGTATGTATTATTTAAGTGATAAATTCTAATGATTATTAATGTATGAATGTCATATGAATATCAAAGAAGCACTTGAGGTGTGTAAGAATAAGCCTGAATGGCGCTCTGTTGTTCGTGCCTACCCCGCAAGGGAACTGGCGTGAAGTTATGTATATATGTATGTATTATTTAAGTGATAAATTCTAATGATTATTAATGTATGAATGTCATATGAATATCAAAGAAGCAAGTGAGGTGTGTAAGAATAAGCCTGAATGGCGCTCTGTTGTTCGTGCCTACCCCGCAAGGGAACTGACGTGAAGTTATGTATGTATGTATGTATGTATGTATGTATTATTTAAGTGATAAATTCTAATGATTATTAATGTATGAATGTCATATGAATGTCAAAGAAGCAAGTCAGGTGTGTAAGAATAAGCCTGAATGGCGCTCTGTTGTTCGTGCCTACCCCGCAAGGGAACTGACGTGAAGTTATGTATGTATGTATGTATGTATGTATGTATTATTTAAGTGATAAATTCTAATGATTATTAATGTATGAATGTCATATGAATGTCAAAGAAGCAAGTCAGGTGTGTAAGAATAAGCCTGAATGGCGCTCTGTTGTTCGTGCCTACCCCGCAAGGGAACTGACGTGAAGTTATGTATGTATGTATGTATGTATGTATTATTTAAGTGATAAATTCTAATGATTATTAATGTATGAATGTCATATGAATGTCAAAGAAGCAAGTGAGGTGTGTAAGAATAAGCCTGAATGGCGCTCTGTTGTTCGTGCCTACCCCGCAAGGGAACTGACGTGAAGTTATGTATGTATGTATGTATGTATGTATGTATTATTTAAGTGATAAATTCTAATGATTATTAATGTATGAATGTCATATGAATGTCAAAGAAGCAAGTCAGGTGTGTAAGAATAAGCCTGAATGGCGCTCTGTTGTTCGTGCCTACCCCGCAAGGGAACTGACGTGAAGTTATGTATGTATGTATGTATGTATGTATGTATTATTTAAGTGATAAATTCTAATGATTATTAATGTATGAATGTCATATGAATGTCAAAGAAGCAAGTGAGGTGTGTAAGAATAAGCCTGAATGGCGCTCTGTCGTTCGTGCCTACCCCGCAAGGGAACTGACGTGAAGTTATGTATGTATGTATGTATGTATGTATGTATTATTTAAGTGATAAATTCTAATGATTATTAATGTATGAATGTCATATGAATGTCAAAGAAGCAAGTGAGGTGTGTAAGAATAAGCCTGAATGGCGCTCTGTTGTTCGTGCCTACCCCGCAAGGGAACTGACGTGAAGTTATGTATGTATGTATGTATGTATGTATGTATTATTTAAGTGATAAATTCTAATGATTATTAATGTATGAATGTCATATGAATGTCAAAGAAGCAAGTCAGGTGTGTAAGAATAAGCCTGAATGGCGCTCTGTTGTTCGTGCCTACCCCGCAAGGGAACTGACGTGAAGTTATGTATGTATGTATGTATGTATTATTTAAGTGATAAATTCTAATGATTATTAATGTATGAATGTCATATGAATGTCAAAGAAGCAAGTCAGGTGTGTAAGAATAAGCCTGAATGGCGCTCTGTTGTTCGTGCCTACCCCGCAAGGGAACTGACGTGAAGTTATGTATGTATGTATGTATGTATGTATGTATTATTTAAGTGATAAATTCTAATGATTATTAATGTATGAATGTCATATGAATGTCAAAGAAGCAAGTGAGGTGTGTAAGAATAAGCCTGAATGGCGCTCTGTTGTTCGTGCCTACCCCGCAAGGGAACTGACGTGAAGTTATGTATGTATGTATGTATGTATGTATGTATTATTTAAGTGATAAATTCTAATGATTATTAATGTATGAATGTCATATGAATGTCAAAGAAGCAAGTCAGGTGTGTAAGAATAAGCCTGAATGGCGCTCTGTTGTTCGTGCCTACCCCGCAAGGGAACTGACGTGAAGTTATGTATGTATGTATGTATGTATTATTTAAGTGATAAATTCTAATGATTATTAATGTATGAATGTCATATGAATGTCAAAGAAGCAAGTGAGGTGTGTAAGAATAAGCCTGAATGGCGCTCTGTTGTTCGTGCCTACCCCGCAAGGGAACTGACGTGAAGTTATGTATGTATGTATGTATGTATTATTTAAGTGATAAATTCTAATGATTATTAATGTATGAATGTCATATGAATGTCAAAGAAGCAAGTGAGGTGTGTAAGAATAAGCCTGAATGGCGCTCTGTCGTTCGTGCCTACCCCGCAAGGGAACTGACGTGAAGTTATGTATGTATGTATGTATGTATTATTTAAGTGATAAATTCTAATGATTATTAATGTATGAATGTCATATGAATGTCAAAGAAGCAAGTGAGGTGTGTAAGAATAAGCCTGAATGGCGCTCTGTTGTTCGTGCCTACCCCGCAAGGGAACTGACGTGAAGTTATGTATGTATGTATGTATGTATGTATGTATTATTTAAGTGATAAATTCTAATGATTATTAATGTATGAATGTCATATGAATGTCAAAGAAGCAAGTCAGGTGTGTAAGAATAAGCCTGAATGGCGCTCTGTTGTTCGTGCCTACCCCGCAAGGGAACTGACGTGAAGTTATGTATGTATGTATGTATGTATGTATGTATTATTTAAGTGATAAATTCTAATGATTATTAATGTATGAATGTCATATGAATGTCAAAGAAGCAAGTGAGGTGTGTAAGAATAAGCCTGAATGGCGCTCTGTTGTTCGTGCCTACCCCGCAAGGGAACTGA
This sequence comes from Dendrolimus kikuchii, assembly GCA_019925095.2. Classification (NCBI taxonomy): domain Eukaryota; kingdom Metazoa; phylum Arthropoda; class Insecta; order Lepidoptera; family Lasiocampidae; genus Dendrolimus; species Dendrolimus kikuchii. The sequence goes on from CM034387.1 coordinate 39,443,759, forward strand.
CGTGAAGTTATGTATGTATGTATGTATGTATGTATTATTTAAGTGATAAATTCTAATGATTATTAATGTATGAATGTCATATGAATGTCAAAGAAGCAAGTGAGGTGTGTAAGAATAAGCCTGAATGGCGCTCTGTTGTTCGTGCCTACCCCGCAAGGGAACTGACGTGAAGTTATGTATGTATGTATGTATGTATGTATGTATTATTTAAGTGATAAATTCTAATGATTATTAATGTATGAATGTCATATGAATGTCAAAGAAGCAAGTGAGGTGTGTAAGAATAAGCCTGAATGGCGCTCTGTCGTTCGTGCCTACCCCGCAAGGGAACTGGCGTGAAGTTATGTATGTATGTGTTATTAATGCATTCTTATTTAATTAATGCTTTGCTTGAAATTTAATATTATTATTGTAAATTAGTTTCAATCTATTTTTAGATATAAGATCTGAATATTGCACACTTCATAAGGCAAAATGTATTGAGATAATTACCCACGAAAAAAAGCCACCTATGCACACCATTTCTAGCAATAAAATATTATTCCATTCTATTCTAAAATATTTTTTTTTAAATATGACAACACTCGTTCGATTTGATTTGAATGCCATCATCCGCTGCGACTTCACACTGTTGTTTGCGCACGTGCCTGGAGGGTAGGTAGATGTGTAACAAATAAAAACCACCTCACGTAACAGGGGTGCTATTCAAATTTCAATTATTCGAAAATATTTTATTTTATTGCCTGAGTTTAGCAGACATACTGACGGCCCAACTGTGATGGAAAGCGGTATATCGTCTATAGACATTTAGAACACCAAGCGTGTTGTCAATGTGCTGCCGCTCGCTAAAGGGAGACTGGCCGCTAATGCCGGAACACGATTCAAGGTTGTTATGGCGGCATACTTTACAGTTTACACCAGGGGTGGTAGCCATCGAGTCAGGTAAATACCCCGGATACTGTCGGAGAAAGCACCATACTAAGTTCTATAGTTGTATTAATGCAAAACTAGATGACGCTGTCTCCTAATTAAACACAATATGGTTTGCAGTACAACTTATCATAACCTTGTTTATATGTTGACGAAGTTTAGATCGAGCCCGATGAAATCACCCTTCTCCTCGCGATTATGAACGAACCCCCGAGGCTCAGAACATCGGCCTGGCATAACAGACGCCGGAGAGCCTCCGGCTCGGATCCTCTTACACAAAGGTAAGACCCACCAATCTCACTCACTCACTACAGACACAAGTAGCCATACAAGATTAGCTTAGGCGTGTTGCTGGAGAGTTTCTTCCGCCGCTTCTTCTCCTCCAGCTATAACACGTTGCGAAGCGGTAGTAATGATAGACTAGGATCGGCTCGACAGTGATCCCACATTGTAACACTTCAGCCTGTTGGCTTAGCTCATTCAGCCTTTTACGGCTAAATCTCAATATAGAGTCAATCCCCGCAGCGGCCGAGCCGAGGTCGAACCTCACAGGAGGTGCCTCCTCGAGCGCGCTGCTTCCGGGCTGAACGCCTCCGCTCCCACGGAGTCGGGAAGCCCCCAAAGTCCGGTATCGCTGAAACAGCCATCTGCGGCTATTCAGCTGGGTCCAGCTCCAAGAAGTTCAGTTCAATAAACCAGTACATCAGTTCATTACGTGTTTTTATTTAGTTCAAGTGCAGTTTAGGTCATCTAGAACATTACGGATATCACGGCTAATAGATTCACAGTCTAAATATGGGATTCATTTTTGCCAAAATGAACACAGAACCCAAGGAAAACAACATGAGCAATCTGGCCACTCCGAACCCCATAGGGTAAGCCCCATCGCCAGTTAATATTGAATTAGCTACATTAGCAGACTGGCCCCATGAGACGTATGTTGAAAGCTTTTGTTACAGTGATGAGTACTGTCTCTAAAAATCGGTCAAGTGCGTGTCGTTCGACATATATCGGCATTATATTTTTTTAAATAAATAAATTATTGAGAAGTTGACAAACGGGCAGCCAATGTGATGAAAAGTGGTTACTCTCGCCTATAAACGTATGCAACACCAGAGGCGAAGCCCACTCGTTGCCAGCTTTTAGGAGGGGATATAAAAATGGAAAGGGGGGATGGAATAGACAAAGTAGGTTAATGGTGGGGATAACACCTGTAAATTGTGAGTGTGTGCAGTGCACACAGTTCGCCAGGTGGTAGGGTATTTGCCCGACTGGATGGCTACCACCCCTGGTCTAAAGTATGCCGTCATAACAACCTTGAGTTGTATTCCGGCATTGGTGACCACGTTCCAGTCTCCCTTAAGAGAGCAGCAGCGCATTTGTAGCACCTTTGGTGTTGCAAATGTCTAAAAACATTATTATCAGTTTTATTTCGGTCCAAATTGGACCTATGTTTAATCATAACTTGCCGTAGAAAACATTAGTCGTATACTTCAAGCAGAAATATATTTTCAGCCCCAGGAACCCTGGAAAGATTTTTATTGAAATACAAACAGTGTGTGAAGTCAGAATGCAATATTGCGACAACGCTTCCGTTTCCGGGGAACGCCCATTTCCCCTCCAGTCTGCCTCCCCAAAAGCGAACCTCCCCCACCCACCCAAGAGATTTGTCTGAACATTGGTATCCAAACATCATAAATCATTTTGTTGGTAACATTGTTATAATTGCTTGTATAATTTAAATGTCTGTCATAAACTTATTATATGAGTAATAGGTGTTCTTGGGGCGTTTATTATATTGTTACGAATTTGTGGGATGTAAATTCGAAAATACATACACACATACATACATAACTTCACGCCAGTTCCTTTGCGGGGTAGGCACGAACAACAGAGCGCCATTTAGGCCCATTCTTACACACCTCACTTGCTTCTTTGACATTCATAACTCTTCTCATGCACGCTCGTCTGTTCTTAAGGCTCCTGACATCACCTTCTGCTAGTACACGATCAATTTGATCATGGAAGGTGTTTCCTGCATCCATCCACTTTTGCATCCATCCACTTTTGCATTGTATATCTGTTTAGCCATTCTTTCATCATGCATTCTTTCCACATGCCCGAACAACCGGAGCATTCCTTTCCTTACCTTCACCCCGACACTCTCTTTCAGACCAACTATCAAAGTTTATTAGAAACAGACATATGTAAAGTCGTGGTAGCATAATGGCTAGCGCACGCGTCCTGAACTGAAGGCGCTGGTTCGATCCTGGTCTGGTTGGAACGCATGCACCACTTAGTTACTGTTCTGATTAATTGTGCATATTGTTACAATTGCCAGGTGCTAAGAACGGTGAAGGAAAACATCGTGATGCAACCTGCACATCGAGATAACCGATGTGTCAAACCTGCCAAGCCGCCTTGGACAAGTGTGGCGGGTATACTGTCCGCTCCCCAATCCCATTATTGGCCCGAACCCTGCAGTGGGACATTTATGGGCTGATATTATTATATTTATTTTATACGTCATTAACAGTTTTTACAAGTATAGCCGAATAGAAAAATCGCGCCAAGTTCGTTGTTATAAGTTACTCGCTCCGAAAGTGCACTAGGTAACGCCTCGTTCGTAGTCATAACACGACTGGCACATTTCTCGACTGAGCAACCCTCATCCATTTGCAAATTAGACATGGCTTCCAAGAATTCGCATGAAATACCAACAGAGGAAAGAAAGTTTTATGACGTCTTAAAGCGGCGTGAACAAAGAGACTAGCGCGAAAAGTAGATCACTCAAATTTAAAGGGGTAATAAGACACCTGCAAAGGATTAGTGCCGGCTCGCAACAATATCGCGACGGCCTCTGTGGTTGAGCGGGCTAAGCCTTTGCCGGCCTACCTCACTGCAACGCAAAGTCTCCGGGTTCGATTCATGGTATAGCAAATTTCGGAAACGTATTTTCTCCATTATTTACTATGGTCTGGGTGTTTGGTATCGGCCCCAGAGCAGTCCGTTGTATATTACTCATAACACAAGCGTAACTTGCTTAATTTGGGAATATACAATATGTGTGCAGGAACGGAGAAAGAATACAATTTCCTGCGGCCGGGCGGCCTGTCGTAAGAGGCGACAAAACAACCCACAGCCATGTTGTAGGGTATTTACCCGACTGGATGGCTACCACCCCTGGTCAAGGGTATGCCGTCATAACAACCTTGAGTTGTGTTCCGGCATTAGTGACCAGGTGTCTCCTTTAAGAGAGCAGCAGCGCAATTGTAGCCTATAGTATTGCAAATGTCCATAGGCGATGGTAATCGCTTTCCATCAAGTCTGCCTGTCTGCTGAACTCATGCAATAAAAACAAAATGTGTGTTTGTCTGCCGATTAATTATAATTAATGTATTAACGGTCCCATGACATCCCAAATTTGTATTTTATCTACCTCATATCATTCATGTGCCGAGTGAAGTGCGAATGCTCGTCTCTCTGCTCGGCATAGGAATTTGCATCCAGTCGCGCATTCATGGCTACCTGATATATGTACTTTTTAAAATTAAAAAGTATAAAATAACTTATTTCTAAAGCTATTATTATTAATATATATTATCTAAAACATCTTAAAGTCGTAAAGTAGTATAGTTGTTCTCGTCATGTTTCCATACATACATACATACATAACTTCACGCCAGTTCCCTTGCGGGGTAGGCACGAACAACAGAGCGCCATTTAGGCCCATTCTTACACACCTCACTTGCTTCTTTGACATTCATAACTCTTCTCATGCACGCTCATCTGTTCTTAAGGCTCCTGACATCACCTTCTGCTAGTACACGATCAATTTGATCATGGAAGGTGTTTCCTGCATCCATCCACTTTTGCATTGTACATCTGTTTAGTCATTCTTTCCACATGCCCGAACCACCGGAGCATTCCTTTCCTTACCTTCACCCCGACACTCTCTCTCAGAGCAACTCTCTTTCTTACTTCGGTATTAGGAACGCGGTCCGCGAGCGTCACTCCGCAGATTTTGCGCAGTGCTCGCATCTCGACCGCGTTTACTCTACTTCCATGCTCTCTCTTCCATACCCAACTCTCGCTTCCATACGTGAGCGTAGGTACCAGCACCGCGTTGTGTACGGCGAGCTGGGCCTTCTGGCTGAGGTTCTTAGCGCCTAGAAGTTTACCTAACGCTCCATTCAAACTATTCCCCAAATTCACTCTTCTTTCTATATTAGCGGTGTACCTTCTATCCCTGCTAGAAGCACATGTCATGTTTCCGTTTAAAGTTAATAGTTAATTTTGTGATGTACCCTCTTATTTCTAAACGATACAATCGGCCATTTCCTTAATTGAATAGTAATGTTATATTTTTATTTATGCTCTGTTTAGCGCCTGTTTTATATAGAGTAGTTGTCTATAATTTACAATAATTTTGTTAGAATATTTATACATACATACATACATAACTTCACGCCAGTTCCCTTGCGGGGTAGGCACGAACAACAGAGTGCCATTTAGGCTTATTCTTACACACCTCACTTGCCTCTTTGACATTCATAACTCTTGTCATGCAAGCTCGTCTGTTCTTAGAATATTTATCTCTTGTATAATGTGATAATTGTGTAGATTATAATTCAAAATGTCTTAACTGTATGTAGACGGTATTCACTACATTTTGTTTCCATGTTGGCAGACGCGATAGATTTATACTGTGTTCGGCTTATTTTATTACATGTAAAACTTTAAATATAATATTTTATACAACATCTTATATAAAATATTATGTGAAATATCCAAACAATAATGAATTAAATTCTTGTCATGCATAACCCTTTAATTAAAAAAATAAAAAAACTTCGTTTAAAAAACCGACTTCAAAAACTAAAAAGTATAAAATAACTTATTTCTAAAGCTATTATTATTAATATATATTATCTAAAACATTTTGAAGTCGGTGCAAAGTAAAACATAAAAATTACTATATTTTGAAAATTACTAAGCACCGACTTTAAGATGTTTTAGATAATATATATTAATAATAATAGCTTTAGAAATAAGTTATTTTATACTTTTTATTTTTTTTTGTTTTTTTCTTACTTTTTAGTGTCTAGCTATGTATGGGTAGACGTACGAAAGGTGCCGCGCTCCTTAAAAAACATAGGTCCCAAGAAACGGGAACAAAAAAATGTTCGTAAAATGAAAACTACTGGGCCAAACTATGTTAAATTTTTAGGGGACCAAATGGCAACTATTCCGCATCAAACTAAACAAGAATCACGTACATCGGATCATAACTCTCAGAGTAATCGGTGTACATATGGAACGGAATGGAAATGTTTTCATAAAAAATGTTCATAAAATGAAAACTACCGGGCCAAAGTATGTCAAATTTTTAGAGGACCAAATAGCAGCTATATCGGACCATAAATCTTGGAGTAATCGGTGAACATACATAAAAAAAAGATCCCGACGAATTGAGAATCTCCTCCTTCTTTTGAAGTCGGTTAAATAGTTTATCAATGACTTCAATCCGCTATCGGTGTTGCCAACATGCTAAGTTTCTTATACTGTTAAATTGTTGGAGGGATGGCGAGGTGTTCTAAAATTGCTCGACGACTGTTAAGATTAGTGTCGGTAATGTGTTAAAAGCTTGAGGTTCTGTGATTATAACTATGTGACCAGCTGCTGTTCTTTTACTACCATAAGGGAAGATTTATATTAGACCGGGCCGTGTCCGGGGCGTGCCGTGTACGTGGCCCGGACGGGGCACGAATTTGAGACGTTACATACATTTAGTATCGCCCGTTTAGCATCCGGTGTAATATAAACGTGCAGCACGGAGTGGCTCCGCTCCGGCCCCGCCCCGGCCCGGACACGGCCCGGTCTAATATAAATCTTCCCTTAAACCTTCTGAGTTGTTACAAGTATTACATTACCTCGACTGGGCGTAACTATGTTCTAAATCTCGGCCTTTCCAACACAAACAAAAGCGCAGGGTCGACAGGGAGGAGGGGGTTTTTAGTGGGTCGCTCGTGTAGCAACGCTCGGAGTCTTCCACACTATTCTGTGACGTCGATCGTGGACGGAGCGCTGCCAAGAGCATACTATTGCTGCAGTGTTATCCCGACGCGTGTCGTTCCCCTAGCAACGACCCAGTTTGTGCGTAAATCGGTTAAGCATTTTCCCTCGCCTCAAAAAAAAAAAAGTATTACATTACATCCAGTGCGGCGCATCCGACACGGCGTTTCACACGCTAGTCGAGTGCGCGGCATGGGCGCCGCAGCGTTTCGAACTCCAGACGCAAGTAGGAGCGATCGACTCGCTCTGCAGTCTGGTGAAAGCCATGCTGCATAGCAGCGACTCCACGCGGACGCCGACGGTTGGCTGGCATCCGGAGACGCAGGTATGCGCATGACTTCCCACCCTGAATAATACCGCTTCGGGGGGGCATTTAGCTATCAAGGGAGCGAAGGATTCATCACGCCCGCTGACGAAGTGGATGTGTTCTGATTCCCGGGGCACATTCAGGCACTTTTTGCGCTGGATCGGACTCGGCGTAACTACGTTCTAAGTCTCAGCCTTTCCTACATAAAAAGCGCGGGGCTGATTATTGTTCGGATTGCCCCTTATCAAAGGGGAAAGCCTTCATGATCAACTATGGTCTAATCCCTTGCAAAGGACCCGGTATTGTGCGTAAATAGCATTTCCCCGGCCTTAAAACAAATGCTGCGGTATTTTGTGTCCAATTTCAAGGCGGTATAACCTTCTTTTGGTCTTTTCATTTTTCTTCTAACTTTACCTAATGAAAAAACTTTACAATGCAAACTAAAACTAGTACAAAAGAATGTTAATATAAAAGAGGCGCCTATGTGTTTGTTTGTCATAGTGTCGGGCCCCCTGCGTCCGATCATTTAGCTAATTGCATCGGCATTGTCCTGCTCACCCCCGCGGGGAAATGTCGTCAACAAACTCCCTACGACAAACAAACACTTTTATGTTCTGCTATTCATTTTAGACATATTTAAAAAAATACTAATATTATAAAGTTAAAGAGTTTGTTTGTTTAAACGCGCTAATCTCAGGAACCGCTTGGTCCGGTTTGAAAAATTCTTTCAGTGTTGAATAGTACATTTATCGAGGAAGGCTATAGGCTATTAAATTTTCAAAAAAATTTGTGATCCTTGCTAAAAGTCCAATAATGTAACCCAAGGTGTAAAAAAATGTCCCGAAAACATCCTTACACGGCGTGCGCTGCGAAAACTATTGATTATAGAACAAAACAATGTACTACCACTTTGCAGAACATATAATTGTCTACAAAAAATATCGCGTAACCATATGTCTAACTATTGTAGTTATCTCACAATAAGTGTTTTCTAAACTCTTTATTTTGTACCTTGGTATTAATCATTATCAAAATAAATTACGCCATATTCAAGACGAATTCAATACCTTTCTAGAACTTTTTGAATTATTCAATTCGGACGTTTCATTCAAAAGATATCGCGATATTTGAAATGTAAGTATTAGTGTTGTAGCCAAATATACTACGCGCTAATCTCAGGAAGTACTGGTCTGATTTGAAAAATTCTTTCAGTGTTGGACAGCCCATTTATCGAGGAAGGCTATAGGCTATATTATATTTTCAAAAAAATTAGGGATCCTTAGTAAAAGTCCAATAATGTAACTCAAGGTGTAAAAAAATGACCCGAAAACATCCTTACACGGCGTGCGCTGCGAAAACTATTGATTATAGAACAAAACAATGTACTACCACTTTGCAGAACATGTAATTGTCTACAAAAAATATCGCGTAACCATATGTCTAACTATTGTAGTTATCTCACAATAAGTGTTTTCTAAACTCTTTATTTTGTACCTTGGTATTAATCCTTATCAAAATAAATTACTCCATATTCAACACGAATTCAATACCTTTCTAGAACTTTTTGAATTATTCAATTCGGACGTTTCATTCAAAAGATATCGCGATATTTGAAATGTAAGTATTAGTGTTGTAGCCAAATATACTACACGCTAATCTCAGGAACTACTGGTCGGATTTGAAAAATTCTTTCAGTGTTGGATAGCCCATTTATCCAGGAAGGCTATAGCCTATATATCATCACGATAAGACCAATAGGAGCGGAGCACGAATGAAGAATGTTTCAAAATCGGAGGGTTTTGAAAGCAAATTCCACGCGGGCGACGTCGCAGGCACAGCTAGTTAAAAATAAACTAAGTTGTATATCAATAAATACTAGTGGTCGCCCGTAGTCGAAATTCGACCATAATAATTAATGTCAAAGACTATACTTCTATAATCACAGATTTCGCCAAGGCTACAAACAAAAGATTATATATGCGTGTGTTTGTCAAATACAATGGCAGTGTGTATAATGTTTTTTTATTTAATGTATTTTTTATGCATAATTAAAAAAAAAATTAGCATTCTGCACTCTTTCTCTATGTAAACTACTAGCAGCATAGCGTGATTTCACCCGCGCTCTGTCCCGCTCCCGTGGTATATAGCGTCATGTTATATAGCCTATGTCACTCCCTGTTAACGTAGCTTTCCAACAGTAAAACAATTGTTAAAATCGGTTTAGTAGATCCAGAGATTACCCCCAACAGCATCATAAACTCAGAAACTTTACCTCTTTATAAAATTAGTATAGATAAGTGTTTGGCATTCCTTAATATAAACTGCTAGCTGTGGCCGCGACGTCGTCTTCGTGGAATTTGCTTTCAAAACCCTCCGGTTTTGAAACATTCTTCATTGGTGCTCCGCTCCTATTGGTCTTAGCGTGATGGTATATAGCCTATAGCCTTCCTCGATAAATGGGCTATCCAACACTGAAAGAATTTTTCAAATCAGACCACTACTTCCTGAGATTAGCGCGTAGTATATTTGGCTACAACACTAATATTTACATTTTAAATATAGCGATATCTTTTGAATGAACCGTCCGAATTTAATAATTCAAAAAGTTCTAAAAAGGTATTGAATTCGTCTTGAATATGGAGTAATTAGTTATTTTGATAAGGATTAATACCAAGATACAAAATAAAGAGTTTTTGAAGCGACGGCATTTTAATTATTTATAAAAATTAAAGAAAACACTTGTTGCGAGATAACTACAATAGTTATACATATGGTTACGCGATATTTTTTGTAGACAATTATATGTTCTGCAAAGTGTTAGTACATTGTTTTGTTCTATAATCAATAGTTTTCCCAGCGCACGCTTTGTTTCGGGTCATTTTTTTACACCTTGGGTTACATTATTGGACTTTTAGTAAGGATCCCTAATTTTTTTGAAAATATAATATAGCCTTCCTCGATAAATGTACTATTCAACACTGAAAGAATTTTTCAAATCGGACCAGCGGTTCCTGAGATTAGCGCGTTTAAACATACAAACAAACTCTTCAGCTTTATAATATTAGTATGCGAGTGTGCGAAATTTCATACTCCTCAGTCCGCGCAATTTTCGTAAAAAGGGGTACAAAGTTTTTGCTTCACGTATTAATATATAGATAAACTATGTAACAAATCGCTGCCAGAGGGAAGCGTGCCCAGAATGCTGACAGCTTTGCCATGCTGTATGGCAATTCCGAATCGTTGCGCAAAATACGATCCAGCCTGATATAATAACCCTAATGATCACAGATGGCATCAAAGAGTTTCTCAGTAACTTTGAAGAAACCCTTTGCCAATGGATCCCAGGGACCTAAAGTTCCAACTCGAAATACATACATATATAACTTCACGCCAGTTCCCTTGCGGGGTAGGCACGAACAACAGAGCGCCATTCAGGCTTATTCTTACTCACCTCACTTGCTTCTTTGACATTCATAGCTCTTGTCATGCACGCTCGTCTGTTCTTAAGGCTCCTGACATCACCTTCTGCTAGTACACGATCAATTTGATCATGGAAGGTGTGTCGTGGCCTTCCACGACTTCTGCATCAATCCACTTGTGCGTTGTATATCTGTTTAGTCATTCTTTCCACATGCCCGAACCACCGGAGCATTCCTTTCCTTACCTTCACCCCGACACTCTTTTTCAGACCAACTCTCTTTCTCACTTCTTACTCTTTCTTAAGTGGAACTCATTTCGAATAAAAACTTTTTAATTTGAATGTGAGTCATTTTTATATGATAATCTATGACAGTGTAATAACCACATATCCACATCATAGTTAAAGGATCCAATTTGACAGCATCCGTCTAACCTCAAAAATGGTGTCAAAATGCAAGAACTATTTGACCTGATTCCCCCTACACCATCTTCGGACCACAAGACGCTCTGGTCTACGCCATCGTTTCACAGTGAAAACGCTTTTTTTTATTGCAGGAGATCAGCAGACAGGCAGACGGCCCACCTGATGGAAAGCGGTTACCATCGCCTATGGACATTTGCAACAGCAAACTTGCTACAAATGCGCTGCTGCTCTCTTAAGGGAGACTGGAACCTGGTCACTAATGCCGGAACACAACTCAAGGTTGTTATGGCGACATACTTTAGACCAGGGGTGATAGCCATCCAGTCGGGCAAATGCCCTCCCACCTGGCTGTGGGTTGTTAAGTCGCCTCTTACGACAGGCCGCCTCAACGCAGGAAATTGTATTCTTTCTCCGTTCCTGCACGGATAAAATGATTAGACTATCATAGAAATATGATCATAAGAGGTATGAATCATTTTTATTTGAAGAAACTATGACATGATATGATTCATATTATCTATGATCATAGTTAAAGGATTGACAGCAAGCGCACAAATATGATCATGTCATCCGTCTAACCTCAAAAATGGCGTCAAATGCAAGAATTTCGACTGGAATATCTTGTACTATGCGATTCAAATGAGAATCGAGAGAAAGAGGATCGACTTTGCGCCATATTGTTACGTCATAGCTGTCAATTATGACTTTACATAATTAAATATTACATTAAGACAATTTACTACTAATTTAACCTTTCTATTTAAATTTAATGTAAGACGATTATTATTGGAAGCGAGAGTTGGGTATGGAAGAGAGAGCATGAAAGTAGAGTAAACGCGGTCGAGATGCGAGCACTGCGCACAATCTGCGAAGTGACGCTCGCGGACCGCGTTCCTAATACCGAAGTAAGAAAGAGAGTTGGTCTGAAAGAGAGTGTCGGGGTGAAGGTAAGGAAAGGAATGCTCCGGTGGTTCGGGCATGTGGAAAGAATGCATGATGAAAGAACGAATAAACGGATATACAATGCAAAAGTGGATGGATGCAGAAGTCGTGGAAGGCCACGACACATCTTCCATGATCAAATTGATCGTGTACTAGCAGAAGGTGATGTCAGGAGCCTTAAGAACAGACGAGCGTGCATGACAAGAGTTATGAATGTCAAAGAAGCAAGTGAGGTGTGTAAGAATAAGTCTAAATGGCGCTCTGTTGTTCGTGCCTACCCCACAAGGGTACTGGCGTGAAGTTATGTATATATGTATGTCCTATTATTATTGATATGCAAATAAGTTCTTTGCAAACCATACTTTTCAAGTGACATTTGACTGATAGAGGTTATTGACATTCCTATTCTTATTTGGATCGCATAGTAAGACTCTTTACCTTCCAATCTAAGTTCTTGGAGTAAGGTGTTACGGACCCCTTTTTCTGATTGCCTTGCCACTCATGGTCTAATCCAAATACGTCTTGTATTATTTGTTTTATTCTTGACCGTGTTTATCTTCTTTTTTTAATACAATTAATAAAATTGCAGTCACAGCAACCGAAAACACGGCTAAATGGTTATCCATCTTGATAAAGTATGACGTGTTACAGTTTTTTTTTTTTTGTATTGCAGGAGATCAGCAGACAGGCAGACGGCCCACTTGATGGAAAGCGGTTACCATCGCCTATGCTCTGCTATGTTTCTGCACGGATAAAAATTATTATTGTTTATTGTTTTTATTTCAATAATTTAAGTGGTTTTTATTGTAGTTCTAAATAAATCTTTTTGTTTCTTTCTTTCTGATATAAAATTATTATAACACAATCCGGTTAGGCCCCGCTACATCGCTTTGCTTTATTTAAATTCTATAATAAGATAGTAGTTGGCGGGATATTTGACTTTAATGTTGTGAAAATTGTGTTAAGTCGTTGCTAATATTTTATTTATTTATGTGGAAATTAGTTAAAAATCCAGATGACATTAAAAAATATTTAAATGAAAAATGTTCGTATATTTGTTACCTCCACGAAACCCTTTATATATCGGCACCTCTTTCTATATTTTAAAAACTCAAAAAAAAACTAATTACCACTACGAAATTTAAAAAAATTAATCTGCCCTAAACCACCCCTTGATTATTTATTTGCGTTGCATCAAATACAAGCCGATTAACTTCTTGTAAAATTAGCCCCGAACAACCCTTCTGGCATGCAACCCTCAACCCTCAACCCTTAACTTTTAACCCCTAAATGCCCCGATGTTATTGTTAAGCCTTGTTCATTATAACGAGCAATTGTTTATTCAACAGCCCATTACACGCCGGAGTGAAATGTTGCTCTTCACATTTTGACAGGCGTTGACTTTTATATTCTTGACGTTGTGATTTTATTTTACTGACAAAGCAAACAAATTATATTATTACAGTTTTATATATAAACTAGAGTTCACCCCTTTAGTGCGTGCGTCTTGTGTAAAGAGCATGCGTTAATATAGATTACATTGTACAAAATTTTTATGTAAGTACTATTTGCACCGGGAACATTAATATCATTTTATGTCGCAAACTATTCCATCATCTGACATAAAAAGTATTTATGTCCATTTTCGGTATTAAAACTAAATTTAAACAAAATAACGGCAAAACCGATCCAATACTCCTAGTAGTTTTTCCGTGAAGGCTTAACAGACAGACACATCGAGTTACTGTCACATTTTTCTATAGATGCTAAATTTGTATATCTACTTGAGAAATGATTGGCCTAATCCAAACTTTCATCCGTGCAGGAACGGAGAAAGAATACAATTTCCTGCGTTGGGGCGGCCTGTCGTAAGAGGCGACTTAACAACCCACAGCCAGGTGGTAGGGCATTTTCCCGACTGGATGGCTACCACCCCTGGTCTAAAGCATGTCGCCATAACAACCTTAAGTTGTGTTCCGGCATTAGTGACCAGGTTCCAGTCTCCCTTAAGAGAGCAGCAGTGCATTTGTAGCACCTTTGGTATTGCAAATGTCCATAGGCGATGGTAACCGCTTTCCATCAAGTGAGCCGTCTGCCTGTCTGCTGAACTCCTGCAATAAAGAATTAAAAAAATCCTCTATTTCAAACCGTTCTAGCTTTTATAATATTTTCTTAAGTTTTCGCGACTTGTATACATAATAAAACTACGTTTTAACGGTTTTAAGCGCGGTGATTTATTTGATTTTTATTATTCCAACGTTTTGGCCACTTTTCAGTGGCCGTGATCACGGAAGACAAAGATGTCAAGTGTCAACGAGTATTGTTAAAGTTTTATTTAGCCTACCGCCAACTTGTTAATTTTAATTTTGTTTATGGTTATTATTTACTCTATGGGAGCCTAATCTAATTTACTACCGCTTCGCAACATGTTATGGCTTGAAGAGAAGAAGCGGCGCAAGAAACTCTTCAGCAAACATGCCTAACTCTAATAATTTTATATAATACTAGCGGCCCAGGCAGACGTTGTTCTGCTCTGAAAAAATAAAAATCTAGGACCCGATCCCAGTGCCACCTACCGGTTCCAGTTGCGAATCTAAACCATCCGCGAACCCACTCAAACACACAAAAACCAAAATCGCTCCAGGTGATTAGAAGGATTCTAGAACCTGATCTCAGCGCCACCTATCGGTTCTAATTGTGAATCTAAACCATCCAGGAACCCACTCAAACAGACAAAAACCAAAATCGCTCCAGGTGATTAGGAGGATTCTAGAACCCGATCTCAGCGCCACCTACCGGTTCCAACGGGATAAAAGTATATGTCCGTCTCCTGGTTTTAAGCTACCTCCCCGCCAATTTTCAGCCAAATCGGTACAGCCGTTCTTGAGTTATAAATAGTGTAACTAACACGACTTTCTTTTATATAAAGAAATTATCAATCAAGATGGTTTGTGTTCCGGTGTAAGCAGAAAGAGCTCACAGTGCCTTGAGGTCTGGAAGTTGGTTTTTGCTGGGTTTGGGTTCTATTTGCTGATTGAAAAATCGGCCTAAATTAAAAATTATCATTGCCTGAATAGAACAATTGAGCTGTTGTTGACACTTAGGCTACGTTCCATCAGAGACTCACAACAACCACGTTCATGACTGCGATTTTTCGCGTTCCACTTGCTTGCCGGCGTTACAATCGTCCGTTTTATCCGTGCAGGAACGGAGAAAGAAGACAATTTCCTGCGGCCGGGCGGCCTGTCGTAAGAGGCGACTTAACAACCCACAGCCAGGTGGTAGGGCATTTGCCCGAGTGGATGGCTACCACCCCTCGTCTAAAGTATGTCGCCATAACAACCTTGAGTTGTGTTCCGGCATTAGTGACTAGGTTCCAGTGACCCTTAAGAGAGCAGCAGTGCATTTGTAGCACCTTCGGTGTTGCAAATGTCCATAGGCGATGGTAATCGCTTTCCATCAAGTGGGCCGTCTGCCTGTCTGCTGATCTCCTGCAATAAAAAAAAAAAATGGGTCGTTGTGAGAGTTGTGGGATCGAAAATTATGACGTCATTAGTGACGTTTTCGCCACGACCACAACGACCTGGGTCGCCCTGTGGAACGGCGGACGGAGCATTTTGGGCGTTGTGAGCTACTAATGGAACGCCCTGTCAGTCGGGTGATATGACTTTGACATGATGATGGATGGATGATGGACTTTGACGTATGACAAACTAATACCACTGAAATTAAAACGTCAGATCTGTCATACGACCGGTCATGTTATACGAGTCTGTATGTTGGGCCACTAAACTGATATACCGCAAATGTCTCCACTCGGCTGAGATGAGAACGTTGAGATGGATGTGTGGTGTTATAGGAGGTGATAAGGCGATAAATCTATACTAATATTATAAAGCTGAAGAGTTGGTTTGTTTGTTTAAACGCGCTAATCTCAGGAACCGCTGGTCCGATTTGAAAAATTCTTTCAGTGTTGAATAGTACATTTATCGAGGTAGGCTATAGGCTATATTATATTTTCAAAAAAATTAGGAATCCTTACTAAAAGTCCAATAATGTAACCCAAGGTGTAAAAAAATGACCCGAAAAAATCCGTACACGGAGTGCGCTGCGAAAACTTGTGATTATAGAACAAAACAATGTACTACCACTTTGCAGAACATATAATTGTCTACAAAAAATATCGCGTAATCATATGTCTAACTATTGTAGTTATCTCACAATAAGTGTTTTCTTTTATATTTTTTAATAATTAAAATGCCGTCGCTTCAAAAACTCTTTATTTTGTATCTTGGTATTAATCCTTATCAAAATAACTAATTACTCCATATTCAAGACGAATTCAATACTTTTCTAGAACTTTTTGAATTATTCAATTCGGACGTTTCATTCAAAAGATATCGCGATATTTAAAATGTAAGTATTAGTGTTGTAGCCAAATATACTACGCGCTAATCTCAGGAACTACTGGTCTGATTTGAAAAATTCTTTCAGTGTTGGATAGCCCATTTATCGAGGAAGGCTATAGGCTATATATCATCACGCTAAGACCAATAGGAGCGGAGCAACAATGAAGAATGTTTCAAAATCGGAGGGTTTTGAAATCCTTTTTAAAATGCTTCACTTTGTGAATTTGAAGTCAAGCGTGGACGTGAAAAAAATAATACAATAAGTACAAACGCCGCGGGATTCGACTAGTTGCCAGAAGGGTTTTCTAATGAAAAGAGCAAACGGGTGCGCTGTTTGAACTCTCTGTTTGCGTAGCGTTTAATAACAGAGCGGGAATCGACGCGCCAGTGTTGCCAGGGGCTGGTAAACAAACTCCCTAGCAGTGGCGTGGACTGCACACGACTCAATTCCCCATAGCTTATCTTTAATAAACTAGCGAACAAAAGTTCGAAAGCGCGATGAACTTATTTACGCTTGTGCAATGCTAGATCACGGATCCTTATCACACAGATTCACTGGTTCTATTAAATAATTTTTTGTGGACTGTATAGGGTATATATATTTGAGAGTGAGAGGTATGCCAAATCCTGCATAAAAACCAATGGGGTAGTAAGCACCACTAACCTCGGAATCCACCTCCAATGGGGCAGCTAGACAGCTCCTGAAGTGCACGGCACTAACAAGTCCTCGGATGGCACTTAGGTTTAAGTTATGGCACACTCACACCAAGAGCAAGCACGGCCTGTGTCTAAAGTATAATAGGATCTCCAAGAATGGGATGTGAAACGTCCGAACTGACCTCGCGTGCGTTGGAGACTGGTTCGCCACCACGCAATGGCGGCGAGACCGAAAGCCAGCGGCACTTACAAAACTACCCACATCAGTATAAATCGTGAGGATCCAACAACGCTTATTTGTTTTTTCGTTGATATATTTTATTTTATTCTATTGCAGGAGTTCAGCAGACGCCTATGGACATTTGCAACACCAAAGGCGTTACAAATGCACTGCTGCTGTCTTAAAGGAGACTGGAACTTGGCCAATTATGCCGGAACACAACTCAAAGCTGTTATGTCAATATATTCTAGACCAGTGGCAAGGGGCAAATGCCCTACCACCTGGCTGTGGGTTATTTAATCGTCTCTTAGGACAGGCCCCCCGGCCACAGGAAATTGTATTCTTTCTCAGTTCTTAATAGTTATTATTGCTGTGCGCAGCTCGTCGCACATCCCTATTAATATTATAAATGCGAAAGTAACTCTGTCTGTCTGTCTGTTCCGTTTTCACGTAAAAACTACTGGACCGATTTGGCTGAAACTACTTGGATAGATTTATGTAAAGTTTATCCCGGAAACTAGGATAGGTTTTTTATTTGTGGTTTGCCATTTGCGTCATTTTGTTTATTTTGGTCAATTTGATCGTTTAGGTAGTTTTGTTTTGTAGATTTGGTATTTTCGGTAGATTTGGTAGTTGTGGTAGTAGTGGTAGTATTGGTAGTTATGGTAGTTTTGGTTTGTAGATTTGGTAGTTATAGTAGTTTTGGTTGGCATATTCGGTTGTTTTGGTAGTTGCGGTAGTTTTGATAGTTGTGGTAGTTTTGGTTTGTAGATTTGGTAGTTTTGGTTGGTCGATTTGGTATTTCGGTTGTTTTGGTAGTTGCGATAGTTTTGATAGTTGTGGTAGTTTTGGTAGTTGTGGTAGTTTTGTTAGTTGTGGTGGTTTTGGTAGTTGTGTTAGTTTTGATTGGTAGATTTGGTAGTTTTAGTACGTCTAGTAGTTTTGTTAGTTTGTGTAGTTTACACAATATTTAGTTATATAAATAAAACTAGAATGGTTTGAAATAGGGTATTTAAATCGGTCTGGACCGATTTAAATTACACGACTGGTCGTTTCGGAGATTAGCCCGTACAAACAGGCAGACAAAAAATTGGAAAAAAATCTAAATTAGTTCTATTTCACTTCTTACATCCCCCTGACTCGGTTTTTAGCATTTTTTTCATTGTACAGAAATTCGACCTCTACAGTTTTATTATAATGTATAGATAATACAAGATTGTAATTTATTTATGTTTCGAGATATATTTCTTCACAACTAGTATAATAAATACATTAGATGATAAAATACACTTTTTAACCCCTCAGGTTGATGAGAAGACAAAAAAAATTATTGACGCTTAGCGTCGGTTCTGGGTTGCCAGTGCTGTCCTTATGGCCTGGCGCCAACAGTGATCCTTTTCTATGACTATTCATCTTAAAAATTGGCAAAATTCCAAGTTCGTAAAGTGGCAACACTGCTGTTAAGGGTGGATCAGCGCGGCCCCAGGGGCCTATAGCTATTAATAATGTAATGTTTTCCGAATTGATTTGTTTTCAACGCCATTATCATGGGAAGACGTGTTCATCGGATTGTATCGCTTATTAGGGTTGCGATGGCTGTTTCTAAGTGTAAATCGGCTAAGTGCGTGCGGTCGATAATGAGATACTTATAATGGTTTGTAACTAGTAATATCCTGTTTTTTGCATTATTTAAAAGGTAATAATGGTAATTTAAAGCCTTAAAAACAGACGAGCTTGCATGACAAGAGTTATGAATGTCAAAGAGGCAAGTGAGGTGTGTAAGAATAAGCCTAAATGGCACTCTGTTGTTCGTGCCTACCCCGCAAGGGAACTGGCGTGAAGTTATGTATGTATGTATGTATGTAAAAGGTAATATATTTGGCGGTTTCTGGAGTTCTTGGAACTGGAAGGGGACGTTGTGCTGTGCGGTTTTATTTCCTAAAAATGTGTAAAACTACTCTAAAATGAACAATAGTTGTAGGATGTTGATAGTTTTTGAGTAGTAATTATGTGTTTTTATGAGAAATGTGAACTGTATAGTCAATTGTGGCTTTTTGAGTTTTCACAAGAACTCCGTTGAATGGCGTTGGTTGTAGCCTACAATACAACTGTGCTACTATACGAAGACTTATACATCAGAATTGGCTGTATATATATATATATATATATATATATATATATACAGAGGAATGGCGACGAATTGTGAAGCTTGCCACCACCCCTGTCATGAGGACCACGACCACTCTGCCAAGAGTGTGACGACGGGGAAGAAAAAATATATACATACATACATACATAACTTCACGCCAGTTCCCTTGCGGGGTAGGCACAAACAACAGAGCGCCATTCAGGCTTAATCTTACACACCTCACTTGCTTCTTTGACATTCATAGCTCTTGTCAAGCACGCTCGTCTGTTCTTGAGGCTCCTGACATCACCTTCTGCTAGTACACGATCAATTTGATCATGGAAGGTGTGTCGTGGCCTTCCACGACTTCTGCATCCATCCGCTTTTGCATTGTATATCTGTTTAGTCGTTCTTTCATTATATATACATTTTATCCGTGCAGGAACGGAGAACAGGCGGCCTGTCGTAAGAGGCGACTAAACAACCCACAGCCAGGTGGTAGGGCATTTGCCCGAATGGATGGCTACCACCCCTGGTCTAGAGCATGCCGCCATAACAACTTTGAGTTGTGTTCCGACATTAGTGACCAGGTTCCAGTCTCCCTTAAGAGAGCAGCAGCGCATTTGTACCACCTTTGGTGTTGCAAATGTCCATAGGCGATGGTAACCGCTTTCCATCCAGTGGGCCGTCTGCCTGTCTGCTGAACTCCTGCAATAAAAAAATAATATATATATATAAATATATACATTTTTTTTAAATGTTAAAGTAGTTGTATTATTTTATAGCCTATACAAATTAATATTAATTAAAAATCTAAAATATCCTATAAATAAACCTAACTTAAAAATATATATACAATAGTAAAAAAAAATAAAAAAATAAAATAAAACCTATATTAAAGCCCGTCCAGCCCCACCAGACCACTGTCGCTGGGCATTGTACCTAGAAGGCTGGCAGCATTACCTCGCTGGATACAAAGGCTAATCCTTTGAGCGAGGTAAGCTCCAGCCTTCCGGTCTCCTGTTTTGTCCATTAGGCGTTTTTTAATTATTTTAAATAATTTGTGGAATTTAATATATATATATATATATATATATATATATATATATATATATATATATATATATATATATATATATATATATATATATATATATATATCAATAATGTAATTTGCTATGGACCTAGTCTGGATTAAATAAATAATATATTATACACACAGGCACACTTACCGCATACGTTTATACTATGCAGACACTTCTTACATAAATATAAAAATATAATATCATCTGAATCCTAATATTTTATAGTTTTACTAGTTTAGGATTCAGAATTTTCTCCGTATGTACAAATTAGCCTTTAAGTACAAGTAATTTCTTGTACTCGGATGGCTGCCAATGCTAGCTGTAACATAGTTTGTTCCTAGTGCGGGGTCTTGGCAACCACCTGACTTCGCAGCTTGTCTTTCTGTCAAACATTCAGTCTTTTTTGTACTTTTTACTGCTAACACAATAATTGTTCTAATGGCTATGTTATAAAGAAAGATTTAAAGGTATAAACGTAATAAACACATACGCGTTATTATCTTAAAGAACGCTTCGACTTAATTTCGTGCTCCCCTAGTTTACCGTCTTCCAGTAAACTGAAACTAAACACCCCTGCGTATAGTTCAACTTTCTACAACAATTCTTTTACCGCCAAGGCTATACAGCTTTGAAACGTGCCGTCTTTCAGTGTTGAATAGTACATTTATCTAGGAAGGCTATAGGCTATATTATATTTTAAAAAAAATTAGGGATCCTTACTAAAAGTCCAATAATGTAACCCGAGGTGTAAAAAATGACCCGAAAAAATCCTTACACGGCGTGCCCTGCAAAAACTATCGATTATAGAACAAAACAATGTACTACCACTTTGCAGAACATATACTTGTCTACAAAAAATATCGCGTAACCATATGTCTAACTATTGTAGTTATCTCACAATAAGTGTTTTCTTTTATTTTTTTAAATAATTAAAATGCCGTCGCTTCAAAAACGCTTTATTTTGTACCTTGGTATTAATCCTTATCTAAATAAGTTACTCCATATTCAAGACGAATTCAATACCTTTCTAGAATATTTTAAATTATTCAATTCGGACGTTTCATTCAAAAGATATCGCGATATTTAAAATGTAAGTATTAGTGTTGTAGCCAAATATACTACGCGCTAATCTCAGGAAGTACTGCTCTGATTTGAAAAATTCTTTCAGTGTTGGATAGCCCATTTATCGAGGAAGGCTATAGGCTATATATCATCACGCTAAGACCAATAGGAGCGGAGCACCAATGAAGAATGTTTCAAAATCGGAGGGTTTTGAAAGCAAATTCCACGCGTACGACGTCGCGGGCACAGCTAGTTGTATTAATATACACTACTGATTGAATAATTTTATAACGAATGTTTATTGTATTAATTTGCTTTGTGGAGCTAAACCGTGGCGTTACTCACAGGTACTTGCGGAAGACCAGCGCTGTTTGTAAAACTATCATTATGCAACAGCATTTTTGGGACACCACAATTAATTGTTATATACTAGTACTAGCTGTACCCGTCACGTCGTCTGCGTGGAATTTGCTTTCAAAACCCTCCGATTTTGGAACATTCTTCATTGGTGCTCCGCTCCTATTGGTCTTAGCGTGATGATATATATCCTATAGCCTTCCTCGATAACTGGGCTATCCAACACTGAAATAATTTTTCAAATCAGACCAGTAGTTCCTGAGATTAGCGCGTAGTATATTTGGCTACAACACTAATACTTACATTTTAAATATCACGATATATTTTGAATGAAAAGTCCGAATTGAATAATTAAAAAAGTTCAAGAAAGGTATTGATTTCGTCTTGAATATGGCGTAATTTATTTTGATAAGGATTAATGCCAAGGTACAAAATAAAGAGTTTTTGAAGCGACGGCATTTTAATTATTTAAAAAAATAAAAGAAAACACTTATTGTGACATAACTACAATAGTTAGACATATGGTTAGGAGATATTTTTTGTAGACAATTATATGTTCTGCAAAGTGGTAGTACATTGTTTTGTTCTATAATCAATAGTTTTCGCAGCGCACGCCGCGTAAGGATTTTTTCGGGTCATTTTTTTACACCTCGGGTTACATTATTGGACTTTTATTAAGGATCCCTAATTTTTTTGAAAATATAATATAGCCTATAGCCTTCCTAGATAAATGTACTATTCAACACTGAAAGAATTTTTCAAATCGGACCAGCGGTTCCTGAGATTAGCGTGTTTAAACAAACGAACAAACTCTTCAGCTTTATAATATTAGTATAGATATTATCATGTAAGACTTTTTATATCTTGTCCTAAACAAATAGCTTTCTTATTCTTTCTTTCTATAAAATAACATATTGCTAGAAGGCAAAAACATTGTTCTCGTTCTAGAGGTTATTGTCAGGTTATAATTGAATTTTGGCCTAAGAGTGGTCATGCCGACCACCTGTGGCTCTGAACCCAAACCCTACATGTCATTATCAATTAAACCAAATTGGTAACTCTTCGAAGGGTCTTATAGTGATAGTAGTGTGCAATGGTGGATCATGGATCCCGCATAGCTGGTCGCTGGGTGGAGTAGTTATGTTTATAGTTGATTGTGGTATTATTAGGCCGATATTTAGGAGTGGAAGGCCACGACACACCTTCCATGATCAAATTGATCGTGTACTAGCAGAAGGTGATGTCAGGAGCCTTGAGAACAGACGAGCGTGCATGACAAGAGCTATGAATGTCAAAGAAGCAAGTGAGGTGTGTAAGAATAAGCCTGAATGGCGCTCTGTTTTTCGTGCATACCCCGCAAGGGAACTGGCGTGAAGTTATGTATGTATGTTCAATGCAAAAGTGGATGGATGCAGAAGTTGTGGAAGGCCATGACACACCTTCCATGATCAAATTGATTGTGTACTAGCAGAAGGTGATGTCAGGAGCCTTGAGAACAGACGAGCGTGCATGACAAGAGCTATAAATGTCAAAGATGCAAGTGAGGTGTGTAAGAATAAGCCTGAATGGCGCTCTGTTGTTCGTGCATACCCCGCAAGGGAACTGGCGTGAAGTTATGTATGTATGTTTAATGCAAAAGTGGATGGATGCAGAAGTTGTGGAAGGCCACGACACACCTTCCATGATCAAATTGATCGTGTACTACCAGAAGATGATGTCAAAAGCCTTAAAAACAGACGAGCGTGCATGACAAGAGCTATGAATGTCAAAGATGCAAGTGAGGTGTGTAAGAATAAGCCTGAATGGCGCTCTGTTGTTCGTGCATACCCCGCAAGGGAACTGGCGTGAAGTTATGTATGTATGTTTAATGCAAAAGTGGATGGATGCAGAAGTTGTGGAAGGCCACGACACACCTTCCATGATCAAATTGATCGTGTACTAGCAGAAGGTGATGTCAGGAGCCTTAAGAACAGACGAGCGTGCATGACAAGAGCTATGAATGTCAAAGAAGCAAGTGAGGTGTGTAAGAATAAGCCTGAATGGCGCTCTGTTGTCCGTGCCTACCCCGCAAGGGAACTGGCGTGAAGCTATGTATGTATGTATGTATCTATTTATAAAAAAAAATATATAAAAAACTGATCTTCGCCGGCAGTGGGGCCTAGGCTCCAGGCTACTGGTGGTTAAGGCTCCAGACATAGGAATCTCCTTAAAATACGGGCCGTGTCCAACAGAGGTGCCTTCTGCATCCGACCCTTCAACCAGATACCAAGCGAGAGCCTTTCAAGGTGGCGGTCAAGGCTCCACTAAAAAGACAGGGGCAACATGGGTGTGAGTGGCTAAGGGGTGTCGAGAGGTGGGCTGCAGGTTCACCGTAGCTACTTCTGACGTGATGTCATTTATCACTTCCACCCCTGGAGCTTGAGTCTTAGCTCTAGCGATCTCCACTCCGTGCCGGCTGGCTACGGCAAGCACGGAGGTGGGGGCCTTGTCTTGGCCCCCGGAGTCAGGTATGAGGTGTCGCTACTCACCTAAGGCTTCGCCATATTATTATTGAGTATCTTGGAGAGAAGAAGTCGTGGAAGGCCACGACACACCTTCCATGATAAAATTCATCGTGTACTAGCGGAGGGTGATGTCAGGAGCCTTAAGAACAGACGAGTGTGCATGACAAGAGTTATGAATGTCAAAGAAGCAAGTGAGGTGTGTAAGAATGGGCCTAAATGGCGCTCTGTTGTTCGTGCCTACGCCGCAAGGGAACTGGCGTGAAGTTATGTATGTATGTATGTATGTTGGAGAGAAGAAATTCTCTCTGTATAAACGGCCCTTAACCTAGGAGCTGCAATTAAAAGAATGATTGAAGCATCATTAAAAACTTATAATACCATCTTTTTACCGTCAAGTCGGTATCAAGGCGTATGTCGTTGAGATTGTGGCTTGTAATGTTGTCGCGTGGCTGTGACGTCACCGCGGGGGACCCACGCGGGGGCGAAGCTAGTGTACGGTGACAGTGCTTAATGGATTTTGCAATTTCATATCTTGTCAAACTTATATATCTTATTTTACAATTTCCTGCGTTGGGGCGGCCTGTCGTAAGAGGCGACTTAACAACCCATAGCTAGGTGGTAGGGCATTTGCCCGACTGGATGACTACCACCCCTGGTCTAAAGTATGTCGCCATAACAACCTTGAATTGTGTTCCGGCATTAGTGACCAGGTTCCAGTTTCCCTTAAGAGAGCAGCAGCGCATTTATATATGCCTCCTAGCTGAGCCCGCGACTTCATCCGCGTAAAATTTGTTTTCAAAAACCCCCCCCATTTTGAAACATTATTCATTGGTGCTCCGCTCCTATTGGTTTTAGCATGATGATATATAGCCTATAACCTTCCTCGATAAATGGGCTATCTGAAACTGAAAGAATTTTTCAAATCAGACCCGTAGTTCTTGAGATTAGTGCGTTCAATCAAACAAACAAACTCTTCAGCTTTATACATTAGTATAAGACTAAAAATAGAATTTTCTTCTTAATTTCTATATTAAATAAAATGAGGTCAGGTATATTTTTTATTGCAGTCTAGTTTCGACTTTTATCATGACTAGACATAACCTTAAAAATACAAAAATCTAAATATCTTTTTAATTGTGATTTGATTAGTCGTGCGTGTAGGAATGGAGAAAGAGTACAATTTCCTGCGGCCTTGCGGCCTGTCGTAAGAGGCAACAAAATAACCCACAGCCAGGTGGTAGGGTATTTGCCCGACTGGACGGCTACCACCCCTGGTCTAGAGTATGCCACTATAACAATCTTAATTTGTGTTCCGGCATTAGTGACCAGGTTCCAGCCTTAAGACAGCAGCAGCGCATTCGTGACGCCTTTGGTGTTGCAAATGTCTATAGGCGATGGTAACCGCTTTCCATCAGGTGGGCCGTCTGCCTGTTTGCTGAAGTCGTGCAATAAAATAAAAGTTCATGTAACACCTACAACGGTAGGTGTTGCAGAAACTTTTTTAAGACGTTGATATTTGTTAATTTTAAGACGCCATTGATAGGTACAAGATAAAGTAGTATGTATGGGAATTTTCTGTTGTTATTTGATTGTCGGGGTGAAGGTAAGGAAAGGAATGCTCCGGTGGTTCGGGCATGTGGAAAGAATGCATGATGAAAGAATGACTAAACAGATATACAATGCAAAAGTGGATGGATGCAGAAGTCGTGGAAGGCCACGACACACCTTCCATGATCAAATTGATCGTGTACTAGCGGAGGGTGATGTCAAGAGCCTTAAGAACAGACGAGTGTGCATGACAAGAGTTATGAATGTCAAAGAAGCAAGTGAGGTGTGTAAGAATGGGCCTAAATGGCGCTCTGTTGTTCGTGCCTACCCCGCAAGGGAACTGGCGTGAAGTTATGTATGTATTTGATTAAAAAAATTTACTTTACTATTAATACTTAGTACTTACTTACTAAGAAGTCCTAAAATTTCAGTATTTGGAATGTCCTGTCTCATAACGCGTCATGGCCACCCTACTAAGGAGACAGGGCTCCCGCGGCGCGCAAATCTCGAATAATTTCCCTCCCTTTGAACTTAAACCAAGTTACCTTTAATCTAAGCCACGAATCATATTTTTAGACAACCTGCCATTCACGTAACTTTTCGATTATGTATTGGATCACTAGCACTTTGGCCGCGGCTTCATTGAAATGAAATGTTAAATGTTTTTTTTATTGCCTGAAGTAGGCAAACAGGCAGACGGCCCACTTGATAGAAAGTGGTTACCGTCGTCTATGGACGTTTACAACACCAGGGGTGTCGCCAACGCGTTGCCGACCTCTAAGACCTCTATGTTGCCTTTTTATCCGTGCAGGAACGGAGAAAGAATACAATTTCCGGCGGCCGGGAGGCCTGTGTTAGAGGCGACTTAATAACCCACAGCTAGGTGGTAGGGCATTTGCCCGACTGGATGGCTACCACCCCTGGTCTAAAGTATGTCGCCATAACAACCTTGAGTTGTGTTCCGGCATTAGTGACCAGGTTCCAGTCTCCCTTAAGAGAGCAGCAGCGCATTTGTAGCACTTTTGGTGTTGCAAATGTCCATAGGCGATGGTAACCGCTTTCCATCAAGTGGGCCGTCTGCCTGTCTGCTGATCTCCTGCAATAAAAAAATATATAAAAAAAAGACATTTTATAACGCCCTTCTTAAAAAACCCCATGTCGTAGCGAAAAGGGAAAACCGCGGCGGGAAGTTCCGTCCAGATCATTGTTGTACGCGGAATAAATGTTCTAAAGAACCGTTGAGTTGTTGAGCGTGGGAGCTCAAGGAAATGCGGGTGAATATCCCGTCGCTGGTGAGCGGTGCGGTTGTAAAAGTGAGGCGTTAGCACCAGATCACTCCCCGTTTTACAGGAGGCAGAATACGCAGAGGGCCGCAAAGTCTCTTCGAAGGCTAAGCGTTTCTAAACCGCCTGTTAGTATGGGATCGTCGACGATACGAACGGTGCGACGCTGGATGGACGCGCATCTCGGTAATTGTAGTATAGGACGCCCACCAGCCCGATGGACCGACGCTAGCAGGGATTGGATGACGATGTCGCAGAAGGAGGCCGCTGAAAGAGCGAGGGAGGAGGACGCGTACGCGGACCCCATCTGCAGGAGGCGGACCGGCGGTCGTAGGCGCCGCTACGCGCATCTTCTCCTCCCATAATTACCGTCACAGGGGGCCGCTGTCACGGGGGCGACAGCGGACTTCCCCCCCTGTTGTACGAAGTGGGTCACTCTGCTCCCCGGGGTGGCCCAGTTACAGGGCGTAGGGGCGTCATGGTGCAGTTACTCTGTACAAGATCCCATGACGCCCCGTAAAAGCGCTATAAATGGGGCGCAGGTTTAGTTTTAGTGGGTAGTTTGGCGGCCGTTTCTCGCGACAACTTCGTTTTAGAAGCGAGCGTGGAGGACCGGTCGCTGAGAGTCCCACACACCCTCGATGCAGGGCTTATGTCTCCATTTTGGCCCTTCCCCCGAAGGACCCGAGGATGGTGTCCAAAGACATTCCCCCTGCGAAAGGGGTTGGATGACGAAGGCGAGAAGGGAGGCCTGCGTCCAGTAGTGAATAACGATTAGCTGAAAAAGACATTAAATACCGTCGCCATTTTGGCTAAAGCGAAATCGTCAAAGTGTCAGGTCTAACTTGAATATGGTTAATTAAAGATTAAATTATTTAAGGGTTTACCATACATATACGACATATTAGTGTCAGGACACTTCTCTTCCGTCCGCTATATAATATATAGAGGAGGGGCGGAATGGGGTGGAGAGAAATGCTTATCCCTTCTGCAACCCTGTGAGTATGGGATCGTCGACGATATGAACGGCGCGACGCTGGGTGGAGTCGAGGGGGCAGTCTGGGAAGTGGGTGCTCCGGCCCATAGATGCGAGCAGTACTCCATATGCGGTCTGATTTGCGATTTGTACAGCGCAAGTCGTTGCCGCGGAGTGAAGTACTGCTTGGACCGGTTTAGCACACCAAGCTTTTTGGAGGTAAGTTTAGACTTGCCTTCCAGATGACCCCGAAACTGCACGTCGTTCGTTATGTCGACGCCAAGGATCCCGATGCTATTGGATATAGTAAGATGTGTTCCTTGGAACTGTGGCGCAGGGACAAATGGGGTCTTTTTGGCAGAGAATGCGCTGACCTGTGTCTTCATGGGGTTAAACTGGACAAGATTTTGTCGGTCCCATTCAGAAACTCGCTCCAGGGAGTTCTCTACTTCAGACACAAGTCTAACCCGACTCACTTCCACTACCGACCGAGGAGCATTGGCGCGACTGGTGTATCTGGCGTCACCGGTACTGTAATTCGCATTTTTTTTATTTTTTTTTATTGCAGGAGTTCAGCAGACAGGCAGATGGCCCGCTTGGTGGAAAGCGGTTACCATCGCCTATGGACATTTGCAACAACAAAGGTGCTACAAATGCGCTGCTGCTCTCTTAAGGGAGACTGGAACCTGGTCACTAATGCCGGAACACAACTCAAGGCTGTTATGGCGACATACTTTTAGACCAGGGGTGGTAGCAAATGCCCTACCACCTGGTCGAAATGCAGCAATGAATGTTCTCTATAGACAACAAGTCATTGATATCCAGGACGAACAGTGTCGGTGACAACACGCCGCCTTGTGGCACACCAGCATTGATAGGCTTGGTGGATGAGCAGCAGCCGTCGACAGCGACTTTGATGTTGCGACTGCCAAAGTAGCTGGATAGCCACTTGCAAAGCGCCTCAGGTATCCCGTATGATGGCAGCTTCATGAGAAGTGCCCTATGCTAGACCCAATCAAAAGCCTTAGCGATGTCAAGGATAACTGCCAAGGCTTCTCCCTAATGGCTTCTGCACAACGGTGTGTTAGGGATACTAAGAGATCCCCAACAGAATGACCATGGCAGAAGCCATATTGCCGATCGTTGAGTAGCTGAGAATCTTCAAGGTAACCCAAAAGCTGCAGTTGATGATTCGCTCCATCACCTTTAAAGTAAGGAAGTTATCGCTATAGGCCGGTAGTTGGATGAGTCCGTTCTATCACCTTTTTAGGGATAGGATGAACTAGGGCAACTTTCCACGAAGACGGGACCCAGCTGGTAGTATAAGAGAGTGTGAAGAGATGGGCCAGGACTGGATGTTCCTTTCACTTTTTTTGTTGTTGAGGCACAGCAGTCAGGCTGACCCAACTGTGATGGAAAGTGGTTACCGTCGCCTATGGCCCTTAGTAATACCAGAGGTGTTGCTAATGTGCTGCCAGCCTTGAAGGAGAAACTGGAACCTGGCCACTGATTCCGGAACACAACTGAAAGCTGTTATGGCGGTATACTCTACACCAGGGGTGGTAGCCACCCAGTCGGGCAAATGCCCTATCACCTTGAGTGACGACATGATGATGGTAAGGTGCTTCAATGATTAGTGGCTTGTAGTAAGATTAAATGAGCTTTATTAGAAGGTATGTGATTAATGTTTGCGCCGCTCTCCCCGACGAAACCGCTTGGCCTTAACAGTGGTAGCAATCCAGACGGGCTAATACCCTACCACTTGGCTGTGGGTTGTTTTGTCGCCTCTTACAATAGGCCCCCAACGCAGGAATTAGTATTCTTTTGCCGTTCCCGCGTATTCCCTTTCCGTTCCTGCACGGATAATTATTTATAATGTGGCTTAAAAAAGCGTAAAATTTTTACTATTACAAAATGAAAGATATCAGTCATAAATTTTGTCTGGAAGACGCGAGATCCGCGAAATTAGGTTAGGAATAAATAACATTATTGTTTGTTTGCTACAACTCCATTAATTCTCTGAAAAGCAATTGTAATACAACTTCTACATACATACATACATAACTTCACGCCAGTTCCCTTGCGGGGTAGGCACGAACAACAGAGCGCCATTTAGGCCCATTCTTACACACCTCACTTGCTTCTTTGACATTCATAGCTCTTGTCATGCATGCTCGTCTGTTCTGAAGGCTCCTGACATCACCTTCTGCTAGTACACGATCAATTTGATCATGGAAGGTGTGTCGTGGCCTTCCACGACTTCTGCATCCATTCACTTTTGCATTGTATATCTCTTTAGTCATTCTTTCATCATGCATTCTTTCCAAACTCACTCTCTTTCAGAGCAACTCTCTTTTTTACTTCGGTATTACGAACGCGGTCCGCGAGCGTCACTCCGCAGATGTTGCGCAGTGCTCGCATCTCGACCGCGTTTACTCTACTTCCATGCTCTCTCTTCCATACCCAACTCTCGCTTCCATACGTGAGCGTAGGTACCAGCACCGCGTTGTGTATGGCGAGCTGGGCCTTCTGGCTGAGGTTCTTAGCGCCTAGAAGTTTACCTAACGCTCCATTCAAACTATTCCCCAAATTCACTCTTCTCTCTATATCAGCGGTGTACCTTCCATCCCTGCTAAAAGCACATCCAAGATATACAAAGATATATATATATATATATATAGAGAGAGAGAGAGAAATAATATGTGTGTGGATGGGTGTATAGGTATATATGTATATTAATTAATACGAGAAGCAAAAACTTTGTATCCCTTTTTACGAAAATTGCGCGGACGGAGAAGTGTGAAATTTCGCATAGTTTATATAGAGAAGGAGTGCAGAATGCTAATATTAAAAAAATAAATAAACAAACATAACATAACAAATACATCCTATATTAGACAGTTCATTTCTATCTTTCAATTAGAATGCATCAACGTAACCCCCTGGCCACAGCCAAGAGCGGTGCGGATTGCGGCGCGTCGTGAGACGCGGCAAGCGGTGAGCGGCGAAAACAAATGGTAGACAACCTATGAAGTATTTTTTTTTTTGTTTTGAGCCGAGGGAAAATGCTTAACCGATTTACGCACAAACTGGGTCGTTGCTAGGGGAACGACACGCGTCGGGATAACACTGCAGCAATAGTATGCTCTTAGCAGTGCTCCGTCCGCGATCGACGTCGCAGAATAGTGTGGAAGACTCCGAGCGTTGGTACACGGGCGACCCACTAAAAACCCCCTCCTCCCTGTCGACCCTGCGCTTTTGTTTGTGTTGGAAAGGCTGAGATTTAGAACATAGTTACGCCCAGTCGAGGCTATGAAGTATGCCACGGCTACCGGCGACGCGCGCTGCGGCGCGACTTGCGGCGCGGCAAGAGGCGATGTGCGAGTGAAACAAATGTACTAGACAATATCGAGGCGGCCATTGAGCCAAGAAATAAGGGATATGGAGCAATTCATTAGTGAAATACTAAGTAGACCAGCAATATGGATGGCAAAACATCCACATCATAAATATAGGCACGTTGTTTAGGCATAAATATAGGCTTCTCTGGTTAACTGGGTGCGCTCCTATTCTTGACTGAATGATATCTTCAGCTAAGAAGCACTTGTTTCAAGGCAATATCGTGCCACTTTTGATAGGGGCATTTTAGCCGTTCTCTAAATACGTGCACCACTGACGCCGCCGCGGTCGCAACTAGTCTAGCTGTGGCATACCACCGCAAATCACGGCCTTTGTGGTTGAGCGGGCTAAGCCTGTGCCGGCCTACCTCGCTGCAACGTAGAGGCTCCGGGCTCGATTCC
The DNA here is from genome assembly GCA_019925095.2 of Dendrolimus kikuchii. NCBI lineage: Eukaryota > Metazoa > Arthropoda > Insecta > Lepidoptera > Lasiocampidae > Dendrolimus > Dendrolimus kikuchii. The sequence goes on from CM034387.1 coordinate 39,475,886, forward strand.
TGGTATAGTAAATTTCGGAAACGTATTTTCTCCGTTATTTACTATGGTCTGGGTGTCTGGGATCGGCCCCAGAGTAGTCCGTTGTATATTACCCATAACACAAGCGTAACTTGCTTAATTTGGGGATATACAATGTGTGTGTTTGTCTGCCGATTTAAAAAAAAAAAAAAAAAAAAAAGAAAAAAAAAAAATCACGCCGCCCACCGCGCCTCCCAACGCACCGCGCAACGCACCGCCAGAAACTGTGGCCAGGCCCTAAGTAATACAGAAAAATACAATTAAATACTAAAACTAAGCTATAGTAGAAAAAATAAACCTAAAATTAAAAACTAGAACTAACTAAAAAATTATATATAAAATATTGGTCCCAAACCACTGTCACTTGTCGGGAACGTTCCCAAAAGGCTGGCGGCGTTACCACGTTGAATAGCAATACTTAGCCTTTTAGCATTAAAAAAAAAAACATTACACACACTACCATGTATTTGACACACACGCATATATACTCTTTTGTTTATTGTTACCCGCGCTCTGTCCCGCTCCCGTGGTATATAGCGTCATGTTATATAGCCTATGACACTCCCTGTAAACGTAGCTTTCCAAAAGTAAAAGAATTTTTAAAATCGGTTTAGTAGATCCAGAGATTACCCCCTACAACTGCACAAACTCACAAACTTTAGCTCTTTATAATATTAGTATAGATTAATTATGGTCGAATTTCGACCAACGGGCGACCACTAATACAGATGGATAGGCTAAAATGAATCCTTTTTATGCTACTTAATTACGTTAAAAACTTACCGAATTAATTACCAAAAGTGTATTCAAAACTCAAAAAATAAATACAAAATAATTTTTGTCACTTTTCTTAAGCACTAAACACTACACTTATGAAGTTTTAATTTTTTTTATATATATAAACAATAAACATTTGTTTTATATAAAAAAAAGAAATTGCGTAATAACAATTCACACTTTGTTGTATAAATTTTGTATAATTACTGAAATTTTCATAAGTTTTTATACTTTACACAGTTGTTATAGTTGTTCAGATTTATTTATAAATTTTTGTATCGCTTTTGACGGTACGAGCGCGCGATTCACACTGAAGGCTGTAAGGGCGGTTTTGGAGGGCGTGGCTTATTCCCCCCGAATAGGGGTTGTTAACAAAATGGGCGTATCGTGATAATACGGAAAATGTAAATTCAAATTTAACCCTTTGTATGTATTCACAGTTTACATACATACATACATACATAACTTCACGCCAGTTCCCTTGCGGGGTAGGCACGTACAACAGAGCGCCATTCAGGCTTATTCTTACACACCTCACTTGCTTCTTTGACATTCATAACTCTTGTCATGCACGCTCGTCTGTTCTTAAGGCTCCTGACATCACCTTCTGCTAGTACACGATCAATTTGATCGTGTAAAAAAAAATATCTTTATATATATAATTCTTCTGTACGTGTGTTGAAAGTGAACTCCTCCTAACAGGCTGGACCGATTTGAATGAATTTGTGTGTGTTCAAGTGGATTCGAGGATGGTTTAGATTCACAATTGAACCCGGTAGGTGGCGCTGCAATCGGGTTCTAAATTTTATTTCTTCAGGGCAGAACAACGTCTACCGGGACAACTAGTTGGGTATAAAATATTTTGAAAATTTCAGAAATTCTGCATTAGTTATACAACAAAGTAATTATATAAAAGTTCTATAACAAAGTAATTGTACAAAAGTTATACAACAAAGTAATTGTATAAAAGTTCTATAACAAAGCAATTGTACAAAAGTTATACAACAAAGTAATTATATAAAAGTTCTATAACAAAGTAATTGTACGAAAGTTATATAACAAAATAATTCTACAATAGTTATACAACAAAATAACTATACAAGAGTTATATTACAAAATGTGAATTTTTACGGAATTTCTCCAGTAATTGTGGACCGATTTTCATTTTTTGTTCTTTATTCCCAAGGGTATAAGTTCTCCTGAGGTGGTCCCATTGTCACCAAGCCAGGATCTGTGGATCGGATCCCAGGGAAATCGACAGCAACTGTTCTGTTGTAAAGCTACTTATATATTTGCATAAACCAAAAAATAGAAAAGAAAAACTGACTGCAAAACTTACTAAAAAGCGAATCAATGTTTTCTACAATATCTTAAACTCGGTGCCAAGTAGAACATAACAAATTCGCGAAATATAAGTAGTTTTTAAGTCTTTCTTCGCACCGACTTCAAGATGTGCAGGAACGGAGAAAGAATACAATTTCCAGCCTCCGGGCGGCCTGTCGTAAGAGGCGACAAAACAACCCACAGCTAGGTGTTAGCTAGTTGCTGTAGGCTGTTAGCGGTTACCATCGCCTATGGACATGTGCAACACCAAAGGTGCTACAAATGCGCTGCTGCTCTCTTAAGGGAGACTGGAACCTGGTCACTGATGTCGAAATACAACTCAAGGTTGTTATGGCGATATAATTTAGACCAGGGGTGGTCGCCATCCAGTCAGGCAAATGCCCTACCACCTGACTGTGGGTGGTTTTGTCGCTTCTTACGACAGGCCGCCCGGCCGCAGGAAATTGTATTCTTTCTCCGTTCCTGCACGGATAAAAATAATAATATATATATATATATATATATATATATATATATATATATATATATATATATATATAAATTACAAAAGATAAAAACTACAAATAGTAAATAGGTCCCAAATCACCGCCAGTTGGGAACGTTCCCAAAACGCTGTATGGCAACGCTTATGCGTTGCCCAAAAATACAGGTCAGCGTTTTGGTTTCGTAAGACATCTATCTATCCGTTAATATTATTTAAATTTTTACTGACGCAAATACTTCAATAGCTTTAGAAATAATATATCAAGCACCTGTAGAAATTGTACGACTGGCACGCGTATACAAATTTGCTATTTCACTCTTCAGTGTATATGCTTTCATTAAGGCTTGCTCTCGATTCCCCTGCGATCCACTGATCAGATCCTGACATGCTGACTATGGAAACAATTTCGGGACCTACCTCCTTTTGGAGTCGGTTAAAAAGAGTTTCTTGCGCCGCTTCTTCTTTTCAAGCCACATGTTGCGAAGCGATGGTAAATTAGATTAGGCTCCCATAGAGTAAATAATAACCATAAACAAAATTAAAATTAACAAGTTGGCGGTAGGCTAAATAAAACTTTAACAATACTCCTTGTCACTTGACATCTTTGTCTTCCGTGATCACGGCCACTGAAGCGGCCGAAACGTCGGAATAATAAAGATCAAATAAATTACCGCGCTTCAAACCGTTAAAACGTAGTTTTATTATATACTAGCCCGCGACGTCGTCCGCGTGGAATTTACTTTCAAAACCCTCCGATTTTGAAACATTCTTCATTGGTGCTCCGCTCCTATTGGTCTTAGCGTGATGATATATAGCTTATAGCCTTCCTCGATAAATTGGCTATTCAACACTGGAGGATTTTTTTAAATCAGACCAGTGGTTCCTGAGATTAGCGCGTAGTATATTTGGCTACAACACTAATACTTACATTTAAATATCGCGATATCTTTTGAATGAAACGTCCGAATTGAATAATTCAAAAAGTTCTAGAAAGGTATTGAATTCGTCTTGAATATGGAGTAATTTATTTTGATAAGGATTAATACCAAGGTACAAAATAAAGAGTTTTTGAAGCGACGGCATTTTAATTATTTAAAAAAATCAAAGAAAACACTTATTGTGAGATAACTACAATTGTTAGACATATGGTTATGCGATATTTTTTGTAGACAATTATATGTTCTGCAAAGTGTTAGTACATTGTTTTGTTCTATAATCAATAGTTTTCGCAGCGCACGCTGTGTAAGGATTTTTTCGGGTCATTTTTTTACACCTCGGGTTACATTATTGGACTTTTAGTAAGGATTCTTAATTTTTTTGAAAATATAATATAACCTATAGCCTTGCTCGATAAATGTACTATTCAACATTGAAAGAATCTTTCGAATCGGACCAGCGGTTCCTGAGATTAGCGCGTTTAAACAAACAAACAAACTCTTAAGGGTAAGAAAGAGGTAGGCGCTGAAAATCAGTGCTGTCTGATTAACTGTCGGCTCAGCAATATACGGAGAGCCAATTGTTCAATTGCGGCATGCAACTATATAATTGTTTCACTTCATTAAATTAAAACCTATTCTGAGTGTCGCCTTTGACAAATACACGCATTCCTTCTTCTTTCTTTCGTATACTAGTCGCGAAAACTTATATGAAAATACTAGCGGCCCCGGCAGACGTTGTCCTGCCTTTAAAAAATAAAATTCTAGAACCCGATCCCAGAGCCACGTACCGGGTCTAATTGCGAATCTAAACCATCCGGGTAGCCACTCAAACGCACAAAAACAAAATCACCAAAATCGCTCCAGGCGATTAGGAGGATTCCAGAACCCGATCTCAGCGCCACCTACCGGTTCTAATTGCGAATCTAAACCATCCGGGTACCCACTCAAACGCACAAAAACAAAATCACCAAAATCGCTCCAGGCGATTAGGAGGATTCCAGAACCCGATCTCAGCGCCACCTACCGGTTCTAATTGCGAATCTAAACCATCCGGGTACCCACTCAAACGCACAAAAACAAAATCACCAAAATCGCTCCAGGCGATTAGGAGGATTCCAGAACCCGATCTCAGCGCCACCTACCGGTTCTAATCGCGAATCTAAACCATCCGGGTAGCCACTCAAACGCACAAAAACAAAATCACCAAAATCGCTCCAGGCGATTAGGAGGATTCCAGAACCCGATCTCAGCGCCACCTACCGGTTCTAATTGCGAATCTAAACCATCCGGGTACCCACTCAAACGCACAAAAACAAAATCACCAAAATCGCTCCAGGCGATTAGGAGGATTCCAGAACCCGATCTCAGCGCCACCTACCGGTTCTAATTGCGAATCTAAACCATCCGGGTACCCACTCAAACGCACAAAAACAAAATCACCAAAATCGCTCCAGGCGATTAGGAGGATTCCAGAACCCGATCTCAGCGCCACCTACCGGTTCTAATCGCGAATCTAAACCATCCGGGTAGCCACTCAAACGCACAAAAACAAAATCACCAAAATCGCTCCAGGCGATTAGGAGGATTCCAGAACCCGATCTCAGCGCCACCTACCGGTTCTAATTGCGAATCTAAACCATCCGGGTACCCACTCAAACGCACAAAAACAAAATCACCAAAATCGCTCCAGGCGATTAGGAGGATTCCAGAACCCGATCTCAGCGCCACCTACCGGTTCTAATTGCGAATCTAAACCATCCGGGTACCCACTCAAACGCACAAAAACAAAATCACCAAAATCGCTCCAGGCGATTAGGAGGATTCCAGAACCCGATCTCAGCGCCACCTACCGGTTCTAATTGCGAATCTAAACCATCCGGGTACCCACTCAAACGCACAAAAACAAAATCACCAAAATAGCTCCAGGCGATTAGGAGGATTCCAGAACCCGATCTCAGCGCCACCTACCGGTTCTAATTGCGAATTTAAACCATCCGGGTACCCACTCAAACGCACAAAAACAAAATCACCAAAATCGCTCCAGGCGATTAGGAGGATTCCAGAACCCGATCTCAGCGCCACCTACCGGTTCTAATCGCGAATCTAAACCATCCGGGTAGCCACTCAAACGCACAAAAACAAAATCACCAAAATAGCTCCAGGCGATTAGGAGGATTCCAGAACCCGATCTCAGCGCCACCTACCGGTTCTAATTGCGAATCTAAACCATCCGGGTACCCACTCAAACGCACAAAAACAAAATCACCAAAATAGCTCCAGGCGATTAGGAGGATTCCAGAACCCGATCTCAGCGCCACCTACCGGTTCTAATTGCGAATCTAAACCATCCGGGTACCCACTCAAACGCACAAAAACAAAATCACCAAAATCGCTCCAGGCGATTAGGAGGATTCCAGAACCCGATCTCAGCGCCACCTACCGGTTCTAATTGCGAATCTAAACCATCCGGGTACCCACTCAAACGCACAAAAACAAAATCACCAAAATCGCTCCAGGCGATTAGGAGGATTCCAGAACCCGATCTCAGCGCCACCTACCGTTTCTAATTACGAATCTAAAAGAGTAATATATTTTTTTTTATTCTAAGCCATGACAAAATAAAAATCTTGCCAAAATAATTAAAGTTTATATATATATAATTAACAAATAAAAAATAGGGGTTGATCGTAGAGGGGTGAAAATTTAGAGTTGTATGTATTTTTTAATGCTGTATCCTAAAAAAATAAAAAAATAAAAATTATTCTAAAAATAAAAAAATAAAAGTTAGGGGTGGACTACCCTCGACATTTAGGGGGATGCAAAATAGATGTTGTCCGATTCTCAAACCTACCCAATATGCACACAAAATTTCACGAGAATCGGTCAAGCCGTTTCGGAGAAGTATGGTAACTAACACTGTGACACGAGAATTTTATATATTAGATTATCGATCGGTTAAAATTTAATTTTTTGCTCGTTAGTTACTTTTGAAATTGGTTTAGTTTTTGCTAGACATGTGTTATTACACTATTTGTGATCTTAGAAGAATTATTCTCTGTTAGAATACTTACTCCAGTGGGAGGTTGTCTTGATGGCGTTCCTCCAGACACGTCGGCTCCTCCCAGAGCTTCGAGTGGGGGCTTCGACCACGCCCACGGGGGTGGCTGTGCCGGAATTATTCATAGATTTACTCCCAAAGGGTGAGGAACATCCCTCCTTGTTTATTTATTAATTGCGTGCATTCAGCGGTGTTCATATCTGTTCACTGTTTGGTCAAGGCTTGAACCAGGTTCAAAATTAACCGCTTTTAATCGGTTGTAGTCAACTATTGTAATTGTCAAACATAGTGTAATAAAAAGCCTCGAAGATATAGGATGCTGCTTACAGACGCGACTTATGGCCGGTTCGTATATCCTACTATTCATACATACATACATACATAACTTCACGCCAGTTCCCTTGCGGGGTAGGCACGAACAACAGAGTGCCATTTAGGCTTATTCTTACACACCTCACTTGCCTCTTTGACATTCATAACTCTTGTCATGCAAGCTCGTCTGTTCTTAAGGCTCCTGACATCACCTTCTGCTAGTACACGATCAATTTGATCATGGAAGGTGTGTCGTGGCCTTCCACGACTTCTGTATCCATCCACTTTTGCATTGTATATCTGTTTAGTCATTCTTTCATCATGCATTATTTCCACTATTCTTTCTCTTGCTTTACTATCATTTTTAACTTAATAAACTTGAGCGCCTTCAAAATTTTTGTATAAGGTTCACCATATTTGGGTTACGCAAATATGACCACGTCTCAAAATTTCCTAAAAAACTCAAGTGGTTGCCGGAATACTCATATTCTTTCACTCCTTTACAGTTGCCAGGTGGTAGGGCATTTGCCCGATTGGATGGCTACCACCCCTGGTCTAAAGTATGACGCCATAATGCATACATACATAACTTCACGCCAGTTCCCTTGCGGGGTAGGCACGAACAACAGAGTGCCTCACTTGCCTCTTTGACATTCATAACTCTTGTCATGCAAGCTCGTCTGTTCTTAAGGCTCCTGACATCACCATAATGTAGCGGGTAATATAATAATATGACTATATCATACCGCATACGTGTATTAAATTAAAAAAATATATATAAGAGAGCGGGGTTAGTTTTGCCTTGGCTGTCGTTTCTGTTTTTGTGGCGGTACTGCCCCGAAGTGTCCGCAAGTCCTGGGGTGATGCCGACGGTACTGGGCTTGGTATCTTCGACAGCCGGGGATGACCTTCCAGGTGCACTGAGGGGTGAGTCCTCCACTTCTTTCTCACCAAAAGTCCAAAATAATGATAAGAAACCTGGAATGAACGTCCAGGGTGTTAGTGTTACGCCCAAAGCTCTTCCAAACGTCGGCCACCTCGGCAAGACAACAAAACAGGGCGAAAGACCATACATAGCTGGTGAGGTGGCCAAGCGGAAGGCAGACGGAGTTACAGAAGTATTTAAAATGCGAAAAATGATTTGAAATTAATTAAATGAGATTAAAGCTCTAACAATATGCAAATGAATAGAAACAAGATAAATTAAAATGTGAGAAAAAGAAATAAAAGTCAGCATACCCACATGCACAGTTTAATGATGCCTATTAAGCATTCGTGGGTGAAAAAACCACAATTAACAAGCTTATATTATAGGCTTCAATACTTACCCAAAACGTGGGTTATAAACACTAAATATATGTAGTTAGATTTAAGTTTTTATTTAAAATACATACAACATAACTTCACGCCAGTTCCCTTGCGGGGTAGGCACGAACAGAGCGCCATTTAGGCCCATTCTTACACACCTCACTTGCTTCTTTGACATTCATAACTCTTGTCATGCACACTCGTCTGTTCTTAAGGCTCCTGACATCACCCTCCGCTAGTATACGATCAATTTGATCATGGAAGGTGTGTCGTGGCCTTCCACGACTTCTGCATCCATCCACTTTTGCATTGTATATCTGTTTAGTCATTCTTTCCACATGCCCGAACCACCGGAGCATTCCTTTCCTTACCTTCACCCCGACACTCTTTCAGACCAACTCTCTTTCTTACTTCGGTATTACGAACGCGGTCCGCGAGCGTCACTCCGCAGATCTTGCGCAGTGCTCGCATTTTATTTAAAACAATCTTAATAAATGTTAAGTTAAGAGCAAAACTTTTTATTAACGACGTGTTGGTGGTTCTAAAAATCTATGACGAATGCATGAGCCACCGAGCAGCGATGTGCTGTCAAGACGAAGGCCCGCGAGCCGCCGCGACCGGTTGCTTAGATCACTGAAAGCTAGTGCGGTAACGCGGCGATGCTCGCGTTTATTATTTTAATATTTATGTAATATTATGTTACAATAACAACCTTTAGTTGTGTTCCGGAATTAGTGACCAGGTTCCAGTCTCCCTTAAGAGAGCAGCAGCGCATTTGTAGCAACTTTGCTGTTGCAAATGTCCATAGGCGATGGTAACCGCTTTCCATCAAGTGGGCCGTCTGCCTGTCTGCTGATCACCTGCAATAAAAAAAATAAAAAAAACAGTCTGTTGTTTATCCCCACAACCCCGTATTATCTCAAAGAACGCTTTGAATTCATCTCTTCCTGTCACAATTTACGACCTTCTACTAGTCTTTTTTTCTATCCGTGCTGGAACGGAGAAAGAATACAATTTCCTGCGTTAGGGCGGCCTGTCGTAAGAGGCGACAAAACAACCCGACTAGGTGGCTACCACCCCTGGTCTAGAGTATGCCGCCATGACAACCTTGAGCTGTGTTCCGGCGCCAGTGACCAGGTTCCAGTCTCCCTTAAGAGAGCAGCAGCGCATTTGTAGCACCTTCGGTGTTGCAAATATCCATAGGCGATGGTAACCGCTTTCCATCAAGTGGGCTGTCTGCGTATCTGCTGAGCCCAAAAACAACTATTATTTAATAATTATCTAAGCAGCTAAAATACTGTTACAACTTAGCCAAAATTCCACGAAGCACTGTGTTTTATGGCCCTCCGAATTTCGAGTTCTTTTGTTTACTTCGTGTTTAAAATTTGCAATTAGACAATAGCCTATTGTTATCCTACTGGTTTATGGCTGTTCGCAGGCATAATTAGGCAGGTGTGCAGAATTATGTTTCCTGGGAAATGCGTCGACAGAAGCGCAGGTGTGATTCGTGGAAGTCATTGTTTACCCGGTCGTGACACATTGTAAGCTGAGTATAAAGGGATGTCCGAACGGAGAGATCGGCAGTCAAGCGACGATTACGGTACTAGCAAGACGTGTGCACATTCGACAAGTGATATAGTGACGGACTTTGCGCGTGTTATTGAATCGTGCAGTGAATACTGTTTGTATCCAGTTATAGTTGTTTTATACGTGTTTGTACAGTTCTAATAAACTCTATAGTAATTCCAACGGCATTTTAATTCGAGTCCTGTGTAACTCGTAACAATACCAATTGGACCTATTTATGCAAAATGGAACCAACCCAAATTTTGCGTACAAAAAAATATGTCTATATTTTGGAAAAAACATTTAGAATATTGTATATTATATTTTCTCGTTATGATTTTTATTGAGTCGATAGAAGGTGTATTTTGAAAGTCTTCTGCATCCTTAACCCAATTTTGGCATGTTTGTGGATTGGTTCTGTTTTGTATAAGTTGGTCCAATTAAGGTAGTAAGGCATAGGTTAAAAAGCGAACGACTGAAACAAAATGAATTTGTGAAGAAATATCGACATACTTACGTTGCTGACATGTTCTTAAAAATAAAAACATATTTTGAGAATCTGTACTCCACAGGGAGTTTTTGGCGGGAACTGAAAGGAGACGTTGTGCTGTGCAGTTTGATTTTCTAAAAATGTGTAAAATCACTCTAAAATGAACAATAGTTTTTGAGTAGTAATTATGTGTTTTTGTGAGAAATGTGAACTGTATAGTCAAATGTGGCCTTTTGAGTTTTCACAAGAACTCCGTTGAACGGCGTTAGTTGTGTAGCCTACAATACAACTGCGCGACTTTTACCTACGGTACTCCACATTTTTAGCAAAAAAGGTTTGCACTCGGCACATTTTCCCTATTACTGCCAGTACATCGTTCATGAACTACACAAGACTACTGTAGTAACCAAACGAGACACTCTAAAAGCAACCGTGTTCTGAACTACACGCGTTTGTCCTGCTCTGCGTAATACGACGATCTGCGTACGCAGCTTGCATATATAACAATTCAACGAACTACTAGTGTTGCCCCAGTACTTTCGAAGTCGGCCGGCGGAAAACATCCTAGTGTCCTCGAACGGTGAGTCATATCCACCTTTATTAGTAAGCACAGAAAGAAAGTGTTTATTTGCCAAATGCGACACAAACAATTAATTATAATATAGATGCCGCTGTTCGACGAACGAGTTTGGCACGCAGTATATTGCTGTGTCGGGAGATACCTCAGCCCAGCTCCTATTGTAAATATATTAACTTAAGACCCGTATAAAACTATCATTGTTTAGTCCTAGCAAAAATTAAATCTAAAAATACATAAACGCATTATACATAACAATAATAAGAGAGAGAAACTAAATACATAGTGCGGTAATCAAGTATGCAGTGTTTTATTATATATACATATCTATCAATTTATATTCATATTATTATTATAATCTAAGGCTATAGCTGTATAAAATATGATGTGTGTATATGGTAGTTATAGTACTGTAAATATATATATACATACATACATAGCTTCACGCCAGTTCCCTTGCGGGGTAGGCACCTCACTTGCTTCTTTCACATTCATAACTCTTGTCATGCACGCTCGTCTGTTATTAAGGCTCCTGACATCACCTTCTGCTAGTACACGATCAATTTGATCATGGAAGGTGTGTCGTGGCCTTCCACGACTTCTGCATCCATTCACTTTTGCATTGTATATCTGTTTAGTCATTCTTTCATCATGCATTCTTTCCACATGCCCGAACCACCGGAGCATTCCTTTCCTTACCTTCACCCCGACACTCTCTTTCTTACTTCGGTATTACGAACGCGGTCCGCGAGCGTCACTCCGCAGATTTTGCGCAGTGCTCGCATCTCGACCGCGTTTACTCTACTTTCATGCTCTCTCTTCCATACCCAACTCTCGCTTCCATACGTGAGCGTAGGTACCAGCACCGCGTTGTGTATGCCAAGCTGGGCCTTCTGGCTGAGGTTCTTAGCGCCTAGAAGTTTACCTAACGCTCCATTCACACTATTCCCCAAATTCACTCTTCTTTCTATATCAGCGGTGTACCTTCCATCCCTGCTAAAAGCACATCCAAGATATACAAACTCACTCACTTGCTCCAGCATAACATCATCGACCATTATTCTTGCATTCGTTCTGGTGGTAAATATATAATATATAATAAATGTACAATAATATAAAGACTTAACACTCACTCTGCGGAGTGACGCTCGCGGACCGCGTTCGTAATACCGAAGTAAGAAAGAGAGTTGGTCTGAAAGAGAGTGTCGCGGTGAAGGTAAGGAAAGGAATGCTCCGGTGGTTTGGGCATGTGAAAAGAATGACTAAACAGATATACAATGCAAACGTGGATGGATGCAGAAGTCGTGGAAGGCCACGACACACCTTCCATGATCAAATTGATCGTGTACTAGCAGAAGGTGATGTCAGGAGCCTTAAGAACAGACGAGCGTGCATGACAAGAGTTATGAATGTCAAAGAAGCAAGTGAGGTGTGTAAGAATAAGCCTAATTGGCGCTCTGTTGTTCGTGCCTACCCCGCAAGGGAACTGGCGTGAAGTTATGTATGTATGTATAAAATCTAGTATCAGACTGCTGTCAGTAGGAAACGTGCCCAAAAGACTGGCCACGTTACCTTGCTGAATGGCAACGCTCGGGCGTTGCCCGAGGTATAGACCTTTTTGTTAAGCAAGACATCTGCCAGACGTTTGGCTATGTCTCGATAAAGCAATTATATAGACAATAATCAAATATCTTATACTAATCTTATCTTATATTTTATACTAATATATAAAGCTGAACAGTTTGTTTGTTTGTTTGTTTAAACGCGCTAATCTCAGGAACTACTGGTCTGATTTGAAAAATTCTTTCAGTGTTGGATAGCCCATTTATCGAGGAAGGCTATAGGCTATGTCATCACGCTAAGACCAATAGGAGCGGAGCAGCAATGAAAAATGTTTTAAAAATCGCGGATGGTTTGAAAATAATTTATATAGACGTAAAAAGAGGAAAACTGGTAAGACCTTATAATTATTTTTTGTATAAGAAGATTGTAGTCTTTTTGGAGTAATTTGTCTTTGTAAAGACCAGCAGGTATCAGCTCCCATCTACCCTGACAGCTTTCGACCATGAGTTTCAGGTCCCGATGGAGGCACCTTTCCAGTTCTACACTAAAATTTTGATGATTATCAGGAAATCTAATCCAGGTAACTGTTGAAAAAGTCTAGCCTCATATTCTACAGGAAAATCTTAGCAACCCGAGCCGATTCAATGCTTACATGAGTACATTCGCAAACTGTACACTTGAAAAATGTAGAGAGAGCAAAATGTACGCGATGGAATTCTCTCTTTATATAAACTTAAAAATTAACTACAAACTATACTATAAATTACTAGCTTCGTTATTAATTAAAAGTTAAAAAAAACTCCCCGATTTTGAAACATTCGTGCTCCGCCCCTATTGGTCTTAGCGTGATGATATATAGCCTATAGCCTTCCTCGATAAATGGGCTATCTAATACTGAAATAATTTTTCAAATCAGACCAGTAGTTCCTGAGATTAGCGCGTTCAAACAAACGAACAAACTCTTCAGCTTTATATGTTAGTATAAGGTATGATATAAAAACTAAAACGAAATAAAAAAGGGAAAATACCTAAACATAAGTCCCAAACCACTGTCACTTACCGGGAACGTTCCCAAAACGCTGACGGCGTTGCCACGTTGTACGGCAACGCTTAATCTTTGAGCAAAATAGACACCAGCCTTCTCATAATTATGAAATTGTTAATTTGTTTTTTCCGATGAAAACCATCGCAGGTCTGTTCCAAAAATTGTCCTCAGTGATACCTACAATACTATCGTAATTCCCTGTAATAACTATTAAGACCGAAACGGGTTATTCCAGTCTCGGCGCATCATCGAATCTCAGTAATATTATTTATTATTGAACACCTTTATCCTCCATTGAGTCACCTGTCTGCATGTTTGCATTGGATCACCTATGTCCTTATATAAGAATAATAATTGGCAGCAGGGGGGCTTTGTGGCGAAGCGTTAGGTTACTAGCGACAAGGCCCCCGCCTCCGTGCTTGCCTTAGCCAGCCGGCACGGAGTGGACATCGCTAGAGCTAAGACTCAAGCTCCGGGGATGGAAGTGATAAATGGCATCACGTCAGAAGTAGCTTCGGTGAACCAGCAGCCCACCTCTCGACACCCCTTAGTCTTTATGGCACATTGCGACGGGCACACGCCATAGTCCCCATATTCCCAGACCCCCAGTACCCCAATAGCCCGGTATTTTTGTCCTCATTTCCCACAATAGTCCTACACTGACCGGGGCTTGTCCTTGGGTGCATTACTATATGTTGTAGACAGGGATAATCGCCGGTCAGTGTCACGCCACATTTACATTAATCTTGTCAAGGGGCCTCTACGTGTTGGCCTTCCCATGGCCCCACGCAAGCCCCCCAAAAGTCCGGGCCATTTTTATGGCCCGTGGTCTTGAAAGACATACAGTATAAGTCAATAATAATAATTGCCCGCAGGGGGGCTTTGTGGCGAAGCGTTAGGTTAGTAGCGACACCTCGTACCTGATTCCGGGGGCCAAGGCAAGGCCCCCGCCTCCGTGCTTGCCTTAGCCAGCCGGCACGGAGTAGACATCGCTAGAGCTAAGACTCAAGCTCCAGGGTTGGAAGTGATAAATGGCATCACGTCAGAAGTAGCTTCGGTGAACCAGCAGCCCACCTCTCGACACCCCTTAGTCTTTATGGCATTTTTTGGGGTCCATTGAACATTGCGACGGGCACACGCCATAGTCCCCATATTCCCAGACCCCCAGTATCCCAATAGGGTGCATTACTATATGTTGTAGACAGGGATAGTCGCCGGTCAGTGTCACGACACATTTACATTAAACTTGTCAAGGGGCCTCTACGTGTTGGCCTTCCCATGGCCCCATGCAAGCCCTCCAAATGTCCATGGCCCGTGCTCTTGAAAGACACCAAAATTGAATTTACATGTTGTCTTCAAATTAAGACCGTTTGGGTTCTAACACCTAAACTAGGCCAAGCCTGTCTCTTAGGTGTTAGTCGCTTCCAGCGGCTTAACAACTACGACGCGAGTGTGTAACAATTTTAGCAAGTTAAGTATTTGAAAACAAACCACGGGATCATGGTATCGATAGTTATAAATATTTTATGAACAGATATGAGTAGAAGGGTTATTTTGATAATATCCTGAAAAGCACCCCACGCTTTTTTTTTTTGCAATAAAATCATTTTTTAACCGACTTCAAAAAAAGGAGTAGGTTCTCAATTCGTCGGTATCTATTTTTCTTTTTAATGTATGTTCACCTATTACTCCGAGATTTATGATCCGATTTACGTGATTCTTTTTTTGTTCGACGCGGAATAGCTGCCATTTGGGCCCCTAAAAATTTGACATAGTTTGGTTTAGTAGTTTTCAATATATCAACATTTTTTATGAAAAATTTTCCATTCCGTTCCATATGTACACCGATTACGCTGAGGTTTATGATCCGATTTACGTGATTCTTGTTTAGTTTGATGCGGAATAGTTGCCATTTGGTCCCCTAAAAAATTAACATAGTTTGGCCTAGTAGTTTTCATTTTACGAACTTTTTTTTGTTGCCGTTTCTTGGGACCCATATTTTTTAAGGAGCGCGGCACCTTTCGTAGGTCTACCCACACATAGCTAGACACTAAAAAGTAACAAATAAAATAAAAAAAACTTCGTTTAAAAAAACCGACTTCAAAAACTAAAAAACTAAAAAGTATAAAATAACTTATTTCTAAACTATTATTATTAATATATATTATCTAAAACATCTTGAAGTCGGTGCAAAGTAAAACATAAAAATTACTATATTTTTTTGAAAATTACTAAGCACCGACTTTAAGATGTTTTAGATAAGTTATTTTATACTTTTTAGTTTTTGAAGTCGGTTTTTTTAAATGAAGTTTTTTTTATATTTTATTCTTACACTATTTTTATTCAAATTTATTTTCCATTTTTTTAGACGGATTTTCTATAAAAGCGTATTTTTTAAAGTTTTTTTTAAACTATTATTTATTTAGTGATTTAATTCCCTTCTCCGTGGAAACTTTGAAAAAAGAATTAAATACACTCTTATGATAAAATGGAACGTTATGTAAAAATAAGCATTTTTAAAAAGGTTTTTAAATACAAGCTTTTGAGATCCTGCATATCATGTAGCAGCAGAGTGCTAGCCAAGACAAGTGAAACGAGCCCAAACACGACGGGTCTATCTTGTTTAGTACAGGAGTTCCTATGGCCACCTTCCGACTCCGTCATCAGATCAGCTCCATGGTACCATATTATTGCATAGTCACGCGATATGCACATACGTGCAAAATTTCAGCTCAATCGGAAACCTGGAAGTCGATCAAATTTAACTTGAAAGATTCCGCTACTAACATACGTATGAAGCTAATAATAAAAGCGTATTAAAAATAAAGTGAAGCAGTTTTTCAAGTGACAACTTCTTAAGCCGCGTTGCCCACTTTTTAGTAGGGAAAATAGCAGTTATAGCAGTATACCTGTAGCTACACAGCTGACTTGATCAAATTGATCGTGTACTAGCAGAAGGTGATGTCAGGAGCCTTAAGAACAGACGAGCGTGCGTGACAATAGCTATGAATGTCAAAGAAGCGAGTGAGGTGTGTAAGAATAAGCCTGAATGGCGCTCTGTTGATCGTGCCTACCCCGCCAGGGAACTGGCGTGAAGTTATGTATGTATGTATGTATTATAAAATTTCAAATTTTAATACTGTTAACGCCGAAAAAAGTGGACGCACACCTGCCTACCATAAAACACACACTTTATTACCTTTCCGCATTTGGACTTCTTTTGTTTACTTTGTGTTTAAAATTTGTAATTAAAAAAACAGCCTATTGTGTATTGTAATCTTTTATGGCAGTCATTAGACAGGTGTGTCGAAATGATTCTAAGAAATTCGATCTACGCGGGTGACCAGCCATATTGTCTCGGTGCAGTATAAAGCAATGGCCCAATGGAGAAATCGGCAGTCAAGCGATAACCACTAGCGGGACAAGACGTGTGTACATTCGATAACCTATATAGTGACGGACTTTGCGCGTGTTATTGAATCGCCCATTACGTTCGGACTGATTGTGTTCAGTTATTTTTTCATCCGTGCAGCAACGGAGAAAGAATACAATTTCCTGCGACTTAACAACCCATAGCCAAGTGATAGGGCATTTGCCCGACTGGATGGCTACCACCCCTAGTTTAAAGTATGTCGCCATAACAACCTTGATTAGTGTTCCGGCATTAGTGACCAGGTTCCAGTTTCCCTTAAGAGAACAGCAGCGCATTTGTAACACCTTTGGTGTTGCCAACATCCATAGGCGATGGTAACCGCTTTCCATCAAGTGGGATGTCTGCCTGTCGGCTGAACTCATGCAAAAATTGATTTGATTTGATTCAATGTGCCTTGGGCTGTAGCGTGTGTCAGTAGGACGTATTCTTAAAACTACCAATTTCTTTCTTTGGCAGTAATATTTAGAGGATGACGTCGAAGATGAGGTTACGGCCGGGGGCGTTGTTGGTGCTGGTGGCTGTGGCGGTCCGGGCTGAAGCCCCCTCGCCCTCGCAGGAGGCCTTAGGGGACCGGTGTGTCAAGCCGACAGACACCTTGTTTTGGTACAGCTGCAACGGCGGCGAGTACGAGATAAAAAGCATTTACTCCGAGTCCGTGGACATCCTATGTCTGTCTCAGGTAAACATCTGTCTGCTTACCTATAGTATAGTCTTATTCATGTTTGCTTCTTTTTTATTGCAGGAATTCAGCAGACAGGCAGACGGCCCACTTGATGGAAAGCGGTTACCATCGCCTATGGACATTTGCAACACCGAACGTGCTATAAATGCGCTGCTGCTCTCTTAAGGGAGTCTGGAACCTGGTCACTAATGCCGGAACACAACTCAAGGTTGTTATGGCGGCATGCTCTAGACCAGGGGTGGTAGCCATCCAGTCGGACGAATGCCCTACCACTTGGCTGTGGGTTGTTTAGTCGCCTCTTAAGACAGGCCGCCCCAACCCAGGAAATTGTATTCTTTCTCCGTTCCTGCACGGATAAGAAGAATTTAAATAGGGGGAGATCTTAAGGCAGCTCGAAATGGCATAATTAGTTCACTAAACAATTGTGATTTTTTCCTGAAGCAGGCAAGTGAGCAGACGGCCCACCTGATGGAAAGTGAGTACCGTCGACTATGGACTACTCAAACATCATGGGGCGTTGCTAATGCGTTACCAGCCTTTAAGAAAGTTTGTAACGCCATTATTATACTATTTTCTTAAGCTTTCGCGACTGCTATCTCTATATAAATATTATAAACACGAAAGTTCGTGAGAATGGATGTATGTTTGTTACTCTTTCACGCAAAAACTACTGAATGGATTTTGACGAAACTTTACACTAATATAGCTTATACATTCACCACACGGGTGAAACCGCGGGCGCAGCTAGTACATAATAAAACTACGTTTTAACACACGCTGGATAAACCGAACCACTACATCCGATTCGATAAACCACATATCCTCGCGCAAGAGAATCGTTTCATACCTAGAATGGTGCGTGAGGCTATTGAAATCAAAAAACACCCAAATTTCAATAGAGAAGATGGTTGGCAATTACCACCTGTTTGGGATCCGATCATCAAAACTATTAAGACCCAAACCCAGCAAAAACCAACTGTCAGACCTCAAGACACTGACCTCTTTCTGCGTGCAACGAAACACAAACCAACTTGATTGATAATTTCTTTTATTTTTCTTCCACCCATTTTAATATTATATAAAATATTAGAGCTAGGCATGTTTGCTGAAGAGTTTCTTGCGCCGTTTCTTCTCTTCAAGCCATAACATGTTGCGAAGCGGTAGTAAATTAGATTAGGCTCCCATAGAGTAAATAATGACCATAAACAAAATTAAAACTAAATAATTAAAATGAACAAGTTGGCGGTAGGCTAAATAAAACTTTAACAACACTTGACATCTTTGTCTTCCGTGATCACGGCTACTGAAAAGTGGTTGAAACGTCGGAATAATAAAATTCAAATAAATTACCGCGCTTAAAACGGTTACAACGTAGGTTTATTCTTCCTCGAATACAATTAATATCTTAATTTTTTGTTAGTATGGGGCGCTGTAACTCACGGACAATGTGGTGTGGTGGCCCTTGGTAAAATAACGCTGGTTTTATAATAACGGACTGTATGGGAGATATCTGGCTTAGATCCTGGCACTAGAAAAGCAGTAGAAGCTCCACCAATCTTGAGATCCGACCTCTTCTGGCTTGGTTCAGCTTGCAGCACAGAGAAGAACCGCTCAGGACACCAAATTCACTTTGGAGTGGTTACTTCTTTACACTAGTATCACACAATAAGTTCTTCGCATACATACATACATACATACATAACTTCACGCCAGTTCCCTTGCGGGGTAGGCACGAACAACAGAGCGCCATTTAGGTCCATTCTTACACACCTCACTTGCTTCTTTGACATTCATAACTCTTGTCATGCACACTCGTCTGTTCTTAAGGCTCCTGACATCACCTTCTGCTAGTACACGATCAATTTGATCATGGAAGGTGTGTGGTGGCCTTCCATGACTTCTGCATCCATCCACTTTTGCATTGTATATCTGTTTAGTCATTCTTTCCACATGCCCGAACCACCGGAGCATTCCTTTCCTTACCTTCACCCCGACACTCTCTTTCAGACCAACTCTCTTTCTTACTTCGGTATTACGAACGCGGTCCGCGAGCGTCACTCCGCGGACTTTGCGCAGTGCTCGCATCTCGACCGCGTTTACTCTACTTACATGCTCTCTCTTCCATAACCAACTCTCGCTTCCATACGTGAGCGTAGGTACCAGCACCGCGTTGTGTATGGCGAGCTGGGCCTTCTGGCTGAGGTTAAATTTTAATTAAAAAAATTACTTGAGTACATTGTATAAATCTAAATATATTATGATTCCAGAACACGAAGCTGAACTGCTCGAGGTTCCCGAGCACAATCTTTGCGAAGAACTCGACGCTGAGCGTCTTCAGCTTGACCAACTGCGCACTGGACGAACCCATCTCCTGCTTCCTCTCCAAGATGAACATCACCAACGTCGTGCACCTCCAATTGCAGAAGCTCCTGACCCCCCTCACCGCCCGACACTTCGAGGGGCTGCACGGCGCCACCAACCTCTACATCTTCGACGAAAGTGGGTCTCCATCTTTATGCTCCAATTGACACACGTGGAAGTCACAAATAAAGGAGAAATATTAAAACGTGCAACAGATATTTCAGATAAAGTTTAACTGAAAAATATAGTAAAGACTATTGTTACGAATTTGTGGGATGTGACTTTAAAATACCGATGGTATTATCATAAGCTTTATTAGAAGAACACGCACGTAATTCACAGTTCTTACAAGTATAACCGAATACAACAAGTCTAAACCGTAGAGTAGAAAGTCATAATAACATAAATCGCGCAAAGTTCGTCGTTTTAAGATACTCGTTCCGAAAATACATTACGTAAAGCTTCGATCGCAGTGGAAACTTAATTGATTCAGTCCCGACCGCTCAACCTTATACATTTGTAAAATAGACAATGTCTCCAAGTAACATGCCCATTATTTTTTAGCAATCTGACCTGCAAGCTTAATGGCTCCTAAGTATGTGCAATGTCATTTGAACAATAGAAGAAAGGATTTATGACGTCTTACTGCGAGACAATACAAAAGTTATTAGCGCGACCAAAGGCTGAGTAATTAAGGCTACCAAGAAATGAGTTTTTTTAATTTATTGCAGGAGATCAGCAGACAGGCAGACGGCCCATTTGATGGAAAGAGGTTACCATCGCCTATGGACATTTGTAACACCAAAGGTGCTACAAATGCGTTGCTGCTCTCTTAAGGGAGACTGGTACGTGGTCACTAATGCCGGAACACAACACAAAGTGGTTATGGCGGCATACTCTAGACCAGGGGTGGTCGCCATCCAGTCGAGCAAATACCCTACCACCTAGCAAAAGAAGTTCGATTCAAATGGCTTTTGAAGCAAATACTCAATGCAGATGAGATGGGGAGTAATATCTAACGGTACATCACCTGCATGTTTAGTGCCCCGCATACTTGGCGCCCAACCGCGGCCTGTTCTAAAGGCACTTTCTCACGCCGACGCTTAAAAAATGTTCTCCAGCGGTATTTAGTTTTAATATAAGAACTTTTGTATTTTAGATTTTGCAAGTGTGCAGAAATCCAACCTGTATGAGGCGGTCGCGTCGCTGCCGCACCTCAAGGAGGTGTACATCCATGACGGCCAACTGACACTTGCACCGGGATTATTGCAGGTACACGCCGCATCCATACAGTCATAATCAGCCACAGCTATGTGTTGTGAAGTCAAAACCATTTCTTTATATTTTCATATTTAAGATGATCCAATTTTTTTAAATCAAATTATCTTGTATAGAAAAAAATGTTATAAATGACTAATATAGTTCCGTAATTAGTTTTTTTTTATTGCACTAGATCAGCAGACAGGCAGACGGCCCACTTGATGGAAAGCGGTTACCATCGCCTATGGACATCTGCAACACCAAAGGTGCTACAAATGCGCTGCTGCTCTCTTAAGGGAGACTGGAACCTGGTCACTAATGCCGGAACACAACTTAAGGTTGTTATGGCGACATGCTTTAGATCAGGGGTGGTAGCCATCCAATCGGGAAAATGCCCTACCACCTGGCTGTGGGTTGTTTTGTCGCCTCTTACGACAGGCCGTCAGGCCACAGGAAATTGTATTCTTTCTCCGTTCCTGCACGGATAAAATTGTAAGACATTCATTACCTCATAATTCAAACGTAATGCAGAAGATCGTAATTCAATAAACGCGCAAAGTCCGTCACTAGGGTTCCCGATTGCAGTACACAAGTCTCGCCTCGATCGTGGTTCTCGCTCGATTGCCCGCTCCGTCAATCGGACCATTACTTTAAACTGCACAGATGCAATATGTCCGCCCAGCCGCGTGGACCGAATTTCCTAGAATCAGCTTGTACTTTAAATCCGTGACACCTGGCTAGTGATCACAATACAACAATAGGCCGTATTCCAACAAGTAAACAAAAGAAGACGACCATAAAAGAATTAAAATGTTATTATTTCAAATGCCGACGGATAATCAGTGATTTGTTTCAGATGTGCAGGTGGATTTTGTTTTTGTCGGGACCTGAGTTGTAACAATATGTTAGACTTTGAAATGTGACGTTACGAAATTTAGGACCTCCCCCCACCCCTTAATGTGTGACGTATTTTTTTATGGCCCCTCAAGCCGAAGAAGGTCGCCGTAATCGTTTTTTTTTTATTGCAGGAGATCAGCAGACAGGCAGACGGCCCACTTGATGGAAAGCGGTTGCCATCGCCTATTAACATTTGCAACACCAAAGTTACTACAAAGGCGCTGCTGCTCTCTTAAGGGAAACTGGAACCTGGTCACTAATGCCGGAACACAACTCAAGGTTGTTATGGCGACATACCTTAGACCAGGGGTGGTAGCCATCCAGTCGTGCAAATGCCCTACCACCTGGCTGTGGGTTGTTAAGTCGCCTCTTACGACAGGCCGCCCTAACGCAGGAAATTGTATTTTTTCTCCGTTCCTGTACGGATATAAATATATAACATAACATAACATAACAGAATTCTTTATTTCCTCTTTAAGTATACAGAGAAACTTAAAACTAGTAACAACATTAACTAAGAGGCTGGTGCCTGAATTAGGTTAAGAAGAAACCTGTGGTACAGATTACCAGGATCAACCCGTTGGCTAATTAAGAGAAGGAAAAAGAAAATATACTAACTTAAAATTATTATAAATAATCGTGTTAGAGTGAGTCTTTCAAGTGCATATGTGTGATGTAGTATCTGTGTATCTGTAAATTCGCATAGGTGATGTAAGAATGTGTGATTGAGCGGGAGCAAATGAGTCAGAGAATGTTAAGATCCATATGTTGTATAAGAAGTATCAGGAAATCATGGAGGGGATTAGGAAATAACGTTGATAGTGGAAAACAGCATAGTCATTTAGTAATATACAAGAGGTCTTCAGTGGACTGATAGTCGAGAGTTTTTAAGAAGTTAGTATTTTTTGCTTTACAAGTACATTTATTAAGGGGGTATGTGTTTAATATATTATTTATTTTATTATAAAGGTAATCACCCAGAAAACAAAAGAAATTTTTTGTGCGACTAGTACGAAATAAGGGAGTTATACAAACATCTAGTTTACGTCGTTTATCTATAGCCCCATTAAAATAGATAAGAGTGTTTTTTAAGTACAATGTGCAAGATGAAGATTTGCCTGACTGTCATAACATCCCATTCTTTATACAGTTTAACGGTAGGATAGCGGAAAGGAAGACCTGCCCCAACCTTAATAATGGCGCGTTGAGCTCATTCAACTTCAAGGAGGTAACTCTTAGCACATCCTCCCCACGTTGTAATGCAGTAGCTGACAAGAGAACGGCATAAGGCAAAATAAACCATCTTAATTATTTGTCTATCTGCTACATGTCTGAGCATTCTAAAGATATATATAAGTTTACGAAGTCTGGTTACTAGGTTGTCCATATGTGTCTTGAAGCTTAATGATTGGTCCAGTATAATTCCAAGATATTTTATAGTGTCAGTTCTCTGCAATGAAGGACAAATGCAGTTACGAGTTTTTTGCAAACAGGTATGAGCCGTGATGGAGAATCTTGTTTCTGGGGCCAATTTAGCACTCAGCGAAAAGGCGATGTACTTAGTTTTAGTGACATTAAGAGTTAACATGTTACTGCGCAACCAGTCACTCACTCTATCAACTCCGAGTTGTGCACTATGATATGTTTCGTCCCAAGAGTTACCACTATTCAGGCAGTATCATCCGCAAACGTTATAATTTTGCCATTAAGAAGCCGAAGCCGGCATAAATCGTTTATATAGATTAAAAATAAAGTGGGGCCAAGGATGCTGCCCTGCGGAACACCATAATTTATAGGAAGCTCATCACTTAGCATTTCATCGATCTTGACTATTTGAGATCTATTGCTAAGGTAATCAGTAAAAAGAAGAAGTGGTAATCCTCTGACTCCAATTTTTTCTAACTTGTGTAACAAGAGTGGAACAAAAACCGTATCGAACGCTTTCGCAAGATCTAAAAATACAGCTAAAGACTTTAATTTGTCATCTAAATTCTTTATCAAAGAATTAGAGAGCTCGTGTACAGCATCATCAGTAGACTTATTCCTTCGAAAACCATATTGGGAAGGTGCGAGTAGGTGCTTCGCTTCCAAATATGTGACAAGGCGGTGATTTAAAACTCGTTCCAAAATCTTAGACAAAGCAGGTAGTATAGAGATAGGTCTATAGTTAGATACGCAGCTCTTGTCACCACTCTTATGAACAGGTTTAATCAAAGCAGATTTAAAAGCAGAAGGAAAAACACTATTGGATATTGAAACATTGCAAATGTGTACAATCGGAGAAGTAAGTAGGTGACAGTACCTTTTTAATATCTTAAAAGAAATTTGATCGGTTCCAATTGCACATTTACCTTTTAGACCATTAATAACTCTTGTAATCTCAGAACTATCAACTGGTAGAAAAACTAGAGAATTCACTGGCGAGGATAAAAGATCTATAACACCAACAGATAAAAACTGCAAGAAATGTAACGCATATATTACCACTTTATTCGCTGGAAATATACTGAAGTTGCATACGTTATATTGGCCATACACGCTAGGGTTTGCATGATGGTTTACACGCATAACCCACATTCATAACCGAGTTCCATAAAATACATAAACGTTAAGGTTTGCATGCACGTTTCCGATAAGCTCTCAGTTAAGGACAGTTTTATCCGTGCAGGAAAGGAGAAAGAATACAATTTCCTGCGTTGGGGCGGCCTGTCGTAAGAGGCGACAAAACAACCCACAGCCAGGTGGTAGGGCATTTGCCCGACTGGATGGCTACCACCTCTGGTCTAAAGTATGTCTCCATAAAAACCTTGAGTTGTGTTCCGGCATTAGTGACCAGGTTCCAGTCTCCCTTAAGAGAGCAGCAGCGCATTTGTAGCACCTTCGGTGTGGCAAATGTCCATAGGCGATGGTAACCGCTTTCAATCAAGTGGGCCGTCTGCCTGTCTGCTGAACTCCTGCAATAAAAATTAAAAAAAAGAGTTCACTGCCATCTGAAGTATCATTTGACCTCTACCTCTTGCTGCTACAACACCAGCCCATAGTGTAGCTTGTAGAGATCAATTGCTGTGAAATACTGTCAAATGTCGAATTAAACTTTCGGCTTTTGTTGTCCTTCTATACTCCATCTAAAGGTTGTTTGTAAGAAATCGCCAAGGGCGATAAGACCGCCGGTTGTACTTGTATATTAATGTTCTAGAATTTATGTTGCATTTTTGTACACTAAAGTATATTCTATTCTGTTCTATTCTAAAGTAAAAAGTACATACATACATAACTTCACGCCAGTTCCCTTGCGGGGTAGGCACGAACAACAGAGTGCCATTTAGGCTTATTCTTACACACCTCACTTGCCTCTTTGACATTCATAACTCTTATCATGCAAGCTCGTCTGTTCTTAAGGCTTCTGACATCACCTTCTGCTAGTACACGATCAATTTGATCATGGAAGGTGTGTCGTGGCCTTCCACGACTTCTGCATCCATCCACTTTTGCATTGTATATCTGTTTAGTCATTCTTTCATCATGCATTCTTTCCACATGCCCGAACCACCGGAGCATTCCTTTCCTTACCTTCACCCCGACACTCTCTTTCAGATCAACTCTCTTTCTTACTTCGGTATTACGAACGCGGTCCGCGAGCGTCACTCCGCAGATTTTGCGCAGTGCTCGCATCTCGACCGCGTTTACTCTACTTTCATGCTCTCTCTTCCATACCCAACTCTCGCTTCCATACGTGAGCGTAGGTACCAGCACCGCGTTGTGTATGGCGAGCTGGGCCTTCTGGCTGAGGTTCTTAGCGCCTAGAAGTTTACCTAACGCTCCATTCAAACTATTCCCCAAATTCACTCTTCTTTCTATATCAGCGGTGTACCTTCCATCCCTGCTAAAAGCACATCCAAGATATACAAACTCATTCACTTGCTCCAGCATAACATCATCGACCATTATCCTTACACTCGTTCTGGTTTCTTCTCTTTCAAACACCATAACCTTTGTTTGTAGAGTCTGAATAAATAAATAAATAATCGGCAGACAAACACACACATTGTATATCCCCAAATTAAGCAAGTTACGCTTGTGTTATGGGTAATATACAACGGATTGCTCTGGGGCCGATCCCAGACACCCAGACCATAGTAAATAAGGGAGAAAATACGTTTCCGAAATTTACTATACCAGGAATCGAACCCGGAACCTCTGCGTTGCAGTGAGGTACGCCGGCAAAGGCTTAGCCCGCTCAACCACAGAGGCCGTCTGAAGGGATCACAGGAAAAATCTTATTTGGCTTAGTAGTAAATCGTAATATTCGGAATTATTCTAAAGCTCTTTATGTTGTTGTTCTTGTATGTTGTTTTGCTAGGTTGTAGGGTATTTGCCCGATTGAATGGCTACCACCCTTAGTCTAGAGTATGCTGCCATCACAATCCTGAGTTGTGTTTCGGCATTAGTGGTCAAGCGAGGATTACGATAAGAGCAAGACGTACATTCGATGAGCGATATAGTGACGGACTTTGCGCGTGTTATTGAATTGTGCAGTTTGTACTGGTTGCGTCCAGTTATATTTGTACCTGTGTCATACGTGGTTCTAATAAATTCTATAGTAATTCTATAGTAACAATATAAAAACAAGGTGCCAGGTTCTAGGGTACTTGCCCGACTGGATGTCTACCACCCCTGGTCTAGAGTATGTCGCCATAACAATCCTGAGTTGTGTTTTGGCGTTAGTGGCCAGGTTCCAGTCTCCCTTAAGAGAGCAGCAGCGCATTTGTAGCACCTTTGGTGTTGCAAATATCCATAGGTGTTGGTAACTGCTTTCCATCAAATGGGCCGTCTGTCTGTCTGCTGAACTCCTGCAATAAAAAAATGTTGTTTTGGAATATATTTTGAAATGTGTAAAATATCCAATGGGCAGGCACCCTCGCTCCAGGTCCTGGAGCTGCTGTCCGACTCCATCTCCGACCTGCCCCCGGGCTCCTTCGAGGGCGTCCCCTCCTTGGAATTGCTGCGGCTGTGGGACAACCAGATCGTGGACATCAACAACGGCACCTTTGCCGGTATGTATGCTGCCCCCACTTACTGTCACATTCTTGGAAATCACCTCTCGTCCCTCGAAACTCAATTCGATATATTGTTGTACTGTTTTTTAATTATTCACTTTGTTTATCGAATAATATGTTGTGTATAATATCATTAAATTTATTCTATACATACATACATACATAACTTCACGCCAGTTCCCTTGCGGGGTAGGCACGAACAACAGAGCGCCATTTAGGCCCATTCTTACACACCTCACTTGCTTCTTTGACATTCATAACTCTTGTCATGCACGCTCGTCTGTTCTTAAGGCTCCTGACATCACCTTCTGCTAGTACACGATCAATTTGATCATGAAAGGTGTGTTGCGGCCTTCCACGACTTCTGCAGTCATCCACTTTTGCATTGTATATCAGAAAATTGCAGACTATTAAATAAACATTACAAGTATGGTCATGCAAAAAACGCGAGCCATACCGCGATGCAATTCGGCGGTGGCGCCATCTAGTCTTATAAAGATAAAACTGGCACTAAAGAGATGTAATTAGAAACTGGACGCGGAATGTTGGTCGCGGAGTGCCACAGTATATCTTGAGGAAAACATTATTTTCTTCCTTTCTTTCAAAAAAGACCTGGGTTTCTGCCATTGGGTCACCGATCCCACCGTGTCCGGAACAATTTTAACTATTGAAATATGTCAAATAAGAGAAGAATCATTCACAATAATACACTAATACAGGTAAACGGTTGTTTTACATAATAAAACTACGTTTTAACGGTTTTAAGTGCGGTAATTTTATTTGATTTTTTCCGATGTTTCGGCCACTTTTCAGTGGCCGTGATCACGGAAGACAAAGATGTCAAGTGTCAACGAGTATTGTTAAAGTTTTATTTAGCCTACCGCCAACTTGTTCATTTTAAATATTTAGTTTTAATTTTGATTATTATTTACTCTATGGGAGCCTAATCTAATTTACTACCGCATCGCAACATGTTATGGCTTGAAGAGAAGAAGCGGCGTTAGAAACTCTTCAGCAAACATGCCTAGCTGTAATAATTTTATATAATATTAAAATGGGTGGAAGGAAAAATAAAAGTAATTATCAGTCAAGTTGGTTTGTGTTCCGTTGTACGCAGAAAGAGCTCACAGTGTCTTGAGGTCTGGCAGCTGGTTTTTGCTGGGTTTGGGTCTTAATAGTTTTGATAATTGGATCCCAAACAGGTGTTTTACTTCAATAATTCATTATTTTATTCCGAGCCTGTCCAACAAACAGTATTTATTGTTGACTAGTATGATGATATCGGCGGCAGGTTTGGACCAAGTCCGTCACCTGCTGCTGGACGGGAATCGGATCTCGGAGCTGCGGGGGGGCGCGCTGTCCCCCCTCCGAAAGTTGGAGATACTCTCCCTCGAAGACAACCCTCTCAGGCGTCTCCACGGCGGATTCCTCCAGGGTTTGGATCATCTGAAGGAAGTGAGTGATGTTTTCAATATTACTCTCATAAATTAAATCGCAGTAGTTGATTTGAATGACACTATGGTTCTAATTTTGACTAAGATATTTCAGTTTACCGTAGTATTTTCTGATGTGTTGAGTTGCGATACGGGAGTGAGACCATAAATGTTGCTTTGAAACCTGAAAATATTGCAATACGCATGAGAGACAAGACGGTTGTCCAACGCCTAATGGAGGGCCAATAATCCCCCTCCTAAACCATCCATCATCATCAACACCAACTGAACATTTTTCATGTCACAACAATTAAACAATAAATCATAACACCACACAAAGTCACAAACACATAACTAACAATAAAACTTATACACATACTCAAACCTACGCGCACTACCATCGCATTGCATTACCACCACACACAAAGAGCCTAAAAATTAATATCCCAGGCACAGAAAAGAAAAAAACAACACACATGGCACTAGATACGACTATATATAAGTATAGATATAAGGCCCACACTGCACATGCACTTCCTCACAACACCAGCATGTAACAGATACACTCTACATTAGTATAAGTTTAGTATTAAAATTAGAATAAATTAATATAATAAGTTATTCTTAAGGTACACCAAAACATAAAAATTACATACATACATACATACATAACTTCACGCCAGCTCCCCCGCGGGGTAGGCAACATAAAAATTACTACATATAATGTCACATACACTAACAAAAATAAACAATTAGCGTGTATGGAGTCTCAAATTTGTCATAGAAATTAAGTAGTAAAAAAGGGTACGGAACTCGAGTCCGTAGAGATATTAATAATAATAAAAAAAAACCTGAATATATTGTAAGCTTCGTTCGCGTTGCTACAATGGCGACATGTTTGTTAGTGAAATTCAACAGCGGCACCTAAAAACGCACAGCGCCACGTTTTTGCTTATATTCGTCTATCCCACGGAAATGACGTCATTTAACGGGATGAAAAGTATCCTAGGTGTTGATATAAGTAAGCTTTGTTTGCTTTAGTAGTTCTCAAGTGATTTTCAGAATCTGCTGGTCCGATTTAGCATTCTAATTTTTAAGATCACTGTACAAACTGGACATCTCCAACATCCTTATTACAGAAAAGATAATAGAACGAGCCGTTAGATTAAACTTCCTGAGTTTCCAACTCTCCCTCGTTGTACATGCATGACGCCATACATATCTACATCGAATCCCATACGAATGGAGTTCCTAAAGCTTCCATTAATCTTTTAACAACTGCAAAAGAAAAGAGACTTTTAGCAACTGCAAAAGGTTTGGAAATTTGCTTCGTCATCCGTGTATCTAAGGTATAATCTTGACCACTTTTCGAACTTGAAACTCCAGACTTCCCAAGCAAAGTACTCAGTGGATTCAGAGCTAGACAGAAACACAATAGATTGAAACTGTTACCAAGGAAGATGTCCCGCTTAGTCCTTATTGGGTCGTGCAAAACCGAAAGATTTCCTCTACCTCCTGAATGTCTAAGTACTGTGATCTATTGCTTCACACATGAACTGAACGAGAACTGAGATTATATTATTATGCTTTTTGCTCTTCGCAAAGAAATGTAAATCCTGACCTACGGGGCCGAGACATGGCATGGACACTTACGGCAGGATTGGTCCACAAGTTCCAAGTCGCTCAACGGGCTATGGAGCGAGCTGGATAAAATTAGAAATGAGGATATCCGTAAGAGAATCAAGGTAACCGACATAGCTCGCAAAATTAGCAACTTGAAGTGGCAGTGGGCCGGTCACATCTGCCGCAGGACCGATGGCCGATGGAGCAAACGAGTCCTGGAGTGAAGACCGCGTCTCGGTAAACGTAGTGTCGGACGCCCTCCAGCCCGATGGACCGATTACCCATGCAAGGTCGCCGGTAGGCGCTGGCTGAGGAAATCGCTGGACAGGGATGAGTGGCGCCGTCTTGGGGACGCCTACGTCCAGCAGTGGACTGCAGATGGCTAATGACGAAACAAATGTAAATATTTTCTCCCTAATTCTGGATACAAATATGGGTACCTGGGCTCATGTAAGAGTGCGCCAATAATTCAGAAGAGTGCGCGCGCATTTTGTTAATATTTTAACGAGTTGGTATGTATGACACGTTCACGGTATTTGACAGGATTACCAACAACGAAAATATACATCGAGGGGTGAAAGGCTATTTGTTTTAAGCGACATTTTGTGACAGAATTGACTTGATGGTTTTCTTGCATCCTAATGTCTCAAACTTAAGGAATTATAATGAACCTGGTTTCCAACTGAAAACTACCGATTTTTTTCTTTTTTAATATAGTATGTAGTTTATTAATGAAGTCTTTTTGTGGGTCATTGAAACTTCAAACTCCTCTATAGAAACAATTTCGCAAATGTCGCTTAACACAAATAACCTTGGACCCCTCGACATATTCTCACACCTGTTCCTTGCTGCACTTGCTCTATCTCTTCATAGATGCACATATATTAAAGTACAATGAGCGGTCTTGTCGCTATAGGCGATCTCCTCTAGACTACACTATACAACTATTATCGACATGCACTACATTATTTACTGACTTCATAATTATTAAACGGAAGATTAATGTTGACGATAGAATTCGACAGTAACGGCCCGCTCGGTGTTACCCGTAGAATAAAAGAGATATTAAATTACTATGTGTATAAATAGAAAGAAAGTGTCGGGGTGAAGGTAAGGAAAGGAATGCTCCGGTGGTTCGGGCGTGTGGAAAGAATGCATGATGAAAGAATGACTAATCAGATATACAATGCAAAAGTGGATGGATGCAGAAGTCGTGGAAGGCCACGACACACCTTCCATGATCAAATTGATCGTGTACTAGCGGAGGGTGATGTCAGGAGCCTTAAGAACAGACGAGCGTGCATGACAAGAGTTATGAATGTCAAAGAAGCAAGTGAGGTGTGTAAGAATGGGCCTAAATGGCGCTCTGTTGTTCGTGCCTACCCCGCAAGGGAACTGGCGTGAAGTTATGTATGTATGTATGTATATAAATAATAATAAATATACTTACGTACATATATTAAATTAACAAAGATATAATGTAAAATGTTTGTGTATTTACCTATCTATTTTTATATTAATTAATAGCCAATTGATTGCCTAGAGAGAGTAGATATGCACGAACTTCACTCGGGAACGACCCGAGTCAGTTGCCCGCGACCACCGACCGTAACATACGTGCTCTGCATTCCATTCTCTAAAAGCAATCAACGGCTAACTTTTCAAACCCTTAAAACCTTGTTTTAATATTCTCTTTTGCACAATTGGACGTTATATCCGTTACAATTAAAGTGTTCATTTATTTGTTTTCGTCATAATTATTCTAGAGACCACAGGCCATAAAAATGGCCCGGGCTTTTGGAGGGCTTGCATCGGGCCATGGGAAGGCTAAGAAGTAGAGGTATTTTGACAAATTTAATGTAAATGTGGCGTGACACTAACCGGCGATTATCCTTGTCTACACCATATAATGCACCTAAGAGTAAGCCCCGGCCAGTGTAGGACTATTATGGGAAATGAGGACAAAAAGTACCGGGCTATTGGGGTGAACTGCTAATGGTACTAGGGGTCTGGGAATATGGGACCTGGCGTCTGCCCGCAATGTTCAAGGAAGATGGGAAAAGCTAATGTCAAAATCGAATAAAATCGCAACAATTGCTAGAAAACTCGCTCAAAAATACAAACAGAAATATGCGTTTATGTAATATTCCTTGTTTATAACCTCTTGTGTTACATGACATAAGTAATGTTAATTTGTGGGTAACCCTGCGAGGCAAGTTATCGTCAAGGGGAATAATATATATATACATATGTAACTTTACGCCAGTTCCCTTGCGGGGTAGGTACGGACAACAGAGCGCCATTCAGGCTTATTCTTACACACCTCACTTGCTTCTTTGACATTCATAACTCTAGTCATGCACGCTCGTCTGTTCTTTAGGCTCCTGACATCACCTTCTGCTAGTACACGATCAATTTGATCATGGAAGGTGTGTCGTGGCCTTTCACGATTTCTGCATCTATCCACTACAATAATAAATAATAATACAGTCTCTAAACCTTTTTTTTTTAATTAAACGCGTCCATAGGTGACGATTTCCAGCTCGGAGCCGTTGGAATTGGACCCTTGGGCCTTCACGGACCTTAGGTCCCTTCGCTACGTGGTACTGGAGAAGTGCCACCTCCAGAAGCTCTCGAATACCCTCTTTCGGGGATCCAAGAACATACAAACGTTGACGTTGAGGAATAATCGACTGGAACGTCTTCATCCCGAGGTGTTCAGAGACCAGACAGAGATGACCAAATTGGATCTCAGCAAGAACCAACTGACAAATATCACCGGTGACCTCTTCCGGACCCTGAAGAAATTGGAAGAGCTGGACCTCTCCTATAATCAGCTGGAGTACTTCCCTGAGTGAGTGGAATGAATAATTTTATGCCTCGTAAAATGCTAAGTTGAAATAATTTCGACTAAGATTCGTTTAAACCGTGGAAGAATTGTACTAAACATTGATAACACCTTGCGAAGCGGTTTACATAAAATAGGAAGTATTAAATTTTGACTTATATATAAGGTCGTAACAAAACTACGTTTTAACGGTTTTAAGAGCGGTAATTTATTTGATTTTTATTATTCACTGTGGCCGTGATCACGGCCACTTTTCAGTAGCCGTGATCACGGCAGACAAAGAAGTCAAGTGTCAATGAGTATTGTTAAAGTTTTATTTAGCCTACCGTCAACTTGTTCCTCTTAATTATTTAGTTTTAATTTTATTTAGTTTTGGTTATTATTTACTTGCTGGGAGCCTAATATAATTTACCATCGCTTCGCAACATGTTGTGGCTTGAAGAGAAGAAACGGCGCAAGAAACTCTTCAGCAAACATGCTTAGCTCTAATAATTTTATATAATATTAAAATGCAGATATGGAAAAATAAAAAAACATCAATCAAGTTGGTTTTTGTTCCGTTGCACGCAGAAAGAGCTCACAGTGTCTTGAGGTCTGGCAGTTGGATTTTGCTGGGTTTGGGTCTTAATAGTTTTGATGATCGGATCCCAAACAGGTGGTACTTGCAAACCATATTCTCTATTGAAATTTGGGTGTTTTTGATTTCAATAGCCTCACGCATCATTCTAGGTATGAAACGATTCTGTTTCGCATGGATTTGTGGATTATCAAATCTGATGTAGTGGTTGGGATTATCCAGCGTGTGTTCACTGATCGCAGACTTTGTAGACCTTGTGTGCTTCATGTCAGCAATGTGTTCTTTTGCCCGTGTTTTTATACTCCTCTTTGTTTGCCCAATGCATGATAATCCACACTCACAATCGACCTTGTAGACACCTCCATCCTGGAGTGGGATATTGCGTTTCACAGGTCTCAAAAACTGGGTAATCTTTTAATATGGCTTGAAATATGTTTTGATTGAAGCTCGCCTGAGGATGTGGCTAATTCTATCTGTGACCCCCTTGATTTAGGGTAGGGTAGCAAGGCACCTCTCAACTGAAGGTGGTTTGAGGCCTTTGTGACGTTGGTTAGGAGTCTTCAGCTGATTGCGTTGTGGGACTCGCTTGACATGCTGAAGCTCTCCAGCCAAGTGGTTCTGAAACAAAGATTTGCCCACGGTAGCTAATTGACTAGGATGGTGGTGAAACGAATCATTAAGGTATTTAAGTGTATGGGTAGGTTTCCTATACACCGTATGGCCAAGAGTATTGTTGGATTTATTGGCATCGGGGACCCAATCTGCATCTATATATACAACTAATTCTACCTTGTTCTCTGGAATACTTTAACGTTCTATGGAACTATGTCAAGCTATATGAAAGCCAACGCAAAAAGAATGATTAAAATCGGTTCGAAAACAAAAAAGTTATGGCCCAAACAATATCTCAATGACTTCAAATTTTCTATTTCATTTAAAGGAATTTTCTGCTATATCTTCGGATTCCAACATTCAATAGCAATGAAATTTATATGGGACAATTTTGAAGTTATACTGAGTCTCATACAACAAAATTATCAACATCCATTCCATTCCGTTAAATTGTGTTCCGTTATGCACAATTACGGAAAATGTTTGTCATTATTAATATTATTCTCCCCTTACAGCGAGCTATTCTTGCCCCTGGCCAATCTGCGGATTCTGTCGGCTTCCCATAACAAGCTGAGGCAGTTAAGACCGACAGCATTCCAGTGGACGCCGCAGCGCAACGAAGTGCCCAGTTTGTTCTCCAAATTAATATTGTTGTACGAGCATACGCTCGAGTTCCTGGATCTGAGTTACAACCTGATCAATGACACCTGCGAGGATAGGATAATGGTGTTTCCCCAACTGCGCTCCTTGAACCTCACGCACAACAGGATGTTGAGGCTGCCCGTAAGACCATTATTTTTTTAAAATCATGTTTGAAGGTAGACGAGCTGGTTGACCCACTTGACGAAAAACAGTAATCGTCGCCTATTCCAAATTTAAGGGTTTTCGAAAAATCCGTATCGAATACTGCTTTAAGTTGCTCATAGGGGTATGGCGCGAGCTGTTCTGGGTGCTTCTCTTAGGGATGGAATCAGAAACGAAAACAGAATCAAGATTACTGAGTTGACTTACTGATTAGAAAGCTTAAGTTACAGTGGGCTGGTTGCGATTATCGCAGGAGCACATTTTTTTTTTATATAGCCTGAAGCAGGCAAACAGGCAGACGGCCCGCCTGATGGAAAGTGGTTACCGTCGTCTACAGGGGTCGTCTCCGTAATACCAGGGGTGTCGTCAACTCGTTGCTGACCTCTAAGAAATTTTATAACGCCCTTCTTAAAGAACCCCATGTCGTAGCGCAAAGGGAAAACCGCGACGGGAAGTTCCCTCCAGATCATTGTTGTACGCGGAATAAATGTTCCAGAGAACCGTTGCGTAATTGACCGTGGGAGCTCAAGGAAATGGGGGTGAATATCCCGTCGCTGGCGAGCGGTGCGGTTGTAAAAGTGAAGCGTTGGCACCAGATCAAACCGTTCCTCGGAACACTCCTCGTTATACAGGCGGTAAAATACGCAGAGGGACGCAAAGTCTCTTCGAAGGCTAAGCGATTCTAAACCACCTGTTAGTATGGGATCGTCGACGATACGAACGGTTCGACGCTGGATGGACGCGCATCTCAGTAATTGTAGTATAGGACGCCCACCAGCCCGATGGACCGACGCTAGCAGGGGTTGGATGACGAAGGCGAGAAGGGAGGCCTGCGTCCAGTAGTGAATATCGATTGGCTGAAGAAGACATTGAATACCGTCGGCATTTTGGCTAAAGTGAAATCGTCAAGTGTCAGGTGTAACTTGAATATGGTTAATTAAAGATTAAATTATTTAAGGGTTCACCGTACATTACGACCTATTAGTGTCAGGACACTTCTGTTCCGTCCGCTATATAAGACACTTGGGTACGGTGTAGATATCTGTGACCTTAATTTTAAGTAGAGGAGGGGCGGAATGGGTTGGAGAGAAATGCTTATCCCTTCTGCAACCTGTGTGTTTACGAAATGTATGTAGTTCTTGATGTTTTTTTTTTTGTAAACATAACATCTTATATATTATATTATTCACAAATATTGCACTTATATCATCGGTCAAAGTTATGCACTCTAATTAAAGTAAAAAAAAGTGGAAACCAAAATCAGCGTGAAGCGTCGAAAAAAAAGTGACCACATTTATATAAGGATATGGACTATGGGGGTTGTTGGGGCTGCCGCGGCGGTGCAGCGTATCAGGAATGTCCGCAGAAGCGCGAATCGCTGGCTTTGAGGCCATCATTAGGAAAATGAGCGCAACCCTACTGGCCCGCGTTCGGGGCTTACCACTACTACTTAAATGGGTGCAACTCAAAACCCAGTTAAATATGTTGAGTTTGTTTGTTTCATTTCTACTTCTCAGCCAGTGTAGACAAACTAAGTACACAGTGACTCACTCTTTTCTTTCACCATATCCCAATTAATTGGGGTTGGCACAATATGTCTTTTCCTTCTACACTCCTCTATTCTGGCATACATCTTCTGTCATACCACATATCATCATATCATCCTTCACAGAATCCATCCATCTTTTTTTTGGCCTTCCTTTACATTTGTACCCATCCATCTTGTTGTTTAACATTGTTAAGCACACAGTGTATCAGCCACGAATGCCGGATGAGCTGTCATACACCACAAAAAACCCTGAAACTCCGCAAATATGCAACATATTTGCCATTGCCATGAGGAAGTTAGGCTTCTCAACTCTATCGGGACCTTTCAATCCGATTGAGAGAAATCTCGCGTGACCAAAGGGCTGGTCCGTATTTGGGGCTACGCATCAGCGTTGCCATACAAGGTGGAAACGCGGCCAACATTTTGGGAACGCTCTCCACCGACAGCAATCTGGATTAAATTTTTTCCTGTAAATATAACTATAGTTTGTAGTAGTTTTTATTTATTATATATTTATCTTTATACAGTGGAGTTATTAAACAAATTGATATGAAAACAACCGTTTCTCATTTCAGCTCGAGAACTTTTTGATCACGGATGTCGTAACCGTCGCCACGGTGGACTTAAGCTACAACAACATCAGCACCGTTTTCCTGAACCCGGTGTCCTTCATGGAGCAGAAAACTCCCGTCAAATTCATCCTGGACCACAATCCGTTGTACTGTGACTGCCACATATACTCCTTCGCCAAACTCGTGACATTGTACAACTACGCTCAATATTTCTCCCTCTGGAATGCTCGGTGCAACGCCCCCGTCCGGCTCAAAGGGACCCGTCTGACCCAAGTCCCTTTGGACGAATTCGAGTGCCAAGTCAAATGTCCATCCATCTGCAACTGCACGGACGTCCCGCACAAGGACATCGTGGAAGCCGTATGCTCCGGAGTCAGCACCGAACCAAGCCACATAACAAATAAGGTATCTCTGAAGTTCACCCGCAAACCCAAGTCATTACAAAACCTCTCATTTGGGAAGGTGCTGAAAATGGACTTGAGCGGATTGCATTTGAACAAAATCGACTTCGTAACTTTGCCAAAAACCGTTAAAGTCCTGAACCTCTCCGATAATAACCTAAACTACCTCCCGAAGGATGTTCTCAATAGGAACATAAGTTTCGCTCTAAGCAACAATCCCTTGTTTTGCGATTGTTGGAATCAGGAGCACGTCACTGAATTGCAGCAGAACAGTGCTAACATTATGGACTACCCAACACTGAGATGCAAAGATGATATGCTTTTGAGCCAGGTGGATGTCCAGCGAATATGCGATACACGGAAACTCACCGTTATGGGAATCAGCTTGACCGTTCTCGGCATCGTTTTTATATTAACCGTGGTGGTCATATATAGATACTCCTTTGAGTTGAAGGTTTACATATCGAAGTACTTTCCCTACCTGTTGCCAGAAGAGAAGTACGATGCGAGCAAAAAGTTCGACGTTTTTATATCGTATGCTCATCAGGACGAGGATTTCGTGAGGGATACGCTCCTTCCGAAGTTGGAAGGTCCTCCCATCAACGTGAAGACTTGCATACACAGCAGAGACTGGATAGCCGGGGAGATGATTCCTTACAACATCGCGAAGTCTGTTGAAGAATCTCGCAGGACCGTGATAGTCCTTTCGGAGAACTTCTTAAAGTCGATTTGGGGTCTCTTGGAGTTCAGAGCCGCTCACGTTCAGGCCACCAAGGAAGGAAAGACGAGGGTCGTGGTCATCTTACTCGAAGATGTTATGAATAAAGAGGACTTGAATAAGGAGATCAAGGCGTATCTCCGCACCAATACGTATATAAAGTGGGGGGAGCCATGGTTTTGGGAGAAGCTGGCCTATGCCTTGCCCAAACGTGGGAAAGTAGTGGACAGCAGGGAAGAGAAGAGACTGCAGTCAATCGCGAATGAACTCACTAAAACGGGGTTGGAGATGCAACAGAACAATGAAACTAGATTATAAATTATTTATTTTAAATTACTTATACGTATTAAATTGCAGACCTCACACATTGTATATTCCCAAAATAAGTTAGGTTTGTGTTATTATAATCGCCAATTCTGGGGCCGATTCCAGACACCCAGACCGGCGTTCTTAGTATCCAGAATTTCTGTTTTCTAGTGAATCAAGAGTCGTCAAATAATACTTTATGTTACTATATCTTTCTTTTGTATAACAATAGAAAAGGACAAGTCTTACTACCGACTTGTTCTTCTAAATTAACTGACAATTTGAGGTCAAAAAATAAGTAGAGATGCGAGCGCTGCGCAAAATCTGCGGAGTGACGCTCGCGGACCGCGTTCGTAATACCGAAGTAAGAAAGAGAGTGTCGGGGTGAAGGTAAGGAAAGGAATGCTTTTTTTTTTTTTTTTTTTTTAATTGCAGGAGTTCAGCAGACAGGCAGATGGCCCACTTGATGGAAAGCGGTTACCATCGCCTATAGACATTTGCAACACCAAAGGTGCTACAAATGCACTGCTGCTCTCTTAAAGGAGACTGGAACCTGGTCACTAATGCCGGAACACAACACAAAGTTGTTATGGCGGCATACTCTAGACCAGGGGTGGTCGCCATCCAGTCGAGCAAATACCCTACCACCTGGCTGTGGGTTGTTTAGTCGCCTCTTACGACAGGCCGCCAGGCCGCAGGAAATTGTATTCTTTCTCCGTTCCTGCACGGATAAAATGCTCCGGTGGTTCGGGCATGTGGAAAGAATGCATGATGAAAGAATGACTAAACAGATATACAAAGCAAAAGTGGATGGATGCAGCAGTCGTGGAAGGCCACGACACACCTTCCATGATCAAATTGATCGTGTTCTAGCAGAAAGTGATGTCAGAAGCCTTAAGAACAGCCGAGCGTGCATGACAAGGGTTATGAATGTCAAAGAAGCAAGTGAGGTGTGTAAGAATAAGCCTGAATGGCGCTCTGTTGTTCGTGCCTACCCCGCAAGGGAACTGGCGTGAAGTTATGTATGTATGTATGTAAGTAAATCTTGCGAAAGAAAACAAGCTTTTATATTAAATAAATAGTGTATACTGCATTAAATTGATGAGTTTAATTTAAATTTATTACTTTACGTTTATTTTTTAGATCTTTAAATAAAAGCCTGACTTTAAAAACTTTTTTTCTAATAATATTGCTTTTATTTTTTATTTATTCGTATTCTTCTCAGCAAACCCTTGATACCCTTATTTTGGGAGTGCACTAAATACTAGTCCGCCATCTTGGGCCGTCCGCCATGTTGGATTTAGAGTGAAGTAATTTTATTTTGTTCTCATAAGATCAAAGGTGCTACCAATGTGCTGCCGCTCTCTAAAAGCAGACTGGTACCTGGCCGCTAATGCCGGAACACCACTCAAGATTTTTATGGCGGCACACTTTAGTCTAGGGGTGGTAGCCATCCAGACGGGCAGATACCGTACCACATGGCCGTGGGTTGTATTGTCGCCTCTTACGACAAGCCGCAGGAAATTGTATGTTTTCTCCGTTCTTGCACGGATAAGCCCATATCATGAGAAAGCAAAAAAATAACTAGTCCGCCATCTTGGGCCGCCCGCCATATTGGATTTGTTATTCTAAATCCAATCACCAATCCAAATCACTTAGTTACCCATGCATTGTCATCCAAATTAAATTTGTATGGAAAATTTCATCTCAATCAGTCAAGGAGAACGGTTTAGAGTACAGGTGTAAAAACTGACCCGAAGACACATATATTGCAAGTTAAATAAAAGCTTTTAGAAGGAAACTGTTTTCCTTAAACTAAAAAGGAGAAAGAGAAATTAGAATCTTCTGACAACCTGGATAGTCAGACGCCAGAAAACAATAACATATTGTCATTTTTTTTTATTGCAGGAGTTCAGCAGACAGGCAGACGGCCCACTTAATGGAAAGCGGTTACCATCGCCTATAGCCATTTGCAACACTAAATGTGCTACAAATGCGCTGCTGCTCTCTTAAAGGAGACTGGAACCTGGTCACTAATGCCGGAACACAACACAAGGTTGCTGTGGCGGCATACTCTAGACCAGGGGTGGTCGCCATCCAGTCGAGCAAATACCCTACCACCTGATACACACAAATATTTATTTTGAGAATGCAAAAATTAACAAAAAGTATAGACAGTGATAGGTGAAGGCGTCAGCCAGACAATTTACAATGATTCACATGGAAAGTAGAAGATTAACTAAGCGAAGGCTCTTATATGGTAATCTGACGGGATAGAGATGAGATGACGAGTTGGGGGAATAATCTTGTGGGATGTCATGCGAAGCAGGCTAGTTATAAGTAAAAGAGAGTTTCGTACGTTGTATCATTGGTAGATATTACTTGAAATACTACTTTAATGAATAATTGGAGTTCTTTGACGTTAGATAAGTCGCTGAGTAAAAAAAAGAAGGCTTAGCCGTGCTCCAGTTGAAACAGGCTGGAACAACAGGATGGCAAGGGAGCAGAGGAGTCTTCACCCCTGTCGTCGAAGTGAGTTAGCTCTTCCAGAGGCTTACTCAGGCACTTATTGGGGTAAGATCGGCGTGGCGTAACTACGTTCTAAGTCTCATGCCTTTCCTGCCATAAGCGCGGGGCATCGGAGGAGGGTGGTTTTAGTGGGTATTAGCCCTTTGGGCTCGAGTCTCCACACAAGCCGGTTGATTACTGTTTGGATTGCCCCTTCTGGGAATGCCTCCATGATCGACTATGCTCTAATCCCTTGCAAAGGACCCGGTATTGTGCGTAAATAGCATTTCCCCCGCCTGAAAAAAGAAACAGGATGGCAAAGAGGTAGTCCACCAAACCAACGATGCTGTTCTGGGTAGCCTTAACATTTAGAGGTAGATAGTCAGCTCAGCGCTGTTTGGAACCCGCAAACCTGGAACGCGTCGACACAAAGGTTTGAGGCATGGAACTTAAAAACGTTTATCGGCTGAGGTGGTTAAAAAAAGAGAGCACTGAAGGCTATTAGGAGATATTGGTTGGCTTCCACTCGAATCTCATTTAAGTAAAGACATGTGGGTATATCATGTGCTTTATTTTGCATGGGTGAGATACATACATACATAACTTCACGCCAGTTCCCTGGCGGGGTAGGCACGAACAACAGAGCGCCATTTAGGCTTATTCTTACACACCTCACTTGCTTCTTTGACATTCATAACTCTTGTCATGCACGCTCGTCTGTTCTTAAGGCTCCTGACATCACCTTCTGCTAGTACACGATCAATTTGATGGGTGAAAAGCATCATGATTATTAAGATTACATGGTGTGCACGACGGCGTTTATATAAAAGGAAAGAGTATTATAGAACGTGGCAGTCCATGTCGGGTCTGATGCTTTGAAGGTTAGAAGACATAAATGTTTTAAAAAAGAACAAATACGGGGCTATTAAAAAACGAAGGCAGAGGCAGCTAGAAGACCGAGGGGCGACGGATTACACGCCCTCTGGAGATCGAACGGCGTGGCCGAAACTACGGACTATTGCCTGGAACATGACTGTAAGTATAAGGAGCCTTCAGTCTTGGTAGGTGGACGATTAGAAAGAAAGAAAGAATTATTTTATTTAGGACAAATAAACATGTTAACAATACTGAGTAAAATAAAAGATAACTGCATCAATATAAGTCCTAAAATTGGACCCAGACTCAGCGTAATGCTAGCTGCTAAGGCCAGCGCTGTTCTTCCGCCTGCGACCAGCAGGCATTACACACACTTACATCGAAATGATAATAATAAACATATATACATAGATATATAAACATAGTGAGATACGTGAACAAAAAACAAGTATGTAAATAAAACAAACAGATTATTATATTGGTAAAAATGGTCATAAAGCACTTGTATCATGCCTTAAGCTACTTTGTGCCTTTTGATGTTCGCAAAGGAATTTCTTTAGTGTGACCCTAAAGAGTGACACTGATGAGGCGTTTCTTATAGGTGGAGGAATG
This sequence comes from Dendrolimus kikuchii, assembly GCA_019925095.2. Lineage (NCBI taxonomy): Eukaryota > Metazoa > Arthropoda > Insecta > Lepidoptera > Lasiocampidae > Dendrolimus > Dendrolimus kikuchii. The sequence goes on from CM034387.1 coordinate 39,518,495, forward strand.
TTATTCCAGCACTTTGTTGCTGCATGACGGAAACTACCTCTGAATACAGCTGTTCTGTGACGTTCCATTGTAATCTGTATTGCACACTGACGACTTTCAATTCTCCTTCTATTAAACGCCTATGAGAGCTTCTCGTATAAGTAAGCCGGAGATTTGTGCTTTATAACTCCAAAGAGGAGGCAGGCCAAGTGGAGCTTGCGGCGATGCTTCATCTTTAACATTCAATATTTATTCAAATAGGATGTCACATGAGTCATTGATGGAATATTGAAACAGAAAAGTTCGCAAAAGAGGAGTGAATTTTAGGTGTACTCACGTAAAATAAATATGAGGGTCGGCTTCCGATGAAATACCGGTTTACTACGTTTTTTCTGGACAGGGATCTTCAGCGGAAAAGTCCATAAAATGGCTGCCGCCGCGTCACGAGCTACTTCGTGATCGTAGGAAGCACCAATCACCTTTTTGAGTTTAACTGCACGGTATACGCGATGTTTAAAAATCTATTGTCCGGTCAAGAAATTGACGGGACAGGTATGGCATATAAGAGGGCTAGGAAACAAGTTCATACAGTCGTGTTTTGACAGAATTGAAATTGACGTAAGGATGTATCCGTGCAGGAACGGAGAAAGAATACAATTTCCTGCGTTGGGGCGGCCTGTCGTAAGAGGCGACTTAACAACCCACAGCCAGGTGGTAGGGCATTTGCCCTACTGGATGGCTACCACCTCTGGTCTAAAGTATGTCGCCATAACAACCTTGAGTTGTGTTCCAGTCTCCCTTAAGAGAGCAGCAGCGCATTTGTAGCAACTTTGGTGTTGCAAATGTCCATAGGCGATGGTAACCGCTTTCCATCAAGTGGGCCGTCTGTTGATCTCCTGTAATAAAAAAAAGTCGTTATAAAATAAAATAAAATGCTACGCTAAAAACTGTGAGAACGTAGTTTTAATTTAGAATTATAATTTTTTAATTTATAATTGTGTTTATTAATAGTATTGCGACCGAAAAAGACAAATTCACACCTGCATACCTGTACAAACACACTTTATTACCTTTCGGCATTTGGACTTCTTTTGTTTACTTTGTGTTTAAAAATTGTGATTAGAAAACAGCCCTATTCTCCATCGTTTATATTGTTACGAGTTACAAGACTCGAATTAAAATGCCGTTGGAATTATTTTAGAATTTATTAGAACTATACAAACACGTATAACACAGGTACAAATATAACTGGACGCAACCAGTACAAACTGCACAATTCAATAACACGCGCAAAGTCCGTCACTATATAGCTTATCAAATGTACGTCTTGCTCGTATCGTAATCCTCGCTTGACTGCCGATCTCCATTGGGCCATTGCTGCACCTACACAACATCGCTGCTAGCCTGCATAGATCGGATTTCTTAGAATCAGTTCAAAACACGTGCCTAATGACTGCCATAAAACAAGTACAATAAGAATATAATGTTGTTCTTAATTACAAATTTTAAACACAAAGAAAACAAAAGAAGTCCAAATGCGGAAAAGGTAATAAACTGCGCTTTATGACAAGCAGGTATGCATTCATCTTTGTCGCCATGTAACAGTATTTTAAGTAAGGTTAGTGGGATTAAAAATTTTCCCCAATTTTCTCAGCGTTCCCGCTGACGCTCCCAAAAAGTTCCCGAAATGGGGACAATATCCACAATCTGGACACCCCGAGGGATTGAGTAGTGAGTGACGACACTAGGTAGGCAGTATGAGAGCGGCCACGGTCGGAGCTGCACGCGCTTGCCGCGCTCTAATAATTGCGTAAATCGACAGATCGCGTACGCAGGTGTTCATACAGCAATTCGCTTGGCTCAGGCGGGTTACGAGTGGTGCTCCAGTGTCTTCATCGAGACGTGAGTCAAATCCAGTTTTGTGCCAGTGTAACTTGCTCTGAACAACTGCAAAGAACCGAGATCAAGGGACTACCAGACCTATATTTTACCACACAGTCCACAGCTGGGCTTATCGCCCAAACAATTACATTGAAAGTTGCTTTCATAGCACTGCTCAATTATGGTTCTATTGCCCTCGATATGAAAATTGCTTGCAATAATTTTATGGCAACATTATTGAAACTTTGAATCAGGGTTGACTTTGTAATTTCGCACCCTGAATCGGGGGGTGAGGGGTGTTGAGGGTGAAGAGGCACCATTTCTGGCTGCCAGAGGAACATGGGTTTTTAAATTTAAGAAAATAAAAGGGGTCTTGGCTACTTATGTGGTAGACTTAGGTTGGAGCTCCACTTTTAATGCAGATCCGAATTCTGCCCTTATGATTAGGACATTCCTTCATGGTTATTCTTTTGACCACCCAGAAATCAGTGCTGTTACCTCCAATTTTTTGAAATAAGATGCGCATCTCCGGCAGCCGAAAATGGCGGCGGATACTTCCCAACACCTTAGTTCTGCCCTATTTTACTTGTATGGTCAATCTAAATCACACCAAGTATTTTTAATAGAAGTATACAACCAGTTATATCCTTTGCAAATGAGAAATACAACTATCTTAATGAATGAATTTTTCAAATGATTTTTCTATAATGTAATATCACGTATGGAAGCGAGAGTTGGGTATGGAAGAGAGAGCATGAAAGTAGAGTAAACGCGGTCGAGATGCGAGCACTGCGCGAAATCTGCGGAGTGACGCTCGCGGACCGCGTTCCTAATACCGAAGTAAGAAAGAGAGTTGGTCTGAAAGAGAGTGTCGGGGTGAAGGTAAGGAAAGGAATGCTCCGGTGGTTCGGGCATGTGGAAAGAATGCATGATGAAAGAATGACTAAGCAAATATACAATGCAAAAGTGGATGGATGCAGAAGTTGTGGAAGGCCACGACACACCTTTCATGATCAAATTGATCGTGTACTAGCAGAAGGTGATGTCAGGAGCCTTAAGAACAGACGAGCGTGCATGACAAGAGTTATGAATGTCAAAGAAGCAAGTGAGGTGTGTAAGAATGGGCCTAAATGGCGCTCTGTTGTTCGTGCCTACCCCGCAAGGGAACCGGCGTGAAGTTATGTATGTATGTATGTAATATCTACGAAAATGCTACTCAGTTTTTCGGAGAAAAACCATCGTGGGTTTCTTGCAACGAGGGAAGGTCAAGTGCTCGTCGGTGACGTCTGCAACATAATTCACTATAATAATTAGACCTAATGAAACACAGGTTATTCTACTTGCGGTGCATCGAATTACACTAAAATGCTTTGTTATTATGCAAATTTATCCTCCTCTGAGTCAGTGATGTCTGCATGTTCTATTTTATTCGTAAACAAGAAATCGATAGGCATATTACATACATACATAACTTCACGCCAGTTTCTTTGCGGGGTAGGCGCGAACAACAGAGCGCCGTTCAGGCTTATTCTTACACATGTCACTTGCTTCTTTGACATTCATAGCTCTTGTCATGCACGCTCGTCTGTTCTTAAGACTCCTGACAACACCTTCTGCTAGTACACTATCAATTTGATCATGGAAGGTGTGTCGTGGCCTTCCACGACTTCTGCATTGTATATCTGTTTAGTCATTCTTTCATCATGCATTCTTTCCTTACCTTCACTCCGACACTCTCTTTCAGACCAACTCTCTCTCTTACTTGGGTATTACGAACGCGGTCCGCGAGCGTCACTCCGCAGATTTTGCGCAGTGCTCGCATCTCGACCGCGTTTACTCTACATATTATTATGTTTTATTATACTTAATTATTTTCTGAACATCCTATCTCCTGTAGTCAATATCGAGTCTCCTATAACTGCTTTGTCGACCACTCTGTAAAGCTTGAAGGCGAAAGTCCGAGCAGTGCGTCCTATCCATTATGATATATGGGGCCGAGACATGAACACTGACGGCGAGACTTGTCCACAAATTCAAAGTCGCTCAACGGGCTACGAAGCGAGCTATGCAAGGTTCTCTTATTGATCTCTTATCTCTTATAGAATCAGAAATGAGGATGTCAATAAGAGAACCAAAGTAAGCGATATAGTTTGTAAAATGAGCAAGTTGATGTCGCAGCGGGCTGATCACATGTGTCGCAGGACCGGCAGGAGTACAGCAGACAGGCAGACGGCCCACTTGATGGAAAGCGGTTACCATCGCCTACAAACATTTGCAACACCAAAGGTGCTACAAATGCGCTGCTGCTCTCTTAAGGGAAACTGGAACCTGGTCATTAATTCCGGAACACAACTCAAGGTTGCTATGGCGACATACTTTAGATCAGGGCTAGTAGCCATCCAGTCGGGTAAATGCCCTACCACCTAGCTGTGGGTTGTTAAGTCGCCTCTTACGACAGGCCTCCCGGCCGCAGGAAATTGTATTCTTTCTAAGCTCCTACATCGATAAATACAGCATACGGAGCAAACGAGTCCTGGAGTGGAGACCGTGTTTCGGCAAAGGTAGTGGAAGACGCTTTCCAGCCTGATGGCCCGACGACCTGCTCAAGGTCGCCGGAAGGGACTGGATGAGCAAGACGTGAGACCGCGATACGTGGCACCAACTTGAGGAAGCCTACGTTCAGCTGTGGACAGAGACTGGCTAAAGAAGATTACTACTTATCGCGGCCTTATTGTGTGAAAGAAAGAAGAAAGAGAAACGTTTATTTAATAAGCAAAACAATTTTATAGTTGCATGCTGCGATTGGACAAATGAGATTGGCACTCGGCATATTGCTGTGCCGAACGTTAATCCGACACAACACTGATTTTCAGTGCCTATCTCTTTCTTACTCTATACATATTTTATTGAGACCTATAGAAGAAGAATGAATAGTATGTTATTTATTGAATTATAATTATATATATTTATTATATAGTAGAGTAAACGCGGTCGAGATGCGAGCACTGCGCAAAATCTGCGGAGTGACGCTCGCGGACCGCGTTCGTAATACCGAAGTAAGAAAGAGAGTTGGTCGGAAAGAGAGTGTCTGGGTGAAGGTAAGGAAAGGAATGCTCCAATGGTTCGGGCATGTGGAAAGAATGCATGATGAAAGAATGACTAAACAGCTAAAGTGGATGGATGCAGAAGTGTACTAGCAGAAGGTGATCTCAGGAGCCTTAAGAACAGACGAGCGTGCATGACAACGTCAAAGAAGCAAGTGAGGTGTGTAAGAATAAGCCTGAATAGCGCTCTGTTGTTCGTGCCTACCCCGCAAGGGAACTGGCGTGAAGTTATGTATGTATGTATGTATAGCAAACAGTGCATACTCAATAAAACCAAGATAATTAAAGGAAATAAAATAATTATTATAGTTATAATAATGACATGACGTACTAAAATATTACGCTGTATTTAATGTATATTATATTCAAATTAATTAGTTAGCCAGAAAGTTTATGATTCACGTAAAGATATACTAGCAAAAAAATATTCTTATCCGTGCAGGAACGGAGAAAGAATACGATTTCCTGCGGCCGGGCGGCCTGTCGTAAGAGGCGACTAAACAACCCACAGCCAGGTGGTAGGGCATTTGCCCGACTGGATAGCTACCACCCCTGGTCTAGAGCATGCCGCCATAACAACTTTGAGTTGTGTTCCGGCATTAGTGACCAGGTTCCAGACTCACTTACGAGAGCAGCAGCGCATTTGTAGCAACTTTGATGTTGCAAATGTCCATAGGCGATGGTAACCGCTTTCCATCCAGTGGGCCGTCTGCCTGTCTGCTGAACTCCTGCAATAAAAAAAAAATTCTGACGACGAATGATTTCTAAAAGCTCATCCTGGAACCAGGGACTCAAAAGGGTAGCGGGAATCGGGCTGCAGGGATGCAGAACGCAACCTGATGCCCGAGATCCGTGAGCTAATGCTTGCACCCCTGCCTACGCCATTAGCGAGTAGGCTGGGTTTTAAGTCCAGGCAAAGGTCCGCCCGGACGGCGCGGCGCTAGGGCTTACAATAAGCTAAACGACTTTTTTTTTGGACTTGTCTTTATGTTCTTGGTCCGAAGACTTCACAACTTAACCGGGGTTTTCGGGTTAAGCGGTAAACGGCTAGCGGACGACGATATATATTTATAGTAGTAAAGTGCCCGTCGCCACGTCTCACATGCTTAAACCACGGGTCATTGCAATGTAATGACCCTTAGGATACGCCAGAATCTATGGTCTACTGAAATTAGTTATAAGGATAAGATAGAACAGGCTTGGTTTTGTGTAAATATGAAAAATAAAGTAAAGGGGGTGTTACAACGAAGCGGGGGCCGGGTGGAGGAAGCTTCTATAAATATAGGGCGCCCTGTGAGGCGATTTGTAGTCCGTGACAAGCAGTAGTTCGCGCTAAGCAGCCAACAATACCAGAAACTTCCTTCCGCTGACGCCCCAACAGTAAGTTTTTTTTTAATTTTATTTTTTATTGCTGGAGTTCAGCCGACAGGCAGACGGCCCACTTGATGAAAAAGCGGTTACCATCGCCTATGGACATTTACAACACCAAAGGTGCTACAAATGCGCTGCTGCTCTCTTAAGGGAGACTGGAGCCTGGTCACTAATGTCGGAACACAACTCAAGGTTGTTATGGCGACATACTTTAGACCAGGGGTGGTAGCCATCCAGTCGGGCAAATGCCCTACCACCTGGCTGTGGGTTATTTTGTCGCCTCTTACGACAGGCCGCCCGGCCGCAGGAAATTGTATTCTTTCTCCGTTCCTGCACGGATCCCGCAAGTTACAAGCCTCCCACGATATCAATTATGGTGGTTTTATTTCGGGGCTTCAGTTTCAGAAAAGCGAAAATCTACAGTCCACTCGCATCTCCAACAGAGCCTGAGCATCACAACGACAAGTCTGTAGCCAGTCATAATTCCGAAAATAGATGGTTTATTTCTGTCTGTCAGTTGTGGGCATTGTAAAATTCGTGACGTGAGGGTTAAATGTGAGTTTGTTGTTGATACGTTCGAGAGTCGGATGAGTGCGAAGTAAAAGCCAGTTATTAGCACACTCGAGTGAGATGTTTATTACACAACAGTTATTAATAGTCAGTCCGAGGATCTTGATCTCCGCAGCCGTGGCTTTGTCCATTCCGCCCATGGCTGACCATGGGTTTGAGAGCCCAAGGCTGACCTTGTTTTAAATCTTATAAAATCTTATTTGGTAAATAGAAAACAGTACACAGAAATACACAAAATAAACATTGAGACAAGAAAAGAGGAAACTTACAAATCCCTCAAACGTACTCCCATGTACGGTGTGCCACAAGGAAGTGTGCTGGGACCACTTCTTTTCATTATATATATAAATGACTTGCCTAAATCTATTAGTCATCCAGTGACATTATTTGCCGACGACAGTACAGTCTCAATTAAATGTGAGAATATAAATACGTATGAATTTGATATAAATAAATGTTTGACATCTTTAATTACATGGCTACAAAATAATCATTCAAAAATAAATCTAAATAAAACAAATATAATTCATTTTACACAAAGAGTAAACAGTAATGACAAAATAGTAGTTAAATATAAGAACAACGAGATTGAAGAAATTCCAGACACTAAATTTCTAGGTATTACTATTGATGGACAATTAAATTGGAAAACGCATATTGAACAACTATGTAAAAAAATAAGTAGTTTGGCATATGCTTTGTATAGGCTAGCACGAGAAGTAAACACGGAAGTTATACTTACAGCTTACCATGGGTTAGTGTCTTCAGTGCTCCGCTACGGCATAATCTTCTGGGGTAACTCCACAAATAAAGATATTGCTTTTAAGGCGCCAAAGAGATGTATCAGGGCCATGTTTAATTTAAAAACTACAGATAGCTGTTTGCCATATTTTAAAAAAACATAAAATATTGACTTTACCCTGTCTGTATATTCTTGAAGTAGCACTGTTTGTAAAAGCGAATCCGCATTTGTTCAGTAACTTTTCCGACATGGCAAGTCGCAATAGACGCGACAATAACAAACTTTGTATGCCTGCCCGTAGAACGGCTTTAACAGGGAAAAGTATATTCTGCATGGCGCCAGTAATATATAATAAAGTACCCAAATCTATTAGGGATAATAACATAGATATGTTTAAAAAGAGATCACAAAATACATTATCCGAAAAATGCTATTATGACGTGAAATGTTTTCTTGATGACCAATTATAAACTAAATTTGACATTACGTAATATATACCGTGACAATTTTTATTATTCTAATATTTCATTTTTACATTGTATTTTATATGTATTTTACTTGCACTTGACATATTATCTACAATTAGGTACCTACTGTATAATTCTAGAAAAAAAGAGGAATTAATGTCTGGATTGAATGGGTTATAGTCTGTTATTACTAACTAGTTGATTTTCAACTTTTAATGAATATTTGCACGCCTGAAAGGGCAAAAACATGTGAAACAAAATAACATATCTTCATCTAATGTTTTTACTAATTTGATTTGATTTGATTTGGGTTCTCAAATTTAAGCTTCCCCATTTACTGCGAACCGAGGCTTATTTTTGACACCCCATTGCTGGATATAAGCGAGCGTATCATTATCCCGCATTTCAATCTCATGTCCAGTTGCACCATCAAACACGAGCACTACGTCGTCGGCAAAAGCCTGACAGCAGTCACCGCGATCTACTAGCACATTTAAAAGTGGATCGAGAAGCAGGTTCTAAGGAATTAGGCCCCCAGTTTCCCCCTCCCCGGCATTTTCCATCCCATCCCATTCCGCCGTTATCGCATATTAATATTGTTTAAGAATACAATAAGAAGAATTAAAGGGTTCGGATTGCAATTCGCGAGTATTGAGTACCCAAGTTTCATAAACACCCAAATAAGTAGGTGGCGATAAAAGATCAATTAGCCGAATGAGGCACCTACATCCAACACGAGCAAGTTTGTTATTCCATTACGCAAACGAGTTTTGATGAAATTGTTAGGCTTACGCGTCGCAAATGTTACGTAGGACGCCCTCCATATAGTTCGGAAGATCAAAGACCTGCGCGAGGTCCCCACCAGGGGCTGGATGAGAACAGCGGAGGACAAAGTCCAACTTGCCGTGGTGTGTGAAGTGTTTCAATAGGATGTGTTCTTAAAACTGCTTATTTCTTTATTTGGCAGTAATACTAGAGGATGACGTGGAGGCTGAAGATACAGCCGGGGGCGTTGTTGGTGCTGGTGGCTGTGGCGGTCGGGGCTGAAGCCCTACCCTCGCAGGAGGCCTCTGTAGACCGGTGCGTCAAGTCCTCGGACGGCGACATAAAGTACATCTGCAACGACGACGAGTACGATATAGAATTATGGGAAATAACCGAGTCTGTGCACATCACATGCCGGGTAAGCAACTGTCTACTGGAAACTATCTTTTTGTTTAACATTTTTATTGCAGGAGTTCAGCATTCGAGTTCTTTATTGCGAAGCTGGCAGCTGATGGAAAGTGGCTACCGTTGCTTATAGGCGTTTGCAACACCAATGGCGCAGCTACCTGGCAGCCTTTAGGATGAGGTAGGGGATCAGAGATGAGTACTGGGAGAATTGGAAAGAGGGGGGGGGGGGGGGGGGCGGAAGCCAATGGGTCCCCAGAACTCTCACTCATCGCACGAACCACATTTTTTTATTGCAGGAGTTCAGCAGACAGGCAGATGGCCCACTTGATGGAAAGCGGTTACCATCGCCTATGGACATTTGTAACACCAAAGGTGCTACAAATGCGCTGCTGCTCTCTGAAGGGAGACTGGAACCTGGTCACTAATGCCGGAACACAACACAAGGTTGTTATAGCGGCATACTCTAGACCAGGGGTGGTCGCCATCCAGTCGAGCAAATACCCTACCACCTGGCTGTGGGTTGTTTTGTCGCCTCCTACGACAGGCCGCCAGGCCGCAGGAAATTGTATTCTTTCTCCGTTCCTGCACGGATAAATAATATTGTATTCTACCTATAATTCCTTAACACTATAAGTAGAATAAATACTAAGCCTAGGTCATCGAAGTCAATGGGTAAGGTTTCTAGAAGGCTGTCTGGATCGCCATACCGATCCCTTGTCCGAGGCAGGAACCAACCTTCTGATCTCCCGGAAAGTCAATAAGTCGTTTCTAAATATCTTTGTAGAGGCTCATGGCGTCTTATAAATAATAATCTTTATAATTATTGGAGAGGGATAAATTATTGAAATAAAATAAACGTTTTACGTGTAGGTGTTGATACGGAGATATTTCAAAACAGCTACTGCCATCTGTTGAGGAAAGTTTGGAAACGGAGTCGATTGATTTTTGTGACTTGATAGTCGATATTCTATAAACAATTATTTGGTTTTATCTATTTCACTTAAAATTTAGAAAACTATTTAACTAAACTTCTTGGGTCAATAAGACAATTTTAAAATATATCTAAAAGACAAAAGTGCAATTGCAGTTAGGAAACTTGCAGCGCCATCGCTTAGTTAATAGAGAGAAAGAATTATTTATTTATTTCGGTTTATGGCTTGGCAGCTACTAGGCCTTTAAGCCAGATCTTAGTTTACAATATAGTTTCTTCATTTTCTTAAGCCCATGTGTAGCACAGCTGAACTGTAGGTAATCAGCTAGTGCCATTCAACGGAGTTCTTGTGAAAACTCAAAAAGCCACATTTAACTATACAGTTCGTATTTCTCATAATTATTACTACTACATAATTACTACTCAAAAACTATCAATATCCTACAGCTATTGTTCATTTTACAGTAATTTTACACATTTTTAGAAAATAAAACTGCACAGCACAACATCTCCTATCAGTTCCCGCCAAAAACTCCTAGAGAGAAAGAACCTTCTAGAACATTGTTAAGGATGTCTAATATGTTGATCCGTGAAAACATAGTTGTTCGGGTCGTGAAAACTTCACGGCTGGCAAATAACGAGTAGATGGCTAATCTGAAATAGTCTCCAAAACCAGGCTACGACGGCAAGCAAGCCGACGGATACTAAATGAGTAACCACCCATTTGTTTTTGTTGTGCTCATTAGTCCTTAAGACTGTCGTTAGCTAGTTGGCGAGGCGTTTTCGATTTAGCTGTTGGTGAAATAACAGCCGTTGTTATTCATGGATACCATTAAAGCAGTCTCACTTCCTTAATATCGTATGACATTGATACGCTGTTCTAATCGGGGGTTAGCAATATTTAATTGACGACCCAACGACGTCATTCTCAAATATTAACTCTCGCTTCAACTCTGATCTCCATTACCTTAACTGGTGGCTTCAAGATCATGACTTATAACTTTCTTCAAAGAGTAATGCAGTTATCTTTACCCGAAAAAGAACTCTTCCTACCCTTGATATAAATGTGAATAATACATACACATTCTTACACACCTCACTTGCTTCTTTGACATTCATAGCTCTTGTCATGCAGGCTCGTCTGTTCTTAATGCTCCTGACATCACCTTCTGCTAGTACACGATCAATTTGATCATGGAAGTTGTGTCGTGGCCTTCTACGACTTCTGCATCCATCTAATTTTGCATTGTATATCTGTTTAGTCATTCTTTCATCATGCATTCTTTCCACATGCCCGAAGCACCGGAGCATTCCTTTCCTTACCTTCACCCCGACATTCTAAAATTTTTATTTAATTTTGATATTCGTGGCTACTATAATTTTAATAAGTAATTATTGCATTCGTCATATTTCTTTCTTTCAAGAGCATTGTACATTATTATAATGTGGGTATTGAAGTAATATTGCCAGAGTATATTATATAAATATATTATAATTCCAGGATACGAAGCTGAACTGCTCGAGGTTTCCGAACATAAACTTCGGGGGCAACTCGACGCTAAGTTACTTAGACATGAGAAGTTGTGCACTTGACGAGCCCATCTCCTGCTTCCTCGCCAAGCTGCATTTCGCGGACGTCGTACAGCTCTTACTGTGGGACCTGCTGACGCCCCTCACCGCCCGCCACTTCGAGGGGCTGCGAGTCACCTTCAACCTCCAAATCTACGACAGAGGTCGGTCTCCAATTTTCACCCGTGGAAATCACAATTAATCGAGAAATGCTCGTCCACTGGGTATTTCGAATAAGGTTTTACTGAAAAAAGTGGGCGACGGTAACCACCTACGAGTACCACCAAGTGGACCGATTGGCAATCGGTCCACTTGGTGGTACGAGGGCTTTTTACAGGGTCTTTTTAAATAAACAAGTTATTTTTTCTTAAATACTTAATTTCTAAAAAAATCTTGTTTGTATTTGTTTTAAAATATTAAATGACATATAATCGAATAAAATGCAAGAAAACTTAACTTATTTGTATTGTATTCTACTCATAGTCCCTCAAGACTATAAGTAGAATACTAAGCCCCGATCATCGTCTTCTATGGGTAAGGTGCCCAGAAGGCCGGCTACGTTTCCTCGCTGGATCGCCGTACTGATCCGTTGGCCGAGGTAAGCACCAGCCCTCTGATCATCCGAAGAGTCAATGAGTCGTGTCGGTAAATGTTGGTAGAGGCTCATGGCCTCAGGAGCCCACGGTCCAAGCGTCTCGACAGCAAACGGCACAAACATATAACTCTCACTGCGGGTTGCATACTTGCGCCGCTTGAGTGAATCGGCTGATCTAGACGTGTTTGGTAAATGGGATGCGGCCAACGGGTCTACGCAAGTCGCATCCCACACCAAAGGCTTGCCACGCTGCCAGGGAGTTAGTCATTCCGTCGGGACGCCTACCATCGGCACGTGCAACACCGTTCGGCTCCATAAATCCCGCACGTTATTGATGGCAAACGCCCTCCGTAAAACATCAGATAAATAAAATAAAAAAAGAAATCGCATGGCTTTACTAAAGGCTATGGATGATCTTGTAATCCCACATAATGATATGTATGACCTCAAAAAAATGTCTCCAGCGGAACTTAATTTAAATAAAAGAACTTTTATCTCTCAGATTCTACAAGCGTGCAAAAATCCATCCCTTACGAGACCATCGCGTCGCTGCAGCACCTTACGAACATAGGCATCGAAGGGGCTCAACTGACACTCGCATCGGGACCGTTGCAGGTACACGCCCCACCATACACAAACACATACCAAGGGGAGAAGGGGGGTTTAAGCTTATTTTTTTGTGACGTGACATTTACTGAAGGGATACCATCTTAAATCCAGCGTGAGACACTTTAGCCAGGTGGTAGGGCATTGCCCGACTGGATGGCTACCACCCCTGCTCTAAAGTATATCGCCATAACAACCTTGAGTTGTGTTCCGGCATTAGTGACCAGGTTCCAGACTCACTTAAGAGAGCAGCAGCGCATGTAGCACCTTTGGTGTTGCAACTGTCCATAGGCGATGGTTACCGCTTTCCATCCAGTGGGCCGTCTGCCTGTCCGCTGAACTCCTGCAATAAAAAATATAAAAAAAACTTTATGGCCGCCCAATAGCTGTAACAGAGGCTTCAATCTCTACATATATATCCGTATCTTCCGAACCTTGCAATATAATTAACATAATAAGTTATTCGTAAGATACATACACCTCAACACAAAAATCAATAAATTCATGTCACACACAAGAACCAAAATAACTAATAAGCGTGTTAAGGGCCAAGACAAGGCCCCCGCCTCCGTGCTTGCCTTAGCCAGCCGGCACGGAGTGGAGATCGCTAGAGCTAAGACTCAAGCTGCAGGGGTGGAAGTGATAAATGGCATCACGTCAGAAGTAGCTACGGTGAACCTGCAGCTCACCTCTCTACACCGTTAGCCACTCACACCCATGTTGCCCCTGCCTTCTATGGCATTTTTTGGGGCCCATGCAGGGAGTGCGACGGGCAGACCCCATAGTCCCCATATTCCCAGACCTCTAGTACCATTAGCAGTTCACCCCAATAGCCCGGTACTTATCGTCCTCACTTCCCACAATAGTCCTACACTGGCCGGGGCTTGTCCTTGGGTGCATTGCTATATGGTGTAGACAGGGATAATCGCCGGTCAGTGTCACGCCACATTTACATTAAATTTGTCAAAAGCCTCTACGTGTTGGCCTTTCCACGGCCCCACGCAATCTCTCCAAATGTATGGGCCATTTTTATGGCCCGTGGTCTTGAAAGACATAATAATAAAAAAAAGAACCTTGCCATATACCAGAAACTGTGAAATATCCCCGAGGCACCAGTAGTTATAAAGATCCAATTCTGTTCGAATAAATTACAATACTATAATAATATTGCTACGACAGATGAAGAAGAAGAGAAGAAGAAGAGAATCTATAATCATTAGAAGAAGGTAGCTTGGTGGTATTGTTTAAGTGTGTGTGAGTAGTTTGCCAGGTGATAGGGCTTTGCCAGACTGGATGGCTACCACCCCTGGTCTAGAGCATGCCGCCGTAACAACTTTGAGTTGTGTTCCGGCGTTAGTGACCAGGTTCCAGACTCCCTTAAGAGAGCAGCAGCGCATTTGTAGCACCTTTGGTGTTGCAAATGTCCATAGGCGATTGGAACCGCTTCCCATCCAGTGGGCCGTCGGCCTGTCTGCTGAACTCCAGCATTAAAAAAAAAAGAAGACGTGTGTTTGATATTAATGTAATCTGTGGTAGAGTGCTGTCTCAGAGGGTCCTGTCGGTGAGGTCCATAAGGGTATATTGTGCTGTATCTCACTCAATTGGCGGGTGATCTGCCCTTGGATCTCCAGGCGGACATGCTCGCTACAGTGTACAACTTCCAGCAGGTGGCTCGGGTGAGGATAGGTGCCGTGCCTGGCAGAAACTCAGACGATCCGGGCCCAGGCGACCGAGGCCCTGATTCAAATTTAGCAAAGGGGTCTGGAGTCCTCAGAAGCTGGGATTGCGACGGTGGAGGCGATTCGCCTCCAGCTAGCTCGTTGGGTCTATCGCGGGACCCTACGTTTAGGATGGTGCAGATACTTATCGGGCACGGTTGCTTTGGTAAGTGTCTGCATCAAATCGCGGGGCGGAAGCATTCCCCGCAATGTCACGAGTGACACGGCGTTGCACACGCTCGTGGAGTACGCCGCCTAGGGGCCCTTTTAGAAAACGTCGTTGGCCGTGTGAGCTCGCTTCGTAGCCAGCAATCCTGGCTTGCGGTTTCCTGCTTCTGTAAGAAGAAGGCCGCGGAAAGAGTTAGGGAGGAGAACGCGTACGTGAAACCCATCCGCAGGAGGCGGATCGACGGTCCAATTCGCCGCTACGCGCATCTTCTCCTCCCATGATTACCGTCACAGGGGACTGCTGCTACGGGAGTAGCAGAAGAAATGCAAAGCCTTAAGATGAATAAACAAGTTAAAATGTAAAGTCCATTACGCTACCGGTTGAGGTAGTGTAATGGACTTTCTTAGATTATCTCAGGAACTACTGGTCTGATTTGAAAAATTCTTTCAGTGTCGGATAGCCCATTTATCGAGGAAGGCTATAGGCTATATATCATCACGCTAAGACCAATAGGAGCGGAGCACCAATCAAGAATGTTTCAAAATCGGGGGGTTTTGAAAGCAAATTCCACGCGGACGACGTCGCGGGCACAGCTATATCTGCTTGTCTTTTCTTATAAATAAATAATAAAACACCTTTTAAGCAACTGAGCTGTGCAATTTCAAAACCTAGCAAGCGCTTTCTATGCCATTGCACGGCACACCACAAGGAAATGTAATAAACTTTAATTACATGATATTTCAAAACTATTTATTAAACTCATTGGGAGCGATAATTATTCTAGTCTTTACATGTTTTAATGAACTTAATACATCATCAAAAGAATGTCAGTTACTAGGTTTTGATAATGTACAGCTGAACTGAGTATCGCTGCAATGTGTTGTTTTCAATCGGCAGGCACCGTTGCTCCAAAAGTTGGATCTGACATCGGACTCTATCTCTGACGTGCCTCGGGGCTTCTTCAGGGACCTCCCCTCCTTAGACGAGCTGCTACTCCGGAATAACTCCATCGTGGACATCAACAACGACACCTTCGCGGGTATGCTGGATCCACTTCTTCTCTCGTTCTGCTCTCCTGAAACTCAATTCGAGAACTTTCACATCTCGCTGAGCGAGATCAGATCAGAGAGATCAGTCAAAATAATCGGAAAACATGCCTTAAGTTTTTTTTTATCTCATGCTGTCCAAATAAATAGTCGTTGTTTGTGACGCCACGGGCTTATTAAAACACATGGCCGTGGGGGAGTTTTTGGCGGGAACTGAAGGGAGATGTTGTGTTGTGCAGTTTTACATACATACATACATAACTTCACGCCAGTTCCCTTGCGGGGTAGGCACGAACAACAGAGTGCCATTTAGGCTTATTCTTACACACCTCACTTGCCTCTTTGACATTCATAACTCTTGTCATGCACACTCGTCTGTTCTTAAGGTTCCTGACATCACCTTCTGCTAGTACACGATCAATTTGATCATGGAAGGTGTGTCGTGGTCTTCCACGACTTCTGCATCCATCCACTTTTGAATTGTATATCTGTTTAGTCATTCTTTCATCATGCATTCTTTCCACATGCCCGAACCACCGGAGCATTCCTTTCCTTACCTTCACCCCGACACTCTCTTTCAGACCAACTCTCTTTCTTACTTCGGTATTACGAACGCGATCCGCGAGCGTCACTCCGCAGATTTTGCGCAGTGCTCGCATCTCGACCGCGTTTACTCTACTTTCATGCTCTCTCTTCCATACCCAACTCTCGCATCCATACGTGAGCGTAGGTACCAGCACCGCGTTGTGTACGGCGAGCTGGGCCTTCTGGCTGAGGTTCTTAGCGCCTAGAAGTTTACCTAACGCTCCATTCACACTATTGTCCAAATTCACTCTTCTTTCTATATCAGCGGTGTACCTTCCATCCCTGCTAAAAGCACATCCAAGATATACAAACTCATTCACTTGCTCTAGCATAACATCATCGACCATTATCCTTGCATTCCTTCCACCCGCACGCATGCCATACAGCCCTCGTAAGTGGACTGCACAGCACGCATCAATTGGCCATTAATCCCATATCCGGGCAATATGTCCCAGAGGTCCTTCCGCACAACCCTGTCAAATGCTTTCTCTAGATCCACAAAACCGCAGAAAACCTTCCGGCCCATAGCCAGCTGCTTCTCTACGATATTGCGGAGAGAGAAAACTTGATCCATACATCCCCTTCCATTTCTGAAACCACCTTGTGCATCCCACAGTAATCCATCGGATACAACTCTCATTCTCTTTTCAATAATCTTCGCATACACTTTAGATGCTGTGCTGATCAAACTGATGGCCCTGTAGCTGGCGCACTCCATACGTGACCCCTTGCCTTTATACAAGGGCACGATGACAGCGCGCCTCCAGTCCTTGGGAACCTTTCCCGTCCTCCAGCACAAGTTGCATAAGGACAGGAAAGCGTCCCGGACGCAGGTTCCACCAGATTTGATCATCTCAGCAGACACACTATCGATTCCTACTGCCTTTCCATTTTTCAGACTTCTTATCGACCATTCGATCTCTTCCAAAGTGATCTCGGATGCTGACTCCTCGGAGTCGGTCACAGACTCAGTCGTGGTGCCAGCATCCGGGATATTATCATACATTTCTCTAAAATATTCACTCCATCGCGCTAATACCTCTTGTGGGTTAGCAAGAACGTCCCCTGCTTTAGATTTTATTCTTTCCATTCTGGAAGCTGACGAACAACCCCGAGACTTCTTAACCTCTCTCCAAAAGAGTTTGGTATTCGCCTCGAAGTTCTCCGTCAGCTTCTCTTCTTCTTTCAATTTTATTCTTTCACGCTTCTCTTTCACTAAAGCTTTGGTTTCATTCTTGCAGAGGCGATAAATTTCTTTCTTCATCTCTTTCATACTGTCATTCTGTTGCAAGGAAGCAACATAATCCAGCCAGGCTTTTCTCTTTCTCTCTACGCTGGATTTAACATCCGCGTCCCACCATTCATCACCTTTCGTTGTTATGTGCCTCTTCGCGCATCCACATGCTTCTTTTGCGCTTTCCACTATACTTTCTTTCATACTATCCCAGTCATTATCCACATCTAAGTCGGAGAAGTCCGCTTTTGCAAGCCTTTCTTCGACTAGGCGCGCATACATACTCCTTACACTAACATCTTCCAATTTTTCACACTTTATTCTTTCAAGCTCCCCGAAATTGGTACGCACTCGCCAGTGTCTCCACTTCTTGAAAAGGCCCACAAACCGGCTTATCACCAGGTAGTGGTCCGTTTCAAGAGTGGGGCCTCTGTAGGCTCTTGTATCCATTATTCTGTTTCGGAGGCGACTATCAATTAAAATCAGATCAATCATACTTTTCTGATCATTCATTCTCCATGTATACGTGTGAATATCCTTATGATGGAATAGGGTGTTCGACACAAGCAAGTTTCTTTCCATGCATACGTCTATGATTGGCCTACCAGCATCGTTCACTCTCTTGTCACCATAGGGTCCAAGGACAGACTCAAGGCCGTCTCGTTTGGTCCCCACCCAGCCATTAAGATCACCACACATAATTAGTCTTTCGTTCCCTTCAGCCAGATCCAGAATTTCTCTCACAGACTCCCAAAACTTCTCGAGTTCTTGGGGATCCGCTGAGCTGACGGGAGCATAAGCTGCGACCAGAAAAACTCGCGTGATCCCCAGTTTTAGGCGGACCCAGAGAAGTCTCGGGTTCACCAGACAATAAGCTTTTACTCCAGACACAAAGCGGGATGAGAGTAAGACGCCTACCCCCCCACTCGCACGCTCGTCCAGGTCCACGCCGGACCACAGAGCAAGCATGCCACCGGGGAGGTCATCGACGTCGCACCCCTTCCGCTTTGTCTCTGTCAGACATAAGGCATCCAGGCTTCTCTCATTCATTATATCAATCATTTCGTCCATCTTATCTTTCATCCCACCTCTCACATTCCACGTGCCTATACGGCACTCTGCTCCTCTCGACCCGCCAGGTTTGGCGCTGCGTGAAGGGTGGCGGCCCCCTTCGCCGCATGCGCGAGAATTCACACCGACGGGGGCGCATCGGTGAGCGTCGCCTGCGGGGGACGCCCTATCGTGCACTGCACGCCGGTGAATTCTGGTCAGAATTGTGGCCCACATGAACCCATGTGCAGTTTTATTTTCTAAAAATGTGTAAAATCACTCTAAAATGAACAATAGTTTTTGAGTAGTAATTATGTGTTTTGTGAGAAATGTGAACTGTATAGACAAATGTGGCCTTTTGAGTTGTCACAAGAACTCCGTTGAATGGCACTAGCTGATTACCTACAGTTCAGCTGTGCTACACATAGGCTTAAGAAAATGAAGAAACTATATTGTAAACTAAGATCTGGCTTAAAGGCCTAGCTGCCAAGCCATAAACTTAAATAAAATAACATGGCCGTGGGGGTTTATTGAGCAATATTTTTTAATACGCTTCTATTAGCTTCATACGTATGTTAGTAACTGAATCTTTCAAGTTAAATTTGATCGACTTCCCGGTTTCCGATTGAGCTGAAATTTTGCACGTATGTGTATATCGCGTGACAATGCAATAATATGGTACCATGGAGCTGATCTGATGACGGAGTCGGAAGGTGGCCATTGGAACTCCTGTGCTAAACAAGATAGACCCGTCGTGTTTGGGCTCGTTTCCCTTGTCTTGGCTAGCACTCTGCTGCTACATGATATGCAGGATCTCAAAAGCTTGTATTTAAAAACCTTTTTAAAAAAAGCTTATTTTTACATAACGTTCCGTTTTATCATAAGAGTGTATTTAATTCTTTTTCAAAGTTTCCACGAAGAAGGGAATTAAATCACTAAAAAATGATAAATAAATAATAGTTTAAAAAAAAAAACAAAAAAATACGCTTTTATAGAAAATCCATCTAAAAAATAGAAAATAAAATAGTGTAAGAAAAAATGATTTTATTGTAAAAAAAAGCGTGGGGTGCATGGTATCAATCAAGTTAGAAATATTTTATGAACAGATATGAGCAGAAGGGTTATTTTGATAATATCCTGAAAAGCACCCCACGCTTTTTTACAATAAAATCATTTTTCTTACACTATTTTTAATTCAATGCAAAAGTGGATGGATGCAGAAGTCGTGGAAGGCCACGACACACCTTCCATGATCAAATCGATCGTGTACTAGCAGAAGGTGATGGCAGGAGCCTTAAGAACAGACGAGCGTGCATGACAAGAGCTATGAATGTCAAAGAAGCAAGTGAGGTGTGTAAGAATAAGCCTGAATGGCGCTCTGCTGTCCGTGCCTACCCCGCAAGGGAACTGGCGTGAAGTTATGTATGTATGTATTTTTAATTCAAATTTATTTACTATTTTTTAGTTGGAAATTCTATAAAAGCGTACTTTTTAGTTTTTTTAAAACTATTATTTATGTATGACGAATGTTGAAGATAGAATCCGTTGGATGAACGGCCCGCTCCAATAAACAGTATTGATTGTGGATTAATATGATGTTTAATAAACCTACGTTTTAACGGTTTTAAGCGCGGTAATTTATTTGAATTTTATTATAGTCTTCCGCCAACTTGTTAGTTTTAATTATTTAGTTTTAATTTTGTTTATGATTATTATTTACTCTATGGGAGCCTAATCTAATTTACTACCGCTTCGCAACATGTTATGGCTTGAAGAGAAGAAGCGGCGCAAGAAACTCTTCAGCAAACATGCCTAGCTCTAATAATTTTATATAATATTAAAATGGGTGGAAGGAAAAATAAAAGTAATCTCTTCAAGCCATAACATTTTGCGAAGCGGTAGTAAATTAGATAAGCTCCCATAGAGTAAATAATAACCATAAACAAAATTAAAACTAAATAATTAAAATTAACAAGTTGGAGGTAGGCTAAATAAAACTTTAACAATACTCGTTGACACTTGACATCTTTGTCTTCCGTGATCACGGCCACTGAA
Source organism: Dendrolimus kikuchii (assembly GCA_019925095.2). Classification (NCBI taxonomy): domain Eukaryota; kingdom Metazoa; phylum Arthropoda; class Insecta; order Lepidoptera; family Lasiocampidae; genus Dendrolimus; species Dendrolimus kikuchii. Next base: position 39,539,340 of record CM034387.1, read on the forward strand.
AAGTGGCCGAAACGTCGGCAAAAAAAATCAAATAAAATTAACGCGCTTAAAACCGTTAAAACGTAGTTTTATTATGTATACAAGTCGCGAAAACTTAAGAAAATATTATAATATGATGTCGTCGGCGGCAGGTTTGAACAAGGTCACTTGGCTGAATTTGGACCAGAACCGGATCTCAGAGCTGCGGGGGGGCGCGCTGTCCCCCCTCCGAGGGTTGAAGGGACTGTCCATCGAAGACAACCCCCTCACGCGTCTCCACGACGGATTCCTCCAGGGTCTGGACCAACTGAAGCGAGTGCGCACTGTTTTTAGTATTTCACTCATCTTATACTAATATATAAAACTGAAGAGTTTGTTTGTTTGAACGCGCTAATCTCAGGAACTACTACTCCGACTTCAAATTTTTTTTCAGTTTTAAATAGCCCATTTATTGAGGAAGGCTATAGGCTATATATCATCACGCTAAGACCAACAGGAGTGGAGCACCAATGTTTCAAAATAGGGGGGTCTTGAAGACGTCGCGGGCACAGCTAGTAAATTATATCGCAGTAGTTGATTCGAATCTTATAAGTGATATATGTACTGCACAAACGCGTTATGGAAATAGAATGATACACGCGATCCCTGGTAATTAATTCTCTCATTTGTTTTTATTCCTTCCATTTCACTAAACCTTCTCGGCTGTCCTTATTCTCGCCGCGTATATTCCGCCATTTTGAAAACTTGAAATAAAAACGCTACGACAAGTGCCGCAAATCCCATTCCATCTCAGTACGTCGTTCGCACCACACGCTTTAATTTCGCCGCTCTGCCGTTATTAACAAAACCGCTCCTATAATCAAGATTTGCCGCACGTCTCGCGAAGTGACTATAAAAATATAGATATATAAATAATGGGATTTAGCAGGGATGGAAGGTACACCGCTGATATAGAAAGAAGATTGATTTTGGGGAATAGTGTGAATGGAGCGTTAAGTAAACTTCTAGGCGCTAAGAACCTCAGCCAGAAGGCCCAGCTCGCCATACACAACGCGGTGCTGGTACCTACGCTCACGTATGGAAGCGAGAGTTGGGTATGGAAGAGAGAGCATGAAAGTAGAGTAAACGCGGTCGAGATGCGAGCGGAGTGACGCTCGCGGAACGCGTTCGTAATACCGAAGTAAGAAAGAGAGTTGGTCTGAAAGAGAGTGTCGGGGTGAAGGTAAGGAAAGTAATGCTCCGGTGGTTCGGGCATGTGGAAAGAATGCATGATGAAAGAATGACTAAACAGATGTACAATACAAAAGTGCTACGACACACCTACCATGATCAAATTGATCGTGTACTAGCAGAAGGTGATGTCAGGAGACTTAAGAACAGACGAGCTTGCATGACAAGAGTTATGAATGTCAAAGAGGCAAGTGAGGTGTGTAATAATAAGCCTAAATGGCACTCTGTTGTTCGTGCCTACCCCGCAAGGGAACTGGCGTGAAGTTATGTATGTATGTATTGTAACTGTCCAAGAATTCGATAAAATGTCTTGTCCGTTAAGTACGTAAATAGCTTACATTCATATGTCACGAATTCGCGGCATGTCTTGTAGTTTATTATATATTTTGATGGACATCAGAAATACGCTACGTGCAAGTAAGCTTCTTGTGCGCCTTTTATTAAATTTTAATAAGTCACATCTTCGTGAGCTTATGATGGCTTCATATTATTCAGGATGTCTTCTGACATGAAGCGTTACTTCATTTTCGAAGAAACCCATATCTGGCAACTCTGTTTTGCTGATGGTCCACTCAATCTTTTCAAGTATTGTCTGCTATTTTAAATTCATTTCTTTATTGGCAGAAGTAAAACTCTCTAAATCGTTTCTTAAACGCGTCCATAGATAAAGATATCAAGCTCGGAGCCGTTGGTATTGGACCCTCGGGCGTTCGCGGACCTGAGGTCCCTCAGCAATGTGATGCTGGAGGAGTGCCGCCTCCAAGAGCTGCCAAGTACCATCTTCCAGGGCTCCAAGGCCATACAGATGTTGAATTTGAGGAATAACCAACTGAAACGCCTTCATCCCGAGGTGTTCAGCAACCAGACAGAGATGACCGGATTAGATCTTAGCAAGAACCAACTGACGAATATCGACGGCCACCTTTTCCTGACCCTGATAAAGTTGGTGGAGCTGGACCTGTCCTATAATCAGCTGGAGGTTTTACCCTAGTGAGTGTAATAAGTTATATTGTTTTTCGTTGTATCTAAGTTTTTTTTTGTTTTTTATTGCACGAGTTCAGCAGACAGGCAGACGGCCCACTTGATGGAAAGCGGTTACCATCGCCTATGGACATTTGCAACAGCAAAGGTGCTACAAATGCGCTGCTGCTCTCTTAAGGGAGACTGGAACCTGGTCACTAATACCGGAACACAAGTCGAGGTTATTATGGCGACATACTTTAGACCAGGGGTGATAGCCATCCAGTCGGGCAAATGCCCTACCACCTGGTTGTGGGTTGTTTTGTCGCCTCTAACGACAGGCCGCCCCAACGCAGGAAATTGTATTCTTTCTCCGTTCCTGCACGGATAAGTTAAAAGTTGGAAATTTTTGCAGATGTTATGCTAAGTCTCAAGTTACATGTTTCGCCTTGACAGGGATACAATTTTTTTGTAGTTTTGGTTACAAGCCGTTTGTTGTCCTTATGACTACATATAGATTTTATGATTATACTAGAGTCAATCTCCAGTGCGTATCTCTTGTTTAAAAAGCAAGTGGTACAGGTTACATTGTATTAAGTTTGTATGTATTTGCCCTCGAAACATTTACTTCATTTTATATTGCAAACTTTACCACCCCCGTCTATATGTAAACTACATAAATGACAAAACTTGAAAAAATAGATAACATGGTCCAAGTGGACCGAGTCGACCGAGTCGACCGAGTCGACCGAGTGGACCGAGTGGACCGAGTGGACCGAGTGGACCGAGGAGACCCAGTGGACGAAATGGACAAAATCACAAAACCTGTCCTAGTTTCCGGGATAAACTTTACATAAATCTATCCCAAAATGTATCCCATTATCCGGGATAAAAAGTATCCCTTAGCCACTATCGGTATTCAAATTATATATGTACCGAGTTTCAGCCAAATCGGTTCAGTAGTTTTTCCGTGAAAACGGAACAGACAGACAGAGTTACTTTCGCATTTATAATATTAATAGGGATTATTGATGGTAGAACAATGCGTTACAGTAATGGCAACATTTGCGGATTAACCTCGGCGTGTTTCGCTTTGGTCAGGCCTCTTTGGTTCCTGTTCCCGTATAAATGTTCCAGCTATTAGGTTTACTTCTTCACGTACGCCAATTTTTGCATTGAAGTCGCCGATAAATCTATATTTTGGAGTAGTTTTTATTTCATTTATTAAATCATTATAAAAGTTTTCTATCTCTTGATCTGGCTATTTCAGTTGGGGCGTATATTTGTATTATGGTAATATATAATGTGCCGGACTTCTTGTCCAAAGTAACCATTATTATCCTGTCTGATTATACAGTGAAGTTATACTTGGTTTAAAATACTTCTTGACAAGGAAACCTACACCGTTTTGTCCGCTTTTTTCACCATAGAACAGTAGAATGTGGTATTTTCGTTGTTCAACTCGTTTGCCCGCTTTTCCAATTTACAGAGATACTGTACTGATTGCTTACCATAGCTATGTTGAATCTTTACTAAGGTATGGAGTTATATTCTGGGGTGACTCCACAGACAAAAATCATACATTTATCGCACAAAAGAAATGTATACGTTCAATTTGCAATTTGGGTCCCAGAGACAGTTGGAACACTCATTTGAACTCATTAAAATTTTTAACCTTGCCCTGTCTATATATATACGAGATTGCACTGTTCTTTACAATAAACCCCCATCTATTTAAAATAAAACCGCCACGACATGAAAATTTGAGAAAAACAGAATCAAATGGACTGTGTGTTAATAGATATAATACGGCACTGTTGGATTAGAGTGTTTACGAAATGGCTCCCACGATATTCAATAAACTACCAAAATCGTTAAAAACAATACCATTAAATGTATTTAATACCGAAGTAAGAAAGAGAGTTGGTCTGAAAGAGAGTGTCGGGGTGAAGGTAAGGAAAGGAATGCTCCGGTGGTTCGGGCATGTGGAAAGAATGCATGATGAAAGAATGACTAAACAGATATACAATGCAAAAGTGGATGGATGCAGAAGTTGTGGAAGGCCACGACACACCTTCCATGATCAAACTGATGGTGTACTAGCGGAGGGTGATGTCAGGAGCCTTAAGAACAGACGAGCGTGCATGACAACAGCTATGAATGTCAAAGAGGCAAGTGAGGTGTGTAAGAATAAGCCTAAATGGCACTCTGTTGTTCGTGCCTACCCCGCAAGGGAACTGGCGTGAAGTTATGTATGTATGTATTGTAACTGTCCAAGAATTCGATAAAATGTCTTGTCCGTTAAGTACGTAAATAGCTTACATTCATATGTCACGAATTCGCGGCATGTCTTGTAGTTTATTATATATTTTGATGGACATCAGAAATACGCTACGTGCAAGTAAGCTTCTTGTGCGCCTTTTATTAAATTTTAATGAAGTCACATCTTCGTGAGCTTATGATGTCTTCATATTATTCAGGATGTCTTCTGACATGAAGCGTTACTTCATTTTCGAAGAAACCCATATCTGGCAACTCTGTTTTGCTGATGGTCCAATCAATCCTTCCAAGTATTGTCTGCTATTTTAAATTCATTTCTTTATTGGCGGAAGTAAAACTCTCTAAATCGTTTCTTAAACGCGTCCATAGATAAAGATATCCAGCTCGGAGCCGTTGGTATTGGACCCTCGGGCGTTCGCGGACCTGAGGTCCCTCAGCAATGTGATGCTGGAGGAGTGCCGCATCCAAGAGCTGCCAAGTACCATCTTCCAGGGCTCCAAGGCCATACAGATGTTGAATTTGAGGAACAACCAACTGAAACGCCTTCATCCCGAAGTGTTCAGCAACCAGACAGAGATGACCGGATTAGATCTTAGCAAGAACCAACTGACGAATATCGACGGCCACCTCTTCCTGACCCTGATAAAGTTGGTGGAGCTGGACCTGTCCTATAATCAGCTGGAGGTCTTACCCTAGTGAGTGTAATAAGTTATATTGTTTTTCGTTGTATCTAAGTTTTTTTTTTGTTTTTTATTGCACCAGTTCAGCAGACAGGCAGACGGCCCACTTGATGGAAAGCGGTTACCATCGCCTATGGACATTTGCAACAGCAAAGGTGCTACAAATGCGCTGCTGCTCTCTTAAGGGAGACTGGAACCTGGTCACTAATACCGGAACACAACTCGAGGTTATTATGGCGACATACTTTAGACCAGGGGTGGTAGCCATCCAGTCGGGCAAATGCGTAGGGCACCTGGCTGTGGGTTGTTCTGTCGCCTCTTACGACAGGCCGCCCCAACGCAGGAAATTGTATTCTTTCTCCGTTCCTGCACGGATAAGTTAAAAGTTGGAAATTTTTGCAGATGTTATGCTAAGTCTCAAGTTACATGTTTCGCCTTGACAGGGATACAAGTTTTTTGTAGTTTTGGTTACAAGCCGTTTGTTGTCCTTATGACTACATATAGATTTTATGATTATACTAGAGTTTACCCCGCGGCTGTGCCGCGGGTCAACCTCTAGTGCGTATCTCTTGTTTAAAAAGCAAGTGGTACAGGTCACATTGTATTAAATTTGTATGTATTTGCCCCCGAAACATTCACTTCATTTTATATTGCAAACTTTACCACCCCCGTCTATATGTAAACTACATAAATGCCAAAACTTGAAAAAATAGATATCATGGTCCAAGTGGACCGAGTCGACCGAGTCGACCGAGTCGACCGAGTGGACCGAGTGGACCGAGTGGACCGAGTGGACCGAGGAGACCCAGTGGACGAAATGGACAAAATCACAAAACCTGTCCTAGTTTCCGGGATAAACTTTACATAAATCTATCCCAAAATGTATCCCATTATCCGGGATAAAAAGTATCCCTTAGCCACTATCGGTATTCAAATTATATATGTACCGAGTTTCAGCCAAATCGGTTCAGTAGTTTTTCCGTGAAAACGGAACAGACAGACAGAGTTACTTTCGCATTTATAATATTAATAGGGATTATTGATGGTAGAACAATGCGTTACAGTAATGGCAACATTTGCGGATTAACCTCGGCGTGTTTCGCTTTGGTCAGGCCTCTTTGGTTCCTGTTCCCGTATAAATGTTCCAGCTATTAGGTTTACTTCTACACGTACGCCAATTTTTGCATTGAAGTCGCCGATAAATCTATATTTTGGAGTAGTTTTTATTTCATTTATTAAATTATAAAAGTTTTCTATCTCTTGATCTGGCTATTTCAGTTGGGGCGTATATTTGTATTATGGTAATATATAATGTGCCGGAATTCTTGTCCAAACTAACCATTATTATCCTGTCTGATTATACAGTGAAGTTATACTTGGTTTAAAATACTTCTTGACAAGGAAACCTACACCGTTTTGTCCGCTTTTTTCACCATAGAACAGTAGAATGTGGTATTTTCGTTGTTCAACTCGTTTGCCCGCTTTTCCAATTTACAGAGATACTGCACTGATTGCTTACCATAGCTATGTTGAATCTATACTAAGGTATGGAGTTATATTCTGGGGTGACTCCACAGACAAAAATCATACATTTATCGCACAAAAGAAATGTATACGTTCAATTTGCAATTTGGGTCCCAGAGACAGTTGGAACACTCATTTGAACTCATTAAAATTTTTAACCTTGCCCTGTCTATATATATACGAGATTGCACTGTTCCTTACAATAAACCCCCATCTATTTAAAATAAAACCGCCACGACATGAAAATTTGAGAAAAACAGAATCAAATGCACTGTGTGTTAATAGATATAATACGGCACTGTTGGATTAGAGTGTTTACGAAATGGCTCCCACGATATTCAATAAACTACCAAAATCGTTAAAAACAAACCATTAGATGTATTTAAAACCGAAGTAAGAAAGAGAGTTGGTCTGAAAGAGAGTGTCGGGGTGAAGGTAAGGAAAGGAATGCTCCGGTGGTTCGGGCATGTGGAAAGAATGCATGATGAAAGAATGACTAAACAGATATACAATGCAAAAGTGAATGGATGCAGAAGTCGTGGAAGGCCACGACACACCTTCCATGATCAAATTGATCGTGTACTAGCGGAAGGTGATGTCAGGAGCCTTAAGAACAGACGAGCTTGCATGACAAGAGTTATGAATGTCAAAGAGGCAAGTGAGGTGTGTAAGAATAAGCCTAAATGGCACTCTGTTGTTCGTGCCTACCCCGCAAGGGAACTGGCGTGAAGTTATGTATGTATGTATGTGTGTATTTAAAACAAGACTAAAGCAATTATTAATAGACAAATCATATTATGCCACAAACGAATTCCTAAATGACAAATTAGACATTAAATAATTGTCATACACAGATTACAATAATAATTGAATCAAAAGCAGATATCTATATAATTAATAAATGAAGGTAATAAATATTATCCAGGTTACATTAAGAGGTACTTAATAAAATAAATAGGAACTAGAAAGAAAGAGAAAGAAAGAAAGAAAGAAAGTTTATTTTTAGGACATATACAACAAACACATTGAAAGTAAAAATTAAATACAATAAAAAAAGAGAAAACAACCTAAAAAAAGTCCTAAAAATAGGATCAAGCTCAGCAAAAATGTCGATCTGTTAGACCAACGCTGATCTTCCGCTTGACCCTAGAGCGACGTCACGGCAAACTATATATTATATTATTAATAAATAATTATATTATAGTTGTAATAAAGACAAATATTAATACTGAGTTATAACTGTGTGTGTGAACTCATATACATACATACATACATACATAACTTCACGCCAGTTCCCTTGCGGGGTAGGCACGAACAACAGAGTGCCATTTAGGCTTATTCTTACACACCTCGCTTGCCTCTTTGACATTCATAACTCTTGTCATGCAAGCTCGTCTGTTCTTAAGGCTCCTGATATCACCGTCTGCTAGTACACGATCAATTTGATCATGGAAGGTGTGTCGTGGCCTTTCACGACTTTTGCATTGTATATCTGTTTAGTCATTCTTTCATCATGCATTCTTTCCACATGCCCGTTGGTTTTTTTTATTATTATATATATCTCTACGGACTCGAGTTCCGTACCCTTTTTTAATACTTAATTTCTATGAAAAATTTCAGACTCCGTACACGCTTATTGTTTATTTTTGTTAGTGTATGTGACATTATATGTAGTAATTTTTCTGTTTTGGTGTACCTTAAGAATAACTTATTATATTAATTTATTCTAATTTTAATACTAAACTTATACTAATGTAGAGTGTATCTGTTACATGCTGGTGTTGTGAGGAAGTGCATGTGCAGTGTTGGCCTTATATCTATACTTATATATAGTCCTATCTAGTGCCATGTGTGTTGTTTTTTTCTTTTCTGTGCCTGGCTTATTAACTTTTAGGCTCTTTGTGAGTCTTGGTTTGTTTGTGGAGTGTGCGTGTAATTCAATGCGATGGCAGTGCGCGTTGGTTTAAGTATGTGTATAAGTTTTATTGTTAGTTATGTGTTTGTGACTTTGTGTGGTGTTATAATTTATTGTTTAGTTGTTGTCGGTTAGTTTGGTTTTATCGTTCTACTGTGACAGTATTTGTGAGTAAAATAAACTATGAAATTTTACAATTATTGAACAAATTTTGTACATCATTGCCGGTAAATTGTGTTCCGTAATCCTCAATTATGCGAAATGTTTATTATTTTTAAGATTATTCTTCCGTTCTAGCGAGATGTTCTGGGCTCTGGTCAACCTGAAGAGTGTGTCGGTTTCCCACAACAAACTGAGGCAGATAAGCACAATAGAGACACCGAGACTGATCCCGCTGGAGTTCCTGGACCTGAGTTACAACCTGATCGAAGACAACGGCAACGACGTGATAAAAGCGATGACCTATCTACGCTTGGTGAACCTCACCCACAACAGGGTGACGAGCCTGCCCGTGAGTCCATTCAGTTCTTTTCATCGTGTTTGCTGGCAGGCGTGCAGGAACGGAGGAAGAACACAATTTCCTGCGTTGGGGCAGCCTGTCGTAAGAGGCGACAAAACAACCCACAGCCAGGTGGTAGGGCATTTGCCCGACTGGATGGCTACCACCCTTGGTCTAAAGTCTAAAGTATGTCGCCAAAACTACCTTGAGTTGTGTTCCGGCCTTAGTGGTCAGGTTCCAGACTCCCTGAAGAGAGCAGCAGCGGATTTATAACGCCTTTGGTGTTGCAAATGTCCATAGGCGATGCTAACCGCTTACCATTAGGTGTGCCGTCTGTCTGCTGAACTCATGCAATAAAAAAAGCCAGTAGGTGGCGCTGCAATCTGGTGTTAATGGTTAAATTATTGCCATGCCATGCCAGTGCGAATCAAAACACACTGACAGATGATTAAAGATCCGTAGTCTCTAATTATTACATTAAGGTGGTAGCCATCCACCCCTGGTCTAAAGCATGCCGCCATAACAACCTTGAGTTGTGTTCCGGTATTTAGTGACCAGGTTCCAGTCTCCCTTAAGAGAGCAGCAGCGCATTTGTAGCACCTTTAGTGTTGCAAATGTCCATAGGCGATGGTAACCGCTTTCCATCAAGTGGCCCGTCTGTTGATCTCCTGTAATAAAATAAAAAAAAGGCGAAGTGGCTGACGGATCAAATTCAATTTTCAAAAAGAAAATAAAGTATAGATTAGACATACTGGTAGACTTTTGATTGACTATTTCAAATAATTTATGTGGTTATAAAATTTCTACAGTTTTAAGTTACATATGTTCAAATTAATCAGAAAATTCAGGGCTGTATTCACATGCCCGAATTACGAAGGTCAAAGAAGTTAGGTAGGTAGGTAAGTAACTATTTATTCTACACCAAAGCATAAACAGAAGTAGAGAAATACAAGGGAAGAAAAGTAGAACGGGCGGTGTTATCGCTAAAAAGCAATCTCTTCCAGGCAACACACAACACAGGGATATGGATTGTATAATATGGAAACGCGGCCAATATTTTGGCAACGCTCCACGGGATCTGGGTTATATTCTTTCTCTATAAACATAGCATTAACGTATTTCTCTTTATACAGAGAAGCTACTAAACAAATTTATAAAAAACAACCGTTTGTACTTTCAGTTACCGACGTATTTTCACATACGTCACATATCCATCCCAACAGTGGACTTGAGCTACAACAACATCAGCACCATCGTCGTGAACCCGGAGTTTTTTCACCTCCAGGAAATTCCTGTGAAATTCATCCTGGACCACAACCCGTTCAACTGTGACTGCCGCATATACTCCTTCGCCAAACTCGCAACATCCTACAACTACTCTCAATATTTCTCCCTCTGGAATGCTGAGTGCAACGCCCCCGTCCGGGTCCAAGGGACCCATCTGACCCGAGTCCCCTTGGACGAATTCGTCTGTACAGTCAAATGTTCTTCCGTCTGCAATTGCACAGACGTCCCGAACAAGGATATCGTGGAAGCTGTATGCTCCGAAGATAGCACCGAATTGAGCCGCATAACAGGCAACGTATCCCTGAAGTTTATTCGCAAACCGAAGACATTACGGCACCGCTCCTTCGAGAATGTGCTGAAAATCGACTTGAGCGGGTTACAATTGGACGAGATCAATTTCGAAACTATCCCGGAAACCGTTAAAGTCTTGAACCTGTCCAATAATAACCTAAACTACCTCCCGAGTGAAGTACTCAACAGGAACATAAGTTTCGCTCTAGGCAATAATCCCCTGTCCTGCGACTGCTGGAATAAGGAATACGTCGCAAAATTGCAGCAGAGCAGCGCAAAATTTTTGGACTATTTAGCACTAAAATGCAAATATGGTAAGCTTTTGAGCCAGGTGGATGTCCAGCAGATATGTGATGTATGGAACGGCACCACTATCGGAGTCAGCTTGATGGTTTGCGCCGTCGTCTTTATACTGTTCGCGGTGCTCATATACATATACTCCTTTGAAGTGAAGGTTTACATATCGAAGTACTTTCCCTACCTGATGCCAGAAGAGAAGTACGATGCGAGCAAGAAATTCGACGTTTTCATATCGTACGCTCATCAGGACGAGGATTTCGTAAGGGATATGCTCCTTCCGAATTTGGAAGGTCCTCCCATCAACGTGAAGACTTGCATACACAGCAGAGACTGGATAGTCGGAGAGATGATTCCTTACAACATCGCGAAGTCGGTTGAGGAATCTCGCAGGACCGTCATAGTCCTTTCGGAGAACTTCTTAAAGTCGATTTGGGGTCTCCTGGAGTTTAGAACCGCCCACGTCCAGGCCACCAAGGAAGGAAGGACGAGGGTCGTGGTCATCTTACTCGAGGATGTTATGAATAAAGAGGACTTGAATAAGGAGATCAAGGCGTATCTCCGCACCAATACGTATATAAAGTGGGGGGAGCCATGGTTTTGGGAGAAGTTGGCCTATGCTTTACCCAAACGTGGGAAAATAGTGGACAGCAGGGAAGAGAAGAGACTGCAGTCGATTGCGAATGAACTCACTGAAACGAGGTTGGATATGCAACTGAACAACGAGGACTAGATTATAAATTATTTATTTTAAATTGCTTATGCTGCGTTTCCACGCTTGCCAAGGCTCGGCCAGCGTCCACAAGCACAAGCGTGTAAAGAGGGCGTTTGGCTTGGCTTGCGTGAGCTTGTGGACGCTTGTATTCGATCCGGGCTAGTGTCGCTTTTTGGACACAAATCAAAGGGCGCTTGCGATGCGTTCACACGTCGGCGTGCGCTTAGTAGCCGCGTATACATATACACCAGCACCGTTAAATTTTGAATACTGAAAATTTTTAGAAGGGTTTAGGTTCACCTTCTAAATTTTTTTGAAGTAACCGAAATACCAATTAAACTGAAAAACTTATTAGTTACCGGGTACGATTTTTATGAATCTTTATCATCCACCATCTTCGTGGACGTCGGGCTGTCCTTGCTTTTGTTTTACTTTGCTTGCATTTGTAATAAAAGTAGGTTAAACCAAACGTAATAGCCGAAACAAGTTCGACGTCCGCCACGCTTGGATGTACGTAACACACTGACGGATTCACAAGCGTGTAAACGACTCCCAAATGCCAAGCGAGATTTGTGGACGCTTGGGGCTTGTGGACGCTTGCTTGAAACGCAGCATTATACTTATTAAATTGCAGACCTCACACTTTGTATGTTCCCAAAATAAGTTAGGTTCATGGTATTATAATCGCCAATTCTGGCCCATTCCAGACACCCAGACCGGCGTTCTTAGTCGTCGTTACTTTGTGTTATTTTGTCTTTGTTTTAAGTTAACTGACCATTTGAGGTCAAAAAATAAGTATATTATAGTCATGACAATAACATAAGTTGTTATTAGTAAAAGAAAAGTATTACATTAAAATGTCTTATGATGTACTTATAGCTCTAAAAAGAATAAAATAAACTTGAAATCAAGTCAAGCCCATCAATTTATCTAATATATAAAATTCTCGTGTCACAGTTTTCGTTGCCATACTCCTCCGAAACGGCTTGACCGATTTTGATGAAATTCTTTGTGCTTATCCGGTATCTATGAGAATCGGCCAACATCTATTTTTCACCCCCCTAAATGTTAGGGGTAGTCCACCCCTAAATTTTTTATTTATTTTTTAGACAAAAATTTTCATTTTTATTTTTTTATAATGTTGCATTAAAAAATAGATACAACCCTAAATTTTCACCCCTCTACGATCAACCCCTGTTTTTTATTTGTTAATTATAAACTTTAATTTTTTGGCAAGATTTTTAATCTTATTTAGTTATGACTTAGAATTAAAAAAAAATGGTCTTTTAGATTCACAATTAGAACCGGTAGGTGGCGCTGAGATCGGCTTCTGGAATCCTCCTAATCACCTGAAGCGATTTTGGTGATTTTGTTTTTGTGTGTTTGAGTGGGTACCCGGATGGTTTAGATTCGCATTTAGACCCGGTACGTGGCTCTGGGATCGGGTTCTAGAATTTTATTTATTAAAGGCAGGACAACGTCTGCCGGGGCCGCTAGTATGATATAAAAGATTGTCGCGAGATTTACTTCTGTCGAGACCAAGCTCAGTAGCCATTGTATTGTTATTTATCTAAACAGGTAAATCTTGCGACACATTTTAAAATCAGATATGTAATAAATTGATGAGGTTAATTTAAATCCATTGTTCTTTTTGGAGCTGGCTCGTAGCCATCCAGACGGGCAAACACCCTACCACCTGGCTGTGGGTTGTTTTGAAGCTTAGGAAGGCATACGTAACAACAACTGCTCCACTAAAAATGTCTAATCATCATAGAAACAGTCACATCGAGCAAGTCCTAAAACCACGTGATTTCGAAGTTAGGAAATGGCGGGAATACAAAAAGCAGCGGATTAGTCAGATATGCAACTTGTTATGGAGTATCAAGCCAAGCCGTAATAAGAGTAACGACTTGTTTTCACCCGTGTGACCGATTGTCGGGATATAATGGCTAACGGTTTTGAGCGCGGCATTTTAGTCGATATTTATTCCGACACTTCGGCCACTGACAAGTCCAAGTGACCACTTGACAACTATGTCCTCCGCGAAACGTCATCATGAACGTCGATATAAAATCAAATAAAATGCTACGCTTAAAACCGTTAACACGTAGTTTTAATTCGGGTTGTTATTTGTAGCGTATAATAAATTGCGTAATTATAATTATTTTATTTGATAATTGTGTTTGTTAATAGTTACTTAATATTTTTATTTAAGATTTGCATTTTGTAATGGGGCGGTCCATCGCGAGTGCGACTCGCACACGGCAATATAGTTGATATATATATATATATATATATATATATATATATATATATATATATATATATATATATAAGGAGTGAAGGTAAGGAAAGGAATGCTCCGGTGGTTCGGGCATGTGGAAAGAATGCATGATGAAAGAATGACTAAACAGATATACAATGCAAAAGTGGATGGATGCAGAAGTCGTGGAAGGCCACGACACACCTTCCATGATCAAACTGATCGTGTACTAGCAGAAGGTGATGTCAGGAGCCTTAAGAACAGACGAGCGTGCATGACAAGAGTTATGAATGTCAAAGAGGCAAGTGAGGTGTGTAAGAATAAGCCTAAATGGCACTCTGTTGTTCGTGCCTACCCCGCAAGGGAACTGGCGTGAAGTTATGTATGTATGTATGTATATATATATATATATATATATATATATATATATAGTTGATGCTTTAGCGACATTAAGTGTCATGTCTCTGCTCCATCTGGGATAATATTATTGTTAATGACTGTGGGTAAATGTGTCTTGTTTATTTATAGCCATCCTAAACAATGATCGGTTTCTTTGAATATATATGCATATTTTTATTTCAGGCCTTTTATGTACACTATGCTTCAAATAAAATGAGCGCCAAGCATTTTTATAGTTGTATTAATAATAATAAAGATTACCCTCCTGATTGATGTCTATCTATTCTATTATGAAAGAAGTTTTCACCACTGACAAGCCAATTAATCCAAGTTGTACATAACTAGACGGCGCCACATACGCCTTGGTAGGCTAGTGGTTAAGGCTTTCGCGTCCCAAACTAAAAAGGGCGCAAGTTCGAATCCTGACTGAAAAGCATGTACCGCTTAGGCAGTTCTCTGACCTAACGCGCTCCTTGTTATAAATGCCACGTGCGTACAGTGAAGAAAAGCATCGTGATGAAACCTGCGCATCGAGATTTGTTTTATTCCGTCCGATCCCTGCTACAGACCTGTTCAAAACTTCATAAGGAACGGAGAAAGAATACAATTTCCTGCGTTAGGGCGGTCTGTCGTAAGAGGCGACAAAACAACCCACAGCCAGGTGGTAGGGCATTTGCCCAAATAGATGCCTACCACCCCTGGTCTAAAGTATGTCGTAATAACAACCTTGAGTTGTGTTCCGGCATTAGTGACCAGGTTCCAGTCTCCCTTAAGAGAGCAGCAGCGCATTTGTAGCAGCTTTAGTGTTGCAAATGTCTATAGGCGATGGTAACCGCTTTCCATCAAGTGGGCCGTCTACATGTCTGCCACTCGCAGACCTCGGTTACGGATTTGCGGCTGTCCGCATTGGCATTCGTCTCGTGATTAAAAGTGTAATATTTTACACTTAGGTGCATTCGTACAGGAAAACGCGAGTGTAATTTCTTGAAATACATAGATTTTGATTGATAAGTTTTATTACTGTCTACACTTTCACATATTGCCTGTACTATAAACACTCAATCCCTTATGAATCCTCATCAATCTGGGTTTCGCCCGGGCCATAGTACAACCACTGCACTGATTAAAATCTCTGACGATATACACCAAGGCATGGACCCAAGGTTTGGTGACTATTCTGTCACTGCTAGACTTCAGCAGTGCGTTTAATCACGTAGACTTTGATATTCTTACTGAAATTCTCCGCTCTCTCAACATATCTCCATCCGCAATTGATTGGTTTCATAGTTACCTGATTGAACGCCGGCAACGAGTTCGTATTGATGGTATGTTGTCATCGTGGCAAAATCTCTCTGCTGGTGCTATCTTAATCTCACTCAAAAGCAACTTACTAAGTTCGAGCGTCTTCAGAATATTAGTATAAGGTTTATATTCGGTTTAAAAAAATTTAACCACGTTTCTAAATAGCACAAAAAGCTCAAGTGGTTACCTATCTCACTTCGCCTGAATGCTCATCTTCTCAATTTACTATATCGTATACCTTTTATACCTTACACTCCTCCTTACCTTAAGGATTGTTTCAACTTCCTTCATACGTCACATACACTCAATTTGTGCTGCACTAATAATCTCCTTTTAATGGCACCTGCATACTCTTCAATATTTTATTCCAACTCCTTCGGCATGCAGGCTGTCTTACTTTGGAACTATTTACCCACTGATGTCAGGAAAGATAAATCTTTTGCCATATTTAAAAATTCGCTCAGGAAACACTAGTCTTACGCAATAACGTATTTGGTAGTTTACAACACTTTAGACTGTCATCCGCTGTTCTTGTATGTCATTTTTTTTTTTTTTTCATTTTCTTTGTTGCATAATAGTTACAGTTAATTTAAGAATTTCCTTTGAGTCAGGTTGTAAGGCCGCCTTTTGTTTTACCAAGTAACTATTGTGTTGTTTTGCATTTTTGTAATTTTGTTTCGGTGAACAATAAAGTGTTGTCTATGTCTATGTTCTTAAGTACTTTTACAGGTTTCTACTCTTCTAATTCTTATAGTAACTTTTATATAAGGAATAGGCACTTACTATCTGTTTGTTCTTGATCTATCGCCACTACAAGCTTCTTTTTACTGCTGCTACTGATTTGTACAATATCTGTTTGTTTCTTATATTTATTATCTAAAATTCTTACTGTTAGGCTTATGCACTGACTATTTGTGTTGCATAACTGCGTTTTTATATGTTTTTTTCTTTAAACTTACATACTCTTACTACCGTGAAAATTTATTATATATACGGGGCGATTTAATTTAATTTATTTTATGATATCATGAGATGAATGATTGAGGTGACGTGCGAAAGGGTCATAAATGTGTATATTATACAAATAACCCGCTCCGCATCATAATTGTAAAATATAATAAACATCCCTATTAATATTATAAATGGGAAAGTAACTCTGTCTGTCTGTCTATCTGTCTGTCTGTGTGTCTGTCTGTCTGTCTGTCTGTCTGTCTGTCTGTCTGTCTGTCTGTCTGTCTGTCTGTCTGTCTGTCTGTTCCGTTTTCACGGAAAATCTACTGGACGGATTTGGCTGAAACTCAGTATATATATATTTTCGATGCCGAGAATGAACATAGGATATTTTTTATCCCGAAAAATGGGTTAGTTTCCGGGATAAAAATATATTTGTCTTTTTGTTTGTTATCCTTTTATGGAAAGACTATTGAACCGATTTGGCTGAAACTCGGTACATATATAATTTGAATACCGAGAGTACCCAAGGGATACTTTTTATCCCGGGTAATGGGATGAATTTTGGGATAGATTTATGTAAAGTTTATCCCGGAAACTAGGACAGGTTCGTCCACTGGGTCCACTGGGTCCACTGGGTCCACTGGGTCCACTGGGTCCACTGGGTCCACTGGGTCCACTGGGTCCACTGGGTCCACTGGGTCCACTGGGTCCACTGGGTCCACTGGGTCCACTGGGTCCACTGGGTCCACTGGGTCCACTGGGTCCACTGGGTCCACTGGGTCCACTGGGTCCACTGGGTCCACTGGGTCCACTGGGTCCACTGGGTCCACTGGGTCCACTGGGTCCACTGGGTCCACTGGGTCCACTGGGTCCACTGGGTCCACTGGGTCCACTGGGTCCACTGGGTCCACTGGGTCCACTGGGTCCACTGGGTCCACTGGGTCCACTGGGTCCACTGGGTCCACTGGGTCCACTGGGTCCACTGGGTCCACTGGGTCCACTGGGTCCACTGGGTCCACTGGGTCCACTGGGTCCACTGGGTCCACTGGGTCCACTGGGTCCACTGGGTCCACTGGGTCCACTGGGTCCACTGGGTCCACTGGGTCCACTGGGTCCACTGGGTCCACTGGGTCCACTGGGTCCACTGGGTCCACTGGGTCCACTGGGTCCACTGGGTCCACTGGGTCCACTGGGTCCACTGGGTCCACTGGGTCCACTGGGTCCACTGGGTCCACTGGGTCCACTGGGTCCACTGGGTCCACTGGGTCCACTGGGTCCACTGGGTCCACTGGGTCCACTTGGACCATGTTATCTTTTTGTCAAGTTTTGTCATTTATGTAGTTTACATATAGACGGGGGTATAGTTTGCGATATAAAATGAAGTGAATCTTTCGGGGGCAAATACATACAAATTTAATATAATGTGACCTGTGTACCACTTGCTTTTTAAACAAGAGAGACGCACTAGAGGTTGAACCGCGGCGCAGCCGCGGGGTAAACTCTAGTATATAATATAAATTACTACAAGTCATACATACATATAAAATTAAATACGTTAAACCATATTATAACAAATAAAGTGAAGTGGACTGAGGAGTAGAGGAGCAGCTGCATTTCATTCCCATTGACCAGGTAAGTGCGTGATCATTCTCAAATTCCCGTCAAAATTGTCCTAATCTTCTATTTTCTTACTTGGAAGCAGTCCGCTTATCGCTAAATCCAGCGCCGCCGCAACAAATGGTCCTTTATATTGCAGTTTGCTCCATATGTTAAATATTGAAGATATAATTGTAAAATCCCTAACGTAGTATCTGATATGGGTTCATCTAACCTGTTAATTATCACGCCTAGAATATCATTTCACTTGACGTATAAAATGTCAGTCGATTGTGACATTAAGTTGACTTACGTAATGTCAATTGATTTTGAAGGATAAAGAGAAGCAGGGGAAAGGGGAATGATAAAAAGCCGACAGATAAACAAGTACCATTTTTTATTTGGATTGTTTAGAAATAATTATTGGATACTGATAAGTGATCTGAAACGTTAATAAAGTGTATAAGATGTAAACAGTCTATTTATTAAAATGGAAAAAAAAGGCTAAAAATCTTGAGTTGTGTTCCGGCATCAGCGGGCAGGTACCAACCTGCCTTTAGAGAGCAGCAGCACATTGGTTGTTGGGGGCTAAGAAGATGTGATTATTGAATACACGAGAGGTCTACGTTGTTACGAGATATATTTTCAAGAGTTACTTCAATGGTGGCAGAAACAACTTAAGACAGCCTGCGTGGCTTCCTGTTCGGCTGGGCGTAACTATGTTCTAAATCTCAGTCTTTCCAACACATTCAAAGCGCAGGGTCGTCAGGGAGGAGGGGGTTTTTAGTGGGTATTGGGGTTGCTCGCCCGTGCAGCAACGCTCGGAGTCTTCCACACTATTCTGTGACGTCAATCGCGGACGGAGCGCTGCCAAGAGCATACTATTGCTGCAGTGTTATCGCCCCCGACCGACGCGTGTCGTTCCCCTAGCAACGACCCAGTTTGTGCGTAAATCGGTTAAGCATTTTCCCTCGCCTCAAAACAAAAAAAAAAAAAAAAAAAAGCCACGCATTCCAATATTAATTTTTTTTTTTTTTTTTTTTTTATTGCAGGAGTTCAGCAGACAGGCAGATGGCCCACTTAATGGAAAGCGGTTACCATCGCCTATGGACATTTGCACCACCAAAGTTGCTACAAATGCGCTGCTGCTCTCTTAAGGGAGACTGGAACCTACTAATGCCGGAACACAACTCAAGGTTGTTTTGGCGATATACTTTAGACCAGGGGTGGTAGCCATAGGCAAAATTTATAATATACATTTAATATATACAAAAAGTTTGTATATCCATCATTGGCAGCACCTTTGATCTTATAAGAGCAAAATAAAATTACTTCACTCTAAATCCAATATGGCGGACGGCCCAAGATGGCTGACTAGTATTTAGTGCACTCCCAAAATAAGGGTATCAAGTTAATGGGTTTGCTGAGAAAAATTCGAATAACTAAAAGATAAAAGCAATATTATTAGAAAAAAGTTTATAAAGTCAAGCTTTCATTTAAAGGTCTAACAAGAATACTCGTAATGAATTTAAATTAAACTCATCAATTTACTGCACTACACTATTTATTTGATTTAAAAACTCGTTTTCTTTCGCAAGATTTAATTGTTTAGGTTAATAAGAATATAATAACTATATAACTTGATCTTGACATAAGTACATAAAAAAACGTCATTGTATTTTATGAAATCGGTAAACACATTGACAGAAGTAAATCTCGCGACAATCTTTTACATACATAACTTCACGCCAGTTCCCTTGCGGGGTTGGCACGAACAACAGAGCGCCATTTAGGCTTATTCTTACACACCTCACTTGCTTCTTTGACATTCATAGCTCGTCATGCAGGCTCGTCTGTTCTGAAGGCTCCTGACATCACCTTCTGCTAGTACACGATCAATTTGATCATGGAAGGTGTGTCGTGGCCTTCCACGACTTCTGCATCCATCCACTGTTGCATTGTATATCTGTTTAGTCATTCTTTCCACATGCCCGAACCACCGGAGCATTCCTTTCCTTACCTTCACCCCGACACCTTCATCAATTTATATCATATAAATTGATCGGTTTGACTTGATTTCAAGTTTATTTTTATCTTTTTAGAGCTATAAATACATTATAAGATATTTTAATGTAATACGTTTTTTTACTAATAACTTATGTCATTATTATAATACACTTATTTTTTTACCTCCAACTGTCAGTGAATTTAGAAAAACAGGTCGCCATTTTCTGTTGCTATACAAAAGAAAGACAGAATAACATAAAGTATTATTTGACGACTCTTATTCACTAGAAAACAAAAATTATGGATGCTAAGAACGCCGGTCTGGGTGTCTGGAATCGGCTCCAGAATTGGCAATTATAATAACACAAATCTGAATTATTTTGGGAACGTACAATGTGTGAGGTCTTCAATTTAATAAGTATAAGTAGCTTAAAATAAATAATTTACAATCTAGTCCTCGTTGTTCTGTTGCATCTCCAACTCCGTTTTACCGAGTTCATTCACAATCGACTGAAGTCTCTTCTCTTCCCTGCTGTCCACTACTTTCCCACGTTTGGGCAAGGCATAGGCCAGCTTCTCCCAAAACCATGGCTCCCCCCACTTTATATACGTATTGGTGCGGAGATACGCCTTGATCTCCTTATTCAAGTCCTCTTTATTCATAACATCCTCGAGTAAGATGACCACGACCCTCGTCTTTCCTTCCTTGGTGGCCTGAACGTGGGCGGCTCTGAACTCCAAGAGACCCCAAATCGACTTTAAGAAGTTCTCCGAAAGGACTATCACGGTCCTGCGAGATTCTTCAACAGACTTCGCGATGTTGTAAGGAATCATCTCCCCGACTATCCAGTCTCTGCTGTGTATGCAAGTCTTCACGTTGATGGGGGGACCTTCCAACTTCGGAAGGAGCGTATCCCTCACGAAATCCTCGTCCTGATGAGCATACGATATAAAAACGTCGAACTTTTTGCTCGCATCGTACTTCTCTTCTGGCAACAGGTAGGGAAAGTACTTCGATATGTAAACCTTCAACTCAAAGGAGTATCTATATATGACCACCACGGTTAATATAAAAACGACGCCGAGAACGGTCAAGCTGATTCCGATAACGGTGAATTTCCGTGTATCGCATATTCGCTGGACATCCACCTGGCTCAAAAGCATATCATCTTTGCATCTCAGTGTTGGGTAGTCCATTATGTTAGCACTGTTCTGCTGCAATTCAGTGACGTGCTCCTGATTCCAACAATCGCAAAACAAGGGATTGTTGCTTAGAGCGAAACTTATGTTCCTATTGAGAACATCCTTCGGGAGGTAGTTTAGGTTATTGTCGGAGAGGTTCAGGACTTTAACGGTTTTTGGCAAAGTTACGAAGTCGATTTCGTTCAAATGCAATCCGCTCAAGTCCATTTTCAGCACCTTCCCAAATGAGAGGTTTTGTAATGACTTCGGTTTGCGGGTGAACTTCAGAGATACCTTATTTGTTATGTTGCTTGGTTCGGTACTGACTCCGGAGCATACGGCTTCCACGATGTCCTTGTGCGGGACGTCCGTGCAGTTGCAGATGGATGGACATTTGACTTGGCACTCGAATTCGTCCAAAGGGACTTGGGTCAGACGGGTCCCTTTGAGCCGGACGGGGGCGTTGCACCGAGCATTCCAGAGGGAGAAATATTGAGCGTAGTTGTACAATGTCACGAGTTTGGCGAAGGAGTATATGTGGCAGTCACAGTTCAACGGATTGTGGTCCAGGATGAATTTGACGGGAGTTTTCTGCTCCATGAAGGACACCGGGTTCAGGAAAACGGTGCTGATGTTGTTGTAGCTTAAGTCCACCGTGGCGACGGTTACGACTTCCGTGATCAAAAAGTTCTCAAGCTGAAACAATAAACAGTTGTTTTTATATCAATTTGTTTAATAGCTTCACTGCTTAAAGAGCGTTCCCAAAATGTTGGCTGAGTCTCCATATTGTATGAAAACGCTGATGCGTTGCCCCGAATACGGGCCAGCCCATTGGTCACGCGAGACTTGTCGCAATCGGATTGAAACGTTTAGATACAGTTGACAGGCCTCACTCCCTTATGGCAATGGCAAATACCTTGCATATTTGCGGACTTTCAGGATTAGTTTGATGTGTGACAGGTCATCCGGCATTCACGGCTGATACACGGTGTACTTCATTTTTCTACACACTGTTATTATATTACAATACTAACATCTGCCTGCTAAACTTTATTCATCTTTCCATGACTACGACATTATATGTAGTATTTGTTGTAGTTAAATTAAATTAGTGAGACCTGTCTGTTTTGTTTCACTACATATAACAGATTTGACATTTTTACATGACTTATAATAAATATTGACGTATAATTTCCATCTCTATTAGCCGCCATTTTGACATTTGTCAATTGTCATTCCGTTTCTCTTGTGGTTTTAGTAATTTCTTTATTTCTGAAACACATGTCCATGTACAATTAAAATTACAATTGAAAGCATAAGTTAGAAATGACTTACAAGGATATTACACGCGCGTCATCATTTAAAGATGATGTACCCCGCGACTTTATCACTTTCCAGGATCGAAAGTACATTGATAGCAAAAAATCGTATAAAAATTGACGCCGGGCTGAGAGGTAGAAACGAAACCAACAAACATATTTAACTGGGTGTGGAGTTGCACCCACTTAAGTAATAGCGGCGAGCCCCGAAGGCGGGCCAGTAGGGTCGCGCTCATTTCCCTAATGATGGCTTAAAAACCAGCGATTCGCGCTTCTCCGAACATTCCCGAAACGCTGCGCCGCCACGGCAGCCCCAACAATACCCACAGTCCATATTCTTATATGAATGTGGTAATTTCTTTTTCGACGACTCACGCTGTTTTTGGATTTCGTATTCTTTTGGACTTTAATTAGACTGCATAACTTTGAACCTATGATATAAGTGCAATAATAGTGAAAAATATAAAAGAGGTTATGTTTATAAAAAAAATTCAGGAACTATATATACACATTTCCTACACATAGGGGTTGCAGAAGGGATAAGCATTTCTCCCCTCCCCTACTTAAAATTCAGGTCACAGATATCTATACCGAACCAAAGCGTCTTATATAGCGCACAGGAGAGAAGTGTCCTGACGCTAATATGTCGTGAATGTATGGTTAACCCTTAAATTATTTAATCTTTAATTAACCGTATTCGAGTTGGACCTGACATTTTGACGATTCCGCTTTTGCCAATATGGCGACGGAATTCGATGTGATCTTCAGTCAATCGATGTTCATTACTGGACGCAGGCCTCCCCTCTCGCCTTCGTCATCCAACCCCTGCTAGCGTCGGTCCATCGGGCTGGTGGGCGTCCTATGCTACGATTACCGAGTTGCGGTCTCCACTCCAGGGACACATTTGTTCCATCAGCCGACAGTTCTGCAACAGCCGTTACCAGCCCACTGTCACTTAAGCTTTCTAATCAGTAAGTTAAGTCAGTAATCTTGATTCTCTTATAGATGTTTTCGTTTCTGATTCTATCCCAAAGAGAAGCACCCAACATAACTCGTTCCATAGCCATAGCGTTTTGTCAGGTGGTAGGGCGTTAGCCCGACTGGATGGCTACCACCCCTGGTCCAAAGTATGTCGCCATAACAACCTTCAGTTGTGTTCCGGCATTGGTGACCGGGTTCCAGTCTCCCTTAAGAGAGCGGCAGCGCATTTGTAACAACTTTGGTGTTGCAAATGTACATAGGCGATGGTAACCGCTGTCCATCAAGAGGGCCGTCTGCCTGTCTGCTGAACTCCAGCAATAAAAAAAAATAGCCCCCCTGAGCGACTTTAAAGCAGTATTCAACATGGATTTTCAAAAACCCTTAAATTTGCAATAGGTGACGATTAATGATTTACATCAAGTGGACCCGTCAGTCAGCATGTCTACCAGCAAAAATAATTGAAAAAAAAAATGGTCTTACGGGCAGCCTCGACATCCTGTTGTGCGTGAGGTTCAGGGAGCGCAGTTGGGGCAACAACATTATCCTGTTGTGGAAGTAGTCATCGATCAGGTTGTAACCCAGGTCCAGGAACTCGAGATTAGGCGTATACATGTTTATTAATTTGGAGAACAAACTGGGCACCTCGTTGAAATGCGGCGCCCACTGGAATTCCGTCTGTATTAAGTGCCTCAGCTTGTTATGGGAGGCCGACAGAATCCGCAGGTTAATCAGGGACAAGAATAGCGCGCTGGAAGTGGAAATGAATATTGAAAGAAATTGCGTACAACGGAACACAATTTAACGGAATTGGAATTTGATAATTCTTATTGTATTGGATTTAGTATAACTTCAAAATGGTTCCATATAAATTTCATTGCTATTGGATGTTGGGATAACTTAAATGAACTAGAAAATTTGAAGTCATTGAGATATTGTTTCGGCCATAACATATTTGTTTTCGGACCGATTTTAATCATTCTTTTTGCGTTGGCTTTCTTCTAGCTTGACATGGTTCCATAGAAGTTTAAAATATTCCAGAGAGCCAGGTAGAATTAGTTATATATATAGATGCAGATCGGGTCTCCGATGCTAATAATCCCAACAATACTCTTGGCCATTTTTTTTTTTATTGCAGGAGATCAGCAGACAGGCAAACGGCCCACTTGATGGAAAGCGATTACCATCGCCTATGGACATTTGCAACACCAAAGTTGCTACAAATGCGCTGCTGCTCTCTTAAGGGAAACTGGAACCTAATCACTAATGCCGGAACACAACTCAAGGTTGTTTGGCGACATACTTTAGATCAGGGGTGGTAGCCATCCAGTCGGGCAAATGCCCTACCACCTGGCAAACCTGGCCATACGGTGTGTAGGAAACCAGTCCATACAGATTAATACCTTAAGGATTCGTCTCACCACCATCCTAGTCAGTTAGCTACCGTGGGCAAATCTTTGTTTCAGAGAGCACGTAAAATCTAGAGAACCACGTGGCTGGAGAGCTTCAGCATGTCAAGCGAGTTCTACAACGCAATCAGCTGAAGACCCCACACCAACGTCACATAGGTCCGTCTCTATCCAAGCAGGAACGGAGAAAGAATATGTGCTGCTTCAAAAGCTGAAGCTCTCAAACGGCGCAAATATGGAACCTTAGGTCCGTGGGGTCCGTCGGCAAAGAGTTTCTTCAAAGAGATTTGCAAGAAACTCTTCGATGCCACCCGTGATCAGAAGGCTGGCTCATATTTCGCCCAACAAATAAGCATCGCCATACAGCGCGGCAATGCAGCCAGCCTTCTGGGTACGCTCCCATCTGGCAGCGATTTGTTACACAGTCTATAATCGCTTGTACTGTATATTAAATAATAAGATAGTGTAGTAAGAATGTATAACAAGTTAGAATAATAAAATAGTAGTTAAGAAAAAGACAGGAAAATAAGAACGTAGCAAGTAATAATGTAGTAAATAGATAAATATAAATAGATGTACTAAAAACTAGGTTAAGAAGAAAGGATGATGTATTAGAGAATAAGGACTTACGTGTTTTTAACAATAAAGAACAAAAAGTAAAAAAAGAAAATAAAAAAAACCACAAACAGCTGTTTTGTTGACAAAAAGCTTTTGAAATGTGAAACAATAATCTATGGAAATACTGGGATTTCTTTATTGCGAAGCTGGCAGCTGATGGAAAGTGGCTACCGTTGCTTATAGGCGTTTGCAACACCAATGGCGCAGCTACGTGGCAGCCTTTAGGATGAGGTAGGGGATCAGACATGAGTAATGGGAGAATTGGAAAGGGGGGGGGGGGGGGGGAAGCCAATGGGCCCCCAGAACTCTCACTCATCGCACGAACCACATTTTTTTATTGCAGGAGTTCAGCAGACAGGCAGACGGCCCACTTAATGGAAAGCGGTTACCACCGCCTATGGACATTTGCAACACCAAAGGTGCTACAAATGCGCTGCTGCTCTCTTAAGGGAGACTGGAACCTGGTCACTAATACCGGAACACAACTCAAGGTTGTTATGGCGACATACTTTAGACCAGGGATGGTAGCTATCCAGTCGGGCGAATGCCCTACCACCAGGCTGTGGGTTGTTAAGTCGCCTCTTACGACAGGCCGCCCCAACGCAGGAAATTCTATTCTTTCTCCGTTCCTGCACGGATAAAACGACTAGCTCAAGCGTTTCATGCCGATGTTTTATTATAGAAAAATAATTAATATAATATTTTAATTAAATTTATTAAAATATTATATATATAACACGTATACAAATAATGCATGATGAAAGAATGAATAAACAGATATACAATGCAAAAGTGGATGGATGCAGAAGTCGTGGAAGGCCACGACACACCTTCCATGATCAAATTGATCGTGTACTAGCGAAGGGTGATGTCAGGAGCCTTAAGAACAGACGAGCTTGCATGACAAGAGGTGTGTAAGAATAAGCCTAAATGGCGCTCTGTTGTTCGTGTCTACCCCGCAAGGGAACTGGCGTGAAGTTATGTATGTATTATTTTGTATGTTTATTTGTTGTAGTGGGGGTATAATCTCGACACCTCCAAGAAATACCACGCCAACTTAATTTTAGGTATTTTCTGTTCTTAAGGGAAAAGCACTCATTAATTTCTTCATATTATGTCCTTAAAATTTCATAGTAAATCTTGAGAATGTAAACTTCAACATATGTATTACCTGTGTAATATAAATTTAGTCTATGCCCATATTCAACTCGATTTTTTTTAAATTTGATGGCTTTACATAAAGGAAATTATCAGTCAAGTTGGTTTGTGTTCCGTAGCACGCAGAAAGACCTCACAGGGTCTTGAGGTCTGGCAGTTGTTTTTTTATTTTTCCTTTCACCCATTTTAATATTATATAAAATTATTAGAGCTAGGCATGTTTGCTGAAGAGTTTCTTGCGCCACTTCTTCTCTTCAAGCCATAACATGTTGCGAAGCGGTAGTAAATTAGATTAGCCTCCCATAGAGTAAATAATAACCATAAACAAAATTAAAATTAACAAGTTGGCGGTAGGCTAAATAAAACTTTAACAATACTCGTTGACACTTGACATCTTTGTCTTCCGTGACCACGGCCACTGAAAAGTGTCCGAAACGTCGGAATAACAAAAATCAAATAAATTACCGCGCTTAAAACCGTTAAAACGTAGTTTTATTATTAGGATTTTTCCTGTCACGAAAAAGCGTTACGGCCGCTCGGAGAGGCGGCATAATTTTAGAGTAGTAGACTATGAATGTTTTTTTTTGTTCCGGATCGAATTCAGTTTTTTGTTTGATAAAATAAAATATGTTTAAATAAAAACCTAACCTAACCAAATAATAATTTGCAATAAAACTGCGTAAATCGAAATGTGTGCTGGGACACATAGTAGAAGTAAAACTTCAACGGACAAGTGGAAACCTGCTCGTAAAACTTCAAGTTAAAATGTTGCTGCGATTCGTTTTGCCACTTGTTCGTTGAAGGTTTTTTATATACAACTAGCGGCCCCGGCAGACGTTGTCCTGCCTTAAAAAAATAAAACTCTAGAACCCGAAAATTAAAGTTTATAATTAACAAATAAAAAATAGGGGTTGGTGATAGAAGGGTGAAAATTTAGGGTTGTATGTATTTTTTAATGCTGTATCCTAAAAAAATAAAAATTTAGGGGTGAACTACCCCTAACATTTAGGGGGATGAAAAATAGATGTTGGCCGATTCTCATAGATACCGGATAAGCACAATAAAAATTTCATCAAAATCGGTCAAGCCGTTTCGGAGGAGTATGGCAACGAAAACTGTGACACGAGAATTTTATATATTAGAGATAGATATACCTGTATTTAACTTTTATCATTCCACTCGTTTCATTACATAGAGTTAAATTTTTTTCAACACACTTGCTCATAAAGTGGCTCTATGGTCACCGCAATTAGGCACAGAATGACACCCATTATCAAACTGTGAGTAAAAAACATTATAACTCACTAGTGAGTTATAGATTTTTTTTTTAATTTTATTGGTTGAGTTGCTTTGTTCTTAAAAAAGTTTTTATTAAAAAAAAAAAAAAGATCGTGTTCTATAGAACAAATAAATTAATGTTCCTATTGCTTGCTCATTTCATGCAACTTCTTATTTAAATAGATAATTTTAACTCGTACGTGTTTAATAAATAAAACTTTCACTCATATATAACTTTTTTTTATCTACTAAATAAAATGAGTTTTTGTTGTTATTTTATTGACAAGTGTGTTGAAAAACGTCGTATGATACACGTGTGTATTGACGATTACCGTCCTCGGCTCTCTTAAGACCCTCGCCTACGGCTCGAGTCTCAATGGCGCCTCGGCGGTAATCACCAATGTTACACACTAGTACCATAATGTACTATTATTTTATTTTATTTATTTTACAATTTTTGGATGACTATCAGTTATTCACATTGTAATAATAGCACATAAGTGATAGTGAGCCATTAAGAACTCACCACAGTTAGAAATAAATTAAGATATCTAATCAGAGAACTAGAAACAAAGAGAAGAAAACATTTCTAACATCCTAAGAAAACCTGCTCATTACACACTAAAATTCAAAGTATAGATCATTGAGTTTATCCCTAACCAGACACTGAGGTACCCGTTATATCCAAATCATAGCTGCGAATTAATTTATTGTAGGTAGTACACGATCGATATAGAAAACTATTGCGGCGATAGTCTGTGTCAACCGATTTCAAAGCAAAATAGGGACTATGACGGAAAGACTGTCTAGGAGTATATCTATATATATATATCTATTTTGTTAAGTAATTCAGGACAATCGAATTTCTGCGAGTTTAAAATACGAGCTAGGAAAGTGAAATCAGCGATTTGCCGGCGCTGTGCGAGTGTCAGAAAATGGTGATTCTCGTATGATATACTAGAATCTTTTAATTTGGAGTTGGTCCTAAAATTTGAGATGAACATATGTAGAACTAGAGGTTGACCCGCGGCTGTCCAGTAGACCGAGTGGACCGAGCGGACCGAGCGGACCGAGCGGACCGAGCGGACCGAGCGGACCGAGCGGACCGAGCGGACCGAGCGGACCGAGCGGACCGAGCGGACCGAGCGGACCGAGCGGACCGAGCGGACCGAGCGGACCGAGCGGACCGAGCGGACCGAGCGGACCGAGCGGACCGAGCGGACCGAGTGGACCGAGTGGACCGAGTGGACCCAGTGGACGAAATGGACAAAATCACAAAACCTGTCCTAGTTTCCGGGATAAACTTTACATAAATCTATCCCAAAATGTATCCCATTATCCGGGATAAAGAGTATCCCTTGGGCACTCTCGGTATTCAAATTATATATGTACCGAGTTTCAGCCAAATCGGTCCAATAGTCTTTCCATAAAAGGATAACAAACGAAAAGACAAATATATTTTTATCCCGGAAACTATCCCATTTTTCGGGATAAAAAATATCCTATGTTCATTCTCGGCATCGAAAATATATATATACTGAGTTTCAGCCAAATCGGTCCAGTAGTTTTTCCGTGAAAACGGAACAAACAGACAGAGTTACTTTCGCATTTATAATATTAATAGGGATATAGAACTTTGAATGTTTTAGCCTGAGTACAATCTTTCGAGAAACTCGTAAGGAACCCTAGTGCTCCAGAAGCCTTATTAGTAATAGCAGTGACATGCCTATCAAATAAGAGAATAAATAAAATTACTGGGAAGTTTCATTTTCATTATTCTTCTTCTGTGTTAAGAATGCTAGTACATACATACATACATACACACATAACTTCACGCCAGTTCCCTCGCGGGGTAGGCACGAACAACAGAGTGCCATTTAGGCTTATTCTTACACACCTCACTTGCCTCTTTGACATTCATAACTCTTGTCATGCAAGCTCGTCTGTTCTTAAGGCTCCTGACATCACCTTCTGCTAGTACACGATCAATTTGATCATGGAAGGTGTGTCGTGGCCTTCCACGACTTCTGCATCCATCCACTTTTGCATTGTATATCTGTTTAGTCATTCTTTCATCATGCATTCTTTCCACATGCCCGAACCACCGGAGCATTCCTTTCCTTACCTTCACGCCGACACTCTCTTTCAGACCAACTCTCTTTCTTACTTCGGTATTACGAACGCGGTCCGCGAGCGTCACTCCGCAGATTTTGCGCAGTGCTCGCATCTCGACCGCGTTTACTCTACTTTCATGCTCTTTCTTCCATACCCAACTCTCGCTTCCATACGTGAGCGTAGGTACCAGCACCGCGTTGTGTACGGCGAGCTGGGCCTTCTGGCTGAGGTTCTTAGCGCCTAGAAGTTTACCTAACGCTCCATTTAAACTATTCCCCAAATTCACTCTTCTTTCTATATCAGCGGTGTACCTTCCATCCCTGCTAAAAGCACATCCAAGATATACAAACTCATTCACTTGCTCCAGCATAACATCATCGACCATTATCCTTGCATTCGTTCTGGTTTCTTCTCTTTCAAACACCATAACCTTTGTTTGAATGCTAGTGATAGCTTTATTTTACTTTCCAGGTGGAAGGGCATTTGCCCGACTGGATGGCTACCACCCCTGGTCTAAAGTATGTCGCCATAACAACCTTGAGTTGTGTTCCAGTTTCCCTTAAGAGTGCAGCAGCGCATTTGTAGCAACTTTGATGTTGCAAATGTCCATAGGCGATGGTAACCGCTTTCCATCAAGTAGGCCGTCTGTCTGCTGATCTCCTGCAATAAAAATAAAAAAAAACTTATCTAACGGATGATGAAAATCGCTTAAAAATACGTCGCGTGGTTTAGGAGGAGTTACCGGACAGACAGACGAAGAAAGCGACTTTGTTTTATGCTATGTCAAGATTAGTTCAAGTGTCGTCGCTTTTGTCCACGAATTTTTTGCCGATTTGATGCCGAGGTTAATTCGCTCGTGAAATTAAGAGAATACTTTTTGAAGGCTATACATATTATATAAGTTAAAATTTAATTTTACTTCCTATTCTACGTAAACCGCTTCGCAAGGTGTTATCAACCTTTGGTACTGTTCTTCCATGGTTTGAACGAAACCTCGTCGAAATTACTTCAACATAGCATTTTACAAGGCCTAAAATTCACTCACTCGGGGAAATACTCCAGGTGATTATAGGAGAGGTCCAGCTCTTCCAATTTGTTCAGGGTCCGGAAGAGGTCGCCGGTGATATTCGTCAGTTGGTTCTTGCTCATATCCAATTTGGTCATCTCGGTCTGGTCTCTGAACGCCTCGGGGTGAAGGCGTTCCAGTCGATTGTTCCTCAACGTCAACGTTTGTATTGCCTTGGAGCCCCGGAAGAGGGTATTCGAGAGCTCCTGGAGGTGGCACTTCTCCAGTACTATGTAGCGAAGGGTCCTAAGGTCCGCGAAGGCCCGAGGGTCCAATTTCAACGGCTCCGTGGACGATATCGTCACCTGTGGACGCGTTTAATAAAAAAAGTAAAGTTTAGAGACTTTTGAAGTGATAACTTCTTATGGGAGGGTAAATTGCTTCGTTACGTAACGCGTTACGGCGCCAGTCTGTCTGGCTTCCCTTTCTCTCACGCATACGGCAGCGGAAGGCAGGCTTCTCCTCTCTCATTCTAACCCACAGCGCTAGCCGTATTTCTTCGGATGTACGTATTCAAGAATTGTAACTAAGAATAAAATATATCAATAAAAGATTTTTACTGATTATACCGAAGTAAGAAAGAGAGTTGGTCTGAAAGAGAGTGTCGGGGTGAAGGTAAGGAAAGGAATGCTCCGGTGGTTCGGGCACGTGGAAAGAATGCATGGTGAAAGAATGACTAAACAGATATACAATGCAAAAGTGGATGGATGCAGAAGTCGTGGAAGGCCACGACACGTATTCCATGATCAAATTGATCGTGTACTAGCAAAAGGTGATGTCAGGAGCCTTAAGAACAGACGAGCGTGCATGACAAGAGCAATGAATGTCAAAGAAGCAAGTGAGGTGTGTAAGAATAAGCCTGAATGGCGCTCTGTTGTTCGTGCCTACCCCGCAAGGGAACTGGCGTGAAATTATGTATGTATGTAATAAAAGATTTTATTAATAAATAAACTTTCCTTACATTATCATGTTAATATACATAAAATTGAAATAATAACCTAAGCTTTTCTCACGTTAAACAATTTCAATATTAAATAGTTCAACTTTATCACTTGTCACACGCGTCCCGAGACGCACACGTTTCTTATTATTCCCCGTTGACGATAACTTGACTCGCTGGGCTGCTAAACCCACAAATTAGCATTTAATAAAATAGGCTATAAATAGAGAATATTAGAAAAAGCAAATTTTCTTTGTATTTTTGACGGAGTTTGTAGTAATTGTTACGATTTTAATGATTTTTGACATCAGGTGATCAGGTAATAAAATAAAAAAACTTCGTTTAATAATAATAGCTTTAGAAATATGTTATTTTATACTTTTTAGTTTTTTAGTTTTTGAAGTCGGTTTTTTTAAACAAAGTTTTTTTATTTTATTACCTAAACTTAAATCTAATATTGATGAAAAAAACATTAGGAATTTTTATCAATCTTCAAGAAGCGTTCGATATCGTCAGCCATGAAAAACTATTACAGAAACTTACAAACTTAGGTATTGATGGTTTAGTTTATGATCTACTAGTACAATAACTAGAACACAAGTAGTAAAATTAACAGATTTCGAAGGTACTCCTTGCAAAATTTCATTTGGAATCCCGCAAGGATCAATATTGGGTCCTCTATTTTTCCTTATTTACGTTAACAATATTAATCAAATAAGTCTGACAGGTTATCTTATATGAGGACAATACGAGTTGGTTTTGCTTTGGTACTTCTATAAATGAGATAGTAGTTGAAGCTCAAAATGACCTAATCTTATTAAATGAATGGTTTTGCAGAACCTACTCACAATTAATACAAAAATTCACGCCTCCAATAATAAATAATATTCCTACTAAAAGTCAAATCAAGAAAGGTATCTCGGATTGTTACTAGACGATAAATTAACCTGGACATCTCATATTGTACACGTTATATCCAAGTTATTCTCATTGTTTGGAGAGATACGCAAAACAAGAAACTGTATACCACATACAATTAGAAGTCTGAGAATCGGACAACATCTATTTTTCATCCCCCTAAATGTTAAGGGTAGTCCACCCCTAATTTTTGTTAATTTTTAGATTTTTTTATTTTTTTAGGATACAGCATTAAAAAATCTAATCAACTACTATTTTTTATTTGTTAAATATAAACTTTAATTTTTTTGACAAGATTTTTAATCTTATTTTGTCATGACTTAGAATAAAAAAAATTATATTACTCTTAATTTTCCACCTCTCTACTATCAACCCCTATTTTTCCATCGCGATTTTTTTATTTATTTTAACTATCAATCGATCAGTTATCCCCGCTAGATGTCTACCGTTGTCACCTCTCATCCAGCAAACATCACGGAGTAGGGATGCGTGGGTTCCCGAATGGCTAAGATTCACAATTAGAACCAGTAGGTGGCGCTGGTGGAGACGCGTGAGGGGGTTGTCTTCGATGGACAGTCCCTCCAACCCTCGGAGGGGGGACAGCGCGCCCCCCCGCAGCTCCGAGATCCGGTTCTTGCTCAGATTCAGCTTATGGACCTTGTCCAAACCTGCAGCCGGCTTCATTATATTAATCAACGCTCAATACTGTTTGTTGGAGAGGAAATGGAATTTATACTAATATTATAAAGCTGAAGAGTTTGTTTGTTTGTTTGTTTAAACGCGCTAATCTCAGGAACCGCTGGTCCGATTTGAAAAATTCTTTCAGTGTTGAATAGTACATTTATCTAGGAAGGCTATAGGCTATATTATATTTTCGAAAGAACTAAAAGTCCAATAATGTAACCCGAGGTGTAAAAAAATGACCCGAAAAAGTCCTTACACGGCGTGCGCTGCGAAAACTATTGATTATAGAACAAAACAATGTACTAACACTTTGCAGAACATATAATTGTCTACCAAAAATATCGCCCAACCATATGTCTAACTATTGTAGTTATCTCACAATAAGTGTTTTCTTTTATTTTTTTAAATAATTAAAATGCCATGGCCTCAAAAACTCTTTATTTTGTACCTTGGTATTAATCCTTATCAAAATAAATTACTCCATATTCAAGACGAATTCAATACCTTTCTAGAACCTTTTGAATTATTCAATTCGGACGTTTCATTCAAAAGATATCGCGATATTTAAAATGATAAAGCGGTATGGGCATGGAAGGAGGAAGGAGGAAAGTCACGTGACGAAAAGAATGTTAAACCTGAAGGTCTAGAGATAGAAATGTAATTCTAGAGGAATAAAGAGACGCTTGGCATGATGATGTGTAGTGTGGCAGAAAACATGCCAACCTGGAGGAAAGCATGGAAGGCGAAGATATTTTATGTTGAGCCACATTAATAGCTAGCAATAGATTTTTTATGTTAGTCGACAGTCAACAGTTTTCAAATAGAGTTTCCAGGAGATGAATGGTTTTCAAGAGCGTGACAGGAAGTGGATCCGGCATACATACCCGCGAAGGTGTCGTTGTTGATGTCCACGATGGAGTTATCCAGGAGCGTAAGCATTTCTAAGGAGGGGAGGCCCCTGAAGAAGCCCGGGGGTAAGTCGGTGATGGAGTCAAACGACAGATCCAGAATCTGGAGTGACGGTGCCTGCCGATTGGATATTTCACACATTTCCAAATATATTCCAAAACAACGTATAATACTTGCATTACACGCACACTTCAAACAAACCAAGACTCACAAAGAGCCTAAAGATTAATAACCCAGGCACAGAAAAGAAAAAACCAACACACATGGCACTAGATAGGACTATATATAAGTATAGATATAAGGCCCACGCTGCACATGCACTTCCTCACAACACCAGCATGTAACAGATACACTCTGCATTAGTATAAGTTTAGTATTAAAATTAGAATAAATTAATATAATAAGTTATTCAACACAAAAATCAATAAATTAATGTCACACACAAGAACCAAAATAACTAATAAGCGTGTTAAATTCAAAAAATTAAATCTAGAAATTAAGTTGTAAAAAAGGGTACGGAACTCGAGTCCGTAGAGTTGTTGATAATAAAAAAGAAAAAAACCTATAATCCTTTTTTTATTGCAGGAGATCAGCAGACATGCAGACGGCCCACTTGATGGAAAGCGGTTACCATCGCCTATGAACATGTTGCTACAAATGCGCTGCTGCTCTCTTAAGGGAGACTGGAACCTGGTCAGTAATGCCGGAACACAACTCAAGGTTGTTATGGCGACATACTTTAGACCAGGAGTGGGAGCCATCCAGTCGGGCAAATGCCCTACCACCTTGGGAAACTTTGGGGTAATTGGGATTGTTAAAAAAAAAACTACCCTCTGATTTTATATTTTTATTACGTAAAATAGGGTATTTTAAGATATTTTTGTGATTTTAGAGTTAGTTTAGACCATATGTAAGTATTCTCTTTACAGATATTTAAGAAATATTGGTCTGAAGAGCTAATATATTTTATTCTGGAGTACGTCGAATAAAATGTTTGTCTATGCTGATGTCGTATGACATAACAATGACATAAGAAGGAAAATGTCGGTCCTTTTGTATTTTGAAACTGAATGGCTGCGGTAGTCATATGCATTTCACCAGACGTAAATGACGTCATAGGATTTAGTAAGGTCAAACGCATTTCTTTCAATAAATACGATTAAATACGATTTAGTACTAAACCAGGCAATATGTTTTTCACTATGATCCCATTAATTTGGATCCCATTATCCTGCCCCTTAGTTGGACATTCTTTCACAGAAATTGATGTTTACAAGCTACACTATGGGTTGGTAACAATTTTTTTTATTTTTATAATTCTTTTGATTGATTCTTAACTAAGGCAGATTTGAAAAAAATCTAGTGACAGCGCTCGCGGACCGCGTTCGTAATACCGAAGTAAGAAAGAGAGTTGGTCTGAAAGAGAGTGTCGGGGTGAAGGTAAGGAAAGGAATGCTCCGGTGGTTCGGGCATGTGGAAAGAATGCATCTTGAAAGATGGATGCAGAAGTCGTGGAAGGCCACGACACACCTTCCATGGTCAAATTGATCGTGTACTAGTAGAAGGTGATGTCAGGAGCCTTAAGAACAGACGATCCCGCTGTCCCGTAGACCTGGCAGAAGGCGCAGGACGGAACACCCAGGGGTGTTAATGGGTATCCCTAACTGAGGAGTGGCAATAGCGTGGCACCGGTTCTGACCGGGCACGCTAGTGCCACCCTCGATCTGGGTCGCGAGCATCCCCCCAGGCTTCTGTGCCTGTCGCGGCTTAGTCCTCAAACGGATTTCACAAGGCCAAAAAGTGTACCTGCAACAGTCCCGGTGCGAGTGTCACTTGAGCCCCGACGACTGTCACTTTCTCTAGGTGCGGCAGCGACGAGATTGTCTCGAACGGGATGGATTTTTGCACTCTTGGATAAGCTGAAATACAAAAGTGCTTTTATTTAAATTAAGTTTCGCTGGAGAACACTTCTCAAGGTCATTTTTAACCGACTTCAAAAAAAAGGAGCAGGTTCACAATTCGTCGGGATCTTTTTTTTTTGTTTTTTTTTTATGTATGTTCACCGATTACTCCGAGATTTATGATCCGATTTACGTGATTCTTTTTTTGTTCGACGCGGAATAGCTGCCATTTGGTCCCCTAAAAATTTAATATAGTTTGGCTCAGTAGTTTTTATTTTATGAACACATTTTATGAAAAATTTTCCATTCCGTTCCATATGTACACCGATTACTCTGAGAGTTATGATCCGATTTACGTGATTCTTGTTTAGTTTGATGCGGAATAGTTGCCATTTGGTCCCCTAAAAATTTAACATAGTTTGGCCCAGTAGTTTTCATGTTACGATCATTTTTTGTTCCCGTTTCTTAGGACCTATATTTTTTAAGAAGCGCGGCACCTTTCGTAGGTCTACCCATACATAGCTAGACACTAAAAAGTAAGAAAAAATTATAAAATAACTTATTTCTAAAGCTATTATTATTAATATATATTATCTAAAACATTCGGTGCAAAGTAAAACATAAAAATTACTATATTTTTTTGAAAATTACTAAGCACCGACTTTAAGATATTTTAGATAATGTATATTAATAATAATAGCTTTGGAAATAAGTTATTTTATACTTTTTAGTTTAAAAAAAAAAAAAGTTTTTTAGTTTTTGAAGATCATCTTAAGCCATGCAATTTCTTTTCTTATTTTGTTCTCAATTGTCGATGTCAGTTCTGGTTGTATGTGTGTGTCATGTAAGAAACAAAAGATGTAAGGACTGTTGCTAAAGCCTATCTTGATTGTTTTGCCAAAATGTTAAAGCAAGATAATTGATGATGATGAGTCCCCCTGATGAGCTCCTTGTCTGCGGGGAACTGATCACAAACATTATCACATATACATTAAATTTTGTATTAATGTAATTTTGGTTTAATGTAAGTTATAATCAATTAAGAAAAGGTATGTTGGAGCTGACATAACCAAAAAAGTTCAAAGCTCCTTAAATAAAAAAAGAATTAAAAAAAATAGCTCATAATCCCCCGTATTATACCTAATTATGTTTAAAATTAAATGTCCTTCCCGCTCTATGTACAATCGAACCAACTGATCATAACCCACCATAAGGTCATTTTCTTACAGTTGTGAAATACAATTAGGTTGAAATTCGCCTGAACATATATTTTCCTTGCTAACGAACTTGTTATCATTTTATTAGATATTGACAGTTACTGACTACATACATACATACGTACATAACTTCACGCCAGTTCCCTTGCGGGGTAGGCACGAACAACAGAGCGCCATTTAGGCCCATTCTTACACACCTCACTTGCTTCTTTGACATTCATAACTCTTGTCATGCACACTCGTCTGTTCTTAAGGCTCCTGACATCACCCTCCGCCAGTACACGATCAATTTGATCATGGAAGGTGTGTCGTGGCCTTCCACGACTTCTGCATCCATCCACTTTTGCATTGTATATCTGTTTAGTCATTCTTTCATCATGCATTCTTTCCACATGCCCGAACCACCGGAGCATTCCTTTCCTTACCTTCACCCCGACACTCTCTTTCAGACCAACTCTCTTTCTTACTTCGGTATTACGAACGCGGTCCGCGAGCATCACTCCGCAGATTTTGCGCAGTGCTCGCATCTCAACCGCGTTTACTCTACTTTCATGCTCTCTCTTCCATACCCAAATTGTTACTGACTACGTTGTATTATATATGTAATTTCTTTTCTCAGTGACTTTACTTGACTTCTGATATACTTTCAGGATGACATTTTATTTTTGAAATAATAATACTTTTTCTATAATGAAAACAGTTAGAATTATAAGACAGATTTCAAATTCAAATTATTTCAAATCATTACTGTTTTATCTAAAACATATCTAGTACAATGATAACAAAGTTTAAAATTGCGTAGTTCTCTGAGCCTAGTGACGCATTTTTATTAATGTTTAAATCGTCCTAAGTGCAACACACACGATAAACCTTACTATTTTGACGGTTTTAAAGGAATTATTAGCAAAGTGGATCATAATTCAGTTGGTTCGATTGTACATTGTACAGCGGTCTGTGTGTCACAGTGGTTTGTCTGAACTAATGCTGCATGTCCATATCTTACAATGCGTCCATCTGCGTTGTTACTGGTTAGTATTGTACATAAACTTTATAAAAATTAACGACGAAAATTGGTTTAAACAACTTCCGTTGGCAATTTTCAAGATAGGTATTTTTAACCGACTTCCAAAAGGCGGAGGTTTCCAATTCAACGGGATGTTTTTTGGAACGGGAACTAGGCCAGAAAAATGTGTTAGCGTAAGATAAAATACTGACCGCTATATATTATTATACAATTGCGAACTTTAATGACATGAAATAGGATATAAAATAAAACAACATACAATAGTGTAACACACAGTGTTTTGAAAATAAAAGGTGTTGTAACCGCATCTTATTCGGCCGCATTCGGGCGCTGCCGCTATGCACGTGCACATGTTTTCATATAATTTACTATTTTATATACTTATTTCTTATTATTATATATGTTATTCTATTGTTTGAACACAAAGATCTTTGTCCCTTACTTTTATCCTGACCGCAGTTTTAGTTTTGCTTTGTTTGCTTGTAAGCAAATTGGCAAAAGGTCTACTTGGTGGTAGGTGGATATCGTCGCCCATAGACAACTGCAACACTGTTAAAGTCCTTTTTGAAGAGCCCTTTATTAGTATCTTTTTGCAGTAAAACTTTATTTGATAGACCCGGTGGATGTATATATTTTCTTTTAATTGTGATTTCC
The DNA here is from genome assembly GCA_019925095.2 of Dendrolimus kikuchii. Taxonomy (NCBI): domain Eukaryota; kingdom Metazoa; phylum Arthropoda; class Insecta; order Lepidoptera; family Lasiocampidae; genus Dendrolimus; species Dendrolimus kikuchii. The sequence goes on from CM034387.1 coordinate 39,578,888, forward strand.
ACGAGTGAGAATTGGAGATAAGAGATGGAGGCGGACCTGTGTCGTAGATATGGACTCCGATGGTGGCTCGCAGTCCCTCGAAATGGCGGGCGGTGATGGACGTCAGCAGCTTCTCCAGGTAAAGCTCTTGGACGTCCGCGATCTTCAGTTTGGCTAGGAAGCAGGAGATGGGCTCGTCTAGTGCGCATCTGGTCACGTACAATTGTATCACCGTCAAGTTTCTCCCGAAGTCTATGCTCGGGAACCTCGAGCAGTTCAGCTTCGTGTCCTAGAAACATAATATATAATATAATTAACCTATATTATTTTATTAGCACATTAAGGCTGTACAATGCTCTTTAAAGAAATGATGAATGCAGTAATACTCTTAATTTTTTTTTATTTTTTATTGCAGGAGTACAGCAGACAGGCAGACGGCCCACTTAATGGAAAGCGGTTACCATCGCTTATAGACATTTGCAACACCAAAGGTGCTACAAATGCGCTGCTGCTCTCTTAAGGCAGACTGGAAACTTGGTCACTAATGTCGGAACACAACTCAAGGTTGTTATGGCGACATACTTTAGACCAGGGGTGGTAGCCATCCAGTCGGGCAAATGCCCTACCACCTGGCTGTGGGTTGTTTTGTCGCCTCTTACGACAGGCCGCCCCAACGCAGGAAATTGTATTCTTTCTCCGTTCCTGCACGGATAATATCCGGGTAATATATATCTCTTAATAATAAGGTGAGACTACTCCAATGGTACATACATACATACATACATACATAACTTCACGCCAGTTCCCTTGCGGGGTAGGCACGAACAACAGAGCGCCATTTAGGCTCATTCTTACACACCTCACTTGCCTCTTTGACATTCATAACTCTTGTCATGCACGCTCGTCTGTTCTTAAGGCTCCTGACATCACCCTCCGCTAGTACACGATCAATTTGATCATGGAAGGTGTGTCGTGGCCTTCCACGACTTCTGCATCCATCCACTTTTGCATTGTACATCTGTTTAGTCATTCTTTTCACATGCCCGAACCACCGGAGCATTCCTTTCCTTACCTTCACCCCGACACTCTCTTTCAGACCAACTCTCTTTCTTACTTCGGTATTACTCCAATGGTGTCTATGAAAAAAGATAGTTGTCATTTCACCAACAGCAGAACGAAAAACGACTCGCCAACTAGCTTACGATGGTTTTAAGGTCTAATAAGTAAAACAAAAATCTGATAGGTGTTTACTTAATCAGTATTCGTCGGCTTGCTGGTCGTCGTATCCAACCATCTGGCCTCGCAGTCGATTTCAGATTAGCCAACTACTTGTTATTTACCAGCGGTGGAGTTTTCACGAACCGAACAACTATGTTTTTCACGGATCTACAAACTACAAATCCTTAATAATCGAATGTTCTTGGTTATTTCTCTCTATTGAACAAGCGATAGCGCTGCAAGTTTCCAAAGTGGAACTGCACTTTTATATGACGGCCTCTGTGGTTGAGCGGACTAAGCCTTTGCCGGCCTACCTCACTGCAACGCAGAGGCTCCGGGTTCGATTCCTGGTATAGTAAATTTCGGAAACATATTTTCTCTGTTATTTACTATGGTCTGGGTGTCTGGGATCGGCGCCAGAGTAGTCCGTTGTATATTACCCATAACACAAGTGTAACTTGCTTAATTTGGGGATATACAATATGCGTGTTTGTCTGACGTTTATTAAAAAAAAAATATTAAAATATTATATTTTAGACTTTTTAGGCAATACCTTCGATCCGTGCTGGAACGGAGAAAGAATACAATTTCCTGCGTTGGGGCGGCCTGCCGTAAGAGGCGACAAAACAACCCACAGCCAGGTGGTAGGGCATTTGCCCCACTGGATGGCTACCACCCCTGGTCTAAAGTATGTCGCCATAACAACCTTGAGTTGTGTCCCGGCATTAGTGACCAGGTTCCAGTCTCCCCTAAGAGAGCAGCAGCGCATTTGTAGCACCTTTGGTGTTGCAAATGTCCATAGGCGATGGTAACCGCTATCCTTCAAGTGGGCCGTCTGCCTGTCTGCTGAACTCCAGCAATAAAAAAAAATAAACAAATACCAGTGATTTTAAAATTGTCTTATTGACCCGAGAAGTTTAGTTAAATAGTTTTCAAAATTTAAAGTGAAGTAGATACAATCAAATAATTATTCTTAGAATATCGACTATCAAGTCACAAAAATCAATAGACTTCGTTCCTAAACTTTTCTCAACAGATGGCAGTAGCTGTTTTGAAATATCTACGTAACAACGTTCATACCTAAAACGTTTATTTTATATCAATAATTTATTCATTAATTCATTCATCCATGCGTTCGTAATACCGAAGTAAGAAAGAGAGTTGCTCTGAAAGAGAGTGTCGGGGTGAAGGTAAGGAAAGGAATGCTCCGGTGGTTCGGGCATGTGGAAAGAATGCATCATGAAAGATGGATGCAGAAGTCGTGGAAGGCCACGACACACCTTCCATGATCAAATCGATCGTGTACTAGCAGAAGGTGATGTCAGGAGCCTTAAGAACAGACGAGCGTGCATAACGAGAGTTATGAATGTCAAAGAAGCGAGTGAGGTGTGTAAGAATAAGCCTGAATGGCGCTCTGTTGATCCTGCCTACCCCGCAAGGGAACTGGCGTGAAGTTATGTATGTATGTAAATAACAATTTTTATTCTAAAGAATATTAAAAGAAAAATACAATTAAATACTAAAACTAAGCTTAGTATGAAAAAGAAACCTAAAATTAAAAACTTTATTTTTATTTTTATTGCAGGAGTTCAGCAGACAGGCAGACGGCCCACTTAGTGGAAAGCGGTTACCATCGCCTATGGACATTTGCAACACCAAAGGTGCAACAAATGCGCTGCCGCTCTCTTAAAGGAGACTGGAACCTGGTCAGTAATGCCGGAACACAATACAAGATTGTTATGGCGGCATACTCTAGACCAGGGGTGGTCGCCATCCAGTCGAGCAAATACTCTACCACCTGGCTGTGGGTTGTTTAGTCGCCTCTTACGACAGGCCGCCGGGCCGCAGGAAATTGTATTCTTTCTCCATTCCTGCACGGATAAAAACTAGAACTAAATAAAAAATTAAAGATAAAATATTGGTCCCAAACCACTGTCACTTGCCGGGAACGTTCCCAAAAGGCTGGCGGCGTTGCCACATTGAATAGCAATACATAGCCTTTGAACAAAATAGACTACAAAATAGATTGATCGCGTGAGAAGTCTATTAAACGGTCGGCGACATCTCGATATAGTTTTAGAGCGTCAGGACCCCACGGGCCCCCAATGTAAGTTAAGTTTTCTATAGTAAGTTGTTAACCTGGCATGTGATGTACACGCCGTGGAAAAACTTTGATAGTTTTATTTCGTATTCGCCGTCGTTGCAGATGTACTCTATATTGCCGCCCGAGGACTTGTTAACGCATTGGTCTGCGGAGGTCTCCTGCGAGGGCGCGGGAGCTTCAGCCCCGACGGCCGCAGCCACCAGCACCAACAACAACCCCGGCTGTATCCTCAGCGTCCACGTCATTTTCTAAGTATCACTGCCAAAGAAAGAAATAAGCAGTTTTAAGAACACATCCTATTGAAACACGTTACACACCAAGCCACATTGGACCTTGTCCTCCGCTGTTTACATTCAGCCCCTGTTGGGGACCTCGCGCAGGTCTTTGATCTTCCAGACTGCATGGAGGGCGGCCTACATAACATTTATGATGTGCAAGCCTAAGAATTTCATCAAAACCCGTTTGCGGAATGGAGTAGCATACTTGCTCGTGTTAGATAACGGGGTCTCATCGGCCAATCGGTCTTCTATTGTCATTATTAGCGTGAAGAGTATGCTATGATATTATTTATTTGGTTTACCAACAATTACTTGCACTAATACAAAGGATGTACATTGTTTTATAAAAAAAAGACATGACAAATGCAGTAATCACTTGCAATTTAATATTTTGTAGTTTGAATAAACTATAATATAATTAATTTAAAGAAAAAAAAATATATAAGGCATTAATAGCTATTAAGCTCCAAACATAAAGAAATTAAAAAAAAAAGAGAAGTTAATTAGCAATGTGGGATTCAATAAGTCGATTATAGTTGTGATGTAAGGCTCTTGAATAAATATAACTACGATCTTAAACTGACTTTTTATTTTCACTTAAGTAAGTATCTCTCAGTCGTACAAAATGGTCTCGTCTTAACTGAATTCAAAAACCCGTGTCTTTTTGACATTTTTGAATTCCCACCAATGAGAGCGAGTTTTATACACATCCGTCATTTGTTAGTCGTATCCTTACGTCCTGGCTACCACGGGCATATAGGCATTGAATAACAATAACAAAAGTAGATCATTATGGAATTGATAAATGAAATTTAATTAAATAAATAAGAAAATTGAAATAGCTTCACGCCAGTTCCCTTGCGGGGTAGGCACGAACAACAGAGCGCCGTTCAGGCTTATTCTTACACACCTCACTTGCTTCTTTGACATTCATAGCTCTTGTCATGCACGCTCGCCTGTTCTTAAGGCTCCTGACATCACCTTCTGCTAGTACACGATCAATTTGATCATGGAAGGTGTGTCGTGGCCTTCCACGACTTCTGCATCCATCCACTTTTGCATTGTATATCTGTTTAGTCATTCTTTCCAGATGCCCGAACCACCGGAGCATTCCTTTCCTTACTTTCACCCCGACAGTCTCTTTCAGACAAGCTCTCTTTCTTACTTCGGTATTACGAACGCGGTCCGCGAGCGTCACTCCGCAGATAGATAATAGATATTTAATTGAAATAGATATTTTTATATAATTTATTTTATGATTATAAATTATGATTATACATGAATGGTAAACATAGCGTAGATCAAAAGAATGTTGTTGCTGTGTTTCTCATAAGGCAGCACTTGTCAAACGTCAAAAGTCAAATGCCAAAAGATTGACCTTGAACTTGACCTACTTTTGTCTATGAATGAGAATTAGATTAAAATACAAGTTTTATTTATTACGAAAGTTTCTAATAGAAATGAAATGAATTCTAGAGAATTTATAAGCAGATAATTGAGTTATACATGAATGGTAAACATAGCGTAGATCAAAAGAATGTCTTGATGCATTCTTAAACAATATTAATATGCAATTACGGCGGAATGGTTTCCAGTGGCAACATTTTTATTACCCACGCAGTCGCAAGCGATGTGCATACAGGTCAGTTATCTCAACGACAGGACCGTCTATCTCTCTTATACATGAGGGGAGGTGACGTGATCGACAAAGGGCTGCATGCAGGGGTCAACCGGGGGCCGAATTCTTTGGAATCTGCTTCTCGATCCACTTTTAAAGGGGCTAGTAGATCGCGGTGACTGCTGGCTTTTGTCGACGACGTAGTGCTCGTGTTTGACGGTGTAACTGGACATTGAAATGCGGGGTAATGATATGCTCGCTTATGTCCAGCAATGGGGTGTCAAAAATAAGCCTCGATTGGCACTGCACAAAACTTGTGTGATGGTAGTAAATAGGAAGCTTAAATTTGATAACCCAAGGTCAGCATTGGGCTCTCAAACCCATGGTCAGCCATGGGCCGAGTGGACATAGCCACGGCTGCGGAGATCAAGATCCTCGGACTGACTATTAATAACAAGCTCAGTGTTGGCGCCACCTATTACCTACTTCCCAATTAGCCGTATTTTATCAGTGCAGGAACGGAGAAAGAATACAATTTCCTGCGTTGGGGCGGCCTGTCGTAAGAGGCGACTAAACAACCCACAGCCAGGTGGTCTGGTCTAAAGTATGTCGCCATAACAACCTTGAATTGTGTTCCGGCATTAGTGACCAGGTTCCAATCTCCCTTAAGAGAGCAGCAGCGCATTTGTAGCACCTTTGGTGTTGCAAATGTCCATAGGCGATGGTAACCGCTTTCCACCCGCTTTTAGTGGGTATCCCTAACTGGGGAGTGGCACCAGTTCTGACTGGGCACGCTAATGCCACCCCCGATCTGGCGAATCCCAGACACGGGTCGCGAACATCCCCCCAGGCTTCTGTGCCTGTCGCGGCTTTGTCCTCGATCGGATTTCCACTGGCTAAAAAAATAACTTTTTTTTTTTTGATAAAACGGCTTGGGATCGTAAAAGACGAAAAGTCAAAAGCGGGGATTTAAACTAAACAACTTTCCGTTGGTAATTGCTGGTCAATAATTTATCAAATAAAAATATTATAAATTCTCTACGATGTGAGACGTGAATAGAATAGAATAGAATATATTTATTGCGTAATGCATGTACAAAGATGTTACGGTTTTTACAGTATCAATGCATTCGGCCCATAATTGGGCGTGCAAAATTAACATTACAATATTGATTTGTAAACTTATTTTTACAAACAATGTATCAATACAATTAAAATTAAAAATTAATAATAATAATCAATCAATAAAAATAACATACAATATAATAATAATAGAGAGTGTCGGGGTGAAGGTAAGGAAAGGAATGCTCCGGTGGTTCGGACATGTAGAAAGAATGCATGATGAAAGAATGAATAAACAGATATACAATGCAAAAGTGGATGGATGCAGAAGTCGTGGAAGGCCACGACACACCTTCCATGATCAAATTGATCGTGTACTAGCAGAAGGTGATGTCAGGAGCCTTAAGAACAGACGAGCGTGCATGACAAGAGTTATGAATGTCAAAGAAGCAAGTGAGGTCTGTAAGAATAAGCCTAAATGGCGCTCTGTTGTTCGTGCCTACCCCGCAAGGGAACTGGCGTGAAGTTATGTATGTATAATAATAATCTATAAATAATCTAAATAATAAAATGTCTACTATTAAAGCATGTCAAAAATATATTTATGTCAGTTCATAGTGTTTCATCGTCCATAGACATGTTTATATTGTAATAGCCTTTAGTGGTCAATAGCAAATTTATTTTTTTCTTAAATAGTGTACATGGCAGTTCTCTAAGAGATTTCGGAAGCTTGTTGTATATGAAGGGCCCCGTGCAATAGACACTTTTGCGCATTAATGCCGTAATTGAGTTGACGGTGCAGACTTTAAATTCATCGCGTCTGTTACGTGGACAGACCTTCGAACCTTCAATTAGTTTTGTCAAACATTGATGTTTCAAATATATACAGGACAGGGTACAGTCAAAATTTTATATGTTTTGCATGACTTGGTTTCTTCGTAATTTTCCTGTTATTTTAAGTTAAAAAAGAAATTTTATCCGTGCAGGAACGGAGAAAGAATACAATTTCCTGCGGCCGGGCGGCCTGTCGTAAGAGGCGACAAAACAACCCACAGCCAGGTGGTAGGGCATTTGCCCGACTGGATGGCTACCACCCCCGGTCTAAAGTATGTCGCCATAACAACCTTGAGTTGTGTTCCGGCATTAGTGACCAGGTTCCAGTCTCCCTTAAGAGAGCAACAGCGCATTTGTAGCACCTTTGGTGTTGCAATTGTCCATAGGCGATGGTACCGCTTTCCATCAATTGGGCCGTCTGCCTGTCTGCTGAACTCCTGCAATAAAAAAAAAATAAAAAAAAAAATCACTGAATCACCTCCAAATTACCACACGAAGCCATTTTACCATCGTTATAAAAGAGACGTAAATAATTTTATTTTATTATTTTATTTAAATACTCTTTTATTTTATTCCCCGTTCCCAAATTCCAGCTATCCCCCGAAAGATTACTGCCGAAAAATCTTCAAGGACTTTTTTTTTATTGCAGGAATCAGCAGACAGACAGACGGCCCACTTGATGCAAAGCGGTTACCATCGCCTATGGACATTTGCGACACCAAAGGTGCTACAAATGCGCTGCCGCTCTCTTAAGGGATACTGGAACCTGCTCACTAATGCCGGAACACAACTCAAGGTTGTTATGGCGACATACTTTAGACCAGGGGTGGTAGCTATCCAGTCGGGCAAATGCCCTACCACCTGGCTGTGGGTTGTTAAGTCGCCTCTTACGACAGGCCGCCCGGCCGCAGGAAGTTGTATTCTTTCTCCGTTCCTGCACGGATGAAAACTTACGTATAAATATATATATAAAAAAGTGTTTTTTTTATTGCTGTTAAGGGGGCGCTAGCTGATTTTCGCACCCCGACGCCCAATAGGCTCAACACGGTTGTTGAAGAGTGATAACTACCTAGAGTGTGAGTCAAACTCGAGCTTGTAATGCACTGGTTTATATTTAGAATAATCTTAGCCTGATGACAAGCGCATCGCACATACATAACACTCCTCCCCTAAAAGTATTTCCTATAGTCTACAGGAGGTCTATCTCTCCGTGAACGTTCCCTTGAAATGCCGGATTCAACTGGTCTGAGATCAAGGGTAGTAGGCTGGGCACTGCTCGGCTCGGCTACTGGTTCGTCTACGCGTGGTGGTCTTTGTTCCGGGCTCCGTGGGCTAGAAGTGGAAACACGCCGCTCAGGACTAGCAGTACTCTGTGGAACTCTGGATTCATTTTGAATCACTTCCACCTCTGCCTCTTCCACTGTAGTCCTATCGCCGGCTTCGACGACAGCTGCCTTCGAAGCTTCCTTTTCCCATTCTATCACAGCGATGTTCCTGTGGAGACCTCTCCCCTTTGAAAATATATAACTGGTTTCTATGTCTTTGTACCACCTTATCTTGGTTTATGAGCTGAACTTCGTACGTTACTTTCCCTGTTCTTCGCACTATTCTACCCTTGGACCAAGAATGCTTATTTTTGTTTACGTACTCTTTTACCTAGACCAAGACATCGACCAAAAAATGTTTATTGTTCACTCCTCCATAGTACTCCGCTTGTTAAGACTGTTTATGGTCAACCCGGGAAGATAATTCCGATGACGATGGCGAATTGTGAGGGACGACTAAGTCCAATCGCGAACGCAAGTTATGACCAAAAATTAACTGTGCCGATGATGTCTCTGTGGTGCTATTTTTAGAGCTCCAATAGTCGATAAGGAATTTACATAAGTGCATGTGTAGATCGTTTGCTTTGCGCTCTGATAATAGAATCGACTTGATTCCTTTTTTTTATAATTTTTACGAATGATTCAGCTTGATCATTACTCGCGGGATGATATACCGGGGTAAACAATTGTTTTATATAATTTAATTTGCAAAATTCAGACATCTCTTTTGATGCAAACGAAGTTCCATTATCACTCACCATAAATTCTGGCATACCGTAACGTGACATGAAGTCGCACAGCTTTGCAATAACAGCTTTAGCAGATAAATTGCCTTTCATGTCATAGCATTCCACCCATTTCGAAAATGCATCGACTACTATTAAATAGGTTTTATTATTAATTGGAGCAAAAAAGTCGATATGTATCCTATGGAATGCATATGGCGGGTACGGCCACGGCGCAAGGTGAGCTCGTGGTGGGGCGGGCTTTAGCTGCACGCACACAGCGCACGCCCCTACGAGCTTTTCCAACTCCGCATCGATGCCCGGGAACCAAAACCTAGATCGGGCTTCGGATTTCATTATTACAACTCCGAAATGGGAACTGTGCAGTTCTTCTAATACCTTGTTCCGTAAGGCATGTGGGATTATAACCTTGTAACCGCGCATCAGGACTCCATTTTCTAATGCAATCTCATTTTTGCAAAGATGAAACGGTTTAAGTGTCGGATCTGATATTTTACGCGGCCATCCTTTTAATACAAAATCTGAAACTTTTTTCAGTGTCGGGTCCCTAGCTGTTTCCAAATGTACGTCCTGCAGCGTAACAGGCAAGCATCCTTCGACTACGAAATTTACATACGCTGCTGCATCATGGTCGCTCGCACCCCCCCCCCCCCCCCCCTACTGATTTATGAACCGGTATCGCTCGTGATAAGAAATCAGCTGTGTTCGCTGCGCTATTTACGTATTCTATAACGTAATTATAGGCGCTCAAGAATATGGCATACCGCTGTAACCGATTTTTTTTTTTGTTTTGAGGCGAGGGGAAATGCTTAATCGATTTACGCACAAACTGGGTCGTTGCTAGGGGAACGACACGCGTCGGTCGGGGGCGATAACACTGCAGCAATAGTATGCTCTTGGCGGTGCTCCGTCCGCGATCGACGTCACAGAATAGTGTGGAAGACTCCGAGCGTTGCTGCACGGGCGAGCAACCCCAATACCCACTAAAAACCCCCTCCTCACTGACGACCCTGCGCTTTGTATGTGTTGGAAAGGCTGAGATTTAGAACATAGTTACGCCCAGCTGGAACCGATTTGCAGTAACCTCTGGTATGCCCCGGCCCGGCTTAAAAATCGCTGTAAGCGGTTTATGATCCGTCCTTAATATGAAAGGATCTGACCTGCCGTACAGAAATTGATGGAACTTCCTAACCCCAAATATAATAGCGGTTGCCTCCTTCTGTATTTGGGCATACTTCCTCTCTGCCGGCGTAAGCGATCGCGACGCGTATGACACGGGCCTTTCGACGCCGTCGCTGTCCACTTGTGACAGAATGGCCCCTAACCCGACCGGAGACGCGTCTACAGTTAAAATTACCTTTGATTGGCTATTAAAGTGTGCCAAAACCGGATCGGAAGCCATTTGATTTTTTATTGTTTCGAACGCTTTATCCTGCTCGTAATTCCAGTTCCATTTAACTCCCTTTTGTAATAAAAAATGCAAGTGACTTAATATGGAGGATGCATTTGCAATAAAATTCCTATAATAGTTTATAAGACCTAAAAATGATTGTAGTTCTTGTACATTTTTAGGAATAGGGGCCTCTAAAATGGCTGAAACTTTGTCTGGATTTTTCCTGATGCCCTTTTTGTCGATAACATAACCCAAGTACGTCACTTGATCTTGAAAAAACGCACATTTATCCTTGTGTAGGGTGAGGCCGGCCTCCTGGAGACGACGCAAGACTTCGTTAAGTTTCTGCTCATGACGGTCTTTACTAACATCTGTTAAAATCAAATCGTCCAAGAAACAAAACACGCCGTCCATGTCCCCTTTTTTTTTTTTTTTAAATGAAACAATTCCACGGACTCTAAAGTTCCGTACCTTTTTTAATTTGAAGTTTATTAGTTGTATTGGTTTGTGTCTTTTTATTGCGCTGATAACATTGTTCTTTTTTTATTATTGTATTAAAGTTGACGACATAGACACGGGTGGTGCTTATTGATTAATTTCTTAATCTCTAAGTATTTTATGTTATATGAATTTTTTTTTTATTATTGTTTCCTATTTGTGTATTGGTTTATAGATGTATTGGACTTATTATATTACTTATTCTAGCTTGTGTAGTGTTGCTGTTATAAAGTGGGTGTGTTGTTTGGCGTGTGTGGAGTCTTAGGTGCTAATATTATTATGCTATTCTTAGGATATGTATATATATTTTTTTTTGTGTTTTTTTTTTTTTTTTTTTTTCCTTAAAATGTACATTACAAGTAGTCTTAAAAATAGCTTATTCTAATACATTTTGTTGTTTTTTATTTATTTTTGTGTCAGGGTGGAATTTTTGTTTGTTCGTTGTGTGTTGGTGATTTTGGTGTGCTGTTTTTTTGTGTGTCATAGTGTCTTTTGTGACTTGTGTTGTTCTGTGTTATTTGTGTTTTGTGTGTTTTGTTGTTCTGGTGTGTGGGGTGTACTAGCCGTGTATTAATACATGGTAACTTCTGTGAAGGGACATTGATTTTAAATTGATTATTCGCCATCGACAGGTCTAATTTACTGTACTGGATTCCGTGGTGAAGTTTAGTAAATAAATCTTGAACCGATATTTTTCTACAAAAAGTTGTTTGTTAATTGTTTGTGAATAATCGGCACAGATCCGAACACTACCGTCACTCTTTAGTACGGTCACTATCGGTGATGCGTAATCGGAATGTTTGACCGGTACCAAGATGCCTAACGATGGGTCGTTGCTAGGGGAACGACACGCGTCGGTCGGGGGCGATAACACTGCAGCAATAGTATGCTCTTGGCGGTGCTCCGTCCGCGATCGACGTCACAGAATAGTGTGAAAGACTCCGAGCGTTGCTACACGAGCGAGCAACCCCAATACCCACTAAAAACCCCCTCCTCCATGTCAACCCTGCGCTTTGTTTGTGTTGGAAAGGCTGAGATTTAGAACATAGTTACGCCCAGTCGATCCAGCGCAATAAAATGCCTGGAGTGTGCCCTGGGAGAACACACCACACTTCGTTGTGCGGGGGTAGAAGGTCCTTTGCTCTCCTAGCAAGCTAAAGGCCCCCCGCGGTAAACGGAACCTAACTCAGGGAGGGAAGTAGTGCGCATACCTGCCTCTCCGGATGCCAGCTGAAGGCCGGCGACCTCGAGTAGACGCATTAGCACGCGCTGCAGGACTTCTCTCCCTATCGCGTTCTGCGGCCTCCTTGAGTGACATTACTGTCTCGCAAGAAAACTTCTTTATTGCTCTTACAATAAGCAAGTGTTGAGGTTAGTTGTAACTTAAATACTCGCATGAAATCTCGCCCCAATAAGGGGGGAGCCCCATCTTTATTACATAAATACACAGTGGGGCTGTGCGATTTAAGTATTGAGCTGTTACGGTAATCATTCCCAAAACGGACATGTAAGAAAAAAGCCGCTTTGAGGGTGGTGATAATGGAACATTTAGTTTTCTCAGATATCACGGATACCGGAGAACCGCTATCAATTTCACATTTTAAATTCCTACCACCTAGACACACCGACTCAACTAACGGCTCCCCGTCGGGGCAACTAATATTCTGCAAAAACACTTGATACTTTTATAGAAAACTAGCGGCCCCGGCAGACGTTGTCCTGCCTTTAAAAATAAAATTCTAGAACCCGATCCCAGAGCCACCTACCGGTTCTAATTGCGAATCTAAACCATCTGGGAACCCACTCAACCACACAAAAACAAAATCACCAAAATCGCTCCAGGTGTTTAGGAGGATTCCAGAACCCGATCTCAGCGCCACCTACCGGTTCTAATTGTGAATCTAAAAGAGTAATATATTTTTTTATTCTAAGTCATGACAAAAAAATTAAAGTTTATAATTAACAAATATAAAATAGGGGTTGATCGTAGAGGGATGAAAATTTAGGGTTGTATGTATTTTTGTATGTTGTATCATAAAAAAGTAGAAATTAAAAATTTTGTCTAAAAAATAAATAAATAAATTTAGGGGTGGACTACCCCTAACATTTAGGGGGATGAAAAATAGATGTTGGCCGATTCTCATAGATACCGGATAAGCACAAAAAATTTCATCAAAATCGGTCAAGCCGTTTCGGAGGAGTATGGCAACGAAAACTGTGACACGAGAATTTTATATATTAGATGTACTGATAATCCAAATTTAATTACAAAATGAATTGTTGACCAGGACTCATTAGCTTTTATATTCCTTCTATGATAAACTAATAACAAGGTAACATTTAAGACAATTGTGAGCATGTATGTATGGATGAACAGAACAAACTTTGGTAAGATATTAACAATTTCATAATTGAAATTAAAAGTTTGCGTATCTGTGAAAAATTGATATTATTATTACGATTCATCATTAACTACGTCTGCAGAACTGCCCCAAAATATTATTCCCTTATATTTGATGCAAAAGACCGTGACAAGCAGTCGTAGGAGACCACAGGTGATATATTTATTACACAGAACATATGTCCATTGATTTCTTGTTTACGAATAAAATGGAACATGCAGACATCGCTGATTCATAGGATAAAAATGCATAATAAATAATTTTACTAATGTCGATGCGCCATGCGTCGCAACTGGAATTACCTCTGTCTCATTCAAACCGGTTTTATCAAGAAATAGTGTTAATATTGCAGACCATTTATTTAGCAAATCAAGATATAGCTGTACACTTCTATTAACAATTACTTCGTGTGATATAAGTTTGTTCAGATTTGCTAAATAAAATCAATTTTAATATTCCAGCCAAGTTTGTACGTATCACTTCGCCAGCCAATGTGCCGTTCAGTTCTACCAACTATAGGCAAAATGCATGCCTAGCGCGAGCAAGCAGAGCGGTGTCTAACCCATTTTTTTAAACTATTTTTTTATAATATGATGTAGGCATAACATCTAGACAAGTCGTGGTAGCGTAATGGCTAGCGCACGCGTCCCAGACCCAAAGGGCGCGGGTTCGATCCTGGCCGGAACGCATGCACCGCTTAGGCAGTTCTCTGACCTAATGTGCATATTGTTACGATTACCACGTGCTAATAACCGTGAAGGAAAACATCATGATGCAACCTGCACATCGAGATACCCGATGTGTCAAACCTGCCAAGCCGCCTTGGACAAGCGTGGCGGGTATACTGTCCGTTCCCCTATAGTGGGAGGCCCGAGCCCAGCAGTGGGACATTTATGGGCTGCTATTATTATATAACATCTGCGTGTTACTCAAGATATTATTCGTGGAACCCTCTAGTCTGTCTGTTAACAATTCCAAATGTTCATTCATATGAATTAACTGTAGGTTTTTTCATAATTAAATTTAGTCCTACATTACAGTTTGCGAATCTCATTAGTCATGAAAGCATGGCTCTGTTTTTTTATATAGAATATGAAAGAAATAATTTCAAAATGTGTCGGGGTGAAGGTAAGGAAAGGAATGCTCCAGTGGTTCGGGCATGTGGAAAGAATGCATGATGAAAGAATGACTAAACAGATATACAATGCAAAAGTGGATGGATGCAGAAGTCGTGGAAGGCCACGACAAACCATCCATGATCAAATTGATCGTGTACTAGCGGAGGGTGATGTCAGGAGCCTTAAGAACAGACGAGCTTGCATGACAAGAGTTATGAATGTCAAAGAGGCAAGTGAGGTGTGTAAGAATAAGCCTAAATAGCACTCTGTTGTTCGTGCCTACCCCGCAAGGGAACTGGCGTGAAGTTATGTATATATGTATATATGTATAATTTCAAAATGGAGTCTTAGGGTCAGCGCAGACAGAACGGAGCGCAGCGGAGAGGATTTTATTAACGCACTTGAAAATGAACTTTAAAATTATTACAATAAAGTGCATAAACGCTTGAACCTGACAAACGCGTCCTCGAAGATACGCGGGAATCGTCGTACGCGTACTTTCAGTGTTGTCACTGAGTTTAAGGAGGGATGACGTCATTTTATTAGATTTTGAATTCGAACCTACATAACGAATAATAAATATAACCATCATTATACATTTATGAAGTTGCTTTGTTTGTTAAAAATAATCTACATTTATACACTATTTTTTTGTTTTTGAGGCGAGGGAAAATGCTTAACCGATTTACGCACAAACTGGGTCGTTGCTAGGGGAACGACACGCGTCGGTCGGGGGCGATAACACTGCAGCAATAGACGACGTCACAGAATAGTGTGGAAGACTCCGAGCGTTGCTATACGAGCGAGCGACCCCAACACCCACTAAAAACCCCCTCCTCCCTGACGACCCTGCGCTTTTGTTTGTGTTGGAAAGGCTGAGATTTAGAACATAGTTACGCCCAGCCGATCCAGCGCAATAAAGTGCCTGGAGTGTGCCCTGGGAGAACACACCCCACTTCGTTGTGCGGGGGTAGAAGGTCCTTTGCTCTCCTAGCAAGCTAAAGGCCCCCCGCGGTAATACATTTATACACTAAATGCAACAGTAAACGACATAACAGCTACCTGCTTTCACTCCCTTCAAAAACCACTTTGTTTCAAAACAGTCTATTCTGTATGGCGACTAAAATTTACAATAAATTACCACTGAAAATTAAGGAATTCAACATCAAGAGCTTTATATTAAAATTAAGACAATTATTAATAAATAAAGCATGTTACACAATACATGTATTAAATTCACCAAAACTACACCTTTCTCGCCAACATTCCTCGACCCATGTTCTTCGTCTAACTTTCTGACGCCTTATTTTATTAACATTACTTTTAAGCAATAGTTTATCCGTGAAAACCTGTCATTGGCTTTCTTGTATTAAATATAGTTATCTAATCAAATGTATTTACATTTAAACATGTTCTTCCATTTCTTCTTCTTCCGCTAAAAGCACAATTATAATCATATCCCAGTCCACCATCGTTGACGAACTTTCGCGACAAACTGGCATGTTTACTGTAGAGTGGTAACCCAGAACGGTTTACTCGCGCAAGCTCGAGCACACGCGATCCGTAAAGAAAATGGCCGAGACCGCGCGGGGATTATTCCTCTCTGTCTGCGCTAACCCTTACAGGTTATTTATTGAAAGTCATGGGTCTACCACCGTTTCTAATGCAATTTTAGTTACTGTCAAAGGAGCGGAGCAGAGCAACCGACTCCCCGCCAGCATATTTCTGCTTAATAACTATCAGTCTTTTTTAATGTAGTTTACTTGTACACTAATACAAGGTTTAACAAATCAAGTTGTATGAATGATTACTGAAACAGCTTGGTAAAGACCGCATGATTGCGATTCGGTGTGGTCGTCTAATTTGCATTTAACATTACACTTTCTTCGCAGTTACCTCGATGAGATTTCTTGTTAGGTAATCTTGGGTGTGGAACAGGAAGAGCACTTCCACCAGGACCTAGGAGTGATAGTGGAATGGTATCAGGGCAGGTGGAACTGTTACGTGATGGCAGGTTACTGCTGGTCAATTTATAATATATATATATAATAATATCAGCCCATAAATGTCCCACTGCTGGGCTCGGGCTTCCCATTATAGGGGAACGGACGTATACCCGCCACGCTTGTCCAAGGCGGCTTGGCAGGTTTGACACATCGGTTATCTCGATGTGCAGGTTGCATCACGATGTTTTCCTTCACCGTTATTAGCACGTGGTTATTGTAACAATATGCACATTAGATCAGAAAACTGGCTAAGTGGTGCATGCGTTCCGGCTAGGATCGAACCCGCGCCCTTTAAGTTTGGGTCGCGTACACTAGCCATTACGCTACCACGACTGGTCAATTTATTACTACTTAATTCAGTCAATTAATTACTGCTGAAATTTCTATAATTATAGAAGCAAAAGTTACGAAAGGTGTTTCTCTGAGATATGACATGGGTTTTACCAAATTTCACTCTTTTACGTCTATATAGGTTAAAATTTAGAATTTCGTATCCTGAATCGGGGGTGAAGGGTACTGAGGGGGGAAGGGGAGTCACCCCCACCATTTCTGGTTGCCGGAGATGCATGCTCTAGGGGTTTTGTACAAATTTCATAGTAACTCTCCTTAATAGGGCAGAACTAAGGTGGTGGAAAGTACCCGCCGCCATTTCCGGCTGCCGAAGGTGCGCATCTTATTTCGAAAAATGGGAGGTAAGAGCAATGATTTCTAGGTGGGCAAAAAAAATAACCATAAAGGAATCTCCAAACTATAGGGGCAGATTTCAGATCTGCATTAAGAGTGGAGCTCCCACCTAAGTCTATGCCATAAGTAGCCAAGACCCCTCTACTTTCTCAAATTAAAAAAAATCCGTGTTCCTCTGGCAGCTGGAAATGGTGGAGAGTGACTCCCGTACGCTCCTCTTGCCCCTCAACACCCCACACTCCCCGACTCAGGGTAATATCGACGGCAATAGAACCACAATTGAGCAGTGCTATCAAAGCAACTTTCAATGTAATTGTTTGGGCAATAAGCCCACCTGTGGACTGTGTCGTGAAATATAGGTCTGGCAGTCCCTTGATCTCGGTTCTTTGCATTGTTCAGAGCAAGTTACACTGGCACAAAAGTGGATTTGACTCACATCTCGATGAAGACACTGGAGCACCACTCGTAACCCGCCTGAGCCAAGCGAATTCCTGTATGAACACCTGCGTACGCGATCCGTCGATTTACGCAATTATTAGAGCGCGGCAAACGCGTGCAACTCCGACCGTGGCCGCTCTCATACTGCTTAGTGTCGTCACTCACTACTAGGGATGAAAACAAAACATCGATATTTCCAAACATCGATGTATCCTTCATAAAAATCGATGTTTTAACATCGATGTTGAAACCAAAACATCGACGATACATCGTTGTTCAAGAACGATGTTTTATCGTACATAGACGTAACGCGCCACCTAGCGCTGTATTTTTCATATTTTTTCTTATTGCCAGTAATAATTTATAATATAAAAGTTACATACATACATACATAACTTCACGCCAGTTCCTTTGCGGGGTAGGCACGAACAACAGAGCGCCATTTAGGCCCATTCTTACACACCTCACTTGCTTCTTTGACATTCATAACTCTTGTCATGCACACTCGTCTGTTCTTGAGGCTCCTGACATCACCCTCCGCTAGTACACGATCAATTTGATCATGGAAGGTGTGTCGTGGCCTAAAGTTGATTATTAAATCTATCATTTCTATTAAACATAACCATTTTTCTTAGATGTACATTTCTTTTAAATGGTGATAAGGATGTGTTAGTGTATGCCCACGCTGTTGAATAGTAAGTACGATAGTGAATGTGGGTAAGGGAAAAGACATATGAATAGAATAAACATAGTATTTAGTAGGATGAGAGCATTGAGAAGTGGGTGTGGTATTCCTTTGAAAGATGGAGTAACAGCGGTATAAAAGGATGATGTTGGTGAAAGCAAGAATTAAGAAAGGTGTGCTAAGGTGGTTTGGACGATACATTGATGTTAAAAAAAAGCGATGTTTCATTTGCATCGCAGAAACAAGCGTCAAAGGCTTATGTAAATGGTGATAAAAAAACATCGATATATCGTTCATAAACGTCGATATTTCACTTTTGAAAACATCGATATCCTAACATCGATGTTTTTTATGAGCGATGCATCCCTAGTCGTCACTCACTACTAAATCACTCAGGGTGTCCAGATTAGGGATATTGTCCCGATGTCGGCAACTTGTTGGGACCGAAATTTCAATGATGAGAAAATTACTTAAATACTAAAAATACTATAAGATATTCGACATAGCATGAAACTTATCTATACTATTATAAAATTCTCAACATGCCATGTCTTACATTGAAGCTATTAAAAAAAAAAACTGGAATAGAGTATATAAACGATTCGTCGTTTTGTCTTTCATTCAATATTTCTATGAAATTAATTTGCCTGTATATTAATAATATTATCACTAGTCTGGCTAATGAAAGTAGAGCCTCAAGAAGCAACTCCACATTAGCATTCAATATTTTTGTACGTTTCTTTGAATACAGTGTTATTTAACTGGTGCTTTTTTATCGAATTTGAAAATAACTTTCGCACATTCATTGTAATGATCTTAGAAACTTACACCTCATATATATAATCCTCATATAATCCTGCATTGAGTAGAAACATTTATCCACCAGCCAGTTAAAAAGCTTTATATTAAATAAGTTACCTTTATATTCTTTGATAATTGGAATTGAGGTATTTTGTTATAGATTTTTATAATCATAATATGGCTATTTCTACTATAGAGATGGCTGTTCACCGGGGGGTGTGCTAAACGATTTCCATGACGAGTGTTAAACCTGTGAACATCTTCAAATTTTAGAAATAGCTCTGGATTGCTTTTCACAAATTTACAAGCTTCAAGTATGTAAAGGCTGGGAAGCGTTAAGATTTTATATTTTCTAAAGAGGGGGGCACAAGAAGTCCACGGTGGTACATTAAATATTGCTCTTAAGCATTTTTTTTGGGCGATAAATACTTTATTTACGTCAACAGCATTTCCCCATAATATAAGTCCGTATCTAATAAGAGATCCCACGTAGCCATGGTAAGCCATAAGAGCAGCACCAAAATTTGTTTTTGACAAACAAAACCTACGTCAAACTAAAAAGCAGAAAATATTCAAGAGACTTCTTTCTACAACATCTCGAAGTAGGTGCGAAGTAAAACATTTTTTATCATTACTAATATATTATATATAATACTAGTGGCCCCGGCAGACGTTGTCCAGCTCTGAAAAAATAAAAATCTATGACTCGAAACCAGCGCCACCTACCGGTTCTATTTCTGGATTTAAACCACCCGGAGAACCACTCAAACACACAAAAACAAAATCATCAAAATCGGTCCAGGTGATTAGGAGGATTCTAGAACCCGATCTCAGCGCCACCTACCGGTTCTAATTGTGAATCTAAACCATCCGGGAACTCACTCAAACACACAAAACAAAATCACCAAAATCGCTCCAGGTGATAAGGAGGATTCTAGAACCCGATCTCAGCGCCACCTACCGGTTCTAATTGTGAACCTAAACCATCCGGGAACCCACTCAAACACACAAAACAAAATCACCAAAATAGGCACGAACAACAGAGCGCCATTCAGGCTTATTCTTACACACATCACTTGCTTCTTAGACATTCATATGACATTCATACATTAATAATCATTAGAATTTATCACTTAAATAATACATACATACATACATAACTTCACGCCATTTCCCTTGCAGGGTAGGCACGAGCAACAGAGCGCCATTCAGGCTTATTCTTACACACCTCACTTGCTTCTTAGACATTCATATGACATTCATACATTAATAATCATTAGAATTTATCACTTAAATAATACATACATACATACATAACTTCACGCCATTTCCCTTGCAGGGTAGGCACGAGCAAAAGAGCGCCATTCAGGCTTATTCTTACACACATCACTTGCTTCTTAGACATTCATATGACATTCATACATTAATAATCATTAGAATTTATCACTTAAATAATACATACATACATACATAACTTCACTCCAGTGCCCTTGCGGGGTAGGCACGAACAAGAGAGCGCCATTCAGGCTTATTCTTACACACCTCACTTACTTCTTAGACATTCATATGACATTCATACATTAATAATCATTAGAATTTATCACTTAAATAATACATACATACATACATAACTTCACTCCAGTGCCCTTGCGGGGTAGGCACGAACAAGAGAGCGCCATTCAGGCTTATTCTTACACACCTCACTTACTTCTTAGACATTCATATGACATTCATACATTAATAATCATTAGAATTTATCACTTAAATAATACATACATACATACATAACTTCACTCCAGTGCCCTTGCGGGGTAGGCACGAACAACAGAGCGCCGTTCAGGCTTATTCTTACACACCTCAATTGCTTCTTTGACACGAACGTTAGACAAGGATGTTAAATATTGACAGAAAACGTATGTATATACCTATATACTATTGTAGTTAATTATAACAACGTTATTTTTAACCCTATAAACAAAACACATTTGCCCACAGTTAACAATAATATCCTCCTACGTCCTGACCTAAGGGGCCGAGACATGGACACTTACGGCAGGATTGGTCCACAAGTTCCAAGTCGCTCAACGGGCTATGGAGCGAGCTGGATAAAATTAGAAATGAGGATATCCGTAAGAGAACCAAGGTAACCGACATACATACATACATACATACATACATAACTTCACGCCAGTTCCCTTGCGGGGTAGGCACGAACAACAGAGCGCCATTTAGGCTTATTCTTACACACCTCACTTGCTTCTTTGACATTCATAACTCTTGTCATGCACGCTCGTCTGTTCTTAAGGCTCCTGACATCACCTTCTGCTAGTACACGATCAATTTGATCATGGAAAGTGTGTCGTGGCCTTCCACGACTTCTGCATCCATCCACTTTTGCATTGTATATCTGTTTATTCATTCTTTCTACATGTCCGAACCACCGGAGCATTCCTTTCCTTAGCTACCGTAACTGACATAGCTCGCAAAATTAGCAAGTTGAAGTGGCAGTGGGCCGGTCACATCAGGACGCGCAGGACCGATGGCCGATGGAGCAAACGAGTCCTGGAGTGGAGACCGCGTCTCGGTAAACGTAGTGTCGGACGCCCTCCAGCCCGATGGACCGACGACCCGTGCAAGGTCGCCGGTAGGCGCTGGCTGAGGAAATCGGAGGACAGGGATGAGTGGCGCCGCCTTGGGGAGGCCTACGTCCAGCAGTGGACTGCAAATGGTTGACGACGAACAATAATATTATCCCAGATGGAGCAGAGACATTAGGACATTACACTTAATATCGCTAAAGCATCAAAACATATGGCCGTGTGCGAGTCGCACTCGCGATGGACCGTCCCATTACAAAATGCAAATCTTAAATAAAATATTAAGTAACTATTAACAAACACAATTATCAAATGAAATAATTATAATTACGCAATTTATTATACGCTAAAAAAATAACACAAACTAAAACTACGTGTTAACGGTTTTAAGCGTAGCATTTTATTTGATTTTACATCGACCTTATGATGACGTTTCGCGGAGGACATAGTTGTCAAGTGGTCACTAGGACTTGTCAGTGGCCGAAGTGTCGGAATAAATATCGACTAAAATGCCGCGCTCAAAACCGTTAGCCATTATATCCCGACAATCGGTCACACGGGTGAAAACAAGGCGTTACTCTTATTACGGCTTGGCTTGATACTCCATAACAAGTTGCATATCTGACTAATCCGCTGCTTTTTGTATTCCCGCCATTTCCTAACTTCGAAATCACGTGGTTTTAGGACTTGCTCGATTTGACTGTTTCTATGATGATTAGACATTTTTAGTAGAGCAGTTGTTGTTACGTATGCCTTTCTAAGCTTCAAAACAACCCACAGCCAGGTGGTAGGGTGTTTGCCCGTCTGGATGGCTACCAGCCAGCTCATGAATTTATTACATATCTGATTTTAAAATGTGTCGCAAGATTTACCTGTTTAGATAAATAACAATACAATGGCTACTGAGCTTGATCTTGACAGAAGTAAATCTCGCGACAATCTTTTATATCATAGTAGCGGCCCCGGCAGACGTTGTCCTGCCTTTAATAAATAAAATTCTAGAACCCGATCTCAGCGCCACCTACCGGTTCTAATTGTGAACCTAAACCATCCGGGTACCCACTCAAACACACAAAACAAAATCACCAAAATCGCTCCAGGTGATTAGGAGGATTCTAGAACCCGATCTCAGCGCCACCTACCGGTTCTAATTGTGATTCTAAACCGTCCGGGAACCCACTCAAACACACAAAACAAAATCACCAAAATCGCTCCAGGTGATTAGGAG
This sequence comes from Dendrolimus kikuchii, assembly GCA_019925095.2. NCBI lineage: Eukaryota > Metazoa > Arthropoda > Insecta > Lepidoptera > Lasiocampidae > Dendrolimus > Dendrolimus kikuchii. Next base: position 39,601,902 of record CM034387.1, read on the forward strand.
GATTCTAGAACCCGATCTCAGCGCCACCTACCGGTTCTAATTATGATTCTAAACCATCCGGGAACCCACTCAAACACACAAAACAAAATCACCAAAATCGCTCTAGGTGATTAGGAGGATTCTAGAACCCGATCTCAGCGCCACCTACCGGTACTAATTTTTAAATCTAAACCATCCGGGAACCCACTCAAACACACAAAACAAAATCACCAAAATCGCTCCAGGTGATTAGGAGGATTCTAGAACCCGATCTCAGCGCCACCTACCGGTTCTAATTGTGATTCTAAACCGTCCGGGAACCCACTCAAACACACAAAACAAAATCGCTCCAAGTGATTAGGAGGATTCCAGAACCCGATCTCAGCGCCACCTACTGGTTTTTATTGCGAGTCTAAGCCATTCGGGAACCCACTCATCCCTACTCCGTGATGTTTGCTGGATGAGAGGTGACAACGGTAGACATCTAGCGGGGATAACTGATCGATTGATAGTTAAAATAAAAAAATTGCGATGGATAAATAGGGGTTGATCGTAGAGAGGTGGAAAATTAAGAGTAATATATTTTTTTTAAATTCTAAGTCATGACAAAATAAGATTAAAAATCTTGACAAAAAAATTAAAGTTTATAATTAACAAATAAAAAATGGGGGTTGATCGTAGAGGGGTGAACATTTACGGTTGTATGTATTTTTTAATGCTGTATCATAAAAAAATAGAAATTAAAAACTTTGTCTAAAAAATAAAATAAAAAATTTAGGGGTGGACTACCCCTAACATTTAGGGGGATGAGAAATAGATGTTGTCCGATTCTCAGACCTACCCAATATGCACACAAAATTTCATGAGAATCGGTCAAGCCGTTTCGGAGGAGTATGGGAACGAATATTGTGACACGAGAATTTTGTATATATATATATATATATATATATATATATATATATAATATACATTTATTTTTATTTTAGTTTTTTTACTATTTTATATATATTTTTAAGTTAGGTTTATTTATAGGATATTTTAGTTTTTGTTAATAGATGTTAGTTTATTTATAGTATTTAATTATACTTTTATTAATATTAGAATAAAATAGATAATTTTAATATAGGTATGTACATAATATTTTCTACATACATACATACATACATAACTTCACGTCAGTGCCCTTGCGGGGTAGGCACGAACAACAGAGCGCCATTTAGGCTTATTCTTACACACCTCACTTGCCTCTTTGACATTCATAACTCTTGTCATGCAAGCTCGTCTGTTCTTAAGGCTCCTGACATCACCCTCCGCTAGTACACGATCAATTTGATCATGGAAGGTGTGTCGTGGCCTTCCACGACTTCTGCATCCATCCACTTTTGCATTGCATTTTACTCTCTTTCTTACTTCGGTATTAGGAACGCGGTCCGCGAGCGTCACTCCGCAGATTTTGCGCAGTGCTCGCATCTCGACCGCGTTTACTCTACTTTCATGCTCTCTCTTCCATACATAATATTTTCTATATTTTGTAAATCACTATGGGTCTGTAACCTAATGCAAAAACTAATATAATATATAGGTGACACTTCGGCAGGCATTATATCAGTAGAACGAATGAAAGAAAAACTTTGTTTTAAGAACTAGCGACGTAATTACATTCCTTATGCATTATTATACACAAAGCATATTTTGAGAATTTGGACGCCGCGTTTTCAGCAAACTAGGTTTGCACTCAGCATATTGTCGTGCCGGAATTATATCCGACACACAACGCTGATGCAATGCAAACCTTCCTATTGGCGTTTTTTTTTATTGCAGGAGATCAGCAGACAGGCAGACGGTCCACTCGATGGAAAGCGGTTAACATTGCCTATGGACATTTGCAACAGCAAAGTTGCTACAAAGGCGCTGCTGCTCTCTTAAAGGGGACTGGAACATGGTCACTAATGCCGGAACACAACTCAAGGTTGTTATTGCGACATACTTTAGACCAGGGGTGGTAGGCATCTATTTGGGCAAATGCCCTACCACCTGGCTGTGGGTTGTTTTGTCGCCTCTTACGACAGACCGCCCTAACGCAGGAAATTGTATTCTTTCTCCGTTCCTTATGAAGTTTTGAACAGGTCTGTAGCAGTGATCGGACGGAATAAAACAAATCTCGATGCGCAGGTTTCATCACGATGTTTTTCTTCACTGTACGCACGTGGCATTTATAACAAGGAGCGCATTAGGTCAGAAAACTGCTTAAGCGATACATGCCTTTCAATCAGGATTCGAACTTGCGCCCTTTTTAGTTTGGGACGCGAATGCCTTAACCACTAGCCTACCAAGGCGTATGTGGCGCCATCTAGTTATGTACAACTTAGGTTAATTGGCTTACCAGAGGTGAGAATTTCGTTCGTACTAATAAACAACCATCAAGAGTTATTATCATTAATACAATTTTATTTGAAGGTTATTTGCACATTAAAAAGTTAGAAATAAAAGTATACACATATTCCTAGAAACAGATCATTGCTTAGGCTGGCTGGTTAAACTACATTCGTATAAAATAATAATTGCTTTTTCAACACACTTGCTCATAAAGTGGCTCTATGGTCACCGCAATTAGGCACAGAATGACACCCATAACCAAACTGTGACTAAAAAACATTATAACTCACTAGTGAGTTATAGATTTTTTTTTTAAATTTTATTGGTTGACTTGCTTTGTTCTTAAAAAAGTTTTTATTCAAAAAAAAAGATCGTGTTCTATAGAACAAATAAATTAATGTTCCTATTGCTTGCTCATTTCATGCAACTTCTTATTTAAATAGATAATTTTAACTCGTAGGTACTAAATAAAATGAGTTTTTGTTGTTATTTTATTCACAAGTGTGTTGAAAAACGTCGTATGATACACGTGTGTATTGATGATTACCGTCCTCGGCTCTCTTAAGACCCTCGCCTACGGCTCGAGTCTCAATGGCGCCTCGGCGGTAATCACCAATGTTACACACTAGTACCATAATGTACTATTATATAACTAACTAAATGATTACTTAACTAACTGTTATGGAACTTCTACATCTGGGATAATGTTTGTGTGGTGAGTTATTTGTAATGCGATATTGTTATTAATTGTTAAGGACGTTAAACATACATACCTACATAACTTCACTCCAGTGCCCTTGCGGGGTAGGCACGAACAACAGAGCGCCGTTCAGGCTTATTCTTACACACCTCAATTGCTTCTTTGACACGAACGTTAGACAAGGATGTTAAATATTGACAGAAAACGTATGTATATACCTATATACTATTTTAGTTAATTATAACAACGTTATTTTTAACCCTATAAACAAAACACATTTGCCCACAGTTAACAATAATATCCTCCTACGTCCTGACCTAAGGGGCCGAGACATGGACACTTACGGCAGGATTGGTCCACAAGTTCCAAGTCGCTCAACGGGCTATGGAGCGAGCTATGCTGGGTGTTTCTCTTATGGATAAAATTAGAAATGAGGATATCCGTAAGAGAACCAAGGTAACGGCCGGTCACATCTGCCGCAGGACCGATGGCCGATGGAGCAAACGAGTCCTGGAGTGGAGACCGCGTCTCGGTAAACGTAGTGTCGGACGCCCTCCAGCCCGATGGACCGACGACCCATGCAAGGTCGCCGGTAGGCGCTGGCTGAGGAAATCGGAGGACAGGGATGAGTGGCGCCGCCTTGGGGAGGCCTACGTCCAGCAGTGGACTGCAAATGGTTGACGACGAACAATAATATTATCCCAGATGGAGCAGAGACATTAGGACATTACACTTAATATCGCTAAAGCATCAAAACATATGGCCGTGTGCGAGTCGCACTCGCGATGGACCGTCCCATTACAAAATGCAAATCTTAAATAAAAATATTAAGTAACTATTAACAAACACAATTATCAAATGAAATAATTATAATTACGCAATTTATTATACGCTAAAAAAATAACACAAACTAAAACTACGTGTTAACGGTTTTAAGCGTAGCATTTTATTTGATTTTACATCGACCTTATGATGACGTTTCGCGGAGGACATAGTTGTCAAGTGGTCACTAGGACTTGTCAGTGGCCGAAGTGTCGAAATAAATATCGACTAAAATGCCGCGCTCAAAACCGTTAGCCATTATATCCCGACAATCGGTCACACGGGTGAAAACAAGGCGTTACTCTTATTACGGCTTGGCTTGATACTCCATAACAAGTTGCATATCTGACTAATCCGCTGCTTTTTGTATTCCCGCCATTTCCTAACTTCGAAATCACGTGGTTTTAGGACTTGCTCGATTTGACTGTTTCTATGATGATTAGACATTTTTAGTAGAGCAGTTGTTGTTACGTATGCCTTTCTAAGCTTCAAAACAACCCACAGCCAGGTGGTAGGGTGTTTGCCCGTCTGGATGGCTACCAGCCAGCTCATGAATTTATTACATATCTGATTTTAAAATGTGTCGCAAGATTTACCTGTTTAGATAAATAACAATACAATGGCTACTGAGCTTGGTCTCGACAGAAGTAAATCTCGCGACAATCTTTTATATCATACTAGCGGCCCCGGCAGACGTTGTCCTGCCTTTAATAAATAAAATTCTAGAACCCGATCCCAGAGCCACCTACCGGGTCTAAATGCGAATCTAAACCATCCGGGTACCCACTCAAACGCACAAAAACAAAATCACCAAAATCGCTCCCGGTGATTAGGAGGATTCCAGAAGCCGATCTCAGCGCCACCTACCGGTTCTAATTGCGAATCTAAAAGACTATTTTTTTTTATTCTAAGTCATGACTAAATAAGATTAAAAATCTTGCCAAAAAATTAAAGTTTATAATTAACAAATAAAAAACAGGGGTTGATCGTAGAGGGGTGAAAATTTAGGGTTGTATCTATTTTTTAATGCAACATTATAAAAAAATAAAAATGAGAATTTTTATCTAAAAAAAAAAAAAATTTAGGGGTGGACTACCCCTAACATTTAGGGGGATGAAAAATAGATGTTGGCCGATTCTCATAGATACCGGATAAGCACAAAGAATTTCATCAAAATCGGTCAAGCCGTTTCGGGGGAGTATGGCAACGAAAACTGTGACACGAGAATTTTATATATTAGATAAATTGATGGGTTTGACTTGATTTCAAGTTTATTTTATTCTTTTTAGAGCTATAAGTACATTATAAGATATTTTAAATTAATAATTTTCTTTTACTAATAACAACTTATGTTATTGTCATGACTATAAGATACTTATTTTTTTACCTCAAATGGTCAGTTAACTTAAAACAAAGACAAAATAACACAAAGTAACGACGACTAAGAACGCCGGTCTGGGTGTCTGGAATGGGCCAAAATTGGCGATTATAATACCATGAACCTAACTTATTTTGGGAACATACAAAGTGTGAGGTCTGCAATTTAATAAGTATAATGCTGCGTTTCAAGCAAGCGTCCACAAGCCCCAAGCGTCCACAAATCTCGCTTGGCATTTGGGAGTCGTTTACACGCTTGTGAATCCGTCAGTGTGTTACGTACATCCAAGCGTGGCGGACGTCGAACTTGTTTCGGCTATTACGTTTGGTTTAACCTACTTTTATTACAAATGGAAGCAAAGTAAAACAAAAGCAAGGACAGCCCGACGTCCACGAAGATGGTGGATGATAAAGATTCATAAAAATCGTAAAGTTTTTCAGTTTAATTGGTATTTCGGTTACTTCAAAAAAATTTAGAAGGTGAACCTAAACCCTTCTAAAAATTTTCAGTATTCAAAATTTAACGGTGCTGGTGTATATGTATACGCGGCTACTAAGCGCACGCCGACGTGTGAACGCATCGCAAGCGCCCTTTGATTTGTGTCCAAAAAGCGACACTAGCCCGGATCGAATACAAGCGTCCACAAGCTCACGCAAGCCAAGCCAAACGCCCTCTTTACACGCTTGTGCTTGTGGACGCTTGCCGAGCCTTGGCAAGCGTGGAAACGCAGCATAAGCAATTTAAAATAAATAATTTATAATCTAGTCCTCGTTGTTCAGTTGCATATCCAACCTCGTTTCAGTGAGTTCATTCGCAATCGACTGCAGTCTCTTCTCTTCCCTGCTGTCCACTATTTTCCCACGTTTGGGTAAAGCATAGGCCAACTTCTCCCAAAACCATGGCTCCCCCCACTTTATATACGTATTGGTGCGGAGATACGCCTTGATCTCCTTATTCAAGTCCTCTTTATTCATAACATCCTCGAGTAAGATGACCACGACCCTCGTCCTTCCTTCCTTGGTGGCCTGGACGTGGGCGGTTCTAAACTCCAGGAGACCCCAAATCGACTTTAAGAAGTTCTCCGAAAGGACTATGACGGTCCTGCGCGATTCCTCAACCGACTTCGCGATGTTGTAAGGAATCATCTCTCCGACTATCCAGTCTCTGCTGTGTATGCAAGTCTTTACGTTGATGGGAGGACCTTCCAAATTCGGAAGGAGCATATCCCTTACGAAATCCTCGTCCTGATGAGCGTACGATATGAAAACGTCGAATTTCTTGCTCGCATCGTACTTCTCTTCTGGCATCAGGTAGGGAAAATACTTCGATATGTAAACCTTCACTTCAAAGGAGTATATGTATATGAGCACCGTGAACAGTATAAAGACGACGGCGCAAACCATCAAGCTGACTCCGATAATGGAGCCGTTCCATACATCACATATCTGCTGGACATCCACCTGGCTCAAAAGCTTACCATATTTGCATTTTAGTGCTAAATAGTCCAAAAATTTTGCGCTGTTCTGCTGCAATTTTGCGACGTATTCCTTATTCCAGCAGTCGCAGGACAGGGGATTATTGCCTAGAGCGAAACTTATGTTCTTGTTGAGTACTTCACTCGGGAGGTAGTTTAGGTTATTATTGGACAGGTTCAAGACTTTAACGGTTTCCGGGATAGTTTCGAAATTGATCTCGTCCAATTGTAACCCGCTCAAGTCGATTTTCAGCACATTCTCGAAGGAGCGGTGCCGTAATGTCTTCGGTTTGCGAATAAACTTCAGGGATACGTTGCCTGTTATGCGGCTCAATTCGGCGCTATCTTCGGAGCATACAGCTTCCACGATATCCTTGTTCGGGACGTCTGTGCAATTGCAGACGGAAGAACATTCGACTGTACAGACGAATTCGTCCAAGGGGACTCGGGTCAGATGGGTCCCTTGGACCCGGACGGGGGCGTTGCACTCAGCGTTCCAGAGGGAGAAATATTGAGAGTAGTTGTAGGATGTTGCGAGTTTGGCGAAGGAGTGTATGCGGCAGTCACAGTTGAACGGGTTGTGGGCCAGGATGAATTTCATAGGAATTTCCTGGAGGTGAAAAAACTCCGGGTTCACGACGATGGTGCTGATGTTGTTGTAGCTCAAGTCCACTGTTGGGATGGATATGTGACGTATGTGAAAATACTTCGGTAACTGAAAGTTCAAACGGTTGTTTTTTATAAATTTGTTTAGTAGCTTCTCTGTATAAAGAGAAATACGTTAATGCTATGTTTATAGAGAAAGAATATAACCCAGATCCTGTGGAGCGTTGCCAAAATATTGGCCGCGTTTCCATATTATACAATCCATATCCCTGTGTTGTGTGTTGCCTGGAAGAGATTGCTTTTTAGCGATAACACCGCCCGTTGTACTTTTCTTCCCTTGTATTACTCTACTTCTGTTTATGCTTTGGTGTAGAATAAATAGTTACTTACCTACCTACCTAACTTCTTTGACGTTCGTAATTCGGGTATGTGAATACAGCCCTGAATTTTCTGATTAATTTGAACATATGTAACTTAAAACTGTAGAAATTTTATAACCACATAAATTATTTGAAATAGTCAATCAAAAGTCTACCAGTATGTCTAATCTATACTTTATTTTCTTTTTGAAAATTGAATTTGATCCGTCAGCCACTTCGCCTTTTTTTTATTTGTTTTTTTATTACAGGAGATCAACAGACGGGCCACTTGATGGAAAGCGGTTACCATCGCCTATGGACATTTGCAACACTAAAGGTGCTACAAATGCGCTGCTGCTCTCTTAAGGGAGACTGGAACCTGGTCACTAAATACCGGAACACAACTCAAGGTTGTTATGGCGGCATGCTTTAGACCAGGGGTGGATGGCTACCACCTTAATGTAATAATTAGAGACTACGGATCTTTAATCATCTGTCAGTGTGTTTTGATTCGCACTGGCATGGCATGGCAATAATTTAACCATTAACACCAGATTGCAGCGCCACCTACTGGCTTTTTTTATTGCATGAGTTCAGCAGACAGACGGCACACCTAATGGTAAGCGGTTAGCATCGCCTATGGACATTTGCAACACCAAAGGCGTTATAAATCCGCTGCTGCTCTCTTCAGGGAGTCTGGAACCTGACCACTAAGGCCGGAACACAACTCAAGGTAGTTTTGGCGACATACTTTAGACTTTGGACCAAGGGTGGTAGCCATCCAGTCGGGCAAACGCTCTACCACCTGGCTGTGGGTTGTTTTGTCGCCTTTTACGACAGGCCGCCCCAACGCAGGAAATTGTATTCTTCCTCCGTTCCTGCACGCCTGCCAGCAAACAGATGAAAAGAACTGAATGGACTCACGGGCAGGCTCGTCACCCTGTTGTGGGCGAGGTTCACCAAGCGTAGATAGATCATCGCTTTTATCACGTCGGCGCCGTTGTCTTCAATCAGGTTGTAACTCAGGTCCAGGAACTCCAGCCGGATCAGTCTCGGTGTCTCTATTGTGCTTATCTGCCTCAGTTTGTTGTGGGAAACCGACACTCTCTTCAGGTTGACCAGAGCCCAGAACATCTCGCTGGAACGGAAGAATAATCTTAAAAATAATAAACATTTCGCATAATTGAGGATTACGGAACACAATTTACCGGCAATGATGTACAAAATTTGTTCAATAATTGTAAAATTTCATAGTTTATTTTACTCTCAAATACTGTCACAGTAGAACGATATAACCAAACTAACCGACAACAACTAAACAATAAATTATAACACCACACAAAGTCACAAACACATAACTAACAATAAAACTTATACACATACTTAAACCAACGCGCACTACCATCGCATTGCATTACACGCACACTCCACAAACAAACCAAGACTCACAAAGAGCCTAAAGATTAATAACCCAGGCACAGAAAAGAAAAAAAACAACACACATGGCACTAGATACGACTATATATAAGTATAGATATAAGGCCAACACTGCACATGCACTTCCTCACAACACCAGCATGTAACAGATACACTCTACATTAGTATAAGTTTAGTATTGAAATTAGAATAAATTAATATATAATAAGTTATTCTTAAGGTACACCAAAACAGAAAAATTACTACATATAATGTCACATACACTAACAAAAATAAACAATAAGCGTGTACGGAGTCTGAAATTTTTCATAGAAATTAAGTATTAAAAAAGGGTACGGAACTCGAGTCCGTAGAGATATATATAATAATAAAAAAAACCAACGGGCATGTGGAAAGAATGCATGATGAAAGAATGACTAAACAGATATACAATGCAAAAGTCGTGAAAGGCCACGACACACCTTCCATGATCAAATTGATCGTGTACTAGCAGACGGTGATATCAGGAGCCTTAAGAACAGACGAGCTTGCATGACAAGAGTTATGAATGTCAAAGAGGCAAGCGAGGTGTGTAAGAATAAGCCTAAATGGCACTCTGTTGTTCGTGCCTACCCCGCAAGGGAACTGGCGTGAAGTTATGTATGTATGTATGTATGTATATGAGTTCACACACACAGTTATAACTCAGTATTAATATTTGTCTTTATTACAACTATAATATAATTATTTATTAATAATATAATATATAGTTTGCCGTGACGTCGCTCTAGGGTCAAGCGGAAGATCAGCGTTGGTCTAACAGATCGACATTTTTGCTGAGCTTGATCCTATTTTTAGGACTTTTTTTAGGTTGTTTTCTCTTTTTTTATTGTATTTAATTTTTACTTTCAATGTGTTTGTTGTATATGTCCTAAAAATAAACTTTCATTCTTTCTTTCTTTCTCTTTCTTTCTAGTTCCTATTTATTTTATTAAGTACCTCTTATGTAACCTGGATAATATTTATTACCTTCATTTATTAATTATATAGATATCTGCTTTTGATTCAATTATTATTGTAATCTGTGTATGACAATTATTTAATGTCTAATTTGTCATTTAGGAATTCGTTTGTGGCATAATATGATTTGTCTATTAATAATTGCTTTAGTCTTGTTTTAAATACATACATACATACATACATAACTTCACGCCAGTTCCCTTGCGGGCTAGGCACGAACAACAGAGTGCCATTTAGGCTTATTCTTACACACCTCACTTGCCTCTTTGACATTCATAACTCTGGTCATGCAAGCTCGTCTGTTCTTAAGGCTCCTGACATCACCCTCCGCTAGTACACGATCAATTTGATCATGGAAGGTGTGTCGTGGCCTTCCACGACTTCTGCATCCATCCACTTTTGCATTGTATATCTGTTTAGTCATTCTTTCATCATGCATTCTTTCTACATGCCCGAACCACCGGAGCATTCCTTTCCTTACCTTCACCCCGACACTCTCTTTCAGACCAACTCTCTTTCTTACTTCGGTTTTAAATACATCTAATGGTTTGTTTTTAACGATTTTGGTAGTTTATTGAATATCGTGGGAGCCATTTCGTAAACACTCTAATCCAACAGTGCCGTATTATATCTATTAACACACACAGAACATTTGATTGTCTTTTTCTCAAATTTTCATGTCGTGGCGGTTTTATTTTAAATAGATGGGGGTTTATTGTAAGGAACAGTGCAATCTCGTATATATATAGACAGGGCAAGGTTAAAAATTTTAATGAGTTCAAATGAGTCTTGCATTTGTCTCTGGGGCCCAAATTACAAATTGAACGTATACATTTCTTTTGTGCGATAAATGTATGATTTTTGTCTGTGGAGTCACCCCAGAATATAACTCCATACCTTAGTATAGATTCAACATAGCTATGGTAAGCAATCAGTACAGTATCAATGTAAATTGGAAAAGCGGGCAAACGAGTTGAACAACGAAAATACCACATTCTACTGTTCTATGGTGAAAAAAGCGGACAAAACGGTGTAGGTTTCCTCGTCAAGAAGTATTTTAAACCAAGTATAACTTCACTGTATAATCAGACAGGATAATAATGGTTAGTTTGGACAAGAATTCCGGCACATTATATATTACCATAATACAAATATACGCCCCAACTGAAATAGCCAGATCAAGAGATAGAAAACTTTTATAATTTAATAAATGAAGTAAAAACTACTCCAAAATATAGATTTATCGGCGACTTCAATGCAAAAATTGGCGTACGTGTAGAAGTAAACCTAATAGCTGGAACATTTATACGGGAACAGGAACCAAAGAGGCCTGACCAAAGCGAAACACGCCGAGGTTAATCCGCAAATGTTGCCATTACTGTAACGCATTGTTCTACCATCAATAATCCCTATTAATATTATAAATGCGAAAGTAACTCTGTCTGTCTGTTCCGTTTTCACGGAAAAACTACTGAACCGATTTGGCTGAAACTCGGTACATATATAATTTGAATACCGATAGTGGCTAAGGGATACTTTTTATCCCGGATAATGGGATACATTTTGGGATAGATTTATGTAAAGTTTATCCCGGAAACTAGGACAGGTTTTGTGATTTTGTCCATTTCGTCCACTGGGTCTACTCGGTCCACTCGGTCGACTCGGTCCACTCGGTCGACTCGGTCGACTCGGTCGACTCGGTCGACTCGGGTCCACGGGGACTCGGGTCCACCTTGTCCACTGGATCCACTGGGTCCACTTGGTCCACTTGGTCCACTTGGACCATGTTATCTATTTTTTCAAGTTTTGTTATTTATGTAGTTTACATATAGACGGGGGTGGTAAAGTTTGCAATATAAAATGAAGTGAATGTTTCGAGGGCAAATACATACAAATTTAATACAATGTGACCTGTACCACTTGCTTTTTAAACAAGAGATACGCACTAGAGGTTGACCCGCGCCGCAGCCGCGGGGTAAACTCTAGTATAATCATAAAATCTATATGTAGTCATAAGGACAACAAACGGCTTGTAACCAAAACTACCAAAAAATTGTATCCCTGTCAAGGCGAAACATGTAACTTGAGACTTAGCATAACATCTGCAAAAATTTCCAACTTTTAACTTATCCGTGCAGGAACGGAGAAAGAATACAATTTCCTGCGTTGGGGCGGCCTGTCGTTAGAGGCGACAAAACAACCCACAAACAGGTGGTAGGGCATTTGCCCGACTGGATGGCTACCACCCCTGGTCTAAAGTATGTCGCCATAATAACCTCGAGTTGTGTTCCGGTATTAGTGACCAGGTTCCAGTCTCCCTTAAGAGAGCAGCAGCGCATTTGTAGCACCTTTGCTGTTGCAAATGTCCATAGGCGATGGTAACCGCTTTCCATCAAGTGGGCCGTCTGCCTGTCTGCTGAACTCGTGCAATAAAAAACAAAAAAAAACTTAGATACAACGAAAAACAATATAACTTATTACACTCACTAGGGTAAGACCTCCAGCTGATTATAGGACAGGTCCAGCTCCACCAACTTTATCAGGGTCAGGAATAGGTGGCCGTCGATATTCGTCAGTTGGTTCTTGCTAAGATCTAATACGATCATCTCTGTCTGGTTGCTGAACACCTCGGGATGAAGGCGTTTCAGTTGGTTGTTCCTCAAATGCAACATCTGTATGGCCTTGGAGCCCTGGAAGATGGTACTTGTGGCAACACCGGCAGAGGGGGCAATCAAAGAACATGGAGATTAATACACACAATATAATTAGTGAAATGTGGTTTTATTTAAAATATAAAGTAACATTACATGGTGTCAGGTGTGTTTAGTTATCAACACAGAGTACATATAATAAGAGAAGTGATAATGAGTGGATTTAGGGTACCGAATGCTATAAATTTAGCAGTGCCTAACAAATACAATGAGTGGTTACGGTTTAAACAACAATTTGATATTTATATTGAAGCATCAAATAACAATGAAAATATAAGTGAAAAAAGGAAAATAGCTTTATTTTTGAATTGGTGAGGACTGCTTAGAAACTTACAACAATTTTGAATCATCGAGAAAAGAAACTTTGGCGAAGATCATTGTGACTTTTGAAGAACATTTTAAACCTACGTGCAATATAATATTCGAACGTTATAAATTCAACAAAATAATACAAAAATCAGGGCAAGCATTTGACGACTTCGTAACAGAGTTGAAGACCGCAATTAAATCGTGCAATTATAAAGATCCAGACGAAATGGTCAGAGATAGAATTGTACTGGGGGTAAATTGTGTAAACTTACGCGAACGTTTATTAAGAGAATCAACGTTAACCTTACAAAACGCAATTTATATGGGAAAAGCGGCTGAGTCCACAGTGGCTCAGTTGCAGGAAATAAATACAACGTCCTCAGAATTTGTGGATATGGTAAATAAAAAACCAGTGTTTGATGGTCAAAGAAAAGAAAAAATAATTAAAAAGTGCGGGAGATGTGGGTCTTCACACCAAATTAATGCATGTTTTGCCTATAAAAAGAAATGTGACAATTGTGGTCGTATGGGCCATTTTAAAAAAATGTGTAGAACAAGAGCAAATTCAAATTTTAGAAATTTTGATGAAATTATAGAAGAACATGAAAATGAGGAGGATGATGTCTCAAAGATATTTTCCATTAGTCAAAATAATAGTAAAGCTTGGTACAAAACACTGATATTGAATAGTAAGGAAAAAGTTTTGTTTAAAATTGATACAGGTGCGGAATCCAACATATTACCATATGAGATTTATGAAAAGATCAAGCAAGAAGATTTAATTTTAGAAAATACTAATACAGTTCTTGTTGCTTTTGGTGGGACTGAAATAAAGCCACTTGGCAAAGTTAAAATTATGTGTGAATACAATAACTTTCAATATTATATTTACTTTTACATTGTTGATATGAAATCAGTTCCAATATTAGGATTGCAAAGTTGCATAAAATTAGAAATTATTAAGAACATAAATGTCATAACAACAAAACAAAATTTATTAGAAAAATTCTCTGAGGTTTTTCAAGGATTAGGAAAATATCCAAAAAAGTATAAAATACAGCTGAAAGAAGATAATATTCCATACATTCATCGGCCAAGAAATGTACCTATAGCCATTCAAGACAAATTAAAAGAGAAATTAAATGAATTGGAAGAAATGAAAATAATTGCTAAAGTTGAAGGACCAACAGATTGGGTAAATTCCATAGTTATAACATCCAAAAAGAATGGAGACTTAAGATTATGTATAGATCCAACAAAATTAAATGAAGCTATTCGAAGAGAATATTTTCCTATTCCAACGGCTGAGACAATAGCAGTAAAATTAAATGGGAAAAAGTACTTCACAGTGATGGATATGAAAGATGGTTATCTACAAGTAGAATTAGATGAAGAAAGTACAGAATTGACAACATTTAATACACCGTTTGGAAGGTACAATTTTTTAAGATTAGCACAAGGGTTAACCTCTGCCCCAGAAGTGTATCAGAAAATGAATTATGAATTATTTGGAGACTTACCTGGCGTAGGTATTTATTGTGATGATTTAATAATTTCAGGGTCTACACTTGAAGAACACGATAGAAATTTATTGAGTGTCCTTCAAGTAGCTCAAAAATATAACATCAAATTCAATCAAGATAAATTACAGTTCAGACAAACTTCTGTAAAATATATGGGGCAAGTTTTTTCTTGTGAGGGAATCCAACCAGATCAGGCATTTATACAAGCTATAAATAATTTTAAGACTCCAGAAAATAAAACAGAGTTATTAAGATTTTTAGGAATGACTAAGTTTTTAGCTAAGTTTATACCAAACATGTCTAAAATTACAGCGCCTTTAAGAAATTTAACATGTAAATATATTCCATGGACATGGGTTAAAGTACACAATGATTCATTAAACTATCTAAAAAATATAATAACTAAAGCTCCAGTTTTACAATATTTTGATTGTAACAAAGAAATAGTAATTCAATGTGATGCTAGTAAAGATGGTTTAGGGGCATGTTTGTTGCAAAATAATCATCCTATTGGATTTGTATCACGAAGTTTAAGCAAATCAGAAAAAATGTATTCGCAAATAGAAAAAGAGCTTTTGGCAATTGCATTTGGAGTTGAAAAATTTCATTATTTTATTTATGGAAGAAAGATAAGAATTCAGAGTGACCATAGACCATTGGAGTCTATATTTAAAAAAAGTTTAAGTGATGTGTCTCCTAGACTACAAAGATTATTATTGAAAATAGTAGGTTATGATTTACATGTAGGATATGTTCCAGGTAGTCAGTTATATATCGCAGATTTTTTATCACGTGCCTTTTTGACAAATCATGATTCTGTTGCAGGAAATACTGATGTGAAAATTATACATAATATTAAACAAAAGGTGTTATTAACCGAGGAAAATAAATATGAATATGTGAAAGCCATAGAAAATGATAGAATATTATCACAGGTAAAGAGTTTTGTTGAAAATGATTGACCAGATTATAATAAGTTAAAAGGTGATTTAAAACACTATTATAAATTAAAAGATCACATTAAATTAGATTCAGATATGTTAGTCTTTAATGGGAAAATTATTGTACCTATATCTTTACAAAAAAGTATGTTAGATATGATACATGAAGGACACTTAGGCATAAATAAGTGTAAACGTAGAGCTAGAGATTGTTTGTATTGGAAAGGGATGTCACAAGACATTGAGCAATTTATACAAAAATGTAGTATATGTTTAAAATTCAGTTATATTAATAGTAAAGAACCATTGTTACAACACCCAATCCCTCAACGGGCATGGGAAAGAGTGGCTTGTGACATCTTTACTTTTAATAATAAGGATTATCTGGCATTAATTGATGCATACAGCAATTGGATAGAATTAGCATTTTTGCACACTAAGGAAGCCTCCACAATTATTAGTATTTTAAAATCAATATTTAGTAGGTTTGGAATTCCAGATAAGTTACAAGCTGATAATATGCCATTTAATAGCAGCATGTTTTTACAATTTGCTAAAGATTGGGGTTTTGAATGTATTTTTTCAAGTCCAAGATACCCACAATCAAATGGGTTAGCAGAGAAAGGAGTAGCAATTTGTAAAAATATGTTAAGAAAATGTGTTGAAAGTAAAACTGATATAAGTTTGGCATTAATGAATTACAGAAACACAGTGTTACATAACATGGAATATTCTCCTGCTCAACTTTTATTAAATAAAAGCATTAAAACTAGAATACCTTGTATTAGGTATCAATTAAAACCTAAATTGAATAAAAATGTTAATAACAATCAGTTGTGTAGAAAGACTGTACAGAAATATTATTTTGATAGAAATGCAAAACCTTTGGTACAATTAGCAGCTAAGGATAAAGTTATGTTATATGATTGTGAAAAGAAAATGTGGAAGCCAGGACAAATAGTTAAACTTTTAAAAGAACCTCGCAGTTATCTAGTGAGAACACAAGATGGTCAATGTGTTAGAAGAAATAGAAAGTTTATTAAACTGTGGGTAGGGAAAAATGGAAATGAGAAAAACAATGCATCTTGTTTATGTAAGTGTAACATAAATTGTAAGTCAATTCTTAACGGTTATAAAATACCTATGAGTAACTCTAATCCAGAAACTATTTCAAATGATTTTAATATTAATAATTATAACAATAATGGTAATAACAATTACATATTGAGGGACCGTTCAAATATAAAAGTACCCAAAAGATTTCAAACATAAGTTGATTTGTATTATTATATAAGTATGTATTTGAATCTTAAGAGGGAAGGTGTAAGGTTGTATTTTAGAGATAGATGTGGCAACACCGGCAGAGGGGGCAATCAAAGAACATGGAGATTAATACACACAATATAATTAGTGAAATGTGGTTTTATTTAAAATATAAAGTAACATTACAGAAGGTGTGTCGTAGCACTTTTGTATTGTACATCTGTTTAGTCATTCTTTCATCATGCATTCTTTCCACATGCCCGAACCACCGGAGCATTCCTTTCCTTACCTTCACCCCGACACTCTCTTTCAGACCAACTCTCTTACTTACTTCGGTATTACGAACGCGGTCCGCGAGCGTCACTCCGCTCGCATCTCGACCGCGTTTACTCTACTTTGATGCTCTCTCTTCCATACCCAACTCTCGCTTCCATACGTGAGCGTAGGTACCAGCACCGCGTTGTGTATGGCGAGCTGGGCCTTCTGGCTGAGGTTCTTAGCGCCTAGAAGTTTACTTAACGCTCCATTCACACTATTCCCCAAAATCAATCTTCTTTCTATATCAGCGGTGTACCTTCCATCCCTGCTAAATCCCATTATTTATATATCTATATTTTTATAGTCACTTCGCGAGACGTGCGGCAAATCTTGATTATAGGAGCGGTTTTGTTAATAACGGCAGAGCGGCGAAATTAAAGCGTGTGGTGCGAACGACGTACTGAGATGGAATGGGATTTGCGGCACTTGTCGGAGCGTTTTTATTTCAAGTTTTCAAAATGGCGGAATATACGCGGCGAGAATAAGGACAGCCGAGAAGGTTTAGTGAAATGGAAGGAATAAAAACAAATGTGAGAATTAATTACCAGGGATCGCGTGTATCATTCTATTTCCATAACGCGTTTGTGCAGTACATATATCACTTATAAGATTCGAATCAACTACTGCGATATAATTTACTAGCTGTGCCCGCGACGTCTTCAAGACCCCCCGATTTTGAAACATTGGTGCTCCACTCCTGTTGGTCTTAGCGTGATGATATATAGCCTATAGCCTTCCTCAATAAATGGGCTATTTAAAATTGAAAAAAAAATTTGAAGTCGGAGTAGTAGTTCCTGAGATTAGCGCGTTCAAACAAACAAACTCTTCAGTTTTATATATCAGTATAAGATGAGTGAAATATTAAAAACAGTGCGCACTTGCTTCAGTTGGTCCAGACCCTGGAGGAATCCGTCGTGGAGACGCGTGAGGGGGTTGTCTTCGATGGACAGTCCCTCCAACCCTCGGAGGGGGGACAGCGCGCCCCCCCGCAGCTCCGAGATCCGGTTCTGGTCCAAATTCAGCCAAGTGACCTTGTTCAAACCTGCCGCCGACGACATCATATTATAATATTTTCTTAAGTTTTCGCGACTTGTATACATAATAAAACTACGTTTTAACGGTTTTAAGCGCGTTAATTTTATTTGATTTTTTTTTGCCGACGTTTCGGCCACTTTTCAGTGGCCGTGATCACGGAAGACAAAGATGTCAAGTGTCAACGACTATTGTTAAAGTTTTATTTAGCCTACCGCCAACTTGTTTATTTTAATTTTGTTTGTGGTTATTATTTACTCTATGGGAGCCTAATCTAATTTACTACCGCTTCGCAACATGTTATGGCTTGAAGAGAAGAAGCGGCGCAAGAAAGTGAACACACGCTGGATAAACCCAACCACTACATCAGATTCGATAACCCACAAATCCTCGCGAAAGAGAATCGTTTCATACCTAGAATGATGCGTGAGGCTATTGAAATCAAAAAACACCCAAATTTCAATAGAGAAGATGGTTGGCAAGTACCACCTGTTTGGGATCCAATCATCAAAACTATTAAGACCCAAACCCAACACAAACCAGCTGCCAGACCTCAAGACACTGTGAGCTGTTTCTGCATGCAACGGAACACAAACCAACTTGACTGATAATTACTTTTATTTTTCCTTCCACCCATTTTAATATTATATAAAATTATTACAGCTAGGCATGTTTGCTGAAGAGTTTCTTGCGCCGCTTCTTCTCTTCAAGCCATAACATGTTGCGAAGCGGTAGTAAATTAGATTAGGCTCCCATAGAGTAAATAATAATCATAAACAAAATTAAAACTAACAAGTTGGCGGAAGGCTAAATAAAACTTTAACAACACTTGACATCTTTGTCTTCCGTGGTCACGGCTACTGAAAAGTGGTTGAAACGTCGGAATAATAAAATGCAAATAAATTACTGCGCTTAAAACCGTTAAAACGTAGGTTTATTAAACATCATATTAATCCACAATCAATACTGTTTATTGGAGCGGGCCGTTCATCCAACGGATTATATCTTCAACATTCGTCATACATAAATATTAGTTTAAAAAAAAACTAAAAAGTACACTTTTATAGAAAAACCAACTAAAAAATAGTAAATAAATTTGAATTAAAAATACATACATAACTTTAAGCCAGTTCCCTTGCGGGGTAGGCACGGACAGCAGAGCGCCATTCAGGCTTATTCTTACACACCTCACTTGCTTCTTTGACATTCATAGCTCTCGTCATGCACGCTCGTCTGTTCTTAAGGCTCCTGACATCACCTTCTGCTAGTACACGATCGATTTGATCATGGAAGGTGTGTCGTGGCCTTCCACGACTTCTGCATCCATCCACTTTTGCATTGAATTAAAAAATAGTGTAAGAAAAATGATTTTATTGTAAAAAAGCGTGGGGTGCTTTTTAGGATATTATCAAAATAACCCTTCTGCTCATATCTGTTCATAAAATATTTATAACTTGATTGATACCATGCGCCCCACGCTTTTTTTTACAATAAAATCCTTTTTTCTTACACTATTTTATTTTCTATTTTTTAGATGGATTTTCTATAAAAGCGTATTTTTTTGTTTTTTTTTTAAACTATTATTTATTTATCATTTTTTAGTGATTTAATTCCCTTCTTCGTGGAAACTTTGAAAAAAGAATTAAATACACTCTTATGATAAAATGGAACGTTATGTAAAAATAAGCTTTTTTTATAAAGGTTTTTAAATACAAGCTTTTGAGATCCTGCATATCATGTAGCAGCAGAGTGCTAGCCAAGACAAGTGAAACGAGCCCAAACACGACGGGTCTATCTTGTTTAGTACAGGA
Organism: Dendrolimus kikuchii; assembly: GCA_019925095.2. Taxonomy (NCBI): domain Eukaryota; kingdom Metazoa; phylum Arthropoda; class Insecta; order Lepidoptera; family Lasiocampidae; genus Dendrolimus; species Dendrolimus kikuchii. Next base: position 39,621,940 of record CM034387.1, read on the forward strand.
GTTCCCATGGCCACCTTCCGACTCCGTCATCAGATCAGCTCCATGGTACCATATTATTGCATTGTCACGCGATATACACATACGTGCAAAATTTCAGCTCAATCGGAAACCGGGAAGTCGATCAAATTGAACTTGAAAGATTCCGTTACTAACATACGTATGAAGCTAATAAAAGCGTATCAAAAATATTGCTCAATAAACCCCCACGGCCATGTTATTTTATTTAAGTTTATGGCTTGGCAGCTAGGCCTTTAAGCCAGATCTTAGTTTACAATATAGTTTCTTCATTTTCTTAAGCCTATGTGTAGCACAGCTGAACTGTAGGTAATCAGCTAGTGCCATTCAACGGAGTTCTTGTGACAACTCCAAAGGCCACATTTGACTATACAGTTCACATTTCTCACAAAAACACATAATTACTACTCAAAAACTATTGTTCATTTTAGAGTAATTTTACATATTTTTAGAAAATAAAACTGCACAACACAACATCTCCCTTCAGTTCCCGCCAAAAACTCCCCCACGGCCATGTGTTTTAATAAGCCCGTGGCGTCACAAACAACGACTATTTATTTGGACAGCATGAGATAAAAAAAACTTAAGGCATGTTTTCCGATTATTATGACTGATCTCTCTGATCTGATCTCGCTCAGCGAAATGTGAAAGTTCTCGAATTGAGTTTCAGGAGAGCAGAACGAGAGAAGAAGTGGATCCAGCATACCCGCGAAGGTGTCGTTGTTGATGTCCACGATGGAGTTATTCCGGAGTAGCAGCTCGTCTAAGGAGGGGAGGTCCCTGAAGAAGCCCCGAGGCACGTCAGAGATAGAGTCCGATGTCAGATCCAACTTTTGGAGCAACGGTGCCTGCCGATTGAAAACAACACAAACAACATTATCAAAACCTAGTAACTGACATTCTTTTGATGATGTATTAAGTTCGTTGAAACATGTAAAGACTAGAATAATTATCATTCCCAATGAGTTTAATAAATAGTTTTGAAATATCATGTAATTAAAGTTTATTACATTTCCTTGTGGTGTGCCGTGCAATTTCTTAGAAAGCGCTTGCTAGGTTTTGAAATTGCACTGCTCAGTTGCTTAAAAGGTGTTTTATTATTTATTTATAAGAAAAGACAAGCAGATATAGCTGTGCCCGCGACGTCGTCCGCGTGGAATTTGCTTTCAAAACCCCCCCCGATTTTGAAACATTCTTCATTGGTGCTCCGCTCCTATTGGTCTTAGCGTGATGATATATAGCCTATAGCCTTCCTCGATAAATGGGCTATCTAACACTGAAAGAATTTTTCAAATCAGACCAGTAGTTCCTGAGATAATCTAAGAAAGTTCATTACACTATCTCAACCGGTAGCGTAATGGACTTTACATTTTAACTTGTTTATTCATCTTAAGGCTTTGCATTTCTTCTGCTACCCCCGTAGCAGCAGTCCCCTGTGACGGTAATCATGGGAGGAGAAGATGCGCGTAGCGGCGAATTGGACCGTCGATCCGCCTCCTGCGGATGGGTTTCACGTACGCGTTCTCCTCCCTAACTCTTTCCGCGGCCTTCTTCTTACAGAAGCAGGAAACCGCAAGCCAGGATTGCTGGCTACGAAGCGAGCTCACACGGCCAACGACGTTTTCTAAAAGGGCCCCTAGGCGGCGTACTCCACGAGCGTGTGCAACGCCGTGTCACTCGTGACATTGCGGGGAATGCTTCCGCCCCGCGATTTGATGCAGACACTTACCAAAGCAACCCTGCCCGTTAAGTATCTGCACCATCCTAAACGTAGGGTCCCGCGTTAGACCCAACGAGCTAGCTGGAGGCGAATCGCCTCCACCGTCGCAATCCCAGCTTCTGAGGACTCCAGGCCCCTTTGCTAAATTTGAATCAGGGCCTCGGTCGCCTGGGCCCGGATCATCTGAGTTTCTGCCAGGCACGGCACCTATCCTCACCCGAGCCTCCTGCTGGAAGTTATACACTGTAGCGAGCATGTCCGCCTGGAGATCCAAGGGCAGATCACCCGCCAAGTTAGTGAGATACAGCACAATATACCCGTATGGACCTCACCGACAGGACCCTCTGGGACAGCACTCTACCACAGATTACATTAATATCAAACACACGTCTTCTTTTTTTTTTTAATGCTGGAGTTCAGCAGACAGGCCGACGGCCCACTGGATGGGAAGCGGTTCCAATCGCCTATGGACATTTGCAACACCAAAGGTGCTACAAATGCGCTGCTGCTCTCTTAAGGGAGTCTGGAACCTGGTCACTAACGCCGGAACACAACTCAAAGTTGTTACGGCGGCATGCTCTAGACCAGGGGTGGTAGCTATCCAGTCGGGCAAAGCCCTATCACCTGGCAAACTACTCACACACACTTAAACACTACCACCAAGCTACCTTCTTCTTCTCTTCTTCTTCATCTGTCGTAGCAATATTATTATAGTATTGTAATTTATTCGAACAGAATTGGATCTTTATAACTACTGGTGCCTCGGGGATATTTCACAGTTTCTGGTATATGGCAAGGTTCTTTTTTTTATTATTATTTATAAAAATGGTCCGCACATTTGGAGAGATTGCGTGGGGCCGTGGAAAGGCCAACACGTAGAGGCTTTTGACAAATTTAATGTAAATGTGGCGTGACACTGACCGGCGATTATCCCTGTCTACACCATATAGCAATGCACCCAAGGACAAGCCCCGGCCAGTGTAGGACTATTGTGGGAAGTGAGGACGATAAGTACCGGGCTATTGGGGTGAACTGCTAATGGTACTAGAGGTCTGGGAATATGGGGACTATGGGGTCTGCCCGTCGCACTCCCTGCATGGGCGCCAAAAAATGCCATAGAAGGCAGGGGCAACATGGGTGTGAGTGGCTAACGGTGTAGAGAGGTGAGCTGCAGGTTCACTGTAGCTACTTCTGACGTGATGCCATTTATCACTTCCACCCCTGGAGCTCGAATCTTAGCTCTAGCAATCTCCACTCCGTGGCGGCTGGCTAAGGCAAGCACGGAGGCGGGGGCCTTGTCTTGGCCCTTAACACGCTTATTAGTGATTTTGGTTCTTGTGTGTGACATGAATTTATTGATTTTTGTGTTGAGGTGTATGTATCTTACGAATAACTTATTATATTAATTATATTGCAAGGTTCGGAAGATACGGATATATATGTAGAGATTGAAGCCTCTGTTACAGCTATTGGGCGGCCATAAAGTTTTTTTTATATTTTTTATTGCAGGAGTTCAGCGGACAGGCAGACGGCCCACTGGATGGAAAGCGGTAACCATCGCCTATGGACAGTTGCAACACCAAAGGTGCTACATGCGCTGCTGCTCTCTTAAGTGAGTCTGGAACCTGGTCACTAATGCCGGAACACAACTCAAGGTTGTTATGGCGATATACTTTAGAGCAGGGGTGGTAGCCATCCAGTCGGGCAATTGCCCTACCACCTGGCTAAAGTGTCTCACGCTGGATTTAAGATGGTATCCCTTCAGTAAATGTCACGTCACAAAAAAATAAGCTTAAACCCCCCTTCTCCCCTTGGTATGTGTTTGTCTATGGTGGGGTGTGTACCTGCAATGGTCCTGATGCGAGTGTCAGTTGAGCCCCTTCGATGCCTATGTTCGTAAGGTGCTGCAGCGACGCGATGGTCTCGTAAGGGATGGATTTTTGCACGCTTGTAGAATCTGAGACATAAAAGTTCTTTTATTTAAATTAAGTTCCGCTGGAGACATTTTTTTGAGGTCATACATATCATTATGTGGGATTACAAGATCATCCATAGCCTTTAGTAAAGCCATGCGATTTCTTTTTTTATTTTATTTATCTGATGTTTTACGGAGGGCGTTTGCCACCAATAACGTGCGGGATTTATGGAGCCGAACGGTGTTGCACGTGCTGATGGTAGGGATGCAAACAAAACATCGATGTTTCCAAACATCGATATATCGTTCATAAAAATCGATGTTTTAACATCGATGTTGAAACCGAAACATCGACGATACATCGTTGTTCAAGAACGATGTTTTGTGAACGATATTTTATCTTACATAGACATAACGTGCCATCTTGCGCTCTATCTCTATACAGATATGCATTATATTATTTTTTATATTTTTTTCTTATTACCAATAATAATTTATAATGTAAACATTGATTATAATACCTATCTCTTTAATTTCTTTTAAAAATTAAAAAATTTCTTAGATGTACATTTATTTAAAATGGTGATAGGGATGTGTTAGTGTGTGCCCACGCTGTTGAATTGTAAGTAAAGTAGTGAATGTTCGGTTAGGGAAAAGACATATAAATAGAATAAACATAGTATTTAGTAGCAATGAGAGCATTGAGAAGTGTGTGTGGTATTTCTTTGAAAGATGGAGTGACAGTGGTGTAAAAGGATGATGTTAGTGAAAGCAAGAATTAAGAAAGGTTTGCTAGAGTGGTTTGGGCGATACATCGATGTTAAAAAAAAACGATATTACATTTGCATCGCAGGAAGAACCGTCAAAAGTTTATGTAAATGGTGATAAAAAACATCGTTCATAAACATCGATATATCGTTCATAAATATCGATATTTTTTACATCGATGTTTCACTTTTGAAAACATCGATACCCTAACATCGATGTTTTATATGAACGATGTTGCATCCCTAGCTGATGGTAGGCGTCCCGACGGAATGACTCTAACTCCCCGGCAGCGTGGCAAGCCTTTGGTGTGGGATGCGACTTGCGTAGACACGTTGGCCGCATCCCATTTACCAAACACGTCTAAATCAGCCGGTTCAGCGGCGGAAACAGCCGAATCACTCAAGCGGTGCAAGTATGCAACCCGCAGTGAGAGTTATATGTTTGTGCCGTTTGCTGTCGAGACGCTTGGACCGTGGGATCCTGAGGCCATGAGCCTCTACCAACATTTACCGACACGACTCATTGACTCTTCGGATGATCAGAGAGCTGGTGCTTACCTCGGCCAACGGATCAGTACGGCGATCCAGCGAGGAAACGTAGCCAGCCTTCTGGGCACCTTACCCATAGAAGACGATGATCGGGACTTAGTATTCTACTTATAGTCTTGAGGGACTATGAGTAGAATGCAATGCAAATAAGTTAAGTTTTCTTGCATTGTATTCGATTATATGTCATTTAATATTTTAAAACAAATAAAAACAAGATTTTTTTAGAAATTAAGTATTTAAGAAAAAATAACTCGTTAATTTAAAAAGACCCTGTAAAAAGCCCTCGTACCACCAAGTGGACCGATTGCCAATCGGTCCACTTGGTGGTACTCGTAGGTGGTTACCGTCGCCCACTTTTTTCAGTAAAACCTTATTCGAAATACCCAGTGGATGAGCATTTCTCGATTAATTGTGATTTCCACGGTTGAAAATTGGAGACCGACCTCTGTCGTAGATTTGGAGGTTGAAGGTGACTCGCAGCCCCTCGAAGTGGCGGGCGGTGAGGGGCGTCAGCAGGTCCCACAGTAAGAGCTGTACGACGTCCGCGAAATGCAGCTTGGCGAGGAAGCAGGAGATGGGCTCGTCAAGTGCACAACTTCTCATCTCTAAGCAACTTAGCGTCGAGTTGCCCCCGAAGTTTATGTTCGGAAACCTCGAGCAGTTCAGCTTCGTATCCTGGAATTATAATATATTTATATAATATACTCTGGCAATATTACTTCAATACCCACATTATAATCATGTACAATGCTCTTCAAAGAAAGAAATATGACGAATGCAATAATTACTTATTAAAATTATAGTAGCCACGAATATCAAAATTAAATAAAAATTTTAGAATGTCGGGGTGAAGGTAAGGAAAGGAATGCTCCGGTGCTTCGGGCATGTGGAAAGAATGACTAAACAGATATACAACGCAAAAGTAGATGGATGCAGAAGTCGTAGAAGGCCACGACACACCTTCCATGATCAAATTGATCGTGTACTAGCAGAAGGTGATGTCAGGAGCATTAAGAACAGACGAGCCTGCATGACAAGAGCTATGAATGTCAAAGAAGCAAGTGAGGTGTGTAAGAATAAGCTTGAATGGCGCTCTGTTGTTCGTGCCTACCCCGCAAGGGAACTGGCGTGAAGTTATGTATGTATGTATGTGTATGTATTATTCAGCTTTATATCAAGGGTAGGAAGAGTTCTTTTTCGGGTAAAGATATCTGCATTACTCTTTGAAGAAAGTTATAAGTCATGATCTTGAAGCCACGAGTAAAGGTAATGGAGATCAGAGTTTGCGCTGGATCGGCTGGGCGTAACTATGTTCTAAATCTCAGCCTTTCCAACACATACAAAGCGCAGGGTCGTCAGGGAGGAGGGGGTTTGTAGTGGGTATTGGGGTTGCTCGCTCGTGTAGCAACGCTCGGACTCTTCCACACTATTCTGTGACGTCGATCGCGGACGGAGCACCGCCAAGAGCATACTATTGCTGCAGAGTTATCGCCCCCGACCGACGCGTGTCGTTCCCCTAGCAACGACCCAGTTTGTGCGTAAATCGGTTAAGCATATTCCCTCGCCTCAAAAACAAAAAAAAAAAAAATGGAGATCAGAGTTGAAGCGAGAGTTAATATTTGAGAATGACTTCGTTGGGTCGCCACTTAAATATTGCTAACCCCCGATTAGAACAGCGTATCAATGTCATACGATATTAAGGAAGTGAGACTGCTTCAATGGTATCCATGAAAAACAGCGGCTGTTATTTCACCAACAGCTAAATCGAAAACGATTCGCCAACTAGCTAACGATAGTCTTAAGGACTAATGAGCACAACAAAAACAAATGGGTGGTTACTCATTTAGTATCCGTCGGCTTGCTTGTCGTCGTAGCCAACCATCTGGTTTTGGAGACTATTTCAGATTAGCCATCTACTCGTTATTTGCCAGCCGTGAAGTTTTCACGACCCGAATAACTATGTTTTCACGGATCTACATATTAGACATCCTTAACAATGTTCTAGAAGGTTCTTTCTCTCTAGGAGTTTTTGGCGGGAACTGATAGGAGATGTTGTGCTGTGCAGTTTTATTTTCTAAAAATGTGTAAAATTACTGTAAAATGAACAATAGCTGTAGGATATTGATAGTTTTTGAGTAGTAATTATGTGTTTTGTGAGAAATACGAACTGCATAGTTAAATGTGGCTTTTTGAGTTGTCACAAGAACTCCGTTAAATGGTACTAGCTGATTACCTACTGTTCAGCTGTGCTACACATAGGCTTAAGAAAATGAAGAAACTATATTGTAAACTAAGATCTGGCTTAAAGGCCTAGCTGCCAAGCCATAAACCGAAATAAATAAATAATTCTTTCTCTCTATTAACCAAGCGATGGCGCTGCAAGTTTCCTAACTGCTATTGCACTTTTGTCTTTTAGATATATTTTAAAATTGTCTTATTGACCCAAGAAGTTTAGTTAAAGAGTTTTCTAAATTTTAAGTGAAATAGATAAAAATCAAGTCACAAAAATCAATCGACTCCGTTTCCAAACTTTCCTCAACAGATGGCAGTAGCTGTTTTGAAATATCTCCGTATCAACACCTACACGTAAAACGTTTATTTTATTTCAATAATTTATCCCTCTCCAATAATTATAAAGATTATTATTTATAAGACGCCATGAGCCTCTACAAAGATATTTAGAAACGACTTATTGACTTTCCGGGAGATCAGAAGGTTGGTTCCTGCCTCGGACAACGGATCGGTATGGCGATCCAGACAGCCTTCTAGAAACCTTACCCATTGACTTCGATGACCTAGGCTTAGTATTTATTCTACTTATAGTGTTAAGGAATTATAGGTAGAATACAATATTATTTATCCGTGCAGGAACGGAGAAAGAATACAATTTCCTGCGGCCTGGCGGCCTGTCGTAGGAGGCGACAAAACAACCCACAGCCAGGTGGTAGGGTATTTGCTCGACTGGATGGCGACCACCCCTGGTCAAGAGTATGCCGCTATAACAACCTTGTGTTGTGTTCCGGCATTAGTGACCAGGTTGTAGTCTCCCTTAAGAGAGCAGCAGCGCATTTGTAGCACCTTTGGTGTTGCAAATGTCCATAGGCGATGGTAACCGATTTCCATCAAGTGGGCCGTCTGCCTGTCTGCTGAACTCCTGCAATAAAAATGTTAAACAAAAGGATAGTTTCCAGTAGACAGTTGCTTACCCGGCATGTGATGTGCACAGACTCGGCTATTTCCCATAATTCTATATCGTACTCGTCGTCGTTGCAGATGTACTTTATGTCGCCGTCCGAGGACTTGACGCACCGGTCTACAGAGGCCTCCTGCGAGGGTAGGACTTCAGCCCCGACCGCCACAGCCAACAGCACCAACAACGCCCCCGGCTGTATCTTCAGCCTCCACGTCATCCTCTAGTATTACTGCCAAATAAAGAAATAAGCAGTTTTAAGAACACATCCTATTGAAACACTTCACACACCACGGCAAGTTGGACTTTGTCCTCCGCTGTTCTCATCCAGCCCCTGGTGGGGACCTCGCGCAGGTCTTTGATCTTCCGAAGTACATGGAGGGTGTCCTACGTAACATTTGCGACTCGTAAGCCTAACAATTTCATCAAAACCCGTTTGCGTAATGGAATAACAAACTTGCTTTTATTTGGGTGTTTATGAAACTTGGGTACTCACTACTCACCAATTGCTATCCGAACCCTTTAATTCTTCTTATTGTATTCTTAAACAATATTAATATGCAATAACGGCGGAATGGGATGGGATGGAAAATGCCGGGGAGGGGGAAACTGGGGGCCTAATTCCTTAGAACCTGCTTCTCGATCCACTTTTAAAGGTGCTAGTAGATCGCGGTGACTGCTGTCAGGCTTTTGCCGACGACGTAGTACTCGTGTTTGACGGTGCAACTGGACATGAGATTGAAATGCGGGATAATGATACGCTCGCTTATATCCAGCAATGGGGTGTCAAAAATAAGCCTCGGTTCGCAGTAAATGGGGAAGCTTAAATTTGAGAACCCAAATCAAATCAAATCATTTATTTGCTTCAAAACATGGTTAGTAAAAACATTAGATGAAGATATGTTATTTTGTTTCACATGTTTTTGCCCTTTCAGGCGTGCAAATATTCATTAAAAGTTGAAAATCTACTAGTTAGTAATAACAGACTATAACCCATTCAATCCAGACATTAATTTCTCTTTTTTTCTAGAATTATACAGTACCTAATTGTAGATAATATGTCAAGTGCAAGTTATTCCATATAAAAATACAATGTCAAAATGTAAAAATGAAATATTAGAATAATAAAAATTGTCACGGTATATATTATGTAATGTCAAATTTAATTTATAATTGGTCATCAAGAAAACATTTCACGTCGTAATAGCATTTTTCGGATAATGTATTTTGTGATCTCATTTTAAACATATCTATGTTATTATCCCTAATAGATTTGGGTACTTTATTAAATATTACTGGCGCCATGCAGAATATACTTTTCCCTATTAAAGCCGTTCTACGGGCAGGCATACAAAGCTTGTTATTGTCGCGTCTATTGCGACTTGCCATGTCGGAAAACTTACTGAACAAATGCGGATTCGCTTTTACAAACAGTGCTACTTCAAGAATATACAGACAGGGTAAAGTCAATATTTTATGTTTTTTTTAAATATGGCAAACAGCTATCTGTAGTTTTTAAATTAAACATGGCCCTGATACATCTCTTTTGCGCCCTAAAAGCAATATCTTTATTTGTGGAGTTACCCCAGAAGATTATGCCGTAGCGGAGCACTGAAGACCCTAACCCATGGTAAGCTGTAAGTATAACTTCCGTGTTTACTTCTCGTGCTAGCCTATACAAAGCATATGCCGAACTACTTATTTTTTTACATAGTTGTTCAATATGCGTTTTCCAATTTCATTGTCCATCAATAGTAATACCTAGAAATTTAGTGTTTGGAATTTTTTCAATCTCGTTGTTCTTATATTTAACCACTATTTTGTTACTACTATTTACTCTTTGTGTAAAATGAATTATATTTGTTTTATTTAGATTTATTTTTAAATGATTATTTTGTAGCCATGTAATTAAAGATGTCAAACATTTATTTATATCAAATTCATACGTATTTATATTCTCACAATTAATTGAGACTGTACTGTCGTCGGCAAATAATGTCACTGGATGACTAATAGATTTAGGCAAGTCATTTATATATATAGTGAAAAGAAGTGGTCCCAGCACACTTCCTTGTGGCACACCGTACATGGGAGTACGTTTGAGGGATTTGTAAGTTTCCTCTTTTCTTGCCTTAATGTTTATTTTATGTATTTCTGTGTACTGTTTTAAATTTACCAAATAAGATTTTATAAGATTTAAAACAAGGTCAGCCTTGGGCTCTCAAACCCATGGTCAGCCATGGGCGGAATGGACAAAGCCACGGCTGCGGAGATCAAGATCCTCGGACTGACTATTAATAACTGTTGTGTAATAAACATCTCACTCGAGTGTGCTAATAACTGGCTTTTACTTCGCACTCATCCCACTCTCGAACGTATCAACAACAAACTCACATTTAACCCTCACGCCACGAATTACATACAATGTCCACAAATGACAGATAAAAATGAACCATCTATTTTCGGAATTATGACCGGCTACAGACTTGTCGTTGTGATGCTCAGGCTCTGTTAGAGATGCGAGTGGACTGTAGATTTTCGCTTTTCTGAAACTGAAGCCCCGAAATAAAACCGCCATAAATGATATTGTGGGAGGCTTGCAACTTGCGGGATCCGTGCAGGAACGGAGAAAGAATACAATTTCCTGCGGCCGGGCGGCCTGTCGTAAGAGGCGACAAAACAACCCACAGCCAGGGGGTAGGGCATTTGCCCGACTGGATGGCTACCACCCCTGGTCTAAAGTATGTTGCCATAACAACCTTGAGTTGTGTTCCGGCATTAGTGACCAGGTTCCAGTCACTCTTAAGAGAGCAGCAGCGCATTTGTAGCACCTTTGGTGTGGCAAATGTCCATAGGTAACCGCTTTTTCATCAAGTGGGCCGTCTGCCTGTCGGCTGAACTCCAGCAATAAAAAATAAAATTAAAAAAAAAACTTACTGTTGGGGCGTCAGCGGAAGGAAGCTTCTGGTATTGTTGGCTGCTTAGGACGAACTACTGCTTGTGACGAACTACAAATCGCCTCACAGGGCGCCCTATATTGATAGAAGCTTCCTCCCCTCGGCCCCCGCTTCGTTGTAACACCCCCTTTACTTTATTTTTCATATTTATACAAAACCAAGCCTGTTCTATCTTATCCTTATAACTAATTTCAGTAGACCATAGATCCTGGCGTATCCTAAGGGTCATTACATTGCAATGACCCGTGGTTTAAGCATGTGAGACGTGGCGACGGGCACTTCACTACTTTAAATATATATCGTCGTCCGCTAGCCGTTACCCGAAAACCCCGGTTAAGTTGTGAGGTCTTCGGACCAAGAACATAAAGACAAGTCCAAAAAAAAAAGTCGTTTAGCTTATTGTAAGCCCTAGCGCCGCGCCGTCCGGACGGACCTTTGCCTGGACTTAAAACCCAGCCTACTTGCTAATGGCGTAGGCAGGGGTGCAAGCATTAGCTCACGGGTCTCGGGCTTCAGGTTGCGTTCTGCATCCCTGCAGCCCGATTCCCGCTGCCCTTTTGAGTCCCTGGTTCCAGGATGAGCTTTTAGAAGTCATTCGTCGTCAGAATATATTTTTGCTAGTATATCTTTACGTGAATCATAAGCTTTCTGGCTAACTAATTAATTTGAATATAATATACATTAAATACAGCGTAATATTTTAGTACGTCATGTCATTATTATAACTATAATAATTATTTTATTTCCTTTAATTGTCTTGGTTTTATTGAGTATGCACTGTTTGCTATACATACATACATACATAACTTCACGCCAGTTCCCTTGCGGGGTAGGCACGAACAACAGAGCGCCATTCAGGCTTATTCTTACACACCTCACTTGCTTCTTTGACATTCATAGCTGTTGTCATGCACGCTCGTCTGTTCTTAAGACTCCTGACATCACCTTCTGCTAGTACACTTCTGCATCCATCCACTTTAGCTGTTTAGTCATTCTTTCATCATGCATTCTTTCCACATGCCCGAACCACCGGAGCATTCCTTTCCTTACCTTCACCCCGACACTCTCTTTCCGACCAACTCTCTTTCTTACTTCGGTATTACGAACGCGGTCCGCGAGCGTCACTCCGCAGATTTTGCGCAGTGCTCGCATCTCGACCGCGTTTACTCTACTATATAATAAATATATATAATTATAATTCAATAAATAACATACTATTCATTCTTCTTCTATAGGTCTCAATAAAATATGTATAGAGTAAGAAAGAGATAGGCACTGAAAATCAGTGTTGTGTCGGATTAACGTTCGGCACAGCAATATGCCGAGTACCAACCTCATTTGTCCAACAATTGCGGCATGCAACTATAAAATTGTTTTGCTTATTAAATAAACGTTTCTCTTTCTTCTTTCTTTCATACAATAAGGCCGCGATAAGTAGTAATCTTCTTTAGCCAGTCTCTGTCCACAGCTGAACGTAGGCTGCCCCAAGTTGGTGCCACGTATCGCGGTCTCACGTCTTGCTCATCCAGTCCCTTCCGGCGACCTTGAGCAGGTCGTCGGGCCATCAGGCTGGAAAGCGTCTTCCACTACCTTTGCCGAAACACGGTCTCCACTCCAGGACTCGTTTGCTCCGTATGCTGTATTTATCGATGTAGGAGCTTAGAAAGAATACTATTTCCTGCGGCCGGGAGGCCTGTCGTAAGAGGCGACTTAACAACCCACAGCCAGGTGGTAGGCATTTGCCCGAATGGATGGCTATCACCCCTGGTCTAAAGTATGTCGCCATAACAACCTTGAGTTGTGTTCCGGAATTAGTGACCAGGTTCCAGTTTCCCTTAAGAGAGCAGCAGCGCATTTGTAGCACCTCTGGTGTTGCAAATGTTTATAGGCGATGGTAACCGCTTTCCATCAAGTGGGCCGTCTGCCTGTCTGCTGTACTCCTGCCGGTCCTGCGACACATGTGATCAGCCCGCTGCAACATCAACTTGCTCATTTTACAAACTATATCGCTTACTTTGGTTCTCTTATTGACATCCTCATTTCTGATTCTATAAGAGATAAGAGATCAATAAGAGAACCTTGCATAGCTCGCTTCGTAGCCCGTTGAGCGACTTTGAATTTGTGGACAAGTCTGGCCGTCAGTGTTCATGTCTCGGCCCCATATATCATAATGGATAGGACGCACTGCTCGGACTTTCGCCTTCAAGCTTTACAGAGTGGTCGACAAAGCAGTTATAGGAGACTCGATATTGACTACAGGAGATAGGATGTTCAGAAAATAATTAAGTATAATAAAACATAATAATATGTAGAGTAAACGCGGTCGAGATGCGAGCACTGCGCAAAATCTGCGGAGTGACGCTCGCGGACCGCGTTCGTAATACCCAAGTAAGAGAGAGAGTTGGTCTGAAAGAGAGTGTCGGAGTGAAGGTAAGGAAAGAATGCATGATGAAAGAATGACTAAACAGATATACAATGCAGAAGTCGTGGAAGGCCACGACACACCTTCCATGATCAAATTGATCGTGTACTAGCAGAAGGTGATGTCAGGAGCCTTAAGAACAGACGAGCGTGCATGACAAGAGCTATGAATGTCAAAGAAGCAAGTGAGATGTGTAAGAATAAGCCTGAACGGCGCTCTGTTGTTCGTGCCTACCCCGCAAAGAAACTGGCGTGAAGTTATGTATGTATGTAATATGCCTATCGATTTCTTGTTTACGAATAAAATAGAACATGCAGACATCGCTGACTCAGAGGAGGATAAAATTGCATAATAACAAAGCATTTTAGTGTAATTCGATGTACCGCAAGTAGAATAACCTGTGTTTCATTAGGTCTAATTATTATAGTGAATTATGTTGCAGACGTCACCGACGAGCACTTGAAATTCCCTCGTTGCAAGAAACCCACGATGGTTTTTCTCCGAAAAACTGAGTAGCATTTTCGTAGATATTACATACATACATACACAACTTCACGCCGGTTCCCTTGCGGGGTAGACACGAACAACAGAGCGCCATTTAGGCCCATTCTTACACACCTCACTTGCTTCTTTGACATTCATAACTCTTGTCATGCACGCTCGTCTGTTCTTAAGGCTCCTGACATCACCTTCTGCTAGTACACGATCAATTTGATCATGAAAGGTGTGTCGTGGCCTTCCAGGACTTCTGCATCCATCCACTTTCGCATTGTATATTTGCTTAGTCATTCTTTCATCATGCATTCTTTCCACATGCCCGAACCACTATAAGCATTCCTTTCCTTAACTCATTACAAAAATGACGTCAGAATTTGCAAGGCTTATACAAAATCTAGATCAGTGCTTTTCAATCTTTTTGAATACGCGACCCCTTTACAGGTTGAAAAATTTGGCGACCCCCTTGGGTCATAGACAGACAATAAGTTAGTAATTTAAAAGACTTCGTTTATGTTTTTTCTCTATTTTGTTACTCATATTCATTATTAGGGCCTTATACTCTACAAAAAGCTGCTGAGCTTAGAAAGTACCTAAGTACGAGGTAGAAATTTAAATTGACTTTTCTCTTTTGCCGGCGACCCTCTGAGCAAGGCTCTGCGACCCCCTATGGGTCGTGACCCACAGATTGAAAAACATTGACCTCGATGATTCGGCATCTTATAAAACGCTACAAAGTATCTCAATTGATTTGACTGCCAACGATAATTGTTTCTCGAATAAATATCCCATATCAGCAAACTTAATAATATTAGACGCTCCTTGGCGAGACCCTCACTAGAGCGTCGATGTAAGAACCGTCACCAATCCATCACGCCTTAAGTACGACAATAATCGGTGAAGCAGAGCACACTTATTGTTCAGACAATTATTTAGAGATAGCGCTGCGTTGTGTTCCCGCATACGCTTCGAAGCAAAAATAATAATAACAGCCTTAGTGTTGAAGCCAAATCGCCAAAAATAAAATAATAACATAATATTTTCTTAAGTTTTCGCCATTAGTAACCATAATTGAGCAGTGCTATGAGAGCAACGTTTCAATGTAATTGTTTGGGCGATAAGCCCAGCGGTGGCCTGTGTAGTAAAATATAGGTCTGGTAGTCCCTTGATCTCGGTAGCTTTGCAGTTGTTCAGAGCAAGATGTACACTGGCACAAAAGTGGATTTGACTCACATCTCGATGAAGACACTGGAGCACCAACTCGTAACCCGCCTAAGCCAAGCGAATTGCTATTATGAACACTATGCGTACGCGAGTCTGTCGATTTACGTAATTATTAGAGCGCGGCAAGCGCGTGCAGCTGATGACCGTGGCCGCTCTCATGTTTGCCTACCTAGGTGTCGTCACTCACTACTCAATCCCTCGGGGTGTGTCCAATGTGGATTGACGGATATTGTCCCCATTTCGGTTAACTTTTTGGGAGCGTCAGCGGTTTCGCTGAGAAAATTATTCTTCATTTTTAGCCCCTAACCTTACTTAAAATACTGTTACATGGCGACAAAGATGAATGCATACCTGCTTGTCATAAAGCGCAGTTTATTACCTTTTCCGCATTTGGACTTCTTTTGTTTTCTTTGTGTTTAAAATTTGCAATTAAGAACAACATTGTATTCTTATTGTACTTGTTTTATGGCAGTCATTAGGCACGTGTTTTGAACTGATTCTAAGAAATCCGATCTATGCAGGCTGGCAGCCATATTGTGTCGGTGCAGCAATGGCCCAACGGAGAGATCGGCAGTCAAGCGAGGATTACGATACGAGCAAGACGTACATTTGATAAGCTATATAGTGACGGACTTTGCGCGTGTTATTGAATTGTGCAGTTTGTACTGATTGCGTCCAGTTATATTTGTGCCTGTGTTATACGTGTTTGTATAGTTCTAATAAGTTCTAAAATAATTCCAACGGCATTTTAATTCGAGTCTTGTAACTCGTAACAATATAAACGATGGAGAATAGGGCTGTTTTCTAATCACAATTTTTAAACACAAAATAAACAAAAGAAGTCCAAATGCCGAAAGGTAATAAAGAGTGTTTGTACAGGTATGCAGGTGTGAATTTGTCTTTTTCGGTCGTAATACTATTAATAAACACAATTATAAATTAAAAAAAATATAATTCCGCAATTTATTATGCGCTACAAATAATAATACAAATTAAAACTACTTTCTCACGGTTTTTAGCGTAGCATTTTATTTTATTTTATAACGACTTTTTTTATTACAGAAGATCAACAGACGGCCCACTTGATGGAAAGCGGTTACCATCGCCTATGGACATTTGCAACAGCAAAGTTGCTACAAATGCGCTGCTGCTCTCTTAAGGGAGACTGGAACCTGGTCACTAATGCCGGAACACAACTCAAGGTTGTTATGGTGACATACTTTAGACCAGGGGTGGTAGCCATCCAGTCGGGCAAATGCCCTACCACCCGGCAAGTGTTAGTGTAGTTGTTTGGGCAATAAGCAGTAAAATAAGCAGTGCACTGTGTTGTAAAATATAGGACTAGTCCCTTGATGTCGTTTTTGAGTTTATTCATAGCAAGTTACTTAGGATTGTTTGCCTGATAACTTAAGTCTTTATACATACATACATACATAACTTCACGCCAGTTCCCTTGTGGGGTAGGCACGAACAACAGAGCGCCATTTAGGCTTATTCTTACACACCTCACTTGCCTCTTTGACATTCATAACTCTTGTCATGCAAGCTCGTCTGTTTTTAAGGCTCTTGACATCACCTTCTGTTAGTACACGATCAATTTGATCATGGAAGGTGTGTCGTGGCCTTCCACGACTTCTGCATCCATCCACTTTTGCATTGTATATCTGTTTAGTCATTCTTTCATCATGCCCGAACGATCGGAGCATTCCTTTCCTTACCTTCACCCCGACACTCTCTTTCAGACCAAGTCTCTTTGTTACTTCGGTATTACGAACGCGGTCCGCGAGCGTCACTCCGCAGAGTGAGTGTTAAGTCTTTATATTATTGTATATTTATTATATATTTCCAGTGCTATAACTACCATATACACACATCATATTTTATACAGCTATAGCCTTAGATTATAATAATAATATTAATATAATATTCCCGCAGGGGGGCTTTGTGGCGAAGCCTTAGGTGAGTAGCGACACCTCGTACCTGACTCCGGGGGCCAAGGCAAGGCCCCCGCCTCCGTGCTTGCCTTAACCAGCCGGCACGAAGTGGAGATCGCTAGAGTTAAGACTCAAGCTGTAGGGGTGGAAGTGATAAATGGCCTAACGTCGGAAGTAGCTTCGGTGAACCAGCAGCCCACCTCTCGACACCCCTTAGTCTTTATGGCATTTTTTGGGGTCCATTGAACATTGCGACGGGCAGACGCCATAGTCCCCATATTCCCAGACCCCTAGTACCATTGGCAGTTCACCCCAATAGCCCGGTACTTTTTGTCCTCATTTCCCACAATAGTCCTACACTGGCCCGGGGCTTGTCCTTGGGTGCATTACTATATGTTGTAGACAGGGATAATCGCCGGTCAGTGTCACGCCACATTTACATTAAACTTGTCAAGGGGCCTCTACGTGTTGGCCTTCCCATGGCCGCACGCAAGCCCCCCAAAAGTCCGGGCCATTTTTATGGCCCGTAGTCTTAAGAGACATACAATATAATAATATGAATATAAATTGATAGATATGTATATATAATAAAACACTGCATACTTGATTACCGCACTATGTATTTAGTTTCTCTTTCTTATTATTGTTATGTATAATGCTTTTATGTATTTTTAGATTTAATTTTTGCTAGGACTAAACAATGATAGTTTTATACGGGTCTTAAGTTAATATATTTACAATAGGAGCTGGGCTGAGCTATCCCCCGACACAGCAATATACTGCGTGCCAAACTCGTTCGTCGAACAGCGGCATCTATATTATAATTAATTGTTTGTGTCGCATTTGGCAAATAAACTCTTTCTTTGCTTACTAATAAAGGTGGATATGACTCACCGTTCGAAGACACTAGGATGTTTTCCGCCGGCCGACTTCGAAAGTACTGGGGCAGCACTCGTAGTTCGTTGAATTGCTATATATGCAAGCTGCGTACGCAGATCGTCGTATTACGCAGAGCAGGACAAACGCGTGTAGTTCAGAATACGGCTGCTTTTAGAGTGTCTGGTTTGGTTACTACAGTAGTCTTGTGTAGTTCATGAACGATGTACTGGCAGTAATAGGGAAAATGTGCCGAGTGCAAACCTTGTTTGCTAAAAATGTGGAGTACAGTAGATAATAGTCGCGCAGTTGTATTGTAGGCTACAACTAACGCCATTCAACGGAGTTCTTGTGAAAACTCAAAAGGCCACATTTGAGTATACAGTTCACATTTCTCACAAAACACATAATTACTACTCAAAAACTATTGTTCATTTTAGAGTGATTTTACACATTTTTAGAAAATAAAACTGCACAGCACAACGTCTCCTTTCAGTTCCCGCCAAAAACTCCCTGTGGAGTACAGATTCTCAAAATATGTTTTTTATTTTTAAGAACATGTCAGCAACGTAAGTATGTCGATATTTCTTCACAAATTTATTTTGTTTCAGTCGTTCGCTTTTTAACCTATGCCTTACTACCTTAATTGGACCTACTTATGCAAAACAGAACCAATCCACAAACATGCCAAAATTGGGTTAAGAATGGAGAAGGCTTTCAAAATACACCTTCTATCGACTCAATAAAAATCATAACGAGAAAATATAATATACAATATTCTAAATGTTTTTTCCAAAATATAGACATATTTTTTTGTACGCAAAATTTGGGTTGGTTCCATTTTGCATAAGTAGGTCCAATTGGTATTGTTACGAGTTACACAGGACTCGCATTAAAATGCCTTTGGAATTACTATAGAGTTTATTAGAACTGTACAAACACGTATAAAACAACTATAACTGGATACAAACAGTATTCACTGCACGATTCAATAACACGCGCAAAGTCCGTCACTATATCACTTGTCGAATGTGCACACGTCTTGCTAGTACCGTAATCGTCGCTTGACTGCCGATCTCTCCGTTCGGACATCCCTTTATACTCAGCTTGCAATGTGTCACGACCAGGTAAACAATGACTTCCACGAATCACACCTGTGCTTCTGTCGACGCAATTCCCAGGAAACATAATTCTGCACACCTGCCTAATTATGCCTGCGAACAGCCATAAACCAGTAGGATAACAATAGGCTAATGTCTAATTGCAAGTTTTAAACACGAAGTAAACAAAAGAACTCCAAATTCGGAGGGCCATAAAACACAGTGCTTCGTGGAACTTTGGCTAAGTTGTAACAGTATTTTAGCTACTTAGATAATTATTAAATAATAGTAGTTTTTGGGCTCAGCAGATACGCAGACGGCCCACTTGATGGAAAGCGGTTACCATCGCCTATGGATATTTGCAACACCGTCGGTGCTACAAATGCGCTGCTGCTCTCTTAAGGGAGACTGGAACCTGGTCACTGACGCCGGAACACAGCTCAAGGTTGTCATGGCGGCATACTCTAGACCAGGGGTGGTAGCCACCTAGTCGGGTTGTTTTGTCTCCTCTTACGACAGGCCGCCCTAACGCAAGAAATTGTATTCTTTCTCCGTTCCAGCACGGATAGAAAAAAAGACTAGTAGAAGGTCGTAAATTGTGACAGGAAGAGATGAATTCAAAGCGTTCTTGGAGATAATACGGGGTTGTGGGGATAAACAACAGACTGTTTTTTTTTATTTTTTTTATTGCAGGTGATCAGCAGACAGGCTGACGGCCCACTTAATGGAAAGCGGTTACCATCGCCTATGGACATTTGCAACAGCAAAGTTGCTACAAATGCGCTGCTGCTCTCTTAAGGTAGACTG
Source organism: Dendrolimus kikuchii (assembly GCA_019925095.2). Classification (NCBI taxonomy): domain Eukaryota; kingdom Metazoa; phylum Arthropoda; class Insecta; order Lepidoptera; family Lasiocampidae; genus Dendrolimus; species Dendrolimus kikuchii. The sequence continues at coordinate 39,641,911 of CM034387.1, forward strand.
GAACCTGGTCACTAACTCAAGGTTGTTATTGTAACATAATATTACATAAATATTAAAATAATAAACGCGAGCATCGCCGCGTTACCGCACTAGCTTTCAGTGATCTAAGCAACCGGTCGCGGCGGCTCGCGGGCCTTCGTCTTGACAGCACATCGCTGCTCGGTGGCTCATGCATTCGTCATAGATTTTTAGAACCACCAACACGTCGTTAATAAAAAGTTTTGCTCTTAACTTAACATTTATTAAGATTATTTTGTTTAAATCTTCTACATATTTTTTTATTGCAGGAGGTCAGCAGACAGGCAGACGGCCCACTTGATGGAAGTGCAGTTACCATCGCCTATGGACATTTGCAACAGCAAAGTTGCTACAAAGGCGCTGCTGCTCTCTTAAGGGAGACTGGAACCTGGTCACTAATGCCGGAACACAGCTCAAGGTTGTTATGGCGACATACTTTAGACCAGAGGTGGTAGCCATCCAGTCGGGCTAATGCCCTACCACCTGGCGAATTTAGTGCTTATAACCCACGTTTTGGGTAAGTGTTGAAGCCTATAATATAACCTTGTTAATTGTGGTTTTTTCACACACGAATGCATCATAGGCATCATTAAACTGTGCATGTGGGTATACATACATACATACATACATAACTTCACGCCAGTTCCCTTGCGGGGTAGGCACGAACAACAGAGTGCCATTTAGGCTTATTCTTACACACCTCACTTGCCTCTTTGACATTCATAACTCTTGTCATGCAAGCTCGTCTGTTCTTAAGGCTCCTGACATCACCTTCTGCTAGTACACGATCAATTTGATCATGGAAGGTGTGTCGTGGCCTTCCACGACTTCTGCATCCATCCACTTTTGCATTGTATATCTGTTTAGTCATTCTTTCATCATGCATTCTTTCTACATGCCCGAACCACCGGAGCATTCCTTTCCTTACCTTCACCCCGACACTCTCTTTCAGAGCAACTCTCTTTCTTACTTCGGTATTACGAACGCGGTCCGCGAGCGTCACTCCGCAGATTTTGCGCAGTGCTCGCATCTCGACCGCGTTTACTCTACTTTCATGCTCTTTCTTCCATACCCAACTCTCGCTTCCATACGTGAGCGAAGGTACCAGCACCGCGTTGTGTATGGCGAGCTGGGCCTTCTGGCTGAGGTTCTTAGCGCCTAGAAGTTTACCTAACGCTCCGTTCAAACTATTCCCCAAATTCACTCTTCTTTCTATATCAGCGGTGTACCTTCCATCCCTGCTAAAAGCACATCCAAGATATACAAACTCATTCACTTGCTCCAGCATAACATCATCGACCATTATCTTTGCATGTGGGTATGCTGACTTTTATATCTTTTTCTCACATTTTAATTTATCTTGTTTCTATTCATTTGCATATTGTTAGAGCTTTAATCTCATTTAATTAATTTCAAATCATTTTTCGCATTTTAAATACTTCTGTAACTCGTCTGCCTTCCGCTTGGCCACCTCACCAGCTATGTATGGTCTTTCGCCCTGTTCTGTTGTCTTGCCGAGGTGGCCCACGTTTGGAAGAGCTTTGGGCGTAACACTAACACGCTGGACGTTCATTCCAGGTTTTTTATCATTATTTTGGACTTTTGGTGAGAAAGAAGTGGAGGACTCATCCCTCAGTGCACCTGGAAGGTCATCCCCGGCTGTCGAAGATACCAAGCCCAGTGCCGTCGGCATCACCCCTGGACTTGCGGACACTTCGGGGCAGTACCGCCACAAAAACAGAGACGACAGCCAAGGCAAAACTAACCCCGCTCTCTTATATATATTTTTTTAATTTAATACACGTATGCGGTATGATATAGTCATATTATTATATTACCCGCTACATTATGGTGATGTCAGGAGACTTAAGAACAGACGAGCTTGCATGACAAGAGTTATGAATGTCAAAGAGGCAAGTGAGGTGTGTAAGAATAAGCCTAAATGGCACTATGTAGTTCGTGCCTACCCCGCAAAGGAACTGGCGTGAAGTTATGTATGTATGTATGTATTATAGCGATATACTTTAGACCAGGGGTGGTAGCCATCCAGTCGGGCAAATGCCCTACCACCTGGCAACTGTAAAGGAGTGAAAGAATATGAGTATTCCGGCAACCACTTGAGTTTTTTAGGAAATTTTGAGACGTGGTCACATTTGCGTAACCCAAATATGATGAGCCTTATACAAAAATTTTGAAGGCGCTCAAGTTTATTAAGTTAAAAATGATAGTAAAGCAAGAGAATGAATAGTGGAAAGAATGCATGATGAAAGAATGACTAAACAGATATACAATGCAAAAGTGGATGGATGAAGAAGTCGTGGAAGGCCACGACACACCTTCCATGATCAAATTGATCGTGTACTAGCAGAAGGTGATGTCAGGAGCCTTAAGAACAGACGAGCTTGCATGACAAGAGTTATGAATGTCAAAGAGGCAAGTGAGGTGTGTAAGAATAAGCCTAAATGGCACTCAGTTGTTCGTGCCTACCCCGCAAGGGAACTGGCGTGAAGTTATGTATGTATGTATATATTTGTATATTATATTTATGACTATGTATATATGTATTTATTTGTTAAATTAGTTTGAGTATTTATGCGTCCCTTGCCTTTCTCCCGCACCACCTACATCGCCTGATTCAAATTTGTTTTTGATTTAGGTTGCCTGGAAGAGATCGCTTTGAGCGATAAGGCCGCCTATTGTATCGCCTAGAAAATATTGTAAATATGGTCTGTTTTTGTAATTGTATGTTTTGGTGTGCAATAAAGAGTTACCTCTCCTCTCCTCCCGCCCCTCTATCTCTCCCCCCCTCCCTCTCCGCCCTCTCCCCCCTCTCCCCCCCCTCCCCCCTCTCTCTATCTATCTCTCCCCCTCTCCCTCCCTCTCTCGCTCTCTCTCTCTCCCTCTCTCTCTCTCTCCCCCTCTCTCTCTCTCTCTCTACTACTACTACTACTACTTAAAACTTTACTCTTTTCTTGATGGCGACGATGGGGAGGATGAATTTACAAGGAGGTGTTCCTCGGCGCAACCACCATGTTTTGAAGCATATATATGATTTGATTTAGTTTAATTTTTTTTTTATATATTTACGCTTTTGTAAGTCATTTGGCAATTTATTAAACAGCTGCACGCCTCCAAACATTATGTTTTATTCCCTGTAATTTAATAATAATAATAATAATAATCGGCAGACAAACACACACATTGTATATCCCCAAACTAAGCAAGTTACGCTTGTGTTATGGGTAATATGCAACGGACTACTCTGGGGCCGATCCCAGACACTCAGACCATAGTAAATAACGGAGAAAATACGTTTCCGAAATTTACTATATCAGGAATCGAACCCGGAACCTCTGCGTTGCAGTGAGATACACCGGCAAAGGCTTAGCCCGCTCAACCACAGAGGCCGTCAAAATTTGTTCGTGGTCGGATATTATCTTAATATATATAAATTACGTGTCACGTTGTTTGTCCGCGATGGACTCATAAACTACTTGACCGATTTTAATCAAATTTGCACACCGTGTGCAGTTTGATCCGGCTTGAAAGATATGATAGCTTACATTTGGACCCGTTAGGTGGCGCTGGAATCGGGTTCTAAATTTTATTTCTTCAGGGCAGAACAACGTCTGCCGGGACAGCTAGTATGTATATATATATATATCTAACTAGCGGCCCCGGCAGACGTTGTTATGCTCTGAAATTAATAGAAATCTAGGACCCGACCCCAGCGCCCCCTACCGGTTCCAATTGTAGATTTAAACCATCCACACACACACAAAAACAAAATCACCAAAATCGCTTCCGGTGATTAGGAGGATTCTAGAACCCGATCTCAACGCCACCTAGCGGTTCCAACCGGTTCCGTGGCGCTGGAATCGGGTTCTAAATTTTATTTCTTCAGGGCAGAACAACCTCTGCCGGGACAGCTAGTATTTACATATTTTAGCAGTAAAGGATAGCTTTTAATTATATATTTAATTTTAATTAGGAATAATAAATTGGTTTAAAAAGTTTTCAATAGCGTAAAAGTAGGTCATGTTGGTATTGGACCTCGTGATATCATATGACATTGGCCGTAGCCCAATCATATTTAAAGCGAAATAAATAAATTCTTTTGTTTACTTATATAAACAATTGTTCTGGATTTGTTTGCGTTGGTCTCACTTTGGCTCCCGCCTTAGTCTTCTAACCCCTGCTAAAAGAAATCGGACCTATCATTAAAATATATCAAAGTGCCATACAACTATATCCCACCCGCCCCGAGCACTGGGTTGCCAGCAGACGCCGCTAAGAGACTCACTTCACCAAAAAAAGGGGATGTTAATTTTTCTTTCGATCTTCCTATATACGGACAGACGGACCACATGACGCGTTTAAAAATGCTAAAAAAGACAAGAATTTCATATTGATTTTATTTATTAATAAACCTAGACATTTTACAAAAACCACATTCAGCGGCTAGTTTTGTCAGCATTTGAGGCACTTCGTTGATTCTTTCTCCCTTATCAAAACTTTATTAATAATAAATTACATTGATTTTCAACAAACAGTAGCACCCTACATTATTTTGGTAAAACATCAATCTAAGTATCTCTTAAATCTTACACAACTAGATGTCGGTAGTAGTCTTACTTTCCGTCGACCAAGCCCCGACGTCCTTGGAAGTGCACAAACTTTACACATTTTGTAAAAGAACTTCCCCAATATACACCGGTCAATTGTAAAAGAACTTCCCCAATATACACCGGTCAATTGTAAAAGAACTTCCCCAATATACACCGGCCAATTTTTCATGTCACAACAACTAATTAATTAATTCGTAATACCGAAGTAAGAAAGAGAGTTGGTCTGAAAGAGAGTGTCGGGGTGAAGGTAAGGAAAGGAATGCTCCGGTGGTTCGGGCATGTGGAAAGAATGACTAAACAGATGTACAATGCAAAAGTGGATGGATGCAGAAGTCGTGGAAGGCCACGACACACCTTCCATGATCAAATTGACCGTGTACTAGCAGAAGGTGATGTCAGGAGCCTTAAGAACACACGAGCTTGCATGACAAGAGTTATGAATATCAAAGAGGCAAGTGAGGTGTGTAAGAATAAGCCTAAATGGCACTCTGTTGTTCGTGCCTACCCCGCAAGGGAACTGGCGTGAAGTTATGTATGTATGTATGTACAACAACTAAACAATAAATTATAACACCACACAAAGTCACAAACACATAACTAACAATAAAACTTATACACATACTCAAACCAACGCGCACTACCATCGCATTGCATTACACGCACACTCCACAAACAAACCAAGACTCACAAAGAGCCTAAAGATTAATAACCCAGGCACAGAAAAGAAAAAAACAACACACATGGCACTAGATACGACTATATATAAGTATAGATATAAGGCCAACACTGCACATGCACTTCCTCACAACACCAGCATGTAACAGATACACTCTACATTAGTATAAGTTTAGTATTAAAATTAGAATAAATTAATATAATAAGTTATTCTTAAGGTACACCAAAACAGAAAAATTACTACATATAATGTCACATAAGCGTGTATGGAGTCTCAAATTTTTCATAGAAATTAACTAGTAAAAAAGGGTACGCAACTCGAGTCCGTAGCGATATTAATAATAATAAAAAAAAAAATATATACACCGGTCTGGGTAACTAGAATCCGACCCAGATTTGACCACAATAATAACACAAACTGTAAATATTTTAATTATTAAAGAAAACTACACGTGCGTAATACAACGACGATCTTAATAATATTTTTTTTTATGTTTAAGTCTTGGCAACTAGGCCTTTAAGCCAGACGCCGTTGTATTGTAGGCTACAATCGACGTCGTCCAACGGAGTTCTTGTGAAAACTCAAAAGGCCACATTTGACTATACAGTTCACATTTCTCACAAAACACATAATTACTACTCAAAAACTATCAATATCCTGCAACTATTGTTCATTTTAGAGCAATTTTACACATTCCCGCCAAAAACTCCTCTTAATAATAATGGAGGGAAAGAATATAGATAGAAAACAAAAGAACACCTATGTTCCAAATTCAAACATATAGTATATTTGGCAGCCAGTACCATACCAAACTAATTAAAACTCCTTGTTGGAGATTCCAACACAAACGTAACTTAGTTTGGGAAATAGGATGTGTAAGGCCTGCGATTTTATAAATATTGAAAATAAATCATTCATTAAACTCTCTGAGTACCATGTGATTAATGTTCAAATACCCGCCAAAGTATACGTCCTTAACATTCTCGGAGCTGCATTCAATTACGAGTCGTCGTTGTTCGGCTGCACGTCCAGCCCCGTCTTCACGAGTTTCTGCGCGATCGACTGCAGCCTCTTCTCCTCCCCCCTGTCCATTATTCGCCCACGCTTGGGCAAGGCGTAGGCCAGCTTCTCCCAAAACCATGGCTCCCCCCACTTGATATACGTATTGGTGCGGAGATACGCCTTGATCTCTTTGTCCATCTCCTCTTTGTTCGTAACATCCTCGAGTAAGATGACCACGACCCTCGTCCTTCCTTCCTTAGTGGCCTGGACGTGGGCGGTTCTGAACTCCAGGAGACCCCAAATCGACTTTAAGAAGTTCTCCGAAAGGACTATCACGGTTCTGCGAGATTCCTCAACAGACTTCGCGATGTTATAAGGAATCATCTCCCCGGCTATCCAGTCCCTGCTATGTATGCAAGTCTTCACGTTGATGGGAGGACCTTCCAACTTCGGAAGGAGCGTATCCCTCACGAAATCCTCGTCCTGATGAGCGTACGATAAGAAAACGTCGAACTTCTTGCTCGCATCGTACTTCTCTTTCGGCAAGAGGCAGGGCATGTACTTCGATATGTAAATCTTCACCTCGAAGGAGTATTTGTATATGATCACCGCGTACAGTACGCCGAGAACCATCAAGCTGGCCCCAATAGCGATCAGTTTCCATACATCACATATATGCTGGATATTCACCTGGCTCAAAACCGTGCCATCCTTGCATCTTAGCGCTGGATAGTCCAAAATGCTAGCGTTGTTCTGCTGCAATTCGGCGACGTGTTGCTGATTCCAGCAGTCACAGAAGAGAGGATTATCGCTCAAAGTGAGTCTTATATCCTTGCCAAAAATATATTTCGGAAGGTAGTTTAGGTTATTACTGGATAGGTTCAAGACTTTAACGGTTTTTGGCAAGGTTTCAAAGTCGATCTTGTTCAAGTGCAACCCGCTCAAGTCGACTTTCACCACGTTGTTGAATGAGAGGTGTCGTAATGATTTCGGTTCGCGAGTGAACTTCAGAGACACGTTGTTTATCATGCGGCTCGGTTCGGTGCTAACTTCAGAGCATACGGCTTCCACGACACGGTTACTCGAGAAGTCTGTACAGTTGCAGACGGATGGACATTTGACCTGACATACGGACTCGTTCAAGGTGACTCGGGTCAGACCGGTCCCTTCGAGCCAGACGGGGACATCGCATCGAGCACTCTCGATGGTTTGGGAGTGGTCGGGGGATGTCGCGAGTTTGGCGAAGAAGTGTAGCTGGCAGTCGCAGTTCAGCGGGTTGTGGTCCAGGATGAAGTACAAACGAGTGTCCTGCAGCGGAAACGAGATCGAATCCAGGAAGACGGCGCTGACGTTGTTGTCCTGCAAATCCACCGTCACCGTCGGGTATCCTCGAAGCTGAAAGGACGAGCAGTTGTCTATACACCCATTGCCCATTACACGCATTCAATAAGCCCACAACCACGCACGGGGCTATGGCTAGGCTCGTCCTGGATGGTGTGGGGTTCTTGTACTTATGATAATACTAGACCCCCCCCGTTTACCCCGCGGTGGCGCCGCGGGTCAACCTCTGGTGCGTGTCTCTTGTTTAAAGAGCAAGTGGTACAGGTTACATTGTATTTAATTTTTATGTATTTGCCCCCGAAAGATTCACTTCATTTTATATCGCAAACTATACCACCCCCGTCTATATGTAAACTACATAAATGACAAAACTTAACAAAAATGACAAAATAGATAACATGGACCAAGTGGACCAAGTGGATCAATTGGACCCAGTGGATCCAGTGGACAAAGTGGACCCAGTGGACCAAGTAGACCCAGTGGACCCAGTGGTTCAAATGAATCCAGTGGACCCAGGAGACCCAGTGGACGAAATGGACAAAATCACAAAACCAGTCCTAGTTTCCGAGATAAACTTTACATAAATATATTCCAAAATGTATCCCATTCTTCGGGATATAAAATATCCTATGTTCATTCTCGGCAACGAAAATATATATATACTGAGTTTCAGCCAAATCGGTCCAGTAGTTTTTCCGTGAAAACGGAACAGACAGACAGAGTTACTTTCGCATTTATAATATTAAAGAAGGAGGGTGTCGGGGTGAAGGTAAGAAAAGGAATGCTCCGGTGGTTCGGGCATGTGGAAAGAATACATGATGAAAGAATGACTAAACAGATATACAATTCAAAAGTGGATGGATGCAGAAGTCGTGGAAGGCCACGTTTTAGCTGAAACTCAGTATATATATATATATATATATATATATATATATATATATATATATATATATATATATATATATATATATATATATATATATATATATATATATATTTTCGGTGCCGAGACAGACATAGGATATTTTTTATTCCGAAAAATGGGATAGTTTCCGGGATAAAAATATATTTGTCTGTTTGTTTGTTATCCTTTTATGGGAAGACTATTGGACCAATTTGGCTGAAACTCGATACATATATAATTTGAATACCGAGAGTGGCCAAGGGATACTTTTTATCCCGTCCATTTCGTCTACTGGGTTTACTGGGTCCACTGGGTCCAGTTGGTCCACTGGGTCCAGTTGGTCCACTGAGTTTACTGGGTCCACTGGGTCCATTTGGAACAGCTAGCCTACTGGGTCCACTGCGTCCATTTGGAACAGCTAGCCTACTGGATCCACTTAGACTACTGGGTCCACTGGGTCTACTTGGTCCACCGGACTCACTGGATCCACTGAACCCACTGGGTCCACTTTGTCCACTGGGTCCAGTTGGTCCACTGGGTCTACTGGGTCCACTTGGTGCATTTGGTCCACTGGGTCCAGTTGGTCCACTGGGTCTACTGGGTCCACTTGGTCCACTTGGTCCATTTGGTCCACTGGGTCCAATTGGTCCACTGAGTTTACTGGGTCCATTGAGTCTATTTGGAACAGTGAGCCTACTGGGTCAACTGGGTCTATTTAGACCACTGGACTCACTGGGTCCACTGGACCCACTGGGTCCACTTGGTCCATGTTATCTATTTTGTCATTTTTGTCAAGTTTTGTCATTTATGTAGTTTACATATAGACGGGGGTGGTATAGTTTGCGATATAAAATGAAGTGAATGTTTCGGGGGCAAATACATACAAACTTAATACAATGTAACCTGTACCACTTGCTCTTCAAACAAGAGACACGGACCAGAGGTCCGAGGTAAATTCTAGTATGTATATATTTTTTTAATAATCAGCAGACAAACATGTATATTGTATATCCGCAAATTAAGCAAGTTACGCTCGTGTTATGGGTAATATACAACGGACTACTCTAAGACCGATCCCAGACACTCAGACGGATAGTTCGTTTAGGAAATTTACTATGGCAGGAATTGAACCCGGTACCACTACGTTGCAGCGAGCTCGGCTGGTTGAGACTCAGCCCATTCAACCACAGAGAACATCAAATAATAACGTCTATAGGTAACAATGACCACTTTCCATCAGGACCGTCAGCCAGTTCGCCTAGCAGCAAACACGATTTGGAAAAATTAATGGACTCACATGGCTAGTTGAGGTCGTGTGGCGTGAGGGGTGCCGGCTGGTCACCGTTTTCCAGATATGGCAGAGGTCGTCGACGGATTTGCCTGAGATCTGGAGCCTTGTGACCCCGTTCTTGCAGTATACGCTCCCGTAGTACTCTTCGTTCGTCCCTTCGGGGGTGATCGGCAGCCGGGGGGTGCGCAGCGGCGCCCCCTGGACCTCCCCCAGCCGGTTGCGGGCGAGCGACAGCGTCTGCAGGCTGGCCAGGGCCGACAGCAGCGCGCTGGAAGGGAAGAGTCAGACGGTCACAGAGCGTCACAAACTCGTGCTACCCTCTGTGTTTTCCCCATGGCTAGTTATATATATCATATCAGCTAGTTATATATACTAGTGGTCGCCCGTGGTCGAAATTCGACCATAATAATTAATGTCAAAGACTATCCCTATTATTAATAGGTTGGGGAAAAAGTCTTTTCGCATACAGTATGTATGAACTTGTAATAAGATCTCTTTGACTACACCATTTGTATCTGGCTGGTTTTGGTATCATTAAAAAGTTTTAATTTTAAAGAAGACAAATTCAAATTAAACTTAGGGAAATGTGCGATTTTCATTTGTTTTTCTTATTGTTAAAATGAGTGAATCTAATGAAGAAATTAGATACATTTTAAAATTTTACTACAAAAAAGGTAAAAATGCAACACAAGCCGCGAAAAAAAATTGTGATGTTTATGGACCTAATGGAGTAACTGTGAGAGTAGCGCAAATTTGGTTTAAGCGTTTTCAATCCGGAAATTTTGATATTAAAGATGCACGTTACGGACAAAATTGATGCCATTTTTGAAAAAGTGGAGCAAGATCGGCATATTAGTAGTTATGATGTAGCTGGAGCACTGGGAATTGACCACAAAACGATTTTAGCGCATTTGAAAAAAGCTGTATACACAAAAAAGCTCGATATTTGGGTGCCTCATGAGCTCACTGAAAGAAACCTAATGAACCGTGTACTCATTTGTGATTCTTTATTACGACGTAATAAAACCCAACCATTTTTGAAGAAGCTGATAACTGGTGATGAAAAGTGAATCACGTACGTCAAGAACGTGCGAAAAATATCGTGGTCAAAGGCCGGTCAGGCTTCACAGACTATGGCGAAACCCGGGTTAACTCGCCACAAGGTGATGCTGTGTGTATGGTGGGATTGGAAGGGCATTATTCATTATGAGCTGTTACCGCCAGGCAGGACCATCGATTCTGAACTGTACTGCGAACAACTGATGAGATTAAAGCAAAAAGTTGAGAGAAAGCGGTCGGAATTAATCAACAGAAGGGGTGTGGTTTTTCACCATGATAAAGCTAGACCTCACACATCTTTAGCCAGTCAGCAAAAATTACGAGAGTTTGACTGGGAAGTGGTAATGCATCCGCCGTATAGTCCTGACCTTGCTCCTTCAGATTTTTACCTGTTTCCGTCTCTGCAGAATTCCTTAGGCAGTGTCAAGTTAACATCACGAGAGGACTGCCAAAACCACTTCTCGCAATTTTTTGATCAGAAGCCCCAAAATTTTTATAGCAATGGGATCACGTCCCTACCTACAAGATGGCAAAAAGTTGTCCAACAAAATGACACCTACATACTTTAGTCAAATGCAAATAAACTTTATAAAAAAACGCTTTGAATTTTTATATATAATGCGAAGAAACTTTTTCCCCAACCTAATATTATATGTTACGTATTACTTTATTGCAGGAGTTCAGCAGATTGGCAGAAAGCCTATCTGATGGACATTTGCAACACCAGCGGTGCTACAAATGCGCTGCTGCTCTCTTAAGGGAGACTGGAACCTGGTCACTGATGCCGGACACAACTCAAGGTTGTTATAGCGGTATGCTTTAGACCAGGGGTGGTAGCCATCCAGTCGGGCAACTACGCTCAAACGCAGGCAATTGTATTCTTTCTCCGTTCCTGCACGGATGTTTATTAAAATTGCTTTAGCAAAGCATATTGCGGCGGCTGAGGGTACAACTTTCTGGCAGAAAAAGACAAAGACTATAAGAAGAAAGAGTAGAAGGTTCAGGAAGGAAAAGAAAGAGATAGATAGATGTTTAGAAAAGGGCAGACAGGGCGGGCGCGATGCGATGGCCGGGAGAAGGCAAAGGGACGTGGAGGAAGAACCAAGGAAGGACTCACCTCGCCACCAGTCCGCCGCCACACTGCGCTTATCTTTTTTTTTTAAATATGGCTGCAATGCCATTTATGCATTGATTTTGCCAATGTCGAGTAAATAGAAAAGTCAGGTGACATAAAAAGGAATTTTGGCCGGTAAATTAAAAAGAAAAAGAAAATTCTGCCAATCTAATACACTACAATAAACATAATATTTACAACAAACCATAACAGCAAAGGACAAAACTAAATAATAACTAACTTCAAGCCAATCTAAGTATAATATATATATACAATAAAATTAATATATATATATACTATACAATCTATTATAAGATAATTTTATTCACAGTCAAGAATTTACAAAGAATATATACAAATGATTTATGCGATAAAGTTAAAAGAACACTACTATTAACAGGACGAGGGCAATTAGCAGGAAGAATATCATAAAGAGGAGTAGAAATTTTACGGCAAAAGAAAAAGATATGTTCTATGGAACCTTCGCCCAGACCACACTCACATAAAGAATTATCACGAATCCTGAGTTTTGCTAAAAAAACGGGGGAACAAACATGGCCAAGACGCAAACGAATTATGATGGAAGAAATTTTTTTAGGGATGTTGCGAAAACGGAAAAACCAGGGGAACGAGGGGATAAGGGGTTGGAGATTAGCATAGTGCTTGCCGACAGTTTGACAAGACTTTAACCATAGGTCATTCCATGATTTTATCATTTCAGGTTTAGCGAGGGCTCGAAGATCGCGCGGGAAACACTTGGAATATTTACTACAACCGGCGTAGACTGCTTGTTTGGCACACTTGTCAGCACTTTCATTTCCACAGATGCCAGAGTGACCAGGAATCCAGGCTAGAAATACTTCCAAACCCAAACAGTAACAATTGTAAAGAATCTGCTTAATATGCAAAGAAAGTGGGGAAATTTGGTTGGAACGAAAAGGGGACTTAGAAATATCTTGTAAGCAGCTCAAAGAATCAGTGAAAATGATAGACTTACTAAGGCGATGGGATTCTATATAAAGGGCGGCTTCAAGGATGGCAATAGATTCACCGGAAAAAACAGAATTAAGGGGGGGGATTTTATAGTTGAGGATAATTTTAAACTTAGGGATCCAGACTGCAGCACCAAGAGGACCGTCGTCATTCAGTCTTGAAGCGTCAGTAAAGATAAGAAGCCAGTCAGGCCAATGTTCCTGAATAATTTGGTTGAAAACATGGTTAGCACCAGAAGTTTCTTTGCTTATTCCAAAATTAAAGATGATATTGGGCTGGAACAAAAGACATTCAAAACCAAATTCAAAAATGAAATTTTTGGAATTTTGGAAAAGTTTATAAGGGAGGTTACTAAATTTCTTATAGGATTTAATCAAATTTGTAGGAGACTTGTGACTCCAATAAGGAGAAGTAGAAGTAAGCTGGAGTAAACTATCAAGAAGACCTAAGAGAGGGTGATTAGCGAGCTCAGCCACTCTGAAGAAGAATCTGTCAGCCAGAAGTTGCCGACGTAGGAAGAGGGGGGGATCTAAGCATTCAATCTGAAGAGCATTAGAAGGAGAAGATTTCATGGAGCCTGTAATAATGCGCAGACATTTAGCTTGAATCCTGTCAAGCTTCGATAGGGCAAGTTTGTTGCACGGTTCTAATAAAAAACAACCATAATCAAAATGGCTCCTTACAATGGCATTATAAAGGAGTTTCTGATTGAAGGGGTGGGACCCCCACTTGACGCCAGAAAGAGCCCGCAAAATATTAACATTTTTTTCCGCCTTTGCACAAATGTAATTAAGATGATAGACGCCTGACAATTTGGAGTCCAAATACAAGCCTAAGAATTTAACATTATCATGAATAGGAATAGATTGGTTTTCAATGTGTATATCAATGGCAGGAACAGAACGTTTACGTGTAAAAATGACAGCGGAACTTTTCAGTGGAGAGAGAGAGAGGCCATTATCTGTGAGCCATTGATTTAAATAAAATAGAGCCGAATTAAGTCGGTTGCAAGCATCAGAAAAAGAAGATGAGGTGGCAAACAAAGCGATATCGTCAGCGTATTGCAAAATTTTACAAAAACAATTAACTGACGTTTCCAAATCGGCAGTGAACAAACTATAAAGAAGAGGGCTAAGAACTGAACCTTGAGGTAAGCCCTTCCAGATACGTCTCGGAGGAATATCACAGTTAACAGAGCGGATTAATATAGTACGTTCCATAAACATGCTACAGATGACATTGATAATTCTTGGAGGTAAACTCAGACGAAACATTTTCGATCTAAGTAAGGAAAGATCAACGCTATCATAAGCGGAACAAACATCTAAGAATACCCCTATCACATGCTCGTTGCGAGAAAAAGCAAGATGAATTTCAGAAGTTAGTAAACTTAAACTATCAATAGTGCCAAGACCTCTCCTAAAGCCAAATTGGCTGTTCGCAAGAAGGTCCCTACTTTCAACGATCCATTCAAGTCTATTTTTCATAAGATGTTCCATTATTTTAGCGAGGACAGATGATAAAGCAATAGGCCTATAGGAATCTGACTTAGACGGGTCTTTACCCGGTTTTAATATTGGAATGATTACCTGAGTTTTCCATGAATCTGGAACAGACCCAGACAAGAATATAGTATTAAGGAGTTTGAGAAAAAAACGTTTAGTGGATTCGGAAGATCTAGTAATAAAGGAATATGGGATACCATCGACACCTGGAGCAGAATCCCGGAGATGATCCAAGGCGCAACATAGTTCCGCAAAAGAAAATTCTGAGTTCATTCCACTTGAGTCAACAGTAGAAGGAAGTAGGGAAGGGATACAATTTATATGTGGGACAGAAGGAGGAGAAAGTTTTGAAACAAAATCAGGAAGCCACGAAGGGTCATTAGAAGAAATATTAGGATTATTTTGAGACAAACGAAATGCTTTAATTTTTCTCCATATAAGAGTGGAAGACGTTCTCGGACAAAGAGACTCGCAAAACGAATGCCAACCGGATTTTTTTTTTGAATGTAGGAACCGTTTAGTACGAGCACATACTTTTTTGAAGTTAACAAAGTTTTCTAAAGAAAGGTCCTTGGAAAATTTTGTTTCGGCTTCTTTTCTTTCTTTGACAGCAACAGAACATTCGGAATCCCACCATGCTGGGGAAGGCAGTTTGTTACACGCAGAATTTTTTAAGGGGCAACAATCTTTGATACGTAATTTTATATGTAGTGCGGTGACAGCAGTGACAATCCACTTAATGTCTCCTATTCTGCGCATTCTTCTTTAAAAGGTTTACTCTTTTCTTGATGGCGAGGATGGGGAGGAAGAATTTACAAGGAGGTGTTCCTCGGCGCAACCAGACAGTAAATAAAAGAATAACAAGAAGAGTACGAAATGATGGGTTCCAGAAGATTCTTCCTGTCTTTCCTGAGTTCAGTCGAAGACGGCGAAGCGAAGAGTGCGACACGAGAGAGTTGGAAGAGAAGCTTAATAGAAACCAGTGATGGGTTTAGTGGTGAATTTAGTGGGCAGTGGGCAATCCAGCCAAGAAGGAGTTTAGTGTAGGTTAAGAGGAGAACCAGAAGCGAGTTACACGCGGTAAATTCGGAGGTGAGCACTGCAGAGGGAGAAGTGGCACGTAACAATATTTTAACAAGGTTTAAAATAATTAGTTGCACTCACTCAGGGAAGGTCTCCAGCTGATTAGAGGATAAATCTAGGTCTTCCAATTTGTTCAGGGTCATGAAGAGATCGCCGCTGATATTCGCCAGTCGGTTCTTGCTGAGGTCCAGTTTGATCATCTCTGTCTGGTCCCTGAACACCTCGGGACGAAGGCGCTCCAATTGGTTGTTACTCAACGTCAACTTCTGTATGGCCTTGGAACCCCGGAACACGGTACCCGGGAGATCTTGGAGGTGGCACTCGTCCATTGCCACGTAGCGCAGGGACCTGATCTCCGCGAAGGCCCGAGGGTCCAACACCAACGGCTTCAAGCTCGATATCGTCACCTGTGGATGCGTTTAATAAACGGCTTAGAGAATTATATCATTCTCAATTGATGATAATTTGACTCGCAAGGTCACCAACATCCAAAAATGAACATTACTTATATCACTAGCACTTTATCAGCAGTCACAGCCAGGTGGCAGGGCATTTGCCCAACTGGATGGCTACCACCCCTGCTCTAGTGTATGCCGCTATAACAACGGCATTAGTGTCCAGGTTCCAGTCTCCCTTAAGAGAGCAGCGGCGAATTTCAAGCACCTTTGGTGTTGAAACGTCCATAGGCGATGGTAACCGCTTTCCATCAAGTGGGCCATCCAAAAAATCATGTAATAAAATAGGTTACGGGGGTATTCGTGTTGGAAATCGAGTTAATTCGATATTTGTGTTACAATGCACATCACTATTATACGTTGACATGGTCATGATCTGATGAGTGAATCGCAGAGAAATCGAGTCTGTATGTTGCACACATATCTTGTGTAGAAAACTGGGTTAAAATTAAATAATTTATTACTCTCTGTAGGCCAAATTGGAATATTTAATAAAATAATTGATCAAGAATTACTTTCACACATTGAATAACATCGATTCGTTACATCCCTAGTCAAGCAGAATGCTGACGGTGGTGCACATTGTGGACTGCACCCAAGAGCTGGGCCAGTTCGGATCGAGCATCTATAGAGGTGGACACGTTTTACAATCATATATTTTAATTCGAAAAATAAGTTTGAGGGCGCAACTCGCCCTTAAAAGCGACTCACCCTTGACCGCGACTCGCACAGGACCACGGATGTGAGAAAAGGAGTCGCACGTAATGGCCGCCAAGTGTCAAATATAGTGAGCGGTTGTTTCAATTTGAAACATCACCACTACAAGTTGTATTCCTATGAAATTAACTTCCTTGTTTTACAAACAGTCTACTTTCCATTATAACAATATCAAATACTGCGACATATGAGAGAAATATTGAAATCGCTGCACTCACTTCCATCAGATGGCCCAAGCCCTGGAGGAATCCGTCGTGGAGACGCCTGAGGGGGTTGCCTTTGATGTAGAGCTTCTTCAGCCCTCGGAGGGGAGACAGCGCGCCCCCCCGCAGCACCGAGATCTGGTTCTTGTCCAGTTGCAGCAAACTGACCCTGGCCAGACCTGCCACCGACATCATCACACTAATCCACATTCAATACTATTTATTACCACACAGTATTAATAGCTACCTATGGGTCTTGGGAAGAGCACACGTAACTGAAGAATCGAGGGAAGAAGGGCAAGATGGAATGGGCGTAGACGGAGAGGGTTACAAGTTACGTGACGAAAAAATGTTGAACTCGATGGTTAATGGATACGATGTAAAAGTAGACCAACGGCATGATGATTCGTGGTATGACAGAAGACTTACACCAGAATAGAGGAGCATCAAAGAAGATATACTGTAATAAAACTAAGTTTGAACGGTTTTAAGCGCGGTAATTTTATTTGATTTTGGTTTTTCCGACGTTTCGGCCACTTTTCAGTGGCCGTGATCACGGAAGACAAAGATGTCAAGTGTCAACGAGTATTGTTAAAGTTTCATTTAGCCTACCGCCAACTTGTTAATTTTAATTATTTCATTTTAATTTTGTTTATGGTTATTATTTACTCTATGGGAGCCTAATCTAATTTACTACCGCTTCGCAACATGTTATGGCTTGAAGAGAAGAACCGGCGCAAGAAACTCTTCAGCAAACATGCCTAACTCTAATAATTTTATATAATATTAAAATGGGTGGAAGGAAAAATAAAAGTAATTATCAGTCAAGTTGGTTTGTGTTCCGTTGCACGCAGAAAGAGCTCACAGTGTCTTGAGGTCTGGCAGCTGGTTTTTTCTGGCCTTGGGTCTTAATAATTTTGATGACTGAATCCCAAACAGGTGGTACTTGCCAACCATCTTCTCTATTGAAATTTGGGTGTTTTTTGATTTCAATAGCCTCACGCATCATTGTAGGTATGAAACGATTCTCTTTCGCGAGGATTTGTGGGTTATCGAATCTGATGTACTGGTTGGGTTTATCCAGCGTGTGTTCACTGATCGCAGACTTCGTAGACCTTGTGTGTTTCATGTCAGCAATGTGTTCTTTTACTCGTGTTTTTATGCTCCTCTTTGTTTGCCCAATGTATGACAATCCACACTCACAATCAAGCTTGTAAACCCTTGTTTGTCTTCCGTGATCACGGCCACTGAAAAGTGGCCGAAACGTCGGAAAAACCAAAATCAAATAAAATTACCGTGCTTAAAACCGTTAAAACGTAGTTTTATTATATATACAAGTCGCGAAAACTTAAGAAAATATTATAAGATATACTGTGTTATATATATATTTTTTATTGCAGGACATCAGCAGACAGGCAGACGGCCCACCTGATGGAAAGCTGTTACCATCGCCTATGGACATTTGCAACACCAAAGGCGCTACAAATGCGCTGCTGCTCACTTAAGGGAAACTGGAACCTGGTCACTAATGCCGGAACACAACTCAAGGTTGTTATGGCGACATGCTTTAGACCAGGGGTGGTAGCCATCCAGTCGGGCAAATGCTCTTTCTCCGTTCCTGCACGGATAAAAAACAAATAGTTATGTTTTTTATATTACTGGAAAGCAAACTGACAGATGGTTAACCTGATGGTAAGTGGTTGGAAATCTGCAGCACTGGGGCCTTGCCTATCTCGTCGGGATTCTTCATATCTGTTTGAATCGAAAAAAAAAAACGGAGGGGTGCAACACAACCGCGTGGCACACAAAATGGCTTACAATTCGCGACTTGTAATTTGTAGTTCATGAACTATGAAATATTATGATTTTGATTCGATTGTCAACAAATTTCTTCTACGAACCTTTCCGCTTATGGGAGCTGCACACGTCTAGTCATCGCAGCGGACAACGAACCACTGACTAGCGCAACACGGGAGCGCACATATTAATAATTGCTCTATCTCGCTCGCACATCATCCATCCCGCTCACACATTGTGCTGTATATTGTACTAGCAATATGACTTGTTAATATTTGTACTTAAGGTTACAGTTTCCAAAATAAATGAGTTCTCTTCAGTTTCCATCAGCACTCGACAGTGAATACTACTCTGCCATCTGAAGTATCATTTAACCTCTGCCTCTCGCTGCTACAAGCTTGTGCAGAGGCCGTGGCTGACGTGATACGACAGAGTATGCAATATTACATTCCGGACTCGCGTGCATGTCAGACAAAGCTCAGCCCTGGTGCAGTGTCGAATGCAGTCGTGCTGAAGCACTCGAGCACCAAGCGTTGGCCTGGGTTATAACGATCGCAGAAGCAAGGCTTCAGACCGAAAGGTAAAGAAGAGAGCCTTTATTCATTGGTAACTATTCAAATAATGGTTACAAATCGATTATGACATTTGCTGACCGCTGACGTGGCACTCTCGCTTCGCTCGATTTTTAGACTGTTTTGAATGTTTTCTACATTGACCACTATCCTTCTTCTGCAGTTCTCATCTTTAGACATAAGAAATAAGTACACCACTAGTGACAAAAATAATTGAAGTTATGTTTACAAAAAAATCATATTTCACAAACATCTAGACATGGGGGTTGCACAAGGGAGATGTACTCCTCCCCCCCCCCCCCCCTTCCTACTTAACATTCAGTGACCACAATTGTAAAGTTTAACAGAATTGAGTTTCGGGAGAGGAGAGGAATGGTTTTCAAGAGCGTGACAGAAAGTGGATGCAGCATACAAACCCGCGAAGGTGTCGTTGTTGATGTCCACGATGGAGATATCCATGAGCACAAGCTTTTCTAAGGAGGGGAGGCCGCTGAAGAAGCCCGGGGGCACGTAGGAGATGGAGTCAGACGACAGCTTCAACTCTTTCAGCAACGGTGCCTGCCAGTGGGATATTTCACACATTTCAAAATATATTCAAAAACAACGTATAGTGCTTTAGGGATAATTCACTGCAACGCAGAGGTTCCGAGTTCGATTCCTGGTATGATAAATTTCGGAAACGAATTTTCTCCATTAGTTACTATGGGTGGTCTGGAATGTACCCCAGAGTAGTCCGTTGGGTATTACTCACAACACAAGCGTAACTTGCTAAATGCAGACCAACGAAATGACCTACAGTCCACTCGCGTCTTCAACAGTGTGCATCACCCACGTTCGTCAGTACTGATATTGTATATCTCGCAAAGGTCTGGAGGCTTTCTGAATGCCAAGGACCTGCACAATTGCGAGGAGAACCATCTCAGGGAATTTCCTTAAGGTGAACGTGGGCATAGAGATGTTGTGGCAGTAGACAAAGGTCTTCTTACGCTCTCGTTGACTAAATAGAATTGGTGCAATCTGGCAGTACTGAGCGCCTCCGACCGCATCGACGTATGGAAAAGCAAGGAGCTGCATGGCAGGTTTTATAAGCCATTAAGCCATATAAGCCACAGGGGGGCCCGATGTAGACCTGTCAGCTTCGGTAGACTGGCTACGGTTCAATAACTCTTTGGGGAAACCGGAGGTTCTGTCTTTGCAATCATGGACGAAGTTATGAACTGAACATCTACCGGAAATATATCCTGAACGATGGCAGCATAGACATCTGCCGGGCATGCCATCGTCCAGATGAATCCGTCAGACATATGGTTTCCGACTGTTCGCATCTTTCTAACGCCGAATACATGTATAGATATAACATCGTAGCCAGAATTATACACCAATAACTTGCACTTCAATACAGTCTTATGTAAAGGAAGGTGCCTTATTACCAGTTCTCGCCAGAATCGTTTCTCGTAAACAGTCGTGCCACGATCTACTGGGATCGATCAATTGTCACGGACAAGACTATTGTAGCGAATGAGCCTGATATCGTAATAACAGAACGATCTTTGCGACGAGCAATGCTCGTTGATATCAGTAACTCGCTTGACGATAACCTTGGGAAGAAAGAAAAAGAGAAGTCTGGAGTGAACGAGCATTGTGCCGATAGTTGTCACCGTCAACGGTCTCATAGCGAAAAGCCTCGACCGTCATCTAGAGAGGCTTTCGCTAGGCAGCTGGGTGAAGGGCCAGATACAGAAGGCAGCACTCTTGGACACGGCACGAATTGTGAGGAGGATCTTGTCCCTGGAGTCCTAACCACTGGCACCAATAAGATTCCTGTTCCGAATGTAGTCTTGGTAAATTCTCTATTGTAATTGAAACTCCACTAGCTCTGATTCACTGAGCCGACCTCATTTATTCGCAACGTACGTTGGGTTACTTAGATGTTTGGACTATCTATTGGTATTCCTGAATTTATAAAGCTTTAATGTAAACAACGTGGCTTCTAAGAACGAGAATGGACAAGATAACGGTTTATAGTGTTGTGTTTGAAGGACGGTCATAAAAGAAGTCTTCTTAAAATGATTATAGATTCTCCGAAGACATCCGTCGTAGCCATATTCTTATAGTATTGTAATTCATTCAAACAGAACTGGATCTTTATAACTACTGGTGCCTCGGGTATATTTCACGGTTTCTGGAATATGGCAAGGTTTGGAAGGTACGGATATAGAGATTGAAGTCTCGGTTACTGCTATTGGGCGGTCATGAAGTGTGTCACGCTAGATTTTTGCAAATTGGACTTTAGTAAATATCACGTCACAAAAACTAAGCTTAAAGCCCGTTCTCCCCTTATCACATTTTGTAACACCAAGTGATATATGACGATGCCTGTGTGTATTTGTGTATGATGCGGCGTGTACCTGCAGTCCCGGTGCGAGTGTCAGTTCAGCCCCGACGATTTCCACCTCCTCTAGCAGCGGCAGCGATGCGATCACCTCGTACAGGTTTGACTTTTGCACACTTTGATAAACTGAAATACAAAAGTTCTTTTATTCAGACTAAGTTTCGCTGGAGAACACTTCTCAAGGTCATACATATTATTATGTGGAATTTGAAGATCATCTCGAGCCATGCAATTTCTTTTCTTATTTTGGTCTCATTTCTCGATGTTAGTTCTGGTTGTAAGTGTGGGTCATGTAAGAAATAAAAGACGTAAGGACCGTTGCTAAAGCATATTTTGATTTTTTGATAAAAGTGTCAAAGCAACTTCTTATAATCCCACATATAATTATATTTAAGTACTTCCCACTCTATGTACGTTGTACACCCTTCCGTAGTATTATTAGTATTTTAAGGAGTAGAACTAGATAGATCTTTCATTTCTCTACAAAAAATCCAACCGTCCCTTTTAAAGTCTCACTGAGACGACGGACTGTGTGTCGCAGTTATTTATCTCAGGAACTATCAGGAAATGCTAAATTTCAATACGTTCATCTGCCTCACTACTGGTTATGATTTGACAAAAACTATAACAATCGGATCAGATAGACTAATCAGCAAACGATCCACTCGGTGGTAGGTGGCTTCTGCAACACCGTTAAGATTTTAAATATCTGGTAACGTCCTTTTTGAGGAGCCCTTTATTAGTAGTGCTTTTATCAGTAGCCCTTTTTGCAGTGAAACTTTATTTGATAGACCCGGTGGATGAATATTTCTCTTTTAATTGTGATTTCCTCGTATGAGAATTGGAGAATAGAGATGGAGACCAACTTCTCTTGTAATGGAGGAAGGTGGTGGCTCGCAGCCCCTCGAGGTGGCGGGCGGTGAGGGGCGTCAGCGGATCTATCAGGCGGAGCCTCTCGACGTCCGCGAAATTCAGCTTGGCGAGGAAGCAGGAGATGGGCTCGTCCAGGGCGCAGCTGGTCATCTGCAAGCATGTCAGCGTCGAGTTTCCCCCATGGCCTATGCTCCGGAACCGCGAGCAGTTCAGCTTCGTGTCCTGGAATCATAACATATTTATAAAATAAATAAATAAAAAGCCTTTATTCTACCGTCATATTACAAACAATTAAATTCATACACTGTTACATAATATTTTTTTTTCATTTTTTTAAAATATGTCAAATTAATAAAATCTATGTCCTTTTTCTAAAAAAAAAAAATTATATATTGTAGTTTATTTACGGAAGTCGCCTCAGCGGCGTAGGTCTCCCCCAATATTCTCCATTCATCCCTATTTCTTGTAAGTATTGTCCAATGTGGGCCGCATCTTTCCTTAAATATGTCTACCCATCTTTTATTTGGTCTCCCTCTTTTCCTCTTGGCGTCTCTAGGTATCCATTCTGACACTGTCCTTGTCCATTTTTCCGTGTTCATTCTGTGACCGTGTCCTGCCCATTTCCATTTGAGACTACTTACCTTCTTTACTACATCACATATTTTTGTTTTTCTTCTTATATTTTTATTAGGAATTTTATCAATCAGTTTCACGCCTAGCATGCTTCGCTCCATTTTCCTCTGATGAACAGCTAGTTAGTTTTCATCTTGCTTACGAAGAGCCCATGTTTGGCACCCGTATGTTAAACACGGGAGAATTGCTACATCATATAACTTTTGCTTAATCTCTATATCTACCTCCTTATTTTTCATGATTTCCTTATAATTCCAATGTTTTCTCCCTGTAGTTGCTATCCTTCTATCTATTTCTTTTTCAGGGTTATCTTGAAAAGAAATGGATTGACCTAGGTATATGTATTCCTCGACGTATTCTATTTTTTCCTTGTCCACTTCAATGTTCTCTTTTCTGCCATTTGTTAATATTTTTGTTTTTGTTGCATTTAAATACAGACCAACTTTTTTGCTTTCGCTTGTTATATCCATTATCATTTCTTGTAGCTCTATTCTATTTTCCGCTAGTATTACAATATCGTCCGCTTATCTTAAGCGATTTAAATATTCGCCGTCTATCTTGAAACCTTTATTGTCCCAGGTGATCTCTTGAAATATCTTTTCTAATACTGACGAGAGTATTTTTGGTGACAGAGGATCTCCCTGTCTCACTCCCTTCTTTATTGCAAATTCTTCACCTTCCGTCTCTAACTTTATTGTGGCGCAGCTTTTAGAATATATACTATAGAGCAGTTCCACATATTTCAAGCCTATTCCTTGCTGTAAAAGGGCCTCCCGGATAGCTTTGTGTTCTATGGAGTCAAAAGCTTTCCTAAAATCTATAAAACACATGTATAGTGTTTTTCCATACTCTCTTGTCTTCTCTATTATTTGCGTCAATACGTGGATGTGGTCGATGGTTGAAAAACCTTTACGGAATCCAGCTTGTTCACGTAGTTGGCTTTCGTAAAGATTTTTAGTCAGTCTATTTAGAATGATTTTAGAGAACAACTTGTAAATATTAGTCATTAGGCTTATAGGCCTGTAGTTATTCAAGTCCCCTCTGTCACCTTTTTATGTAGTAAAATTGTTGTAGATTTAGACCATTGTATTGGTGCTTCCCTTTTAAATAATATATTATTGAACAGTATTTGTAGTGGTCGTTGTAAAGCATCTGACATCATATTCAGGACTTCATTTGTTATTTTCTCTTCACCTGGCGTTTTACCGTTCTTCTGGCTGTTTATTGCGAACTCAATTTCTGACAACATTATTTCAGGAATAGGTTCATTTTTATGTATATCCTCTAGTATGTCTTGTTTAAGGTACGACGGCACTTCAGATGAATATAATTCTCGGTAGAATTCTGTTGCTTCTTTTATTATGTTTGACCTTTTTGATACTATTTCTCCATCTTTATATTTAACATGAAGTGCCCAATTAGTCATAGTTCTTAATTCTTTATAAGCTTTCTTTATTGCGCCTGAGTTTTGTATATATCTCTCTATAGTATGTTCTTTTTTTTATTTGCCTATTTATTTCTTTACTAAGTTCTGTAATTTTAGCATTTGTTTGTTTTGTCCTTTTCTGTGAATATAATTGTTTCCTCTCTTGTAATAATTTTTGCGTATGGTTGTTTATTAAGTTTCTTTTTCGAACGTGTTGAATTGGGTTTGTATTTCTGATGTTGACTGCACTGAAGTTAAGAATTTTTCTTCGCATTTTTGCGAGTCTTCTTGACTAATTTTTAGTACATGTTTTATAAGATTTGTGTTTGTACTCGCAAATTTTCTGGTTGTCTTGCTTTGCATGTTAATTTGCATCTAATCATTCGGTGATCTGTGTTAAAATTTAAATTATTTATTATGTCAAAGTTGTGTATGTCAATATGCCAAGTCCATTCTTTGGTTATTTTCCGTCTAAACATACGATTAACAAATTTCATATTATTTTCTAATGTAAACTCTACTAACTTTTGGCCATGTCTCGTCCTTTTGCCGCTAGAGTATCTTCCGAATATGTTTTCTTCGCCCTTTTGTGCTTTACCTATCTGAGCGTTAAAGTCACCCATGATTATTAAAGACTTCGCGTTTAACTTCTCTATAGCAGTTTCCAGCGATAAATAAAATCTTTCTAGTTCTACTTCATCACACTTTTCTGTTGGAGCATAAATTTGAATAATAATAAAATACTAACTGGACACTAGAGGGCAGTATTTGTACCTTTTCGAAGATGAATGATTTAATAAATATGATAAAACAGATTCAAAAAGACTTACAAGATCAAAAGGGAACAATGAAAATTATGGAAGAAAATATAACATACATACATACATAACTTCACGCCAGTTCTCTTGCGGGGTAGGCACGAGCAACAGAGCGCCATTTAGGCCCATTCTTACACACCTCACTTGCTTCTTTGACATTCATAACTCTTGTCATGCAAGCTCGTCTGTTCTTAAGGCTCCTGCCATCATCTTCTGCTAGTACACGATCAATTTGATCATGGAAGGTGTGTCGTGGCCTTCCACGACTGTAGTTGTTGTCCAGGTATTTATAATCACTGTATTATTTTTATTGTCAAATTTATTACGGAGCCGATGTACACATTGGCACAGTAGCGCCCTCTCTCATAACATATTTAGATTTATATAAATGTTTGCATCATTAATTAGAAAGCTTGGTTCGGCGATTAATTAGACATGCGTGGATTATTGGGTTGCTGGAGAAATTATCAACACGGATGCGTTTTCAAGACGCTCTTTATTTCTTAGTGTTACCACTCTAAGAACATTGAATTGCGCAACCTTTTAGTGTTGCCGTTTGAATAATGGTTTAGTGCCATCTCGTGACACCTTGACAATAATATACTGAAGCATTATTACCGGCTACATCTACAATGCTCTTCAAAGTTCGCAACATGGCGAACGCGGTAATTACTTATTGAAAATCATAGTGCCGAATAATCTTCTTCTTCTTCTTCTTCAGCCACTCTCAGTCCACTGCTGGACGTAGGCCTCCCCAAGTACGCGCCACATATCCCGGTCTCCCGTCTTCCTCATCCAGCCCCTGCCGGCGATCTTGCGCAGGTCGTCAGACCACCGGGCTGGAGGACGTCCTACGCTACGTTTGCCGAGACGTGGTCTCCACTCCAGGACTCGTTTGCTCCATCGGCCGTCGGTCCTGCGACAGACGTGACCGGCCCACTGCCACTTCAACTTGCTAATTTTGCGAGCTATGTCAGTTGCCTTCGTTCTCTTACGGATGTCCTCATTTCTGATTTTATCCATAAGAGAAACACCTAACATAGCTCGCTCCATAGCCCGTTGAGCGACTTTGAATTTGTGGACCAGTCCCGCTGTCAGTGTCCATGTCTCGGCACCATATGTCATGATGGGTAGGACGCACTGCTCGAAGACTTTCGTCTTCAAGCATGGAATAGTCGACGAGAAGACATGTCGAAGATTACCGAATGCTGCCCAACCTAACTGGATCCTCCTATTGGCTTCCCTCTCGAGGCCGTGTTTGCCTACCTGGATCTTTTGTCCAAGGTATACATAGCCGAATAATATTAAAATTAAATTTAAGGACAATTATATTCACAACAGAAGAGTTTTTTCAATGGTTTAAACTAGCTGTGCCCGCGACTGCAGCCGCGTGGATTTTTCCCGTAACCCTAAAAAAAGGAGCCTTTTACTCCTGGTAACACCAACTATCTGCATGTGTTCCGTAGGCACTAACTTTTTATTACTATTATTATATAAGTAGACATGTTGATGATGATGATGATGTTAGGAGCCTTAAGAACAGACGAGCGTGCATGACAAGAGTTATGAATGTCAAAGAAGCAAGTGAGCTGTGTAAGAATAAGCCTAAATGGCGCTCTGTTGTTCGTGCCTACCCCGCAAGGGAACTGGCGTGAAGTTATGTATGTATGTATGTATATAAGTAGACAATGCAGCAGAGAACAGCACAACCATTCCTGTCTTAGGCTTTAGCAAAATGACATTGACATTGATGTTAGTATTGCCATGTAAAAAGTTTTTGTATTAGTGGTGGGTAACTAACCGCAATTTCAAAAAACTAGCCATCTGCCCAATGACGGTTCAATAATCGGCTAAGAAGCATCTGCGGATAACTTAGCCGTGGCTATTCTGTGAGCAACCGCCAGTTAGCTGTCTTTTACAACAGCTACCCATCTCTATTGTGGATGATTCGAGTGACTGCTTTGGTGAGCCAAATCGAACTCTAGAGTTATTATTATTTAAGTTTATGGCTTGGCAGCTAGGCCTTTAAGCCAGATCTTGGTTTACAATATAATTTCTTCATCTTCTTAAGCCTATGTGTAGCACAGCTGAACTGTAGGTAATCAGCTAGTGCCATTCAACGGAGTTCTTGTGAAAACTCAAAAGGCCACATTTGACTATACAGTTCACATTTCTCACAAAACACATAATTACTACTCAAAAACTATCAATATCCTACAACTATTGTTCATTTTAGAGTAATTTTACACATTTTTAGAAAATAAAACTGCACAGGACAACATGTTCTTTCAGTTCCCGCCAAAAAACTTACGAACTCTAGAGTGATTTGTCAGTTCCCATAGTGCAGGGATCCACGTGGGTGCGTTGGCACCAACAACACTTTCGTCCTTTCATTTTCCCAAATACCTCCAATATAGAGCTCTACACCTAAAGTCTACAAGTAGGCGATGCATCGGTTCCCTTAGGGTTGCAGAGGTGGTGGCAACCGCTTACCATCAAGTGGGCTGTTTGTTTAAAAGTATTAATCTAATATATAAAATTCTCGTGTCACAGTTTTCGTTGCCATACTCCTCCGAAACGGCTTGACCGATTTTGATGAAATTTTTTGTGCTTATCCGGTATCTATGAGAATCGGCCAACATCTATTTTTCATCTCCCTAAATGTTAGGGGTAGTCCACCCCTAATTTTTATTTTTTATTTTTTAGACAAAATGTTTAATTTCTATTTTTCTATGATAACCCAAAATTTACACCCCTCTACGATCAACCCCTATTTTTTATTTGTTAATTATAAACTTTAAAATCTTTTGGCAAGATTTTTAATATTATTTTGTCATGACTTAGAATAAAAAAATATATATTACTCTTTTAGATTCACAATTAGAACCGGTAGGTGGCGCTGAGATCGGGTTCTGGAATCCTCCTAATCGCCTGGAGCGATTTTGGTGATTTTGTTTTTGTGTGTTTGAGTGGGTACCCGGATGGTTTAGATTCGCAATTAGAACCGGTAGGTGGCTCTGGGATCGGGTTCTAGAATTTTATTTTTTAAAGGCAGGACAACGTCTGCCGGGGCCGCTAGTAAGAATATATTATAGGTAAGTAGACAGATGTTTACCTGGCATACAATGTTCACGGATTCAGAGGAAGTGTGAATTATCTTGTACTTGCCGCCGTTGCAGGTGTACCATGTCTCGTCGCCCATGGACTCGATCAGGCATCGGTCCACGGAGGTCTCCTGCGAGGGCGGGGAGGCTTCCGTCTCGATCGCCACCGCCACCAGCACCAGCACCAACAACGCCCCCGACAGTATCCTCATCCTCGACGTCATCCTCTAAGTATTACTGCCAAGGAAAGAAATTAGCAGTTTTAAGAGCACGTCCAATTGACACACGTTACACACCAAGGCACCTTGGACCTTATTCTCCGCGGTTCTCATCCAGGGACCTCGCCCAAGTCTTTGATCTACTGGACTGGATGAAGGGAGTCCTCCATCCTCCCAATAAGAATTTCATCAAAACCCGTGCACTAGTCTTTACGACTTATTCATTTTCGCTATCGGTGTCTCGTTTATTTTTTCTATTGCAGGAGTTCAGCAGACAGGCAGACGGCCCACTTGATGGAAAGCGGTTACCATCGCCTATGGACATATGCAACACCAAAGGTCCTACAAATGTACTGCTGCTCTCTTAAGGGAGACTAGAACCTGGTCACTAATGCCGGAACACCACTCAAGGTTGTTATGGCGACATACTTTACCTGGCTGTGGGTTGTTTTGTCGCCTCTTACGACAGGCCGTCCCAACGCAGGAAATTGTATTCTTTCTCCGTTCCTGCACGGATGAAAGTTAGCCTAATCGGTCGCTTACCGCCATTGTTAAACGACGGCCGACAGATGGCGGGCGTGTCGGTGGCTTGCGCCCATCCCGGCACACGACCCACCTATTATAAAATGGGTACTCAATATACTCACGAAGTGTGCTCCGAATCGTTGAATCCTTATTGTTGTCTCTCCGGCTATAATTAATAAGCAATAACGGCGAAATGGTTTCCAGTGGCAACATTTTTATTACCCACACAGACGCAAGCCACGCGTACACACACGTCCATACGGTCCGTCTATATAATAATCATCCAAAGGTTGAATTTTAGAATGTTTATAAGGACCTTATAGGATGAACTCTTAGCAGTTAAGGAAATATTTAAATATTGTAAATTCCTAAACATTTCGAGCTATTAAAATTTGAAAGAAGAGACAAAAAAGAATCATTTTATTTAGGACCAATAAACATGTTAACAATACTGAGTAAGATTAAAGACAACTGCATCAATATAAGTCCTAAAATTGGAGCCAGACTCAGCGTATTGCTAGCTGCTAAGGCCAGCGCTGTTCTTCCGCCTGGGACCAGCAGGTGGAGTCACGGAAGACAATACAACACAGATAATGTGTCAAATCCGTCAGTTAATAATTATAAAAATGAAACGGGTTATTATTATTTATTTATTTTTTATAGCTGGAGTACAGCAAACAGGCTAACGGCCCACCTGGTGGAAAGCGGTTACCGTCGCCTATGGACGTTTGCAACATCAGAGATGTCACCAACGCGCTGCCGGCCTCGAAGAAATTTTATGATACCCTTTTTGAAGAACTCCATATCGTAGCGCTGTGGGAAAACCTCGGCCGGGAGCTCATTCCAAATCCCCACGGTACGCGAGAGAAACGTTCTACAGAACCGTTGCGTACATGTGCGAAGCGGCTCAAGGAAGTGGGGGTGAACTCCCAATCGATGGCGAGCGGTGCGATGGTAGAAGGAGGACGAAGGCACCATTCTAAACAGTTCTTCGGAACATTCCCCGTTATACAGTCGGTAGAATACGCAGTAGACATTAGACATACTTACATCGAAATGATAATAATAAACATATATACAACTCGCAGGGGGGCTTTGTGGCGAAGCGTTAGGTGAGTAGCGACACCTCGTACCCGACTCCGGGGGCCAAGGCGAGGCCCCCGCCTCCGTGCTTGCCTTAACCGGCCGGCACGGAGTGGAGATCGCTAGAGCTAAGACTCAAGCTCCAGGGGTGGAAGTGATAAATGGCCTAACGTCGGAAGTAGCTGAGGTGAACCTGCAGCCCACCTCTCGACACCCCTTAGCCACTCGCACCCATGTTTTGGGGCCCATGCAGGGAGTGGCGAGTCACCGTCTGCCCATTTTTCCATGTTCCCCGAACATTGCGACGGGCAGACGCCATAGTCCTCATATTCCCAGACCCCTAGTACCATTAGCAGTTCACCACAATAGCCCGGTACTTTTTGTCCTCATTTCCCACAATAGTCCTCCACTGGCCGGGGCTTGTCCTTGGCTGCATTACTATATGTTGTAGACAGGGATAATCGCCGGTCAGTGTCACGCCACATTTACATTAAATTTGTCAAGGGGCCTCTACGTGTTGGCCTTCCCATGGCCCCATGCAAGCCCTCCAAATGTCCGGGCCATTTTTATGGCCCGTGGTCTTCAAAAACAAACATATAAACATAGTGAGACCGTGAACAAAAAATAAGTATGTAAGTAAAATAAACAGATTATTGTTAATGTTATCATAGGTATTAGTAAAAATGGTCATTAAGCACTTGTACATACATACATACATAACTTCACGCCAGTTCCCTTGCGGGGTAGGCACGAGCAACAGAGCGCCATTTAGGCCCATTCTTACACACCTCACTTGCTTCTTTGACATTCATAACTCTTGTCATGCACACTCGTCTGTTCTTAAGGCTCCTGACATCACCCTCCGCTAGTACACGATCAATTTGATCATGGAAGGTGTGTCGAACCACCGGAGCATTCCTTTCCTTACCTTCATCCCGACACTCTCTTTCAGACCAACTCTCTTTCTTACTTCGGTATTACGAACGCGGTCCGCGAGCGTCACTCCGCAGATTTTGCGCAGTGCTCGCATCTCGACCGCGTTTACTCTACTTTCATGCTCTCAGTGCTTAAGCACTTGTATCATGCCTTAAGTTACTTTGTGCGTTTTGTTGTTCACAAAGGAATTTCTTTAGTGCGACCCTAAACAGTGACACTGATGAGCCGTTTCTTGTAGGTGGAGAAATGTTATTCCAGCACTTTGATGCTGCGTCACGGAAACTACCTCTGAATACAGCTGTTCTGTGACGTTCCATTGTAATCTGTATTGCACACTGACGACTTTCAATTCTCTTTCTATTAAACGCCTATGAGAGCTTCTCGTATAAATAAGCCGGAGTTTGTGTTTTATAACTCCAAAGAGGAGGCAGGCCAAGTGGAGCTTGCGGCGATGCTTCATCTTTAACATTCAATATTTATTCAAATAGGATGTCACATGAATGGAATATTGAAGCAGAACCGCGCACAAGAGTTTTGAACCCTTTGGATAAGCCGCCGAGCTCTGGCTAGCAAACGAGGGCCAATCACTTTTGTTTTGTTTTGAGGCGAGGGAAAATGCTTAACCGATTTACGCACAAACTGGGTCGTTGCTAGGGGAACGACACGCGTCGGTCGGGGGCGATAACACTGCAGCAATAGTATGCTCTTGGCGGTGCTCCGTCCGCAATCGACGTCACAGAATAGTGTGGAAGACTCCGAGACAATACCCACTAAAAACCCCCTCCTCCCTGTCGACCCTGCGCTTTGTTTGTGTTGGAAAGGCTGACATTTAGAACATAGTTACGCCCAGCCGATCCAGCGCAATAAAGTGCCTGGAGTGTGCCCTGGGAGAACACACCCCACTTCGTTGTGCGTGGGTAGAAGGTCCTTTGCTCTCCTAGCAAGCTAAACGCCTCCCGCGGTAAACGGAACCTAACTCAGGGAGGGAAGTAATGCGCGTACCTGCCTCTCCGGGTGCTAGCTGATGGCCGGCGACCTCGAGAAGACGAGGGCCAATCACTACGTCAGCATAGTTCAATCGTGACAAAACTAAAGATTGCACCATCTAACCCGAAGAGCTTCGTTTAAATATGGCCTTATCTTATACAAAATTTTGAGTTTATAAAAGCAGCTTCTTGCAGAATGATCTATGTGCTTTTCATACCTTAGATCACTGTCTATTGGCTTATCCATTAGCATCACTATGTTTAAAGGATTGAGTTCGGCAAGTTGATGTTTACTACCGAAAATAAGGTATTTTGTTTTCGCTGGATTTAAAAGCAACGAGTTATTTTTGGACCAGAAGGCCACTCGTGAGAGATCATCATCAAGTCTAGCTATGGCTTCATCTGTTTCTGATGGCTTGCAAGAAATATAAATTTGTGTGTCATCAGCGTAAATATGGAACTTACAATACTTTATATGCGTTGCTATATCAGCCGAGTACAATATAAACAAAATTGCTCCCGAATTTGATGCAATAAGGTCGTGATAAGGAGTCATAGGAGACTTGGTTACGGCCACAGGAGGCATATTTATTACACAGATAGTTAGGTTCATTAAATCAAATATTATGTCCGTCGAGTTTTCATTTAAGATCGCTGACTCAGACGAGGATGTTAGTGCTTAATATGTACTTCATTAAATTATGTTAAAATTGGAGACTTTATACTTGGAAAATTCCATCACGCAGGTAATTTTATTTTTAGCATTTCTCATATGTAGCTGATTGTATACGTCTATTAAAATTGATTCGCGTGGTACAATTTATCCAGAATTAGTAAATAAAATCAATAAAACTACGTTTTAACGGTTTTAAGCGCGGTAATTTTATTTGATTTTGGTTTTTCCGACGTTTCGGCCACTTTTCAGTGGCCGTGATCACGGAAGACAAAGATGTCAAGTGTCAACGAGTATTGTTAAAGTTTTATTTAGCCTACCGCCAACTTATTAATTTTAATTATTTAATTTTTAATTTTGTTTATGGTTATTATTTAATCTATGGGAGCCTAATCTAATTTACTACCGCTTCGCAACATGTTATGGCTTGAAGAGAAGAAGCGGCGCAAGATACTCTTCAGCAAACATGCCTAGCTCTAATAATTTTATATAATATTAAAATGGGTGGAAGGAAAAATAAAAGTAATTATCAGTCAAGTTGGTTTGTGTTCCGTTGTACGCAGAAAGAGCTCACAGTGTCTTGAGGTCTGGCAGCTGGTTTTTGCTGGGTTTGGGTCTTAATAGTTTTGATAATTGGATCCCAAACAGGTGGTACTTGCCAACCATCTTCCCCATTGAAATTTGGGTGTTTTTTGATTCCAATAGCCTCACGCATCATTCTAGGTATGAAACGATTCTCTTTCGCGAGGATTTGTGGGTTATCGAATCTGATGTAGTGGTTGGGTTTATCCAGCGTGTGTTCACTGATCGCAGACTTCGTAGACCTTGTGTGTTTCATGTCAGCAATGTGTTCTTTTACTCGTGTTTTTATGCTCCTCCAGAGGAGGAAATTAATAAGTTGGCGATAGGCTAAATAAAACTTTAACAATACTCGTTGACACTTGAAATCCTTGTCTTCCGTGATCACGGCCACTGAAAAGTGGCCGAAACGTCGGAAAAACCAAAATCAAATAAAATTACCGCGCTTAAAACCGTTAAAACGTAGTTTTATTATGTATACAAGTCGCGAAAACTTAAGAAAATATTAAATAAAATCAATTTTAACGTTCTGGCTAAGTCTGTATGTATCAATTTGCCAATTAATGCGTTTTAGTTCTACCAACTGTAGCAAAATCCCAATTTTATAATACTCTGTAAGCATAATGTCTGCGTGTTGGTTAATCCAGATATTATTCGTCAAACCCTCTAATAATTGGCCGTCTGTTAACAATTCCAAATGGTGATTCACATCAATTAGCTGTAGGTTTTTTCCGTCATTAAATAAATAAATAAATGTTGCTTAGTAGTACACAACGCTCCTTTTTACCAAATACACGGTTTGCGAATCTTAGAAATGTATGTACGCGCATAACTTGAGAACGGCTTTACCGATTTTGATGAAATTTTTTGTGCGTGCTTAAGTGGGTCCGCGGATGATTTAGATTCACAATTGGAACCGGTAGGAGGCACTAGAATCGGGTCCTAGATTTTTATTTTTTCTGCTAGTATAATATACAATTATATTCGCAAACCGTGTAATAAAGTACAATATATAAATATAATTATTCATGAAAGTATGGTTCTGCTTTTTATGATTTTTACATAGACTACTAGGATATGCCCGCGACTTCGGCTACGCTTGGCTTCAAATCCCGCGGGGTTCCGGGAATTAGAAAAATATCACACATTTTATTACGTGAAATTTGCTATCAATCAGTGTTTTTTTTTTTTTAAATTGGTCATTTCAAATTATTCCTACAAAAATTGCCAGGATAAAAAGTAACGCAGATTTTAAGTCTAAGAATTTGCTGTCAAGAACTTGTCCGAACAAACAGACAAGAATTCTAAAACAAATTGAATAGTGTTCTGCGACGTTTATATAGTCTACTAGCTGTACCCGGCAGACGTTGTCCTGCCTTTAAAATATAAAAATCCAGAACCCTATTCCAGCTTCATCTACCGGGACCGAATGTTAATCTAAACTATTCTCAAATCCACTTGAACAAACAAAAGAATTTAATCAAAATCAGGCCCAGCGTTTAGGAGGAGTATCGCGGCGCCACCTACTGGGTCCAATAGTTTATTTAAACCATTCCGGGACAAACTTCAACTCGTGCAACAACAAAAAGAACACCTAAATTCTGGTACCCGATTGCAGCGCCATCTACCTGGTTCAAATTAAAATCTAAATCATCCCAGTAGAAAATTGTAAAAATACTAATATCGCTATTAAAAAGGGGGTTGATCGTAGAGGGTTGAAAATTTAGAGTTGTATGTATACATACATTTTTAATTTTTAATGCTGTATCATAAATAAATAAAAAAATTATCTAAAATTTAAAAATAAAAAATTAGTGGTGGACTACCCTTAACATTCAGCGGGATGAAAAATATATGTTGTCCGATTCTCAGACCTACCCAATATGCATACAAAATTTCACGAGAATCGGTCAAATTAAAATCTAAATCATCCCAGTAGAAAATTGTAAAAATACTAATATCGCTATTATATTATTATCGCTATAATTAAAATTAGACAAAAAATATTATATAAGTTATTCTTAAGGTACACAACACAACACAAAAATCATAAAATTAATGTCACACATAGTAACACATAAACAATAAGCGTGTATAAATTCAAAAAACTTTAACAATAATTAAGTTGTAAAAAGGGTACGGAACTAGAGTCCGTAGAATAGTTAACTAAAAAAAAATATATATCGCTATTAAAAAATAGGGGTTGCTCGTAGAGGCTTAAAAATTTAGGGCTGTGTGTATTTTTTAATTCTGTATCATAAAAAAATAAAAATGAAATAAATTAACAAAAAATTAAAAAAAAATATTTATGGGTGGACTACCCTTAACATTTAGGGGGATGAAAAATAGATGTTGGCCGATTCTCAGACCTACCCAATATGCATACAAAATTCCACGAGAATCGGTCAAGCCGTTTCGGAGGAGTTTGGTAACTAACACTGTGACACGAGAATTTTATATATAAGATAGTTCTCTCTCTTTACTAGCTTCAAGGAGTTTTTGGCGGGAGCTGAAAGGAGATGTTGCGCTGTGCAGTTTTATTTTCTAAAAATGTGTAAAATCACTCTAAAATGAACAATAGTTTTTGAGTAGTAATTATGTGTTTTTGTGAGAAATGTGAACTGTATAGTCAAATGTGGCCTTTTGAGTTGTCACAAGAACTCCGTTGAATGGCTGATTACCTACAGTTCAGCTGTGCTACACATACGCTTAAGAAAATGAAGAAACTACATTGTAAACTAAGATCTGGCTTAAAGGCCTAGCTGCCAAGCCATACACCTAAATAAATAAAACCAGCTTCAATGTGCAGACGCGGCATGTTTAGAAGTTTGAAAACAAAACCAACTTCACACTATAAACCCAAAAATAGCCGACTTCAAGATGGTGCAGAAAGAAGTCATTTCAATATTTATTTTCTGCTCTTTGGTGTAGTCTTAGTTATTTTTTTATTATTAACAACTCTACGGACTCGAGTTCCGTACCCTTTTTTACAAATTAATTTCTAGACGTATTTTTTTGAATTTAACACGCTTATTAGTTATTTTGGTTCTTGTGTGTGACATTAGTTTATTGATTTTTGTGTTGAGGTGTACGTATCTTACGAATAACTTATTGTATTAATTTAGTCTAGTTTTAATACTAAACTTATACTAATGTAGAGTGTATCTGTTACATGCTGGTGTTGTGAGGAAGTGCATGTGCAGTGTGGGCCTTATATCTATACTTATATATAGTCGTATCTAGTGCCATGTGTGTTGTTTTTTTCTTTTCTGTGCCTGGGTTATTAATTATTAGGCTCTTTGTGAGTCTTGGTTTGTTTGTGGAGTGTGCGTGTAATGCAATGCGGTGGTAGTGCGCGTTGGTTTCAGTAGTGCAGTGTACATATAACATCGAAGACCGCAAGTAGGAGACAAGCCAGAAGATTTGCAGCAAGGCTCAAGACTTTTTTTTTATTTTTTATTGCAGGAGTTCAGCAGACAGGCAGACGGCCCACTTGATGGAAAGCGGTTACCATCGCCTATGGACATTTGCAACACCAAAGGTGCTACAAATGCGCTGCTGCTCTCTTAAGGGAGACTGGAACCTGGTCACTAATACCGGAACACAACACAAGGTTGTTATGGCGGCATACTCTAGACCAGGGGTGGTCGCCATCCAGTCGAGCAAATACCCTACCACCTGGCTGTGAGTTGTTTAGTCGCCTCTTACGACAGGCCGCCAGGCCGCAGGAAATTGTATTCTTTCTCCGTTCCTGCACGGATAAAAACTTGACTTGGAGATCAGCACGCATAGTTAGTGCAGCCCACAGATTAGTCTCCCTTCTATCCATACCAGCAATTCTACCACCACCATATGCATCAGTTCCTAATACAGGGCTGTCGCGTTGACAGCCGACGATACATAATCGTACGAATAACTTATTATATTAATTTATTCTAGTTTTAATACTAAACTTATACTAATGTAGAGTGTATCTGTTACATGCTGGTGTTGTGAGGAAGTGCATGTGCAGTGTGGGCCTTATGTCTATCTATCTAATATATAAAATTCTCGTGTCACAGTGTTAGTTACCATACTCCTCCGAAACGGCTTGACCGATTCTCATGAAATTTTGTGTGCATATTGGGTAGGTCTGAGAATCGGACAACATCTATTTTTCATCCCCCTAAATGTTAAGGGCAGTCTACCCCTAATTTTTTTAAATTTATTTTTAGATAATTTTTAATTTTTTTAGGATACAGCATTAAAAATACATACAACACTAAATTTTCACCCCTCTACGATAAACCCCCTTTTTTTTATTTGTTAATTATAAACTTTAATTTTTTGGCAAGATTTTTAATCTTATTTTGTCATGACTTTTAATTAATTATATTACTCTTTTAGAATCACAATTAGAACCGGTAGGTGGCGCTGAGATCGGGTTCTGGAATCCTCCTAATCACCTGGAGCGATTTTGGTGATTTTGTTTTTGTGTGTTTGAGTGGGTACCCGGATGGTTTAGATTCGCAATTAGAACCGATAGGTGGCTCTGGGATCGGGTTCTAGAATTTTATTATTTAAAGGCAGGACAACGTCTGCCGGGGCCGCTAGTACTTATATATATTGCCCTATCTAGTGCCATGTGTGTTTTAGTTATTTCATAGTTGCGCAAATACGTTAATAGCTTTAGAAATAATATATTAAGCGCCTGTAGAAATTTTACAACTGGCACACGTATACAAGTTTGCCATCTCACTCTTCGGTTTATATGCTTTTCGACAAGGGTCGGTCTCGATTTCCTTGCGATCCACCAATCAGATCCTGACTTGGTGGCTATGGGACCACCTCGCGAGTTAAAAAAGCAATCTGAAAATCGGTTCACAATTGACAGACAAATCGAGAACCTCCTTCTTTTTGAAGTCGGTAATAATATTATAGATGATATGAAAATGAAAGTCACGAGTCTACCACCGCTCCCAAAGTAATTTTGGTTACTGTCAAAGGAGCAGAAGCGACGGAACAAACTCCCCTCCCCGCCAACAATTATCAGCCTTTTTTCATGTAGTTTATACTAACACAAGGTTTAACAAAGTAATTTGTATGAATGATTATGGTAGCGACCGCATGAGTCCAATTCGGAGTGGCTGTCTAAAATGACTGGACTGCTACCCCCCCTGGTCTAAAGTATGTCGCCATAACAACCATGAGTTGTGTTCCGGCATTAGTGACCAGGTTCCAGTCTCCCTTAAGAGAGCAGCAGCGCATTTGTAGCAACTTTGCTGTTGCAAATGTCTATAGGCGATGGTAACCGCTTTCCATCAAGTGGGCCGTCTGCTTGTCTGCTGAACTCCTGCAATAGAAAAAATGAACTTAAGATTTCACTTTCTCCAGTTACCCGGTTAGATTTGTTGACAGGTAACCACCAGGACCTAGAAGTGATGGTAGAAAGGTATCAGGGTAGATAGGATTGTTAGATTTTTTTTTTGTAGCTGGAGTACAGCAAACAGGCTGACGGTCCACCTAGTGGAAAGCGGTTACCGTCGCCTATGAACGTTTGCAACATCAGAGATGACAACAACGCGCTACCGGCCTCGAAGAAATTTTATGACACCCTTTTTGAAAAACTCCATATCCTAGCGCTGTGGGAAAACCTCGGCTGGGAGCTCATTTCAAAACATGAGCGAAGCGGCTCAAGGAAGTGGGGTTGAACTCCTAACCGATGGCGAGCGTTGCGATGGTAGAACGAGGACGCAGGTACCATTCTAAACAGTTCTTCGGATCACTCCCCGTTATACAGTCGGTAGAATACGCAGAAGCAAAGTCTCTTCTAAGGCCAAGCGTATCTAGACCAACAACGCGAACGGCTAGACGTTGAATACAGTCCAGGGGATTAAGTTAGTTTAGTACATGACGGCAGAATACTATCCGTGCAGGAACGGAGGAAGAGTACAATTTCCTGCGGCCGGGCGGCCTGTCGTAAGAGGCGACTTAACAACCCACAGCCAGGTGGTAGGGCATTTACCCGACTGGATAGCTACCACCCCTGGTCTGAAGTATGTCGCCATAACAACCTTGAGTTGTGTTCCGGCATTAGTGACCAGGTTCCAGTTTCCCTTAAGAGAGCAGCAGCGCATTTGTAGCAACTTTGCTGTTGCAAATGTCCATAGGCGATGGTAACCGCTTTCCATCAAGTGGGCCGTCTGCCTGTTTGCTGATCTCGTGCAATAAAAATAAAAAAAACGTCAAATTACTGCTGGTCTTTACAAAGACAATTTTCTTTTTGAAAATTCTACGACTATAAAGGATTCAAAGTTATTAAATATGTTTCTCTGAGATATAACATTGGTTTCACCAATTTTCCACTTCTTTACGTGTATATACATTCATGACTACTTTTTAATACATACATAACTTCACGCCAGTTCCCTTGCGGGGTAGGCACGGACAACAGTGCGCCATTTAGGCTTATTCTTACACACCTCACTTGCTTCTTTGACATTCATAACTCTTGTCATGCACGCTCGTCTGTTCTTAAGGCTCCTGACATAACCTCTGCTGGTACACGATCAATTTGATCATGGAAGGTGTGTCGTGGCCTTCCACGACTTCTGCATCCATCCACCTTTGCATTGTTCATCTGTTTAGTCATTCTTTCCACATACCCGAACCACCGGAGCATTCCTTTCCTTACCTTCACCCCGACACTCTCTTTCAGACCAACTCTCCTTTTTCAACTCTTGTTATTACATCTTCTTTCAATCCGCAACGTTCCCTTGTTACACTATCATATTTAAAATGAAACAAATAAATTGTTTTGATTATTTATCAGTAAAATATAGGGTCAAGAGGGGTATCAAAGTCTGCTTAGGAAAACATCTGTTCTGGGTTTGTCATCGTTGCAAGATCTTATTTTAAGCCTTTGATTATTTCTGAGTTCTATCCTCGTTCGTTTGGGAATTCTTGTAAATTTGTATTTTTAGTTGCCAATTGAATTTTCCTGTTTCAACTGATGTAACTTATATTTGTTATAAGTTTGGGCGATAGTTCCTTTACTTCAGATAGGTATTGTGAGAAATGAGAATGTATGATACCTAAGTATTTGCTTCGTAGAAATTGTTTTTTTTTTCTATTACTAACATCGCCTATGGACATTTGCAACACCAAAGGTGCTACAAATGCGCTGCTGCTCTCTTAAGGGAGACTGGAACCTGATCATTAATGCCGGAACACAACTCAAGGTTGTTATGGCGACTTACTTTAGACCAGGGGTGGTAGCTATCCAGTCGGTCAAATGACCTACCAGGAAAGGATTTGAGCTACGCATGTTATGCGATTTCTCCGTCAATTGTGAACCGATTTTCAAATTGCTTTTTCAACTCGCGAGGTGGTCCCATAGCCACCAAGTCAGGATTTGATCAGTGAAATGGCAAATTTGTTTATGCGCGCCAGTTGTAAAATTTCTACAGGCGCTTAATATATTATCTCTAAAGCTATTGAAGTATTTGCGCAACTAAAGAGTAATAAATAACAAAAACAAAACCGACTTCTTTCTGTAACTTCTTGAAGTTGGTGCCAAGTGAAACATTAAATTTACTTGGCACTGACTTCGAGATAGTGATGCATCCTGCCCCGGGCCACGTCGTCATTGTGCGGACCTGAAGGCTGGCACTGCCCGTTCCGGGTCAAGCGGATGTTTCGTCTAGAGCCCACACAAGGGGCCGGGGATGGGATGATGTCACCGCGGGAGGATACATCAGGGCTGCATAGACCCTCGCGAAATCGAGGCGTGCAGGTCGGAGCTCCGCCAGGTCGCCGTGGGAGTCTGGGAAGATCACCTCAGACGCCCCAGCGCGGGCCTCGCCACCATCGAGGCGGTGACGCCCGTCCTGCGAAATTGAATTGGACGAGACCACGGCACCCTGACGTTCCGGCTGACGCAGGTCTTCTCGGGGCACGGCTGCTTCGGGAGGTACCTGTGTCGCCTCGGCCGAGAGCTAACGTCAGGGTGCCACTGCAGGAATGTCCTGCATGGACGGAGCAGCGCCGAGAGCTCGTCGCCTTCACCGGATTAGACCTTTCGCTCCGGGAGGGACACCGTCTCCTCTTTCTGCGAGCACGTCATGTTTGCGAAGGAGGAGGCGGAGCGGGAGCGTGAGCGTACGTCCTTGCTCCGCTCCCGCCAAAGGAGGACGCGCCGACGCCGGAGGTCGGATAGTGACCTTCGGTCGGCGTAAGCGGGCGGCGCGGGTGGTGCCCCTCGGGGTATAGGGGTTCTCACTCACCCGCACATGCCGTCGAGATGACAGCGCGAGTGTTCCGCGCGCGCTCATCTCTCTACCCGTGGGGCGCGTTACAGACCGCCCCACGTCCTCTGCCATAGGAAGAGGCCCAGTGAGGGGGGTCCACGCCTGCCAGGGCACTGCGGAGTCGGGCAGCCCATTTCCCGTAGCCCTGGCATAAGGCGCAGGACGGAACAACCAGGTGTTATAGTGGGTATCGCCGCGCCGCTTCTTCTCTTCAAGCCACAACATGTTGCGAAGCGGTAGTAAATTCGATTAGGCTCCCATAGAGTAAATAATAACCACAAACAAAATTAAAATTAACAAGTTGGCGGTAGGCTAAATAAAACTTTAACAATACTCGTTGACACTTGACATCTTTGTCTTCCGCGATCACGGCCACTGAAAAGTGGCCGAAACGTTGGAAAAACCAAAATCAAATAAAATTACCGCGCTTAAAACCGTTAAAACGTAGTTTTATTATGTATACAAGTCGCGAAAACTTAAGAAAATATTGAATGAGGATTTTTCAGTCACTATTTTCTCCACTTTTGCGATGTTAGCTTCAATTGAAGACGTTGATGGCCTATTAAAATCTCTTAGTACCACTCATAAGCATGTGTTTTTGATAAAGTCGGTACACCGTAAGCCTTCTGTAACATTTTCAGGGTCTCCGACTGCGAAATTTAAGACAAACTCTTGGTTCGACATCTTTGTCCATTAGGAAATTCTAAATGAGTAGAGTAGAATTAATCTAAATGAACACTTTAGTTTGGGGTTGAAACATTAGGCCCGTGGGGTCTTTAAAGACATATGTAAGAAAGTCTTTGACACTACCCGTGATCAGAAGGCTGGAATAAGTATTGCCATACAGCGTGGCAATGCAGCCAGCCTTCTGGGCACGCTCCCCGTTGGCAGTGATCTGCTACATAATGTACATACATACATAACTTCACGCCAGTTCCCTTGCGGGGTAGGCACGAACAACAGAGCGCCATTTAGGCTTATTCTTACACACCTCACTTGCCTCTTTGACATTCATAGCTCTTGTCATGCACGCTCGTCTGTTCTTAAGGCTCCTGACATCAATTTGATCATGGAAGGTGTGTCGTGGCCTTCCACGACTTCTGCATCCACTTTTGCATTGTATATCTGTTTAGTCATTCTTTCATCATGCATTCTTTCCACATGCCCGAACCACCGGAGCATTCCTTTCCTTACCTTCACCCCGACACTCTCTACATAATGTATTTTAGTTAAAATGTCTTTTATTTTTTTACTAAATCTGTAAAGTTTATAGCAAACTACTAGTAATCTAAATGACCGATGCAACTCGAAACTCCGCGCCAAAATGAAAAACGGCTGTGCCAATCTAACAACAACAAAATTTTATATAATTTGGAACCATAAACAAATAGTCCATTCCAGATACTCTGTTGACAGAATGTATAAAGTTTTTGGCGGGAACTGAAAGGAGACGTTGTGCTGTGCAGTTTTATTTTCGAAAAATGTGTAAAATCACTCTAAAATGAACAATAGTTTTTGAGTAGTAATTATGTGTTTTGTGAGAAATGTGAACTGTATAGTCAAATGTGGCCTTTTGAGTTGTCACAAGAACTCCGTTGGATGGTGTGGATTGTAGCCTACAATACAACTACACCTGGCTTAAAGGCCTAGTTGCCAAGCCTTAAACAAAAAAAAAAACCCTGTTAATATTATAAATGCGAAAGTAACTCTGTCTGTCTGTTACGTTTTCACGGAAAAGCTACTGGACCGATTTGGCTGAAACTCAGTATATATACATTTTCGATGCCGAGAATGAACATAGGATATTTTTTATCCCGAAAAATGGGATAGTATCCGGGATAAAAATATATTTGTCTTTTTGTTTGTTATCCTTTTATGGAGAGACTATTGGACCGATTTGGCGGAAACTCGGTACATATGTAATTTGAATACCGATAGTGGCTAAGGGATACTTTTTATCCCGGGTAATGAGATATATTTTGGGATAGATTTATGTAAAGTTTATCCCGGAAACTAGGACAGGTTTTGTGATTTTGTCCATTTCGTCCACTAGGTCTACTGGGTCCACTTGGTCCATTGGGTCCACTTGGTCCATTGGGTCCACTTGGACCACTGTGTCCACTTGGTCCCCTTGGTCAACTGGGTCCACTCGGTCCACTCGGTCCACTCGGTCCACTCGGTCCACTCGGTCCACTCGGTCCACTCGGTCCACTCGGTCCACTCGGTCCACTCGGTCCACTCGGTCCACTCGGTCCACTCGGTCCACTCGGTCCACTCGGTCCACTCGGTCCACTCGGTCCACTCGGTCCACTCGGTCCACTCGGTCCACTCGGTCCACTCGGTCCACTCGGTCCACTCGGTCCACTCGGTCCACTCGGTCCACTCGGT
Source organism: Dendrolimus kikuchii (assembly GCA_019925095.2). Classification (NCBI taxonomy): domain Eukaryota; kingdom Metazoa; phylum Arthropoda; class Insecta; order Lepidoptera; family Lasiocampidae; genus Dendrolimus; species Dendrolimus kikuchii. The sequence goes on from CM034387.1 coordinate 39,686,191, forward strand.
CCACTCGGTCCACTCGGTCCACTCGGTCCACTCGGTCCACTCGGTCCACTCGGTCCACTCGGTCCACTCGGTCCACTCGGTCCACTCGGTCCACTCGGTCCACTCGGTCCACTCGGTCCACTCGGTCCACTCGGTCCACTCGGTCCACTCGGTCCACTCGGTCCACTCGGTCCACTCGGTCCACTCGGTCCACTCGGTCCACTCGGTCCACTCGGTCCACTCGGTCCACTCGGTCCACTCGGTCCACTCGGTCCACTCGGTCCACTCGGTCCACTCGGTCCACTCGGTCCACTCGGTCCACTCGGTCCACTCGGTCCACTCGGTCCACTCGGTCCACTCGGTCCACTCGGTCCACTCGGTCCACTCGGTCCACTCGGTCCACTCGGTCCACTCGGTCCACTCGGTCCACTCGGTCCACTCGGTCCACTCGGTCCACTCGGTCCACTCGGTCCACTCGGTCCACTCGGTCCACTCGGTCCACTCGGTCCACTCGGTCCACTCGGTCCACTCGGTCCACTCGGTCCACTCGGTCCACTCGGTCCACTCGGTCCACTCGGTCCACTCGGTCCACTCGGTCCACTCGGTCCACTCGGTCCACTCGGTCCACTCGGTCCACTCGGTCCACTCGGTCCACTCGGTCCACTCGGTCCACTCGGTCCACTCGGTCCACTCGGTCCACTCGGTCCACTCGGTCCACTCGGTCCACTCGGTCCACTCGGTCCACTCGGTCCACTCGGTCCACTCGGTCCACTCGGTCCACTCGGTCCACTCGGTCCACTCGGTCCACTCGGTCCACTCGGTCCACTCGGTCCACTCGGTCCACTCGGTCCACTCGGTCCACTCGGTCCACTCGGTCCACTCGGTCCATTCGGTCCACTCGGTCCACTCGGTCCACGTTATCTATTTTGTCATTTTTGTCAAGTTTTGTCATTTATGTAGTATACATATAGACGGGGGTGGTATAGTTTGCGATATAAAATGAAGTGAATCTTTCGGGGGCAAATACATACAAACTTAATACAATGTGACCTGTACCACTTGCTTTTTAAACAAGAGATACGCACTAATGGTATGAGCCATAACATATGCTAAACTCTAGTATATATATAAACCGAGAGAAAATTAATTAATTAATTGTGTACCTGATTTTTCCTTACAGGATAAAGTTTAGAATTAAGTTTTAATTAAATCGTGTATTAAGATGATTTATTTAAAACAATTTTGGCTTCAACATCCAACGCCAGATGTACTTTAACTTGCCGAAGACATCATAAAATAGTGTAATTGGTTGCAAAAATCTTGTACAAAAATGATGTTCACAATTGAAAACAATACCGCATCACACATAATGAATCACACCCATCGCCACATCTGCGCGAAATCTAATCCCAGATGAGGCCCCACCATTAAGGTTCCTCAAAACTAGGTCCCCGAGGATTATATAGTTATACTAGCTGTCCCGGCAGACGTTGTTCTGCTCTGAAGAAGTAAAATTTAGAACCCGATTGCAGCGCCACCTACCGGGTCCATATGTAAGCTATCCTATCTTTCAAGTCGGATCAAACTGCACACGCTGTGCAAATTTGATTAAAATCGGTCAAGTTAGTTTAGGAGTACATCGCGGACAAACAACGTGACACGTAATTTATATACAGTTATATTTATTAATTGAGATATGTGTAAAGCAGATTTTTGGTGGTTCTAAAAAAAATAATGAATCTATTAACCTGGTGGGATAATAAATTGACCATTTGATTTGGGGGTGGTCGTGGACTGCATAGGTTGGTCATTGGCAGTAGAAGGAACTCACCGTATGCTGCTGCTCTTGGTTCTCTTCTTCAGCCCCAGCCCCAAGTCCGACGAGTGTTTAATTTATTTATATATCTATATTTTTATAGTCACTTCGCGAGACGTGCGCAGTCTTGATTATAGGAGCGGTGAAATCAAAGCGTGTGCTGCGAACGACGTACTGAGATGGAATGAGGCTTGCGGCTCTTGTCTTTTTTTTTATTATTATTTCACATATATGTATTTATATTATTTTTTATGTTTTTTTAATACATATATATATATATATAAAATAAACACATATTCCACGACTTCTGCATCCATCCACTTTTGCATTGTATATCTGTTTAGTCATTCTTTCATCATGCATTCTTTCCACATGCCCGAACCACCGGAGCATTCCTTTCCTTACCTTCACCCCGACACTCTCTTTCAGACCAACTCTCTTTCTTACTTCGGTATTAGGAACGCGGTCCGCGAGCGTCACTCCGCAGATTTTGCGAAGTGCTCATGCTCTCTCTTCCATACCCAACTCCCGCTTCCATACGTGAGCGTAGGTACCAGCACCGCGTTGTGTACGGCGAGCTGGGCCTTCTGGCTGAGGTTCTTAGCGCCTAGAAGTTCACCTAACGCTCCATTCACACTATTCCCCAAATTCACTCTTCTTTCTATATCAGCGGTGTACCTTCCATCCCTGCTAAAAGCACATCCAAGATATACAAACTCATTCACTTGCTCTAGCATAACATCATCGACCATTATCCTTGCATTCGTTCTGGTTTCTTCTGTTGTTCGTGCCTACCCCACAAGGGAACTGGCGTGAAGTTATGTATGTATGTATGTAAAAATATATAAAAAGATGACGTCCGTCGGCAGCGGGGCCTAGGGTCCGAGCTACCGGTGGTTAAGGCTCCAGAGACAGGAACTTCCTCACAATGTGTGCCGTGCTCAGGAGAACCGCCTTCTGCATCTGGCCCTTCACCCATTTACCGAGCGAGAGCCTCTCTAGGTGTCGGTGGAGGCTCTTCGCTACTAAACGATGGCAAGTAAAACAACACTACGAGTATCTGTTATCGCGATGCGCGTGCGTTTATTTTTTATTAACTTTGATAGAACTTGCAATATCTTCAAATCAAAATACATAAGAATTATTAAGAGCGTCTTGCGTACGTCGTCCATCTGACTTATTCTCTCTCTCACTCGTCACCTCTTTCACACTATGGGTGCGTTCAGAAATATCGTCTTACATTCATCACATCATGCGTTCAAGATACATCATTCCCACACACACACATATATATGTGTGTGTGTATTTTCGATGCCGAGGATGAACATAGCATACTTTTTATCCCGAAAAATGGGATAGTTTCCGGGATAAACATATATTTTATTAATTTTAAATTTAAATTACCACAGAAATGTTACATTGAACGCCGTACTTTATTTCACCTTTTACCTATTAAAACTAGAAGAAAGATTGCTGATTTACGTTTCTTAGTTAAAATTGCGCAATCCAAAATTGATTGTGCGAATCTCATTGAGAAACTACATTTGTATGTTCCTCCTACTAATGTTCGCCGTAGGAGATTATTACATACACCATTGACGCGCACAGCTTACCGACGTCATTCGTTCTGTATCCGAACAGCAAAAGAATTTAATAAGCTAAGCAAGTTAGAAGACATAGACTTAGACTTATTTGAGGCGAGGGAAAATGCTTAACCGATTTACGCACAAACTGGGTCGTTGCTAGGGGAACGACACGCGTCGGTCGGGGGCGATAACTCTGCAGCAATAGTATGCTCTTGGCAGTGCCCCGTCCGCGATCGACGTCGCAGAATAGTGTGGAAGACTCCGAGCGTTGCTGCACGGGCGAGCAACCCCAATACCCACTAAAAAACCCCTCCTCCCTGACGACCCTGCGCTTTGAATGTGTTGGAAAGGCTGAGATTTAGAACATAGTTACGCCCAGCCGATCCAGCGCAATAAAGTGCCTGGAGTGTGCCCTGGGAGAACACACCCCACTTCGTTGTGCGGGGGTAGAAGGTCCTTTGCTCTTCCTAGCAAGCTAAAGGCCCCCCGCGGTAAACGGAACCTAACACAGGGAGGGAAGTAATGCGCGTACCTGCCTCTCCGGGTGCCAGCTGAAGGCCGGCGACCTCGAGAAGACGCATTGGCACGCGCTGCAGGACTTCTCTCCCTGTCTCGTTCTGCGGCCTCCTTGAGTGACATTACTGTCTCGCAAAAAGAGTGTAGCACTGTTTAGCGCAAAGTTGGTCAAGTTCTATTCAAACTCGGATTTACTAGTTTAAGTACCTAATGTCTATTTTTATCATGGTTTCTATGTATAATTTTCATTTTTTTTCTTCTCTTCTTATTTTTACTGTTATCTGTGGAGGCTTATTAATAGCTTCTCTAAACCTATTTTATTTTTAGTTATTAATAATGATAGCTGTTAGCCCCCCAAATAAAATAAAATAAATAAAATTTGCCTCTCTGTTTGTTATGCTTTTACGGGAAAACTATTAGACCGATTTGCCCGAAACTCGGTATATATGTAATTTTAATACCGAGGATGGACAAGGGATACTTTCATCCCAGATAATGGAATAGATCTATGTAAAGGTTAGCCCAGAAAGTAGGATAGGTTTTTTTGTGATTTTGGTAAATTTAGTCAATTTAATCATTTTGGTCATTTTGGCCATTTTGGTCAATTTGCTCATTTTTGTCCTTTGGGTGGATTTGGCCGTTGATCGTCGAGTCCATATGCCACATGGCCGTAATCTCGTGCGCGAGGTCAAGGTATTTCGTTAGTTTATCGGCTTCAGCATTTACGAGATTACAGTCATGCGGGATACTTATCACAATGTCAGGCTTATTGGCAACAATAGTCCTGTCTGTAATTTATTATGTCTAGTATGTCTTTCAAGACCACGGGCCATAAAAATGGCCCGGACATTTGGAGGGCTTGCGTGGGGTCATGGGAAGACCAACACGTAGAGGCCCCTTGACAAGTTTAATGTAAATGTGGCGTGACACTGACCGGCGATTGTCCCTGTCTATAACATATAGTAATGCACCCAAGGACAAGCCCCGGCCAGTGCAGGACTATTCTGGGAAGTGAGGACGATAAGTACCGGGCTATTCTGGTGAACTGCTAATGGTACTAGGAGTCTGTGAATATGGGGACTATGGCGTCTGCCCGTCGCAATGTTCAATGGACCCCAAAAAATGCCATAAAGACTAAGGGGTGTCGAGAGGTGGGCTGCAGGTTCACCGAAGCTACTTCCGACGTTAGGCCATTTATCACTTCCACCCCTGGAGCTTGTGTCTTAGCTCTAGCGATCGCCACTCCGTGCCGGCTGGCTAAGGCAAGCACGGAGGCGGGGGCCTTGCCTTAGCCCCTGGAGTCAGGTACGAGGTGTCGCTACTCACCACAAAGCCCCCCTGCGGGTTTATTATTATTATTATTAATATCTCTACGGACTCGAGTTCCGTACCCTTTTTTACTACTTAATGTCTATGAAAAATTTGAAACTCCATATACGCTTATGTGACATTATATGTAGTAATTTTTCTGTTTTGGTGTAACTTAAGAATAACTTATTATATTAATTTATTCTAGTTTTAATACTAAACTTATACTAACGTAGAGTGTATCTGTTACATGCTGGTGTTGTGAGGAAGTGCATGTGCAGTGTGGGTCTTATATCTATACTTATATATAGTCCTATCTAGTGCCATGTGTTTTGTTTTTTTCTTTTCTGTGCCTGGGTTATTAATCTTTAGGCTCTTTGTGAGTCTTGGTTTGTTTGTGGAGTGTGCGTGTAATGCGATGCGGTGGTAGTGCGCGTTGGTTTGAGTATGTGTGTAAGTTTTGTTGTTAGTTATGTGTTTGTGACTTTGTTATAATTTTGCGGCTCTTGTCGTAGCGTTTTTAATGTAATTTTTCAAAGATGGCGGGATATTCACTTTTGATGCGGCGAGAATAGGGTTTAAAGGAATGGAAAGAAACTATACAAAAGTACGGTAATTATAATAAACGCCGCTGAGAGATTCACTTTTCCAGGGGGGGGGTTGTTAAGTGTTCTTTTTAACCGACTTCAAAAAAGGAGGTTCTCAATTCGTCGGGATCTTTTTTTTTATGTATGTTTGACGGCCTCTTTTGGTTAAGCGGGTTAAGGCTTTGCCGGCGTACCTCACTGCAACGCAGAGGTTCCGGGTTCGATTCCTGGTATAGCAAATTTCGGAAACGTATTTTCTCCGTTATTTACTATGGTCTGGGTGTCTGGGATCGGCCCCAGAGTAGTCCGTTGTATATTACCCATAACACAAGCGTAACTTGCTTAATTTGGGGATATACAATGTATGTGTTTGTCTGCCGATTATTATTATTATTACCGATTACTCCGAGATTTATGATCCGATTTACGTGATTCTTTTTCTGTTCGACGCGGAACAGCTTCCATTTGGTCCCCTAAAAATTTAACATAGTTTGGCCCAGTAGTTTTCATTTTAAGAACATTTTTTATGAGAAAATTTCCATTCCGTTCCATATGTACACCGATTACGCTGAGATTTATGATCCGATTTACGTGATTCTTGTTTTGATCTTCCTATATACGGACAGACGGACCATATGACGCTTTCATAGGTATAAATGCTAAAAAAGAGGTAGTGACAAATAAGACAAGAGTTTCATATTGATTTTATTTATTAATAAACCTAGACATTTTACAAAAACCACATTCAGCGGCTAGTTTTGTCAGCATTTGAGGCACTTCGGTGATACTTTCTCCCTTATAATAATAAAGAATAATAATAGCAGCCCATAAATGTCCCACTGCTGGGCTCGGGCCTCCCACTATAGGGGAACAGACAGTATACCCGCCACGCTTGTCCAAGGCGGCTTGGCAGGTTTGACACATCGGTTATCTCGATGTGCAGGTTGCATCACGATGTTTTCCTTCACCGTTATTAGCACGTGGTAATCGTAACAATATGCACATTTGGTCAGAAAACTGCCTAAGCGGTGCATGCGTTCCGGCCAGGATCGAACCCGCGTCCTTTGGGTCTGGGACGCGTGCGCTAGCCATTACGCTACCACGACTTTCTCCCTTATCACAACTTTATTTATAATAAACTAGAGTTCACCCCGCGGCTGCGCCGCGGGTTAACCTTTAGTTCCTGCTTCTTGTTTAAAGAGCAGGCGTTAATACAGGTTACAATGTACACCATTTTTATGTTAGTGCCATTTGCCCCCGAAAAATTCACTTAATTTTATATCGCAAACTCTATGCTTGATATATTCTCATGCCGATCTCTTGGCATGAGTATATATGTCCATTTTCGGCATTAAAACAACATTTAAACAAAATTACAATAAAAACGATCCAGTATTCCCAGTGTTTTCCGAAAACTTAACAGAAAGACATATCGAGTTACTATCGCATTTTTATAGACGATGCATTTTTATATCTATGAACTTGAGAAATGATTGGTCTCATCCAAACTTTCATCCTCTATTACAAACAGTCCTAGTTTTATTTATTTATCCCCCGTCAATGAAAACTACAAAAAAGTCAAAAGGGACAACATCAGCAAAAAGGACAAAAAGAGCAACATGGACAAAAAGGACAAAAAAGAGTCGAAGAGCAAAAGAGCAAAAGGGCAAAAGGGCCAAAAGGGCAAAAGGGCAAAAGGGCAAAAGGGCAAAAGGGCAAAAGGGCAAAAGGGCAAAAGGGCAAAAGGGCAAAAGGGCAAAAGGGCAAAAGGGCAAAAGGGCAAAAGGGCAAAAGGGCAAAAGGGCAAAAGGGCAAAAGGGCGAAAGGGCGAAAGGGCGAAAGGGCAAAAGGGCAAAAGGGCAAAAGGGCAAAGGGCAAAAGGGCAAAAGGGCAAAAGGGCAATAGGACAAAAGGGCAATAGGGCAAAAGGGCAAAAGGGCAAAAGGGCAGAAGGGCAGAAGGGCAGAAAGGCGGAAGGGCGGAAGGGCGGAAGGGCAGAAGGGCAGAAGGGCGGAAGGGCAGAAGGGCAGAAGGGCAAAAGGGCAAAAGGGCAAAAGGGCAAAAGGGCAAAAGGGCGAAAGGGCGAAAGGGCAAAAGGGCAAAAGGGCAAAAGAGCAAAAGGGCAAAAGGGAAAAAAGGACAAAATAACCAAAATGATGAAAATGGCAAATCACAAAACCAACCAAAGCCTGTCTCACTTTTGGGATAATCTTTACATAAATCTATCCCAAAATCTATCCCATTATCCGGGATGAAAAATATCCCATGTCCACTCTTGGTATTCAAATTACATATGTACCGAGTATCAGCCAAATCGGTCCAAAAGTCTTTCCGTAAAAGGATAACAAACAGAAAGACAAATATACTTTTATCCCGGAAACTATCCCATTTTCCGGGATAAAAAGTATCTTATGTTCATTCTCGGCATCGAAAATATATATATACTGAGTTTCAGCCAAATCGGTCCAGTAGTTTTTACGTGAAAACGGAACAGACAGACAGACAGACAGACAGACAGACAGACAGACAGACAGACAGAGTTACTTTCGCATTTATAATATTAATAGGGATTACATTGATTTTCCACAAACAGGAGCACCCTACATTATTTTGATAGAACATCAATCTAAGAATCTCTTAAATCTTACACAACTAGATGTCGGTAGCAGCCTTATTTTCCGGGAAACGCAAAGGGACGTGTAGGAAAAGAGTGGAAAAACATGCATCGCCACCAGTCTGCGCTTCAGCTTTCCTCTGAGTTTTCACACATTAGGATCTAGCAAGTCCGATACGTAGTACATAGATACATAACTTCACGCCAGTTCCCTTGCGGGGTAGGCACGAGCAACAGAGCGCCATTCAGGCTTATTCTTACACACCTCACTCGCTTCTTTGACATTCATAACTCTTGTCATGCACGCTCGTCTGTTCTTAAGGCTCCTGACATCACCTTCTGCTAGTCATTCTTTCATCATACATTCTTTCCACATGCCCGAACCACCGGAGCATTCCTTTCCTTACCTTCACCCCGACACTCTCTTTCAGAGCAACTCTCTTTCTTACTGCTCGCATCTCGACCGCGTTTGCTCTACTTTCATGCTCTCTCTTCCATACCCAACTCTCGCTACGCTTACGCTTACTCCGATACGTAGTAATTCAATTATTTAATTATGTGTGGCTTTTATTTATTTCGTGTGTTCCAACGACATTCGAGACGACTCTGACACGCGACGTACGCGCATTTTGATTTAAAGTCCTTTTCTTGATTGTATCTCACCTCGGCGCACCCGATATGCTTTATGATAGCTTTTTGCTAATCGATCGGTTAGTATTGCCAGTAACTCCTCATTTCCGACCCCTTACAGTGAATGCTGAATTCCATGACATGGGTCAACTGTCGTTCCATGGTTCAATTCCGAGTTTTGAAACTTGTCATTTTCCTCAAGGAACATAATGAAGAACTTCTCTAAAAAGCGATTTTTTTATCATTTTCAAAATACTTCTTCTTCCAAAACGTTTTGAATGAACAACTTCATGTCGTCATAAACACTGAAGGTGTTACACTACAAGCTTGGATTACATTAACATGAGTGAAGTAGCTCTTTAACTTGTGAAAGTGACCAGTTAAAGCACTTGATGGAAAGCTATGGACATTTGCAACAGCAAAGTGGCTACAAATGCGCTGCTGCTCTCTCAAGGGAGACTGGAACCTGGTCACTGATGCCGGAACACAACTCAAGGTTGTTATGGCGGCATACTCTAGACCAGGGGTGGTAGCCATCCAGTCGGGCGAATGCCCTACCACCTGGCTGTGGGTTGTTAAGTCGCCTCTTACGACAGGCCCCCCCAAAGCAGGAAATTGTATTCTTTCTCCGTTCCTGCACGGATGAATGTTACGAATGGATGTTAAGGACTCGTTCCCAAGTTAACTGTCCACTAATGTGATGCAGATGAAAAGTCGGCTTTAGACAAATTGTTTGCAGGTGGCTTCAAAAAGTGCAATTAATAGGAACTATTGAACAGTCGAAACGACTTTGATAAAAGACTTCTATTGCTCATTTATAGGGGCGTGCAGTATACTCGTCGCGCTTGTGCAACGCGGATCGGCGGGTTCGGCACATCGGTGATCTAGATGCGCAGGTTTCATCATCTGATCCTTCATCGTTAGCACGTGCCAATTGTGACAGTATGCACACCAGGTCAGAAAACTGCCCAAGCCAAGATTCGAACCCGTAACCTGCCGCGGCTCATGTGGCGCCATCTAGTTTCGCTTGTCAGAGGTGAGAACTTCTTTCGTAATAATAGACATATAAAAATGGTAAGCGCTCACTTTATTTGAAGCACAGTGTACACAAAAGACTTAAAAATAAAAAAAAATACAAAAATCCTAGAAACAGATCATTGATTAGGATAGCTGGTTCTTCTAATGCTACAATTATACAAAATAATTATGGCTTGGATCGACTCTTGAGGCTGCCTGAATATCGTTGAAATGTCAAAACATGCGGCCGTGCGCGAGTCGGTCCTTCCACAAAACACCATTTTGAAAATTAATTGACAGAACCTAAGAACATTTCCGAAATTCCACTTCGACAGGGGGAGCGACGACGTCATCGGTGACGTCACGCGGAGTGACTAACTGAGCACAGTATGACGCGAGCGCCGACTACACCGCTGTTCAAGAACAAAGAAGCCGGTGCCGGATCGGGTTATGAGTTGCCATTTCATCGTACACGAACGGAAAGCCGCCTTTCGACCTTTCGAAGGTCTTTTGCTTTCTCAAAGCGAGCCACGACATCGTCCTCGACACCTTCGCGTTGCCGACTTTCATGAATGTATCGAGCGGAGTGCCATGCTGCTTTCTCATTCTGCACCTGCTGTATAATTGTTGCACCGGCGAAAGTGACCGCGCTCGCCTCCTAGCTGTTTCTAACTGGGAGTCTGGTCTGTGGCTTCAGAGTCTGCCCTCGGCGAATCTAGGTACACTCCTGGATGATACTGCATTCAGGATTGCTGCCTGCATTCGCCTGGGGGCAGACATCGTAGTCCCACATCGTTGTCGGTGCGGAGATAAGGTTGATAGTTTGAGGAGTGCTGGTAGAACTTCACGACACGCGGCAATCGACGATATCATCCGCCGGTCTCTTGTCACCGTCGGGGTACCTGCTGTCTGCTGTCCTTGAACCGACCAGACGGAATGTCGTTGCTACCTTGGAAGATTGGAAGATGGGACGCCCCTTAGTATGGGACATCTTCCAAATACAGCCGTCACTGCCGGAGGAGCTGCCACACTTCAAGAAACCCTGACACGCCGCAAATACGCAGCCATGGGTCTTGGCTTTCGGGGTCGAGACTTTGGGGCCATGGGGACGTGAGGCTCATCAACTTTATCGAGACCTTTCAAGGCGATTGAAACAAGTCTCGCGAGACCAAAGGGCTGGCCTATATTTAGGGCGACGCGGGAATGCGGCCAGCATTTTGGGAACGCTCCCCACCGAGAGCGATCTGGACTACATCTTTTACTTGTAAATATGATGAATGGGTTATAGTCTGTGATTACTAATTAGTTGATTATCAGCTTTTAATTAATATTTGCATGCCTGAAAGGGCAAAAGCATGTCATCTAATGCTTTTACTAACCATGTTTTGAAGCATTGAAAGGTAGTCTTTTCTATTGCAGGAGATCAACAGACAGGCAGACGACCCACTCGATGGAACACCGAAGGTGCTACCGACGCGCTGCTGCTCTCTCAAGGGAGACCGGAACCTGGTCAAGGTAGACCAGGGGTGGTAGCCATCCAGTGTTCTACTAGATATTTCCTAAATTCTCAAATAAAAATGGCAGCCATTGTAACGCATTGACCCGTCCCGTATGGGAGTGGACGCGTTGCGCACAATTCGGATGCAACGTGTTGCGTAGAAATTCGCACGAAACTCTTTGTTGTCAGAGAACTGACTATACAGGGGGATGAATTTCCGAGTGGCCCTTGTCAACAATCGAAGCATAATATAAACGGCAAGCAATTTCTCATAATTAATGAATTAATTAAACCTCACCTCTTTTCATTTAATGTGAGAATCATGAAAATTATTGTATTTTTAATAGATCACTATTCGAAACACGTTATTTTACAATAATCAATATCAGTCAAGGGGTAAATATGAGTTGCGTTCAAACGAGCTTCCATTCATGTATGGAAAATAGAATACGATCCTTCACAGAAGAGAACTCCATCCAGTTCAGACGCTTCTGGTCCCCGACTTCGAGTTCTTCGGGATTCGGCCCTGGAGGCATCGGCCTGTATATATACATACTAGAGTTTACCCCGGGTCGACCTCTGGTGCGTGTCTCTTGTTTAAAGAGCAAGTGGTACAGGTTACATTGTATTAAGTTTGTATGTATTTGCCCCCGAAACATTCACTTCATTTTATATCGCAGACTATACCACCCCCGTCTATATGTACATACATACATCAATAACTTCACGCCCGTGCCCTTGCGGGGTAGGCACGAACAGCAGAGCGCCATTCAGGCTTATTCTTACACACCTCGCTTGCTTCTTTGACATTCATAACTCTTGTCATGCACGCTCGTCTGTTCTTAAGGCTCCTGACATCACCTTCTGCTAGTACACGATCGATTTGATCATGGAAGGTGTGTCGTGGCCTTCCACGACTTCTGCATCCCGAACCACCGGAGCATTCCTTTCCTTACCTTCACCCCGACACTCTCTTTCTTACTGCTCGCATCTCGACCGCGTTTGCTCTACTTTCATGCTCTCTCTTCCATACCCAACTCTCGCTTACGCTTACTCCGATACGTAGTAATTCAATTATTTAATTACTAGAGTTTACCCCGCGGCTACGCCGCGGGTTAACCTCTAGTTCCTGCTTCTTTTTTAAAGAGCAGGCGTTAATACAGGTTACAATGTACACCATTTTTATGTTAGTGCCATTTGCCCCCGAAAAATTCACTTCATTTTATATCGCAAACTCGATGCTTGATATATTCTTATGCCGATCTCTTGGCATGAGTATATATGTCCATTTTCGGCATTAAAACTACATTTAAACAAAATTACAATAAAAACGATCCAGTATTCCCAGTGTTTTCCGAAAACTTAACAGAAAGACATATCGAGTTACTATCGCATTTTTATAGACGATGCATTTTTATATCTATGAACTTGAGAAATGATTGGTCTCATCCAAACTTTCATCCTCTATTACAAACAGTCCTAGTTTTATTTATCTATCCCCCGTCAATGAAAACTACAAAAATGTCAAAAGGGACAACATCAGCAAAAAGGACAAAAAGAGCAACATGGACAAAAAGGACAAAAAAGACTCGAAGAGCAAAAGAGCAAAAGATCAAAAGGGCAAAAGGGCAAAAGGACAAAAAGAGCAACATGGACAAAAAGGACAAAAAAGAGCCGAAGAGCAAAAGGGCAAAAGGGCAAAAGAGCAAAAGGGCAAAAGGACAAAAAGAGCAACATGGACAAAAAGGACAAAAAAGAGTCGAAGAGCAAAAGAGCAAAAGAGCAAAAGGGCAAAATGGCAAAAGGGCAAAAGGACAAAAAGAGCAACATGGACAAAAAGGACAAAAAAGAGTCGAAGAGCAAAAGGGCAAAACGGCAAAAGGGCAAAAGGACAAAAAGAGCAACATGTACAAAAAGGACAAAAAAGAGTCGAAGAGCAAAAGAGCAAAAGAGCAAAAGGGCAAAACGGCAAAAGGGCAAAAGGACAAAAAGAGCAACATGGACAAAAAGGACAAAAGAGAGTCGAAGAGCAAAAGGGCAAAAGGGAAAAAGGGCAAAAGGGCAAAAGGGCAAAGGGGCAAAGGGGCAAAAGGCCAAAGGGGCAAAAGGGCAAAAGGTCAAAAGGGCAAAAGGCCAAAGGGGCAAAAGGGCAAAAGAGCAAAAGGGCAAAAGTCAAAAGGGCAAAAGGGCAAACGGGCCCAAGGGCAAAAGGGCAAAAGGGCAAAAGGGCAAAACGACAAAAGGGCAAAAGGGCAAAAGGGCAAAAGGGCTAAAAGGACAAAAGGGCAAAAGGGCAAAAGGACAAAAAGGCAAAAAAGAGTCGAAGAGCAAAAGAGCAAAAGAGCAAAAGGGAAAAAGGGCAAAAGGGCAAAAGTCAAAAGGGCAAACGGGCCCAAGAGCAAAAGGGCAAAAGGTCAAAAGGGCAAAAGGGCAAAAGAGCAAAAGGGCAAAAGTCAAAAGGGCAAAAGGGCAAACGGGCCCAAGGGCAAAAGGGCAAAAGGGCAAAAGGTCAAAAGGGCAAAATGGCAAAAGGGCAAAAGGGCAAAAGAGCAAAAGAGCAAAAGGGCAAACGGGCCCAAGGGCAAAAGGGCAAAAGGTCAAAAGGGCAAAGGGGCAAAAGGGCAAAAGGGCAAAAGGGCAAAATAACCAAAATGATGAAAATGGCAAATCACAAAACCAACCAAAGCCTGTCCCACTTTTGGGATAATCTTTACATAAATCTATCCCAAAATCTATCCCATTATCCGGGATGAAAAATATCCCATGTCCACCCTCGGTATTCAAATTACATATGTACCGAGTATCAGCCAAATCGGTCCAAAAGTCTTTCCGTAAAAGGATAACAAACAGAGAGACCAATATACTTTTATCCCGGAAACTATCCCATTTTCCGGGATAAAAAGTATCCTATGTTCATTCTCGGCATCGAAAATATATATATACTGAGTTTCAGCCAAATCGGTCCAGTAGTTTATACGTGAAAACGGAACAGACAGACAGACAGACAGACAGACAGACAGACAGACAGACAGACAGACAGACAGACAGACAGAGTTACTTTCGCATTTATAATATTAATAGGGATGTGTGGCTTTTCTTTATTTCGTGTGTTCCAACGACATTCGAGACGACTCTGACACGCGACGTACGCGCGTTTTGATTTAAAGTCCTTTTCTTGATTGTGTCTCACCTCGGCGCACCCGATATGCTTTATGATAGCTTTTTGCTAATCGATCGCGGTTAGTGTTGCCAGTAACTCCTCATTTCCGACCCCTTACAGTGAATGCTGAATTCCATGACATGGGTCAACTGTCGTTCCATGGTTCAATTCCGAGTTTTGAAACTTGTCATTCTCCTCAAGGAACATAATGAAGAACTTCTCTAAAAAGCGATTTTTTTATCATTTTCAAAATACTTCTTCTTCCAAAACGTTTTGAATGAACAACTCCATGTCGTCATAAACACTGAAGGTGTTACACTACAAGCTTGGATTACATTAACATGAGTGAAGTAGTTTTTTAACTTGTGAAACTGACCAGTTAAAGCACTTGATGGAAAGCGGTTACCATCGCCTATGGACATTTGCAACTCTCTTAAGGGAGACTGGAACCTGGTCACTGATGCCGGAACACAACTCGAGGTTGTTATGGCGGCATACTCTAGACCAGGGGTGGTAGCCATCCAGTCGGGCGAATGCCCTACCACCTGGCTGTGGGTTGTTAAGTCGCCTCTTACGACAGGCCCCCCCAAAGCAGGAAATTCTATTCTTTCTCCGTTCCTGCACGGATGAATGTTACGAATGGATGTTAAGGACTCTTTCCCAAGTTAACTGTCCACTAATGTGATGCAGATGAAAAGTCGGCTTTAGACAAATTGTTTGCAGGTGGCTTCAAAAAGTGCAATTAATAGGAACTATTGAACAGTCGAAACGACTTTGATAAAAGACATCTATTGCTCATTTATAGGGGCGTGCAGTATACTCGTCGCGCTTGTACAACGCGGATCGGCGGGTTCGGCACATCGGTGATCTAGATGCGCAGGTTTCATCATTTGATCCTTCATCGTTAGCACGTGCCAATTGTGACGGTATGCACACCAGGTCAGAAAACTGCCCAAGCCAGGATTCGAACCCGTAACCTGCCGCGGCTCATGTGGCGCCATCTAGTTTCGCTTGTCAGAGGTGAGAACTTCTTTCGTAATAATAGACATATAAAAATGGTAAGCGCTCACTTTATTTGAAGCACAGTGTACACAAAAGACTTAAAAATAAAAAAAAATACAAAAATCCTAGAAACAGATCATTGATTAGGATAGCTGGTTCTTCTAATACTACAATTATACAAAATAATTATGGCTTCGATCGACTCTTGAGGCTGCCTGAATATCGTTGAAATGTCAAAACATGCGGCCGTGCGCGAGTCGGCCCTTCCGCAAAACACCATTTTGAAAATTAATTGACAGAATCTAAGAACATTTCCGAAATTTCACTTCGACAGGGGGAGCGACGACGTCATCGGTGACGTCACGCGGAGTGACTGACTGAGCACAGTATGACGCGAGCGCCGACTACACCGCTGCTCAAGAACAAAGAAGCCGGTGCCGGATCGGGTTATGAGTTGCCATTTCATCGTACACGAACGGAAAGCCGCCTTTCGACCTTTCGAAGGTCTTTTGCTTTCTCAAAGTGAGCCACGACATCGTCCTCGACACCTTCGCGTTGCCGACTTTCACGAATGTATCGAGCGGAGTGCCATGCTGCTTTCTCATTCTGCACCTGCTGTATAACTCTTGCACCGGCGAAAGTGACCGTGCTCGCCTCCTAGCTGTCTCTAACTGGGAGTCTGGTCTGTGGCTTCAGAGTCTGCCCTCGGCGAATCTAGGTACACTCCTGGATGATACTGCATTCAGGATTGCTGCCTGCATTCGCCTGGGGGCAGACATCGTAGTCCCACATCGTTGTCGGTGCGGAGATAAGGTTGATAGTTTGAGGAGTGCTGGTAGAACTTCACGACATGCGGCAATCGACGATACCATCCGCCGGTCTCTTGTCACCGTCGGGGTACCTGCTGTCCTTGAACCGACCAGACGGAATGTCGTTGCTACCTTGGAAGATGGGACTCCCCTTAGTATGGGACATCTTCCAAATACAGCCGTCACTGCCGGAGGAGCTGCCACACTTCAAGAAACCCTGACACGCCGCAAATACGCAGCCATGGGTCTTGGCTTTCGGGGTTGAGACTTTGGGGCCATGGGGACGTGAGGCTCATCGACTTTATCGAGACCTTTCAAGGCGATTGAAACAAGTCTCGCGAGACCAAAGGGCTGGCCTATATTTAGGGCGACGCGGGAATGCGGCCAGCATTTTGGGAACGCTCCCCACCGACAGCGATCTGGACTACATCTTTTACTTGTAAATATGATGAATGGGTTATAGTCTGTGATTACTAATTAGTTGATTATCAGCTTTTAATTAATATTTGCATGCCTGAAAGGGCAAAAGCATGTCATCTAATGCTTTTACTAACCATGTTTTGAAGCATTGAAAGGTAGTCTTTTTTATTGCAGGAGATCAACAGACAGGCAGACGACCCACTCGATGGAACACCGAAGGTGCTACCGACGCGCTGCTGCTCTCTCAAGGGAGACCGGAACCTGCTCAAGGTAGACCAGGGGTGGTAGCCATCCAGTGTTCTACTAGATATTTCCTAAATTCTCAAATAAAAATGGCAGCCATTGTAACGCATTGACCCGTCCCGTATGGGAGTGGACGCGTTGCGCACAATTCGGATGCAACGTGTCGCGTAGAAATTCGCACGAAACTCTTTGTTGTCAGAGAACTGACTATACAGGGGGAGGGGGATGAATTTCCGAGTGGCCCTTGTCAACAATCGAAGCATAATATAAACGGCAAGCAATTTCTCATAATTAATGAATTAATTAAACCTCACCTCTTTTCATTTAATGTGAGAATCATGAAAATTATTGTATTTTTAATAGATCACTATTCGAAACACGTTATTTTACAATAATCAATATCAGTCAAGGGGTAAATATGAGTTGCGTTCAAACGAGCTTCCATTCATGTATGGAAAATAGAATACGATCCTTCACAGAAGAGAACTCCATCCAGTTCAGACGCTTCTGGTCCCCGACTTCGAGTTCTTCGGGATTCGGCCCTGGAGGCATCGGCCTGTATATATACATACTAGAGTTTACCCCGGGTCGACCTCTGGTGCGTGTCTCTTGTTTAAAGAGCAAGTGGTACAGGTTACATTGTATTAAGTTTGTATGTATTTGCCCCCGAAACATTCACTTCATTTTATATCGCAGACTATACCACCCCCGTCTATATGTACATACATACATACATACATCAATAACTTCACCCCCGTGCCCTTGCGGGGTAGGCACGAACAGCAGAGCGCCATTCAGGCTTATTCTTACACACCTCGCTTGCTTCTTTGACATTCATAGCTCTTGTCATGCACGCTCGTCTGTTCTTAAGGCTCCTGACATCACCTTCTGCTAGTACACGATCGATTTGATCATGGAAGGTGTGTCGTGGCCTTCCACGACTGCTGCATCCCGAACCACAAGAGCATTCCTTTCCTTACCTTCACCCCGACACTCTCTTTCAGAGCAACTCTCTTTCTTACTGCTCGCATCTCGACCGCGTTTGCTCTACTTTCATGCTCTCTCTTCCATACCCAACTCTCGCTACGCTTACGCTTACTCCGATACGTAGTAATTCAATTATTTAATTATGTGTGGCTTTTATTTATTTCGTGTGTTCCAACGACATTCGAGACGACTCTGACACGCGACGTACGCGCATTTTGATTTAAAGTCCTTTTCTTGATTGTGTCTCACCTCGGCGCACCCGATATGCTTTATGATAGCTTTTTGCTAATTGATCGCGGTTAGTGTTGCCAGTAACTCCTCATTTCCGACCCCTTACAGTGAATGCTGAATTCCATGACATGGGTCAACTGTCGTTCCATGGTTCAATTCCGAGTTTTGAAACTTGTCATTTTCCTCAAGGAACATAATGAAGAATGAACTTCTCTAAAAAGCGATTTTTTTATCATTTTCAAAATACTTCTTCTTCCAAAACGTTTTGAATGAACAACTTCATGTCGTCATAAACACTGAAGGTGTTACACTACAAGCTTGGATTACATTAACATGAGTGAAGTAGCTCTTTAACTTGTGAAAGTGACCAGTTAAAGCACTTGATGGAAAGCTATGGACATTTGCAACAGCAAAGTGGCTACAAATGCGCTGCTGCTCTCTTAAGGGAGACTGGAACCTGGTCACTGATGCCGGAACACAACTCAAGGTTGTTATGGCGGCATACTCTAGACCAGGGGTGGTAGCCATCCAGTCGGGCGAATGCCCTACCACCTGGCTGTGGGTTGTTAAGTCGCCTCTTACGACAGGCCCCCCCAAAGCAGGAAATTGTATTCTTTCTCCGTTCCTGCACGGATGAATGTTACGAATGGATGTTAAGGACTCGTTCCCAAGTTAACTGTCCACTAATGTGATGCAGATGAAAAGTCGGCTTTAGACAAATTGTTTGCAGGTGGCTTCAAAAAGTGCAATTAATAGGAACTATTGAACAGTCGAAACGACTTTGATAAAAGACATCTATTGCTCATTTATAGGGGCGTGCAGTATACTCGTCGCGCTTGTGCAACGCGGATCGGCGGGTTCGGCACATCGGTGATCTAGATGCGCAGGTTTCATCATCTGATCCTTCATCGTTAGCACGTGCCAATTGTGACAGTATGCACACCAGGTCAGAAAACTGCCCAAGCCAGGATTCGAACCCGTAACCTGCCGCGGCTCATGTGGCGCCATCTAGTTTCGCCTGTCAGAGGTGAGAACTTCTTTCGTAATAATAGACATATAAAAATGGTAAGCGCTCACTTTATTTGAAGGACAGTGTACACAAAAGACTTAAAAATAAAAATAAAAAAAATACAAAAATCCTAGAAACAGATCATTGATTAGGATAGCTGGTTCTTCTAATACTACAATTATACAAAATAATTATGGCTTGGATCGACTCTTGAGGCTGCCTGAATATCGTTGAAATGTCAAAACATGCGGCCGTGCGCGAGTCGGCCCTTCCGCAAAACACCATTTTGAAAATTAATTGACAGAATCTAAGAACATTTCCGAAATTTCACTTCGACAGGGGGAGCGACGACGTCATCGGTGACGTCACGCGGAGTGACTAACTGAGCACAGTATGACGCGAGCGCCGACTACACCGCTGTTCAAGAACAAAGAAGCCGGTGCCGGATCGGGTTATGAGCTGCCATTTCATCGTACACGAACGGAAAGCCGCCTTTCGACCTTTCGAAGGTCTTTTGCTTTCTCAAAGTGAGCCACGACATCGTCCTCGACACCTTCGCGTTGCCGACTTTCACGAATGTATCGAGCGGAGTGCCATGCTGCTTTCTCATTCTGCACCTGCTGTATAATTCTTGCACCGGCGAAAGTGACCGCGCTCGCCTCCTAGCTGTCTCTAACTGGGAGTCTGGTCTGTGGCTTCAGAGTCTGCCCTCGGCGAATCTAGGTACACTCCTGGATGATACTGCATTCAGGATTGCTGCCTGCATTCGCCTGGGGGCAGACATCGTAGTCCCACATCGTTGTCGGTGCGGAGATAAGGTTGATAGTTTGAGGAGTGCTGGTAGAACTTCACGACATGCGGCAATCGACGATATCATCCGCCGGTCTCTTGTCACCGTCGGGGTACCTGCTGTCTGCTGTCCTTGAACCGACCAGACGGAATGTCGTTGCTACCTTGGAAGATGGGACATCTTCCAAATACAGCCGTCACTGCCGGAGGAGCTGCCACACTTCAAGAAACCCTGACACGCCGCAAATACGCAGCCATGGGTCTTGGCTTTCGGGGTTGAGACTTTGGGGCCATGGGGACGTGAGGCTCATCGACTTTATCGAGACCTTTCAAGGCGATTGAAACAAGTCTCGCGAGACCAAAGGGCTGGCCTATATTTAGGGCGACGCGGGAATGCGGCCAGCATTTTGGGAACGCTCCCCACCGACAGCGATCTGGACTACATCTTTTACTTGTAAATATGATGAATGGGTTATAGTCTGTGATTACTAATTAGTTGATTATCAGCTTTTAATTAATATTTGCATGCCTGAAAGGGCAAAAGCATGTCATCTAATGCTTTTACTAACCATGTTTTGAAGCATTGAAAGGTAGTCTTTTCTATTGCAGGAGATCAACAGACAGGCAGACGACCCACTCGATGGAACACCGAAGGTGCTACCGACGCGCTGCTGCTCTCTCAAGGGAGACCGGAACCTGCTCAAGGTAGACCAGGGGTGGTAGCCATCCAGTGTTCTACTAGATATTTCCTAAATTCTCAAATAAAAATGGCAGCCATTGTAACGCATTGACCCGTCCCGTATGGGAGTGGACGCGTTGCGCACAATTCGGATGCAACGTGTCGCGTAGAAATTCGCACGAAACTCTTTGTTGTCAGAGAACTGACTATACAGGGGGAGGGGGATGAATTTCCGAGTGGCCCTTGTCAACAATCGAAGCATAATATAAACGGCAAGCAATTTCTCATAATTAATGAATTAATTAAACCTCACCTCTTTTCATTTAATGTGAGAATCATGAAAATTATTGTATTTTTAATAGATCACTATTCGAAACACGTTATTTTACAATAATCAATATCAGTCAAGGGGTAAATATGAGTTGCGTTCAAACGAGCTTCCATTCATGTATGGAAAATAGAATACGATCCTTCACAGAAGAGAACTCCGTCGAGTTCAGACGCCTCTGGTCCCCGACTTCGAGTTCTTCGGGATTCGGCCCTGGAGGCTTCAGCCTGTATATATACATACTAGAGTTTACCCCGGGTCGACCTCTGGTGCGTGTCTCTTGTTTAAAGAGCAAGTGGTACAGGTTACATTGTATTAAGTTTGTATGTATTTGCCCCCGAAACATTCACTTCATTTTATATCGCAGACTATACCACCCCCGTCTATATGTACATACATCAATAACTTCACGCCCGTGCCCTTGCGGGGTAGGCACGGACAGCAGAGCGCCATTCAGGCTTATTCTTACACACCTCGCTTGCTTCTTTGACATTCATAGCTCTCGTCATGCACGCTCGTCTGTTCTTAAGCCTCCTGACATCACCTTCTGCTAGTACACGATCGATTTGATCATGGAAGGTGTGTCGAACCACCGGAGCATTCCTTTCCTTACCTTCACCCCGACATTCTCTTTCTTACTGCTCGCATCTCGACCGCGTTTGCTCTACTTTCATGCTCTCTCTTCCATACCCAACTCTCGCTACGCTTACGCTTACTCCGATACGTAGTAATTCAATTATTTAATTATGTGTGGCTTTTCTTTATTTCGTGTGTTCCAACCACATTCGAGACGACTCTGACACGCGACGTACGCGCATTTTGATTTAAAGTTCTTTTC
The DNA here is from genome assembly GCA_019925095.2 of Dendrolimus kikuchii. Classification (NCBI taxonomy): domain Eukaryota; kingdom Metazoa; phylum Arthropoda; class Insecta; order Lepidoptera; family Lasiocampidae; genus Dendrolimus; species Dendrolimus kikuchii. Next base: position 39,708,237 of record CM034387.1, read on the forward strand.
TTGATTGTATCTCACCTCGGCGCACCCGATATGCTTTATGATAGCTTTTTGCTAATTGGTCGGTTAGTATTGCCAGTGACTCCTCATTTCCGACCCCTTACAGTGAATGCTGAATTCCATGGCATGGGTCAACTGTCGTTCCATGGTTCAATTCCGAACTTTGAAACTTGTCATTCTCCTCAAGGAACATAATGAAGAACTTCTCTAAAAAGCGATTTTTTTATCATTTTCAAAATACTTCTTCTTCCAAAACGTTTTGAATGAACAACTCCATGTCGTCATAAACACTGAAGGTGTTACACTACAAGCTTGGATTACATTAACATGAGTGAAGTAGTTCTTTAACTTGTGAAACTGACCAGTTAAAGCACTTGATGGAAAGCTATGGACATTTGCAACAGCAAAGTGGCTACAAATGCGCTGCTGCTCTCTCAAGGGAGACTGGAACCTGGTCACTGATGCCGGAACACAACTCGAGGTTGTTATGGCGGCATACTCTAGACCAGGGGTGGTAGCCATCCAGTCGGGCGAATGCCCTACCACCTGGCTGTGGGTTGTTAAGTCGCCTCTTACGACAGGCCCCCCCAAAGCAGGAAATTGTATTCTTTCTCCGTTCCTGCACGGATGAATGTTACGAATGGATGTTAAGGACTCGTTCCCAAGTTAACTGTCCACTAATGTGATGCAGATGAAAAGTCGGCTTTAGACAAATTGTTTGCAGGTGGCTTGAAAAAGTGCAATTAATAGGAACTATTGAACAGTCGAAACGACTTTGATAAAAGACTTCTATTGCTCATTTATAGGGGCGTGCAGTATACTCGTCGCGCTTGTGCAACGCGGATCGGCGGGTTCGGCACATCGGTGATCTAGATGCGCAGGTTTCATCATCTGATCTTTCATCGTTAGCACGTGCCAATTGTGACGGTATGCACACCAGGTCAGAAAACTGCCCAAGCCAAGATTCGAACCCGTAACCTGCCGCGGCTCATGTGGCGCCATCTAGTTTCGCTTGTCAGAGGTGAGAACTTCTTTCGTAATAATAGACATATAAAAATGGTAAGCGCTCACTTTATTTGAAGCACAGTGTACACAAAAGACTTAAAAATAAAAAAAAATACAAAAATCCTAGAAACAGATCATTGATTAGGATAGCTGGTTCTTCTAATGCTACAATTATACAAAATAATTATGGCTTGGATCGACTCTTGAGGCTGCCTGAATATCGTTGAAATGTCAAAACATGCGGCCGTGCGCGAGTCGGTCCTTCCACAAAACACCATTTTGAAAATTAATTGACAGAACCTAAGAACATTTCCGAAATTCCACTTCGACAGGGGGAGCGACGACGTCATCGGTGACGTCACGCGGAGTGACTAACTGAGCACAGTATGACGCGAGCGCCGACTACACCGCTGTTCAAGAACAAAGAAGCCGGTGCCGGATCGGGTTATGAGTTGCCATTTCATCGTACACGAACGGAAAGCCGCCTTTCGACCTTTCGAAGGTCTTTTGCTTTCTCAAAGCGAGCCACGACATCGTCCTCGACACCTTCGCGTTGCCGACTTTCATGAATGTATCGAGCGGAGTGCCATGCTGCTTTCTCATTCTGCACCTGCTGTATAATTGTTGCACCGGCGAAAGTGACCGCGCTCGCCTCCTAGCTGTTTCTAACTGGGAGTCTGGTCTGTGGCTTCAGAGTCTGCCCTCGGCGAATCTAGGTACACTCCTGGATGATACTGCATTCAGGATTGCTGCCTGCATTCGCCTGGGGGCAGACATCGTAGTCCCACATCGTTGTCGGTGCGGAGATAAGGTTGATAGTTTGAGGAGTGCTGGTAGAACTTCACGACACGCGGCAATCGACGATATCATCCGCCGGTCTCTTGTCACCGTCGGGGTACCTGCTGTCTGCTGTCCTTGAACCGACCAGACGGAATGTCGTTGCTACCTTGGAAGATTGGAAGATGGGACGCCCCTTAGTATGGGACATCTTCCAAATACAGCCGTCACTGCCGGAGGAGCTGCCACACTTCAAGAAACCCTGACACGCCGCAAATACGCAGCCGTGGGTCTTGGCTTTCGGGGTCGAGACTTTGGGGCCATGGGGACGTGAGGCTCATCAACTTTATCGAGACCTTTCAAGGCGATTGAAACAAGTCTCGCGAGACCAAAGGGCTGGCCTATATTTAGGGCGACGCGGGAATGCGGCCAGCATTTTGGGAACGCTCCCCACCGACAGCGATCTGGACTACATCTTTCACTTGTAAATATGATGAATGGGTTATAATCTGTGATTACTAATTAGTTGATTATCAGCTTTTAATTAATACTTGCATGCCTGAAAGGGCAAAAGCATGTCATCTAATGCTTTTACTAACCATGTTTTGAAGCATTGAAAGGTAGTCTTTTCTATTGCAGGAGATCAACAGACAGGCAGACGACCCACTCGATGGAACACCGAAGGTGCTACCGACGCGCTGCTGCTCTCTCAAGGGAGACCGGAACCTGGTCAAGGTAGACCAGGGGTGGTAGCCATCCAGTGTTCTACTAGATATTTCCTAAATTCTCAAATAAAAATGGCAGCCATTGTAACGCATTGACCCGTCCCGTATGGGAGTGGACGCGTTGCGCACAATTCGGATGCAACGTGTTGCGTAGAAATTCGCACGAAACTCTTTGTTGTCAGAGAACTGACTATACAGGGGGATGAATTTCCGAGTGGCCCTTGTCAACAATCGAAGCATAATATAAACGGCAAGCAATTTCTCATAATTAATGAATTAATTAAACCTCACTCACCTCTTTTCATTTAATGTGAGAATCATGAAAATTATTGTATTTTTAATAGATCACTATTCGAAACACGTTATTTTACAATAATAAATATCAGTCAAGGGGTAAATATGAGTTGCGTTCAAACGAGCTTCCATTCATGTATGGAAAATAGAATACGATCCTTCACAGAAGAGAACTCCGTCGAGTTCAGACGCCTCTGGTCCCCGACTTCGAGTTCTTCGGGATTCGGCCCTGGAGGCTTCAGCCTGTATATATACATACTAGAGTTTACCCCGGGTCGACCTCTGGTGCGTGTCTCTTGTTTAAAGAGCAAGTGGTACAGGTTACATTGTATTAAGTTTGTATGTATTTGCCCCCGAAACATTCACTTCATTTTATATCGCAGACTATACCACCCCCGTCTATATGTACATACATCAATAACTTCACGCCCGTGCCCTTGCGGGGTAGGCACGGACAGCAGAGCGCCATTCAGGCTTATTCTTACACACCTCGCTTGCTTCTTTGACATTCATAGCTCTCGTCATGCACGCTCGTCTGTTCTTAAGCCTCCTGACATCACCTTCTGCTAGTACACGATCGATTTGATCATGGAAGGTGTGTCGAACCACCGGAGCATTCCTTTCCTTACCTTCACCCCGACACTCTCTTTCTTACTGCTCGCATCTCGACCGCGTTTGCTCTACTTTCATGCTCTCTCTTCCATACCCAACTCTCGCTACGCTTACGCTTACTCCGATACGTAGTAATTCAATTATTTAATTATGTGTGGCTTTTCTTTATTTCGTGTGTTCCAACCACATTCGAGACGACTCTGACACGCGACGTACGCGCATTTTGATTTAAAGTTCTTTTCTTGATTGTATCTCACCTCGGCGCACCCGATATGCTTTATGATAGCTTTTTGCTAATTGGTCGGTTAGTATTGCCAGTGACTCCTCATTTCCGACCCCTTACAGTGAATGCTGAATTCCATGGCATGGGTCAACTGTCGTTCCATGGTTCAATTCCGAACTTTGAAACTTGTCATTCTCCTCAAGGAACATAATGAAGAACTTCTCTAAAAAGCGATTTTTTTATCATTTTCAAAATACTTCTTCTTCCAAAACGTTTTGAATGAACAACTCCATGTCGTCATAAACACTGAAGGTGTTACACTACAAGCTTGGATTACATTAACATGAGTGAAGTAGTTCTTTAACTTGTGAAACTGACCAGTTAAAGCACTTGATGGAAAGCTATGGACATTTGCAACAGCAAAGTGGCTACAAATGCGCTGCTGCTCTCTCAAGGGAGACTGGAACCTGGTCACTGATGCCGGAACACAACTCGAGGTTGTTATGGCGGCATACTCTAGACCAGGGGTGGTAGCCATCCAGTCGGGCGAATGCCCTACCACCTGGCTGTGGGTTGTTAAGTCGCCTCTTACGACAGGCCCCCCCAAAGCAGGAAATTGTATTCTTTCTCCGTTCCTGCACGGATGAATGTTACGAATGGATGTTAAGGACTCGTTCCCAAGTTAACTGTCCACTAATGTGATGCAGATGAAAAGTCGGCTTTAGACAAATTGTTTGCAGGTGGCTTGAAAAAGTGCAATTAATAGGAACTATTGAACAGTCGAAACGACTTTGATAAAAGACTTCTATTGCTCATTTATAGGGGCGTGCAGTATACTCGTCGCGCTTGTGCAACGCGGATCGGCGGGTTCGGCACATCGGTGATCTAGATGCGCAGGTTTCATCATCTGATCTTTCATCGTTAGCACGTGCCAATTGTGACGGTATGCACACCAGGTCAGAAAACTGCCCAAGCCAAGATTCGAACCCGTAACCTGCCGCGGCTCATGTGGCGCCATCTAGTTTCGCTTGTCAGAGGTGAGAACTTCTTTCGTAATAATAGACATATAAAAATGGTAAGCGCTCACTTTATTTGAAGCACAGTGTACACAAAAGACTTAAAAATAAAAAAAAATACAAAAATCCTAGAAACAGATCATTGATTAGGATAGCTGGTTCTTCTAATGCTACAATTATACAAAATAATTATGGCTTGGATCGACTCTTGAGGCTGCCTGAATATCGTTGAAATGTCAAAACATGCGGCCGTGCGCGAGTCGGTCCTTCCACAAAACACCATTTTGAAAATTAATTGACAGAACCTAAGAACATTTCCGAAATTCCACTTCGACAGGGGGAGCGACGACGTCATCGGTGACGTCACGCGGAGTGACTAACTGAGCACAGTATGACGCGAGCGCCGACTACACCGCTGTTCAAGAACAAAGAAGCCGGTGCCGGATCGGGTTATGAGTTGCCATTTCATCGTACACGAACGGAAAGCCGCCTTTCGACCTTTCGAAGGTCTTTTGCTTTCTCAAAGCGAGCCACGACATCGTCCTCGACACCTTCGCGTTGCCGACTTTCATGAATGTATCGAGCGGAGTGCCATGCTGCTTTCTCATTCTGCACCTGCTGTATAATTGTTGCACCGGCGAAAGTGACCGCGCTCGCCTCCTAGCTGTTTCTAACTGGGAGTCTGGTCTGTGGCTTCAGAGTCTGCCCTCGGCGAATCTAGGTACACTCCTGGATGATACTGCATTCAGGATTGCTGCCTGCATTCGCCTGGGGGCAGACATCGTAGTCCCACATCGTTGTCGGTGCGGAGATAAGGTTGATAGTTTGAGGAGTGCTGGTAGAACTTCACGACACGCGGCAATCGACGATATCATCCGCCGGTCTCTTGTCACCGTCGGGGTACCTGCTGTCCTTGAACCGACCAGACGGAATGTCGTTGCTACCTTGGAAGATTGGAAGATGGGACGCCCCTTAGTATGGGACATCTTCCAAATACAGCCGTCACTGCCGGAGGAGCTGCCGCACTTCAAGAAACCCTGACACGCCGCAAATACGCAGCCATGGGTCTTGGCTTTCGGGGTTGAGACTTTGGGGCCATGGGGACGTGAGGCTCATCGACTTTATCGAGACCTTTCAAGGCGACTGAAACAAGTCTCGCGTGACCGAAGGGCTGGCCTATATTTAGGGCGACGCGGGAATGCGGCCAGCATTTCGGGAACGCTCCCCACCGAGAGCGATCTGGACTACATCTTTCACTTGTAAATATGATGAATGGGTTATAATCTGTGATTACTAATTAGTTGATTATCAGCTTTTAATTAATATTTGCATGCCTGAAAGGGCAAAAGCATGTCATCTAATGCTTTTACTAACCATGTTTTGATTTCATTTGAAAGGTAGTCTTTTTTATTGCAGGAGATCAACAGACAGCCAGACGACCCACTCGATGGAACACCGAAGGTGCTACCGACGCGCTGCTGCTCTCTCAAGGGAGACCGGAACCTGGTCAAGGTAGACCAGGGGTGGTAGCCATCCAGTGTTCTACTAGATATTTCCTAAATTCCAAAATAAAAATGGCAGCCATTGTAACGCATTGACCCGTCCCGTATGGGAGTGGACGCGTTGCGCACAATTCGGATGCAACGTGTTGCGTAGAAATTCGCACGAAACTCTTTGTTGTCAGAGAACTGACTATACAGGGGGATGAATTTCCGAGTGGCCCTTGTCAACAATCGAAGCATAATATAAACGGCAAGCAATTTCTCATAATTAATGAATTAATTAAACCTCACCTCTTTTCATTTAATGTGAGAATCATGAAAATTATTGTATTTTTAATAGATCACTATTCGAAACACGTTATTTTACAATAATCAATATCAGTCAAGGGGTAAATATGAGTTGCGTTCAAACGAGCTTCCATTCATGTATGGAAAATAGAATACGATCCTTCACAGAAGAGAACTCCGTCCAGTTCAGACGCCTCTGGTCCCCGACTTCGAGTTCTTCGGGATTCGGCCCTGGAGGCTTCAGCCTGTATATATACATACTAGAGTTTACCCCGGGTCGCCCTCTGGTGCGTGTCTCTTGTTTAAAGAGCAAGTGGTACAGGTTACATTGTATTAAGTTTGTATGTATTTGCCCCCGAAACATTCACTTCATTTTATATCGCAGACTATACCACCCCCGTCTATATGTACATACATACATACATACATCAATAACTTCACGCCCGTGCCCTTGCGGGGTAGGCACGAACAGCAGAGCGCCATTCAGGCTTATTCTTACACACCTCGCTTGCTTCTTTGACATTCATAACTCTTGTCATGCACGCTCGTCTGTTCTTAAGCCTCCTGACATCACCTTCTGCTAGTACACGATCGATTTGATCATGGAAGGTGTGTCGTGGCCTTCCACGACTTCTGCATCCCGAACCACCGGAGCATTCCTTTCCTTACCTTCACCCCGACACTCTCTTTCTTACTGCTCGCATCTCGACCGCGTTTGCTCTACTTTCATGCTCTCTCTTCCATACCCAACTCTCGCTTACGCTTACTCCGATACGTAGTAATTCAATTATTTAATTACTAGAGTTTACCCCGCGGCTACGCCGCGGGTTAACCTCTAGTTCCTGCTTCTTGTTTAAAGAGCAGGCGTTAATACAGGTTACAATGTACACCATTTTTATGTTAGTGCCATTTGCCCCCGAAAAATTCACTTCATTTTATATCGCAAACTCGATGCTTGATATATTCTTATGCTGATCTCTTGGCATGAGTATATATGTCCATTTTCGGCATTAAAACTACATTTAAACAAAATTACAATAAAAACGATCCAGTATTCCCAGTGTTTTCCGAAAACTTAACAGAAAGACATATCGAGTTACTATCGCATTTTTATAGACGATGCATTTTTATATCTATGAACTTGAGAAATGATTGGTCTCATCCAAACTTTCATCCTCTATTACAAACATTCCTAGTTTACCCGTCAATGAAAACTACAAAAAATGTCAAAAGGAACAACATCAGCAAAAAGGACAAAAAGAGCAACATGGACAAAAAGGACAGAAAAGAGTCGAAGAGCAAAAGAGCAAAAGAGCAAAAGGGCAAAACGGCAAAAGGGCAAAAGGACAAAAAGAGCAACATGGACAAAAAGGACAAAAAAGAGTCGAAGAGCAAAAGGGCAAAAGGGCAAAACGGCAAAAGGGCAAAAGGACAAAAAGAGCAACATGGACAAAAAGGACAAAAAAGAGTCGAAGAGCAAAAGAGCAAAAGAGCAAAAGGGCAAAACGGCAAAAGGGCAAAAGGACAAAAAGAGCAACATGGACAAAAAGGACAAAAAAGAGTCGAAGAGCAAAAGGGCAAAACGGCAAAAGGGCAAAAGGACAAAAAGAGCAACATGTACAAAAAGGACAAAAAAGAGTCGAAGAGCAAAAGGGCAAAAGGGCAAAACGGCAAAAGGGCAAAAGGACAAAAAGAGCAACATGGACAAAAAGGACAAAAAAGAGTCGAAGAGCAAAAGAGCAAAAGAGCAAAAGGGCAAAACGGCAAAAGGGCAAAAGGACAAAAAGAGCAACATGGACAAAAAGGACAAAAAAGAGTCGAAGAGCAAAAGGGCAAAACGGCAAAAGGACAAAAAGAGCAACATGTACAAAAAGGACAAAAAAGAGTCGAAGAGCAAAAGAGCAAAAGAGCAAAAGGGCAAAACGGCAAAAGGGCAAAAGGGCAAAAGAGCAAAAGGACAAAAAGGACAAAAGAGAGTCGAAGAGCAAAAGGGCAAAAGGGAAAAAGGGCAAAAGGGCAAAAGGGCAAAGGGGCAAAGGGGCAAAAGGCCAAAGGGGCAAAAGGGCAAAAGGGCAAAAGGTCAAAAGGGCAAAAGGCCAAAGGGGCAAAAGGGTAAAAGGGCAAAAGGGCAAAAGTCAAAAGGGCAAAAGGGCAAACGGGCCCAAGGGCAAAAGGGCAAAAGGGCAAAACGGCAAAAGGGCAAAAGGGCAAAAGGGCAAAAGGACAAAAAGGACAAAAAGGACAAAAAAGAGTCGAAGAGCAAAAGAGCAAAAGAGCAAAAGGGCAAAAGAGCATAAGAGCAAAAGGGCAAAAGGGCAAACCGGCCCAACGGCAAAAGGGCAAAAGGGCAAAAGGGCAAAAGGACAAAAAGGCAAAAGGGCAAAAGAGCAAAAGGGCAAAAGTCAAAAGGGCAAAAGGGCAAACGGGCCCAAGGGCAAAAGGGCAAAAGAGCAAAAGAGCAAAAGGGCAAACGGGCCCAAGGGCAAAAGGGCAAAAGGTCAAAAGGGCAAAGGGGCAAAAGGGCAAAAGGGCAAAATAACCAAAATGATGAAAATGGCAAATCACAAAACCAACCAAAGCCTGTCCCACTTTTGGGATAATCTTTACATAAATCTATCCCAAAATCTATCCCATTATCCGGGATGAAAAATATCCCATGTCCACCCTCGGTATTCAAATTACATATGTACCGAGTATCAGCCAAATCGGTCCAAAAGTCTTTCCGTAAAAGGATAACAAACAGAGAGACCAATATACTTTTATCCCGGAAACTATCCCATTTTCCGGGATAAAAAGTATCTTATGTTCATTCTCGGCATCGAAAATATATATATACTGAGTTTCAGCCAAATCGGTCCAGTAGTTTTTACGTGAAAACGGAACAGACAGACAGACAGACAGACACAGACAGACAGACAGACAGACAGACAGACAGAGTTACTTTCGCATTTATAATATTAATAGGGATTACATTGATTTTCCACAAACAGGAGCACCCTACATTATTTTGATAGAACATCAATCTAAGAATCTCTTAAATCTTACACAACTAGATGTCGGTAGCAGCCTTATTTTCCGGGAAACGCAAAGGGACGTGTAGGAAAAGAGTGGAAAAACTTGCATCGCCACCAGTCTGCGCTTCAGCTTTCCTCTGAGTTTTCACACATTAGGATCTAGCAAGTCCGATACGTAGTACATAGATACATAACTTCACGCCAGTTCCCTTGCGGGGTAGGCACGAGCAACAAAGCGCCATTCAGGCTTATTCTTACACACCTCACTCGCTTCTTTGACATTCATAACTCTTGTCATGCACGCTCGTCTGTTCTTAAGGCTCCTGACATCACCTTCTGCTAGTCATTCTTTCATCATACATTCTTTCCACATGCCCGAACCACCGGAGCATTCCTTTCCTTACCTTCACCCCGACACTCTCTTTCAGAGCAACTCTCTTTCTTACTGCTCGCATCTCGACCGCGTTTGCTCTACTTTCATGCTCTCTCTTCCATACCCAACTCTCGCTACGCTTACGCTTACTCCGATACGTAGTAATTCAATTATTTAATTATGTGTGGCTTTTCTTTATTTCGTGTGTTCCAACCACATTCGAGACGACTCTGACACGCGACGTACGCGCATTTTGATTTAAAGTTCTTTTCTTGATTGTATCTCACCTCGGCGCACCCGATATGCTTTATGATAGCTTTTTGCTAATTGGTCGGTTAGTATTGCCAGTGACTCCTCATTTCCGACCCCTTACAGTGAATGCTGAATTCCATGGCATGGGTCAACTGTCGTTCCATGGTTCAATTCCGAACTTTGAAACTTGTCATTCTCCTCAAGGAACATAATGAAGAACTTCTCTAAAAAGCGATTTTTTTATCATTTTCAAAATACTTCTTCCAAAACGTTTTGAATGAACAACTCCATGTCGTCATAAACACTGAAGGTGTTACACTACAAGCTTGGATTACATTAACATGAGTGAAGTAGTTCTTTAACTTGTGAAACTGACCAGTTAAAGCACTTGATGGAAAGCTATGGACATTTGCAACAGCAAAGTGGCTACAAATGCGCTGCTGCTCTCTCAAGGGAGACTGGAACCTGGTCACTGATGCCGGAACACAACTCGAGGTTGTTATGGCGGCATACTCTAGACCAGGGGTGGTAGCCATCCAGTCGGGCGAATGCCCTACCACCTGGCTGTGGGTTGTTAAGTCGCCTCTTACGACAGGCCCCCCCAAAGCAGGAAATTGTATTCTTTCTCCGTTCCTGCACGGATGAATGTTACGAATGGATGTTAAGGACTCGTTCCCAAGTTAACTGTCCACTAATGTGATGCAGATGAAAAGTCGGCTTTAGACAAATTGTTTGCAGGTGGCTTGAAAAAGTGCAATTAATAGGAACTATTGAACAGTCGAAACGACTTTGATAAAAGACTTCTATTGCTCATTTATAGGGGCGTGCAGTATACTCGTCGCGCTTGTGCAACGCGGATCGGCGGGTTCGGCACATCGGTGATCTAGATGCGCAGGTTTCATCATCTGATCTTTCATCGTTAGCACGTGCCAATTGTGACGGTATGCACACCAGGTCAGAAAACTGCCCAAGCCAAGATTCGAACCCGTAACCTGCCGCGGCTCATGTGGCGCCATCTAGTTTCGCTTGTCAGAGGTGAGAACTTCTTTCGTAATAATAGACATATAAAAATGGTAAGCGCTCACTTTATTTGAAGCACAGTGTACACAAAAGACTTAAAAATAAAAAAAAATACAAAAATCCTAGAAACAGATCATTGATTAGGATAGCTGGTTCTTCTAATGCTACAATTATACAAAATAATTATGGCTTGGATCGACTCTTGAGGCTGCCTGAATATCGTTGAAATGTCAAAACATGCGGCCGTGCGCGAGTCGGTCCTTCCACAAAACACCATTTTGAAAATTAATTGACAGAACCTAAGAACATTTCCGAAATTCCACTTCGACAGGGGGAGCGACGACGTCATCGGTGACGTCACGCGGAGTGACTAACTGAGCACAGTATGACGCGAGCGCCGACTACACCGCTGTTCAAGAACAAAGAAGCCGGTGCCGGATCGGGTTATGAGTTGCCATTTCATCGTACACGAACGGAAAGCCGCCTTTCGACCTTTCGAAGGTCTTTTGCTTTCTCAAAGCGAGCCACGACATCGTCCTCGACACCTTCGCGTTGCCGACTTTCATGAATGTATCGAGCGGAGTGCCATGCTGCTTTCTCATTCTGCACCTGCTGTATAATTGTTGCACCGGCGAAAGTGACCGCGCTCGCCTCCTAGCTGTTTCTAACTGGGAGTCTGGTCTGTGGCTTCAGAGTCTGCCCTCGGCGAATCTAGGTACACTCCTGGATGATACTGCATTCAGGATTGCTGCCTGCATTCGCCTGGGGGCAGACATCGTAGTCCCACATCGTTGTCGGTGCGGAGATAAGGTTGATAGTTTGAGGAGTGCTGGTAGAACTTCACGACACGCGGCAATCGACGATATCATCCGCCGGTCTCTTGTCACCGTCGGGGTACCTGCTGTCTGCTGTCCTTGAACCGACCAGACGGAATGTCGTTGCTACCTTGGAAGATTGGAAGATGGGACGCCCCTTAGTATGGGACATCTTCCAAATACAGCCGTCACTGCCGGAGGAGCTGCCACACTTCAAGAAACCCTGACACGCCGCAAATACGCAGCCGTGGGTCTTGGCTTTCGGGGTCGAGACTTTGGGGCCATGGGGACGTGAGGCTCATCAACTTTATCGAGACCTTTCAAGGCGATTGAAACAAGTCTCGCGAGACCAAAGGGCTGGCCTATATTTAGGGCGACGCGGGAATGCGGCCAGCATTTTGGGAACGCTCCCCACCGACAGCGATCTGGACTACATCTTTCACTTGTAAATATGATGAATGGGTTATAATCTGTGATTACTAATTAGTTGATTATCAGCTTTTAATTAATACTTGCATGCCTGAAAGGGCAAAAGCATGTCATCTAATGCTTTTACTAACCATGTTTTGAAGCATTGAAAGGTAGTCTTTTCTATTGCAGGAGATCAACAGACAGGCAGACGACCCACTCGATGGAACACCGAAGGTGCTACCGACGCGCTGCTGCTCTCTCAAGGGAGACCGGAACCTGGTCAAGGTAGACCAGGGGTGGTAGCCATCCAGTGTTCTACTAGATATTTCCTAAATTCTCAAATAAAAATGGCAGCCATTGTAACGCATTGACCCGTCCCGTATGGGAGTGGACGCGTTGCGCACAATTCGGATGCAACGTGTTGCGTAGAAATTCGCACGAAACTCTTTGTTGTCAGAGAACTGACTATACAGGGGGATGAATTTCCGAGTGGCCCTTGTCAACAATCGAAGCATAATATAAACGGCAAGCAATTTCTCATAATTAATGAATTAATTAAACCTCACTCACCTCTTTTCATTTAATGTGAGAATCATGAAAATTATTGTATTTTTAATAGATCACTATTCGAAACACGTTATTTTACAATAATAAATATCAGTCAAGGGGTAAATATGAGTTGCGTTCAAACGAGCTTCCATTCATGTATGGAAAATAGAATACGATCCTTCACAGAAGAGAACTCCGTCGAGTTCAGACGCCTCTGGTCCCCGACTTCGAGTTCTTCGGGATTCGGCCCTGGAGGCTTCAGCCTGTATATATACATACTAGAGTTTACCCCGGGTCGACCTCTGGTGCGTGTCTCTTGTTTAAAGAGCAAGTGGTACAGGTTACATTGTATTAAGTTTGTATGTATTTGCCCCCGAAACATTCACTTCATTTTATATCGCAGACTATACCACCCCCGTCTATATGTACATACATCAATAACTTCACGCCCGTGCCCTTGCGGGGTAGGCACGGACAGCAGAGCGCCATTCAGGCTTATTCTTACACACCTCGCTTGCTTCTTTGACATTCATAGCTCTCGTCATGCACGCTCGTCTGTTCTTAAGCCTCCTGACATCACCTTCTGCTAGTACACGATCGATTTGATCATGGAAGGTGTGTCGAACCACCGGAGCATTCCTTTCCTTACCTTCACCCCGACACTCTCTTTCTTACTGCTCGCATCTCGACCGCGTTTGCTCTACTTTCATGCTCTCTCTTCCATACCCAACTCTCGCTACGCTTACGCTTACTCCGATACGTAGTAATTCAATTATTTAATTATGTGTGGCTTTTCTTTATTTCGTGTGTTCCAACCACATTCGAGACGACTCTGACACGCGACGTACGCGCATTTTGATTTAAAGTTCTTTTCTTGATTGTATCTCACCTCGGCGCACCCGATATGCTTTATGATAGCTTTTTGCTAATTGGTCGGTTAGTATTGCCAGTGACTCCTCATTTCCGACCCCTTACAGTGAATGCTGAATTCCATGGCATGGGTCAACTGTCGTTCCATGGTTCAATTCCGAACTTTGAAACTTGTCATTCTCCTCAAGGAACATAATGAAGAACTTCTCTAAAAAGCGATTTTTTTATCATTTTCAAAATACTTCTTCTTCCAAAACGTTTTGAATGAACAACTCCATGTCGTCATAAACACTGAAGGTGTTACACTACAAGCTTGGATTACATTAACATGAGTGAAGTAGTTCTTTAACTTGTGAAACTGACCAGTTAAAGCACTTGATGGAAAGCTATGGACATTTGCAACAGCAAAGTGGCTACAAATGCGCTGCTGCTCTCTCAAGGGAGACTGGAACCTGGTCACTGATGCCGGAACACAACTCGAGGTTGTTATGGCGGCATACTCTAGACCAGGGGTGGTAGCCATCCAGTCGGGCGAATGCCCTACCACCTGGCTGTGGGTTGTTAAGTCGCCTCTTACGACAGGCCCCCCCAAAGCAGGAAATTGTATTCTTTCTCCGTTCCTGCACGGATGAATGTTACGAATGGATGTTAAGGACTCGTTCCCAAGTTAACTGTCCACTAATGTGATGCAGATGAAAAGTCGGCTTTAGACAAATTGTTTGCAGGTGGCTTGAAAAAGTGCAATTAATAGGAACTATTGAACAGTCGAAACGACTTTGATAAAAGACTTCTATTGCTCATTTATAGGGGCGTGCAGTATACTCGTCGCGCTTGTGCAACGCGGATCGGCGGGTTCGGCACATCGGTGATCTAGATGCGCAGGTTTCATCATCTGATCTTTCATCGTTAGCACGTGCCAATTGTGACGGTATGCACACCAGGTCAGAAAACTGCCCAAGCCAAGATTCGAACCCGTAACCTGCCGCGGCTCATGTGGCGCCATCTAGTTTCGCTTGTCAGAGGTGAGAACTTCTTTCGTAATAATAGACATATAAAAATGGTAAGCGCTCACTTTATTTGAAGCACAGTGTACACAAAAGACTTAAAAATAAAAAAAAATACAAAAATCCTAGAAACAGATCATTGATTAGGATAGCTGGTTCTTCTAATGCTACAATTATACAAAATAATTATGGCTTGGATCGACTCTTGAGGCTGCCTGAATATCGTTGAAATGTCAAAACATGCGGCCGTGCGCGAGTCGGTCCTTCCACAAAACACCATTTTGAAAATTAATTGACAGAACCTAAGAACATTTCCGAAATTCCACTTCGACAGGGGGAGCGACGACGTCATCGGTGACGTCACGCGGAGTGACTAACTGAGCACAGTATGACGCGAGCGCCGACTACACCGCTGTTCAAGAACAAAGAAGCCGGTGCCGGATCGGGTTATGAGTTGCCATTTCATCGTACACGAACGGAAAGCCGCCTTTCGACCTTTCGAAGGTCTTTTGCTTTCTCAAAGCGAGCCACGACATCGTCCTCGACACCTTCGCGTTGCCGACTTTCATGAATGTATCGAGCGGAGTGCCATGCTGCTTTCTCATTCTGCACCTGCTGTATAATTGTTGCACCGGCGAAAGTGACCGCGCTCGCCTCCTAGCTGTTTCTAACTGGGAGTCTGGTCTGTGGCTTCAGAGTCTGCCCTCGGCGAATCTAGGTACACTCCTGGATGATACTGCATTCAGGATTGCTGCCTGCATTCGCCTGGGGGCAGACATCGTAGTCCCACATCGTTGTCGGTGCGGAGATAAGGTTGATAGTTTGAGGAGTGCTGGTAGAACTTCACGACACGCGGCAATCGACGATATCATCCGCCGGTCTCTTGTCACCGTCGGGGTACCTGCTGTCCTTGAACCGACCAGACGGAATGTCGTTGCTACCTTGGAAGATTGGAAGATGGGACGCCCCTTAGTATGGGACATCTTCCAAATACAGCCGTCACTGCCGGAGGAGCTGCCGCACTTCAAGAAACCCTGACACGCCGCAAATACGCAGCCATGGGTCTTGGCTTTCGGGGTTGAGACTTTGGGGCCATGGGGACGTGAGGCTCATCGACTTTATCGAGACCTTTCAAGGCGATTGAAACAAGTCTCGCGTGACCGAAGGGCTGGCCTATATTTAGGGCGACGCGGGAATGCGGCCAGCATTTCGGGAACGCTCCCCACCGAGAGCGATCTGGACTACATCTTTCACTTGTAAATATGATGAATGGGTTATAATCTGTGATTACTAATTAGTTGATTATCAGCTTTTAATTAATATTTGCATGCCTGAAAGGGCAAAAGCATGTCATCTAATGCTTTTACTAACCATGTTTTGATTTCATTTGAAAGGTAGTCTTTTTTATTGCAGGAGATCAACAGACAGCCAGACGACCCACTCGATGGAACACCGAAGGTGCTACCGACGCGCTGCTGCTCTCTCAAGGGAGACCGGAACCTGGTCAAGGTAGACCAGGGGTGGTAGCCATCCAGTGTTCTACTAGATATTTCCTAAATTCCAAAATAAAAATGGCAGCCATTGTAACGCATTGACCCGTCCCGTATGGGAGTGGACGCGTTGCGCACAATTCGGATGCAACGTGTTGCGTAGAAATTCGCACGAAACTCTTTGTTGTCAGAGAACTGACTATACAGGGGGATGAATTTCCGAGTGGCCCTTGTCAACAATCGAAGCATAATATAAACGGCAAGCAATTTCTCATAATTAATGAATTAATTAAACCTCACCTCTTTTCATTTAATGTGAGAATCATGAAAATTATTGTATTTTTAATAGATCACTATTCGAAACACGTTATTTTACAATAATCAATATCAGTCAAGGGGTAAATATGAGTTGCGTTCAAACGAGCTTCCATTCATGTATGGAAAATAGAATACGATCCTTCACAGAAGAGAACTCCGTCCAGTTCAGACGCCTCTGGTCCCCGACTTCGAGTTCTTCGGGATTCGGCCCTGGAGGCTTCAGCCTGTATATATACATACTAGAGTTTACCCCGGGTCGCCCTCTGGTGCGTGTCTCTTGTTTAAAGAGCAAGTGGTACAGGTTACATTGTATTAAGTTTGTATGTATTTGCCCCCGAAACATTCACTTCATTTTATATCGCAGACTATACCACCCCCGTCTATATGTACATACATACATACATACATCAATAACTTCACGCCCGTGCCCTTGCGGGGTAGGCACGAACAGCAGAGCGCCATTCAGGCTTATTCTTACACACCTCGCTTGCTTCTTTGACATTCATAACTCTTGTCATGCACGCTCGTCTGTTCTTAAGCCTCCTGACATCACCTTCTGCTAGTACACGATCGATTTGATCATGGAAGGTGTGTCGTGGCCTTCCACGACTTCTGCATCCCGAACCACCGGAGCATTCCTTTCCTTACCTTCACCCCGACACTCTCTTTCTTACTGCTCGCATCTCGACCGCGTTTGCTCTACTTTCATGCTCTCTCTTCCATACCCAACTCTCGCTTACGCTTACTCCGATACGTAGTAATTCAATTATTTAATTACTAGAGTTTACCCCGCGGCTACGCCGCGGGTTAACCTCTAGTTCCTGCTTCTTGTTTAAAGAGCAGGCGTTAATACAGGTTACAATGTACACCATTTTTATGTTAGTGCCATTTGCCCCCGAAAAATTCACTTCATTTTATATCGCAAACTCGATGCTTGATATATTCTTATGCTGATCTCTTGGCATGAGTATATATGTCCATTTTCGGCATTAAAACTACATTTAAACAAAATTACAATAAAAACGATCCAGTATTCCCAGTGTTTTCCGAAAACTTAACAGAAAGACATATCGAGTTACTATCGCATTTTTATAGACGATGCATTTTTATATCTATGAACTTGAGAAATGATTGGTCTCATCCAAACTTTCATCCTCTATTACAAACATTCCTAGTTTACCCGTCAATGAAAACTACAAAAAATGTCAAAAGGAACAACATCAGCAAAAAGGACAAAAAGAGCAACATGGACAAAAAGGACAGAAAAGAGTCGAAGAGCAAAAGAGCAAAAGAGCAAAAGGGCAAAACGGCAAAAGGGCAAAAGGACAAAAAGAGCAACATGGACAAAAAGGACAAAAAAGAGTCGAAGAGCAAAAGGGCAAAAGGGCAAAACGGCAAAAGGGCAAAAGGACAAAAAGAGCAACATGGACAAAAAGGACAAAAAAGAGTCGAAGAGCAAAAGAGCAAAAGAGCAAAAGGGCAAAACGGCAAAAGGGCAAAAGGACAAAAAGAGCAACATGGACAAAAAGGACAAAAAAGAGTCGAAGAGCAAAAGGGCAAAACGGCAAAAGGGCAAAAGGACAAAAAGAGCAACATGTACAAAAAGGACAAAAAAGAGTCGAAGAGCAAAAGGGCAAAAGGGCAAAACGGCAAAAGGGCAAAAGGACAAAAAGAGCAACATGGACAAAAAGGACAAAAAAGAGTCGAAGAGCAAAAGAGCAAAAGAGCAAAAGGGCAAAACGGCAAAAGGGCAAAAGGACAAAAAGAGCAACATGGACAAAAAGGACAAAAAAGAGTCGAAGAGCAAAAGGGCAAAACGGCAAAAGGGCAAAAGGACAAAAAGAGCAACATGTACAAAAAGGACAAAAAAGAGTCGAAGAGCAAAAGGGCAAAAGGGCAAAACGGCAAAAGGGCAAAAGGACAAAAAGAGCAACATGGACAAAAAGGACAAAAGAGAGTCGAAGAGCAAAAGGGCAAAAGGGAAAAAGGGCAAAAGGGCAAAGGGGCAAAGGGGCAAAAGGCCAAAGGGGCAAAAGGGCAAAAGGGCAAAAGGTCAAAAGGGCAAAAGGCCAAAGGGGCAAAAGGGCAAAAGAGCAAAAGGGCAAAAGTCAAAAGGGCAAAAGGTCAAACGGGCCCAAGGGCAAAAGGGCAAAAGGGCAAAACGGCAAAAGGGCAAAAGGGCAAAAGGGCAAAAGGGCAAAAGGGCTAAAAGGACAAAAGGGCAAAAGGACAAAAAGGCAAAAAAGAGTCGAAGAGCAAAAGAGCAAAAGAGCAAAAGGGAAAAAGGGCAAAAGGGCAAAAGTCAAAAGGGCAAACGGGCCCAAGAGCAAAAGGGCAAAAGGTCAAAAGGGCAAAAGGGCAAAGGGGCAAAAGGGCAAAAGAGCAAAAGGGCAAAAGTCAAAAGGGCAAAAGGGCAAACGGGCCCAAGGGCAAAAGGGCAAAAGAGCAAAAGAGCAAAAGGGCAAACGGGCCCAAGGGCAAAAGGGCAAAAGGTCAAAAGGGCAAAGGGGCAAAAGGGCAAAAGGGCAAAATAACCAAAATGATGAAAATGGCAAATCACAAAACCAACCAAAGCCTGTCCCACTTTTGGGATAATCTTTACATAAATCTATCCCAAAATCTATCCCATTATCCGGGATGAAAAATATCCCATGTCCACCCTCGGTATTCAAATTACATATGTACCGAGTATCAGCCAAATCGGTCCAAAAGTCTTTCCGTAAAAGGATAACAAACAGAGAGACCAATATACTTTTATCCCGGAAACTATCCCATTTTCCGGGATAAAAAGTATCCTATGTTCATTCTCGGCATCGAAAATATATATATACTGAGTTTCAGCCAAATCGGTCCAGTAGTTTATACGTGAAAACGGAACAGACAGACAGACAGACAGACAGACAGACAGACAGACAGACAGACAGACAGACAGACAGAGTTACTTTCGCATTAATATTAATAGGGATGTGTGGCTTTTATTTATTTCGTGTGTTCCAACGACATTCGAGACGACTCTGACACGCGACGTACGCGCGTTTTGATTTAAAGTCCTTTTCTTGATTGTGTCTCACCTCGGCGCACCCGATATGCTTTATGATAGCTTTTTGCTAATCGATCGCGGTTAGTGTTGCCAGTAACTCCTCATTTCCGACCCCTTACAGTGAATGCTGAATTCCATGACATGGGTCAACTGTCGTTCCATGGTTCAATTCCGAGTTTTGAAACTTGTTATTTTCCTCAAGGAACATAATGAAGAACTTCTCTAAAAAGCGATTTTTTTATCATTTTCAAAATACTTCTTCTTCCAAAACGTTTTGAATGAACAACTCCATGTCGTCATAAACACTGAAGGTGTTACACTACAAGCTTGGATTACATTAACATGAGTGAAGTAGCTCTTTAACTTGTGAAAGTGACCAGTTAAAGCACTTGATGGAAAGCTATGGACATTTGCAACAGCAAAGTGGCTACAAATGCGCTGCTGCTCTCTCAAGGGAGACTGGAACCTGGTCACTGATGCCGGAACACAACTCAAGGTTGTTATGGCGGCATACTCTAGACCAGGGGTGGTAGCCATCCAGTCGGGCGAATGCCCTACCACCTGGCTGTGGGTTGTTAAGTCGCCTCTTACGACAGGCCCCCCCAAAGCAGGAAATTCTATTCTTCCTCCGTTCCTGCACGGATGAATGTTACGAATGGATGTTAAGGACTCGTTCCCAAGTTAACTGTCCACTAATGTGATGCAGATGAAAAGTCGGCTTTAGACAAATTGTTCGCAGGTGGCTTCAAAAAGTGCAATCAATGAACTATTGAACAGTCGAAACGAGTTTGATAAAAGACTTCTATTGCTCATTTATAGGGGCGTGCAGTATACTCGTCGCGCTTGTGCAACGCGGATCGGCGGGTTCGGCACATCGGTGATCTAGATGCGCAGGTTTCATCATCTGATCCTTCATCGTTAGCACGTGCCAATTGTGACAGCATGCACACCAGGTCAGAAAACTGCCCAAGCCAGGATTCGAACCCGTAACCTGCCGCGGCTCATGTGGCGCCATCTAGTTTCGCTCGTCAGAGGTGAGAACTTCTTTCGTAATAATAGACATATAAAAATGGTAAGCGCTCACTTTATTTGAAGGACAGTGTACACAAAAGACTTAAAAATAAAAAAAAATACAAAAATCCTAGAAACAGATCATTGATTAGGATAGCTGGTTCTTCTAATACTACAATTATACAAAATAATTATGGCTTCGATCGACTCTTGAGGCTGCCTGAATATCGTTGAAATATCAAAACATGCGGCCGTGCGCGAGTCGGCCCTTCCACAAAACACCATTTTGAAAATCAATTGACAGAATCTAAGAACATTTCCGAAATTCCACTTCGACAGGGGGAGCGACGACGTCATCGGTGACGTCACGCGGAGTGACTGACTGAGCACAGTATGACGCGAGCGCCGACTACACCGCTGCTCAAGAACAAAGAAGCCGGTGCCGGATCGGGTTATGAGCTGCCATTTCATCGTACACGAACGGAAAGCCGCCTTTCGACCTTTCGAAGGTCTTTTGCTTTCTCAAAGTGAGCCACGACATCGTCCTCGACACCTTCGCGTTGCCGACTTTCACGAATGTATCGAGCGGAGTGCCATGCTGCTTTCTCATTCTGCACCTGCTGTATAATTCTTGCACCGGCGAAAGTGACCGCGCTCGCCTCCTAGCTGTCTCTAACTGGGAGTCTGGTCTGTGGCTTCAGAGTCTGCCCTCGGCGAATCTAGGTACACTCCTGGATGATACTGCATCCAGGATTGCTGCCTGCATTCGCCTGGGGGCAGACATCGTAGTCCCACATCGTTGTCGGTGCGGAGATAAGGTTGATAGTTTGAGGAGTGCTGGTAGAACTTCACGACACGCGGCAATCGACGATATCATCCGCCGGTCTCTTGTCACCGTCGGGGTACCTGCTGTCTGCTGTCCTTGAACCGACCAGACGGAATGTCGTTGCTACCTTGGAAGATTGGAAGATGGGACGCCCCTTAGTATGGGACATCTTCCAAATACAGCCGTCACTGCCGGAGGAGCTGCCACACTTCAAGAAACCCTGACACGCCGCAAATACGCAGCCGTGGGTCTTGGCTTTCGGGGTCGAGACTTTGGGGCCATGGGGACGTGAGGCTCATCAACTTTATCGAGACCTTTCAAGGCGATTGAAACAAGTCTCGCGAGACCAAAGGGCTGGCCTATATTTAGGGCGACGCGGGAATGCGGCCAGCATTTTGGGAACGCTCCCCACCGACAGCGATCTGGACTACATCTTTCACTTGTAAATATGATGAATGGGTTATAATCTGTGATTACTAATTAGTTGATTATCAGCTTTTAATTAATACTTGCATGCCTGAAAGGGCAAAAGCATGTCATCTAATGCTTTTACTAACCATGTTTTGAAGCATTGAAAGGTAGTCTTTTCTATTGCAGGAGATCAACAGACAGGCAGACGACCCACTCGATGGAACACCGAAGGTGCTACCGACGCGCTGCTGCTCTCTCAAGGGAGACCGGAACCTGGTCAAGGTAGACCAGGGGTGGTAGCCATCCAGTGTTCTACTAGATATTTCCTAAATTCTCAAATAAAAATGGCAGCCATTGTAACGCATTGACCCGTCCCGTATGGGAGTGGACGCGTTGCGCACAATTCGGATGCAACGTGTTGCGTAGAAATTCGCACGAAACTCTTTGTTGTCAGAGAACTATACAGGGGGTCCCCGACTTCGAGGTCTTCGGGATTCGGCCCTGGAGGCTTCAGCCTGTATATATACATATATAGAAATGAGATTCCGCTTGTTGTATATACTTGTAATATCAATATTTTGGAGTTTCCTTGAGGCCTCAGCACGAGAGGGACCATTTTGGCCGCCCTCGGTTTGGCCCCCATCGCACTGCCATCTAGTGGTGGAAAAGACAATACCACCGAAATATGACCTTTATCCATTTGTTTCTAACTATCATTATTATAAACTAATTTTTTTGACCTAAATGGTCACAAACATCGGGTGCGTTCCCGTGTGAGAACGGAAAGCTCTGAACGTGAAACGCTGTTAACAAACGTGTTCGTTTCGCGTACCGCAGGGTTGCAATCGATTCGTTCGCGAGCTCTCCGTTCGCACACGGGAACGCACCCGGTGTTCTGGATAACCCTACAGGTCCGTCCTAGATCTGTCTGCTAAATTAAACTAAATATCCTTAACAAAAGCTGCGTTCACCAGTTTGCCGTCGTTGTTCAGCTGCACGTCCAGCCCCGTCTTCGCGAGCTTCTGCGCGATCGACTGCAGCCTCTTCTCCTCCCCCCTGTCCACTATTCGCCCACGCTTGGGCAAGGCGTAGGCCAGCTTCTCCCAAAACCATGGCTCCCCCCACTTGATATACGTATTCGTGCGGAGATACGCCTTGATCTCCTTGTCCATCTCCTCTTTGTTCGTAACATCCTCGAGTAAGATGACCACGACCCTCGTCCTTCCTTCCTTGGTGGCCTGGACGTGGGCGGTTCTGAACTCCAGCAGACCCCAAATCGACTTTAAGAAGTTCTCCGAAAGGACAATCACTGTCCTGCGAGATTCCTCAACGGACTTCGCGATGTTGTAAGGAATCATCTCCCCGGCTATCCAGTCCCTGCTATGTATGCAGGTCTTCAAGTTGATGGGAGGAGCTTCCAACTTCGGAAGGAGCATATCCCTCACGAAATCTTCGTCCTGATGAGCGTACGATATGAAAACGTCGTACTTCTTGCTCGCGTCGTACTTCTCTTCTGGCAAAATGCAGGTCAAGTACTTCGCTACGTAAATCTTCACCTCGAAGGAGTATCTGTATATGAGCACCGCGAACATTATGCAGAGGACGCCGAAGACCGTCAAGCTGACCCCGATGACGGTGGCCTTCCACACGTCGCACAGGCGCTGCACGTCCACCTGGCCCAGCAGCGTGCCACCCTCGCACCTCAGCGCTGCGTAGTCCACGATCTTGGCCACGTGCTGCTGCAACTCGGCGACGTGCCCCTGGTTCCAGCAGTCGCAGAACAAGGGATTCTTGCTCAGGGCGAAACTTATATTCCTCTCGAGGACATCGCTCGGGAGGTAGTGGAGGTTATTACCGGAGAGATTCACGACTTTAACGGTTTCCGGCAAATTTTCGAAGTCGACCTCGCTCGAGTGCAACCCGTTCAAGTCGATCTCCACTACGTTCTTGAAGGGGAGGTTCCGCAACGACTTCGGCTCGCGAGTGAACTTCAGGGATACGGTATCCGTCAAGCGGCTCGGCTCGGTGCCGACTTCGGAGCATACGGCCTCCACGACGCCCCTGTTCGGGACCTCTGTGCAGTTGCAGACGGACGGACACTTCACCTGGCACACGAATTCGTCCAAGGAGACCTGGGTCAGAGCGGTCCCCTCGAGCTGGGCGGGCGCGTTGCAGCGAGCGCTCTCGAGCGAGAAGTACTGCGAGTATTCGGAGGACGTCGCGAGTTTGGCGAAGGAGTAGATCTGGCAGTCGCAGGTCAGCGGGTTGTGGTCCAGGATGAATTTCGCGAGGTTGTTCTGCGGCGCAAAGGACTCCGGGTCCGGGATGATGGTGCTGATGTTGTTGTAGCTCAAGTCCACCGTCACGTGCACCCCGGTGAACGAAAAGTCCGGAGACTGAAACGACAAACGGCTCATAAATTCATCTCACTCATAGCTCTACAATATTTGGGATGCTCGAGACAGTAATCCTTCGGGAAAGATAGACGATGGCAAAGGGTTCCACTCTTCAGCGGATCATGATAAAAGCGTTTCGTCCGCTTTGGTGGCATTTCCACCATACATCGGTAGTCAAATTAGGAGTGAGCTCCAAACATGTGTTTGAAATTGAACGGACTGAAGAGGTTATTGCAAAAATCATTCTTTTTAATAACAATACATGTAAGGATTAAAAATTTTAAAGTGATAAATAAAGAATATATGGGAATGATATTTGACGGAAACCGGATACCTACGCTAAGAGACACTGTCGCGTTCCCAGAAGACTCGACATTCACGCGGGTTGAGCTCTTCTCTTTCACAATATTCTTGACTTTTGAAAAAGCTCAAATTAGCTTTTAATTGCTTGTAATGTGATGCGACACAATTATGTTTATTTACCCTTTTTATTTTATTTAATTGTAATCATCAGATCTCAGCACAATTAGGCATACGTATCTTTGTTGAAGTGAAACTTCTTTAGAATCGTTATGATTTGAAACTCGACGAAACGAAAAAGAGATAAATCTATAGTACCAAGCTTGCGATAGAATGAGTTAGAATACATTATATTGAATAATTTAAACACTATTGTCATACTTCGTAATACCGAAGTAAGAAAGAGAGTTGGTCTGAAAGAGAGTGTCGGGGTGAAGGTAAGGAAAGGAATGCATGATGAAAGAATGACTAAACAGATATACAATGCAAAAGTGGATGGATGCAGAAGTCGTGGAAGACCACGACACACCTTCCATGATCAAATCGATCGTGTACTAGCAGAAGGTGATGTCAGGAGCCTTAAGAACAGACGAGCGTGCATGACAAGAGTTATGAATGTCAAAGAAGCAAGTGAGGTGTTTAAGAATACGCCTAAATGGCGCTCTGTCGTTCGTGCCTACCCCGCAAGGGAACTGGCGTGAAGTTATGTACATACATAACTTCACGCCAGTACATACATATGTATGTATGTATGTACTATTGTCATACAGATAGGGTTGGAAATGTTTTGAATTTTTTCGATAATACTTCAAATTTCGAGTTTTAAAGCTTGAATATATTACAACGATATAATATATGGAATGGGACGTCACGAAATTTAGGATCCTTCCCGCCCCTTGCCACACTCTGTTGACACACACGCGGTTGGCCCGAATTGCGCTCGGCGCATTAGTTCGTCTAGTTACGGACGCGCCGACTTCTTGTGCTCTGTGTTCGACACTTTTCGTAAATGTTTGGTGAACCTCTAGAAGAAACCTTTATTAAAGGGAGTCCTTGGCTCTTCGGGCCACTTTAGATGACGGAAACTTAAGTCTCGAGGGATTATGAGTAGAATACAACACAGTTAGTCAGTTCATACTTTCCTTCTTACAATTTAGAGTCGGACATGACATTTCAAATTCAAATTCAAAAGTTTTTATTCAAAATAAGTTCCGCTGGAGAACACTTTTTGAAAGTCATACATGTAAATTAAAATTTAATTTTTACTTCCTAGTCTATGTACATCGCTTCGCAACGTGTTGATGCTGTAGAGGAGAAGAAGCGGCAAGAAACTCCCCAGCAACACGTCTAGCTTTCTTTATATTTCATATTCTATTTATATCTCAAATTCTTTTTTTTATAAGTTTTGTACAGAAGTATGTTACAGAATGACTTTTTGAAGAATTAACGGAGTTGTAGCAAACAGTGCATACTCAGTACGACAAAGACGCAATAAAAGGAATTAAAAATATTATTATAGTTATAATAATGACATGACGTACTAAAGATTTATACTGCAACATATCTCCATAAATTCCTTAGAAGCTGAACAAGATAAAAAACGATATACAAAATATAGTATAAGAGGGTGAAGCGAGCTGCTATGTAAATGAACTTTTGACATTTAAGTATTCTTCAATAGTGTAGTATCCCTTTTTTTTAATTTGGTTTTAAATTTAGTGAAAGGCTGATCTAATATTTCACTCGGAATCTTATTGAAGAAGCGTATACCAACCCCCAAGAAAGAGGACAATACTTTTTGTAATCTAAAAGATGGCAATATCAGTCTATTACAATGCCTGGTGTTGAAATTGTGAACATTCTTATATTGCTTGTAGGCACTCAAATTATTACGAATATGAATTATATTATTAAAAATATATTGGCAGGCGACCGTCATAATACCGATTCCCTTAAAGCGTTCCCGAAGAGACTCCCGAGGGCCGAGGTTTTAAATTGTCCTTACGGCTCTTTTTTGTACAACAAATATGGTCTCTAAGTCAACAGCGTTGCCCTAAAGTAGAATACCATAGGACATGACACTATGAAAATAACTAAAATAAACTAGTCTAGCAGTCTCTTCGTCAGTGAATTGCCTAACTCTTCTGACCGCATATGCAGCAAAACTAAGTTTTCCTGAGAAACTAGATACATGAGCGCCCCACTGGAGCTTCTGATCTACGATAATGCCTAAGAATACCGTTGAATCTACTAGGTTAAGTTTCGTTAAGAAAGATATTAACATCGCATTCTTTTACATTGGGCATAACAAACTTACATACATACATACATAACTTCACGCCAGTTCCCTTGCGGGGTAGGCACGAACAACAGAGCGCCATTTAGGCTTATTCTTACATACCTCACTTGCTTCTTTGACATTCATAACTCTTGTCATGCACGCTCGTCTGTTCTTAAGGCTCCTGACATCACCTTCTGCTAGTACACGATCAATTTGATCATGGAAGGTGTGTCGTGGCCTTCCACGACTTCTGCATCCATCCACTTTTGCATTGTATATCTGTTTATTCATTCTTTCATCATGCATTCTTTCCACATGCCCGAACCACCGGAGCATTCCTTTCCTTACCTTCACCCCGACACTCTCTTTCAGACCAACTCTCTTTCTTACTTCGGTATTACGAACGCGGTCCGCAAGCGTCACTCCGCAGATTTTGCGCAGTGCTCGCATCTCGACCGCGTTTACTCTACTTTCATGCTCTTTCTTCCATACCCAACTCTCGCTTCCATACGTGAGCGTAGGTACCAGCACCGCGTTGTGTACGGCGAGCTGGGCCTTCTGGCTGAGGTTCTTAGCGCCTAGAAGTTTACCTAACGCTCCATTCACACTATTCCCCAAATTCACTCTTCTTTCTATATCAGCGGTGTACCTTCCATCCCTGCTAAAAGCACATCCAAGATATACAAACTCATTCACTTGCTCCAGCATAACATCATCGACCATTATCCTTGCATTCGTTCTGGTTTCTTCTCTTTCAAACACCATAACCTTTGTTTTCTTCGCATTCAAATGTAAGCCTCTCGCCTGACAGTCATCTTTCATCATTGTGACTAGTGTTTGCAGTTCTGATGGCGATTCGGCTAAAAGCACGGCATCATCCGCATAAAGCAAGGTGCTTACAACTAGGTCACTCATCCGCACCCCAACATCCATCAATCTTATTCTCTGGAGACAATCGTCCAGGTATAGGATGAACAGCAAAGCCGACAGCACGCAGCCCTGTGGGACGCCAATATTGACGTCAAACCAGGGCGACAGGCTGCCGTCCAGCCGCACGCATGCCATACAGTCCTCGTAAGTGGACTGCACAGCACGCATCAGTTGGCCATCAATCCCATATCTGGGCAATATGTCCCAGAGGTCCTTCCGCACAACCCTGTCAAATGCTTTCTCTAGATCCACAAAACCGCAGAAAACCTTCCGGCCCATAGCCAGCTGCTTCTCTACGATATTGCGGAGAGAGAAAACTTGATCCATACATCCCCTTCCATTTCTGAAGCCACCTTGTGCATCCCACAATAATCCATCGGATACCACTCTCATTCTCTTTTCAATAATCTTCGTATACACTTTAGATGCTGTGCTGATCAAACTGATGGCCCTGTAGCTGGCGCACTCCATACGTGACCCCTTGCCTTTATACAAGGGCACGATGACAGCGCGCCTCCAGCACAAATTGCATAAGGACAGGAAAGCGTCCCGGACGCAGGTTCCACCATATTTGATCATCTCAGCAGACACACTATCGATTCCTCCTGCCTTTCCATTTTTCAGACTTCTTATCGACCATTCGATCTCTTCCAAAGATAACAAACTTTACACATTTAATTCTATTTAGACTGAGTAATAAGTTATTTACGGTAAACCACTTAGATATTTGGGTTAAGGCGTTGTTTCCGTCAACTTTAAATACAAGTGACGTGTCATTAGCAAACAACACTACCTCACACATATCGTTAATAAAATATGGGAAATCATTAATGTATATCAAAAACAAGAAGGGACCTAGAATAGAGCCCTGGGGCACACCCATAGATATACCAGTCTCACGAGATTCGACATTGTTAATTTCAACGCTTTGAGATCTGTTATTTAAGTAAGACAATAATGGGTTGAAAGAATCGTTATTAATACCGTAATAATTGAGCTTTTTTTTTAGGAGGGTTACGTGTTCAACGTAATCAAATGCGTTGGACAGGTCATAGACTACACCCTGGACTCTCTGAGGCTCAATATGGTTTTAGGGTGGGGCGTTCTACTTTGGATGCCCTGAACGCGCTACGGAGCCTCACGAGAGAGGCGGATCACATGGAGGAGTCCGTCCTGGCGGTCTCTCTTGATATTAAGAACGCCTTCAACAGTCTCCCTCACGAGACGATAAGGGCGGGGCTCCTGTCTCACGGAGTCCCCCCGTACCTCACGAGGCTGTTGAAGGCCTACCTCCAGGACAGATATATCCTCTGGGAGGGCGGCCAAACTGGCCAGGTTACAGGAAGGCGACGCGTCGCGTGCGGCGTTCCACAAGGGTCGGTGCTGGGTCCGATCCTGTGAAACATCGGCTACGACTGGCTCCTCTGCGAGCCAGTCCTGCCCGGGATGGGGGTGCTCTGCTTTGCAGACGACACTCTCGTCACGGCCCGGGGCGGGACCTATGAAGAGTCTATGGAACTCGCCGACGCCGGAACGGCGTTGGTGGTCGAACGAATCCGGCGTCTTGGGCTAAAGGTCTCTCCCGAAAAAACGGAGGCCCTCATGTTCCATAGGCCACATAGACGTGCACCCCGGGACGCGCGCGTCGTCGTCCAAGGCGTTGCGGTAGCGGTCAAGCCCCAGATGAAATATCTGGGGCTTTTATTAGACGGTAAATGGAACTTCGGGGCTCACTTCACCCAGCTGACCCTGAGGTTAATTAAATCCGCTGCCGCCCTGGCCAGACTTCTACCGAACGTGGGAGGGCCGGGCGCGGCGACAAGGAAGTTGTACGCCGGCATCATACGAAGCATGGCACTGTATGGGGCCCCCGTATGGATCCATGCACTTCACCGGCAAAACAGGACCCTGCTGAGGCGAGCTCAGAGGGTCCTGTCGGTGAGGTCCATCCGGGGGTACCGTACTGTGTCTTGGACGGCGGCGACACTGCTGGCGGGTGATCCGCCCTGGAATCTCCAGGCGGAGGTGCTCGCGGCAGTGTACCGCTCCCGTCAGGATGCGCGGGCGAGAGGAGAAGTGCCGTGCCCGGCAGAAACTAGAATGATCAGGGTCCAGGCGACCGAGGCCCTGATCCGCTCTTGGCAGAGGGACCTAGGGTCCCCAGAAGCCGGAATCGAGACGGTGGAGGCGGTCCGCCCCCACCTGGCTCGTTGGGTCTCGCGGAAATGCGGGACCCTGACGTTCAGGATGGTGCAGATACTTACCGGGCACGGTTGCTTTGGTAAGTATCTGCATCAAATCGTGGGGCGGGAACCTTCTCCGTCTTGCCACGAGTGCGGCGTACTCATAGACACGGCGTTTCATACGCTTGTGGAGTGCGCAGCCTGGGGGCCCCAGAGGGCCCTCCTAGAGAACGTCGTTGGCCCTGTGGACTCGCTTCGTAGCATGGTCGAAGCGATGCTCCAGGGTCAACATTCCTGGCTTGCGGTTTCCTCCTTCTGTGAATCCGTCATGTCGCAGAAGGAGGCCGCTGAAAGAGCGAGGGAGGAGGACGCGTACGCGGGCCCCGTCCGGAGGAGACGGACCGGAGGTCGTAGGCGCCGCTATGCGCATCTTCTCCTCCCTTAGTTACCGTCACAGGGAGGCGCTGTCACGGGGGTGACAGCGGACTTCCCCCCCCCTGCTGTACGAAGTGGGTTACTCTGCTTCCCGGGGTGGCCTAGTTACAGAGCGTAGGGGTGTTACGGTGCAGTTACTCTGTACGAGATCCCGTAACGCCTCGTAAAAGCGCTATAAATGGGGCGCAGGTTTAGGTTTAGTGAGTAGTTTGGCGGCCGATTCTCGCGACAGCTTCGTTTTAGAAGCAAGCGAGGAGAACCGGTCGCTGAGAATCCCACACACCCTCGATGCAGGCCTTATGCCTGTATTCAGACCCTTCCCCCGAAGGGTCCGGGGATGGTGTCCAAAAACATTCCCCCTGCGTTACAAAAAAAAAAAAAAAAGGTCATAGACTACACCAATGGCATTCTATGACATATGACTTTTAGAAGCTCAACACCTTCATCGCTGGTAGAACGACCTTTGGTGAACCCGAATTGTTTAGCATGAAATAATTTATTTATATTAAAATGTGAGAGCTGTTGATTAAAATTTATTTTTTCAAAGACCTTACTTAAGTGAGTTACCTTAAGGTAGGTAAAATAGAAATTGGCCTAAAGTTGGAGGGGTCGTTTTTGTTGTCAGCTTTAAATATAGGAATAACTGCTCGCTTTCATTAAGTCAAGAAATACTCCTTTATCTACTACTACTATAACCCAAAAATCATCTGTTTTTAATACTTAATGTGTGGAAGGATTCCGCTTTCGCCGAAACCCTCGGCGTCGCCGACGTGCGACGGCGGCCGCTTTCCATCAGGTGGCGTCCGTCGGCGGCGAGTGCGATTTAAAGAAGCGAATGGACTCACGAGTAGGCCGGATATCCTGTTGTGCGAGAGGTTCAGCGAGCGCAAGCGGGTCATCACCAGCCTCCAGTACTCGCAGACGTCGTCGACGAGGTTGTGGCTGAGGTCCAGCGTCTCCAGCGCGATGAGCCCGTTGAAGGGGCAGGAGACGAGCCCGTAGTACTCGGGGGCGTCGTCGGGGGGCGCGAAGGAGAGGCGGTTGTGGGCGAGCAGCAGCGTGCGCAGCGGCGCCCCCTGGAAGGCCGTGGCGGCCACGCGCCGCAGCGCGTTGTGCGCGGCCGCCAGCACGCGCAGCCGGCTCAGCGCCGAGAACAGCGCGCTGCGACATTCACACTTCTATCACGTTGCTATTCCTCGAGACGACATCCCTCTAAATCCATCCGATCTTCATTCAAATCTAACGAAGCACAAAATAATTGGTTCCACTCACTCGGGGAAGAACTCCAGCCGATTATAGGAGAGGTCCAGCTCTTCCAACTTCTTCAGGGTCAGGAAGAGGTCGCCGCTGATGTTCGCCAGTCGGTTCTTGCTGAGGTCCAATTTGACCATCTCCGTCTGGTCCCTGAACACCTCGGGGTGAAGGCGCTCCAGTCGGTTGTCCTTCAGCATCAACGTCCGTATCGCCTTGGAGCCCTGAAAGACGGTACTCGGGAGCTCCTGAAGTTGGCACTCCTCCAGCACCAAGTTGCTGAGGGACTTCAGGTCCGCGAAGGCCCGAGGGTCCAACACCATCGACTCCGAGCTCGATATCGTCACCTGTGGATGTGTTCAATGATGACGATTGGATTATAACTGGAGCCACAAGATTATTTAAGACTGTGTACTCTATTTTATTTTATTTAATACAGTAACAAAGACACTAAGCTCAAATAGTCTTAATAGACCAGCCTGGCAAAATATAGAGGTGAGTCGAAGCCGACTTGATTTAAACTAACACAATGAATGAGATGTTGTTAATGATCATTTTGTGACGCGATTACAGCGCCATCTATTTTGTTATCGGGGTAAAAAGTATCCGAAGTCATGTCCCAGGTTATCAGCTTGCTGTGCCGAGTTTCATACAGATCCGTTGAGTAGTTCTCACGTGATGTTCAGACAGACAGGCGAAGACAGATTACAGCGATGCATAGATGGGAACGGGGCACTCACGTTGACGAGAAGGTCCAGACCCTCGAGGAACCCGTCGCGGAGGCGCGCGAGGGGGTTCTTCTCGACGGAGAGCTCCTCCAGCCCCCGGAGGGGGGACAGCGCGGCCCCCCGCAGCTCCCGGAGGCGGTTCTGGTTCAGGCTCAGCAGGCGGACCTTCTCCAGGCCTGCGGGCAACATGCGAAACAAAACTTACAATCAGGTCAGATGAAAAATTGAACATGTAGAGATTGTTCGTAATGACAGGAGATGCAACGAAGTTGCATTCTATGAGAGTTGCAAACCCTGCGACACTACGAGTGTTGTATATTAATCCCGACGCCAACGAGGCCTGGAGCAAGCGGCGCTAATATATAATAATAATAATATCAGCCCATAAATGTCCCACTGCTGGGCTCGGGCCTCCCATTATAGGGGGAACGGACGTACACCCGCCACGCTTGTCCAAGGCGGCTTGGCAGGTTTGACACATCGGTTATCTCGATGTGCAGGTCGCATCACGATGTTTTCCTTCACCGTTATTAGCACGTGGTAATTGTAATAATATGCACATTAGATCAGAAAACTGACTAAGTGGTGCATGCGTTCCGGCCAGGATCGAACCCGCGCCCCCTGAGTTTGGAACGCTCGCACTAGCCATTACGCTACCACGACTCTCAAGCGGCGCTAGGGATGCGACAAAACATCGATATATCGTTCATAAAAATCGATGTTTGTTGGATTACCCAACATTCACAATATCTAGTTTACTTGCAACACTGATTCTGCACAAGCAACACTAAAAACCCCATCCGTTGTTGCATCCCTTCTGTCTCCCACCCCTTCCTTCTGCCTCCAACCGTTGAGAGCAATACACGCAAGTCACAGTTCGCTCCGTGCCTTTTTTATTTATAATCAGCCCTTAATTTAAGTGAAATTAACTTAAAATACAGTCAAAGCTAACAATGATGAAACCGAAACATCGACGATACATCGTTGTTCAAGAACGATGTTTTAGCTTACATAGACATAAAGCGCCATCTTGCGCTCTATCTTAGATCTATACAGATATCGTGGAAGGCCACGACACACCTTCCATGATCAAATCGATCGTGTACTAGCAGAAGGTGATGTCAGGAGCCTTGAGAACAGGCGAGCGTGCATGACAAGAGCTATGAATGTCAAAGAGGCAAGTGACGTGAGTGGCGCTCTGCTGTTCGTGCCTACCCCGCAAGGAAACTGGCGTGAAGTTATGTATGTATGTAGTAATGCAAAAGTGGATGGATGCAGAAGTCGTGGAAGGCCACGACACACCTTCCATGATCAAATTGATCGTGTACTAGCAGAAGGTGATGTCAGGAGCCTTAAGAACAGACGAACTTGCATGACAAGAGTTATGAATGTCAAAGAAGCAAGCGAGGTGTGTAAGAATAAGCCTGAATGGCGCTCTGTTGCTCGTGCCTACCCAGCAAGGAAACTGGCGTGAAGTTATGTATGTATGTACAATGCAAAAGTGGATGGATGCAGATATCGTGGAAGGCCACGACACACCTTCCATGATCAAATCGATCGTGTACTAGCAGAAGGTGATGTCAGGAGCCTTGAGAACAAACGAGCGTGCATGACGAGAGCTATGAATGTCAAAGAGGCAAGTGAGGTGTGTAAGAATAAGCCTGAATGGCGCTCTGTTGTTCGTGCCTACCCCGTAAGGGAACTGGCGTGAAGTTATGTATGTATCTATACAGATATCCATTATATTATTTTTTTAATATTTTTTTCTTATTGCCAATAATAATTTATAATGTAAATGTTGATTATTATACCTATTTCTTTAATTTCTTTTAAAAATGACCATTTTTCTTAGATGTACATTTATTTAAAATAATGATAGGGATGTGTTAGTGTCAGCCCACGCTGATGAATTGTAAGTACGATAGTGAATATGGGTAAAGCAAAAGACATATAAATAGAATAAACATAGTATTTAGTAGGAATGAGAGCGTTGAGAAGTGTGCGTGGGATTTCTTTGAAAGATGGAGTGACAGTGGCGTAAAAGCATGATCTTAGTGAAAGCAAGAATTAAGAAAGGTTTGCTAGTGGTTTGGGCGATATTTCATTTGGATCGCAGAAAGAACTATCTATCCGTGCAGGAACGGAGAAAGAATACAATTTCCTGCTTTGGGGGGGCCTGTCGGAAGAGGCGACCAAACAACCCACAGCCAGGTGGTGGGGCATTTGCCCGACTGGATGGCTACCACCCCTGGTCTAAAGCATGTCGCCATAACAACCTTGAGTTGTGTTCCGGCATTAGTGACCAGGTTCCAATGACCCTTAAGAGAGCAGCAGCGCATTTGTAGCACCTTTAGTGTTGCAAATGTCTATAAACGATGGTAACCGCTTTTCATTAAGTGGGCCGTCTGCCTGTCTGCTGAACTCCTGCAATAAAAAAAAAAAAAAAAAAAAAGAACCGTCAAAAGTTTATGTAAATGGTGATAAAACCATCGTTCATAAACATCGATATTTTTAACATCGATATCCTAATATCGATGTTTTATATGAACGATGTTGCATCCCTAAGCGGCGCCTCAGAGCGGACCTCACGTCCGTGGACACTCCTTGTACTAGATGGCCTAGGCTGAGTAAGTAAAGCAGCAAATGGTTGGACTGGTATATTTTGGACTACTAGTTTTTTTTTTTTTTTTTTGGAGCTGGACCCAGCTGAATAGCCGCAGATGGCTGTTTCAGCGATACCGGACTTTGGGGGCTTCACGACTCCGTGGGAGCGGAGGCGTTCAGCCCGGGAGCAGCGCGCTCGAGGAGGCACCTCCTGTGAGGTTCGACCTCGGCTCGACCGCTGCGGGGGATTGACTCTATATTGGGAATTAGCCGTTAAAGGCTGAAAGAGCTAAGCCAACAGGCTGAAATGATTGTTTTTTGGGGACCAATTATCGACTCCGCCGGCGGAGCCGAACCTAGTCTATCATTACTACCACTTCGCAACGTGTTATAGCTGGAGGAGAAGAAGCGGCGGAAGAAACTCTCCAGCAACACGCCTATGCTAATCGGACTACTAATTGACCTAAATATTACACTTATGAGATATGCATGAAATTGAAAACATAGCACGATGTATTTTGAGATAACGCCATCTAGTGATATATCTGCAACACTCCTCGGCACCACGTAACGCGGTTTATTCGCTAAATCAACACAACCAAGCCTTAAAGTACGATTCTTTCGATGTTTTGTTATTAAAAAATAAAACCAGTGTGTTTGCAGTTCACACGCAGTAGGAGAGGAACTTCAGACAATATAAATTACATTTTAAATCATTAGCATAAAGTTCAGAACTCAATGCGCTGTCTCGCACATATTCCTTTGATCTACGTATAAAAGAATGTATGCCTTAAGTATATACAGATAGAGCTAAAACATGTAAAGAGAAACGTGTCTTATTTCAAATTAAATAAGGTTGAATTTTATGTGTTTATCACTTTCTAAAGAAGAGACATTTTTTTATTATTTTTATTTACATATATATTTTATTTCCAAATTTTTTACATTTTTCTTATAAAAAAATACAAATTTATTTATAACAAAAAATATAAAAAACTGATCTTCGCCGGCAGTGGGGCCTAGGGTCCAGGTTACCGGTGGTTAAGGCAATACGGGCCGTGTCCAACAGAGCTGCCTTCTGCATCCGACCCTTCAACCAGATACCAAGCGAGAGCCTTTCAAGGTGGCGGTCAAGGCTCTTCGCTATTAGTCCACTATTATTATTAATATCTCTACGGACTCGAGCTCCGTACCCTTTTTTACTATTTAATTTCTATGAAAAATTTGAGACTCCATACACGCTTATGTGACATTATATGTAGTAATTTTTCTGTTTTGGTGTAACTTAAGAATAACTTATTATATTAATTTATTCTAAACTTATACTGATGTGAAACTACTGTAACGACTAACCTCTTTAGTCGTCATATATAGCAAGAAGCGTAATGACTTTAAATAGAGAAGTAGAACGCAGTAGACGTCGAATTATTGCATCCCATATTGCTAATTAACTTCTCTTTTTTTTAATTTCTCTATGTTTGGAACTTAATAGCTATTAAAGCCTTATATGTATATTATTTGACGGCCTCTGTGGTTGAGCGGGCACTGCAACGCAGAGGCCCCGGGTTCGATTCCTGGTGTAGTAAATTTCGGAAAACGTCTTTCCTCCGTTATTTACTATGGTCTGGGTGTCTGGGATCGGCCCCAGAGTAGTCCGTTGTATATTACCCATAACACAAGCGTAGCTTGCTTAATTTGGGGATATACAATGTGTGTGTTTGTCTGCCGATAAAAAAAATAAAAAAAAAAATATTATAATTTATTCAAACTACAAAATATTAAATTGCAAGTGATTACTGCATTTGTCATGTCTTTTTTTTTTATAAAACAATGTTACATCCTTTGTATTAGTGCAAGTAATTGTTGGTAAACCAAATAAATAAATAAATAAACACCTTCCAAAGCAAGAGAAGACAGAATCGTACAGCCGCGAGCAGAACGCATCTAAATCCAGAACCAATCTCTCATTCAAGATCCCGTTGTTACAGTACACCGAGAGCGAGCGAAAGGATGCTTTCCACGGACGTGACGGCGGAAAGTCCTTTCCACGGACGTGACGGCGGAAAATCCTTCCCACGGACGTGACGGCGGAAAGTCCTTTCCACGGACGTGACGGCGGAAACTACTTTCCACGGACGTGACGGCGGAAAGTCCTTTCCACGGACGTGACGGCGGAAAGTCCTTTCCACGGACGTGACGGCGGAGTCCTTTCCACGGACGTGACGGCGGAGAGTCCTTTCCACGGACGTGACGGCGGAAAGTCCTTTCCACGGACGTGACGGCGGAGTCCTTTCCACGGACGTGACGGCGGAGAGTCCTTTCCACGGACGTGACGGCGGAAAGTCCTTTCCACGGACGTGACGGCGGAGTCCTTTCCACGGACGTGACGGCGGAGAGTCCTTTCCACGGACGTGACGGCGGAAAGTCCTTTCCACGGACGTGACGAAGAATTGGACGCGGAGTACGAACCTGCGAAGGTGTCGTTGTCGACGTCCGCGATGCGGTTCTTCCAGAGCGAGAGCGACTCCAGGGAGGGGAGGCCCGCGAAGGAGCGGGGGGGCAGCGCCGCGATGGCGTCCGACGACAGCTCCAGGAACTTCAGCGCCGACGCCCCCTGCAACGAGCCATGCCCCTTATTATCATATAACCACATCACGGAAGTAGTCGCTGACGGGATATGGCTTCTATGGAGCGATGTAACCGGAAGTTGGTTTTATGAGGGAAGTGAAGTTAGGCGCCACGACGACTTAAATACGCGGTGTCCGGCAGGGAGGGGGACAGTCTCGCGCAGGCTCAGGCGAGGAGCGGACGTGTGGGGCGAAGCTGCTCTACTACTGCTAGTGTAGTAACTTTTGATTAATGTTTCAGATTTCTATTTTGTTGTTCTCGGTCGTCGCCTCGCTTACCAACATGAGTTTTAACAAAACTAATCTTATATTTCTGTCAGGCGCTCTGATATCTATCTATAATATTATAACATTCTAAAAATGCCGCGTCTGTACATTGAAGCTGTTTAAAAAAAAACAACTTGAGAACACAATGTATTTTTAAATTTCTCGTCGGTTTGTCTCTTTGTTCGGGATTCATGTAAAAACTATTGGCCCGATTTCGATGACCGACAGCAAATTTTCAGATTGAAAATTTTGAAGTTGATTGTATGCGTAAAAATTAGCTTATCTCGACACAATTCTCACTGAAACAATTGCTTTTGATTACATTCTTTTCAACGGACAAAGTCGCAGGCATGTCTTAGTTACTTACAAGATGAATGTATCTAAGAGTGTGTTTCATAGGTGTAAACTCCAGTCGCGAGTCGGAGCTGACAAGAGTTTTTTCGCTGTTTACGTCACATTTCCTTGAACTCACCCATTCTCCCTCTCTATTCATATTTGATCAGCTACACTCCATCCACTTACGGCAGTCAATGATATATGATGGTGCGCGTGTACCTGCAGTAGATCCGGTGCGAGTGTCACTTGCGCCCTGTTGATGCGCAACTCCTTGAGGTGCGGCAGCGACGCGATCTTCGCGAACGGGATGGACTTCTGCACGCTCGAGGACCCTGAAACCGAGTCCAAGCTGCGGACATTATTTTTTAAGCTATACACTTTTTTTTATTCCGACGTTTCGGCCACCTTCCAATAGCAGAGATAACCGAAGACAGTATTCAAATCAGGTTAGGCTCCCGTGGAGTACATAATAGCCATGAACAAGTTGGCGGTAGACTGGCTAAGAACCCGAACAATACTCATTGGCAGAGACCTTTGTGCTCCGTGATCACACGGCTGGTGGAAAGTGGCCGAAACGTCGGAACATAAAATAAAGAAACTTCGTTTAAACAAACCGACTTCAAAACATCTTGAAGTCGGTGCAAAGTAAGACATAAAAATTACTATATTTTTTTCAAAATTACTTTTAAGATGTTTTAGATAATATAAGTTATTTTATACTTTTTAGTTTTTTAGTTTTTGAAGACGGTTTTTTTGTTACTTTTTAGTGTCTAGCTATGTATGGGTAGACCTATGAAAGGCGCCGCGCTCCTTAAAAAAAAAATAGGTCCCAAGAAACGGGAATAAAAAAATGTTCGTAACATGAAAACTACTGCGCCAAACTATGTGAAATTTTTAGCGGACCAAATGGCAACTATTTCGCGTCGAGCCAAAAAAGAATCACGTAAATCGGATCATAAATCTCGTAGTAATCGGTGAACATACATAAAAAGAAAGATCGCGACGAATTGAGAACTTCCTCCTTTTTTTGAAGTCGGTTAAAAATATGAAATAAAATACCAAGCTCAACAATTCGTTCTACAATGGGAATAAAGTTATATAATTGAAAGTCTGAGCAGATGAAGAGATTATGTATTTTTTAGGTTCTTTGAAATACCGATCAAAATGTGATATCAAACATACATAACTTCACGCCAGTTCCCTTGCGGGGTAGGCACGAGCAACAGAGCGCCATTCAGGCCCATTCTTACACACCTCACTTGCTTCTTTGACATTCATAACTCTTGTGATGCACGCTCGTCTGTTCTTAAGGCTCGTGACATCACCTTCTGCTAGTACACGATCGATTTGATCATGGAAGGTGTGTCGTGACCTTCCACGACTTCTGCATCCATCCGCTTTTGCATTGTATATCTGTTTAGTCATTCTTTCCACATGCCCGAACCACCGGAGCATGTGATATCATATTATAAAAATAAATATTGTTATTTCTAACCATTTTACCGGTAAAAATATTTTCATTGGTAATTTGAGCGTTATACGTATGTTTTGTCACCATCGTCTGTCTCTTTCGCTCGCATGAACAAACAGCGCTCGCGTAATATTTAGAATTGTTTGTCGATTGCTGCGCTAACATGTAGTCGCTGTCTAAATTGTATTTATTAATCAACATTCAAGTTCAGTTTTATCGATGTACATGGAGATTTAGTTCGCTAGATTTATCAAGAGATGGCGCCACCGTCGTTTTGCATCGCGGTATGGTTTCCGTATCGTGTATTCTCTTATCTTATTGGATTTTATGAAAAAAAAGGGTTTTTTTGCGCCGTTTGTTCTCTCCCAGCCATAACACGTTCCGAAACGGCAGTAAGACAGCGTAGGCAGGCCGCCGCGACGGGAGCGTGAGCGTAATTCCCTGCTCCGCTCCCGCCAAAGGAGGACGCCGGAGGTCGGATAGTGACCTTCGGCCGCCGTAAGCGGGCGGCGCGGGTGGGGCCCCTAGGGGTATAGGGGTTCTCACTCACCCGCACATGCCGTCGAGATGAGAGCACGAGTGTTCCGCGCGCGCTCATCTCTCTTCCCGTGGCGCGCGTTACAGACCGCCCCACGCACGAAAGAGACCTAGTAGTAGCCGGGGGA
This sequence comes from Dendrolimus kikuchii, assembly GCA_019925095.2. Taxonomy (NCBI): domain Eukaryota; kingdom Metazoa; phylum Arthropoda; class Insecta; order Lepidoptera; family Lasiocampidae; genus Dendrolimus; species Dendrolimus kikuchii. The sequence goes on from CM034387.1 coordinate 39,748,554, forward strand.
CACGTCCCCTGGCATAGGAAGAGGCACACGGAGTTGGGAAGCCCGCATTCACATAGCCCTGGCATAAGGCGCAGGACGGAACACCCAGGGGGTTTTAGTGGGTATCCCTAACTGGGGCGTGGCAATAGCGTGGCACCGGTTCTGACCGGACACGCCAGTGCCACCTTCGATCTGGCGAATCCCACACACTCACACGGGTCGCGAACATCCCCCCAGGCTTCTGTGCCTGTCGCGGCTTAGTCCTCAAACGGATCTCTCCTGGCCAAAAAAAAAAAAAGGCAGGCCGTTGCGAACCGTCGATCCCGGCCCGCCGGGATCCTTCCCCTCGGGCTTTATATTACCCGTCGCCCGTTCTCAATTAGTGCTTTGTGTCGCCCTATGGTGGGCATCATTAAATTCATCCCCCTCTCATGGCAACAGTCCAGCCGAGGCACTCGCCCCAAAACCCCCGGTAAGGTTGTAAGGTCTTCGGACCAACAACATAAAGTCAAGTCCAAAAAAAAAAAATTGCGTTTTTTAAGTTTGCATATCTAAGTGTTTGAGTTTTTAATCCCTGTGTAAAGTGAATTGTGCAGTGCTAACAGTCGTAATAAAGCCAGTTCGTAAAAATGGCCACGTCGCCTGAAATTACGTAATAAACGATTCGTATTACGTTAAAATGATAAACCATTTAAGCTCCACATGAAACTAAATACAAAACTTGAGAGGTGTCAAGGGACACCCGGATGGAACGAAGTTCCTTTCGAATAATTAGTGAAGGAATTGTAATTGGAATTGAGAGAGAGAGACAGACAGACAGACAGAGAAACATGCGACGCCGCACAGCTTACAATAGCTTACTATAGCAAAAAGTGTCGTGACAACTTTTCGTAAGAATTTTTTCCGTCTAGCCCCCTTTCACATCTATCCGTGCAGGAACGGAGAAAGAATACAATTTCCTGCGTTGGGGCGGCCTGTCGTAAGAGGCGACAAAACAACCCACAGCCAGGTGGTAGAGTATTTGCTCGACTGGATGGCGACCACCCCTGGTCTAGAGTATGCCGCCATAACAACCCTGTGTTGTGTTCCGGCATTAGTGACCAGGTTCCAATCTCCTTTAAGAGAGCAGCAGCGCATTTGTAGCACCTTTGTTGTTGTAAATGTCCATAGGCGATGGTAACCGCTTTCCATCTAGCGGGCCGTCTGCCTGTCTGCTGAACTCCTGCAATAAAAAAAAAAAAAAACAACGCGCGATAAGGAACTTCGTTCCAATAGTCTCACGTTGGAGCGCATACAAAATAAATTTACTACATCATTATACCTAAGACTTTATGGTGTTTACCCATTTCATCCTTTGACGTACCCCACGTTGTTTGTCTTAGCCATGGTTGGGTGTAATGATTTGAAAGTTTGCATTGGTCTCCCATTTATTGAAACTGTTAAGAGGTAAACGATTGAACCCAGGAGTATTATCTGGATTCAAACTGAACGTTCGAGCGAATTTTGTGCTGAGACGTAGGCAGCCACCAATGTCTGTAGTACCACATGGCAGGACCAACTTGCTTAATAAGGCTTGCGAACTATGACGAGATATATCAACAAATTGACATTTTTACCTGTATTTTCATTCAATTCATAACAACTGCCTATTATATTATACTAGCGGCCCCGGCAGACGTTGTCCTGCCTTTAAAGAATAAAATTCCAGAACCCGATCCCAGAGCCACCTACCGGTTCTAATTGCGAATCTAAACCATCCGGGTACTCACTCAAACACACAAAAACATAATCACCAAATGCACTCCAGGTGATTAGGAGGATTCCAGAACCCGATCTCAGCGCCACCTACCGGTTCTAATTGTGAATCTAAAAGAGTAATATATTTTTTTATTTTAAGTCATGACAAAATAAGATTAAGAAACTTGCCAAAAAATTAAAGTTTACAATTAACAAATAAAAAATAGGGGTTGATCGTAGAGGGGTGAAAATTTAGGGTTGTATGTATTTTTTAATGCTGTATCCTAAAAAAATAAAGTAAATAAAAATTATCTAAAAATTAAAAAAAAAATTTAGCGGTGGACTACCCTTAACATTTAGGGGGATGAAAAATAGATGTTGTCCGATTCTCATACCTACCCAATATGCACACAAAATTTCATGAGAATCGGTCAAGCCGTTTCGGAGGAGTATGGCAACGAAAACTGTGACACGAGAATTTTATATATTAGATGTTATACATACATACATACATACATAACTTCACGCCAGTTCCCTTGCGGGGTAGGCACGAGCAACAGAGCGCCATTTAGGCCCATTCTTACACACCTCACTTGCTTCTTTGACATTCATAACTCTTGTCATGCACGCTCGTCTGTTCTTAAGGCTCCTGACATCACCCTCCGCTAGTACACGATCAATTTGATCATGGAAGGTGTGTCGTGGCCTTCCACGACTTCTGCATCCATCCACTTTTGCATTGTATATCTGTTTAGTCATTCTTTCATGATGCATTCTTTCCACATGCCCGAACCACCGGAGCATTCCTTTCCTTACCTTCACCCCGACACTCTCTTTCAGACCAACTCTCTTAGATGTTATCACGACTGAATTTGTATATATATTAATAATTCTCTTTCTTAATTCTCTCATATTCTTTATTATGACTTTATAAACTTCACTTTAACATTGGTTATTCTTAATTTCACATTATAAAGTACACATATCTGTCTACTCGCCATGATGGCTTCTCTGGAACTAATGCCAGTCTTATTTTTATTTTTTTAAATGCGAGCTTGCTTACAGTCGAGACACCAGAAGCGTCTCAACTGTAGCGCCATCTCTTATTTTATTACTGTAAAATATTCTATTGCAATTACTATACATCAATGTATTGTTACTCAATAATTAAATATCACGCTAGAGGTCGCTACGGCATTTACAAATATTAATTGCTTACATATATATATATATATATATATATATATATATATATATATATATATATATATATATATATATATAATCGGCAGACAAACACACACATTGTATATCCCCAAATTAAGCAAGTTACGCTTGTGTTATGGGTAACATACAACGGACTACTCTGGGGCCGATCCCAGACACCCAGACCATAGTAAATAACGGAGCAAATACATTTGCCGAAATTTACTATACCAGGAATCGAACCCGGAACCTCTGCGTTGCAGTGAGGTACGCCGACAAAGGCTTAGCCCACTCAACCACAGACAGACACGTCACATATTTATTATAAAATAAATATGTGACGGAAGTAGTCAATTACCGGTTAGAGTATTCTTTCATGTAGTAATGGGAAGTCGTTTAACCGGGTGTCAATGTAGAAGCATTTACCGGAGTAACCGGATGTTGGTTTTATGAAGGAAGCGTAACTGAAGTGGCGCCACAGCCTTACCGGATATTGTTACTGCAGCGCGCTATGAGGACCTTATAAATACTGGGTGTTCGGGCAAGGGGGCAGTATTGAACCGTCTGCACGGACAGCCTTGGACGAGGAGTACATAATATAATGCGCTCGATAATCACTGCTTGATAATAGCGGTATTCTTGGACATGACAAGCGTGGATGCAACTCTTGGAGTTGTCCTAATATTTCTGTGTATTATTGTACGATATTTAATATCGTAATTGTGATAATTCTAGTGTAATAAACTTTGAACTCGGAGCGTCATCCCTTCGCTCCCGGCGTGAACCCGACATATGTATATAGTATATTATATATACCACGCTATCGTATTGGTAGCAACTATAGGTAAGGAAAGGAATGCTCCGGTGGTTCGGGCATGTGGAAAGAATGACTAAACAGATATACAATGCAAAAGTGGATGGATGCAGAAGTCGTGGAAGGCCACGACACACCTTCCATGATCAAATTGATCATGTACTAGCAGAAGGTGATGTCAGGAGCCTTAAGAACAGACGAGCGTGCATGACGAGAGCTATGAATGTCAAAGAGGCGAGTGAGGTGTGTAAGAATAAGCCTAAATGGCGCTCTGTTGCTCGTGCCTACCCCGCAAGGGAACTGGCGTGAAGTTATGTATGTATGTAATGATAGCGATGTTTGTAAGCTAATAAATAAAAATAAAAGTTATCAAGTAACCGTAAAAATATATATACCGGTGGAGGAGCGAGACGGAATGCTCCTCCGTCTCAAAGGACGATCTTCCAGCGAGGCTAGTGTTGTGTTGAAATTTATATATATTGCTACGACCGACAAAGGACAATTCACACCTGTAGTTTATTACTGTTACACCACACTTTATTACCTTTCCGCATTTGGACTTCTTTTGTTTGCTTTGTGTTTAAAATTTGTAATTAGAAACAGCCTATTGCGTATTGTAAGTCCTTTATGATAGACATTGGTCAGGTGTGGTTCTTGGAGATGATTGTTTACGCGGTCGAGTCGAGACGTATAGTATAAGTTTTAGTATAAAACAATGGCCGAACGGAGGGGTGGGTCAGTCGAAGCGATAACACGACTGAGGCAAGACGTGTGTACATTTAGTGACGGACTGTGCGCGTGTTGTTGAATCGGGCGTCACCTTCTGTGATAACCGTCCTTTGAAAGGAAATAACAGAAATACAAGGAAACATGATCCAAGAAGGATCATGTTCCAATCCTGTTTCCAGAACTCAATCTCTGTTCCAATTTCTGTTTAATTTCTATTCCGTATTTAAATTCAATTATTAATCCCTATTAATATTATCAATGCGAAAGTAACTCTGTCTGTCTGTCTGTTCCGTTTTCACGTAAAAACTACTGGACCGATTTGGCTGAAACTCGGTACATATGTAATTTGAATACCGAGGGTGGCCAAGGGATACTTTTTATCCCGGATAATGGGATACATTTTGGGATAGATTTATGTAAAGTTTATCCCGGAAACTAGGACGGGTTTTGTGATTTTGTCCATTTCGTTCACTGGGTCCACTAGGCCAGTTGGGTCCACTGGGTCCACTTGGACCATGTTATCTATTTTGACATTTATGTAGTTTACATATAGACGGGGGTGGTTTAGTTTGCGATATAAAATGAAGTGAGTCTTTCGGGGGCAAATACATACAAACTTAATACAATGTAACCTGTACCACTTGCTTTTTAAACAAGAGATACGCAGTTTATTATAATTAAACCGTGTTAATTCGGAAGTGTTTTTTTAAAACGCTCTCCGGAGCTTCCGATATAACAGTTCGTACTAGTTGTGTTCAGTTATATTTGCACCTGTGTTATACGTGTTTGTATAGTTCTAATAGATTCTATAGTCATTTCAACGGCATTTTAATTCGAGTTCCGTAACTCGTAAATTTTGCGAGCTGAATGCTTGCACACGCTTGGTGAATGGAGGAGAGCGCACGCACCCCGGTCGTAGAGCAGCAGCGCGGTGGTCGCGCTCAGCCCGTCTAGCAGGCGCGCGGCGAGCGGCGCGCGCAGCTCGCGCAGCAGCAGCCGCTCGGCGTCGGCGACGTGCAGCCGCCGCAGGAAGCACGCCAGCGGCTCGCGCAGCGCGCAGCGCGCCACGCTCACGTTGCGCAGCGTCGAGTTCCGCGCGAACACGATGCGCGGGAACCGGGAGCACTCCAGCGACGAGTCCTGCGCGAGGGCAGCCATACCACCACATTGCTCATCCGTGCAGGAACGGAGGAAGAATACAATTTCCTGCGTCCGGGCGGCCTGTCGTAAGAGGCGACAGAACAACCCACAGCCAGGTGATAGGGCATTTGCCCGACTGGATGGCTACCACCCCTACAACCTTGAGTTGTGTTCCGGCATTAGTGACCAGGATCCAGTCTCCCTTAAGAGAGCAGCAGCGCGTTTGTAGCGTCTTTGGTGTTGCAAATGTCCATAGGCGATGGTAACCGCTTTCCATCGAGTGGGCCGTCTGCCTGTCTGCTGATCTCCTGCAATAAAGAAAAAAAAAATTGCTCTCATTTCACTCACACGAAAAACCAAATCGACCTTCTCACTAACTGCAAAATATAGTGTGGCGAGTGATGGTGGAACAGAGAAAGACGAGGACAGATACATTTTAGAAAGGGATGGATGATGAATAAAGGAATCGAAATTATGGGTTCCAGAAGATCCTTCCGG